>CAKJTW010000013.1:15000000-17500000 GCA_917880005.1 Nanger dama | reverse complement strand
ACCTTTTCGAATGAAAAGTAAATAGATAATCAGAGGTGACAGGTACCTGTTCCAGGTGGGCGGGTGAAACAGACACAGCCTGGGCCATGTCCACCTGTTTCCAGCACCGGCATTCTTGCTGGTGCCAGGCCTGGCCAGCGTGTTTGGATCCAGCAGAGTCACCCCACTCTGGGGCAGCAAGGCCCCTGGACTAGGGTTCCTGTGGCCGTGGCTGTGGCTGCAGTCGAGGAGGCCTACTGGGGTCCTCTGCCATCTGTGTGGCAAATTCCAGGCAGACACTTTTTTATTTTTAGGATGAGATTTTCTTCACTCTAGAGTCCTTTTCTGTCTGCTGTCTGCTCAGGCCAAGCTGGGCAGGAGCCACTGTGAAGGCTCCATCTGGAAAATCAGAGTGAGCCTGGTATCTAGCACCAGCCCGTGTGGCCACTGAAGACCCCCTTCCTTTGTTCCTTCCTGGTCTCCTTTGGGCCAACGGGCTGGAGAGACGAAGGCAGAGTGTCTGGGTCCTGTCCCTGTAAGACACCATAGGGCTCACTCAGGTGGACGGCAGCAGGCAGACCAGAGAGAGAGGCTGAGTCTGGATGCTGAGAGGATGCAGGTGAAATCACCAATTCCCTCACCAGGGGCTGTGGAAGGTCACCCCTTTCTGGGGAACACACGGAGTCCTGGCCCCGAGGAGTGGTCAGGGGAAGCCAGGAGAAAATTCCCTGTAGAAAGGGGCAGTGAGGCCAGTGTTTCTCCACACACTGTCTGATGGGGTGGGAGCAGGCATGTGGGGGCCCAGGGTGAGATGTTCTAAGCCCCACAGAGGGGCTCCCCAGATGACACCAGTGGTAAAGAAGATGCCTGCCATGCGGGAGGTGGGTTTGATCCTGGGTGGGGAAGAACCCTTGGAGGAGGGCATGGCAACCCACTCCAGTATTCTTACCTGGAGAATCTCATGGACAGAGGAGCCTGCTAGGCTACTGTCCATAGTGTCACAGAGAGTTGGGCATGACTGAACTGACTGAGCATGCACGCACAACGGGCTGCCCCAGGCCCGTCCTGCCGTTTATCGCTGAAGCGTCGCCCACCTCAGCCAGCCAGCTTGAGGCCCTGGAGAGCCCGCCCCCTCCAGCTTCCACTGGCAGCCTCCATGTGAGCCTTTTTTTGGGCTGGATTGACTCGGTTTTCCCCTCCCAGCTGGGCCTGTTCCAGGGACGGCGAGTATATGAGGCTGCAAGAGAAGAGGCATCTTTGTTTCGTTAATTTTGCCCGTTGGAAAACTCCGGTATTAATATTTATGAGAAATGACCTAATATCCACACCGCCTGCCGTGTGTTTGCTTAACATATTTAACGCGATTTGGGGGCTATGTTGACTTTTTAACTGCCTTGGTAAGGGCGAACTGACCCGTTTCCCCCACCGCGGAGGGAAGGCGATGGAGACTCCACAGCCTCCGAAGTTCAACTTTCAGCAGCTTTGGAAAGGCATCCTGGGGACCCCCACTTCCCTGGCCCTCGGGAGGGGGCCCTGCTGGGACAGCCGGCGCCAGGTGGGGGTCCGGTGGGCTCCCCCAGACATGCGCCCTCCCAGCCCAAGCCCGACACACACGGGGCAGAGAGAAGGTGGATTTCTCCAGGAAAAGAAGGAAAAACATTGAACAGGGTCTGAAAATATCTCCTTGGTTAGTTATAAGACAGCAATTTAAATAAGTACTTCCACCCCGTTTCTCTTGAACATAAAGGTAATTGTCTTTGCTCTGAAGTAGATGCCAGTTTTATCTTAAATTGATTTTTTTCTTTAACATCCTCTGTGCATTGCATTAGCTAATACGATGCGGCAGGCCAGCCCCTAAGAGTGGCAGGGACCATGTGCCTGGCCTGGACCTTTAGACCTGAAACCAGGGAGGGTGTGTCTGGGAGAAACCTGCTCATCTGGAGTCCCAGCTCTGCTACTGGAAGCTGTGTGACTTTGAACAGGTTGCTTCACATCTCTGAGCCCCAGGTCGCCCTGGCACAAGTGAGAACAAGAACGATTTCTGGCCTCAGGAGTTGTCCTGAGGGTTTGAAACAGTACCTGGTCTGGGCTCAGCCCTTCTACCAGGTGGGTAGACCCACTTCTGAGCTGGTGTGGGGACTGGGGCCCAGTGTCCAGTGGTGTTGCTCAATAAAAAACCTCAAAAATACGCTCACAGGGGCCGTGATGGGCCCTCTAACCCCTGCGGGGAGCCTGGAAGACGCATCGAAGCAGAGGCTGACTGCTGGACTCTGCCAGCTAGTTGCCCTGGAGCCCCTGAGGTGGATGGAGGGGGAGGCTCTGGGTACAGAGGGACCCTCATCAGGCACAGGCTTCGACTCCCAGGGCCTGGCCCCAGAACTTTGGAGATTACAGAAGACATGCCTGCCAGATGCCATTTGTGAGCTCCAGACATGTGGGGGTCTCTGCCATGAGAGACTGTGGGGCACCCCTGCTGGGAGACCCATGTCCTGAGCATTTGACTGATAGAAAGTAGCAGAGGACCTCCCCAGCTGACCCCTCCCATGTATGTCACCAGGTGCTCCTTCCCTGGGCACAAGCCTCACCCTCTGAGAGGCGGGGATGATGCTGGAAGTTGGGGGAGGGGAGGGTGTCCCATGCAGCCTCCCTACTGGGGGTCTGCAGCCAAGGTGGGATCTCCCATGATCCCAGAAACCCAGCAGGTCGGGGCTCCGTGTTCTGTCCCAGGAGGTGGAGGCAGGACCTCTGGCCAGTCCCTTCCTGGGTCCTAGAACTGAGCTGAGCTCTCCTGTTGTTCCCACTCCACCCTTTGAGGCAGCCAGTAGCTCCGTTTTACAGCCTCAGTGCTGATGCATCAAGGAGTGACTCTGATGGAACCCACCAGACCCACCCCCAACCCAGCCTCACAAATGCACCTGCTCATTATGTGGCCTCAGACAGAAAGTAGACAGGACATCTGTCTCCCTTTCCAGTGTGTGGGTGAGGCGGCCTGGACTCCTCCAGAACCCACTGTCCCAGCCACGGCTGCCCTAATTCCCCATTGACCTTCCTCAGCCACCCCCGCTGTCCTGTGTGGAGCAGAAGCAGCAACTGCAGCCCACCCAGGAGCCCGGCTAGGAGGCAGGGCCGACCCTGGCAAGGATGTGCCCAGGTGCCAACCCTGTTGTGCTGGTCTGAAACATGAGCCCTCCATGCTTGTCTGCAAAGCTCTGCCCCATAGGGTGAAGATGCAGCTCCCGGACCAGGCGCTGCTGAGAGATATAGCCAGCTGCCTGCCGGGCCTGCTTGAGGCTGCTGGGAGAGGACCCCAGCACGCGTGATCAATCAGTCCCAACGATTCCTGACACGCTTCTCGAGTTACACACCACATGGGTGATGTCATAGCAGCCACCAGCCGAGGCAGTGGAGAAAGAGGCCCCTCTGTTTCAAACCCAAGCATGAGGACAGGCCAGCTTCTTGATGTCTCAGAATTCCTCCCCCTCAGCCTTGGGAATGAGAGGGCTTATGCTGGAATCATTGTCTGTGTTAGATCGTGGAAGTGATGTGTGCTTGCTGTAGAGGATGTGGGAAGTCTAGAAAAGCAAGAAGATATAGAAAATAATAAGAATTCCACTCCATTATACTGACTCCTAGTATCTTCCATCATATAGCTCTACTTACCTAGCTACTCCTCATCCACCCATGGACCCATCCATCCATTATCCATCCATCCTTCAATCCATCCGTCCATCCATGTATCCACCCATGCAACCATCCATTAATCCACCCACCCATTCATCCACCTATCCATCATTGATCCATCCATCAACCCATCCATTCATCCATCATTGATCCATCCATCAATCCATCCATCAACCCATCCATCCATCCATCACTGATCCATCCATCCACCTGTCCATCCATCCACACAGCCACGGCACATATATACACACATAGATTCATTACATCCATCATCCATCTATGCATAATCCTTTCTTCCATCCATCCATCCACTATCCATACACATATATGCTGATTCGTCCATCTATCCATCTATTCATACATCCTTTCTTCCACTTGTCCATCGATCTATCCATCTGTCTTTTCACAGACCCTTTCTTTTTGACTGAACACCTCAGTTTCCTCAGATGTGTTTCCTAGCTATGGTATTTAACCAGGAAAAAGCTCATCATAAGTATAATGTGCTGGTCACTGTGGGGTGGGAGTGGGCATGCTGCGGCATCTGCAGTTTTGTATGTTCGTGTGTGTGTGTGTGTGTGTGTGGGTGGTATGGGTGTGTGTTAAAGCCTATGAGTGAAAATGTTGGAGTGAGTGTGTGTGAAGGTGTGCAAGTATGCTCCTGTGTCTCCAGGAGAGAGAGGGGTGTGTTGGCCAGGCTGGCAGACATGGGCGTGAACTCTGCCCAGGCCTTCCATGAGAACTCTGGGTCCCACCATCTGCCCAGATGTCCATCTGCCTGGCCCCATGGAAGCTGCCCGCCTACTGCTCCGGTGGGCGCATCAGCATCAAGATGGATGACAAGGCTACACTTGTCACAGAGCCCACTCTGCCACACATGGTCCATGTTAGCTGACCCCCTTGTGTCCACGAAGCACCTGGCCCCGGTGGTCAGTCCCACCCCTCCCCCGCCAGCCCACCACCACTTCTAATTGGGCCACAAAGCTGTTTAATGGTGTCTGCGCGGCTGCAGGGCTGCTGGGGCAGACAATGCGCTATTCATGTCCAAACAGAACACGAGAGATTGGGCTAATATCTTTAAGCTGAGAAGCGAGGCTTAATTGGAACAGATGCTGCAAATTCCAGTGCAAAAGGCCAGCTCCTCTGTGATCGAAACCAGGTATGTGCCAGGGGTTCATTTTAATAGTGGCTTTTATTTTTTTTATTGGCATATACAAAACTCACTAATACCCTGCACAGAGACGGCAACGACCTCTTGGCAAATCTCGGCGAGACGCCCACCACCCGGCCACTATGTTCTGGTGGACACCGCTCTCGCCTCTTCCCTGGACCGAAGCTTCAGGCCTCCTAGGTCATCTGCCCAGCCCTGCTTTGAGGCTGCAGGTCCTGCAGATGTGGCCTCCCATTGGTCAGGCTGCCTCCTCATCCAGACACCCGTCATGTTCCTGCCGATGCACTGCTGCTCCTGCCTTTCCCCTTCTGAGAGTGCTTCCGCTTTTCATATCTTAAAGTGAGTCTTCCAGTCCAGAAGAAAGCTCCTAAGCCAGGGCTGATGGTGCTCACACACAGCTTCCAGTCCGCTGCTGAGCTGAACTGGCTTCATTTGTCATGTCTTCTGCTTTTTCAGAGAAACATGCCAGGCCCATGGCTCCCAGGTTCTCTTGGGACCCAGAAAGAGCCTGTCTCCTGGTTGTCCTAAGGCCCCTGCCTGCCTGTGCCATCCTGCCAGGATGGATGCAGAAGACTGCTAAGAGAGAGCCTCAGATAGGGACCCAGAAGCCACCCAAAGGGTGTGCATTGAAAGCACTCCTGGTCTGGCGATCCAGGTCTGGAAACTGCCTCAGGGTCCTTACAGCGCTGTTTCCATCACAAAAGCTGAAACAAGTAGGCTTTCTGGCTGGCAAGGACTTCCGTTTGCCAGCACTCCTGAGAGCCTGGGGGAATGGTGGGTAGGATTTATCTGAACAAATGTCTCAGGAGGAAAACTTGGCTTCAGGTAGAACCCAACCCTTCCATTCATCCTTCTATCCACCCACCCATCCATTATCCATCCATCTACCCACTCATCTGTCCATCCACCACCATGGTCATCCATCTACCCATCCTTCCATCCACCATACATGAATCCATCCATATATCTATCCATTCAGTTAATACTTACTCAGCTCCTACTAAGCATTCAACTTGTGCATGGCCTCCCTCCCTTTTGGATTGGCGTACATGGAGTGGCTGGGTGGCCTGTGCCCATGGCTGGTGGCCCAGAGGATGCCAGAAGGACCAGGAAGTCAGTGCATCCATTTTGCAGGGTCACAGAGGTGAGATGAAGAAGGGGTCCTCTGGGGCTGGGGGCTGGCACCTGAAGGCCTTTCCTGCAGGAAAGGATCTCCATGTCCAAATCAAATCCCCCAAAAATCCCTTCTCAGGCTCAGGGCTCTGGAAAACCTCCAGATAATTAGGCAGAGGGGAGGGGGCTTAACACCCGGGGAAGTGAGAGTCAGGGGCCATTAACCAGGGGTGGGTCAGCCTTCCTGTCCTGCCCCCGAGGGCCCCAGGCCAGGGAAATGCAAGTCAAGCGGGGTGGGGGCCCTCCTGTGACTCTGGCCCAAGGTCCCTGCCATGGGAACCAGGGCCCAGCGTTCCGAGAGGAGTAAGGTCCTGCTGCCAGACCCTCCTGCATTCAGGTAGCAGAGGACGTGCCCAGACTCACAACAAGGATGGTCAGTGTCACCCAGGCTTACAAAAGGGATGGTCAGTGTCACCACAACCAAGGCCCAGGTGGCCCCACCCTTGAACTGGCTGAGAGCTGGCACCAAGGTCCGTCATACCTCTAACGGTCGCAGAGCCTTTCTGGGCAGCAGGTACCTTGCCTGCCTTGCTGCAGGTGTCCTCTGGGTGGGCACAGTGAGGGAGGCCAGGGAAGTCACTGCGGGCAGGGAGCTGGTGACCTGGGGAGCTGGGGTCAGAACTCCAGGCCTGTTCTCCTGGGGACCAGAGATGCCCCTTTAGGAAGCTATCCCACAATACACATCCCTTGGGGGAGATGAGCAAACCATGTCCGAGATACCAGCTGGGGCTGCAGTCCCAGGTGAGAAGTGTTAAGGGGACCGGAGGACTGGCCTGCAAGGAAGAGGTGCACCTCCGAGGGTGGATGACAGGCAAGGAGGGCTCCCCCAGGAGAGGGGCATGGAGATGCTCTCTGAGGCCACCTTCATTTCCATGTCTGTTTCCATTAGAGGGATGACAGACCGTGGGGCCAGCTCTCAAGGCCTCTTCAAGGACTTCTCAGAAGCATGAATCTTTCCAGAAAACAGCATGGAGGATAGCATACCAGACCCACCCACACTCACAGTCACCACCTTTTCCACGTCGGTCACAAGGACAGCCCTCAATCCTGTTCTGAGTCCACTGGGATCTCTCAGTGTGACTTTGACCTTCCCCAGGTCTCTTCTGCATCCTCCTGTTGGGATCACATGCTCAGGTCTGCTTCATGTGTTGCTTGAAGGGCATCTGCTGGTGTTGGCTTCCCCATGTGACGTTACAGGTCAGTGGGTGTGAACACCCCAACCCCTGTTCTCACCCTATCTCCTGGGAATGGCATCCGGGTCCTTCCCAGATTCTGCTGTTGTGAATGATGCTAAGATGGACTTTCTTGCAAAGACTCCTTTACACATTCATGGGAGCTTTTTAAGAGTGAGGTTACTGGGCAGGTGTATCTTCACCAACAAAACTTGCCAAGTCACTTGGAGGTGTGCCAAGACGGGTGACTCCAGCTGTGGGTGGTGTACCTGAGGTCCCCAGCACTGGTGTCAGTGGCTGGGGTTTGGGGGGCCTGTCACTCCTATTTTGATGAGCATCTCCCTCAGGGCTTATGATGTTGAGGGTCTCTGTCTGGAGTTCAGGCACTCATGTTACTGCCTCTATAAAAGCCCCGGGTGGCCTTTACCCAATTTTCTGTTGGAATGTTTGGTCTTTTTGCTTTCTGTGTTTTTTTTTTAATGAAAGTTTTATTAAAAGACGACATACATGCAGAAAAATGCAGAAGTTGTAAGTACAACTGGGTGAAATTTCACAAAATGGGCAAAACCATGTATTCAAAGCCCAGATCGAGAAACAGAATATTCTGGTCTGTCACCTTGGGTCCTTCTCATCATGACCCTGCCTTTGGTGCCAAAGGTGGTTACTATCCAAATGTACACCATGGGTTTGCTCTGCATTTCTGAACTTCAGGAAGGAGGAATTATGTGGCATAATAATGTGGGTGAGGCTCTGGTTTCCTGTAGGGAGTAATTGCTGGTGGGTTCTTGTCCCCCTGAAGCGTCCTCTTGTTTAAATGAAAGGTTTATCCATCCATTCTAATACTGAGTTGTCTCCAGTCTTATGGTATTTTGATGAAGGGTCTTATCCACAAACCTGTGATTAACTGTGATACTCCTGTCAGGCACGAACGTGGGGCAGGCACCCTGGGCCACATGTGTCCTGCTTCTGTAGGTTCTTTTCAGCCATCTCTCCAAGGCTTTGGCCTAACGTGGGCCCTTCTGGCAGTGTGGGAGGGTTCCTATTGCTCCCTATTCTTGCCAACACTTGCCTTGTCAGTCTTTCCAAGTGAGTCAAGCCAGAATAGCTCACGGTGGTCTAAATTTGCGTTTTCCTGAAGGCTGAGACAGCTGGGACTGTTTCATGCTTCTCAGGCATTTGCTGCTTCACCTTCACGGGAGCCTCGCTCACATGTGTCCAGGTTTCTGTAAAGTTTTCCGCTGATCCCTCCTGCCGTGTGCGTGTTCCCTGTGACTCTAGAAGTCATCCTTTGGTCAGTGACCTGATGCAAAGGTCCTGGTCCGTGCTCTCGTTTCTCTCACTCTCATAATCATCTTCTATAATGGATGGAATCTCCCTTCACAACATATAGTTCAGCTTATTCATCTTCTCCTTCTGGTTAGTACTCTGGGTGTCCTGTTCAACACCTTGGCCTGAGGAGGTCATGGACATAGTCCATGAGAACACTAGAATCTTAACTGTTTCCCCCTTTTCCAGTTAGAGCTGCCCTCCACCTAGAGTATATATTTTTGTATTGTACGAGGTAAGGGCCAAGTTTCATGTTTTTGCTGTATGCCTATCCAGTTGATCCAGCACAATGATTAAAAATACCACTCTCTCCCTCCTCTTCTACCCCACCCTCTTTGTCAGAAGCAAGTGTCTGTATAAGCATGCACCTGATCCTGAACTCTGTTCTGCTCCATGAGTCTGTGAGAATGAGGATGAAACCACCATGGAGTTGGTCAGTTGTAAAGAGAGATGGGCAGTGTATCAGTCTCCTATGCTGTATAACAAATACCACACCCTTAGTGGCTGAGAACATCACTCAACATCTCAGAGCTCCTGTGGATCAGGAATCGGGTACAGCCAGCTGTTCTCTGCTTAAGGTTGCACAAGGCTGTGGTCCAGGTGTCAGCTAGATTGGGTTCCTTTCTGAAGTTCTGGATCCTCTTTGGAGTTCCTGGCTATTGGCAAAAGTCAGTTCCCTGTGGTCACAGAACTGAGATCTTTGTTTTCTCTCTGGCTATCTGATAGGGTCTGGTCTCAGCTCCCAGTCCTCTCTAGGTGGCCTCCTCATCCTCAAAACTGGCAATGAAGATCATCCCTCACATCTGACTGCTCCCATGCTCCAAATCTCTTCCCCCTGAACAGCCCTGATCCCTTTAAGGACTCATGTGAGTAGGTGAGGCCCATGGAGGAAATTCCCCCTCTACTGATTCTGCACCTTAATCACACCAGCAATTAAGTTCCTATTCTTCCCATGTGGGTTGTGTGTGTTGGGGTTGGTGACATGTTCTCCACTGTTCTACCCAGATCTGGGTAGAGGAACACACATCACTGACACAGCCTGGGCTCTAAGATAGTATAAAGAGTAGATGGAAATTAATTTGCTCTTGCAGCAATAGAATTGGTGGTTGTGAGCTAAGCCAATGACTGTCCAATGTCCCTTGCAGCTAGTTGTAGCCAAGACAACTTGACTCATTGGAGTGAAAGTGAATAGATAACTTCAGAATTGTGTACTTCAGGGTGTTCTGATCTTTCTTGTGCCCTCTGTCTTACTCAGACATGGGGGTGCAGTCTTGAATCTTCTTGGATCAGAAAGCTATGGTTCACACTTTAGAGGTGGGGAGGACAAAATAGAAGGGCCCTGGTTCTCAGACAGCTTCCTAAAGGAAACTGCCCTGCCAGTCATGAATGGCCTCTCTCCACTCCTTGGAGAATTAAACCTTATGTGTTTAAACTACTGAGTATTTGACTTTTTTGTCAAATAGTTTACTAAGGCTAATTCGTACTCACAGTTACTGATGTGAATTAAACTTTCTAATGCTAGTAAAGTAATGCTCAAAATTCTCCAAGCCAGGCTTCAGCAATACGTGAACCGTGAACTCCCTGATGTTCAAACTGGTTTTAGAAAAGGCAGAGGAACCAGAGATCAAATTCCCAACATCCACTGGATCATGGAAAAAGCAAGAGAGTTCCAGAAAAACATCTACTTCTGCTTTATTGACTATGCCAAAACCTTTGACTGTGTGGATCACAATAAACTGTGGAACATTCTGAAAGAGATGGGAATACCAGACCACCTACCCTGCCTTTTGAGAAGTTTGTATGCAGGTCAGGAAGCAACAGTTAGAACTGGACATGGAACAACAGACTGGTTCCAAATAGGAAAAGGAGTACGTCAAGGCTGTATATTGTCACCCTGTTTATTTAACTTCTATGCAGAGTACATCATGAGAAATGCTGGACTAAAAGAAACACAAGCTGGAATCAAGATTGCCAGGAGAAATATCAATAACCTCAGATATGCAGATAACACCACCCTTATGACAGAAAGAAAAGAGGAGCTTAAAAGCCTCTTGATGAAAGTGAAGGAGGAGAGTGAAAAAGTTGGCTTAAAGCTCAACATTCAGAAAACAAAAATCATGGCATCCGGTCCAATCACTACATGGGAAATAGATGGAGAAACAGTGCAAACAGTGTCAGACTTTATTTTTTTGGGTTCCAAAATCACTGCAGATGGTGACTGCAGCCATGAAATTAAAAGACACTTAGTCCTTGGAAGAAAAGTTATGACCAACCTGGATAGTATATTCAAAAGCAGAGACATTACTTTGCCGACTAAGGTCCGTCTAGTCAAGGCTATGGTTTTTCCTGTGGTCATGTATGAATGTGAGAGTTGGACTGTGAAGAAAGATGAGCGCCGAAGAATTGATGCTTTTGAACTGTGGTGTTGGAGAAGACTCTTGAGAGTCCCTTGGACTGCAAGGAGATCCAACCAGTCCATTCTAAAGGAGATCAGCCCTGGGAATTCTTTAGGAGGAATGATGCTAAAGCTGAAACTCCAGTACTTTGACCACCTCATGTGAAGAGTTGACTCACTGGAAAAGATTCTGATGCTGGGAAGGATTGGGGGCAGGAGGAGAAGGGCACGACAGAGGATGAGATGGCTGGATGGCATCACTGACTCGATGAACGTGAGTCTGAGTGAACTCTGGGAGATGGTGATGGACAGGGAGGCCTGGCATGCTGCGATTCATGGGGTCACAAAGAGTCGGACACGACTGAGAAACTCAACTGAACCAAACTGAATGTTAGACCAAGGAGGGCATGGCAACCCACTCCAGTATTCTTGCCTGGAGAATCCCATGGACAGAGGAGCCTGGCAGGCTACAGTTATGGGGTTCCCTAGAGTCGGACACGACTGAGCAACTAAGCATGGCACACAGCAATGTTAAACCATTTGCATTGCTCTGATAAATCCAGGTAGGTGATGACATTTTTTTTCCATTTGTTTGCGTGTTTCACATTATTGGATTTAATTTTTGGCTGTATTATTTATGAATTTTTGAAAAATCTCTGTTCATAAGTGAATTTAGCCTCTACTTTTCTTGCATTGTTTTTTAAAAAGATTGTTTTTAGATATGGACCATTTTTAAAGTCTTTTTGAATTTGTTACAATATTGCTTCTGTTTTATGTTTTGGGGGGTTTATGGCCACAAGATATGCAGGATCTTAGTTTCCTAATCAGGGATTGAACCCACAGCCCCTGCGTTGGTAGATGAAGTCTTAGCCACTGGATTATCAGAGAATTCCCTGTATTTCTCTTTTTGATTTTTATTATCAAAGTGATTTTAGCTTCATTAATGACATGGGAGGGGCATTTCTTTGTTAATTTTTGCAATTGTTTAGAATTTGAACTTTATAATCACTGAGTATTTTGGAGACTATCCTCTAATAGTGCTGTGATTCTAATGGTGTGTCGCATGGGTATATTTGGTATAATCTTTAATGGTAAAGGATTTTTGCTGATGTTTGTATTTCTTTTTAGTAAGTTTAAAAAAGAAAACTAAATTCTAGGGAATTCTTTGGCAATCCAGTGGACTGAGCTACTGAACTGAACCAGTCATTAGGACTCCATGCTTCCTCTCAGGGGGCATGAGTTCGATCCCTGGCCTGGGAACTAAGATCCTGCATGCTGCATTGTTCTTTTTTTTTTTTTTTTTGGTGTGACCAAAATAAAACACACACACACACACACACCAAAAAACAAACCTAAATTCTAGACCTCTTTAGGATTTCACCAGCATTCCCACTGAGGTGATTTTTCTGTCCGAGGATCCAATCCACTGTGTTTGGTTGGCATATCTTCTTGGTCTCCTCCAATTTATGACACCTTTTTCTTTCCTTGTCATTCATGGACTGCAAAACTTTTGAAGAGTATCAGTTAGGTATTTTGAGGAATATCTACAAACTTGGGTTTGTTTTATTTTCTCATGATTTTTATTTGTAATTAGTAAATATTTGAGGGGAAATACTTTGAGGCTATACAAATATCCTGTTTGTCCTTAAACTTTTACCTACTAATATTAGCTTTTATTGGTGGATCCTGCTTACAACAATTATTACTGTTGTTTCCTAATGGTGATTTTTAAATTTCCATCAGTTCATTTTAAACTTATTAATTGCAATGTTTCTATAAGTAACAGTTGCTATGCTTCCACTTTCATTTATCTATTTAATCTTATGTTTATAAACTCATGGATATATTCTCCTCTGGGTTTTAATATAATACTATGATTATTTATTAGAGATTCCTAGGTGGCACAGTGGTAAAGAATCTGCCTGTCAATGCAGGAGATACAAGAGACACAGTTTCAATCTCTGGGTCAGGAAGATCCCTTGGAGAAGAAAATGGCAACCCACTCTTGCCTGGAAAACCCCATGGACAGAGAAGCCTGGCAGGCTCCAGTCCATGGGGTCACAAAGAGTCAGATGTGGCTGAGAGACTATGCATGCCTTTATTATATTACTTGAATTGTTTCAGTTTTGGCCACTGAAAGCTCTTTTGATAGGTTCCCATGTCCTTTAGACATGCACCTCCTCCCATTTTTTCTTTTTTTAAGACTTTTGATTATTCTGGTTCCTTTGCATTTGCATATGAATTTTAGGATAAGATTGTCAATTACTGTTTCAAAAAAAAGCCAACTGGGAACTTGATAGAGATTTCATTGACTCTCTGGACCAATTAAGGGAATATTGTCATTTTCACAATATTAAGTCTTCTGATCCCTGAACATGAATGCCTTACCATTATTTAGTTCTTTAATTTCCTTCAGCAGTGTTTTAGAATTTTCAGTGTACAAGTCACGAATATCTTTTGTTAAAATTTGTTCCTAAGGATTTCATTCTTTTTGAAGCTATTATAACTGAAATAGTTTCCTTAATTTCATTTTCAGAGAGTTCACTGCTAGTGTATAGAAATATAATTGCTTTTTGTATATTGATCTTGTGTCCTGCAACCAGGTGAACTCGTTTATTAGTTCTAATAGATTGCTTACTCCTTAGGATTTTCTATATACAGGACTATGTCATCTGTGAGTAAATATAGTTTTGCTTCCTCTCCAAAGTGAATGCCTCTTATTTCTTTTTCTTGCCTAATTACCCTGGCAATTATCCCTAGTACAATGTTGAATAGAAGTGATGAGAGCTGCCATCCTTGTTTATTTCTGATGTTAAGGAGAGATTGTTGGTGTTTTAGCATTAAGTATGATATTAGCTGTTGACTTCTCATAGATATCCTTTATCAGATTGAGGAAGTCTCCTTATATCCCTAGTTTGTTGAGTGTTTTTACTTTGAAATGATATTAAGTATTGTCAAATGATTTTTCTGTATTTATTAAGATGACCATGTTGTTGTTTTGTCCTTTATTCTATTGATTTGATGTATTAGGTTGATTTTCATGGGTCAGACTAACCTTCTTTTCTTGGCATAGATTTTTATTTGTCATCGTAAGTTTTTTACATGTCACTGGATTCAATGTATGGTTTTAGTATTAGTATTCATAAAGAATTCTAGTCTCTTTTCCTAGGTTCTAGTATAGTTTTCTTTTCTTAGAATGTCTTTGTCTGGCTTTAATATCAGGACATTATTTTTTTCAGAGAAAGAAAATATTCCCTCTTTTCCTTTTTAAGAGTTTGTATAGATTTATCTTAAATATTTGAAGAAACTAAAGACCAGGAGAGCTCATGGGTGTAGCTCCATGGACTGACAGGATCAAGACCCAGGAAGACCTACAGGAAAAGACTGACATCCCATCTTGAAGGTGGTCAGGTTAAAGGTGTTCCCTCTTACTCACAGGCGGGTCAGACTTTTTGTTCTAATTCAGGCCTTCAGCTGATTGGATGAGACCCACCTACTTTAGGGACGGCAGCCTGCTTCAATGAGTTCACTGATTCAGATGTAAAACTCTCCAGAAACATCCTCACAGAAACACTCAGAATCATGTTTCACCAAATCTCTGGGCCCCCTATGGCCCATCAAGTTGACATGCAGAATTAACCATCACACCTTCCTCCTCTCTGCATTAAGTTTGGTTTGCATCTCTTTTTCCAGTGTATAAAGTTGGAAGTTTAACTTAGTGACTTGAGAACTTTCTTCTTTTTCAATATTGGTGTTTTAAACCTAACTCTATTTGCTGTTTTGGATGCATCCTATAAGATTTTGGTAATTGTTTTCATTTTTACTCTTCTCAAAGTAATTTCTAATGTCCTTTCTGAATTCTTCATTGATCCATCAGTGATTTACAAATGTGTTTTTAAAATTTATTTCCATGTATTTGTGGTCCCAATTTTTTTTTCTTTTATTGATTTGTACTATCATTCCACTGTGATCTGAGAACATAATTTGTATGATTTCAGTCCTCTTAAAATTACTGAGACTTGTGTTATAACCTAATGTATGTTCTCTCAACATATGTTGTGGTGCTGGAGAAGACTCTTGAGACTCTTGAGAGTCCCTTGGACCACAAGGAGATCCAACCGGTCAACCCTAAAGGAAATTGACACACTGAATATTCATAGAAGGACTAATGCTGTAGCTGAAGCTCTAATACTTTGGCCACCTGATGCAAAGAGTTGACTCACTGGAAAAGACTCTGATTCTAGGAAAGATTGAGGGCAGAAGGAGAAGCGGGTGACAGAGGATGAGACGATTGAATGGCTTCACCGACTCAGTGGCCTTGAGTTTGAGCAAACTCCAGGAGACAGTGAAGGACAGGGAAGCCTGGTGTGCTGAAATCCATGAGTTCATAAAGAGTCAGACATGACTTAGCAACTGAACAACAACAAATGCTCTCTCCTGTAGAATGTTTTATGTGTACCTAGCAGAAAGTGTATTCTCTGTTGCTGGGTGGAGTGTTCTGCAGATGGCTGTTAGGTGCAGTTGTCTTAGCATGCTTTTGAAGTCTTCCATTCCCTTAGTGATCTCTTTACCAAGTCTATTCATTACCAAAAACTGTGGTACTGAAATCTCCAACTATTATTGTAATTGTCCACTTCTTTCTTCAATTCTATCATTTTTTGCTTCATGTATTTCAGGGCTCTGGTTTTAGATACATATATAATTACTATCTTCCTGATGGATTCTTTTTATCATTAAGAAAATGTCCTTCTTTGTTTATCATACCATTTTTGTCTTACATTGTGTCTCATCTGATATGAATACAGCCACTCCACCTTTTTTTGATTTCTGTTTGCATGCTGTAGTTCCCCCATTTCTTCACTTTCAAGCTGTTTGCTTCTTTGAATCTAAAGTATGTCTTTTGTACACAGTGTATAGTTCAGTCACTCAGTCGTGCCTGACTCTTCGCGACCCCATGAATTGCAGCACGCCAGGCCTCCCTGTCCATCACCATCTCCCGGAGTTCACTCAGACTCACATTCATCGAGTCGGTGATGCCATCCAGCCATCTCATCCTGTGTCATCCCCTTCTCCTCCTGCCCCCAATCCCTCCCAGCATCAGAGTCTTTTCCAGTGAGTCAACTCTTTGCATGAGGTGGCCAAAATACTGGAGTTTCAGCTTTAGCATCATTCCTTCCAAAGAACACCCAGGGCTGATCTCCTTTAGAACGGACTGGTTGGGTCTCCTTGCAGTCCAAGGGACTCTCAAGATTATGATTTTTAGAAATCTATTCTGCCAATCTCTGCCTTTTGAAAGGAGGAGTTATTCCATTTACATTAAGTATAGTTCAAATAATATACAATTTACTCTGATTTTACTGCTTGTTTTCTATATGTCATTGTCATTTTTGTGGGCTTCTCTGGTGGCTCAAACAGTAAAGAATCCACCTGCAATACAAGAGACCTGGGTTCAGTCCTCGGTGGGGAAGATCCCCTGGAGAAAGGAATGGTCTCCACTCCAGTGTTCTTGCCTAGAGAATTCCATGGACAGAGGAACCTGGTAGGGTACAGTCCATGAGGTTGCAAAGAGTCAGACACGACTGAGTGACTGACACTTCATATCATTTTTGTTCCTATGTCCCTCCGTCACCACTCTTTTTGTATAAAATAGATATTTTCTGGTTTTACTATTTAATACTATTGTTGCTTCCTTTGCTGTATTGTCTTAGTATTTTCTTTGAGGATTACAGTTAACATCTTTAATGATTATAAGCCAGTTAGAATTGATGTCAACTGAATTTCTTTAGTATGCACAAATTCTGCTTTTCTATATGGTTCTCTCTATTCACTCCCCCATTTGGTGCCATATTGTAGTTAAATTTACATCTTTATACATTTTAAGCCCATCAGCACAGTTTTATAAGTTTTGTTGTATACAGTTGTCTTCCAAATCAAATAGAATAAGAAAATAATTACAAACAAAAATACACATATACCATCTTTTATATTCACCTTTGTAGTTCTCTTTATAGTGGCTCAGAGGGTACAGCGTCTGCCTACAATGCGGGAGACCCAGGTTCAATTCCTGGGTCGGGAAGATCCCCTGGAGAAGGCAATGGCAACAGTACTCTTGCCTGGAAAATCTCATGGACTGAAAAGCCTGGTAGGCTACAGTCCATGGGGTTGCAAGGAGTCGGACATGACTGAGCGACCTCACTTTATAGTTTATTTGTGTGGATTCAGCTGATTCAGCTTACTCTCTAGTGTCCTTTCATTTCAACTTGAAGCATTTCCTTTAGTGTTTCTTGTAGGGAAGTTCTGCTAGTGATAAATTGCTTTACTCTGTTTAACTTATTCATTTTTGAAGGATACCTTTTCTGCATATAGATTTGAGGATGATAGCGTGTTTCTTTCAGAGTTTTGAATATGTGATCCCATTGAGTTCTGATGTAAAAGTTTCTCATAGATTGTTAGCTTTTCTTTGCTGCTTTAACATTGCTTCTCTGTCTGTCTTTTGGCAGTTTGGCTGTGATGTGTCCCAGGGGAGAACTCTTGGGGTTTATTGTACTTGGAATTCATTGGACCACTTTGATGTTAATTATAGATGAATGTTTTTTATTCCATTTGGGAAATTTTGGCCATTATCTCTTCAAATGTCTTCCTTTTTCTCCTTCTAATTCCAGGTCTTCCATTGTATGTATGCTGCTGTGTTTCATGGTATTTCACAGTTCTCTGAGACTCCATTCATTCTTTTTTTTTAAAAGTATTTTATTATTTATGTATTTTGCTTCTTTGTGTCTTACTTGGCAGTTGGTGGGATCTTTAGCTGTGGCTGTGAAATCTTAGTTATGGCATATGGGATCTAGTTTCCTGACTAGGGATTAAGCCTGGGCCCCTGCATTGGCAGCTCGGAGTCTTAGCTACTGGATCACCAAGGAAGTCTCTCTCTGTTCATTCTTTTCAATTCATTTTCCTTTCTGTTCTTCAGAATGGATTATCTCAATATACCTAACTTGAAGTTCACTGATTCTTTCTTCTGCCAGCTTACCTCTGCTCTTGAGCATGTCTAGTGATTGCTTTCACTTCAGTCATTATAATTTCAATCCCAGAATTTCTATTTGATTATTTTTTTTTATAATTTCTATCTGTCTATTGGTATTCTTTACATGGTGAGATGTCATTCTCATGTTTCCTTTTATTTCTCTAGACATGATTCCCTTTAGTTCTTTGAATATATTTACAGTAGCTGGTTTAAATCTTTGTCTAGTAAGTCCAATGCATGGGCTTTGTCAGGGGAAATTTCTACTGACTATTTTTTTTTTTCTATTATGGGCCACACTGCTGTTTCTGTACATGCCCCATAACTTTTTGTTGAAAAATGAGCATTTTACATAATATAAGAGCTCTGGAAATCAGATTCCCATTGCCTTCATGTTTTTGCTGTCACTGTTGTTTGTTTACTTAGTGACTTTCCTGAATGAATTCCATGAAGTCTGTACCCTTTGTCATATGTGGTTACTGAAGCCTCTACTCAGTTTGCTTCAGTTCAGTTCAGTCAGTTCAGTCGCTCAGTCATGTCTGACTCTTTGCGACCCCATGAATCGTAGCATGCCAGGCCTCCCTGTCCATCACCAACTCCCGGAGTTCACTCAAACTCATGTTCATCGAGTTGGTGATGCCATCCAGCCATCTCATCCTCTGTGGTCCCCTTCTCCTCCTGCCCCCAATCCCTCCCAGCATCAGAGTCTTTTCCAATGAGTCAGCTCTTCACATGAGGTGGTCAAAGTATTGGAGTATCAGCTTCAGCATCAGTCCTTCCAATGAACACCCAAGACTGATTTCCTTTACGATGGACTGGTTGGACCTCCTTGCAGTCCAAGGGACTCTCAAGAGTCTTCTCCAACACCACAGTTCAAAAGCATCAATTCTTCGGCGCTCAGCTTTCTTTATAGTCCAACTCTCACATCCATACATGACCACTGGAAAAACCACAGCCTTGACTAGGCGGACCTTTGTTGGCAAAGTAATGTCTCTGCTTTTCAATATGCTATCTAGGTTGGACATAACTTTCCTTCCAAAGAGGAAGCATCTTTTAATTTCATGGCTGCAATCACCATCTGCAGTGATTTTGGAGCCCCCAAAAATAAAGTCTGACACTATTTCCCCATCTATTTCCCATGAAGTGATGGGACCAGATGCCATGATCTTCATTTTCTGAATGTTGAGCTTTAAGCCAACTTTTTCACTCTCCTCTTTCACTTTCATCAAGAGGCTTTTAGCTCCTCTTCACTTTCTGCCATAAGGGTGGTGTCATCTGCATATTTGAGGTTATCGATATTTCTCCTGGCAATCTTGATTCCAGCTTGTGCTTCTTCCAGCCCAGCGTTTCTCATGATGTAATCTGCATATAAGTTAAATAAGCAGGATGACAATATACAGCCTTGATGTACTCCTTTTCCTATTTGGAACCAGTCTGTTTTATGTCCAGTTCTAGCTGTTGCTTCCTGACCTGCATATAGGTTTCTTAGTGGTCATTTACTATTTGGACAGAGATTTCCTTCATTATCTTTAATCAATAAATACTTGAGATTTTGCTGAGGGAACTTCAGTGCTCTATCAGGCAGGTAACAACTCTGCCTTAGTCTTCAATTCCTCTGTGTACAGAATTTCAAGGTCAGCTGGAGGTGAGAGGTTAGGGCCTTTACAGGTTTTTCCTGGGCATGTGCCTACCCCTACATATGTTCATGGTTTTCTAGATTAGCAGGAATGTGTTGGAAGCCCTCCTCTAGTGCCCACTGGGTTGCTGTTTTTCATAGCTATTGTGATGAATATGCTGTTGCTTTTCAGACCACCACGTTGTTACGAGTGGGGAATAGGGTAGGGCAAGTTAACATGCCACAAAGTTTTCTGTTCTTGAGATTCAAGTATTTTATTGAACTAATTCTCTTCAAATTGTTGGAGGCCTAAAATGAATTTCTAGAGTCCTAAAAAGTTTATTTTGACAATTTTTAAAAGTGTCTCCTTGCTTTTAGGGAGGAGCAGAGTTTTGGAGATCCCTTCTCCACTATTCTGGAAATGCCTTTCTTCAGAGTTTAAAATTTTCCATCTCAGTCAAGGTAAAGACTGATAAGCTCCCTTGTAATATTTGTGTGCTGCCAAGTGGATGTTGTTAATATCTGTTCCTTTTATTGAGTTGTACAGGGACCATAGCTTTATGTAGAAGTCTCAGTCCAAACAGTTGCCCCTTTGGTGCCTATGGGTTTCATCCCCTGTCCTGGCAGCCCATTTCAAGCCCCTTATATCACAACCAGCATCTGGGAACCAGCTCCCAGGCAGCCACAGTGTTAGCTCACCTCACCTACTATTTTGGGTCATGTTATTCATTTTTGTGCCCCTGAAAATTTCCATTACTCTTCTGCAACCTCAGCTCTCCTTTTGAAAGATGTGTATCATATTTGCCTGGCATTTCTAAGCTATTTTTTTAAAAATAGGAATGTTCTCAGGTTATCTTGATTGGCATATTCCTGGAAAAAGGAGCAAGCTATTTCAAAACTCACATAAACATACACATATAACCACCAAAATGCAACAGGTACAGAGAGGAAACATTAAACCACGACAAAGACAATGTGAATGTCTTGAAGGCAGAGAGAGTCTGACCTGAGTCCGGGGGTCTTTACTACCATCCAGTCTACCCGTGGACCTCACTGGAGGTATTTGATGTGATGGGAGGGAAGGGTTTAGTTAGGCTGCTGCTGACAGCCAGGACTAAGGGAGCTGCATCAGCCCTGAGCCTCTGCTCATCCATAAAGGGACATAATTTTCCTGAAGCAGCAGTCTGGAGCTCCAGGGGATATTGTTAGGACCTCAGGAGGCCCACCATCCTCATTGGCATTTGGAAATTGTGGGAGATTCACAGACCAGTGTTCAGTAGGAGACTACAGCAGGTGCCAGGAGATATTAGAAGAGACTGTAATAGACTGATTGTTCATGTCCTCCCCAGAATCCATATGTTGGTATCCCAAATCCTAATGTGATAGTATTAGGAAGTGAAGGCTTTGGGAGTTGATTAGTTCATGAAGGTGGAGCCCTCATGGGTGGAATCAGTGCCCTTATAAAAGGGACCCCCAAGGAGCTCCCTCACCTTTCCACCACATGAGGACACAGGAGAAGATGCATCCATGAGCCCAGAATTGAGCTTCCACCAGACCTCGAATCTGCTGGCACTTTGATCTTGGACTTCCAGCCTCCAGACTCTGAGAAATAAATGTCTACTCTTTATAAGCCCCCTAGCCTGTGATGTTCTGCCAAGTGGTCAGTTCTGACCAAAGCACAGGGAATTTCCCCAGGAGAGGCCAGGATAAAGTTGGTACCCCAGAAGCTGATCTATTTGTATAAGGAAACTTTATAAACTGGGAATGAGGGTAATTGCTGGATTACCAAGGACTCTCCTTTGGTGGAAAGAATGCATCTGTCTTACAGGTTTCAAAATCCAGCAGGGAGACATGTGTAGACCAAGGCCAGAGCAGGTGGCAAAATTGTTCAGAGGGTGTATGTCTTCTTAGGAAAAATGTTTGGAGCTATCCCACTCATCAGGACATAAGTACTGCATTTCTCTTAGCCCCAACATTTGAATATACACATCCACACAACTCCAGTTTTCTCTCCCCCGCCCCCTGCTTTCTAATCATTTACTATTGTAAGCTCTCAATTTAGAAATCCACAGAGGGTTGGGATCAGGTTCCAGGCATCGAGGTAACTGGGGTCCTGTTTTTAGAGAAACTTGTGAGTGGATGGAGTCTGAGGTTGTTGTTGCTTTTGTTCAGTAGCTAAGTCAAGTCCAACTCTTTGCAACCCCATGGACTGCAGCATGCCAGGCTTCCCTCTCCTTTACTGTCTCCTGGAGTTTTCTCAGACTCGTGCCTATTGAGCTGATGGTGCCATCCAACCATCTCATTGGGAGGTAGAGCCAGATTTCCTCCTTATCGAGTGAGCACTATGCCCAGAGCACTGATCAAGAGCAGGTGCTTTACCAAGCGCTTTATGGGCACCGTGTTGGCCACCTGGGGTTTCCATTATCCTCGCACTTTGCAAAGAGTGAGAGTTAAAGAGGGGTGGGGCAAGTTGCTTGCAGCCCAGGGCTACAAAGTTGCAGACCGGGGATGTGAACCCAGGGTTTACTCACTCTGGAGAGCATAGTGGTAATACCATGTGATAATATACAATAGTGATAATATCATGGTTTTTCCTGACCATTTCCTGAAATTCTAGTTGCCCAGCCAGCAGCAAGGGTCTGCTCACATGTCTTCCTTGAGTCTGCTTCCCCAGATGTGGGGTGTGGCTGCATTTGTCAGGGATGTTATCACCAGAAAAAAATCCTGCAAGGGAGAAGTAGTAGCAGAGAAGGGAGGGAGATGGTCCCTTGTGGTCCCAGCAGAGTCTCTGGAATGTAAGGGGATGGGCTCTAGCTTATACGTAAAGTGTGCAGTAGAGGCCATAGTCTGTCCTTTTATACCCCTACATTCACTGGTCAGGAGCCTGCCCTGGGGGCTACATGCCTTCCAGGACCTGAAAGCAGTTCTCTGGAGAAGGAGGTGACACAAACCATCCGCCCCCACCACTGGGGTAGCGAGGAGACTGCGCCATCAATCCAGGATCTGAGTGGGGCCCCAGTAGCATCTACTACATTCCACCCTCGCAGGCTCAGAGTCACCTGTTTCTCAGTTCAAACCCAGCCATCCGTCCATAGGTCCTCCATGAGCCTGCTCTTCATTCCTGGGAAAATTTAAAAGAAGAGGGTTAGCGTGATGAACTGCAGCCCCACAGCTACAGTGAAACTCACAATGCAATTGACTCATCTTTTCCTTATTCTGGATGTCCTCCTCATGAACCCGTGCTCCTTCTGATCTAGCTGACTTGACTAGTGAGGGGATCCACTAGATGTCATGGCTACTTTTTCTTTTATGACCATAATTAGTATACTTGTCCATTTACAGTTAACAGCATATTAAAAAGCAGAAACATCACTTTGCAGACAAAGGTCCATATAGTTAAAGCTGTGTGTTATTTTTCCCAGAAGTCATGTACAGATGTGAGAGTTGGACCATAAAGAAAAGGCTGAGTGCTAAAGCATTAGTGTTTTTGAACTGTGGTGCTGGAGAAGACTCTTGAGAGTCCCTTGGACTGCAAGGAGATCAAGCTGGTCAATCCTAATAGAAATCAACTGTGAATATTCATTGGAAGGACTGATGCTGAAGCTGAAGCTCCAATACTTTGGCCACTTGATGTGAAGAGCCAACTCCCTGGAAAAGACCCTGATGTGGGGAAAGATTGAAGGTAAAAGGAGAAGGCAATGACAGAGGATGAAATGGTTAGATAGCATCACTGACTCACTGGACATAAATCTGAGCAAACTCCAGGAGACAGTGAAGGGCAGGGGAGCTGAGGTGCCCAGGAGATCCCACATGCAGGAAGAGCAAACCCACACCTAGAACACACAATAATCCATCAAGATGAGTCCCTGGCCTTTCCAGCAGGGAAGTGGTTTCATGGAACCAACTGGCCACTGAGTGGCTGCTTGGCACCTTTCGGGGATGTTGTGATGTCATGACAGAAATTTATGGTAAGTTCCTGATTCTGAGAGCTAGACACACAGTAATGGTATTAATAGAATCACAGCAGCCTTAGTGAGAAGTCCAGATAGTCGCTTCAAAATCTATGATCATGACTACTTCATCCATGAGTCCAGTGCCCTTAACAGAGATGGCTGAGGCCAGAGGCTGCCTGAGGACTGGCCAAGCTGCCCTGCCCGCAGGGTTGCTCGGGGCCCTGGTGGACATTGCCATCTGACTGTGCTGTCCTCAGCAGTCCATCCGTGTGCCTCTTCCCCAGGATTGCTTATCCCTCATCTTCTTGTTTGTTTCCTCCTAGTCTTCCAAGAGACTTGAGAAGCTGGTCACCACTACCCACACGTGTGTTTGGATCCTCACCTGAGCCATGTCTCTCTCCACCCAAAGCTCCGCCCGGTAGGAAGTTCCCCTCACCGTGTCCTCAAGGGCCACCTCCACGTGAAGCGGTGCCACAGCTGAGGTCCCTCTGCAGCTGGTGCTGTGCTGTGAGATGTGGTGTGTCCCCAAATTCAAGTGTGGACTTCCAATATGATGGTATTAGGTCATGAGAGTGGGGCCTCGGGAAGGGATTAGTGCCCTGATAAGAGGAAGAGGAGACCAGGACACTCATCCCCTCTCTTTCTTTCTCTCCTTTCTGCCCTCCCGCCAACCGCATCTGCTGTATGAGGACATACAGCAAGGAGGCAGCCTAGACCGACTCAGACAGAGGTTAAGGGGGCGTCTGACCCAGAAATCCCACCTCAAGGACTTTTAAAAAGATTTTTGATGTGGACAATTTTTAAAGTCTTTATTCAATCTGTTACCACATTACTTCTGTTTGATGCTTTGGTTTTTAGCCTGGAGGCATGTGGGATCTTAGCTCCCCAACCAGGGACTGAACTTGAACCCCCTGAGTTGAAAGGCAAAGTCTTAACCTCTGGACCACGAAGAAGTCCTGCTGCATCAAGGATTTGATTGTAAGGAGCAGATGACACCCCTGTGCAAAGATATGTGTGCAAGAACGTCCACTGCAGCACCATCTCCATGGGAAGTTATCTGCTCCTAGGAGCCCAAGCTAATGACCAAAATTAATTCAGAAAACCTCACCTCTACTAGGCTCCTGGGAGGCAAGAGTGAATCAGGCTAGCGATCATGTGGGGTCCTGCCACTTGGCTCCCTTGTAACTGACTCTCCAGTGGGGAGAGAACCCCGGCAAGCACACAGACCCTGCCCCCTGTCTACAGTGTGGGGTACAAGCCAGGGTGCTGGGATCACTTGACAAAGCTGTAGGTTATGGCTTTCCTTGGAGCCTCCTCCTTCAGAAGCCCAGGCCGCCTGGCCACATTTTGCAGAGAGGACCCACCCTGATTGTGGGTGCACAGAGAAGGGGCTGAAGGCTAGGGGGCCTGAGCCCTGGGGCTTCTGGCTGCTCCAGCCCAGTCCAGCCCTAACCCGAAGGCCTGGCTGCCCATCCCCACCCCTCATCCACTGGCATTAGATGTGATCCTTCCTCTGACTTAAATCCACAGATCAGGGCTGATGGGGAAACACCCTGAATTTGAAAGCCAGTGTCTATGGTGAGCAGAGAACTGGGAGGGCCAAGTCCCTCCTGCCCCAGGCCTCTGCCTACCCTGCCCCTTGTGCTGCTCCCTTGCCATGCTGGAACATTCCGCAGCCAGGCCCCGATGGCGCCCTCTGCCTAGCCTCTGGGGTCTCAGCTCAGTGGGGACATCCCTGACCACCTGTCCCTCTGCCCAGTCTGTCTCCAACTGTTTCCTATTCTTCATGGCACATGTCCGGCTCTGACACCATCCAGACAAGTATGTGTTACCTTGCCCCTGCCCACCCCACCACCCACTGAGTGTCCCCAGCAAACTCAGCCAGGCACTCGATACATGCCCTGGTGGAGTGTGAGGCCAAGGTGGGGACCCCGGGCTCATCCACACTAAACCTTTGAAACAGCATCCTCAAAGATTTGGTCCCTGAAGGACACAGGAAGGAGCAGCGCAAACCATCGCTGTCCTCTCAGCATGGCAGACTCTGTCCCGGGTTCCTGGCACCCGCCAGGCTCCCATGGCTCTCCGTCTGGCTGTTTCAGGCTAAGGGAGCTGCTGCTGATAACTTGGGAACGTGGTGATAAGGGCCGAGCGTGGATAACACTTACCACCCGGCTCTTGTGAGAACCGCAGGTACACTGGGGCTGTGTCAAGTGTCTGCTGGGGGTTTCCAGGGGTCCCTCTCCCAGGAGTCTGGGCAGACAGGCAGGGTGTGGGGGATGGGCGGTTTCCATTTTTAGGATGAATTCCCTTCTGGAAAGCTGCAGGCATGTCTTTGGCACGGATGCCCAGCTGGCCTCGCCGAGGCTCATGTTCCCCTTTTCCCTGCCTCCTTAGGCTGGGATGGGGAGGGCGCTTGCACCCAGAGCTGCTCCACGTTTGGGGCTCCTTTGAGGAAAACACCAGCCAGACCAGCTGTGAACATGCCCACCCCACGGAGCTTAGGACTCTGAACTGATGTCTGTGAGATGGGTGCAGGCAGGTGGGGCAGCCAGGTTTGCAGACACAAATTCATGCCCAGTTAAATTTGAACTTCAGATAAACCAGAGAAAATGCCTTTGCAGGCAGGTCCTACACATGCAGCAGCCCATCTCTGACAATAGGCTGTGGTCAGAAAACCCACACACGGATGCACCCCTGATTCACCAGCCACGCTGGGCAGTGCTGGGAGGGCTGCTCAGGAGTGGTCCTGGCAGGTGAGGCCCCAGACAGCACTGTCCACAGACCTCCATGCCCTCGTGGGCCAGCCTGGCAGCCACCAGCTGCACATGGCTACTGCTCAGTGGCCTGGGGCCCTGCGAGTGTGGGCGGACATGGTCACAGGAGACTGTGGCCCCCCTGCTGGACAGTGTGGTGGAGGGGGAAACCAGGAGGCCCCTTTGAGTCTCTGGGAGTTTGGAGGAAATTCTCTCCAAACTGGAGAAATGAAGCACCCCAACCACGAGGAGCCCAAGGAAGGCAAGCATGGGGAGCAGGGTGAGCCAAGGGAGAGGTAGGGGAGGGGAAGGCAGGGTCGGCTGTCTCTGGACACGGTCTGGACACAGTCTGGGCAGGGACTTATTCAGACTGAAGGACGGAAGCGGTGACGATACCAGCTGATCCTTCCCCATCTCGGGCAGTGGGTCTGGCCAGGTACTTGCTGTGTCCACCAGCCTGGCTGTGTTTCCTGAGCAGTAAGGGATTATCAGCCCTGAAGGAGGTGGGCAGACAAAGCACCAGAGAAGGGGGCTCGGCCTGCAGTTTTCTCTGTGTTGGGTTAGGAAACCCCAGGTAGTTCGAGCCCAACCCCACCTACTCACCACCAAGACCTCAGACCCGCAACCCTGGCTCTGCCCAGAGAGGCCGCTCCTGAGCACCCTGGAGGGTCTACCCCTGCTTTTTTTTTTTTTTTTTGAGCATTTCTTTGAATTTTATTGAAAATTGACATGGACATTAGAAAGAGATCAAGCTAAACAGTGCTGGGTTTGAGGTGTTTCTCCTGGCAAAAAAAAGCCCCAGAGGAGCAATGACAGGTCACATTTCTGAGCAAAAAGAACAAAGGAGAAGAAAGGAAGAATGAACACAAATTCTGGAAAGCATGCAAAGAGCCTCTCTCAAGAGACACGGGACAGTAGAATGGCAATGGTTGTAGGGCTATATGGGGATGGGCACACTCAAATCGTATGTCAATGCAAGTTAAACCAATGAATTCAGGGCAGATTTATCAACATCAAAGCTTTCCCTCCAGGTCCCACATTGAGCAGAAACCTCTCTCAAAACCCAAACTGGCCTTGGAAGGCTGAATGGAGTAATTTTGCTCTCACTAAGCTTAAACTCCCCATCTCTCCTTTCTTCATCTCTTCTTTCCTTTCTCCACCTGAATGTTAGTAGATCCACTCACCCCGCTTGCTGAAGGGGTCTGCAGAAAGCCTGTGAATCCTGAAGAAGATATGAATGTTGCTTGACTTCCTCATCCATATTTAGAAGTGTTTAATAGTGGCTGTAGACAATCAACCCATTGAACGGAGAACTGGCGTTTGAAATGAAAAACAAAACTCACATGAAAAACTTGCAAGCAATACTTTCACACCCACAGCTGAGCTCTCCTGCCTCAGTCACTTATACCTGGGTGAGTCATCCTGCAGTTGTCTCTCTGAGGTTACACCGGGTCCATTCTCCAGCTCGGATGGATCTTTCCCTGCCTTGTTAGATTAGGACAAGACACTTCCATTTAAAATTCCATGTAAGTTGGAAGAGAGCTTCTTGCCTGGACACATGAACACTTGTTAAGAGTGTGTGTGTGCGTGCATGTACACGTGCATGTGCACACAATTTGGAGGCAGAAGTATTGGCTGGTTTCTGGTTTGAGACAATATGGAACCCTAACTCTTCTATAATGGTAGTCTTCTCCTTTAGACCTAGTGCAGCTGCTGAAGATAATATTATTACAAGCTTTTCTTCTCTTTGTTTCTTTTCAGAGTCTGTGAGCCTCCAACCTGGGAGCCCTGGAACTGGAGCAGCTCAGAGGCTGTCTTTCTCTGTTTGACAGCGTCCACTTTGTCATCCAGGGATTTCTTCTTATCCTCCAGCTTCTTCTTCTCATCCTGGTGTAGTTTCTTCAGATGGTCAAGCTTCTAACGCAGCTCTGTCTCTGCCTCTTTAAATTTAGCTTCTTTCTCTTTGACTGTCTGGACGAAAATCTGTTTCATCTCCTCCTTTTTTTTTTGAGCTCCTCTAGCAACTCATTCCTTTTGGCCTCACATGTCTCCTATAAACTGAATGGTTTACCGCCAGGGTCGGTGTCCGAGAAGTCCGTCTCCTCCAGCTTACATCGGCGGTACAGCTCACAGTGCAGGTCGAGGGTCTGCTCCTGGAGATCCTCCATGTTGACTCAGATCAGCATATCCTGCAGCTTCACAAAGTCACAGTGTGCTTCATTTTCAGCTTGCACTGGGCCCCAGGGATACCGCCACACTTTCATCATCTTCTTAGCTACCTTCAGTTTTTTTGTGCTGCCCATGACAGCAAATGGCAGGTGGGTGTTCATGGTTCTGTTGATCTCTGCTGCTGACTTGTCATCTGTAGGGAATTGGTAGATCTCGACTTCGTTGCTGACAAGCTTGCTGGTGATTTTGATTTTGAACTTGGTTAGCTCACTCTTAGAAATGGCATCCGATTTGATGATGATGGGGATGATACTCCCCTTACTGTCCAGCTTCTTCATAGTCACTAGGTCCAGAGACTTCAAGGAATGACCCATGGGGGCGATGAAGTACAAGCAGGCATGGATGCGAGAGTCATGGTAGGTGTTCAGTACCCTGCAGATCTTCAGCTCCTCCTACAGGTAGGCCTCAAACTGGGCATCGATGAGTTCCACGATGAGCTCGTAGCTGTCCTCCTTGTTGATCTGGTCCCTGAAGGCCACCATGTTAACAACTGTCAGCTTTAGCCTCATGTTGCTCTCTTGAAGGTCACAGGTACTGGACCGAAGCTGGACACCTGGCCATGTGTGGGTGGCTGGCTCCCCCTCGACCTTGGTGTTGAACAAGGTGTCCATTAGGGTGGACTTGCCCAAACCTGTCTCTCCCACACATAGGATGTTGAAGCAGAAGCCCTGGCTGACTGACTTATTCACCAGCTGGTCGGGCAAGCTGTCAAACCCCACATGTCTAGACAGGGGACCATTCGGCAACCTTCCCCCACCTGGCGAGCTATACCAGTCATTGCCATCGCTCCTGCATCTGCCAGGGCTGCCATGGGCGCTGTCACAATGAGAGCTAGAGCACAGGAAACAGCCAGGGTCTCCCTCTTGAAGGGCCCATAACGTTTATTTCTACAGAAATCTTGTCTGAGCCCCTGGCAGCCTAGATCTGTGTGGCTGGTTGCCTAGAGCCTGACACTGCTGGGAGACAGTGGGATGTGACGTGGGACTGAGACGGGTTGGGGGACCACCTCCCTCTCCTGAGAGTGCCTCCAAGATGCTCCAGGGCCTCTGCCACCCAAGCCAGAGATGGATTCTGACAGGAGAGGATGCCTTTTGCCTTTGAAGAGAAGGTTCCGTAGATCTCTTAAAAAGAAAAAAAAAAAGGTAAGTCAGGACTGGGGAAATGGGTCATTTTAGAAAGGCAACCTGGTGAGTGTTTCATCCCCATGACATTCTGAGGCTGTGGGAAAGCTGCTAAGTGTGTCCACTGGCTCCTGGCGCCTGCAGCCACCTCCAAACAGCTCCTGGAAAGAGTGCAGCTAACATAGGGGATGCTTTTTGTCACCAGTCATAACACTTGTGTGTGTGCGTGCTCAGTCATGTTTGATTCCGTGTGACCCCTTGGACTGTAGCCCTCCAGGCTCCTCTGTCCACAGGATTTCCCAGGCAAGAATCCTGGAGTGGGTTGCTATTTCCTCCTCCAGGGGATCTTCCCAACCCAGGGATCGAACCAGCATCTCTTGTGTCTCCTGCATTGGCACCTGTGTTTATGTAACGCCAACAGATGGAGGCGTGTTGTAACTACACAACTACACAATTGCTACACAACTCAGACCTCTGACGTCATCCTGTGAATCTTCCCCCGACGTTGTAACAAAATACCAAAATGTGGGGGCAGGGGCTTAAAATAATAGAAATCTGCTCTCTCACAGTCTGGAGGCTGGAATTCTGAATCCAGTTGTGGTCAGGGCTGGGTACTTCTGGGAGCTCTGAGGGACTACCTGCCTCAGGCCTTTCCTAGCATCTGGTGGGGCCACAGTCCTCAGCTTGTAGACATGTCACCCCTGCTTCGGTCATCATGCGTCTCTCCCTGCATGTCTCTGGTTTTCCTTCTTCCTAGGACATCAGTCATTGAAATTCGGGTCCATTCTAACCCAAGATATCTGATTGCATCTGCAGAGAGCCTATTTCCAGTCATATTCTGAGGTTCTGGGTGGCCTTAAATCTTGGGCCAACACTGACACAACACACTGTTCACACATCCTTCAGAACTGAGCCTGGATTCTCTGGCCAGTCTCAGCCACCTATCCAGTCTCTTGGGATCATCTTCTGGTGGCCCTGGCTGTCTTCCTGATGTGTGGATGAGGCTGGATGGGGGTGATGCAGAGTGAGGGGCTCCCTCCTCAGATGAGCCTCAGCCTCCTACTATGACAGGGACCACGCCATAAGGCCCCAGAAGATTCACAGGGGTGGCATGGGGGACCGCATCTGCATCAAGACGCTTCCATCTAGAAATCTGAGCTGTGGGGAGGGACGAGCATCATCAGAGAAGGGGCTTGTGAGGAAGCAACCTCACTGTGGACAAAAATCCTTTCACCTGGAGTCAAAACTCCAGGAGAGGATAAATCGTGTTCCCCCCTTGTCTGGCTTCAGCACCAATGCCACTTACAGTATGAAAAATGCTGGTGAGAGGGCTGCAAACAGCACATGGTAAAAGGTTAGTCCCAAACTTCGGGCTCCAGCCTGTCACCCTGCCCCCACCCGGAACACAAAGCCTTTTCTTTCTCCAGCTGGAAATGCGCACGGCCCATGAATGCAAAGAGCTCTTTCAACATTAGATTTTAAATTATTTGAATTAAATCTGGGATCCTTCCGGGCCCTGTGCGCTCCGGGTTATTTATCACTGGCTAAATGCAGAGGTCTGCCGGGCCTCTCCAGGGACGGCCCCCACTTAGACGCTGCCTCTGAAATGTTATAAACTATTTAAAACCGAAAGCTTGGCTGTGTCCGGCTTGGGAGGGGGGCGCACATAGAGCCTGCTCTTCCGAGCTCTTCGGGAAAACGAGCGACTCACCACTCTGCACACTTGTTCATTTGCTCCGCTTTTCCTCTGGGTAATCACTTTAATACACTTGAAAATAAACCTTGTCCCCACTGAGTCAGGGTGATTTTTTTCCCCTATTTAGCAAACATTGATTTTTTTTCCTCCCCCTGGCGTCCTGCCTGCGTGAAGCTGACAAGCCTCTTTTGTTCCCGCGCCCCGGCCCCGCCCCCGCCACCCCCACCGCCCCAGATCTCTCTATTGGCGGTTCCAGCAGGGCACCGACAGGGGGCGAGAGACCCCCTTGTCTGAGGGCCACGTGGGTGAGGGGGTGCCAGGCAGCTCAGAGACTCCAGGGTCAGGAAGCAGGGGATGGGGTGGGGTGTGGAGGGAAAGATGTCACCCTAGGTCCCCAGGGATGTCCTAGATCAGGAAGGAGCATTCTGAAGCAATAAGAAGCGGCCGTGTTAGTGTTTTACATAAGCTACGCTGCCAGGGAGGGGTCCAGAAGAGGCTGTGCCCAGCCGGGGTGCTCCTGCTGGTTGGCTGTGTCCCCCACTCTCCCAAAGCAGCCACGCACTGCTTTCCACTAAACTCCATTAGTGCCCTGAGTGGCCAGCAGAAGGCAGCATCTCTGCCGAACTGAGTGGGTCTGCACTGCCAGTCGGTGACCTTGCCTCCGGTCCTGGTGCTCCGGTCAGTGCCCAGGAGGGCAGCCTTTAAGATGGCCCTCAATGACCCTTTCTCCAGGCACCCCTCCTTGCTTTGCCCTGGGCTGACTCACTCTGACCAACAGGAACAGCAGGGGTCGTGATGAGACATCACCCCGAGATCAGCTTAAAGAGGATGATTCCGTCCTGGGTGTCCACCCCCAGCTGCTTCACTAAGAGAAGCCAGCTGCTGTGTCATGAGGCTTCTTGGGAGGGGGGGCCAGGTGATGGTCTGAGGCCTGCTGACGACTACATGGTGAACTGGGAGCTGGAGCCCTTCTCACCTCCCCATCCACCCTTCAGATGTGACCACAGCCTGGCTGGCAGCTGAATGGCCATGTGATGAGGGCCCAAGCCGTGGCTCTGGGTGAGCCACGCCCAGATTCCAGGCCCTGGAGCTGCAAGGCAAGACGTGTCTGTTGTGAAAGGCCTTCAGGTGTAGCCCTTTGTCCCTGCAGCTCCAGGAGACTGCATGGCAGGAGCTGCCGATCTAACCATGCCCCTGCCTCTGACTTTGCACGTGGCAGCTTTACAGCACCTGGATAGGAGAGCGACCCTTTAGGACTCGCTCCATTGTCCTTCAAAAATGGTGCCTCAGAACTTGTCCTTTTCTTCCAGGTTGTTCACTTTATTGACATAGAGTTGCTAGTAGTAATAGTAGTTTTTTATGATCCTTTGTATTTCTGTGGTGTCAGTTGTAACTTTTTTTCATTTCTAATTTTATTGGTATGAATCTTTTCCTAAATGCCCATCAAGAGCTGAATAAATGGTTAAAGAAGATGTAGTATATACACAATGGAATATTACTCAGCCATTGAAAAGAATGAAATAATATGATTCGCAGCAGCATGGAAGGACCTAGACATTGTCACACGAAGTGAAGTCAGTCAGAGAAAGACAAGTACCATATGACATCCCTTATATGTGGACTCTAGAAATGTGATATGAATGAACTTATTTACAAAACCGAAACAGACTCACAGACACACCGAACAAACTCATGGTTACCATTTGGGATAAAGTGAAGTCGCTCAGTCGTGTCCAACTCTTTGCAACCCTCTGTCCATGGGATTCTCCAGGCAAGAATACTGGAGTGGGTTGTCATTTCCTTCTCCAGAGGATCTTCCTGACCCAGAGATTGAACCCAGGTCTCCTGCATTGCAGGCAGACACTTTAACCTCTGAGCCACCAGGGAAGCCCATGTGGGATAGGTGGGGGGATAAACCAGGTGTTTGGGATTAGCACAGACACACTACTATATATAAAATAGATAATCAACAAGGACCTGTTTTAGAGCACAGAGAACCCTATTCAATATTCTGTAGTAACCTATAATGGAAAAGAATGTATGTATATGGGTAACTGAATCACTTTGCTGTGCACCTGAAACTAACAGAACATGGTAAATCAGCTCTATTCCAATATAAAATAAAAATTAAATCTAAAAAATGGGGCTTCCGACACTGACAGCTTCCCCCATCCCACATTGTAAACATGTGCAGTCGCCCCTGTGTGGTTCCAAGTTAGCGTCCAGTCCTCGACCCCACCATGGGGATGGAGAGGGGTGTGTGGGGAATGACTGAGACTTCATTTATTATAGTTTTTTTTTAATCTGAAAAACGTCAATAACTGAAAAATTCTTAGATGGGAAAGCCTCATTAGAGATCGTTTGGAGGAATTTGGTCAGTTGGATGACAGGTCACTAAGCAGTGCTGAGAAGGTCAAGGCCATGCTCCTCAGGCTTGGGGACAAGGGCACAACACTCCCCAGGGGAGGGCAGAATGGTGTGTGTGGCTGCATCTGTTTTGCAGAAAAAGCCTATTTCTGGGTGTTTCCAGATGCACTTGTGCCTGGAAAACATCTGGAAGATTTGGATCCAGCAGTGACTGTAGCCACATTTGGAGAAGCACCTGGATTGGTAGGGGTGGGTCCTTCCCAGGGGCTCAGCAATAAAGAATCAGCCTGCCAGTTCAGGAGACACAGGAGACGTGGGTTCGATCCCTGGATGGGGAAGGAACTGGCAACCCACTCCAGTATATTTCCACTCCAAGAAATTCCATGGACAGAAGAGCCTGGCAGGTTACAGTCCGTGGGGTTGCAAAGATTCAGCTATGACTGAGCACACACGTCGTGGGGGGATGTGAGGAGGGGTCTTCCTCTGTCACTTTACAATGTCCGTCGCCTCATTGCTTCCATCAGTGGCCTGTTGCCTTTGGAGCAAAGCCAAAAGAATAAAAGCAAAAGGAACAGAGCATGCAACAAGGCCGTCACTCTCCTACCCAGCCGAAGGAGCCTCTTGGGCTTGCCAAGCCGTGACCAGAGGCTGGTTCCAGGGCTGCCTCTGGTCTGCCCATCTTTGCTGCTTCTAATGGTTGCAGGGCCATGGCCCCTCCAAGAATATGCATCATCCGGAAGGGGACACGTTGGGGCCCTGAGGTTTCCAAGTCCAGGAGGAGAGGGGACAGCTCTGCCCAAAAGCCTGTCTGTGGTTCCTCTGGAGGTGAGTGAGGCTCCTGGCTGCCCCAGCCCCCTCCACTGCTGTCCTCCCCCTCTGGCTGCCTCCTCCTCCTCTTCCCCTCTCTCCTCTGGCCTCCTGAGCAGAGACTCCTGCGTCTCAGCACATTCAGGCCTCTCTCTCACCCTCCTCTGTCCAGGATGGAGGCAACTCCCACCTGCCCTGTAGTGAGATGAACCTGCCAGAAGGCTGTGGGGGCTGAGTCGCTGATGGCTTAGGCCCCCGGGGGACCTTGCCCGCAGAGCAATGCTCCTGCTCCCTTCTGTGGCGGGATGGACAGGATGGCTCCTACTATTGGCTGAATGTGTCCCCCAGTTTCTATGTGGAAGCTCTGACTCCTAGTGCAATGGTATTTGGAGGTGGGAGCCTTTGGGAGGCAATTAGGGTGAGGTAAGGTCAAGAGGGTGGGGACCCAGGATGGATTAGTGCCCTTAGAAGAACAGGAAGAGACTCCAGAGTCAGCCTTCTCAGCTCTGTGGAGACACAGCAGGAGCCCGGGAAGCTGGACCCAACTGGATCTTGGATGTCCAACCTCCAGGCTGTGAGGAGTAGGTGTCTGCTGTGGGAGCTGTCCAGCCTGGGGTATTCAGTCATGGCCGCCAAGCTGTGAGGGCAGCATAGCCCCCCACCCTGCCCAGGTGGCAGTACTGGGCCTCTGGACCACCCTGGTCTACTCCAGGAAGGCCAGCAAACCCGTGTCCACACTCCTGAGATGTGGGCTTGGGCCACCCAGCGTTTCGGATGGCCAGGAGGCAACTGACGCCCCTATTAGGAAAGGTTGCCTTCCAGATCTGCTGAGATCTGTGGGTTCCTTGAAGAGCTCTGGATCTGTTGCAGGAGGGGTGGTGGGGGGCTGTCCTGCTGGATCCAGAATGTGGGTCCCCAAAACCTCAGTCTTGGAGTTCCAGCCACACATGTTCCAGGTGAGGGTCCACCTCTCTGTGTCTCCTGCCAGGTGGGGACTGGACCCTTCCTGCTGGCCACAGAGGTACATGTCCTCTGAGGCTGCGATTGGTTTCAGGGCATCAGCACTCTAGACACTTACAAGGCTCGATGGGCCAGCTAGTCTCAGTGCGACCTCAGGTTCACTGCCTGCCAGCCACAAGTCTCCACCATGCTCAGGAGTAAATGTGGAGATAATGCAGCCAGATGGTAAACTCTCCACCCAACACTCCCACCTACATGAAGAGGCCAGTTGTTACTTTGGAAGGACATGATCAGAGACCTGTCACAGCAGCAAACAGGAGGTGACAATAGGGTTGAGAAGGGAGAAGATTGGAAAGGGGGAGTGGGAGAAGTGCAGACATCGGGGGCCAGGGCTGGAGTGCAGGGCAGGGGACTAGGGTGCAGGAGGCCAGCAGCCAGAGCAGTTCTCCCCTGCCACCTCCTGCACCTGCAGCTAGAGGTGGCTGAAGTTCCAGGCTCTTGCCTGTCTTCCAGGTGGGGACCCCAAGACTACCTGGCCCCTTGGAATCCCTGGAGAAATGCTGGTGGTGCTGGGCTAGGAGCACCAGCAGGAGACTGTGGTCACGTAGGGTGCCTCTGCAGGAGATCTGAGTAGGCTGACCTCCACTGAAGAGTCTGGAGACCGGTTCTGATCCTCAGAGAGCCTGCTGCTGGCTCTGCCCTGGGGGGGAGGGGTGCTCTGAAGACCCTACCTAGAAGGGGAAGGGAGCTGCCCCAGGTGAAGTCTGAGGTCCCTCCACATTCTCCCATCATCACTGCCCACCTCCACCTAGATGAGTGATGAACCTTCAGGAAAGCCCTTGCCTTTGGAGCTGTGGACACACCCACAGGGTCCCACTATGACTGATGATGAGTGACCAATCTCAGATATTCTCCCATAGCCCTGGAGCACTTGGCCCCTGAGCCAACAGCACCCCCTGAAATGCGAGAGAAACCCCACCACCCCAGAGCCCTTCATGAACTCCGGATGAGGGGGCTCTGCTCGGCCCCCCGAGGGCTCTGGTGAAAGCTGCTGGGTTGGCCTGAGCAGTTGTGGCCGGGGAAAGTGAGGTAGGCAGGGTGAGAGGGACGAAGCCTACAGGTCCCAGTGGGGAAGCACAGACCCCACAGAAGCAGCTCTGTGAGAACTCCAGCACATCGGCAGGATGTGGAGGATACGGACCACACAGGACAGTCAGACAAGGCATCATGTGAGAAAGTGGGCAGTTGGACATAGATACAGCTCGTCCTCCTTGGATTTTGAAATAGAAAAATCCCAAGGAGCATTCCAAGATATGAGCAAAGTGGGGTCACTTGTACTTAATATCTGCTTTGCAATGCTTTTCTTGTGTTTCCCAAATTTTCTGTCCATCCATCCATCCACCCACTCACCTATCCATCATCTACCTAAACATCCATCCCATTTCAAGATTAAAAAAAAAAAGTTAAGTGATCAGGACCAGGATTCCATAAAAGTGAAGGGCAAAAGGCAGAAAGAGTTAGTCACTCAGTCGTGTCTGACTCTTTGCAACCCCATGGACTGTAGCCTACCAGGTTTCTCCATCCATGGGCTTTCCCAGGCAAGAACACTGGAGAGAGTGGGTTGCCATTTGCCTCTCCAAGGGATCTTCCTGACCCAGGGACAAAAAGCAGTGGTGGGGGTAATTGGTGGTCTGGCCTCAGACTTCCTCTCCCCTGAACAGATCTGCCTCACTTGACCACTTAGTGGGGTCTCCACTAAGCCATGCTGAACCGTGGACAGCCCCCACCAAGGGCTGCTTTACTAAGGTCCTCAGAGCATATCAGCTCGGTGCCAGGTCCCTCTTACTGCTCCACCAGTACTGGCTTTCTTTAGTGTCATGTGACTGACGTCCAGTCCAGGTTAATGAGCCAGCCTCATGGGAGTCTGAGAGAGGAGTGATCTAGGGTGCTGTTCCTTTCCCAGCTGGCTTGAAGAGAACAACAGAGCAGACAGGACTCCTGGGTGCCATGCTGAAGCTCAAAGGTCACCAAGAAAGGAGGTGGACAGCAAGACTGGATGTGCAGCTCAACTACTAAGAAAGGGAAGGTGGGTGGAAGGGCAGGAGGGAGGGGAGCAGGGAAGATGATTAAGCAGGGGACTAGGTGGATGAATGGATGGAGTCGGTGAATGAGTGGGTGGATGGGTGAAAGGGTTGGTGGGTAGATGGATAGTGGATGGGGTAGGTGAATGGATAGATGGATGGAAGAGTGGATGGTGAACTGGATGAATGGGTGGGTGAGTGGGTAGATGGATGGATAAATGGATGAAAGGGTAGGTGAATGGGTGAATGGATGGATGGGTGGGTGGGTGGATAGATGGATGGATGGATGGTGGATGGAAAAATGGATGGGTGGATCAGTTCAGTTCAGTTGCTCAGTCGTGTCTGACTCTGCGACCCCATGAATCGCAGCATGCCAGGCCTCCTCCCTGTTCATCACCACCTCTCGGAGTTCACTCAGACTCACGGTCCATCGAGTCCGTGATGCCATCCAGCCATCTCATCCTGTGCCATCCCCTTCTCCTCCTGCCCCCAATCCCTCCCAGCATCAGAGTCTTTTCCAGTGAGTCAACTCTTCTCATGAGGTGGCCAAAGTACTGAAATTTCAGCTTTAGCATCATTCCTTCCAAAGAAATCCCAGGGTTGATCTCCTTCAGAATGGACTGGTTGGATCTCCTTGCAGTCCAAGGGACTCTCCAGAGTCTTCTCCAACACCACAGTTCAAAAGCATCAATTCTTCAGCGCTCAGCCTTCTTCACAGTCCAACTCTCACATCCATACATGACCACAGGAAAAACCATAGCCTTGACTAGACAGACCTTAGTTGGCAAAGTAATGTCTCTGCTTTTGAATATGCTATCTAGGTTGGTCATCAGTTTCCTTCCAAGGAGTAAGCGTCTTTTAATTTCATGGCTGCAGTCACCATCTGCAGTGATTTTGGAGCCCCCAAAATAAAGTCTGACACTGTTTCCACTGTTTCCCCATCTATTTCCCATGAAGTGATGGGACCGGATGCCATGATCTTCGTTTTCTGAATGTTGAGCTTTAAGCCAACTTTTTCACTCTCCTCTTTCACCTTCATCAAGAGGCCCTTTAGCTCCTCTTCACTTTCTGCCATAAGGATGGGTGGATAGGTGATACAATTTCCATCTAAGAGATTCAAAGGGACTAGTCTCCCAGGAAGAGTGCCTGGGTCTCTGGGCTCCTCTGGGAATGCCTGGGACAGAGCGATGGAAGAGAAGTCATCCTTGAGCAGGGGGCTGTACTCCCACAGGCTCCCTCCAACACATCCACCATCCTCTTTCTCTCTTGAGCAGTGACTGTCTTGCCATCTACAGAGTCCTCCTGTTCCTTCAGGCTGGCAGCTGACCCTGGTCCAGACCTTCAGCAAGCAGGGTCTGGCTACCAGATGTCAGCCAGCTCTAATGAGCTCAGTCTGCTGGTCACTGGTTGGCTAAGGCTCTGGGCACTGGTGATAGAAGGAATGAGGGATGACAGGACAGACAGGGGCCCTGGCCCAGGGCTCAGCTGGCCTAGGTTCAGCAGCCAGGGCAGTGAGCAGCAGGGTGCCCAGCAGATCCAGGGTTAGCCATTCCCAAGGCCTAATGCCTGGCAACTGCCCAAGGCTGCCCAGTTGCTGTCCAACTCCCACTGAGGGCATGGGCCATGTGGGGGCTGGGGGGCTGCTACTGGGTGTGACCACTGGGGCAGAAACCAGAGCAAGCTTTCCTTCACAGGATGGAAGTGTGCCCTACAGAGTCACCATGGTGTGAGTCTTGCCTCGCTGAGGGAGATGGAATCATGGCCAGTTCTCTTGTAAACTCAGTCAAGTGATTTACGAGGCATGGCTGGCACGAGTTGGGGTCAGGGCGGCCCTGGACAGAAGCTTCTGACTGGAGCTGGAAGAGGAGCACCATTTGGGATTAATATCAAACCCAACCCCACAGTGACTGCTTAGAGCATTGCAACCACTGAAGGGGCTGAGATAGCTGCGGCCATCCATGAGGACACGTGCACCAATATACCCATGGCCCCTCCCTGACGTCCAGGCCAGGTGGCTGGAGGGATGGGCAGCAGACAGAGAGGAGGGAGGAGGAGGGCTTGATGGAGGCTTCTGGGCATCTGAGCAGCATGTGTTGGAATTTCTGCCCGGAGGGGAGCTTGAAACCAGCAGAGCATCACGTAGCTCATAAACCCACCCATTTTCCCAGTGACCACATGGTGTCACCCCCAGAGAGTAGCCTGCTTCTTGGCAGTGGGGTCTTCCTACCTCTCTCCAGGTGATGGACAATCTGCCAGCAGGTCAGACACTTTCAACAGTGGAGACAGAAGCCTTCCCAGAACCTGGGACCACTGAAACAGCATACCCAGGAGTGCGACAGGGGAGCTGAGTTCCTGCTGTGGTCCTTTCAGCCACATGCACAGAGGCGAGTGCTGCAGAGGTCCACTCTGCAAGGCATGTGGCCCTCAGTGGTCATGACCATCGTGTGTGGTCGGGAATGAGAGAGTCTCAGGTCCAGGGAGGAGGGCTGTTTGACTCTCAGGCTCAGCCGGGATGTGGGGAGTGGGGAGTGAAAACATTTAGGAAGTGGGGTCCTGGATCTCCTTAGACAGCTTCGCTTGGAGACGGCTTCGAAGGCCGACCCAGCCTTCACAGCTCTCTCACTGAGGGTCTGAGTTTGTCCGGGATGGGCAGGGGTGATGGAGGGATGGAGCACAGGTCTGACAACAGTGCCACCTGCCTGGCACTGGTGGGAGGGCCTGGACCTGCCAGGCAGGCCATCGTGCACACTGGGCCTTTGGAGATGGTGGGGGCAGTGCGGTGTGCATCTGTGGATCTGAACCAGGATGGGGCGCTGGCCTGGGCATCGCTACACATCATGCTGTGTCATGTGACCTCAGAACACCACCACCCAGCTGGTCAGTCCAAGCTCTTGTAAGCATTTGTTCTTCCCACCTCTGTTCCCCGACAAATGCCCACACCCCAGCCAGCCCTGGGCCCCCAGGACACAGCTCAGCCTTGGTATTTGACCTCTGCACCCATCATGCTTATATCACCACCCATGTAGGCCACTTTTAGGGCCAAAATCTAGAAATCTTGAGATTACACTCCTGATTCAGCATGGAGCGTTTGGCAACAATGGGAAAGTTCTAGCAAAGCCTGAGAACCTGAGTGCACATGGCTTTGTGACTCAAGCAGGCTGGAATCCCCAAGACACTGCATTCTCTGACCATCCCCAGCCCAGCAGCCTCCAGGTACACAGGCTCCCTCAACATCAGAGCCTGCATCTTTGAGGTCCCCACAGCTTGGGGCTGTGTGGCTGGGGGCAGGGTATCACCCACCATCAACCCCACGTGCATGTGATTCTGTCCTCAAGGGAGAATCTCAGTAACACTAAGTCTCTGTTGATCCCTCCCAGGCTCAGCACTGGGACGCCCACAAAGCTGGTCTATACAATGCGTCTATAGCACACACCCACACTGTGCATCAACACTACATGACTAGCACCTATTCCCTTTTTGCTGGTGGCGGTGGCGGGAGGGGTACTTCCCTTATGGCTCAGCTGGTAAAGAATCCACCTGCAATGTGGGGGACCTGGGTTCGATCCCTGGGTTGGGAAGATCCCCTGGAGAAGGAAAAGGCTACCCAGTCCTGTATTCTGGCCTGGAGAATTCCACGGACTATATAGTCCATAGGGTCACAAAGAGTCGACAACTGAGCGACTTTCACTTTCACTTCACTTAGAAGGGTCAGCGAGACACATAGAGAGGGCCACCCATGGAGGTGGGGGTCTGGAAGGGCGGTAGTCCCCTGGGAGAGCATTCTGGAAGGGGAAGGAGCTTGCAGTGGGGAGGGGGCGGTGATTGTGGAAGTGACAGAATGTCAAGTCAGCATCCTGTTCACCAAGACTGGCTTCACCCTCGTCAAGAAAAAGTCAATCCTGGGTTCCAGGTCTGTGCTCCCTTCCAGATTGTTCTCCCAGCTGGAACCAACCCAGGGTGTGAGCGTGGGGCTATGGGAGCAGGTGGCCCCCATCCAGCCCCTCGTGGGCTTGACTAAACCTGCAGCCTTGCCAGCCTTGGTGACCTGGTCTCTTCTGACCATGCTTCAGTGTGCTCGGCCAACTGTGGCACAGACCAGTAACAGAGATGTCCCAGGCTTTGATCAGGGCTGCCCGGCCATGAAACCTCAGACATCTGTCTTCACAGCTCATTGGGTTCCCAGCATCTCGACCACTGGATATTGTTTGTGACAGTGCTTCTGGGGCTGCAGAAGGCAAGGAGGGGCCCTGACATCAAACTAGAGCAGGGACACATGTGCCTGGAGAGAGAGCTATTAGGCCCAGAGGCCTCTTCTTAGCAGCTACCCTATGAGACAGGGTCAGGGCTCATGGGGCAAAGAAAAGAGAAATCTCCAAGAGCTTCCTGGAAGAGTCTGAATTCCAAAAGTACATTCTGAGTGCCTGCGGTATTGGAGTCTTGGGCATTGCCCCTCCCACCTGGACCTGTGCCAGGTGCTTGGTCACCCCCTTTAGTGAAGAGAAGTGTGTCTGTCACCCTCTAGACAGCAGCTCCCTCCAGACAGAGGGCCAGAGATGCCAGTTTTATGGGCTGGCCCCGGCTGGGCTGCCTCACTGGCTCTAAGGCCTGTGGGTCACAGACCCGCAGGAATGGCTAGCCTTCCTGTCTGGAGTCTCACCAACTGGGGCAGGGAAGGTGTGTGCAGAGACTCTGGGCCCCCACCTCGAAAGGCCCTCTGATGTTGGCCGAGGACAGTCGTTACCTTGGCTGGATTGTTACATATGGGCCGTCATCCCTGAAAAGGCCTCAGTAGCCAGGCTTCCTGAGAGGAGAGCAGCTCTGCGAGGTGGGGATGGAGAGTTCTTGGGGACCGGCCGTCTGCTAGCCCTGCCTGGGAGACACCCCAAGACCGTGGAATCCTCTGCCTTGAAACTTCCAGAGGAGCCTCATATGTCACAAAGTGGCCTGAGGGGCTTCCAGCTTATTTGAGGGGAGCGCAGACGAGGATGCTGCAGGCATGTTTGACCCGCACGTATTAGACTGCCAAGCGGTGATTTTCGACAATGGATCCGGGTTTTGCAAAGCCGGACTGTCTGGAGAGATTGGCCCCCGCCACGTTGTCAGCTCCGTTGTGGGACACCCCAAGTTTAAGACGGCTTTGACGGGGGCCAACCAGAAGAAGTATTTTGTCGGGGAAGAGGCCCTGCACAGGCACGAGGTCCTTCACCTGCACTACCCCATCCAGCGTGGCCTGATCACAGGCTGGGAAGACATGGAGAAGCTCTGGAAGCACCTGTTCGAGTGGGAGCTGGGAGTCAAGGCCAGTGGCCAGCCGGTGCTGATGACAGAGCCCTCACTGAACCCCAAGGAGACCCGGGAGAAGATGGCCGAGGTGATGTTTGAGAGCTTTAATGTGCCTGCCTTCTACCTATCGGACCAGGCCGTGCTGGCCCTCTACGCCTCGGCCTGCGTCACAGGCCTGGTGGTGGACAGCGGGGACGGGGGTCACCTGCACTGTCCCCATCTTCGAGGGCTACTCCCTGCCCCATGCTGTCACCAGGCTCTATGTGGCGGGGAGGGACATCACGGAGCACCTCACTCGGCTGCTGCTGGCCAGCGGGAGGACCTTCTCGTGTATGCTGGACAAAGCCCTGGTGGACGACATCAAGGAGAAGCTGTGTTATGTGGCCCTAGAGCCAGAGAAAGAGCTGTGCCGGAGGCCGGAGGAGGTCCTCCGCGAGTACAAGCTGCCTGACGGCAACATCGTTCCCATCGGGGACCAGCTGTACCAGGCGCCCGAAGCCCTGTTCTCGCCTGAGCAGCTGGGCATCCAGAACCCGGGCCTGTCCAAGATGGTCTCCTGCAGCATCACCAAATGTGACGCTGACATCCAGAAGACCCTCTATGAGGAGATTGTGTTGTCCGGCGGCACCACGCTCTTCCAGAGGCTGGATGACCGGCTTCTGAGGGAGCTGGAGCAGCTGGCCACCAAGGGGACCCCCATCAAGATCACGGCACCACCTGACCGCTGGTTCTCCACGTGGATTGGTGCCTCCATCGTAACTTCCCTGAGCAGCTTCAAGCAGATGTGGGTCACCTCTGCGGACTTCAAGGAGTTTGGGACATCCATGGTTCAGAGGAGATGCTTCTGAGGGGCCCTGAGTCCAGGGCAGCACTATAGGTGGGACGTGAGTTCACTGTGTGGCATCCTCAGGATGTTCAATAAAAGACAAGATGGTGCAGTGTTTGGCCATGTCAGGCTTGGTTCATTCTTGGGGCACCAGAAAAATTTCTGATCCTGGTGGGGAATCTCTCTTCAGTAGTTCCATCCCCTGGCCCCCTTTCTCCTGAGAAAGCCCTGGGTTATGAGCTGAATGTCCTTACGTAGAGTTTGTGCCCAAAGCAAGGGCCCAGGGCTCCTGCCCAGAACCTGGAACCTGCATTTTAAACATGTGTCTTATGTCTGTCGGGGCTGAGAGGGGAAACAAGCAGGAATGCTGTGCTGTTCTGAGGTCACAAAATCTTCCTCTGAGATAGCACCACAGGGTTTACACTCTGCCTAAACCCGGGACAGGCAGCTGAGTGAGGTGGAAACCCTTGCCTGGGTGTAAGGATTCAGGAAGGAGCAGAAATTGTCATCGGTTTACGGCTCTGTGATGGTCCTCCTCCTAGTGGCAGTTTAAGAATCACTGGTTGATTATTGTGATGTTTCTGTTTGTTTTTACTTTCAAAGATGTTTATAGCATTGTTTGGGGGTAAATACTAGAGACAGAGTTAATGGCCATCAATAAAATCTCATTTGAATAAATTATGCCTAGAAAGAATTTTTTTCCACATTGATGGTGTGGAACTCTCTCAAAATGTTATTGGGAGAGAAGTAGAAAATAATAGCGATATCTTTATAAAGTGAATCCCCCTTTTTGATAAAGAAAGCCATTAACACTTTAGCATGTATACCTGAGCAGGTTAGTATGTACAGGCATAAGTAAATATGTGTTTTCTGGGGTGATAAGCACATGGGAAAAAGAATGAAGGGCAGATGCCATGTGTTGGTGGGGAAGGAATAAATGAGAGGTAGTAGAGGGGGACAGGAAATCTTTCCTTTAGGAAATTTTACTAAAGAAATTCTGCTTGAATGAAATAAACCCATTTATCTAAATTGTGTGTGTTTGTGTATTTAATGTTTGCCTGGTATATCTTTTCCCATCTGTTTACCTTCTAATTACCTAGGTCATAGTTGAAATGTGCATACAGTGTATCTGAAGATAGCACATAGTTGGACTGTGTCTGACTCTTTGTGACCCCATAAACTTTAGCCCTCCAGGCTTCTCTGTCCATGGAATTCTTCAGGCAAGAATACTGGAGTGGGTAGCCATTCCCTTCTTCAGGGGATCTTCCCAACCTGGGGATAGAACCCAGGTCTCCCCGCAATGAAGGCAGATTCTTCATCATCTGAGTCACCAGGAAATCCCACTTTTAAAAATCCACCAATATCTGTTGTTTAAAATAATAATTGGTATATGTAGATGTTACATGTAGATGGTTTACATTTAAGGTCCATCTTAAGTCTGCTGTTTCATCATTTTGTTTCCTCTTTATTTCTTTCTTACCTTTGAAACCATGTCCCATAGGATTAAAAGAAACATGACTGGCAGAAATTCTCAAGCTTGTCTTAGAGCTTGTTAAAAACCCCACTGCTTGCAGCCTGCCTTCACTTAATTATTATATTGCAAATTGCATGCCCTCCAAGCTTCAGGTAGCCCAAACTATAAGATATTTGCCTTAGTTGTTTGCCAGGAGCTTTGATTCAGCTGTGTCTAATTCAAGGTTGAGCCAGCTAAGGCTTGTTGGGACCACTGACCCTAAGACTAGGCCTGAGTAGGTGTCCTACAAAGAACTTTTTGACATCAGAGGGCCAATACCTCCCCCTCATATTCCTGCTAAGCACTGCTATTTTTGAATATGCATCCCATGAGGAAGCAGGTAATTCAGATACACCTGCACAGAGCTCTGGTTACAACTTTTCCAGGCACCTTTCCTCACACTTAAGACCACTCCACTTCTTTATCCCACAAATATCTCAAGCCCCTGGCCTTTGTCGGGGGGAGGAATCTGAGACTGGTTCTCCCATCTCCTCACTTGGCTGCCTTGTGAATAAACCCTTTCTTGGTTGCAAAGTTCAGCATCTCTGCCTTTGACTTGCTGTGAATTGGGCAAATGATCCTGCTTCAGTAACCCCTTCATCAAAGTTACTTGAACGTTTTGGGGGATTCCATCTTGATTTATTCCATATTTATTTATGGCTGTGTATTGATTTTTAGTGGTTGCTCTGAGTAAACACCACCCCCTTCCTGGTATTACGTTTTACTCCTCTTGGAGTAAAGTGTATTTAGGTCTCCTTATCCACCCAACTTTTAAATAGAATTGTTTTTCTTCAACCATGAGATGGTTTCAGAAATTCAAGAGAATAGTCTAATATGATTACTGCTATTTTTACCCAGTCCCACGTTCTTTTGCCCTTTCTGGAGTTCCAAGCCATTCTTCGTAGGAACTTCCCTTAGCAGTTCTTTTAGGGTAGGTTTGCTAGCAACAAATTCTCTTAGTTTGCCAACATTTGAGAGTGTCTTTACTTCCCCATCACCCCCAAAGGATATTTCCGCTGGATATAGAATTCACAGTTAGCCATTTTCTTTCAGCACTTGAAAAATATGGTGCTGGTTCATTCTCCATCACCTCTGTGGGTTTGAGATCAGAAATTTCATTATTTGATTAGTGTTTCCCTTCAGGTAATGCATCATTTTTCTCTGGCTGTTTTCAAGAGTGTTTTCATTATCTTTAGTTTTCAGGAGTTTAGCTGCGGTGTGTTTTTGGGGTGAATTTCTTTGGATTTATCCTGTTGTTGTTCAGTCATTAAGTCCTGTCCGACTCTTTGTGAGCCCATGTACTACAGCATGCCAGTCTTCTTCCCTGTCCTTCACCATCTCCTGAAGTTTGCCCAAGCTCATGTCCATTGAGTCGGTGATGCTACCTAATTATCTCATCCTCTGTCACCCCCTTCTCCTCCTGCCCTTAATCTTTCTCAGCATCAGGGTCTTTTCCAATAAGCCAGCTCTTTGAATCAGGTGGCCAAAGTATTGGAACTTCAGCATCAGTCCTTCTAATAAATATTCAGGGTTGATTTCCTTTAGGATTGACTGATTTGATCTCCTTGTTGTCCAAGGGACTCTCAAGAGTCTTCTCCAGCACCACAGTTCGAAAGCATCGATTCTTCAGTGCTCAGCCTTCTTTATGGATTATCATTTTGGGGATTTATCCAGCTTCTTGAACCTGCAGCCATGTCTTTTGTCAAACTTGGGAAAGTTTGTGCTATTATTTCTTCTAACATTTTTGTAGTCCAATCTATTTTCTCTCCTTCTGGGTCTCAGTTTTTTTCTTTTCTGTCCATAGGCCCCTTCCTTCATCATTTTCAAGTGTACATTCTGTGTTTTCAGACTGAATAAATTCTCTTCACCCATCCTGAAAGTTTCTGATTCTATCCTCTGCTATCACACTATTTTTGAGCTTTTCCAACACATTTTTTTATTTGAGTTGTGTTTTACAGTTTGATAATTTCCACTTGGTTCTCATCTTATAACTTCTAATTCTTTACTGAGAGTTTCCAGTTTTGTATTTGTCTCAAGGGAATTCGTCATTGCCTGCTGAAATGTTTTTATGATGGAGGCTTTAAAACCTTTACCCAGATAACTCCAACATCTGCTCCATCTCCATCTGCTCCGACAATCACATCTGCTGATTGTCTTTTCTCATTCATGTTATGATTTTCCTGGTTCTTAGTATGATGAGTGATTTTCTGTTTTACCCTGAACATTTTAATGAGCCTCTGGCTCCTATTTAATCTTTTTGTAGCATGCAATCACTCCTGTGGAGGTGAAGTGTGAGGGCTGAGTGGGTGGGTAGGTGGGACCCATGGATATCTCCCCATCAATGGGTCACATGCACCCTTCTTGTGGACAGGTGGGGTGGAGGTTCAGCTTCCCTCTCAGCTCCACTAACCCTTCCTGGAGAAAGTGGGCTCTGACTAATACCTCCTCACTGCTCCTTAGTGGGAGGGGGGTAAATGCTCAGCTCTCTGCAGGGCCACAGTGATGCCAGTGGAGGGGGAGGCAGAGTGTCAACTAGCCCACCCTGACAACTTTCATCTTGTTCATGCTGAGTGGGGTGAAGAGTCAGACCTCTGCATGGTCCCACAGATATGGAGTGATGAAGCAGTGCTGACAAAACCCTGCTTACACACCTCCCCCAGTCTCACTGCTGCTGGGTGAGGCTGGGGCTCAAATCATGATGGCGATTATCATTACGATGATGGTGATGCTGCTGCTGCTGGTGATGACGATGGTGATAGTGATAAAGCTGAAACTCTAATACTTTGGCCACCCAATGTGAAGAGCTGACTCACTGAAAGAGACCCTGATTCTGGGAAAGACTGAGAGCAGGAGGAGAAGGGGATGACAGAGAATGAGATGATTAGATAGGATCACCAACTCAGTGGACATGAATCTGAGCAAACTGGGAGATAGTAGAGAGCAGAGGAACCTGGTGCTCTGCAGTCCATGGGGTCACAAAGATTTGGGCACCACTTAGCAACTGAAAAACAACAACAATGGAGATGATGGTAGTGATGGTGGTGATGATGATGGTGATGGTGGTGATGTTGATGACGACGATGGTGATGATGGTGGATATAATGGTGATGACTGTAGGCTTCTGACCTCTGGTCATCTTCAGCACTAAGTATGATTTGCTGTTTGGGATGTGGACAGGGAAAGTAACTCAAGTCCCTGACAGAGTTTATATCAGAAGCTTTGAAACTGATCTGGCTTCTAATTCTGGCTTCCTTAAGCAGAGTGAGAGGTCCAGGGAAGTGTCCGGTAGGCTAGGCTGCTGCTAATGAGGGAAGAGAAATAGAGCTTGGCCCCCTGCTTTGTCTATTCAAAAGACCAGGGTTTGGGAATGAGGTAGGCTAAGTCCTGGAGGAGGAGGAGGAGCCCTCTGGCTTTGGGCTCCTTAGACCTTGCCTACCAGGAGGCCAAGAAATGAATCTGAGCCAGTTTCCCATTTCCGAGATACGGGTTCCCACTCTCCACATCTTGCAGAGGTCTCTTCTGACTGCTTCTCATCCCCTTGGTCCTGGGAAAGGTCTTTCTATGAAGCAACATTTAGATGCAAGATGAGATGAAATGCTGCAGGCAGGCAAGGAAGACGTAGATAGCAAAGCCACTTGTGCCGAAACGTGACCCTGGCTCTGAGTAGACCGACCCACCAGTATCTCCGATGGGGACCACATACCATCAAATTCTCCATCACCCCACCAAAGGCCTCTCCTCCTGGCCCTGTGAGAGGTGACCACTCATGTCTCAGAGGCCAGTGATATGACTTGAAGTCCAGGCCCCTCTGTGTCCTGAGGATGGACGATGCTCAGGGCCATCCCATCCTCTATAGTGGTCCCTACCATGATGTTCAATCTGCCACCCCCAAAGCTCAGCTCCCACTCTGGACAGCAGCCTCGGTTTCTGCAGGGAGCTTGGGAATGGATTCCGTGAAAGATCCCACCAGTGACTGTGGGATACCCACAAACCACGTGATGTGGCGGGAACCAGACAGGAGCAATGCTGCCTGTCAGATAACCCCCATCGGCCACCCCATGGCACTCCCACCTTCTGAGACATTGTGAAGGAGAACTGAAGGCATCTCTGTCACCAGGGCTCCTGTGGCCCCAGACTCTGATTAAGAATCAGGAATCCAGAGAGAATAGGTGTTTTGGGGAACCTGGTGCATGAGCGCCCTTCACCACTTGGCCAAACCCAAGGCCTCGTTGTGGATGGTGTGGAGGCCGTGATCGCCACTGTGCGTGTCCGCCAGGACAATAGCCTGTCCCACCACATGATTTGAGCCAGAGGGCAAGACACCCCCTGGGACCTGGGTCCTGCCAGAGCAGGGACGCCCTCTGCAGGCTGGACTGAGGATGCACTTGGGCAAGACACTAAGCAGACGGTGTCAGCCCCTAGAAGGGACTCAGGATGATGTGTGTGACTATGTCCTTCCCAGGGGTCACCCCACCTGGAACATAGGACCCCGAATTCACAGCCAGTCCCAACAGAGGGACCATGTGCAGCCAAGACTTCTACCAGACCTGCCAAGGAGCTGGACCAGGTGTGCAGATATACCCAAACTGCCCAGCACTGCCCTGGCTGCCCTACTCCGTGGGGGCTCTCTGCTCAGGTGTGGTTCACCCCTCAGGTTGAGGTCACCTTTGGGGAGCTGAATGAAGCCCTGCACCCTGACAGCACTTTTTCCAGGCAGGACTAGTCAGCAGCAGGCCCCCAAACCCACTCATTCACCCCACAGACCCATCAAGTTCCAGGCAGGCTCCATGTGCCTGGGGTCCTGCAGGAAATGGCCACACTTCTTTGTCCCCTGGGGTAGACGTGGCTGCTGAGGAGGAGACGGCTTGGGCAGAGGAGTGAATTCAGTTGGAACCCCAGACCCCGCCGTGCGCTATGAAGGACACCTCAGGGTACAAGTGATAGGGCCGGCGAAGGGCAAGGGGCATTGCACATCTGGCAGCCAGCAGGCTCTGCATACAGACCCCCATCCTGCTGTGGCTGTGGGCACAGAGCTGTGAGCAGTGGTGTCCACTGTGTGCAGCGCCCGCCCCTTGCATGGACTAGGTGGGTCCCGCTCTTGAGCACTTCAGAGTCGACTGTGTCCAGAGGCCCTGGTTCAGCACCCCTCCTGCCCCCCGACTCTGCCCTGAGGTCTAAAGACCGGCATGGGATCCTCTCCCCAGGGCCTGTGGGCAGAGGGGCTGCCTGGGAGGGGTGCCAGTCCTGGAGGAGGCAAGCAGACAGGAGCCTCCACAGGGTCCTTCCAGCATGGAGCTGGATCCTGAGGCCCCATGGCCAACAGCTGAGTCAGGGGCCTCGGGGGCACCTTCAAGCCCTGTGTCCACCCTGCAACCCCTGTGCTCCCCCTACCCCTGCTCTTTCCCAGCGTCTGTGCTGGGGGAGGCTTCTCTGGCTCCAGGACAGCAGATCCCAGGCTCCCTGCCAGCACAGGGAACTTGTAAATAGGTGAGGTACAACTGTGGACAGTTAGAATATCGTAAGGCTTGCTAATGTCCGTGTGAGGGGGATTTACGGGTGCTTAGAGCTTAGCTTCATCCTCCAGGGACCTGACAAGAGAATCGGCGGGCTACTGGTGGAAAGAATACCACTGAGAGGGAGCCCAGGGTCCAACACACAAAGCCACGACCCTCCACCAGGGTGACCTCATCCTGAAACCACCCTCCATGCCGTTTTGACCCTCTTTGGAGGCCCAGGAGTGGCTCCCTTCTCTGTAGGGAGCCCAGCCACCCTGGGAACACCAGGTCCTGGGGTAGAGGAGGCTGATGGCCTAGACCCTCAGAAGGGACGTGCTGGACTCTCAGGTCGTCAGCTCCCCTGGTGCCCCAGGTTGTGGGCATACGTGGTAGTACTTGGATGGTGGCAGCCCGGGCCAGGCAGCACCAGTACCCAGGCCCACAGGGATAGCAATGGGGAGTTCAGCACGGGACGAAAAGCAAGTGGACATGGGGCTGTAGGGGCCGAATGGGCTGCACAAAGTCTGGTGCTTCCAGGAGATGCCATCAGTGCTGAGGTCCTGGGAAGGAGAGCCCGGGGTCCAGGCAGGAGCCAGGAGATGCACAGTCTCACTGAGGCCTGGATCTGGCCTCAGTTTCCTCCCTTGAGGGCCAGGTATCAGCACAGAGAGTCTGTTCTGAGGAGTGTGTCTGCTGCTGGCCACCATCTCATCAAGGGCACTGGCCAGAGAAGGTGCCTGTCCCTGGGTGAGGAGGTGTGTTTGAAGCTGCAAAGAGGGGGAGGGGCACAATACCCAGGGCTTGGCAAGGGAGGGGGGGCAACAGGGACAGAGTCAGGCTCCCCTGCTCCCTACCTCCTGCCTGCCTGACCTGAAGCAGGATATGGGGAGTCGGGGCCAGGACAGCCTGCACAGGGCTCAGTCCTGCTCTTTCCGTGGCTTCATCATCCTGCTTCCCCGTGCGTGCCAGTCCGTGAGTCTAGGGCTCCGTCCCCCAGTGACAATGCCCCACACTGGGAACAATGCTCTTATTGTCACGGCTGGCCCTGGCTCGGAGCTCAGAAACGTTAGACGCCACGTCCCTGGTTATCACGCTCACAGGGAACAGGGCTGGGTTCCAGCTCGCACGAAGACATAATAATTTTCTCCCATTATTCAAATCTCCTGTTTCCCTTGCCCCACCTTTGGCGCAGCAGCCGAGGGGAGAGGATGGCTGGGCGGTGAAGGCCCGGACCCCGGGACGCCTTTGCACTTGGGCAGCTGGGCCGCGTCGAGATCCCACGAGGGGCTGCCGCTGGGTCGCTGCTCACGAGGGGCCTGGCTGGAGACTAGGACACCGGGCAGAGTGCAGAGCACTTCCAGAATTGGCTCCCTCCCCACAGTTGTCTCTTGACCAGAGGCCCGCTGTGCTGGCAGGGCCAAGGATGACGCGGGACAGAGATGCAGTCAGAGGGTGGAGGCAACCCCGCCACCCGCCGCCACCCGTGCCGGCCAACTCCGCTCAGAGGTGACTGTTTCTGGCCCCTGGAGCTGGGGACTCTGTCCACTGCTGCCAGCCTGCCTACAGGGTCGGGGTCTGCCACAGGAGACCCCACCCCACGCCTGGCATGAAGGGAGCATTGGAGGCTGGTCCGCCCACCGCGGCCCCTGTTCGGGCCTCGCTGACAGGCATCAGTGAGAGTAAGCGGATACCTCCCAGTTATGCAACCCGGGTCGACGAGGATGGGCCGCTCGGGCAGCCAAAACAAGCACCGTCCGGGCTCCAGAGTGTGAAATTGTTGGGCCCTATTAAAGGGAGCTGGGGAGGCAGGCTGGGGGCTGGACATGGATCATAGCCTCCCTGTGACAGGCCTGTGCTGTGGGGTCTGGTAGAGGCCAGCCTGGCCCTAGGGCCACCCCAACGCCCTGGGGAAGATAGGGGTGGGGCTTCCAGAGTCTTCTCCCTTCTCCCTGCTAGACCAGGACTTTTCACCCACAAACCCTGCATGTGTGTTGGGGGGTCGGATAGAGAGGTTTCTGCCTCCCTTTCTCTGTGCCCGAGGGACGCTTTGTGCCCAGTCTATTCACTTAACACTTGCTCGTCCAGCAGCGGCTCTGTGCTGGGCCAGGAGGGCCCTAGAGGTTCCGACAGGAGCCAGGGCAGCCCTGACCCCAGGTTCACAGCCTGGTTGTCGCTGGAAATCCACAGTGGAGGGTCTGGGTCACCTGTGACTCGGGAAGACAGGGACCTCGCCCTCCCTGAGGTGACCGAAGACTGGTAAAGGCCTGAAGTAGGGAGGATGCCCCTTAATGGGCCACTAAGTGGGGGAATGCCCAGACAATGGGGGGAGCGGTCTAGGCCTCAAGTGAGGATGGAGAGGAAGGCCAGGCAGGAGGGGCAGACAAGAGGAAGCACCCTTGTCCTGGGCCCTTAGTGTAGAGGGAGCTCCCGCCTTCTGGCCAACATGTTTCCAAGCCTGAGATGGGCAGTAGGAGCCACAGGACCGGGTGAGGTATTGGCCGAGCCCGGGGATGGAGGGCAGTGCCCTGCAGGGTCAGCAAGAAGAGGGGGAATGCGGGGGAACACAGGACTCCTTGGGTGCTGCCAGTCCCCTGGCCCCCACCCCAGGCTGGAGTCCTGCCAGCAGGCTAAGGTGGTCCCGGCCACAAATGCAGCCCCCACCCTCCGCCCACACGGGAGGCTGGCTGGGCTAGGAAGCGGGGCGTTATGAAGACAGATGAGGGAGGAAGGAAACACTCTATCCCGCCAGAGAGGGCGGGCTTTTATCTCACGGGGGCTTGGAGAACGCTTCACATAAAACTCATCCACAGGAGCATCAATCAGAAAGTGGAAGGAAGACTCTATAAAGACCTGAAAATATTGGCTGCGGCCTGTGCATGTGGGCGGTAAGGCGCTTAACCAGAAAAACCTCTGAGTCCCTGAGAGGTTCGTTTCTAAGGCCCCAGGGAAGCCGGGAACAGGACGCCCTTGACCTATGCCAGAGTTGCTCTGGGTCTGTAGGGATCTGGTGGACAGCAGAGACTTTGGCCAATGTGGCTCCTGACCCACGTTACTCCTGCCTCGTGTCACTCCCCACCTGATGACCGAAGCTCAGCAGGGAGCCCTGAGGGGTAGCAGCAACTCCCTATCAGAGCCCCTGTCCTGGCGGGAGCCCTAGCATCTCAGCTCCAAGCAGGCCCAAGGTTAATATGTCCCCACAAAGTCTCCTCAGCCTCCGTGCTCAGAGCCAAGTGCAGCCCCACTCAGAGTGGAGGCAAGGGAGCCAAGCAACCTCTGTCCTCTTTTAGCAGAAAGAGGGGCGCCAGAACCCAGGACCCTCCCAGACCAGCAGCTGTGTGCAGGGAGCAGGAACATACTCACACCAGCCCTGCAGCCAGAGATGAGGCTCCTGGGCTGGGAGCGGTGGGCGGGTGGGCGGGTGGGCGGAGGTGACAGAGGACCTGGGGAAGCCCTGGGAAAGACTGGGAGGAGGGCAGCCCTCTTTGGATCCAGGCACATCCTTTGACAGAGAACCCTGGCCCTGGGTCCAGCCACCATCATAGAGTGGCCACCCCAGGTTCTCTGTCCAGGGCCTGGCCTACTCTCCCTGTTACTCTGGTCAGCAGCTTGGGCATCCCTGGTGATACAGCAATGCTGGCAGGTTCTGTGGACCACTTTTGAATTCTCCTGGAGGGGGCTTGTGGGCATGGAGCAGGTGGATGTATTAATACCTTCCCAGGGCGGTTTCCAGGTCACTCTTTGCTTTTCCTTCCCAGCTGTTCAGACAGACATTGGTGTGTGGCATGAAGGCTGTAGGGTTGGGAGTAGGGTAAGTGCCACGGAAACCAAAGGTTCTCATCGCTACTAGAAAGACACACCAGTGATACATTTATCTGGTATCTCTGCCCCTGTGGGCTGGTCCCATGGCTCCAGGCCCAGTGCCCAGGGTTCAAGCTTTCCAAAGCTTGAGCCCTTCCTCTCATCATTCCAGGGAGGTTGTTTTGGGGAGGGAGCTGGGGAAGAAGGCATCAGGTTCTCCAGGGAGGGACAAGCACCCCCATCCTCTCCCCTGCTGGGACCACTCTCCTGAGCAGCCTGGAAAGCTCTTCCTGACCCTGCAGCTAGAGGGCCCCAGGCCAGGGTGCCAGGCCTCCAAGGGTGGTCAACATGCTTGTCAACTGCTGCTTTTATTTTCTTGGGAAGCTCAGTGCTGACTGTAGAGCTCAGAGCATGTTTTCTGCTTCTTATGTGTCAGCAAGGAACTTGTGTCCCTTTGACTAGGCCGTGGTGCCCAGACACTGGGTCCCACATGGGTCCAGATGTGCTGGGATGATGTTTTGTAATAAGAGCAACATCTCAGTCAGTGGACTCTGAGTGAAGCCGATTGCCCTGTGGACTGTGGGGGCCTCACCTGATCAGTTGAAGGCCTGACTAGAACCAAGGCTGACTTCCCCCAGAAGGAGGAAGTTCTGCCTGCAGATGGCCTTTGGGCTTGAGCTGCCCAGTTCGCTGGTCTCCTTGTTGACACACACCCTAACACAAACACTAACATACACCGTAACGCACACAAAGACACACACACCCTAACACACACACACACACACAAACCCTAAAATATACCCTAACACACACAAAGACACACATACCCTAAAATACACATATACCCTAACAGACACCCTAAGACACACATATACACACTCTAACATACATACACCCTAACAGACACACACCCTAACACACACACATCCTAACACACCCCCCTTAACATACACATACACCCCCTAGAGCACACTCACCCTAACACACATATACCCTAACACATGCACACACCCTAACACACACACACACCCTAACATACACCCTAACACACACACGCACCCTAACACACACACATACCTTAACACACACACATCCTCACACACACACACACACACACACACACACACCCTATTGTTTCTGTTTCTCTGGAGGAGCTGACTAACACAGATTACAATGGAAAATGTTAATGACTTTAGTGCAACTTGCTTTCTGCTCAAAACACCCCCCAACGGCAAGTGTGTCCCACCAGCAGGGATGCCAGGGACGATCCCAGGAGAGCCCTGGGCTTGAGCTGAGCAGAGCCAGCATCCAGGCTCTGCTGCACCCAGCTTGGAGGTTGGAGCCTGTGCTTAGCAGCCAGGGTCCCTCTTCTGATTGTCAGCTCCCTGCTCACTGCTTGCTGCCAACCTGCTTCACTTGGCACTTTGGCCGTGTCTTAGCCATGGGCATTGCGGACACATGGCCTGTGTGCCTCCATGGGCCAGGCTCCTCCCAGTTGTGCTCAGACCCCTGAGTCTCCAGAGGCACCTGTGTCTGAGGGTGACACACGCAGGAAGCAGTGGCCAGTCACTGAGGAGTCCAGGGAGGGACTGGACTTCGGCCATCAGGTGCCTCCCAGCCCTCTACGCCCCAAGCTCCTGTAAACAGGGACACAAACCTCACAGCACGTGGTCAAGCCCCTTTGGCGGGACGTAGGAAACCAACTTGCTTTTCTGAATGCAGATGGGTAAGAGGCATGTTTCAAGGTTTCAGAACGCAGAACAAACATAATTTCTACAACAAAACTACAGCGAGCCCAGGGTTGGGGGAATCACTGCACTGTTCTTGAGAGTGACCCACGAACATGCCTTGCCATGGGCCTGGAGAGCACGAGCCGAGTGACCTTTGGCTGGTGCATCTGGAGTGATTCAGCTCCTGGGCTGTGACTCTGGCCCCAACATTTGTGAGGACCCAGTGGCCCCTGACCCTGAGACCTGGTCCTCTCGCCTGTCACCTCCTGGATCTCGGGGGTTTTCCTGACGTGTATGGGTATTGCTGTAGGCTGAGGGGGGACACACATGCAGATGCGCATTTAAACACATGCACACATATGAGAGATACACACGTGCACAAGTGTGTGAGGATACAAGCCATGCATACACATGTGTGCACACACATACACGTGCACACATGTATAGCTGCAAACATACAGAGATACATGCACACAGGTACGTACACACCTAGTGAGCCCCCACAACAACAATCACCTCCATGTCCTAGTCGCCAGGGTTCCACCCAGGGCCTGAGAGGGCATTCCTTGCTGTGCAAATAAAGTGCCTTAGACTTGCCGGCTTGACAGTGAAAACATAGACTCCTTGACCTGAACCACCCTGCAGAGGCAGGGTTTCCTGGACAAGTCCAGAGCAAGGCAGGAGCTGTGGGTCCCCCTGCATTGGGGCAGTACACGGCATCACCAAGCACAGCCACGAGATCCCCCTCCCATCTGAACTGGAGCACATCGTGGGGGTCTGGGGGGCCAGCAGGTCAGGGATGCCCAGGGTGGCAGGGCCCCTAGCCTGGATACCCACAGAGGAACAGCAGGGACTAGTACGCAGACCCAACCACGTGTTCCCACCTGGCTTCTGCCCCATGGGAGGAGCAGTCATGGGGGTGTGCTGACTTGGGTCAGCGCAGGAGATGGTTGCCAGGAGCCCCGGGTGCTTGCTCTGCAGACCTGATTTGAGGGTGGGGGTACTGAGAGACTGGGGGCAGAATGTGGGGTGGAGGCTTCTCTGGTGGGGAGCTCAGACTCATGGCTCACAAAGCAGCCCCAGCAGCCAAGCCAGGAAGAAGCATGTCGGGAATGGTAAACATGGCCCTGCTTTGTGCTTGGTTTCCAGGAGAGCTGCTTGGAGTAGGAGGTCTCTTCTCATGATGGGTGTTGGGGGTTGCACCTGAGGATGAAAGTTGCTCCTGGCCCCCTGGGGTGCTGCTTTGGCTTCTGGCCTGAGGACCTGAAGCAGAGGGTCCCAGCCCATCTCCCACACATCCCTCCCACAGAGCATCTTCTCACGCGAGGCTTGCTCACGTCAATTAGCTGGGGGGCTGAGGCATGGGTGAGCAGGGGCTCCCAGAGACCACAGCCATGACGGTGCTGTTGGGCTGTACCTGACATCTCACTGCTCCAACCAGCCTTCCAGAAGCCACATATGAAGACAGAAGAAAACTCCCCACCCCCAGCTCTGTGTACTGCCGTCCCGTGGGCCCTCTCCTCCTCACCCATCCAGTCGGCCCCCTCCTCACTCGAAGCACGTGTTCAGGTAGAATCTGAAATGACTCTGGAATTTGTGCTGGGGTTTACATGAGACCAAAATCACTCTGCAAGGATCACACAACTTCTTTTATTCTAAATGCTTCTCTCTGTCCTGGGTGTCAGGAAACCTCCAGTTCTTAAAGCTTTAGCTGGAAGACAGAGGCTATTTCATGGGACAAAGCCAAGGGGACAGATGCAGCCTGGTCCATTTCCAGTGTTGGTGCCCAGATGAGGGCTTTCATCTCTGGAGGGACCCCTGCCTGGGGTGCTGGGGTTGGTGGAGCTGATGTGTGTCTGGGGGGTCATAGGAGGGTCATGGAAAGGTGATGGGATTCTCCGCCTGCTGATGAGCTGCAAGAGTCGGACATGTCCCCCAAGAAGAGACATATTTTGAAGGCCAAAATGTGCTTTGAGTGTTTCAGAGATGCCTGAGGGGAAACACGGGGAGAGATAGGAGTCACCCATTGGTATCCTGGAGGTGGTACTGCTGAAGGCCTGTTGAGGAGCTACTGGCTGTAGGATGGGGGGTCTGCCATGCTCTGTCACAGAGACCTTGGACTTGGGGCAGCCTGGTTGGGCACCTGCAGCCAGGGAGGTGATGTTTAGGTTCTTGGGGGACCTGACCCCTTCTTGGGATGCCTGAGGCTGTGGGAGAAGTCACAGCTGCCAGCAGTCCTGGGTCTCAGCAAGACTACGTCCAGGGACCTCTTCCTGGGGTGGGAGGATGGGCAAGATGGGAACTCAAGCCCACGGCAGAGCAGGGAGCCCCCCTCCACACACCCAGGATTCCCTCCTTGACTGGACTCTTCTGGGCCTTGGCCGTGGCCTGCCGAGCCCAGGTTTAGTAGCATCCCCTCCTTCTGAATGCTTAACCAAGCTCCCCTTGGAAGCTCCCACCCACTGCCCTGTCCACCCGCCCATAGCCTCCAGACCCTGCTGCCCTTGCTGTGTTGTGCCACCCCTGTACTGGAGTCTTGCCCACGGTGCGGGAGGGGGGGCCCAGAAACTTTGTCCTGCTGACTAGTATCAGGCACAATTTCTCTGTGACACCCTCAGACCCCAGACCTGGTTTGAGCATCAGAGTCCAGTGAGTGGCAGGGCTTCTCACAGTCTCTACTCCCTGATACACCCTCTCTGGGGACCAGCCCTCACTCAGCCCCTCATCATTCTGTTTGCAGCTCACACGAAGGCTGCCCCACAAGGCAGTGACAGCGGAGCTGAGCCCAGAGCAAAAAGCAGGAGGAAACAAGTGAAGGGAGTGGGAAGAGCATGTGCAAAGCGCCTAAGGCAGAGGGAACTGCCCTGAGTCCCGCTTGGTTCCTCTTCTCGCTGCACAGCCTGCCCAGCATCTGAGCCTTGGTACCCCTCCTCAGTCTGTAAGTCAGTGACTCCAGCCTTCCTGTGTCTGTCCTCCCATGGCCCTGCCCCCTGAGACCCGGGGTCCCTTCACTGTCCCTATTGACCCTACTTTCCTTACCTGCCCAGGTGACTGAGAGCAGCTAAGAGTCAGGTGTGAGGTCGGCCAGCAGCCTCGTGTCCAATGCTAACTGGCTCTGAGACCTCAGGCAGGTCATCTGGTTGCTCTGTGACTCTGCCTTCCCATCTATGAAGGCATAGAAAATCTAGAAATTGTGGGAGACAGACAGACTGAGGGCAGGTGAGGATGAGCACAGAAGCCCATGTCACTGCCAGTCCCACTGAGGTTCTCAGGTCCTTCTGCACCTGTTGGAACTGCTCCAGTGAGGGCCAGTTTGAGCCCCAGTTACCAGGGTATGGGGGTGCGAGTGCATCTTATGGTCCGAGCTCCCTGTCCCTACTCCTTTTCCCATGCTCAAAGTCTGGACAGGTCAGGAGCCAGGGCCCTGAGCTCTGTCCACCAGAGGAGTCAGGGCTGAAGCCAGGGGATGTGGATGGGACGGGGCCCAAGGGAAAGCTGGCACCTGCTGAGACACACTGCAACAGACTGGTCCCTTTGGCACCTTACCTACTGCTAAAACCTGTGAGCCCAGCCCCAGGGAACGGGGTTGGGGGATATTTTCAGGCTTTGTGCTGCACATGGTGTGTGCATGTGTGTATGTGCTGTGTGTTTAATTTACTCCTGCCCTGTTGGTTTCACATGGCTTCACGTACTTTTCAATCACTGGCACATTTTTAAAGATCTATCTGCCTGGCAGTACCGACCCCCAGACAGCTGTCTCTAGCAGTTCAGTGGTTTTCCTCCCTGTTCCCTGCAGAGGGTACCTATGTCCCCCTGAGACAGGCACTCCCACTGCCCTGCATGGAACTGGGAACAGGTCTCTGGAGTGTGTGACAGACGATAGAGCACTTTCACTAAACTCTGCCTGATTCTGCTCTGGACATGTCCACTTACAGGACGGGGTCCCTGTCCCCACACTCTCTTCTGCTGGGTATTATTTAACATTCAAATTTATGCAAACTGGTTGGGAGGCAGAAAACATTTTTTAAATTTTACATCTGTATGATTACTATTGAGTCTGAAAAATTTCCACGCAAATGTTGGCCACTAAAGTTTCCCCCATGTGGATTCTTTCAGTGGTAACCTGTCCTTTACAGTCTGAATTAATCCCTCAGTCATTTTAGTTGTAGCTTCTGCATGCCACAAACTTTCCCCACCATATTCTTCACTAGACCAGATATCTTTATCTATTTTGCCAAAGAATTAATGCTTTCAAATTGCAGTGCTAGAGAAGATTCTTGAGAGTCCCTTGGAGAGCAAAAAATCAAACCAGTCAACCTAAAGGAAATTAACACTGAATATTCTTTGGAATGACTGATGCTGAAGCTGAAGTTCCAATACTTTGGCCACCGATGTGAAGAACCAGCTCATTGGAAATGACTCTGATGATAGGAAAGATTGAGGGCAAAAGGAGAAAGGGCAACAGAGGATGAGATGGTTAGATAGTATCACCGAATCAATGGACATGAATTTGAGCAAACTCCGGGAGATAGTGAAGGACAGGGAAGCTTGGCAAGTTGCAGTTCATGGGGTTGCAAAGAGTCAGACACGACTGAGCGACTGAACAACAACAAATTTTTATTTTATATCCGTTTAAATCTCCAATTGCAATGGAGCCAGATCCCTTAATTTCCAGCTACAAGAAAAGAATTTCCAGCTACAAGGTCTAATGTAAGAATTTATTACTGCCACTCCAGATGACAAAGATATCACCCCCACATGTCCTTCCATTATTAAAACTGATATAGTTTTATCATTCACATCCAGGCCTTGATCCAACAAAAGAGCATGTGTACAGGGCTCCCCTCACCGCCCCACAGAGGGAGTCTGTTTTCCAAATGCACCCAGGCCACTGTCTGTCCCTTCTCCAGAAATGAGACCTATGGCCACCTACACCTCTTTCTGAGCTCTGTTCTCCATGCCACACTCACACCATGATCTCTTTCACTGGCTTTATTCTTGTAGTTTGGCAGCAGTCTAGTTTAGTGGGCTTTCCAGGTAGTGCTAGTGGTAAAGAACCCACCTGCCAATGCAGGTTAGATGTAAGAGACTCGGGTTCAATCTCTGGGTCAGGAAGATCCCCTGGAGGAGTGCATGGCCACACCAGCATTCTTGCCTGGGGAATTCCATGGACAGAGAAGTCTTATGGGTTACAGTCTGTAGAGTCGCAAAGAGTTGGACATGACTGAAGCGACTTAGCACACACAGTGTTTAGTAGCCTTGCTCTTCTTTTCAAAAATGTCTTAGCTGTGTTCAGCCACATCCCTGTTGGAATAAATTAATGAGGTCTTCCAAAAACACTGATGAGATTTTGATTAGAATTGAATTGACTCTAAAGACAAAACAAAGAACTGCTGTCCCTACAATGTTGAGTTGTCCCATCCATCTCACTTTTAATCATCATGTTTCATGTTTTTTAATAGTGATCAACCATTTTCCTGAAAAGTTTTGTGAATTCTTTATTAGACTAATTCCTAGGTACTGAGGGGGACTTAATTCTACTATGAATGACATCTTATTTTTTATTACTGTTTCTGATTGATTGCTCTCAATGTAGAGGAATGCTCTGAGTTAATCTCTAATTTGGAATCTTACTGAATTTACTTATTATTTTGTTGTTGATGTTGTTTGTTTTAAGTTATTTAGAATTGTTATTATGAGTGACCACTATATAATCATTCTTGTTTTTCTTTTTTGTTGTTATTCTATTTTATTCTTATGAATAACAGTAAGTCAATTCCTTCCTTTCATTCTTGATGCCTTCTTTCTTGTTTGCTTATGATTGCTGTGTGAGGACCTTGAACAGTCATGGAGGGGCAGAGGGGATTCTGAAGTCTGTGACGTGAGAAACCTGCTCTAGGTTATTTGAAGACCACCAAGTTAAGAAAGCTTCTTCTTATTCCTAATTCTCTGAGCAGTTTTAGAAAGACCTGAAATGCTAAAGCTTCACCACGTGCTCTTTCTGCACCTGTTAACTTTTCTTTAAGCCCTTAACGAGAATTGATCAATTTCCTGAATTTAAACCATCTTTGCATTCCTGGAAGAGATAAACCATATTTGATCATGATTTATCTTTCCCAATATTTTATTACAAATATTTTCAAATATATAAAAAGTTGGATTTTTCCATTGAACATCTATACACCTGCCTTTGAGATTAATATATAACTAATAAAATGTGCTAATATTGTATACCATTTGCATTGATATTTTGCTAAATGTCCTCTATTACATAGCTATTCATCTATCTTTCCCTCTATCCATCCAATAATTCATTTTATGTTTTGATACATTTCAAGGTAAGTTGAAATCCCCAGCTCACTTTCCCCTAAATATTTCAGCAGGCATATCCTTAACTTGTCATGGACATGACTTAGTGACTAAACCACCACCACCCATAACTTGAGGTCAGTATTTCTGAAGGGTCCTTTTTATTTCTTTTGTAGTAAAATTTATAAGTGACTTTGCCAAATGCACTCACCTATGTGTGTGACCCAAATACAGGAGATGAAGAACAGTCACCCCCAAAATCTCACTCACATTCCTATCCAGCTTGCCACCCCAGAGGTAAGCAGAACTCTGATTTTTTCACTCTAATTAGTTTTCTTGCTCCAGAATTTCGCATAAACTGAGTTATGTGGTAGGTACCCTTTTGTGTTTGGTTTCTTTAGTGGACATGAAGGTTTTGGGGTTCGCTGTGTCTTTGGGTGAAAGCAGTCCAACTGATTTCATGGTTTTAAGGAGAGTTTGATCTTCCCACTGATGGACACATGAAATCTTTCTGGCTTTTTGACATTAACATTAGAATTGCTATGAGCATTCTTATGTTAAGTCATTTTCTGGACATGTTTTCATTTCTATTGGGTAAACATCTTGAAGTGGAATTTCTGGGTCATGGGGTAATTATATGTTTAGATTTATAAGAAACCACCAGATCTTTCCCCCAAACACCCACCAGCACTGTTGGGAGTTCCAGTTACTTTACAGTCTCATTGGCATTTGGGGTTCAGTCTTTCAAAATTCAGCCACTCTGGTGTGCGTGCATTTTAAAACACTTGGTTGGATCCAGGGAGCTAATATTTTACTCGAGATTTTCCTGTCTCTGTGTAAACAGATTCTAAGACCTTTACTTCCTTCCCTTTCGTTGTCCCGATCCATATTTAGCACTGAACTGACACCTGTCTCTTAAAATGAAACAGGTTGCTTTACCCCTTGTATTACTTTCTAGAAAAATGTATATAAGATCATTTGTCCCTTGAAAGAACTTATCTGTAAACTGTCTTGGTGAAATGCTCTTTTTTGAGAAGAGTAAGGACGTTGATTCCCATTTTTGATTTAAGTTTTCTATTTCTTCAGAAGAAAGGCTTAGCACTTTGTGTTTTCCCAGAAACTTGCCCATCTGATCTCAAAGTCTTCCTCAAATCCCTTGCCTAATAACTCAGCTGGGCATAAAGATAGACCTGGGGACTCACTAGGTGCCAGAAGATCAGGGGTAACTGCTCCCCAAGACCAGTGTGGCTCAGAGAAGGGCAGGAGGCCTCAAGAAGGAGGTGAGTCTGGGATGGGCTCTGAGCTCCAGGACTCTGAGAGCCTCCCAATGCTTTGCCCTCTCCCTGGCCTTGGAGGAGCTGAAGGGGTGAGCCATTTTCCCTCAAGGAAATCCGGAAAGATGCCTGCACTCTATAGCTCTGAAGTCTGTGTGAACTCCCAAAAGGCTCCTCAGGGGCCTTGCCTGGGGAATAGCTATGGCAATACCTGCCTCAGGTGTGTGCAGGGAACAAGGTGTGAATTGCAGTACCTCCCTCAGATGTGTACACAGGTCAAGGCAGATTGTGGTACATGCCTCACATGTGTGCATGAGACAGAGTAGATTGTGGTAGCTGCCTCAGGTATATATTGGGGACAAGATAGATTCAGTGAAAACACACCCCACAGCAGGTGAATGAGGCAGTGGTAGTGAGGCTGTGAAGGTTTTCACTCTTATTTTTAAAGCACAAAAGAATAAGTCTCTGGTAAGGCACCCTACTCTGGTACTCTTCCCTGTAGAATCCCATGGACAAAGGAGCCTGGTGGGCTGCAGTCCATGGGGTCGCGAAGAGTCAGACACGACTGAGCGACTTCACTTTTATTTTCACTTTCATGCACTGGAGAAGGAAATGGCAACCCACTCTTGTATTCTTGCCTGGAGAATCCCAGGGACGGGGGAGCCTAAGTAGGCTGCCGTCTATGGGGTCACACAGAGTCGGACACGACTGAAGTGACTTAGCAGCAGCAACAGCAACATGATTTGACACTATGTGACCCAGAGTGGGAGCTTCATGAAAGTGAAAGTCACTCAGTCATGTCCAACTCTTTGCGACCCCATGCACTATACTGTCCATGGAATTCTCCAGCTAGAATACTGGAGTGGGTAGCCTTTCCCTTCTCCAGGGGATCTTCCTGACCCAGGAATCAAATCAGGGCCTCCTGCATTGCAGGCAGATTCTTTACCAACTGAGCTATGAGGCAAGCCTCTGGAGCTCCAGTCACTTCAGTCATGTCCAACTCTCTGTGACCCATGGACCATGGTCTGCCAGGCTCCTCTGTCCATGGGATTCTCCAGGCAAGAATACTGGAGTGGGTTGCCATTTCTTTCTCCAGTGATTAAGTATGAAGTGAGTGAAGTGAAGTCACTCAGTCGTGTCTGATTCTTTGTGACCCCATGGGCTGTAGCCTACCAGGCTCCTCTGTCCATGGGATTTTCCAGGCAAGAGTACTGGAGTGGGTTTCCATTTCCTTCTCCACTGGAGCTCCATGGTGCTCATCAAAATGTACCACCTGCCCAGACAGGTGCAAGGCACTCTGTCTGAGTTTGTAATGAGTGTATGATTCCTCCTGCCCAGCTCACAGTCTGGAGAGAGTTTCCAAGCTGCAGGGCAGGGCAAGGAATCTAAACGGAGCCCAGAGTTCCTGGTGAGCTGAGAGATGGGTCCTGCGTGTCCCACATTCTTGAAATTGATGAAATTCAAATGAAGGTATAGATAAGTCAATAGCATTGTGTCAAGATGATATTCCTGGCTTGCACAACTGTGTCAGGGTGAAGTACAGTGTTAACACAGGACAGGATGAACAAAGAGTATATTGAAACTCTGTGTGCTGTTTTGCAACTTCTTGAAGCATGAAATAAAATATAGCTTTATTTTTAATTACCAGACATGAAAATAAGTGGGAATATATGCCTCATGACCAAGAGAAAAGTCAGTAACTAAGAATAGACCCAGATTTGACAAAAATGAGAGAAACAATAAATGAGCACTAAAGAAACTAGTGTAAGTAGAACCTATGTCATCAAAAAGGCAGAGGAAAATATAAACATGAGGAGGAGAAAATAGACGAGATAAAAAAGACCCAAAATGAGCTTCTAGAGGTGAAAAAGTACATTATCTGAAAGGGAAAAATACATTGAATAGGATAAAGACCAGATTAGATGCTGTAGAAGTTTTTTCAAAAGAAAAAAAAGATCAATGGGATCTTTTAGGAGAACAATAGAAATTATCCAAAGTTAGATACAGGAAAAAATGACTGAAAAAATGAAGAGAGCAACAGTGATCAGTGATGTAATAAGAGCAGTCAAACACATGTGTCATCAGCATCTCTGACAGGGAGGAAGGAGATGAAGGACAAGAAAGTATCTGGAGAAATCACTGCTGAAAATACTAAAGGTTTGATTAAAAGCAATAACAACACTATAAACTCACAGATCCAAGGATCTCAATGAATCCCAGGTGAAAACAAAACAAACAAATCCGAAGCCAAAATCCCACAAAACAAACAAATAAAAATCCCTGCAAAAAACAAATACAAGAAGAAAATCATACCAAGAATATCATAACCAAATTGCTAAAGAGATAAAGGGAAAATCTTACAAGCAGCCAGAGAAAAAGATTTACTGTGTACAAATGAGCAAAGTTAGGTACATAAATATTTTTCTCCAGAAACCATGCAAACCAGAAAACAATGAACAGACTTCTTCAAAGTCTGAAGGAAAAAACTCTCAACCTTGACTTCTGTACCCAACAGAAATATCTCTCAAATAAAGGCAAAATAAATAATATTTCAGTTGAAATTAAGAGAGGAGAATTTATGGTCAGTATACCAGCACCATAAGAGCTATTAAATTACATTCTTCACACAAGAGGAAAATGATGGCAGATATAAATATGAACCCAAGCAAAGAAAGAATATTAGAAGTGATAACTATGTGGGTAGATAAAAGAGTGCTTAATTTACATTTTTAAAATTTAAAACATAATTAACTTCTAAGGAGAAAATAGTAACAATATATTAAAAGTTTTATAAGTGACATTTTTTATAATAATACAAAGGACAGAAAAGGGGAAATGGAGTTGCACATTGTAAAGCTTTTACACTATATGTGAAGTGGTATAACGTCTTTGAAAGCATCTCAATAAGTTAAAGATGCGTATTGTAAACTCTAGAGCTGTCACTAAAAAGAAAAAGTGCTAATAAGCTAATATTGTAGGTAAAATGGATATTTGAAAACATTCATTTAATTCAAGAGGGCAGTAAAGTAAGAACAAAAAAAAGAAATATGTGAAAACAAATAGTAAGATAGTATATTTAAACACAATGATATATATAACCACATTAAATGTAAATGGCCTGTACCTTCCAATTAAAAGAAAGAAATTGTAAGACTGGATTCAAAAAAAAATCAAAATCCAACTATATGCTGTCTACATGAAAACTCATTTTAAATAAAAAAACATAGATAAGTTAAAAGTGTGGAAAAGATATTCCATATGATCACCAACCAAAAAAAAGAAAGAGTTGCTAAATTAACATCAATAAAGGTTTATTTCAGAATAAGAAATACTATCATGGACAAGGAATGACATGTGATAATAATAAAGCAATCAGTATATATGTATATATTTCCCTTACATTTCTCTGATTTTTGCTTTATGTAACCTTGTTTCTTAATTGTTAAGTACCTGATGATGTATGATGTCTATCTTCTTTGCAAACTGTACTTTTTAATCATTAAAAATACTCATCTTAAAAAAATAAATAAAATAGAGGGTGGTCAAAATATAGTAAAGGATCAGTTCTTGAAGAGGATGCAGTGATCCCAAATGTGTCTGCACCCAACGATAGCAAAATACAAGTTTTTTCCATGTGCACATGAGAGAGTCACTCAGAGAGGCCATATTCTGAGTCCTTAAACAAGTTCAAATATGCTTAAAAGGATTAAAATCATGCACATATGTTTTCTAACTACAGGAGAATTAAACCAGAAGTCAATAATAGACAATCTCTGGAAATCCCTAAATACTTGGAAACTAGCCACTTGGAAACAGCACACTTCTAAATAACTCATGGGTCAGAAAATAAATCACAAAAAGATTAGAAAATGTTTTAAACTGAATAAAAATGAAAACACAATATTTTTAAATTGTGGGATGCAGCTAGGTAGTTCTTGGAGGAAAACTTATAACAAATTCTTAAATTAGAAGAGAAGAAAAATTTCAAGTTAATAATCTAAGTTCCCTCTGTAAGAACTATAAAATGAGGAAAATTTAAATCCAAAGTAAGCAGAAGGAAATGATATTAATAAAGATAAAAGAGAAAAATAAGTGAAATAGAAAACAGAAAGCAATAAGAAGAATCAATGAAACCAAAATCTGTTCTTGAAAAGTTTTATTGATAAACCTTAAAACAAAATTATCAGGAAGAAAAAAAGAAAAGACAAAAATGACTAATGCCTGAAATAAAAGAGGGGACATCACTACCAAGCCTACAGACACTAAAAGAATGATAAAGGAATGCTATGAGCAACTTTGTGCCAATACATTTGAAAACTGAGATGAAAAGTGTAAATTTCTCAAAAAACACAGACTACTAATGTTCTCTAAGAAGAAATAGGTGCAGCTAATATATTTATCTATATACAAAATCTAAAAGGACACTACAAAAAAACCTACAGGAACTAATAAGTGAGTTTAGCAAGATCACAATGTACAAAAAGTCAATGTACAACAATTAATCGAACTTTTACATACTAGCAATGAACATTTGGAAATTAAATTTTTTTATTATAATAAGATAAAAATGATGCTTTTAGCAATCAGTTCAACCAAATGGGAAAAAAAGTGTGTGTAAGGCTCATACACTGAAAACTACCAAATATCACTGAAATAAATTTCAAAAGATCTAAAGAAATGGAGAGATATACCACGTTCATGAATTGGAAGATTCAGTATTGTTAGAATGACATTTTTTCCTGAAACTGATCTATAGACTCAAAGAAATAACTGTTAAAAACAACAACCCAGAGTGATTTCTTATAGAAACTGACAAGCTGGTTTTAAAGTTAATGAGGAAACAAAATGCACCTAAAGTAAGCTAATAATTTTGTAAAAGAAGAAAAAAATTGGAAGGCTTGTATTGTATTTCAAAGCTTATTGTAAAGCTAGAGGAGTCATGACCATGTGGTACTGGTGAAAGGATGGACAAATAGATCAATGGAACAGAGTTCACAAACAACTCTTACGTATCTGGTCAATTAATTTTTGACAAGGTTGCCAAGGCAATTCAGTGGGAAAACTATAGACATTTCAACAAATGATGCTGTAACAACTGGACACTCAAATGCAAAGAAATGAATTTCAACCCTTACCACACACAAAAACAAATTCAAACTGGATTCCAGATCTAAATAGAACTAAAACTATAAAGCTTTTAGAGAAGACACAATAGAAAAGTTTGGTAGTCTTGGATTGGACAAAGATTTTCTAAAACAGAAACAAAAGTAAAAGTTATGTCAAATCAAAAAATTTTTATTGAAGTGTAGTTGATTTACAGTGCTGTGTTAGCTTCTGCTGTACAGCAGAGTGACACATATATGTAATGTATTATATATTATGTATTTATTATATGCCATATATATACATATAACTGTATGTGTGTACAGTTATACATATATGTAGTAATTCTCTCACTTTTAAATTTCAGTTTACTAAAATTAAGACTTTGTTCTTCAAAAGACACTGTTGAAAAAGTGAAAGGACATGTCAGTTCCTGAGAAAATATATCCACAAGTCACATGTCTGCAGAGGAGGCATTGGATGATAAAATATCTGGGGTAACAGATGGGAAGGCTCCTGCCCAAGGTCCCTGGACACTCAGGGGCTGCACTGGCGACGAAACCAGGTGTTCTGACCCAGCTGGGTTGAAGGTTCTGGTATTGTATTAGTGTTAGTTGCTTAACCATGTCCAACTCTTTGCAACCCCATGGACAGTAGCCAACAAGTTCCTCTGTCCATGGAATTCTCTGGGCAAGAATACGAGAATGGGTTGCCATTCCCTTCTCCAGGGGATCTTTCTGACCTGGGAATCAAACCCAGGTCTCCTGAATTGCAGGCAGATTCTTTACCACTGAGCCACCTGGGAAGCCCTTAAGCACAATCTAATTTTTAGTGAATTTTCATTTTCCAAGTGTCCAAGCCTCTCACCGTGCACATTTGTCAGCCAGAGGGTCCTAGCTGGACTGGTCTGCCCTCTCTCTTGGCTTCACTCTTCCCAGTGGGCAAGGTTCCCAGTCATCACCAGGACGAAGGGGGCAGGCAAACCCAGGATCCCTCCCTCTCCCACCCGAGTAGGGTGTTCGGCCAGTCTGCCAGCATGTGGGCCCCAGCATGCTGGACCCCTGTCCTCCTGGGCTCCCAATGCCACCCACCAGGAGTGCCTTCAGGAGCTGGGCTTGCTCCCCTGGCTGCACAGGGCTAGCTTGAGCGGCCGCTGGACCAGTGCTTGAGGTGCCCTTGGAAGAAATCCACCTTGGGGGCAGTGTGGTTATTCTGGCAGAATTTGGAGAAAAAAAATAATGTTGCCTTTATAAGTGAGTCAGCTGACCATTTTACAATTCTTCTCCAAACCAACAAAGCCATTTTCACAACATAAAATGAGCAAAAAATGTAATTATTTCAAGGTGTCCTTTACCTCGAACTCACTGGAGGCTCACAGCTTAGGGGTTTTAAAAAATACATATATTTAAAGCAAATATTATTGCAAATGACTACTCTGTAATTTGGATTAATTGCTTTTGGTTTTTTCTGGAAATAAAATCTTTAAGGCAAACCCATAAAAGCCCTGGAGCCCAGGGCGGCTGTTCCTTGCAGAGTCTGGTTTACAGGGAGCTTGGGGCTGCCCTCGGGGGCTTCAGTGGGTCATGGAGTCTCCTCTTGGGCCAAAGACCCTGGAGGAGGCTTGCCAAGCCCTGCAGAGCCCATAGCCAAGGATGACTCCGGCCCAAGAGGGTAGCCTATGAGCCTCAGGGATGGTCCAGGAAAGGCTAGCCAGGTTCGTCATGACCCCGTCTGCAGGGTAATGTCAGAATCCCAGCCAGGCCTTGCTGGGTCAGCTTCAGGGACACACAAGGGGCTGGGGAGAGCTGAGCCTGGGCTGTGCCAGTTGGTCATAGGAAACACATGGCTGTGAGTTGGGCAGGAGGAGGGTGTGAAGGAAAGGAGACAGATGGGGAGAATCTGGCACCACAGGGAACCTCCTCTGGGGCTTCCTGGCCTCTTTGGAGCAAGCTAGACTTGAGGCTTTGCCAATCCAGGAGTCCATCTCAGCAAGGCTGTGTGTGTGTGTGTGTGTGTGTGTGTGTGTGTGTGTGTGTATGGGGGCGTTCATCTTTGGAAGGGACTGGACAGCCATGTGTGATGCTGCAGGAGCACCAGGGAGACAATGATGGAGTAGGAGCCACTCAGAGATCTCTGGAGACCCTCAAGAGCAGTGTCAGCAGATCTGGGGAAGAAGGCAGAGTGTCTGAAAGCGGTGGGGCAGGAAGTGTCACACGGCTGCCACTCACCTGGTCTCTTCAAGCCCATCACCTTAGTTATCCTGAGTAGCTTCCTAGGTGGCTCAGTGTTAAAAGCAATCTGCCTGCCAGTGCAGAAGATGCAGGAGACGCCTGTTCAATCCCTGGGTCAGAAAGATCCCATGGACAGAAGAGCCTGGTGGGCCACAGTCCGTGGGCTCACAAAGAGTCAGATACAGCTGAGCACACATGCACAGGAGTAACCCTGAGGTGGGCACCGTCTTTGCTGAGTACTGTGTCCAGGGTGTCGTAGCCAGGAAGGGCAGACTGGGGAGCTGTGCTTCCTCCAGGTGCTGCGGAGGGAGGGGGAGAAGGGATAGGTCCTGGGCCCTGGAAGGCTCCATCCCTGGGCCAACAGCAGACACAAGACACAGGTCCCACCTGCTTGTTAAGATGAAATTTGCTACTGCAGGCAGCTGGACAGCGAGGACAGAGGTCTGGGGCTCTGGGCCAGCTCGGGTGCCTTTGTGACTTTGAACAAGTTCTATCCCACCACTTGCTAGGCCTCGGTTTACCCAGTTCATTCTCAGTGTCATCATGAAATGCAATTTCTTTCTTTCATTGAACAGGGGATTCACCCATCCATCATCTATCCATCCATCCATTCTTCATGCATCCATCCACCCATCCATAAATCCATCCTCCAAGTAAATATCCACCCATCCATCCATCCCCCATCCAGCCATTCTTCATGCACCCATTCATTCACCCATCAGTAAATCCATCCTCAATGTATGTATCTATACATCCACCCATCCATCTATCCATCCATCTATCCATCCAAAACTATCAGTCATCTCTCCCGTGTCACACTGTCTGTCAGGCCCTGGAGAACATAGGGGAATAAAACAGGTGAGAAGCCCCCACATGAGTGACACCCGAGAGTTGCATGAGGAGATAGAAGTTTGAGGACTAGGCGGGAGGTGTGTGCAGTAGCAGTGCAGGTGAGAGGCAGGGAAGCCTGGCGAGGTGGCAGCAGGGGGTTCACATAGCAGGAGGTGAAAGTGAATGGTTTCTGGTCTTACATTTAGATCTTTAATCCATTTTGAGTTTATTTTTGTGTATGGTGTTAGAAAGAGGTCTAGTTTCATTCTTTTACAAGTGGTTGACCAGTTTTCCCAGCACCACCTGTTAAAGAGACTGTCTTTACTCCATTGTATATTCTTGCCTCCTTTGTCGAAGATAAGGTGTCCATAGGTGTGTGGATTTATCTCAGGGCTTTCTATTTTGTTCCATTGATCTATATTTCTGTCTTTGTGCCAGTACCATACTGTCTTAATGACTGTGGCTTTGTAGTAGAGCCTGAAGTCAGGCAAGTTGATTCCTCCAGTTCCATTCTTCTTTCTCAAGATTGCTTTTGCTATTCGAGGTTTATATGGAATTTAGAAAGATAGTAATAATGACCCTCTATGTGAGACAACAAAAGAGACACAGAGGTATGGAATGGACTTTTGGACTCTGAGGGAGAGGGAGAGGGTGGGATGATTTTGGAGAATGGCACTGAAACATGTATATTATCATGTAAGAAACGAAGCGCCAGTCTATGTTCAATACAGGATACAGGATGCTTGGGGCTGGTGCACGGGATGATCCAGGGTGATGATGTGGGGAGGGAGGTGGGAGGGGGCTTCAGCACTGGGAGATCGTGTACACCTGTGGCTGATTCATGTCAATGTATGGCAAAACAAATACAGTACTGTAATGTAGAATAAAGTATTAAAAATAATAATAATAAAAAAATTTAAAAAAAAAGAAAGTGAATGGAACACAGCTGCCCTTGTTGTCGGGGAGTCATGTCTGTGTCCTAGGCCATGCCTGGGGGCCCCACCAGATCGCCCCTCACATCTTGCCCATGGCCTCCTCCTGGCTGGCAGCCCCAAGGTCCTCGTGCCCACAAGCAGGGGCATGGGAGGAGCCAGCATCACCCGTGGTGGTGCAGGAGGAGGGAGGGAAATGGCCGTCCTGGTGGCCTCAGACCTGAAGGGAACGAGGCATGTTCTGGCCCCTGTGGGGCCCCCAGTCCCCTGTCATGGAGAAGGTGTGGGAGGACTGGGTGCAGGGGGCAGTGAAGAAGCACCAGAGAAGGCCACTGAGGGGGACAGGATGATGCATTCCACCGCAGGGAGGAGAAGGCCACCCACCACATCCTCCACTTCCAGGGCTCAAGGCGAGGCAGCCTGCCTCCATGTGTTTCTTCATATGGGTCTCCTCTGACCACGCAGTCCCACAGGGGCCTCTGCTGGAGCCCCTTCTATGAGCTAGGGGTGGGCTGTCAGTCTGTAACACCCTCCCATGGGAGCCCAGCTTTTCCTGGGCTCAGGAAGAACCCAAGTAGGTCCTGAGACAACGAGACGAGAGGCAGGTTCCACTGGGCTGGAGAGGGTCAGGAGGGCTTCCTGGAGGAGATGGCTCTGCAGTTCTGGCAAACTCCCCTTCTGCGGTGCCCACTGTGTCTGTGTCACAGGGAGGGCTCTCCTGGTTGAATGGAACATCTGGAGCTCTCTGGGTGGGTCTGTGCAGAGCCCACCCCCATTGTGGAGTGGCTATGAAGCGTGGGCCCTCAAAGACTGAGCTGCTTGATCCACAAGGCCCTTTCCCCAGGGGTTCCTGCCTCTGTTTGCAAAGCCCCCCTTTACCCCTCAGGCTTGCTGCCTATGGTTCTGTGATGCCCACATTTTGAACCTCAGGGGAATCTCATTCTGTCACTTGTAAACATCTCAATTCCTGACATCCAGAAGGAGCCTCGTCTGAGGTCTTCCAAGGGTCTGTTCTTTCAGGGGAGGCTGGGGTCCGGGATATGGCCTTCCTTCCCTGGAGGATGCTGAGGCTGAGGGCCTAGTCTTGGTTCGAGAGAGTGGGCGTGAGTGCTGATTCCTGCCCATCCAGGGGTCTCCCTGGAGGGAGAAGTTAGGAGCCCTTGGGCTGTGCCCCCAGCTCTGGCTAGCATGGCCATCTCAGGGACATTTCAGAACCAATTTTAAGTGTGTGAGTGGAGGCCAGTTGCTGCCTTCAAGCCCTCAGCAAAGAACCCTCGATTTCCTGTCCTCTGCAGGGCTCTGTTCCATCCCCTGCATCCTCCTGGGGTCCAGGATGAGAAGGATCTGACCTGAGAGCCGTCCGAGCCCCCAGAACCCCTCGGGGTTGAAAGCCAGGTAGAAAGAGAAAAAAACCTCAAGTACGAGGTGAAGCTGTCCACTTGGTGTCAAGGTTGGGAACTTCTGGGGAGGGGCCCACCCCACACCCACTGGGGACAGGGGCAAATCAGATCAGACTCTGTGCAGCCTCCCAGAGTGCAGAGTCAGGAGGAGAAGACAGATGAGCATGATGGAGTGTTTGCATCCCCAAAGATAACCCCAAAGAGGCCTGTAAGTCCCTCCCGGTGCTGAGGAAGGAAAGAAATTCCATCCCCCAAGAGAGATGCTGAAGAAGAACATTGTTGAAAGCAGCTCAGGGAGTCAGAAACAACCCAAGTGTCCATCCACAGCCTGATGGGTGATGAGGTGTGTACAGCACACTCTGGAGTGTCACGCATCCTGACAAGGAAGGCGATTCTGACACCTGTTACAACAGGATGAGCCTTGAGGACACTGTGCTCAGCGAAAAGCCAGACACCAGAGGACAGATATTGTTTGGTGCCACTCATGGAGGTCCCTGAAGGAGTCAAATCCCTGGACAGAAAGGAAAAAGAAGGGGGCCCAGGGGCTGGGGGAAGTGGGGAGTGAGTGAAAGTCACTCAGTCATGTCTAACACTTTGCCACCCCATGGACTATAGAGTCCATGGAATTCTCTAGGCCAGAATACTGGGGTGGATAGCCTTTCTCTTCTCCAGGGGATCTTCCCAACCCAGGGATCAAACCCAGGTCACCCACATTGCAGGCAGATTCTTCACCAGCAGAGCCACAAGGGAAGCCCAAGAATACTGGAGTGGGTAGCCTATCTCTTCTCCAGCAGATCGTCCCCACCCAGGAATCTAACCGGGATCTCCTGAATTGCAGGCGGATTCTTTACCAACTGAGCTTTGAGGGAAGCTATTGGGGAAAGGGAGAGCAAGTGTTTAATGGGGACAAAACTTCAGTTTGGGAAGGTAAGAAAGTTCTGGAGACAGACAGTAGGGATGATTGCACAACAACATGAATGTGCTTAATGCCGCTGAACTGTGCACTGAAAAATGGTTAAGGTGGTCAACTGTATGTATAGATGCCCTTCACAGGTGCCAGTGACCTTCACCAGCAGTCCACAGGTGTGTGCTGTTCTCACATCTGCAGAGGAGACCGAGACCTGAATAGGTCACAGGGTGGCGAGGGGCAGCTCACCCCAGAGCCTGCACGCCTGCTCCCCGTGCCCTGTCTCCCTCCAGTCTCACACGTCCTGATAAAAATGATGCTTCAGCTCAGAAATCAAGTTTCATGTGCCTCCCATACACTCATAGAGGGAGCAGTACTAACAGTCCCACCAGGAGAAGCTCCAAGGAGGTGATGAATTCTGAGCTCATTCTCAAAAGACAGGATTTTGTTCTTAATTTTAAACACTGTAGCAATTACATGACTTATAGCTACACTCTGGAGAAAAATTAAAATGCACATAAGCATAAAAAGAGAAAAAAGTTATAATATCCTAAAGTCCCATCACTTGGAGAAAACCACTGCTAATATTTCAATTTATGTTCCTGAAGTTCCCCCAGTCCTGAGTTTCAGATTCACATCAGTGGAACTAACTGATTTCATAGATCAGATGCTGGAATTTGCTGTTGGGAAGGCTTTGGGGAATTTGCAGATCAGGACCCAGGAAATTTTGCTTGGGGAAGCTGGACCCTGCATGGTACCAGACCTGGACCTAAGAGTGGACACAACCTTTTCTCAAAGAGCTGCAAGAGCCGATGATTAAGATGGCAGATTAAACACATGTCACAGCACGTGTACTGCAAACCCACTTGAACCACAATAAAGAGATGATGAAAGACACTTACCCACAAGGTGCAGAGGACAGAGCAGCCACAAGTATCTGAAAGTCAAATTGCAGATGGAGCCGTGGTAACTAGGTTACAGACAAGAGAGAGACAGCCCTAAATGGAGAGTTGGAAGGTGAGATTTTGCCAGAGACAGAGCAGCCCTGCTTGATCTCAGGATTGGCCATAAAAGCATCCCTGGATGAGGGATGCATGAGTGGTTATGGTCAGGAAGGCTATATGAAAGGGGACTGTGAGGAGTCTCCTCCCCCTCTAGCTGCCCCTTCCCCCCAGTCACCCCTCCCCCATGTCAAGAAAGCCCGAAGTTCTATTCCCTGGAATGCAGGCAGCCTTGTGTGCCTGCTGACCAAAGAGACCCCTGTCTCCACCCCAGTGTGGCCCCCAGAAGGCTGAAGGCCAGACCCTGCCTCAATCTATAGGAACTGAACCAGTCCCGAAGGATGGTGTCACCAAGGGTTCCCAGGGTCACCATTCTGTGAATCTCAAAAGCAATAGCTTCTCCCTCCCTCTCAGACCTTCCAGCCAGCTCTGTATGCCCCCTCTGGATTATGGGCAGAGAGCCAAGGAGCAACAGATATTGGAGCAAAGACAGAGACTGAAACAAATGAAACAAAGCCATTAGGAGGACACACAGACCACATGGGTAGGAGAAAACTTGACCCAATCATCCTTCCAAAAACAGAGAACAGAGGAAACACATTGTGGAAAAGCAGCAAAAAGACATTTCAAAAAACCTTCCCAGAATTGAAGAGTAAGCTTCCAGTTTGAAAGAAACCACTGTGGATGAGATCAGACATTTCAGGTGCACTGTTGTGAAACATTGCAACATTTGGGAAAAGGAGAGTCTATAGATTCCAAAGACAGAAAAGCAAGTCACGTGTGTAGCATAAGGAAACAGAATCTCCTTGAACTTCTCAACAGAGACCTTTGAAGTAAGAAGACAATGGAACCAAACTCTTAAAATTCTGGATGAAAATCATCTCCAGTCTAGAACTTTATACCCAGCCAGGCTAGCATTCTGGTATGGTGGAGGAAAGACCTTTCCAGACATGTGTTGTCCTAAAAATGTATCCTCCAGTTTCTCAGAAGTTACTAAAGGATGTGTTCCACCCCAAATGAGAAAGTAAGCCAGGAAAACACAGGCACTAAGGAGCAGGAGATGCAAAGGAATAATTCCTCAGGGAATAATAGAGCCTCAAGGACTGCGACTATGGGCAGGATGTCATGGGCCATATCAGAGCAGAGAGAATAAGGAATCAGATGTGAGGACCATCATGACCAGTATGCCTACAGCCACTGTTCCTGAATTAACTTTGAGGAGCCTGGCTCAGACCTTTATCGTGACCTCACTTGTCTTGACCTCAGATGGATGAAGGTCCTGCTCCTTCATGTATGAGTTTCCTGTGGTTGCTACAACAAGTTATCACAAACACGGTGGCTTAAAACAGCACAGATATATCATTTTACTATTCTGCAGGTCAGAAGTCTGAAATGAGTCTCGCTGGGTAAAAATCAAGGCACTATTGCTTGGGCTGCTTTCTTTTCTGGAGAGTCTAGGACAAATTTTCTTGTCTTTTCCATCTTCTACAAATGCTTCCTGCCTTCCTTGGATCCTTGCCCCTCCCATGAGCAAAGCCAACAAGTCTGTGTGAATCTTTCTGGCCCATCTACTGCATTTAAAGATACTGCACCCAGCCACATAACCCAGGAGATGCTCGCCCTACTTTGAGATCAGCTAATTAATCATCTTAATTCTGTCTGCAACCTCAATTTGCAGCCTCCTCCAGCCCACTGCTCCCAGTTGAATTCCTTTTCCTCTCCCGCTTTCCTTTCGCTCCAGCACTGCATTCTCTCACCTCTGGGCTCTGCACTTGCTGTTCCCTTTGTGCAAGTGCTGCTCTGCTCAATGCACACGTGGCTACTTTCTCACTCACTCACATTCCCGCTCAAACACCACCATCTCCCTGGGCCACCCTGCTGGGAATTGCACCCTCTTCACCCCTGAACCTTCACCTCTCTTCCTTATTCCCATAGCAGTGCAGCCTCCCACTTGCTGAATCTGGCTTGTCACTGTCTCCCCATGAGAAAGGGAGCTGGGTGATGTGTGGGGGCGGGGGGAACTTTTGTGTTTCAGTCACACTATATCCTTGGGGTTATGACTGCCCTGGCAAATAGTAGGTATACAATGAACGTATGCTGTTGAATGGATTTATTGCCCACACTGTGAGGTCTGGGCACCTAACCTTGTGTGTGTGTATGCCTGTGCTCAGTCATGTTCTACTCTTTGCAACCCCGTGGACTGTAACCCACCAGGCTCTCTGCCTATGAAATTTTCCAGGCAAGAATATTGGAGTGGGTTAGCACATCCTCCTCCCAGAAATCTTCTGTACTGAGGGATTAAACCTGTGTCTCCTGCATCGGCAGGTAGATTCTTTATCGCCGAGCCATCAGGTCAGCCCTATTTTCCTGCTGGCTGTTGGCTTCCAAATGAAGGTTTCCTGTCGACACCTGGGGCTGGAGCCCGACTTGAAATCTTCACCTGTTGAGATGCCACAGTTGTTCCTCCCACGGCTAGGCAACCACGGAACTGCGCTCTGTCTCTCTGGACTTGCCTATTCTGGACACTCTGTATCAATGGCATTCTACAACATGTGGCCTTTTGTGACTGGCTTCTCTCACTGAGCACCGTGTTTTCAAGGGCCCTCTGTGCCGTAGAGGGTACAAGGATTCCACTCCCTTCCATGGCTGAGGAGGACAACACGGTTTGGATTCACTACGCTTCATGTACCCACTGCTGGTGATTTTAACATTCTTCAGTCATTTCAACTTAAGAAAGCCACTGTCAAATCAGTCAGTTGTATAGGAAATCAGTCCTGAATATTCATTGGAAGGACTGATGCTGAAGCTGAAGCGCCAATAATTTGGACACTTGATGCGAAGAACTGACTCACTGGAAAAGAGCCTGATGCTGGGAAGGATTAAAGGCAGAGAAGGGGACGACAGAGGATAAGGTGGTTGGATGGCATCACCGACTCAATGGACATGAGTTTGAGCAAGCTCCAGGAGTTGGTGATGGACAGGGAGCATGGTGTGCTGCAGTCCATGAAGTCACAAAGGGTTGGACACGACTGAGTGACTGAACTGAATTGAACTGAAGCTTCTGTGGCTGGTCTCCCATTTTCAGGGATCTGTCTTGGGTGATAAAACTGGAAAACAAGTCAAAGAGATGGTTAACACAAATACCTGTGGGGTGGGTAACTCTGTTCTGGTTGAAGGGGATGCAGTTAGGGGAAGGGGCTATACAGATAACTTTGAAGAAAAATTATCACAAGCTCATGCTTCACCCAGGAGCTGGGGCCAGTGCTCATGTCATACACTCCAGGTGTGCACATGCAGTCTTACACACTCACCCATCTGTGTGATCATTTCAAAATGGCAGAAACTTTAAAATGAACATAAAGCTTTTTAAAACATATGTTCTCGGTAGTGATTTTTAAATAACAGATTTATTGAGATATAATTAACATAGCATGACAGTCTCCATTTTTAAGTGGGCTGTCTGGGATGTCCCTGGCGGTCCAGTAGCTAAGACTCTGCTCTCCCAACACAGAGGACCTGGGTTTGACCCCTAGATCCTACATGCTGCAATGAAGACTTTGCATGGTGCAACTAAAGATCCTGCACACTGCAGTGAAGATCCTATGTGCTGCAGCTAAGACCTGGTGCAGCCAATAAAATCAAACAAACAAGGAAGACTTTAGTAAATAAATAAAGTGGGCGTCTGTTTCCAGAACATTTTCATCTTCCCAGGAGGAAACCCTGTGCCAAGGAAACAGTCACCCGCCACGGCCTCTGCCCTACCCTAGCAACCACTTGTTTCTTTTCTGTCTCTGTGGATTTGCCCATCCTGGATGTGGTAGGGGTATTCTACATAGGTAGAATGGAATGATACGTGACCTGCTCTGACTGGCTTCATTCGCCAACTTCGTGCATACTGTGGTCCACATCAGGGCTTCGTTCCTTGCTGTGACTGACACTCCTCCACTATACGGAGCAACCACATCTCATCTCCCCATCACGGGTGACTGTCGTGGTCCTTGCTCATTTCAACGTGATGACCCTGCAGCCAAACTCATCCTAGGCTCTGAGAGACCCCCAGAGCCCCCAGCTTCTGCTGGGGTCTGAGCAAATCCTTCAGGAAGCCTTAACAGTCTTTCAACTTAGAACCTGCATTTCAAAAACAAAGGCTTGAAATGCCATCTGTGGTGCTGAATCTGTGCTCACCGTTTAGAACCAGTTGTGCTGATGCAGGGAGAGACCTTTCTGATGTCCTGGGCGGAGCAGAGAAAGAGAGCAGCCAGGATGCCAGCGCTGCTTTTCTTATTTTGCAAAAAGCACACACACAAAAGGAGAGTCACTAACCGCTGATTTGATTGGGACGGCAGCCTTCAGTGAATGACATCATTGGGAGAACATAAATCTTGGTTTGTATGATTTATTTATGTTAAGAAATCCACATATGATGCTGAGTTTTCAATGGCTTTGTTTAAGTGATAGTTTTTCCTTTTTAGTGAAAGTTGGAGCGATGATAAACAGCTCCAGCTGTAAAAATTAAAGGCGGAGGTGAAGCCAAGGTGATTATTACACAAAAAAATCTGAGTTGGGGGTGGGGGCATTGGCCCTTCTCTCCTCTAAAATGAAAATTACCCTCTGCCACCATGTGCCATGAACAATTACCTGCTGTTTATTAATTAACCTCTTTTAAAAGCACCACATTTCTACTTGAAACTGTTATTTCTCTAATGTGAAAACTGGCTTATTCGTGTTTATTAGAACAACCCTATCCCATGTGGTCCAGGCTCAGTGCACACTTAACTGACACATATATTTTTTCAAATGACACATTCCATGATTGGGAATTTCTTCCCAGAAGCCCAGATTCTAAGCCTGACTTGCTTGAAATGTTGGCTCCAAACCAGGCCCTCAAAGCCATTGATCTGTGCCCCAGAATGGCCCTGGGATGCCCACACTGAGAGGAGTCCTGACTCTCCAGCAACAGCTAGACTCTGAGGAAATACAAAGCCTGGTGGCCAAGTCTTTCTGGACACAGGCAAATAAACATCTCGGTCATCATCAGGATCCCCCTTTGGAGCTCACAATTCTGGCAGGGCATGAAAGCAGGAAAGGGCCCAGATGGAGACCACCCCCACTCAGCAGACATCCTTCGAGGGTCGCCCAGAGCAGGGCTCTGTGTCAGCCAGGTGACTCCCACTGTGCCTCCCAGGAAAGTTCTCGCTCCTCTGAGCACCAGTGTCTCCTCACTGTGGTTCCACTGGGGTGGAGCCCAAGGGTGGGAGTGACTGGGGCAGCCGCCAGCACCCTGCCTGGCTCTGGAGCCCCAGTACCCCCTGGGCTCCATACTCCAGGCCAGGGAACTGAGGGACAGACCAAATGTCTTCTGAGAATGCTCTTTCTGCCAGTACCCACTGTCCCCAGCACCAGGCTGACCCCACCCACTCACTCACCCCTGAGCAAATGGTCTTCCCTTTTCCAAATCGTGCATTGCACATCAGGGCAGCTGGGTGGTTTGCTCATTGCTGTGTCCCTGTCACTTGGCACAGGCTGCTGGATGCAGGGTGGGGACAGGTAGAGGACAGGACGCTCAGCACAGGGCTGTGGCCCCGTGGCCACAGCTGGGAAGGTCACCTGGACCTCCCCTCCCCCATTTCTAGGGCTGAGATCAGCCTTCGGGGATCCTAGGGTCACTTTCAACTCACTCAGCCCTCTTCATTCATTCATTCTTTCATTCACTGAGCTCCAAGCCCAGTCCCAGGCACTGGGACCCTGGGGGAGCAGGGGGAGGGCAGAGCAACATGCTCTGGAAGCTGCAGGTGTGCGGGAACAAACAGCCTTCACTTCAGCTCTCACCGTGTGACTGTAAGTTCAGGAGCCCGAGCCTTACCACGGCTTCTGGCTGTAAGTCAATGATTGAATGAATAAATGAAAAGTCTGCGCATGGTCTGAGAGCCTTGGCCTCTCAGCAGGCACATGGTGCCTGTGAGGAGGTGCTGAAGGCAGGGTGGGCCTGACTCTGGGAACCCATGAAGGGCCGCAGAGGGAGGGGAACCCACAGCTCCCAGGAGCCCCGTCCTTCATCCTGGTCCAACTGGCCCTTTGTGTCGTGCAAGGGAGCAAGGAACAGCCCTCCATGAATCCAGGTCAGAGCCTGAGGGACAGGCTTTGGTTCTGGGAGAGGAGAGGTCAGAGGGCGCAGGGAACCTTGCTGCTAGCGGTTCCAGCTCCAAAAACCTGAGCTCCCCGGAGGCTCCAGGCAGCACACTTGCCTGCAGCTATGTCCAACACCCACTTTTTCGCCTCCATACTATACTGTGGGAAACTGGGATGCCCAGGAAGCTGGTGGGGGGCTGCCCCGGGGCCCCAGGTAGAATGGGGAAGCCTCTAGCTCTGACTAAGCTAAGCTCCTCTGATCTGCTTCCCCCCCTCTCGCCACCCCCAACAGCTGCCTGCTTGTCCTTGGAAGGGAAGCAGGGGGTGTCATGTGTGAGTGGCAGGGGCAGTGCTCAGGCAGTCCCTCTGCTGCCCCCTACCCGGCAGGACACTCAGAATAACTTCGCTGATACCACGGAGGGGGTGGGGGACTCCCGTGAGTGAGGGGCTGCTACCCTAGCCTCTCAGTCCTCAGTAAGATCCCCTGACCTGCCACTCTGGCCACCACTGGTCCTTCCCTCACCAGGGAACCTCCTGTGGATGTGCGAGGGCGGAGGGGGAGGGAGCCCCACTGCCTCGGAGGTGGAGAAGTCCTGGCAGGGGCAGCGGAGCCAAGAACCGCGAGTGCCTGCTCCCTCCCCTGCAGCCCCAGGGTTGTGGGCTCTGGGTGCCTGAGGCAGAAGCAGGCGGCTCTGCCCCAGGGGACAGGAATCCTTAACCGATTCCATCAGCTCCGGGTCAGGCAGCACGAGGGGTAATTTTTCCCCTGCCTGGGGCGGTCCTAGGCTCTTCTGTTTTCTTGCTGTTCAAGAGAGCTTCCTGCAATGACTGGTTTGCTACTGCTAAGTCACTTCAGTCGTGTCTGACTCTGTGCGACCCCATAGACGGCAGCGCACCACGCTCCGCCGTCCCTGGGATTCTCCAAGCAAGAACACTGGAGTGGGTTGCCATTTCCTTCTCCAGTGCATGAAAGTGAACTGGTTTAGCAGCAGGTAAAAGGGACCTGGGGAGAGAGTGTCCATTTGGTCCCCCTGGCCACCCGATTCCCCCACCCCCTTACCCTCCAATGGTCTTGTCCAGAAGCAGTGAGCAGCCTGGACATTTTGAGCAGCCCATGTCTCTCCCCTGAATGAAGGCATTTAGTCCCTCAATTCTCTCCCTAACGGCTCAGCTTCAGAGTTTAAGGCTGATATTTGTTTTCTTTAATTTTAATCTTTTGGCCCTGCATCTTGGCATGTGGAATCTTAGCTCACTGACCAGGGATCGGCTCTGCGCCCCTGCTTTGCTAGGCAGACTCTTAACCACTGGACCACCAAGGATATCCCCAGGCTGATCTTTAAACCCAAGGTCACGCCCCAGGGCCCCTCCCCGACACGCTCCCCTAACTAGGAGCTCAGCTGGAATCTTGTCCCCTCCCCGGGCGGTCCCATCACCCACCCGTTGCGAGATCTGGGGTGGCCGGTGGTACCACCCCGAGAGTGGAAGCCTGTTGCCTTAAAATCTTTCTGCACGCGGGGCCTCAAAGGAACCTGAGAGAACCGCCCAGGGCGAGCAACAACCCGGCCAGAGGCTGAGCGGAGACGCCCTAGGCGCCAAGCGGGACCCTCACACCTCCACCACTGGGCCCGCGGAGAGGGAGTTCCGGGGTGAGGGCGGCGGGGGAGATGAAGGAGATGGGCGGAGGGCGGCGATCGCTAGGAGCAACCTGGGCCCCTTCTAGTCTGTGCACGACAGCTGAACTCCACCGGCGCAAACTTGGCCCCCAAAGGTGGGCAGAACTGGGCCCCGGCGGGCGTTTTCCAGGTCCTCTCTCCCCGCCAATCCCACATCAACCCCGGGAGGGGCGCAGGAACATATGGCCCGTTGCACAGGTGGGGAAACTGAGTCTCGAAGAAGCATCTCCCCGCAGCTCCTCCTCCAGGGTCACGTCTGCAGCGGGACCAAAGGAGAAAATTGGTTTCTAAACTAACGGGGTCGGGGTGGAAGGGCCAGGGACCAAGGTCCGGAGGAGAGGGCTTTGCACACCGAAGCGTGGGTTGCCGGTAAGCCGACTGGGGAGTTCCGGTACCGGCGGCCCGGCGGTGAGCTCGGCTCTGGGGCGTCTGGGGACGCAGAGGACCGGCTGGCACCCAGAGGCTTCCGGGACTCCGACATCCGGAAAGCAACGCTGCTCGCCGTTTTCGTTGTTTCCAGGGCTCTGCCCGTACACAGCCAGAACCGGGAGCGGAAGGTGGCGGCCGCGTCCACGCGGGCAGCGTTCCGGAGCGACCACAGTGCCACCTTTGCCGGGCGGAGCTCTGCCCGCGCCGCGGGGCCAGGGCGCTCAGGGGAACGAAGTTGCTCCCCGTGTGCACGGGCGGGCGGCCCGGGGATGCGGGCGATGCGAGGGTCCCCTTTTCACGCGGCGCGGGGTGAACGCGAGGCTCAGAATCCGCGTAAACTGGACGACGGAATTCGTGAGCGGCTTTTGAAAGGCCCTGGGATGAAGGGGGAAACCGTGGGAAACCGATTCCGTTTACCGCTTTCCGAGGCCGGAGCCCGAGCCCGCGCGCGGTGAGTGGAGCCGCGCGGCTCAGCCGCGAAGTTCGGCCCGCTTGGCGCGCCGCGGAGACGAGTCGCCGGGCGCCTCCTGCGCTTCCTGGGCCACCACTTTGGGCCGGCATTCCGGAGCCATCTCCCACATGGCTCAAAGGAGGGAGGTCAAGCCCACAGCCTCAAATTCTTTAAAAAAAAAAAAAAGAAAGAAAGAAAGAAAGAAAACGAAAGTCCCGGTTAAACGCCTCCTCCTGAAGCCTGGGGCAGTCCCCAGCTGCGATTCCCAGGCACCTGTGTTCCTGAGCGGTGGCGCCCAGGCCAGGACTCCAGGACCAGGCAGAAGAATCAGCAGGCCCTCCCAAGAGGCAGCCCGTGTACAGAAGACAGCGTCCCCCTACCCCGGTTCCGAACATCTGGGGTTTGTTCGGCATCTGCTGCATGGTTCACATTCCCAGGAAGTCTTGGTTGGAAGTGTCCGGACCCTCTCTGCAACCCACTCCAGAAGCCAGGAGTCGGTGTGGGTGCCCGGCCAGGAGGCGTCTGCTCTGAGCTGCAGAGGGAAGGCTTTGGCACATGGCTTCTGAACTCGTTGGGCCAGAAATTAGGACCTGTGTCCTTTTGTCCTGTAACCTTGCCTGGGTCACAGCGAGTGCCTCTTGGTCTGGGGTAGGAAGAGGGTCAAACAGGGGCCTGAAATATCAGCCCCAGAGTCCAGGGAGGTGCCTGTGGTTCCAGGTGAGGCTCAGTGCTGGGGCAGCACCCATGACAGGCCAGTGTGGAGGTCCGGCTGGGGAGGAAAGGGCTCTGTGCATTGTGTGTGCCCCCCACCCCTTGCTGGACCAAACCCTGATCACCCCAGGCTGGAAGGCATTCAGTCCCCGAAGGGTCCCTGCTGGGCTCTGAGACTATCTCTGTTTTCTTCTCTATGTAGTTGGGAACCATACTGCTTGTCCCTGAGTGTCCCTCGTGGCCTTCCTCCTGCTGCTGCTCAAATAGGAGCCATTCCCATTCTGGGCAGAATGTGCCCAGAGAGGGAGACCTCTGTCTCAGCTGGACACCTGGCCCAAAGTTGGGCGTGGGGCAAGGCTGGCTGTCTGGACCCCCACCTGGGGCAGTTCTGGAACTCGGAGAGGAGCCCCGGCTTATAAACTAATGGAGCTTGCTTTTATTTCCCCAGCTACTGTTTTTCAGAGCAAGAATCTGAGGGTGAACAAAACTTGACCTGGAATCCGATGGAGCCAGGAGACTGAGTACCTGAAGCCAGTGGTCAAGTTCAGTGAGCACAGAGGGGAACCTAGCAGGGTCACTGCATCTGGTTCGTAGGCTGCCCATTCCCACCTCCCAGCCGCAGTCAGCAGAGGGGCTCTCTAGGCCTGAAGACCTCGAATGGGCAGCTGGGCATCTCTGACCCTGCACCTTCAGGCACACAAACCTTGCCATACGGACCTCCTCTCCCGAGACCAGGCCTCCACAAGTAGACATGGGGCCCCTTCCTGGCTGAGCAAAGGGACCCTCTAGCCCTGCAGTGTGGCCCCTGGGAGTGCATGACACCTTGGTCTGGGTTTCTTGGGAGCCCCAGGCCCACAGAGGCTTCTGACAACCCTGCAGTACTAACTTCACTTGCTCCCTCCCAAACCCAGCCTTTTCCCAAAGGAGTTCATCTGGTCTTGGGTCTCCAACCACACGTCCTCTCTTGCTTGGAAGGCTGGGAGTGGGCTAAAATCTGGGTTGAAGCAGGATTCTAGACTGTGGCAGAAGCTGCTGGTAAAAGTCCCTCTCCTGTACTGTAGACGCCAGGGTTGAAATCTATTCCCAAACTTCATAGGGTGTAGAGCACACAGCTGTCCACACCCCATCTGCCCTCGGACGGTCTGACAGAGCTGGAAGTGCCCCTGAGGAGGGCACCAGGGACGACAGGGATGGGTGGCACTTCTGCACCCCCAACCCCAGCGTGGGGTCCCCAAGTCCCTGCACCAGTCATGAGAATCCCCAAAGCTTAGCTCACTTTGAAAAATGGCCTTTCAACCTTTTAGTACCATTGAAATGAAAACTGCGTCTTCTGCCTCCACTGGCCTGGCTTGTTTCCCCAAGACTCCTAATGTCAGCAGGGAGGGGTTAGTGGCGGGGAAGTGGGGCAGGACATGGAGCTGGCTGCAGGGAGGACCTGTCTCTGATTTTCTCTGTTCCACCCTTTCACTCTCCAGTACTCTCCCTGAAGCCTGACCTGCTTGCTCTTGGTCAGGTTTAAGTCTCACCACGCGGGGGCAGGGCCTGGCCAGGCCAGGCCATGGCCTTGGGGATGGCCTGACGGCGCTTCTCTAGTTGACGAGGCTAATTTGAGAGAGTGCCCTGGGGGTGTCAGTACCTCAGCAGCCTTCCTGGCCATCCCTGATCACTAGCTTTACCCCTCCCCAGGCAGGCTCTGAGCTGAGCCCCTCCCACCCTCCAGGGCCCTGGGGGACCACAGGAAAGAGACAAGGCACCAAACGGCTCTCTCTGCAGGACACCTGCCCTCCTTTCCCCGGATGGCAGGCTGGCTGGTGAGGGTGTGATCCCAGAGTCTGAAGGGTGCTCCACAATTTTAATCACCTCCTGAGCTGAGGGAGAGAGCATGGAGAGGTCCTGAGTGAGCTGGAGCACCCCCAGAAGGAAGCTGGGTCTTCCTGACCTCAGTCCTAACGGTGCCTTCAGGGTGAGAGAAACAGTGCAAAGTTGGGGATCAGGGTGGGGGAGGGACCCTCACAGCAGGTGGGGGTGCTTCACAGGAGCCACTGTAGCACCCTTGGCCTAAAGGAGCTGGGAGAATATGGGGTGCAGAGGTATGAGGGTGACCTTGTGTTTTCTCTGGCCAGCGCCCAGCCCTGTTCTGCTCCAGCTAGAGCCTGCGGTGGTTGGGTGGGGCAGACAGTTCCAAATGAAGGACTCCAGCCACCTTCCTCCCTCTCCCAGCGACTCTTCCTCTCATACACTCTGGGCAGAGAGGAGTTCTGAGCCCACTAGGACCTGCAGCCATGCCCTACTCCCCCTGCAAGTGCGAACTCCCCTGCAAGCCCCTGAGGGGCCAGTAGCAAGGCCCAGGAGCCTTCTGATCCCAGCGGTTCTTTGCCCAGTCCCCTAGGAAAGATGGTCAGGGTTTGGGACAAGACAAGTGGGAGGGCTGGGGGTGGTGGACAGGCAGCCGAAAGGCGGGTGGGCCATGAGACTGACTGAGCTGTGGGTGTATTCCGCGCTGCCACCCACGGGCAACTCACCGAGGGCTGGAAACAGTGGAGGTGGCAGTCGGTGGGCACCAGAGCCGGGCAGAGAGTGCCTTCTCCATCCAGGGCGGTGAGGGGCTCCAGACTGGACACCCTCCAGCAGTAGGGGCTCTGTCGGGGTTGGGATCCCGACAGGGAAGCAATTCGGACTACAGAGAGGCCAGGGCAGAAGGCCTAGCACAGTGCTGCTGGCTTTTGACAAGCGGGGGCTTCTCCCGGCTTCTCCTCTGGGGTCGCCTGGGCCATGCACCCTTTGCCATCAGGGTGCCTCTGCTAGGACTCTGGGGTCTCGGGGTAGCTCCTTGGACATTGCCAGTTCACCTTTGTTATGGCAAGGGCACGGGACTCCAAATGTAGATCCCAGAGGAGGCCCCATTGGTCTCACTGCACAACAAAGGGGAGGGGCACGCCCGGACCCCCTCGGAGCAACAGAGACCCTGCACCGCTGCCCAGGACCCCCTCTCCGGCTCAGGCTGACTCTGCGGGCAGCTCCAAGTCCCGGAGACTGGTGGAACCCCGGTACTTGAAAGGGCGCGGGGATGTCAGCTCTTCCGTTTGCTTCCAATTCATTCTTGAATCCCAAACATGCTCGACAGGGCAATTCTCACCGTCCCCACCAGGGCCCTGGGCCCGGACACCCGGCCTGCGCCCAGCCTTGCCCCCTTCGTTGCCGCACCTCTGAATTTGAGGGCTGCGGGGCAGAAGAAACACTCACCCAGTCGGCTCCCACCCGCACTCCGGCACCTGCTCCTCTGCCCGCTCTCCAGCCCGAGACGCACCTGGGCCGTGAGAGGCGAGGGGACGTGTCCCCAGAGGCTCCGGTCGCTTGAGGTGGCCCAGCTTGGGCGCTCACGCCGCTGGGTACTCACCTGGGACCGCGGAGGCAGGAGAGCGCGGGCCTGCCCGAGGGAGGCGAGGTGCGGGGCGCCGGGCTTTGGGACGGCTGCCGGGACGCCACCTTCCCAATACCCCGCGCGCTGCTCCCCGCAGCTCTGCGCGAGACCGAGGGCGGCGGGTCCGAGTCCCGCCCGCCGGCCCGGGCAGTGGCTGAGCGCGGAGCTGGCGGCGCTACCGCTGTTGTTTTTGAGCCGCGAAGCCCGAAGCTAGAGCGGTTGGGTGGGGGCGAAGCGGAGGGGGCGGGGGCCGGGGAGGCCCGAGGGGGGGCGGCGGGGCCCGAAAGGGGCTTCGGAGGAGCCGGGTTCTGGAGATCGCGAGCCAGGGGCAGGGGCGGAGGGGAGAGCCAGGAGGAAAGCGGGCTGGGACGACGGTGAACGCGAAGCTTTTTAATTAGTAATAAAATGCAATAAAATGAAGCAAAACCAGCCAGACCCGCGTCCGAACTGTCGGCGCGTTTGCCCCCAGATCCAAGGAAGTCTTGAGGACAAACGCCGCCGCCACTCCATCTTCGGCCCAGCTGGGGCGGGAGCAGCCGCGCGACGCGACGCAGGGGAGGGGGGAGTCACCTCGCCTCCGGGGCCACCTGGGTCTTTTTAAAGTGTCCGGGGTGCGGGCCCCGGGCGGGAGCGCGGAGCAGGGAATGTTTTCTTAAAGGGCCAGTTCCTAGCTGCACGGAAAAGGGTGGGGGAGGGAGGGAGGGGGCGGGGGGTGAGAGATAAGTGAGGTGAAGACCGGGAAGGCCGAGGAGAGCCCCCAATCCCGCGCCGAGGAGGCGGCGGCGGCGGCGGCGCGACGATGAAGACGATGAATACATTGCAAAGTTTTTTGGCCCCGGCGAGGGGTGTCAGATTGAGTGCTCTGTGCGCATGTGCGAAGGTGTCCAAACTGACAATGCTGGGGAGATGAAGATAGTGTGTAGCTGCTTCTGGACTCAAGGAGGAGGAGAGAGGTTCCGCGAGCCGACACCATGCGATCCAAGGCGAGGGCGAGGAAGCTAGCCAAAAGTAAGTCTCCCGCGCTCGGCCGCGCCGCGCCGCCGGGCCCGGGCCGCGGGCCGGGGCGTCCGGGCCAGGGGTGCGCGTCGGGGCGCGGCCGGCGCGCCTCAGGCTCTCGGCCCCCGGATCGGCCGCGCGGCCCGGGGGCTGCTCCGCCTCCCGCGCTCCAGGGCGGCCAGGCTCGGCGCGGAGGCTCGGGGCGCCCGGGCCCGCGCGCTCCCCGAAGGCGCCGGCCCCCTCCTCGCCGAACCCCCCCCCCCCAGTGTCAGGCGCTCGGGCCCGGGAACCCGAGGCGCGCGGTGGGGGCCGGGGAGGGGGGCGGAGGGGGAGGGCTGGGGGTGGAGGGGAGCGAAAAGCGAAAGTTAGTGAAAAGTTGACGAAAGGGGAGAGCAACTTTTTCCTCCTCGCTCGCTCTCTCCCTCTCTCTCAGAGTGGCTCTCAGTCCTGGTCAAATCATATTCCGGGCTTTTGAAATAGTGGGCGCTAGAGCACCGCCTTTGGCGTCCGCCAGCCGGGCGCAGAGGAGGGAGACCCCGAGCCGGGGAGGGGGCGGAGGAGGGGGGCGCGGGCCGGCGCCCACCCGGCTCCGCGGGCGCAAAGGCAGGGGTGTTGTCGGCAGGATAGCCACAGCCACTGAGAGAGCAAAATGGAGATGTTTCCCTGGGCTTGGAACTGTGGTCGTGAAGTTTATTCCCAACTGGTGCCCCGTGCGGCGGCGGGCGCTTCTCTGCGAGTCCGGCAGCCCGCGCGGCCGCCCCGGCGCCGGTGCCCCCGGCAGGAGGGTCCTCACCGGCCTGCCTTCCTCCCCGCCGCCAACCCGATCTCGGCCCCGCTCGGACCCTCCCGCTACCGCTCGCCTGGCACAGCCCCGAGGCCCGGCGGGGACTGAGCTGCCCCCGGCAAGACTGCCGGGTCCCCGGTCTTACTTTCTCTTTCGCTCCGTCTCGGGCCGAGCCCCGGGCTCCGCGCGCACAGCCCGCCGCCGTCCCGGTCCTCGCCGCCGGCCGGGTGCGCTCGCCGCCCGCCCCGCAGCCCGCCGCGGCGCCTAGGGCCGCCCGCGCACCCTCCGCTCCCCGGTCGCTGGCGCCATTCACTGCCAGGCCCACCGGTCCGGGGCTGCGGCCCGAGAGGCAGGCAGGTGGGGGCAGCGGCGCCGCGGCCCGGCGAGCGCGGCTCCCGAAGCCCGGCCGCGGCCCGGCTGCAGCGAAGCGGCGAGCGTCGCCGGGAGAGTTCTCGGCGCCTCCAGCTCTCGCCGCCCCCTCCTCCCCGGCCGGCCGCCCACTCACTCCCCCTTGGGAATTCCTGAGGGACCCGCTCCCCTTGGGAATCCCTGTGGGACCACCAGGCCGATCAGTCCGCTCCGCCTGGGCCAGACCCTGCCCCGGCCGGGCCTCGCAGCGCCCAGGGCCGAGCCCCCAAGCATGAGCCCAGGGGGCGCGTAACTCACGGCAGTTTTCCAGTTTTCCGAAGAAGTTCTACCCTCTCGGTTCGGTGGTCGGCTGGCTTGGCCCGACAGCCCCGCTCCACGCCCAGTTGTAGGCCGCGCGTCGGGCCCGCGGGGGAAAAGCAACTTCCAGCCTCCACAGGACGCCCCTGGACCCGCCCGCGGTCGCTCGGGCCCCTCGCTGAAGCGCCCGTTTCCAGTCTCCTGTGCCCAGTGCTCCTGGCCTCGGCCTCCCTGCCCTTCTGTGACCTCTGGCCCCTCTTGGTGCGAACGAGGCCCTGTGTTTAGTGGCTGGTGCGGCTGGACTGTGTGTGTTACCTGTCCGCCGGCATACGCGTGGAGTGTGCGTGTTCGTGTGTATATCGGGGTCTGTTTGTGCACCGCGAATCTTCTCAGTGACTCGGCTCCGTCAGACTCCCTGAGGAAGGGCCCGAAGGTGGAATGAGAAAGTGGAAGGCGGCCGACTCTCGCCCGGCCTTCGCTGCAAGCGAGAGGCCGGCTCCCTGCGCTCGGCGCGGCCGCGGAAAGTTCCGAGCGTCCCCACCCTCCAGTCTGGCCCACAGCTCTCTGTGTGCTCCACCCCAGACAGGTGGGGAAGATTCCCGGTCTGGCTCTGCTCGTGGCCTAGAATGGATGCCTGGCATAGACCTGCAGCCTGGCTCAGCGGCGGCGGGAGAACTGGACTCAAGGGGAGGGCAGAGCACAGAGTTCTTTTTCCTGGGAGTCCTTATGGAGGAAAACGCAGCTCCAAGCAGGTCTGTCAGGCCCAGATCCAGATGGAGCCACACTGGAGCGAGCTCTGGGAACTCCTCCTGCCTGCGTCGCACAGCTAGGACAGCTGCCCCCAGCCCTCCCCAAGAAGATGGTTCAGGCAGGCATGGGGACCTCACTGCCTGCTGAACACAGAGCACTGTGTCCACTGAGAAATTTTATTTCTTTGGACGATGTTTTTGCCAGATGTGGACATCCCTGGGGCCTGACTCCATTACCTGAATCCCCAGGGCAGCGGGCAGTCCTGGTGCCACCAATGGAACCTCTGCCTCCAAGCTACCTTGGGGGTCTGGGGGGGCTGGGGGAGGGGGCTGGGGGAGGGGAAAGAGGTCGTGGTTTCAGGGCCAGTGTGCTGCACTGGGCTGTGCCTGCACTCATGAGCCAGGCATGGAAGGACAGCCAGGTTGTGGTGGTGGTGGGATGTTGTGATCCCCTGATTCAGAGCTTGGGGACTGCTCCAGACGATGCATCTGGGGCCCTAACTTCGTTTGTGTGTCCCCAGGACCCCTTTCCAGGGCTCTCTCCTGCTGAGTCTGTGTTGGGTGAGCTGGTAGCACCTTTGGAGCCCGCTCTGGGGGCCCTGAGTTGCAGGGGCAGAGGCCACTGGGGCTCTCAGGCTGGGGCTACAGATCAGCTGCTGGAAGCCCTCTTTCTCAAACTGCTTGGGAAGGCTGATCTGGGTGAGGACAGATTTGGCAGGGTCCCCTCACACTCGGTGGGGTTTGACTGACCAGTGGGAAATCAGGCGTCCCTGTCCTGTATTTAAAAATGAAATGGCACACAAAAGCTTTGTGTTTCTGGAGCTGTTGGGAGCCAGGTGGGCAGGTCAGCACAGCCATCGTGCCCTCCTGACCTCTTGACAGCACAGTTGGGGGACCCTGTGTGAGAGAGGATGTGCCCCCCAAACTGTCCAGCCAGGGCCCCCATGGGAGCACCCGTGAGGCCTGATACCTAGGGAGGCAACAGACCCCAGAGTCCTAGATACGGTGTATTTCAGGCCTGGGAAGTTACTCTTCGCAGCTGCCAGCTACCACCTAGCCTCTGGGATGGGGGGGTGGTGGGAGTGGTGGGGGCTGCTACCCCTGCTACCTCCTTGGAAAGGGGTCTGTGCGACAGGGTCCGGGAGACTGGCTGCAGGCTGAGCTCCCAGCCGGTTCCTTCTCCCTAGCAGAAACAGACCAGGCTCCCGACTTGCTGGGCCCAGCCCTTCTCCCACCCTGGGGGAATCCTGCCCCTTCCACCAGTCCTCTTCCAGGAGCCGGGACAGCAGCCTCCCATCTGGACGCCTGGTAGGGCAGCAGCACCAGGAAATGTCCAACGGGAGTCTGGCGGCTCTCCCCGCTTCGGACGAAAATGCGGAGGCCGCGGTGGAGGGGCGGGGTGCAGGGCTGGCGGCCAAGGCCAGGTGCCCCACAGCGGTGCGCAGATGGCCCTGAAGCTCTGGCTGGTCAGGGGCCGCTTGGATGTGCCAGGGCAACGAGGCCTGCGGGAGGGGAGATGTGGGTTCATGGCATAACCTCCTCCTGGGGCTACCTGGGGGAAGGGGAGCCTCTGGGCCCAGGGGCTGCTCAGGGCCACTGAGCCCCATCACCTCAGGCTGCTCAGGGCTGCCGGCTTCTCCTCTCAGCCGCTGGCCTGGAGCAGGTGCGGGCTGAGCCTCCCCCACCCTCCAACAGCCCCGGTTCACCAGGCAGCTCCCCTCTGGGCAGAGTGCGGGGCAGGGGACCCAGTCTGGCAATTCTGTTGAGAGGCCTGGTGTGGGTGGTGGGGCCAGCCTGGGGGTCCCATCAAGGAGCCCCTTGGGGAGGCTTGCCAGCTTGCTGGGCCTCCGTGTGCACGATTAGCCCCCTGTTTTATTCAATTAGGAGGCAATTAGGGATCCTTGGGGGCTGGGCTAGTAATTAAGGTGCCATATAATTAGAGTTTCAACAAAAATTATCCAGGATTAAAAATCTTGTGAATAATTTCGTTAAAAATTTCAAATAGCGTTAAATACAATTTATCAGGTTTTGAATCAAACCCGTGTAACAAGTCTTGGATGCTGCAGTTCACGTAGCCGGTGCGGGAGGACAAGGAACTGCCGGGCACCGTCCCCGCGCGGCAGAGAAACTTCTGGAGGCCAAGGGAGCCAGCCCGGCCTCGCCGCGGGCGCGGACTCCGGCTGTCCCGGGCTCCAGACGGCGCGGGCCGGGGCGCGGGGCCTGAGGACCCGGGGCTGAGCCGATAGTCACCGCGGCTTGGGGTTCTCCGCGCACAAAGTCGCTGCAGCTACGGCGGGCGTTGCGGGGCCCGCGTCTACACGCGCCCGAGGTCGGTGCCGGTGGCTCCGTCTGCCCGAGCGCCCCTGGTCTCAGCCCAGCCCTCCTCTTCAGCGGCCGCAGTCCGGCCCCAGGGCTCTCAGCCTCCTGGGTTTCCTGGACAGAGAAGGGCGGCCTCCGCAACCCCCGCCACCCCCCCGCCCCGACTGCTGACCCTCGCCCAGACTCCGCGGGCTGCAGACCGTGTGCGGTTCCAAGTCGCTTCGCGGATCTGGGACCCGAGAGATACGTGGGAGCGCGCCCGGAAGACTAGGTCTCAGTTGGGCGGGTGCGGGAAAACCGAGGTGAGGGTGGAGGTTCGGCTTTCCAGGAGTGATCTCTGCTTTCCGCCCAAGTTGGCGTTGGGGCTGTGCGCTCCCGCGCGCACCTGCAGGGAGACCCACGAGCAGAGCAGCCTGCAGCCTCAGCCGCTGCCTAGATTTCTGTCATCGCCGCAGCCTCGGGGAGACGGGCCTGTAGAGGTGCTCGTGGTCCACTTGGGAGACTTCACTCACCCCCTTTCACTGACCCTGAGAAGGATAAAGTATAGTGAGCTGGCACCACTTTTCTGCATAAGAAACCCAGGGCACAGAGAGGTCGAATAACCTGACAAGGTCACACAGCAAGTTAATGGTGAAACTGAATGTCACTTTAGTAAAGCCCTCCAGGGTTTTCTGTTTAGTACCCTGCCCCCCACCAGAGCACTGCCGGCTGCAGTTAATTCCAAGGATATTTTTTTTTTAATGTATCAGATTTTAAGAATTTTCCCAGGGCCAGTGGTCAGCTTGTAACAGGTCTATTTGTAAAAAGCAGAGAAGACATCCATGTGCATACAGCTTGTGAATGCAACTGGCTACCTTCAGCCTCCTTCAGACTGGATTCTTTCCCTACCCAGGACTGGACTCTTCCACTTTGCTCTCCCTACTCGGGCTGGGCAGAGGCCTTGTCTGGGTGTCTCTAGCCTTGGCTCTGGGAGTCCTCTCCCCAGGACAGGTGCAGGAAAGCTGGAAAATTGACCAGGGCTTGGTCTTGTCTGCCCCTCAGTCATTGCCTTTTGCCTGAGCCATGAAGTGGGTGTTGGACCTGCTGGCTCACCTTCCTACCCCCACCCCCACCTCAAATCTGGAGGGACGTAATCCTGCCCCTCCCCCAGGCAGTGGGGAAGAGGAGGAGCTGTGGTTGTGGACGGACTGACCCACAGGGCTGGCAGCTGCAGTTGCAGGTCCAGCCGTGAATCAGCCGCTGTTCCTCAAGTCTGGACACTTCACAGGCTCCAGCCAGGGCCACAGTGGCCATTCCAGGCTGGCCAGTGCTCCTGAGCTCCCGGGGCTCCCAGGGCATCCTGGGTGGCCTCCGGCTGTGACCACTCTCCTGTCTCTGGGTTTCCCCAGCCAGTCCTCCTCGGTCTGGAGGTGCTCTGGCCAAGCTGCGGCTTCTCTCTGGACTCCAAGGAACAATGCCCTGGGGCTGCCGATAGGAGTGCGCCGGCCTGAGATACATATTTGTTTAATAGTTAACATTCTGTGAAAAAAAAAGGGAAGAAAGTCAGATTCTGGTGAAGGCTTTGCTTATTTTATATCCACTATAACTATTTCTGTCCATGAAAATTGGCTTAATTATATCAATGGAATGTTTCTTTTTCAATTCTGTATGCAATTAGTCCATCTTGCCGGCTGCAATTTATTTTAATAAAAAAATAAACCAGTGGTGTGTTCAGTTCCTCGTCCCCTGGGGACAAATGCGATTGGTGTGTTTAATTTCATTAACTACAATGCGGCCTACTGGAAAAATGTATAAAATCAGCTTTATACAGCTTAAACACTGGCATTTGAAACAAATCATTATTGCATTAGCTGTCACACTGGTAATTCTAGAATCTAAGGAAAAAAATATATTATGGCTGTTTTTATAACCCTTTGCAAATTCACTGTTAAAATAATTTATAATCATTTTAAAACATAGCTAGGTCCTGGTGAATATTTTATCTCCTCCAAATAAGGCTCCGCGTTACCCTGTGCATGTTCTCTGTCTGAAGAGTGTGCCATTCCCAACCCCGAATACGCATCTTTCAGGGTGGAGACAGCGGAGGCTGTCTTTAAACAAACCTGATGAGTGCCAGCTCCCTTTTTCTTTCTAGCTTGACCCTGCCCTTGAGGTGGAATGGTTGACACAGACTCATCTGAAATTTGTCTTGGGGCAGAGGGCACCCCAAGATGCTGCAGAACCCTTAGCATACCCAGCTTCCCCCTCCAGGCCCCACAGGTGGGAGGAGGGGGGCCAACAAACAGGCTTTACAAGCGTGGAAGCAAGGCCCCCATCCTGTGCCCGGGGTTCCTGAGCTCCAACCTGGAGAAGTGAGAGCAGCCCTTCTTGCCATGCTCATCTCTGAAAAGAGAACCGGTCTCCCCAAGCACCCACTTTCTGCTTCTGCAAAATGAACTTGGTCAGGAAATTCACCAGAATTGTGCTCCTTCTCAGTGGGTCACACAGTTCCAGGACGGCGTGTGCATCCTGTCCAGCGTGGGGCATGTAAGGGGGTGAGCCCCAGATCACATGTGCATGCGCGAGCGTGAGTATTGGTATGTGTGTATGTGTGTGCGCGCGTTGGGATCCATGTTGCCCTTGGAAGTCCTGGCCCAGCCTGAGCTGCTCTGCGGCTCTGGGGCACATGGCAGAGCAGACTTGCTCCTCGCTCCTACAGGCATGAGGCTAGAGATGCTCAGAGGCATCTGTGGGAGGGATGTGGGCAAAGTGCAGGGCCCCTCTCACATGCTGCCTCCTGATTCTTAGATACTTTTAGGAGACTTGAGTCGGGCCCAAAGCCCCTGGTTCCCCACCGTGGAGATGGGGAGGGGCAGGATACAGTGGCTCAACTTCCGTGCTCCTATCATCATCCAGCTACTGGACCATGGGCTCCCCCTGGGCGGTGGGTGTCACCTTCCGAGTCCTAGGAAGTGCCAAGGGGCATTAACAGGAAGAAAATAGCCCAGGAGGCTCTGAGACCAGGGCTGCTGTCCTGATGTGGGGCGAGAGGGGTTCCTGGAAGGTGCAGGGGTTTCCTAGGAAGACTCCAGAAACATACTCAGGCCCTTCTGGCCACACTAAGAACTGTCTCCCTGGGCTTTTGCCTCTTGACTCCCCTGGATAGATTCAGGTAGATTTGTTTTTTGATATAAGCTTTGTATTCCATAATGAGTTTTGATGTGTAGGGGACCTAGCAACTCCTCTCTGGGTCTGAAGCCCCCTCCTGTTTCTCAAGAAGTTTCCTGGAGAGGGTGGGCCAGGAGGACCCAGGCCGGGTCCCCTGAGACCCCTGGCTCTGGGAACTAGGCCATGTCACTGTGACCGCATGAGCTCAGGGTGGTCATCAGGCATGAGGTCTGCTCTCTTTTCAGATTCTGCTGTGTTTGCTGAGAAATGAGTGTCTTTGTCTATTTTCTGACTTTAGAAAGAATAGCAGAGCTGCATCCTTGGTGCAAATAGCAAGGCTGTGCCTGAGGGGCCGCTGGATGCTGCTCCTGAGGCCACATGGAGACCTCAACCCAGAGTCAGCCCTTGGACAGGTTTGGTGGCACATGGTTCTCAGGCCCCAGAATCTGCACTCCGTCCACGCCGACTCTGGGCTTGCTGTGTCCCCCTGCTGACCCCCTTCCCTGCTGCAGCTTAGGACTATCAGACCCCTACCTTTGAAGCCAGGAAAGGCAGGCCATCTGGGAAAGTGAAAGTTGTGACTCAGTGGAGGGACTGCGGGGTGTGGACATGTGGGTATTTGCCTCCTCTCTGGTTGCCTACGAAGAGGACGGCACAGAAGGTTCTGGAAGGGAGCATGGTGTTTGGGGAGATGAGCCTCAGAAGGGCTGGTGGTGCTGAGTCCAGATGTCCTCCTCCAGGTAGATAGAACCGAGTGTCAGTTTTACCTCCTGGGCCTGCTTGTAGTGATACCTCCTGGGCCTGCTTGTAGTGATACTTTGCTGGTCCTCTGCCTGCCTCCTCCTTGGGGGCTATTTGGGGCCATGACAAAGCGTCCATGTCGGTGCTTTGGTTCTGGCCATCAGCTGAACCAGAAAATAAAGCCCACATGGTCCTTAGTTCATGATTTTATTTTCAAGCTGAGTAGCACAGGTGCTGGGGTCTGTTTTGGCCCCTGGTGTCCAGCCGGGCCCCTCCCTCCAGCTCCACCCAGCTCCCCAACCAGGCCAAACCTTTTCCATCCTCACTTCCACCTTTGAGGCTTCAACAGCTGGGGGCGTCTGCTGGCTCTCTTCTCATCAGAGGCCTCCCATGTCCTACAGGGTCAGGTGTTCTGTCTGTTTTGACGGCACCTCTCCATCTGTTGGTTCATCTCTGCCTGTTGTCTGTGGGCCTCCTGTGTGCTGGATGCTGAGACATGCCCAAGGGCCCTGGGCAGCTGCAGGATGCTTGCCCAGGGTGGACCCCCCTCCTTCCCCAGAGGAAAATGTGGTGTCGTCACTGTGCTCTGGGCAAAGTAGTGAGGCTGGGGGGTGCGGGCCACAGACTCCCACCAGACTCTTGGTCCTCACTGGCCCCAGCAGGTCCTTGCCCTGGGTGCTGGGCCTCTGTGTTTGAACTGTTTGGATGAGAAGTGAGCCCGCAGGCTGCCCCCACCTCAGCACATTGGGAGATGCCCAGCCCTGGGGTCTCCAGGGCCTTGGGTCTGTGCTGATGGAGAGTTGCTGGACCCCCAACCAACTATTCTGTTTCAAGTTGTAAAGGCCATAGGGGAGAGAGGGAGAGAGAGGGACGGAGGGGTGAGGAGAAGACAACTCCATTTCTATCATTGCTTCCCTGAGAGCCTCCCCCACCCCGGCTCCAAATCCAGTGACTCAGCTGAGATTTGTACAGCGTTTCTCTGTACCAAAGGCAGGCAAGCCACCTCCGGTGTTTGAGTGCAAGTGGGAAGTGCCTGGCTCAGCCAGGGATGATGGGAGCTGAGTAGCAATTATTTCCTGGGACACTGTTTAATCCCGTGTCTGTGTTCAGGTGCTGCAGGTAAATACTATGCCCAGATATGGATTCACATAACAGGCTCCCATCTAAGTTGCTCTTTCTCACTGGGTCTCCGAGGGGAAGGAGCAGGCATTTAAAAATGCTTAGATGTTGGTGTCTGCTCAGTGGGCTGTAACGGCTTTTGCAGAGATGCCTGGTCACATCGGTCTTAAAACGTAGAAACGAAGAGCGAGAATCAGGCTCACTGGGAGCCCGCGTGCTGACCGCAGGACAGCCCTGGTGTCCGTCCTGCCTCCTGGGTGCAGCCGAGCAGGGGGGGGCCTTGTTGTTCGCTGGCACCGTTTTGCCCTCAGATGACACTTCCTCTGGAAGGTTCAGAGGAGAGGCCACATCCCCAGAATTCATATTTTCCCCTTGCAGGGTGCTTCCATCCTCCATCCAGGGGGAAGCGGGTGAATCAGGTCCTGACTATGTTGGAATCTGTGTCTTGGGCCTGTGCCGACCTGACAGCCATTCCCAGCCCCCAAATTCAGACGTAGCTGCCTTGCTCCCCTTGATGCCCACTGTCATCAGAGTTGGATCAAGGGGTCCTGGTGCTATTTCTGGGGTGTCCGTGAGGAGGGGAAGGCCAAGCTTCCTGGGGGCCCTCATAGAAGGAGCTTGTGATGCAGAGAACATGGTTTACTCGGTGAACACCGAGTCGCTTGGGGCTGCAGCAACCACCTTGGGGCACAGGCTGTGCCTCTTTCCAGCTTGCTGCCACCTGCTCGCCCCACGATACCTCCCTGGGAAGCCCAGTCTTCTTTGCAAACCACCCTCAGCTTATTCCTGGAAAAGCCAGTGCATTCTTGAACTGCCTGAAAGCCAGGGAGCATTTTGCTGGCCAGAGCCGATGCAACTCGAGGGAGACAGGGCCCCTGACCTGCACCCTTCCTCTGGGCAGTGAGCTGAGAGGGTCTCCAAGGAGCATATGAACCAGGCCATGTGTGTGCTGCATACGCACACGGATGTGGGCACCGCTGGGTGAGCCTGGATCTGTCGTCCAAATGAGACACACCTTCAGGCTGTTCTTTCTCATCAGCAGCATGGCACCTCCTGCCCGCTCGTACTTTGCAAAGAACCTCCTCATTTTCACTGTCCCCCGATGCCGCTGAGCTCCCCAAGGCCTCTGAAATGGGGATTGTGGCCTCTGGGCCTCCTGGCCCAGAGCCGTTCGCAGCTGTTTGTTGTGTGAGCAGAGACGGGAGAAGTTCAAATGTGCGAAGGGGCGATGTGCGAGCACTTTGCTGCAGTTTATAACCCCCACAAGAAACAAAGAGGAGCGAGGGCTGTTTAGATAATCCCGGGCCCTTGCGCTCACATTTAGAAAAATTAGGCCCTCTTGAAAAATTACAGAATTATGCTGCCAGTGTCAGGTTCCGAGATAATGATGTGTCTGTGTGCGAAAATATTAAATTGCAATAACACGCCCGTGAGTACCTCTCTGAATAGGGTATTCAGTTCCAAGCTTGGGCTGAACATAAAGCTTGTGACTGACAGAATACAAATGGTGTCATAAAACATTGGGGGTTTACAGCCGGGCTCCGTCTTTCTGATCGGCTTCTCTATCTCGGCCCATCCAGCATCCTTTCCTTTAATGAAACAGCCCGACGATGTGGCTAATTATTTATTTATCACATTAGCAGGAGGAAAAGCTATCACAGACAGATCAATTTTTCACTGGAAGTGATTTTAAGTGACTTTAAAAATAAGCCCCACAATGGGCTGCTTGGTTCTGTCCTTCAGCCTCTCAAAGTCCACACCATCCGCTTTGCTGATGTGGTTGGTAAAGCATCCATCGGCTGCTCCTCCAGCTGAACCTCTGCAACCTGGAGCCAGCCCAGCGCACTTTCCGACCAGGAGCTTCTCATAGGCTCCCGTTCAGAGAACCGGGGTCCCCGGCTTCTTCCAGGAGAATGTAATGAGAGCAGCAACAAGTAACCCAAGGGCGATGGGAAGTTTTTCATGGTTTCCCGGGGCCTGCGGAGACTAGCGCCTCTGACAATAAATAAGCCGGGTGAGATGGAGAGGCTGGGCCTTGATGCTTGATGCTTGGCGCTCCCATGTGTGTTTACCAAGCTCGTGCTTGTGCAGGAGTGGGTCCCTGGGGGAGGGGGTAGTTTCGGTGGCCGTGCATTTGGCTGAGTGTCGTTATGAACAAAAGGGCTAAAAAAACCAGTGGAAAGTAAGATTGCTCAGAAATCCCTGGGCAGATTGCCGGCCCAAGGGGGCCTCTCATTTCACAGCTGGGAGTCAGACTTGCAAAGCGAAGGGGCCCCCAGTCTTAACTTTCTCTGCATCGAAGGTGTTAATCTTACCTTCCTAAGATTAGATAAAGCCACCTGAAGCTGCTGTTGGTTATCAGATCTCTTGGGGGCAGCCCCATCTCGGCTGTGCCACTGGTCCCTGCTGCCGGCAGCCTGGATAGGGAACCAAGGTCTCCATTTACCCGGGGTTTTAGGTTGCCTCTGGATCCTGATAGACTAGCCTCATTCAAAGAGGAGGGGCCCATGGCCATGGCGAGGTGAGAAGCCCATTACCAAAGCCCAAGGCCTTTCTGCTCCCCTGGGAGACCCTCCTTCGACCCACAGACTCCACGTGGCCGAGCGAGGGGAGGGCCAGGCATAGGGGGTGCTGCCTTGAGTTTTCTGACAAAGAGCCTCTGATTCTTTGTCCACCAGAGAGAGCACAAAGCTTGGCCTCACCTGGAGGGCCTATTGGCTGTGGGGAGCGGGTGGAGAAGCCTTGGTTCAGTGAAGTCCGTGGTGGACTCGGCAGGACGTGGGCCTCCCAGGAAACCATGGCCACGATGCTGGCTCCTGCCGCAGGGTGGTGGTCGCCAGCAGTGGGTGCAGGAAGAGCACTGCTGAGTCAGAGTCACATAACTGTCTTCCTTAAAGCAGCCCCCAACTGACGCCGACGAGTCTGCAACAGCAAAACAAGCCAAAACCTCTGCACCCTGCCTCCCTGGAGACAGAGGCCTCAGGGCCTTGGGCCAGCGGGTCGACCTGGGCCATGAGGCCAGGGTGCTGCGGGGATGGGGGGAACACCCCAGAAATTGGTACCAGGGGCCCATCTGTCCTGCTCCCAGCACTGGGCCTGCAGACAGTCGGTCAGCTTTTGGTGTTTCACCCCTAAGTACAACAAGGTGAGCAGCTCCATCACTTAGCTGACCTTGGACCAAACCAGAGGAACCAGGTGGGGCCACTGTGAGCTGTGTGTTGGTACCCAGGGTGGAAGGCTGGCCCTCGGGACTCCGGGCTACCAGGCAAAAGGAAGGGGGTTAGGGTGTCCGGGAATGTGGTGAAAGCGTGTGGCGCCCTGTGGTCTCCAGGAGCCCCTTTAAGCCAGCTGGACCTGTGTCACGGGGACAATGGCTCATCCTCACCTGGAGACACCCTTGGCCATGGCAGAAACTGACAGGAGGGTTGCCCATGTCAGGGGGTCTGGGGGTGACCAGACCCCGACCTGCTGGAGGGGGATGTGAAGACTGGGAGAAGGCCTGCAGATGCTTGGATACAGTATTATTATCCTTGTTTTCTCCGCAGGGATCCATGCTGTCTTAGTCAGTGGCTACTTTGGGCTTCTGGCATTTTCTTGCAGAAGCAGATTTGTGTGTGACTAGGTGAGTCGGACACGACTGAAGGACCAAGCACATACACACACCCATGCGGGTTTGAAGTCTCCCCAGGGGCCTCTGGATGGGCCTAGTGATTAAAAATCTCATTCAAACCCTGTTGTGATAAGTGGAGAGCAGGTGAATGCGAGATGTCTGGGCAGGTCACTGGGCCCTGGGAGGTGTTTGGCCACCTTCACGAGGAGGTCTGGAGGGCTATCTGGGGCAGCTCAGGCCAGGGTGCTCTCTGTGGGACCCAGGGGGATATCTGTGCTGGGTTTGGGGGCTCCACCTCCTAGTTCTGGGAGGAGGGGAGCCGGGGTGGTGGCAAGCCTCCTGCCTAGGGCCGCCCTCCAGCATCAGCCCTGGGCAGGGGGCAAGCACCCTCTGGGCACTGGAGTTCTGAGCCAACCTTGCCTTTTAGGGTCTCCCTGTTTGCTTTAGTTCCAGGGCATTTAGTGTGCTGAGTGGCAGGTCCCAAAGCTGAAAGCGAGCAGTGTCTCCTCCCTGGAATGACATTCTGACCCCTGACATCGTGTCTCTGATGTGGCCCATGGGGACACCCCGAGAATTCATTCAGGTAACCACGGGGTACTGGGGCTTCTCTGTCATCAGTCTGTGCAAGCGCAGCACATGCGTGTGCATACCTGCACAGGCACATAGACACACATGTGCTCTGTGCATGTACATAGTGTGCATACATGTGCACACATATGTACACACACAGGTACATGCAGCTGACACACACATGCATGTACTTGCATGCATCGCACAATGCAGTGTATGTGTGCAACACATGGATGCGTGTACACAGGTACATGCTCATACAGAGCGCCCGTGCGCACAGACATGGCTGCATGAACCAGACGCTGCTGTCAGTCTTGGATGATACAGGCAGCTGATACGATAGCAGAGAGGAGCATCCTTTGGGCAGGTGGAGGGGAGCCTCAATCAGGGCGCTGTCACTGGGTTTCACAGGCCTGTAGACGGAGCAAGAGGAGAGGGAGACTGGGGCAGTGAATCTGAATGCTGGTTGTGGGCTCCCTGTAGGAGAGGGAGTCTTGGCATCTGCTAGGCCAGGGGGACCAGTCTTTCCCTCCTCCCTCAGGCCCCGGGGTCTCGGGGGCCCTTCCCTCTGGGGTAGGACCGGCAGTGGTCTCCAAATGCCAGGACAGGCTGTATCTGGTGTCACACAGACCCAGGAACAGGGGCAGAGGGTCCCCTCTGGCCCTTTCAAAGGGACATTCGATCTGAACCCGGGGGCCCAGTAAGGAGATTCCTGCGAACCCCTCGCTGATGGAGTCAAAAGCACTCAGCGGCTGGAGAAAGCACTTTGCAAGCCGGGCTCTGGCATGAGGCCCTTTGTGGGATTATCTGCCCCCCTGGGAGGCGTGGAATGCCGGGGCGAGGGGCCACGCTGTATAGAGCTCGCAGGGCCGCAGATAAAGCGGGCTGCTTTCCGCGGCTGTTCTGTCGCCGAAATTTGAGGTGCGGCCCAAGTGGAGGCCACTGGCCCAGGACATATGAGCTAGGGAGGCTCTGGTCCGCTCTGCCCTGGCTCTGGAGAATTTGAGTCCAGATCGCGTCTGCCAGGGCTGGTACCCGGGGCTCGCTGCAAAAAACAGTCTGGAGAGACGGGACAGTATCTTACTTTCCAGACAGGGCTGGTCACGGGCCTCCTGGGGACCCACAGTGTGGGCCCGGTGGATGCAGCTGTTGTGGGGAGGGCAGGGGGCCCTCTCCAGGCTGGGAACTCTTGGGTGCCTGTTATGAGCTGCAGTTGGGAAGCCTGTGGGGTCCTGGGTGGAGGCGCCAGGTGGACCCACACTACTCCTGCTGCCGGGCTGGCAGGGCTTTCAGATACTTAGTGTCTGTCTCCATCGATCCTCCAGGCCCCCTCTCCCTAGCTGATCTCTTCCCAAATCATTCCCGCACATCCAGCTGCTCCAGGCTGGTGCCTGGGACTCACTCTTGACTCTAGGATGCAAGTCCACCTGGGCCTGGGTGCAACCACACCTGTGCAGGTGGCACCACAGCCTTGGAGACCCAGGGGTGTCTCGGCCAAATGCTGTGTTCAGGACCCGAGTGTGTTCTAAAGCCGAGCAAAGGAGGGTCTTTGCCTCACCAGGTAGGATTCATCACTCAGCCTGAGGATGAACGTGTGCTACAAGGTAGGGCCTGGGAGGATCAGTGAGGTGTCAGGTTCAATTTGCTGAATGTGGCTCCGAGGAGGGTAGGGAGGAGGGATGGACCCACGCAGGAGCTGGATGGCTCCTTTCTGAGTCTCCATCCAGGTGGAGCTTTGGGGCTCACCAGCTGGCTGTTAGGGAGCAGGTGGTTTAGCCTTGGGGCTCCCAGAGACCCCTCCAAATCCTGTACCCACCTCCCACGAGCTGAGACCCTCCCTAAGCCTAGGGTTCCATCTGGGAAGCCAGTGACTTGTAATTTCTAGGGATGAGATTGAGTGAAAAGCCCATTTGCCTGTCCCTCCTGGAAACCAAGATCTTCCCCTGGGCACATTCACCTCCTGGACCACAGTGGGCGCCGTGACAGGTATTCCCCGGGTGCTTACGGGAGGCCTGCAGGACACCAGGTGGGCACAGGCCTGAGATCTGATGCTGCAGACACATGGGCTGACTGGTGTTGGGCTGTCACGTCTTTGGAGCTCTGAGGCTTTCCCGCACCTGACCACAAACCCACTGGTCTGGGCACAGTGCCGGCACTTTCCTTTAGCCTGAGTCAGGAGGGCCTCAGAAGTGGCCACAGGTGCCGCTGAAAGTCCTGGTGGCTGGGGGTGGCTGGGCAGCAGTCCACCCCTCTGGCCCTGCGTGGTTCACGAACTCCAGATTCCTTTTTCTTAGGGAATAGGAAGGTTGGGGAAACTGAGGTACACTTGAAGCACACAGGAAAGCGGGAGTCTTTAGGAAAACTGTGGAGTGCTTGCCCTGCGAGGTCTCACTGCCAGGGCAGCCAGATGGACTCTGGGATCGCTGCTTCTATCCCCTAAGCTCAGCGTCCCTTCAGCATGGAGTTGATGCTGCAGATAAATTTCCTTTGAGCCCCTGGTGTGGTGCTATGGCGTCTGCCTCTCTGGGTCAGGAAGACTCCCCAAAGTCCAGGCCTCCCATGAGACATCTCCCCACTGCCTGCACACCCTCAGAACAGAGGCACCTTGAGCCCAGATCACTGGCCTGGCTCCCACCTGCTGGCCTGCAGCCTGACCCCTCCCCAGGCGACATTTTCATGTGGATACGCTGGTCTGTTTAGAAGCAGGAGGCCTGAGAGAGGCCAGGAGGCCGATTCAGCTGAGCCGTGGGTGGGACCCCCTGAGTGCTGGGCCACGGAGTCTGGCAGAGTGGACCCTATCCTCCAGGCTGACCTGAGACGAGCCGCCGCTGTCCTCACCCCACGACCTTTCAGGTGGAGGTTTGCCTGAGTTCTCCCACCATCGAGGCGTCCTCGTGGAGCTAATGAAGGATTCTTGGCGTGATCTGTCAGTGCTTTCCTTATTTATTTATTTCTATGAAGTATGCTGTTAATTAGGCGAAAGATCTGCAGAAATGTGCTCGCGCCTGGAGATTTCTGCGAAAAACGAGAACCCTCCTGAAATTTCCAGTAGTGAAGCAATTAGGGGATGGAATTCCGCAATCTAAACACGATATCATTCTCCTCTAACAAAAGTGGGGAGGGGGTGAAGGAAAGGGGAAGCTGAGGTTCTGCGTGTGTGTACCGCATGTGTGCAGCTGGGACTGGACCCTGCCCTGTGCGAGTGGGGCGTCCCACACACTGCCCAGTCCCTCCTTGGAAGTGCCTGCTCCTTGGCAGGTGAAGGGTAAGGTGAAGTTTGCCTCTTAAAGGGCGTTGGCCAACCCACCAATGCAAGTGGTGGGCTGGAAGGCAGGTGTCTTCTCATGACAGAAGCTGGATGGGGAGGGATCCTTCTGCCTGTGCAGCCAGTCTGCAGCAGAAAGAGACCCCATGGCAGGACCCTCAAAGCCATGGTGTTGGAAATACCCGCCGGGCTCCACTGTCTGGGTCAGTGTGCCACTCACACAGACCGGGGGCGGGGGTCCCAACGGAGAAGTCATCCACATCAGGGTCAGGTCAAGGCTCCTTCCTTGCACTTGGCAGGCGACTCAACCCCAAATGAGGAAATTCACATTTCTTGGGTTTGTGGGAGCGAGTTTTTAGATCAGAAGAGGAGATTTAAACCAACTTTGCTATTATTATTTTTTTTTTGCAAACAAATTCTTAGCCAGGGATCCCCTGTTCCCTCAGATGGTACAAACCCCACCTTTCCAGACCCTCCCTAGGTCCAGAGGCCAGCAGCCTCACCGCTGTCAGAATCCCTTTTAAAAAAAAAAACATTTCTTGGTCGTATATGCTGTTGTCTATGGTTTTCATCGTTACTTTTTTTTTTTTTTTTGGTAAAAACAACCTTGAAATGCCTTTGGACGAGTTGCTGGCTGTTGACAAATCAATTTTCCAGGGAGGGAGGCGTTTCTGTCGCTGGCACTGGGGTCCAGCCTCTTGCTTGCGGTCAAGCAAAGATTAGCCTGAATTTCTCAGCGCACTGTTTCCTTGGTCCCCCGCGACTTCCCTGCTCTCTGGCCTTCACGCTACATTCTTTTCTCCCCTCATCTTGCTTTCTAATGTTGTTTCTCTCACCTTCTGAAGCCAGCCGGCCGCACGGCGGGGATTTATGAGCTCGAAGCTTCTAACAGGACGACTATTTTCTACGTTCTCGGCCGCTGCAGCGCGACCTCGGTCCCTGGGGCTCTCCGCGCAGTGTGTGCACGCGGGTTCTGTTCAGCTGAGAAACCCCCTCTAGGAGTATCTGTGGCATTAAATCAGGAGCTGGGGCCTGAGTCACTGAGGATGACCCAGGAACTAATGGCAAGTCCCCACCCTCGCCGACCTCCCTCGTGGGTTCTCGGGTGTTTGAGTAAACTTACAGCTGCTCCTTGGAGGAGGTGGGAGTGGGAGGCATGAAAAGCATTTGCTGAAGACCCTCCCTTGTCACTGCTCCCCATGCCTACCCTCTCCCAGCCCCACTCCTCTGGGTGAGAATGGACAGGGAGATTTTCTGGAGAGAAATGAGGCCGAGGCCAGTGACCAAAAGCCAGCTCCCACGTCCCGGGTAGCTTTCTGTGCTTCCCACTCACAGGAGGGCGCCCCTGGGCATCCCCTGCCCTTTTTGATGCTGTGAGACGGATTTTCTAGTTCATAACCCCAGTCTTGCTTCAGAGGGACTAGGGGATCTTCTCTGCCTATGTGCCTGGGAGAGGCACTTGGCCATTTTTGTCACCCCACTCATCCTCCTCTGGCCGAGTGTGTGTGTGTGTGGCGCGCGCTGTGATCTGATAGAATTCCACAAGTCCTGCCACAGATGGCAGAGGTGCTGCCCCTGTAGCTTTGTGTAGCCCCGCTGCCTGCCCTGTGGCAGCCAGCTGAGAGCCTAGCCAAGCCTGGCTCCCTGAAAGGTGTGGTCCCAAGGCCTTCCCTATCCACCCTGGGTCCCTGTGCACCTAAGCCACCTCTGCCTGGGCCTGCATCCTCACAGGGTGGGCTGGAGAAGAGCCTGTCCACCTGATACTGGAGGCAGTCTGCCAGTATCACCGACGGGGTGGGAGGTGGCAGGAGCCCTCAGAGCACAGCAACTGCCCACCTTCTGTCCAGGAGAAATGAAACGTCCTCAGGCCATAAAGTACGTGCTGGTCAATCGGCCCTTTGATGCAACAGTTTCCTCCTTGAAGCAGAAGCGCTCGCCAAGCACGGACCAGATGCCCTTGTCCTGTGCGTTTTGGCAAATTCCCACTTTACCACATCTTCTCCGGGCCCAGCCTAGGCCTGAGATTCACCCCGAGGCCTCAGTCTGCTCCCTGTGAGCGTTTCTTCTGATTTACTGAAGTTAGGAAAAGCAAGTGTCGGCTCTTGGGCACAGCCAGTCACCTGGAGTGCATCCAAGTGACCATGATCGGGGCTCAAAGTCCCTCCACTTATCCCCCCGTCCACCCACTCATTTCCTCAGTGATGGTGACCGGGCGCCCTGCTTCTCCAGATATCTGGGGCATTCTCTCTTGGCTGTCCAGGAGCTCACAGTGTAACTGGGCAGGTGAAGTAAAAGCACCCCCAAGTTACAGCCTGGGGGTCCAGAAGGCAATGGAACCAGACTGGTGCCGATGGTACCCTCAGTGACCCCCGGGCATGGTATCATCGTCCTCTCCTACTGGGAAATATGGAGGAACTACTGGAATCTCTGAAGCGCTTCACATCACTGTCCTGGGAGGATACGGGGGGTGGCCCCCAACAGTGGGATCTTCTTAGTAAGCTAGTGGCCAGCTTGCCCCAAGAAGCCAAGCTGGCCCCTTGTGCCTCCTCCAGGCATGGGTCCCCTCAAGAGGTGGGCCAGGGGTGACCCTTCTGGGGCTGCTCATGACCAGGACGCTCACCCTGGGATGTGCCTCAGGGCGGTCTTTAGGGCCTCCAGCTCAGGGGAACTCCAGGCATGGCCCAGCATCTTCCTGCTCCCTCTGATGCAAATGGTAATCTCTCACTGGAACCCCAAACTTCCCCACCTCCAGCCTCTGGCTGAGGCACCCCGATTTTTAAAGGGGTCTCTCCTTGTAGCTGCGTCTGTCCCCAGAGACCAAGCCCAGTGTCTGATCCCAGGTTCCTGAAGCAGCAGCAGGCCACTTGGGGGACATGATGTGAAGGAGGCCCTCGAGCTGAAAGCAGAGCCTTCGGCACCAGCTCCCCAGGCTTGCAGGGTTGGGGTGCCCATCTCTGCTCCCAAGCCCAGTGTGGAGTCTTACAGGGAGCCAGACAGGGCAGCTTCTCCAGGTTCCTCCCTGAGGCCCCAGCTCTGGGGCTCTCGGGACAGGCCAAGGCCACCAAGCAGGACAGCCCCTTCTTATCCACTGATGCCTGGTGGAGGAGAAGGAGGCTTGGTCATGGCCGCAAGAGAAGTCTCACTTTCCAGTCAAAGCCTGCCCTGCAGTCAGGGCTTCTGTCAGGATGGAGCTCTTGGCTCTAAAGGCCCAGATCTGTTGGTCATCTGATACCCACTGGGGTGGACAGTGCAGGAGCAGCAGAGATGGCTTGGCCGTGGCTGCACTGGACTTCCCATGGGGCTGAGACCACGAGGCCAGTTGCTCCATCTTCTGGAAGCTCCTGCTCCCGATTTCCTCCAGTTTCAGAAGAGCTCACATCTGTGTGGGAACCAATGGGAAAGGCTGGAGCCATGGCTGCACGCCCTCCTTCCCATCTGCCCCCAAATAGAGTGCCATCTCTTCCTAGAAGAGAGCCTGCCGAGCTTCTCCCACCTCCAGGGGCCTGCAAGGGGCTTGGGGGCAGGGCCACCCCCGAGAGGTGGTCCCAGGAGGGCCCTGGGCCAGAACCACTGTTGATCTCCCTGAGCTATTATCAGTCCTGGGGTCCTCTGGGCTCCTGCCCTGTGATCCTTCCAGTAGACACATGGGCGTGGGGTCCCCCCTGCAGACACACAGGTGTGGGGTCCCCCTGCAGACACACAGGAAGCTGTCATCTCTGCTGTAGACACATGGCAGGAGCTCAGGGCTGGGCCACCTGCTTTCACTGGTCACAAGTTTATCACCACCTGCCATCACTGTGGAAGCCGTTGAATCACGGCTGAGAGTAAGGCAGGAGAGGAAGGGCAGGTTGTTGGGGTCAGGGGTGAGCACACTGACAAGTGGTCAGAGAGGAGGCAACTCAGCCGTGAGAGCTGCCAAGAGACTCAGGGCGAGAGAGGAGGAGAGCGGGGAGAGGTGATTTGGTGGGCGGTCTGGGAAGGCCTCCTGGGCAAGAGACAGTGGAGCAAGCGACTGACGAGCGCTGGCACATGGGTTCCCCTGGATGGCTCACATGCAGGCACACCCCAGCTCCAAGGTCACACTGATGGCAGGATCCCAGGGCCAGAACCCTACAGGGGGCAGGAAAGGGGGCCTAGCAGAGATGGAGTGGTGTGAGGCCTCGGAGTGAACCCCAAGTCAAGGGTGCTGTGTGACCCCGGGGGCCCAGCTGCCTTTCCCACTGCAGGTCGTAAGCCTTGCCCCGCCATGCACCTGATGGCCCTGAACTGGCCCCCAGCACCCAGGGCACGTGATGGGTCCTGGCAGAGGGCTTTGTGGGCCTGGCCTAGGGGCAGCTTAGTCTGGAGTTCCATTTTCATTTCCAGGGTAAAATATGCCATTTAGTTTTTAAAAACCCAAAGGATACTCACTGACTATGGTCTGTGAGGGGAAATGGAACTGAGTCAGGATGACTGGGCCTTGCCTCCCACTGGGGATTCTGCCAACGGTTCTAGATGAGTCCTGAGTTGGGTGCTGCTGGGTGCGGAGCCCTCCCCTCTAGGCCTGGTTAGCTCTTGCCTGGGTGCTGTGCTGTGTGGTGACATGTCCGGGGTACTGATAAATTTCAGGGTCCCTAGGCTGCTCTGGGCTGGGAATATGGTTGAGGGTGTGCCCAGTCTCCATTTATATCAAGGCAGGCTGTGATGTCTCAGAGCAAAACCTTGAAAACTCAGGGAAAATGGTGAAGGCTTGTACTATAACCACCTTTAAAATGAGTGATCAGAATGCTGCAGCAGGGGCACTGGAAGTTCTGGACAGGTGGGCCTTTTTGGTTCTGTGGAGGAGTTTTCTGGCCTCTGGAGATGATGCCTCAGCTTTGGGGTGGTCCTGAACCAGCAGGGGGCCCTGGCTGACAGCCTTGCTGTGGGTGGCTTCCCTGGTGATGCTCCTCCTGACCGGGATGTGGGACGAGCCAGGAGTGGACTCTCACCCACTCATGGTCCTGTCCAAGGCCCAGGCAAGCCTGGAGACAGAGGCACACAGCGTTAGGTGCCTGTCGATTCTCGGGGCAAATGTCAGCCCCTGCCTGGACCATCGCCGGGCAGAAGGGCTCCAGTGCAAGCAGGCTCCGGTGCACAGGGAAGGGTGGGGGATGTTTGGGGTGGGGTGGTTGGGGAGGCAGGGCTGTGCACCCACCCCTGCAACCTACCTAAGCAAATGAGTCAAGGAAGGAGTTCTCAGTAAATTTCCCTGAGTGCTGAGAATTTTTGAAAGTAGCCCCAGAATGTGGACTTCTGTGATTCTGTGGTCAGGCTGCTGTGTTCCAGGAAGCACCAGACAGAAGTGGTGACTTTGGCCAGTGACCGTGGTCTGGGGAAAGCAGTGGCCACAGCCAGTGTGGTCTGTGGCTGCTGGTGACCTAGAAACCAACGTCTGAATGTTGAGGGCAGGAGGAACTCATAGCGCCAGGGCCAGGGGCTCGTGGGCAGGGGGTGGGCACCTGGGCACCTGGAACAGCGAGGGGCCCAGAGCCGTGCACTTGAGGTTCCCAGCCTGCCTTTCCGCTTTCCCCAGGCTTCTAAGCATCTCAAGAACAGCTGTGGAATTTACAGAATAAAATGACTTAAAAATAAATCCGTGTTAAGTAAAAGTGGGTTCTCCAGCTTCCCCTCTCAGGACTCGTATCCCTCAATCATAGGGGTTTTGGGGAAATGAGGGTGACCACGACCCAGGAGGCAGTGCTCCTCGGCCCCTGGCATGTTCAGTGCTGGCCCAGACTCTGCCTAGGGTGGCTGCACCCACACTGGGCCGTGGAGAGCAGTGATGGACAGGTGACTCCGTGCTGGAGTGTTTTGTGCATGGATGTGAGCATACTGCTTTAGTGGCGAACACTGTCCTCCCTGAGCTTGGGTGCACCTTCTGGACATACTCGGCTCATCCGTCCTGCCCGTTCACTTCCACTCAAGTGCAGCTGGTGGAAATCTCCCATCAGTGCTGTCACTGTGGGGACTCCAGGCCATGCACCCTCTCCTCGGCCTTCCTGGGAGAATCTGTTGGGCCAAGAAAGGAACAGGGCTGCATCTGCCGGCAGGGACCTTCCCTCCTTCTCTTGCCTGGGGAGGGGGGTACCACTGAGGCACAGAGTCCTGGGGTCTTACATCAGCCTGGGGAACTGTCCGTGTTGGGTGAGACAAAGCAGGACCAAGGTAAGACTGGGGGCTGGGGTCTCTGGGACCCCCTCTGCCCCTCCAGGTCCCTCCCACACCTCTACCTTGCCTTGCACAGATGGCCAGCCCCTTGGCTGCTCCCTCCAACCTGGGGGAAGTGAAGACCGGAGGGGTCTCCATGGGTCCTCCTTACTGGGCGCTGGCCAGGGTGCTGGGAGCCCTGCTGGCGAGTGGTCAGGGGTCTCCTGCTGCCCTGTCTGCCTGCTCGTGGTGAGGAGGCAGAAACGCTCTCATCCTTGGCCCAGGAGCCCTGGGGGATCAGTGCAGCCTGAACACCCAATGGCTGCCCACTCACAAGAGGCCTTGGCTCACCCTCTGGGGTTCTCAGAGAATGCAGATTACTTGAGAACTAGTAAGCATTCAGTATTTTGGGGTGTGGTGAAGTGTGTGATCAGGCCTCAGCTGGCCTGGTCTCAGAGGCCTTACCCCCTCCCAGGGCTGGAGGGCCTTGGCCTCCTAGAGCAGTCCCACCATCCCCAGAAAGGTGGGACAGAGAGAGGAGGAGGACCCGTTAGTTCTGGAAGATGAAGAGATGCCGTGAGGCCGAGCAGTGAGCTGTGGGAAGAGAAGCCAAGTTCTGGTCTCCCCCCGATCCCCCAGCCTCCCTGGGGTCAGCGTCCATCTCCATGAGAGGACAGGGCTGCACGGATGGTCACTCTGGCCCCGGCTGCTGCTAACAGGCTCCAGCCAGCTGGTGCGTGGTGTTTGGGGGAGGCTCTTTTAGTTTTTGGCTTTGTTTGGGGGAAGCTCTTTGGGGTTTTTTTTTTTAATGTTTATTCTTATTTATTTGTGTGGCTGTGCCGGGTCTTAGTTGCAGCATGTGAGACCTTTAGTTGTTTAGTTGTTTCCTGACCAGGAGTCAAACCCAGGCCCCTGCACTGGGAGCACAGAGTTTTAGCCGCTGGACCAGCAGGGGAGTTTCAGCAGGTATATTTTGGATGAAGCCCAGGCTCCTCCTTGTTCATCTGTGCCCATTTCGGACTGGGCTGGCCTTGCAGGTTCTGTGAGCAGCAGGGACTGAGTGTGGAGGTGACCTATAGGTGACCCTCCTTCCCCACCTTTGTTATACGAGTGCCCAGTAACCTTTGTCCCTGGACCACCTCCCTGCGAAGGCCCAGGGACCTGCTCTCCTATTGTGCCTTGGCAAGGGTGGCCTGTGGCCTCTTGGCCTCTGTGCCCTGGTACCTGTCCACTGTGGGTGTGTGGTGGACCCAGCCCTACCACGCCCTGGACCACACGCTTCAGGTCCCCCACCAGAGGGCAGGGCCCATCTCTGCTCCTCCACCATCAGCTACCCTGCGCCTCAGGCCCCACACATTGCTGCTGCTCCCCTCGAGGCTGTCCTTGCCCCCAACATCAGGTGAGAGGGAATGAGGTCACTGAAGGAGGGGGGTGTGCTGGGGACGGATGCTTAGAAAGGGGAGGGTCTGACTTTAGAACCCACACCTCGGCGCTCCTGGGCCCATGCTTCCCCTCGGGCCTGGCCTCTTCCTCTTTCCCGGCCCGGGCACTATCTGCCTTCACACGGTCAGCACCGAGGGGCCTGCATGGTCCCCCTTCTCTGCTCCTGAATGAGGAAGGAGGCCCTGTCCCCTGGCTGGTGAGCATCGGAAGCTTCCTGGGTCAGCAGCTGGGCCTCTGAGCTGGGGCAGACGGTGAGTAGGCTGAGAGGTGGGACTCTGATCCCCCTGGGTTTCCCTTGGTACTGCCAGGAGTGTGAGCCCAGTGGCCTCCACTGTGGCCCCCCACCCCGCTGCCCAGTGAGGTGGACCAGCGGGGCCCCCCGTGTTCTCTTTCTGCTGGCCACCTCTTCAGTCTGTCGTCCAGGCTTTCCCTGAGATGTGTCTGCCTGCACTGGTGCCCAGGGTGTGTGTCCTTGGGGACCAGAAGGCTGGGACTGGGGTGCGGATCAGTGGTGCCACTGCCCGTTTCCCAGGTGAGGAGAGCAATTCAGGGAAGCCACCTGCATTGTCGAGGTCATGAGAAAGGTCAAGGGCAGGGCTTCAGAGCCCTGGGTGAGCAGGACAGGGTGTGGCTCAGGGTTTTGCTGGCCCTTCATTGACTAGGTGACCTTGGGAAGCCCTCCTGGGCTCTCTGAGTCTGTTTCCTCATCTACAGGTCAGGGGTGAGGATGCTCCCAGGGCAGGGCTCTGGGCACAGGTGGGCTCTGCCAAGCCCTAGAGCGCCACCTCCTCAGGTGTGATGATATTGCAGTGGCGAGACAGCTGCCTCTGCATCTCTGGGTCCCTTGAGGTCCTGAGTTGGGCGGGGGTGGGGGGGGGGGGGGGGGCCGCCAGGTCCCCTCACCTCCCAGAAGCAGCATCTTTCGAACTACAGTTGAAATGCTCTAGGACACACATCTCCACTGAGGGCATTTCTGGGGGTCCTGGAGACACGGCCGCTGAGCCATGCGGGGGCTGGGGAGACTCCTCAACCCGCAGCCGGGGTGTTGGCGGGGAGCATGGGACACATGCCCAGCCCCTGGCAGAAGTGCCAAGAGTGGTCCAGGCACACAGCTCACAGGACAGGAGGCAGGTGAAGACGGCTTGGGTCAAAGCCCCAGCTCTGGGCCTGCTGCCACCACCATGGGTGGGATTTGATGGCCCCCACCCCTAGGTCCGCTCTCCTTGGTGCCCGTCACTGTGACACCCGGGCAGGGTCCCCATCTGAAGAGGAGTTCACCTCCAGCGTCCAAGCAGCCCCCAGCCAGGACCCTCGGGGAGGGAGCCAGTTCTCAGTCATAGCCCCACGCCTACCCCCACCCGGCCCAACCACTCGTTCACTGCCTGCGCTCACCTCACAGGCAGAGCCTTCAGTGAAGCCAAGGGTCCTTCCCAGTTTGTAAAGGGGAGCCCAGGCCGGACGTGAGTGGGCTGAGGGCAGTTCTGCTTGAGTTGTACCTTGTCCCCTGACCCTGGCCGAGGGCTTTGCAGGCTGGTTCCAGCATCCCAGCCCTGCATTTGGTTTTCCAAACAGGGACGGACAGCCAGAAGTGGGGGAGATCTCCACCCGCTCCCACTCCCCTTCCTCAGCTGCAGCCCAGTGGGTTCTTCTGGGCTGGAGTTGCCACAAGCTGGGACGGGATGGGTGAGCTCCACCCTCAGACACCCACGGGTGGAGACCCCCGGCTGTGTGAGAGGGGCTTGCTGCTGGCCACTTCCCCTGAACGTCTGTGTCGGGACTGCTCAGTCCCCATGCCCACCTCTGCTCAGGTGCCTCCCACCAAACCCCACTGGCCAGGAATGCGGGATTCGCCAGGACTGGAGAGGAGCAGGGTCTCAGGTCTCAGCAAGCAGGGAGCATCCTTGTGGGCTAGAGTTACTCACAAGCTCCTCAAAGAGTCCCAGCTTCATTTGGGTGGACAGGGCTGCCTCTGAAACCTCTTCTGCCTCAGCCCAGGCGGAGGCTGTTTCCTTGACTCCCAGTTGTGTGGTCCAGGAAGATCTGATGAGGGGCACCCAGCAGGCACTCACTGATGGGGGAGAGAGAGGAGGGGACCCACCTGTGCCTGCTGAGCACTCGGTCAGAGCCCATCGCCTTCCAGCCTGGGCAAGGAAGGAGCAAGTGGATACCTTAGGCCGGCTTCAGTTTCATCATCTTTGCAGTGAAATTCCAGGAACTAGTTCAGGCTAGGCTGTCCATGGTAGGACCCATCTGCTGGGGCAGCAGGGGATCTCTTCCTGCCTCTTGTGGCATTTTGAGGGTGGTCTTTGCCTCCCATAGTAAGGTAGGGGGCCCAGGTGCGGGATCAGGGTTGGATAGGGAAAGTTCTGTGGGTGTGGTTGGCCTCCTGTGGGGAGGCTGTGCCCAGGAAAGGCCAAGCTCCCCCTGTTTCAGATACCCCATTTCCTCCTTTCATCTGAATAAACCAAAAGTCAGCCACTTGGTTGGGATTTGTGGGCACTCACTGTGTGCTGGGCACCAGCCAGGCAGGGGGCCCCTGGCCTCAGGATGGGACCAGCTTGGTGGGAAAGACAGATAAGGCCCAGCCATCACATGAGATGGTCAGGAGCATTTGGGGAGAGCGAGGCCAAGCCAGTCCTACAGGTGGTGGGTGGGCCTTGGGCAGGTGGCCTCAAGGGCCACCTTGCACCTGGGAATTTGACATGATGGCCATTTTTTAACTGTGCTCTCCTTTGTATGGCAAAACTGTTTTTAGTCACAACCTGGTTATTATCACGATCCCAGTTGGTTATTTTTATTTTTCGGCTATGCCAAGTGGCCTGTGGGATCTTAGTTCCCTGTCCAGGGATCAAACCTGTGTCCCTGGCAGTGGAAGCACAGGGTCTTAACCACTGAATCACCAGGGAAGTCCCCACATTCATGGTTTTCTTGATTCATTCCTTTACCTTTAAAACAATTACTCCTAAAAAAAAGAAGAAACCCCCGTGTTATAACATTTACACTTGGAACAGTTTCACAGTTTTAGATTTTAGTCTCAGGGCATCCCCAGGTGGTCAGGTAAATGCAGGTAGAGGTGGGCAGGGACTCCTGAGGCTCCTCCCTCCTCACAGATGTGGTCAATGCTGATTCCCACCTCAGCTCTGTGGACTGGCAGGGCCACGACAGCCCACCCCAAGTCCCAGCCTCAGGAGGGGAGTTCTGGGGGTGCTCTCTCCATGCCGAGCAAGAACCTAGCGGGGAGGAGGGCACATGCTGGGGTGAAGCTTCCTGGTGCCTTAGTCTAACTGTGTCACCGAAACCTTTGTGGGGACACCCTGGACTACGCTGGATCCCTGACCTTGCTCGGGGTGGGTGTGCTGGGCAGTAATACAAGGCAGACAATAGTCGTCTTCCATTGCTGCTGTAAGTTCTCTGCCCAGCGCCTCCTTGCAGGGCCCCACCTGGGCTACCCTCCTCTCTGGCCCTGGGTGGAGGAATGCGTGTTCAGGAGGTGGGTGAGGGCTGAGATGGACTGTCCAGGCAGTGGGCTGTTGGACCGTGGGGACACTGCATGTTTGCGGTGTGAGGAGAGAGGAAGTGACAGCTTGGACAGGTGGTGATATGAGAGGCAGGGGTCATCTGGGCAGAGTCAGGCTCTCAAGGTAGGACAGGTCCCTGGAGACAAGTTCCCCTCCCCAGTGGAAGGGGCCATGGGAAATAAAGGAAGGGGGGCCCTCCACAGCCCAGTTCTGAATGACCCCAGGGCTCAGACCTGTGGGCTGGACTGGCCCCCAGGGCCCTGGGTCCAATGGCTGAGCAGGAGCAGGGGTCAAGTGATGGGCTAGGGGAGGAGGCAGAAATAATGTGTCAGTTCTTGCCCCCGGCTCCACCAAGGAAGTAGTTATGGCGATAAGCGGTGATGGGCGGCCACACCCTCCATGGATGCCCTGCAGACATCCACCCTCCTTTGGTGGAGGGACCCTTCACAGGGGCCTCCGCGGTGGTGTCCTGGAGACACTAAGGGGGCTAGATCTTCTGGGGCATGTACTTTGAGACATGCCCCACTGCCACCTGAAGCCTCCACTCACCTCAGGGTCTCAGGGAACACCCTTGTAACTTTCCTTTGAGGAGGAGAGATGCCCCCTGGGTCAGTGTGAGGTCTCCCTGGTCTTTTCAGGGGGAAGGAGAGGTCTTGTGGGCATGGGAGACGATGGATAAGTGTGTCCTCACCTTCCGAGGAGAAGGGAGACATGACAGGTGGTCCTGGGGACTGGGCTGCAGCTCCTCCAAGAGGCAGAGAGTAAGGCGGGGCCATCGGAAGGGGAGGAGCTCGCTTCAAGGTGACCTCTGTCATGGCCACACGCTGCCATCCTGATCCAGAGCTTCCAGGGGAAGATGGGAGGCGTCGGCCACAGGGCCCCCAGCAGGGGCCAGGGCCTGGGCAGGTGTCCAGCTGCACCATCCATGGGGGTGTGATCAGAGCGGAGGCAGCCTCCTGCTCAGGTGTGTGCTTACCTGGGCCCACCTGGGGCTGGGAAGGTGGTAGAGGGGAGGTCATGGAGGGAAGCCTCCTGGTGGCTGTGCCCCTCAGGCTGGGGCGCGGAAGTGGTGCCTGGAGGAGCTCAACCTTCCCTCCTCCCCCCCTGTCGGGACGGAAGTGCAGACGCGCCTCCCGGGAGAGATAGCGCTCCATCCAGGGCACCTTGCTAATCACCAGCATCGTGGGAACGGCCCGCACCGAGGGCCAAGCGGCAGCGCATTGTCTGGGGAGATTAAAGCCCCAGCGCGGTATTGTCTGCACAGGGGATAAATCTTCGCGCTGTCACTCAGACCCTGAATTAAATCCCCCTCGTTTCTAAAGGGGTTTATCTGTGTGAATGGCGGCCACACCGCAGCGGGAGCGGACGTGTTTGGGAGCGGCTGTCCTGGGCACCTTCGAGCCGGTGCATCAGGCGGGGGCTGTGAAGGACGGCTCCCCCTGCGGGGGAGGGTGGGCCCGGTCTGGAGGTTCCCTCTGCACCTTGAGACTCCCACTGCACCCTGCACCCCCATGAGGAGAGGGAGGCTCTGAACCCTCGGGTCTCTGACAGAGTCACCCAGGGAGGGGCCCAGAGAGGGCGTTAGCTTGGCAGGGTCAGAGGTGAGTCAGTGGCGGGAGAGGAGCTGCAGGGGTCCTCAGGGCAGCTTGGTCTGAGAAGGCGTTGACCTCAGCCACCTGGAACTTTCTAGAGAAGCCCCTCATCCCTAAGCCCCCCACAGCCTGGGTGGACCCCATGGTGGAGTCCTGGCTGGGGACAGGGAGCCCCTGGCTGGGTGTGTGCTCAGAACAGTGGCACCCCTGCTGCCCCATCTGCCTTGCCTCTAAGGCAAGAGGGCAGAATAAAGGGGCTGTCTCCTGATGCTTTTAGCAACAGGGCTCCTCCTAAACCTGAACCTCGTTGGGGAAGGGGCAAATTTATGAAGTGAGTATTTGGAGGAGGAGTGGGAGCTCCTGGGGTCCCCGGGCCACGGCAATGCCCAGTTCAAGGCTGTTGGGATCCCCACTGAAGCACGTCTTACAGATGCAGAACTGTCATGAGACTGTGTTCAGAACATCCAGGCAATCCATGGTGGGGGTGAGGTGCCCATACCCCATCTTCCTGCAGGGTCCAGGGAGGGAGGGCTTGCAGGTATGCACCTCCCATGGAGTTACCCCTGGCCTTAGGAGTCTCAGCTGGGCCGGCTGCACACAGCGCAGTCGACTGAGATGTCATCATGGAATGAACTAGTGCAGGAAGCGAGGGCTGTCACTGGCGGGCACCTCTGGGCTCCGGATGCATGCGGGTCTTGGCTGAGAGTGTCTGCCATCAGCCCGTGAGGCCCCGTCCCCAGCTCTGACCAGCAGGTGGGGGACCACCGGCTCTTCTCCTGTAAGGCACTGTGGGATTCAGAATGCTCCGGGTTATTTGGGGAAGTGCTAATTGGGGTTTTCTGTGCTGGGTGTGAAGTTTCCCAGGTCAAGGGGCTTTGATGCTCTGATGTAGACGTTTCTAGAACACCGCGGCCAACTCGGAGGGGGTCCCCAGCTGCCGCCTGAACAAGCAGGCTGGTTCCTGTTGCGGAGTTTCGTGAGGTGACCACAGAGCTGGAACATGTGCAGTAGGACCCACAGCCTGCCAAGCCCAGCTGCGTCTGATGCGGACTTCCTAGGACATTCGTCTCCCTACCCGGCTCTCCTGCTCTTGCTTCAGACGAGACGTGCCCAGCGGGCCGATAATTTCCGACTTGAGTGACAGCTTCACAGCGGAACAAGAGTACTGCTGTGCGAGATGAATACACCCCTTCCTCCAGACCAGTACCGCTGCCAGTCCTGTCCGCGGTGCTGACATCCACGTGGCTCATCTCACCCTGTGGGTGTGGCTGCAGCCGGATGGCTAGAGAGCTCCGGCCCCTGCCTGAGCTTGACCTGGACTCTACCAGGGGCGTTTATCCTCTGCCCGTCCTGGAAGATGGGCACCTGAGATTCAGGTGTGGGCCTGGCTGCTTTCTCCCACGCCCTCTCTCCTGGGCGTGTCAACTATCACCTCCTCGCCTGTCCTCCCTGGCCATCCCCCGTGCATGTTTGTGTTCTCATCTCTTTTCACAAGAGCGCTGGTCCTGTGGGCTTAGCGCCCACCCTGCAAGCATGCTCAGTGGCTCAGGTGTGTCCAGCTCTTGTGGCCCCCATGGACTGCAGCCTGCCAGGCTCCTCTGTCCATGGCATTCTCCAGGCAAGAATACTGGAGTGGGTTGCCGTGCTCTCCTCCAGGGGATCTTCCTGACCCAAGGACTGAACCTGTATCTCTTATGTCTCCTGCACTGGCAAGTGGGTTCTTTACAACTAGTGCCACCTGGGAAGGCCGGGGCCCAGCTACGACCCCATTTTACCTTAGTCACCCCTGTGGAGGTCTCACTTCCGAATACAGTCACACTCTGAAGTTCTGGGATCAAAAGTCCAACATCAAGTTTTCGGGTCATAATTTGACCTGAAAGAATGCCCTTCCTCACAATATGTATTGGTCTGAGGCTGCACTTGGTTTGGCTCTCCGGGCACCATTGTCTGTGATAATATTCCAACACAACCCCAGAAGCCAGATTGCAAATGGGACCCAGGATGGCCCAGGCCCTCGGGGGGTGGGGGGATGGGCTGGGGCAGGTTCACTTCACATGGGGGTGTCCCGACCTCAGAGCCCAACGAACATGGCGGGGCCTCTGGGTAGCCTGTGAGCAGATGTTCTAGGAGGGGCCAGAGATCTGCAGTTAGCACAAATGCTCCTTTTTGAGGCCAAGAGAACTTAAACGAGAGGCCTTGAACCTGAGAAACGTCCATGGAAATCAGAGCTTGACTGGAGAGCACAATTTTTCTCATTTTTGTGAGGTTGAGCCTTTTCAATAAGATTTCAAGAGAATAAAATCAACAGGCCCCAGGAAATTTGCATACGGCTACTTAACATCAATTCTGTTTTTTTTTTTTTTTTTTTTTTTAAGAAATAAACACATCCTCAAACCTCCCCATCCGCAGGGCGGGACTGCCCTGGGAGTTAACGGTTCAAACCTTTACAATTTTTTAAACCCAACAGCTTTCCATAACAAAGGGCAAAATTCACAAAGAAATTGCCTTCCTCCCCCCAAGGCTGCTCCTTGGCCGGGTGAAGGCGTGTTGACAACACACAGCTCCTTGGGTCACCGCTGAATGGCGGATCCCACGGAGACAGGCTCCCCGAGGTCTGCTGAGAACTGCAAGGCTCTGGGGCCGAGCACACGCTCTCCCCTCCGGTCTTTTCAGAAGACCAGCTAACAAGCGGCTTTGTGGGGACCTGGGAGGCGGCCTCGAGAAGGCAGGCCAGACTGTAGAGGCAGCCCAGGGACAGTGTCCTTCCTGGAAGGGAGTGGAGGGCGGGGGCCTCAGTGCCTAGGGCTGTCCGTGTGCCTGCTGTGAAGGGGTGGAACTCATCCTAGGATAGGGGGTGGGGGGTGGAGAGGGGCTGATGGACAGTTCTGGAGGGGTGGGGACAGTGTAGGCACCTCCAGTGGAGGGAGGCCCTTAACAGGGGCCTGGACCACTGTCCTGAGGACAGCCTGGGGGAGGAGAGTGAAGACTTGCCTTGCCTCCTTGTCTGGCCCACCTGCCCAGGGCTGTGTGCACCAGTCAGAGGTCCAGTAGGATGGGGTGCCTGAGCTGACCCCCAGAAACCCTCAGCACCCTCAGAGAGAGGGATGCAGGAGCAAGGAAGCCGATGCAGGCAGGTGAGAGGAGCCTGGAGTGCCCTCAGGTCCTCAGGGCGACCCCTCCCACACATTTGAAAGCAACCTGTCCCAGACCTTCCTTCTCATGTCTGCTCCTCTTCCATGCAGGCCCCTCTTGGAAAGCCTTCCCTGGGGCCCACACTCTCCTTCTCCATCAAGATGGTTTTCTTGTTCCTCCTGGCACCTTGCAGCTGAGTAAATGCTAATGGGAAGCATGATGAGAGATGGAGGTGGGTCTCAGGGTGAGTCCTGGGCTTCCCTGGGAGCTCAGTTGGTGAAAAATCTGCCTGCAACGCAGGAGACCTTGGTTCGATTCCTGGGTTGGGAAGATCTCCTGAAGAAGGGATAGGCTACCCACTCCAGTACTCATGGGTTTCCCTGGTGGCTCAGATGGTAAAGAATCTGCCTGCAATGCAGGAGACCTGGGTTCAATCCCTGGGTTGGGAAGATCCCCTGGAGAAGGGAATGGCATCCCACTCCAGTATTCTTGCCTGGGAAACCCCGTGGACAGAGGAACCTGACGGGCTACAGTCTATGGGATGGCAAAGAGTCAGACACAACTGAGCAATTAATACCACCCTCAGGGTGGGTCTATCAGAAAGAAGGCACCAGCTGTGCAGGGGTGGAACCGGGGAGGCAGGACAGATTGTTCTGGAACGTGGGCTGCAGGCATTGGCTCAGGGGTGCCCAGATGGGAGGGCAGACTGGCTCACCTCCCCAGACAGCCAGGTCTCCCTGGACTGCATGGTGGAAGCTGGCATGGGGACCACAAACCCTCCACCCAGGAGCAGGGGCAGCGTTGCGGAGGCTGCAGTCCAGCCCCTGTCCTGCCGCCCACTCGCCTGCCCTGGCCCAGCCCTCCAGGCCTGCCCTGCCACCAGGTATATTGTGTCCATTTTGTCCTGTCCACCTATCCAGGCCATCATGGCTGTCCTGCCTCCTCCCCGGCCGGCTCAGAGCAGGACCCTAGCTGCTCAGCTCTGGACTAAGCACCCCTCATTCCCACTGCTCATTCAAAGATGGGCAGATGCTTGGGTAGCAGCACATCCTGGAAGATCTGGGTGCTGTTCTGGCAGTCGCCAGTCAGTGGGCTCTTCTGGCAGCTCGGTGGTGGGCAGAGTGCTTAGGCCTGCCTTGGCAGGGAGCGGGCCCTCCCATGGTCACTGGCCTGGACCCCAAAGGGTTAAGGCAAGTGCGGGGGGCTTTGTTCCACGTCTCTGTGGTGTAACCCGCGGCCTGTCCCCAATCCCTTCCTCATGACCATGATTAGGCCGCACCCGGATGAATAGGCTGGCGATTCCTATGGTAACCTTCAAAATGCATTCCTGGGCAGGCCGGCCTCCTCCTCGGTAATTACATTCCTAGCTCGGCCCACAAACAGCATGCTAATTAGCCCCTTGGAGGGGCTGCAGGTCCCCTCCCCTGAGAAAGGGGCAGGAGCCACTTCTGTCTCTAGCCCAGCCCCTGCCCCTCCCCTTCCTCTGAAGGGACGGAAGTGGGTGAGATGCTCTGGGTGGCTGGGCCAAGCTGGCCACGGAAGGGCCAGGAGGGGAGCTGGTCCATGAGAGGGGCCTTTGCATGCTTCTCACCCGCCAGGACTGACCTCTGTTTGTCCCCCAGGCTCCGCCTCTGCTGGGGGCAGCCCTCGCCCTCAGTGATGCTCTTCCCAGGTTCCCTGTTGTCAGAGTTGGGGCAGAACCCATCCCAGGGGGAAAAAAATATCTCAGCCAGCTCCTCGCATGGCGAGAGTTGGGGGTGTGGGGAATGCAGCGGGAGCAGCCCCCAGGGGAGGGCACTGCCCGAGGGCAGGGGACCAGGTGATGACCAGGCCTGGGCTCCCCAAGTGAAGTGGGGGTCTGAGGTGGAGGGGACCAGGCAATGACCAGGCCTGGGCTCCCCAAGTGAGGTGGGGGTCTGAGGTGGAGCCTGGAGGAGAGACCCAGACTGCAGGAAGGAGGCTGCCCCCGGGGATGGAGATGCTTGGCCTAGGCTGTGGAAGGAGTGGCACCCTGGTGGTCAGGTTGCAGGAGGGTCTGTGGGGTGAGAGTCAGCCTGAGGATACCAGCAGCTTTGCTTGAGGTGTGATGGAAGCTGCCCAGAAGTGCTCCGGGGGTACCTCAGGGGCTTGATCTGAGTCTGGCCTTATTTGTTAGAGATCCCCTTGGTTCTAGCACAGAGAATAGAGGTGCCCGAGTGGGTGCAAGTGAGGGGGCTCCTCCTTCGTGGGGGAGGGGTGAGGATGGGCCAGGTGGGGCTGGAAGGTGCTAGAGGGCTGGAAGGAGGGGCTACAGGAGCTGCTGACGGGCTGTGTGTGGGGTGTGGGCAGGGAAGACACTTCCAGGTGTCTGTTCTGCCTGTTGGGCCTGTAGGGTCACACCAAGCAGGAGGGCCCAGCCAGCTGCCTTCGAGTCTGCATAGGACACAGGGTCCTGGCTGACCGGGCACCAGTGGGCCACACAGAGCTGGGGCTGCAGATCTGATGGGCTGGCAGGCATGTGTGGCCTTCTGACAACTTGTCCCAGGGCCCAGCCCAGCTGACGGGAAGTGGGGAGGGGTACCCCGCATATCCCTATCTCTTCCCTGGTCAGAGAGGCAGGATTGCTGAGTGGTTAGGAGGCCTGGAGTCAAGTCCAGCAGTGTGGAGTGGGCAGCCCAGGCCTCATCAGGGCTGAGATAGTAGGAGCTTTATGGGTGTCCAGGGACACTGCTGCTCTGGCCTCAGGGGCCTGGGCCGAGGAAGCAGGGCCGTGGGGAGCACAGCCAAGTGGGTGTCAAGTGCTCAAAGGCAAAGCTGCTTGGTGTCATGGAGGAACCCACTGTGGGGAGGGTCCCTGCTCTGCAGGTCTTGGACAGTCTGGTGGACTGCAGACTAGCTTTCCCCTCACCCCAGCTGGGAGCTGAGGCAGAGGGCTGGGAGCTGGCGGAGCCCTGACTCGTGATTCTGTGCCCAGGTGGTTAGACCGCGAGGCTTACGCGGGATTACCGGCCTGGGGATTTGGAAGCCGGCAATTCCTTGGTGTCAGTCTGCTGGACTAATTCTAATGTAAATAGAGCAATCCTTTAAGTATATATCATTTAATGCTCAACAGGGAGCCTGCAGATCTCCTTAACACCAGCAGGCTCACAATACCTCTGGTCTCAGCCCATTTCCCCGACGGGCTGTGCTGGTGGTAAGCCCTGGTAGGGTGTCACAGTAATTATGGGAAGCGGGCCCTGGAGGATTTTCAGGCCCTATTGTCCTCCTGGCTGGACTGACACCTCAGAACCACCTTTCCTTGTTAGAGACACACATGATCCCCTGGAGCTCTGTGGGCCCAACCCCACATGCTTCCCCAAGGCAGTCCCTGGAAGAGATCTCTGCTCTCACCCTCTGCTCCCGGGTTTGGCTGAGTGCCAACCCCACAACGGCCAGGCTGCCCTGTAGCCAGCCTGGGGCCCGTCTCTCCTGGGAGCTTGTAAGCAGCCTGTATGTGGCTCCTGCCCTTGGAGGGTGGGAGGGACAGAGGCACCTGCCCGTGTCTTGACGCTACCAAGCTCTTGGGAACATGCCCACCACCCACTGCACTCAGGGTTCAAGATCTTCCGCTTGTTAGATGAAGGGAGCCCCAAGCAATCGATCTTCTCTTGTGTCCTCTAGCATTTGTGTCTTATGTAACAAATCCTCTCTCCCCAGGTCATATCTTCCCCCGACCCCCACTTTCTTCTGGAGGTTTTGAAGTTTGACTTTCCATATTTAAATCCCTCATTTCCTCTTCTGGGACTGTATGTATGGCGTGAGGTCGGGATCTAACTTTATTTTATGCTGCACCTGGGTAGCCACTCTCTGAGCTGGTCTGGGGAGTGGTGGTGTAAGAGTCTGTGATCTGAGATGTCACCAGGTCACCTGCAGAGTCAGAGGCCTAAGTTCTGTAACTGTGAGGGTCAGTTTCCGGATCTCCTGTCCTTTCTCAAGGGTCAGTTGGGCCCTGGTGGAACCACCAGAGTAAGGCACATGGATGGGAATGGACACAGTGCCGGGCACCAAGGTCTACCCTGAGAGGATGGCGAGGCCCATAGTGGTCTGCACAGCCTCACTCTGCACTCACAGATCTAGACGCCCTGCAACCTCCAGGGCTGCGTGCAGAGTGCAGACAGGCTCCAGGCCAGAACACACTGCCAGGCTCTAGGGGCTGGGCCCCGGGTGCCAATTCTCTTCTTGAACCTGAGAAGAGGGAACTCTGGAACAAGAAAGTCAAGGGAATAACCCCTTGTGACTCCAGGATCATCATGGATTGTTCCAAAGGGTATCAGAGCATTCTTATCTTTATTTTAAAAATATTTGTTTATCTATTTGTCTGTGTTGGGTCTTAGTTATGGCGCGTGGGCTCTCTAGCTGTGGCTCGCGGGCTTGGTAATTGTGGTGCTCAGGCTAGGTGTCCTGTGACATGTGGAATCTGTTTTCCAATCAGGGATCAAACCCATGTCCCTGCATTGGAAGATGAATTCTTAACCACTGGACCAGCAGGGAAGTCCCAGAACATTTTTTAATAGAGTAAAATGAAGTCACAGACCTTGAGCACACAGGTGTGTGCTGTGTGATCCCTAGAAAGGCTGGGCTTCTGCCCACTCTCTGGGTGTCTCAGGTCGTCCTCCTGGTGGGGGCACGTGTGCTTCCTGAGTTCATGTGTTTGCAGCTCAGTGAGCCGCCAGCTGCTTGGACGAGACTGAATGCTACCGATACGAACTTGTGTACATTACTATTATTGTTGTTTTACTGTTAGCCAGAGGATGGCACCACTGGGAACAGCTGTGTCCCTGTAGCCCCAGGGAGGCAGGGCCCTTACTTCCTGTGTCCCGGGTGCCCACACCTGGCATGACTCTCTGTTGTTGCTAAGTTGTGTCCGACTCTTTATGACCCCATGGACTGTAGCCCACCAGGCTACATGGGATTCTCCAGGCAAGAATGCTGGAGTGGGTGGCCATTTCCTTCCCCAGGGACTCTTTCTGACACAGGGATCGAACCAGGGTATCCCGCATTGCAGGCAGATTCTTTACTGCTGAGCCACTGGGGAAGCCCCTGGCTCTATAAACGGATGTAAAATGATTCTGCTCCATGGAGATCCCAGAAGTCAGACATCTTTTAATAATTGTCTCATACTTAATATTCCCCAGGGCCTATTGACGCATCACGAGACCAGGGTCCTCAGCCAAGGATTAACTGAATGGGGATTAGGGAATGGCTTTGTGTTGGGGCAGGACTCTGTGGTCCTCAATGAAGGGTGTGACATTCGCACTGGGGGAGGGGGTGAGGGAGGGTCTTGGGCCCCATCTAAGGTGCTGAAGTCAGCATCCCTCCAAAGCCAGGTGTCCCCAGACACCTCAGCGTGGCATCTGTGAGAAGAGCCGGTGTGGCTGTGCGAGGAGCCTGTCTTCCCAGACGTTGGCTCCCGTTCCTGGGCAGTGGCGTCGCCCCTCCAGGTGCAGGGCATCTGCAGGCTCGCTATTTGGGGGTGGAGGGGTACCTGAGACTTTCAGTCTTCACTTCCACTCTAGCATCATCTGCATAGTAACCATGCCTGTGGGTGACAGTCCTGTTTTCTTGCTCATCGTCACCTCTGCGACCTCCTAACCATCCCCGCCCCGCCCACAAGGGTAAAGAGGCAGCTAGGGGAGGGTGTGGGTGAGGGGCTTGCATGCACATCGCTAGAGTCAGGTCAGGCTGTGAACTTGGTCTGTCGGTCTCGAGGCAGACATTTCATGATGCTGGACTCCAGGCTCTGTCTGGCCTGGAGCCAGCATGCGAGGCGTCCCCCGACCGCTTTGCCTGCCCCACCACACCCAGGTTTCTGCTGCGCAGAGAGGATCCTGCCTCCCTGGGCCCAGCTGCTCCCCTGGAAGCGCCTGGGCCAGCCCCCTTGGGATGGAGGAGAGACCCCAGCGCCCTCTCAGAGGATAGTCTTGTGCTGTCCTAGGGGTCCTCAAGGTCCTGGACTCCGCCCACTTCAGTGCCTCTTCCAGCGGCCCGGCCGGGAGGCAGGGCTGTGTTGACGGAGACTGGAGGGACCTGGGGGCCCCTGCCCAGGGCTCCTCTGCTTCTTCTACCTGGGGCTCTTTTCTATCTCCCTAACATTCAGATTAGCGTATCTCGGTGAACAAGTTTGATCTAAAGTAGGCTATTCCTCACAGTCCTGCAAGCCAGTGTCCAAAGAGATGGTTTATTTTTGTCAGGAAGTCATGGTCGGCTTGATGTGGATTTCCCTTCACCTTGCATGATGTATCTGAGTCGTGGGGTCCTGCACTCCTGGACAGAAGGCTCTAGACGTGGTAGGCTTAGCACATTTTACTGGGATCGAGAGTTCCAAGCTAGTCAGGTCCTGGCATAGTCATCTCCAGAGAAGGATGGGGAGGGGAGGGCAGTGCAAGAGGACACAGGCTGAGAGTCGGGACACAGATCGGTCAGTGGATACGAATGGCTGCCCAGGCCTTGCCCTCCTGAGGCTTCCAGGGGGAGAAATGTGAAAATCAGGAGAGGCCAGAGACTGATGGTGTCTGGGCAGAATGGTGGCAAGGGGGCTGGCCAGGACACTGCCCCAGGCCAGCACGTCTGCTGCCTGTGTCTCAGCCAAGGAGGACCTGGGTCAGGGAGGACCCTGTGCTGGTTGTGCCCTGGAGGGTCCTGGGTTTCCATGCTCCACTCTGGGCGCCCCCGCACCCCACCCCACCACTGGTCCCAGCTGGAAGCCTGCACCCACGCTCACTGCTGACCCTGCCAGATCCCTAGGGGATTAGCGGACTGTGGGGGCGGGTCTGCACAGGGCTCTGTGTGTTCCCTGAGCTGGAGGGGGCCGGGGTGGGGGAGAGCACGACAGACAAGATCTTCCCACCGGAGAGGGTGCTGATGGGGAGGAATCTGCACACAGAGGCGGGATTCTTGTCGACAGGGCCAGAGCCAGGCAGTGACCTGAGTGGCAACTGGGCTGTAGGGTTTCTGTGCGAAGGTTGGTGGGAGGGGGGGAAGAGGGAGGGAGAGAGGAGAGGAGGGAGAGGAGGGGAGAGGAGAGGAGGAAGGGAGGAAAGAAGAGGGAGAGGAAGAGGAGGAGGGGAGGATGCGGGGGAGGAGGGAAGGGAGGAGGGAGAAGGGAGAGAGGGCAGGAGGGAGGTGGGCAGTGGTCAGCGGAGGGCGCTGAGGCCGCCTGACACATGCGGAGGAGGCGGGTCGGCCGCACGCCCCCCTTCGGGCCAGCTCGGTCCGGCTTTCAGGTACCGGCCTTTTGTCTGCTGCCTGAGCTCGCCTGTCAGCCCCGCCGTCAGAGGCCTAATCTTTTTTTCTTCGCGGGCTGAAAAGGCCCAGCATCACATCAGGCAACATACTGCTGCCTATTCTCCTTCCCCACGGAACCCAATCACCAGACAGCGCGGCTGCAATTCACTCCCCAGCCCGCCCTTTGTCGAGGTGGGCCGCCTCGGTGCTGCTCGCCCAGCAAGATAAATCGTGTTCTCGAAATTAACTTGCATTGAAAGGAGGGAGGAAGAAAGGCTGATGGCCGGCGCAGGCGGGAGCGGCCCGGCCTCGACAAATGTCAGCGCGATAATTTGGGGTCTGTGATTAAGATCTTATCTAGGTGGGAAGTAAATAGAAAAGACTTCCATAAAACTGTGACCCCGTCCAGGTTACCCACTCGGGAAGTCCCTTGATTTCCTTGTCGTTTCTTGGTTTCTTGTTTTTACTTTGCTTTTGCGGGGGGATCGGAAGGAAATACCAGAAAGGTCTTAGGTGAAGGCAAAGTGGGACCTGGGGCATCGCTGGAGAGGCTTAAACAGACCTCAGGGAAGCCGGCGTCTCTCTTTGGCACAATGGACACTGGAAGCTGAGAGCAGGGCTGCCTTTGTCTCCAAATTCTACTAGGAGGAAATGCGGCTCGAGCAAGCATCAGGCCACCGAGGTGCCCAGCCACCCAGCCCCTGAGTCTTGCTTTTCTTGAGTCATGAACACTATTTTGCTGCAGTAAAAGTTTTCCCAAATAAAACGAAACCGGAGCCCCGCGTGCAGACAGGCAGGGAGGCGGCGGGCCCATAAACGCTCTGTGCTTGGGAGCCATACCGCCTGCTTTTATGGGCCCGGCCTCTCACTCTTGGGTGTTTATTTTTGCTACTGATGACTTCAGCTCCCAGCAGCTCGAACCCTGCGCCTAGGGCCCCGGCGATGACCATGCATGCTGCCTCTCCCCGGCGGCCATGGGGCAGCTGTTCTGGGCTGAGGGAAAGCCACACCTTACAGAGGAGGTCTGTTTGAGTTGCAGCGCCCCTAACTGGAGTCTTTCAGAGAGGGGAAGGCAGGACCACCAGCAAGGCGTCCTGTGGGGAAGGGCCCCAGGGACTATGAAGTCAGGCATGCAGAAGGCTCAGCCCAGGCCTGCAGCTCGCCAGGCTCAGCCAACCGTTAGGAAGATTGGGACTGTCCCCCACTTGCAGGTGGGCCCCCCACAACCGGGGCAGCACCACCCTTGTTACCGGGTACCCTGAGCCTGCCCGAGGCAGAGCCACTCCCTGGAGTCCGTCTGGACAGCCGTACCCCTTCCTACTTGAGGTCAGAGGCATCTGGAGAGGGTCTGGGTGTCTGGACTCTGCAGAGGGGCCAGAATGCTCCACACACATGCTGGCCCCAAGCTCTGCCTTCTGTGGTCCTGCTGTGCACTATGGGAGGGAGGTTGGGGGCTGAGTGGAGGGTGGGTAGAAGGGTGAGAGGAAGAGAGATGTCTGCTCAACAGTCCCCAACCCAGGTCCAAGCCCCAAAGAGACTCGAAGCCCCGAATAGAGTAGGTGCTCAATAAGGGTGCAGGAAGGAGGAAATGAAAGAGGGAGGTGGGTTGGAGCAGACATGTTCTGAGGCAGGGAGGTGGGCCCTGGGCAGGGGAGGAGGGCACCTTTGCAGCAGGGCTTTTCACCCTGTGGGCAGTTTGTTCAGGAAGGTTTCATGTCCTGGGCATTGTGGGCATTGAGCAGCATCTCCTGCCCCCTACCCACTGGACGCCACCCAGGTACTAATGCCCCCGCGAACCTCCCTGCACCACGGAAGCCCAGGTCCAGGCAGGAAGGGGTCGGCACTGGCCCCCCTGCACCCCCCTGCCCCGCCCCAACCAGCTATCTCTGAGCTCAGGGGCCGCGGCATCTAAAGAGTTATATTTTGACTCGAGAATATTTCCTATTTCTCCTTCTTTTATTTTAAACACTCGGGATGCATGGGGACAAACACTGGAGTAGTTTTCTCCGCCTGCCAATGTTTTGTTTGATTTTGTTTTTAAATCCCAAGTAATGTGTGGAGGAGTCTGAGCAACAAGTTTGCCAGGTTTTTAAACTGTCGACTGGCTTTTAGATGCTCCTTTGAAATGTCACAGTGTCGATGTCGTTTGCAGACAGCAGCATTTACTCCCACAGGCGTGCACAAACATGCACACATGCACGTGTTCACCCACTCGTGCACTAATACACAGATGCACACACTGATACACGCACACTCTTGTGCTCACACGTGCACATACACTTGTGCTCACACACGCACACACACACAACCCCCCCAAATCTCACAGTCACACTCAGGGAAGGCGCTGCCCCTGCTGCTGAGCTCCTGAGCCAGGAGCACCTCACACTGCTGTCCCACCCACAGTCTGTTCCCTGAACCTCACCAACCAGGCATCGCTCCCGCCTCCAAACACCAGACACCCTGGGGATGAGAGGCAGAGCCCAGATGTCAGGGGTGGGGAGAGAGGAGGCTCTTGCAGACGCCCAGATGCTAGGTGCACAGATCGCTCAGACCCTAGGTAAGAGGGGGCACCCCTTCTGCACAGTAGGCCCGGTCGCTCCCTCCTACGGTCACAGCCCTGCTGCCCTGCCCACCCCTAGGCCCTGCTTGGTGGGTGATAGCAACCCCATGCCTCAGACGTAGCCTTTGGAGTCTGAGGCTCTTAATTTTAAACCCCAGCCAGGCCGTGTCTTGCTGTGTGACCCTGAGTCAGGAGCTGCCCCTCTCTGCCATTGCCATGCTGGGTTGAGGATGGTGGGACTGGCTTCATTCAGTAATTGAGGGGACCCTGGCCGGGGGATGATGCGGCCAAGTGGGTCCATGCTAATGGGACCCTCTCGTGGAAGCTGGGAGCCCTGGACAATTGTCCCTGTGGCAAGGGGGTGCAGGACTCTGAGAACACAGCGGCCTCGTGGACGCCTGTCAGGGAAGGAGTGGGGGAGGCTTGGAAAGTGGCAGATAAAGCAAATACCCCAGCTCCTAAACAAACCCAGCAGGACAGGGCAGATGACAAATGATGGGATTGTGTCAGCTTGAGAGCAGATTGGACTAATGGCATGCCGGACTCTGCACTCCGAGGATCAATATTCCATCAGGCAGGCCATGCGAGCCGCGCTCCTGAGGACAAAGGGGCGATGGCGACCGGCCTGCACACGCCGCCTGCAGTGCTGGCTTTGCTGCGATCCCACATGAGGGGTGGCACTGCCTGAGGGTCTAGCCCTGCCCACCTCCCCTGCTGTGGGGCAGTGCACTGGAGGGGCTTCCGACGCCTACTCCTGGGCTGGGGCTTCTGAAACCTCCGCATGTCTCTTCTCTGGCCTCCCTGGCGACTTGGCCTTGTGGCCTTTCCACCCTGTGTCCAGCACTGGCAGCTGCTTTCCAGGCTGCCTTCCTGGTAGGCTCTGTGGCAGCTCCTGCCTGCCCTGGGGCTCCCCAGGAACCCAGGTTCAACAGTAGGTACAAACCCCAGGCAGGTGTGTGGCCAGGTCCTCACTTGGTGACACTAGGCCAAGTCCTCCTCGGGAGCCAGAAGGACGGTCCCAGGCCACTAGGCAGCCCTGCGTTCTAGAAGGTCACCCAAGAGAGGCTCACTCATATGTCCATCCCCTGGTGTGTTCACTCCGCCTGTGTTGGAGTGCCTGCTGTATGCAAAACCAAAGTCAAAGCCAAGGACAGAAGAGTGTGTGAAAAGTGTAGGCGGCAAAGTGCTGGGGGCCTGGCGGTGCCAGTCAGTCCTATTCCCTGGTCTCTTCACCCCTAAGATGGCAACTCGGTCTGGCTGCCACTGACTGCCCTGCCAGGCCACTGTTTCTCCATGCCTGTGACAGAGGTGACTTATGAGGTCCCCAGCCTGGCTCTGATTACAGATACCATATGGGACACATTGACCCCAGGGCATCCCAAGCCGAGGCCAGGTATTATGGGGGTCTCCAGGCCAGGGGGCTGACCTAGGGATGGGTGAGAAGTCTGGTTGTCTGGCACTCGGGGTGCCCAGGTTGGCTCTGCTCATGGGTCCGGCCCTGGTCGATGCCTGGGCTTAGGGCTCCGAACCCAGCAGGCCACCCCCTCGGCTTCAGCAAAGGTCACCAGGCCTTTTTTGGCTGTCACTCAGCTCAGCACCAGATGCTTCAGAACAGACCCATGGTTGTGAGAGCCCAGCAGCAAACCATTCTCTCGGCCACCCTACGGCCACGACCCGGCAACAGCCACAGTCTCCACACCACTCACACCTGGGGACCACTGGGAATTCTGGGTCCCCAGTTGTGAGAATTGGACCATAAAGAAGGCTGAGTGCCAAAGAATTGATGCTTTTGAACTGTGGTGTTGGAGAAGGCTCTTGAGAGTCCCTTGGACTGCAAGGAGATTAAATAAGTTGATCCTAAAGGAATCAGTACTGAATGTTCATTTGAAGGACTGATGCTAAACCTGAAGCTCTAATACTTTGGCCACCTGATGCGAAGAACTGACTCATTTGAAAAGACCCTGATGCTGGGAAAGGAGAAGGCAATGGCAACCCACTCCAGTACTCTTGCCTGGAAAATCCCATGGACAGAGGGAGCCTGGTAGGCTGCAGTCCACGGGGGTCGCACAGAGTTGGACACAACTGAAACGACTTAGCAGCAGCAGCAGCTGGGAAAGATTGAAGGCAGGAGGAGAATGGGACAGCAGAGGATGAGATGATTGGACGGCATCACTGACTCAATGACCACGAGTTTGAGCAAACTCTGGGACATAGTGAAGGACAGGGAAGCCTGGCGTGCTGAGTCCATGGGGTCACAGAGTCAGACACGACTGAGTGACTGAACAGCAGCAACAACTGGTCCTGAGTGTGAAAGAGTGAGTTTGTAGCACTGGATGGATGGGGGAGACCTGTCCTACAGACACCCGTGGGGGGTGGTGACAGGCTCCCCAGCACCACCTGCAAGAAGTGGGCTCCCATCTGGGGGCAGTGTGTCCTTGGTGGGGTAGACCCTCCTTCCTGGTTTTCTGGTCTTAGTTTTTTAAACATGGCTTTGTGGGCCCACATCCTCTTGGGATAATTCATTCCTGGTCTTTCCATCCCTATGCCCAGCTTTGTGAGGCAGGGCAGGTTTAAGGCCATTTTAAACACAAATATGGCCCCAGGGGCCCCAGGGGTAGGCCCCCGTGTTCCTGCGGTCGTGGCCACTGCCTTCTTTAGCGGGGAGGAAATCAGATTAGACCGTGCAGAGCCAGGGCCAATTGGAACCAGGGGTTTGGAGAGTCCATGCAGAGCGGCTGAGGGCTGACAGGGAGGCCGCCTTGGAGCCAGATCCCCGTCATGCACCGTCATCACAGGTCCTCCGGGCAGGAGTGAGAGCCTTGGGACGGGTGCAGGAGTGGGGCCCAGGTGTGGGGAGCTCGGTGCCATCTCACAATGACTGCTACGCAGGCCCATGGGGTCGCCCAGACCAGAAAAGGCCTGGCTCTTTCTTGGGCTTCTGCTTGGCCATCTCCAGCATGGTGAGCCAGGCTGAGGGGACGGCTTGCCCAGAGAGCCAGGCTGCACACGTGTTTGGGCCTCATGATGACAGGGCAGCTGGAGCCGCAGACCTGGGTGGTCCTGGTGGGCATCTGAGTCCTCCTCGCCCTGACTCTTCAGTCAGGTCGTGAGTCCGGAACTCACTGGTCTTCCCAGGACTCTGAGCAAACTCTAGTGCTTTCCTTTGACTGAGAGGAGATTCAGGTGCTGGCTCCTTGGCCTCAGACTGCTTCACCCTCTTGGGAAAGGAGCGTTCTGGCCATGCTGGGAGATGGGAGCCTTTCTATATGGCTTTCCAGCCTGTGTCTGGAGGGCGTTCTCTGATGGACGGGCAGCAAACTGTCAGGAGGACCCCAGCGCCAACGTGACCTCAGCTGCTAGGCAGGAGCCTGGGGTGGGGAGGGAGCCACTGAGGGATGTAAGCACCAGGCACACATGGTGAGGCTCTGCTGGGACATGCATGGACACGTATCTGCACATTTGCAAGTGCACAATGCACACACATGTGAGCTTGTGGACGGATGCATGTGTGCACATGAGTGAGTGCACATGTACATTCATGTGTGCACACACATGAGCGTGTAGGCACACATGGACACAAACGTGTGTGTGCATGTGTGAATGCATATGTGCACACCGCACACACATGTAAATACATGGATGTGCCCATGTGTACATGTGTGTGTGCATGTGTGTGCACATGTTTGGAGTACATATGCAGGCCTGTGGACGGGAGGGCACGGGTAGTGTCTCTGTGGCTGGGTGGTGCTGAGGACTCCCATTACAGGAAGAATTGGAGTCCCCGCCCAGCTGTCCCTGGTCCCTGGAGGGAGGGATACGGCCACTGTGTCTGCGAGGTCTTAGCTCTCAGGATTGCTTGATTGCAAGGCAAACAGACCAGGGCCTCAGCCATAGGCATGGTCGGCCTGCAGGGTGGGGTCAGCACAGTCGGGACACCCCTGGGCTGCTCTGGGCTACCTCCACTCTGCTCCCAGTGCCTCTCTCAAGCCAAGAGCCTTTGTGGGCAAACATGCTAGCCTGGTGACTTTGTCTCGGTGCCCATAGATCCACAAGGCTTGCGTGGTCAACCCTGCCTTCATCAGCAGCAGGCCGGCCTCCTGTTGCCCAGCGGGGCTTCCTTTGAGGTGTGGTTGGAGGCGAGTGAGCCGCCCCCATCTCTCAGTGTGTGTGGAGTTCAGCGACAAGACTGGTGTGGCCCAGTGGTGGCTCTTTGTGTGGCCAAGCAGGTGACCTGACTGCAGGCTTGGCACTCTGGGGTCCAGTTAATTACCTTCCTCTGGACCCCAGCTTGAAAAGTCATTTCTTTGAAAGTACACGATGAAGGGAACTCTCCAGCCAGCCCCGCCTCCCCATGGCTCTGGGTTGGGCTGGGGGCAGCGGGACTGGGTGCGGCTGCAGTGGTCCCAAGGCCTGGGCTCAGGGCTGTGGCTGCAGCCACCCGCCTCCCTGGGGCCCCTGCTCCGTGTCCTCTCTGCAGCCCTGAGTGGGGCTGGGCTGAGCAGCGTGTTGGGGCCAGGGTTCTGGGAGCCGGGGGCAGTGCACCCGGGCTGGCAGGAGCCCGAGGCTTGGGGCTGGAGAGCGTGGGGGACGGAGGGTGTGCCAGGTTTTCCTGCCTGCACAATGAGATTTTGATGACTGATCCTTTTCCTTAATGTAAGCCATGGAGTTAAGTGTTTGAAAGTTGTTCCAGAAGCTGAGAAAGGCCTGCCCTCTGGTCACGCTGGATTGTCTCTACTTAGCAGCTGACAGGCCCATCTGCAGGCTGTGGGGGAGGGCAAAGGCTGGGGGACGGCCTGCACCCCAATCCTTGCAGCCCCGAGAGCCATGGGAAGGAAGACCCCTGCGCGGCCCGGGGGTCTAGGGCTGCCATTTCGTCTCTGGGGAGGGGAGCAGGGAGCTCCCCTTCCCAGCCGGCAGCTCTGCCTATTCTCCCTGAAATCTGACCCCCACCAGACGTGAGTGGGTGCTGCGGGGGGCCTCTCACACGTGGGGCCTCGTGCTCAGTGGGGACTGAAGTGGTTTGTCGCCCACCCTTGGCCTGGGTCCATGGGTGCTCCTGTCAGCCTTTGGGAAAGACGATGTGGGCCAGCCGCTACCACCAGGCTCTTATCAGGTCGCAGCTTGAAATCCAAGCAGTTAAGGGGAGGATTGAATCCTCTCCTCACTGGTCCCACACCACGTGGTTCTACAAATATCCAGTGGCCCCCGTCCTCTCTCATGGCCTGCCGGCCATACCTCCCCAAGCACTGGAAGGTCGGGGGATGAGAATGATGTGCTTGACTGCATTCAGAGTGCCGTTGTCCCCATCCACCCCTGCCTGCCGGGAGATGGACAAAACATAAAAATAGGCAAGGAGTTGTGTGAAATCCCATAGGTGCGAAGGGCCCCCACCCAGTCTGGGGTATGACTAGAGGACCGACTGTGGGAGCCGAACAGTGGCTGGGGCTTCATTCATCACCGAGATCACTCCTATGCACATGCGTCCTTTGCTTCCACTGAGTGACCTCAAAGGGTCATCCCCGACCCAGATGGCCAGAGAGGAGTTCAGACCTTCTGCTCATGCCCCATGGATCCTGGGAAGGACAGGGTGGGCTGGGGCCTCTGATGCCTTCAATAGGAAGAGCCTGGGGCGGCGCTGTGGGAGGTGCTGTCCAGGAGCAGGGGGCCCCTGGGAGTGACCCTGACTGGCAGAGCAGGGGACACTGGGTGGCTAGCTGAGCCTGGGTAGGAGCAGAGGGAGAATGCAGCCCCAGGGACCGTTAGGGCCGACTTCCCACTTCTGCAGGGGAAACTCGTTCCGTGTTTAGATTAGAAACAGGATATAATAAACTTGTTAACATGTCAGAATCTCGTGTTGGGACAACATAAGTGGGTGTTTTCTCCTCTGTCTTTCTGTTGTGCAGGAAAATGCCACAATTAGTGCCTGGGCTCTGGAGGCTGGGCTGGGGGAGGCTGTGGAGGCCGCGAGCAGAGGGCAGCGGAGAACCTGGGCCCCGGCCTCCCTGCGAAACCACCAGCCACGGGGCGGCCTTCGCCCTCCCCGTGCTGACCCAGCTGGCCTGGGCCTGTGGAGCCCACCCTCCCAGCAGGGCCTGGGGGCCAACAAGAGCTCTGATCCCAGCATCTGCCTGTGAAACAACCCGGGTGGTGGGGGTGGGTGGTGGGGGACAACATTACTTGTTTTTTAAAAAGACTTTTATTTTAAAAGCCTTATGTCCTGGAGGAGAGCAGCGCAAAGCTATTTTCAGGAATGGGCTCAGAAAAGATCAGCTCTTAATTAAAACAAACACAGTAAGATCAAGCCTTAACCAGAGGCCCCTGACCGGAACAAAACCGTTCTGTCGAGACCTGCAGGAGTTGTGTGGCCACTGGCCTGCAGGCCCACTGCCTGGCCCGAGTGTGGCTCCCTGGCCCCAGCCAGGGCCCGAGAGTGGGAGACAAAGCATGGCAGGGAAGAATGACCAGGGGATGCCGAGAAGTGGGTGTGAGTCTGGACAGTATAGGAGGACAGAACACAGCCACGCAGGCTCGGGGGACTGTGGACCAGCCTAGACAACAGCCTGTAGCCTGGTCCAACCCAGCCAGGCCCCTGTCCCCAAGGCACTGGAGACCCCTGGAATGCGAGGGCTGGGCGGGATGCGAAGGGAGGAGGGGGTTGTGGCCACGTCAATAACCTCAGTGATGTAGTGAGTGAAACATCGTGAAAAATGAAAGCAAATCCCGCTCTAATCTCCTCGAACAAAGGCCTTTCAGTGGGACCAGAGCTGCGCGGGCGGTGGGTATCGCCAGATCTTTTATATTAAACGTGCACCCGGCGGAATATGGATTCTATTAGGGAGCCCTGCTTGCTGCGGCCTCTTCCGTGCACATGCTGAGGAGGTCAGGGCCCCATGGCGGCCAGCAGGGTGGTAGCACGGTCAGGACTGCCCCCTGCCCACCTTGCCCACCCACCTTTCCATCCATTGTGGCAGAAAAGCATCACAGGTTGCCGACTATTTCTAGTCTGCTCCTGCTACCTCGGCCCCGAGAGACACACTCTGTGCAGATCATCCTCTTTGTCTGATTTTACAACCTCAAGTCTGACCCCAAATGGTCAAGTATGGCCACTGGGGTGAGTGAAGCTCCCAAAGGCACTGATCATGGGAAACCCAGCATTTGCAGGCTTCTTCAGGAGGCCAGGTGTCCAGCTGGAGGTGTTGACCCTTTTATACCCTCAAGAGGCAAAGTGTGCCTCTCAGGGCAAGTAGGCCTCTCAGAAGGGCCTGCCCAGCCAGATGCTGTTCGACAGCTCTGCACAGCCTCGTGGAGGGGTTACAGGTTTGGGCAGAATGAGCATAACTCACGTGCTGGCCGGGGAAAGAAAGGATCATTATATGAGTGAAAAAAATGAACCATCTCCACTCAGCAAATACCATAGTCCCGTCTTCTTCCAGACTCAGACCCCCGCCACCAAAACCAGCCTGGAAAAGGAAATCAAATTTAGGGGTTTCCTTACTGGCCAGAATTTTTAATTTAATAAGGGGTGGAGAGATGCTGTTGTATTTTATTTTATTTCTACTTTGAACAGGTTGAATCCTCCTGTAGGGGCTCTAGGAAGGCGGCTGCCGGCAATGAGAACCAGCCCCAGCCTCTCAAATTCAAACCAGGCTCCCTCTTTCCAGTGGCCCAGACGCTGAGCCAGGGGGGGGGGAACCCTCTGTAAGGAGGGGGCGAGGGGAGTCTGAGGCCTGGGAGGGTATGGAGTGGCTGGGAACTCTGGTGGTGAACCAAGGGAAGGAGCCATCCGCCCCTCTGGGCCACTTGCCTTCTTTGGTGCCATGGCCGAGCTGTGAAAGAGGGTTCCACTCCATGTGCTGGCTGTGGCTGTAGCCTGGACAGAGTCAAGGGATCCCTGTCTTTGCCGCCTCCTCCTCTGTGATTTCCAGTCCTGCGTCGCTTACCTGGAAGCTGCAGCAGTCAGCCTGAAGCCCTGCCCCAGTGCTGGGTACCTCCCTCCCACGTGGGACCAGGGGCTGCAGAAGGTCACCTTGCCACGTCTGGGAACCTGTCTGCCTCCACAGGGGAAGGGAGGGGGCCTGGAGACAGTCAGAGGGGACCGGCGCTGACGGAGGGGTGAGAACAGTGTATTTTGAGGCATCGCTTGAGTCTGTAAGCCCCCCAGTGAGTGGGAGGCCAATGAAATGCTTTCCTCAGATTGTGGGTGGAGAGTGGCTGGAGTCCACACGGGGTCTTCCTGGAGGAGGTTCCATTCTGTGACTCGAGCTCCCACCCTCCTCTTTACTGGCTTTTGGTTCAGAGAGCAGCTTCCAGCTACCAGGTGATGTGGGGCAGCCCAGCCCAGGCCCCACTGTGCACTCCCTGGGACGCTGGAGGCCACGGGTGCATTTTGGCTGGGATCTGGGTGGTGGTAGTGTTTGGATGTAGGTTAAGTCACTCCACTTCTCCTCATCTGGGGGACAGAGAAGAAGAACTCCTGTCCTTATCAGGCTGAACGAAGCAGCGCCTGTGAAATGCTTGCCCAGTGTGGCTAGCTGGGTTCCGGCCATGGTCCTGGCTGCAAAGCCCCTGCACACCCCCAGCACCCCGCAAGGCAGGTGTGGCTCTGCCTCAGGCCCGTTATAGGACTTTGCCTCTGCCATCGGTGCCCTGGCAGGTGGCGGTCTCTCAGCACCAGGTGTGAGACCCCAGCCCCACGGAGCTGGCACAGGAGCCCCAGGGGGAGGCTTGGTGTCTTCTGCACCCCTGCAGGCTTCTCTGTGCTGCTGGTGGCCTGGCTGGGCTGGAGGTGACCTTCACCAGGGGGCTAGCTTCATGAGTGACTGCTGTCCAGTAATGGAGGACCAGGTAGGACAGAGGAGCGGCCATGCCAGAGCCCTAGGTTCAAGGCCAACCTTTTCACTGTACCAGCAGCCACCTGCTGCATTCCAGGCCTGGCCTGGCTTCTAGGCCACTGTGCCATCTTGCCAGTGCCCCTGGCAAGGAAGGTGTGAGAGTTTGCATCCTGGCATGTCTGCCTCGCACTCTGGTGACCCTCTCAACTTTGGGGGATGGTAGCGAGATGGGGTGATGTCTTCCCCTCCCTGGCTGATATGCCAGCCCAGGGATCTGCAGCCCTTCCCCCAGGGCAGACCTGCAGGGAAGAAAGGAGCCCTGGAGGCAGGCAGACTCTACCCTGTACCTCCACCCTGCCCTGAGTCTGCCAGCGTTGCCTCCCCCAGGCCCTTGGGCCTTGGTGTTCTCTGCTGCTCTTTCTGGGTCTCTGGAAAACCCTGCTCAGCAGACCCAAACCAAACACAGCCATACCAGCTTCAGCTTCTCTGCCTAATGGCTCTGACATTTCAGCCTCGCTCAGGCTTCTCAGTGGCCGAAGGCAACAGCACCTGCAGTGGAAGCTCCTCTGGCATTGCACCTTCTTGGGAAGGCCCATCCTCCCCCACCAGCAGGCTTTGGGGACCTGGAACCACCTGGGCCAAGTCCAGGCTCTCACTGCACAGCCCAGGCCTGAGAGGCCCCCAGAGCTGACTGGGAGGCCAATTCAGTACCCTCCGACCAGGGTGGAAGGAGAGGGTGGGCCACTCTGTGGTATCTCTGGCTGGAGTCTGCTCAGCTCATGACCCTCTGAGGTAGCATCATCAGCACCAGGTCATACAGGGGAAACTGAGGTCCCAGAGATGAGGCCACGTGGTCCAGGCCATTGGCTTCCACCCTAGGCTCCAAGGGACAGAGTGGCTAGCTGGCACAGCGGGACATGCTCTGGGCTAACTCGGGCCCCACACTGGCCTGGCTGACACTCGAGGATGTTTCGGGGAGCTGTGAGTTTACAGGGAGCTGCCATGTAGTGCTGGACCAGGGAGGGTTCTCAAGAGAAGAAAGAGCTGTGGCCCTGGGTGTCTGCCCTGTGCCCTCCGTCCTGGCGAGTCCCAGCCTCTGTGGTGCGTTTGGTCAGCATGAGGGGCACTGACCCCTCTGTGCCGGGCCCCTCGAGGGAGTGCAGTGGCCAGGGGAGGCACAGCCTGTGGTGCGGGTCCCCACTCTGGCGACTCATTAAGGGCCAGGCTCCTTTGTGGGCCCCGAGCCCCAGGCCCATTGCTGTCAGCGGCTGTTACAGGCACAATGACGGGCATTAGAACCCCAAGAGCAATTAACAGGCTGCTTAATTAGCAGGAGGAATTACAGTCTGAGTGGCTGATCTTCGCTTAAAGCCGCAACGAGCGGGCAGTTATCTGATTATGCATTGATCCCTGGCTCCCTCCCCTAGGTCTCCCTCGCCCCTCGCTGTAATCTGTGAATGTACAACTGTTTAAATATTCTCAACTCAACTGTCTCAATCAACATGGGGAGAAAAGGGCCCATTGTGGCCTCCTTTCCCGGCCCAGCTCCTCCGGCTGGTGGAGGCAGTGGTTGGTCCCCAGGCCTCGCCTGGCCTGCTGTCCTGGGAAGAGTGTCAGCCCGGCCGGGCCCCAGGCGAGCCTGGCCCTGGCTGCCCGGGCATGTCCTCCTCTGTGGGCCTCTCCCAGCTCCCAGTGGCTCAGTTCCTCCCTGTGCTATGGGGAAACAGCCTGAGTGGACCCATTGTAGAGATGAACATGGTGAGGCCTGGAGGTCGGATGGAGGTGCACAGTGAGTGACGGGCCTGGTAACCTGTGGGCAGCATCTAGATTCTCTTGCCCTTGTGGAGGGGCCTTCAGAAACAAGCTGCTCTGGCATCTGGTGTGGCTTTGGAGTCCCCGGGTAGGCTTTGGGAGGCCAGGGGTGCTGACTGAGGCTCTCTGGGAGGTGGAGGGTGGGGGACAGGCAGACCAGTGCTTGCAGCCCTGGGCTCTCCTGTGGACCCTCCATTGTAGGGAAGATGCTTCCAGAGGGAGGAGAGGAGGAACCCTAGCTCAGACTGGTCTTGGGAGCAGCCTGTGTGAAGGCAACACGGCAGGGCTGGGCAAGGAGCATTCCTAAAAGCCTCTTAATTCTGTGTGGCTGGTGCTTGCGGTGGGGGTGGGGTATGGGTCCAGGGTCAGGCCCAGCGCTTGCTCCTGGCCGCCAGATGCCCTCCCCTGAGTGTTTGGCAGACTTAGGAGGGCTGGGGGCTTGCTCCATCCAGAAGCGGCGCCCTGGAGCCAGGAATGGGCAGTGAGTGGACACTGGACACAGCTGCTGGGCTCCTGTCCTGACACCTTGGCTCGGCCCAGCTGGGCCTGGAGCTAGAAGCCAGCAGTGGGAATGAGGCTGGGACGCTGGTTTTAAAGGAGAAGGGAAAGGTCAGAGAGAAGAGATGGAGGGAGGGGAGACAGGCCCTGACGGCCTCTTGTTTTGCAAAACTCAAAATAGATTTCAGCACCGTGCTTTTTAAAGACAAATCTCGGAGCGCCTCTGCAATCCTCGCCTGACCCTCCTGGTTTCTGGCCAGGGGAGCCTGCTACGATCTGGCATCGGCTGGTTTAAAATGCATAACAGCCGTGCACAGGCTTGGCCAAAAGCTGATCTGTGCTGCTTTCGTGAACTTTGCTTTTCTAGTTTGCTACATCAGATATCATCTTACCCAGACGATGCCCTTGTGAGATAGATGCCCCCCCCACCCTTAAACTCTGGGGGTGCAGCCAACGCGCTCCATTCTGCTGCTTGCAGGATTCGTGGTTCTGGAGAGAAAGGACACTGGTTACCAGTGCGGCGCAGCCCGGATTCCCGGGCACTTGGGGAGTCTTTATCGAGCTCAAATGATTAGACCTGGTTTCTGGTTTCATTTTGGAAGGCTTGCTGCTAAGCAGATCCATTCCGCCTGTAAAATGATACAGATGCTCCGGGCCACTGCACTCCCTCCGTGCTGAGAGCTGGCCCCATCTCCACCAGCCAAAGGATGGTGGGACCTGGGTCTGGGCTGGCCGGCTCCCTGGGCGGGAGGCAAGTTTGCCTCTGTGAGCGGAAGCAGCCAGCAAGTGGCCACCTGACTCCGATCTGGGGAGGGCTGTCAGCCCCGGCTGCTCACCCAGGATCCTGGAGAGTGGGATGGGGTGGTCATAGGGATTCTGTGCCCTACGGTCAGCCTCTGGACCTGGCCTTTGTCGGGGGGGCTTCCAGTTGATTCATGAGAAAAGGACCGGTATATTTCCAGCCACTTCAGTTGGTACTTAAATCAAAGCCTCCCGTCCTTCTGGTCAGTCCTATTGCTGAGGGAGCAGGTCTGAGAGAGGGCCTCTGAGTGCTTTAACATTGAAAGAAAGGTTGGTTTGTCTGCCATGCACACTCAGCCTTTGGTAGAAGAATCATCTTTAGAGAGGGAGAAGCAGTGATCATCCGCTGTGACAAGCAGCCGTCTGTTTATTGCTCTCCACCCCAGTGCCTTGTGCAGGAAGCTGGAGGGCTGTGAAGTCCACTTTGGGCCCTGCTTTGTCCTGGGTAAAATAGACCTGAGTCTATGATGGGGTCACTTCTTTATGCCGGTAGTGACCACACCATCAGTCAGTTGGTATTTTCTGGGCAGTGATGTGCCAGGCTGGGCTCCGTGGAAACGAGCTGGACACAGAGATGTCGTATTTGTCTGTGGCCCAGCAAGTGCCCTTCTGGGAGCTGGGGTTACGTGGCCCCTGCCTGGCACCACGGCTGCCAGTCTGGTATCCTGTCTGGAAGGCGAGAGGGCTGTGTGAAATGAAAGGAGGCTAGCCGAGGGAGGCTGGTGTGGGCGTCATCACCTGCCCACTGGGGGCCATCTGCAGTGCAGACCCTGATGTGGCAGCCAGAGGGGGATCCTGGGGTGTGTGGCGTGTGCACGTGTGTGCACCCTTGTGCACATGACCCATGCAGAGTGCAGCAGGTTCAGAGCACTCATGCATTTCAAACCCTCATGGACCCATCCTGAGTCTCACAGGCAGATCTGGACAGGATGGGAGCTCAGGGACCTCTGTGGCAGATTCCCATTCTCCTGTCTCCATGGAGACCCTGGGGGCATCTGTGCCTTGGGTGTCTGCAGGTACTCGGTCCCAAACCCTGAAGGGTAGAAACTCCTAGAAGAAAAAAGGATTTGGTCTAGACTCACCCTACCCCAACCTGACAAATGCTCTTTCCCACTCTATTCCTCTCTGTGTTGTGTGTACACATGGACATATGTACGCATGTATAGCATGCAGTAAACATATGTATATGCAGTTTATTCTATTGTCTTACATGTAATTTATTTAACATAACACATCACGTCATAGTTATTGGCAGTTTCCTCCAGATGAGATAAGAATCCTTGCTCTATGAAAATGATGAAGAGAGAGAAGGAAAAACAGGCCTGTAGAAAGAGGGAGCCTGGGCAGGGCTTGAGAAGCCCCTGCTGCCCTTAGGCCTTAGGGCCTGGGAGGGTCACCCCCATTTGACCGCCCCACCCAAGGGCCAGCTGGGCTTGTGTGCAGAGGACCTGCTCCGGCAGAAGTGTTTCCACGATGACTTGAAGAAAGGTGAAAAGTGCTGAGAGCCCAGACACACACCCTCTACTAAGTGGTCCCCAGAGTGCCAAGCCACGTGCCTGCCCCAGGGTCCCCCATGGCCTGCGAGTGGCCTGGGTCTCCCTAAAGTCCTCAAGGGTCAGTCTACTCCCACCTGTGCCCCATCCCTGTGTGTCCTTGGCAGACCCCAAGCAAGTCTCCAAATGCAGCAGTGACCTCCCAGGCTTCAGGAGAAAGGGATCAGGGGCTCTCGGGTGGTCAGGGGCCAGGCACTTCCTTGAGTTTGGAAACCGAGCCATCTCGTCCCCGCAGTGTCCCAAATCGTTGTTCAGCAGCCAGCTGTGGATGGAGCGCGCCCCCCGTCCCCCAAGCCAATTTAATGCATGTGTCTGGGACTTGACTCGCAGCGTCCCCTCACCTGCCCACCCCCCTGCCAGTCTTCCCCCAGGGACCCTTATCTTCAGCTTCTGAATTTTCAAGAGCTTACAAGGACCTCACCTTCCTTTCTTCATGTGTGGGATGGCACTTCTGTACTTTATGTCAACTCGTGACTCTCACGCGGTTGGACACCTCAGTCCCCTTCTACCTCGCGTGAGACAATGCAAATCTCATTCACTTCTTTCCGGCCGTTTCATGGGTCCCCAGGCTGTGTTGGAGAACTTGGCCCGTGCTAAGTGGTTCTCTTGGCTCTGATGCTCGGCTCATGGTTGTGGAGACCCTGTGGGGTGGGGACTGGGGGAGGGTGGGGGCGTGGGGGTGTCTGGGCCTCCAGACACCCGCCCTGACTTCCAGACTGCCTTGGTCGGAGTGTGGTTGGCCATGCTCTGAGTTTCCTCCCACCTGCTCCTCATCACGAGATTCTCAACTAATTTATTTTTATTTGTATTATCTTTGCACCATACCTCAAATATTCAAATTTATGGATGAGCCTGGTTCTTTGTTAAATATTGACTGTCACTGTCCAGTTTTATATCCACCCCCTGCCCCGAGAAAAACTTTGGAGTCATTTGTTTCAAGTTAAACAACAAAGACTTTTTTTTTGTCATATATTCCATTTATAGGTTAGCGTTCAGGGGATAGAAAACTTTATGATTTTCAACCCTTCACATTTAAGAACATGATACATCTCTCCATTTAGTCAAGGTTTATTTTTTTAAAAAGGTTTTCACTAAAATCCTGTCATTTTGCTTGTAGCTGTCCCAATCTATTTCTCATTCAGTTTACTTCAAAGGGTTTTTAGCGTGAAAATAAAATCAATTCAAATTCTTATACCCGCCTGCTGCCTCCAATGCATAGAGTAAAGGTGATGAGACAGTTTTAGAAACAATAAGTGAATGTTTGTGTGCAGCGGGCAATGCCAGCCGCCCCCCACCACACGCCCTGTCTGTGCCAGCTCCGGGCTGCCAGCTCCCTGTCTGAGAACCCTGGGACGGTGGCCGCAGGCTGGGGGTTGTTACCAGCTCAGCAGGGACCACAAGATGACCTTGGTCCTGAGCTCTGTCCTGGTGATGGGGCAGCCCTGAGTTTCTGGTCCCCTTCCTCATGGGCGGGAGGCCCTTCTGCTGCTGGGGAGAAAGAGTCTTCCCCCTCCTCCAGGCCTCGCCTCTGTGGCCCACGTCCTAGATAAGCCTGTTAAATTAGCCCCATAATACTTAAAATGCTAGTCCGTTTAATATGTAAACAATGACAATTTTTTTCAAAGGGTTTAGGGTTTAAATTAGTTTTTTTTTTAAACCCAATTACTGCCATTTAATTTGGAGGCAAGAGTTCTTTATGTGCTAATTATATAGTTGGGGAATGAGCAATCAGGGGCACAATGGGGCACGAAGAGCACTTTTAAAGATTTAAACTTATTTATTTAGTTTGGGGTTGGGTCTCTGCAGCCCCAGCAGCCAGAAGTCGGGGTGCCCAGGGGGTGAATTTTAGAGCCTGCAGAAGGGCAGCGTAGCTGCATGGTGGAGAGAAATGTGTGGTCATTATGGCTGTTATTCAGTCACTAAGTCATATCCGACTCTTTGCAACCCCATGGACTACAGCACACCAGGCTTCCCTGTCCATCACCATCTCCTGAAATTTGTTCATACTCATGTCCTTTGAGTTGATTATGCCATCCAACCATCTTATCCTCTGTTGTCCCCTTCTCCTCACGCCTTCAATCTTTCCCAGCACCAGGGTCTTTTCCAATGAGTCGGCTCTTCACATCATGTGGCTAAATTATTAGAGCTTCAGCTTCAGCATCAGTCCTTCCAGTGAATATTCAGGGTTGATTTCCTTTAGGATTGACTGGTTTGATCTCCTTGGAGTCCAGGGGACTTTCAAGAGTCTTCTCCAGCATCACAGCCAAGGCATTATATCACCCTCTTATTGCAACGAGGTTTACGAAGTGTTAGAACCTGGGCATGGGGCTTGGTCCCTGCCCAGATGCGTCTCTGGCCAGCAGGCAAAGGAGAGGAGGCTGTTGGCTGGGGGTGGACAGGAAGCTGGGCCTGCTCAGAGCAGTGCCTTGGGCCTAAGGGTCCTGCTCACACAGACCTTTCTGGAACTTTCCAGAACCTTCCAGGGGAGAGCACATGTCTCAAGAGACAGAGGGGCTGAGTGCTGCAGAGCTCATCACCGAAGACCCCGGATGCTGGGAAAGGGTGGGAAGGGGCTTCTCCACCTGCTCCCATCACCCACCCTGCCATCTTTCGGGAGGGATCTTGCCTCTTTGGAGCCAGCAGGAGGGCAGAACATTCTAGAGCCATCCTGTCCATAGTCTCCCTGCTTCCTAAGAGAGGTAGGATGATTCATTTGAAACAGGACTTATTTCTGAAGCAAAATGACTCTTATTTTGGCCCCAAGTTCTCTGAGGAGTTCCCTGCTGGGACAGGCGGGCAGGTTGGCTTAGGAATTTCCTGTTTCCCAAAAGGACACCGGGTGGCTTCGGCAGGGCTGCCCAGGGCCCAGGCTTCTTGCAAACACAAATACTGTGCTTCTGCCCCCAATTTATGGAAAAACAGGCCTGTAATTAGCACCGAGCCGTGTTTAACTGCCCCAGGAGGGTGGATGTTTACAGAAGGCACCACAGCAGCACGCTCCAGAGAGGTGGGCGCGGCCTCGATGGTGGTCGGGGGCCCTCATGCGTCCAAGGGTGGGTGGATGGTGGGTGTGAGGCTCGCACACGTGCCCTCCCCCGCACAGGCCAGGGGCACGTCCTGACTGAGTGCTGGAGGAGAGGAAACACCCTGAGCACTTAGCTTAGCAGGGCTGGCTCTGGTTGGCTCCAGGTACATGGCCCTTGGGTGGCAGCACCTGTGACCGCCCCAGAGGAAGGCTGTACTGAAGCCGGCCCTGTGGGGGTATGGTGCGGGTCCTTCCACAGGAGCCTGTGATCACACGGGTCAGGGCCCTCCCAGCGCTTGCTACTCCTGGGTGTGCTTTCCAGCCCTACCCTCACCTTACCAAGTTCCCTGGGGGCACCTGGCTATTGGGTAACTGCTACAGAACCCACAAGGTGCTGAGCTGCAGGCTTCACTTTGCAGAGGGGTTAAAGGCTCCCCTGAAACCAGTGATCCAACATTCAGGGAGCCAGGACCTGAGCTCAGTGCTGGGGCGGGAGAGGGAGTGGCCCCGGCCTGCCCTTTGGAGCTGATGGCCGACGGGAAGAGAGGCCGGGCCCCAGCCTCTGCCCAAATAATGGGAATTGTGTGGGAAGGACCGGGAAGCCAGCAACGGGGGAGGAGATTGGCAGCTGAAGGTTCCCTGAAACATGGCACGCATCTTGATTCTTAAAGACAAGGACTTGGCTGGCACAGGATCTGCTGGCAGAGGGAGGGGACGCCAGGCAGAGGGCACAGCTGAGCAGCAGCCAGGAGCCAGGGGTGGTGCATGGACACAGGGCTGGGAGGATGGCGTGGATGGGTCTCCAGGACAAGACATGGCTGCGGGGTGGGGGTGGTTCTCATCCACCACCGAGGCCAACAACCGCGGTCTGGGCTTTGCAGCCCTCCTGTGACACTGCAGCGGGGAGGGGGTACAGGGAAAGGCCAGTGAGCAGCAGTGCTGGGACCTAATTGGGCCAGAAGAGCCAGCACCGGCACCTAGAGTGTTCAAAACAGTGAAGATTAAACTTAAAGCGATTAGAACCTATTTTCTTTTTCAGGACATTAGCTGGTCAAAAATGACAAAAATGTCCTTAAGCTGCGGATGAGGCCGAGGCAGCGAACAGGCGGCCTTTTGTCCGGTGGAGAGGCCCGACCCGCGCGGCCCGCGTGGGGCAGCAGGGACCCACCTACCTGAACACTGGTGGAGGGAACCAGCCGCATTAGCCGGGGGGATTAGACTGGCTGAGCTGCCAGGAGGCAGGGGCACTGCCGGCCACCCACAGGCTGCGGCCTGGGGTCCCACATCCGCATACTGGCCTCCTGCCGGGTCAAGGGAGGACAGACGTCTTCCTGGCATTGCTGGGGCACCCGCTTGTTTGGGGGGCTGCGAGGCACCCTGGAAACCATGGTAGAGCCCCAGGGCTCTGGCCCAGCTCTGTCTGGGAAGGAGAGTGAACCCTGTGGTCCCTGTCCTGGTCTGGAGGACCCTGACCCAGTCAAATGAGATGCTGGGCACAGGTCCCCAGCCTGTTCCCCCAGGCCAGGCTGACAGCACGTGGGGACCCTGAGGAGGGGCGCCTGGGGGAAGGGGGTGGGCCAGTATAGCCCTTCCCCTGCGCCTGGCTCTTCCTGTCTCGCAGACACCGTCCTTGGGCCCGACATTTTCTCAAGCAAAGAAAACACGAGCCCACATTTCTTATCTGAGGGCAAACAATGAGACTGCGCCTGCCGGCAAGGGACCGCCACAGCACGTCCAGTGCACCAGGAGCCAGGGCAGCCACAGCCAAGGCCGCTCCCGCCCCCTCTGCGCGGGCAGGTGACACGCCAGCTGTGAGCCCAGAAATCGGAGCCCACCTGACGCAATGTGCCTGGTGTGGCAATGACAATTGAAGGGTCTCTTCCCCGGCCTCCTTCCGAGCGCCAGCATTGTGGCCCCAGCACCCGCCCCCGGGGCTCAGCGTAATTACAGGGTTGGGTTACCCCGAGAAACAGGCACTGGCATTGTTCCGCCCTGCACCAGACCCCTGTTGCCCCTTCCCTTCCTTGCCTCTGGTTCCTTGGGCCAAGTCCCCTGAGTGCCATCCCCAAGGACCCTCCTCGGTGTCCTCCAGTGGCCCGGGGATGGTGGGGTCTGGGGAGGGGGCAGGGCCCCTCTTGGGGTGCTGGGTGGAGAGCCTGGAGAGTGAGCACTGGGGCGTCTCCTCTTGTTTTCCAGCAGTTGAAATTAAACGTCCAGGTGCAATGAGCTTGTTTTGCTGGTATTGTCCCCGGAGCCATAGGACACCAGCGGGGGCAGAGCTGCCCCCACATCCCACAGGGGCTGGCAGGGAAGGTGGAGGTGCTGAGCGACACCCCTAGGGGCTCGCACATCAACTACTGTCCTCATGGCACATGGGAGCTCAGCGCTGGTGTCTCCCATCTTACAGGTAGAGGTGAAGGCCTGGGGAGGCCAGGGTGTTTCTCCAAGTACCACCATCTCCAAAGTGCTCACTGCAAGAAAGTGAAGCCAATGAGACTGTGCCCAGGCCCTGCCCCCCTGCTTCATTGTCTCCGTTTCTCTGGGTTGCAGAGTGGGCAGAGTGGGTTCCTAGTCTGGGTCACAATGATTGTCACGTCCCTGTGTCCGAAAGCTCTGATGGGCCAGCTCTGAGGACCCCGAGCTGTCCCAGGCCTTGGGTGCTGGTTTCTCTGGGGAGCAGGTCCTCATCCTTGGTGTGGACGGAGGAACCAGGATGTGGACCAGGCCTACCTGAGCTGCCCACACCCCCCAACTCCCACTCCCAGCAAACACCTGATGTGTAGACCCCTGCAGGCTCCTCCCCACCCTGCATGGTAGCCCCTCCTTTGGGCATCCCACAGACTGTACCCTGTCCTGCCTGGTGACCAGTGGTGCGACAGCTCCGGTGCTTGGGCTGCTGGAAACTTGTTTACAGCCCTCATGCTGGCTCAGGTCACCAAATGGGGCTCGGGATTGGGGTTCATCCCCAGGGTTGTGTCATCAGGCGACGGGATGGATGGAAAGGCCCGTGGAAGGAGTCCCATCCCATTTCACAGGTGAGGAAACTGAGTCAGAGGGAGGCTGACAGGAAGTGCAGTCAGTGAAGTCCGGCCCTGGCCTGGGATGTGCAGAGCAGACCTGAGATACTCCCCGCTGCCAGCCACTTCCAACCCGGGAGTCCGGGGCCAAGGGCAGGCCCCAAGCCGCAGCGGCACCCTCGGGCGGCCCCTGGGCCCCTCTCCTCTCCCTGACCTCACAGCAGGCTGGCCCGAGAGCCAGCATGTGAGATGGGTCACACGGTGCAGATTTAGACATGAGCCTGTCGTCAGGGAGCAAGGAATGCAAAGCTGACCCCTCCCTCCCGCAAAGCCTCATCATGTGTGAAATAAGTTCTGGGGACCGTGGTAGCCCCCCAGCCACCCAGGTAGAGTCCTTAGGATGTTTCTCTCAAATGTCCCAGAATCTTCTGGCAGTGAAGCTCCTTCTTGGAGTGCCTGCCTGCTAGCCAGGGAGGTGCTACGAGTCAGGGAGGATGTGGCTGGGTCCAGATGGGCCATCCTGGAGTGCTTCCTGGAGTAGGTAGCTCTGTGTGGATGCAGGACGGTGGAGATTTCCTGTGATGAACAAAGACTCGAGAAGTCTTCCTTCTTGGGTACGTGAAACCAAGCTCCCTTCTCATCCCCATGTAGCAGCTGGGAATCAGGTTTCCTACAAAGTGGGTTCATGGGGAATATCCCTGATGCAGAAGAAAATCCTACCTCAGAGAAGCTCCTGTACCCTTCCTGTTGGCAGCAGAGCCATTAGCCTGTGAACCGCAGCCCCCTGCCTTGTCCCCACAGCCGCTTGACCAGTGTGAGCAGCATCTAGTGGCTTCTGGGCCAAGCCCCCACAGGTGCTGAGTTAGGGGGCGAGGGGCCCTGGCCAGCTGGTTATCAGGGAGGGTGCAGCCTGGTGAGAAGAAGTGGGGAAAGCCCTAAACCTCTATTCAAATAATTTTGTGTGTCCCCCTAGCCCACCCCATCTTCCACATCAGGAAACTGTAATCTGGAAACTCTGGGAGGAAGAGGGCAAAGCCGCGTCCATCCTGAACTTTGTGTGAAATAAAGGACCCACCATACTTCTGACATTTAAGCTTTCTCGCCTCCATCTCTTAGCGAAGGGAAAGCCAGACCCACCAAAGCGATTCTCGGAGCCAGCCTTGAGGTGCTGGGTCCTGGGGCGACAGTCGGCCGCCCAGGTGAGGTTGCGTCTAGGGCCGTGCTTGTCTCATCCCCGGGAAGGCCTGCTCGGACCCCGTGTTTGTCCCGCGTTGTGGCTGCACCCTCAGAACACGCGTGTTCTGGAGTGTCTGTCCTGTGTCATCCTCAAGGTGCATCCTCATTGTTTCTTTGGAGATGCCTGGGTCCTTCCAGCCCACAAGCCCACATGTGCCTGACCGAGCTGCCCACTGCTCTACCTCACCCTGGCACTGAGACTTGTGCAGGAGTTGGGGGCAAGGCTGGAAGGCAATTGAGAGGGCCTGATCTCCTGTCACAGCCAGAAAACAGCACCACTATCCAGAACAAAGGTGGGAGAGATTCAGCCCAGAAAGTTCTGGAAGTTCTGCCAGTTCTGCCCCAGCCAGCAGGTGCCAGGGCCCAGGCCTTCCAGCCACATGTGGGACGGGGCAGGGGCATGGCCGTGAGGTTACTCAGCTGGAAAACCTTGGGGATGAGCCGACACCCTGGACTGGGGTCGCTGGGTGGACTTGGCATTTTTCTCCTTACATTGCTGTTCGTGGTCCTTTTGTGAGGAGGATGAGGGACAAGGGCCATCCCCTGCACTGCCTTCTTGCCTCCCTCTCGGCCAGTTTTCCCGGTGCTGTGGGCGTTCAACTTTGACCTTTGGGATGAGATAATAGTGCTTCTGTCCCCAGGGCCACTTTGGAGCTAGTGCCCAGAGACATAGCGTGTCTCCGCAACTTATCCCTGAACACAGCGTGTTTGGACTTCTCTGTGCTTCTCGTTTCAGAGGGGCGGGCTGGCCAAGTGACCGGGGAAGAGGGATGACCCAGCTCTGGCCCTGCCTGGCACCACTACTGAGTCCCGACCTCCCCCAAGAAACTCAGCACAAAACCTCCGCCCTCTCACTGGAACCCTGCCTGCTGCCCCCGTCTCCCCCCGCCCAGGGCCCATCCATCTCTGTGAGGACCCTGGAGGCACAGGGCTTGGGCCACCCTTGGTGACCCTGGGGTGCGGGGACTGGTGTTTCAATAATGAATCACCAGCCCCTTTGCCCAAAGCATGCAGTGGATTGATAGCCACCGGCTCTCTTTGCTGGGAGAGCAAGGGGACAGAGCAGTTAGCTGGGGGTGTGTGTGGAGGGGTGTGATGGTCTGACTGGGGCTGCCTGATACCCCTGCAGGGCGAAGTCCTGCAGCACTGTGTGTTGGAGAGCTTGTGGGGATCGACTAACTCACGGTCACTGTTGATACCGCCGCTGGCCGAGGTCGGCGGGGTCAGCTATTTCTGCTGTGGTTCACGTCCTCTCTGCTGGGCTGTGATTTCTCTCCTTGATGTGAGTGGAGAGCAGGAGCTGCCCTCACAGGAGAGCCCCCTCACAGGGGGCAGGAGGTGGACGCAGATGCTCAGGGGCTCAGCAGAAAGCCCGCTGGAGTCGGGGGGCAGCTCCTCACACTCCCCATCCCAGCCGTCCCCTCACAGGTGCCCCTGGGGACCGTGAACCCTGACCTTGAGCCCCTACAGCCCACCTGATGGTGCCTGGCAGACACTCCTGGGTGTCGGATCCCAACATTCGGACCGCTTATGGGTCTGCCTCGAGGAGCACTGTCGGTTCTGTTTGTGACAAAGCTGCTGGTGAGCCTGGCATTGGAGCAGTGTGCTGGCAGGAGACTGCGGTGTCGGGAGCACCCAGAGCGTCCCCCGCGGGCGGGCGAGGCTCCGGATGGCGCTCCGGCCTTGTATCTTTGTTTAGGAACCTGGTTTTTATTAAATTTAATTGCTTCCTTTTCTGGCCTTAAATCAAGGGTGGCCTCAAAGCAGGGACAGCATCAATTTAATTTAATTACTCTGCACCGCGGCCTTCCGAGTAGAAACGTGGCTACCGGAGGCTCCCACCAGGCCCCCAATCGGGATGAGCCCGGCGGCCTTGGGAGGGCTCGGACCCCAAACTCCCTGACCCCCACCCGGCCCTGCCGAGCACCCGCCTGGACCACCATTTTCACTCACTTATTGGTGTGTTTATTTTTCATTTGCCATTAAAACCGCGTTGGCTCTCTAACTCGGGGGCAATTCATTAAGGGCCATTTATCTTTCGCAGCGATCTTTCACAAGCAGTGCTCAGCTCAGGGCTGTAAACACGGGCCGGCGTGGACACTGGTGGCTCCGAAGCGGCACACGGGACATGCCTGCTGCCCCACATGCCAGGCTGTGGGTGGGGACCGCAGCCGGGCACCCCCTTCCTGCATCCTAAGCCCCGCAGCCCATCCGGTCCCGCCTCAGTTTCCGGAGCTTGCGGGCAGCTCTGTGCTGGGCTTGGCCTGAGTGAGGCTGTCTCCGACATCTATCACCACAGAGAACCCTCGCTGCTGGGAGGCACCCGTCAGACAGGCAGCCCCGGCTCACAGCTCCATGCCTGCTGGTACTCTGGGTTTTCACCCTTTTCCTGGACACGCAAATCCAGCGACAAAGGCAGCCTAAGACTCTGGCACATTTTATTAACCATCGGGGGGTGGCGAGAGAGCACGGCACTATTGGTCCCTGCAGGCTGGGCTCCCGGAACTCTGAGTAAAAACACTGGGGAATTATTAAGATGATTTGTTAAATAATAGAAAATGTTTTTCATTTCCCAATTTCCAGCTCTTGCTAAAACCGTCCTCCGACTGCCTGCTTCTCATTCCTTAATATTTAGACTTATGGGCCAATTTGAGGGTATTTCCTCTTTCTGCCATGATTAATGCTTCCATGAAACAATGTCATCACAAGTCACCTACCTACCCTGTCAGGCCGGCATCAATCTCGCTGGGCTGGGCGGTAATTTACGACTGGTGCCGGCAATTTGCAAACCTAATGGGGAGGAGGGGACGAGGAGCGGCTCCCAGCTCCGTCTGCAGCCTCCACGCTGCCCCCCCATTAGCAGAACAAATGGTGCAGACACCAGACATCATCTCCAAGGCTCGATAAATATTTTATCAGCCATAATGGAAATTGTCAAATGGATCTAATTGTACAATACGTTATCAGTGAGATATCAAAGCTGGGCCTGGCCTCTCCTGGACCCTCCTGCGCACCCCCAACCCCTGGCTGCCAAGGATGCCAGTAAGGCAGTGGAGGGTGGATTCCCCACTCAGTGTGAATAATACCCCAGCCACTGCGGCCCTTTAAGGGGGTGATAAATTTTGTGGAAATAAATAGTCTTATTTTGCCGTGCTTTGAAAGTCCTGATTTTGAGCTGAGGGAAAGAGAGAAACAGAGAAGCAGAAAGACAGGGACGGTGGGACACAGCAGAACTTTCCTAGGACTTGAGGTCTGTTCCCAGCCTCTTAGCTTCCAAGTGGCGACAGTCCTTAACAAGTGGTCATGTAGTGGCCCAACAAAGACCCACCTGGCCCTGGGCATCCAGTGATGGGGGTGGGGGGCTGGCATGTGGAGGGGACTTTTCTCCTGGCCCCCAGGAGCCGGTGGCCCTGGATCGACCTGGGGCAGCCACTTCTTTAAACTCAGGGTCACACTGTGCACTGTCCACCGTGGCGACAGACTCCATGGCTTGAGTCAGACGCAGACCATCAGCCTGCAGAAGAGGGCACACTGAGAGGGCAAGCTCTGGAGAAACCGAAAGTCCCGGTCTCCCCCCCCCTGCCCGATGTATTCACAGATCTGGTCCTGCAGGAAGGGGTGGGGGGAGACTCAGGCGGGTGGCGGTCAGGCATCTTTCACAGCCAGGCAAGACCTTTTGATTTCTAGAACAAACAGCGATGTCTTAGACCTGGAGCACATTTACAAACCGAGTGAAAACATCTGTGAACAAGCTCGGGACTCGCCGCCTGCCTGAGCGTGGGAGCCCTGCCTGGGCACTGGGGTTGGGACTGGCCCGCTCGGCTCCGGCCACAACTCTGCCCACGCCCTTCCAAATCCTTTATCTGACTTTCAAAATTGCATCTGGGTCTCAGGGATGCGCGGGAGCAGGGGGTGTTCTCAGCAACTGCAACAGATGGTGGAAGGCCATGGCTACAACTTGTGCGGCCCTCCGGGAGCCTGGGATCGGGACAGACAGCTCATGTGTCCTCCGGTTCCCGGACCTGGTGGCCCTGAGCCGCACACTCCCCCAAGAGTGAGCATTTACCCTGCTGTGCGCGGCACCAGCATGGGGACTGGGAGGTTCACACAATTGTCTGCCCGCTGAGCCGTGGCTAAGGTTTAAGAGCAGAGGAAATTGCTTCAGCTGCTGGGCCCCGGGGCATCTCCGCGGGCGAGGCTTAACCCAGGGTGCGGCCCTGGTGTGGTCAAATCACACACCCCCCGCCAGCTCCCAAGCTTCCTTGGCGGCACCCTGATCCATCAGTAGCAGCTTTTCCGTTAGGGGAATCCTAAACATTTGCCTGGATGCAGGCTCCAGCTGTGTTTCTCATTAGATCACACAGGGGCTGGTGAACACGGGCACACGCGCTCACACACGGAAGCCTGCACTCTGTCTTTTCGGCTGCCTGTCACTTTAAATAAAAGAGAGCGTGTGTTGGTGTAACGGGACCTCTCTGGGTGACGTGGCTGGTTCGAGGCCCTTCCAGGAAGGGGCAAAGTCAGCCCCCACAGCCCAAGTGCCCAGGTTTCACCGGCTGTTGGGGTGGGAGGTGCACACCTTGGCGCTGGTTCCCCCGGCAGACAGGAGGTGGTCTAGGCTTGGGGCTGGGAACTCTCGCCTGCCGTCGGGTGTCAGGACAGGTGGCAGCACCACTGGGCTGCCTCCTCCACAGGCTGTGGAAGCCCAGCTCTCCACCCGTCTCTGTCTCCTTTTCTTCTCACAGAAGCAGAGGACAACAGTCTCTGAAACTATTTTTGATTCTTTTTTTTTTTTTTTGAACAGCGAGCATCAGGGCAGCGGGCAGTGTCTGCAGCTTGGAGAGCAGGAAGGGGATGGACTGGTCTGTGACCCTGGGTGTTCCTCCCAGCAGACACTCAGCCAGCCTGTTTTGGGGGTCGGGTCTCCCTTGCTAGGTTTGTAGACCACGGGCCCCTCCTGGCACACCAGGGCCCCACCCTTAGTGCTGCAGGCCCCCGTCTTGGGGGAGGGACACCTCCCCGAGCACTGGCCACTACCTGCATGTGACCAGCAGCAAGGGTTGGCCACCGCTGCCCACAGAGGATGGTGCTGGGGCTGCGGGATGCAAGCAGAAGAGCCTCCGGGAGGGAGGTGTGGGGCCTGGCCGTCTGTGGGGTCGTCCCAGCAGGTGGGTCCTCACCGCAGGCACAGCTCTGGGACAAGCTTCTCACAGTGGTGGCGCTGTTGCTCCGTGATTCTCGTCCACTCGAGATATTGTCCACTCCCACCCCATCAGGACAGACTGCAGCCTCCAGGAGAAGCCTGTGGGGGAGTGGGCAGAGGGCCTGGGGGGCAGCAGCCTCAGGTAGGGAGGCTAGAGGAGGTGTCTGGTTCTGCCCTGCCTTGTGGCTGTGGTGATCTCTGCTCACAAACAGGGAGACTGAGGCCCATTTCCCAGAGCTGCTTGGCAACCTGCCTGAGGCCAAGACTTGAGATCTTGCCCGGGGCAGCTCCCAGCAAAGGGCACTTGCTTGTCCCCAAATTTTGTGAGTTCCAAGATGCCCTGGGCCAGGAGGTCAAGACTGGACTTGTCAGGAGTTCCCTCTGCTCTCCGCCCAGGTAAAGGCAAGTGAATCCTCCGTTGTGGGCAGGGACAGCTAGCAGATAACCCCAAGAATCCTTTCACCCTTTTCCTGGGGGACCCAGAGGCCTCTGCATCAGAGATGCCTGGGATCTCCGTGCATCCCAGCCTGCCATCCAGAGACCTTCTCCCCAGTCTCCTCCCCTGAAGTCACCCCAATCCAGCCACATCCACGTCTCCTTCCTCTTGGCAGCACAGTCAAGCAGTTGAAATTCCTGGGCAAAGTACCAGGCTCACTACCCCTCCTCAGGTGTTGCTGGTGGTCAGGGCCGGGGCAGGTGGGGTTTCAACCCTGCCCTCCGCACATCCTGCCCCTCCTCATCTCCCAGCTCCACCCTCCACAAAGAGATCTTACCTGTAGGCAGGGGCCTGAGGCCTTCAGTTGACCAGATCAGGTCTTGGCTACATGGTGGGATCCTTATAACTCACTCAGGGCTCCCAATCACCTTGTTTAAGAAAGTGCTCTCTATCTAGCCAGGGTCCAATTAAGGGTCTAATTTATCTGAACGAGCCCTGGCTCTCTACCGTCCAGCACGCGCAGGCAACCCCATCACCCCAAGGTTGGGACCCTCAGGTCAGGAAGAATGTAACACGACCTCGGGAGACTCCCATGACCTCCTCGCTGGGACCAGGCCTACTGAGCCTGCCAAGAACCAGGGTGGGACTGGGCTGCAGGTTTCTGCAGGACAGAGTTTGTTGGTGGGAAAACATTCTGAACACTCCTCCCCCAAAACATCACACGCTAGGGTATCTAGATTCTGTGTTGCAACAAAGTCTTGGTTCCTGTATGCACGGAGGTGTCCCCCACATCCTTATCACCTACTTGGGCAGAAATTGGGGCTCCACTAACAAGGTGGGGGCAGCACTAACTTTATACTGTGAGAGCTCTCAGCTGGTGCCCTGGGATCTGAGAAAGGCATACTGTCTGGGGAGAATCAGATGGTCAGCTCGCAGTATACTCCAGCCCCTACATCCACAGAGCCAACCGACTAAGGGTTGAAAATACTTGATAAAAAGATCCCAGAAAGTTAAAAAGAGCAAAACTTAAATTTGTATGCCTCCACCAACAACTTGCATGGCATTTACATTACATTAAGTGTTATAAGTTATCATACATATTAGAAGTAGGATTAGTAAGCTGTGTGTGCATGCTAAGTCACTCAAGCATGTCCAACTCTGTGACCCTATGGAGCATAGCCCACCAGGCTCCTCTGTCCATGGGATTATCTAGGCAAGACTACTAGAGTGGGTTGCCATGTACTTCTCCAGGGGATCTTCCCGACCCAGGGATCGAACCCATGTCTCTTTTGTCTCTGCACTGGCAGGCGGGTTCTTTACTGCTAGTGCCACCTGGGAAGGAGGATGTATGTAGGTTATGTTTAAATACTGCTAGATCCTGCTGGAAGCAAGTCATGAAGATCATGCCCTTTAAAACTGGTGTGAAGCCTGCAGTTAAGGGCAACATGAGAGAGAGTGTGTGTGTCAGTATAAATGTGTGCTTGTGCATATGTGTATGTGTGGGTGCATGTGACATGTTCAGGTCTAAACAGTGATGTGAGGACGCTTTCTGATGCTGGATAATCTTGGGCACAGAGAAGTAAAGGAAACATGTGGTCCCCATGGTCCCTCCAGCCCCTTGCATGTCTCTGCTATCCCTTCTCAGGCAGACTCGGAAATACACAGGAGACCGGGGCCTCCCAAGGAGATGCCTTTGTGACCCCTCTTTGCACTGTGGATGAAGATCTCTGTAAACTGAGGTCGTATAGGCTGAGGACTGCTCATGCATCGCTTGCTGTCTGGTTTGTACTGTTTTCTTGTCTTCTTTGAGCAGTGGGCTCCAGGTGCTGGCATTTGTCTCCATGGCCTTCGCACATTCTGGTAAAGGGTGAGACCCTAGTCTCACCTGTTTGGGGAGGCTCAGTTGCATCTGGTCCACATGGCAGTATTGCTCCCTAGTGAGGTGCTGGGCAGAGCAACTGGATCTTGGAGGTTGGTGGGGGGGTGGGTTGGAGGGTCTGAGCAGGTACCACCTTGGTTTCCATCCTTGAGCCTGGGTCTCAGGCCAGGAGCAGAAGCCCGAGGCTCCAGGCTCCCCAAGTGAAGGGGGTCTGGTCTGCTCCAGCCAGGCCCAGTGGAATGTCTACTGTTTATTCATCAGGGTCTGATTCCTGTTTCATTTCATAAGATTCTTCCATTCAGACACCGAGTCCCTGGGCCAGGCTGCATCGATAGCCCCCAGCTGGCCCAAGATTCTCTGATTCCAGTTGACCAGATCCTGCTCTGTGAACCTCATTCTTTTGCTTACCTTTTGAGCTGCTGTCAGAGACCCCAGATGGGCAGCATTTGCTTCCAGCCTTCTAAGAGTGTCCCCTCTCACACCCCACACCCTTTCCTGCTCCAGTGCCCTCAGGCAGGACCGGCATAGCCCTCTCAGCATGTGTGCTTACAGAGTGGTGGTCAGGGGCTGGGGGTCGGGCAGAAGCCCCCAGGAAATAGAGGAGTGCTGGGGGTGACATGGTGCTCCTGGGGGCCAGGACAGAGCAGTGTCCTAGAGGGAGGCCCTGTGGGGTCTTGCTCTAGGGGTGACCCTCACCAGGCAGCATACCTGGAGTACCATTAGGCCGACACACTGGGAGCTGTCAGTTGCCCTCCCTCAGAGCAGCCAGCCCCCTGTCCTTGAACATCCCTCCCCTTCCTGGGAGGCAGGGCTCCCCACCAGCAGGTGGCCCTAGCCCTGAGGTAGCATTCTGGATTTTGGAGTCCAGGAGACACCCACCTGCTCTCTCATGTACGGGCTCTGTCCTGGCCTCCAAGGCACCCATGGATGCTGGTCTGCAAGTCTCATGTGGGCTGCGGGGTGTCCTGGCTGGGCCAGCCCGAGAGTTCTCTTCTGACGAGAGTGTCCCCTGCATAGGGCTCAGTGACCAGTGTTTGCTGGGATGTGATGGTGGGGGCAGCTCCAGGCATGGTCAGAAGGTGGGCAGGAACAGGCCTGCAAGGCTCTGTAGCAGGCCACCACTCAGAAGGGCACCCCCTCATCAGTGATGCTGGTGGGCGAGTGGCCTCCCTGATACCCCTATCCTGTTGTCCCTACCCAGTGGTGGGATAGGAAGGGGACCATGTTTAGCAGGAGGCCCATATCTCTGGGACCCCAGAAGAATGCCCCGAGTCCTTGGAGCTTGGGGAGGAAGCGGTTGGGCAAGGAGGGCCAGGGAGAGTTTGCCGTCCATGATGCGCTCTCAGCCTGGTGTGTGGCTGTCTGCCCATCTGTTCTGCCTGCAGATTTGCAGGCAGCCAGGCCAGACCCATGGCTTCCACCAGCACAGGGAACGCAGTACAGGTGTGCCTCACGCTTGCCCACCTGCTGGAGGGATCCCCTCACCCAGCGTTGGTTCTCCTGCTTGCAACCTGCACTGGGCAGCCCTTCCCCCTACCCTCTGAGCCTCAGTTTGCTCAGATTTAAACCATTTGATGAAACAGCCTTGTGGGCTTAAAATTCCCCAACAGCTGAAGACATCATTCTAAGCGTCAGGTCCTTTAGGATGGTTTGAGGAGGTACCTTCTATTGATTCAAATTCAAGGAATGTTCTCCCTGTGGTTCCTCACCTGGCAAATCATTCTTGTCAGTTGAGTGTGTGATGGGCAGAGGTAGGGGTTGCCATGATGACCATGGATCAGTTGGAAGGTTCTGGTCAGCTGTAGGCATCCTACTGGAGCAGGAAGGTTCGTCTGTGGTCTTGGTTGCTGAGTGCAAAGACTTTGAATGACCTTGAGAGGGCCAGGCTTCAGTGGGATGGTCATGCTGGGTCAAAGACATCTCTTATGAGATGGAATTCTCCAGAAGAATCCTGAGGGCATCTTCCCTGGTAGCAGAGCAGGCTGCAGAGAAGGGGTGGCCAAGGGTTGGGAAGGCTCTCTGTCCGCAGCTGCATGACCTGGCTTCCTGACCTCTTCTACCTGGCTTCCTAGGTCTCTTCCTCCAGGTAGTGCCCCTGGTCCTCCAACTTCCATTCCCAGTGGAATTGGAGCACTGAGTGGTTTTTAGGAATCCTCAGTTTCGTTTCCGGTCTGTAAAAACGGGTGGGAGGAGACGCAGCGTTTCTGTGAGTATTCTAGGTTTTGTAACAGGAGAGAGTCCTCTGAGAAAGGACTCCACCCCATTCCTCTGGGTTTGGAGCCACAAAGGTAAGAAGCCAACAGCACTGGGACTAGATGTCCTAGAGGGGGAGGGTCCATGCGGAGTCTGATCACCAGGATGACACCAGCAGGTCCCCACCCCCATGAGCCGAGTGGCCAACGGGGTGAGGGCCTTCTCTGGGGCTGGGCTGGGGATCCTGGTAGCCCCAGTTCCCATCAGTCCTGTAGTCTGTATCTCTCGTTTTGCCCTACGTGTCGGTGTATCCAGACCAAAGTCACCTGAGAGCAGGATGTACTTGGACACCAGGTGGGCAAGGCAGGGAGTCTGGGGGTTGGCCCAGGGCAGAGCTGGGACAGAACTGTAGTCACTCTCAGCCCCGCCCAGCCCCTCCTTGCCTCACATCCAGATGGACTCATCCCACCTTGGTACTCAGAGAGGTCTTGGCCTGAGTACCAGCTGCTTATGGGCATCTGTGAACTCACTGTGAACTCATCTGTGAACTCATCTGTGAACTCACTGCTCTGCTTCCCTGAGAAATCGGCACCCACAGTATCTCCAAGTTCCTCCTCTTTGCTTAGCACTTGTCCGAAGTCCTCTACAAAGCCAGGCATCAGTGACTATCTTTTAATCAGTGAGGAGTCACCATCCCTCCCCTCACATTAGCTCTCTCTTGTGGAAAAATGTTGGCTTGGGGACCAATAGGAAGCTGGGCTGTCCCTAAACCCTCTATACCTGTGTCCCCTTCAGACTGTTGGGGCATTGGCTGCAGCAGCTCCAGGGTCCTGTCCACCCCAGGTTCTGTGGTCCAGCCCACAGTTCTGAAGCTGTGGCATCACGTGTAGCTGTTGGTGTGTGTCTGTGGATCTCTACTGCGGGGGCTCTCGGGAGTGAGGAACACAGAGCTTGCCCTGAGTTAACATTGCAGCTCCTCTGGCCGGGTTCTGTGCCGTCCAGGCTTTGTACCCATTGCCTCGAAGGCCAGGCTGGCATTTGTGGGGCCCCAAGAGGTCACTAGCCCACAGGCATGGAACACCATTTTATGCCAAGACTTCACCAGATTTTATTTCACCAGAAAGAAATAAAATGACAGTTCATATTAACTTCTTGTGTAACTGAGTTGCACAGGATGGAGAGTCCTGCCTAGGGCAGTGACTCCAGGGTTGGTGGGTGAGGGGGAACAGCGTGTGAGATGCCCTCAGGCCACTGTCACCTTGGAAGTCAATTTCAGTCAGTTCTCATTGGGCCTGGGACAGACTCCTGCTGGAGACTGGCTGCCATTGGTCCTTGGTGGGGACACTTAGTGCCCTACGGGGCCAGGAGGCTGGTGTCCACTCTAGATGCTCGGTGCTGGGATCCCTTGGTGTGGATGGGCAGCTCCTAAAAGACCCAATCAGCCGGGAGGGGTACGGACATTGCTTTCTGGAGCTGCAGAGTACAGGACTGACTGCGCAGGCAAAGTCTGAGGCCTTGGGGGTCCATTGGTTGATGGAGGGGCTTTGGGGAGCTGAGGAACCTCCCAGAACTTGTTTCCTCATCTGATCTGGACAGGAGGCCCCAGGCTGTCGGAGAAGCAGGCATCTGCTCTCCTGTAAACACATGTGCGTGAACACTTGCCCTCCACCCCCAGGGAATCTGGGTGCCCCTCACTCAACCTGAACTCCAAGTTGAAAGAAAGAAGACTTAGAGGGAAAAGCCAGTTCACAATCAACAGTTGAAGCTGAAGCTGAACCTTGCTCTTTAACCCCCAAGGCGTGTGGGGATGTGGGAGGGGCTGCCTCAGGTGGGGAGCTGTGACTGTGGTCGAACCTTGACCTCCTCATCCTGGCATCTTCACCAGAACCTCAGGCCGCTGTGATGTCATCCATCTGGCTGCCTTTTCTTTGGACACAGCCAATAGGGTCACAGTGCCTCCCCTTACCAGGCACTGGATTCAGGGCCTTGGAGCACCCTTGTCCCCCTGTCTGGTCTGGAGAAAAGATGACCACAGTCTAAAGCTTCCCAGAGTCTGGAAAGAAGGGACCATAGGAGGAGCCTTTTGGAGTGATTCTATCACAGGCATCCAACCATTCACTTGTCTACCCATCCATCCACCCATCCATCTTTCTATTATTCCATCCATCCATCCACCATCCTTCTCTCCATCCATTCATCCCTCCATTCATCTTTCTATCCGTCCATCCATCCAACCATCTGTCCACCATACATTCAGCCACCATCCATCCTTCCCTCCACCCATCCACTCATCCATCCAATGAGATGTATTAAGAGTCTTAACTTGGCAGGAACTGTCTCTGCTCTGGCCTGTTAAACCTCTGCTGCTGCTGCTAAGTCCTTCAGTCATGTCTGACTCTGTGCGACCCCATAGACGGCAGCCCACCAGGTTCCCCCGTCCCTGGGATTCTCCAGGCAAGAACACTGAAGTGGGTTGCCATTTCCTTCTCCAATGCATGAAAGTGAAGTCACTCAGTCATGTCCGACTCTTCGCGACCCCATGGCCTGCAGCCTACCAGGCTCCTCTGTTCATGGGATTTTCCAGGCAAGAGTACTGGAGTGGGGACTATTCTGTCCCCAGCTCTGATAAAGAAGCAGGCTTCAGGGAGGTATGGAGCATGTTGGATTCCTTTCCTACTGCACCGCCTTCTCTGGCCCCAGGTGCACTTATTTTGGAGCCATGCTTCCTCCATGGGGTCTCTGAGAGCATGGGCCAGTGACCTCTAAGACAGAGCTGTTTGCTGCCCCACCTGCCTCCTAACCCCTTGCAGAATGCTGTAAAGACACCACCCAGGCGGATAGGACTCAGCCAGAGCACCGAGGCCATGGTCCCAAGGACCATGTCCTGGAGGCCCCCATTCTCAGGTAGAAAGGACTTTGCCAAGAGGCTGAGGCTGGTCCTCTACGTCTCCTTTCCTGCTGGGTCTCCTCTGTCCCTGCCAAGCCCAGTGCTGAGGATAGGCAAGGGCATTGCCCCCAAGGAGAACCCTAACAGAGGCTGCTCCTAAAGGACCCTTAGCTGGGAGATGTCCAGGAAACACCAACCCAGAGGAGCTGACCAGACAATCTTCAGCTGACGATCAGGCCAGGGCTGCTCCCCAGCAGCATTGCCCCCTTATCTTCTGAGTCCGAGTGGGTGAGCCCCATCTCTTCCCTGTTTGGGCTTCCAGTTCACCCTCTCCTTCCACCTCCCCATCCCCCCCAGCCCTCCCCTCACCCACACATCTTCATGTTCATAGGAACGTCAAGCACCAAATGGGGTGCAGGCTGTGGCAGGGGGCTGGGACAAGGGTAAGGCACATGGGCTGGCAGTGGAGCCAGAAACAGCATGAGGTCTGGGCTATGTGCACACACACGTGTATCCACATATGTGCATGTGTGTCCATGTGTGTGCAAGTGTGTGTTCTGTGCTGGAAAACAGCCTGAGTTCAGTGGCACAGCATGCCCAGCGAGCAGCTGGCACTCCTGGGTGGGAAGGCTGGGCTTCCTCTCCTGGGGGCGGGTTGAACCAGAGTGGGTCACGGGGAATGCACGCGGGGAGAGCACACATAAGTACCTGCCTTGCATCTCTCGGAGGCCGATCCTCGGAGCTGGCAACAGCTTCTCTCACTGATGTTTGGTCCCGGAGAGCCCGATTCCTCCTCTGGAAGAGGCCGTCCTGTTTGGATCAAAAAATAATTAGCAGAGCCTTAAGTGGGGGTTTCAAGTACACATTTAATTTGCACTGATTAACAGTCATATGCTAAGTAAACACCAGCTGAATATTAAACTGTCACGTTGAGCAGTGCAGCGCGCACGGGTATAGAGAAAACTCCGTGAATATGCCGTTTCTATAACTGGCAATTATATTAATAACATGCAACACTTGTCTTACAAAATTGAAATTAATACGCGCATCCCAGCACGGAGATCTGCACTCGGGCGCTGCGGTTTTAACGTGTTGCTGGGAGACTTCCTTCCCAAACTCCACTTTACAGAAAGTCACAGTTCCCAAAGCAATTAGGCTGATGAACAAAAAATAAAGTAAAATCCACCTTGGGTTTCTTGCCCGCTTCCGACTCCATCTCTGTGTCCAGGGGCTCTTTGTCTGTGTCTCTGGTGTTGAACCATGTCCCTGCAGGCCCTGCCGCCTCTTCCCTGCAAGCTGCTGCGCTGTCACCTGGCCCTGTGGGGGCTTTCCCGTGATGAGCCGTTAGGATCTGTGTGGCCATCCACTGCCATGTCCCTAAATGGGCTGGTGGGGGCTGTCACCAAATGCCAGTGTGCTCCCCCTCAAAGGGACAGACATTTTCTGGTGGAGGCTCTCGTCCCAACCGTCAGTCTTGGGGCAGGGCCCTCTGTGCATTCTACAGAGGTGGCTTGACCCTTCAGGGACTCAGATGCCAGGTGGGTGCTGTCGGAAGGGGCCTCGGCCACAAGGCCCATCCAGGTCAGGGATCTGGCCCCTTCTGTGACCCTCTGGCTCCAGGTTCAGGTGGCTCCTGGGGGCTTTCTCCCCTCTTCCTCCTTCCTTGTCCCCCATGGTCCCAGCTGGGCCCCGTGTCCTCAAGTCCTCCAGCACAGGCTGACTACTGGGGCATCCTTTACACCTGTCTGTTGTGGCCCAGCTGCAGACCCGAGGCCAGCTGGGGAGGGCCGAGGACAAACACTTATGAAAACTGCTGGAAAGTCAGTCTTAGTAAAAGAAAAAGAAACCCAGATTCTGTCATTAAAAACACACGCACAAAAACCCACCAACACCAAAACTAAGTCTTTCGTTCATGCGAGTGGATGGAGGTTCTTCATGAATCAATTCCTTCAGCCCTTGTAAGAATTAACAATGCTCCTTCCCCAACCCCAGAGCCCCGCGTTGGCTCCACGAGGGCCTGCAACGTGGGGTCCAGAGCTCTGGGGCCAGAATCCTGGCCTGAGCATGGCTGGTGGCCTCCCTGACCCCCCGAGATGTCCTGACTCTTCTCCAGGGACCCCTAGGTCACCAGGGTTCTTGGGAATTTCCCAGGAAGGTCCCTGGGAGAGACTGCTCCTGGGTCTCTGGGCGGCAGTTCAACAGCCAGCCGGGGCAGGTTGGGAGCCTGCAGATCCTTACTTGGAGGGTTTTAAAAGAAAGTAAAATGAAGGAAGAAAACCCAGGCTGCTGGGCTTGGCCGCGGCCCCTGTGCCTGCCACGCTAGGTAGCACCGTCCCAGTACTCAGGCTTCGTCTCGCGGCATCCCCGCCTGCTCTCAGATCATGCCGGGTTTCCCAGCAGTGCTGTGTTGTTGCAAGCTTGCTGTTCCCGCCCTGAGGACCCACCTGCTCTCCCCCTTCCTCCATCCAGAAAGGACCAACGTTCCCTGACCCACCCGGCCATCCCCAGCTGCTGAAGAATGAGATTACAACAGCCGTTTCCCACTTTGCAAAACGCACTTGCGTTTGGGGAAAGCAAATGCTTCGTCTTTCACTGAAATGAAACCTCGGTGGTTGAAGGCTTCAGGGATCTGGGTGAGCCCAGCCCAGCCTCCGCTTGGGGATGAAACTGGGTTTCTCCTCTCCTTTCTCTGACCCTCAAGTGCTGGGGCCAGTCCTGCCTTACCCTTGTCGTCCTCCTCAGAGCTGTTTGGTATAATGGACTTCCTTAAATTAATAATGCGTAGAAGGAGATTTACAACACATTGCTAAAATATTGTCTCTGCCTTTTATTCATGCATTTGTCACCATGGCCTCTGATCGAGGTGCTCAGAGGAGGGATAAATAATGAAGAGAGAAAACGCTCTGTCATAATCCAAGACCATTTGCAAATTCATCACCGACATTCCTGGAGAAGGAGAGACAGAGAGATGACAAATACCCCGCGGTGCTAATATATCTCGTTGATGTCCTCTCCGTTTATTCAGATAACCTACTTGGGCCGTGATCGAATGAGGGGCTCTGGCTGCCCAGCAACAGATGGGACCAGGCCCAGGCGGGCTGCAGGCTCCCCAGGGAAGCAAGGTGGTGACGCACTTGATCGGGGTAGGGTGGGATGTTAATTGTGGTCAATTTGATTTGTGGGGACTTTGGGGGAAATTGCTTTTGGAGGAGAAATGAGGAAGATGCCTCCTGCCAAGAGTCCTCCCGAGTCTCTATCTCTGTGGAGAAAAAAAGTATAGCTGTTGCTTTTATTGACACTTTAGTGGCTGGGTCCCTTTAGGTCGATGACCGTTATTAGCAAGAAGGACTGGCCCAAACTCAGATCAATACCCCTGAGTGAGTCATACAGTGTGTTTCTGATTTGGAGGCTTTTGCTTGCCGGCTTTTCCCTCCTCCCGGCGAGGGCCTGAGCCCTGCACTTGGTCGGATTTTCACTGATAAGAACTGGAAAGGGGAAAGGACGTCTGTTTGGGGAGACTTTTCTCCGCACCAGACAGGGCTGGACTTGTTCAGAGGCTCGCTGCTTCTGTGGTCAGTGGGGCCACCACCCCAGCGCCTCCCAGACCTGCTTCTAGGAATCAGACTTGTCTGTGGGGTCTCTGCCCCATCCCACCGCTCCAGGAACGGGGGGAGGGGAATGTCAGTACTGGGACAATCTCCAACTGCTTCAGTGGGGCCAGTGGTCCCCAGAGTGCCTGGAGGGGGCCTGATGCTGTGGGGTCTGCACATGGCACCATGCTGTAGGTCACTGGGTCTCTGGGCAGTGACTGGGGCTGGGAGTGGGCAGAAGGGGCAGCCTAAGGGTCTGAGAGGCAAATGCTTGCCCAGGGCTGGCCACAGTCACCCAATCTCCTAGGCTGAGGTCCCAAGACAGGATTTCAGCGCCTGCTGGGTCAGCCTGCAGGGCTCACAAAGTGAGAAGTACCAAAGGGAGGTCTTTGGGCACTGGCTGAGCCCAAGCCAATAGCAGACCCCCAGGGAGGGGGGCTGGAGTCAGCAGATGGAACGTCCAGGATGCCCAGTTACATTTGAATTCCAGATAAACAGTGTATAATCTTTCAGTATACGTATACCCCAAGGACTGCAAGCTTTTTATTGTATCTATTGCATTTTAGGTATTGTATTTACTGTATTTTAGCTGGCAGCCCTGCCTCCAGGCTCCACGCCCTGTGATGACCCACTGGAAATAGAATGGTGTGTGTGTGGAGTGGAGAACGGGTCTCTGATGCCTGCTGACACAAGGCTCAGCAGGTCCAGTCCAGCTGTTCGCAGGGACCAGGTGCACCTGTGCAGAAAAGCCATGCTGGAGCAGACACAGAAGAGAAGTTGAGACTACAGAGAAGTTCTGGCTCACAGGTTACAGGAAACTTGGGCCCATTCTGAGGACAGAGTCATATGCCTGAACAGACTTCTGAAAAAGTTTCCAGAACTGACAGGGTGCCCTGCCAACAGGTGTTCCAGGGAGGCTGTGCGTGGGTGGCTCAGACTTATCTGGGAACCGAGACAGCCCAGGAGACACCCAGGAGGGCAGTATTTGGGAGGGCGACACAGCAGGGCACCCCAGGGGCGGCCATGGGACCCGAGGCCACGCCTGCCCAGCCCCCTGCAGCCGTGGGCTGCATGGAAGGCTCTGTTCTCTTGCCTGAACGTTTAACATTTTGTAACACGTTGTAAGAAATTGTAACATGTTATAAAAATTATGAATATAATGAATGCTCATTGCAGAAAATACTGAAGCATATTTTAAAATGAAAAATCTCACATCCTACCACAGAGAGGTAATATTTGGTTACTTTTCAGTCTTGTGTGTTTATCTTTTATATATAGCTACATGGATATAATAATATAAACTACACAATTTATATCTGTGCCTGTATGTTGTATATATGTGCAGAGATACAGACAGATAAATTACTTCCTATACATAACACATGACTTAAGATCAGAGTGCCCCCACATCTTTGGCCTCTAAACCTGTCCAGTCCATCTTAACAACAACCACCAGTGGCCAGGGTCTCAGGATTGGGAAAGGAACCTCCTTTTTTGTTGAATGACCCTCGTTCTCAATCATAAGTCTCAGTCACACCTTGAGAGGCACCCTTACCACAGCAAAGACGAAAACACAAGACAACGTAAAACTCCAGTCTTGTCCTCAAGGGGTCTGCTTTGCAAAGGGGAAACCAGACCCAATTTGGATCTTAAAACTTGTTTCTGTTTAAAATATACTATGATTATTTAAATGAGAAGCACTTAAAATCATTTTAATGTGTGTGTGTGTGTTCAGTTTTGTACCTATCGGGTTTTTGCTCAGTCAGTTAAATTTTAAAATTGACATTTTCTTTAAAAGCTGAGACGGCGTCCTTCCCCTACCCGTGCTTGGAGAAGTTGATGCAGTGGGCGGGACCAGTTTCTGGGCTGGGGAAGGAGTCTGGGTGTCAGGATTTGTTAAATTCGTTTAGAAAAAGCAGAAGAGTTAGCCCCACAGTGTGCCAGGCTGCAGCCCTACATGAACCAGGGGATGGCCCCAGACATGGCCCAGGGTGAGCAGGTGGGAGGGGGTCCCCCAAATGGCACTGGATGCACTTAGACTAAACATTTGCCTGTTGTTTGTCTGCAGTTCAGGACTGTGTGTCCTGTACTTTCATCTGCTGAGACCCTTCCCATCCCCAGGCCGGAGGGGATGCATTCACACCTTGCATGTCACTCAGGACCTGGCAGGGGCAGGAGGCCACCCCCACCTGTGGCCAAGGGTCTCACCCTGCACATGGAGCTAGGGTTGGGGGGCCTGCTGGGGTCAGCCCCTCGGTGAAACTGTGGCATCTGGATGGGCTTGGGAGGCAGCAAGTAGCTGTAGTGGGACTCTGGTTCCCTTCCCTCAACCCTGCCTGGAGTCCTGGGTCCCTGTGCTCACCCGTCTGAAAATCACCCACTGACAGGTCAGCCTGAGATGCCAGGTAACACGCCCCTTGTTTACTGATGGATGTGTGAGCTCACCAAGCATCCATGCAGTGCCTACTGTGTGCACAGCCACCCTGCAGCATCTCAGAGGGTGGGAAGGGACCTGGACCCTCAAGGAAAGCCCTCCACCCCACTCCTGGGTCAGAAGACCTCGAGGGAAGGAGACAGAGAGCCCCCTGGGGCCCAAGGAGCAAACAGGGTCCACCCTCCTCTTGCTCAAGGCACAGGGAGGCCCCAGATAGCCTGGATCAGGATGCCTGTCCTGGTCAGTGTCCTCAAGCCACACCCTCTGGTGTGATGAAGCCTCAATAGTTACTGATGACCAAGAAGGTCTCTCTGCAGGAATCACCAACCTCCACTTCCAGATGAAGGAGCAGAGCTCAGAGATGTCAAGTGCCTGCCCAAGGCCACACAGCCAGGAAGAGGCTGGATTTGAGCCCTGTGCCACATCTTGGGCTGACTCTGCTTTGGGTTGGGGACTCCACCTTCTTTTACTTTTCCTCCCCTGTGACGACATTGTCCCTCTAGTTTATGAGACCCTAAAAGGGAGAGAAAATGCAATGAAAGCCCCTTTCCCAACCCCCGACAGCCTGGAGGGGGTGATGAACTGGACTTGACCTTCTGGGTCCTTTTCTGTCCCAAGAGAGGGGTTCATGGGGACCAGGTGACAGTTGAGGGAGGCTAGCTGGGGATGTTCCAGCAAAACAGAGCGGTTTACAGAGTTTCTCAAAAAACGGCAAAGCCGCACTGCAGATCTACCAGAAAACACGCACAAAACGCGCCCAGAGCACCCAGGGAAAAGTTTACTGGAAACTTGGCCGCAGGGCCCGGGAGGCTTTTTGTTTGCTGGTCACAGGCGCACCGAGTGCAGAGCGAGGGGTTTCCACATCTTGTCAAAGGCCTGCGTTTCCTCTCTCCTTTCTCCTCGGGCTGATTAGCCGCTCGGCGATGGCGTGAGGACATGTCGGGGTAGGAAAATGGGGGTCATTTTGGAAAACCTCTTTGTGGATGGGTCGGGAATGGGGAGAAAATGAATAGTTATAAGCTCATTTCCATAGAAACTGTCTCATTATCATGCTGGCTGCCCCTGGAGGAGGCAGGGCTTCCTGCCAGCAAACGGGCCCACAATTAAGTGTCCCCTGCCCGCCTGGCTGCCAGAGAGGCCGGTCGCAGAGATGGCTCCCAACCCCAGCCAGCGCAGCCCAGAGGGCTGTCAACGCGCCTGCTTTCTTGAGCCATCAGACATCTGCGTGGGGATTTTTCTTAGCGTCTTAGAAAACAGAAGCTCGCCCCAGCTCATGACCGGGCACTGCCTCTGTTAGGCGATCCCAGATATAGGTCTTCCTGCAGTTTTCACTGGATGCGGTGTGAGCGGATCCCGAAGATGCTGAACAAAAGACGTGGGGACAATTAGGTTTAAAATCACTTCCTGGGCTGTGCCCTTTGTCCCCCTTCCTCGGGAGGCACTTTGTCACTGAGCTCTGAGGCTGGCAGGCTACTCCAGAGGCGGGTGGAGGGGCCTCTGTCCTCCACAAGGGACTCGGGAGAAGCCATCCAGGGTGTGCAAGCCCTGCCCTGCCTGTACAGTCACCCTACTCGTGTCACTGGGTCTGGGAGAAGGGGAGCGAGTGTGCAACCTGGGTAAGAAGCAGGGTTTCTTCCAAAGGAGCCGGACAGAAGTGGAGCTGGGGGAGGAGGAGGCGGGTGCTGAAAAACCGGCTTGTTTGTTCTTTCCGACTGCGGTGAAATAAACAAGGGATCAGGATTGTCATCTCAACCACTGGCAAGTGTGTGATTCGTGGCATTAACTATGTCTCTGCATGCGTGGCTATCTCTGGGCTCTGTCCCAGAACTTTGTCATCAACTCCAACAAAAACTCCTTCCCATTAAACGGTCACCCCACCCCTCCCCCAGCCCCTGGCACCCTTTCTTCCACTTTCAGTCTTCTGGATGTGCTGGCTTATGTTTTCAAGATGGAACAGAATATCCCAGGGAAGCAGAGATCCTTGTAACTCCTCTGAGTCCATAGCACTGCGGGGTAGACATCCCCACGCAGATGTCTGATGGCTCAAGAGAGCCATGCCCTTGACTGGGTCATAGTCTCTGGGCAGTTTGTTTTTTTTTTTAAACTTTTTCTTTTGTATTGGGGTATAGTCGATTAACAGAGAAGGCAACGATATTGTGATAGTTTCCTGTGAACAGCAAAGGGACTCAGCCATACATACGCATATATCCATTCTCTCCCAATCTCTGTGCGTTTATTCATTGCCTGTTTACCCTGATTTTGTGAGCGGCCTGTTTGGACAGAAATCACCCTGCCCCTGGGAAGGGAATGATTTAGGCCTGACAGCAGTGAACCAGCCGAGCAGGAAGACGCATGCCTGCCGAGGAGGGAGTAAGCCCACGGCATCGCAGGAAAACAAGACCAGTGATAGGGAAATCGCAGACATAGCCAGCAAGAGTCTGAACTCCACTGTCCCTTAACCTTCAGGGCTAGCGATGAGGCAGGGGCTGGACTGTCCCTATTGTATGGTCTCAGACTTAACAGCGGTGGGAGTTGAGGGTCAAGGCTCAGAGACATCCCAAGAGGGAGGGCCTGGGGATCTGCAGACACAGCTCCTGGAGCACTTTAGGAGGGGGGCCTTGGGAAACCCCTCAGCACTGAGCCTCAGAGGATATTTTTAAGAAATGCTGGCAGCTCGCTCAGCACAATCTTGAGTATCCAAACTATGTGTCCATCCAGACGGACAGAATGAGCCCCTGGACCATTGTGCATAGTGGATGCTCAGTTAAAAGCTGTGAAGTGAAATCCATCAGTGAGGTGAGTGGGCGTGTTGGTTTCACAGGAACCCCAGACGGGGAACTCAGACAGCACGGAGGGGTCTCTCCTAGTCCTCGAGGCAGGAAGTCTGAGGTCCAGGTGTCACAGGGCCCCAGCCCCTCCCCTAGACTTCGGGGGTCTGCTGGCAATCCTTGGGTCCAGTGACTTGGCCTCCCCCCTCTTCCTGTCTACATCCAAACTTCCCCCTTTATAAGGACTAGGTCTGATGGGACTAGGGCCCCCTCAGACCTCATCTTCATTTCCCTAAATACACCTGCAGTGGTCCTGTTTCCAAACAAGTCACACCCTGGGATGCTGGGAGATAAGGTTCCAACACTGGCTGCCTCTGGACCCAGTCTAACCCATAACAACAAATGGTTGCCCAGTTCATCCTGCATGGAGCCATGTTCCCTAGGAGGCCACTGGGGAGAGGTCTGCATGACCAGGTCGGGCTCCTGTCAGCTGGCAGTGCTTCAAGCACCTGGGCACCCCAGCTTCCTGTCCGGCCGGCTCACTGACCCCTCTGACACAATTGTTCTGGCCACCAGCCTCACCCCAAATCCTTGTCTTATACAGACTCCAGAGGCAGCCACCCTGTGAATTCTGTGCCACTCAGACGGCTGGCCAGTAGCTTAAGTATAATATGTGATAAACACAGGAGATCATTCTGTTCTGTGGTTTTCTAAGGTTTGAAAAGTTATTTAGAGTAATTTTAGGTTGTCCTGGGCTTGGCAGACAGTGTGATCGGCAATGCGAGAAGACAGGGTTTTTAAAATGCAAGCGTTTTGCTGCTTTGTTTCTAATCTTTAGAAACACGATCAGTGTCAGCAGAGGAGGAGGCCAACAGCAGTTTTCGCATACGCAGGCTGCTCGGGCCTCGTGGGTGAGGTCTTCGGAGCCGCAGCTGCTATGCTTCGAGTGAGCCTCTCACGCTTCAAATTGGAAACCTGCACTCAGCCTCCCTCTGGCCAGCGTGTAATCCCGCAAGCAATCTGCTGATCGGACAGAAAAACTTTTCCTTCGTGTAGTCGGCTGTGTCGGGAGAGGATGGATTTGAAGTGTGAGGAATTGCTGGCTAAGTGCTGGTGGCAGCGGGTGGCCTGGACAGGGCGGGGGTGAGCGAGGTGACCTGCAAGAGAAATGAGGTCGTGGCCTCGCGGCGGTGGCGCCTGTGCAGACCTGGCCGCATTGATGGGATGAAATGGGGGACGCTGTTCCAGGGGAGGGGCCGTGCTGGGAGCTCCTGGGAAATGCGCCGTGGGTTGTGTCGTCCGCCTCCCCTGGGCTGCCAGCTCCTGTGGGTCGGTTGGGGGAACCAGGACACAGGGGACCCTGACAGGCCAGCTCTCCACCTCTGCCATCTTGGGTCACATGCACAGGCCTGCTCCCAGCTGTACAGGCTGGAGTCTCAGCCTTCCAGATAACTCCCCCAGCCCTCCTGTCTGTGACACTGTGGAGAAGGTCTGTGCCTTTGCCAGAGGGCTCAGCCCACGAGAAAGTGCTCAGATGGGTCTCGGGCCTGCTGGGTCCTCCTCTACTCAGCCTTCCCCGAGAGGACATGGTCATAGGCAGGGAATCTCCTGGCATGACCACCCCCGACCCCACTGCCGGGCCCAGAGACAGAGCTCAACTGGACTTAGAAATAGGGGTTCACCTGGCCCTCCCTGGACTCAGGGATGGTGTCTCACCTGGACTCAGGGATGGGATTCATCTGGACTCAGGGATGGGACTCACCTGGATTCAGGGGTGAGGAGCTCACCTGAACTCAGAGATGGGACTTGCCTGGACTCAGGGATGGGAATTCACCTGGACTCAGGGGTGTGGGGCTCACCTGGACTCAGGGGTGGGGGGCTCACCTGACTTGGGGTGGGACTCACTTGGACTCAGAGATGGGGGCTCACTTGGATTCAGGGATGAGTCTTCACCTACTTGGGATTAAATCTCACCTGAACTTGGGAATGTGTCCAACTTCCTTTTCTGTGGCTGCACTATAGGTGTGTTGAACACTGCAAAATGGAAGTTGAGAAGAGCCTGGGAGAGGGACTTCCATATTCTTCTGAGGGGGGCCGGAATGGCCAAAAGACGCCCTCTCTTAGCCCCTGGTCCTTCCTGTGTCTGGATCTGAGGCCACAGTAGAGCCTCACCTTGCTTTCCGTTTGGCTGAAATTCATTAACTGCCAGGAAATCATGGATTTCCCAGCCCAGCTTTTTCCACAGACGTCCACTTAGCAGAGAAAATCAAATTGAGGCAAGCAAGTAACAAGAAACAGCTCCGGAGAACTTTGCTGAGAAGTCAGACTGTCTGCCCTCCTGGTGCGGCTGGTGGCCGACATTATGGGGGTCATTTTGCAGACACCCTGGGGTCCACTCCAGGTGCAGTGGGCCACTCTCTGCAGCTTCTGTAAGTGCCTCTGGGTAATTCTCAAAAGAAGTGAGTCTCTAGGCCCACGGTGGGCCCAGTTCAAATGTACCACCAGGGGCCTGGCTTTGGGCTCAGGCTCCCATTAAAGGGGACCTTTGCTGGGATGCACCCCCAGGAGAGCATGTCACTAGTGGCTCATGGCTTCTCTTCAAAAAGAGAAAGTGCTCATGTCATAGAAATACTGTGCACCGCCATGAACCAGGGGCTCTGCTGGTAGTGGACACTGGACAGACCCCCTAAGGGTCACCTGGAGGTGGGTAGAAATGGGAGGTCACCCTGAGCCAGATTCTTGGCCTGAGTGACCTTATGTCTCATCTGTAAAGTGGGACAGTCACCAGGCCAGCCGTTCTGGTGGTCAGCATGCTCAGAAGACCCTCTGCCTGTGTCAGCTCATTTCAGCCTCAGGGCAGCCCTGAGAAGCAGTTACTCGGGTTACCTGCCATCTGGATGCCCACAAGGCCCAGAGACCTGAAGGCCGCTGTTTGCGAACACACAGCGGGATGCGGTAAATAGCGTCAGCCAGTCGGACAGTCTCTAGCCTCTGCTCTGCCCGCCGCTCCTGCCTCCCGCCTTGGAAGGAGCTGAAGGGCTGGAGAGGGCCCAGCCGGTGCTGGTCTACACTGCAGGGCTACTACTACCAGCAGCGAGCCTGAGGTGTCCTGAGAATGTTGTCAAGAGGAAAATAAAGAGGAGACTCCTCAAGAGCCCAGGGCCTCCACTCTGCATGAGCCGCCATCGCTCACCCTCTGTGTGAAGGGAATTTCCGAGAGCCACCACATCCAGAGCCAGCCTGCTCCAGGGGCTCGAGTCGCAGGCTGTGGGGATGAGCAGGCTTAGAGACAAGCCTGGAGACCAGCTGGACGCAGAGGGGCTAGGCCAGGTGTTCGTCACCAAGGGGTCCTCTGAGTGCTGGGGGGTGGCCGGGAATGCGATGGAGGCATGGAAGGTGCCACCTCTGCGGTCCCTTTGTGCCTCCATGGACCCCTGCCTGCTCTGCCCCCATGTCTGCTGGGAAACGGCTCCAGCACCCCACAAGTGAGCAAGGGGCAATTTCCCAGCTCGCCAGGCCCATGATGAAAGGAACAGGTGGAAAGATTGTGGAGATGTGTGAATTAGTCGCTAATGAGGAAAATTAGGAAATTTGCTGAAGCATAAAAAATGAGAAGTCCAGAGAAAGAAGACAAATGGGCGGGGAGTTAGTCCCTCCCCGCCCCCCACCCCCATGCTTTCCAACTCCGGTTGAGACCAGACTGAAATACAGATCTGATGGCTGGGTTAATGGGAAGAAATTGGTTTAAAATGTAGAGATGATTAATTGGATTAATGTGCAAAAATGGTTAAAGTGGTGTCTGGGAGTGCGGGGGAGGGGGCAGTGTTTCCTGGGCCACCTGCCACCTGCCCGGCCCGTGTCCAGGGCTCTGCAGCTGCCCCGTCACTAGTGCCGCCAGGAATCTGACAGGTGGGCCTATGGCTCTCCTCTACAGAAGATGGGCGTCCAGCCCATGCAGAGCCCAGCTTGCCCTCCCTGCTATCCCCTTCCCCATGGCGGACCCTTTAGGTTCAAGGACCTGGAATGGGGCCATTTCCGGGGAACTCGAGGCTGCTGCCCTGGGTCTACAGTCACAGATCCGAGCTGTTCTTGTGAGAAATTTCCAGAATCAGACTGAGATGTCACCTCCTTGGTGTCTTCCAGCCCCACCCCCAGTTCAGGCCCCTCTCAGCCCCAGTTTTTCTTCTTCTGAGGGCAGCATCTTTCCTTCTCATCCTTTACCAAAACACACACAGTTTGGGACCCTCAGGAGCCAACAAACTTCATGAACATCAGATTTCTCAGCTTTGAGCATTTAGCCCCTCCATTCTGTGTACGTGCGATCGGAAAATATGTGTGTAAAGCTCGTTAGGAACCAAAGGAGAGCTCCACTAGCTTCCTGGAGCCTCAGGGGCCTTGGCACAGGGGTCCGAGCCAGAGCGGAGGCCACAGCTCAGCAGACCGGGATTGCAGTCCTGGTGCCGCCCCACGGGCAGGTCCCAGCTTCTCAGTGCCTCTGCTTCCTGATCCATAAAATGGGGTGATGCTGGTCCTGGGCATGCATTGTGGGCTGTGTTTCAGGGAACAAGTCAGATTACCATGTGAACTTTCCAGCAGGCACGTGGATGTCGGTTGCTGCCTGGACCAGGGGGTGACAGTAAAAGGACACCCAAGGCAGAAATCCCGGGTTCTTGGCCCTCCCATCGCCAGGATCCCAGGGGCAGGAAGGGAGGGGCCAGGTGCCTGCTGCAGCCCCTGAGACTGCTGGGGGCCGCTTGGGCCTGTGCTGGAGCTGCGGGTCCCAGGCCGGCCTCGCTCGGGTCAGCAGCGAGCTAACGCCTTTGTCAGGGTGATTAATAGTGGTGGGATTGTCGTTAATTCACTGCCTAATGACTGCGGCCAGCGTGCTCCGAGTAATCGGGTGATGTATGTGGGGAGTGCCCACCTCATGGCAGAGGTGAAAATCATTTCGACAAGTCAAATATTGTCACAGGGAACAAATGGCTCTCCCTGTTAATAAAAATTAATGAATTTTTTTTTCTCTTTCTTTTTTTTTTTTCTCGCCACTGGCCTGCTAAATGAAGCTGCAGAGGCAAGGAGCCAGGGGCCGGGCTTGGCGGAGTCAAGCACTTTATTTGATGATTAAAACTATAAACGTCTTTATTAGGAAGCAGCCAGAAGGACAGGGTGGGTGTCGGGCTGCCGGCTGAAGCTAGAGGCTGGTCTGGGGTGGGAGTGGGGAGTGGGGTGGGGAAGTGGGCAGTCCCCCGGGGGCAGCAGGGGGCGACACTGCCAGAGGGGGGCTGCAGCTGCTGCTGGCTCTCTGGTCCAGAGGACAGGGCACTCCCAGCGGATCCCTCATCCTTTTGGTCTGCAGCCTATCACCATTCGGATCAGGGAGGAGAGCAGAGGAGATGGAGAGAAGGTGCCTGGGCAGTGCAGTGACAAGGGGCGGGTCTTCACAGCCCCCCAAGAGCTGAGGCACAAGAAGGAACCACTTGCCTGGGGGTAGCCTAGAGGCCCTGAGCCCCCAGTCCTGGCCTCAGAGGGGCTCAGCTTAAGCAGTCCCCCAGCCCCTGATTGGGAGAAGGCAGAGCAGGGCAGGGGCCTTAAGGGAGGGGATTGGGGGTAAAGGACCCTCACCTACCACCGGCCGCTCTGTCTCCAGGGCTGAAGGCAAATGCACATGGGTGCCCCCTCCTCCAGCCCAGGTCTCATTCTCAGCACCTGAGCTGCTGGGAGTGCCACGCCCACTCTGATGGCCTCCGAGGCGGTGAAACAGAAGCCCGGGAGGAAAGGGCTTTGCCTTCCAGACATCCAACTGGTGGCATCTCCCGGCAGGGCCGTGTCCTCCCCTCCCACTCTGCCCAGAACCCAGCCCCTCTCGCCTGCAACCCCATAGGCACCCCAGTCCCACCAGGACCCCAGGGAAGCAGAGGGAGGCACCCCTGGACCACTCTCTTAGACATTTCTGTTTCGGGTGACACTTGTCTGCTTGTTGGCCTGTGAATGGAGCCGCCAGCAGGGTCGGTGGGAACTCTGGAGATAAATGAGTCTATAAATAGTGCAGTGGCCGTTGTCCTGTGTTGGCTCCACATTAACCCATTCCTCCTCGGTGGGGCTGCCCAGATAGGGGAGCACAGAGGAAAATGGACTCTGCCAGGCGCATGCTCTTCACTCTGCCCCCATCCTCACCCTCTGCCCTCAGCTGGCTCGAAGCAAACAGAGGTGGCTAGCTAGGGCCAGGGGACCGTCCCCACCTGGACCCACCCCTCAGTGCTCTCATGCATGTCAGGGTCCCTTCCCCCACCCATCCTGGCTATATCTACCCTCCGAATCTTCTGGGTCCCTCCCCACTTCCTCCACTTGGAGGGTCCAGGACTCCATGGTCCTCAGGCCTCAAGGCCCCAGCAAAGCTGACTGAGCAGGGGAGGGGCCTGAGGACCCTCCAGTGGAGGAGGTGCCCTGTCTCTGCACCCACAGGTCCTGGTCCCAGCACAGCCTTTGAAGCCCAGCTTGGATGTGTGTATGTGTTAGTCGCTCTGTCATGTCCGACTCTGTGACCCTATGGACTGTAGCCCACCAGGCTCCTCTGTCCATGGGATTCTCCAGTCAAGAATACTGGGGTGGGTAGACATTCTCTTCTCCAGGGATCTTCCCAATCCAGGGATCAAACCCCCGTCTCCTACTTTGAAGGCAGATTCTTTACACTAGGGATGTCCCTAGCGTGGATGAGGCTTCCTCAGATCCCACAGTCACCCCCAGCCCCATTGGCTGGGTGGCTTCCAAGGCTGTGCCATCCAGCTCCTGTGGTCTGAAGGAGTGACTGTGGGCACCTGGGGGCACAGAGGGACAGCTGATGAGGATGGAGCCCCCATTGCTGTGGGCCCTGCTGGCAGCTGGCTCGGCCCTGTTCAGTGTGGGGCCCTGAGGATCAGCAGTAACAGTGCTCACGACTGTGTTCCCACATGGGAGCGTGTGGGTGCTTTTAACCTTCGAGTAGGTTAAATGTACCTGTCTTTAATGGGGATAGAGGCTGAGGTCCAGAGGGGTGCATGGTCATATTGGAAGGAGAGCCAGTCTGCATTTACAGGACCCGAGAATCAACCAGGACTGTGAGGGAGGGAAGAATCCAGGATCCAGATGAGGGGCTGACAGCAGGAAGCTGGTTTCATTTTGGGCAAACAGCCTGTAAGAACCTTCTCTTCTGTGGGTTATGATGATGCTCGAGGCACTGTAGACTCAAACAGACCCTCATGACTGAAGTTCACAGCAGCGTCACTCGTGGTCTCCAGAAAGGGGGAAGCAACCGAGGTATCCGTTGTCAGATGTTGGGTAAACAAAATGTGGTCCAGCCATACGCCTATTCAGCCCCAAACAGGGAGAAGGTCCTGACACCTGCTCCATCGTGGGCGGACCTCAGTGCATGAAACTGAGCGAAATGAACTAGACACAAGAGGACACATCCTCTGTGATCCCAGTTCTGTGAAGTCCCTGAAGGAGTCAGAGTCACAGAGACCCAAAGTAGGACAGCGGGAGCCGGGGGCTGGAGGAGGGATGGGGAGTGAGCGTTTCGTGAGGACAGAGCTTTGGTTTGGGAAGATTCTGGAGATGATGGTGGGGTTGGCTGCACAACAGCATGAAGGTGCTTGATGCCACTGAGCACTCCAAAATAACTAAGGTGGAAAATTTTACTTTCTGTGTCTTTTGTCTCAAATTTTTAAAAAGCCATACTGCAGTGTTGCCAGATGTGGGGGTAAAGGGTTGGTGTATGGTGCCCACTTCCCTTGGTATTTGGGGTGCCTTGGGGCCTGGGGCCCCTCTGATACAATAACAATGTAGGAGGTGACGGGGTTAGGGGACACCCCCTGCTTGGGCCTCCAGCTCACACGGTGCTTAGCACCGGGCTAGGGAGAGTCGGCGGTGATTTAGAAGAAAAACAGTGAGATTTGAGCAATCTGTGGGCTACCTCACTGCCCCCGGGGCTCGGGGAAGTGGTATATTAACCAAGGAATAAAGGAGAGGAAGAAAAAGGCCAAATCACATCTCTCTGAAACAAAGAGGCTTTTTACCAGGAACAAGCCTTGATAAAAATTACAGTGGCATCGCAAGTCGTTCAGAGCCTGCCTGGGGCGATGGAGGCAGTGAGGAAATGGGGATGCGGGGCCTGAAATAGGCAAGCCGTGTCCCTCGAGCATCACACGGATAAATAATCGTCTTAGAATAATGCACCAGCTCTAAGGAGGGCCAGGTGGTCTGGGCTGCAGGCAGAGCCCCCATAGTCCTGTCGACTCGGCTGAACCATGGGGATCTGGGGTCTGGTGTCCGTGAGCAGCCCCAGGGCACTGGGGTCAGGCTGCAGGCTGGATGCTAAGGAGGGTGCAGGGGCCCCAGACCTGGGAGTGAGGGGTGGGTTGTGAGGCTTCCCCAGCCTACCCGCCGGCCTCCCGTGCAGGAGGGGGAGGGGGCAGGAGTCGCTCCTCTGGTTCCCCGTCTGGACTCAAGGTTCTCAGAGCTGTAGGCTGACCCTGGGAGGTGAATCTGACCTTGAGGTCGGCTGAGCTTGATGGTAGTCAGCCAGCAGTAGTGGAAACTCATGCAGTGGACGAGGCGAGGGCCTCACTTGGTCCTTTATCCTCTGAGCATCAGTTTCTTCATCTGCAGAATGGGTAGACAGTGATCTGCTACTCAGTGCTATGGGAAGACTGAGAAGAGGGGGCAGGCAGGGGCTCCTGGGGGCCTGTGATGTGTGACAGCAGCCCTGGGCCATGCTCCATGGCTGGTCAGGCCCTCCAGCCCTGCTCCTTGTATCTCTCCTTTGTGTCTGCCACAAAGCTCCCCCAGCTGAGGGCTTCAAACAGCAGAATTTTACTGTCTTCCTTCTGGAGGCTCGGTCACCACGTGGCTGTCTTCCCTGGGGGTCTCTCCGCGTGACTGTCTCCTTTTCTTATCAGGACACCAGCCATTGGATCAGGGCCACACTGATGACCTCATCTTAACATGATCATGCCCGTAGAGACTTTATTTCCAAATCCAGTCACGGTCACAGGTACCGGGGTTAGAACATCAACATATTTTGGGGACACCATTCAAGCTGTAACGTCCTTGGAGCTGCACCAGCCATCCCAATTGTCATCAGGTGACAGGAGGCCATGGGGCCAACAGGGCAGTCAGTCGGCCGAGTCAGAGGCCTGGACCTGCCGCCGCCACCTCAGGGCTTGAGACAGAAAAGGTGCACACGTGTGGCAGTGGCCAGGAAAGTGGTTGCCGTCTTGTCTGGACTGAGAGAGGGAAAGGGACGCTGGCATCCTTATTGGGAGGTTCCTGTACTTCTGGCAGTTGCAGGAGAGGCTGGGCCAGAGAGGTGAGGGAGACCCCAGACTCACCAGGACCTAGTTACGATGCAGCTCCATCAGCCTGGCAGCTGGGGCTTATTGCCCCGGGTCCCTGCAGGCAGTGTCCCAGGCGTGGCTTTGGGAATATAAACGATGACTGTTATTAATATTTAGCATGTTTGCAGGAATGTCTTTTCTGGGTGCTATTAATCTGCCAAGTTAATAACAGCCGCACTCTGCTCTAGGCTCAGCTCAGCAGTGCCGAGTAGTGGGGGCGGCCAGGAGCCAAAGTGCCCACAGCAGCACGATCCTGGGCAGCTCGGGCAGCCAGCAGGGCCCTGAATAGCCGTAACGCTGGGCAGAGGCATTCCTGGAGACAGGACTCCTAGTTCTCACCTAAAAGCCAAGGTCCAGGGCTGGAGGAGGGGTTTCCGTGGTGGCTGCGGTTGATTAAAAGATCAAGAACAATAGCAAGACTGACCCTGTCAACTTCCAGCTTTCTCTTTCCAGCAAACCATTTCCGGAAGTGGGTCTGCAGCCTAGGACCTTCCCACCATGGAGGGGCTTCCCCTCGCCTGCTGCGCTAGACGGAGAGGTGGCTGCATGAATTCCTCCCTAGGAATCAAGGCATCTTATTTCAGCCCTTCACCCAGTGGCTCCCCTAGACCCAGCTCATCTGAGTGTGCCTGCCCTCTGTCCTTCCCTCCCGCCCCAGCAGTGGCTAAGATAGCCACCATGAGAGTCACAGATCGCAGGGACGTCCAGGCTCTGGGGCAGGGGGAGGCTTGGGAGTCTCTGAGGGGTGCAGCAAACATTCATTCATCCATCCATTCTCTGCTTGGCTCAAGAAGTCAAAAAGTCAGAAGATGGGAACCAAAGTCCCACCTTGTTTTTCCAAGAAGACTCATGTGGGAGGTGAGAAGGCTGGGGTGGGGGCTGGGCCATGGCTGAACCCAGCATCACAGACGTGCCCCCACCTGTGGAATGCTGGACCAGGCAGGCTACCCAACATGGGTGGAGGAGGGAAGCGTGAAAGAGCAGCAGAGATACCCAGCTCTCTTCCCAGAGTTGGGGCTGGGCCAAGCCAGTCCAGGTATCATCTCAGATTAACCAATCAGATTCAAGCTCCTGTTACTGGGGCTTCATCTCAGGAAAGAAGAGTCAAGAGTGAGGTGTGAGGATTTCTGCCTTCTAGCCTTCCACCTATCTCATTTAAAGTTGTCTTCAATATTCTTCTTGCCCCCATCCATTTAGGCATCCACTCATCCACCCACCTATCCATCCATCCATCCATCCATCCATCCACTGTCTATCATTCATCCATCCATTCATCCATTTATCTATCCATCCACCATCCACCCATCCATCCACTAGCTATCAGTGCATCCATCCACCAACCACCTTTCCATTGATCCACTATTCATCCAAACATTGTCCATCACCCACTGACTGCTATTCTACCATCCACAATCCAACCACCATCATACATCATCCACCATCCATCTGTCCATTTATCCATCTTCTTACTCATCTTTCCATCCACTCTCCCCTGCATTCATCCATGTATCTATTCCTCTATTTATCCATCTATCCATCTGCTTATCTACTCATCTACCCATCCACTAACCCAACCATCCACTCATAAATTTACCTGTTCATTTTGTGTACACAAGGGAGGTCATCACTAAAGGCTGGACACTTTTTAAGGTGTTTTCTCATTGCAGCAGGAACACTAGAGTTGTGTGATATGCTCTAATCAGCTCCCAGCTCTGCCCTGATTTGCCACGTGGCCTTGAGCAATTCATTGCTTCCTGAGCTTCCCTTCCATGATGTGAGGATGAGTGTCACAGGAATTAGAACAATCATGTTGCTGGTGTGTCTGCCCTGGGGTCCATCAGTAGCACCCAGCATACACAGGCCGGCGTAACCAAGGAGCAGATAGCATTTGGACCAAGCCTACCTTAGGTTCCCCCATTGCTTTCCCAGCCTCCCTAGACAGTCCTCGAATTGGGCAGCTGACCAGGGATGTGCTTCCCAAAGTCTCAGATCTGTTCTCTGTTCGACTTCACCTCGACCACCACGTTCCTTTTATAAATTGAAGTGAGCAGTAACTTTAGTTAACAAAAAAATTTTTTGAACAGCAACTCTTAAATACTGCTTTTGATAGGCCTGGTGAAACTGATCGCTACTTGGACATTCAGACCTCGAGCTGGCCTAAGAGGGGGTGGGGTATGACTGTGCCCGGCCCGCCTGTGCCCGGGAATGGCTGTGATCTGGGGTCCTTGCTGTTGGTTGATGTGACAGGGACTTCAGACCCGAGCCCACGCAGATCCTGGGGAGGGCACTTCTTGTGGGTCCACAGCCCCACATCTGCCGGCCTCTGTGTAGGAGGCTTCTGTTGAGAAGACCTGAGAGGCCTGGCCAGGTCTCGTTGAAATACGTCAGTGTTTCCTGGACAGCGCATGAGTCCTGTCTCTGCCGGCAACACCAGGAAAAGGGGGAAGGCTCATGTTCTCTTTTATCCAAAAACTCATTAATAAAAACAAGTAGCCAGGTCTAGGGTTGACCCTCTGGAGGTCACTATGCAGGCTAGGCAAGGGGAGGCTTTCTCTCTGTCCTTGGGAAGCCCTTGGCAAACCCCCACCTTCCTGCCCTGCCTGGCGGGGAGCATGGGGGTAGAACAGACCAGACATGGACTGAGCTCTGCCAGGATGGGCCGTTTTAACAGAGTTCTCCTCCTTCAAGTGCTTCTGGTGGAAACAGTCAGGTGTAGTCTGGACGGGATCGCAGAGATGTGGGGATGATCGTGCTTCTCCTGCTGAGGGGCACAGTTTTGGTTGTTTGCAATGGGAAGCTCCAATACTTTGGCCATCTGATGCAAAGAGCAAACTCATTGGAAAAGACCCTGATGCTGGGAAAGATTGAAGGCAGGAGAAGGGGGACAGCAGAGGATGAGATAGTTGGGTGGCATAATTGACTCAATGGACATGAGTTTGAGCAAACTCACCCAGGAGATAGTGTAGGACAGAGGAACCTGGAGTGCTGCAGTCCATGGGGTTGCAAAGAGTCAGACACGACTTAACAACTGAACAACAACAAAATGGGTCAGGGATGAATGCGATGGGCCGTGTGGGTATGCGCTGGTCTAGATCTCCAGGGTGAGCTCCTGGAGTGTTTAATGAGACTGGCTCCCCTGGGGCTGAGCCCTGTCTCCCAGATCCACTCTAGTTATTCGGGCACTTCAGACACATTGCCTCCACAATGGTTCTCGCACTCAGCTGGCCCAGCCCCCCGCCTCCCAGGTTCAGATTGAGCAGGTCTCCGGGGGACCAAGGACTTGCAGCTGTAGAAGTGCCTGGGGTGGGATGCCAGTGCCACTGGTCTGGGGACCCTGCTTTGAGACCCCTGAGCTAGAAGGGCAGAAAGCACCCCAAGTCCAGTCTGTGTCCATCTTTCTTCTCACCTTCCCCCTGCCCAGCCCACTCAGCTGGCTCCTGTCAGGAACCTGCAGGTTTGCGCCGTGGGTGCCCTGCTCTGTACCCCGGTGTCAATAGGCAGTGTAAATGTTCAGAGGGCATGTCCCCCCGCTGCCAGTGACTTGCCTTTCAGACAGACTTGTCCTTTCCGGCAGTGCTCTGGGGGCCATCCCAGCCGGTCTGTGTCCCTTGGGCAGCTCTGAGTGCAGAGCTCCCTGGAACCCTTGTCCTGACCTCTCACTGGACACCATGGCATATGGTCCTATCTCCAGTGACATTTGGGGTCTGTCACTGTCTCCTAAATGTACCTGGGCTCCTTCACACAAGGGGCTACACCTGAAGTTAGCTTCTAGCTCAGTTCATTTACCTTCAACCTCACTCTGTGTGACACAGGAAGTGCCCCTCAGCAGCCAGTCCCCCAGTGGCTCAGACAGTAAAGAATTTGCCCACAATGCGAGAGACCAGGGTTCAGTCCTGTGGAAATGGCAACCCACTCCAGTATTCTTGTCTAAGAAATCCTGTAAACAGAGAAGCCTGGTGAGTTACAGTCAGTCCATGGGGTCACAAAGAGTCAGACACAACTGAGTGGCTAACACTTTCAACACCCAGTCCCCACATGTCCTTGTGCCCGGTGCCATGGGACCCAGGTTAGGTCTTTGCTGGTGTGCAGGCTGGTGGAGAGAACTCCCGAACTTCCAAGAGGTGCTCTGTGGATTTGTCTGGTTCAGAGGTCATGGGGTGCAGCACTGCTGGGAGTTCCGTGGCCAGAGTCTGTGCTATGCCTGGTGGGGCTCCAGGAATGGGGTACCTTGCAAAGTGTATGAGTGGGCCTGACCTGAGCTGGGCGTGTCCCTGGCCGAGAAAGAAGTCGCTAACAAACTTCAGCCCCAGATGTGTTCTTGGAGAGAGGAGTGGAGTGCCAGGAGCTTTGGGGAGCCACCAGAGCCTGGGCCTGGCCATCACAACACCCCCAGCATGTGTTACCTTGCTGCTCAGGGAGAGTGTGTTTATTCTAATCTACATGCAGAAGGGGTCAGCTCTGTGGACCTGGCCACTTTCAGGGTGGCTGGCTGATGGCAGAAGGGCCAACCCAGGCCAGGCTACAGGGTCTTCCTCTGAGGATGAACCCAGGAGGCAGCCCTGTTGACTCTGAGGCCTGAGAAGGGGCGGGGCTTCCGGGGCTGGGGTGTTTAGAGGGACCATGGGCCTCCAGACCTGGGTTCTGTGGGGTGACAGAGGGCCTCCTGGGCTGGGGTCTGTGGGGTGACTGGCTGGTGGCACAGGGCAGGAAGGACCTCAGGCTGCAAGCAGGAGGCAGGTGGCTGCCTGGCCTACTTTGTCCCCCTGGGCAGGGCCGAGCAGCCCAGGTCCACAGGGAGCAGTGAAGGCTGAGGACTGACGGTGCAGTGACCGTGTGGGGCCTGGGTGAAGTCTGCCTGCTGCGGACTGTCCTCCCCATCAGGGCTCCGTGAGCTGACCGAGTTCCGGGTCCAGCTTGGCCACTAGCATGGCGCAACAGCGGTGTCCTGAGTCCTCCTTCTAGGTGGCTTGACTCACGGGGGGTCTCAGGGTCTCCTTTCCCCGCTTGTGTAAGGATCTCTTCTGTCCTGTGTGGGGGCAGTGGCGCCTCTTGATCCCGGTCAGGATCAAGTTGGCTGAAGACAATTTGCTTTTCACCCACCGACCCCAAGATCAATGCGGGACGGGCAAGCTCTGGGGAGTGGCGCTCGGGCCCACCAGCCACGCTGCCTCATTCCATAAGCCGGGCCCTCAGGGCACCCCGCTGGAGCCTCTGCAGCCAGTCTGCCCTCCTGTGATGTTCACACACCCGCTTCCAAGAGATGAGGGTGAGACACAATGGAACCAGAAAGGAAATCCAGACCTGGGTGCATTTTCAGTTTTACCCCAAAGTGTTGCCTGTGCTTACTGTTTGCGTGGAGGGTATTTCTCTTTTGGGTGAGGAAAGGAGGGTCTCACAGCATGTGCTGGAAGGGATGAAGCTCTGTGGTGTTTGTGGGGTGAGGCCTGGCCAGCGTGGGCAGAGCTCACGGCCAGGCCCGGATGGCTTCCTCTGAGCACACTGTCCCTTTTTCCTGGCACCTCTGTTCTGGTAGCTGTGGGGTGGTGTGAGCATACCCCAAATGAGAAGGTCCTCCTGGACCAGGGCAGTGTTGGGGGGGCAGTCTACCAAGCTGGGAGCTGGGATCTGGGTCCTGGTGCCCCAGGACAGGCCTGGCTCAGGTGCTTGGTTGCGGGGAGCATGTTGCTGAGGTGTGGGTCCTTTTGCTCTGTGCTCCTTGGCTCTGGAGGAGAGCGACGTGACCCCAAGTCCTGGAGGTCAGGAAGATAGGCTAGGCTAGTTTCAGGGCCCTGATCTGCACTTGCTGTTCAGAACTGGCCTCCCTGCTTCCCCCCACCTCCTGAGATACCACGTGGACACCTCTGTCAGATTTCAGGGTCCAAGGTGACCCAAAGAGCCTCCAGGAAACTCCAGATTGGGGTAGATTGATTGATTACCTTTGGTCCCCACTCACCTCCGGGAGTCTGCACCCCTCAGTGAACCACTTAAAGGTGGGGTCTTAGCTCGCTCCTGCACTGGAGGGAGCCCCTAGGTTTCCAAGAAGCATCTTCTAATAATGGCCACTCTCCTGAGAAACACGTGACGCCTGGCCTGTCAGCAGGCTGCAGCAGGGTGACCCTGGGAACCTCCTAGCCCGTGGTGGGGACTGCCTCGTGTTGGAGGGAGATGGGGCCCCCACAGAGGGGCTTTCTCCTCCCTTCTTCTCGAGGTCTCTGGGTGGAGGCAGCTATGCCCTTTCCACCCACAGGACCATGCAAAGGCAGGGCGCTGGGTGAGGTGGCCTCGGGCCTGCTGCTCAGGATTCATTGCCTCCTTTTACACGCTCAACACACACAACTGCTGCCACACATATGCACACTGACATGTGCTCACATGTATGCACTCACACACACACTCTCTCACTCCCGGCTCCAGGGGGCAGCCCACAGCCTCCCAGCGCCCTGTGTGGTTTCATGGCTTCTCCTCCAAACCCTGCCATTCAGTGAAGGAGGAAGCAGAGCAAAACACCCCCTATCGACTCAGAGAAGCCCCCTCATTCTCCCCCTGGCCGCAGGTCAAGGCTTAAATCTGCTGATTCCCGGGTTATGACCAGCCTGGAGCTACAGAAGCAGGGAAGGGCCGAGGGACTTTTCACTCTAATCACCCCCCACTTGGGATGCTGCTTGTTTGGCCAGGATAGGGTCATCAACCCCGTGGGGATGGTACAGGAAGGAATCTTGCTCAATGGGGGCCTCCTCTTTCTCCAGACCTAAAATCCTGGGCTTGGCTTGGTATTTGGATAGGGCTTCTGAGTGGGGAGGAGTGTCCTCAGGGATCTGGGTGAGAGGGGCAGACAAGCTCCAAGCCGGGTTTCAGCGTGAGGTTTGCCCAGAGCCCGGCTCCCTGGCTGGGACCCGGCCCCAAGGCAGGTGCTTAGTGGCTTCCCCGCTGTGGCCGTGGGTCCTCTGTGGCTCTCCTCTTCTTCCTGTCACTCCCTACACCTTCTGCTCTCCTCTCCTCTCTGCTTTTATGATTTGAGTTGATCTCCCAGGAGAAATTTTGGGAATGATGGACTCAGTCATGAACCCTGAGCCTAAAACAACCGCAAAACCCCAGTGAAGGACCTCGGTCCCCTGACGAGTGAATAACATGCTGCAGCCAGCCTAGATGCCAAGGTCGTAAAAGCTCCTGCTCTTGGCACTGCCTCCGGCCCTTCCAGAGAACGTGGGCTGTGAATGTGCCGGTGGTCAGAGGCCTGGGTATCAGGGGGCAGGGCCCAGGGGCAATGACACCCCCTCCCTGGAAATACCTGCCAGCCTGGAGCTGAGGGGCTCCTCAACCACCAGGGACTGGTGGTCCTGAGGGCAGCCTGGCCGGGGCTCTGGGCCTTTCCATCCAGCCTCCCTGCTACTCAAGGACCTCAGGAGAGGACAGTCTGTGCTCGTCCTACACAGGCTTCAGCAGCGTCCAGGCAGCCTTCTGCTTCCTGAGGGGCCTCGGGGGCTGTTTAGTTCATCTCCTATTCTCCAGGTGTTTTCTCTGCACCCTTAGACCTCCTCTCAGCCATGTCCAAAAAAAAGAGCTTCCCCACCATCCCCACTGGCCATGGGGCAGCCGAACGAGACCTGGGCTTTCCTGGTGGCTCCAGGCAATCACTTAACCCCAGTGACCGCAGAGGGTGGGAGGCGGGCAATGCACAGCTTTCCTTTAATCAGCAGGAAACACCGCCTTCTCTCCTAAGCTGTTTGCTCGGCCAGTAAATTAAACATGCCCTTCAAGCGTTGATTTTCCTCCAGTAGGTGAGGAGTTTGGGGAAGTAGAATTCAAACAGAAAAAAGAAAAACCACCCAGAAAAACAAAAAAGAGCCTTGAGATGGACATGCATGGATAGGAACAGGTCCTCCTTTTTGCCCAGTGCCTTCACATGAGGTGCTGGGCTCCTCACCAGCCGGACGCAAAGGCATCAGACCCTGGGGGAGGGGGGTATCCTACACAAGTCTGCTGGAGCTCTGTGCAGTCACCAGGTCACATAATAAGGTGGCATGTTAATTACTCCTCCCAATTCACCTTGGTGTACGCACCCCAGGAAGGGCTGGGGGTGGTCTTTCAATCCTCAGCAGTCTTGGATCCTTGGGATGGGTGTGCACCAGCTGCCGTTCTGTTGTTGCATTTTTGAAAGGATCCTACGAGTCAGTTAAAAAGGAACCGTTGGCCACTTAAAACATAATACTTACTTCTGTGAACGCTGCTAAATTAAATAAATGTTATCCCCATCATTTTTTAAGACTTCGGTTTCTTTTGAAAAGAAACATTTTGTTATTTCTCCCGTGCATCAGTTTGAGTCAGCATGAGGACCCCCGAAGTTCCCGTCTCTCTGGAGATGTCGCTTCCACCCTCCAATGTCAGGGAACGGGGAGGGGGCCATGAGACGAGAGCCAGGGTGACAACAGTGTTTGGGTCCCTTTCTGAGGTTTTCAAGTCCCAGAGGAGGGCGGAAGCATCCGGATCAGAGGTCATCAGGCTCCGAGCGGGGAGCAGCTAGCCTGCCACGCCTCCCACCCGCAACCCCCTCCTCCTATCTCTCTTCTCTGAGTTTGTTAATCTTACGAGTGAGATCCACCTCACATGAAAATGGACCATTTTAAAGTGTACAATTTAGGGGCACGCTCGCCACCTATGTCTGGTTCCAAAACATTTTCATCTCCCAAAGGGGACCCCGGGCCTACCAACCAGTCACCCCCACCCCACCATCACGGGTCCTATCTCTATGGGTTTGCCTTTTGTCCGTACATTTGGCATAAATGGAGTCTTAGGACTTGTGGCCTTTTGCGTCCAGCCTCTTTCACTCGGTGTGACACTCGCGAGGCTCGCCTGCATTGCCCCTGTGAGGTCGATCTTCTTCCTCTATATTAATATGAACAGCCTGTTGTGCGTCTGGACCACGTTTGTTGATCCTCTCATGTGTTGCTCCCCTTGGGGAGCCTGGGGGTAAACACTGGTGAGATCCTCACCCCCGGCCTCCCTGTTTGCCACTCTAAGGTTGATGCCAGGAGTGAAGCTGGTTTTCTGGCTGTTTGACCAGTTCGCTCCCGCTGTCCCCTCAAAGCGCCCACTCTTCATGTGCCTCAGGGCCACCCTCAGGTGAACTTCTAGGCGGCACTGTTTTGGAGACAACTGCCTCTTAGGTTGGACCCCAAAGAAAGGGCCACACTGGACAGACAAGCTGGAGACCCTTTTGCTCAGTCCCGTGATCTGGGAGCCCCCAGGGCTCCCAAGTTCATGACTCAGCAGGCCTCTGTCCTAATCTGCCTCATTAAGTAGTCAGGGGACTTTTAGGAACTCTCCCCATCCCCAGCGCACCCCTACCCCATCTCCCTCCCAGAGCAGCCCAAATTTCACATAGCTCAAGTTCTGAGTCCCCAAGAGATCTTGGGACTTGCCCCATTCCTAATTCCAAGGCTGCAGGAACAAACTGGTTCCAGAATGACTGCCTCAGCACCAACCCCCCAGAGTGGAGCCTCCCAGAGTGTCTGCGTTCCCACTACCCCCATCCCATGGAGCATGGGCATCCCTCCTGCCCTAATGCAGAACGGGCCAGTGTGTCCTCAGCCATTGCCAGGGGCTTTGGGAGCCTGGGGAGAACTCTGCTGACCCTCATTGTTCCACAAATGTTGCTGGAACCTCCCCTGGGAGCCCCTAGCAGAGGCCGCACCTCCCAGGCAGTGGGTGGTGGCTGGCCTGTTTCTATTCTGTCCCCTGTCCCAGCCGGTCCCCAAACTCGGAGCCTGGGAAGCGGAGCTGCACAGGCTGACTCTGTGTTGTCTCCTCCAGGTGACGGCGACATTGTAAATAACATGTACGGGCCGGACCCCCGACCTGCTGGCGGGCGAGAGCGCGGAGGACGAGACTGAGGACAGCATCATGTCCCCCATCCCCATGGGGCCGCCGTCCCCCTTCCCCACGCCCAAGGAAGGCTCGCCATATGAGGCCCCGGTCTACATCCCCGAGGACATCCGCATCCCCCCAGGCTTCGAGCTCCGTGAGTCCTCCATCCCCGGCGCCCGGCCTGGGCATCTGGGCCAAGAAGAAGATGGAGGTGGGGGAGCGGTTCGGCCCGTACATGGTGGCACCCCGGGCCACGCTGAACGAGGCGGACTTCGGATGGGAGGTGAGCCCTGCCGCGCGCGTGTGATTGATGGCGGCCATTTGTCTCGCGGTCCATCTATTTATAAAGCCGGGTTGATGGTGCTGCCTGAGGCAGGAGGCTGGGTCGCAGAGAGTGCTGAATTTCCCAGGCTTATTTTATCCCGCGGCTTGCATGACGCGACTCCAAAAACACCAGAGGCCTAGTGGACGCCGGGCGGCCCAGTCCGCTGCACCCGCTCTCTTCCCGGAAATGTGTCTTTAATGAGCTCATGTCTTAAACCCCTCAAGCTTCCCGTCTGGATCTTAGGTGCTAAGGCTGCCATCTCGGCAGGACTTTGGGGATCAATAGGAGTCTCCCAGAACAAGGTCTCTGCTCCAGGGAAAGTCCTCAGATGGGGGCCCAACTCCGGGCAGAGCAGCACGTGTCTGGTGACCACACTACCCCAGATGCCCCAGGTACATACATGCCCTAGGCCTCCTGTTGGTCCGCCCGGGGCAGCCAGCTGCTTAAGAGGAGCTCCCGCTTCTCAGATTAGCGGGGGCAGAGAGGAGAGTCTTGTGGTTTTGATTTCCCTGATGATCCAGGCCCGGTTCGGCAGTCCTGGAGGCTGTGTGTAACCTGGAGAGGGAGGCTGATTAGGTGGGGGTGGGGGTTAACAGCCATGAGAGGGCCTTCCTCTTGAAGCATCCTGCTCTGACCACGAAGGACACTGGGCCCCAGTTCAGGGGCTTTCAAGTTGGTCTCCTAAGGACCAGGGCCCCACGAACACATACTCTCCTCTGGTCCTGGCCTCCCTGCAGGCCCCACAGAGCCAGTGTGCAGTGGTATTTTGGGCAGGGACCCTGCCTGGACAGAAAATACAAGTGCCAACCCAGATTCCTCCTGGGTGTTTCACCACTTCCAAAAGTGCTTGGATGGTGGTCAGAGCTAGGAAGGGGAGAGCCATCCAAGGAGGGAAGAGGGCCCTGTGTGGCCGGCAGCTGTGTCCCCTGCCAGTGGTTCAGGGTGGTGGGGGGCTCAGGGCAGGGCTGACTCCCCTAACTGCTCATTGGCTTTGGAAAAGTTCCCATGCTGTGTGTCTCTCAGGGTCTGAGGTCAGCGAGGGGACATCTTTGCCCTCTGATGAGTCTTTACCATCTAGAAGGCTGCTCTTGGGGACATCACTGTTCCCTGAAGACTCAGGGTGCACAGTGCATGACCCTTGAGCATCCCTCAGGGGACCCTCAGCAGCCCTTGAACATCTCCCCTGGTCCGATCCATCAGCTTTTGAAACCCTCTGAAAGAATCTCACAGAGTCTGGCTTAGTCATGTGCTGGGGGTAGTACTGCAGACCTGAGACCCCCATTCCTTTCACAAGGGAGGATATGGGGGCGCCCCCAAATGCTGGATGCCCTGATTCTCCTGCAGGCGGGTTTGTGGTAGCACATGAGGTATGGACATCAGGGGACGCAGAAGCCCCCTACCAGGTGCCAGCTGACAGCCTGAGCTCCGTGGATGACTGAAGGTTTAGAGGGCAGTGGGTTGACCAGATGGATGAAGGAGCAGGCATACCAGGATTCACCACAGCTGAATGGTGGAGGCCACAATTGCACTGTGTGAACCGGCCTGTCTGTCCCCTGCTGTTCCCAGGTGGCTGACTCCGTGTGTGTGGCTGTCAAGGTTGGGTCACCTGCAGAACAGGAGGGAGGGAGCAAAGTGAGGAGTTGGGAGGTGAGGCCCTCTTATGCTCTTCAGAGATCCACAGGGTGGCCCTCGCTGGGCCGAGAAGAGTGTGGTCACATGATGTGACTGGTAAGTGGCTTGGGCTGTAGGATGGCCTGTCCTGGACTTCCCACCTGGCTATTTTCAGGAGGAATTTAGGGGTTTGTGTGATATGCTCAGAAGGGCCCAGACTACTGAATTAGGAGACAGCTTCAGATGTTGGAGGATAAACGAACCCTGCATGTAGCGTGATGGATGACCTTGAAGTGACCTGATTCTCATCGCCTCAGATGCAGGCCTCTGTTTGCTCTAATTTTAAAGAAACGGCCCGTATCACGGCCACCCTGGGTGCCGGGGCTGGTACAGGCCGTGCTGTTATCTACCTGGTGCCTGTTGACTTTGTGATATTATTTGTCCTCCGTGTACGTGCGGGATCGCTCCCCTCCAAGGTGCCTCCCGCCCCACCCTGGGCAGCGCCTGATTCCGGGGCCGAGACCTGACTGCCCCCTTTCCTGCTGGCCCTGGCAGGTATTTGCTCTGCGTCCACATCCTCACGTCATGTTCCAGATGCACTGTGTGACTTGCCTGACCTTTTCTCCTTGGCGAGTTCAGGCCTGACCACCTGTGCTGGGGCCGTCTCTGGGCTTCCTGGCCTTCTGTCCTGTCCCTTCCAACACAGTCATAAGCAGCTGTTGGCATCGCCGTAGTCATGGTCAAGCCCCAAGAGCAGAATCGGCCATCCCGAAACCCATGGTGAACCTGCTTTGGTCTGAAATAAATCATGAGGTTGAAGTGGTTTCTTTCTAGTTCCCTGGATCTCTGGGCAGAAGTCAAATAGCCTTACTTACATCCCCAAACAGGAGACTGCAGTGGCACTTGGATCCTGCGTCCTCTTCCCGGTGACAGTGTCTGTCAGTGGGCTCCACTGCCCTTGAAGGGCAGGCATGGCCCTTGCCTTCACTCTGCTGCAAACAGGGCCCAGACCAGGAGTGGAGAACCCAGGCTGCAGCATCTAGACCTTTCTGTGGCTCCGGACAGCAGAGGGGCCTCCAGAGGAGCCCCGAGTCCTGAGCGAGGCAGCTGACTGTGTCCTTGCACCCTGCAAATGCCTGCCCCAGGCCTGTGGTCTGCTCGGCCCCATGCAGGGTTGGGAACAAAGACGATCACTAGGAGAGCGTCAGTGTCTGAGCATCCTGGCTGGGGACACCAGACAGACTGAGGCCTGTCGCAGCAGGGCCCAGGGACACACCCGCAGGCCCACAGTCCAGTCCTGAAGGTTGTATGTGTCATTTCTCAGTGTCACCGCAGTACTGGAGCTCTGTCAGTCAGTGTGACTTGAGACTACAGTTTACATGAAACTGAGTCCCTGAAGACGACAGACCATCTTCTAGCAAAGATGGCAAAGCAGCTCCGAGAAGGAGCCCGTTGGTTCTGGATCCCGAGGGGTGGTGGGTGGTGCTTGTGTCTTAGCCTGGCTCAGAGCATGGTTGCTCCCACGGGGTCTGGTCTGGAGGTGCAGCAGGGGAGGAGGATCTAGAGAGATCCCCTTGCAGACACGGGGCAGGTGTCCCTCGGGGGACTGGCTCAAAATCAAGGTCAAACTGATGATTCTTACTGTCATCTGGAGACTTCACTGAAACAATTTTCTTTCTACTGGGAGAACAGAATTCCTGTTCTGGACCATTTCACTTAACTGAAATCCAAGGGTCCCACGTCATTTTCTTTCTGTGGTGAGGTTTCTGGTGACTCGACCCTTCTGACAAAATCATTTCTGTCCCTGCTGGGGTGGCGTGGATGACCTCGCGCCTTTCAGGGTCAAGGTAGCAGGAGCATCTGGCTTGTGCAGGTATTTTACTTAAGCGAAACAGGCAGGCACGGGTTAGCCCCGTGGCTGGGTATCCTCCTGCTGTTCACCTGCTTTGTCTTCACATTGGCGTCGGGAATATTCGATGATTCTAAACATTCCCCCCACCCTGACCCTGGGTGTTCTGGGGGAGGCCAGAAGTGAGTTCCTCATTTAGGGGAAAAGCACAGCTCTGCTCTCCATGCACCCGGACCTGGCAGCCGTGTCCTTGGACACAGACAGGAGCATGGGGGTGCGTGGAACATGGCTCCCCAGGCTCCATCTCAAAGGGAGGGGTCTGTCCCCTGCCTGGGACTCCCAGCCCCTCCCCTCCAGACACAGCCTGCCTGCTGACGCAGCCACCACTCACCCTCCCAGAATAAATCACCTCATGATTGCATTCTATTGCCCCAGGGTCTGAAAAACAATGATTTTGATCATTTGTTGAGTAAATCATGACATTTATCATCGTGCTATTTATTTTGCTAATTAAGAGATGGCTGCGAGTGGCAGGCCCGAGGGAGCCGGCTGTGGAACCCGCTCCTCGGAGGTGCCACCTGCCCCGAGGCGGGGCCCCGCAGCTGTGCTCACGTTGGGATGGCCGCACAGGCCCCCAAGGGGAGGCACGGGAGCCATTTGCACACTGAAAGTGCCCCGCTCTGCTTGTCTCCCCCAGAAAGGCGGGCTGTCTGGTGCCCAGTGCGCTGCCCAGCCTGTAACTGACACTCAGGCAACGTCTGTCAAAAAAAAAAAAAAAAAAACACACGTCTGCCTCTGTTTAAGGAGCTGGTGGAAAATGTTAACGTGAATTGATGGGGTTTCAATTATCTGAAGAATTTACTCGAGTGGATTACCTCATCCTTTTGGCCGTGGTTCCTGAATATTAATACACATGTTCATTTGCTCAATCAACAAACGTCTGTGTCTGGCCCAGGGACTGTGGGAAGCTCCAGGGTTGCCGGGGAAAGGCTGCCTGTCTCTCCAGTGCTACAGTCATGTGGTCGGTCCCCAAGCTGGCGCCTCTGGGGTCTCCACTCCCCCTGGATGGCTCTGGTGAGGGCAGGACCTGCCGGCCACCCCTGCAGACCACGGGCTGCCAGAATACCCAGAGATGCCGGATAGGGATGTTCCAGGCCAGGGCTGGTGCGCAGCTCTTCATGCTTAGATTCTGAGACACGGTTGTGAATGTGAGACTGAGTGATGATCCAGAATCCCTGACCTTGAAGAAGGGCATGGGGTTGAGGAAGTGAGCTCTGCTTGTGCCCACAGGTCCCCTACATATACATATTTTTAGAAAAAATAATGCTTCCTCTTCCAAGCCAGGGCCATGTGTCCTTAAATTAAGGAGGAGCTAAAGGTCTATTTTTGGTCCAAAGTGTCAGGAAGCCGATGAAGCCCAGTGGGGTGTCTGTTCACTGTGACTCAGGGTGTCAACACAGTGGGAGCTCGGCCTCTAACATCTCAAGGACAGAATATGGTGGGGTTTCCCAAGGCTCGTGACACATGCATAAACATGTGGTATGGAGAGCCGAGGACCCAGGATGCTTTTCCGGGTCTAAGGGCTGAGGCCACATTCACTGAGACAGATAGAGGGGCAGGTGTTTTGGGGGATCTGGCCTCTGTGCCTGGCCCCTGACACCTGCCTAAGCCTGGCTGGGGGTCAGGTGGGCACCCCAAGACTGCAGCCATGTGGCCCCAGTCTGAGGCCCTGACCTCCGTGGGGAATAGGCCTCCTCTTCTTCTTCTGCACCTACACCCTCACACTCTGGCTTCAAGGATCCTGTCGTCTTTCCTGCTGAGCTGGCCACAGAAGCCAGCATGGACTCACAAACACCCCCAGGCTCCTGCCCCTCGGGCCATCAAGTCAATACTCCTGCTACAATGGAGCACCCACCTCCCCCTGGGACAGAGTTCCCAAGGCTCCTGGGAATGGGCTTCAAGCCTTTCTAATTCCTGCTATGTAATGATCTAACAAGAAACCCCGGCCACCTAGAGACAAATGTGTGTGTTTGACTCATCGCCTAGACGAACTGGATGCCTCTGGTGGCCCCAGAAGCATGAGTTTCCTAGTGCCATACCCCCTGCATTGACCTCCTGGCACTCTGCCCCCTTCTGCCTTCTCCTCCCGGAACTGTGGGCTCCTGTCTGGCCTCCAGAGGGACAAGGCCATGAGCATCACCACAGCCAGAACTGCCATTCCCCAGGATTCAGGAAGGAAATGTCCATGCTCCAGGAGAACCAGCAGTGGCCAGCAATGAGTCTGGACATGCAGATGTTTCATCACCAGCAGCCCCTGTGGAAGTGGAGCTGCTGCTCAGGCAGTGGACAGCCTCTTCTGCACCCCAGAATCGTCAGCAGCCTCAGGATCTGGGCACTTTCAGCCCTGACCAGCCCTGTGGATGGACCCGCAGCCCCAGAGCAGCGACAGAGGAAAGCTGGGCCCAGCAGCCACTTCCGGCATTCCAGGTGACTCCGAGAGGAGGTTCACCTAGCCTGGGAGGAGGGGCAAGCCCTGAGTGAACAATGGCCGGCCGCCAAGTTTGTAGAGAAAAATGTGACAGCTGGTACTTGAAGGTCAGGACTGTCCCTCAGGTGTTTCTACGGTGTCTGAGACCTGAGAGCAGAGATGTCTGTCAGTGGGTCTCATACTGAAACCCCTGGAGCATCAGAAATACAGATGCCCAGACCCCACCCCCCAGAGACGCCAGGCTTTGGCCAGAAGAAGGGACCAGCCGTGTATCTGTCCGGGACGGTCTTGGTTTCTGCACCAGAAGTTCTAACGATCCTCCCTGGGTTTGTGAAAACTCCCAGGAACTTAGAATGTGCTGTGCGGGTAAGAGAAGCCAGTCTGGAAAGAGAGAAAGTGGGATCCTTTCAGGCCTACAGCATCTGTGTTAAGGCCCTGGCAGGAGGGGACAGCTAGGAGCACTGACGGAGCAGAGGTTTCCAAGAGGACCACCACCCTTCTCCCGCTATGAAATCTCCACTGGGGGTCCAGGTGAGGGGGCCCATTTGCCATGGGTCGCTGAGGGTAACCTGACACTTCAACAGGCAATGCTCCTGCAAGGACTGGCTTATTCCAGAGGCACCCTGAGGCCGAGTGCAGGTGGCCATGCTCTGTGACGCACACGCACACTTCCACATTCTTCCACACGCATTCTCTGCGGGGACCACACTCCAGCATTTTCTGTGCATCCTTCACCCGAAAGCTGTCACAGTGTGCTGTTGCTGACACAACTGGGGGTGGGGGCGCACCTTTCTCCTTTGTGTTTCACTCTTAGACCATCGTGTTGTGTTTACTCTTGGAATTCTAGCCATGCGGGAAAGTACTGTGGCCAGGCTGGCACAGGAGGCTAGGACTGGTTTCAGCTCCAAAGACTGAGCCTCCTGCTAGTCCAACGGCCTCACTCGCAGGGCGTGGTATTCTTGGTCCCTGTCCTTGCGTGTCCTTTCTCTCCGCCAGCACCAGAATGCACACTGGGACCTTCCTGGGTGCATCCCACCCCTCAGGGACCGGGAGCCTGGAAGCTGTCTGTACTCTGCCCTCCTCTGCCTGGCCAGCTAATTCACCCCCCGACACTGACTCTGCTTCTGCGCTGTCTGGGGTTTATTTTAGGCCTAGAAACATGGCAGGGATTTTCTCTTTCCATAGTGATTTTCTGAATGTGTTTAGGAGGCATCACATATATTGAGAAAGGGTCCAAAGTCTTAAGTCACAGCTCAATGAACGTTCACACTCATGGAAACAACACCTGGATGGTTAACAGATCTGAGGACCTCTTCTTGGGCAGTCAGATAAGAACCTGGATTCGACAACGAGGCCATCCTGTGGGAACAGGGCCGAGTGGGAGGCAGCCTGGGAGCGCTGGGGCAGAGGGGGTGAGGGACACAGAGGCCAGCGCCATCTCGTTTCCCCAGGAACCGCTCCCAGTACAGCTCCTCTGCCATCTCTCCCAAGCACCATGACATCAGGTCCAGACGTTTTTAGCCCAAGAATGCCATGAAACCCTGCACTATCTTCGGCCCAGCTCCGAGGCGCGGGTATATAAGGAATTTTCGGAAAAGGACAGAGAATGACTAAGAATACCTCCCTGGTAGTTCTTCTTTATTTCCTTAAGGGGTAATAACTCAGCCACAGTCCAGCAGAGGGTACTTTCTTTAAATAGAGCATTCTGATTCACAAGCGAAAAAGGAAATAAATATTTTCTTTTCATATTCAAGAGACGTCCATGAATACCAACTTCTTAAATGGTATTTTACCATCCGCATCTCTCTCTCTCACACATACACACACACACACACACACACACACACACACACACACACACACACATATACACACAAGTGACAACAAGCATCCTCACCCCAGAATGGCTGCTTGTGAACCAGAGATGTGGATTAGACTCAGGTTGTCAGAAGGAAGAGAGAGGAGGGAAGATGGGGGGATGGCGTCTTCGCCCGGGACCCAGGCTCACCCTTCCTGCTGGCGCTCTGTATCCTCGTCCCCTCTCCCCCTCCTTTCTCTTTTATCCTTAAAGGAAGTGGAGTCACACATTCAGGGATCATGGCAAAGGCACCTGGGTCCTTGTGCTGGGCAGGACTGGTGAGGCAGCCTGCTGGGCAGGCTGACCAGGTCAGGAGCATGGACAAGAGGGAAGCCCTGGCATTCACTAGGTATCTGCTGTATGCACATGCCAGCCATGCCAGGCTCTTTCTGATGTGTGATTCTCATCCTGTCTGTGATTAGATCCCATGCCCCAGCCTCATGGACTACACTGGGCACTGGCAGGCACTAATGCCTACCTCCTGGGTGCCCCACTGTGAAATTCTCCAGATCCCTGAGACAGCTTTCAGCCTTGCTGGAGCCAGGATTCTGAGATTGTCCCAGGGTGCCAAGAGCCTGGCTGGTGGGAGATGTGTTCAGTTCAAGCAAGAACTGTGGGGACCCCATCCCAGAAGACCAGTCTGTGAGGCACAAAACCCAGATTCCACCCCCCATTCGAAAGAAAATCTTTTTCACCCATTTGCCTCAGGCTTGGATCCCTTGAAGCTATTGTTCTCAAGTGAATGTGCTGAGAATTCTTCAGGCACCTTCAAAATGCAGGTTCAGGGCCCCACTCTTACCTGTGTGTGTGTGTGTGTGTGTGTGTGTGTGTGTGTGTGAGTCAGTCAGTCAGTCGTGTCTGACTCTTTGCAGCCCCATGGACTATAGCCCACCAGGCTCCTCTGTCCCTGGAACTCTCCAGGTGAGAATACTGGAGTGGTTTGCCATTTCCTTCTCCAGGGGCTCTTCCCAACCCAGGGATCAAACCCAGGTCTCTTGCACTGCAGGCAGATTCTTTACCATCTGAACTACCAGAGAAGCCCCACCCTTACCTAGTGGATTAGAATTCCTGATGGGGGTCCCCAGGAATCTGCATTCTAATTAGCAGTGGAAGAAGGGGCATTAGGAGTTCTCCATTTATGGGTGGAAGCCCAGAGAAAGAGGCTTCATTTGAATCTACCTGCACTCCCCCACCCACCCTGTGTGTCCCACCACCACTGGACCCCAGAGCCGGGAGCAACCTGACTGACCCACTGTCCTCCAGAAGGACCTTTAGGCAGCAACAGAGGCTGGGGAAGTGGCTCCAGAAGGATCCCACCCCCACCATACAGCTAGCCATTAGCATGGCTCTCCTTGGGTGGGTAGCCCCCTGGAAACTGAAAAGCTACAAGATCCCTCTCTCAAGGGCATTGCAGTGATGGTCAAGGTTGGGGGAGGGCCCAGACACCAACTGTCCATGTCATGCCTGGAGATTACTTGGTACATCATCATTTCTCACCTTCACTGTGCAGGTGGGAGGTCCAAGCCCTAGAGAGGGAAGGGGGTCCCGCAGGGTCATAGAGTAGTTTGGCACAGGAGCAAGAGACCAGGCAAGGGACTCTCAGGCAGCTTCCTTCAGCCTTGCCTCTTGACTCTGCAGTTCATGCAGACAGCATGTGCTGAGACCACGGACTGGGCAGCCCCCGACCCCTCTCCAGAAGTTAGGGCAGCCCCCAGCCCACGTGGGCACTCTATCCTCACCACTCTGTCCAGGCCTCAGCTCCTCCATGGGAATGGGGACCAGTAAGGCAGAGAGTGGTCCAGATATAGCCCTTGGCCTCCTCTCTTTGTACCTGCACTGCCGGCTCAGCCAGGGTGGCTCTCAGGTTTGGCCTGGGCTGCCTGTGGCCCTGCCTTCTCCAGGCTGACCTTGCCTTCAGGAAGCGTGTGGTGGGATCCACCTGCTGAGACTGAGGCATCTGCAACATCCCTCATTTACACGGAAAGATTATGTCAAGTACTTTCCCAGAAGTGGCCTTTCATAGACTATAACAGGCTGGAGGGCAGCCCCTCTGAGCTCGGGCAGCTACTGGCCAGGCGACTTCCTGGGGACCCTCAGCACGGCCTTGGCAAGCCTGTCATCCACTCCTTCCCTCCCTGCTGGTCAGATGAACGTCCCAGGCCTTGCAGGCCATAAAAGGTCTCCCTGGGTCATGGGACAGGGTGTGGACCTCCCCGCCAGGCCTGCTTATCAGAGCTTCTCTCGAGGTGAGAATTTTTGTGGGCTGGTCACCTCCAGGTTAGGAATGTGCTCTCATCATGTCACAGGCCACTTCGGCTCAGCCAGAAACCAGGGTGACCCAACCGCTCCCCTGCCCGTCGAGGGGCAGTAGCCGCCGGAGATCCCCTGCAGGACGTCCTCTCCTGCTCTGTCCAGGGCTGGTGTGGTGCTTCCTCCGCTCTCTTGGGCCCACAGGACACTAAGATGTGGCTGAGTTTGCTCTGATGGAGGTCAGGTCAGGCCAGGACGCCCTTTGCGTGTGAGAGGTCAGCCTGGGCGCACAGCAGGAAGCCCCATGGGAACAGCTGGAGTCAGCGTTCTGGCGCATGGTGGCCCCTGCCTGCTTTCACATTGTTTAGAGCACAGAGAGCAGAATGGCCTAAAGGTGATATTTCAAGTTAGCCGTTGGGTGTAGGTGGTGGTGTCTCCTCCTTGGGGTGGGAAGATGCTGAGTCGAGGACGCCCTGTCATTACTCAGGAGACAGCGTGCTGGTCGCTGCTCACCTGTGTGCCCGGCTGCCTGCGACACATGACGCCATGTTTCCAGGCAGTGGCTTGAAGAGAGACGCCGCGCTCCGGGGCAGCGCCCAGGGTGTGCATGTGCCACATCCTGCCCTTCTGTCCCAGCTGCGTACCCCTCTTCCCGGCCAGGCAGCGCGGGGCTGGGATCACCAGCCCCCAGTGGGCCGTAGGAAGTACCTTGTCTGGCTTTCAGGCTGCGTCCCTGCCTCCTGGGCTAATGCCCAGTCTAATTGCACATCCCATTGTGTCGTCCCTGTTCAATCATGTTCAGAAATACCTCCATCCCCTCCTTGCCCATTCAGATCTCTCTCAAGTCCATTCTGGCTTATCAGCACAGCCATTTCAGGAGCGGAGCTAAGATTTCTGCCATTTAGGCCCGAGGCATTGTCTGTCCCTGTGGCGGTGGAGATAAACCCTCACCCAGAACAAAGTCGCAATGACCTTTTACAAGTAGAAGCAGCCTTGTTTCCCTCCAGACTCATTTATCAGCCTTCCTTTCAGCCTGGCGCACAGCAGAGGCCTGGGAGAGCGCTGCCAGGCGGGGGGTGGACAGGGATTAGGATGCCCGGCTGCTTCGTTCTCTGAGGCCCCTCAGGGTCTATGGGGACAGAGCTGTGCGTGGCTCTGGGGAGGGGCGGCGCTCACCAAAGAGGGTGGGGCTTGCAGTGGCTGGGTCTGGGCAAGGTGGCCATGTCCCCTGCCCTGGCCTCCTTCAGAGCCAAAGTAAAACCTTGTGGACCAAGCCTGAGGCAGGCTGGACATAAGTGGCAATGATGCTGATGAAATGGCCTGCAGCTCTGGAGCCTCCAGGCTGGCCTCTGAGCTTTGCAGCGGCTCACAGGTTTGCCCCACAGACTCCAGATAGCCTCCTGGCATCAGGCCAGCTCAGCAGGAAGCTGGGAGGAGAGGTCTCTCCCAGGCCAGATACCATAAGAGTCAACATGGGTGGTGCTTTGGGGCAGAGGCCCTTCCCAGGAAAGTATTTCTAGAAGGTTCCAGTTGCCTTGGCTCCTGGAACTTGGGTCACATGGGAACAGCTCGTGGATGGACCATAATGAGCTTCATGTGTGTGAAGAACCCCAGGACCCAAGGAGCATGTGCCCCTTCTTTTAGTCTGAAGTCTGAGCTTTCAGAGGTGACTGGCACCCTCGGGGGTCCAGGCTGCAACCCCATATCCTCTCTCCCCACCACCCCGGGAGACTGGAGGTTCAGGTCCTCAGGGTCAGTGGGGGCTGAGCTCTGGAACTCCTTGGTACAGGTGGTAGGTCCTGGGGTGTGAGACACCCCTAAACCAGAGATGGGCCACGTTGGCTTTCTCTCTTCCCCTGTCTTTGCAGCAGGGACCCCACAGCGATGACTGCCCCGGCTCTGAGGGGTCCCTTTTGTTGCGCAGCTGCACAACTAGGGGCCTCCCGGGAGCGCTGGAGTTACTCTTGGCAGCACCTGAGCCTAGGCAGAGGGCAGGCCCAGCTCACCTGCCAAAGTCGCCCTGGATGTGGCAAGAGTCTTTGTAGGCTCAGTGAAGCTTGACTTTAGACTCAACATTAAGAAGAGACTGAACTTCCCTGGTAGCTCAGTTGGTACAGAATCCACCTGCAATGCAGGAGACTCAGGTTTGATTCTTGGGTCAGGACAATCCCCTGGAGGACAGCATGGCAACCCACTTCAGTATTCTTGCATGAAGAATTCCATGGGCAGAGGAGCCTGGTGGGAGACAGTCCAAGGGGTCGCAAAGAGTGAGACATGACTGAGCAACAAGCACTAAGCACAGCACAGCACGAAGAAGAGACCACGAGGTCGCCCCTGGGATCTGAAGAATGAGCTCGTGTCTCCCTGACAGTGTGCTGACTCCCCTGAAGATGCAGTGGAGGTTGGGGTGCTTGTCCTGCCCTGGGCCAGCCTAACCAGTGGCTCTGGGAGGAAAATCCTCCGGGAGATGACTGCCCAGAGGCTCCAGCATCTTGTCCTTTTACTGGCCCTAAACACCCTACCAGGAGATGCCGCCTGCAGCTGTTTGCCACAGACTTCAGTCCGGACCCTGTGGTGGATGGGAGAGAGTGAGTGATGGATGAGAGGTTGGGGGAATGGAAGAGGAGGAAGGGAAGGAGGAAGGATAAGAGGAAGAGGAGGAAGACATTAGGGATGAGGGCCTGAGCGAGGACTCTGGGCAGGCTGCTTGGGAAGCATGAATCTTGTTGCCTTCATTTGAGGAGGGAGACGAAAAGGGGTCCAATTTGCATTTTGATAAAAGTCTTCAGACTCCACTGCTGCTGTCTCGGAACTGCAGGAGAGGCACTTCCCTCGTCTGTAAAGCCTGCTCTGGTGGGGATGACTCAAGTGCTGCTGACTTGAAAGCCCATCCGGAGATGGCGGACATGAGTGCCGGATTGAGAGGGACTGACATAGACATTCTGGGAGCAGCCCAGCCTGGGCCCTGCCTGTCCGAAGATCGCTGGACCAGCTAAGTTTCCAGAGCCTCTGCTGCCTGCTCCATACATCCAGTAGCCCAGGGGATCAATCCCTGGCGAGGTTCAGACTGGTCATCACCAGAGCTTCTGAGTCAGCCCTGAGGACAGATGAGGGATGGCCCCTCGGAGCAGTGGGCCCTCAAAGGTCATCGCAGGACCGAGGGCAGTAGAGTTGCTAGTTTCCCTGTGCTGCACCCTCAGGCCTGGGCCCCTGCCGTCACCCACACTTTCTTCACTCAGACAGACGTACAGTCCATGCCAGGTCCTGACCCTACAGGCTCCCTCGGGAACCTATGACCCACTAACAGCCTGCAGATGACACCAGAATCCCCCAACTTTTGAGGGTCTGTCTAAGATCGACCTCCTTATTTAATCCCCCTTGGAATCTAAAATACATTAAGGATGGGGTCCCCCAGACAGTGGGCCAGTGGGCCCAGAGCAGGCTGTGAACACAGGGCTCCCACTCCCCACCCAGGACTGCAGGTCCTCGGGCCACTCCCAGTATCTGGGTGGGTCCTCTGAGCCTGGACAGAGGAGGCAGGTTCTCCAGCCAGATACCCTGGGGTGGACAGCGTCCTGCTCCAGGTCAGCGCTTCTCCCCGACCTTCCTCTTCCTTTACTGAGCTGACAGACCCAGAGGAGTCCCTCCTTTGCAGGCCTGGGGTCCAGCCCGTAGTGCGGATCTAGCATCTCTGGCTTCCTGCTTAACTGTCCCTGCCCAGGTCCACAGACATTACACGTCCACCAGGCAGGGCACTGAGGGGCCCGCTGCCCCCTGGGGGCATGACTGTCCTAAGCCCCCCTGGCCCCTGCCAGTGCCCTGCACCTCTGGATCAGAGGCTGAAGATCAGGAAAGCTTTGTAGCTGTCCCTGCGTCAGGCAGAGAGAACACTTCCTGGGGCAGCCACCCAGCTACTCGAGACCCTCACGGTCCTCAGAGGCAGTAGCCTTTAAGGGTCAGGCTTCGCCCCCTCCAGCAGCCCATGCTGCTCTCAGGGTGCATGGCTCTTTGAGGTGGCTCCCCTGGGGGTGTTGTCTGGCCCTGCACATCACCTCCTGGGGGATGTTCCTCCTCTCTATTTTACAGAAGAGAAAACTGACTCTTGGGAAGAGCAGCTGAGGTTACTGATGGAGCAACTGCCCTCTAAGACATCAGAGTTCTGCTCCCGACCTGGGGTTTGTTTTCAGGAAATGGAGGCGTGTCTCCTGCTGAGGGATTCTAGACTTGGGGAGACTTAGAGAAACGTGGGAGAGACTAGGAGAATTCGGCAGACTTGGGGAGAGGCTGGCAAGGCCGCCCCACTGGTTGCCTGGCACCCTGGGTGTCAGGGCTGTTCTTGGATCCTTTATCTGAAAGCGCCTTTGAAACCCCAAGACAGGCAGGACCTGCCATGCCATTATCAGAGTGGTATCACCCCCATTAACACTGAGCAGGCGGGGGTTAGAATGGCCACTTCCAGCCTTTCTTTCTTTGTTCCTTTTAAACATCAGATAAATTTGTGAGGCTTTCTGAGAGGCAATATACAGGTTACTAAGATGTGTCACAGGGGCTAGGGGCCCAGAGAGTGGACAGAGACCCAAATAGCCACCCCTCAGTTTCTTCACTTGTTAAGCAAGTGTTGAAATGAATTGTCCTGAAGGCAGCTAAGAGATGGGGAAATGAAATGCTGGGGAGAGATTTCTTTGCTGGATCTGGGGGAAAGAGTGGATAATTTTTCAGTGGACATCCTCCCCCGCTACAACCTAGTGGTTGAAATTTCCGTAGAAATGTTTCTGTCTTTCCACCATGAGCTGAAGGGCACATGAGTTTTCATGACCTCTCGAATGCCTCTCTGGAGGACACAAATGCCCCCTCTCTGATGTCCACTTGTAGACTAGAAATGCTTATCTTCAGTAGGGCTTCCCCAGTGTCACAGTAGTAAAGAATCCATCTGCAGTGCAGGAGATGCAGGTTTGATCCCTGGGTCGGGAAGATCCCCTGGAGAAGGAAATGGCAATCCACTCTAGTATTCGTGCCTGGAGAATCCCATGGACAGAGGAGCCTGGTGGGCTACAGTCCATATGCTCACAAGAGTTTGACATTACTTAGTGATTAAACCACTATCACCACATTTTTGATACTTTTAAAACATAGGCCAAGTTGTGTGAGCCCCACATGGCAACCTTCGACTTTGCATATTCTTGTTAAGTCTGTTCCCCAGGACAATCAAGGCTGGCACATTTTCTGAACTGAAGGGTCAACGTGGGGCCCTCAGGTGGCTCCTGCCCCAGCACCCTGCCGTGGTCTCTCCTCGCAGGAGCTCTGCTCCCCTAGACAGCCTTTTCATCTCTAACAGGTTCCCTGTCCCTGAAGCCACAGAGACACATGGGAACAAATGCAGCCAGACTCCTGCGGCCCCTCCTGAGTAGTGCAGAGAGCTGCGTCCTGGTTTGTTTCTTATGTTTCTCCAGGAAGTCACACAGGGGTGAGGGGGCAGGGGTCTTCAGGATGCATCCCTGACATCCCACTCAAATCCTCAGACACTGGATTTAGTGCACGAAGAGACCTTCGACAGTCACAACATGTCTGCCACTGTGGCCTTGGTGAATTCTTGCTCAGTGGAGGTTTTCAAATTATCCAATTTAGAGGAAGACATCAGTCGAATTACTTTCAAACTGTGGTACTGGAGAAGACTCTTGAGAGTCTCTTGGACAGCCAGGAGATCAAATCAATCAATTCTAAAGGAAATCAACCTGAATATTCACTGGAAGGGCTGATGCTGAAACTGAAGCTTCAATGCTTTGGCCACCTGATGCAAAGAGCTGACTCATTGGAAAAGACCCTGATGCTGGGAAAGATTGAAGGTAAGAGAAGAAGGGGGATGACAGAGGACGAGATGGTGTCAACAACTGATTGGAGATGAGTTTCAGCAAACTCTGGGAGATAGTGAAGGACAGGGAAGCCTGGCGTGCTACAGTCTATAAGGATGCAGGGAGTCGGGTGCAACTGAGCAACTGAACAACAACAACTAATTGGTCGAATGGATACTAGAAACTAGAAGAATCTGCTACTGCACCCAGAGTCACCTGCAAAGTACTAATGAGGGGGTGGCTGCACCCGGATGTTCACTCTCAGAGTCTGGAGGCTGGAGACCTCAAGGATGTAGCCTCTGGGGGAGGGAGGTAGAATCTGTCCCAGGCCTCTCTCTGGACCTTGGCAGTTAGCCGGATATATCTTTGGCTTATCCACATATCAGCCCAAGATCTTTGCCTGTGTCCAGGGGGCTCTCCCTGTGGGCGTGGGCATGTCTGTGTTCCTTTCTGGAAAGACATCAGTTTTATCAGGTTAGAGGCCCACCTTCCCTATATGGCCTCATCTTAACTAATTACATCTGTCAGGTGCTATTTCCACCTCAGGTCACATTAGGAGGTGCTGAGGGTTAGGGCTTCAGCATAGGAGCGGGGCGGGGTGGGGGCACAGTGCAACCTATCACAGACTCTCAAACACCCAGGCTGTGTGATTCGCAGGTGCTGTGGGTTGCAGGAGCCAGTGCAGGCACACACCTGGTCCTATGTCCCTGTGTGGATGCTGGAACCTGAGGCCTACCAGCCAGGTATCCTCACAGGACACCAAGAAGAGGCTGCCTGGACTGAGCAGTTTAGTTGGTGACAACTTTGAGAACCCAAGTCAGAGTTATCAGAGACCTTCCCAGGGTCGGCATCTTTAGCCAGTTCCAACATCTTTCATTCAAAGATAAAACCAGTGACATAAACATCAGGACTGGGTCGACTGCTCTTCGAAACCCTTCTTGTCTGTACCCTGTTGTGTGTGAGAGTGGGTGTGAGTGAGTACATGAGCTTGGTGAACCCACAACCGAGAAAACCTGAGGAATGTGGCTCCCAGCAGGCCTGAGAACACGTTTTCTTCAAGTAGAAGAAACTGGCTCGGGGGTAACAGACGTCATGTGGAGACTTGAGAGAGACGTGGTCGTCAGGACCAAAGCTGTCCGAGATCCCAAAGAGCCCTGTAGCCCCGAGACAGCACTGCCGCTGCGGGAGCTTTGGCCGCCTGGAGGCCCTCGAGTCCCCCAAGGACAGTGTGGGGTGAGCCGGTGCGGTGGGGGCTGCCTGCTTCTGCCCAGTCTTCCGGTTTCAGACGAGTCTGACCCGAGCCCAGGTCGGCCGACCCGTCACTGCACTCTTCCCCGAGGGCCCTCGGGAGTCCAGTTCAAAAGGAAGTGGTTAAAAATGGATGGCCGGCAGGGAGGAGCGGAGAGGGACAGAGGCCCAGCGGTTGGCTAATTGGAGCGCGGCCCTGGCTGGGGGAGGCTGCGCCCCAGACAATGTGCTCCCGAGTTGGGAGCTGAGAAGGCCCGGCGGGATTGTTATCGAATTAGTTGAAGTCAGAACCCCCTGAATGCAGGAAAGAGGAGAGGGGAAATGAAGGCCCGGGTATAATGCGGCCTAAGTGAGGGGCCCCATTCACTGCCCCTGAAAAGGCCGGCTTCCTTTCTCGGGGACAGAGGAGGCCAGCACACTTTTGTCTGGCTGGGGGCGGGGCTGTGCTCGGAGGGTATACTTACCTACAGCCAGTGACAGGCGGGGGACGGGAAACGGGGGCATTGAAAAGAACTCCCAGTGCCAGTGGAGAGGTGACAGCAGACACATTCACTGGGCACTCATCAAGAGGCTCCAGTGAGCGACCCCCCCAGGGGACTTCCTGGGACTATGGGCCTGGTCACCCAGGGTAGGGGGCCCTGCCCGCCAAGGACCCTGACCTCCTCCACCCAGTTGTGTGGCTAGGCCATTAAGTTCTCTGTCTGCACTTAAAATCTGGAGATGTAATACATGCTTCAGTGGCCGACCACGTGTGTAAGAAGTAGATCTTAATAGTTGAATTAGAGAATAATATTATTGAAAGTGGCAGTTAAACCTGTGAAATACAGAAATGGACCCGCCAAAAACCTGAACAGCCAAAAATAAGGGGGAGGGGATCATGCAGGTTATGTAAAAATAAATACTCAACAAAGTGCTATGCTCAGTAAATATTTGTTGAATTCACACATTAATTAATTTTCCAGATGAGATTTTCCTAATCCATGTTTTAAAGAGATTAGGGATTAGGAAGGAGGCAGGATCTGATTATGCAGTGGGCCCGGAGGAGATGAAAGGAGCATGGTGTGTGTGAGGTTTGGGGGCCTGGACGGCTCAGGGGGAGCCCAGGACAGGCTGGCCCGGCCCTGGGTAATCCCACTATCGGAGAGGCTGACTTGCTATTCACAGTCACCCCCACCCCATGGCGCGGGAATGACTGCCATGGCCACTCTTCCCTCAGAGTGTGGGCAGCATGCCCTGGGTTAGCCGCCGAATCTCCAGGTCCCATGCAGCTAACCCTCTCATGGGGGGCTCTGAAAGGCCGGGGTGCAGAGGGCCCCGATTCCAGACTCCAGGGCTTTGCAGAAAGTGAGGTGTCCAGCCGCCACCCCTGCCTGGTCCAGTGTTGTCCTGACCAGCACATGATGGTGCTCGCTTTCCCCAGCGGCTCCTGGAGTCAGGGCTGAGTTCATGGCACCTGCCTTGTTCCCGTTGCTGGCAACACTGAGCAGCACCGCTGGCCCAGGTTTCTCAACAAGGGGCCTTGCCAGGGTCACAGAGCTGCTGATAGGGCCCTTGAGAACCCACTGACCCGCCATGGACCTGGGCCCAGCCATAGCCCTCTCCTGTGTTGACCGCACAGGGCTATCTGGGGAACACCAGGGGTCCCAATGGGTCGCAGCTGGCTTTTGGGAGGGAATCGAGCTGTTGGCCCTTTGACTTCATGTCAAGGTGTCATGGGGAGTCTGACTGTGCCACTGCTCACTGGGGGCCACGCGTCCTTCCTGTCCAGGGATGGGGGTGGGGCAAGCCTGCCAGGTGCCCTGCAGGGACAAAACCAACGTGGACAGCAAGTCCTGACCCTGTAGAGGTGCCTTGGGGCTGAGCCTCACCCCCCTGTTCTGGAACCTGCAGGAGCTTTCTGCCCAGCATTGCAGACCGAACATGTCTTCTGGGGTCTTTGATGTTGACAGGGACCTTGACCTGGACACTGGGGAGCAAACACAGCCATGCCCAAGTCCTGGGCTCATTCAGCTGTTTTCAGGGAGAGGCCTCTGGGTGGGCTTGGACCTGTGCCCTTGGAACAAGCAAACACACAATTATTCATCACGAGGCACCCAGAGTTCCCACGTGTGTCCAGTCTGGGGAGCAGGAGGGCCTCCTGGCAGCCCAAATTGCCCATCTCAGAGCAGACCTGGGGCTCCCAACCCAGGACAATTTGTCAGGGCCTGTGGGGTAGACACCCGGCCACAGTAGGAAATGACATGTACTGTCTACTTTTCCTGGGGACCAGCAGTCTGTCTCCTGAGTGGCAGCAAGGAAATGGCCCCCAGGGAGGCGAGGTGATGGGAACTGGGGACCAGGTCTGGGGGTCCGATGAGAGGTGAGGCCTTTATGAAGCTGTTCAGCAACAGTGTTGCAGCGAGTGAATCTGTGACATGTTCCGGTCTCACTCGAGCCTCACAGAGAGGGGGACGGAGGCATTCCAAGTGTCCTCTGCGGGGGAGCCTCAGGCCTCGTGTCTGGTCCAGGAAGGGAGCACCCGTATGAGAGGCTGAGCAGCCCACGTGGGGTGCATGGAGCCCAGGCCGCCTCTGTGTTCCACCATGCACCCACTCCCAGGAGGGTAGACACAGCCCACAGAAGGAGCAACTGGCCATGTCGGGGCCAGAGTCTGAAGGATGGTGGCGGTGGAGGAGGCCTTCAGGCAGGCGGACACATCCGCACAGGTGCCAGGGCGCCAGCTCCATCCACTTGCATCTCCAAAAGAACTTCCTAGAAAGAGTTTTCACTCAACGGCTTTATCCCCTTTTGATGACTTGGGAAGAAATTCAAGATTTCAAAATCCTAGGTCATTTAATTAACTCCACTCCTTCAAGTGCCCCTAGTGTGCGAGCACCCTGGACAGAGGGCCCAGGACTGGCTTCCTTTCCAGCAGCACGTTTGACGACCTTGGTGCCTCTGGCCTGCTCTCAGGGCATAGATCCTGAAGGTTTGCTCTGGGGAGGCCAGTGCTCATCCCTTGACAGTTCCAAGAAGGAAACAAAGTGCATTTGAAGTTCAGAGTCGCTGGGCTGAGCTGATGTAGGAGTGGATGCTGCTCTAAGGCAGCTACCTTCAGACTGATCACCTTCTCTGCTTGCGGGCAGCAGCTGCCAGAAGCCGCACTGCCTGATTCGCTGTCCTGTGGCAGGGTGGCCCTGAGATCCGTTTCCAGAGCCCTGGATTTGAATCCTGGCTCTGCCATCTGTGGGGGCTTCCCTGGTGGCTCGGATGGTAAAGCCCCTACCCGAAATGTGGGAGATTGAGGTTTGATCCCTGGGTTGGGAAGATCCCCTGGAGGGGGCATGGAAACCCATTCCAGTATTCTTGCCTGGAGAATTCCATAGAAAGAGGAGCCTGGTGGGCTACAGTCCATAGGGTCAAAAAGAGTTGGACACGGCTTTCACTTTCTGCCTTCTGTTAGCTGGGTGGCTTTGAAGACATTATGCTGCCTCAGGGTGCCTGCCTAAAAGGCACCTGGCCTCTCTGGCTGTTGCAGGGAATAGGCAGTTCAGCACCTGCCCAGTATGTCCTGTGTCCCGAGGGCCGGTCCTTCTGCAGCCTGTGAGGGTCCCACAGTCACAGTCAGGGTGTCAGCCCTCAGGGTCCCACCTCCAAGGGGTGGCAGGAGGCCAGTGGAGTGACTCCACAGAGGCACTCTTGGCTCTGTTGACCTGTGGGACTCAGGACTCCCTGTAGTAGGCGGTATAGGTTGTTCAACTCACCAGATGCCCTGAGCACCCCACCTTGTTTGTGACAACCAAATGTCTCCTGGCATTGGCATTGCTGAGGTCTCCTGGGCAGTGAGACCTCGGAACCTGAGTGGGAGCTTGTGACCTCCTTTCCAGCTTCTTCCTTTGAAACAGTTTCCTGTGCTGCTCTCAGCCAGGACCAGGAGTCCCTGGGAAACTGTGGGGCTTACGGGTCCAGGAAGCCCAGCTCTCTGCCCTCACCTGCACCTCAAGCCCCGTCCTGCCCTGGTCCTCCATGGATCCCCCTGCCCAGTGACCAGCATCAGGAGATGAGTGAGTGTGATCAGTACTATTGAGGCAGGATCTGGGAGGTGATGCAGCCAGTGAGTGCAGGACCGGGTTGGGGGGTCCCATCCACAGGGCTTCTGGCCTGAGCATCACTGGTTCTCTATGTGAAAGGTCTGGTCTGAATTGAAGCCCAGTTTGGGGACCCCAGGTTTGTCATGAGGCTGCAGATGTCCATGAGACCACAGCTGAGTCACGGAGAGAGCGGGGCAGGGGCTCTTTCTGCCCCCTTACAGCCTGCTGTCTGGCTCTGAACGGGGACACACTGGTGACCCATCCAGACCCAGGGGTGTGCCAGGCCTGGGCGGGGTGGGGGCGGGGCCTCTGAGGGCACAGGGGACGTGGCCAGCCTGGGTTGTCTGGCACCACTGTGGCTTCCCTCCAGGACCGCATGTGAAGGCAGAAGCTCTTGGTGATGGAAGGAGCCCTCACTCTTGGTGTTTTTCTTTTGCATGAATGGGCATTCGTGCTCTCATACAGGGTGGGAGGTGGCACCTCTGTGGTCAGAGGAGACTTATTCTAGCCCTCCCTGTGCCTGGGAGATGGGGAGCGGACATGGACATAGCCCTGCAGAGTCCACACACACAAGGGCACCTTGGGCTTCTGAGTCACTCAGAAGGGAACTCTCTGGGCTCTGCAGGTGCTCCGGGAAGGACTGATATCAAGTGGCATCCGGTGGCATTGAGTGTCTTAGTCAAAAGGGTGGGATGTTATGGCTCCAGTGACAAGAAAAAAAAGGAGTCGTTGACCTGGGGAGGGTTTATGCTGGAATAGCAAAGAGACAAAGAGATAAGGACATGAATAAACCATAGACTGGGATTCACCAGCAGGGTCACTCTCAGAATCTCAGGAGTCCAGGCAACACCCCGCATTCAGCAGCAGAGAATGCAGCTCCACTGTGGTCCTGATGGGGTTATCCCAACCTCTACACTCCCCTACCGTGACCTCAGGCAGGCTGGAGCCAGCCAGGCCTCCCTTTACCTGAGGGGTTGGGGGATGTGACCTCCATACAGGGCACTTCTCTGGAGTGGCTGTGGGGGGGCTGTTTCCTCTGCATGTTTCAGCTGGAAGCGCCCCAGGTATGGGGGGGGCTGGGCACCCAGGTAAGCTTCCTGAGACCCCAGGTCAGCAGACTTTGTCAGCATCGATCTACTGCTACAAATGCTCCTTTTGCTTTGGAGTTTGCCTGCCAACTGATCCAGGAGCCTCAGCCTCACCTCCCCATTCCCTGAGTTCTGGGCCATGGAAGTGTCCTATAGGCTGGGACTGTCTCCAGAATGGTCCAAACTGGATGAATAAGAAGGTCTGGTTAAGGATGATATTCTAGGAAAGTAGCAGCAAGTAGTTGCCTTCTAACCCTCCAGAGCTAAGTTGTTGTTTTTCAGTCAGTAAGTCTATCCAGCTGTTTGTGACCCCACGGACCGCTGCATTCCACACCTCCCTGTCCATCCCCAACTCCCAGAGCTTGCTCAAACTCATATCCATTGAGCCAGTGATGCCACCAACCATCGCATCCTCTGCTGCCCCCTTCTCCTTTTGCCTTCAATCTTTCCCAGCATCAGGGTCTTTTCCAATGAGTCAGCTCTTTGCATCAGGTGGCCAAAATGTTGGAGCTCCAAAGCTGAGTGACAAGGCCCAAAACTGTTTCTTTCATTTATTCTTCTGCTGCTCCATTAGCAGAATCCTTATTCTGCACAGGAAATAATGGAGCACTTTCTAGAGATATTTATAAGAAGGACCTCTGACACTTTTAGGCTGCTTTTTTTCCTCAACTACAGAAAAATCAGCAATTATTAGTTTCATCTTGTTTTAAAAAGTAAAACAAGGTGTGAATGTCCAGAACATAATTATAGTGAATTTTTCTACCAGGAAATGGTGTTTTCTGTACTGCATATACTTCTGCAGCTAAACTTGGCTGTCGTGGGCTTGCAGATGGCTGGATTGCAAGAGTGGTAGGACAGGCTTCCAGGTGGTATTGTCTCTATAACCCATCCAGCTCTGAGTTGCTGCCTGGGGAATGGTCTCTTTGTGACAGATGGGGAAACTGAGACGAGGAAGGTGATGCGCCCTGTAGACTCAGAGTCTAGACCCCCAACCAGAGTGCAGACCTGCAGGCAGCCTGAATCAGGCAGCACAGAAGGTTCTCAGAGGTGTGTGAGTGTGTGTGTTTGACATTCAGGTCCAATTTCAGTAGCTTAAGCCTCATGATGATGCTGATAAAATATTTCCAAGACATGGTCTAAGAAACAGATACCATATACTAAGCTGAAGGGATCAAAATCCAAGAGAATTTGAGGTTGACTGTGTGTCCTGGATTCACGGGGTTGGAAAGGGCTATATTTTAAATCTACTTTATTGAAATACAGTTGATTTGTGATGTTGTGTTATAATAATTTCTGCTGTACCACCAAGTTATACAAACATATGCATTCTTTTTCATATTCTTTTCCTTTATGGTTTATTACAGACTGAATATGGTTTTCCCTGATAGCTCAGTTGGTAAAGAATCCGCTTGCAATATAAGAGACTCCAGTTTGATTCCTGGTCAGAAGATCCTCTGGAGAAGAGATAGGCTACCCACTCAGGCATTCTTGGGCTTCCCTTGTGGCTCAGCTGGTAAAGAATCTGCCTGAAGTGCAGGAGTCTTGGGTTCAGTCCCTGGGTTGGGAAGATCCCCTAGAGAAGAGAAAGGCTACCCACTCCAGTATTCTGGCCTGGAGAATTCCATGGACTGTGTAGTCCATGGGGTCAAAAAGAGTCATACACAACTGAGTGACTTTCACTTTCACAGACTGAATATAGTTCACTGTGCTATACAGCAGGGCCTGATGTTTATCCTTCTGTATATAAAAGCCTACATCTGCTAACCCCAAACTCCCAGTCCATCTTCCCCTACCAGTCACCCCCTCGGCAATATCAAGTCTGTTTTCTTTGTCTGTATGTTTCTGTTTTATAAATAAATTCATTTGTATCGTATTTTAGATTTCGTATGTGTGATGTCACACGGCATTTCTTTCTGACTTCATTTAGTATGACAATCTCTAGTCGCATCCATGTTGCGGCAAATGACATTCTTTCACTCTTTCTTATGGCTGAGTAGTATTCCATTGTGTATATGGGCCACATCTTCTGGAAGGAGCTATTGTTAGCCTCTATGTACATATTTGTTTACTTAGTTATTCATCAGATATTTAGTCACTCACTAGACGTATACTCCTCTATTCACTTGGATATTTGTTTATTAATTATTAGTGTGTATTTACTTATTAGACAAGTACTTATTTTATCTGTTCTTTGGCGTCCGTTTCTGCCTGTTTTGTCTCCCCTTAGTTGTGTGTTGCTTAGAGGCTACCGCCCGCTGGGTACTGGCCTGGTCACCATGAGCCTTGTGGATTGCGTTTTCAGCACTGATTTCTTGCCAAGTAGCACAATCAGAAGTCAGTGTGAATTGCTCCCTGGAAGCATTCACCTCATCCACGAGAGGAGAAAACTGTTGGCTTGACTGTGCATCTCCTCTCTGGGCGTAGGTCACTAGTTTAAGATGCGTGGACTTGATCTATTTTAAAGTGAGCAGCAGGCGGGCTCCTAAGAAGAGATGGGTTTAGCTTACAATGATATCTCTTGGTTGAGTTAGGGGTGTCAGTGGATTCCATCTTGAAAACAAGTTTGCTTTGGCTCCACTGGTCCTTCTGCTCCGTGATAGTGGGACTATGTCCCCAAGGGCTGATCTTTTCCTTGCTGTCCCAGGGGCTGCAGGAGGCCATTAGCTAGAGCAGTGGTAAAGCAGGGCTGGCTGCCCTCTGTGCCCACTCCACCCTTGTGGCCTCTTATGTTGGCATTTCAGCCACCAGCCAGCTTTGGCTCCTAGAGAACAATAAACGTGCAGGAAACAGCAGAGAGTTCCTCCGTGGTGTGTGTGCTTGTGCGTGCACTTGTGTGTGCCTATGCATGTGTGCATGTTTGTGTGTGTGTGCATGTTTGTGTGTGTGCATACTTATATGTGTGTGACATGTGTGTGTGCATGAGTGCTTGTGTGTATGCTTGTGTATGTGTGTACATAGTTGTATGTGTGCAGCTTCATGCATGTGTTTGTGCATACTTATACATGTGCATGCATGTGTGTGCATGTGTGCTTGTATGTATGCTTTGTGTGTGTGTTTGCATACTCATGTGTATATGCATATGGGTTCATGCATGTGTGCATGCTTGTGTGCATGTATGCCTGAATGCTTGTGGGTGCACATGTGTGCATACTTACATGTGTGTGCTTGTATATGTGCTTATGTGTGCATACATGCTTGTGTTGTCCTTGTGTGTGCATGTGTGCACCTATATATTGCTTTGTGTACATGTATGTGCATATATGTGTGCTTATGATTGAATGTGTGCACGTGTGTGTGTGTTTATGCATGCATGTGCATGCATGCCTGTGTGCATGGTTTAATGTGTGCATAGGTGCTTGTGTGTGGATGTGTGCGTGCCATGCCTGGCAGCTGGGGCCTGGGCTTGAGCCTGCAGGCAGGAGGCTGTGCAGCGCTGCTCTGTCCCCTCGGAGCACCGCGCCGCAGTGGGCAAAATGGACGACACGTGAAGGGAAGACAATAAACAGCTTCCTACCTGCCCCGATAATGGGCGAGCTCTACGGATTGATTAGCCCTCACGTTGGCTCTGGACGTCAGTTTGGGAGTGACAGTAACAAGCCCCCAAGGGCTCCACTAATTTGCACCCCATTCACTGCCCCGTGAAAGCCCATCAGAGCCGCGGAAGAGCTGCGCGCGCCCGACCTCATTCAATGGGGGCGATCGCTGGGAAAGGGGCCAGTTTTCACAAAGCCCAAAGAGCAAATTGGCGGAAGCTTTGTTCTTCCTTTTCCCTTTCATGCCGTCTTGCACTAGTTAAGCTCCTCATTTGTCCCCTCCAGGGCTCAGGGCTTGGGTCACCCTCCGGCTGCCTTTTCAGGTGATCTCCCTGCACCAACCCCCAGCCCAGGCCCAAATGGAAGGTGGGGGCAGGGTGGCCTGAGGTGGGGACACTGCAGGAATCTGGGCTTCCAGGCTGAGACGGGGCGGGTCTGGACCCTGATGCGAATGCCAGAGGTGCCCGAAGTCCATCCCTCTCTCCGTCCTCGTGGGGTGGCCCCCCATCCCTACACTTCCGGAGTCTTGGAAGATGGAGTGAAGGACAGCTTGTCCTCTGGCCTGAGTCGCAGCAGCCTTACTTGCGCCATGGAAATTACAATGAATGAGGCAGTGGCTCTTGGCTCCCACCCAGCATGTGCTGTTCGGCCACCCCCTGTGCCTGGCCCTGTCCCCGCCCCTTTCCGTCCCCTCCTGACGTTCAGTGTCAAAGGGGCTGCTTTTAGGACTCGGCCCCATAAGGGATTGTCCTCCTCGATCCTGGGATGGGATTCCTGGGCATTTGCTTTACTGGATTTCATGTGTCCCCCTGCCCCCTCCCTCAGCACTGTTCTAAAAGTTCCAACCAGCAGCACTTTGGGTGGGAGCCTGGAGGGACTTCCTGCGATAGGACAGTGTCACCTAGGAAGGAAGGGGTGGGTGTGCCCCGCATCCAATTGCCAGCTTCCAGGGAGCCTCGCCTGTGGAAGCTGCTGCCAATCCCATCCTTAGCACTGGCAACGCCCCGTTAGTCAGGCAGGGGCCACCAGGCCAATGGCATGAGCAAACACAGATTTTCAGATTCCCCAGATTAGCCAGTGATGGGGTGGGAAAAACAGAAAACAAATCTTTATGCATTAAACATGGCAAACCCATCAAGCCATAGATACAACCATTGTTGCTTGGTTTGTGACACAAATGCTACCTCTCTCACTTTGTTGGGGGTCGGGGGTGGGGCTCTGGTTGTAATTGTAAAATTGTGATGGCTGTAATTTGCCGCTCGGATTGTGACTGGCTGGGAAGCCACAAGTGGGCCGGTGGTGCCCAGCGGTTCAACTCAGGGAGTAATGGTGTGCAGTCCCTATAGACAGTCTGAGCTCACCTCCCACGGGACCAGGCATCTAAACGTCCAAGGGGTGGCCTGCCCAGAGGTGTGGGTTGCCAGCTGCCAGCTTTGTGCATGATCTGCTCTAAGCACCTCATGTTCCAGCCTAAGCTCTCCCCAGGACCCGAGGAGGTGGGGCAACTCGTAAGTGGATCCACTCCATCCAGGTGGGGAAGTAGGGTTTCCGGAACGCCATGTCCACCCAAGGTCACCCACAAACAAAGTCACAGCCAGGCTGTAGACCAAGGACTCGCAAGGCCAGGCAGGCGCCCTCCCACAAGGCCTTGCTGCCCCTATTAATCCTGCAGTTCTAGATCACTATCAAGGCTGCTTGCCTGATACATTAATTCAGAAGCACGCAGAGCAGAGGGCGTGGCCGATTAGCCAAATGGAACGGCCAGGAGAGCTGTGCCCAGACACGTGTCTGAGTCTCGTGGTCACTGGGTCAGATGGGTCTGGAACCCACGGTCATGTCGTCACAGCCCCCTTTTCTGAATGGCACATGACCAGCCCTGGGGCAGGGGTTCAGCATTACTCAGTGAAAATGTTCTCCAGGGCCCTGTGAGTAAGGGAAGGCTATTTCCCTACTAGATGGCGTCTTCTTCATCCTGGGCATGTCTGAAAACCTGAAACTCAGGTGGGCCCACACCTGGCACCTCTCAGCCCCACTTCTCTCGTTGTCTGAGCAGCAATATGCCTTTCTCAGTTCAAACTGGACAGGGAACCTAGTGTAACAGGCAGCTTTTAGGAGCTGGTTCCAAAGGTGGGAGTCCCAGTCAGCCTCGCTGAGCCCCAAGGTCATGGCAGGAGTCACCCCAAACCCTCCTGGAGGAACCAGAGTGGCAGCCCGTACAGTCAGAGCATCTTCAGAGGTGTACGCTGTCTCCAGACTATTTTTACACCCACATAGCATGTAAGGCACTGGCAAGAGATAAATAGACGGGGTGAGGGGCTGCATCTTGACCTTGACCTTGGCCAAGCCCTGCTGCAGACTTGCCCTTTCACCTGAGACCCTGGCGTGGTGCCCTGGGTGTCTGCTTCTTGGATATTCCCTTCAGGCCTTCTATCTGGGGGGTCGGCAACAGCAGAACAAAGTCCAGGAGTCTGTGGTTGTTGAAGGTGTTCATCTCAGCCGATTGGGCTGTCATCACAAGGTCACTCAAAGACACAGTCCCGTCTGCTGACCATCACTGCCCCTAGTCCTGACAGTCCTGAGCTCACAGCTGAGGGTCAGGCGGAGCCTAAGGGACATCCCCTGAGGGGTGGTTTCCTGTTAGAAAAATAAGTAGGTAGATAAATAGGGCAGGACACAATGGGCTGGAATGAAATGGGACAGAAGAGAGTAGACCACTGGTTTGAGGGGTTGGCAGGTGCTCCTGGACTGTCTCAGGGAGAAAGTACCCATCTCGTGGATGCTCAGCAAGGCCGAGCTGAGGCCACAGCCCACTGTGACCCCTCCAAGGCATGCTCTGGACCAGCCTCCCTTAGATGGGGGAGAGCACCCCTCAGACTGGAGACAGCATGCTTGGGAAGCTGGGAGCCAGCCAGCACCGGCAGGTGGGCTGCACTGCCCACGTCCCCACACAGGGGCTCTGCTTGCTGTCGCTCCCTATTCCCCTCCCGGCGTCCTGTCCTCGGAGGACCCTGTGTGCTGGGGTTTCGGGCGCTGCATCCCCCCTCCAGTTCTTTCCCACTGGGCGTGGAGGGATGGCCATGGCCTCCTCCTGCCAGCCCTGCCCTCCGCCTCGGGGTGCCCTCGGGCCCTCTGATTTCCCCTCGGCTCTCACAGATTCTGCCCGTGTCCGCACCCTCATTAATCAATGTCAAGCACGGCATCGCCAACAAGGGCGGCATTCTTCCGCAGCCCTTCAGCCTCATACATCCCATTGTCCAGCACCGATTCAGATGGCTAGAAAACAGCCGATGCAGCACATAAAAGAGATGAGACAAAAATGAAAAGAATCGAGGGAGAAAAAAGAGGAGGCATTTTTCCCCCTGAAACACTCGAATAAATACTCGGCAATGATAATTTAAATTATTCATACATTTATGAAAACATCCATTGAAAAGTGAAGTGTATGATGCTCTTTGTCCATTTTGCTTGTCTCTTGTTTGGGATTAATCTTTACTGTAATCCGGGCTGGCCATGCCCCCCTTACAAAGGCCACACTCTCTTTCCATGGGAAAAATGCGCCTGCCTATCCCAGGGAAAAGTCGGGGGATATTTGTGCTGATGTGGCAGTTGCCAGGCCCTCACGATGCTGGACGGGCTATGTCCAAATAGTGTCCGACCAACAAAAAACCCAGAGTGGTTCTCACGTCTGTGCCAGCTCAGCGACACATCAACGCCAGGGGCTGAGAGCCGGCCGCGGTGGCCACTCAGAGCATGTGTGCGTGTGGGTCCCTGGGCCTCAGCCCCCTCCACTGAAGGAGCATCAAAGCCCTCCAAGCAACAGCCTGCCTGGGGGAAAGGGGGTGGGCCATGCATGGCCACACTCCTTCCAGGGACCCCTGGGTGTCAGGGGGTTGTGTGACCCAGTGGGACCCCGGGTGGGTCTTCCTGCTGGACTCAGCCTAGGTGGGTGGACTCTATGCCTATTGCAGACTGTGTAGGTGGGCATTTCTGCATCTCCCAGGACCTGGAGGAGGAGTCAGGGTACACACAGTCATTAGGGCCACATCTGGTCTCGTGTAATGATGGCCCAGGCCCCAGCTTAAGGCTGCTGCTGCTGCTAGGTCGCTTCAATCGTGTCTGACTCTGTGCATCCCCATAGACGGCAGCCCACCAGACTCCGCCGTCCCTGGGATTCTCCAGGCAAGAACACTGGAGTGGGTTGCCATTTCCTTCTCCAATGCATGAAAGTGAAAAGTGAAAGTGAAGTCACTTTAGTTGTGTCCGACTCTTCATGACACCATGGACTGCAGCCTAACCAGGCTCCTTTGTCCATGGGATTTGCCAGGCAAGCGTACTGGAGTAGGGGTGCCGTTGTCTTCTCCGAGCTTAAGGCTAAAGACATTTAAATCATTCTCCATGTCACACTGGGTGGGATCGTGGCCAGCGGGCGTCAGCAGCACACTGGAGCCAATAGATTTCTGACGGTCAGTCCAGGGACAAGCACCCACCATCCACCCCCACCCCCACCCACCCCTGCCTCCTGGGCCCCCAGCCCTTCCCAGGCCACCGCTGCCCCTGACAACCCAAACCCACTGTCTAGGATGGTGCCAGGGTCTTCATGTCATTAAATTAGGTGTCCAGCCCTTGTTCCTGGCTGGAATGCTGCAGGGACAGAGGGAGGAAGAGCGCCCAGCCCCGGCCAGGGATGTCGTTTTTATGTAACGCCTCCCTCCAGGGTTCCCCGATCCAAGTTTTGGTATTTTGAAACTCCTTCCAAAGCGGGACAAGGCCCAAAATGGAATTCACCCCCACGCGGGATTTCGCGAGGAAGCTGTGGTTTTCGGCTGTGTGTGAGTTGTCCGGCAGCAATTTATTTTCCCTGGAAGTGACCCAGAATCTCGGCTTGATGGCCAGTGCGCCAGCTCGCCAACGCGGGGCCTGGCGTTGGGGGTAGGGGTGGGTATGGCAGGGGCCCGTTCGGAGGCTCCTGGTCCAGGGAACCATGCGGAGGCTGTGGAGCTGCCCCCTACCCCCGGCTGCTCCAGACTTATTTGGTCTGGAATGGGAATGGGACCCCATGGGAACAGCCCTCCTGGTTGGACTTGGATTTACGGCTCTCTGGTTTGGGCCAGGTCAGAACCCCAGAGGAAACCGCTGCTCTCTGTTCCTTGTTCTGGATGAAACTGACTGCTGGAGTGGCTGGAACGCGGGCAGCCACTTGGGAACTTGGCGAGGACGCAGCTAGTACCTACACCAGTCCAGGGCGTGGATGGGGCGCCAACCACCGCGGCCAGGCCCGTGGCTTCTGGGAGCAAACAGTTTTCACCCAAGTCACTGCTCCTGTGTCACCGCGTCCAGTGCAGCTGTTTTTTGTTTTTTTTTTTCTAACATGGGAATGTTCTTGAGAGACTCAGCATGGCTCCCTCAAGTTCTCTGCAAGCTCTGTTAGGGGATAGCTGGGCTGCCCTTTCTTCTACCCAGAAGCACCGGCATGCTGCCTCACTCCCTGATGCCGTTCCCCTAGACAAGGTGTTGGGGGACCCCTCAGCCACGCCGCCTTGCCCCCCCCGCTTCTCGTCTTCCTCCCTCCTCCACCACCGACGTTGGGGTCTGGGAAGGTAGCCAAATGCCACCGAGGACACTGGAGCAATAAATCATCTCTCGTCCAACATCTGCAGGCCCCAGGGGCTAGCCCCTTGCGGCCGCAATCCCCCCACCCGGCCCTCTCTGACAAAACACCTATTGTCGTGGCCGAGTGAAGAAGACTCGATTCCACTTACAAAGGGCCTCTGAAGCCAAGTCGCGGGCTGCCAAAGGAGATGCCTGGCTCGCGGCGGGGAGCCCCCGCACCGTCTTTCTTCCCCCTGGTTCATGCTTTTCCTCTCTCGTGGGGTCCCCCAAAGCCTTTCATTCTGGCTTCATATTCACATAAAGACATCAAGAAAAAAACCCAGCAGAAAGAATTATTAGGCATGGCTGTCAAATGCTTTATCAGGAAAGTAGGGAGGGGGAATAGGGTAACCCTTTATGCGCTGGCCCAACAGTCTTCTTCTGGAGAGACACCAGGGACCACGGGGGAGCCAGGCCACAGTGGATCCCAGGGACTAGACACCAGTCCACAGCACACAAGCACACACCCGTGTGTAAGTCCGCCCAGAGGCTCACACGCATTCATGGGGACAGGCACACAGGCGCACAGGTGGGGATCTGTTTGTTAGCAGACTTCCAAATCGCTGCACTTGGTCAGAGGGTGCTAGACCACTTTCCTTAGGGAAAGATGCTCTGGGCCTTCCCTGCAGCCCTTTATTCTTTGTTTCAGTCTGCCAAGAGTTTTCCTGTCCTGTCCACCCTGGCAGGACCTCATCCTCTTCTACCTAAGTGTCTAGGTCTTTTCCACTCTTGGCACTGAGATGTGACTGAAACTACCGGCGCCCTGGAGGCCAGAGGATGGTGCTTCCCAGGGTGTATGGTGGGACAAGGGCGTGCCATCCTCCGCACACAGGTTCAGAAATTAGATAACCCAGCTGGCTTTTCCAGGGAGTGTTCTGTGCTTAGGCAAGGTGTGGGCTGCCTGGCTCTTAACTCCTGATTTTCTGCTTCCCTCCTCCCGGCGAAGGGCTTTTCACCTGACAGTTTTGCAACCTGCTCAGTTCTAATGGTTTTCTGAAATGGGGCAGTGGCCACAGGGCCCAGCTTCCCTGGGGGAAGAGGGCTCCCGGAAGGGAGGGACACCCAGGTCTGGGGTGAATGGCCAGGAAGGGGGCGTGTCCGCACACTGCTGCCGTGGGGCCAGTAGAATTTGCAGTGAGGGGCACCCCAGGGTGGGCAGCTCTCAGGATGCGTTTTCGAGCCCGCCTCCTGGTGCACAGAAACTGAAAACTGCATGCCGACAAACGGCTCCCTCGGCAAACATTTTTATTTCCAATTAGCAAAAGAAAAATTGCTAATTTGCTGCAGTTGGACCAGGCTGATGTCTCAATCTGCAGAGTGTCAGTGCAGTGAAAGGAAGTGTTTCACACTGTGCCGGGGAGAGCGAGCGTCTCTAAAGAGGGTCAGGGCAGCGGGCCCAGAAACCAGATTGACTGGCCACCGCGCTAAATTACTCACACAAGACACACATTGTCTGCCGTGCCAGCCCCCGGAGGACCTGCTTTCCCATTCTCTCCCCTCGGAGCCGGGTGGGGGAAGCGCCCGAGCGTGGGAGGCAGGGCCGGGCTGGCGTGCCTTCGGGAGGGGCACGCTCATCTTCGGAACGGAGAGAGGCAGGAGCCGGGTTAATGATCAGCCAGGCCTGTCTGCGGAGCTCGGGAACAGGACGATAAAATTCTCCCAGAGCCCAGCCGCAGCCCTGCACCCGGGAGATTTGAGGCCAGATAATGTCCTCCGAGAGTTAATAACTGAATAGGCCTCGGAGAGGGGCCGGCTGGATGCTGCCAGGCAGGGACACGTAACCCGCCGCTCTGGCCCCTACCCGGCTTTGCCCCCAGTCTCTGAGGTGGGGATGGGGAGGGGGGGCAGTGGAGGCCCCTCGAATCGCAGGCGCCATGTCCCCAAAGTGGGCGAGCCTCAGGTCCTGTTACAGCCAATCTCCTCTGTAGGACCCATGGTGTAGAATAAGGATCCAGACCGGTCAGGGCTCCTTGGGGAACTGGGGAGGCGGCCATGCTGGCCACAGATGTTTGGCGCCGAGGTAATAATAAACCTCTCCTGAAAACCATTGACCATGTAACCTCGGACAGTGAACGCCTGCGGCAAGGCTCTGCAGGATGGGCTTGCCTGCGTGTCAGACCAGCGCTTCCTCCCACACAGAGGGTCTCTAGTGCCCATGGGAGCAGGGGTGGGGGTGCCGGCACTTTGTTCTGAGTGCAGCCTGTGCCGGCCCTCCACCCAGGGACCTTCCTCGGTGCATACAGGTTCCAGATTTGCCCATCATCCCAGCTGGTTCACACGTATGAAGCCAGGCCTCAATGCCTTACACCAGCCAGTACAGCTCTCAGGCCTGATTCGGCTCAGAGGCACCTGCAGGCCTGGTCCAGTAGGTGCCTGCAGGCCTCCCCGTGTCCTCTGCCTCTGGTCAGCTCAGTGGGCATTGGGCCAGCTCACCAGGGCCTAGAAAATCTCCAGAACAGCACCAGCTGACTCAGGCTGAACAAGTCCCACCATCCTCAAGTCCTGCTTCCCACCTAGGGGCTCCTCCTCTACCTGAAAGACCAGATGGACGGTGACCTTCAGAATGATCCAGAAGGTCCCAGCCTCAAAGCTGCTCTGATGAATGGAGTCTTGCTGCTGGGAAAACAGGAGCACAGAGATGATGGGCTGGAGGCTGGAGGCCACCTGCTCACCTCCTGGGAGGCCGACGCTCCTCCCCACCTGGAGAAGGTCCTTGCCAAGACCTCTTAGAGACAGGCTGCCTGGGTGAGAAAGGACCACGAGCTCAGCCTGGCACAGCCCTGGGCACAGCACCCCAGCAAAGCCAGCATCTGCCAGTTGGAGCACACACTCTGGAGCAGGGCGCTGGAGCCCTGCAGTCAAGTCATCTAGGCCCTGTTTGGGGAGCAGCATCTTACAGCCCAGATGGTGGTCAGGGAGGTCATGGTCAGCCGGGGGCCAGCCCTGAAGTGGCCAAGGCATTAGACCGCTGTGTGCAACGCTATCAATAGTAAGGAAGGAGACATTGGAGGAAGTCCGGCAGGGCCCCAGCCTCTGTCTCACTTTGATCCCTAGGGAACAGCCTCTGGATGACAGAAGCCAAGGCCTGGACTTGGTCCCTCAGGTGCTGGAGTATCTGCTGCTGTGTGGCCTCGGACAAGTTGCTCAACCTCGCTGAGCTGCCTCATGGCATAGGAGGGACAATCAAGCCAGATAATGTTATGTGGGACTTTTTTTTTTTTTTTTTGGCAAGATGCAAACGGCTGCTTGGTCTTTGTGCAAATAAAGGAAGAATGCCCTTTGTGTCATCCCTCCCGGTAAGGGGTCTGGGCTCTCAGTCCACCGTCCCTCCTTTCTTCTGTAGGGAAGCCTGCTGGGATGTTCTAGACCCCTGCCAAGCAGCCTTGCTCCAGACCCCTTTCAGGGCAGGGCCTGTCCTCACCCTGGCTGCACGCCAGAGTCACCAGGGCCTCTCACAAACTGAGACATCCAGGCCTAGACTCTTGACGAGCCTGCCTTGTGGGACCCCTTTGTCCTGAGTGGACCTAGTCTGTACGTACTGTATTTTCTTCAGTCGAAATAGTTATTGCCCATCTGTCAATCATGGACGAGTCTGGCCTCAGCTGTGCAGACGCACAGCACTGTTCCCGAGGAGGCAGCATGGCAGCTTTGCATCCAGCCTCTCTGCACTCAGCCCCAAGCCCAGCACGGCACACACACGTGCTCACAGGTGTAGCTAGGACACAAGTGTATGCACATGTGCACAGAGCACAGCCATGCACACATGTGCACAGACATGCATGCCTGCACACATGAATCCCTCATGGAGAATCACTCTCCCACCATTCTGAGGCCCAGGACCCGGAAGCCCCTCTCCGAGTTTGCCTCGTGAGGAGAAATGTGTGCAGGAAAGCCTGCCAGGGATGAGGGGAGAAACCTCTCAATCGTGGCTCGTTGCTCTTCTGTTCCCTGGATCCCAGGGTCTGCTCTGCATGGCGGGGGAACTCATGGCTGCCCAACAGGGGCCCTATGAGGGGAGGGATGGAAGAGGCACCCACAGGGACAGCCTCAGCAGCAGTCGCTGGGACCTGGCACTCAGGTCCCCAAGGGGCCCCCCCACAAAGCAGGCAGCCCGGTAGGATAGCTAAGGGCAGCAGTAGGAGGTGAGCTGACCCCCAGCCTGCCAGTGGCTGCTCGGGAGCCCAGGCCTGGTTTGCACTCCCTGAGGCTCCTTGCAGGCCCAGTTCTTGGATTCCTCATTTCCCAGGAAGGCCTTGCTCCTTCCCTCCCCGGTAAGGGGTTGGGGCTCTCAATCTACCATCCACCATCCCTCCTTTCTTGGTGAGCTCCCAGTGGGGGAGCCTGCTGGGATGTTCTAGACCCCTGCTGAGCAGCCTTGCTCCAGCCCCCCGTTTGGGGCAGGGTCTGACTGCCCCTGCCCTGGCTGCATGCCAGAGTTACTGGGACCTCTCACAGACTGAGATACCCAGGCTACACCCATGACATTTCATGAGTTGAGGGTGGGCCCAGGCATCAGCATTTTACAAAGACTTTGTGTGTTTCCAGCACAGGGCTGGGATCAGGAGCAAGAACAAGAGCTCAGCCCTCAGCACTGTGGCCACAGCAGGTTCTATGCCTTCAACCTCATCCACCCTTGATGGTTTCCACACCTGTGGTTTGGGCATTTTGCATCAAACGAGGACCAGAGAAAGTTTGCGGCTGGCCCACTCTGTCGTGGAAGCCTGGGGCTGGCTGCTCTCAGGGGGGCCAAAGAGGCCTGAGGGCCTTCAGATCAGCCACGTGGGCCGCAGCTCCAGGGCTCCCAGAAGTGAGCCTGGGCTGGGCATCTGCCATGGGACCATCTGTCCACAGGTGTGCCACATCCACTGAGGGCCCAGATGAGGCCCACATGACCCCCACCTCCAGCCTCCGTCAGTGCCAAAATGAAGGCCTCTTTCTACCGTTAGGGGAATTATCGCGTGAACGCAGCCAGGGCTAATCATAACCAGGGCACAGCTAATCGCAGTGTTGATTATGGAGTCACTATTGATTTTCTCAGAGGCAAACGTTTCTCGCATTTACAACACCTGTTATCTTTTGACTAATAGAAGTGACACTGATGAGTCGAAGTTCATCTCTGGACTCAGCTCCTCCCCAGCCAGAGGGGCGGCACCTCCCCACACAGGTGTGTGATTGCCACTTCTCCACCACAGGCTTTAAAAAGTTGTGATTCAAGGGGGAACATCATTCTGGCCATCACAGTGTGTGGTGTTGAATCTAGAGTAAACTGCTTGGATGTTTTTTTCTTTGAATTCACTTAAACTTACCCCAAACCTACTTTTCTTCTCATGGGGTGCAGGGAAAGACTCCACGAATTTGAACGTTTGGACCACACACTAATGTCATAGCCTGGGAACGCATTTCTCGGTAAATCACAGACTTGATGTGAATGTCATGCAGTCCCGGCACTCAGCTGTGGGACGGAGGATGTGCAGCCAGAATAAGGAACCACCGTGCCCCCTGAGCCGCTCTCTGGGTTTTATCTTGTCGCTTTCAACTCTAAACGCTGAGAGAGGATAGAGAATTCTTTCTCCATCAGAAGCTGTACCTCCTTTTCTAAGTATTAAGATAAAAAGGTGTACTTTGGAAAATTTTAAATATAATAGAAAATCCATTGCACTGATCAAGAGATTTGTCTTTCAGGGAAGCTCTCATGTGAGGGAAGGAGGCAGTAATCCATCAGCCCGGTCTGCCCCTCAAATAGATAATCAATTTCCCTGAAAGCATCAATAATCAGAGTGGACATTTATTGCCCCTTGGATGGTTTATCTTTGGGGCTGGGGACAGCAGAGCCATGATGAATACCAAATCTGCCAGGAAACACAATTAAATGTCGCGAGGATAAAGGATTTTATATCATGCACCCAAAAAAGCAATCAAATTCATAATTGAACTCCATCACATGAAATCAGCCATAAATAAATAAATATCACACACACCCCAAAGCGAGGCACTGGAGCCCCATGTTATAGGTCAGGCGACAGTGTTGCCAGCACTGTGTTTGTTTATCTGCCGGGAGTGTGTCCGTCTCCCAGTGACCCAGCCGGTGAGTGGGACGTGGTCCCCTCCTCCTAGGCAGGCACTTGGGGTGGCCACAGCCAGCTGCTGCTTCTCTTAGTGGAGAGAAATTGTCCTGGGCTGAGGTGTACTAACTGGCATCAGAGTTGTGCGCTCATCTGGCTGCCAGCACCGGGCAGTCCTGAAGGGTACGGGGAGGCAGAGGAGGTGGGTGACAGGTGGGGTCCAAGGTGTTTTGGGATCCTTAGGACCAGGCAGCCCCTGCCTGTTCCGGGAGGAGCACTTGCCTTTTTATCTTCCAGGTAACTGGGGGCTACATTCAAGGTAACCTTGAGCTGGTTCAGTGAGAGCTTTAGGTGGGCCTCTCAAACCTTGGACCTGGGGGTTCTTGTCTCTGGAAAATGTGCTCATTTCCTACTGGACACAGCGTTAGGGCACTCCGGTGGTGGGGGCAGTTGGACCCCCTTTTGGGGCAGAACTGCAGAGCTAAAAGCAGGGGGCAGAAGGTGTTGCCTGCCCATCTGGTGCTGGATTTCTGGAGGAAGGAGAGGGGTGCTGGTTCCGGTTCAGGTCTGTTTGGACTTCATGAGCTTGATTTTTGAAAGAGCCTTGAACATGTTAGTGTTTAAGGTCATATAGACTTGGCAAAATGTGGCTTTCAGTTTGGAAGGGAAAAAAAGGCATAAAGGGCATTTTGGACACAAAATAGTTCTTTAAAACAGCATTTTGATGAGTTAAGTATAAATAAATCAGAAACACACGGATTTCATTTCCTTTAAAATACCCGAGGGCTCAAACACTAGCAGGAAAAGTGCCTGGCAACGGCGGTTTGGGATTTTGACAAACCCAAATATTTTGAAGAGGTTTCTGCAGTGTTTGCACCCAGGTCTCCTCGTCTGCCCTGCCTTCGTGTGAGCACCCAGTGGGCTCGTGCCCACCTGCCTGTGGTGGGCACGTAGTCCATGTGCATGTGCGTATGTGTGTGTGTGTGCGTTCATGTATGTGTGTGGGCAAGTGCATGAGGACAGGCAGCAGAGAATAACAGCAAGGACGACCAGAAAAGAGATAAGCCTTTGAGACTTAAAGCATTCAAACTTTATTTTGAGATGGAATGGGGAAATAAAAAGCCTGAGAAACTAACTTGATGGCATTGAGAAAAGGCTCCATCCATCTACAATGGGCCCTGGGATGAAATCAGGGAGGTCTGCTCATTGTCTGAACATCTGGGCTGCAAGTGAGAACCCCAGGTCCACCCCTGGAAGTGCCAGATCTAGGGACAGAGCTCCTGGACCAGCCAGATGTGTGAGCTAGGTGGACACAACCAGTGGGCCACAGGCACCACTGGGCCCCTACCGGGGGCCGTCACCTCTGTGGGCCAGTGGGGTTCGGTGTGGGTGGTCTGCCTTTATCTGTGCTCCTGGGGTGTGGGGACAGCCAGTCTGGGTCACTGCTGCGGCTTCACTTGGGACAGCTTGGCCCGGGGGTGTGGGTGGTGCTGGGCAGGTAGGCCAATTCCAGAGTGCTTTGATGAAACACCAGCTTCCCTGCTTAGGTGATTCAGGGGCCAGGAGGAAAGGCAGAGGCCATCTTCCTTCCCATCCAAGCCAGAGGGTAGTCTGCAGGGAGATGCCCTGGACAATCCCTGGTGATGAGTTTTCTGGTCTCCTCATGAATAAATACAAATGGAGGAAGAGCTCGTGGGGCACTTACTCATAGTCCCAGAGCTTGCTCCGCAGTTTTACAAACTACTGAAGTTTGGGGCTCCCAAAGGGAGCACACAGACGCACACCATGGTTGCTTCCAACACGTGGCCCTCTTGGTGAACCCCCCAAGCCCAATTGCTCAGATAGGGCGTGAGCCGGTTCTTGAGTCCTGGGTGCCGTGCACACACACAGCCTGAAGCCTGCAGCTCTTATCTAGAACATCTGGCCCCTTCGCGGCTGTCTCCGAGACTCTGAGACCGGGCTGTTCACTCCAGAGACGTAAACAGAGGAGCTGCCCGCCAAGGCCGGCCCTGACACGGCACTCCTCACAGTGTTCCTCTTGGCGTTCGATTAGAAAAAGCCAAAAAAAAAAACTTGCAATCAATACTCAAAGTTGGATTTTGAGCTTTTCTGCAAAACTGGGCTTGGAGTGTTTAATAACAAGGTTCCTCACTGCTTGGCCTCTAGGTTTATAATAAAAATAAATATTTCCCCTTCCTGATGTTGAAGGCAATGCCAACTGCAGGGAGGAGCTTGGAGGCAAGAGGAAGCAATCGGAGACACTTAAACACCGCAAACAAAAGCCCCGGGGGGTCTTCGGGGCCAGGTACCTTGACGGGACCCCAGGGATTGAGAATGTTCCCAGCTGAGTCCCGACCTCTTCTCTAATTGTACAGTGTAAACTAATCAGCGTCCAGTGCCTTTTCTCTTTATGACCAAGACAGAACAAAGCCTCAAATTACTAATTACACAAATACAGTGTCTTTTGCTAATTGGATTGGTTAATGTTAGTTAATAAAGCACTTTAAAGATAGGCATGTGGTATGAAAGAGGCAATTCATCGTTTAATAATAGGCTAATAACTGTCAGTGATGGCTAATCAGCCCTTGTCGCATGTACCGACCATCGGACTCTCTTTCCAGGCCTTTGGACGGCTGGTACAAATTAATGCCTTCACAGGAGCCAGCAGGCCCAGGAGCCCCTGTCCGCCTGCAGCTCACACCCCTTCCACCCCGTGAGGGCTTGGCAGTGCCTGCTGACCACAACCCCGGTGGCGGTTTGGGGCGTTCATCCTCTAAAGAAAACCGAAGCCCTGCTATTTCTATTATTTATGAAAGAGCCTTTGGTTAAACGATTAGGAAGAGAAACCAGAGGCCTGCGTCCTCATCCTGAGGCCAGAGGCTGAGCCGTGTTACTCGGTGACCCTGGGCAAGCTCTTTGACATTCACAGGCCTCAGTCAACTCAGCTGGAAAATCGAGTGAAAGGACTGTAGTGTCTCAGGCAGGAGCTGCTGAGTGGAGGTGCATGGAGAGCAGACTGTGACAGCCCCGGGTGCAGGGGCCTGACAGTAGAGGGTCTACCACGCTTGCTCAGAGCCAACATCAAAAGGAAATCAGGCTTTGTGGACCCCAAATCGGGCCCCAGGACCTGGGTCTCTGGGCCCCACTCTGGACTGGCTGGGTGAGATGCAAAGACCAGGTTCCCTTGTTTCTGGCCACAAACAGCTTCCTCCTCTTCCTCCACGAAAAGCACCTGAGGGCAGGTGCTAGTCTGTGGTCGGCTTTGGAGTTGGCATTCTGTCCTGGCTCCCACACACATAGGCACCCTGTGGGTCGGGTTTACACTCATCTGGTCCTCTGTTTCAAGATGTGGCCTTCTTGCTATATCCAAGGTTTTATCGATTCATCCAAGCAAATTTTTTTCTGTTAGAGGAAAACCAGACCAGAACAAATCACCTGCCACGAGCTGCCCAGTGAGCTGGCATCACCAACTTCATCCACAGGGACCTCCTCTTCCAAAGCATCCCAAGGCAGGGGGTCTTTCCAAGTCCAAGGGCACCTCCCAGGAACAGAAGCCTGGAGAAGCCCTAGGTTTCCATGGAGGAAACTTGAACAATCGAGCATGCGCAGATATGTTTGCTCCCGTAAATGAAATGCCCCAAGTGCGGATCTGGGATAGGAAAGTGACCCAAAGTTCTGCTTCCATCTACTCGGTGGCTCTGCTAAGCTGGCAGCCCACACCGAGCAGAATCTGTCTGTAAGAACATGAATGCGCCGTAATCAGGACTGTTAAACCAAACCAAGCACCAAAGTGAGGCTGCGGAGACCCACCTCCTGGGTCCTGAACAGGGACTTGGGGAGGGGTCGTGCTATCCAGGGTGGGCAAAGGGGCCACTGGTACAGGGGCCCATCTCACTCCTCACCCCAAGTACTGAGAAGTGGGACTTGTTTGTATGGACTTGTTTTTTTCTGAGTAGAGCTGGCCCAGCTTGAACCACAGGCCAAGCTGAGGCCACTTGGGCATCCATGCTTGAAGATTCACCTTGAGGAGCTCAGGCTGTCCTGGCCCAGGAACCCTCCCCCCCGCGCCCCCCTTGCCGCCCCCCACAAGTGCAGGCCTGCTGAGCTCTGCTGGTCGGACCTGGGTCTCTATCTCTACACCCCACCGCCCCTGGGGACCCTGGCTCCCCAGGGCCCCTGCCAGGTGGATTCTCGGGGAGGCTGCTTGCACTGTCTCTGTCTCCCCACTCCCCCAGCCCCGTCTCTGTCTCCTCCATCTCTCTCCTTCTGTCTCTGTTTCTTTCTCCCTCTGTCTCTGTCTCCCTGTGTCTGTCTCTTTCCCATCTCGGTCTCTATCTTTGCTTCTTTGCCTCTGTCTCCCACATCTCTTTCTGCCTCTGTCTCCTCCATCTCTCCCTGTCTCTGTTTCCCAAACTGGGTATGGGGCATGCTGGGCACCGCCCCTGCCCCCAGCACAGGCAGCACTTGCTCAGACCTTGTGTGGTTCACATCCTGGCTGACCTCAGTTCTCTTCTCAGTCTTTGGAAAAAGCAAATAAATTATGCTGCCGAACAAAATCTCCCAACTCCAAGAATAGAGCTTTAAAAATCCTACCAAGAAAATTTCTGAGGATGCGGTCAATGTTTCCCTGAGGCCATGTTCTCCCAGGCATGGGCTGGGTGGACTGTCCCTGGCCATGCTGATGGCCCGCAGACCAGCTTAGAGCTGTGTGGCAGGACCGGAGAGGTACGTGGCCTGCAGGGGCCCCGAGTGCCCTCCTGAGCACACACCCTCACACAGCCCTGGGGACACACATGCCCCTGTGCCCACTCTGCCCCCTGCAGTAATGGGGGTCAGTTCTCTGAGACCATCCCGCAGGCAGAGGGTGACCTTGTCATGTTAAAGTGACAGGCACGGCAGTAAGCTTATCAGTGTGACCCCATCACGTGGCTCAAGCCTGTGTCCCCTCTTGCTGCAGATCCCATGACTGATGGGCACTGTCCCTCCAAGTCCACGGATGGGGTTCCAGATGCCCAGGCTTACCTCTGGCCGTTGCAGGAAAACCAGAGAAGAGTTGAAGAGGCTCTTGCTTTGCTCTCAGGACTGAAAGCAGGAAGGAAGGCAGCAGGTGTGCAGGTGTCCTGAGGGTTTGGCTGCTGGACTCAGGCCCCCAGGAGAGCAGTGGGATCCAGACCTCAGGGGTGGGGAGGATGCAGGGGTGATTTGTACTCTCTGTATGGATGCGACTGCCTCTGCACCAGTGACTCATTGGGAAGAGGAGACACGGTCCACGCAGAGTCAAGTCACAGTCCACGCAGAAGTCAGGATGCTCAGCAGGCGCTTCGAGTGCCTGTGTGTCACTGGTGATCACATTCTCCACGCTTCTGGCTGTGTCCCTGTGGCCCGAGGTAGGACGGGCACGTCCCCGGGTCCCTGCAGTGTCGTCGTAAAGTGGAGTTGACAGAGGACAGTTTGGGGCACCGACCTCCCCTCCTGAGGTCTTGGGAGCCAGAACTGCCTGTGTGACAGCCTAGGTCCATCCCTGACCATCCAGGTGGCTCTCCAAAAGCGGTGGTGGCAAGGGTGCGATCGGAGCGCCATCCAGGTTCCCTGGTGTCATGAGGACACACCCCCTACCCACACTTCCCGAGGCCCCCACATTTCCCATTGAGAACCTCAATGAGGCAGGCCCTGGTGGCCGCCAGGCCCGACCCCGGGAAGGGTCTCCCCACCTCAGGGGAGGTAAATGTTCCAGGATACTGAGGGGCTCAAGGTAGAAATCCCAGTGAGGGTTTGGAGATTTCCCTTGTGACAACTCTGAGCACATCTTGTTGGAAAACAGAAAAAGAGAAAGAAAGACAAGGAACAGGGTGGTTTCAAACTGCTTCCAATTTCACACCGTCTCTTCCCGGCGGGAGGCTGCAGCTGAGAATGCGCTCTGGGCGGGGGCCGGGCAGGCTGGGCGGCCGTGGCAGCTGTTTGCAGGATCAGGTGTTCTGGGAACCCAGCTCTCTAGCTGCCCCGTGTCTTGGTCACTGAGCAGAGCTGCCTGGGGACAGGGGAACCTCCTCCAAGCTCACACAGCTTTCGGGAAGCATTGTGCCCACATCTCCGAGGACATGAGACCTCCCCCTCCATCCTCCGGCCACAGTGTCTTTGCTGGGCCGGGGGCCCACGTGCTGCTTCTGCTGAGGACCAGACAGTAACAGGCAGGCTTTTTGTTCCACGAGCCATCCCGTCTTATGTTCTGTATTTTCACCACCCTTTATCATATGACAGTCCTCATAGCTTACAGGGCATGGGGACACAGGCCACAGGCTAGATTTACCTCGCCAACCCTGCCAGAGACCAGGGAAGCCCAGGAGGCCCTCTACTCCTTGCTGTGGTCTCTGAGCCCCCTTCTTGGAGGCTACTCCCCTCCCCCTACCCCAGGAGGGGGTCTCGGTGTCTGAGCCTGGGTGGTCACACACAACACGAGAATTTACTTCCTCAGCAGGGCATCACTGTGCTCCTGAGGAACAATCTGGTGCAGCACACCTTCGCATGCTCCCATTTCTCAGACGAGCAAGTCAAGGCTGGTGAGCGGGAACACATAGGTACCAAGTACAGAAGAGTCATCTCTGAGCTAGGAATCTCCGTGTTGCTCTGAGGCCTCTCCCGCCAGGTCAGGCACCTGAGGGAGGAGGGTCCACCTGATGCCTCATGTCAGTCAGGAAGCCCTGAGAGGTGTCCCCAGGACAGTGACAGGCGGCCTGAGCCATGGGCTCGGCTGAGTCTGGGAAGTCCTCCCGAATTCCCTCCTGACCCTGAGCTGGAAATGCAGGAGGGGGCCCTGGGGCAGGAGGTTGCTTGGGAATCCAAGGCCAAGTGGGGGTGGGTGGGCTAGCCTTGCTCTGCTGGTTCACCCTGCCCCCCCAGAGAGCAAGCCAGGGCCCTGGGGGCTCCTGGCTGCATGGCAGTTGCGTGGATGCTGCAGGATTCCAGAGGCTGCCCATTTTTCACAGCGGATCAGCACAGAATTCCTCGACACAGCTGCTGCTGTAATTGGGTCCCATTAGGAAAGTGTGCGGTCTTGTTCGGCGGCTCCCCCCGCCCACTGCCCCCACGCACGGTGGTCTCGAGTTAGCACGGCAGCTGTGACCGAAGCCCGGCTCTCGGGCTCTGCCGTGCTGTCTCCTCCCCCAGATTGGAAACATCCCTTTGTGGGAGAGAGAACCCGGCTCCTTTTCTCACCCTCCCTTCTCTCCTCCTCACTTCCCCCACCCACACCCCAAATGGAACCAGTTCTGTGGAAGCCACACAACCTCCCAAGGGCCCCTGTGCAGCCTGGTTGGAATCCCAGCTGTGTGATGCTGGATGAAGAAATCAGCTTCTCTGAGCTCAGTGGGCAAGTGGGCATTTCTAGAGATTATAGTGCCACTGCAGCTGACAGTTTGGCTCCTATTACTGTCATTCCTACTTTGTTACTGTCGGTAATGGAAATGATGTACCTCTGGCTTTGCCAGCTTGGAAGGTGGCCATCCTCAAAGTGAGAGGATCTTCAAATATTTGCAGAGTGAAGACCTGGACTAATTAAAGGGTGAGGATTGGATGAGGCCAGAACTGGAGGGCCTTCTGCCCTGAGGTCATTGCCCCACAGGCACAGGGGCCACTGGGAGCTGCCTTTGCACAGCGTGTCTTTCACTTCTGTGTGCCTTTGTGCTGCCTGTCATGACTGTGGGAGTTGAAATGTGTGCTGAAATGTGGGGTGATCACTTCTGACCTGCTCACCTTTGAGTTATTAAAGGTGACCCCAAACCCCAGTGGGAGGGGTGAGAATTCAGTGCCCAAGAAAAGCCTGAATCCCAAAGGGATTCATGGTAAGGGGGTGGGATCATCACATTTCAGCATCAGTCCATTTCCACCCCCACCCCAACCTTGGGTCTCAGGACGTCTAACATGCGTGTGTCAAGCAGTCATTGCTGGGATCCTTGACCCTTTCTTCCTCACTTATGATTATTAAAGATATCTAACAAACAAGTTATCGATAAGCAGGGTCAGGCTGTAGTGCATTAATATGATTCTGTCAATACGCAGGTTATTTCTATAACTAAAAAGGGTTGAGGATAAAAGACAAATGTACGTGTAGAACCGATAATTGACCTGTGATTTATTTCCCCCTCGGGAGATGCTGAGGTGCAGAGTCACCGGGCTGCGGGGTCCCCCAGGCAGCTTCTCCAGATGGGCTGCCATCCAGGTATCTGGGCGACGGTGGGCTATGAGGCTATTGGAAGGCCAGGAAGCAGGTTACACCTGACCCACAGGGGTCCTTGGAGGATGCATTTTCAGACACGAGTGGGCAGAGCCACCTCCAGTTTGCAATGGGTGGAGCCTGGTGTTGTTCAAGTGAATGGGATTGAGCACAGCCGGGAAGCCACAGGAGGCAAGTCCTACGCAGGCCTGACACCCGCGATGGATGAACAGTGATCTGGGGCTGCAGAAGGGTCGGCCACTTGGGGACCCTGGGTTTTTGGAACATGAAAGAACATTCTAGAAAGTTCAGGACTCTTCCACAGGCATCCAAGCCCACACGCTTCTTCTAGCTCTTGGCTTCTACCTCTTGAACCCAGACCCTCAGGAGGAAACTCTGATCCCTGAACCAGGAACAGATAGTTCTGCGGAACCTTCTCCTGGTTTCTGGGGGCACGTGTCCAGTTCCCGGAGCTGGCTATTGCGAGGCCCCTGGATGCACCAGTGGTTCCTTTTCTAAGACTGAAAGTTACAGCTTGTCATGAGTCATTGATTGGATGTGCCGCACGTCACCCTTCTCTTATGATTTACGTGCACTTCCTCCGGGGACATCAATCCTCCAGAAGCTGGAGGAGGAAGCTGTCCCCCGAGGGCAGGGGCGACATTGGACATGCATCTCCTTGGGGCAAGGGCCTGCGGAGCCCCGACCTGGGCTCAGCCCTCAGCTCACCGCCTGGCACAGGAGAGGCTCGGACCCTGACACAGTGTGGACCCAGCTGCTTCCTCCTGCCACTCCTGCCTGGTCAGCGCCCCCCACCCTAGCTCCCTCATAGCCTGGGCTGTCAGCCTGTTCTCTCTGTGTCCAGAGCTCAGCTGGACAGGAGCCCCCAGGTAGCACCTCTGGGAAAGAACTCCCTCTGGGGCCAGGACAAGAGGGCAGGGGCTCCCTAGGCCGGATCAGGGCTGGATCCAGCCCACCCAGTTCAGAGAGTGGTGACAGAAAGGGCTGAACAGCATCCAGGGACTGGGGCTCTGAGGCCCTGAGCCGCCCATCGTATGCGGAGCTTGTTTCGGGCCTGGGGGAGAATTCAGAGCCTTGGTTGGCAGGGTTTTGCCAGAGGTTGGGTGTCCTGAACTAGGGTAACCTGCACCTCTTCTCTCTTGAAAGGAATAGCTTTGGGGGCAGACCAAGGGAGCAGGAATCCTTGCAAGTAATTCTCCCAGACAACCGCCACCGCAAAGGAAGGTGGTCATCCTAAGCCCTGCCCCCAACTCTGCTCATGTTCCCCCATGGCATCAGAGCCTTGTGTCTCAGCCCTGGGAGCCTGGGGGAAAGGCCTAAGGAGGGCCTGCATAAGTTGCTACCTGGGCCAGGAGCTGGCGGGAGTGAGAGACAAGACCCCTATCCAGATGGTTCAGAGAGGCCTGTGTTTCCAAGTTAAGGATCAAGGAATTTCCCTCTGTTGGGGGAGTGCTTTCAGTGAGGGCACATCAGGCACTGAGCTGTTAACAAGGTGGCTTGTGGGTGGGAAGGGGTTGGGGCACCGGGGGTGGGGGGCACCGCCCTTATTTCTCTGCCAGGTGCAGGGGGAACCCTGCTCTGTCAGGTGCCTGGGTGACCAGAAACGAGAGGCCAGGCAGGTGAGCACTTGGGCTGCCTCCAGTCATTCCTTTAAGAAGAGGCTCCCCCATCCCACCCTCTGTCCGTGCCCCTGACCCATCCTCTCATCACTGAGGGGCCGACAGCTCCCATCTCTGCCCTCCCTCACCGTTGTGCACATGTGGGAAGGTTAATCTACCTCTCTGAGCACCTTTCTCATCTGTAAAGACTGTGGCGACAGCTCTTCCTCAGGTGTTCTGAATTTAACGCCTAGTGTGAGCCCAACTGGAAAAGACTCTTGAGAGTGCCTTAGACAGCAAGGTGATCAACCAGTCAATCCTGAAGGAAATCAATCCTGAATATTCATTAGAAGGACTGAAGCTGAAGCTCCGATACTTTGGTCATTTGATGCAAAGAGCTGACTCACTGGAAAAGACCCTGATCTTGGGAAAGATTGAAGGCAGATGGAGAAGGGGCGACAGAGGCTGAGATGGTTGGATGGCATCACCAACTCAAAGAATGTGAGTTTGAGCAAACTCTGAGAGATAGTGAAAGATACAGAAGCCTGGTCTGCTGTAGTTCATGGGGTTTTAGTCAGGCATGACTTAGTGACTGAACCACAACAGTGAGTCCACCATGGCACCTGGCCCTCCCGGTCCTCTGTTCTTTGCTGTTTCCCTGATGTTCCTTTGGGCAGCCTCTTACAGGTCCCCAGCTGATGGTGGGGAATGGGGCCCAGCGCCTGAGCTCTGTCCAGTCCTCCCCCAGCCCACCACCACCTCACCCCCTCACCACCCCAGAGCCCACCACAGCACATCAGCACAAGTTGAGCAGGGAAGACCCATGGACTGAAACCACGTAGAGTCCAGGCCTTACACAAGGTGGCCCTCCCTCCCCCGCTGTGCAGATCCTCCTTCCTTCCCTGCTCCGCCCCCCATCCAGCTGCCAGCCAGCACCCACATCCATATTCTCCCTCAGAGGCAAATTGAACCCCCACCTGGGACTTGAGGACACCCATGGGCCTCTCTGCACCTGGTGGCCACTTCCCATCTCTGGGCCAGCTCTTCTGCCCCTGCCCCCAACCCTGCTCCCCTCCAATTCCACTTTCTTGGGGGCCTCTGTGTTCATGCTGATGTTGTTGGAGGACAGAGTGGGCTTGAGCCACTGCCTTGTCCCCAGAGTAGCTGATGCTGGGATCAACATGGTTTTAAGATATCATTGAATGCCTCCGAGGCGCCTTCCAGGGTGCAGTGCAGACAAAAGGCATCCAGTGCTGCTTCTGGAAGGAGGCTGTGAGGGGCCCAGGACAGATTAGACCATAAACCTGGTGTGGGGGGAGAGATTCATTCACTTACTCAATCGTTCATCCTGGAGAAGGGAAGGTGTGGTCACCCGATAGCCGTGGACCAGGCAGCGTGTGCGGCAGAGGGACTTGTGCCCATGGGCCGGGGGGTTTGCCAGCGGACAGAGTGTTCTGGGCACTGACAGCGGCAAGCTGTACCCAGAGCTCTGGGGCCATGCAGGGCCGTGTGGGCCAGGAAGAGCCGTGCTAGACTCATGCTAATAAGACCCTGCCATTCCACAGAGATCAAGACAGAGGCCCCCACTCCTGGCCGGCCTGGTGGGGATTCTGCGGAAACTGGGGTGAGTCTAGCTAAAGCCCTTGCACGGAGCCCCGGTTTTTTGTTGGCCAACAGAGAAAGCAGGCAAGGTGGGACTTGACTATCACTCAGGCTGGACTAGTTCCTCCCGTCTGACCCAGGGATGGTGGGGCTCCCAGGACCCTGACTTCAGGGTCCTGAGCAGGAGGCTTGGGAAATGCCTCCTGGGAGGGGAGGGGAGGGCGGAGATGCAGGGCTGGGAATGTAAACAGCGTGCCGAGGAGACCTATATGCGTTTCGGGCCGGGCTCTCTGAAGGAGCCTGAGTCCTTTTCGTGCTGTACTTGACTGTGTAAATATTTTTCTTAGGAGTAAAGAGAGAGTCTCCATTCATTGGGTAGGATCTCACTTGAAAGAACTGAGAAGTATCTGTTTAGCCATAAAAGCGAAAAACAGTGTCCAAGGCGCCTTTCAAAAAAATCATTTCTGTAGCTCAAACACAGCCAAGCGGAGTTTTTTTCCCCCCTTTTTTTAATGCAAAAATAAATAAATATGACCCACTCCCAGTTGAGAGCTCAAGAGTTTGTGTCAACACTGTTGGAGTCTGCTCTAGGAGCCAGAGCGGGCTGGCCAGTGACTAACTGCCCTGATGGTTCCTGGGGCGCTGCCAGCAGGACACCACCCAGGCCACATCGCTAAGGGGGTGGCGGGGGGCTCCTGTGAGCTTCTGGCTGGGGTTCAGGTGTGACTCTGGTCGGAAGGGTCGGCGTGTCGCTCCCTTCCACCCAATGTACCACCCGGCAGCCTCCCAGCCTGTTCCTCTGGATTCAGGAAGCCGGACTCGGCTGCCAGCACCCCAGCAGCTCTTTGACCTTTGCCCTGTCACTCTAACTCCCAAGATTCTGTCTCCTATCTCTAAAGCCGGGGTAACCCTAGCTTGAGGCCAGATGGGGCTACCGTAAGCAGGACGGCAGAGCCGCCTTGGAGGCGCCCGGGAAGCAACCCCCCAGAACCCCCGCTCAAGGCTCCCAGAAGGACTGCCTGCACTGTCCTCCGGTCACTGCTACAGCCCAGCACTGGCCACTGCAGCATTTACACCAGGGAACGTGGCCATCATGGTAGGACTTGGACTTGGACTTGGTCAGAAAACTCAGCCTGAGAATTGTTCTTGAAAAAGCTCGTCTTCCCAGGAAGGAAGTATGCACACGTGAGGCTGTGGGTGTTCTTTGCAGGGATTAAGATGAGCTGACAACCGGCGGTTTGATGGATTTTGATCAGCAGTTCATTGGGTCCATTTGAGGGTACTGCTTATTGGTCTAAAACCCTTCTATGATGGGAGGCCTTGTGTGGTACAAAGCAGCTCACCACGGGTTGGGGCTGGTGGTCACCAGCTTCGGGCTTGACCTGTCTGCCCGGAATGTGTCCCCCCAGTCTCCTAGAGGGTGGCAGAGTGAGGCTCAGGGCCAGGCCAGCATGGGAGGGGGCTCCTTCCATCAACCCCTGGGGCCCTCGCCCCACCCTCCCAGGACAGCCTTGGGCAATGACCTGCACAGACGGCCCTAGCCCAGCCCACAGAGGCCCATTCAAGGGAGAGGCCTTGTCATCATCTTTTAGCCACTTCTAGACACAAATACACCTCTTTGGGTAGATAGAAATGTGGCTTTAGCATTGGACAGAGAGGAACAGGGTAGAGAGGCCTGGGCTTCAAAGCCAAGAGGAAGAAGTCAATAAATGAGAACACTTGATGACCTCTTGGACCACAGGCCGGACTGGAGGTGGGGCCACTTCATCTGTTTCTCTCTAGTTTTGGAAGCCACGTGTTCGGAGCTCCATCTGGGTTTCCTCCTGTTTGTACGTTTTCAGATCCTGTAATAACAGACTATTTCGAAGGGAGAGAAACCTTCTGGGATTCGTTTTTGACACCGAGTAGAAAGCCTAGCCCCCTCAGGGGACACGCCAGAACTCCAGAGCTGTGAGCATATGGATGTCTGTGTATGTGTGTCTCCTCTGGGCTGACTTTTCGGAGAACACAGGCTATTTATTTTAAGAGTCAAAAAAAGATGCTTTGAGCAACCCCACTTAGCTCAGTCCTGGCACCGAGACCCTTGAGAGGAGCAAATGCTCCAGGTCAAACCTCACTTTTTGGCTAAACTGCTTAATCAAAACACACCTAATACTTCTGCTGGTGCGGAGACGGGCTTGAGAGCAGAGACCACCACTGCCAACAGCCTGCTGGCCAGCAGTGCCTGTGCCGAGGGCTCGGCAAGCAAAATAAAGAGGGTTTTCAGCAAAGCGGCGGACTTGGCAGAGAGAAGGCTGGGACAGAGGCTCCAGAAGGGGGTGCGTGGGGCAGACTTTCACCCGAGGTCAGCGAGTCAGTGAAGAGCAGGGGTGATGGTGGTCACACCTGCCAAGGTGGCTGTCACATCAGGGAGAGTGGGAAGCAGAGAGAAGTTGCTGGGACAGGATGGTCCTGGGCCCCACTCAGATCTCCTGGCAGGAGGAAGACTTCCTCTGTATGGGAGTGTTGGCCAGCTTGGGCTTAACGCCCCCAGCTCTCTCTGCATCGCACGGTTGGATGGGGCTCCATTCTACAGCCGAAGCACCCCAAGCTGGGTCTGTCCAAGGGGAGCCCAGGGCCAGGCTCCAAGGAGCGGGAGAGGAACCCTCATCTGCCTGGTCCCACCAGGCTGGCCCTGCACTGAGAGCCTCCTCTGTCCGGCGGTCTCTCTTGCTCCACGTGTTGCACGGGCATCTTGACCTTCGAGGATGGTACCGTTGGAACACCCACTTCTGTACCCTCAGCCTGGAGTTTTGCCACCAGCACAGGCCCTCGAGTCACGGGCAGGAACCGCTCTGAGCACTCTTGTCTCCCAAAAGCAGCCTCCGGTTTCCAGCTGCCCCCAAATCAATAGCAACTGTGGCAGTGCCATGAGCTGGGCCTGGCTGAGAAGTCCAGCTCCTCAGTGTCCCCAGGACAGTGGCCTGGTGGTCAGCATGCTTTCTGGGCATCTTTGCAGGAGGTCCCCAAGGCTTCTTCCCTGGGAGGGGTCGCAGCAGCAAGGCAACGAGGAGTGGTATCGCCAGGTCTTCAGGCTCAGGCTCCTCCATGGCAGGCTTTGGGTGGGAACCTGCTTTGTCCTTCACAAGGGGACAGGACCCGGGAAGGGGAGTCGCTCGGATGGGGCCCCCTTCCGCAGTTTTGCCCTGGCCCTGAAGACTGTGAGGCTTAGAAAAATTAACACATAGTTTCTCACTCTGATTCAAGCCACCCTGTCATAAGGGGCAAGTGGGTGAACTGCAGGACTCGGGGCCCATGCTGGGACCTTCAGTTCTGCATAATGCTGACAAGGGTCTCCAGGTGGGGTGCAGGCCTGAGCAACCTGGAGGAGGAGAGTGGTCCATCTCCCTCCCTGGGGAGCACGGCCTCTTCCTGGACAACACAGGCTCTCCTGAGACCCAGGCGGTCTGCCTCTCTTCTCCTGTCCTAGGGCTGCCCGGGTTCCAGCCACCCTTCTCGGCTCTGAATTTGGGAGTGAAAGGCAGACAGACAAGAGGACTGCCTCACTGGCCCGTCTGCTGGCAGAGCTTAGCCCCCCAGGGCTGAAGCTAGCTCGTCTCCCCGGGGCCTGTCCACCCGGGTCCGGTAGGGCCTGAGCACCTAGGTATCTGACCTCTCTCTGGCCCTTCTGGAGAGACTTCCCTGGTGTGTCCGTGTCTGCCTCTTCTGCCTCATTCTCTATTTTCACTCCTAGTCGCATTCCAAACCACAACTTCAGAATCTATTAAAAGAAACATAAAATCCCCAATTGGTTAGAATTCTCAACATTTAAAAATATGACTTATTGTTATTACAGCTGAGTCTGGGCAGATCTGCCAGCGTTTGGAACGGAGCGTCTTGGTCCTCTGACCTGACCTGCATGGGCACTGGCCGGCACTCTGCTCTGAGCTCGTCATTCAAGAAGCAGTGGTGTCATTATAAGGGGAGGGGGAACAAAACCCCTGGGTTTGACCCCATTTCTCTTCTTATTCTCCAAATATTGGTTTCCATCTCGGTTTCTATTCTTACATAAACAACATCACAAATTTATATACGTGTTTGTGCAGAGTACTTGTGATCCAAAAGGGAAAATCCCATTGATGCTGCTAATTTGTCAGTTTGCATAGCTTAGAAAGGACTCTGGGACCTGTCACTGAAACATCACCCTCTGGTGTGGAATTGGGTGGTTTTGAGGAGGAGGTGCCAGCCAGGTAAAATGCTACAGCTCTTCAGAACTGAGCCAAGGAAAGCTCCAAGTCGAAGCCGTTGGGTGGAAGAAAGACCCAGGGTGGCTGGCACTTTCCTCGATGCCCCAAGCCCATGTCCGTGGGCGGGATGGTGGTGGGAGGAGAGAAGACTTCCTGCTGCTGCCACTGCCCACTGCTGGGGTAGGGGGCTCGCTCCAAGAAACAAGGAAGGAGCCCCTTACCCATTTCAAGCACCACAGTGCCCCTAGCCACACGTGCAGTCTGTACCCAGTCACCACAGTGAGCTCCACAGTGTGGCTGAGCTCCACAGTGTGGCTCCTCCCTGTGATCGGGGAGGACCCCAGTTCTCTTATTACGGAGAAGCCTTACCCCTATTATTTCAGAGCTTGCTCGCTCTGCTCGCATGTGTATAGCCCACTGTAGCTCGAGGACTGTGCTCAGTCGGAAACTAACAACCCTTTTCCAAATTGTTTTGCAGCAAATGCTGACGGATGCGGAGGTGTCATCGCAGGAGGGCTGCATCCAAAAGGTAGGCAAGCTGGTTCTGCGCCTTCTCCCCCTCCTGTCAAGCCTGCGCTCCCATCGAGCCTGCGCTCTGGTTGAGCCTGAGCTCCTGAGTGCGAGGCCATCTGTGGTCGGTCGAACACGTGATTCCCCAGGGATCAAGACGGATGCTGGCTTTCAGGGGGCGGCAGGTAGCAGCTCGCTTCACAGAACCAACCTGGTTCCGAGAACCAAGGCGAGCACCGCGCATGTGGGAATGCTTTGGGCCAGTCAGTCGCATAGAAATGAAATAAATACAGATTGTGTTTATTTAACTATCTTCACTGGATACTCACATGAAAAGAATATAGAGAAGAAAAGCACAATTGGCTGCAGATTCAACAAAGCCTCTTGTTGCACTCAGTCTCCGAAGATGGCTCAGACACCGTGTTGAGTAAGCGGAGTGTCAGGCGACAGAAAAAGTGTCAGTGTGGGCATTATCCCCTGGTGATGGGTAACAGCCGGTCAACAAACACGAGATCTGAAAGGCTCAGAGAGTGGGCCAGGCCCAGGAAAACAACCCCCCAACACACACACAGAGGGAAGCACGCACCCACAGGCAGGCACATTCCTGCATGTGTATGCTAGGCAGGTAGCAGAGGGGAGGGGTACAGAAATCATCCCAAAACCCAGAAGCCATTTGTCAGCTGGAGTTCAATATTAGAGAATATGGGCCATCCATGCATAAGTATATACAAGTACGTACACACATCCACACAGAAAGATACATGCACACACACAAACACATAGACACACACTTGTACAGACACAGACACCCCCACAATACACAGACACACAAACACACAGATATAAATACATGTGGTAGCTGATGCAATCTTTGTGTTTTCCAGTAGCATTGAAATAGCCTTTTCTCTCCTGGCATCTTGACTTCAAAGCATCATATGGACCAAGCTGAGAGTCCATCTTCTCAGGGTACCCAGACTGCGTCAGGAAGCACAGCGTGGGCGTCTGGGGCAATGGGTCAGCACAAGGCTACCCAGCTGCTGTCAGGGGCTGTTTTCTTAGTGTCAGAATCGCCGAGCTATGCTCGTGAGGTGCTGTCTCCTCTCCCAGGAGGATCCGAAAACACTGCCTGAGCATACATTCCTGTCATCATGAAAAGTCCTCTTTTGGTCTGGAAGTGACAAGAAAGCAATTTGCTGGTTCCGCCTATCTCTGTGACTTTCTTCCTGTGTCTGGCTGGCTGGTTACAGTCAGGGCAACTGGGAGACCCGCCATCCCAGGGGTCTGAGCCCTAAGAGCCGAAGCCTTCCCCTTTTACCAGGGTCAACCCCAGAGACATTGATTTCAGAGAACACTCATGTGATGGGGGATGTGGTCTGACCCTGCGGTGACCTCTGGCAGTGGTGACCTTCGGCCTCATTTGTCTCCATAAGCGCGTCTGTGTCTGGCCTGGGGGCAATTATGTCTGAGCAGAGCTGGGACAGAGTGTCCTCTCCCTGTCCACTGCCCAGGGGCCTGAGGCCTCTCTTTCTGGAAGTGCATCCACAGGCCCCAAAGGGAATCCCGGCTGTGTCACTCTCCCTCCCCGATCCCCCACCCCGACCCTGGGAGTGACCTCTGTTTTCTTAAAGGAGGAGGTGGCCAGAGCAACTTGAGCAGCTTCCTTGCACCTTTCAGAGAACTGAGGTGTTTCCACCCCCACGCGGAGGAACCATAGTCAGCTCCTCTCTCAACTATTAAAGGGACGTGGAACCTTCATCTTCCCCTCTAAGAAGGAGCTCACACAGGGCAGGGGGTGAGAGGTGGGTCAGGCAGTCGGTTGTCCAGCCTGGGGGCAAGCTTCAAGGTCAAAAGGTGGGATCTAAGGTTAAGGTCGTGAGGAGGAAGGGATGCATCCTCTGTCCCCTGAGGTAGTGCTGTCTCTAATGTGGCCTCTCCTTTTACAAACTGTGGAGGGCAGGCCTTGCATACTGTGGCCCAGACGTCCTTCCGAGAGCTCCACACAGAGTGGGCACAAGCATCCTCCAGCCAGGGACCCACTCACAACTGCCCAGCTTGGCACAGTCTCCCTTCAGATGCAGACCTTTGTAAGGCCCATCGGAAGGGTGCCCACGGAACCAGACCAGACGCCCATGGCAGCTACAGCAGCTGGGAGAGGCCAGTGCTGGGCAGCAGAGCCTAAGGGGCTGGGGTCATGGTTGCTCTGAGACCCCAGCCCCTGAGACTCCACACTAAGGCTTTGTCCCCCTCCCTGGATACCCCTGCCCTCAGGGAGAAGCGCTCCTCTGAATCCCCGGACTCTCCCATCCGCACTAAACTTAGTGCGAGGCATTTAGGGCATCAAGCGTGATGGGGTGGGCACCCTGGGTCACAGTGGTCGATGATTGAAACCTTAACTTGGTGTCTGGAGCCATTTGGTTACTTCCCTGAGAGGGAGGGAGGGGAAAGAGGTGCTGAGAGAGACCCAGGTGCCAAGGCAGCTAGGGTTCCACAGCGGGGGCCGGAGGACAGTCAGTGCGGCCTTCTCTTGACCGTCTTCCCAAATGGAAAGTCACAGCTGTGTCCCTTACAGCTTTGGAGATGCACACGTGCTTGTTACATGAGAGGACTGTACACGCCTCCAGTGGGCTAAGGATTGATTTAGGTATTCCTTGGTGATAGGAGATAGACCCCATTTATCAGTCTTATAATTTAGGATTTTGGTGTCTGGCTGAACAGGCCCTCTCCTCCTCCAAAGACACACACATCTGGGGACGTTAAGGTCCTCCAGGGAAGCGCCGAGGCTATGCAGCCTGGGGTTGGTCAGATGACACCTCTGAGCATCACTTATTTCAACTTCAGGATTCACTGAATCACACTTTCTGCTCTTTATCGGCATCATGGAACCCCATGGACTATAGCCTGCCAGGCTTCTCTGTCCATGGGATTCTCCAGGCAAGAACACTGGAGTGGGTAGCCATTCCCTTCACCAGGGGATCTTCGTGACTCAGGGATCAAACCCAGGTTTCCTGCATTGCAGGCAGATTCTTTACTGTCTGAGCCACCAGGGAAACCCTCAGTGAAATGTAACTAAGGCTAATTAATTCAATCAGTGGCTTGACACAAGAGATGCAGAAAGGGTGATGTTTTGTAGGAAGCGGTGGTTATAAATTCTTGGTATTAAAGAACCAGGATGCTGAAGAGGCTGTGGACGCTACCTGTCAGAGTTTACAGAGGACAAAATCCAGGCCCAAGGAGGCTGGTGGTACTTATATCCTCAGGGGAGGTGGGATTTGAACCCAGGATCTCTGGTGCGGAGCTGGGCTCACATTGGAGGGATAGCGGCTACAGCCTGGGAGCCCGCACCAGGCTTGGCCCCCGCCCTGAAAACCCTCCTGTGCCCCTCCCCTCAGATCACCTCCATCCCCAACCTGTCCTGGTCTCTTGTGTCCCTTTGTCCCCCAGTCCTTCCTGAGGCCCCTGCGGTGCTACCAATCGCTCTCCATTCCTCCCCCACCTCCACCCTGCCCCCTGTCTTCACATTCTTGCATCCTCCTTCCACCGCCCACTGGTTCCTTGCATCCCCTCCTCCTGTCTGCAGCACGCCCAAGTGCTCCGGGCTCCATCGGTGCCCGGCTGCCCCACACTCATCCCAGGTGTGCGTTCCGGATGCTCACGCACTTCCCTCCAGAAGTCACTTTGGCTGCAGGTCCAGCAGCATCGCCTTTCTAGCCTCAGGCCGGGACCTCTGGGACTGCTGGCTGCAGCCGACTCTATTTAGTCTCTGTTTACTTAGAGGGAAAGCCCAGGGCTCCTGGAGAGCAAACATCTGCGGGAGATAATCTAGGAGCTGTCCATCCATCACTGGGGGCGCCTGGCTCCCTGGAGAGCCTGCCAGAGCCTGGAATAAAGAGGCCGGGCGAAGAGGCTTTGGGGACAAATAAAGAGCTGTGTTAAGGGCCCGCTGAAAATGGATGGAAGACATTATTAAGACTCAATGGCCGTCTTATCAAAATCCAATAGGATAGACATTTGGCAAAAGGCTTAAATTTATTCTTTGACTTTCTGGAGGGCTTGAATTTATCCGTTAACAAGAGTGTAGTCCACCGGGGGAGATGGTATCAGCTGAAAGAATTTTGATTCAATCTCTTTGGTGATATGAAAAGGGGAAACATCAGGCCCCCAATGGCCGCCCCATTGTCTTGCTTTATCTTGTTTTCTTTGACCGTCTTGAAAAGGGAGGACATGTTAATACAGTACAACAAGCAGAAAATGCAGAGGGAAATGACCTTTTTTCTTTTTTTATTTTTGTGTTTTCTTCTCCCCTGCTTCTCTACCCACACTGCCCCCTGCCTCTCCAAAATAAATAAATGAATCAGGAATTCGCATCTATGGGGCTGAGGTCTGAACTGGGACAGGTGCATCTCCAGAGGCACTGTAGTTTGAGTCACCTCAGCCAGCGAGCTGGGCCAGGGGTGGGGAGCTCGAGGCTTGGAGGGAAAGTCAAAAATAAATTGAGCTAATAAAGCCTGCTGTTGGAGTGGGACCATGATGAGTCCATAAATCTCTCCCTGTTATTCTGCACAAAATGCTACAGGTCATAAAAGTCATCCGATAGCCCAGCCTGGAGTTCTCCAATAAGGTGATTGATTGATAATTATGATAATTCCCCAAATGACTGTTTGGACGTGAGGACCTTGGCCTGTCCCATTGGGCTATTGTACGTGTGTGTTTTCTACAACCTGGCCCAGGTGAAAAGCCTCCGGTAATGCGCATCCTGAGGTCTCCTGGATCCCTCCCCGGGGAACCTGGGGACTACTAAAGATGACAAGGAGCCAGGAAGACCACGCAGGTGGGAGTGGAGATGAACAGGCAGCTGCCAAGTGTCTTGTGCAGCAATTAGTTGAGAAGTCTGCACACCCCAGGTCTCCGCCAGGCTGCCCCCAGGCTGTGTCTTGGGGGTTTGAGTCCAGCACACAAACTATCCAGGTGTTTGTGGTCTGTGACCCTCTATGTGGTTTTTTTCCCTTTGCATTGTTTTTCCTCTGGAGGAAACTGAGGTGTTTTCCAGGTGGCTGGAGGGCGAGGAAGGCAAGCAGGGAGGGAAGGATCCTGACTAGAACAAGAAATGGGGGAGACTAGTCAGCCCTGAGGCTCCAGGACAAGGGGTCGGGGAGCATGTGTCCCCGTCAGCCAGTCTTACTGGGACCAGAGCAAGCTAGACTGTGCCTGTTAGGTTTTGCCTGTGCCAGCGAGGTTACTTTTAGAAATCCTTTCTTTTCCTCTTTACCACCAACCCCCATCGTCGCCACCCTCACCCCCCACCCATGCCGCAACACCTAGGAGCCAGCCAGGTGCTAGAATTCAATCGCTGTTTATCTACTATGCAAGTTCTTCCTGAAAAAAATTCCGGCAAAGTCCCAAGCCCTAAGCGGCCTGGGCTCACAATTAATAATTTGCATGTGGGATCGGTTATGTCTTTATGAAATCAAAGTGTGTTTAGCTGCCACGGAGACAGCTCCGAGTTGATTTTGATAATCTCGGGCTGAATAGACTCACTTCGTTCCAGCAAAGCCCCGGACAAAGGCCGGACAGTGGCTGAAAGCCCTTCGGAGACAGGCCTCCTTTTCCTTTGTCGGGGGCTGCTGATAAAAGGGCCGGGAGTCCATTAATTCAGTGAATGAACATATAGTAAAGTCAGTCCCCTCTTGAGAACAATAATGTTGAGGTCAGCTTCGGTTGCCATGGAAACTAAGTACTCCTAAGAAGTTTGCATCCTTGATTTTGCTGAATCAAAGGCTGCAGAGTGGAGAGGTGTAATGGGGCCAAGACGCAGAAAGTCTGAAAGTCCACCCCCACTGGTCCCCTTCCCTCGAAGGCGGCTCCGGGCTGGTGGCCTTGGGGACCCTCAGCCGCTGGGGACCAGCCCCAGGTCTGGCTCTTGCCCCTCCCCCTGCCCCTCCTGGAGGCCTCTTTTTCACGACTGTAGAGGCTTATCTGAAGAGGCCCTTAGGCATGACTCTGGTGCCCAGGCAGGGCAGAAAACCTAGCCTGAGGGAGGGGCCGCAGCCTGAAAGCCTCCACCTCAGTGGCCCGGATGGACTCTGCTCTCTGGCCACCTCACAGCACCTGAACTTGGCCTCTGGCGGGGGTGGGGTGGGGTGGGGGGTGGGGAGGAATGGCGGTGGTGCTGTGGCCCCTTCCCACCCCAAGCAGATAAGGGTGATTAATGGGCCAAGAGCAGTAGGGAGGTGGAGGCTGAGTTACAGGCAGGTCTAGGCTGGGTGCCGATGTTATGAACGTGAGCTTTTGTATTCTGTCCCCTCAACAGTTGGGCTGATTTTACTCACCATTCACCCCAAGGGATACCTGAAAGCAGCTTAAACCATCAGATCAAACTGGGAAGAGATGCAGGTATTATATTTTCTTCACAGTAGTTTATTACCTGCTGTAGACCTGCGTGTCTGAGGAATGTTTCATCTTAGCTGGACTGGCCCTCGGCTTGGGGGCAGGGTCTCAGGCAGAGAGAGGGGAAGTTGTTCAGACAAACCCACTCTACCCTGAGGACCTTGCCTGGGATGGGGGAGGAATGAGAGATGCGTGGTTTTTCTTTTTGCTGCTGAGAAAGCATGGAACCCGATTTTCTTTCTCCTACTGAAGTAGCCCTTGTAAAACCTGCTGAAAGGCTTGCAGCTTGGGATGGAGGTCCTGGAGGAGGAAGGTGGGCCTGAGTGGCCCAGAGCCCAGCAGGCAGAAGCCCCTCCTTGGGAGCTGGTGACATGAGGACTCCTTTCTGTGGTCAGGCCCTTCCCTCACCCCTGCTGACACTCTGCTCAAACCTCAAAGCAAGACAGATAAAGTGTCACTGATTTCAAAGGACAAATTCAGAACTTGAAAACTGGCTTTACCCGCCAAGTAGACAAAGGCCCCTCTCCTTCTCACTGGAGACCTGGGGAGGCTGGGCTGGATCTGTCACACCTGAACCTGGCTCTGCCCTGGAGGCTGTGACCCTAAGCCTTGAACTTCCGCGTTTCTGTTTCCTCCTCTGTAAAAGGGGAGATGATAGTCACAGTCTCTAGCGCCCTGCGTGGCCTGGGTGTTGAGAAGAGAGCGAATGGGTAGAGCTCTGGGCAGAGCCAGCCCTGCTGAATGGACAGTGGGGCCTGTGGCCATTGTGGCTGGCATGGGGACAAGGGGGCCATTCGGCCCTGGATGGCCCCGGCTGGGGCACCAGGGGCCTGGGCCCCATAGCAGACACCTGACTCTGAGTTGGTGACAACACCACCTGCAGCAGATCAGAGGTCTCTTTGCTCTCCTGGAAACCACACTGGCATCTTGGGGTGTCCTGGAAGCCCGTGCCGGACAGCCCGGGGAAGGTGGCTGGGAGGGGTGGGCTCTGCTGGTAGCGCGTGATGAAGAGGATTTACTGTCCACATTACCGGCTTTATACGAGCCAGATGGTGGTGTTGATAACTCCATCATGTTCAGGTGGGTGCAATGGCGAGTTAATTAAATTGTGCTGTGCTATTAGGAGAGAAAAATATATCAGCTCAAGGCCTGCTCAGCGTCTTCTGCTTTGAAGGCAGACACATGTGTGCCGATGGCCGTTGCTGGCTCCAGGGCGTGTCCTCTGCCCACGGCACCGGGAAGCCTCCAGCCTCACCTTTGCTCCACAGACCCGCCGGCAGCTCATCAGTGCACTTGTTATCGGTCTGAGTGTAAGGCAGACTTCTGGTTTTACACACACTGACTGTCAAGATGACCTGGCCCTCTCCAGGGTAAAGGGTGGCGGGGCGGGTGCTGTGAACCCTGGGGACCCGCCCATGGCTGGTTGCCTTGAGCTATGTGTCACTTCTCCCTGGGGTGTGGGCAGAGCACCCGGGCCTCTGGGGAGGGCCAGCTTCCTGAGGTCCCCTTGTGCCTCTGATGGTGTTGCTGTGATGAAGGTCTCGGTGCCTGTGGGCACGTGTTCCAGGCAGGGTTCTCGGCGGCCCCCCAGACCAAAGAGGCTTCCCTTTCTTCTCTTGGCCCAGGGCTTGGCCAGGCGAGGAGGGCCTCGTCCTCCCACGGGGGGTGGCATGTGGGGGGTCTCTGAGGCTCACTTGACAGGTGGTAACTGTGGGGAAGGCTGTGTTCTACCCACCCACCCTGAGAAGCTGCCTGCTGCCGCAGGCCTGGGGATGTGGCAAGTCCACCCACCTCTCAGTTCACCACCACTCATGACTTCTGTAAGATGCGATGCTGGCTCCCTGTGTGCGGGTGACAGAGGTGTGTGAGGCACAGGTGTTTGTGTGAGGCAAAGGTGTGTGTGAGGCACAGGTACGTGTGTGAGGCACAGGTGTGGGGTTGTGTCACAGGTGTGTGTGTGTGAGGCATAGGTGTGTGAGCCATAGGTGTGTGTGGCACAGGTGTGTGAGAGGCACAGGTGTGTGAGAGGCACAGGCAGGTGTGGCACAGGTGTGTGAGAGGCACAGGTGTGTGAGAGGCACAGGCAGGTGTGGCACAGGTGTGTGAGAGGCACAGGTGTGTGTGAGGCACAGGTTGTGTGAGGCACAGGTGTGTGTGAGGCACAGGTTGTGTGGAGGCACAGGTGTGTGAGGCATAGGTGTGTGTGGCACAGGTGTGTGAGTTCAGACGTGAGAGGCACAGGCAGGTGTGGCACAGATGTGTGAGAGGCGCAGGTGTGTGTGGCACAGGTGTGTGAGTTCAGACATGAGAGGCACAGGCAGGTGTGGCACAGGTGTGTGAGAGGCGCAGGTGTGTGAGTCACGGGTGGCTGAGGGACAGGTGGGTGCCTGGGCAGAGGGTCCTGTGGGGCTGGCCAGCACCTAGTCCTGAGCCCACAGGCCCTGCCCCGCTCCCTCAGCAGCTTCTGGGCTCACCTTGCTGTGGGCTGGCGGTGCCTTGTGCCGATGTGCTGGGGGGCTTGGGATGGGTGCTGGGGAAGAAGGACAGCAGGCGCGAGAGAGGGCAAGTGGAACTGGAGCTGCCCTCCCACCACAAGCCCTGGGGCCTGGGCGCTTTGCTGCTCTGACCGCTGTTGTGGTCCCCATTGTCAGCCTGCTGGGCTCTTTACACACATCCACTCACTTACCCCAGTGTCTCCCAGGTACTATTACTCCCACTTCACTGCATAGAAGATTAAGTTGCAGACAGTTTGTCAGTTGCCTAAGGCCACAGGATTCAGTGCAGAAGCCAGGGATTTTCCAGGGTCAGCCACATGACCCCAAAGTAGGTATCCCCAAGTCTCTGTGTATTATACTGGGTATTGCCCTGCAGACATGAAGACACAGCTCATCTAGACACGCCTTCAGGAACTGGGTTTGGATGAATATAAGTGAAGGGCTTCCCTTATAGCTCAGTTGGTAAAGAATCTGCCTGCAGGAGAGCCAGATTTGATCCCTGGCTTGGGAAGATACCCTGGAGAAGGAAACGGCAACCCACTCCAGTATTCTTGCCTGGAGAATCCCATAGATAGAGGAGCCTGGCAGACTACAGTCCATGGGGTCTCAAGAGTTGGACTCAACTTAGTGACTAAACCACCAAATATGAATGAACTCAGAGAAAGGCAAAAGTGAGTTGGACTGGAGTAATTGAAGTTGGTTTATTAGTCAGCTATTGCACAATGGCACTGTGTAACAATCACCCCAAACCCTTAACACAACACTTGGTGACCCTCACCCATGTGCAAGTTGGCTGACCTAGGCGGAGCTCGGCTAGGTTTGGTTCCAAGCGGATGGCTGGGTCCAGTTCCTACTTGTCCAGTGGGCTTCACGGGGAGTGTTGTACTGGTGATGATGGCAGGAGAGAAGGAGGAGGCAACACGCGTAAACATCATGTCTGGGCTCAGACAGAGTCCATGGCCGCTTCTGCTCACACCGTGGAGGCCAACCACACAGGATGGGAACGTACTCTCTACCTCCCACTGGAGGGGTGTAGTCACAGTAGAGGGGCGGGAGAGTGATGCGTTTGTGGCAGCAGGCTTCCTGGAGCAGGTGGCCCTGGGGCTGACACAGGGCCAGTTCCCAGGCTCAGGCTGAAGCAGGGAGAGTTACTCGAGGCATGTGGAAACAGAACGGAGGCTGTGGCAAAGCTCAGAAGAAAAGCAAAGCCCAGCCCGCTGCTCTTGTGCAGCCTGTCCCATGGGTGCAGCTCCCCATCCCCACTTTCCATAGATCCCTTGGTGGCTCGTAACCCTTGAGGGTGACTCTCTGGTCCTCAGAAGGAGGCTCGGTGCAAGTTGCCAGGGAAAGCGATGCTGGGCTGGCTGTGGGAGATGTTCCAGGTCGCTTTGTGGGCAGGAATTCCGGAGGCCTGCATCTGGGAAGGAGACTGAAGACCCAGCCAGGCTTCCTCCGTTTGACGTTGACTGATGGGTCGTGAGGCTGACGAAGGTGGGCAGGATAAACACATCTTTGAAAGAGGCACTCGGATCCCAGCCTTAACAAGAGAGCTTTGCTCTTAAGCCACAGAAGGACATGGAGGAACTCTAAATGCATATTATTAAGTGAAAGAAGCCACTCTGAAAAGGCTACATGCGGTACCATTCCAACTCCATGAAATTCTGGAAAAGGCAAAACTGTGGAAACAGTGAAAGATTGGTGGGTTAGTGGGAGAGTGGGGGTGAATATGGGAGCACAGAGGGTTTTCAGGGAAGTGGTGCTGTGCTGTAGGGTACCGCACTTGTGGATCCGTGTTATCATGGATTTATCCAAACCCACAGCTGCACAAAGCGCGAGTGAACTCTGGTGACAGGGACTTGAACAGATGATGTATCGATACTGGCTAAGTGGCCACAGTAATGCAAGATGATAAAAATAGGAGAAGCAAGTGGCGGGTGATGGGAGGAGATGAGGGAGGAGATGGGGGTGCATGGAAATTCTGCACATTCCACTCATTTTCCCATAAACCCAAAACTCTCTTAAAAAAAATGAAGGCTATTACTTTTTTAAAAAGGATTTTCAGAAAGTGGTGTATTATACACACACACATCTTATATAAAATATATACTCATAAATAAGGACATACATAATACAGAAAGTCTGGAAGGAAATATACAGAAATAGTAACATCACTCTTTGTGGTGATACAATGGATGATTTTTAAAAAATAGTATCTGTATGGGATATTTTCGTTATTAAATATGTTGAGTTGAGTAAAGTGCTTCCATGGTTCCTGGTCTGTGACAACACTCTAAGGGGCAAAGGGCCTAATTCTTTGGTGACTGTGGTCATTTCACAGGGAGCGTTCCTGATAGTTAGGTTATTACCTCCTTGTGGTCCGGGGTTCCCCCTGCCTTCCTGTGGGCTCCATCAGTGCTGTTCACCCACGTGTGTGACTGTGCCTTCCAGAACCGAGGTAGGTTGGGCCTTCTGCCTGCCCTGTGGTAGGCTGAGCCATCTGGCCAGTGGCAATGAGGGATGCAGGTGACTTCTAGCTCAGCAACCAGTGGCCAGCGTGATACCCTGCAGTGGTCTCTGCCCTCAGACACTGCACCTAGAAGGTTCTGGATAACTCTAGGTGACTGAGCAGAGCTGCCCTGTGTGTCATGCCAGGCGAGCGGCAGGAATGCAGCTTTGGTCAGGCTTCTGCATCTCAGAGGCTGTTTGTTTAGGGGGCATAACCTCACTTACCCTGATTGATTCGGTTAGGGAATCCTGGTGCTTTATCCACTTCTGCATCATCTCAAAACACCCTTCACTCATTCACTCACTCATGCCTTCAACAAATTGTTGTGGCAGTGGTGTTTTAGTCAATAAATTGTATCCAACTCTTTGCAACCCCGTGGACTATAGCCCTCCAGGCTCCTCTCTCTGTGGGATTTCCCAGGCAAGAACACCAGAGTGGGTTGCCATTTCCTTCTTCAGGGGATCTTCCCAACCCAGGGATTGAACCTTGTCTCCTGCACTGGCAGGTGGATTCTTTACCATGGAGCTACCGGTTCAACAGATGGTTCCCAAGCACCTACTGTGAGCAGGACGCTGTCCCCGGTGCTGGAGACAGCAGACTGTGTTCTAGCAGATCTCCACCCCACGGCTCAGGTTCTGAGACCCGTCACCTGTGCAGAGGGGCTTTCACAGCTTCTGTCCTTTGTCCCTGGTCCCCCAGGGAGGCCCAGTTGCAATGCTCCAGGTCAGACACTCCTTTTATGGCAGACAAGCTTCCATAAGCCTCTTGTGCTGTTTGCGCTGTGCATTTCTGGCAAAAATGCCCCATCTTGTCACATGGGCTTATCCTTATCCTTATAAGTTGGTGCTTCTGTGTGCTCAGCCGCTAAGTTATGTCCAACTCTTTGTGACCCCATGGACTATAACCCACAAGGCTCCTTTGTCCGTAGGATTTTCCAGGCAAGAATACTAGAGTAGGTTGTCATTCCCTTCTACAGGGGATCTTTCCAACCCAGGGATCAAACTCGCATCTCTGGTGTCTCCTGCATTGTCAGGCAGATTCTTTACCACTGAGCCACCTGGGAAGCCCTTGGTGATGCTAAGGAGTTGTTATTCTGGGCCATTCCTCCTTAGCATCCCCTGGCATAAATGGGGAGAAATTATGAAGATAAAAAATTGATTTGCACCAGAAGGAATGGGAATCTTAATCTACCAGATTTGGCATGAGGGCATCATTTTCTCACTTAATAACGTCTCCTTTAAACAGTCTCACCTTCAGCACCAGCTCTCCATCTGCTGATGGAACCCTTCATTCCAGCCGACACAATTCCCGTCAGCCAAGGCCGTGCTGGCAAACAGTCTCTTCTCACCCAGTTAACAAGATGTTTCTCCAGTACAGTGTTGATACATTAAGTCATAAAAGGCAGGACTTATTATTGTGTGTTGGAACCTCGCCTCTGTTGTCTCTGAGCAATGGCCAAGATTCAGAGTATGAGCCCCAGAAATGTGTGCATTGCAGAGATGGAAAAGTATTGCATAAAAGAGTCTGACGTGCTGTTCATCACGGATTAGCTGAGCGTAAGGAGAGATATTCAAAGACAAAAAGCAATAATGAAGGTCCACCTCTCCAGACTCGGACCAGGTGCCAAGGGGACCGGCTGAACTCATGGGTCTCAGAGTCACCGAGGATGTCCATGTGCCATGGCCAGGCCGGTGCTTGCTTCTTGCCGCTCAAACACCAGGCTCTGGGTTAGCAAGGCCCCGAAAGGGCAGATAATTATCGGAAGGGAATCTGAAGCGTGGGCACCCTGGAGAGCTACAAAAATAAAACGAGGAGGAGGAATTTTGAATAGATTTCCTCCCTTTGTATTTCTGTTTTGGACGAGAAATGCAGAGGCACAATAAAAGGGAACTGGCAAGGTGGAGAAAAACATCAAATTAGCCCTTGGAAAGGTCTGGACCATTGGGCACATGGGGGCTGATGGGCATCTTCGTCCCATGTCTGCCCACGTGCGGCTTCTGAGAGGCAGGATGGGCCCTGGGAAAGGCTTGTGTCTCGAAAAGTTCACCCAGGAGGAGGGTCCAGGTGGGCACTGACTGGCAAGTCCTAGGATGCAACTTATCACCAAGTCCTCATCTGGCGAAGAGGACAGGCCGGTGACCCGGGCAGTGGTTGTGTCTCTTGTGAGCAAAGTCAGGCCACACTGGGGCCAGGACCTGGGGGACAGAGGCCACATCTGGGTGCTCATGGCTGTGTCCCTGAGTCTGGTGGAGGTGACAAATTTTGGTCATGTCTGGTGAGTGTGGGGGCCCCACAGTCGCCCCGTGAGACAGCTTCTCACCTTCCTGGGGTTCAGACAGGCGAGCTCACCCCCACAAGGCCTTGCAGACAGTACACAGCACACTTGCTCTACTAAAAGCCAGCGGGAGGGGGCCCAGCAAGGCATTATGCAGGACACCCACCTTCCACTCCAGGGCGCCCACGGTCCTCAGGGTCTGTGTGTCCCCAGGACCAGGGTCTGTGTGTCCCCAGGACCAGGCACCAGCTGCGGGCCCTCGGCTGGGTAGGCTCCCGCCACCTCCCTGGTTGGTTTTACTGGTTGTCACATGCCATGTCCCGTCTTCCTGCCTGTTAGTGCAGAAGATGCTACTCGTGTGTCCCTCACCCCCACTTCCTTATTAAACTCCCGTGATTTTTCTTCCATAATCACCTTTTGGCCCCAGCGTGTCACTGCAGTACTCCTCAAGCCCCGAACCCACTCCAGTTCCCTGGTTTCCCAACAAAGCACATCATTTGCCTCCTCGGGAGACCCCATGGCATGGGAGGAAGGGAGCCTTGTGTCTCCTGGGCCGCCCCCTGCACCCTCACACTTGGGAGTTAGGGTACAGCCTTTGCCATGGTAGCCGGAGTGAGTACCCCGCCTGCCCACGAGAGCACTTCCTAGATGCCCCAATTCCTATGCTTCTTAGGCTGGACCCACAAAGAGCATCAGAGGCAGAGGGAGCTTTGCTCAGCCTGACTCCACAGCTGTTTCTCCACTCAGCCTCCCTGCGCTGCCCCTCAGCCCACACAAGGGGCCATCCACAGCATTTTCTGGGGGCTGGGAGGATTTGGTGGTGAAAAGAACTTCCCAGAAGGAAAAAGACTCTGTCAGAGGACTTTACTATAGTCTTGGGACCTCGGTTTCCTCACCTCACAACTAGAGATGCTAATAGTTCCCGCCACAGCATCGTGGTTAGTGATAACGAGAGTTAGTCTGTGCAAAGCACACTTAAAATAGTACCTGGCACATGCTTAGGGCCCAGAGGGAGACCAAGGAGACAGTGATGATAATGACAGTGATGGTGATGAGAATGGTGGAAATGGTAACCATGTTGATGGAAATGATGGAGATGAGAATGGTGGTGATGGTGACCATGGTGATGATGACGATGGTAAGGATGATGGTGATGGTGATGATTGTGGGGATGGCGAGGACTGTGTCAGTGATGCTGATGGCGATGAATGGTGAGGATGGTGCTGATGTCACTATGACCACAGAGATGGTGATGATAATGATGGTAAGGATGGTGAGGATGGGGAAGGTGACGGTGATGATGACGATGATGAATACTGAGGATGATGGTGATGGTAACCACGGTGATGGAAATGATGGAGAGGAGGAAGGGGCTGGTGATAGAGATGCTGATAGTGATGACAGCGACGGTGATGAACCCTTGAGGTCCCATCAGACACCATCATCCCACAAGGGAACCAAAGAGCCAGGAGAGGATGTCCACAGAGGGAACCAGACCGCAGGACCTCCCACGCTGGCTCCGCCGTTCTGGGCGTGACCTGGGGCAAATCACTTAACCTCTCGGGGCCCTGGTTTCCGACCTGGCAATGCAGAGCAGACACCCTGTGCCCTGCTCAAGGGCCTGGTCTGGGAGGACCCTGCAGATAAGGCTCAGGGCAGCGTGGTTTTGAGTCCCTTGCAAACAAGAGGCAGCCCAAAAAGAAAAAAACAACAGGAAGCGACGGAAAGAAAACTCGTAAATGTCCCTCACACGCTGCCCTCCACGGTGACCTCTCACCCAGAGAAGCAGGCCTTGGGGAGTTAATAAGAAATACAGGACTTCCTGCGAGATAGCAAGTGAATTGTGAGCCGCGAATTACTTTTTTTTCCTTTGAAAAATGATGTAGTCAGGTCAAAATATTTTTGCGTCTCAAACACTTGAGTTCCTTTGTCCTTGAGGCTGACATGACTCGGTTTCCATGCAGCCTCACAATGCGTGGAAACATCTTTTAACCGCCAGACGGCCCTTCTGATAAGCCGGCCAATTCATAATGTGCATTTGGAAAGCTGGACGGGTGAGAAAGCAGAGGCCTTTGGAAAGTCTGTTTACTCAGCAGTGAGAGGCCCCTCACCCCCTCTAGTAAACAGGGCCTGGAGCGCGGAGTATTGAGTGCCGGCCGGGTGGGGTCTGCACGCAGGACGGCGCCCGCCCACCCACAGTCCCCACCCAGCTGGGCCCTCGGTGGGTGGGGACCTGCTCAGGCACCCCTGGAGCCAGACTTCTAGGTGACATGCCTGCCCCTGCAGGTGACATGCTGAGGCTGGGGCTATGACATCCTGGTCGCCCCGTTGGACGAGGCAGAGTCTTGGGGGACCTGTGTTTCCTACACAGCCGCTCTGTGCCCAGCTTAGAACTATCCCCGCAGGGCAGGCTTGTTCAGCTCACAGTGGGCCTAGACCATGGCTTCTTGGCTTCTTGGTCAGGGGAGTTTGTCAGGGGCCTTTCCAGGCAGTCCAGTGATTAAGACTGTGTTTCCAGTTCCAGGGGCATGGGTTCAATCCCTGGTTGGGAAACTAAGATCCCGCACACCACACAACTCAGAAAGTGTAGTCGCTCCGTTGTGTCCAACTCTTTGCGACCCTATGGACTGTAGCCCACCAGGCTCCTCTGTCCATGGAATTCTCCAGGCAAGAATACTGGAGTAGGTTGCCATTCCTTTCTCCAGGGGATCCTCCGGACCAAGGGATCAAATCCAGGTCTCCTGCATTGTAGGCAGATTCTTTACTGTCTAAGCCACAGAGAAAGCTCAGAAGAAATAAATAAGTAAATAAATAAAATGCAAAGACAAACATTTTTAAAAGGGAGCTTGTCAGGCTGTGGTTCTGGGCCACAAGGCGGCAGGAGGACAAGGGTGTCCACCTCTCCATCCCCTTTCTGCTCCAAGCTGTCTGAAGACTCCCATGCAGGGGGTTTTCTGGGGGAAGGCAGAACTAAGTGAGCCTGGGTGCTTATACCTGTTACAAAAGCCTGGCTGTGGGCCAACATGTGTGATCAATCAGAGCCCATTCTGTAGGCGAGTAAACAAGGCACAGAGAGGGTCAGTAACCTGCACACTGTCACACAGCTGAGAGGTTAGAGCCAGGGCCTGAGCTCCAGTTGTCTAGCTCTGAGCTTATAGTAATAAAACGTGCCGCTTCTTGACAGATAAGGGTCTGTTTGCGCCATTGGTGTGATGGCTGACTTAGGGGGCTGCCTGGACCCTGAAGACCCAGGACTCCCTCTGTCAGAGCACAGAGAAGGCTGGGGGAGGGGCAGTCAGTGCCCGTTTATAAGCTGATGGCTCTTCCCAGCAGAGCCAGAAGGAGCCGGTCTGGCCAGGCCCCTACCGAGCACCTGGGGTGATGCAGACCCAGAAACCTGGGCCAGGGCCTCCCTGACGCCTCCAGGTGCCTGCACTCCCTCAGGGCTGCTCCCAGCCACCCCCTCCCCAAAACTGGCCTCCGTGCCGAGGGATCATGAGAAGAGCAGAGCTTGCAAAAACCCAGAGACAAGCCCCAAGCCCACACGAGTGCCCTTTGTAGAGGAAGTAGTGTTCAGTCCAGTCCAGTCACTCAGTCATGTCCGACTCTTTGCGACCCCATGAATCGCAGCATGCCAGGCCTCCCTATGCATCGCCAACTCCTGGAGTTCACTCAGACTCACGTCCATCAAGTCAGTGATACCATCCAGCCATCTCATCCTCTGTCATGCCCTTTTCCTTCTGCCTCTAATCCCTCCTAGCACGAGTCTTTTCCAATGAGTCAACACTTCACATGAGGTGGCCAAAGTACTGGAGTTTTAGCTTTAGCATCATTCCCTCCAAAGAAATCCCAGGGCTGATCTCCTTCAGAATGAACTGGTTGGATCTCCTTGCAGTCCAAGGGACTCTCAAGAGTCTTCTCCAACACCACAGTTCAAAAGTATCAATTCTTAAATGCTCAGCTTTCTTCACAGTCCAACTCTCACATCCATACATGACCACAGGAAAAACCATAGCCTTGACTAGATGGAAATTTGTTGGCAAAGTAATATCTCTACTTTTCAATGTGCTATCTAGGTTGGTCGTAACTTTCCTTCCAAGCAGTAAGTGTCTTTTAATTTCATGGCTGCAATCACCATCTGCAGTGATTTTGGAGCCCAAAAATTAAAGTCAGACACTGTTTCCACTGTTTCCCCATCTATTTCCCATGAAGTGATGAGACCAGATGCCATGATCTTCATTTTCTGAATGTTGAGCTTTAAGCCAACTTTTTCATTCTCTTCTTTCACTTTCATCAAGAGGCTTTTAGTTCCTCTTCACTTTCTGCCATAAGGGTGGTATCATCTGCATATCTGAGGTTATTGATATTTCTCCTAGCAATCTTGATTCCAGCTTGTGCTTCTTCCAGCCCAGAGTTTTTCATGATGTACTCTGCATATAAGTTAAATAAGCAGAGTGACAATATACAGCCTTGACGTACTCCTTTTCCTATTTGGAACCAGTCTGTTGTTCCATGTCCAGTTCTAACTGTTGCTTCCTGTCCTGCATATAGGTTTCCTCAAGTCAAGTGGTCTAGTATTCCCATCTCTTACAGAATTTTCCACAGTTTGTTGTGATCCACACAGTCAAAGGCTTTGGCATAGTCAGTAAAGCAGAAATAGATGTTTTTCTGGGACACTCTTGCTTTTTTGATGATCCAGTGGATATTGGCAATTTGATCTCTGGTTCCTCTGTGTTTTCTAAACCCAGCTTGAACATCAGGAAGTTCACGGTTCACATATTGCTGAATCCTGGCTTGGAGAATTTTGAGCATTACTTTACTAGCATGTGAGATGAGTGCAATTGTGCAGTAGTTTGAGCATTCTTTGACATTGCCTTTCTTTGGGATTGGAATGAAAATGGACCTTTTCCAGTCCTGTGGCCACTGCTGAGTTTTCCACATTTGCTGGCATATTGAGTGCAGCACTTTCACAGCATCATCTTTCAGGATTTGAAATAGCTCAACTGGAGCTGTTGTTCGTAGTGATGCTTCCTAAGGCCCACTTGACCTCACATTCTAGGATGTCTGACTCTAGGTGGGTGATCACACCATTGTGATTATCTGGGTTGTGAAGCTCTTTTTATACAGTTCTTCTGTGTATTCTTGCCACCTCGTCTTAATATCTTCCGCTTCTGTTAGGTCCCTACCATTTCTGTCCTTTGTCAAGCCCATCTTTGCATGAAATGTTCCCTTGGTATCTAATTTTCTTGAAGAGATTTCTAGTCTTTCCCGTTCTGTTGTTTTCCTCTGTTTCTTTGCACTGATCGCTGAGAAAGGCTTTCTTTTCTCTCCTTGCTATTCTTTGGAAATCTGCATTCAAATGGGAGTATCTTTCCTTTTCTCCTTTGCTTTTCACTTCTCTTCTTTTCACAGCTATTTGTAAGGCCTCCTCAGATAGCCATTTTGCTTTTTTGCATTTCTTTTCCATGGGGATGGTCTTGATCCCTGTCTCCTGTACAATGTCACAAACCTCCGCCCATAGTTCATTAGGCACTCTATCTATCAGATCTAGTCCCTTAAATCTATTTCTCACTTCCACTGTATAATCATAAGGGATTTGATTTAGGTCATACCTGAATGGTCTAGTGGTTTTCCCTACTTTCTTCAATTTAAGTCTGAATGTGGCAATAAGGAAGTAATGTGCTGCTAAGTCGCATCAGTCATGTCTGACTCTGTGCGACCCCATAGACGGCAGCCCACCAGGCTCCCTCGTCCCTGAGATTCTCCAGGCAAGAACACTGGAGTGGGTTGCCATTTCCTTCTCCAATGCATGAAAGTGAAAAGTGAAAGTGAAGTCGCTCAGTTGTGTCCGACTCTTAGTGACTCCATGGATTGCAGCCTACCATGCTCCTCCGTCCATGGGATTTTCCAGGCAAGAGCACTGGAGTAGGGTGCCACCGCCTTCTCAGAGGAAGTAGTGTAGGGAAGCCCTATACTAAACAGGGTGATACCAGTAATAATAACAACAGACAGGAGTGCCCTCCGGCCTGGGTCCTCCATCCACAGCAGTTCTGAGTTGGTCCACACCCTCCGAGGTGCTGCCAGGCGTGGAACAGGCTGGAAGCTGTCCACCCTCTGCACTGTCTCTGGGGGCCCACCTGCCTGCATACAGGAAGATCCATCTGCAGCAGGAGTGCTCCTTGGCCGAGGGCCTGCCCAGACCCTCTGCACTCCTCTGGGCGCGGCCTCTGCTCCAATGCGGTCAGCACACACCTGAGCGTCCCCTCAGGGCCTGCCCCGCCTCTGCCTCCAAGTGTGTCCCCTGTGCTCCCCTGGACATGCTCCTCATGCTCCCCCAGGACATGTCTCTGGCCTCAGAGCGACATCTGCCTGGGTTCCAGTTGCACCAAAGGCCCAGGGCTTCGAAGGCCATTCTGAGAACATGGTTGGCTGATGGGCTCAGCAAGACAGCCTGAGCATACGATTGCCCTGAGGCCCGGTCTCCCCTCTCCCGGCTCCGCTGTGGCCTTGCCCCAGGTGTGGGAAAGTGAAGCGCAGCCCGGAATTCCGGGACAATCCCAAATATGTAGGGAACGCTGCTCCCCTGTGGGGCATCCAGGCCAGACGGGACCACCTGTCGGATGGTGGGAAAGCTGCTCCCACCGCCCTGGGCACCTGCCGGCTGCAGGCTCAGAGCAAGGCCACTGCTGGCCACTGGGTCTCTGTCCCCTGGGCCCGGCCCCTACCAACAAAGCCCCCAGAAAACCCAGACAAAGCGCCACCCACAGTTGGTCCCTCCCTGTGTCCCATTGTGATTCCCTGAAGACTCAGTTCACGGCCCCTCTAGGCACAGCAGCATTTTCCTGGCCAGCCTCATGCTTCACTCTGCAGAGAGCCTGCCTGGGTGAGACTGACACTGAGGGAAACAGCTCCTTAAATAGTGTAAATAAGAAACATGGAGAAGTCCTTAACACCCACTGGAAGATTGATCGCTGGTCAGGTGGCAGAAGCTGGTGGGACAGCAACGCCTGGTGGGACAGCAACGTTCGTTCCTTCATTCACTGGCCCTGGGGACCAACCTGGCAGAGTCTCCTCTGCCTCAGCTCCATCTTGGGGTTATCCCTGCACTCAGCTTCACCCACAGGATGGAAGGCCCCCACTGCAGACCAACGTTCCAAGCACGGAGTGGTGAGGACTTTGCCCAAAGCTCCCATGAGGCCGCCCATCCCTTGGGCCCTGAGCTGGTTCCCGCTTCACGTGTTTATTGAGGATACACCGCATGCGGTGCCCAAGTTGGGCTCTGAGCCGGCGGCTGTGACTGTCAGGCCCCTTCCCATGGAGGCCCCATCCATCTGTCCCGTTCTGCTCAAGATGTTTTAACAAAAGGACCACAGACTAGGCTGGGGATCCAGAGCAGTGGATGCTCCGAGGGGCAGGGTCTGCAGGGAGTCAACAGTATAGGCAGCTGGAAAAAGGGAGGGAACAGGGAGGTGACAGAAGTGATGTGTTTAGGGCATTTTGGAGGGAGAAGCATCAGTTTATGGACAGGAGGTGCCTTAGGACCCCTGCAGGGGCATCTGGGTGGGGGGTGCCATTTGCAGAGGGAACCTGAGTGTGGGGCAGGTAGAGGTGGGAGGTTGACTTGATACTTGGTGCACCTTACATCTGAGATGCACTGGAGACACCCCAGAGGGTGTCTGAGCCTGGAGAACCCTGGGGCTGGGGCAACCCTCCCGGGTCATGTGAGGCAGACAGGGTCTGAGGGAGCCTGGGCCTCTCTGGAGGTCTGAAAGCAAAGGGAGAGGTAGGGAGAGCCTTGGGACTGAGGGTGACAGGAAGACGGGGACAAGCTGACTCTGGTCTCGGGATATGACCTCTGATCTGGACAAAGAGCATTGTCCTTGGGTGGGGACATCAGGGACCTGTGGTTTGAGGGACCTGTCTGATGCCCTGGGAAAGGGATGCTGAGTCACTCTGGACAGAGGGGGTGAAGTCAACAGACTGACTTTCTGGTCTGGAGGCCCCCAAATGACTTTGTAATGCTGTGCTCTGAAGCCTTTCCCAGGGGCAGCCCAGAGAAGGTGGATGATGGGGGTCCATCTGGGAGGACGAGGCTGGGAGTTCAGGTAGCTTTGGAGAGATGAGGGTGACTCGGGCTGGAGGGGCTTGCGGTCCCATGTAGGCACCATACACACGGTATCCACTGCAGCCCCCAGGACACGTTTCCGGTCAGGGAAGGCCCCTCAGCTCTCTAATCACCTCACCCTCACGCTGAGCCCATCCGGCTCAACCAGTCAAGCCCTGGCCTCCTCCTACTGCATCTCCAGCCCGGTGGCTCCAGCCCAGGTCAGGCCACGTGGTCACGTTTTTTACCAGGTCACCGCGGTCTCGAGTCCAGGCGGGGAGGCGCGAGGCCTGCTCGCTGAGTCAGCAGGCATGGCTGTAAGCTCCGGTCGTCATAAATGCGCACTTAATAACTATTTTCTTCTTGCCGCTTCAGAAGCTCAGAAATAGGTTCGCCCTTCAGCTGGTAATGAGAAGTTAATAAAAGTGGGATTTTGTGCAAGGCTGGCCCCCTGACATCTTAATCTTTATTAAAGAGACGTAAACTTGCAGGGAACAGGCGGGCTTGCCCAGCACAGCGGGATGCCTGGAGAGGAGGCCAACACCACCCCCAGCCCAACCCTGGCTGCATCCATCACAGAGCAAGTGCATGGACCCCTGGTGCCCAGGTCCCTCCACCCACAAGGGTCACTCACCCCCCCACCCTGGGAGTTGGGCAGCCCCTATGAGTGGAGTGAAAGGGTGGACACGTGGGGGCTGCCTCTCCTCTTCTCTACAGTACATACAAATCAATTCTTTTGAAGTGAACAATTTCATGGCATTGAGTACCTGTATGAAGCTGTGTAGGTACAATCCCTAACTAGTTCCGGGCATTTTAGCCTCAAGAAGACGCTGTCCCCCAGCAGCCACTCCCGCACACCCAACCCCACTCCCCCAGGATGAGCCTGCCTCTGTCTCCACCTACAGTTTGCTTGCTCCAGATGCTTCGTATAAACAGAGTCACAGCTGTGGCCTTTGTGTCTGAAGGTTTTCACGCAGCACTGTGTTTCTGAGGTTCACCCACATCATAGCCTGTGTCAGTCCTTTGTTCCTTTCTGTGGCTGAGTAAGAGTCCACAGAATGGATGGACCACCGCGTCTTTACCTGTTCGTCCATGGGTGGGTGTCTGAGTTGGGCCCCATCTCTGCTCTTGGGTTAGGGCTGCAGTGAACCTGCATACTCCAGGGGCCAGGGTTTGAGCTCCTGGCTTCCACTCTCTCGGCTAAATACCTGGCCTGGACCTGTTGTCCTGTGGTGACTCTGGGTAACTTTGAGGGGAACTACCAGATTGTCTCGCCAGCAGCTGCCCCATTTAACATTCCAGCGTCTACACTCACTGCAGCTCAAAACGAGAATGGGCCCCGCAGAGTGGCTGAAAGGCAGCTCCACTGTCCCCTGAGTGATTGGAGCTCCTCTTCCTCCTTCTGTAGATGGAGCAGAGCAGGATACCAGTCCCTCCATCAGTGAGGAGGGGACAGAGCAGAGTACCAACCCCTCCATCACTTAGATGAGGCCCAGCCTGGCCCACAGGAAGCCCCGTTCACTCATAGAATGAAGGGCCTTGATGCTGGTTTTAAGCAAGTTATACAAGGAGGCCAAGCTGTAGTTTCAGGTCCTGCTTATATCGGGGTAGGTTTGGCTGCAGCTTACAGACAACATTCATGAGAACAAGCTGACAGGCCCTGACCCTAGGATGCGGCCAGTAGGCACCCACACCCCTGCTAGCCTGGGCCCTCCAACTGTGACCATCTGGATCCCATTCTCACACCCGTGTGAGTACCTGGTGAGCAGCCCCGGGTACGAGCCTGGCTGTCCAGGGGCTTGAGTGGGGCTGCCCGGAGCCCCAACCCCACTGTGGGTGCAGGCCCAGTCCCTCAGCGAGTGTGGGGTGGGGTGCACGAGTGTTTGCCCGTGTGTTTGTCACTCGCTAATCCACCGGCGAAGGGGAAGAGGAGAGTCTTTGTCAGTCTCCAAGCAATTAGGATAATTAAAAAAGAAAGCTTATTGGGTAAACATGCTCTCAGATCGTGACCCCTTAATTAATGGACCACGGGGAGAAATTACAGCAGTGGCAAGATAATTAACACATGCGTTTAAAGGAGAACCATTAGATGGGGCCTCAGAGGACAAGACACCCAGCTGTGCAGGGCGGACCCTGGAGATGAGGGAGCCCAGCTGGGCATGCATGGCTTGTCGGGGGGTAGCCCTGGCCGGCAGGCAGCCCCATGGCCCTGACTACCTGGGGCAGGTCAGAGAAGGTCTATCCCTTCATAAAGAAAAATCCATGGGGCCTCCACAGCTCTCATCCGCCCAGTGATGACGAACAGGGTAGGGAGAGGGCTTGGGCACCAGAGCATCCTCCAAGGTGGGCCTTCCTCCCCCAGCCCAGCCCAAGAGTCCACTGGGGTACTCTTATATTCCCAGAATACAGAAGGTATAGGACCATCAGCGATGCCCTGGGTCAGGCCCCCAGCCCGGACCCCACACCCTGGCCCTCAGGGAGAGGGGGACACCCACCCTCCACGTCCAATCCCAACTGCTCTGCTTCCGTCTCTGGGCTCAGCCTGGTTCTGAGGCTGTCCGGGTGGGGGTTTTGCCTCCTGCTGGGGGAAACCACTGGCTACCTGGGCCTCCTCCAGAGATGCACAGGCCCTGGGGCTGGAGAACTGCCTGGAGGATGCAAAGACCCCTGTCATCCAGCAAAGGCTCCCATCCCAGCATCCTGGCCCACCAACTCTGCTAGATTCTTTGGAGACAGGCTTTCAGACATGGGGGTCTTGGGTGTGTTTTTCACTTTTCCAGAGGGAACAGATACACACAGGTACAGCTTTCAATTGCAGGGGATGGATCAGCTGGCCATAGGTGGAGGCCCTGATAGATGTAGGGGGATGATGGCGTGGCCTGGCTGCCTGCCCAGCCAGCCCCACCGATGCAAGGGAATCCTTCTAATTTTAAGGGAGTGTCTGAGCAGCCAAGTCCTTTTGAGGTCCTGGAAGTCTCAAGGTCAAAATCAAAAGCCCACTCCACCCATGCTGGACACTCGAGAGGGAGGGGCTGAAAGACCTCCCAGGTTGTGGAGATGGCCCCTGCAGCTAAGCCCCACCCAGTGAGGGGCTCTTCTGCTGTTGCCACAGACCCCAGAGGTGCCAGCTAGCAGGGACTCCCCCGATGGCCAACTGGCCTCAGAGAACAGTGACCGGTGGAAATTTGGGGGTAAGAAATTCACTCTCAAGTCACTGCCGGCCAAATCCAAGAATGACAAGACAGTAGCCATGGGGCACCCTGCCCACCAAGAGACTGTGTTCACCCAGGTCCTGAAGCCAGCCCAGGACAGGGCCAGAATCAGCCCCGCTGCCAGAAAGGCTTGGCCTCAGAGCTGCCCGTGGCCGTAAATCAACTTACTGTGTGTTGAACTGACTGGAGACGAGGCCAGCAGGTGGGACTGGCTACCGGGACCGCATGGATCTTGGGCTGCACCCTCTCATCCTGGGGTGAGGCCAGGCCATCCATCATGATCAGTTGGAGGTAGACCCTGGTGGCAGGGAAAGTGTGTTCCTGCCTCAGGAGGCCAAGTGACCCTGGCTTCACCTTGGCCTGGGTCTGCTCCTCGGCCCTGCCACCATCCTTGGGAGACCTGGGGTCTCCTCTCCTCCGCCCACTATGCACATGCTCCAGCTGGACAAGGTGGGATGGGCTGGACCAGTCACCTCCTGGGTCCCGCCCATGAGACCACTTCCCATGAAGGGGCCCTCTACTTGCCTGTTCACTCTTTCAGGGGCAGCCCTCTGACCAGGAATGCCCAGATCAGAACACAGGTTGGGCTGCAGAAGGATGGCAGCTTCTGGAAACTTCCAGAGACAGCCCAGGAAGTGCTCCAACCGTGGAGAATCTGGCTCACAGTTTCCTTCAGAGCAGATTCTACTGGGACTGTTTCCGTGGATCCCATGGTCAGCTTGTGTCCGCAGTGCCTGGCTGCAGGGAGTCTGAGCCACTGGGGTCTGTGCATCGCAGGTCCACCCTCCCCACCGTCTCTGACCAGGGACTGAATGCATTTCACTTGCAGTTCTTAGGACTCAGGAATAAAAACCTCAGCATGTGAGGTGCAGGGCTGTCCTGAGTGCACATGTAGCTAGCATCATGCAGCCAGAGATGTTGGTCTCCCCTGGGGCCCTGCTGCTCTGTCCATGTGGGGTCTGGACCCCAGCGAGACTAAAGGGGCTCAGGACACTCCAGCTCCTGGGGCTCAGCCCCACTGCAGATACTCACCTTCCCCCTTGAATGCAGGTGAGGATTGTAGAATAACTGGTGTACTGGCTGCATATCTTTAGTTTTGCACTAGTTGTGTGTGTCTTCAGTAGCCGAGTCATGTCCAACTTTTTGCAACCCCATGGACTACCACATGCCAGGCCTCCCTGTTCCTCACCATCTTCCGGAGTTTGCCCAAGTTCATGTCCATTGAATCATTGATGCCATCCAACTGTCTCATCCTCTGCTACCGCCTTCTGCCCTCAATCTTTCCCAACATCAGGGTCTTTTCCACTGAGTTGGCTCTTTGCATCAGGTGGCTAAAGTATTGGAGCTTCAGCTTTAGCATCAGTCCTTCCAATGAATATTCAGGGTTGATTTCCTCTAGGACTGACAGGTTTGATCTTGCTGTCCAAGGAGCTCTCAAGAGTCTTCTCCAGCAGCAGAGTTTGAAAGCAATAATTCATTGGTGCTCACCCTTCTGTATGGTTCAACTCTCACATCCGTACATGGCTACTGGAAAGACCACAGCCTTGACTATGCACTAGCTGAAGGAGATTCAAAAGCTCCTGGTGTAATGAGGGCTTTGGGGAGGTGCTAAACTGGTACTCCAAGGCTTCTGCCTTAATCTAAGGGTGGAGCTAGCATCCCAGGCCTGGATCAGGTGGACAAGGCCACGCTCCCCCTGCCATGTACCACAATCCCAAGAGTGAGGGACAGGCACCTCTTCTCTGTGCTCTCCAAGCCATAGCCATGTGAGCTGTGCCAGTGAATGAGCACCTTGGCCAGGCCTGGGCCTGGGGGCAGGCGGCCATCCTGAGCCTCAGGTGTCTCGCCCACCAAACAGAGGGGACAGTAGTCATGGGTCACGTCCTGTCGTCGTCCTGGGCTTGCAATGAGGCTGAAACAGGGCATATAGCCAAGTGCCTTGCAAACACAAGGCTGTGAGAGAGTGTGACAGCACTGCCTTTCCTCTGGGGGCTGGGGGTCCTCCTCCCCCGCCTTATCCCACGCACTGATGCTGTAGGGACAGAGTGGCCCCTGCCCTTGACTCAGCTGCTAAGTCGCTTCAGTTGTGTCCGACTCTGTGCAATCCCATAGACGGCAGCCCACCAGGCTCCCCCGTCCCTGGGATTCTCCAGGCAAGAACACTGGAGTGGGTTGCCATTTCCTTCTCCAGTGCATGAAAGTGAAAAGTGAAAGGGAAGTTGCTCAGTTGTGTCCGACTCTTAGTGACTTCATGGACTGCAGCCCACCAGGCTCCTCCGTCCATGGAATTTTCCAGGCAAGAGTACTGGAGTGGGTTGCCATTGCCTTCTCCCTTGACCCAGAGGACCCCACAAATGGTGTGAGACAGACGTACTGTCAACTGGGTGCCCTCAGCATCGGCAGGCTAGGCCCATGTTGTTCCATCCTCTGGACTGGGACCAAGGTGGGGTGAGGTCTCCCTGCATCTGTGCATCCATCTACTTGTTCGCTGACCACAGGTTTGTGCACATGTGTGGCCTGCGTGGCCCTGCCCTCACAGTCTGAGGTTTACACTGAGTCAGTGGGTGGAGCCGAAGTTCACTTGCTGTGAGCAGCAGGGCAGCCAGGCCATTTGAAGACAGGTGTGAGTGGGGCTGCAGAGGCTTCCGGGTAGGCAGGCTTGGGCAGGAGCTGTAAGATAGAGTGAAGTACCACTGGGGCAGGTGTCCCCAGAATGTGGGAAGGCTGTGAGCCAAGGATGCTCTTCCTTGGGAGCCACCTTTGGGGGCAGAGGTGGTGAGTGAAGGGGAGACCCCCTTCCACATCTACTGTGCCCTGAGAGCCCTCTAATCCCCGTGTGTGTTCAAGTGTGAGGGTGAGCATGTGTGTGTGTGTGTATGGTGTGTGTGTATACGTGTATGTGTATGTGTGCATGTGTGTGTGTGTGTGCATGTATATATATGCATATGGGTGTGTGGGTATGCATGTGTGTGGACGGCAGGTAAGTGTGGGCACCTGCATGCATGTGTGGACATGGGGGCCTTTGTCCGTGAGTGTGGGTGGATAGATTATGTGTGCCCACATGCCTGTACCCCATGTACACAGCCACACATGGGTGTGCACGCATGTGCACATGTGTGGGTGGGTGCATCCGTAGTGCAGTACCCTGACCATGGACCAAGCAATGGGGAAGTAAGGAAGGAGCCACTAAAAGTGTAGCAATCACATCCATCTCTGATTGATGAATTAGGATCCAAAGTTTTAACTAATTGAGTACATTAAATACAAAGTCCCCCAAAAAGAAAGGGGAAAAAGACTAATGTAAGACACTTTTCAAAGCGTCTTTAATAAAAAAGTGTATTTGGGATTTGACTGTAATGGCTAGCCTTGCCTGCCAAAACCTGTCGCCCTGGCAGGTAACTCTCATCAGCGTATCTGAAATGGTACCTAAATGAATTAGCAATAAAATGGACTCAGGCCGAGCAGTGGGGACCTCCATTAATCTCGGGTTAATCACTAAAGAGGTGCCATTCACTTTTCTTAAGAAGTCACATTTTTCTCCCCTTGCTGGCGACCAGATTTCATAAAGTAACATATTTCTAATGAAAGGTCTCTGCTTGAATTAAACCCTGAAGGTTTATGCAGATTTCGTGTTTGATTACTGCTGGCATGGGCTCTTAGCCGGCTGCGGAAGGGAGGCCCTCTCTGAAAGGGCCCCAGCGTGCAGTTCATAATATTCTTTGAAATAAAATAGTGCACTTGTGCTTAGTGGCTTTAATCAGCCCTGACTTTTGATAGTCAAACAATAGCTAATTACAGTAACACCTGCCTTCCAGGGCCTGTCACGGCGGCTCCTGCCGGAGAGCGGCCTTGTCTCCGAGCGGCGCGATTATTACAGACTCTGCACAGAGTAACTCTAACTGACACTCAGCAAGTTTGGTAGCCATTAGGAAGGGTTTATTTTGCTGCCGCGTTGCTGGCTTTTCCATTCCATTCTTCTCCTTTGTGTTTTCGGGGGCGGCGGTGGCGCGGGCAGGGAAGAGAGGGCCGGGCCTTGGGTGCAGGCCTCATGCCGACACTGCATTTGTTCCTTTGGGCTTGGGTTTGGACATCGGTGTTTCAGATGCTGGAGCCACTGAGAGCTCACGTGTGCAGACGGCAGTGTGAGGACCCACACCTTCCAGCAAAGGGCCAGGCAGAGCCCACCAGACAGCCCCTGTCTCGGCTTCCAAGGGTGCAGCGTTATTTCCAATGAAATGCACAGCAGTGCATGGGGAGATTGGCCCAATGGAAGTCATAAATTACTATCTCGTTTAAGTCTTTCTTTTCTCATTAATTTTGTCTGGCAAATGAGCCCACGTCTCCAGAACCCAGCCAACTGAGTAACACCAGGCTGTCAGCTGCAGGCTTGATGGAGCCTCTAACAAGTTCCTGGAAATGAACAAAGAGATGGGTGTCCTGTCCCCTGGGATCCCCAGCTCACGCCCCTCCTCACAGCTGCCTGTTGCTGACCCCCTGTCCCCCATGCCTCTTTGGCAGAACCCCTGAAGAAAGACAAACGCAGAGGGAGGAGGAAGGTCCAGCTGGGCCCGTCTGCAATCGGGGGCAGTTACAGACGGGAGGTCATCAGATGTGCCGGTGGTGGGCTCAAGCCTGACGATGGCCCATCACCCCATCTTGCCACTGGGAGGGCTCTTTGAAGGACTTTCAGTTTTGGATGCAGCCAGGGACCAAATGCCAGACCGGCCCTGCCCACTTTCCGAGTCCCTCAGGGACTTCATCCAGTTCCCTGGAGGAAGGATGCTTCTGGGCTCCTAGGCCTTCCTCCTGCACTCTGGGTGACCTTCAATGCGGATGACATGAGGACAGACAGGAAAGCCCTGTGTACTGGGATCCTCCGTTCCGGTGAAGGCCCACAGCTTCCTCGCTCGGGACCAGAGCCTCCAAGGTACGCTGAGCTATCTGCACCACAGCCAAGACAAAGTTGCCTTTCGTCTGCAGTCGGGCACCGGCGAGGGTGTGTGCACACACGTGAGCACACGCGTGCCCAGGGGGCCGCGTCCCGGGTCCCTCTCAGCTGCGGGGCCATTTCCGTTCCCCCTGGCTTCGGTCTCTGGACGCTGCACGGTGTTGACAATTACCCACAGCAAGGACTTGCCAAAACTTGGAGTTGAAAAGGCTTCAAGGAGGAAAAAACAACTGGAAAGCTGTTTTCTGTTAAGGCAGGTTTATTTTTCCTCGCAATTATGTCTGACTAAAACGACCTTGTGCGGGAGGCACTTCCCCAAGAAAGGTCTGATTCATCCTGGCCTGGACGGTGAGAGCGGCAGCCCCCGCCCGTCCATGGGCCCTGAGCTCCTGGCCAGGGGGCTCCCTGCCTGCAGTCAGCCTGTGATGGGAGCCCTGAGCCCGGAGCAGCCGCCCCATGATGGCTCAGAAACTGCACTTCAGCGGAGGGAGCACCCGCCTGCACAGCGCTCTCCAGATCCTGTCCAGGAAGAGGACAGCTGCAGGCATCTGGGATCCCAGCAGCCGGCCCTGCCCTGGGAGCCCGCCTTATACAACCAGCCGTAGGAACGAACACCACCCAGCAGCCCTGACACCTTGGCAGGAAGGATGGCCACCTGACTCTTTCAGTGTCATTCCATTCAAGGTCTCTAGTTCCTGGCCTTCAGAAAGCTCAGGACTTGTGTCGCTGAGAAGCAGCAGGGCCCCCTCAAGGGGTCACTGACTTGCCCCATCCCCCTCCACCCCTGCCATTCACCGCTGGCTCCAGGTCTGTGAACGAAACATCGCAGAGAGACACGCTAGGTTCTGATTCCTCCTTGGGGAGGGAACTGGCCACCCTGCCCAGACTGTCCCTCTTCCATGCTGATCTTGCATTTCCATCCCCCCAGCCTCCCCCTGCCAGGGCCGCAAGGCCAGCATGGTCACCAAAGGAGGGCAAGAGAGGCAGTGGGGCCTGACGGCTGTCAAGTTCAACGTTCAGTATGCCATCCTCCCCTGGCCACCCCTTGCCCGCTCCAGCACTGACCCCCAGCCTCCAGGCCGGCATCTGCCTCTCGTCTCCCCTGTTTGCCTGCCCTGATCAACGTGATTGATCATCTCTCGGCCACAGGTTGGTAATAAAGCTGCTCTGAGAGCCTCTCGCATTTCCTCGGGGCCCCGTTGGCATGACAGGCCTTGACATCGGCCATTCGTCACCTGCTGCCTGTGGTCACTGTGCTCAATGGCCAGCAGACAGACAGGAACCAGGCTTCAGGAGGGGCTTGGCCTGCAGTTGGGGCAGCGTGGGGCAAACGGCTGTGTCTGCTGGCTGTCGGGCCCTCCGGAAGGTCAGGACGGTGCTCCGCCTGGCCTGTGGCTAACTGTTCTGGACCAAGTGCCCCTGGGGTCCTCACCCAGCACCATAGGCTCAGACTTCCCCTCGGGAACGCTGATGTTTGCCCTGCATAACTGGAGGGCCCCTGGGAGACCAGCGGGCCATTTAGCCACACAGATACCCAGGAGCCCATGTGGGATCCACCCTCTCCACAGAGCATCCCCCTCGGGTTTCTCCTCAGCACGTGGTTCCCTGGGTCAATCTGCAGAGACAAAGGAACATGGAGGCTGGCCCCAACCCTCCCTGTAAGGGAGGAAAAATGGGTTTATGTGAGTTTGCTGCCGCCCTGGGGTGTGGCCTAGGAACAGGGTGGGTGCAGACATCTCAGACACTGGGGCCTGGGCACCTCAGGAGCCACCCAGAACCAGAGGTGAGTCCCTTCACACACACGTGTGCATACACACACAAAGTATCGGCCTATACCTTCTTAAGATCGTGAACCCCAGGCTCTGGGAGGTATAGATGAACCTACGTTGCTGTCAACTCTGGGAGTCCTATAACCCGAAAGGAGAGAGGCCAGAGCACGGGTTAGGGACGCAGATTCTAGGGACACGGGAGCCATGTGTCTGGGGACTTTCCATTTCACATCAAGATGCTCCTCTTGGTCATCACAGTATCCCCCTACCATCCAGGGGTCCTGTGACCCTGTATAGCTGGCCTCTCTGTCCTCAATTTCTTTGCCCAGTTCTCAACCCATTCCTCTGCTTATGGCAGAGAAAACCCTTCAAGGTCTCCCCCAGTCTCCCCTGATTCCTCACTCCCTCTCCTGGACCACCTCCCAAGGAGATGTCCTTTCCCAGGGGTGGCCTGATTCTGCCTCCTTGGACCAGCACTGAACACCCTCCCCCCATTTGGATGCCATCCAGGGGGAGGAGGTGAAGTAAAGATCTTCCCCAGGCAGGAGCACCCACAGCCTGCAGAGCGCAGGGGGCTGGTGTGATTCCACATCTATGTGGAGTGTCTCCACAGCAGCACTGAGCTGACTGCTGCAACCCGGGTGGTGTCTGGAGGCCCCCCGCCATGCGCAGAGCACTGTGGTCAGCAAGCACGACGCACCAAGAACATTCCTGTGCGGGCAGGAGACACTGGCCTGTAGCCAGGAGGTCGCATTGGCCTCTACAGTAAGCCAGGACATTCAGGCAGCCATGGACGGGCCCCTGGCACCAGAGCTATGGCTGGATGTGGCTGGAGGCACCTCAGTGCAAAACCCACTCTGAAGATCTACATCCTCAGGGAGCTTCTCCAAATGCAGCAGTCAACCAACCGATGATACATTTCAGGAGACACGTCTCAATTCAGGAAACCTCCGCTGTCTAAAGACAGAGACACAGGAGGGAGACAGCAACACCAGCAGCACAAACCACCCAGGCTCCCCGAAGCCCTCAGACAGAACTATTCAAAGCCCCCCATGTTTCTCCAGTCCCCCCAGTACTTCCCGCTCCAGGAGTTGGAGCTGCAGCTGGTCCTGGGGAGACGCTGCGCACAGTGAGCTTTCTGCGTGTTGTCCACAGCCTGTTGCTGCCGTCAGGGCCCAGAGAAGCTGGCCTGCTCTGTGTTCTCTCTGTGCCATCTTTGCAAGAAAGCAAAGAATTGATGGAAGAATTGTGGAAGAATTGATGAGAGCTGAAGAATTGATGCTTTTGAATTGTGGTGTTGGAGAAGACTCTTGAGAGTCCCTTGGACAGCAAGGAGATCAAACCAGTCAATCCTATAGGAAATCAATCCTGAATATTCATTGGAAGGACTGATGCTGAAGCTGAAGCTCCAATCCTTTGGCCATCTGATGCAAAGAACTGACTCATTGGAAAAGACCTTGATGCTGGGAAAGATCGAAGGCAGGAAGAGAAGGGGATGACAGAGGATGAGATGACTGGATGGCATCATCGACTGGATGGACATGAGTTTGAGCAAGCTCTGGGAGATGGTGAAGGACAGAGAAGCCTGGCATGCTGTAGTCCATGGGGTCACAAGAGCTGGACACGACTGAGCGACTGGACAACAACAACAAGATGTGGAAGTTGCACCTATGGTCACCAGAGCAGCTCTGGGCCTCTCACACATGGGGTTGGGAGGCTGCTCTGGGACCCACCCACTGCCAAAGGGCCACCAAGGCCCCAGAGCCCTGCTTGTGTGCCCAGAGGACCAGTGGCATCCTCGGCAGAAGAGGTAGGGCTTCTCCTGGCAGGCCCGGGCCCAAGGGGCAGGACAGGGCCCTCTGTTGGGCAAGTGCAAGGTGAAGAGTGAGTGAGGTACAGCCAGAGGCTAGGCCTGCACAGTGGAATGGGCATAAATGTGCTTGTTCCAGATCCTTAAAGAGAGTGGGAAGGGCAGGGTTCTCAGAGGGCCCGAGCTGGATGGGTCTGGGCCATCTCCCCAAGCGATGTGCAAATGGGCCGGCAGGCAGGAGCTGTCCCATCAGCAGCCAGGCCCCTCTTTTCTCCCCACCCTAGACCCCCACCATGGGCTCATGTCCTTCTGACCTGCCCGAGCTGGAGCTCTGTCTTGGCCAGTGGAGAGAAAAGACAGTGGAAAGTAAGAGCCTCTGAGAAGAAGGCTGCTGGCTAAGGAGATGGGGTGGCAGGCCCTGCAGGGCAGAGTGAAGGGGCTGACAGAGGTGGGGGAGGGGCACAGGGAGGGCAGGACCAAGGGGAGTGGCTTTGTGCCTGTCCCCTGCCCAGATCCCCACAGAGCGGAGCCCACCTGGAGGCCCATGCCCATCCTGGAGCTGAGGTCAGACACAGGGACCACCAGGGGAGGCAACAGGGAAGCCAGCCTGTGCTCAGTGCGTCCCCTGAGCAGTGTCACCTGGAAGTCCAGCCTGTACAGGACCGCCAGGCTCTCATCACCGAAGGGGTGGATGTTTTCTCCATTACGTCACTGGGAAAGCACGGAACCCTGTCAGGTTGAAACCTTGTGGAATCCCGAGTCTCTTAAGAGGAATATTGACCTATCTCCAAGCATGATAATACATATGCTTTGTGAGGCAATCAGGGTAAAAGCAAGATTGTTTAAATGAGAAAATCAAAACTACTCATGATTCCTCTCTAATCTGTAAAGATAAACACCCAAGTTCTAGGGAGAGACGACGCACAGTTGGTGAGCAGCCACCAACAGTAGCTGAAAGTGTGTCCATGGTCAGGTGTGCACATAGGCGTTTGCGTGTGCTGGTGTGTGCAAGGGCAGTGTGGGCGTGCACACACATGTACTTAACATGTCTGCATACTCCCATGAATGGGCTCAACCTCAGACTGTCACTCTTTCACGTCCCTGCCCCTGGGGTTAGTGTTCTTGCATTTCAGTTCCTGTGCTGCTACTGGGGGCCACGAGGCAGCATCACTGGACAGACGACCAGACTGATGACCTTCTCAGGAGATATCGCTTACTGCTCAGGGACCCCCGTCTCACCTGGGCAGGTGGGCTTAGGAGGGTGGGGGGGTTCTTTGTGTCAGGCTTGACTCTTGTGCACAGAGGAAGTGGTTTTCTCTCTCAGTTGCCCCTCCAGAGCCCCATATCAGGGATCATCCACGTTAGGACCTCAGGGCTTCTCCCATCACCCCCTCTGTCTTAGGGGGATGGGATGTAACTGCAGTGTTCCCCCATCCACCCATCCAGCTTCCACCAATGGCTGACCCTTTGGTACACACTTGTTGTTCAGTCACTCATGTCCGACTGTTTGTGATCCCATGGACTAAAGCATGCCAGGCTTCCCTGTCCTCCACTACCTCCTGGAGTTTGTTCAAACTCATATCCATTGAGTCAGTGATACTATCCAACCAACTCATCCTCTGTCATACCCTTTTCCTCCTACTCTCAATCTTTCCCAGCATCAGGGTCTTCTCCAATGAGTCAGCGCTTCCCATCAGGTGGCCAAAGTATTGGCATTTCAGCTTCAGCTTCAGTCCTTCCAGGGAATATTCAGGATTGGTTTCCTTTAGGATTGACTGGTTTGATTTCCTTGGAGTCCAAGGGACTCTCAATATGAACTGGCACCAACTAAAACCATCACTGAGGTCTGAAAACAGGTGCTTACTTTGAAAAAAAAAAGTAATACTAAGAAAAAGGATGCTTGGGCAGGACCAGTTCCTGGCACAAGTAGGAAGCAGGGTAGCTGGCCTTCCCGGGGCTCATGGACTCACTCTCAGAGCCAGAAGTCCAGGAGGACTCAAGGAAGGGTTCCCTCAGCACACCAGGAAGGAAGGAAAATTGCTTAGGGATGCAGGCAGAATTTGGGTGATTCAGTGGGAAACAAAGGGGGAGGATTTTGAGGTGTGGCTGAAATCACCATCACCAAGATGCTTCCTTCCCAGATTCCGAGAGCAGAGCAGGGAGGCTGGCTGTGGCCGGGGTGAGGACTGGGAGTCAGAGATGCTGCCATGCACCTTCCCCAGCTCCTCACATGCTGGCAACTCTACTCCAGGTAAGTCCCCAAACCTCTCCGAGTCTGGAGTGGGGACAATGCCGTTGGCCTTCAGAGCAGCCAAGGGGTTGCAGGGATGCTGATGTACAACCGTGGGCACAGGCTGGGGGAAGGGCTGGAAGCAGATCGGCCATGTTTGGCGTCTGGTTGCCAGAATGATGCTGCCAGGTACCCAGATGTCCTCTTTAACACCTGTCCTGCTGGCTCCTTCTGTGTCTCCATGAGGACACACCCGTGGGACCTGCTGGTGTAGACAGAATTGTCTCAGGCTGCGGACAAGTCAGCTGCAAACCCCTGGGTAGGCCCCACAGTGTGTGCAGGGTCCCCCAAGAGCCTGGTGATCTGGACGTGTCAGGGCCAATTCCAGGCCAGTACATGGTGGGTGTGCAGTGGGCACTTTCTGAATGGATGCTCAGAGCCAGGAGCGGGCAGTGGATACTGATACCCTGGGAACATGGTCCTCTGTTCTCAGGCAGAACGCTTTAAGGGGCTCCAAAGCTCCCTGGGATGCAGACCTGAGCCTCCCTTAGGTCCACACATGTCTTTCGCTGTCTGTGCAGCCAGAGTGCTCGGAGGCGGCCTTCAGCAGAGGGCCCCATCTTCAAACAAGTGTATTTGATCAACCCTGTGTTTGCCCAGGTCCAGCCCCCTGGCGTGGAACCACCAGCTCTTTCTTTTACCAATGAAGCCCCTTTGGACCTGAAAACGGAAAGCGTCTGAAACTAGCATCCAATTTGGCTCTCCTCTCCTACCTATAAACAGGCTGATCCGTGTGTTCTCAGAATGTTCTAGACAAGGAATGTGCTCGGGGCTGGCTCCGGCATGCAGACATTTCCATGGAGAGGTCGGTGAGTGCCAAGCTTTGGCCCTTCCCCTAGGGACAGAGGCTGGGGGCTGTCTGTGAGCCAGGCAGAGGCTCCAGCTCCTCGACCCAGAGACCCGGCCCCAGTTCTGGCACCTACGCTGGTGACTGGCCACCCCCGCTAGTTGAGATCCTGGGATGCCTCGTGAGACTGGGCCAGTTCTGCCAGGACCTCTGGCTCTGGAGGCTCCTCCCTTGGCCTGGCCTGTCCCAGCAACCACCGAGGCTATCCACCCCCAAGGAAGAAAGCCGCCTCCTACGACATAGGGGATGGTCTTAGGAGTAGCTGAGAAGCTCTGCAAAGGTCACTGAGGCCCCCGTGGAGACTCATGTCTGGAAAACACCTGCCGAGATAGTCAGCCAGCCTATGCCGCGCAGGGCTGTGAGGTCTGCCATTCGTGAGCTTGGTTATTATAGTTTGAGTTGCTACGTGTGTAATTCTTGGTAAACTTCATTCATTCCCTCCCCAGGTGGCCTGACCACCCATGGGGTCCCCCAAGTCCCATTTTATTAGTCTGAAGCACAGGAGGGGCTGGGGTGCACCAAGATGGGAGCATCTTCCCCCAAGGCCTGGCTGAGGGTCACGGTCCCATCAGAGCTGCTCCTGGAGGTGACTCTCCTTTTTCTTTCCCCCACATTTCCCGCTCTGTCAGGCACCGCTGAGGGGGCAGAGCCCAGGAGTTTGGAACTTTCTTTGCAAGAGGGCAGGTGAAGCTCTGGGGAGCCGAGGGGGAGGGGGAGAACCTCATCAGCACGTGTGAGTTAGGGCTTCCCTCTGCCTCTCCTGATACCATTTTGCAGGAATCTGGCCCTGTGATCTGGGTGTGGCTGCCCATAAGCCCTAAGATGCTGCCACGGGGGGACTTCACCCAGAGTTGCCAAGGAACATCTAACCAGGGGTGGTGGAGGTGGGGCACACAACTCAAAGTCTGGAGGGACACTCAGGTAGGAAACCGTCTTCCTGCCTGGTGGTGCCGGGGCATCTCAAGACCCCAAGGCCCGCAGGGCCTGCCTGGTGGGACCGGCTGCTCCCTGTGGCAGGCGGCTGGCCGCCCGGGGGTGGGGTGGGGGGGTACCCGGGCAGTGGTCTGTTGGCCTCCTGCATTCTCAGCCGGGGCCCGGTGGGGGGCTGTCACAGCCTCCTGGCAGCTGGGGTGACGGCGCCCTCTATCGCTGGCTCAGGGGACGTCTTGCCGCCCAAGCCTTTGCACACCAGCATCCGATGCCCTGGCTTCTCAGATGTGATCTGCCTTTGGGGAACATTTAAATATAGAGTTGAGCGTTTCCAGCTCCCGTCTGACTTTTCATATGAACCGTGTGGTTCTTGTAGCGTGAGTGTTTTTCAGAGCATTTAAATGGCTGTTTACCTGGGGACGGGAGGGAGGGAGAGGCATGTGGACCTTCTCCTGTTAAGTCAGTTTTCATAGAAAAGCAATTGAAGATATAGCACAGTGATGAGCTGGTTTCCCAGTGGCCTGGAATTCCGTCTGGAGCAAAAGCTCCTTCAGCAGCCTCTAGCAAGGGCAGAGACAGGGGTACGCCTCCCGGGCAGTCTTTCCCCCACATCTCTTGGTGATGCATTTTGTGGGGCTGGGGTCCGGGGGCTCTTCTGTGGGGGTGCAGTAGCTGACTGGGGACAGAACATGCGGCCCTTAAGGCTTTTCTTTGCCATGCTCCAGCTTGGGGAGAAAGCATTTCCTCCCCAGATTCAAAACTGCTTTTGTGTGTTCAGATATCACATTCAATGACCATCTTCAAATGCCTTAGGGAGGGTTTGAAGAGTGAGTGGTTTTGTTGGGGGTTTTGTTTATTTATTTGTTTTTGGTTTCTAAAATGTCAATTTCCCACCTGGAGTCATGTGTATGATTTTCTTTCCTTTGAAGGAATTTATCTTCTAGTGATTCACTGTGGGGACAGTCATGCCCTGAAGCATCGGTCTGGTTTTCATGACCCAGTAATGGATACACAGGCCTTGCCGGGCAGACAAGACGCGTGGGCTGCACAGGGACCTGAGGACTCTTGGGGTGGGGGGGTCATTTGCCAGGATGGGATTCACCGGGAAAATTCCTCCTGAGGGTGGGGGGCACTGAGGACCCCCAGCTGCAGGACAGCGAGGGAGGTGCAGGTTTGGTGGGGACTGAGTGAAAGGTGAGCTTTGCGGCAATGAAGCCACCTGCACTGTGACGACTCTCTCCTGAAATATTAGATCCAGCTCTAGAGAGACTGTGGGAGGCCTTCCAGCTTCCGGGGATGTCAAGATCTAGTCAGACAAGCTCGGCATTCGTGGGCGTCTCTGAGCAGTTTTCAAACCCGTGCATGTCCTGCTAACCTCCAGGCCATACTGGGATGTGGCCCTGGGGAGACAAAATAGGGCCGCCACAAAACTCTGATGGCTCAGCCGGCAAAGAATCTGTCTGCAGTGCAGGAGACCTGGGTTGGATCCCTGGGTTGGGAAGATCCCCTGGAGAGGGAGTGACTACCCACTCCAGTATTTTCTTGCCTGGAGAATCTCATGGACAGAGGAACCTGGCGGGCTACAGTCCATGGTGTCACAAATAGTCGAACACGACTGAGCAGCTAACACAAAACCCAACCCATTTTGGTTTAACAGCCCAGGAAGCACTGCCAAGGCACTGGGATCAGGGCTGTCAGCTGAGAATCTCTGAGTCCCATGCTTGGGAAGCAATTTGTTGAGGACGATCAAAGCCACTGTGACTGGGGGCAGGGGCATGTAACCCAGCCAGAGAAGAACTCCACCCCCACCCTCACCCCCAGGGGCCCTGGAGAGCCTGCTGGGATCACTGTGTCTGTTGGCAGGTGGTTCCCCCTCCGATGTCAAGCAGTCAGAACCCTCACCCTGGGAGAGTGGGGAGCAATCACGACACAGACAATGGACTTCAGACAGTGTTGGTGGCATTATGATGGGAGATGGATGGTCTGCCCTTTCCCAGGATGGGAGGATCCCAGCCCTGGGTACTGGGCCTCTGCGTGGCTCCTCCAAGGATCTTTCTTCTAGAGAACTTCAGAGATTTCACTTCAGCCTTGGAAACAGTGTCCTGCTCAGGGCCCAGGGCAGAGAGAGGAAAGGATCATAGCAGATGTGACGTCAGCAGTCCAGTCTGCAGTCGTGAAGCTCAGGGGTCTCACGTGGTATTCGGCCCCTCTCCACTGGGAACCCCAGAGTGACGCACTCCTGGAGGGACCCTGGGCTTTGAGAGGTGGATGCTGGCCGGTTCTTACAGCCAGCGCGGTCCTTACAGCCAGAGCTCGGAGCCTGGAGCATGGGGTATGCCTTTGACGACATAGGAGGGAGGCAAGCTGGCACTCTGGGGACCCCAAGTTCCAACCAGCTCAGAGCATGTCCTGGTGAGGTTTTCAGAGCCCCAGGCCTCTGTGTGTGTGTTTGTGTGTGTGTGTAAACTGCAGCCATCCAGTCAAGTCTGGCTCAGGCCCCCGGCCCCTGGCCCCTGCCCCGTGGAGGGCAAGCGCCTCTCCCCTCAGCTGGCCACCTGGATGTTCTGATTACATTTCCAGGTGTCCCCGGGGGAGCCGCTCTGCCCTGCTGCCTGTGCCCCATTGTTCCACAGGCTCTCCTTTAGGTCATTTTACATTTTCACCTGATCCCTGTAATTCAGGCCAAACATTCCTAGTCCACAAAGCGACCCTCCTGCAGCTGGTGTCTCATCCCCGCTCACAAAGCTCTGGCTGAAAATCTCAGCTCCGTTCCCGGCCACGGCCTCAGGCAGGGCTCTAGTCCCCGGGGTGGAACAGGGCTACATCCCCCACTCACCCCACATTGGACTGCCCCCCTGTGTCACAGCCCCAGCCTCTCCCTGGTGCTCCCAGGGCAGCAGGCACACGGGCAGGTGGGCAGAGGAGGTGGGCCGGGCAGCTGAGAGCTAAGGCATGGCACCCCCTAGACACGGGGAGGGAGCCTGCCAGCTCTGTGTAAGGTGGGCATCCCTCGGCGGCAAGAGCTCAGGCCCAGTGAAGGCAGACATGGCGACCTCTGCACCCATGCGGAGCCTAATCAAAGATCCGCCGGAAAGGCCCTGCGGCGTGACACATCAGAAAAGAAATATCAGAGAACATTTGAAGAGCTCAATAAATTGATCATATTCCAGTGAACCTTCACCCTCATAACGATGGGACCATTTAAATGCTAATGTCGTTTTTCAAAAAGTCAATTACAGGAGTTTGGAAGGAACAGAGTCAGCGTTCTCCCCATGCCTCCCTCTCCTGTCCATGGGCGCTGGAGCGTTTGCTGTTCGCCGGCAGGAATATCCCTCACCGCCGTCCCTGTAATTGAATCAAGTGGATACAGACACCAAAAATACCCTCAGTCCTGGGATAATGGGAAGCACATGTTGATAAAGTGAGCAGTGTGTGCGAGTCCAGGGGCAGCGTCTGCAGCTCACCCTGACACGGCCGGATCTCACTCCACCCTACCCAGCAGGCCTGCAGTGTCCCTCCATGGAAGAGAGCCAGGACGAAGACACATGAGCCTTCCGGAACATTCTGGCCAGGGGATCCTGTTTCCCAGAAGCCCCTGCTGCTCCCCTTCTGCCTCTCAACGGGCATCCAGGCCCGTGCTGGGCCAGCAGAGCCCTCTGGGTCCCCAGGGGACCACTGGTTCCCATGCAGGCAGGAGGGGAGAGAGTGGGGGTGCAGGACCAGCCCAAGGGGACGACACTCAGGGTCCCGGGGCTCCTGTTAGAATGTCTTGGGCACTGCATCCACCACAGGACCTGGGGGTCTCAAGCGTGTACGAACACCTCTGTGCCCCCAGTTCCTCCCACCCCGGTGATGATGCCAGAAACACTGCCTGATCCGGTTCTCTGTTGGCACCATTTGTGCTGGAAGCTCACTCCCGTGGGAACCAGAGGCTGCCTGGCTCGCCCAAGAGCTAGAGCTAGAACTCTTCTGGCAAGAGCTAGAACTCAAGGCCATCTGCCCAGGGCTGTGAGGGCCACACGGACAAAGGGACAAAGACTTCACAGCCAGGAGATGGCCCAGCAGGTCCCCAGGGTCCACTCTGTGCCATGACAGCCTGAAGCCTTGGGGAGAACATGATGAACTTTCTGGCATTTCAGGGGCTCAGCTGTCCAGGGCTGACCTGTGACCCTCAGTCCCCCAGCCCAGCGTCATGAGCAAGGACCTGGGGTCAGCTCCCAGCAGGTCCCAGGTCATCCTGGGGCAGCTTGGACCCACTTTCTTCTCCCCTTTCTGCTTTTCACCTCATCAGCTTCTGGCAGAAGTCTCCTCCAGGCTCTGCTCCCCCAGTTAGCATGAAAAGCCCACCTTGGGGTCCTCCATCTGCTTCTGATTAACACTTTTCTTCCGGCTGTACCGTGGGGCATGCAAGATTCTAGTTCCCCAACCAGAGTTGAACCTCGGTCCCCAACAATGGAAGCACAGAGTCTTAACCACTGGACCACCAGGGAAGTAACGCTCTCAGCCTACTTTCTGAACCCCACAGTCCTCCCTAGGCAAGTCCAGGTCTTGGCCCCACACACCAGGGTTGGAGCCGAGCCTGGGAAGGATGAGCAGGTGTCCAGAGCAGCTGTGGGGACTCGGGGCTGACCACCTACTGTCTTGGGGCCCCCTCCCAGGGTTGTAGAGAGCTTAGTGATTGAGTCTCTGTGTGGACAAGGGATCCCAAGGTCTGGCCCCTTGGGAGCAGCCCCCTTAAGGAGCCAGGTCAGCCTTCCCTGGACACGTGTTCAGGGAAGGGGCAGGGGCTGAGCTGGCAGACAGAGCCCTGGACAACCCTTCTTAGCTGATGCCCAGGAGGAAGACAGGTGTTCTCGTCCTGCATCCAGCCGCTGCCTAGCAGATTTAGGATTTTGAAGTTCCAAAGTAGGGACGGCCTGATGGGAAGACCCTGCAGAAAACCCCTGGTACCACCTCTTTGCAAGGCCTCAAGGCAAGGCACTGAGCCGGCTTGCAGCCTGGACACCTGCACCTGTCTGAAGACCCCGATCCCTGCAGAGGAGGGGGCTGATGCTGCATCTGGGGCTCGGGGATTCCTTCTCCCCTGTTCACTGGTCACTGGCAGTGCTCAGGTGGAAAGCCCTCTAAGGGAAGGGAAGGCTGTCTATGCCATCATGGGGAGGCATCTGAACTGGGGACCATGGGTAGGGAGGGGCCGGGCTACCGGGCATGTGATCTCAGTACCTGGAGTGTACTGCATCCTACACACTCTGTGTAGGGGGAGGGATTTGTGGGGGACTTGCAGGTCTACAAGGCCCCATGACCTTGGGGTCCAGCTGAGATAATAAGGCCACTGCAGGCAGACAGACCCTGAGGAGACTCAGCCTGGCCACTCAGCCCCGGGCCTGGCTGCAGGAGACTGAAGGATGGGGCAGATCCCACCTGGCAGGTGAATGCCGAGCAGACACTTGCTCACAAGCTCCTGGGACCTGCCCCTCTCTGTCTCTCCATTCACCACTTCCTAAACCCATTCAATCCTGTCCCATGAGACGCCAGACGGGCCGTGAGGGAAGCCTCTCCGAGGATGCACTGTCAGCCTCCTGACGATACTGACTGGGGTCACTAGGCCCCTGAGTTTCACCCTGCATCTCCTGTGCAGGGTCCGCAAGAACACAGGGCCCCTGAATTGGGAGTAGAAAACTGGAGCCTGCCTGCCAGTCTGGCAGACTGAATTCTCTGCATGTACGTGTCAGCCCCTTTCTTCCTCATGATGAGGGGGTGTGTCTCAACATCCCCATTTCTCAGATGAGGAAACCGAGGCACAGAGAGGCTAAAACAGGCCCAGGTTCCCACAGGGCCAGGATGGAGCACCGACAGCCAGACCCAGTGATCCTGAAGGCGGTTCTGCTCATCTGTCCCTCCCTCATTCTTTTCTCACCACTCTGGACCCCAGCCCAATGAGTCACCCTTCTGGTGGAGGGGACTGCCCTGGGGTGACCGCACACCTTTCCCTGAATGCTGGTCCTTCTGATGGCAATTGCTGGCTGGAGCCATCTCCACACCGGGAGTAAATGCCATCCCCACTATCCAGGAGAGTCGGGTTCTAGGGGGATGCTCAACAGAGGAAGAAACTCAAGACAGGGCCATGTGCTCAGTCGCTCAGTTGTGTCTGATTCTTTGTGAGCCCGTGGACTGTAGCCCACCAGACTCCACTGGCCGTGGGATTTCCCAGGCAAGAACACTAGAGTGGGTTGCAATTTCCTTCTCCAGGGAGACAGAGCCGTGGGTCAAAAAATATTGCTGGATTTCCCAAGGCAGCTCTATTAGATCCCTGAAATGGGATATGGAACGTGAACTTGGCCACATGATACGGCTCTGTCTGGACGGGCCCCTAGCTGTCTTTCAAAGAGCGATAGTTACGGAAATTAGTGGTGCAGAAACTCGTCCCCATCCTTCATCAGGGGCCTTATTAGCTGCCCCACGAAGTGACAGAGCAGCCTGGCCTCTTGACTTCAGGGCTGGAGAGGCAGTCCCGCCCTCAGCCACTCGGAGACATGCAGGGGGATGCCCTGAGAGCACAGGATCTCGAGGGCGTCATGAGGCAGGCATCGGGAGGCAGGTCTGCAGCAGAAGAGGACCCATGTGGCCTTAATTCAGTGTGGTGATGACACGGAGTCCCGCCTGGGGGAGGGAACCCCCCCAGGGAACCCCCCCAAGTCAGGGGTCCCCACTGAAGGCCAGCCAGATGCCACAGGGATCCCTGGCAAGCCCTGAGTTATGCTCACCTGGACCCAGGCTGGCTGACCACTGACAGCCTCCCCCAAGCTGGGGTCCCCACCTCCCGAGCATCAGTCTCTTCATCTGTACCTGAGGAGCCCATACAGGCTAGAAGAGGTACAGGAATGGCCCAGGCTTCCCGGGGGTGTCCAGTCGGCATCATCAGCTCTCTCATTCTCTCTAGCTCCCACAGGCCTCCCTTGCTTCCCCAAGTCCTCTCATGCTCAGACTGACTACCAGCTGCCTTGCTGTTGTTGCTCAGTCGCTAAGTCGTGTCTGACTCTTTGCTACTCCTTGGACTGCAGCACGCTAGGCTTCCCTGTTCTACACCATCTCCTGGAGTCTGCTCAAATTCATGTCCTTTGAGTCAGTGGTGCTATCTAACTATATCATAATCTGTTGTCCATGTCTCCTTTTGCCTTCAATCTTTCCAAGCAATCAGGGTCTTATCTAATGAGTCAGCTCTTCATATTAGATGGCCAAAGGATTGGAGCTTTAGTATCAGTCCTTCCGATGAATATTCAGGGTTGATTTCCTTCAGGACTGACTGGTTTGAATACCTTGCTGTCCAAGACCCTCTCAAAAGTCTTCTCCAGCACCACAATTCAAAAGCACCAGTTCTTTGGCACTCAGCCTTCTTTATGGTCCAACTCTCATATGTGTACATGACTACTGGAAAAACCATAGCTTTGACTATACAGACCTTTGTTGGCAAAGTGATAGCTCTGCTTTTTAATACACTGTCTAGGTTTGTCATAGCTTTCCTTCCAAGGAGCAAGCGTCTTTTAATTTCATGGCTACAGTCAACATCCACAGTGATTTTGGAGCCCGAGAGAATAAAATCTCACTGCTTCCACTTTTCTCCCTTCTATTCCCCACAGGGAAGAAACTGCTGCCAATCAGTCAAATCAGTGTCCATTTAAATAAGTTCCAGAAAAGTGCCACATGTGATACATGGAGCCTGCATCTCTCAGTATCGTCTGCAACCTTGTTAGAGATGCAGGCTCTCAGGTCCAGTCCAGACATGCTGAGTGGGGTCCCAGAGTGTGGCCAGTACTATGAGCCAGTCCTGTGGGTGATGCTGGTTCCAAGATGAGACCACACAGGTGGGACACAGAGGACAAGCTCAGTTCCAACCCCTGATCTCTAAGTTTCATCCTTGTGAGAAGGTGGCAGAGGTCTCCCGCTGCCGGGCACTCACCTTGGGCGTCCTTGACATGCCTCCTGGGCTGCATCTCCCACCCTAAGGCCAGTACAGGGGCTCCCTGGGGGCCCGAAGCTGACGCGGCAGTGGGGGCCCAATGAGAAGGCACACGATCGTTCCAGAAAGGCCAGTTTGAAGGCCCAAGTCTTTGGGACCGAAGAGGTCTTGACAGGACATTTACATTTCAAGGTCATGCTAATGACCTTCCACACACGATAGATTTATTGAGGGAAAATGTGGACTTGTTCTGTCCAAGGTCAGTGCCAGAAGGAATCTTCTGTGGCTGAGCCTTGGATCTGTTAATCAACACCCACATTATTACCAGGAGAGGCCAGCCCGAACGGGCAAGGAGGTGATGGGGGTATGCGGCCCCTCCAAACCCGTGCATTTTTAGCCTGTGTGACTCAGAGCTTTGTCCAGTTCCATCCCGGAGCCTTTGATCGTCCACCCCTGCCTGCAGAGTCTCCACCCTGGGAACCAGAGGACACAAAAAGATAAACAGCACTTGAGTGAGTCGAGTCCGCTGGGGCCGCTCCTCTGTCTGCTCCCCGGGTGTTGAAAAGAGCTCTCTTGGCGAGTAGGACACACGTAACCTTCACCCTTGACCTCGCAGTCTGGTGGGAGATAAGAGGGAGAGTGTCAAGAGGGAAAGAGAAGGGAAACAAGCTGCTCACTCACTCCCCTAAGAGAAGGACAAGGCGGACGGGGCGGAAAGAGCAGTGCCGGGGCCTCCTGAGGGGCTGGGGGCGACCCCCCGGAGTCAGGCGTCAGGGTGTAGATGCAGAGGCAGAGCTGCAGCCCTCCCTACACCCCCCACCAGCACATTGGTGGGGGTGCAACCCACAGCCTTGACGGGAGCATTGTGCCTCCCCCAGCCTGAGTATCTTCAGGCTGCCTGGTGGACCCAGTGGCTGAGGGGATGGTGAGCCCTGCAGGGGGCTGGAAAGTTCCGGGCTCAGCTCGCTTACAACGTCCCAAATGCAAGTGTTCAGCTCCATCCCGTGAACTTGGATTTGGCGCAGCCTGGGTTCATAGTCACCAGCACCAGGAGACCATCTAATGCCGAGGTTTTCAAAAGACACGCTGGCCCCATGACGATAAGGACCAGACTCCACTGACCCCATATTGCACCTTGGTGCCTGACATGGGGCCGGTGCCCAGAGGCATTTGCAGAAACCATTTCCCTCCAAGAGTCACAGAGAAGGAGGGAAGGATCTCGTCCAGGGAGGGAGGGGCCTCAGCTAAGCCTTCAGAAAGCCAGGTGGCCCCAGGCAGCTCCCTCTCCACCTGAAGCCCAAGTCCCACTGCCTGCTTCTGGGATGCATTATGGTAATCAGGCCACATTTGCATCTCCATTCCAAGTCCATCCGCTGTGTAGGAACAAAACCTTTGAAAATCACCATGGACACTGGTCTTGATAACAATGCGTAGGGAAAGGTCGTGTTGCTGTCTGAGCCGTAATTCATCCATCTGTGACGCAGGACAAGCAGTAATGGATGGAGCCGATTGCCGGGGGCAAAGTTGGAACGCAAACTCATCAGAGATGGGGAACCCGGGCGCTGCGCTGTTAAATAGAGTTCCATTATTGTTTCATAAATAGAGAGATTGAAGTGCCCAGGCCAGGAACTGGTGATCATAGGGGACCACGTTCGCTCTCAGCTCACGCTAGTATGTGTTTTGAGTAAGTGGTTGTCTCGGCTAATAGGAGGGTGTTTCGTTGTGAAGAGCTTGTTGAGCGGGATTTATGGAAGAGTCCCGCGTGCTGTTTGTGCGGGGTGCTCCACCGTCGCTGGGAGATGGAGTTAGTGTGGCTGTGCTGCTCTGTCTCCAGTGGGTTTTGCATCCTCTCCGGTGAATGCTGCCCCTGCAGGTGCTGGAGTCTCTGAAGGGCACCTCCCACAGCTCCAAGCAGGTGCTCAGAAAGTGTCTGTGTGCATGTGTGCACGTGTGCGCCCATGTGGTCGGGTGTGGTCAGAAAGTGTGTGCACGTGTGCGCCTGTGTGGTCAGGTGTGCTCGGAAAATGTGTGTGCACTTGCAGGCCTATGATTTGGGTGTGGCTTCTGACTTCCCTACAAGAACCATGGCTGGACTGTTTCCCAGCTTCCTTCTGGACCAGGCATTCCCACCTGTGTGCCCACTTGAAGGAGGCAGCAGGTGACAATATCCAGGTAAATAGGTGAAGCATTGCAAGTGGAAAGAGTGTCCATGTCAGGCCAGAGCCTGGCTCAGAGGTGCCATGATGTGGGGATGACCCAGGCTGGCCCCTCGAGGCCCCCAGGGGGCTGCTTCCATGCAGAGGAAGCAGGGTGCAGACAGGTCCCTCTGTCTACCTCTATCTCTGCTGTACCTGCAGCAGACACAGAAGCCTGTCCAGACGTCTCCCCACTACAACTCCGGGCTTTCCTGCCTAGCTTGCCTGCAGAGTCACAGCAGACAGAGCCCCCGGAGGCCTCTAGGTTGTCCCCAGATAGCTAAGCCGCTGGGATCAGCACCCAGGCCCTCTGCTCTGACTTCAGTGATGGGTGTCGCTGGGTTTATCTGAGGCTCTTTCTTGCCTGTGGGACAGGAGCAGGGACTGGACTTCAGGAAGTTGCCTCCCTGGGGATCCCAGCTCTGGCCGATCCCACTGGAAGCTCCATGTCCAGCCGTCTTTGCATCTGTGGAGCTGCTGATGCTGGAGGTCTGGAGCCCAGCTTGTGGAAGGACAGGCCTGGCTGCTGCGGGTAACACAAGATGGTGCCCAAGATGGACATCAGACAATGGGCCAGGGGGCCTGACCCCTTCTGGCTTCAGGATCCCCTCTTCCCACGAGGGCAGCTGCTCTGAGAACAGGGAAGATGGTGTCACAGGGACTAGAAAAGGTTGCAGGTTCCCCCTGGACTCCTCTCATCTCCCGTCCCTCCAGACTTCCTGTGAGGGGCTCATGGAGGTGACAGTCGAATCTGAGACCCTCGCTGACCCCCTGTGCCCCTTGCTCTGACCCCGGGGAGCGTGGGCTCCATGGGGGAACTGGGCATCCTTTGATGCAGGTGTGCAGCCCACACTCTCATTAGAGTGGGGCCCTGCACGTGCGCCCGAGGAACAAAGGGCCCCTTTACTGTCACCTCCGCGGCCAGGCACCGCCCCCTGGAACCCGCCGCCGAGGCCTCTGCACAGCCGCTCCCAGGCCCACAACGCAGCTCGCCCACTAGAGGCTTTGTTTAGTCTGGGTCTCTGGGTGTTGGGCTCTTTTTCTCCAAATTCCTCCAGAGTTCTGTAGGCTGAAGACACCACTCATGCAGCCCCCGGGAGAGCAGAGCACCCTCTTCGATGGAGACGTTCCTGTGTCTCCCGAGGGCGACAGGATTGCAGGGACCTGGGTTCGCTGGAGCGTGACATCCGCCCCCACAGGAAGGCCTGGCACAGGAACGCGTAGGGGGCAGCAGTGGGGGAGGGGCTCAGGCAGCTCAACTGTGATCCTCAGCTCGAGGTCTCCTCTAGAGGACAAGGGACTGGGTTCTTCTTCAAACCACACCAAACAACAGGCTGTTTGAACCCCAGCCCTGGTCTAATTCTCTCAAGTTCTGGATCAAAACAGGCCCGCAGAGTGAACGAGAGTGCCCACCTGTAGCGTGGTGCTCAGCCCGAGTGACTGGTTCAGGCAGTCTCCAAGTTCCTTCCTGGTGTCCCCCATAAGACCCACTGGGCTTTCAGCAGGGACACAGGAGCCCCAGGAGCCCCTGGAACACTGTGCCCGAGGTCCTGATGGCCCAAGAGGGGCCTTGGAGGAACCAGGTGGGGTGGCCTCCTACTCGGTAAGGCCCTGCAAACGGAGTGATCTAATCAAGCAGTGGCCTTGCCTCCCGGGAGCCTGTGAAGGAGGAAGGGCTGAAAGGGATCCAGAAAGGGTGATCAGGAGCAGAGGCAGGTGGGCTGGGTGCTCGTGGTGGCCAGCTGGGAGGACGGCGGGCTGACTGGTGACCTGAGGGGTCAGGGCTAGAGCATTAAAAGGCAAGGGCTAGGAAGGAGGGTCAAGTGATTTTTTTTTTTTTTTTTTGAAGAATCCCTTCAGTCTCACTAGAGCACCATTTTTAAGCCTAAGGGAAGGGAAGACAGATTTGAGTCGAAGGCTCAAGACTGCCCTTGAACTCTGCACATCCTGCCCCTGCACTCTCTACCCAGCTGCTGTGCTCCAGGGACGGCCTCAATCATTCCAGACCCTCTATCCTGCCTCTGTGGGCACCAGGCTCTGTGGGGCCACATCCTGCTCCTTTTTGTGGTCCCTCCCAGTGCCTGGCACCACGTCTGGACCCAGGGAGCCCTATTCACATCTGTGGGTGATTTTGAGGGCTGGAATGGTGTGAGGGTAGGCAGAGAGGATCAGAGAGGGGGTCAAGTCTTGCAGCATCAAACCAGAGTCAGCCAGGAGGGTGCGGACCAGGCGGTGAGGGAGGAGGGAAGTCCAGGGTCCAGCACCGCAGGCTGGAATGAGGCCAGAGGAGGCCACAGCCCCAAGCCTGCCAGCAGCTCCCACATTACCAGCCCACATGAGGAGGACCTTAGGGGTTACAGGAGCCAGGAGAGGAAAGATACAGGTGGGGAGCATAGGAGAGGATTCGGGAAGCCAGTTATCCTACAGGGCTCGGGATGAGTGTGCAGGGATCAGCATCTTCTGTCCTCTAAGCAAGTGGGTTGGAATCTGCCTTTGACCAGCCCCCGGGCTACAGGAGGCATGTTCCCGCAAGTCTGAGCCCTGCGACGCTCTCTCCCCCTGCGTCCTGTCCTCATGGTTCAGAGCATCCAGCACCCGTGTCCTTCCTCCTCAAAGGCATAATCCCAGCGGCAGAGGGTGAGAGCAAAGGGACCATCTGTGATGATGCATGTGGTCTAGAACCTCGCTGCCCAAGACAGTAGCCACAAACCAAACACGGTCCCTGAGTCATGCCATGTGGCGGGTACAGCAAAAGCTCTGGAGTTTTCTTTTGATTCCACTTTGTTATGGGCTTCCCAAGTGGCTCAGTGGTGAAGAATCTGCCTACTAATGCAGGAGATTCAGGAGACATGGGTTCATTCCCTGGATCAGGAAGATCCCCTGGGGAAGAAAATGGCAACCTGCTCCAGTATTCTTGCCTAGGAAATCCCATGGTCAGAGAATCCTGATGGGCGACAGTCCATGGGGTCACAAAGAGTCGGACATGACTGAGGAACTGAGCACACTTTATTATCATCAATGTAAATGGCCACCTCATTGGACAGGGCAGGTTTGGAAAACAGGCCTTTGTCTCCCATCGAAGGCAGTCAATGATGATTTTGGAGTGGCCTGGCTGTGGGGCACCCTTGTCCCCATTCAGATGAGGTAGCTCCTTCCTTGTGAGCTGGAGAGGGAGCCAAGGGATGACATGGGTTCCCATAGGAGACTCTCATTTTTCCAGCCAACCTATCCACTGAGGTCTGAGGATCCTGTCTGGACCCCAGTCCCCGGTTTAGGGGGCTTGTGTAGAACTGGGTGAAGGCATCTTAAAGACACACTGGTTCTGGAGATTTTATGGGGCACAGAGGTGAGGCAATACTTTGGCCACCTGGATGCCACCTGATGTGAAGAACTGACTTATTGGAAAAAACCTTGATGCTAGGAAAAATTGAGGGCAGGAGGAGAAGAGCGTGACAGAGAATGAGATGGTTGGATGGCATCACCACCTCGATGGACATGAGGTTGAGCAAGCTCTGAGAGTTGGTGATGGACAGGAAAGCCTCACGTGCTGCAGTCCATGGGATCACAAAGAGTCGGACGCAACTGAGGGACTGAACTGAGGAGAGGCACTGTCATGCTGTTGTGGCCATATTTGGGTGAAAATCATTCTTTTCACTTTCAATTTCCTGGAAGCCTCTCCTGCAGCATCAAGGTATGTGTGCCCAGCAGAGCGCGTCTTCTGGCTCTGCTTCCAGTGGTGGCAGGGCCTCCTGGGGAGGAAGGGGCCCACGCCGTCCTCCTGAGGCTCCTGCCTGGACATCCAGCACCCTGGAGAGACTGGGGACACAGCGCCTGTGGCTGCTCAGACCCTTCTAGCCCTGAGAACACCTTTCCTCTTCTGGCAATGGCCCATTCACTGTGTCCGTGGGGTGCCCAGTAGGTGGGGTGTGTGGATCACAGGTGAAGTTCTGTCCCTCACATCTGATTCTGCTGTGTCTGGCCCTCGGCGTGTGCTCCAGTTTCCACTGTCATCCTAGTCCTGGTGCCTCTGTTTGCTTTCTGTCCTCATCCCCACCACTAAAGGCCTCTCCCTTTCCCCCAGCCCCCTTCCACTGAGCAAGTTTCTCTGGGACAAGGCTACAGCACTGACCCCAGAGCCTGGCACCTCACAGGCTTCAAGGAATACTTGCAAATGTGTGGGCACACGAGAAAAATGATAAATGATTTCATGGCTGGAGATACATGCACTAAAGACAGAGGGAAGTTTGGCTTTGGCCACTTTAACTGGCCCCTTGATCATCAAGGGTTTCCTCACAGCCCTGTTGGTAAAGAATTTGCCTACAGTGCAGGAGACCCTGGTTCGATTCCTAAGTTGGGAAAATCCCCTGGAGAAGGGATAGGCTATCCATTCCAGTATTTTGGGGCTTCCCTTGTGGCTCAGCTGGTAGAGAATCCACCTGCAGTGCGGGAGACCTGGGTTCAATCCCTGACTTGGAAAGATCCCCTGGAGAAAAGACAGTCTACCCACTCCAGTATTCTCGCCTGGAGAATTCCATGGACTGTATAGTTCATGGGGTCACAAAGAGTCGGACACAACTGAGCAGCTTTCAGTTTCATTTTGATCATCAAACCCTCCGTGGTCTTGGCATTTTTCAAAGGACCACACCTTGGTGACCTCTGCGTTGCCCAACAGGATAGCTGGACGAAGCCCCCCACAACAGAGGTTTCTCCAAGGCTCAGCGGCTATTCCACCTGAGGCTTGACTGGTCAGGACAGGCACATTTGCCGGTCAGCAAAGAAACACAGGAGCCGGCCAGAGACTGAGTTCCGCCAGCCCGCCCCAAAGTGGCTCAGCCTTTAGGGCGCCCCCCAGCGTTCACGCCACACCCGAGCCACTCATGCTCTGTGTTTCCTAGCAGCATTCTTGGCTGGCAACCTGAGTGTCCTCATGATGATTATTTCAACCGCCATCAGCCGCCTCTGCACACGGCCCTCCTGAGGGTGGCCACCTGACATGTGCTTGGCTGTCGGGTACACACAGGTGTAGTTCAGGTCACCTGGGGAGCCCTCCAGCCCAGTGAGAATGCAGGTGACGCCCATGTACGTGTACACAGCTGAGTCTCTTTTGTCAAGTAAGTTTCTACCAAGTTGCCACAAACGCTGCCTTCATGAAAGTTGACCCAGTGCTCCTAGAGGACGCTGGTAGCTAGGCTCCTGCCAGCTCCGGAGGTCACTACATGTTTTTCAGCCATTTGGTACATGACTTGTTTTATGTGTTTCTGCTTAAAGACCAGAATTTAATACACAACATGGACTCACTTTGCACTCACAGCTGGAAGCACTGTCCCTTGTGCCTGAATGAAGCTTGTCCAACACGCGTTTTCTCCATCAGGCGCATCGCAGCCTTCTTATGCTCAGAAACACTAGTCACACTTCAGCGCCTGGCTGGGGCCATTTTGCACAGAGAATCACCAACAAAAGCTGCAAAATGCGAATCATGAGATACTAAATAGGCTTTCAAAAGGAAGCTTGATATGTGTCTGAGCAGAAACAAAATGGCAGACTGTCACCCATGCAGCCTCAGCTGGGAGTGCACGTGACACACAACCCATGTGTCCTCCCCTCCACACGCCTTCAGGGTGAAGCAAAGCCTTGCAATGGCCAATCCGGGGTCACAGATGCACTTTAGCCAGTAGATGAGTCTGCAAATACAGACTCTGTGGAATGAGAATCAGCTGTACAAATATAAACATGTATACGTGTGTATAGATGAACTCACAACATGTATAGGTCAATATTATTGAAATATAGCTCATATACCATAAACCAAACCCTTTTGAAGTGTTCCATTCGGTGTTTTTTGTTATTTTGAGGCTTCCCAGTAGCTCAGTGGTAAAGAATCTGCCTGCAGTGCAGGAAACATGGGCGACGCAGGTTCGATCCCTGGGTTGGGAGGATCCCCTGGAGAAGGAAATAGCAACCCACTCCAGTATTCTTGCCTGGAGAATTCCATGGACAGGGGAGCCTGGTGGGCTACAGTCCACGGGGTCACAAAGAGCTGGGCATGACCAAGCAACTGAACACACACACAGTATATTGAGAACATAGAGACATAATCGTCACCACCTTCTAATCTTAGGAAATTTTCATCACCCCAAAGGATGTTCCTTACTCCTTAGCAGTCACTGACCACCCCTAAACCCCCAGCACCTGGAAACCACTAATCCACTGTCTGCCTCTATAGGTTTGCCCGTTTGGGACATCCAGATAAATGGGATCTAAGGATATGTGGCTTCTTGAGACTGGCTCCTTCCCCTGAGTGTAATGTCCTCAAGTGCATCTACGCTGTAGTGTGTCTGGATCAGGACTTCTGGTTTTTGGCTGCGCTGGGTCTTCACTGTGGCGTGTGGGATGTTTGTCGTGGCCTTTCTTGTGTTGTGATGCTTGGGGTCAGTAGATAAACACAGCGCAGGCTTCTCTAGCTGTGGCCTGCAGGCACAGTTGCGACACGGCATGTGGGATCTTAGTTCTCCAGGGACTGAACTGGTGTCCCCGGAATTGGAAGGCAGAGTCTTAACCACTGGACCACCAGGGAAATCCCTGTACTTCATTCTTGTTGTGTTTGAATAACATCCCACGGTAGGGACAGGCCAGCTTGCTATCCATCCCTCCACCAGTGGGCATGAGGGTTTCCGCTGTGGGGCGATTGTGAGCAGCGCTGCTTGGGTGTGTGTGTGCTCACGTCCGTGTGGACTTCTACTTTCATTTTCCTTAGGCGCGTGCCTGCTAGTGAATTTGCGAGGTCACCAAGCAACTCTATTTTTTAAACATTTAGTTATTTATTTGGCTGTGCTGGCTTTAGCCGTGGCGTGTGGAATCTAGTTCCTTGACTAGGGCTTGACCCCGGGACCCCTGCACTGGAAGCTCAGAGTCTTAGCCACTGGCCCACCAGGGAGGTCCCTATATTTAACTTTTTGAGGAACCATCATGTGTTCCACAGCCACTGTACCATATTACCTTCCCAAAGGCGGCATACCAGGTGCGACGTCCCTATGCGCGTAGTTTCTGATGGCAGCACCCCTATGGGTGTGGCAGTGTCCTGTGTGTGCTGCTTTGGGGGAAGGGTTGCCTTCTCAAGCTCCAAGGGCCCACATCACACTGGTGCCTCATCCCTGCTGAACCCAAGCAGTTGAGGACCTCACCTCTTGGGGCAGGGCTGGGATCCAACACTGAGGAGAAGACCCTTCTGGGTAAGAAAATGCAGCTGCCAGCCCGTTTTCCATCTTCCCAGCCATTTATTCATCCACTGACACAGATGCAGGTTGCTTTGGAGAAGTTTTGAAGATTCCACAGAAAAATGGTTGCCTTGTGCAAGGACCACGTTTTTAAAGCAGCTTTTACTGAGATGAAACTCCCATCCCAAACAATATCATTAAAGGCACAGCACGGGGTCTTGTGTTGCCCTCACTCGGCCTCATACATGTGTCTTGCTCTGTGTTCTGGGGGTGACTTACTCCAAGACAGGAGTCACCTGCAAATCCTGCCCCCAGGAGGGGAGGGAAGGGGACCATGTGGCCTCAGGGACAGTCCTAGGGGCTCCGCCCTCCCCTCCCTGAAGTCCTGAGGGTTATGTTGTGTGGCCCCGTGTACCCCTCCACTGAGTGCCAGGAGGTGCCACCCCCCCCCTCGTCCCGTGGCACCCTTCCTCCTCCAGCCCAACACTGAGCTTCAAACATGAACCACACGTGCCCTCAGGAGGCAATCAACCATCTTGTCTGCCCAGGACACCCCGGGACGCCCCAATTTTAACCCCGAAAGTCCAGGAAACCCTCAACCTCCTGTAAAGCAGGAAGTGAGTCACCCCAAGGCTAGGTGCCCTGCCAGGCCTCGCCACCCCGACCAGCAGATCCTAACTGGAGCAGTGGTGTCTGCTGGTGGGAAGGAGGCCCATTTCCCACTCTTTCCTGTCCTGGGGAGGGACCTAGTTCTGGGCACAGATCCCACAGGCCACTGTCTCGGCCTGCAGTGTGTGTCCTGCCACCTGGATTCCTAAGGAGTAGCTCACCTGTCACTGCCGAGCCCCCGACGCAGGGCAGTGCTTCGCCGCATTCTCTTGCTATTCTGGGTGTTAGTTGCTCAGTTGTTTCCGACTCTTTGAACCCATGGACTGTAGCCCGCCAGGCTCCTCTGTCTATGGGATTCTCTAGGCAAGAATACTGGAGTGGGTTGCCATGCCCTCCTTCAGAGGATCTTCCCAGCCCGGGGATTGAACCTGGGTCTCCTGCATTGCAGATTCTTTACTGTCTGAGCCACCAGGGAAGTCCCGCTACTCTGGGGAAGAAACGAGCTCAGACCTGCTCATTGACCGGTCATCTGCAGGGCTGGTTTCCAGCCAGACCACACAGGCTTGTCTGCTGGCTCTGCCGCCTGCCAGCTGTGTGATGGTGACAAGTGACATGACACCTGCAGGCCTTGGTTCCCTCTCTTAGAAATGCAGGTAAGAGGGGCTGGCAAGCCATGCAGCGTGGTTCACAGTGAGGATGCAGGTGATGTCGGGGTGCACAGCGCCTGATGGGGGAGATAACATGGGGTCAGCCCCTCTCTGTGGCCCAGACATTCTTCAAGAGTTTAATTTTCCAAGGCTCCTCCTTGGAAAATAGGAAGCCATCCCCACATCACCAGAATTCCCCAAATCCCATCTGTACCATCTCCAGCCCCAGGTGTCACCACCCCAGGTTTTACCCCAAAGATGGGGGAGAACACAAGGACACCGACTTCCGCCCTTCCCTCTCCTCCCCCGCCGCCTCAGTGCTTGGCCTGTCCTGAAGGCCTCTTACTTCCTTCCTGGGACAGGAACACCCCCAAGCGCACCCTCCTCTGTCCACCAAGCGTCTGCCCTCTGCTTTCTCGGAGCAGAGATGGTTGGAGGGTCAAGGAAAGAGCCCTGATGCTGGTCATCAGAAGCATCCCTCCTGCGCTGATGTGCACCCAGAGCAAAGCCAAGCCTGGCCCCTCCCCTCCCAGCTCAGGTCAGGGTGGAGTCTGGACACAGTGTCCCCAAATGCTAGGGAGGGGGGGATGTTTTCGTGGCTTCTCAGGGTCACCATCCCAGGTCTGTGGCATTGGGCAGTTTTCTTGACTTCTCTGTGTTTCATTTCTCTTCAGTATCACTCCATAGAGAATACATGTCACATCATAGAAAATATTTTAGGAGCAAAATATTTTTAGTAAAACCAGAGCAGCAGTGCTTAGTATGGAGAAGATGCTTAACAAAGGCAGGCCGAAACTATTGTTGTTATTATTAGTGTTACAGTTCTCTTCCCATATCCCTTGGGACCAAGCTCTCTAAGCTGGTCTACTGTGACTCTGGAGGCCAAGGCCTCACCCGCCCACGGCTCTGGACTCCACCTCAGGGACCACTGTGACGAGGGCCCAGAGGGGAGGGGCCCCAGGGAGGCAGGGGGTGAGGCTGCGGCAGAGCTGCAGGGGCCAAGGGGGCCAAGAATGGGCACCTCTACCTTGGGCCCCTCAGAGGAACAGCAGGGCACATGCAGTGCCATGATCAGACCACAGAGTCCAAGGAGAGTCTGAGAGCAGCCTTGCCCCCGCCAACCACGGGGTCCAAGCCAGGAGGAGGGGTGGGTGAAGTGAGCCTCATGCCCGGCGAGAGGCCCCTCAGGCCCTGACCTCACTGAGTGTGCATGTGCACGTATGTGCATCACGTGGATTTTACTGTGTTTTAATCAGTTTCCGCAGGGAAGGTGGATTTTAAAACACTAAGCCACGATTCCATCACACATGCTGGCTCTTGTTGGCTTGGGATGTTATGGCACAGCTCAGTACCTGGACACTCAGAGGCTCTGCACCTGCCCCTGCCCAGCTGAGATGGCCACACCCTCAACTGTAAAGTGAACATCAGGAGGATGAGCCCTCCTTGGTGGTCCTAGGGGAGGTTGATGGAGGTCCTACAGGCAAAGGCTGCTCAGAGGTGAAGCCCGAGGCAGGAGCCTGCAGTAAGCCAGGTCCCAGGACCCATCTCCCCGGGGAGACCCCAGCCCTCAGCCATACCCCCACACACTCACCTTGCCTAAGGTGAGGGCAGCATGGTGGAGCCCCTGGCACCCACCCTCCTCATCCCAGCTCTGGTCACCCTGGTATCACAGCCTTAGGGGCTCTGGATGCTGAGGAGTGCAGCCAAGCCCAGCCAGTGAGGTCAGGCTCCTCAAGGAGAGACCCACGACAATTTGGGTGGCTCAGACCCCAATGCCCATGGCTGCCCCTCCTCCACAAGCCCAGCCAGCACACCCTTCTCACCCTTTGATTATTTTGGCAACTTTTCACAGAACCTCAAATGAGGTAGCCCGGGGAGAAGAAGCATCCCAGTGTGTGCATGCAGGAATGTGCATGTGTATGCATAGAGACGTGTGCATGTGTGCCCACGTGTGCATGTGCGTGTGCAAGCTCCAGTGTGAGCTGTCTTTGGCGGTAGGGTCCTCAGCCACACCTGTCCTGGAGAGCCCCTCCGCAGCCTGCGACGCACACCGTGGGAGCCAGGGTGAGGATGGCGAGGCGGGAAGGGTTAACCTGCACGGCGGGCGCCGAGTCCTGTACAGGGACCAGGCCGTCGTCTTGCTAATGAGAACCAGACCTCCTGCAACAGTCCTGCAGTGTGAGCACCGCTCCCCGGGGGGTGCATCTTTGTTGCTTTTCCCAACAAGTAGGCGCGGTGTCGCGGTGTGTCTACATTTTCTCTCTTGCTTTCTTTCACTTTTGGAAACAAACAGGAGGAGACAAGCTCAGAGAGAGATTCTTTATTTCTTTCCCAAATTGCCTGGATGCCTGCCCCTTTGATGGTGTCCACTTCACTCTGTCCTGTGCCCGTGGATCCAAGGCACGACCCTGGCTCCAATTGCCGGGCCATGGGTGGGTCTCAGGCAAGTAAGAGATGCAGCTGGAGAGAGGCCAGGAATCAGCAAGGACAACTTACCAGTCAAGACTGGGCCAAGCGTGGCACAGGTCGGTCTTCACTTAACCTTCACCTGGCCTTCTAACACATGGGTAAACTGAGGCACAGAGAGGTTCAGAAGCTCCCCCAGGCGGAATAGCCAGGAAGGGTGTGAGCAGGAACCCAGATTTGCCAGACCCCAAAGGCAGCCCCAATGCTGGTCTCATCCCTGGTCCTGTCCCACTGCCCACCAGGGGAACTCAGATGTACCATCCTCTCAACACGCCTCCAGGTCTGCCTCATAGACAGAACCTCGTCTGCCCCTTGGTCCAGAGGGGCTGCCAAGCCACCAGTGTTTGTTCTGCATGCTCCCTTTCCCAGATTCACAAGTCAGATCCTGGTCAGCAAGATCCAGGCCTCCAAGGCTGATAGCTTGCCTGTCCCTGGAGAGGTGCCCTGGGCTCTTACCTTGTCTTCTATCTCTCCTTGGGTGAACTGGGCCCACCTGCAGAACCCCTGGTGCTGATGTGACTGAATGAGAAGGTATGTTCGGGGCCTGTGCTCAGCCTGGCCCATCTGAGGCCCTCAATAGGTGGCAGTGGTGCCACCAGCATCCTTGCCCCCAGCAGGCTCCTCCCTGCTCGTTCCCACACTCCTTGGTGCCCAGGTGAGGGTCAGTGTGGGGCCCCATCGAGGAAGCCATTGGGTGGGGACTGATAGGTGTGTGGTTGGTTGGGCAGTGTGGGTGCAGGACCATTGGACCCCAAGGGCACAAGGCTACTCTCACCCCCTCCTCCGAGGCTGGTCCCCACCCTCACTATCGGCACCTGCAGCCCCACTTCCCCGGCTTCTGGTACCGGCATCAGTCCCTCAGTGGAAAGGACCAGGTGTCCTGGACCAGTGGGTCCGGACCAGCAGATAGACCAGCTTAGTACCCAGCTTTCGGAAACGGAGCCTGCATCCTCCTCCCCGAAGCCCACCGACAGCCAAGCTGCTCCCCTCCAAAGGCTGGAATTTCAAACTTACACAAATATTCCAATGCTTTTCAAGCCTGTTCCAAATAGACATTTATGTTGGCTGAGGCAGTATTTTCCTTTTATTGCTGTTATGAGATTCAACATTTTTCCAGAAATAACTTCTGAAAAGTGCGCCTGGATTTTGAACACGTGTGATCCTGACGTCCGGGGAGACAGGCTTTTCAAAACACACGGGCACACACGCGTGGGCACCCACGCGACCGTGTACCTCGGGGCTGCAGCCTGAAGTCACTGTGTTTGTTTGTCAACCGAAGGGCTTTCGGGAGGCCAGGGGCTTCCTGTGCTGGGACCAGCAGACCTCTGCCCTCTGCCCTCTCTGCCCCAGTGCCGTGGCTGCCTTTCCCAACCAGCTGATGGTGGAGGGGATGTGGCTTCAGATGCCTCATCCTCAGCTTTCTACCCACAGGGGCACAGACCCTGCGGCTGGAGCAGTTGTTGGGAAGGAATTTAACTGCTAGCTCCTCTGAAACACTCAGGGAAACCCACTCTGCCCACGGAGCCCCGGAGCTGGGCCACAGTCTCCGTGATGACTTGTCACCACTGAAGCCATGAGTCAGAAGGCAGAGCACAGCGTCCAAACGCTCGGCGTTGAATTTACGAGAAATGCTTGCGAGGCAAGAGCCTGGCTGCCTGTGACATTTTAAATCCTCGGGTAGGTCAGGAAAGGAGAATTCCGGTGGATGAGAGCGCAGTCCATCTTCCCTCTCTGCCACCCCCTCCCAGCATCCAGGTGAGAGGAAGGAAGTGGAGAGAAAATGAAAATGGGATGGAAAGTTTCTTTTTCCCCTTATTAGAAATGGTTTATTCGGGCCCACTGCTATGGCAAAGCCCCTCACCCTAGTTCGGAGCTGCATGGGCCCTTCTATGCCTGCCCCTCGGGGGCTGGAATCGCCTCCCAGGGGCTCCGAGCCCGCAATCTGCTGACCCTCAGCAAACCCTGGGCTCCCTCCTGCCCCGGCCGGCCTGGGATTTGCGAACGTGTGAAGGTATTAGCTGCCAGTTATAACTGGAACGCAGCCTAGAGGCCTCGCTTCTCCAGCAGGAAAGCTTGTAATGCAGCGAGTCTGGAGCCGGCCCAGCATTCAGAAACAGGAAGAATTAATAGGAGTAAATGTGAGCGCTGTTAGCACTCCCGGCCACGATTTATTGCCGGTGGTGGGGGGAACGTTGGTTGGTGGCAGAGTTTCGTCCATTTGAATATCAAATGTAATTAATGAGTCACCAAGTGTGGGACCCCAGAAACAAGGTTCAGAAACCGCCGTTTTCAGAGACACGTGACCCTCTGGCAAGAACACACCCTCCCTCCACGCGGGGGCTGGGGGCCACAAAACAGGCTGAAACCCTGGGTGCTGGATGGCCAGAGAAGTAGTGGGCGCAGTGACCAGGATGTCCTAGGGAGTGGGAAGGGCTGGGTGTCTGGGGATGGGAAGACAGAGAGTCTGGGCCATGAGTGACGCACCCAGGACGGTTTCTAAGCTGGCCCTGGAGAGAAGGGGGTGGGGCGAGGGTAGATCTTGTCTCCTCACGGAGGCTGAAAGATGTACTTGCTGCTCCGAGGAGCAGATGACCAAAAGCCTGTGTTCAGAGGTGGCCAGGATGAGGACGGGGAACGCGTCTGCCTCCCCCACCCCATGCCTGGTTATCCTGCTCCATCACGGGAGCAAGCCCCTCTGCCGGCTCTCCTCTGGTCCCTCTTTGTTAATGACAGAGGGTTGGGGTTTGTGTTGTTGTTTCTCCTAATCGCCTTCGCCCCCGGAGCCAGTGTGTTCCCAGCGAAGTGCCCCCTCCTCCCCTCCCCCTGAGCTCTTTGATCTTCTGGTTTGGGTTCAGTTGTTTCGTTTTTTTGCAATTACCAGCCTGGAGGGAGGATGGCCCTGACCTGCAGCCGCAGTCTGGCAGACAGATGGGACAGGAAACGGGGAGTTTATTTCAGCCTTCGCCCCTATTCATCTTGGATAGATTACAACAGTAGCAGCTCCAAATGTCTTCATAGCCCATTTGTGATAAAGCGATGGTAACATCACACAAGAAGAGAAATGTGCAGATTAGCGATATCCGGGGAAAGACGGATTGACTGAGTGCATGGGATTGCTCTGAACAAAATCCCCTCCCTCCCTTTCCTCCCCGCTCCCCCGCTGTCGGGAAAGCCTGCTCCCTCCGTGGGGCCTGATGGCAACCCCAGTAGGGCAGGCAGGGACCTCACTATACTCTCTCTCTCTCCACTCTTTCCCTCCCTCCCTCTCCCCTGCATTCTTTGCCTTTCCAAGTTTTTGAAAGTCTACAGGGCAACTCTGCAGCAGCCCAAATAAATCAAGCTGCCATGGTTACTTTGCAGAGGCTGGGGGATTTATATTTGAATTTCAGGAAGAGGGGCAAATCCATCACCCTGGAAAGCTGCATCTATAGATTTTAGAGTTTGTTTGAGTTATTATTGGGGGCTGGATTGCGGTGGAAAGGGAGTTTGGAATAAAACCAAGGAGGACTGGCAAGGAAGAGCTTCTTGCTGAAGGACACGGGCACATTTATAAGCCATCAATAAGAACCATTAAGACCTGCGGCTTTCTCTTTGTTCTTTTTAAGAGGAAACACTTAGCAGTTGTTGTTCTTTGTTGTACTTTTTTAATGAGCCAAGAGAACATTGCCGTTGTCCCCGTGCAGCCCAGGGGGAGGGGCCACAAGCTTTGTCTTTTGCATTTTTCATCTTTTTCCTTTACATGAGAACTGACAAGAAACCCCCTCCCCACCCCCATGAAGGAAAGCCGATCTGCCCAGACTGGTTTCAAAGAGCTCCAATTTAGAGCATCCCCAGCGACTTCATTCCTAATCATGTTTTTACTTTCCTGGCTACCAATCGGAGACACTTCCCCCTACCCCCGTCACTCTAGTTTCTATTGATTAGAGTCCGGCTCCCGAGGTGAGGGTCTGGGAGGCATGAGAGGGGGAAGGGGGGAGTGATGCGTCCACCGGTGGTGGTGGCCCTGCCTGGAGAAGGTATCCGAGGATTTGAATGACATCTCAGGGGACAGTATCAGGCTTCTAAATTCCTTTCATCCATCAGATGAGAGAACAAGCCGTGGCTTTCAGCCGGACACGGGCTGGGGCTCTCTTGCAGTAAACGGGCTCAGGCCACACAGATAAAGAGCGTCTCCTGTTCCTTTTAAACCGTTTCTGGCAAGAGTCGTCTGTCACTGACTGAGGGCGGCTGGGGGTGGGCGGGGAGGGCCCTCTCAACTCTGATTAAAGTAGCAAGTTCAGGGCCACAGCGGAGCCTTCCAAAGTCACCCCAGCAAGTCTTTCCCGCTTTACTTACTGGGCTTACCCCCGTGCGGGGATGTATGGGGGCAGCTAGCCTCTCATTCCGAAGGAAGCCTCCCTTTTCCAAGGCAGGGATCAGGTCCAGCCTGAAAGAGCTCGGATCCCTCAGGTCTCAGCTCCCATCCATCCAGTTTCCAGGGAAGAATAGGTGCTTATTAGATACCACGAATACACACTAAGTACTGGGAGGAAACCGGGAGAGCAAGGAACTGGAAAGAGACAGGGAGCTGACGGTGTGGCAAGGCGCAGAGATGCAGTGTGGCAGGAAGCATGATGCGGTATGTGGGAAGCAGGGGTGCAGGGCAGCAGGAAGCAGGATTATACTGTAGCAAGGGCTAGGAATACGTCGTGTAGGAAGGAGGGATGCTGTGCAGCCGGGAAGCAGTGACATGTGTTGATAACCCAGACACAGAGGCTCTCCACAGCCTGGTGCACAGGAAGCGCTGAATAAACGTTCACCCACGGTCCATCTGGTTTGACCGTGTGGCCGTTGGGCAGACCACGTCCCTGGTCACTTGCTGCACTGAGTGTCTGTCCCTAGGCTGCCTGCTGTTAATGACAGTTCGGGCCCTGACCTGGGAGTGACAGAGATGAGAAGAGCAGAAGGATGCTCCTAGCCAGACCCTAGCTAACCACTGAGGAATGGGAATCCCAGCTGATGGGGATGGACCACCAGGGTCATGTTCCCCTGGGGCTCCCGTTTCTTGGTACTGGCTCCATTCCTGGGCTGAGTACAGCCCTGGGTGGCGGTATCCTGGGGTCAAGGTGTGGGACCATGGAAAGTCTCCGGGGTTTGGGTGTCCCTGACCTTCTCTCAGCATCCTGCTTCAGTCCAGATCCAAATTTCCCTTCAGGACCAGACTTTCGTGTGACCGTTGGAGCAGACCACCTCTCTGGCCAATTCCAGGGAGGCAGAGCCTCCCTGGGGGTGGATCCCCCTGCTCTCAGCTCCTCCTCCTTGCAACCTCCACTGGCCTTCACCTCCAGACCCAGCACTTTGGGGAAGCCTTCTGAGGGCAGGCCTGGCAGGCGAGGACAGTGGGGCAGAGCCCGCCCACACACTCCTGCTTCTGCCTTCATACACCTCCAGCACCGAGAGGGATACACATTGCTTATAGGATTATTTCCTTTTAATAAAGACCCAAAAAAGTTTCCAAAGGCAAAATGACAAGCTGGTTAACTTTGTATCCCAACTCCAAAAAAGATACATTTTCCTCTTTGTAATACACTAGTTAGTGGTTACTGGCACATTACATTAACTAATTTGAGATCGAATTATCAAATTTGCTCATTGCTGCTAGCGCTAATTTGAAACCTTACAATAAAGAACGGTTTGAGAGGCACATGAAAGGACACCACCCACGGCGGCTCCAAGGCCTGTCCCCGGAGCATCACAGCAAGGCTTGCAAAGGCTTGGGGTAATTGCAGTCATGAGCCAGAGTTGATTGAAGAAAATTATACCCCAGTTTTTTACTACAAGTTTTTTTGTGTGTGGCTTTTCTTAAATTATGCGGTGAAATTCAATTACAAGGGAAGACACATATAGGACTTTTAATAACTGCAGTAAGAGCATCTTTAGGGCTCTTTTCTGCTCCATCTTATTGGGCTGTTCACCTACAGCTTTCTCAAACTTGTTTCTGTTCTGGAGGATTTGGGGTATTGTGTGTGCGTGCGTGTTTTAAGAACATTATCTGGCTCAAACTCACTTTTCCCCGTGTCATTATTCCTATTCTTCTACAATTCTAAACCAGAAAATGTGGGGAAATGTAAAGATAATATGTGTGTGTGTATGCGTGTGCATACATGCATGTGTGTGTGTCTATGTGGGGGGAGGGCCATGTGTATCATTTCTTCCCCAACTCGGGGTTCTTGGCTTCGTCCTCACCAGGCAAACACTCATGGCCTTGAACTCCCCAGCAGGATAGGGACTCTCCATAACCACATTTCCAAATTGCAAGTAACAAAAGTAAATGTATAAATTCCGAGCATCATCTGGATATTTCAGGCATGCCAGAAAGCAATCCAGGGTGTTTTTTCCTCGCTTATTGAAAGATTTGCAACAATAAAAAGTAATCAAAACGCCGACAGAGTTGCAGTGGCTGCCAGCACTCTCCCCACTTTCCTTGGAAAAATGCAACTGTGAGTGAAAAATAAAGGCCCCGAGCTCTATAATTAATTCATTTACATTTTTAATGCCGTAAATGGCTACAAACATGGCGTGACATTTGAAGTGACACCGGGAATTCTGACCCGAGAGTCCTGCTTTGATGTCTGTCGGGAAGCTGGGGGAGGTTGCTCCTTCAGGAGCTAGGAGCAAAAATGCTTTGGGGGTGACATCCCGCATGCATGGGGACTGCAGTCATCGGGGGTCTGGCTGCTTCCAGGGTCTTGGCCCCATCCTCCCTGTGCAGGAGTCATCAAGAAGGCCTGACATTCAACGGTGAGTCAGAGGAGACCACTGTTTTCTTCTGACAGTCTTGGGTATTAATTCTGGATGGTCCAGCCTCCTTCAGCCTGGGATTGTTGGCCCAATGGGGGTGGGGGCAGATAACCGGCCTCAGGGTCCTAGCAAAGTTAAGAGAGAAGAACCAGGCCAAGGCAGACCTAGGGGGCAGGCAGAGGAGAAGGCCCTCAAGGTGGGTTTGGATGGGCATCTTGCTGGCTGGTCCTTGGCTCCAGGGATGGGAAGACGGTAGGAAGGGCTCTGAGCACTTGTCTGATTTCCCACCTCAATGGCAGTTGGGGAAACTTGAGGCCCAAGGATAATGCTAGCTTCCTCAACGTGGGGCAGAGCTGGCTGCACTTGGGTGAGGGGGGTCTAGGGCCACTCACATGGCACTGGAAGCCATTGTCCCTGATGGGAAGCTGTGTCTCCCATAGCTTTTGATGGCTTTCTCACTGAGCTTTGGCATCTCCTGCCCACACCTGAGGGACAAGGCAGAACTGGTAGGGTTGGACTGATGGGCCTTCTGGTCTCTGGACGGCATAGCTGAGTGCCCTGGCACAGCTGTTATCCCAGTCAGCAATGCACCAGCCACAGGTGATTGGTGGCTGGGAAGGAAGGGAGTAGCAAGGCTGCCCTTAGAGGTATGTGCTTAACTCTCACTGCCACAACAGCCAGGTACCGTCTCTTGAAAGATCTACTTCCTTTTCCTGGATGCAGAGTGAGGCAAAGTGTATGCTGATGCCCTCTACTGTCAGTTAGTGGTAAAGCAGTGCCTTAATAAAATGCACAAGCATGCCGAGTTAAAAGAAACATCAGTTGGGCCAAGACAGGAAAATCAATTGCTGCAGGTGAGGGACCAGACTCTACAGGGCCATGAGACTTTGAGTACGAGGCTTGGGCTTTGCATGGTCCAGCTCAAAGGTAGATGGGCTTGTGTGTGTGTGGTCATCCAGCTGGGGCTGCCTCCAGGGAGGCTGCAGGGTCTGTGGGTTGCTGGGCACCCGAGCTCTCAGGGAACAGGCTCATTTTCCAGGGGGCTCAGGACCTGCTATCATCACCTTGGGGGACAAGGTCTGCATCTGACTCTGAGCAGGGCAGGGAAAGGTCAGCAGGGTGGACCTGCCGTACAAAGAAAACCTCATGTTGTGAGCAGCCCTCCTTGGCTCCACGCTCCCCTGGCCACACAGAGGTCCTCCTGAGATGAGACCGAGTACTCGATCTCCATCATCCCTCAAGACGCTTCTTCCCAAGGCCAGATGGCTCAGGGGCCCTACCTACCCCAGCCTAGCCCCCTCTGAGACAGGAAGAGCTCTGAGCTGCCAGCCAGGTCCATAGTCCCCCAGGGCACCTCTGTCACAGCTCCAAGGGGACAAAGTCAAACACTGTGCTTTGCCCTCATCACCCAGCACAGGGGCGGGGTTTCACAAAGGAAGACAATGTGGGAAATCAGTGAGGGGGTGTGGAGGGCAGAAGCCTGTGGAAGACTATGGAAGCATGTGGAAGTCTGTCAAAGTGTGTGGAAGCCTTTGGATGTCTGTGGGAATCTGTGAGAGCATGTGGAAGTGTGTGGAAGCTTGTGGAAGTGTGTGGACGCCTATGGAGGTGTATGGAAGTCTGTCAAAGCATGTGGAAGCCTGTGGAAATCTATGGGAACCTGTGGAAGTGTGCAGAAGCCTGTAGATGTGTGTGGAAGACTGCAGAAGTGTGTGAAAGCCTGTGAAAGTATGTGGAAGCCTGCGGAAGCGTGAGGAAATATGTGGATGCCTGTGGAGGTGTGTGGAAGTCTGTGGAAGCATGTGAAAGCCTGTGGAAGCATGTGGAAGCCTGAGGAAACATGTGGATGCCTGTGGAGGTGTGTGGAAGCATGTGGAAGCACCTCCATGACACCTGCCCCATGTTCAGGGGATTCCGTGTTTGTGCATGTGTGGGTATGTGCACACAAGCACAGGTGCTGGTGGATATGCATGGAGCATGTATCAGTGACCCTGACCGTTCGTGTAATGTAGGAGTGAGCAGTGTGTGTGGGGGGAGCATGCACGCACATGTATATGTGATGGGGATTGTGCGTGTAGTGTGCATCAGTGACCCTTGCCATGGGTGTGACATAAGAATGAGTGGTGTGTGTGTGAGCATGTATGGTGTGTGGGTCTCTGTAAAGGCCATGTGCTCACGGGAGCGTCTCCAGAGCTCAGAGACGAGAGGAAACAGACCCGGAATAAACGGTCTGTTGATTGACTCAAGTTACATCATTTTCTTCCCCTCAAGAGCCTATAAATCTCACGCTCCTTGTAAAAACAGAATTTAAAAACAGTTGTGACTCCTAGGCCAACCAGGCTCCAACTCCTGTAGCCTGCAGGCGGGTCCCCTCCTCAGAACTGGAGAGGGGGTTGTGGGGGGCTGGTCTATGGGCTCCTTCCCACTGTCCAGCGTCCTCCCAAACCTGGGCAGGCCCAGATGTCACAAGCAGACACCGGCAGCCCCCAGCCCCCCAGCTGGGTCTTGGGGTGGCTCTTCTCCCCCTGCACCTTCTCTGATAGACAAAGTGTCTTGCTCCCCAGAAATCAGTCCCTGGCACCCTGTATGCTCATCTGCCTTCTTCCATCAGGGCCTCTGCCCTGCTGAAGGCCTGAGGAAAAACATTTTATTTTTCAAAGTGGGGACTTCTTATGTTCTGGATTTTGTCCTTTGTGGCTATGATTCAGTTCACTAGCAGTGGGTCTTGTGCATTTTCAGCTATTTTGAGAAATAAATCATGTTCCAGGCAGCAGTGGGATTGACAGAGGGCAGGGCTGGGCAACCCCCATTTCTCAGGAATCTTGACTGTGATCCGCTGTCGGGTTCCCAGGCTTGACCAGCAGGCAGGGTCTCGTGTGCTGGCTGTGAGGCGTCCCAGCACCGCACAGGGGCTGGTTGATGGCTGGTTGCGAGCTCCTTGCTGGAGCGCTGTGTGCCTTTGGTGAGAAATGTGATCGACTGTCATCTTTTCAAACCTGGGGTTCTGTGAGGGTGCTTGGTGTGACTCAGCCCTCAGGGGTATGGGACCCCCTGCACAAGCAGCTCTGTCCCTCATTGGTGTTGGTTTCAGAAAATCATGAAGTTGGGAATGACAGGACATCGGCCATCTGCACTTTGAAAGTTGGGCCACCTGGACTTGGAAGAACTTGGGAAAATCAGAAAGTTCAGGCAATTTTCTGACCTCCACACGGCACACATAGCTAGAACCAGAATATAGCCGGGGCTGTGAGGGGAAGGGAGACGCCCCTGCACGCCACCTGGGGACGCGTCTGCCTCCTGCTGCAGACAGGGGCGTCCAACTTGGAATCCCCAGGGGCCCAGGGACAAGAGAGCTCGTATGAACCAGGAGGGGCCCCACCTGCCACTCACCACTGGTGTGGGCTGTGAGCCCCAGGCCAGGGAATCCCTGGGCCTCTACTGCCAGGGCTGGAAACCGAAGACGCACAGTCATAAAAAGCCCCGTCAAGGGCGCAGAGGTTCCCCGGCCATGCACTTTCCAGCAGGCCTGATTGCCCTTAATCCAGAGCAGTAAAAATGCAAGGCCCCACATCCCAGAACTTCATCAACAAAGAGGGCTTTTTCCCCAAGTATTTACAACTTCTGGCGTGGCCGGTAACAATGTGATGGCTTATGTAATGATGTCAAAGAGCCTTTTCAGCTTAGAGAGCTCCTGACGGCCGGGCTGCCGGGCTGTGGGCAGCGCTGGGCGAGGGGCTCCAGGACCAGCCCTTTCTCTTCTCAGGAAATGGAAAGGAGGAGCGAGGTGGGGGTCTCCATCCCCTCTCCCGCCCCATCACAGGGCGGGGCTGCTGGGAGGTCTGTAGCTGAAGGCTGTCTCTCGAATCAGAAGCCCGAAGGGGGTGGCCGTGCCCCGACACTGGGCCAGAGTGTGGTGTGGACTCAGTGGTGACAGGATGGGTCGCAGCAGTCCCCAGTGCCCCCACACCTTCTCTGCAGAGTGGGCACCAGGCAGGGCTTCCTAGTGGGGCCGGCAGGGGTGGGGCAATTGGGACACCAGAGAAGGAGACTTGCTTTGTGGGGCTGCCCCCACCCTGACCTGCTCACTGTCCCCTCTCTGAGGCTCCTCCATGTCCTCCCACACCCTGCCTGCCCTCCTGGACAGTCACTGTCTCCTTCTGCCCTCTTAAAATGACTTCCGAGCTACCCAAACATGCCCACGAGGCTGCTGCGCTAGGGGTAGGGTCGTGAGATATAGCCTGACAGGTCACTCCTTCCTTCCTTCACTCCCTGGAGAAAGACCGTAAGGACTACATCACCCTAGACAACAGCCAGACAGCCTCCCCCAGGCCACGATGTCACTCCTGGGAGTGACCTCTAAGCCAGGCATGCAGACCCCACTCAAGCATTGAGGCCCTAGCTGGGGAGCAGGCAGGTCTGAACCCAAGGGGCGTGTCCTCTTGAATCTGCCGTCACCCCCACAACCTCTGCTCTAGACCTGATGAAGGATCCTGGGGGCATGTGTGACTTCACCTGGCACGACACCAAGCCCAGGCCTGGTGGTCAGCTGTCCCCTGGGCCTGGGCCCCCAAACGCTGAGAAAGAGCCCCTGGAGAAGGATGCATGAAAGGTCTGGGTAGAGCCCACAGCCACTTTAAGCCCCTCCCTAGACCCTGGTCTCCTACCACCCCCTCCTGGGATGTAGAGGGGAGCCTCGTCTCTAGAAGGGGTCCCCTGTCTAGCCTGGAGCTGGCTCTCCTGTCCACGTCTGCCTGCTCTTCCTCTGAAGCAGGCGACCCAAGCCCCAGACTCTCCCCGATTGGGAGCATCTCCCCAGAACCCACTCAAGCCTGAGAAATGCAGATGCCTTGGGGATGGAGGGTGGCCCAGAGGAGGACGAGGTGGTGGAGAGGACACCGGCCGAGAGGAGGCCCCTGGCTCTCAGGATGGGCTCAGGCTGCCCAGCCGGCACAGCTGCAGGGCCAGCTCAGTCCTTCTGGGCCTGTGGCCTCCCTAGGGGACAAAGGCAAGGACACTGCTTGGGGGTGGGGGCAGCATCTCTGTCAAGGCGGAGGCCCTAACTGAGCTCCAGACTGCACTCCTGCCTGCTCAGTCGCTCAGTTGCTCAGTCGTGTCTGACCCTTTGCCCAGAGTAAAGGACACCATTTCCAAGAAAGGCATGTTCTAAGGTTCTGGGGGGATGTGGCTTTAAGGGGGACACTGCTGAACCCACTGCAGGGACTGCAGTCAGCTCTCAGGCAGGATGGATGCTGATGGGTTGGCCTGCAATCCCAGCCTGATCCAGTGGCCTGCTGACCAAGGTTGAAGGACAGGGGCCTCCCTTCCTCTGCATCACCCCCACGTGCTATCATCACCTCACCTCTGCACCCCGTCTCCACACACACGTGCACCCTCTGAGAGCTCATCAGAGGAGCAGGAAGAAGGGTCCTGAACCCCCTGGGAGCCAGAGCCAGGGCAGCAGCAGGAGACCTGCCAGCTGTGGGGACAGCTGGGCAAGGCCACCTGTCACATCACACACCAGGCAAGCCTCTGACCGCTGTCTCTGCTCTCGTGTCTCCCACCGGCCCACCAGGGGGCAGAAAGCAAGGGAGACCTCCTGGTCTCCAGGCTGGGCAGAAAGAAGGGGGTCCCTTGCTCCCAGTAGGATGCTCTGGGTCTCAATGGGCCTAATGTTGCCTTGGTCTTGGAGAGCCCATTGTTCTCTGGCCCCCAGGCTGTCATGAGCTACTGGAGACACCCCCGCCCCCAGCCCTGGCATGAGCCACTTGGACAGAGCTGGTACCTCAGAGGGCTGGGACCAGGTGCTCCCAGGTCCAGAGGAAAGACCCAGCCTGAGGGCACTGCAGGCAGGCCCTGGGATGCTCTGCAAAGCTGACTCTGGGAATTTGAAATCCTTTTTGTCTTTCTGAGTTGTCACTCAACAGAGTCTAAAAGCCTAAAAGCCACCTCCCAGAACCTCATGGGATTTCAGAGACAAAGTAGCCCAGACCCACTAGAAGAAGGAGAGGCAGCTCCCTGGTCAGGTCAGAGGGGCCGTGCCCGAGGACAGCCTGGAATTCCATGGAGCAGAAGCTCCGGACTCCAGCCTCCACCTGGGCTCCTGTCACCTGTCTGCTTCCCTGCCTCCAGGGACATCGGCCCCTGGGTCCCCTTACCCCACCCCCAGAATCCCACACCCAGGAGCCACCTTGCAACACACCACCTCCCGCCCCACCAATCCACACATGGGGCTGCCAAACATGTGTGGAATTCTGTTCACCCCGACAATGTCATCTGACCCGGCGCTGATCTGCTTACTGATCTGATACTGCACTGCACATGGTGGCCACTCTGACATCTGGGGCCTGGAGCCCGGCCTCATTCAGGAGGCCACAGCACAATGGCACAGAGGACACATGGGGCCTGGGGGGTGGCACTGAGTTCCCCAGATGAGCTGATGGACAGTATTGCCTGTTCACCCCAGAAAGGACAGTGAGAGGGTCAGAGCGGACTTCTTCAGGTCCCAGGAGGTAGTCCATTCTCCCCGCTTCACTGATGGAGGTGGTGCCGGGGAGACCCAGGGTGCCCAGGGCACGGGGTCCCCTAGTCCACTGAGCAAAGGAGACATTTCATGGGAGAAAACAAGCTGGAGAACTCCGGGGTTCCCGGGAACATCCAGGAAACCTGAACAGTGGGTCTGCCAACAGGACTCCAGCAGAGAACCCGGGGCTGCCTCTGGGTCTCATCTCAAGCCCTGGGGGCAGCTATCTGGGAGGGCTGAGTGTGACCTGGCTGGTCCTGGAGAAGCTTCAGGAAGCCCCTCAGCCCATCCCTACTCCCACAACTGCTGGGGGACTCTGCTTCCTTGTCAGGGTTTCTCAACCTGCAAACTGTTGACGCTGGGCTCAGACCATCTGTGCTGGGGATTGTCCTGTGCCAGGTCAGGTGTTTGCAGCATCCCTGGCTTCTACCCGCCAGATGACAGTGACCACAACTGTGCCAGACAGTGCCAAGTGTCATGGTGGGGGCAAGGGGGACAAAACCACCCTGGAGGAAGCCCTCATGTCAGCCCTGCCTTCCCTGGGGGTCCGACGGCCTGCCCAGGGTTTTCATCCCTACTCTGGCCACGGGGCTGTTGTGAAGGCTGCTAGGAAACAGGCAGAGACCCTCTGTTCAAAGGGCAGCCGCCCCAGTGTCCTGCCTGGTGCTGATAAGACATTGTGGACAGCTGTGTCACCAGGCCCCCTACAGAAGTACAGCTCCTCCTCGAGGACAAAGAGGGTCCCAGGAAGAAACAGGTTCTCACTGGAAGTGGGTTTTAGGGGACCCTGAAACCAGGCGAGAACTCTAGAGCCCCTGGAATAGGTGGGCTGGCTCTGCAGCTGGGCAGGCTCATGGGCTCATTGTCTGAGCCTCTGTGTCTCTGTTCCCCTCCTGAAAAGGGGAAGAAGCACAGATCTTGTCCCCTATCTTTGTGTTCAGACCCAGGGAGGCAGTACAGTGAAGCATGGAGGGGGCACTCGTGGGTGGAGACCCCAACCCTTCCTCTTTCTCCAGCACCTGCTCCCTGCACCCATTTTCTGGTGGAAAATTAAGGACTGCACCCCACCCCCTACCAGCTGGCTCTCTCCTGGAGGGCCCCCAAGCTGTCCACCCAGACATCAAAACGCAGTCCCTTAAAGCCAGGTATGCGAGCAGGTTTGGGCAGAGCCAGTGTAAGGGGGACCTCCAGGTTGGATGTGGCTGGTCTGCTCAGAGGGGACCAGTGTGCACGTGTGAGTGTGGCCCCAACCTCAGGCTCTGAGGAGCCTGCAGCACAGCCTGGGGGACGGCACCCTGGTTCCTCTTCACCTAGGGGCCCATCTGGAACCTGATATATTTATTCCTGATGGCCTTGTAAGCAGGAGGGACAGGTGGCTTTGGGGTAGGACTCCAGCTTAAGGGAGGCGGGAGCTTATGGGTCTGTGCTTAAGAGGGAGACACAGTCACATGGATGGGTGCGTCCTGGTCTCTGGGCCCTGGGGTGGGAGGCCCTGGGGTGGGGAGGCAGATGTGTGGCGAGTCTGAGGGCAGGGGCTTTCCTCCTGCTTCCTCACCTAAAGGGTTAATCCACAGAGCACGACCTTCTGACCCACCACCCTCCCTCCCTTCCCCACTGCATCCCCATCTGGATTTGGGAGAGTGGGATTAATGATGCCCTAGATGGTGGACTTGGAGGGCCGGCACCTGGCTGGCTTGTCAAGGTTGCACCTTCACCAGGCCTGGCCGGAAGCAGAGAGCTTCCCCTTGACTTAGGACTTGGTGTGGCCAAGGCACAGAACACAGTCGAGAATTGTCCTGACCTCAACATATTCTTGGGTTTCCTTGTAGCTCAGCTGGTAAAGAATCTCCCTGCAATGTGGGAGACCTGGGTTCGATCCTTGGGTTGGAAAGATCCCCTGGAGAAGGGAAAGGCTACCCACTCCAGTTTTCTGGCCTGGAGAATTCCATGGACTGTATAGTCCAAGGGGTGACAAAGAGTCGGACATGACTGAGTGACTTTCACTTTTTTTCACAATGTAAAAGGAAAACAGAAGCAAGGAAGGGGCTCAAGTGAGGGGCCCTTGCAGGAGTCCTGTTTTCCAGATGCTGAGACCTCAGGAAGCTGGGGAGGCCCCAGGGCAGATGGCCACAGGCAGCCCTGCTGGGCTGGGTGGGCCAGGCATCTTTGAGAGGCCCTGGAGGACAGAGGCTTTGCTGCCCAGGCAGGCCTTCAGCCATCCTATTGCTAGCCCAGTGGACTGAGTGTTATTCTGGCTGTATGAAAATAAGCATCCACTAGAAGGTACTAATCTGTGTGGGACCCTGGAGAAGGGCCCCTAGCCCACCCTGCTGGGTCATGGCAGCCATTCTTCCTGCTCCCACCCAGCAGGCACTCCTTAAAGCCTGCGTTGGGCTGAGTGGGGTTCTCCCAGCTGAGAAGCAAAGCACCAGGCGCTGAGCTGGAGACCCACATAAGTTCCCATGGGAGGCAGATTTGGAGTTCACTGTCCCTTTAAGAACGAGAGCCCGCTGGGCTGCCAGCATCTCTGGTTCCTGTGGCAAGTGACGATAGGAGGGTCTATCCTGAGAACAACAGCAAGAATTCTCAGCCAAGAGGGGTTAAGGATGCCTTTCAGACTCTGGCCACCCACTTCACCTTGGACTTGTCAAGTCACACTGCAGCGCTTAACCCTTGCCTGGCCAGAGTTGCAATCCTTAGCATGCTGAACGCCAGTGGTGGTTGGTGGCCTTGCGCGCAGAACACACATTCCGCCTTGCAGCGCTGGCCTCACCCTCTCCTGGCCCTGTTTCCTCTCATCCCTCACTTTCATCAGCCTCGTGCTCCCAAACAGGCCCTCCAGCCCCAATCTCCTGTCTCTGTTCACCCTCATGGCGGTCACTGTCCTGACCCTGGGGTCTCAGACACAGCCTTGTCACCAGCCAGCCCCCAGACCCAAACTCCAAGTCAAAGCAACCCCCCAGCCACAAAGCAGCCACTTTTCCCGCCTTCCATAGAGGAGCAGATAAAGCTTCAGTTGCCTGCATGGGGTGCATGGTGCATGGGTCCAGTCAGAGGAAACCATCAACTGGGAGGATTGGGTGGGGGTGTGGGTAGTGGGGGGTTGAGAAGCCTGTAAGGAAAAGTCAGAACCCTCAAGACCCTCCAATCTTTGGCCAGGGTAGAGCCCCCTTTTGCTTATGGGCTGAAGAGGGAGAGGCTGAGAATGCCCCCTGCCTTCCGGAGGCTCTGTCACCTGCAGCTCTGGGCAGAAATGAGAGCTGCTCGCGTGTCCGCCTGGGGTCAGGGGGCGAAGAGATAAGAGCTGGCCTTTTGTGCCCAGAGCTTGGCTTTCAGCGCACAGGAAGTGGGGCCTGAATGCCAGAGAACAGCTCTGGGGGTGGAGGGATAAAGCAACGGCAGCCGGTTTCATCTGATACGGAGAAGCTGAACCCTCACTGACAGCCCGCCACCCACCACCCACCGAGGAGGAGGACACCTCTGCCCACCAGCCTGGAACGGCCTCGTGCAGGGACCCTTCCCCAGGGAGGGGCTCTCTCCTCGACCTGGGTGGGCTTCCTTCCAGGCAGCCCTCTGGGGTGGGTTTGGAGCTGCTTCTTCCTATCACTCAGAACAAGGGGCCAGTGAGGGTCTTAATGCCCCCTTTATCCTCAGAGGTTGTGCCCATCGAGGGAATCTCCCAAACTGGAGACCCAGCCCAGAGGTGCACAGACCACTTTGTTGAATGAACGACTGAGTGAATGAGTGAACCAGTCAATCAGTGAACAAGCAAATGCTCCAGGCTCAGTCTCCAGGCTCAGAGAAGACTGAAAAGACGACACGAACTGGGAAGGGGTGGGGGAAGGGCTTCCCTGGGCCTCTTCTTTAAGAAGGAAGCCAAATCCTGAAGGAAAAACACATTTGTCCAAACCCCTTAATTAGCGGCCGAGCGGATCCCGGTGCCCGGACGCTGACGGCCCCTCGGTGGGAACGGGCAGAGTGGGCCTTTCTCTGTTGCTGGGCACCCTGGGCTGAGGCGCTGGCACAGGCGGGGGAGCGTCACCCCTGGGTCCCCTGTCCTGGGCTCCAGAGGCTGTTCTGGGCTAATTGGCCCCTCATTAGCAGTCTCCCCTCCTCAGTGGAGCAGCAGCGAGCTGTCACCCCAGCTCCCCTTTGGAGCGGCTCTGGGACTGCAGGCCTAGGGTCTTTCTTCAATTGACACAGATGTCCCTAAGTCTCAAAGGATGAGGGAGGGTGGCCCCCACAGGCGGGCAGTGACTCAACCACATCCCTGAAAAAATAGAGCCTGGTTGTGGGGCTGGGCAGGCACCTCCCGGGCAGGGGACACGCTGGAGGCCCGCGGGGCAGTCCTGGGGCAGGTCCACCTGCTCTGTCCAGCCCTCGGCCGCTCCACCCCCACCGACTCAGCAGGGCTCAGGCCGAGGTGGCCTCTCCCACCCGCTCGCTCCTGATTGGGGAGGTGTGTGCACTTGGAAATTGTAATTAGATTCTGCCTCACATTGTGTACTAGTTCCCAAGAAAATCATCTATTAATTGATTCCAATTACTCTTAATTGTTTCTCATACATTTCAATTAGGCGGGCCTGTAGTTACAGGCGGGAGCTCCAGGTTAGACAAGCAATCTTCGTGCTTCTGGTGCTTCTGCTGGCGGTGCTGGGCGGGGGTCGGGAGGGGCGGGGGGCGGCGACTGAGGGGCGGGGCTGCGGGATGTGGTGAGCCCAACGCTAGAGTGCTCTCGCTCCCTGAGTCGAGCGAGCTGGTGCCCGTCAGCGTCAGCGTTCTCAGGGCTTCAGAGCTTCCTGCCTCCACCTTGGATGGGGAGGGCAGCATGGGTCCTTAGGACGCCCCCCCACCCACTTGAGGAGGAAAACAGGCTCCTGGGGGATCCCTGGTCCACCCACACCCAGCCTGGGAGTGTTCAGTGGTGCACAATGTCTGAGAAAGGGGGCCAAAGTGGATGGGGTCCTGAAAGCTATCATGAGCCTCAATCTGGTGTTTTTGTTTTTTCAAAAATCGATCTTAAGTATCAAGAATTGTTTTTTTGTTGTTTTAGATACACACACACACAAAATAACATTAAATTTACCATTTTAACCATTTCTAAGTGTACAATAGCATTTAGTCCATCCACAGGGTTGTGCAACTAGTACCTCTAATTCCAGAACATTCCATCCCCCTGAAAGGAGACTGTCCCCTGTAGAGTCACTTCCCTCACCCCCTGCCCAGCCCCTGGCAACCACGAGTCAGCTTCCTGTCTGTGGATTTCCTGTTCTGGGCGTTTCCTGTGAATAGATTCGCAGGCCATGCTGTCTTTTGCGGCTGGTTCACTTTCTCTCGGTGCACTGTCGAGGTTCATTTCGGTTGCAGCCTGTACCAGGAACATGCCCCTTTTAAAAATGGCTGAATAACATTTCATTGTCTAATGAATCACATTTAGATTTTCTATTCATTTTCTGGAGGTATGGATTTTTCTTTGTCGTTGTTGTTCCGTCGCTAAGTCATGTCCAACTGTTTGCAACCCCATGGACTGCAGCGCTCCAGGCTCCTCTGTCCTCCACTATCTCCTAGAGTTTGCTCACATTCATGTCCACTGAGTCAGGGATGCTATCTAACCATCTCATCTTCTCTGCCCCCTTCTCCCTTTGTCTTCCATCTTTCCCAGCATCAGGGTCTTTTCCAATCAGGCAGCTCTTTACATCAGGTGGCAAAAGTATTGGAGCTTTAGCTTCAATAATTCTTTTTCCTACCTTCTGGTTATTGTGACCATCTGTGTTCAAGTTTCAGTTTGAATGCCTATTTTCAGTCCTCTGGGATGATTGTCTAGGAATGGAAGCACTGGGTCTTATGATCCACCTACTACATATGGTCCCCAACTTTATGACAGTCTGACTTCCCGTTTTTCGACTTTATGATGATGCAGAGGTGATGGTGCTCAGTAGAAACTGTACTTCAAATTTTGAATTATGATCTTTTCCCGAGTGTTGATAGGGTATAAAGAGTCTCTCTCGTAATGCTGGGAAGACCGAAGTTCTTGGTTGGCCCCATGATCATGAGGGTAAATACACTTACGGCCATTGTGTACCCAGACAGCCACGATGTTTTTCACTGTTGGTACAGCAGCCGATGAATTATATGAGATATCACTACCTGATTATAAAATGGGCTTTGAGTGAGATGATTTTCCCAGCTGTAGGCTGGTCTGAGTGTCCTATTAAGGTAGGTGAGACTAACCTGTGATGGTCAGTAGGTTAGGTGGGTGACAAGCACTTTTGACTTACAAGGGGTTTATCAGGCCTAACCCCATCGTACGCTGAGAAGAATCTGTCATCTTATAGTGACCGAGCATTAACAGTAACCTTGCAGCAGGGCTGGTGGCAGGAGGACCAAGGTGTCCTGCAGAGGCTGGTGCCTGTCCTTGCAGGGATGCTGGAAGACCCTGCAGGAGCATCAGGGGGTCCCTATGGCAGGGGAGCTGTCTGGCCTGGGAAGCCCAGGGCCCTGTGTGCTCAGAAGATGCAGTAGAGGGGCTGGTCCCCACCAGAGGAAGTCCGGCAGGACCAGGGTCAGCAGCGTGGATGGGGAAGGCGGGTCCCTAGGCTATATCTGGGCCCACAGACTCCAGGACCCAGACTCTGGAGCACTTCCTGGCTTCCCAGAGGTAAAGAATCCACCTGTCAGTGCAGGAGATGCAAGAGATGTGGGTTCAATCCCTGGGTTGAGAAGATCCCCTGGAGAAGGAAGTGGCAACCCACTCCAGTATTCTTGCCTGGAGAGTTCCGTGGACAGAGGAGCCTGACGGGCTATAGTCCCTGGGGTCGCAAAGAATCAGACACGACTGAGCGCTCCTGGCTTCCCTAGCTCACTTTGGGACTATGGGAACAGGGGTCTCAGACCTGAGCCACAGGGTTAGGGAGGAGAGACCTGCCTCTGGAGCACATTTCCCCAAAGGATTCTGGAATCTTCTCTGCCAGAAGCCATCGTGGTCCAGATTTCAGGTGTTGAGTCCAACTGACTTGGTGCTTGTTCTATGAAGAGCTGTGTGACTAGGCCGCCTGCCATGCTGCACGTCTGCTTCCTCACCTGTTGAACAGACACAATTCGCAGAGCAACCCCACACCTGAGTCTAGGGGTCTCCAGGGCTTCGTGTCATGTCAGACATGGAGCTCCAGACACAGAGATGACAGCTGACGCATGGGGTATCTCATGGCTGGGAGCTCCCCTGGTGAAGCGCTCCTGCCCCTGCTCCCCAGCTCAAGGCTCAGGGGCTCCCAGCACAGGCCGAGAGGGTTACCAAGTGCAGCAGTCTGCCTGAACCTGGCCCAGCCCTTCTCTGATGGGCACATAAACGTCATCCCTGAGGTCAATCCTGAAGTCCAGATGGCCAGGCCAGGTCCTCCAGTCCTAGTCATCACAGTGTCCACAAGTTTCCCGGGTTTACCATCGTCTGACCTCATCCCTCCAGCTGGCTGGAGACTGCCAGCTCCCATGGTGGGGAAAGAAAGATAGATGCAGGACGGGCCTGCCAAGCCCACCAGGCCCATGAAGCTGAGGCCATGAGGCTCCAGGGTGGGAGGAGATGGCCAAGAGCCACCTGGGCACAGTACCCCAACCCCTGTTCCCCCACCGCCACCATGGCTGCCTCCATCTTCACTTGAGGTCTCCACACCCCAATTCCAGCTCTGCCATGGACAGTAATCCAAGAGGGAATCACAAGGAAGCTGGCTGCCACCAGTCACCCATAGCTAGTTCTACCTCTGTACCCACACCCATTCCACAGATGAGGGTGGCCACGAGCTATGCCCTCCACCCACAGCTTCTGTCCCCAACCCTGGAAGACCATGTGGCCACCAATAGCGAAAGCTGCCCTGTGCACTCCCCACTGTTACATGAGCATAGGCTGGAGGGGAGGGGGCGGTGGTCACCCACAGAGGTCCACAGGCTCACTCCGAGGCTGCAGCCTCGAGCAGGAGACACACTTTGTGACGTCCCCAGCATGCTGTGCAGAGGCTGGAATGGAGGCCAGGTTTCAGAGGCCGAGCATCTTCCTGCAAAGGCAGGTGGCGGGCGGGCAGCCGCTACACGGGGTGGGTCCCACAGGAGGAAGCTCGCTTCCCAGGCTCAGAGCTTCCACTTTGGAAAGTGAATGAAAGAATGTTATTGAGAGTGAGGAACGACATGGAAATCTCGGAGGACATGGGAAAGCATCCGCCAAGGGCGCGGTCTTCACCCAGTCACAACCAGTGCGGCGCGTGTCCGAAAGCTCACTCAAGGAGACCCTAAACCGAGCAGGGTTTGTGTGCGCGAGCTCCTGGCTGGCCAATCCAAACAAACAAACAGAACTTCAAAGACACTGAGCAGTCAGAGGACATCTGAAATCTAACCTCTGGCTGAGGCTTAAAAAAACACGCCCTCGGACATAAATCTGCAAATAAACTTTCCAAAGAAAAACATCTCCTTTCAGAATCCACCGTTATTCTATGTTCCGAGCCGCATCCTGGTAGAAGCGCCAGCCAGGCATGTGCCTGCCTGCTCTGTTCTGGGTGTTCCCGCAGCCCCCGCCAGGGGGTTCACAGGGCTCACAGGGGCTGTGTAGCCCAGGCCGCCGAGTGCTCGGGGTGGGGGATCTGGTCCAGGTGACTTGGGCCAGCACCGATTTCCCTCAAGCCGTCAGGACCTGCATTACCTGAATGCCGCTCGCGGGATTCCAGTTTTGTCAATGTCGTTGGGCAGCAGGCAGAGCAGGCTGTGACATACCTCTTCCCAGCCCAGTGACTGAACCCACGTCTCTTGTGTCTCCTGCAGTGGCAGACGCCTCATGGGTAGCATTGATCCATAGACACCTCCATTTATACTTGGGTGCCTCAAACATTGCTAAACCCGTTACGCACCAGCCCGGTCTCAGCACTGTGCTCTGGAGGACTGGTAGGCACAGGAGGATGGAGCGGTCAGCACAAGACAATGAGCCCATTGCCTGGGGCTTTCCAGACACACCCAGAACATGGGAGGGGGCTGATGTTCCTGTGCGTGTGCATGTGTACATGAGGGCACGGGTGCTGGGGGTGTGTGTGTGTGTGCGTCTGTGAATGTCTGCATCTCTGAGCCTGTAGGACACGTAGGGCGTGTTTGCATGTACACATGTAGGGTGTGGTTTGTGTGCACACACGTGTGCATCCACACATGTGTGGGTGTGTGTTCACATGTGCACACCCTGCTGAGAAGTCTAACTTGGGAGGAAGCAGAAACAGGGACTGCGGTGGGAGGGACAAGTGCCTCCCCAGGTGCTCTGAGTGCCCGCAGTGCTTCCTTCATTGAAAGCATCCAGTTGCTTCCTCTCTGAGCCAGCAGCTGCCCTTTCTTTTCAGGAGGCACGTCCTCATGTGAGTTCCTAGGACTGTGATTTCTGAAGCTGCAGTCTTGGGAGCAGAGCAAACCTCAGACCAAGCTGAGATCCCAAGACGTCACCAACAGGGTTCTTGATTCTGAGGGAGGGACCTCTTAGCTGGAGGCCCTTGTGGTGGAGATGTCCAAGGAGGGCTACGTGTCCACTCTGGGCCCAGGGCCAGGGTGCTGACGGGCAGGGCAGTGGATGCTGGAGGCACACACCACACAGCCCTCTCGGCTCAGGGCCATGATTTGGACACTGTTCCACTTGCCCTCTCTGCCTGGGGATGCTAGGGGGCCCAGGAGGCAAATCTCCTCACTGGTTGGCATTTCCACCCCCTCTCACCCAAGGAGCTAGAGCCTGACACCATGAGCTTTGGTCCCGGAAAGGAAGGAGGAGGGGAAGAGACAGAACACACACACAGGCCCATGTGCACACACCAGACACGTGCACACATATGCACATATGTAGGAATGCATGCACACTTGCACAAACATGACACATGTGTGTACAACCTATGCATACAAGACACATGTGCACATATATATTCACACAGTCTCACAAATACATGTACATACATGCAGATGAATGTGTGTGTGTGTGTGTGTGTGTGTGTGTGTGTGTGTGTGCAGGGGCACGTGTGCATGCACACACACAGACGCATCCAGCTTGGTGAGGGCCTGGCCCTAGTCATCACTTCAGTTCTTATCCTTCTGAAGAAACTAGCAAACCACCTTCCCTTGTGGGACTGCGGGTGAGCAGGCTCACCTGGCATTTCCAAGGGAGACACCATTAGGCAGGGGGGTCCGACGACAGGGATGAAGGGGATGGTGCCTGCTGACCCTCACCAGATGTCAGGGCTTCCCTGGGCCTCCAGAAATGCTCCATGAGCTTCAGAAGAGATGTGTCACCAGGGACCAGCTATTCCCCTCCCTCCTCCAAGCAGAGTTCAGTTCAGTCCCTCAGTCGTGTCTGACTCTTTGTGACCCCATGGACTGCAGCATGCCAGGCCTCCCTGTCTATCACCACCTCCCATACTTTGCTCAGACTCATGTCCATCGAGTCAGTGATGCCATCCAGCCATCTCACCCTCTGTCATCCCCTTCTCCTCCTGCCCCCAATCCCTCCCAGCATCAGGGTCTTTTCCAATGAGTCCATTCTTTGCATCAGGTGGCCAAAGTATTGGAGCTTCAGATTCAGCATCAGTCCTTCCAATGAATAGTCAGGATTGATTTCCTTTAGGATTGACTGGTTTGGTCCCCTTGCAGTCTAAGAGACCCTCAAGAGTCTTCTCCAACACCACAGATCAAAAGCATCAATTCTTGGATGCTCAACTTTTTTATGGTCCATTCTCACATCCATACATGACTACTGGAAAAAACATAGCTTTGACTAGATAGACCTTTGTTTGCAAAGTAATATCTCTGCTTTTTAATATGCTATCTAGGTTGGTCATAGCTTTTCTTCCAAAGAGCAAGCATCTTTTAATTTCATGACTGCAGTCACCATCTTCAGTGATTTTGGAGCCCAAGAAGAGAGTCTGTCACAGTTTCCATTGTTTCCCCATCTATTTGCTGTGAAGTGATGGGACCAGATGCCATGATTTTAGTTTTCTGTATGTTGAGTTTTAAGCCAGCTTCTTCACTCTCCTCTTTCACCTTCATCTTTAATTCCTCTTCAGTTTCTGCCATAAGAGTGGTGTCATCTGTAAAACTGAGGTTATTGATATTTCTCCCAGCAATCTTGATTCCAGCTTGTGCTTCATCCAGCCTAGCATTTCACATGATGTACTCTGCATATAACTTAAATAAGCAGGGTGACAATATACAGCCTTGACATACTCCTTTCCCAATTTGGAACCAGCTCATTGTTCCATGTCTGGTTCTAATTGTTGCTTCTTGACCTGCATACAGATTTCTCAGGAGGCAGGTCAGGTGGTCTGATATTCCCATCTCTTGAAGAATTTTCCACAGTTTGTTGTGGGAAATCTGTGTGATCTACACAGTCAAAGGTTTTGGTGTAGTCAATAAAGCAGAAGTAGATGTTTTTCTGGAACTCTCTTGCTTTTTCTATGATACAACAGATGTTGGCAATTTGATATCTGGTTCCTCTGCCTTTTCTAAATCCAGCTTGAACATCTGTAATTTCTTGGTTCATGTGCTACTGAGGCCTAGCTTGGAGAATTCTGAACATTTACTTTGCTACTGTGTGAGATAAGTGCAATTGTGCGGTAGTTTCAACATTCTTTGGCATTGCCCTTCTTTGGGACTGGAATGAAAACGGACCTTTTCCAGTCTTGTGGCCACTGCTGAGTTTTCCAAATTTGCTGGCATATTGAGGGCAGCACATTCACAGTGTCATCTTTTAGGACTTGAAATACCTCCGCTGGAATTTTATCACCTCTACTAGCTTTGTCCATAGGGATGCTTCCTAGGGCCCACCTGACTTCAGACTCAAGGATGTCTGGCTCTAGGTGAATGATCACACCATCGTGATTATTTGGGTCATTAAGATATTTTTGTATAGTTCTTCTGTGTATTCTTGACGCCTCTACTTAATATCTTCTGTTTGTGTTAGGTCCATACCGTTTCGGTCCTTTATTGTGCCCATCTTTGCATGAAATGTTCCCTTGTTATCTCTAACTTTCTTGAAGAGATCTCTAATCCTTCCCATTCCATTGTTTTCCTCTATTTCTTTGCTCTATTTATTTCCTCCATTTCCAAGCAGAGAGGAGAGGTCAAGTTCAGGCCCCTGGATACTCTGCCTTTGGGTTTATCACAAATGTACTGTCTGCCAGGATGCTCCCTTGACCCCCTGTTGTCTAAGGAACAAACCAAGGAAAAAGAGTCTAAGAGGCCCTGGAGTCTTCAACCAGACTTCTTGATCCAGAGGCTGCTTTAAGGAGTCCAGGAGTGCTGCCCATCCATCTTCCCACGGCGGGTGATTGGTGATCACCCCCATGGGTCGGCCTCTGGTTCCAGTGCCAAGCAGGGCCACTCAGCTAGCTGGGGAAGTGCCTGGAACCCAGGGAGTGTGGGCGCAGTACCCTCCTGGCGCCCCAGATGCCAGCAGGGCAGAAAGTCTCTGGGTGTGAAAGGGATGAGGGATCTCAGGGCAGGACACATCACTGCACCCATGCCCCGCTCTCCTGGCACCCAGCTGGTATCTGGGACTCATCTGATGAGAGCTGACAGAGCCTGCAGGACACAGCAGTGGAACCCTGTCTGATGGTATCCACTCTTGTGAGACAGTGCCATGCTCCCCTAATCCCCAGAGAGCAGGAAGGCCCCAATTCTGAGGGTGACATGCAGCCTGGGAGCGCCTCTCTGGGGGAGATTTACAGTTTCAAGGCTGTTAACAGGGGGGCATCTGAACTCTTTACCCAGCTCTGCCTTTCTCAGGCCTGCCTTTCCAGGCACTCAGAGGTGTCCTCTGACCTTTCTCCTCTCGGAGGACAATTTCCTGGCCACGCTCTCCTCCAGACACTGAGCCTCGAGCCGTGTTTTGTGGGACACTGTCTCCAGCGGAAACAGCGCCCCCAGGAATTGTCCCACCTGTCTGTAAATCCTTGCCTCCTGCCTGGAGTGAGACACGGCAGGCCTTGGTGCCTCGGTGCCATGGAAACATGAATAGATGGATGAACAGACAAGTGATGACCATTTTGGGAAGTCAGCTGGGCCCTGGAAAGGGCTCAGATGGTCTCCAGTTCACTCCATGGGGAGATGTGGTTCTTCTGGGCAGCACACTGGACTTGGAGAAACTACTTGGCAGGCAGGCTCTGGACCGGGGGGCCCTGTGCCTCCAGACACCCTTCCTCTCCGAGATGCTGGACTGTCATGCCCCGCAGGGATGCATTTGCAGTCTGCCTTCTGGAGTCCGCCATCCAGGGTCCTCACAGGTGGACCGTGATTCCCCTTTTCTTCTAGTGAAAGGGCCATGGGGGTTGTTCTGGGCGAGGGCTTCCCTGGGGTCCTGGGAAAGCACAGTGCCAGGTCTGCTTTTGTGGGGGTCTTGCCCACCCTGCCCAAGAGCCCCATGCTCTCCCTTTTCCCCATGCTGTGGACATTCCCTTGAGGCTGCCCTGGCTCCCTTTGTCCCAGAGCATATATTACCCTAGCCTCCGGGACAACCCCCCGAGTCTGCCCCTCGGAAGGCCGGCAGAAGAGGGTGCAGTCCCCACCTCACCTTCCCTCTGCCTTCCTCCTGAAACAGTTTGGAGATGGATGGTGACATAATGATCATTTCCCTGATGAACATCTCAGGAGGGGGCAGCAGAATGCCAACAAATACCAGCCTCCTGCGTCTCCAGACCCAGCGTCACGGATCAGTGCATGCGGGGGTATCGGGAACATTCCCAGGGAAAATAAAACAATTATTTTTGACAACCTGCATCAATACCATCTACATTTTCCCCCCCGCATGGTGCTCCCCTCCCCCACTCCGAGGCCATCCCTCTATGCTTGCCTGTGTCTTCAGGAAACAGCCGGCAAACTCAATAAGCCAATTGTTGGTTCCATCGATCTTATTTGGGGGCCTGAAAATTCAGCAGACAACACAGTGTTAAATTATTAACTAAATGTTTCCACTCGCTGGGGACGTGCTTCTGTAAGACCATCTAGACGAACAATGGCCTCTTTATGGAATTAGCAGCCAAAGGGACCGAAGGGACTAGGAGTAGAAGGATGCAGTGGCTGAAGGACGGTGCCCTTGTGCCCTCTGGATGGGACAGAGGGGCGGAGCCCAGCATGGGGATGTGCAATCGCAGGACAGAGCCCCCTGAGCAAGCGGGCCTGTGCCTGACGGGACCCCATCAGGCCACCCTCACACTAGCAGGGGTGGGCGGAAACCACAGGCTGGAGAGGGAGTCACATGCAATCTCAGGCTCTCGTGAACCAAGTGGCCCCGTCAGAGCTCCAATCTCCCTTTGCTGTATGGAGATGAGCATCCAGGTGGCATGAGGGTGTTGTGAGGCCTGAAGAAGCTGTCAGGTGCAAAGGCTCAGGCCATGGCCAACCCTGGGCAGGGCCTCCCCACTGCTGGGGTATGTGGTGGCCACAAAGACAGTGACAGGAACTCACTCACACCCCCACCCCCCAACAAGCCCAGCAGGGGTTGTAGACCAGGGGTGAAGCCGGGGCACAGCCTCTCCCTCAGGGAGGATCCAGTCCATCCGGGAGCTGCAGGCAGCCCTGGAGGCTACCTCCCTGGGTGAATCGCCAGGGAGGCCAATAGTTCCCATCAGCGTGGGAGGCCAGCCTTACCAGTACAGCCCACCAGGAGGATCAGACAAAAACCCAGGGGCCAGACTATCAGAAAGCACACACACTCTCTTGCAGATCGGAAACATCACAATTCAAAACCAGAATGAGCCTCACTTCCCGTCAAAGTTACCATGATCTTTTGAGGTCTGATTTGCTCAACGGGGAGGAGGAGGCCAGAGCAACGCACCCAAGGGGCCTGCCTGGAGAGTCGCTCAGGTCAGCACAGCTCCCCAGGTCCCTGACACTCTTCTTTCTGAACCCCATAGATACCCTTGGAATCCATGGTGCACACCGTCCTTGGGAATTCGTGGGCGCTCCCGAAGAGAATCCTCTCCTGCTCCTGAAGGCGGCTTGCTGGGCAAAGCATCCGCAGCTAGGGAACGTGCTGAAAATTCTCCAAGTGCTGACTGGGCCTCCAGCCCAACTTACACTAAAGTAGCAGGTGCGAGCAAGAGCATTTTCTTCTGCGCCAGTTGTTCTGGGTGTTAACCTGAGTATCTCATTCAACTGCCACACATTCCTCACCATTGACTCTGTCCCCATTTTGCCAGTTGGAGACCTGAGACCCTCAGAGGGTTTAAGACTCATTCGGTCTCCCATGTAATCTGTGGCAGAGCCAAGACTCAAACCTGAGCAGTCCAGCCTCATAGCCCCCATATGTGGGGCGTATTAATACAATGATAAATTGCCTGAGTGACGAGTGTACAGTTGGATGACCTGGAAGTAACCAGCACTGGGACCAAGGTAGGGGGTGTTTTCACCCCTTGTTGCCCTCCCGGTCAATATTCCTCAAGGGCAAGTGGACAACCACTCTCCTGATTTCTCTTGTCTCAGACTAGTTCTAACTCCTTTGAATTTCACACAGAGAAACTCACACAGTCTGTACTCTTGGGTAGCTTCTTTTGTTGAACATAGTGCTGTTTGAAATTCATCCACGTTGTTGCATTTGTCAGCAGTCCATTCTTTGTTTTCACCAAAGAGTATCCCTTGGCATGGATAGATCACACATTGTATCCATTCTCCTGTGGATGGACTTTGCCGATGTCTCCAGATTTGGGCTATGAGTATCGTTGCTGTGAGCGTTCATGGACAAACCATTTGTGGACCTAAGCTTTCATTTCTCTTGTGTAAATAACCCAAGAGTAAAAATTGTTGGGTCATAGGCTAAACGAATAAGAGGTTGCCAAGCCTTTTTCCAAAGTGATGAGCTATTTTGCATCGCCACCAGTAATAGTGGAGGATTCCAGTTCCTCCAGTTCTCGTTGACGTTTAGCACTGTCAATCTTTTAAATTTTAGCCACTTGATTAGCAGGTATGAAGTAGCATTTCACTGTGGTTTCAGGAGCCGTTTCCCTGACAACTAGGATGCTGAGCATATTTTCACATCTTGTGCCTATTAGTCGAGTGTCACTGCTTCAGTGGAACGTTTGTTCAAGCCTTTTGTCCACTTTTTAATTGCCTTGCTTGCCTTTTTATTGATTGGTTTCTAGGAGATCTTTATATACTCTGGACACAAGTTCTTAGTTATTTATATGTATTGCAAATATTATCTCTAAGTGTGTGATTTGCCTTTTTTGATTAGTGAATGTTTTAAATTTTTGTGCATTTAGTACTTTTTAAGCTTTTCTTTCATCATTTTCCTGCTCCATCTCCTATCTCCTCTTTCCTTCCGGGAGCCATTACCCATGTACCAAATGTTGTCCCACAGGTCACTGTGGTTCTGTTCATTTTGTTACAATGTTCTTTCTTTTTATTCTTTATTTATTCGGCTGGGCTGGGTCTTAGTTGTGGCAGGCAGGATCTTCGATCTTCATCTGGCATGGGGGATTTTTAGTAGTGGCATATGAACTCTTAGTTGTAGCATGTGGGATCCAGTTTCCTGACTAGGGATCAAACTTGGGCCCCCTGCACTGGGAGCATGGGGTCTTAGCCACTGGACCACAAGGAAAGTCCCCTCAATAGTTTTTCTCTTATTTAGATTGGACAGTTTTTATGACTCTGTCTTCAAATTCACTTGCTTTTCTTCTGCCATTTCTGACTTATTATCAAAAGCCTACCCAGGGACTTGTGAATTTCATGTATTATATTTTTCAGTTCTAGAATTTCCATTTGGCTCTTTATTATAGTTTCCATTTGACATTTCCTATCTACTCATTCCTTCTGGTCATATTTTCCTTTAAGTCTTTGGATATGCTTACAATAGCAGCTTTGAAGTGTTTTTCTGCTAATTCCAACATCTGGGTCCTATCAGAGATGGTTTGTCTTGACTAAATTTTCCCTTGATTAAAGGCCACATTTTCTTGTTACTTTGTACATCTAGTATTTTTTTTTTAATTTTTATTGCATTTGGCATTGTAGGTGATACGTTGTAGAAACTCTAAGTTCTGTGATCTTTCTCCATGAGTGTTGGGTTCTGTTCTAGTTGGTTACCTTTCAGTGACCAGCTGCTCACCTTAAGCTCATCTTGCAGAAGCTTGATGAACACTTGCTTGCTGCTGCTGCTAAGTCACTTCAGTCGTGTCTGACTCTCTGCGACCCCAGAGATGTCAGCCCACCAGGCTCTCCCGTCCCTGGGATTCTCAAGGCAAGAACACTGGAGTGGGTTGTCATTTCCTTCTCCAATGCATGAAAGTGAAAAGTGAAAGTGAAGTCACTCAGTCGTGTCTGACCCTCAGCGACCCCATGGACTGCAACCTTCCAGGCTTCTCCTTCCATGGGATTTTCCAGGCAAGAGTACTGGAGTGGGGTGCCATTGCCTTCTCTGAACACTTGCTTAGGGTGTGTCTATTTCAATTTTGTTCTTAGTTTTGGGGTGTAGGATTTACTCTTAAAGCATGAGAGTAGGCTTTTAATGGAAAATCAAAAGTGTTCACCTATCCCCTCCAAGTTGATGAGACCCAAATTCCAGATTCTCCTTCCCCGGCTGTGGTGGGCAGCAGCCAAAGTCTTTGCTCAGCCTTCCAGCTGTTGCCTTTCTCCGGGTTCCTTGTAGTCTGTGCAATGCAAGAGTAAGCCTAGGATTTGGGGGGTTAGATGCACACTGGGGATCACCTGTCTGTGGCTTTGTCTTCTCCGGGAATTCCTGTCTCAATGTTCAGCTGCTCCAGTCTCTGACACCCCAATTCAATAAGACTGCAGCTTTCTGCTGGAGTTCCAACTGCCTGGTGCCAAGTGGACAGGGTGGGATCCTTAAGGGAAAAGCCAGAAAAGTACAGACTTCACCAACGATCCATCTTTCAGAGTTTTCCCTCCATCTCTAATGCCTTTGAATATTTTTTAAAATAATGTTTTGTCCATAGTGAGCATTTGTTATCTGCAGGAGAGTGAGCCTAACACAAGTGACTCTGCTGCCTGGAACCGGAAGGACCCTCCAGACTCCCACATCCACCTCTGGATGCCCTTGTTCTGTTACCCTCATCGTAGCTTAGGGACACATTCTCCCCATTTTACAGCTGGCAATGATGAGGTTCAAACTGGTCAAATACCTCATCTGAGAACACCTAACCGGTAGTGAGAGCACTCAGGCAGTGGACACCAGTGGGCTGCTTGCAAACCACAAGTCCTTTCAGCTGTTGGCTCTGAATGAGTCATGTGGGCGCAGCGGGACCCCCATCCTGGCCACCTCTCAGCCCCTCCATGCTGCCTGCTGTAGCTCAGTTTTTCTTGGCGGCCTTTTCACTCCACCCAGAGCTGCTTGGGGCCCCCACCCCGGGCTCCCGGGAGCTGACAAGAGCCCCACAGAGGCCATGTGGCTGTGGGCCAGGGTCTCCGGCATGCAGGGGCAGCATGAGGGGCTGCCTGTGAGCGTGAATATAAAAGGGGGCATTGAGGGGCGGGCTCCAAGGAGACGTTCTCCGCTAAGGCCCACAATGTGGGCTTTGTGAGGCCTGGCAGGGCTGAGCCGCGGGGAACTTTCCTTTTTCTCCTAGGGAGAGATTATTTAATTTAAAAATAATTGAATGTGGAAAACGTTGGATATGGAAACTGTTTATCAGGTTTCCTTTCTTGTTTCTCCCGTCAGCTCTGCCTCGCGGTGGTGAGAGGCGGAGCCCTCTGTGCACATCAGCAGAGGTGTGTGTGCTTTGAGGTCTGCGTGAGGAGGGCAGGGGCGTGGGCTTTCCTGGCAGGTGGGCCTCGGGCTGCTGACATGGCTGTCGGGGCAAAGGGGACCAGGAAGAATCCGGGGTCTTGGGCAGGACATTGGGACCTGCCCGACCAGAGGTGGTGTCCAGCGGAATTACAGTCAGATGTCCAGGAGGGGTCTCTTTTCCTCCTACGTTCCCCCAGCTGGATCCCTTGTCATGCTTCTCCAGGTGCCCTGTGCTCCCCCAGGACCCCAAGCGTCCTGCGTGACCCTCTCCCGCCTTCGTTCTTTCTTGCAATCTCCCTTCTCTCACCTCCACTCACCCTGGCCCCCTGGTGGCTGAGCAGAAACCACCTCCTGCCTGAGAGCCATCCTGATGGCCAGCGTGTCCTCCCCCTCTGTCCTCCAAGCATGTTAGAAACAGTGTCCACTGTCATTTTCTCATCCCGGCTGCAGAACAGGGGTCACTTCTGGCTAGGTGTGGGTTGGTGGCTCAGACGCACACCCAGCCCTGGTGTCTGGCCAGTGCCTGGCACGTGTGTGGGAGCCACCAAAGGACAGAATGTTGGCCAGTCAGTTGGGTTGGCTCTGGAGGAAGTCCAACCATTCGTCTCTGTGTAGCTCTGCCACCTTCTTCCTGAGCATCCATCTTTTCACCTGTGACACCCATGACATCTGTCTCAGGGGTCTGGGCTGCCACTGGATCCTCCCCCCTCCCCCAGAAATCCCCAGCAACAGATGGGGGTGGCCCAGGCTCGGCGCGGGGTGGGGGGCTGGGAAACATCTCACAGCCTCACTGTGAGTTCCTTGGGAACCTCAGAAGATTCTGCTTCCAAATCTCATCCCCAGAGTGTGGGGGGGGCAGATGGTGCCCCAGGACATAGGGGGGCTGGGGACGGCTCCTGAGTCACTAGTCCTAGAATTACAGTCTCACAGGAGGTTCCACTCAGATGCATGAGCAGGGAGGACCGGGCAGCCAGGAGAGAGACCAGATGCTGGAGGGATCTCAGCCCATGTTCCAAGTGAGGAACCAGGCCAAGGAGGGAGAGACCCTGGAGGGTGTGCATGCCTGGCCCTGACTGAGGTCCCACTGATCAGTGCTGTCCACCTGCTTCTTGAAAGTCCATCCTTCCTGCTTCTGTACCCAAGGCAGAGCTCTGCACACAGTGGGTGCTCATCTAGTGCCTGTAGAGTGAAGGCAGCCAGGGGCCAGTTGGAGTGGGGGAATGGGAAAGCAGAGGCCACCCCCCGCCTCGTGCCGGGCAGAGGTTCAGGCAAAGGTATGGCTGCTGAGCCTGAGTCACAGTGAGGCATCACTGACCTTTCTGTGGGCAGTTGATCTCTCTGAGACATCTGGGTGTGCCCACTGTGGACAGGCAATCCTGGGCTGAGGAGCAGGGCCCCAGTGCAAGCAAGCTGCAGCCTGTTCCAACCCTGACCAGGGCCTGGCCCCCACCCCAGAGGCCCCAGCACTTTCATGGCTGAGCACTGGCCCCAAGGGCCCCTAGCAGGGAAAGCAGCTGCTCCTGGGTCCGTCCCTTGGGGCCATGGGGTTCTCTGTGCCAGGCCCTGGGTTCTCTGAGCTGCAGAGTTCTGGGGCTCATCCCACCTAGACTGGAATCCAGCTGCAGGTGAAGCTGTTCAGGGCTCTTGCAGGACGGCTGGGTAGAGAGGACCCGCCCATCCTGCAGAGTGGGTAGAAGTAGAGCGCCAGGGGCCCAGGTGTTTCTGTTTTGGTTTTGTCCACTTGGGGTCCCAGCCTCTTCTTCAGGCTCTCCCAGCTGCCAGGCCCCTCACTGTCCTCAACAGGGGCTAGGCCTGTGCTTTCTGGGGCAAACAGTCACTGCCTGCTGGAGCCCCTTTTAGTATTCGAGTGGAGGCCCCAGGAGAAGTGAAAGGAGAGTGGAGAGAGGCCAGCGGGAGGGCCAGCCATGCCTCAGAGCTCGGACCAAGAGCCTGACCAAGAGTAGGGGACAAAGAGCCTCTTCATCAGAGCCAGGGGGCACAGCTGCCTCTGTAGCAGAGAGGCAGCCCTAGTGTGTGCAGAAAAGCAGAGTAGGGTGGTGGGGCTCATGAGCCAGCTACGAAAGCTCTCCTCCCCAGGGTGGCCCCCACTCTGGAAGCCCATCCTGAGAGATGACCTTGAGTGTCAGGAGACCCTGAGCCCCAGGCAGTCACTGGGCTCTTCCCAGGGATGGTCACCCTCCCCTCCACTGGGACCTGGGCCATGGGGAGCTACAGGGTGACGGGAGCCGGCACCCTCTGCAGAATCTCGGAGGAGAGGCCTGGACTTCACACTCATAATCACTGTAATGATTGTTGAATTTCAGGAGCCGAAGTCAATGCATTTCTTCTGCACGATTCTGTCACAGACACTGGGGTCCGTTGGCATTGCCCTGCCCCCGCCCATGTCAGGGCCTGAAGGCCGGGCTGTCTGGACGTGGCATTCCCAGACCTGCTCTCTGGCTCCCAGCGAGGGTCCCTCACCGGGGGAGATAAGATAGAGCCGTGTCGGGGAGGAGGTGCCGACGGGGCCGCCCGGCACGCTGTGAGTGATAAAAGCGACTTCATAAAGGTGCTGACGTGGCCGCCGTGCTTAATGAGGTCATCGCCCAGGCTGTGGCCCTGATAACCTGGAGGTCAGGCCCCAGCAAGTGGCAGCCGCCGGAAGCAGGCTGTCTGTCGCCGCCTGTCGGTGCCCAGTACCCACCCATTTCAGCCGGTCATCTTGAACCCAGCTGGCATCCCTGTCTGGGAATGGCTAACGGGAGGCCCTGGCCAGCGTGCTCTTGGGGGAGGACAGTTGTCGGGGGCAAGGCAGCACCTTCTCCTGCCTCTCAGGTCAAGAGTAGCTCCCCTGTCTTGGCGGGGAGGAGTGGGTCTTTTGACAAGCTGCGGGATCTGTCCCCAGGCATCTCTGCTGTTCAGAATGCTTGTGGGACCCAGGCACTGCCAAGCGCTGCACTGGGCGTGGGGGAGTGAGGGGCCAAAACTCGGTGGCCCAGCGGCCTTGGTCTGGGTCCGCTCAAGTGCCCTGTGCTGTGAGTGTCCAACTCAGCTCTGTTCAGCCCTGGGCTTGCTCTCTGCCTGGCCCGGCCCTGAGCCCCAAGTGTCCTTGAGAGAACAGAAAGCAGGCGTCCCCCCCGCCAACTCTGAGATGTTTTTCCTCCAGGGAGGACGACAAGGCACCAGGCTCTGCCACTCTTGAGCTGGATGCCCCCCTGTCTCCTTGTCTGTGTGACCAGGGACTGCAGCCAGGGTCCAGGCTCCAAGAGCATTTGAATGTTAAACTTCAGCCCAGGCGAGGCATTTGTGCATAGGTGAAGTACCAGGGACTTGCATGGCAGCTTGGGGCCTCTCACCCTGGGCCATGATTGGGGTGGGCATCTGCCAGGGGAGTGAGTGGACAGAGGAGCCAGAGGAGCCGGCCCCTCCCTGGTGGGTCTCAGGCACAGCTGGGCTCCATCCAGGGCCTTGGCATGGCCTCACCTGGGAACGCCCATGGACAGGGCCCATGTCCAAGTCCTGGGGGTCCAGGGGCCTCTCCAACATGAAAGCAGAGTCAGGCGGCCCAAACCTCCCCTCCATCCCCGACCAGAGCTCTGTCTGTGGCGTCTCTTCCAGAAGCAGTGCCCAGTACTTTTTTCTGTCTGGGCCCCAGTTGCATTTGTGCCCAGGTGGATGTGCTCAGCCAGTCCCAGCCCCACCGGGGCCCAAGACCTGGTCCTTGTACAGCCTGCTCTGAAGGAGGTGTCAGGCTCCTTCACCTCCTTTTATTCTGAAGCCTGGGAGAAAAACAAATCAGAAAAGCATTTCCAAAAATAGCCAGCAGGGAGCGGAACTGTCTGTGCCCTTGTGCGTTTGCATGGCCCCCTTCCCCTGGGTGAGGGTGCAGGCTGCCCCTGGGGGCCTTGGAGCCGGCATGAGCCATCTCCCAGACCAGACTGGCTGACGGGCACAGCACCCTGGAGTGGTCATCAGTTTGCTGGGCAGATATGGCATCATGGAGGGTGGTGTCCACTGACTTGGGGGTGTCTGAGCAGAGGTACCTGTGCCCCTCAGGGTCCCCACCAGCCCTGAAGGACAGCTGCTCATCAAACCAGGGGCAGACAGAGGGGACCCCCAAAATGGCTTGGCAGAAGGTGTCCCTCCAGCCTTTTGGGTGGAAAAGACCCCACCCAGGGCAGGTGCTCTGAAGGCCCACCTGGAGATTTGAACTCAGAAAGCACATTCACCTGGTTGCGTTTAGGGAAAAAACTGTCCTGGGGCTTCTTGTGTTCCCAGGAGCACCGTCCCTGTGTGAACTCAAGAGGAAATGACCCACAGGCTCCAGGCAGGCTTCTCCAAATGAGGGTCTTCACCTCAGATAGCCCTCCCACTCCTGTCCTACAGCTGGGTGCCCAGGCTGTGCAGGGCCCCTAGGAGCTTGATGAGGTCCAGAGCCTCTGGCTGCCCCATCCCCTCAGCCACCAGCTAGCAAACCGTCCCCAAGAAGCACCTTGACCTCCAACCTCAGATAGGCCAGGGAACCTGTATTTTTATGTAAAAGTTCAGAGGCCTGTGACTGTCTTTTTATTCATCTTTTCCCACTTTGGCCCTGAAGGGTCTGGGCCCATTAACTCCTGTGTAATGGCAGCAGAGGGGGTGGGGGCAAGGTGTGAGGCCCGCAAGTCCCTGCAGGTGGAGCCCCTCTGGCTCCAGACCTGTCCTTTCCTCCTCCTCTAACAGGAGGGCTCTGCAAACCATCCTGCCAGCTTCATTTTCAGACAGAACCAAGCCTCCCTCCACCTCGAACCTCACCTTTTCCAATCAGGAATGGTTTCTTCCTAGAGGGGCAACCCATGGGGGCTCCTTGACCCTGGCCGCTGCCTCCAAACCACAGCGCAGCCGTTGGCTGGGGAGGACCTGTCTGTCCAGGGTGGGGTCTACAGGGGCCGGGAAGGTGCTCACCTCTCATCACGTGCCGCACCCCCAACACACACATACACACTGCCTCCTACTTTGCACCCTGGCATCTTGTGTGGACCACTTGTTCTTGCCAGGTCCGTCTCCCACTCTCTCTCTGTCTCTCACCATCACTCCCTGTCACCTCCAGGGTTCTGACCCCTGGTAGGGACCCAGGCACATCCTCTGCCTGACCAGGCGGCCCCCATGGTCCTGCAACCTTGTGTCCAGCCTCCCGGGGGTGAGAGGAGCTGCTGATGCCTGAGGGCAGCGCAGCTGTACCAACTGCAACCCTGCCCAGGCTCCCTTCCTGATCCCAAGGACCCCTTCAAAGAACAGGGTGACCACACCCTCCACATCCGAAAGGGACACTTGTGAGAGAATGTGCACATGGTCATCCTGAGGGGACCGGTGAGTGGGGGACCCACCTCCTCCAACACCACCTCCCCCTCTGACAGCGCAGGGGCTGCACCTCCCATTCACCAGCTGATTTACTTCTGTCTCCCCTGCCCAGCACCGCTGGCCCCTCGCAGACTTCCCATCACAGGGTTGTGGTCTCTGGCGGTGGCTGCAGTTTTTAATTGTTTTTCTCCCCTAAATGCCCTCCTGAGCCTCTTTCCCCTTCGCTGCCCCCCGCCCCCTCCCGCTGGCTGCGCGTGGGGGACGGGATTCCAGTAGCATTTCCGCCCTCTCCCTCTATCGTTTCATTTGTTCTCTTTTCCTCTCCCTTTCTTCTCCCTCCGCGGGCCCAGCCTCTGTGATTAAGCCTCAAGGTCTCCTGCTGCTTTTAATAGCCTGCGGGCTCGGCCATCTGATGAGAACGGAGCCGCTCAGCCAGCTCCCGAACACTCGCTCTGGAATCTCCTAATGTACGGTATTAATCATCACTGTCAAGCCATTCAGGCCCTAAATACATCCACCCAGTATAAAATTATACTAAACAGAAAAGAGAGGCCATGATTGGCTGCATATTGAAAACAGACATCAGCCCCCGCCCCCAATTCCAGGCCCCCACCCGGGCCTCTGCCCAGTTTAATGAACAATGGACAGCTCGGAGTGTAGGTCGGCCGCAGTGGGTCCTCAGTAAAGTTCTGCGTCGTATGCAGAGTGACAGCGGGAAAGCGGGCTTGGGGGCGGATGGGACAACAGTGGCGTCAGTGGGGAAGTGAGGGTGGCAGAGGGCGTGCTTTGGGTCACCCAGCCTGCAGGCTGGTCCCCTAGAATGGCCGGGGGGCTCCTGGAGGCTCCTGCAGAGCCAGGCTCAGGGCTGCTTCTGGGCAGCCCTCGGGATGGAACCAGATCCAGGCGGGGGAGGGCAGCAGCCACCCTGCACCCTGAGCGCTTGCACTGGCCCCCAGCCAGCCCCCTGAGCCTCCAGGCTGGACCCGCCTGCTTTCCTCTGCTCCCTGGCTGTCACTCTTCCTCCTGGAGTTTGTCGTAAAGTTAACCGGGTGTGAAATGCCGCTGAGTGGGCTGTGCTAAAAGTTTACGACGGCGGGTGATCTGCTGTGATCCGCTTAGTGCACCAGCTCCACTCACCTGCCTGGCAGAGTCTGGAGTCCCAGGGCGGGAGAGGAGGCCCAGGGCACCTCCGGCCACACTTGGAGGTGGCCCTGGGACTGGATGGAAGCCTGTCGCGAGGCCATCCAGCGGCCCCTGCACTTGTCCCCCAGGACAAATGCCCCCGAAAACACCATGTTCAGGGATATCCCACTGGTCAGCCACTTATATTCCATGTAAGTGCTGAGGTGACCACAGGCTGAGGTCCTAATCTACAGGTGACCCAGACCCTGTGGGCAGAACACAGTGGGACCAGCTAGGGGACCAGCCGGGAGACTGGAGCAAGGGCCACAGGGAAGCCAGACCTGCAAGTTGGGAGGAGCACGCGGAGCTCTGGGGCCAGGGGTCCTGAGGCGGGGGTCGGGCTGAGGTTGGAGGGTCCACGGGGAGAGGCCAGCAGGAGCGAGTAGAGAGGGATAGGGCCGAGCCACGGGGAGACGGTGTGTGGGGCTCTCCTCTGAGCCCCGCTCACCTGGGCAGCTCTGCCCAGGTCTCTCCCAAAGTCCTCAATCACCAGTGGAGCCTGCTCACCCCACACTTGCATCTTCACCCCTTCAGCTGGGCGGGAGGAGTGTGGCTTCGTTTCCCTGTCCAGCAAAGGAGGCCTCAACCTCCCTGTCCAGCTGAACCTCCCTGGGGTGTGTGTGAGGCTGCGAGTGTGCCAAGGACTGGGTGCTGGAGTGCTACTGGGCCCCGAACAGCCTGCTCCCCACCCTGCACGCCACACAGAGACCCAGTGCTAGGAAGCAGGAGGCCTGGGAGAAAGGATGCCTTGCAGAAGAGGTCAGGAGGGCTTTTCCAGCAGCAGCTCTTGCATTAACGGGTGGTGGGGAGGGACCCTCATGGGGAAGGAAGGATGCATCAACTGTAGTCTAAGTAAGGGTGACAGTTGCTCTGCCATGGATGCTCTGGGCTTGCTCTGTGCCCCTGCCACTGAGCAGGGACCCTCAGCACCTCTTGGATCACGCAGAATGGAGGCTAGAGCAAGGGGAGGCTAAGTCACTGCCCCTGTGGACAGAGCTGGGCAGGGTTCCCAGGCTGGCCTCCCAGGCTCCAGGCCACCAGCTGTGTCTGAACATCAGGGCACCTGCCAATCCCAGATTCTCCCTTCCTCCATCACCCCCCTCTCTCCACTGTGAGATCAGAGAGGAATGTGGGCAGAGACACAGAGCACCAGCTCCTCTGGGCACCTCCAGACAAGAACAATTGGCCCGTGGGTGATGAGGTGACAGCTACCACCTACACTTGAATCTAGTACAGTTTTCAGGGCCTGAGGCCCCTCCACATGCTTCTGAAGACAGGGCTCTGTGCTCTTCCCATGACTCCCACGGTGGCATTAGCAAAACCTCCCTAATCTTAAGCAAATAATCTTCTTGCCCACATCAGCATGCCGTGCGCAGATGGATGGTCATGAGCCCGGCCCCGAGCAGGCCCAATGTGTCTGGTATTTGTGGAATTGTTCCAAAGACCCCCAGCCCCTCTCCACCGAGCCATCATCTCCCAGCAGAGAGGCTGACGGCAAGGAGCCCCCTGCCAAGGGGAGCAGCTCCAGGCAGACACGAGTGGCTGTCTGCTGAAGGATGTGCAGCTGCCGTCTGATCAGCTGGAGGGAGGCCCGTGTCAGGGCTCACAGAGGAGGAGGCGGCAGCATTTGAAGTTCTGCGGCAGGGCAGCGTTGTGGGGAGAGATCCAGAGGAGGAATACTCAGAAATAAAAGCATAGCGGCAGAGCCCACCCTCTGAACATGCTGCTCACGCACTGAGCCTTAGATCAGCCCCCCAGGGAGGCACTGCCATTATACCCATTTTACAGATGAGCAGGGAAAGTGGAGTCACATGGGCTGACCGGGCAGCTGGAGGGAGTGGAGCCGGAGCTCTGGAGGAACAGAGTCGGCCACTCTCCCTTGTGCCCAGACTCAGACGCAGGCGTCCTGGAGGCTGGGCCCCCTGTCCCCTGCAGGAATGCTCAGACAACAAAGGTGGTGCGGCAAGACTTTGGCACTTGGTCCAGGTGACTGGGATGCTGCATCTCCAAACAGGTGGGGCAACTCCACTTCCCAGCCCTCCATTCTCAGAGCAAACACAACGCCAGCTCCTAGCCCTGGGGAAAGCCTGTGTCTCGGCTGCGGCTTGCCCACACAGACCGGAGTGGGGACCCCAGGGGACACTTACCCTGCCCAGCAAGATCCTCCACTATCCTTAGCCACACACTGGGCGCACAAAGGAGTGGCTTATGCTCTGTAAACGGCCCAGGCCCGGGAGGAAGGCCGGACACCTGGCGGACAGGTCTTTTCCTAACCCTAACCTGGGCCGTGGTCCAGCGGGGAGCCACCTTGGAGATGAAGGTGGCTGCCTTCTAAGGGTGGCATTCTCTGTGCATCTGGAGCCTGTGCTTTCTGCTTGGACAAGCCGCTTCCTTCCTAGGACCCTGGGTGCTGCACGCACTGGGTGGAGGGTCATCTCCTACTAAAACACCAGCCCAGGCTGATCTGGAGAAGCGTCCTCAGCCTTCTCCCCCCAGGCCCCAGGCACCAGCCATGGGCAACGTGATCCAGCCATGGGCAACGTGATCCAGCCATGGGCAACGTGATCCACAAGGTGTGGCTGGACTGAGAAAATCCACCAAGTGCTCACCTGCAGACGTTTCCAGAGCTGCCCCTCCATCCCCTGTGCCCTGCTCCAGCCTTCCTTCTCTGGATCCAGGAAGCAGTGTTCTCCACAGGCCCCAGGCTGGCGCTGTTGGGTGAGTGCATTTGGCTTTCACAGACCCACTCGGATGATTAACCTGCTTCTCTGCTGACTTGCTCACGTGCTCTGGAAGCCCAACAGTGATGACAGGATCATGTCCTGTCATCCGAGCTCTGACATCCAGCCAGCAGCTATCTGCCATGACCACTCTGCCTTTCAGGGATCCACGGACAACATCCAGGAACATCTCTGTCTCTCACCATGGGAGCTGGTGGTAGAGCCCTGGGACACGGCTCAACACCAATGGTGCCCAGGACACCGCCCACCCCGCCCTACCCCCTGCAAGTGTCCACAGAAGTCAGGCAGAGAAACCTGCTGAGGCTGTGATCTTCATGGAAGTGAAAAGTGAAAGTGAAGAGTGCTCAGTTGTGTCCGACTCGCTGTGACCCCATAGACTGTAGCCCGCCATTCTCCTCTGTCCATGGAGTTCTCCAGGCAAGAATGCTGGAGTGGGTTGCTATGCCCTCCTCCAGGGGATCTTCCTGACTCAGGGACCGAATCCAAGTCTCCTGCATTGCAGGCAGATTCTTTACCATCTGAGCCACCAGGGAAGCCCTGATCTTCATGGAACAAAATTGTTAACACGTATTGACACTGCTGCAAATATGTGCCGGGTGGGCACATCTCGCTGTTCCCTTCAGATGATGCCAGGATTCGAGCAGAGAGAAGCTACTTCTCCCAAAGGAACAGGGGACAGCCGAGCCCTTGGTCCCTGTGTCCTGTCCTCATGAACAGGTTTGCCCCCAAGGCCAGGACAGGAATGGGGCCCCTTGCCTGAGCTGGTGTGGATGACAGGCGCACAACACAATGGACACTTTCCCCTTTGGAGGGCAATTTGCCCCAGGTCTCTGAACAAAAGGTAAAGTCACAGTGAAACTCCTGGTCCTGCCTCCCACAGGCTCAGCCTGGGCAGGTAGGCAGCTGGAGGGCAAAGGTATCGGACCCTGGTGGCCACTGGAAATCGCCAGCTCTCATCTTCAGACCCCCAGAGGTGGCCTCCAAGGGATGAGGGCAGAGCCCTGGGGAGAGGCAGGAAGTGACCCCCGACCTCCACCTCCAACCTTTGCTGAAAGCCTTCAAACGTATTTAAAAGTGTTACAACAAGGACAATGGCTTGCCCGTGTCTGCAGATCTGCCGGGCGCCCAGAAATGACAGATGGTTCCAAAGATAATCAGACCCTACGGTAGGACATTATGTCCAAATTCCACCATATTCCGAGTCTCTACACAGTTTCCATGTGAATGCCAAGCGAGGAGCTGAACTCACTCCCAACTCAAACCGTGTTGAGGGGAATGGACGTCCCTTGGCACAAGAAGTGAGCCCCCTGGAGACCAGACTAGGGCCAGCGTCCTGTGAACCGCCAGCAGGAAGATGTTTCCGCCAGCCAGTACTGTCATCAGGGTCATCTTTCAGCTACAGACACAGCCTCTGTTCGCCTGCTGGAGTCTGTACATATACACATATTTTTTAAACTCAGAGACATTTTCTAAGCTCAGAGAATCGGGGCACAAGTCAAACCCTCAATGGTGGAGGGAGAGGACTCCTTTCTCCCAGGTGTTACAGGTCATGAACACGGTCACCCTGACCGTGCATCTCAAGGCTGTGATGACTTCTGTCCAGGGCTGGAGACGGGGTCCTCGGAAGAGGCAGAAACAGCCAGCCTCCCTGGCCCCATTGGAGGGGCCACCACCGCCTCCCCTGTGGGGGCTATCCACTCCATCTGCAAGAAATCTCTCCTTACAGTTTACTCTGGAGTTTGAATTTCACCCTCCACTCCACCTGTCATCATGGTTTATCCTCACCAACTTTCACAGCTCCATCTCCCTGGGTCTTCCTTTAAAGGATCTTTAGAAAATTGTTGGCAATCTGAACGTTTTTCCTCCAGAGGGGAAAATAAAAAAGACCGTGCCCTCTGTGTGACTGAAGGGAACAGCAGCAGCCAGAAGCCTGGAAACCAGCCCCCATTAGAAGCACCGCCCTCTCAAGAAGCAGTGTTTATTTAGAAGTTGGCTTGAGATGGGGGCCTTCCATGTGGAAGATCTCCCGGAAAACCGAGGCATATGTGTGTGCTTTTGTCAAGGCCACGACCACGTGCAGCCAAGTGGCCCCTGAAGACACAGACAAGACTCGGTTAAGCAGGGTGCCAGCCCACCGGGTGCAAATAGGGCCCCTTCGGCAGCTTGACGGCCAGCAAGAAGCAACAGGCAAAGTAATTAACGCCAAGCGTTTCTGTTGGCAGGCCCATGGGCCCTTGTCCCTAACTGTCACATATTTGGATCAAATGCATCTTTTATCTCGTCATCTGGGACACGGCATCATAATGATGACCAGATGTGGGCGGACCTGGGACATGCGTCCAGAGGGATGTTGCTTGACGGACTTGCAGGCACTGGTAGCTGGTTACCTCTGGAAGCAGCTGATCCTTCCAGACTCTGAGCCCCTCTCTCTGTTCAGGGACTGGGTCACCATGCTCTGTGGTGGGCAGGCCCCTGTCCAGCAGGCACAGGTCCCCAATGGAAAGCGGAGGCCGAGAACAGTTGAGTGGGGGGCTTTTAACTGGGTCATGGTGGCGCCTATCTCCCTGTCCTTTGGGCTCCTGGACTAGGAGTCAGCTCCCAGCAGAGGCGGGTCGGTCCTGAGCTGGAGAGGGCACCCACTGCCATGTAGCCACCCTGGCTTCAGAAGGGTTCACTTTCTGCACAAGGTGCAGCTCGGGCACTCTGGCCACCGGATTCAGGGGGAAGGGAGGGAGGAAGACCTCAGCAGAGCCACAGGGCAGGGGCTGCGATGGGAGGAGAGACTGCCCTGGAATGGCAACAGGTGATGGCCCCAGAGCTCACCCCTCCCAGGTCCTCTGTGGACCAAGCAGTTCCACGTTTCCAAAGTGGAACATCCCTGGGAAGTCACAAGAACGGCACCAGATGTACAGACGCTGTCCCCCTGTGGGGGTTCTGGTCATGTTCGTTTTCTCCAGCAGCTGCTTCTAAGCAATCAAGCAAAGACACTGACAATAAGCAGGGTGGTATCTGCAAAACAGGGTGCCTCAAAGCTGTGGTAAAGATATCGTTCATGTGGGGTCGGTTTGCAGAGAATGCTCCTCGTCCCACATTTCAGCTCTGACCCGGTGGGTAGACAGGACCATGGACGCCCATTCAGAAGCCCCTGCCCTTGAACCATCATCTGTTTTACCCTGCAGGGTCCCTCCCCACAGACTCACTTCAGCCCACATGCCCCACCCGCACCCAATGCCCAGAGGTTGAGTGGACAGAGGCAGGGACTCTGGGGATGACGGTGCCTTGTGGGACCAGAGCTGGCACGGGGTGTGGTTCCCCAGAACTTCTCCGATGTCGTGGGCATTTAGAGGGGGGGTCCCTCCTTCAACCACGCAGAGCAACCCTGTCTAGGTTGTGTGTCACCCAGGAAAATCATTGTTTGGCTAAAGAAAGAAAAATGCTGAGAGAACTGTGGAGCAGGGTTGCACACTTGCCTAGGGGGTGCCCAAACCTCACCAGATGCAACCCTGAAGCTCATCTGAGCAGAACACTTGCTGAACCCCAACTTCCTCAGAGGCAGGAACAAGGACTGAATGTATCCTGGGCTTTGGGAGATGAGCCCAAGTGGGCCTCTGCCGCTGCCCAGTGAGTCCCAGGACACTGATGGGGAGGCAAAGGAAGGCGCCCCTGGGGACTCAGTCCCGCCTCCAGGAAGACTGTTCTCAGAGGGACCAGTGTGGCCTCATTTTTCTCCTCATGGCCCCACCCTCTCTCTTTTAGCAGAAGCCACTCCCCTCCCAGCCTTTGTTGTGTGGATCTCAATCTTATCTGGAAATTCTGTAACCAAGGGGATGTGGTGATGTAGGGCTCACCCACCCTGTGCACAGGGCACCTGGGAGTCCCTTCTCTGAAACCGGGGAAGAAGGCACGGGTGTCCTCCAGCTCATCGTGGTTTCTGTGGGAAGAGGGAAGCTAATAGAAGACATCACTGTACAGATGGGCAGCAGGCTCCCTGGAGAGGAGGAGACAGGGGCTGGCACGAAGGCAGGGACACAGCACAGGGGCTGGGAGGCCACCAGAAGACCAGCCTGGGGTCATTTCTGGAAATGTGACTGCAAACACAGCCTCACCTTGGGTTGCAGAGGGCACTGAGAGCATGATTTAAAATAGATGTGATGCTGGGAAAGGCTGAGGGTAAGAGGAGAAGGGGGTGGCAGAGGACAAAATGGTTGGATGGCATCATCGACTCAATGGACATGAGCTTGAGCAAACTCAGGGAGACAGTGAAGGACAGGAAAGGTTGGCATACTGCGGTCCATGGAGTCGCAAAGTCAGACACGCCTTAGTGACTAAACAGCAAGATAGATGAATGAATCAGTATAAACAGAGATCTTTCTAAGGAACAGGACTGTGTGTTCAGAACCCTCTGGAAAGCAGGCTCTTGAAGATTCCACAACTTGCAGCCTCATTTTTCAGAAAGCAGTGAAGGGCCCCCTCGTAGAGCTCTCCGGGAGGAGATGGCCTCTAAGCTTTGCTGGGTCAGGCACCCAAGGCGAGTGCCACCAACCTGCCCCTGAGACGCAAGGCCGCCATGCTCTCCTGACACCATCTGTGTTGGAGGGGCTGCCCACCCTCTGGGCTGGCGTCCGATTAATTGCCGTCTGTTGTTCTCCTTTGACAACTAGTTTAACCACCTACATGAACTAGACATGCCACGCTGTCCTTAATTAAATGTCTGAGGTGAGGCTTCATCTGTGGGAAATTCCTCACGCTGCAGAAGGAACCTCTGGCTTGGCAGCCTGGGACAGCTCAGAGTAGAGGAGTCCAGGCAAGGCTCTGAAACACACCGTAGGCCTCACAGGAGGAAGCTTCACTCCTTGGTGAAGCAATTAGATTTTCCGGGGCGGGGCCTTAAGTGTCATTCACAGATGTCTTCATTCCTGAGAGTGTAACCCAGCCTGGAGTTCATAAGAATAAAGTCTTTAATAAGCCCCTCTAGCCGACCCCATAAAAAGCCATCTTCCAAACAAGCCCTCGTGTGGCAGGAAGTGATTAGAGACACCCTGAGGAGATGGTCAGGAAGCTTGATTTGGGGAACAAAATCCTTCTGAGGAAGAGAAAGGACAAGGAGAAGGAAGGGGTGGGGGAGGAGTTGGGGTGAAGGAGGAAGAGGAGAAAGAAGGGGAAGAGGAAGAAGAAGGGGGGAATGGAGGAGGGAAAACCCCAAGAGAAAACACATTCCAGACTGGCACCATCCCTGCCCCCAGGAAACACCACTCAACCGAGAGCACGTGCTGCCAGGTTCGCGACCGGAAGGGCCCGAATCACAGTGCCCACTGTAGTCAGTCCTGGAGGTCTTTGGAAATGTGAACAAGTTCCTTGATCTTCTCTCTAGGGCAGGACACATGATTTAGGCTGCAGGTGGCTGTGGGCATTGAAGCTCCCAGATGACGGTCCAGGTGATACTCCCCAAGCTGGCTGCTCCCACCAGCCTGCTCTATGGGAGAGCTTCAGGTGGGCTTCTGGAAGAGCATAGCGGTCCGACCCCCACCACACCCACTCTGTTCTCTCTGTAGCCTGGGGGTTCATGTGCTTTAGGAGTTTTTCTTCCCAGTGTGAGGTCTGGCTGGGGTGCAGGTGGTCTAATGACTCGTCGGAGATCCCTGGTTTGTCTTTAAGAGGACCCAGAGTAGCCCTGCAGAGCAGCCTCACAGAGCTCAGCTTGACCATGTAAGAGGAACCTGAGCAGGCCTGGCAATGGATGCTGCAGCCTCAAAAGGCCCAGGTTAGCACAATGGATCAGAGCCCCTCATCTGTCAGCCACGCCCACACAGCCAGCACTTTCTGGAGAGGTCCCAGGGATGGCCACTTCTCCATTTCAGCCCAGACCTTAACAAAAATGTCTACATCGAAAAAGTCACTGCCTGGGGCCACCACTGCCGCCCCTTCCCCCAGCAACAGCCTAGTAATGACCCTGTGCCCCTGCACGTGGCTCCCTGGTGCCAGGGCAAAATTAAACCAGGCTGATGGCAACATAGTTATTTGCTGCCTGGGCAATTATTCCCACCTCTCCCAGCTGCCCAGGGGGACAAGTGGGCCTTATAGAAACCAGAGCCAGAGCACAGTTTTAATTATCACGGTCAGGCCAGGGGACACTGACATGTGGGGCCAAGCCCCACCCCCAGTCCCCGAGGAAGACACTTTTATTGCCTCTTAGGGAAGTGAGTGTTTTAGGGCAGCCGCTCCTTTACAAGCCCGGCTCTTCCCACACCTGTGCTGCTGCCGTCTGAACCCTTGGAGAATCCCCAGGGCAGGGCTGCAAGTAGAGATAAAAGGGAGACAGCAGGAAATGTGTAAGAGTCCCCAGAATAAACTGGGTGCCTCTCAAACAGGGGGACCCTGGTGGGCAGGGCTATGCAGGCAAGGAGGTATCTTCTGGAAGCAGACGGTGGGTTCTGTGTGGTCTGTCAATGTGTGATTTTTCATTGCAAGGTCTCCCAGGCTCGACAACAAGCTGAGGACATGGGATGGCTGCTGGGGGAGCAGAGCTCTGGTCAGGTTCCCAGGAGGGGGCACAGCTCCTCCCACCCCACACTTAGCCCCCCAATGCTTACTGTGTGCCGACGAGAATCACAAGTGGAGCAGATACAGACCCACTGCTGGGCGGGGCCAGTCTCTGCCGAGCTCCACGGGGACACAGACCAGAGCAGCTGACCCCCACCAGGAGGTCAGGGAGAGGAAGCGGGTGCTCTGCTTGGGAAGGAAGGAGGGGGCTCGTGGCAGATACAAGTGGCCCTCCTGCTTCTTCCTCCTCGGCTCCGGGAGCAGGCTGCCCACACCCTGAAGGCCCCTCCCTCCACCACCAGCCTAAAAGGGAGCCGCCACCCCATGTAGGAGGAGGGGCCCCGGGCTGGGGGCATCCTGTGCTGGGCAGCCAGCAGCCCCAAATGTCAGCCCTGATGTCAGCCGCAGGCCAGAGGTGTCAGGGCCCGGGCTGCCGTTGCGCTCGCAAGTCGTAAATACCGCCTAAGTGGCTCCTGTCACCTTGCCACAGCCACGTTTCCATCTGCAGCAGCCCAAGGTGATTAATGAGAATTATCATTAACGCTAATCAGAGCCGTTTGGAGGTGGCTGGGGGAAGGAAGTGCCCTTTGTGGGGCTGCGGAGACCACTCTGAAGGGTGTGCATGCACATCGGGGTGCACACTGCTTTGTGCACACGCACTCACGTGCCCTTGCATACACATGCACTCACATGCACACACGTGCACTCACACATGTGCGTGCATGCATACACGTGCACTGTACATGCATACTCATGGGCACACAAATGCACTCACACACAAGCACACACACACAGGATGGGTTCCGAGGCTGCCTAGTGGAAGGGGTCTTGCAGATGGGGAGGAGCTGGCCAATGTTAAGAACAGCCCTTGCCTGTCATGAAGGCGGGCTGCACAGAGGCCAGGGAGCCAACCGCCAGTAACACTGGCCTGGCCTAGCACGGCTCAGCCCGGCTGGGACGAACTCTCTCCCTCAAGCACTGAGCGCTCTCAACTCAACGTGCTTGGCAGCCTGTCACAGACTAGACAGGCTTGGCCAAAACCAGAACCAAAGCAGGAGGGGCCATGGCCACACTTTAGGCTTGGGGTGCAGTACAGGGGCCCCGTGTGGGTTCCCTGCTCCTCTGTCGGTTGGCACACAGCCTGGACCCCTGTTCCCAGCCCACTCCCACCCCATCACACCGGGGCCGCCTTTTCCCTGTCCGTCTCTGAGGAAGTGGCCGACGGGGCTTCGCAGCGGGCTTCCCTGCCCTCCGCATCCTCGCTCGGGGGGCCGTGCGGCTTAAAGATACAAAGTGTCCTTTTATTGGAAATATCAATTCAGAAAGGGGCTAGTAGTAAGCTGAGAATATTTGGATAAACTTGACAGCCCTTAGGACTAAAAAGACCTTTTGTTCCCTCCAAGAAAAAGGCTGTCGCACCACCCCGGGCTCACTGGAGCCGGTCCAGAAAAAAACTGAGGTCAGAGCAGAAAAGTGATTAGGGCGTCTCGTGAAAGATCTTTCCTCTGGGTCAAATGTTTATTATTATTTAGTTTATTATTTTATTAGAATGTGTGGTTACTGTCCTATTGCATAATACAAAGCTCTGAGCGTGTCTTCAAACACCCAGTCGGGTCCAGCCCAGCCTCCTGGGGGCACAAAGGGAACTTTGTGGCATGTGGGGGATGGGGTGGGGGGTGGCACCAGCGTGTTTTATTCTGTTCTGCTTTGTTTTCGAGATGCTGACCTGTTTAAGAAGGAGCAGGCATCTCTGGGTATTTGCCCTCAGATGAGCAGAGGGTTCCTCGTGGCTTAGAGGTCTAGCTGTCACAGGGAGGGGTCACCTCGTGTTTTCCAGTGGTGGGAGGTTGTGCATGTGGGTTGCGTGGCAGCTGTGATTCGTGTGGGTCTCCACCAGCAGAGAACCCAGCTGGTGCCCAGAGGGTGGGAACACGGGAGAAGCTCCTTCTCGACTGACCACCAGCCTGACTTGCAAACAACCACATGGTTTCCCAGAAGAAGCTGGGACCTGATGGGCCTCCAACCCAGCACCACGCCAAGAGCCGCACCCACATGTCCGTGGCCCAGAAACATATGTGCAGCCCAACGGTGCCCTGGTCTCGGGGCTCTGTCTCCACCTACCAGCCCCCAAAAAGACCAGTTATTCTCTGAGGTCCCCGTGAATGGACAGCCCTCCAGAACCCACGTGAGATGAAAATCAGACCTAAATGGATCCTCTTCTGCTCAAACACACAAAAAGGAGAAAAACCCATCTGACTCAAGTTGCTGGAGGAAAATGAGCCAACCTCAAGTGAGAGAGCCCTTGGCAAGGTGGGAGAGACACACACCCCCAACCCCCAAAAGGAAACCAGGTTGCTGTCTGCAAGCAGACTGGTCATGCAAACAGCCTAGGGTCTAAGTCCCGTGGGAATCCAGAAATTTCTCCATCACTGGCCTCTGCAGAAAACCCTCAGCTGGTGGGTTTTCTCCCGGGTTGCGGGTGTGGGCCGTGGAGCTGCCTCTGTGAGGAGTCACACCCACGTGCTTTGGGGACAGGGTGACAGTGGACCCCGAGCAAAGGAAGCTAGAGGTTCACTTTCAAATGCACCTTGGTCCTTGTCCTGCACCAGTGAGATGCCAAATCCCACAGGCCTGTAGTCTAACTCTGTGTGTCAGACATAGACCGGGCCTCCAATGTACACCTCAAGATTTTGAGGAGACAGTGTCTTCAGAGAGGATTTCTGCTTCTACTCTAGAAAATACACATAAACGTAAAATACTGACAAAAGTGGGAGTTGTCATGCATGTTAAAGTAATTACATTTAGGAAATTCCCTGGCAGTCCAGTGGTTAAGATGCTGAGCTTCCAGTGCAGGGGATACAGATCTGCTCCCTGGTTGAGGAACTAAGATCCCACCTGCCACGTGGTGAGGCTAGAAAAAATATTAAATTTTAAAAGTCATCTTTAAAAAATGAAATAATTACATTTATGGGTTTATTTTTCATAATTCATAGTTGATATGACAGAATTGTTGGAGCAGAAAGTGAGTATACTTATTTTAAATTCAGTTCAACTTAATTTAAATTCAGTTTCAATTCAGTTACGTTTTTCATTACATTTTTTTAAAATTAAGTATTTAAATAGGAAAAAACCTTTGTCTTTAAAAACAAGGCACTTGGGAAAGAATCAAAGAGATTATTTTTCCTTAAAAGATCATTTTTAAATAGTCATCATTTGGAGAGGAAGAGTAAACAAAAGGAATTTAAAATAAAAGTAAAGTAATAGATGTTTGGAAAATAAGAGGTGAAGGAGAAGGGGGTTGAAGGATGTTTTCCATCTGACCTCCCCAAAGGCTGAGACTCCCCACAAAGGCAAGGAACCTTCTAGAAAAGAGCTTGGACCCCAGCAGAGGGCAGAAGCTGGTGATACTTAGGAAAACCACCAGCTGGGTGAACATTCCTGCCCTCTCTGGCCTCAGCAAGCACTGCCTCTCTGCCCGGAGCAGCCCCAAACATGCCTTGTAGCATCAGATGCCCACACCAGCCAGAAGTCGCCATGTGGAGCAGTTCTGCCAGGCTCTAGGACACAGTTCCCAGCTCAGGCTGCTACTGCTGCTGCTAAGTCGCTTCAGTCATGTCCAACTCTGTGTGACCTCAGAGACGACAGCCCACCAGGCTCCCCCGTCCCTGGGATTCTTCAGGCAAGAACAGTGGAGTGGGTTGCCATTTCCTTCTCAGTCACACCCAATTCCAGGCTCCTGCACCTTCACCTGATGGACATCTGGGGGCGTCTTGGGCCCTGGAGACTCATGATCAAGCTCTGGGTGCCCAGAGCTGGCTAGGAAGATTTCAGGGCAAACCCTTCTCTGCCCACAGCTGTGCAGAAGCCAGAGATCCAGGAAGCCAAAATGCAGAGGAGACCACCAACCCCCCTCTTCCCCAGACACAGAGCCCCCAGCTGCTTCCATTCCGGGGGTACGAAGGAACCGTCTCTGCACACACGCAGCCCCTCGTCCTAAGAGAGCTCCAGTCCAACTGGGAAACCGGGGAGTTGGGGGGGGCGGTCCCGACTCAGGACAGCAGCCGGGTGAGCTGCTTCACTTTAATTAAGCAGAGCAGCGTGTTTCCTTTTTCCATGGGTTTTATTCGGGTCCTGACAACGTCAATAGAAACAGATCTGCCAGAATAAGTCATACGCAGCTCACTCAAGGGAAGAGAGAAATGTGCCCTCCCATCCTTGCCTCTCTCCAAAGAGAAAAACACAATAGCGGAATCCACAAGAAAGATTCAGATTAGAATGTTCCGAGGCTCTTAAACACCCCCGTTTAAATTCTGGGTAATCGGCGGCATTGTGCTGCCCCTGAAGAGGCTGTAGGGTTGGTGGGTGCCGTTCAGAACCATTTGTGTCATATGAATGCTGGTGATTAGATTTTTAATAAACCGTTTCAATTCTATTTCCTGGGCTTGAATAGATGTTTGCACTTGGCTGGTGTGGACTTGAAAGGGGTCCAGGTAATATCATTGTGGGGGACATACTCTTAATTCCTTTAATATATTTTGTCAAAGGTGACTGGCTGTAGAAACTGGCTGGAACACAGGGAGAGGGGGAGAGCGATTGAATTTAATTGGCTCCATTTGTCATTCAAGACTGACTTCACTGCACCTCTGTCTATGAATCATTTCCAAATTTGCTGGTCTGACCCAGTGTGCCCACAGCTTGGGAAGAAAGCTGGCTTTGGGTTCCCAGGGCAACATCTCGGCCTGGGCTCACATCCGAGGGCAGGGCTGACGTGAGGCTCAAGGTCCATCAGGGAGCATCTCCATCGGCCTCTCGGTGGGATGATGATGCGTGAGAACCAGGGAATACAGAAGAGCACAGGATCCAGAAAACTAGCATCGTAGTCTCAGACTTTTAACATTCCACGGCCGATGTGCCAGGAGGGTTGGGGGCCCAGAGAATGGAGGAGCCCATTGGGTTCCAGTTCCAGGGTCCTGGGACCCCTCCCCACTCAGCCAACTAGATGACAGCTGAATCCTAGAAAGAGGAGCCATTACAACAAAGTGTTCAGAGGGAAACACACCTCCTCTCTCTGTAAAGCTTGGGGTCAGCCAGCACTCTCACCTGTGATATCTGGCTGCTGGGGAGGAAGCTGGAGCTAGCCTCTAAACGGGCATCTAGACACTTCACCAGAAGCTCTTGTCTGTGGCCATTTTTGTCTGTCAGTGAGCAGTGCTTGTGAAGGGCTTGGCAAGGTATTTACTGAGAGCTGGCCGGTTGAATTTCGAGCTATTTGCAGGAGCTGATCTCAGAACATGAGGCCTGATTCAGAGGCAACGAGTCATGGAGCTTCTCTAGATGGTTGAATCCCCTGGAGAAGGAAGAAGGATGGGCCCTGAGAGACTGAGTCAGCAGTGGGGCCGGGCAACTGAGTCTCAGTATAACCTAGTTCAATGAGTCCCAGCTGCCGTCAAACCCTCCACGAGTGCTTATAGGGTGCTGAGATGGACAGGCCAGCCTAGCCTCTGCCCTGGGAATAGGATATTGCCAAATTGACCTCGGGGGAAATTACACTGTGACACTGTGCGCAGGACAGACACACTGTAAAGCTGAATTCCAGGAAAGATTGCAACTCTGATTTCCAGAGAGGGAGAGAGACTAAAAGGAGAGTCTGTATGTCCTTTAGCAGAATCCATAGAGGAATGAGAAGCTAAAGGGTCCCGAATGTGACAAGGGGACACGAGGAAAGAAAGACCCTTGGACAAAGGCCTATTGAATATTGGGGGACATTCTCAGTTGTCTTAAGGCATCTACCCATTCTTTGTCACCTAAACATTTATTGAGCACACACTGTCCCTGGCCATGGGAATCAGCCAGATGAAACATTCAAAGCCCTCATTGTGCAGGGGAGGAGAAAGAAATTGTGTGGGCAGGACAGCCATGGTCTATCATCGTCCTTACTATGATGAGGCAGGTGCTGTGAGAGCCCTCAAAGGGGTCCACCCTGAATGATCAGGGCATTTTTCCTGCAAGAGGTGTCCCTGTGTTCTTCTACTTTTACAACTCTCGGCAGAGTATTTCCTTCTGGCTCACCTTGGGAGTTGGAGAAAGTCAGAAGTGTCTGAGTAGGCTAGGAGTACTCTGCACCTCATTCATCCATCCAACCATCCATTCATCCATTCACTCATCCATCCATCCAACCATCCATCCGATTATCCCCTCATCCATCCATCCATTCTTTCATCCAATCATTCACTCAAACATCCATCTAGCCAACTATCTGGTCATTCATCTATCCAACTATCCTTCCCTCCCTCTATCCATTCACCCAGCCATCCATTCATCCAACTATTTGCTAATCCATCCATCCATTTCCATTCATCCAACTACTCCCTCATCCATCCATCCATTCATCCAACTACTCCCTCATCCATCCAGCCATCCTTCTGTCCAACCATCTGACCATCCATCTATCCCACCATCTACCCATTCATTCATCCACTCATCCATCCACTATCTATCCTTCCATGGACTTGTTCAGTGAGCCCATGTGAACACTGGTCCTTGGTGAGCTGGGAAGCTTCAGCTGCTCTTGGCCACCATCCTCTGGTAGAGCCAAGGTGAAAAGGGCAGGACTGGCCAGGATATATGGTTCCCACAGGTCACAAAATGGGCAAGACAGGCAGCCAGTGTGCAGTGTCCAGCTGATCTGCCCCTTTCCAGCTGTTCAGCATTAGGCTGGTTACTTCACTCCTCTGTGCTCAGCTTTCTCATCTACAAATGTGGCTACAACAGAGGCTCCCCAGCAGGGAGAGGAGCTTCTAGTGACCTGGTAGTGAGACTCGGCAGCGACCAGCGGTGGGGGTGACGTCAGCAGTCTGTAGTCGCCCCCTCCTGACCAAGGGTGGGTGGAGAGAGCCCTGGAGCAGCCTCTGCACATCACTGACTTCCAGAGATGAGGAGGATGTCTAAGAGGAAGGGGGAGAAGCCTGAGCCTTTCTCAGCCCTGTGTGTCCGCTTCTCTGAAAGCTGCATCTGGACAGTACCCCCAGTGCAGCCCATGTCGGCTATTGTCCATGATGACAGGGTCATCCGAGAAGGGCTGAGGTTGTGGGCTGGAGGGTGCACAGTGCCATCCAAGGGTCAGAGAGTGAAGTGAGGAGGTCCTGGGCATCCCTGGGGGCTCCTCAGCCTGACACCTGGCTCCCACACTGGGGCTTGTGTCCAGCAAAGAAAAGATCCAGGCAGCCCCACCCCCACCCCAGGCCTCAGGGAGCATGCTTGCTATTTTGGGAACCCTCCACCCCTAATGTACAGCAGCTTAGCCATTGTGGGAATTCCTCCTGCACCTGCTAGGGGGTAGGCGGGGGAGCCCCGTTCACAAGCTCTGCAGTTTGTCACCATCAGTGTGGCCAGAGAAAGGTTATGAATGTGACACCTCCCGGGGGCCTCGCATCAACTCAACGACAGAGAAACCGCTTCCTGTGGGCAGCCCCTGGGCTCCCGCCTTGCCCCTCGCAAGGATGCTGCCGCAAGCCTTTGGTTTGGGGTGTTTGGGCTTTTTTTTCCAATCTTTTTATGATCAAGAATCAAACACAAGGGTGTCACTTCAGAATGTCACAGCTGAGTCTGTGGTCATGTGCAGACTTCAGGCTCAGAGACTTCTGCTCCGAACCCAGCTTCAAGTCAAATCAGGGTTTGAAAAAGTGTTTGGGTTGTTAGCGATTTAACCACGGCAGCCCAGGGAGCCTGCAGCCTGCTGTGGGGCCAGGACAGGGGTGGGCATGGAGCTTACTAGCTGGGGTGGAGGTGGTTAGCAAGCCAGGCCAGGATTTCGAGGGTCTTCTCTGTCCCTGTAGCCATTACCTGTCCAAACCATCCCAGATGTTGGCCCCAGGACAGCTGCTCAGGATTCTGCCCCCAGTGAGAACCGAACTACCCGCCCAGCCCCCAGGTCCAGCTGCTGTTGGCTGGACCCAAGGTGGACGTTTTCACTCCACAAGGAGCAGAGCCCCCCAGCCTCACGGGAGCCCCCAGGCTGGGCCTTGCCTGCTGGTGTTTGTCGTGAGGGCTTCCCCGGTGGCTCAGATGGTAAAGAATCTGCCTGCAATGCCAGAGGCCTGGGTTCGATCCCTGGGTCAGGAGATCCCCTGGAGAAGGGAAAGGCAATCCACTGAAGTATTCTTGCCTGGAGAATCCCATGGACAGGGGAGTCTGGCGGGCTGCAGTCCATGCAGTTGCAAAGAGTGAGCAGCTAACACCTACAGGATGACCACGTGGGGACCCCCACAAGGCATTCCTGGGTCCCCAGCTATGGGGCCAGGGCAGGGGGATGAAGGAGGAAAGGGTCACACCTGGGATATTAGGGGCGGAAACCTCCACAGGAGCCCATCTGGAGAGAGGGAACCTCCCTCCAGACACCAGCCATTTCCTTGGCATGGAGTTAAAGTGAGGCTGGGAGCCGGTCTGGGCTCTGCAGGTGTCAGCCCCATTCGGGTGGTTCAAGCTCAGCCTGCGGTTCTTGCTTTGGCCCTGCTGTCCACACAGCAGCCGAAATGCCATCTCAGTGCTCGTAAGAAATGCCCCAGAAAGGGGACTTTCCTGGAAGTCCAGTGCTTGGGACTTCCACTTCGGGTTCAGTCCCTGGTTGTGGAGATAAGATCCCGCACATTGTTGTTGTTTACTTGCTAAGTCGTGTCCAACTCTGTGCAGCTCCATGGACTGTAGTCCACCAGGCTCCTCTGTCCACGGGATTTCTCAAGCAGGAAAACTGGAGTGGGTTGCCATTGACTTCTTCAAGGTATCATCCCAACCGAGGATGGAACCCTCATCTTCTGCATTGGAAGATGATTCTTTACCATTGAGCCACCAAGGAAGCAAGATCCCACACTCCTTGTGGACAAAAAAACAAAATGTAAAACAGAAGCACTATGTAACAAATTCAATAGACTTTAAAATTGGTCTGCATCAAAACAAAAAAACTTTAAGCAAGAAAGAAGTGCCCCAGAAAGGCCACATAATTTTTGTGCCACCATCTGCTGCCAGCATTACACTGAAGACAGAGCCTCTGGGCAAAGGTGCCCTCTCAAGTGACCCCAGCTCCCCGCCACCCCATGAGGGGAGGGGCCCAGGAAGCCTCCCTACAGCCCCCAGGCTCAATTGCTGGCCTGGGTCTATGAGGAGGGCCCCCTCCTGCTGGGAGCTGCAGTCAACCTAGGTCTCCCTGCAGTGACCAGGGCTTTCTCTCTGGGGACACCCCAAAACCTCCAGATATTGACAGGAGAGGCCCCATACAGGTGGGCAGAGGGACCCTTTTTAATGAATTTTTATTGGAATATAGTTGATTGACAACGTTGTTTTAGTTTCTGCAGTGCAGCAAGGTGAATCAGTTATGCATATTCATAGATCCACTCTTTCTAGCTTCTTTATTCATACAGGTTATTACAAGTTAGTGAGTATATTTCCCTTTGCTATACAATAGGTCCTTATGAGTTATCTATTTTACATATAGTAGTGTGTGTTTGTTAATCTCAAACTCCTAATTTATCCCTCCCTTATCTTCCCCGCTGGTAACCATAAGTTTGCTTTCTAAATCTGTGACTGTTTCTGTTTTATAAACAGGCTCATTTGTACTGTTTTTTTTAGATTCCACATATAAGCAATATCATATGAAACTTGTCTTTCTCTGACTTATTTTACTCAGTATGACTCTCTCCAGGTCATCTACGTCACTGCAAATGGCATTATTTGTCCCTTTTATGACTGGGTGATATTCCATTGTGTATGTATACCGCATCTTTACCCATTCCTCTTTCAATGGATGCTTAGGTACTTTCGTGTCCTGGTTGTTGTGAATAGTGCGGCCGTGAACGTTGTGATCAGAGGGATATTTGAAGGGAGACACCCAAGATGGAGCCTGTTTGCTGAGGGCCCCTCTTCTACCCACTACCAGGGCTGGTTTTTCACTCGGGAGACCCAGGCAGCCCACGGAAGACTCCTGGCTGCCCTGGAGTCTGGGCTTCTTACCTACCTGGCAGACCCAGGTAGGGGCCCTGCTTCTGACCAGCACCCTTGTCATCCTGTAGTGGGCATGCCCCCACCCTGACCCAGCACATTTCTGAAGAACAGATGAGCAGGTGCCAAGAGCCAAAGAGGCAGCAGACGCCCACTGCCATCCGTGGCCAAAGCTGCTTCCCTGCAGTACCTGTGCCCTTGAGCGTGGCATAGCTATGGGCATGGGGCTCTGTTTGGGATGTCTTCACAGAGCTAGCAAGGACAAGCCAAGTGTTCTTACAGTGTGAGTGCTTGCAAGGAGCCCTAGGTCTCTACAGAAGACCAGAAAGAGGCTATCTAGTTTCAAAGAGGAAACCGAAGCAGGAGCCCAGATAACCTCTGTGTTGTCACATTCAGAGTTTATAATGTCTAGCCTGGAAAGGTAACTATGATCAGAGAGTGTGCCTCCCTCTGGAGCACCCTGGAGGGATGACCACTGAGATCTCCTTGAATCCCCACAGTGACGGGGCACTCTTCCCCTTGTGAGGTTCCTTGCCCACCCCACAGCCTGCCTGTAGGGGCATCTCAGCTGCTGGTCTGAGGTTTCAGCGGACCCCTCCAGCTGCCAATCACCCTGAGGGGTTTCTGTGTCTGAGTGAGCCTCTCATTCATTGATTTCCCTGCAGACTTAAGGGCACTGGTTTCAATCCTCAATTTGCCTGCTTATTTCTGATGGGTCAGAACCATGAGCTATGGCCACTGACACGGCCTGCCGTGATGGACGGAACGTGCAAGGAGGAAGCTAAGCCCCCAAACACCACACTCAGCAGGAGCCCTCTGGGCACACCAAGGGCCAGGGACTCTCAGAACGGCCTGCTCAGCCCTGCCTTCACTGAAGCCCCTCTTCTTGTCCCTTGGATTCTGTTGGCGAGACCAGGAGTGTAAGTCATGCTCTAGGCCAGGCGATGCTCGGAGTCAGAGCAGAATCTCTGCTTTCCCTCCAGTTTTCTGAGATGCACACAGACATTGCTGGGAGAGTTGTGCAGGCCCCTGCTGAGGAGGGAAAGGGGAAAAAAAGGAGAAATAAACTAAGAATCAGATGGAAGGGAAGGAGGAGAGAGGAGAGTCCAGGAGTGTGGCAGCACAGAGTATAGGGGCATTTTGTGGGAGGTGGTCTGTGAACCTGAGGGAGCACTGTGGCACCTGGGGGTCAGGATTTTGAGGGGAGAGGCTCTGAGAATCCTGGGGGTATCACTTAGCATTTGGGTATGTCAGTGATTCCTGGTCTGGTCTTTGCAGACATCTGTGGACCCTGAATACAGAGATTGTGGTTGCTGGGGTCTGGCTCTCAGCAGAGAGCCTCTGCCCACCACTAATAGGAGGAGCTCCCTAGGCAGGGGCCTGGGGCAGCTGCCCAATGGGTTCTGAGCAGCCAGGAAGGAGTGGGCCTGGGAGTCTGGCCCCCTGGCCCCTGCGACCTGCTGCTGCACCATCACGGTCCCCCTCCCAGGCACCAGCTTCCTCTGCAGAACCCCTATTCTGGGCTGTGCTGTTGGGACCCTGAGACCAAGACCCTCTGGCTCTTATCCCCCACCACGCATGCCCCACTGCCCTGGAACTGTCCCACGGAGATCACAGTCAGCTGTCGTGCCCTAGGAGCCCCACGTGGCTCCTTCCAAGCACAAGCCCGTGGAATCTGGCTCTCTCTACCCCACCCCCTTCATGGGCTTAGGAGACAGGCTGGTGTCTGTCTTGGAGGAACAGTGTCCATGAGTTACCCGCTCCCTCTGGAAGCACTCCCTCCCTTCCCCCTTCCTCTTCCTTCTCCTCCCGCTCCACCACTACCTTCCTCTCAGCCTGAGCAGGTGGGGCCCAGTGACCCGCCCCCAGGACTCCTGTCTCCTGGGCAGCCGGCTGACCCTGTCCCACCAGCGCTTGGTCATGTCACCACCGAGCCCATAATGAGAGTCAGGACGGAGGATTTACGAGCTCATCCAGGCTCCACGTCCGCACCCGGCAGAGGTGTTTTCAGAAAGCCTTTCCCCCACCTCCTTCCATCACAAGAATGGACTTTCTGTTCCAGCTACTCGTGGATGCCATAAATCCTGGCATGTATGTGCGTGTGTGTGTCTGTGTGTGTGTGCACGTGTGCGCATGCACACGTGCACATGCGGGTGCCTGTGGGCAGACTGCACAGCTTGGTGGCTGGATATATGGCTCTGAATCAGCTCAAGAAGGTGTCTGGATGAGAAGGATGAGACCTACCACTGGTCCCAGCACTGGGCTCAGGCCTCTTCTGAGCCGAGTTGCAGTAACAGGACATGGAGCCGAGGGGCCGGACTCCCAGGCTTGCTCCTTCCTGGCTGCTCATAACCCGTTAAACAGCTGACTACAGACATGTCCGCATCCCCGCCGGCATGCACACCCCAGACGGGCCCATTAAACGTGAGGGAGCAGGCCCAGCAGCGAGCCCACAGATTCGAAGTGCAAGAAACCTCAAATGATGTGCAAAAAAAAATTGTCAAGGTTAAGAATTTTTCCATACCTTTGCTTCATACGCGGCCTTTCTGGTGGGGGGTGATTTACGAGCTGGGGAAGATTGTGGGGGATAAGGGGTGGGGAGGCCAATGGGGGAAAGTGGGCAGGAGGGCAGCTTTCTTTGGAGGCCCTGGGGCCCCCAAGACTTGGCTCAGAGAATCCAGGAGTCAGGCTTTGAGTGCCATCAGGCAGGGGGCCCAGACCTCAGATCTGCGGAGAGACCCCGCCTGACGCCATAGCAGCCTCTAGGCCACTGCCTGCCAATGTCGCCCTAGGAGATTTGGGAGTAGGGGGTGGCTGGACCCTCCCTCGTTCATGAACCGAGCTTGCAGCCTGGGCCTTGGGCTCTAATGTCACCCACTACTCCTCTGTCCACTTCTACCAGTATTGGCCTCCTGAGACAAGGCCCTGACACAGAACAACCAGGCCTCAGGTCCTGCTGAGCTGGACCTTGACCTATCATTATGGGCCCTGGAAGGTCTTATTCCGAAAGAGACAGGTTTTTATTCCGAAAAAGGACCTGTGGCCACTTGGGCCTGCTTGCTGGGTCCCAGAGCAGACAGAGAGAACCCCTCTCTGACTCCAGACAGCATGCAATGAAGATGGGGGGCCTGGGCTGGGGGCTGCCCTTCTCCAGGGGGCCTCTGCCAGCCTCTACCCAGGAGGTCTGCAGTGGTGAGCAGGGGGCAGTGCTGGCTCAGAGAGAGACCTCAGCCCACTCAGGTGGTAATACGAGCGTCCTGGAGACCACATCCATGGCTGTGAGGAAAGAAGGGCAGAGACAGACCGAAAGGAGGCCAAGGGGAGATGGACATAACTGCCCATTTCTCCCCATCTGGAGTCAGAAATGGCATAGCCCACCAGGGCCCCAAACAAGAAGCCAGGCCTACAGCAGCCTGCCCACCTGGCCTGAGGCCTGAGCTGGGGCCACTCCTGGAAGATCTCTCTGGTCCGAAGCAGAAAAGCAGCAACTTCCAGATCAGGCTTCTGTCCTCCTGGTCCATCATCCAGGTGTGCCCAGGTGTGCCCTGGTGTGCCCCACAAAGATAAGACCGAGACATGGTCCTGGCAATAGGGGTAAGGCCCACATCACCCAACCTGGTCCTGCATTGCCACTTTGGGGACCCAAGACCAGGGTTTCTTGTGCCTCCCTGGAGGAAAGGTCAGCTTCCCCTGCTACTTCTCAGGGAGGAAAGGTTTATTCTCTTTGGGAAGAAGAAGTTAACCAAGACCTCCTCTGTCACCCTGGAAAACCACCTGGGTTGCTCACAAGGGAGAAGGGATCCCTGGATCTTCAGAGATTTTCAGGAAGTGATAGCCACCCTGTGGTCGTTCAAGTGGCTGAGCTTGGGAACCAGGGAAGTTTCCCAAGAGGGGCTGCTGACCACACAGGGAAGACATACCAGGAGCTGGGCAGGGGACCTGAAGTATTTGTTGCCTCTGAACTCTGGGCCCTGCACCCAAGAAGGATGGAGACAGGCTGGAGGCCCTGGAACAGTGTCCACACAGGTAATCCACTGGCTCTGTCCGTGTTCAGACATACTTGAGAGGCCTGTGGATGTTTGGTGAATGTGAGCCATCACATGGAGGAGAGATGCCTGCTCCGGGAAGACTGAGAGGGGCTGAGTAGGAGGGAGGGTCCTGCCATGCCCCACTAGGGATGCAGTGGATTGTCTGGGTGGCCGCAGGGCTGTGTGCATGCCCACAGGTGTGCAGGCAGAAGTGTGGACTTGCTTCCATCTCAGGCAGGGCATGGGTATGGGGCTAGGGGATGAACCTGGGATTGTCCAGCCGTCTTACAGTGATGCAGAATCTGCTAGAACCAAGAGTCAATGGGCTGTCCTTGATTCAGCCTTCTGGGCTTCTCTGTCCCACCCCCCATAAGTCCTTTGAGAAATGAAGGGTCAAGCACCATCTTGGGGGTGACAGGAGACACAGAGGTGCACACACAATGGTTGCAATGGCTCACAGTGTCATTTACCATCTCCGCATATCCCAGACTGGACCGTGGGCCACTGGACCATGGACCCAGACTGAGGCCCATTCTCAGGGTGGTGAGGGAGACTGAGAGAAACAGACAGAGATAGAGAGAGTTGGCCAGCCCCCACCCGGCCACACCCACCTGTGAAGATGCTGGATGAGGGGCACAGGGACAGAGTGGGGAAGAGTAGGGTGGGGGTCTCTGGGCTTTGGCCAGCCAGCCCCTCTTCCTCCCTGTGATGCAGGGAGGTGGCGGGCGCCTCGCTGAGTGGAGGTGCCACTAACCACAGCTTTGCTTGGTGGGTCTCTTGTGGGTTTCCTGCAGTTGGGGTGGGAGGTAAGAGGAGGGGCCGATGAGAGGCGTTAGTGCTGGGGGGCGGGGCCTCTCCCTGTGGCCTGGGCTCCCTCCCCGAGCCCACAGTGGCCTCCTGGTGTGGCCGAGAGCAGGTCATGGCCCTTCACCCTGCAGCCACACTGTCCCAGGCTCTCTGGGCTCTCGCCTTTCTTTCAGCATGAGGCCCATTCGCTTAAAGTCTCCAAAATGGAGAATAATCAGAGTGGAGGTCTCTGGGCTCACAGCCCCATCCAGGTTAGCTCAGCAGCTGCTCGGAAACTCGTCGTGACTGGGTGGCTGCCATGGGCTCCAGGGGGTGGGGGTGTGGTCACACAGAAGGACTGCAGGCGGGTTCTGGGCCTTGCACAGCAAAGTGGCCACCTCCTGAAACCTTGCTGACTCACCAGCTGGGCAGGACCCTTGGTCATTTAGAAAGTGTCCATGGACGCTTGGGAGGCATCTGAGCTGTTTATAAAGTGTCCTGATTCTCTGGCCAGGAATGGGCTTCTCAGGCCTCAGGGGCAGCCTCCTTCCCTTCCCAGGTCCTTACCTGTTCATCAGATGGCACTGGGGAGACCCCAGGGAATCTATAGGCCGTGGCACCTATATTCAGCCTCCTCAGTTTGTCCCCTGCCCTGACTTCACTGGGTCCTTCTGACACCTGCTCCTATCACATCTGCCCAGCTGAACACATCTGCCCATCCACCTGAATGCACCTGCCCACCTGGATACCCTTGCCTACCTGGACACCTCTACCCACCTAGACATCCCTGCCTACCTGGAAACATTTGCCCACCTGAATAATCCTGCCCACCTGGACACCCTTGCCAATCTGGACACACCTGCCCACCTGGAAACACCTGCCCATCTGAACACACCTGCCCATCTGAACAGTCCTGCCCACTTGGACACCCTTGCCAACCTGGACACACCTGCCCACCTGCAAACACCTGCCCACCTGAACAGTCCTGCCCACCTGGACACTCTTACCAACCTGGACACACATGCCAACCTGGACAGCTCTGCCCACCTGGACATCCCTGCCTACCTGGACACACCTGTCCACCTAGACAATCCTGGACACCCCTGCCCACCTGAACAATCCTGCCCACCTGACAGTCCTGCCCAGATGAATTATTCTGCCCACGTGGACACCCTTGGCAACCTGGACAATCCTACCCACCTGAATTATCCTGCCCACCTGGATACCCCTTGCCCAGCTAGACATCCCTGCCCATCAGAACACCTACTTCTGGTCCTCAGTGTAGTGGCGTCCTCAGCCCCACCCCCCTCCCCCTTCTGGCCTCCCCAGCCCAGCTGCCCAGGAAGCTCGCCCACAGTGCCACTGGGCTGCACGGCTCTGGATCTCTGAGCAGGCACTGATAGAGCAGGTGGGAGGGGCTCTGTCTATAGTTCCCACCTCAGGGCCCGGGAGCTTCAGGAGGCCCCCTCAGCAGGGCCAGCAGTCAGGTCTTCTGGGAGATGGCCTGCTCGGAGGTGCATGTGCCGGAGAAGCACCCTGCCTCTGCCTGTCAGAATCATGTTCAGAGAACACGGCAACAACAAAGTACCTAACGCAGGTCGAGCCCACGGTGCCTCTGCAAGCCCCCCGGTGTCAGGTGGAAACTTCCACTTTTAAGAAAACCCAACTGTTCTCCTTCTTGCAGGCTGCTGTGAACACGCACACTTGCACACATGCGCACACAGGCACACACGCGTGCGCACAGGCACATGCACAGAGATGCGCCTGCAGCCACACCCCAACCACACCTTCACCTTCGAGATCGCTCATCTCCAGCCCACACCCCGTGCTCTCAGCAGAGGGCTCTGCTCTCGGACACAGCGGCCTCTGCTTTCTCACATGTGGGGTGGCTCGCTGGGGAGTTTTTGCAGCCCCAGTGGCACTTTTATGGCTCTGCCAGGGCAGTGATCTACTCGGTGAGAAAGACAGGGCCATCCTCCTACCTCTGCACTGGGCCCCCTCCTGGAGGCTTTTGAGCATGGGTGGGCCGGGTGGGCCGAGTGCCTTGCCGATGCCCGGAGGGTCGGCTGACGTCCAGTGACTGAACGGCCTTCCTCCTCTGAGGAAGCGGTGACTTCTCTCGCGGGGCAAACACAGAGTGCGTCGGCTCTAGCACATAGGATGCCTCTGAGCTTTCTTGGTTCTCTCTCTTGCCCGGCAGATCTCCGAGGACCTGGACAGTGGGAAGCTCTGCGTGGATGCTCAGCAGGCCGGGGCCGGCAGCTGGCTTGGTACATCCGCGTGGCATGCTCCTGTGACGACCAGAACCTCACCATGTGTCAGATCAACGAGCAGGTAGGTCCGGCTCGCAGGGAGCCTTGTCCTTGGGGCCTTGGTACTGAGGCGGACGGGAATGGGGGCGCCGAGGTGAAGGGTTAACCGCGCCTCTGCCAAGCCCATCCTGCAGCGGGGGCGGGGAGGGCTACTTCACACTTGGCCAGTGCCGAGTTTCCGGGAACTTGGTGACACCCCACGAATGCCTTTGTGCCATGGCCTCGCCTGGGGCTGATGGGGCCTGAGAGCCGAGAGATGATGGTTTATGGGGAGAAACATGGCCAGGAGCAGGCAGGGACCAAAACCACAGGGTCCACGTTCCAACAAATGCACCCATGTGAGAGAAGTGGAGGACCAGACCCCTCTGCTTGAGAGTTGTGTCTGAATGGCTGTTCATCCCAGCTGCCTGGAAGGGTTCCACACTTGCCGTATGGAAGGCTGAGGCGAGACCCCAGCTGCCTAGAGGTCCCCGGAATCGCTGCAACAGCATAGCCAGCCTGCAGAAGTGACCAGCCACATTTTGCACAAATCCTGGCCCTGCTGGAAGCCAATTGATGTTTTTCCTGAGCTGCACGGTCTGGGCTTCTGTGCCTGTCCCACTAGAGCTAAGGAACCTTTCGGCTTCTGCTGCCGCCCCCAGGAGGTCGAAGACCCTCTTGACATGCTGGATCCTTACCACTTCGTGTCCACGCTGGTCCTGGGCTGCAGGCATCCAGCCTCAGGAACCAATCAAGACAGAAGATGCCACGCGGAGTTTCCACTATGAAGACAATGTGTCCCCGGGGGCAGGAAGCACTTAGTTCATGTTTGCATCACGAGTTTGCAAGTGGCCCCCAGAGACCCTGCTCGGAGCCAGGCCCTTCGGACCATGCTTTCACCAAGTCCCCAGAGTAAGTCTTCCTCAAGATGCCTGGGGGCCCATCCCCATCCATCACAGGAGTTTGCTTTTGCCTCTGTTTTGGGATTACCCATGAGATTTCATTTGCAAGAAAAGGGTTCCATTGCTTTAAAAATGTCTGTGGAAACCACATAAAAGAGGATGCAGGTTCAAATCATCTGTGTAAACTCTTAAAAGTCATTTGAGGCTCCTGACTCTAGAGGAAAAAAAAATTTGCACCAAGAAATGTAGAGCACCAAGAAATGCAGAGAGCTCATGCCCAGGAGGTCCCGGGACCCACATGGATTGCTAGGCAGCTCACCCTCATCTCCTCAGCCCCTTTCCTGGCCATGCGGGCTCAGCCTGGACTGAGCAGCTCTTCCTCCCTCTGGTGGATATGATCTGGTGAAGCTCAGATCCACCTCTACCATTGAGATGTCTACAGCTTCCACTGGGAACCCAAAGTTCTGAAAATAAGTATTTTTTTCATTACAAAATATATTGCTGAAAGAAAGCAAAAGAACCATCATAAAAATTAGCATAGTACTTAAAAAAAAAGACACTTTTTCTCCTAGATGAGCATAAAATGTAAGCAAAGGAGAATTAGGTTTAAGGTGCATGGAAAGATGGTCCTTCCTTTGGCCTTTCCTTGCAGACAGCATGGTTCCTCGGTCATGTGTCTGAGAGCTGAGGGGCAATGGGGAAAAAAAAAGTACCAGGAGGCCAGGTCCAGGACTGCATTTCTGTGAGAGGCAGAATAAAATAGTGAAGGATCCAGATTAAAAAAAATAATAATAAATGTTTGTTAGAGTGTCTGAACCAAATTTAAGTCATGAAGTAAATATCTTTATGTGGTAAACTTCTGAAAAAGCAAGCAGAAGTATTATCTGTTCTCAAAGAGAAGTCGGTCTTCTGACATCTTTATTTTATTATTAATATTTTAGGATAGCTTTAATTTCAGCTCCATGTAGGGTCCAGATGGAATTCACTGCCTTGCAGCAAACTCTTTCCCTTGTCAGGACCAGCAGACAGGAATACCTTTAACTCTGGGATTCCCTTTCACTTCATCCCACTTTTGTCCCTCAGTGCTTCCCATTCCAAAGCTCCATCCCACAGTCAGAAACACACCTGATTCTAATCCTTCAACCCAATGTGACATCAAAATTTCCTCCTCACCTGCTGGATGTTTCAAACAGACTAAAAGTCGGAGATTCATTATCTCCACTTTAGCTCATGGACTCAGAGAGGACGTGGGTGCACATTTAAGCAAACACAGCAGTGAAATGGCCTGAAGCAGCAAAAATTTCCCGCCTGGGGCCTTTCAAACCCTCCATCCTCCAAGAGAGAGAGGAGCCCTCCTGCCAGGCCTCCACGGCCCACAGTGGGTGGTTCCTGCTATTACTGGGCAACCAACGTCCCCATCCCCAAACCTAACTGCGTGGCTGTGGCCTCCAGACACCCAGGAAGGCAGTGGCCAAGAGACACAAGGAGGCGGCCGCATCTCAGATCTCAAAGGAAAATGGGTAATTTGTGGGACGTAATTTTCCTGAGAAATAATACAAACAATTTTAAACTCTCATAATGATAGGAAAGGGCTTCTCTGATGACTCAGATGGTAAAGAATCTGCCTGCAATGCGGGAGACCCGGGTTCGATCCCTGGTTTGGGGAAATCCCCTGGAGAAGGGAACAGCAACCCACTCCAGGATTCTTGCCTGGAGAATCCCATGCACAGAGGAGCCTGGCGGGCTATAGTCCATGGGGTCGCAAAGAGTCGGGCACGACTTTGTGACTCACACACACGCACGCGCATGCACATGCACACACATACTAGAATTCAAACTGTTTTGTAGTCAGTCTCTTGAAACTCAGCTTTCTCTCCCTGGGACAGCCTCGTGGCCCAGCAGAAGGGGCTTCCGTCCCCCAGTCCCGACTGGTGGAAGCTCAGCTCACTGCAAAGGGACCGACGTGACCCTGTGTGGAGCTGGAGTAAAACCGTCCCTGAAATAATAATAATAAAACAAATAATTTTGAAGACAGGCTTCTCTTTGAGAAGGAAACACTACACGATATTAATGGGGTTTCTCGGATTGCCCTAATCCCAAGAGTTTCCACTAGGATTTCCTGGCACTTAACCCCCTACATATACACACATGCACACACAAACATACACACATGCACACATACACAGAGATGCACTGAAGGGAACAACTTCCCTCTCTCCTCCCAACCCTCCACCCACCCCCCACACCTGCACAGGACATCACCTCCCAACATAGCACAGACGTGGAAGGGAAGGCGCCCAGACTGAAGATCTGAGGTCCATGAAAACAGCTTCAGGGTTTCCAGGTGGTATTCGGTAGAGAAATCACTTCTATCAGAAAAGCTCTAACTTGACCCATGACCTGAACCTCAATGTCCAGAGGTCCAGGGGAACCAGGCAGGAAAAGGTCACTTAAGGAGAAAGTTCCCAAAGCCGCAGCAGCCAGAGGACTTGAGGCAGCTCTGCATGGGCCTCCTGGCCAGTCCCCCAGAGACACCCACACTGGGGCAGTGGGCTGAGGTCAGGGGTCTCGACACTCTTAGTTCAGCAAGACTTCTGCTGGCATCCAGACACAATGTGGGGACAGACGCAGACTGCATGCCCCGTGTGGTTCTGAGAGGGTGGTGGGCCCTCCAACAGCTTTGAGAGTGCTGAGGGAGCCCAGATGCTGGGCAGTACATCCCCGACCAGACAGATCCCTTCTGTCCAGCTAGGCCTCATTCTTCCCAGACACTCAGGCCACTAACCGCATGCTCCCCACCCAGCTGTGGAGCTGCAGGGGCAAATCAGAGCCCTTCACCAAGTCCTCTTCTGCACCCCTCTTGGAGCCCTGAGGCTCTCAGTGGTCTCTGCCCCACGGGACCCAGGGAGAGGTGACCAGCCCGTCCCTCCACTCTGTTCCCCGGGCACCACCCTCGGCACCAGCTCCTCCATGGGACTCTAGATGGGGGGCAGCCCTGGGCAGCAAAAGCCACCGCTGCCACTGCTGCTGCTAAGTTGCTTCAGTCGTGTCCGACTATGTGCGACCCCATAGATGGCAGCCCGCCAGGCTCCCCCGTCCCTGGGATTCTCCAGGCAAGAACACTGGAGTGGGTTGCCATTTCCTTCTCCAATGCATGAAAGTGAAAAGTGAAAGTGAAGTCACTCAGTCACGTCGGACTCTTAGCGACCCCATGGACTGCAGCCTACCAGGCGCCTCCATCCATGGGATTTTCCAGCCAAGAGTACTGAAGTGGGGTGCCATTGCCTTCTCTGGCAAAGGCCACAGGGGCCTTGAATTTCTCCCTGCACCCAACCTATCACCTAAAGGTGACTTGTGGTTTGCTGCCCATAGGCAGTCCTGAGGCCACACGAGCTTTGGGGTGGCCCAGCTGCCAGGAACAAAACATCCACAGCAGACAGCTATCGGGGAACAAGTTTCTCTCTGTGATTTTGGGGGGCAGTCAGACCACAGCATAGAACTCAGGGTGCCTGGTTCACCTTCCCAGCTTAGCAGGAGTGGAAGCAAGGATCCCCTGATGCCTTGATTCACTCTGGGAGGCAAGATCCTGGCCCATCCTCCCCAGGGACTTCACGGCCCTCCCCAGGGACTTTGTGGCCCTCCCCTGCCCCCAGCATCCTCCAACTCCCACTTTTCTTTTTGGAAAACTTGAGACCCTCAGATCTCCCTTGAGTGGCTCTTTCTCCCACCATGATAAGCAAACAAGTTGGTTTCGGATGTCTCAGGAGACGCGGACAGGATCTGTTCTTGGATTTGTTTATGTATTTATTTTGTAAATTTATTTATTTTGGCTGTGCTGGGTCTTCGTTGCTGCGCACAGGTTCTCTCTAGTTGCGGCGAGTGGTGGCTTCTCTCTAGTTGCGCCGTGCGGGCTTCTCATTGTGGTGGCTTCTCTTGTTGTGGAGCATGGGTTATAGGCACGTGGGCTTCAGTATTTGCAGCGCGTGGGTTCAATAGTTGTGGCTCCAGAGCACAGGCTCAATAGTTGTGGTGCATGGGCTTAGTTACTCCTCAGCACGTGGAATCTTCCTGGATCAAGGATCAAACCCATGTCCCCTGCATTAGCAGATGGATTCCCACCCCTGGACCACCTGTGACGTCCTGCATTTGTTTTAGTGATAAGAAAGAAAACAAGCTCTTGGAAATAAAGTGCCCTCCAGCACAGGCAAAGGCCAGAAAAGGCCTGCACACAGCCCAGCTCCTTCTCCTGTTCCCACATCACCTCGATAGGGCAAGGATATTGGTGGCCGGATGTCAGGTGGCCAAGGTGGCTGAAGATGGTGCCACATAATACTGGGGTCTCTTGCACACAGTGGGGAGCACAACTCAGGGGCTGGACCCACAGCCCACCTTAGAAGGGCTTCGAGGTCTGCACTGCACCCCAACCACCCGGGCTGGCGGGCTGGCCAGCCAGGCATCAGAAAACCCACCACCACCAGCACATTCCGGGACAAGCAAGGGGCTGCATCTCCCCAAAGCGAAAGCAGACAAAGGCTAATCTCCTTCACAGAGTTGTTAAAACAATGCCATTTTATTAGCGGATGAGCAAATGGATCACCACCCAGCAGCCCATCCTTTAGAGCCAGCACTTAGAGGACGAGAACCCAGGGTTTCCGGGCAAAGCTCAACGTGTTCTTTTGCTTTCGTTTCTTATGTCCCAACTTGGACTAGCCCCTCCCTACTGCCCACCCCCGTGTCAGGGTTAGCGGTCTGCCAGGGCTGGGATTCAAAACGATGGCTATGCTGTGTCCACTGCCCTGCTCTGCCCTGATCGTTGAAAGCCCATCCCTCCCTCCACGGCATTTAAATTAAAAACGGATTGGCCTTTCAACGGTAGCTTCCAAACAATTAGATACAATTTTCCCTTTGAAAATGAGGATGAGGAATTCATTTTAGCACTTCTTAAATTTGCAAAAGACTTATTTAAAAAATAGAGCAAATGATTTTGCATCAGAAAACTGTTGCATTTTCACTCCCCAGAGCACACTGACCGTCTCTGGGGCGATGAACAAGGTATCAAGTCACAGTACCAGTTATCATTTACCAGAACCTATATTTTTTCCCTCTTAATTAAGGAACAATTTTTATTTTTTATTAGAAGAAGCCACTTAAGTGTGATGAAGACAATTTGTGACCTATAATTTATATTTTTAAAAAGTCTAGCTAACTGTATCTTATATATTTTTATATTATATGTGAATATGATAATTTATAGATAATAAATATATACGTAACATCCAGGTACAAACTGTACAACTAAGAAAGAGAGGGGTATACAGATGATTTTTAATGTTGAGCTGCTGGGAAGGTGACAGAATATATACATAAAGACAGAAAGTGAAGATTTAGGCACAGGCTGCTCCAGCCACACATAAGAAGAGAGCGACATGGCAGATCCAGGGGTGACAAGCCGCCTCCCCTCTCTCAGCCAGAGGAAGGGATGTCTGCTCGTTCCTAGAGCCTGCGGGTGGTAACAAACCCTGAGCAGCGCCAGCCCCTTCCTTCTGCCCTTAAACAGCCAGGCAGGCAAAGGAAAATAAAGACCTGCCCACACTCTGAGCAGCTCCAAACACTTGCTTCGCAGCTTCATTCTGGAGCATCACCTGGGCTGTTTCTTAAAATCCAAAGCTAACCCCTGTGCCAGCCTCAAGTCTCTGGTGTCCACAACTTTCTCCGAGAGAGAGGGCCGGCGTTAGGAGAGAGCAAGCAGTGAGGAAACACCATGACACCTACCAAGGTCTTGAGGCAATAAGAATGCTGGCCTCATCACCTTGCGGAGCCCCGAAAAACACCCAGGGATAACCCTCGGTCCAGCGTCCTCTCTCCAAAGGCAGACTGGCAACTGGGCGAATTTGCTATTCAGCAAGATCTCAGAGCAATTCAAATTCCCCTTGCTGTGTGCTTCTCTCATGAAAAGCCCCTTGTGTGCCACGCGAAAGCCTTCACAAATTCAAGCACAAGTGAATTCCAAAATCCAGGAAGGAGAGAGCTTAATTTTTTTTTTTTAAGATAAGCACCTATATTACTCAAATACGCCTTTAAAGTTTCTCAAACTGATCAGGAGTGGGGAGTGGGGTGGGGGGTGGAAACAAAGGCCAGTTCGCTTATCACTTTCATGATTTTCATTTGCTCCTGGAAGGGGAGAGCCGTGGCCTATATTCAACATACTGGCTGGTGGTCTGCAATCTAGTTCTTTCTACCCAGTGTAGGTCAGATGGAGTTTTTCACCTACTTAAATTTTAAAATTCTAAGATTAAGGTGGAATGAAAATTGTGGAACTCAAAGTCTTTATGTTTGAAAATAGTATCTGTTCTTGCGAAACTGACTTGGTATTAAAAACAAAAACAAACTTAAGGAACACTAAGGAGAAAATACATGCAAACTGTCTGCCATTATCGATTTGAAATATTTCTTTGTCTTAAAGAATGTTGTTGGAAGAAAAGAAAATGATGTTCATTTTCTTATGAACGTGGCCCATACTGAATCCAGTTTTTCTCCCGCAATTTCTCTGTCTTTTGTTGAGAACGTGGCCTTGTATTTGTCCCAGCTCCGTTCACCTACAAGGAGCTGTCTCTTTGTGTCCAAAAGGGTCAGGCTAAACACAGTTAGAATCCCAAGGCCCCCTTGTTGGTGTCGGCCGCCCATGTTCAATCAGGTCTAGCCGTTGCAAAGAGAACTGAGATGCTGAACAAGGTCTTAACTCGGGATCAGTTCTGTTTGGCATTGTTATTTTTTAAAGCCGTTTAGAGCAGACATTTATTGGCGCTAGTAAAGTCAGCTGTTGCTGTGGTTTCCTCCGCTCTCAGACTCTGAAACCAGACAGAAAATTCCGCCTTGCCACACAATCCAAGGACAGAGACAGTTACACAGTGCTGGAGACACTACTGTTCAGAGACAGGCCTGGGTACCCAGATGCCAGCCTGTAAACAAAAGCAGGTCTGCTCTGAGCCTGGGAAGAGACCAGGGTTCTTTTTCCCGGGGGCATAGGCTTCTGTTTCCCTCCTGTGAAAATCCTTAAGACTCAGCCCATCCTTAAAGCCCAGTTAGCCCTGGGGTCTGAATATGTCCCACCAAGGGGCACACAGTGAAAGGCTGGGGATAAACCAACATCAGGAATGTTTAAGGGACTGCAGTAATAATTTGGTTTCCAGGTGGGTCAGTGGTAAAGAATCTGCCTGCCAGTGCAGGGGATGCGGGAGATGTGAGTTTGATCCCTGGGTCAAGAAGATCCCGTAGAGGAGGAAACGGCAACCCACTCCAGTATTCTTGCCTGGAAAATCCCACAGACAGAGGAGCCTGGCGAGTTACAGTCCCTGGGGTGGAAAAGAAGTCGATCACAACTAAACACACACACACAGTAATAATTTGTCACCGGCAGAGAAGGGAAGGGGCCGGCGGTACCGTAACTGCACAGCTTGTGCCCTAAGCAGTCAGGAGACTCAGTCCCACCTCAGCCCGGCCTTTGTCCCAGGAAGTCGCCTGACCCCGCAGACCAGGAAGATACCCCGCAGACCAGGAAGATACCCCGCAGACCAGGAAGATAAGGCCTTTGTGCTGCTGGGAACAGGTCGTAAAAGTGCCTGCCGCCTTTGTGTGGACCAGGGCGGATCCGCGGAGCCCTGTGCCCTTAGCGAAGGCAAGGCAGCCCGGCTGAGTTTGGAAAACTTCGTGCGCTTTCCCCGTTCGCAGCTGTGCCCCTTCCTCCAGATGGAGGCAGGTCGGGGACACACGCTGCCCCCAGTCGAGCCGCAGGCTCTGCGATCAACTCTAATGTAGCTATTAACTCAGCCCTAGCTGCTCAAAGTCCCGGCGGCCCGGGCCGACTGCTCTCCCGCTGCGTGTCCGGTGCTCACGCCCCCTCCAGGCGCCGGGACCACCGTCTGTCCCGAGGAGCAGGACCGGGTAGGGGGCGCCAGCCGCACACAGAACTGCTTTCCTTGGCGCGCTAGACCCACCGGCTGGGAAGGGTCGGTTCCCTCCAAGGGGGTCCGAGAACTGAGTCCGCAGCCCTCAGAGCTGGGACGGGGTGGGGGGTGCATGGTGGGGTGGGAGGGGGGAGCGAGGGGGCGTCTCAGAAGATCCGGCAGTCCTGGAGGGGCGGGCAGGAGGCGAAGGGCGTTGGGGATGAGACCGGAGTAAACTCCCAGTTCGGAGGTGGGAGGGGATGTCTGCAGGTCCCGGGCCCTTGGAGGGGTTCGGGGGAGGGGAGGGAGTCCAGCGATCCTAGAAGGCGGGTGGGGTCCCCGGGGAGACCTAGTGGCCCTCTGGGGAAGGGGGGATTAGGGGTCCTGGAAGGGTGGGTGGCCCTCAAAAGTGTCGGAGGGGGACGCAGAGCCGAAGGAGGAGGCGGGGCGGTGAGCCGCGTCAGCCCCGGAAGACCGGCGGGAGCAGAAGTCCAGCATCTGGGGACACAGGTCAGAGCGCGCCGCCGGCCTGTCATGTTCCGGGCCCTCGCGGGGCGCAGGCCTAGCCGGGGAGGATGCTGCGGGCGGGTCCACATTGCCCTCTAACGGAGACCCTCGGGAAGCCGCCGGCAGCCTGCACGCAAGAACAGAGCGGCGGCGGGCGCATTAAGCCTGCACTTGCTGGATGCGCTGGGATGAGTGCGATTATGCCTGTTTATTAATAAACCGTGACTCCCCGGCGGTGCGATGGGTCAGGAGCTCATCCTGGCTTTGTTCCAGCATGAGATGCACTTTGTGTCTGATTCTAAAATACAGTGGCTGTGGTCTGACTTAAAAATATATATATTATTTCAGCCACTGAGTAATTTCTTTTAAACTTTATATTTTGTACTGGAGTGTAGCCAGTTAGCAATGTGGTGATAGTTTCAGGCGGATAGTGAAGGGGCTCAGCCATACACACATGTACCCATTCTCCCCCAGACTCCCCTCCCAGCCGGGCTGCCACGCGACAATCGAGCAGAGCTCCCTGTGCTGGACGCACAACAGGACCTTTCTGGCTATCCATTTTAAAGTTAGCAGCGTGTGCATGTCCATCCCAAGTTCCCTAACTATCCCTTTCCCTCATCCATCCTTCACCCCTGAAAACCATAAGTTCTTTGTCTAAGTCTGTGAGCACTGTGTAATATTTTAGATAAAATAATACAAAACTGGGAGTTTAATAGCAACTGATTTAACTACAGAAGGTGATATGGTACAGTTTCTGTGCTGCGCGGTTGCTCAGTCATGTCCAACTCTTTATGGCCCCAGGGACTGGAGTCCACCAGGCTCCACTGTCCGTGGGGTTTCCCAGCAAGAATACTGGAGTGGAGTGCCACTTCCTACTCCAGGGGATCTTCCCCACCCAGAGATGGAACCCACATCTCCTGTGTCTTCTGCACTGGCAGAAAGATTCATTATCACTGTGCTAGTCTCCATCTAAAAATCTCATCCTTATTTTAGCGACATGCCAGGGAGGAGTTGCCAAATGAAATTACTAGCAAGTACATATTGATAAGACATCTGTACATGTGTCCTTCTACAGGTTACATTCCACCATCCACGTGTTCAGCGGGGAATTTCGGGACACCACGTGGCTCTGTTATCCCTTTGAGAGCACATTGGTGTCATTCTGGAGTTAGTTGAAACTGGTGATCTGTGAGGGCATCCACAGCTAGACTTGGACTAGGGAGAAGGGAAAGGGGCCCCACAAAAGGGGGCAAACTCAGCCTTCTGGATGTCTCCCCAGGGCATGGGGGAGGTGAGCGGGCAGTGCACAGGTCAGCCCCCAGGGGGCTTGAACCATGCCCAGCCCGACACCCAACCTCCAGGCCCTCCACCAGAAGGCGCTGAAGAACCTCGGGCAGGAATGGCCTGGAGAAGCCTCCGCCCCCGGGTCTCCCCAGGCAGATGGACTGGCCTCAGATCCTTCCCTGGCCTCCCAGCCAGTCCTGTGACCAAGCCTGGAAGTGCGCTCCTGGAAGTGCCTTGGTGACTTGTGCTCTGAAGAGAGACCCGACCTCACATGCCGTCATGGGAGGCAGTGGACTGGCCTAGCAGCAATGCAGCCTGCTGTCTGACGCTTCCAGAGTGAAGATGCAGGCTTCCTGGCGTCTGCCCTGCCCTCGTGAGTGTGGGCACCCCACCCAGAGGAGCCCCTCCCTGTGCTCCAGGGAGTGCAGGGGCCCTGGGCAGGGGCTGACAAAGGCAAGGAAGGCCTCTGTCTCTCCCAGTCTCATCCCAGACGACGCTGGTCATGCTGCCCTCCTGAGTAGCTGGAGTTTTCCAGATCATGGCCACCACCCACCTTGCAGATGGCGCTTTTTCAGGAGACACCTTGGCAAGCTACAGGGCTGCTCAGAGTACTGGGCTGGACGCTCATCCCTCAGAGCTTGCTCCAGGCTACACACTCTACCCCGACCCCACCTGACCCCTCCCTGTTTTCAGAGCTATCCCTGATCTCAGACACCCACAGCTGCTGGCACCGAGCTTGTGGCTGGCGCGGGCTCCCCTCCATCTCCCCCTGTGGGAGAGGTCTACACTCATCTGAGACTCACACCTGCTGACCTGGCACACGGGACCACCGTCTGTCTTCATGACCACTTTCATAAACATCCAAACCCACACTCAAGGGTGAAGACCCCACCCTGGCCCCAGACAGCAGAGAGTGTCTTACGTACATATTGACAAAGGAACCAGGCTCCACTTCTGATGAAAGGAGCCGCTCTCTCTACCTGATATTTCCTGCTAGGACCCGCCCTGCTCGGGAACTTCGGGGCTAATCCTCACCCATTTCCTTTTGCACCCCCTTTATCCAAAATCTGGATCAAACTAGCTAAAAATAGACTCTAGTCCTCCTGAGAGTATCCTGCCAAGTTCCGAAGGGGAACCTCTTAGCAGCAATTAGAAGGAGGTCAAGGGCCCAGCAGGGCAGGCTCCCCAATGAGCAGTGTCAATGGCGTGCGGGCCGGGTATGCACGATGTGGCTTTTAAAGCAGCCAGGCCGACAATGCTGACCCTTTCTCTCTGGTTTCTCCATCCTAGATTTATTATAAAGTCATTAAGGACATTGAGCCAGGAGAAGAGCTGCTGGTCCATGTGAAAGAAGGCGCCTACTCTCTGGGGGCAGTGCCTCCCAGCCTGGATGGTAAGCCCCCCACCCACAGGAGCAGAGGCCTGGTGCTCCATCACTTGGGCAGCATGACAGGAGCTGGGGGTTCCCCAGCTGCTGCCCATGGTCCAGCCCCCAGGCCCAAGATGGGCACAACCAATTCCTCCCAACAATTTCTCAACCTGAGCACTTTGCTTTCTTCTTTCTTGGGTTATGGGGGCCACAGCCTGAATTCAGACAGGACTTGAGACAACATGACATGCTGCCTGACATCTCTGTAGTGGGTGAGTGCTAGGGGCTCTTTTTAAACTGTATAATTATCATTAGCAGCAGCAGTATACTCTCTGCAAGACTTAAACAAAAAGACCCATTTCACAGCTTGGAAACATTCGCCCCCTAGAGCTCTGTGCCAGAGGAGAGTCTCAGTCTCAGTTAAGAGAGTGCAGTGATGCCATCCATGTGTTTGAAAGCAATGACCACCTGTAGTTAAAAGCAAAACTTCCCAGAGAAAGGTTGCTGCTGCTGCTGCTAAGTCACTTCAGTCGTGTCCGATTCTGTGCGACCCCATAGGTGGCAGCCCATCAGGCTCCCCCCGTCCCTGGGATTCTCCAGGCAAGAACACTGGAGTGGGTTGCCATTTCCTTCTCCAATGCATGAAAGTGAAAAGTGAAAGTGAAGTCTCTCAGTCGTGTCCAACCCTCAGTGACCCCACAGACTGCAGCCTTCCAGGCTCCTCCGTCCATGAGATTTTCCAGGCAAGAGTATTGGAGTGGGGTGCCATTGCCTTCTCCAAGAAAAAGGTTAAGGGAAATTTATTTGGTGAGAGGGAATATTTAGGCTTCAGAGGACCCCTCTAAGCAAGCTCTTCCAACAGGACTGCAGGAAGCGTCCCCAGTGTCCTTTCCTCTCAGCTGGTCACACAGCATGTGTCCAGTAGACACACTTCCATTCCTTGTTCATCCACACCTAGGCACATCTCTGATGATGCTTGAGAAAACCCCAGTCTCATACAGGCTCAGATTTCTGAAATCCAGATTTCTATTCCTCCATCCACATTGTTAAGCAGTGTGCCCATTCACCTTGGGATCCTGGAACCATTTTTAAGTGGCAGAGGAAAAGTCAGTTGGAGGAAGCTGCTTGGTAACGAGGCTGGTCAGTTAACTCCCTATGTGCCGTAGCTAAATAGATGGCGTGTCTTCTCTGCATGAGACCCCACAAGTGAGCCGAAGGCAGCCTCTGCTTCTCACCGTCTCTGTGGCTGATGATTCCATTCCTGCTAGAGAAAGGAGGAGGCTGGCTTTTCCCTTCCTGTCCTTCTTCCCCCACAGTCCCCCTCCACACACACACACACACAAATACTCCAAGGCTTAATGATTAATGCCACTAACTGCAAGTTTCTCTAAGGAACCACTCCAGTGTCACGGCCTGGGAGTACGGTTGACTGGGCCAGGGAGCTAGGCGTCGGAATTAGCAGGAAGCCCCCAGGAGCAGGGGTGACCTTCTCGGTCCTCAAGCGTGGCCCACCTTTGTGGGGCAGCACTTAGCGCCCGTGAGTTCTTCCAAAGGCTCTCTCTAGAGAAGGACAATTCTATAAAACAGACTCGACCCACCCTCTCCTCTAGACTTCGGTTTTAATCAGCCCTTCAGGAAAAGGAAGTAGGTGGCTAAGCTCTGGGTATCAGGGGGATGGTCTCATTTTTCTTAAAATAATTGTTGAAAAGACCTGTGAATCTTAGATAATGCACTCAGAAAGATAAATTCAACCACGCTGGGCCATGGGGTTTTGTTTGTATGGTGACCTGTCTTTCTTCCAAAAGGTTATAGAAACCTTGATTCCTGTCTCTCTTCTAATGCCTGTTCTTAAATAACTTGGGTCTGCATTTTCCTAATTTATCAAACATCTGTGGGCTAATTGCTTTCCACACACAATAGTCCAGCGTCAAATATTTGACTTTTCATACCCTTGGCTGTCAGGATCACTCCTTACCTCCCAACAGCCACCCCTCCTCAGTTAACTCTGAATCGCACAGAAAGAAAATGTAAAAATGTTCCTCACTAAGATAATTATCATAAAAAATCTTTTATCCCAGTCCCAGTGAATGCAGGGCCCCTTATCACGGCAGGAACTTGGAGTGGGCTCTTGAGGGCTTTTGAGCCTCCAGTCTGTAGATTAGCATGTAGATGCCACATAATTGTGTCCCCCTGGGTTCCCTGAAGCCATTAGGCCCTGATTTATTTTTCTGTTACATTCCTGCTTTGCCACGAAAAGTTGCCGAGGGAACTTCAGACAGACGCAAGGCTCAGACTCGACACACAAGACATCAGGCCAGCATGGTCTCAGTTTAGTTGGATTTGGGCGGAAGTCAGAGCATTTGCCCTGGCCCACAGCCCCCTCCCCCGAGTTTAGATGAGCAGAACTCGATTCTGAGTCACAATGCTGCCTGCTCTTGTTGGGGGCAGGGGCTCTGGCAGGATGACCTCCAGGTATCACGGAAGAAGGGAGGGCTGGATGGGGGGTACCTACTCTGCCAGTTCACTGCGGGGAGTGGCCCCAATCCTGTGGACCCAGGACTGGCAGCCCTCTTCCAAAGCTGCAGCTTTGTAAAGAAATTCAATTCCAATTTTCCTACAAGTGACTCAGAGCAGAGGGAAGCCACTTTCAGGTTCATTAGTTCCAGGAACTTTTTATTTTGTTTTTACTCTTTTCAGTAGAGAGGGGGAAGATTTCTCTTTCAAGAGAACTTCTTGCTCTTGGGAGAAAATAAAGAAAATCATTTCCATTAAAATATGCCTTTCTTTTGAGAATGGCTCAAAATTACTAACTTTTCCTCCTCTCCAGAAAAGGTCAAGAGGATGCAGTGTTTTTGTATAAAGCGTGAGATAGACAGATATAACATAATACAACATAACTATACAACACAATGTAGCATAATACAATCAGAGTGTGACATACTCTAGTATTTCTTTTAATTGGAGTTGTTTGTGCTGGGAAAGTGAAAACCATCCAGTCCAGGCGCATCTTTCTTGCCCCATCCAGCTTGCCCTAGGTGTGTATTCAATGCCAACTTTACCTGTGTGGAAGATGAGGGGCACCTGTCCACACCATGGCATGAGTGGGCAAGGCTTGGATGTGTCCTGTTCCAGCCTCTGTCCTTCGACAGGAACAAACTTGGGTCCCTGGTGGGATGGGGACATGGAAGGGGGCACCCTCCATCACTGGTTCCATCACCTCCAGGACACCCTTCAATGCCTCTGAAGTGAGATGCAGGCTGAATTTTCATTATAAATCCAAATTCCAGATCCAAGCTGGAAAAATAAGTTGGTCAGTGCTATGTAAAGGTGGGGTTGGCCCTTCTTTTCTTTTCAAATTTCAATTTCAGTGACTGTTTGGGGTCCAGAAAGAGTGACGTTCGTGGTAAAGAACCCGCCCGTCAATTCAAGAGACGTAAGAGACACAAGTTCAATCCCTGGGATGGGAAGATCTCCTGGAGGAGGGCATGGCAACTCACTCCAGTATTCTTGCCTGGAGAATCTCCATGGACAGAGGAGCCTGGCAGGCTACAGTCCATATGGGTCACAAAGAGTCGGACACGACTGAAGTGACTTAGCATGCTTAGAACGAAAAGAGTAAGATACGAACTGACATTTCTCACTTCCTCGTAATGCTGGTGGGAGGGCCCCTCTCAGCCTCATTCCAGCCCAGGAAGTCAGAGCAAACCCACAATAGCAGTTTTGTGGGGCCTGGGCATCCGGTTGTGTTCTAAGATGGTGTTCTTGGTTCCACTGGGAAAGATCCCGTGTTTCTAAGGACAGGGAAGCCCTGTGAGGGATTATGGAGGGCAGGGGCACTGACATGGCCTCACCATGCACATCCCACACAGGGTGCCTTTCTTATACCCTCAGCGGGAAACTGGGACTCAGCTGCCTGCCCCCAGGCACCCAGCAGAGAGAAGGGTGGGTACCAGCTCTGCCACTTCACCTCCGGATTCCCCAGGCGAGCCAGGCGGCCTGCCCTGGCCTCCGTGTATCGGGTGATAAAACCTGCGGCTTGATGCGAGGCTCGGGGGTGGAAGCATGATAACGTTCCCGGGCACCAGGCCGGCCACGTGGAGGCGGCCCACCGCAGGTGCTAAGCTCACAGCGAGCGAACACTTACCTGAAGCAGCATCCAGGCTCCCTTCTGCTTTATTTTCATTTGTTGTTATTTTTTTTAAATATTTATTTATTTGTTTGGCTGTGCCGAGTCTTAGTTGCAGCACACAGAATTTTTAGCTGTGATATGTGGGTCTACTTCCCTGACCAAGAATCGAACCCAGCCCCCTGCACTCAGAGCGCAGAATCTTAGCCGCTGGACCACGAGGGAAGTCCCCTCCCTCCTGTTTTAGAGGCAACATCTTACAGACCTGCCAGTGGCTATTTTGCCAGGTGTGTCTTTCTTGCCCACCTGACCCCTCCTGGGATCATGTTTGGGGCGCCATGGTGGCACCAAGGACCGGCCCAGGGCCTTGATGAGCTTCATCTTAGCATCTTCTCTGACTTAGCTCTCCAGACAGCCACAGTGCATCCCTTTCCTTCTGGCCTGCAGCGCTACGCGGTGGCAGGGACACCAGGCTCCTACAGGTCTTGTGTTCGTGGATGCTGGCTCAAGGGTCAGATGTGCAGCCGCCGTCCCTGCCTCCTCTGCCCAGGCTTCTGTGGTTGGTGAGGACCTGCTGGCCCTCTGGCCTCCTGCAGTCCATCCTATGGCTTGGCCTGTGTCTGGGGCAGGTCCAGGGGTCAGGGCACAGCCTTCCAAGCTCCTAACTAATCTCAGGTCCCCGCACACAGAGCAGGACTGGGCATCGTCCCCAGACTCCACAGACTCTAAGCAGGCGCTGCTTCCCTGTCTTGTTCTTGATTTCCCGCGAGCAAGACCATTCCTGACAGCTGCCTCACATTGACCAGTGGGCTGGGACACCAGGACTTGGTTGCATCTGGTCAGCACTGGGCCTGGCTCCCCCAACACATGCATGTCCCCCAGGCTCCCAGGGAAGGTGACAGCTGCCTCTCCGTGTGTACCAGGGTGTTGTCCAAGGCCCGGGGGCTCAGCCACGGGCATCTCAGGGCTGGATCCCACAGGAGTGTCTCCCTTGGGCATCCACCGGTGGGGCTGCTGGGTGTGGCCAGACCCCCACCCTCAGGGGTCTGTGGGAGCAGTGCATCCGCCCTCAGGCCTAGAGAAGCTTTCGGTCTCGAGGAGGCCTCCCTGCCTGTAGTCCACCCTGCTCTTCCCCCAAACCCTGGCCACAGTCTCATGTTGCCTAGCCAACCCTCCCTCCTCAGCAATCTGGGACATTGACGATGGCCCTTCTGCCACAAGGAGGGGGCAGGAGGCAGTCCCTCACCTCCCCCATGTCCAACCTCCCTGGCTTCTGTACCCCTCAGGGTCAGGCCCCTCCAGTTAGCATCCAGCCCAAGGTCAAGGCTCTGCCCACTGCGGGGCCCAGAGGTCCTTGATCATGTGCACGTGCACACTCTCACACATAAATGCACACATGCCCACACAGATTCACACCAACACACTAAAACATGCACAAATACAATCACAACTCAGACACACATTCAGAGACACAAACGTGTGCATACAAGTGTATATTCACCCACAAATGTGCATGCACTCGCGAATACACATGCACACCCAACACACTAACTCATGAGCAGTCATGCACACAAATGTGTACACTTAACATGCATGCATGTGTGCACACATAACACATATACATGCACAGAAACTCATCCATTCACATGTGCCAAGTAAGCACACACATGAACACACAAACATGCACAAATGCAGGCCTACAAGTGTGAAGCTACGCAGACATGCAAATTTTCATACTAGCCACAGAGAGAAACATGTGCACACATACACAGGAATACACATGACACCAGCACAAACATGAGCACAAATGCACGAAAATGCCTGCACACTCGTGCAAAAGTGCCCCGAGAAGGAGGCAGACATGCTGGAGTATTCACCCACGTTCACACACAGCTACATACCCATGCATAAGGAGCACAGGCATTCACACAGCCACTCACAAGAACACCTTTTGATTCATTTGTGCTGGTTCTCTATCCAGACCTGGGGGACACCAGATGGTCCTCAGCAGGGAAGAGGGGACCTCTGCTCTGGGGAGGAGCTGGGTCCAGGCAGCCGCAGGTGGAGAATAGCTCGCAGGTCGTTCCGCGGGACTCAGAGCTCCAAGCTGTCTGGCTTGGCAGGGTCCACAGGATGCTGCCTCATAAACTTCATAGTAGCTGCCTCCGTTTTATTTGTTTGACCTTGACAATCGTTTATGATACGCACCAGAGCCCAGCCGTCTCTCCTCCTAATTCATATACAAAGCACTTAGCCTGGCTTCCTTCTCTGCTCCTGGCCGGCGTGGGGCCCAACACTCCTCAGAATTCCTTGTGGTGGACTCTAGGGTCCCTCTGGGTCCCTGGGGCAGCCTCTCTCAATACAGGACATGAGCAGGAAGGATGCCGGAGCCTGGGGGTCAGGCCCGCGGGCTGCCCGCACCCCCTGCAGCCACCGGGCCTGAGTGGGCCTGGGTTCCGTCCTGAGTGCCTCCCCACACTGGTCCTCTCTCCCCTGCAGAGGAGCCCACGTTCCGCTGCGACGCGTGTGACGAGCTCTTCCCGTCCAAGCTGGACCTGCGGCGCCACAAGAAGTACACATGCAGCTCAGTGGGGGCCGCGCTCTGGAGGGCCTCGCTGAGGAGCTCAAGCCTGAGGGCCTGGGCGGTGGTGGCAGTGACGGGCAGGCCCACGAGTGCAAGGACTGTGAGCGGATGTTCCCCACCAAGTACAGGTGCAGCCCCTCCCCCGCCCGCCTCCCCCACCCCCAAGGGCATCACGGACAGCTGGGTCAGTTGGCCCTGGGAGCACAGGGGGATCCCTGAGAAGGGCAGAGGTCAGCCTTGGGCCCTCCAGCCTGCCCAGGCTGAGAAACCCAAGGCTCTAAATGGCGGGAACGCGGCCCACTCATCTGCTCTTGGGGACAATGCAGGCCCACGAGCTGGCAGCTCACACCCTGACCCTAAAGGCCTGGCCCCTGGTCAGAGCTTCCCCACCCACAGAGGATCCTCAAGGCGCCCACTGGAGCCACTGCTGCACTCCCCCATCATATCACCAGGGCTGAACTGTGGGGACAGATTTGAAGGAAGTCAGGAACACAGGCCAGGCCCCCAGATATGCAAGGGTCAAGCCCCAGGACCATTTCCAGGGTGAGGTCCAGGGCCAGGCTGGGGGACACTGCCCAAGGGGTTCTGGAGTGGCCTGACCCTCTGGACACATGCAGACTCCTTCCCAGACAGTGGATGTGGGCAGGAAGGGTCCCTTCACCCCCGACCCCAGGTACCAGCCTCTGTGTCCCATGGAAGCCTCCACCTGTCCCAGGGGACTTCACGGATGTGGGCACTGATGTCCAGCCAGCCATGTGATGGTCGGACGCAGCCTCCCAGGCCCCAAGGCAAGGCAGGAGTCAGGACTTGGGAGCTGGGGACCCCAGGGGGGAGAACCAGGCCCTAAAGTCCCCAGGCTTCAGGGACCGGTGAAGACCTTTACAACCTGTGCCTGTCCTCCACCTCTGAGGATTTCCTCTGGGGCAGCCCCTGCAAAGTCAGAGTGAAACCCCATCAGGTCACTAACTGGCTGTAGGATGGAGGGGAATTGAATGCCAATCCCGTCACAGCCCCCTGGGGACGGGAAACCCTCCACCCAGAACGGATGACTGAGAAAATAAGAGTTTGGGCAAATCCTGACCGAGGCCCTTGGCGGTAAGCACTGCTCAAGAGGACCTGTGTTTTCTTTACATAAACACATAAATCACAATTAACAACAGGGAAAAGATACAATCTGCCGGGTGCTGGAGAACCAGGCGTTTCTGATCTAAATGGATGGCTGGGCCCCGTAATTAACGGGCTGTGATGTATTGCTGCTTTGCTCATGAAGATTAACGGTCATACCTGGGACAGGAGGAGAAGTGGGGCATCCCCCGAGGTGGTGGGGCGGGGGCTCCAGGCGGCCTGTTCATCCCCAGTTCACCCCTCCCCACAGCTGTGCCTGCCTTCCCATCACATCTCACTTGGAGACCCCTTGCTCACTCCCGCCACCCCTTTGGTGCGTGCGTGGCGGGGAGTCTTTCAGTCTGGCTTGGCCGGGGGCCATGCTCTGGGCACTCAGAGGGGTGGCCTTGGATTTCCTGGGCCGCACCCCAACTCCGGGGCTCCTCTGGGACTTGTAGCAATGTTGGAAGTTTCTAGACCCATTTTTTGTTAGGCCCAAGGTTAGCATCAAGGGGAAGTTTGTCTTGAAATACAGAAGTGTGAGCTGGGACCCCGCCTGGTTCTGGACGCCTGGGGGTGGTCTTGGGTGAGGGCCTGAATTCCATCCATGCCCTGGGTTCCCCCTGCCATCCAACATGGGAAGGCTGTGCCTGCTGGTCCACGCAGTTGCCCTGTCCGGGCAGGAGGCAGACAGACTGGCTGCCAGGCCTCTCTCTGCTCTCGGAGCAGGAGGTGGCAGGGGCTCTGAGGGGCAGGGAGGAGGCCCTACCCTCCGGGCCCCTGGTGATCCCGATCTCCTGCGTGCAGCTTGGAGCAGCACATGGTCGTCCACACGGAGGAGCGAGAGTACAAGTGTGACCAGTGTCCCAAGGCCTTCAACTGGAAGTCCAACCTCATCCGCCACCAGATGTCCCACGACAGCGGCAAGCGCTTCGAATGTGAAAACTGCGTGAAGGTAACCGGGCTCGCCCCGCCGGCCCCGCCCGAGCCAAGACGCAGAGCACGCATGGGGACCATGGGCCCCCAGTCATTCGAGAGGAAGACAGGAAGTGTGTGGGGCTGCACAACGGGGAAGGAGAGGGCGGCCAGACCAGGTCCTCTCGTATTCCCACCTACATGGCAGGACAGACTCCTGGGTCAAAGACCCGGAGCTTAAAGCTTCTGAGCTCCTGTCTGGAGCACCCTCAGAGCCACAGTTCTCTTGAGAATTATTATTGAAGAACCAGAGTCCAGGGAGGCCTGACAGCCCACCTAAGGCCATCCAGTGTGTCACTGCCCCAGCAGAGACTGGTCCAGCCAGGCTCAGGGCGGTGGGCAGAGTGCCCAGTGAGACCCCCCGTCCCGTGACCTGACCCGGGGTCCACAGGGAGCAACCGACAGGATGTGACGCGCCGGAGTCTGTGTCCCCAGGTGTTCACGGACCCCAGCAACCTACAGCGACACATCCGCTCCCAGCACGTGGGCGCCCGGGCCCACGCCTGCCCGGACTGCGGGAAGACCTTCGCCACCTCCTCAGGCCTCAAGCAGCACAAGCACATCCACAGCACCGTCAAACCTTTTATATGTGAGTGAGGGGCCCGCCCGGCTCCCCCCTCAGGTCCCTCCAGGCGTGCCCAGGGTGGGGGAGTGCTTGGGGGGTCAGCTAAGGGGGTGAAGTCCTCAGGCTCTTCCCTGCTTGTGGGACCCCATCTGTCCAGAAAATACTTGTGGCATCTGCCAATCCCTCTGCCCAGGGGTGGCTGCCTCCTGGCGCCACTTTATCATTACCCTGCTCCCTCACACCCTCTTATTCTGGGATCCATCTTGCTCTGGCCTCACTTTCCCCTCTTGCGCCCCTTGGGTCCTCCCTGTGACTCACTCATCCAGTGGCTAGAGGTGGGCAGTGGGTAGGTAGTGAAGATCCCTGTGGTCCTGCAGAGAAGCCAGCGACTTACCTTTTCCCTCCCCGCCTCCCCTTCCCCACACACACGGGCTGCCCAGAGCTCCAGCAGGTGTGATAATATCAGTGCTTCCCACCCACCTGCAGCCTTTGGGGACCCCAGGCTGCATGCCTGTGCTAACCTGGGTGACAGAGGCCAGCCATGAGTAACTGGACCCCTGTCCACATGCCATTGACCTGCCAGTGGAGGGAGACGGAAGCTAAGCCATCACCAGGGTGGGAGGAGGGCTGCAGGGTCAGGAGGCTCTCCAGGTGCCCAAGTAGGTGTCATCTGGCCCATATACTGGAAGGTGGGATGGTCTATGGGTGACCCAAGTTCTGGCAGAGAGCTCGAGGAGGTGGGCAGGGGGTAGGGTGAGAGTGACGGGGTGCCTGCCAAGAAGGCTCATGACAGGGCGCTGTGAGCACAGAAGCCTTGAGCTTGTGGTGTGTCTGGGGAGGGAAGTAATAGGAGAGGAGTCAGAGGTCACAGGGTTAGGTCCTGGGAATCTAGTGGGCCAATGTAGGAGCATGACCCTACTTCTCAGAGTTTAGGAGATATTGAAGGTTCTTCTGTCTAGCACTGCACCAAGTCATCTCACTTGAGATTGTGCTGAGTCACTGTTCACACCATCACAGAGATGACTCATCAGCCAGCTTAACTCACCAGTGTTGTCCTGGCTCGTGGTTCACGCCAGCATTCTGCTGAGTCAGCATTCACAGGAACTTGACCTGATTCATCGTTCACACCAGCATTGCACTAGGAGTCATTCACATGAGATTGTGCTGAGTCAGTGTTCACACCAACACAGAGCTGACTCATCAGCCAGCTTAACTCACCAGTGTTGTCCTGACTCATCATTCGCACCGGTATTCTGCTGAGTCAGCATCACACGAGAGCGTCCCAACTCATCCTTCACCTCAGCATCACACTAAGGGTCATTCACATAAGATTGTGCTGAGTCACTGTCCACACGAGGTTGTGCTGAGCCACCATTTTACACACATGAGTTCACAGCACCCTTACAAAACCTGACGGAACAGGGACCACGCTGTGTCCAACCGAAGGGAAGTGACAGAGAAGGAAACAGTCTTGGCAGTGTGAAGTGACCAGGCCTTTGAGGCCCTGCTGCAGCTCCAGGCTGCTGAGCCCAGGCTGGGTGGCCTGGGTCCTCTCGGGCCCCAACACATCAATGTTGGGGGTGGGAGGAGCTAACTCTGGGGACTTGGGTCTCAGTGGTTTCACCAATGTGGGGGTCTCACAGGACTAGACTGCTCCCCCAAAGAGGCTATACTCTCTGGCTGGTCAGGCCTTTGTTGAGTAGCTGGGGCTGTGCTCCCCTCCTGCCCACTGCCCTGAACCTAGGCTTCCAGCTATCTTGCTAGAGGTGACTGAGCCCCCATCTCACCTGGGTGGTGGAAAATGCACTTCTTGAGAGTGAGTATGTGTATGTGTGTGCATGTGCACACACACACAACCCACATGCATACTTTACAGGAAAAGAAACTGCTGACCAGCACAAGCACTGGCCAGGGTTCCTCTGCATCCCGCAGGGCATGGGTACACTCCACCAGGCACTGGCCCCACGTCCAGCTCATGGTGGACTGCTTGGGCCTTTCCCAGCCCCTGCAGGCAGCCAGCTCCCTTTGCCAGCTCTGTCAGCCAACACAGGACCAGGACCCACCTCGCCAGGGACCTCAGTCTCCCAGAGGCCTCTCTGTAGCCCCAGCATTTCATCAGGACCCCTTTCTCGTGTGACTGGGTGGATGGGAAGCAAAGGTCCCAGGCTCCCTTCACCGAGGCATGGCCACTGGTCCCCGAGCCAGCCCCACCACACACACTGGGAGTTGCCCTGGGAGGGTGCCATTGCCAAGCTCAGGATGGCAGAAGCCGCTGATGAGGTGCCACGGAGCCCCACTGTGGGGGACAGAGGGCGCCACTGAGCCTCTTCCAGGGCCGGGAACGCAGCAAGGAGTCACTCGTCTGGCCCTGGCCCGGAGCCCTGAGCCAGGGAATAGCCTCTCTTCCCCGAGGGTCGGCAGTCGGCCTGAGGGTATTTATAGACCTTCCAGAGGAGCAGTGGCCCCTCTGCACCAGCCTCCTTCCCAAAAGGGCAGATTTGATTAAATGAAGCAGTGCTCTTCCCCTCAGCCTTGAAAACGTCCCGCCAAGCCAGACAGCCAGGAAGGCAGAGCCGTTAATATAAATAGATATTGTGATTAAAGAGCACGATCAGCTCGGGGCCAGCGCTCCCAGCAAGATTCGCATGACATCAGGCCGCGAGAGTGTGCGAAGAGCGAGAAACACGCTGAAATCATTGTTTCCACGGGGGGCTGCATTTAGGAAGCAAATCGTCCTGCAGAGAGAGAGAGACAGACAGAGTGTGTGTGTGTGTGTGTGTGTGTGTGTGTGTGTGTGTGTGTGTGTGTGTGTTCCTCTGTTGCTGGTTAGGAAAACAAGAAGAGAAAGAAAAACTGGCGGTTGGCTGACACTCAGCTCACCATTGGGAAAATGGCGAGACTGGGTCGCCGGGACCTGAGGGGCCTGCCGTTCGGCTCTGGCCACCGCCCTCTCCTGTTATGCACAGAGCTGGAGCGGCCTCTCCATCCCAGTCTGGGGAGGTCTCACTTTTCTCAGATGTGGAACCAGACCCCTCGGGGCTCCACTCCCACCTCCACCTTCTAGCCACCCCCCAGACTCTGATCTCACAGCCAGAAGCTCTGCTCCCAGACCTGGGGATTAAGAACCCCAAGGGACTGGGAGCAGCTCACAGGGCTGGAGGCAGAACAAGGGGGAAGCTGAGAGCATTTTAAACCTTAGGAAGTGGGCGGCCTAGCCCAGGGGGTGTTGTTTTACTCGCTTCTGCTGGAACAGCATGGCTGGCATAGTAGGGAGACCTGGTGGAGAGTGTGGATGGGCAGGTGCAGTTGCACACGTGATGGTATGCCATGTTTTTGCCCGTCTCTGGGAGCAACTTTGAAGACCTCGGTCCCACCTGACAAACTCATGGGGTCAGGAGAACACAGAGCAGCAGGGCCCATTCTCCAGTGGAGAAGGCTGAAGTAGGTAGAGATCTACCCAGGCCATCCAGGGACCCCAGGAGAGGCACAGGGACATCGTCACCAATCCATTTTGGTCACCAGAGACCAATCCCAGGGAAGGGTGCATGTGCGTAGATGTGTATATGTACACATGTGTGTGCAAGTACATGTGATGACACAGTTATAGTGCAAAGTGTTCATGAACATACATACTCATGCATGACACACTCATGTACATAAGTGCACGTGCCCATAGACCTGTGCGCATACCTATATGCATGCATACACCTGAGCGCACATGCAGGTACTCATACCCAGTGATGCACGTGTGCACACACATGTGCACACATGCACTCACACGCACACACATCCAGGTGCACGCCACTCTAAGCACCCAGCCAGATCCCCGGTGCCCCAGCCCCAGGCAGTGCAGGGTCCCCGTCGCCTCCCCTCACACCGCTGTCTCTGCCCTGCTGTCTCCAGGTGAGGTCTGCCACAAGTCATACACGCAGTTCTCCAACCTGTGCCGCCACAAGCGCATGCATGCAGACTGCCGCACGCAGATCAAGTGCAAGGACTGCGGGCAGATGTTCAGCACTACCTCGTCCCTCAACAAGCACCGGCGCTTCTGCGAGGGCAAGAACCATTACCCGCCGGGCGGCATCTTCGCGCCCGGCCTGCCCCTGACCCCCAGCCCCTTGATGGACAAGGCCAAGCCACCCCCGGTCTCAACCATGCAGGCCTGGGCTTCGGCGAGTACTTCCCCTCCAGGCCGCACCCCGGGAGCCTGCCCTTCTCTGCGGCACCCCCAGCTTCCCCACACTCACGCCCGGCTTCCCCGGCATCTTCCCTCCATCCTTGTACCCCCGGCCGCCTCTGCTACCTCCCACGCCGCTGCTCAAGAGCCCCCTGAACCACACGCAGGACGCCAAGCTCCCCAGCCCCCTGGGGAACCCAGCCCCTGCCCCTTGTCTCCGCCGTTGGCAACAGTAGCCAGGGCACCGCAGCGGCTGCGGGGCCTGAGGAGAAGCTGGAGGGCCATCTGGAGGAGGCGTACACCACCAAACTCAAGCCCCGGGGCAGCGACCTGTCAGACGGCAGCGACTTCGAGGACATCAACACCACGACCGGGACCGACCTGGACACGACCACAGGAACAGGCTCCGACCTAGACAGCGACGTGGATAGTGACCGTGATAAGACCAAGGACAAGGGCAAGGCGGCTGAGGGCAAGCCAGAGTTCGGGGGCAGCACGGTGCCCCCAGGCGCCCCAAACAGTGTGGGCGAGGTCCCTGTCTTCTACTCCCAACACTTCTTCCCGCCACCCCAGGAGCAGCTGCTGACAGCGTCGGGCGCTGCCGGAGACTCCATCAAGGCCATCGCGTCCATCGCTGAGAAGTACTTCGGGCCCGGCTTCATGGGTGTGCCAGAGAAGAAGCTGGGCGCGCTGCCCTACCACTCCGTGTTCCCCTTCCAGTTCTTGCCCCACCTACCCCACTCCCTGTACCCCTTCACGGACCGTGCCCTCACCCACAACCTGCTGGTCAAGGCCGAGCCAAAGTCGCCCGGGACGCCCTCAAGGCTGGCGGCCCCAGTGCCGAGTCCCCCTTTGACCTCACCACCAAACCCAAAGAGGCCAAGCCCATCCTGCCGGCGCCCAAGATGCCCCCCGGCCCCAGCGTCTGGCGAGGAGCAGCCGCTGGACCTGAGCATTGGCAGCCGAGCACGGGCCAGCCAGAACGGAGGGGCCCGGGAGCCCCGCAAGAACCACGTGTATGGCGAGCGCAGGCTGGGGCCCAGCGAGGGGCTGCCCAAGGCATGCCCGGCCCAGCTGCCCCAGCAGCCACCCCTGCACTACGCCAAGCCATCACCCTTCTTCATGGACCCCATCTACAGGTATTCACACGCCCCGCCCTCACGTGCTCTCCCCGGGGACCACCTCCCCTGCTTCCCCAAGCTTCGTCCCTCTGTTTTGCAGCTTCAGGAGGTGCTTCGGCTCTGGGCAGGGAGGGGTCTGTGCTGCTTTGAAGTCCAGGCCCGGCTCGGCCCTTTCCTAGGGTGGGCGCCCGGCAGGGTCTTCTGGGCACATTGGGCTCCCTTTCGCAGATGCCACTGGGAGACGCGCTGCCCTCCCTTGAACCCCACCCCCAGCCTGCCCTCAGACTCCACCCCAGAGGCCCGTCTGCTGGTGTCTTCAGCCTCTCTCTCTGGACCGACTCTCCTCCCAGGACACTCCTGGCTGTTAGGTCTGCCCTAGCATCTCTGCTTCCCTGTGACTGCCCTGTGGCCCCCTACACGGGCCCCGCCCCTCTCCGGAGCCACAGCTGGGGTTCCTGTTGGCCTAGGGGCGATCAGAGGAAGAGCCACTTATCCCCAGAGGGAGGAGGTGGAGGGAGAGAGGTGAAAGCTCTGGAAGGTTTGCAAAACATCAGCGTTCCAGCCCTCTGATAGACCTTCTGGTGAGGGGCCAACCGATTCCCCCTCCCCGGTTTCTGAGCAGGCTTTGATCAGGGGGTTTTGGCCCCCATTGCACATATCCCAGGGGTGCTGGGAGGGCTGAGCCCTCAGGAGGGAGCTGTGCCCATGGGCAGGCCTGTACGGGCCTGGAGGGGTAGGCAGCTGTGGTGCTTCAGCCACTATTACAGGTCCATGGCTCTGTGTGGGAGGGGCCCGTGTGCACACAGGTGAGTGTGTATACATGGGAATGCAGGGAGAATGTGGCCACTTTGAGGGCTCATGGGAAGCACAGGGGCCAGGCAGGGCCTAGGGATGGGTGTGTAGGTGAGGTCACCCCTTCAAAGATGCAGTGGGAGGAATGATGGCAGGGTTGCCAGTGACAGGGAGGAGGGAGCATGGACCAGCCTCCTGCTCTGCCCTCCTCACCCACCCAGTTCCCCTCGCTCCACGCTCACCCAGGGCCCTGGCTGGCCTGTGTCTGCAGCTGGTTCCATTTCCTTCCAGGTCTTGGCGTTGTCATCACAGGAAACCTGAAAAATGGTCCCTTGGGTGTTTCTTTAAGAACACACCATCCACAGATGGTTTGAGAAAGTGATCAGAGGCCTGTCACCACTGACGGTGGCTCACGGGCTTTCTGGGGGTGAACATGCCCGTCAAAGGCCCAGGGGGCACCTGCCAATTTCAGTTGAATCCATGGTGCTGGGTGTGGGGGACAGGAGATAGCTGGGGTTCAAGGGAGGAGGCAAGGAGCAAGCAGCCCTCACACAGAGGAAGGGGTGGGATTGGAGACCTAGCGAGCAAGGCTCCTGGTCAAGCCCCCCGAGTTGGAGCCAGCAGGCCTGCAAGAGGCTCTGGGTTAACTGTTTCCCTTCAGCCTCCTTGTCCACCCTGTCCCAGCTCCCCTCCCAGCCCCCAGCCCTCCTCTACCCCTCCTCCCCCACTGCAGGCCTGGTTCAGGGCTTTGGGCCTTTTTCTGGAAGTTGGCGGGGCAGCCAGTCAAGCCTGGAAGCAGAAATCGGCCACAGGGCCCCCTGACCCTCCCCTCCTGCCCAAACTTCTCTGAGACCTGGCTTGCGCCGGGCTCTTGCCCTCTGGATTTAGGGTACAGCTGCTGATGGAAGGGCTGCCTGGTCCCCACCTTCACACACAGACACCAGCAAAATGCCCGAGATATGGGGTAACCTCTCCCCACTGCCCCCTGAGCCCAGTCAAGATGAACACTCGTGGTGTCAGAAAGGTTCCCTCCAAGTGAAGGTGTGGGCAACAGTCACTGCCTGTGTAAACGTTGGCCAAGGGCTAGGGGACAAGGTCCTCCCAGCTCCTGGATGGTCCTGGGGTGACTCCAGCAAAACTCCTCAGTGTCCCCACAGGCCCCCCAGGTGTGACCATGGACACATACCCGTAACCCTCCTTCCCCCAGGTTGGAGGAACCCCAACACCACCAGGCTGATTCCCTGCCCCCGCCCCTCCAGCCCTTCTCACCTCCATGTGCTGCTGGTTCTGTGACAGGGCCAGGGACACTGTGATAACAAAAGCTGTGTACCTTGGCAGGGCGCATGTCTGCTGGGGGTCAGGGGTCAGCTGGCAGGGGCTTCTCGGAGCCAGCCTGACGGGCTGCATGAGACACAGAGGGCGGGAGAAGGCAGAGGACGATCTTCAATACCCCCTCCCTCGCTGTGAGACCCCTTCCTCTCTGCCCACACCACCCACACCGGGGGCCTTATTGAAAGACCGACCTAGCCCAGCTTTGAACAGGGCCTCTGCTAAGGCCCTGAGGTCGCCTAGGGGCAGAGCTGAGCCTAAGAGGGGTGGGAGCGTGGCCCTGGACAGACGAGGCGGCGGTCCCCGCAGCAGTGTCTGCCTGCAGGGAGGTGGTAGGACTCCCCAAGTCACCTTGTATAAATCTCGACTCCCATGGGGGAGACTGAGGTGGGCTTCATTGGGAAATGGTGAGAGGAGGAGGTTAGAGGAGGAGGGACAGCCTCCTCTTCCGCTTGCTGTGATTGGCAGTTGTACTGGCATTTTGGGAACATTCTGGAACTGTTGTCTCCGGCAGCTGTCTTGAGGTTTTAGGTAGACACTGCCTGGCTGTTGTGGGGAGGCCCTGAGACCTCCCCAGGGCAGAAACCTGCTGATCACTCACACAGCCCTGCCCGGTTGGACCTTGTTTGCTCACACACACACCCAGTTGGACAGACACCTGTGCCAAGGGCTCGGCAGAACAGGGAAGTCGGGTGTAGGTGGCAGCCCCCATGTGCCCCATGTTCCGCTGTTGGGGAGCCCAGGGACCCCAACAGGGCCGAGCCCTAGCTGGGCAAACGGGTCAGTGGGCAGAGGCTGCCGCACACGAGACCCTTAGGGAAGAGTCCTAGCTCCGGCATCAGCCGTTCATCACATGCACGGGTGCTGGCAGCTGGGTGGCTGGTGGGACACTGGGGAGACTCGAAGGAGTCCAGACCTGGGTGTGGTGTGGGGAACACATGCTCAGACAGGCACGTGCACAGCCGGGTCACAGACCGTCCTTACGGCATCAGGTAAGACATGGTCACAGGGCCCATGGAAGTTGGGCTCTGAGGTGAGGCCCCCACCTTGTGACCGATGGGGCACAGGTGGGTGCCAAGAGGGGCAGGGACCACGGCCTCTCCCTGCCCAGTGCTGGGCTGCTCAGTGGGGTCCGTAACCCTCTGTGTTGCTGTCCAGCAGGGTGGAGAAGCGGAAGGTGACCGACCCGGTGGGAGCCCTTAAGGAAAAGTACCTGAGGCCATCCCCGCTGCTCTTCCACCCCCAGGTAAGGCCAGCGGGAGCCTGAGGTCCATCCAGGCCCAGCCACAAGCCCCAGGCAGGTCTCTGCTTCCGTCCCTGCACACCCACCCATCCCTGTGAGGTTGGGGAAGATGAGACAGGGCTGGACAGGTGAGGCAGGAGGGTGGTCCTTGGCGGGGGAGCCCTAGGAAGCAGCCAGGGACACTGGCCCACGGGTGCCCCCCTCGACCCACGGCTGGGAGGGGTAGTGAATGTTGCCCCTGCAGCAGTGGGCTGCAGCTCTGATGGAGCATATCCAAACATTTGGACCATAGGGAGGATGAATAGGCGAGAGCCAGGGAGGTGTGGACGCCAGCAGCCTCTCTGGTACAAGGGACATGGGGGGCACTTAAGAGGAAAGATCAGCAGAGGAGGGGCAGTGCAGAGGGCAGAGGCAGGGAGCAGGACAGCAGCAGAGGGACTGGCATCGAGCTCAGGGGATCCCAGGGGTCGGGACAGATGGACTGCCCTCCCGGGGGATGCAGAGGGTGGCGAGGCCACCTGGCAAGACTAGAATCAGGAGTCTGGGAAAAAGAACCCCCAAGTCTGGGGAGAGGCCACAGACCCCCACCAAGCCTGCAGGCACTCTGTGCCCCTGTTCTCACCACTTGGAGCCCGGCCCTGTCCCCAGACCCATGGGCCTCCCCTGCCCCAGCCGGAGGACTCAGGACTGAGTTGTGGGCCAGCCTGGACCCAGACTCCAGACCCGGGCATTGTTCTCTCCCTCCGCGTTTCCCGCCTGGGACAAACCCGTGGTTTGTGGAACCTGCACCCCGCCTGGGTTCACAGCTAAACTTACTGCCTCCCATTGTCTCATGGGGGCCTTGGAGTTTGGTTAAGAACTTCCCCTGGTTTCCTCGGGCCCTGCTGGAAAAAGCAGGCAAGCCAGCCAGGCACATCCTGTGTTTGTGTTTGTGCAGGAGCTTGGCTGGGAATATCTGATCAGGCAAAGTGGGCTGGGCAGGTCGGACCCTCCCAGGCCTGAGGAAGAGGGACCTGGCAGGGGGCTGGCTGCCCATTGTCTCTGCTGCCAGCTCCCCCAACCGGCCACCCCTGCTACCTACCCCTGAGCCCAGATCCAGGGGGTGGGGGTGGGAAAGGTGACTAGTAAGTCCCCTGATGAAATGGTCTGAGGTGAGGCCATCACTCGAACAGGGCAGCTTCCAGCCACTGTAAAGTCTTGGGGCAGGGACCGGGGGTCACAATGCACAAAGACACCAACATGCTCTGGTCAGCTGCCTCTCATTTCTGAGGCCCAACATGCAGGTGTGCAGCCCCTAGGGGTGCAGGGAGAGGCAGTCCTACCAGGCCACTGCTCCTCACCACCTCTGGGGTCCCGGGAGCCTGGGGCAGTAGTTCTGGAACCTCCCAAGGCTGCAGCTAAAACTGAGACCCACTAGCAGATGGGCAGCAGTCTATGTGCCTAGATCCCATCATCTAGGGATGCATCTGAGGGGCCAGGCAGTGTCCATCTGTCCATCAGTGGAGACAGGCGGGCCATCCACAGCTGGAAGCAGCATGCATCTGACGGGGGAGCATGCCCATCCCATAGGAATGATGAGGCCCAAATCCTGCAACTGTACAGAGCTGGCCAGGGTCTAGGTGGCAGCCCAGGGTCAAGGGAGGCCTCAGCCATAGGATGGACCCCATCTTCTGTTTGTTAACCCCTTTCTGGTGTCTTATTGTAACCACTCAGTTGTTCCCCAGCCTAAACCCTGAGGGACTCCAGACACAATGAAAACTCTTCCTTTCTCAGTCTCATCCCAGCCTCCCACAGGGCCTGACTTGCAGCAGGCAGCCTCAAGTGGAGAGGAGAAGTGCTGCTAAGGCCTGTGTGGCCCCCTCCCTGCTTCTGTCCCCCAGCCCCAAGGCAGGCACAGGATTCTAGTCAGAACCCTGCCCACCAGGTGGAAATGAGCAGTGCCAGGAGAAAGCAGCTCCCTTCTCCGCCCCAGGCAAGCCCTTGGCGTCTCCAAGGAGCAGACAGGCAGCCCCTCCGGGCCATGTCACCACGTCTTGTGTCACGTCACGTTGGCCTCGGCATTCCATGGTTGAGTGTAGTCTTAAGCTATTGAATTTCTTTCTAGCACTTTGCCTGCAGTTATGGTCTGTTGCCACTAGGTGGTGGTGGTGCTTCGGGTTTATGAGCATTTTAAAATCTGAGATTCAGATAGCTATCTTAATTTTATGCGCTTCTCTGGTAGCTCAGTCAAGAATCTGCTTGTAATGTGGGATATCTGGGTTCGATCCCTGAGTTGGGAAGATCCCTTGGAGAAGGAAATGACAACCCACTCCAGTAGTCTTGCCTGGAAAATCCCCTGGACAGAGGAACCTGGCAGACTGCAGTCCATGAGGTTGCAGAGTTAGACAACACTGAGCGATCAACACTAACTAAATTTTTTGACCACTCCAAAAAAACCGGAACAAAAGGAATATAATTCTGTCTTCATCCCAAATTAGCTATGAGGAGTGCTAGCCAGGGATCGAGCCAGCAGGGCTTGCTGGCTGGTTTCAAAGTAAGGGGCTCTGTGATCACAAGTGTCAGTGACCTGCGTCGCCCAGGGGCTGACAGGTGATGGTCAGCTACAGCTCCCCCAGCCTGGACCCTGGACTGTGACAGGGTTCCAAGCAAGAACCAGAGCAGGGCTGGCTGCAGGAAGTGAAAGAACCCAGCCCAGTTGCCAAAAAGAAGGAGACCACTGGTTCCAATGATAGCCTGCTTGTCCATGATCCATGCTCAGTTATCCAGGATTCCCAGGTGTGGGGTGGGTCTAGGTGCGTCAAGACTGGGGGTGCAATGGAGCCCCACAGCCTCTCTCTCTCTCCTGCCAGATGTCAGCCATTGAGACCATGACGGAGAAGCTGGAGAGCTTCGCGGCCATGAAGGTGGACTCCGGCAGCTCCCTGCAGCCCCTCCCACACCACCCCCTTCAACTTCCGGTCCCCGCCCCCGACGCTCTCAGACCCCATCCTCAGGAAGGGCAAGGAGCGATACACGTGCAGGTGAGATGCCATGAGCCCCTGGGACAGCCCCAGGGAGGTGGCCGCAGGTGCCACATGGGCCCACGAGCCTGCACTTCCAGGAGAAAAGCTCGGTCTCAGCCAGGGCCCAGCATGGTAGCCGGTGGGCCCTTGTCCTTTGAGGTCATTCCCTGAAAATATCCACACGTCTCCCACCAAGCTGTGCTCCACTGAGCACGAGAAAATGCAGTCTTGGCTAGGAGGTTGGAATTTCCAAGCCGGAAGCTAAGGCTGCTGGTCCGTGTTTAACCCCAGCTCTGGGGACAGTGGGAAGCCCAGCGCTAAGGAGAGACAGCCCGTACCCGGCTGCACAGGCCTGTGCAGCCGGTGCTTTCCAGCTCCGCCCAGGCTGGGCTGGGGGCTGAGAAACTGCCTGGGGCAGGGGCACGGCCCTGAGTGGGCCAGCGTGGGCCAGCGCCAGCTGCCCGGTGGTGTATGTCCAGCCCCTCTGTGACACTCAGCTGGGCCCCAAGGCAGAGGAGAAACAAATCCAGGGTGTGCAGTGGGTACCTGCCCCCAGGTGTGGAGAAACAGCACCAGAAAACACCTGGGTGCCTGCATCTATGGCAAAGCGCCCACCTGATGGATCCCTCCCCCACGGCCTCCCCCAGGTACTGTGGCAAGATCTTCCCCCGGTCAGCAAACCTCACGAGACACCTGAGGACGCACACCGGGGAGCAGCCGCACAGGTAGGAGCCTGCCCAGCTGGGGTGGGGGAGGCAGGCTCCTGACAGACCTCCCCTTCCCCTGCCGTGGGATGGGCAGCAGGTGGGAGCAATGCGTGACCTTGCTCCAGGTCACTCACTGGGTCACTCCATCCTGGCTGTTCAGCCCTCATGCACCCGAGGATATTGTAAAGATCAGGCTTCTGGAAGGTTCCCGCCCACTGACCCCGGAGCGTGTCTGGGAGCAGCCCTTCCTCCTACCACTGGGGTGTCAGCTGGAGAGCAAAGCCAGGCCCAGGGGTGGTCTGTGTGGAGGGGGGAGCCTCAGCGTCACCACCACCCAGCCCACCTCCACCCACCTCCCCACAGCCACCGGCCATTGCTGACCCCAGCCTGGGCAGGGGACTAGGGTGAGCCCCTAAGGCAGGGGTGGGCTGGCCTCAGAGAAGGAGGCCCATGCAAACTTGGATCCTACCCAAGCTGGGGGCATCCTGAGGATTCACCTAGGTGCCCCGACCACCCTGGACGGGGAGCCCTGCCTGCCCCGACCTTGTTCCTCGGTGCCTCGTCCCCTCCCTACAGAATGTGGTCGCATGCATGGGAGCTGTGAGAGCCTCTACATTTCATGTTCACAACTGGTGGGGGCATCTCCCTGTTTCAAAAACTTGGAGCCTTGGGCTCAGAGACGCCCCCTGACTTGCCAGGGTCCAAGCTCACGGCCACACTTGCTGACCATTCTGGCCTTTTCCCTTGGTGCCTAGGGCATTTGTCGGGCAAGAAAAGAGCTGAGGGTAACATCCTGGCTTCCGGGGACCCCACCCGGGGTGGGGCCCGGGAGTCCCAGGGGATGGAGACCTTGAGGCAAATTGGAGGATGCTGGTCCCAATGCCAGGATGACATCCTGAGCTGTCTGGTAGACAGCAGCTGTCTGGAGCAAAGGGTCTGGCATCGTTTTACATGGGCAGCGTCAGGTTCCTGTCGTCTGGGCACACAGCTGGGAGTGACCCATGGGTCCAGGAGAGTGAGGATATATCCCCATCACTGGGCAGGGCAGCCATGGGGGTTCCTGCAGACATCACAGCCCCCAGGCCCTGTCCCAGCCGGGTAAGCGTCAGCTCACGTCGCTCACCAGTCATCTGCTCAGTGCCCTCAGCTGGCCCCCAGAACACAGCCCCCCACCCTGTTCCCCTCCAAAAGTGACTTACAACTTAACAAAGGCGGGATCGGCCTGCTTCTCTCCCGGACAAGGAGCCCTGTGTGTTTCTGTAAGGAGAACCAACTTCTGGACAGGGTTGCGTATAAGAGCCCCTGGGGGTTCAGGTCCATGTTTATAGAAGGATTTAATTATCATCGATTTCTTTTGCTCTTTCAATCTGTGAGTTTCGACGCAAGTAACAATAATTGCTTTGAAAGTTGGCATTGCAAATCCTATCTGTTTCTAGCTCAAGGCAGCCCCACAGTGAGGAGTTTGGGGTGTGGGCTTGTCTTGTGACGTCACTGGGGCATCTGGCCTCGCTTTGGGAGTTGGAGGGCTTCAGTTGGAGGAAGGAAAGTGCAAGGCCATCTACAGAAGGCCATTGCTGGCACAGGCCAGGTCACCCTAGTGACGCCAATGAAAACCACCGCTGCCTGTATGTACCCCACATGTGTGCACTGCGTGTGTGCCCACAGAGGCCCGGCTGATGGGTGGGTGCCCCCACAAGCAAGAGAAAGACAGATCGCTTAGTGTGACACACAGTGGGCATGACCCCTAGGGTGACAAACCTCTGCCCAGCTGGGCCGGTGTCCTAGTTTAGAGATCTTTGAGTGAGGCTGGGAGATGAGGGGCAGTTGAAGATGTTTTTTCAAGCTCCAGCACATAGGGCTTGTTGAGATGTGGGAAAGAGGGCGTTGCTTCCTCTGTCCTGGCAACCTGTCAAGGGTCCCTCCAGCACTGCCCAGAGTTGGGTGGGGGAGTCTTGAATCCCACTCTGGATGCATGTGGGCTGACTGTGGGCTCCTGGCAGGACCTGGGACTCCGGCTCTAAGGATGCTCACCCCCTCCATCGCAGATCATTTCCCCTGTGGCTCCCCATCCTGCTAACTGTGTTGAATCCACATGCCCAGCAAGGTCCTATTACCATTCCCATCAGCGCTCCAGGTGGCCCATACGTGTCTGTTCTTTGTTCATTATATTGTTAAGCCTGAGTTACAAAGGGCTTCCCTGGTAGCTCAGCTGGTAAAGAATCTGCCTGCGCAGGAGACCCTGGTTCGATTCCTGCATCGGGAAGATCTGCTGGAGAAGGGATAGGCTACCCACTCTAGTATTTTTGGGCTTCCATGGCAGGCCACAGTCCATTGCGTCGCAAATAATTTGACAGGACTGAGCAACTAAGCACACGGCACAGGGTTACAAAAATCTCTTCTATCTTTCCTTTCCTGGTTTTTACAGTTACCTAAAGCCTATCTCTCTCTGGTGGCTGGTGCGGCCCCACTAGGTCCCAGAGTGGACACAGCCGCCACCCCCCACCCAGGGGCCATTTCACTCTCCTCGCCAGGTGCTGTGTCTCCGACGCTGCTGGCTTCCCCAGGGCGGGGGCAGACGCGGTCACAGCAAGGTCCCCTGGCTGCCCGCTGCCTCGGCTGGCCAGTCTCTGCTCTCCCATTCCCGTTGGAGTGCGATGGTGTGCTATTTTATACAGCACGGCCATAAATTTCACTAGCCACTTGTCAGCTTATTTACGACGCAAATTCCAGCTGCTCCGAGAGCCTTGCTCCTCGCAGCCCCGGGCTCACCAGTACCCTAAATTTCACATGCACTTCTCTGGGCCATTTATTTAGATTAGAACTAGGAGGGGGCCAGATTCAGAACCCTGTGACCAAGTTGAATGTGTGGCTGCTCTCCTGGCCCCTCCCGCCAGCAGAGGTTGGGGGAGTGACGGTGCTCAGGCCTGCGACCGAGCTCCTCATTCAGTCCTGTTTCTCGGTCAGCGGTCCCCCTGCGCAGAGATACTGCACGGCCACTGCTGGGGCTCAGAGAGGGCCCCTGCTTTTCCAAAGATACAAGAAAGGAAGGCTGAGTGTGCAGACATCCGTGTAGACTGCGGCAAGCACCCCGTGCAGCCTGTGGGGAGGCTGTTGGGTGGGCTAGGGCCAGCTTGGCCTTGCACTTGCCCTACAGGTGAGCCTGGCAGCACTGGGGGGTGAAGGTTTCTGTGGGTTTGAGGGTGTGTTGGGGACAGAGTTGTGGAGCAAGATGGTGCAGGCAGGGACGTAAAAGCCCTCCTTCTTGGACTATTGAGAGGGGGTCGCTGGGTCAGAGCACACCTGAGCATTTCTGCTCAGCCCAGTGGGGAGAGGGTTGAAGCCCCAGTCCCACTGCTCTGTCACCCCGGCTGAGAAGGACAAGACAGCCACCCTCCTGGTGCTGGCAACTTGGACGGAGGTCCAAGTCAAGGCTGCTGAACGTTAAGCGACTATGGGAGGACCGAGGCCCCCCGTCCTAGGGGCTCCCGGGGGCCCGGTGGCAGCTCAGCTGGCCCAGCAGCCCAGCCCCAGGGCCAAAGGGGTGGCTGGAAGGAACTCGGGGGACTAGTGTGTGGATCAGACTAGTGTGTGGATCACGGGCAGCTCTTAGCCCACCTGCTGTGGAGGCATCCAGCACGAGCCTGGCCTCAGGCAGTATCTGGAAGCCTCCGGACTGAGTAAATGAAGCCCCGGAATCACATCAGGGGAGCAGTCTGGGCTCCTCCAAGCAGGGCCCGTCCCACAGGTATTATCCCCTGGGTTCAACTGTTAAGTCACTCAGTTGTGTCTGACTCTTTGTGATCACATGGACTGTAGCCCACCAAGCTCCTCTGTCCATGGGGATTCTCCAGGCAAAAATACTGGAGTGGGTTACCATTTCTTCCTCCAGAGGATCTTCCCAACCCAGGGATCAAAGCTAGGTCTCCGCGTTGCAGGCAGAGTCTTTACCATCTGAGCCACCACTGAAGCCCTACAGGTAGGGGAGAAGCCACCCACGAGTGGGGGTGGTAATTTGGGGGCTCTCACCCTCCCACCACAGAGAGCTGCCACCAGCTTTGAGCAGGAAAAGCTCAGCCCCGGGCCCCAGTGGCCAGCCTGCGGGTGTCAGTCTTCCTGTCTCAGGGACCCAGGAACATTGGGTTTGCCCAGACTCTCCAGGCAGGGTCATCTTCTGAATGTCAAGTGTCAGACCAGCACCTCTTAAGTGGGCAGGCAGCACTGGGGTGAGAGGCCAGGGCCCTGGAGTGCCCTCAGACACGTGTCCATCCACATGGCTGAGTGCTCGTGACCACCACACTGTGCTGGAGCGCGGCCACCAGCCCCCACAGGAATGCCAGGCTGTGTCCTTAGGACAGTTCCCCGCACCTCCCAGCCACATCCTCTGAGCGGACTTAGTCTCCCAAGCCCCACCCTGCCACACTGGCCACACAGACTCTGCCTCCAAGGGCCTTCCTGGTCAGCGCTCTGCCTCTCTGCTTGTCATTCCATGGGAGCCTGTTCCCAAAACAGGGAAATAGCTGAGCTCAGGGATGGACAAGTCAGTGCTCCTGTGCCTCTGAGCTGCGGATGGGCATCCCTAGAGAAGTTCTGAGACTAGGAGCACACGAGCGTGCCCACCGACACATGTGCACACCTACCACACCTGCACCCGTAAGCATGCACATATGGCCTCACATGTGTGCATGAGCAGACTGACACACACTTGTGTGCACCTGGAGACCCAGAGCCGGAGTCCCCCTGCCATGCCAGCTGGACGTGCTGGACGGGGTGGGAGCGGCCGGCCAGTGGTGGTGGCCTGGACCCCTGGGACAGGAGGAGGCGGCCCTGTCTGCAGAGCTGTGCTGTGGGTCCTCAGTCCCCCATGCTCCACCCTCTCTCTGGTTCTTGTTTCTTGCTGCCGGTGTCGCTTGGGCCCTCACCGTTGGTTCCCCTGTGATAACCTGGGATACCCTCCCTCCCTCCTCTGCCCTGCTCTGGGAGAAGCCCCACACCCACAGGGACCTTGCACACGCCGGCATCTCAGACTGCTCCTTGTGGCAACTTCATGCTTTGCTCTGATAAACGTGGTGTCACGATACTCAGACAACCTAAGCATCTGAGGAAAGAGCGTCTTTCTCACTTCCCGAGTGCGCCATGCAGCCTGGCAGCAGGTGCCCCCGGGAGGGCACCAAGCTAAACCAAGAGCACAGGGCTGGGGCCACCACCACCAAAGGGGTGCATGCACAGAAGGCCATCTGACGGGGCGAGGCTGGGAGCCCCCATCACCCTGGGGCAGAGAAGGACAGTAAGGAGGGCTGGTATGGCCCTGCAGCCTTGAGCCACTGCTAGTGGACTGGCAAGCTGAGTCCCCAAGGGGGATGGGTCTGTTTGAGGACCCATTAAGAGGAGGTGGGATCAGGCCAGAGTAGGGGTCTGTCTGCCAGGGAGGAAAGCTGCAGGCAGCGGGTCTGGGCTCCTTTCCAGAAAAGCTGCTGGGAGCATCTTTCCTGGTGCTCTGCCGCCCCCTTGAGGCTGCCGGGAGCACGCCACCCTCTGCTGTGGACCCTGCGCTCGGGGGACAGGACAGCAGAGAGGGGAGATGCCAGGAGACACCAGGGAGTCCTGGTGCTGCCCACCCCAGGGCACAAGCCCCAGAGAGTCCTCTCCACCAGCTCAGGGCACAGTCCCACAGCATCCGCCGCCCAGAGTCAGGGAGAGGGGGACATCTGCTTCCAGGGACACTTGGCTGGGACTGCCTCCGAGCTCTCCGCCGTGGTCCAGGGGCCTCAGGGAGGCCGTATGGGCAGGGGGCTCCGCTGAGGCGCCGTGTCTTCCAGGTGTAAGTACTGCGACCGCTCCTTCAGCATCTCCTCCAACCTCCAGCGGCACGTGCGGAACATCCACAACAAGGAGAAGCCCTTCAAGTGCCACCTGTGCAACCGCTGCTTCGGGCAGCAGACCAACCTGGACCGGCACCTGAAGAAGCACGAGCACGAGCACGTGCCAGGTGGGGGCAGCACAGAGGAGGGGCGCGGGGGGCTGGAGGATGGGGCGCAGGGAGGGGGCGGGGAGCAGGGAGCAGAGGGAGGCCTGGAGGATGGGGTGATGGGGAGGGGGGGCAGCACAGAGGAGGGGGTGGGCCTGGAGGATGGGGCAAAGGGAGGGGCGGGGAGCAGGGAGGGGGGCCTGGATGATGGGGTGTGGGGAGGGGGGTCTGGATGATGGGATGTGGGGAGGGGGAGCCTGGAGGATGGAGAGCAGGGAGGGTCAGGGAGCATGGAGAAGAGGGGGGCCTGGAGGATGGGGTGATGGGCGGGGCAGGGAGCAGGGAGCAGGGAGGGGTCCTGGAGGATGGAGTGATGGGCAGGGTGCGGGGAGGGGGACCTGGAGGATGGAGTGCAGAGAGAGGAGGGCCTGGAGGATGGGAGTGACAGGTTGCAGAGGTAGGGTGCTGGGGATGGCTGAGGGGGCCTGGAGGATGAGGGTGATGGGTCAGGGTGGGGTTTTGGGAGTAGGGAGGGGGGCCTGGAGGACGGAGTGATGAGTGGGGCAAGATGGAGGGTGGGGAGAGGAGGGCTGAGGAGGGGGCACACAGGCTAGCTCTAGGGGAAAGCCTGCAGTCACCCCTCAAGCCATCTTCATTCAGGGGAACCGTGTACCCTTGAGTTTCCCTAAGGGGTGTTCCCTAAGAGTGCCCCGCATGTGCACCCCTTCAGCCACTTGTCCCCTCCCCGCTGTGCCGCACAGGGTGGGGTGCAGCCGAGGGGCACCTCACCTGATGCTTCCCCCTCCCCACAGTGAGCCAGCATGCAGGGGTCCTCACCAACCACCTGGGAACCAGCGCCTCCTCCCCCACCTCCGAGTCGGACAACCACGCACTTTTAGATGAGAAGGAAGACTCCTATTTCTCTGAAATCAGAAACTTTATTGCCAACAGTGAGATGAACCAAGCATCAACACGAACAGACAAACGGTAAGAAAACATGTCCCGGGGTTCCAGGAAGGTCTGGACTCTGTATGGTCCCTATATGGTCATGCCCACAGCAGGCCCCCACCACAGCACCAGAGACCCCAGGCCCATAGCAGAGGGCGAGGCCTGCAGGCTCTTCAGCTGGCACCCTGCCACCCACCAGGCACCCCGCCTCGGCTCTCTGCATCTGCAGAGAACAAGCGCCCCGGCCCGATGGCGGGTGTCACACACTCGGTGCCACCAGCACACGGGCCTCAATGCACGTGCGGACAAACGCCAACCAGGGGAGGGCCCCTTTCTTGAGATCCACCATGCCTCTGGAACTCCAGGACAGGCTCATTTAATTTGACACTCAAACGGTTTCTAGCAAGAGTGCTGCTCCTTTAAACACACACACAGGCAGGAAAATGGCAGAATTGGGATCCTAAGATGTAGAGGCTGTAACACTCCCTTGATCCCAGGCCTCGGCGGCAGAGACTCAGAGATGCTGGACTCCTAGTGCTTAGGGGACGCGCTCCCCCTGCTTCTGCAGAGGAAATGAGGCCCAGAGGATTGGGCGTCTGGCTTTAACCCTTCTGTCCATGGGTGGGCTGCCAGTCCAGAGCCCAGTTCCCTCCCACCCAGGACACCTGGCTTCCCAGGGGCCTGTTTGCTCCCCCTCGGCGGGCTGCATCTCCTTCACCCCTGGGGCCCCCGAGGCAGAGCAGGGGCACTGAGCAGACCTTCAGGATCCACGAGTGGGCACATGGGCTTGGCGCCCAGGCTGTTTCTGGCTCTTCTGAGTCCTAAATCCATGCCCAGGAAGGTGATCCCACCTGGTGCCTGGGTGGGCTCAGAGGAAGGGACATGGAGAGGCTGGCCATGAGCTGCATGTCCCAGAGCCCCAGCGCTGCCAGGCACGAAAGACCTTGATATCGGGAGCAGCCAACAAAGTACTTGGGTCCGTCCCTGGCTCTGGTCGCATGTGATGGTCTCGTGGGAGCCCAGCCCTGCCATCTGCACCCAGGGTAGTGAGCTTCATTCTGGCAACACTCTGGGCTCCATCTGAGAGCCGTCGTGGTTCAAGTTCTGAGGTCTCCACCTTCAGAGTAAGTCATGGAACTGAGCATCCAGGAGCCAGGCCATGAGGCACATTCTGGCTGATACACACTCCCCTGAGCTGTGGCCCCCTGTGCCCAGGGCAGAGTCAGACAGGGAGCTGACAAGAACAAGCCAGGGGCATCCTCCCTGGGGTGGGCAGTCCCCCAGTGCTATCCCTGAGTGGCAGGCCCAGCTCTCAGCCATACGGAGGACACCTCAGGAGAGTCACCAGGAAAGACGGGGTGTCCCCAGAGGGAAGAGGGGCTGGCACCACCCTGACCCCACAGAGCAGCATTTCAGCCAGGGCCCCAGGGCTGGGGGTGGTAAGTGAGACTCAGACACCGGCCCCACACCCCTCAAAAGCCCAGGGCAGAGCCAGCCCACAGATCAGGCCCTCTCCCCACTGGAGATACCCCCACATCATTGTCAGAAGTGGGACCATGTTGACAGTTGACGTTTGTCAGCTAATCTGCATAAAATGCTAGGATGCTGGCAGTTCTATTGGGGCCCAGTGTTAACACCACCCAGAACCAGTGACCTCTTGACAGCCCATTATAACTCAGGGCCTGCCAGGCTTCCTGACCCCAGAAACCCCTGGGCCAAGCCCTGTCCCCTCCCCAGATTCCTCTGTCGACATCCTGACCTCCAGCCCCTCAGAGTGACCTGATTTGGAAATAAGATCTTCTCAGGTGTAATTAGTTATGATGTCATTCTGAAATCAGGTGGCCCGTATCTGATATGTCTGGTGTCCTCAGAAAAGGGAGAAATTTGGGATTTCTCTAGTGGTCCAGTGGCTGGGAATCCACCTGCCAATGCAAGGGACATGGGTTTGGTTCTTGGTCTAGGATGATCCCACAGGCCTCAAGGCAACCAAGCCCTCGCGCCACAACTCTGGAAGCCTGCACACCCTAGAGCCCGTGCTCCATAGAGAAGCCCTCACAGTGAGAAGCCCCCAAAATGCAAAGCCCATGCTCTGCAACCAGAGAGTAACCCCCACTCTCGACAACTAGAGAAAGCCCAGGCAGCAGTGAAGACCCAGCATAGCCAAAAATAGACTTTTTAGCAAAAGAAAATGGGGCGACCCCATGTGAAGGTGAAGCAGAGCGCGTGATGTGTCCACAAGCAGAGAAGCCCCAGGGGTCACCAGCAAAGCACCAGAGCCCAGGGAAGGGGCTGGGAGGAGGCACCAGCCCCAAGACACCTGCATCTAGGCATCCATAAGAGGCTGAGCTAGACTTATCTGTGTGCACCTGGGAATCTCTGGAGGAACTACGGGTCAACAGTGGCCTGCCGCAGAGTCAGGGGCACTGGCTATGACAGTCCAAGGAGCCCTGGCATGCTGGTATAGGTCCTTTTGAATGAGGTTGCCATAGCCACTATTACCCCTACCATAGTTTGGCCTCAGGCCAGACTACAAGGAGGGAACACAGCCTCATACATCAGCAGAAAATTGGATTAAAGACTTACTGAGCATGGCCTTGCCCACCAGAACAAGACCCAGTTTTCCCCACAGCCAGTCCCTCCCATCAGGAAGCTTCCACAAGCCTCTTATCCTCATCCATCAGAGGGCAGACAGAATGAAAACCAGTCACAGAAAACTAATCAAACTGATCACATGGACCACAGCTTTGCCTAACTCAGTGAAACTATGAGCCATGCTGTGTAGGGCCACCCACGACAGACGGGTCATGGTGGAGAGTTCTAACAAAACGTAGTCCACTGGAGAAGGGAATGGCAAACCACTTCAGCATTATTGCCTTAGAACCCCATGAACAGCATGAAAAGGCAAAAACATATGACACTGAAAGATGAACTCCCCAGGTCGGTAGGTGCCCAATATGCTACTGGAGAAGAGTGGAGAAATAACTCCAGAAAGAATGAAGAGACAGCGCCAAAGCAAAAACAACGCCCAGTTGTGGATATGATTGGTGATGGAAGTAAAGTCAGATGCTGTAAAGAACAATATTGCATAGGAACCTGGAATGTTAGGTCCATGAATCAAGGTAAATTGGAGTGGTCAAGCAGGAGATGGCAAGAGTGAACACCAACATTTTAGGAATCAGTGAACTAATGAACCAGAATGGGTGAATTTAACTCAGATGACCATTATATCTACTACTATGGGCAAGAATCCCTTAGAAGAAATAAGTAGCCCTCATAGTCAACAAAAGAGTCCAAAATGCAGTGCTTGGGTGCAATCTCAAAAATGACAGAATGATCTCTGTTCATTTCCAAGGCAAACCATTCAATATCATAGTAATCCAAGTCTGTGCCCCAGTCACTAATGCTGAAGAAGCTGAAGTTGAACATTTCTATGATGACCAACAAGACCTTCTAGAACTAACACCAAGAAACAGATGTCCTTCATCATAGGGGACTGGAATGCAAAAGTAGGAAGTCAAGAGATACTTGGAATAACAGGTAAGTTTGGCCTTGGAGTACAAAATGAAGCAGGGCAAAGGGTAACAGTTTTGCCAAGAGAGCGCACTGGTCATAGCAAACACCCTCTTCTGACACATGACATCACCACATGGTCAAGCCAAAATCAGACTGATCATATTCTTTGTAGCCAAAGATGGAGAAGCTCTATACAGTCAGCAAAAACAAGATCAGGAGCTGACTATGCCTCAGATCATGAATTCCTTATTGTCAAATTCAGACTTAAGTTGAAGAACATAGGGAAAACGACTAGGGCCATTCAAGTATGACCTAAATCAAATCCCTTACGATTATACAGTGGAAGTGACAAATAGATTCAAGGGATTAGATCTGATAGGCAGAGTACCTGAAGAACTATGGACGGAGGTTTGTGACATTGTACAGGAGGCAGTAATCAAAACCATCCCCAAGAAAAAGAAATGCAAAAGCCAAAATCTGAGGCCTTACAAGTATCTGAGAAAAGAAGAGAAGCTAAAGGCAAAGGAGAAAGGGAAAGATATATCCATCTGAAGAGAGAGTTCCAGAGAATAGCAAGGAGAGACAAGAATGTGTTTTTAAGTGAACAATGCAAAGAAATAGAGGGAAACAATAAAATGGGAAAGACTAGAGATCTCTTCAAGAAAATTAGAGATACCAAGGTAACATTTCATGCAAAGATAAGAACAATAAAGGACAGAAACAGTATGGACCTAACAGAAGCAGAAGATATTAAGAAGAGATGACAAGAGTACACAGAAGAACTATGCAAAAAGATCTTAGTGACCCAGATAACCATGATGGCGTGATCATTCACCTAGAGCCAGACATCCTGGAATGTGAAGTCAAGTGGGCCTCAGGAAGCATCGCTACAAACAAAGCTAGTGGAGGTGATGGAATTCCAGTTGACCTATTTCAAGTCCTAAAATATGATGCTGTTAAAATGATGCATTCAATATGCCAGCAAATTTGGAAAACTCAGCAGTGGCCACAGAACTGTAAAAGGTCAGTTTTCATTCCAGTTTCAAAGAAAGGCAATGCCAGAGAATGCTCAAACTACCGCACAATTGCACTCATCTCACACACTAGCAAAGTCATGCTCAAAATCCTTCAAGCTAGGCTTCAACAATATGTGAATCAAGAACTTCCAGATGTACAGGCTAGATTTAGAAAAGGTAGAGGAACCAGAGATCAAATTGCCAACATCCGTTGGGTCATAGAAAAAGCTAGAGAATTCTAGGAAAACATATACTTCTGCTTCATTGACTATGCTGAAGCCTTTGACTGTGCGGATCACAACAAACTGTGAAAATTTTTTCAGGAGTTGAAAATACCAGATCACCTTACTTGAGAAATATGTATGCAGATTAAGAAGCAACAGTTAGAACCAGACATGGAACAATGAACTGGTTCCAAATTGGGAAAGAAGTAGGTCAAGGTTATATATTGTCACCCTGCTTATTTAACTTATATGGAGAGTACATCATGCGAAATGCCGGGCTGGATGAAGCACAAGCTGGAATCAAGATTGCCTGGAGAAATATCAATAACCTCAGATATGCAGATGACACTACCATTATGGCAGAGAGCAAAGAGGAATTAAAGAGCCTCTTGATGAAGGTGAAAGAGGAGAGTGAAAAAGCTGGCTTAAAACTCAACATTCAAAAAAATGAAGATCATGGCATCTGGTCCCATCACTTAATGGCAAACAGGTGGGGAAACAATGGAAACAGTGACAGATTTTAGTTTCTTTTGCTCCAAAATCACTGTGGATGGTGACTGCAGCCATGAAATTGAAAGACGCTTACTCCTTGGAAGAAATGCAATGACAAACCTAAATGGTGTACTCAAAATCAGAGACATCTCTTTGCTGACAAAGGTCCATCTAGTCAAAACCATGGTTTTCCCAGTAGTCATGTACAGATCTGAGAGTTGGACCATAAAACAGGCTGAGCACCAAAGAATTGATGCTTTTGAACTGTGGTGTTGGAGAAGACTCTTGAGACTCTGTTGGACAGTAAGGAGATCAAAGCAGTCAATCCTAGTGGAAATCAACCATGAATATTCATTGTAAGGACCGTTGCTGAAGCTGAAGCTCCAATACTTTGGTCTCCTGATGCAAAGAGCTGACTCACTGAAAAAGACCTTGATGTTGGGAAAGATTGAAGACAGGAGAAGGGGACAACAGAGGACAAGATGTTTGGATGGCATTACTGATTCAAAGGACATGAGTTTGAGCAGTCTCTGGAAGATGGTGAAAGACAGGGAAGCCTGAGGTGCTGCAGTCCACGGGGTCACAAAGAATCTGACACAACTGAGCAACTGAACAACAACAATGGATCTACTGGAGTGGAGAGGGACCATCCCTGCTGTTCGAGCCATAGCCATGTGCTGTGTTAGGCTGGCCCTGGGGACATTCTGCACCCAGGCAGCTGTTTGGAGGCCTGGCCACTCGTCCTGGTTTCCTCTCTGTCTGAAGCTGTCTCCAGCCAGACTCCCCTCTCTGTCCCCGCTGTATCCATCCCCCACCCTCAGTGAGCGCTGGTGTTTGATGCAGGCCTCCCACCAATGAGCAGGTTTCTGTGCGGGGCGAGGCACGGTGCCAGGACAAAGTGCTCACTCATGTTCGCTGCTCCAACAGAGAGGGGCTTATATATAAATGCACAGAGGCTCAGGTTCAATTAAATGACACTCAGGGCTTTGCGCTGTCCCAAGCTCCCCACCTGTGCTGTCTGTCAGCACTCAGGGTGAGGGCTGTTCTCACTTTCCCCCGGGAGGGTGTGGGCTCTGAGATGACAAACCCCACCCAAGGGGACCTGCCAAGACCCAGGGAGGGAGGCAGGACCTGGCTCTGCGGTCCTCACCACTGGTGGACAGACGTGAATCTGATGCCCAGCATCAAGGGAGACATGTTAGGGTCCTGCCTGTCCTGGAGGATAGGTCAGCTGTCAGCAACTGCACACTCTACAGTGGAAAGATGAGAAGTGAAGACGTGGGGGGAGGGGAGGAGGGGGCAAGAACTGAACCATCTGGGGCTTCCCAGCCCATCCACTCAGCTCTGTATTTGGAGATGGTGATCACTTGGAGAAGACATCCCTCTTGCCTTAGTGCCCCAAGCAGGGCCCCGAGTCTCTCCTGACAGCAGGGGATGGACTCCCATGGGCTGTGTGAGGTCCAGAAGGGGTGGATTTCGGGGGCTCAGGACTCCAATTCACAAAGTACGTGCCTTGCCCCCCTCCACCTCCACCCCGTGTGTGGGACTCGGGCCCACCCTATGTGTGGCCACGGCACCTGGTCATGAACTTGCAGATGAACCGAACAACGCCGTTGTCATTTTCTCAAAGGAACGGGCACCCTCTTCCTCACGGCTCGATTTCTCCTTTCAGTGATGAGGACCAGAATGGGAAAGGCCCCCAGCTGCAGGGACCCCTGGGGATGAGGGGGAGGGGTCTGGGCTGCAGGAGAGACAGCCCAGTCTCAGAAACACACTCACCCTAGAGAGTTTCCATCGCCAACGACAGCCCAGTCCACACAGCCCAGAGCACCAGGTCTGAGATACCCCATCTGTGGAGGGCCGCTCAGTCCTCGTGCCCTCGTGGCGAGTGGGGAAGAGCGGGCACTCATCAGGGTGAGGCTGCACACCTCCCGCACTCTGAGCCTCCCCAGGGACACCCCTCATGCAGGGCCCAAGCCCAGTGCCAGCTCCCAGGACCCCTTGCCAGCCAGGCCAGCCGTAGTGCCCTTCCTGAACCCCTGAGTGTCCCGTGTCCACGCCAGCATGACGGGAGCCTGCTGCCCAGCTTCATCCTGGTCCTGGGCAGGTGCCCTTCCCTTTTAATCACTCGAAACAGCAGCCAAGGATGGAGACGGGCCTCTCAGAACCCCAGCTCTGAGGGTCTAGTGACTAAGAAGGGCAGGCTGCCATCAGAGGGGGCTGGGGGCATCAGGGATGGCGGGGAGCTGGAGCCACTGGAGCCAAGTTGCTGCCTCAGGACATCTGTGGTCAGCTCCCTCCATGTCGTTTCAGGGCAGAAGTCCAGGACCTAGATGGCACCTCCCAGTGCCCGGGCCTGGCCATCAGAAAGCCAGAGGACGTGGAGGAGGAGGAGGAGGAGGAGCTGGAGGAGGACGATGACAGCCTGGCAGGGAAGTCACAGGACGATACCGCATCCCCCACACCCGAGCCTCAGGGCGCCTACGAGGACGATGAGGATGAGGAGCCACCCACCTCCCTGGCCGTGGGCTTTGACCACACCCGAAGGTGGGCACCTGCCCTCTGCGGGCCCTGAGTGCTCGGGCCCCAGGCAGGAGACGGGGAAAGCACCGAGGGGGTGACCTCAGTCCCACACTGTCCACCCTGCCAGCGGGATTCTCTCCTTCCCAGTAGGTGTTTCCACTGCAAGGACTTCTGTGCACAGGTCAGGGTGAGACCAGGCCCCAGACTCACACACACACATGCACACATACCTGCACACACATACACACAATGCACATGTGCACACACACACATACACACGTGGACATGTGCACATGTACACACAGGCACATGTGTGCAAGCATGCACGTGTGTGCATACATATGTGCACACATACATTTGTGACCACCACATGTACAACTGTGTACACACCCTCGCCCATGTGGGCACATGTGTTTACATGTGCACACATGCAGGTGCATGTTTGAACATGTGTGCGTGTGCATGTGCACGCGCACACATGCTTCACCCAGTCCAGAAGCAGAACAAGGCAGGCAAAGGCTGAGAAGGAGCTGATCGGGGACCCATGGGTTGTCTCCGGCCCTGCAGAACCAGGAGCAGTGATGTCTGTCTCCAACAGGCTGTGGGTGGGGGTTGAGCACCAATGATTTTGAAAGCTGGCAGACGAGAGCCTCTCCTGCGGCATCCCCACTGCTCACCACCTACATTCAGCACCGATGATGCCACCAGCATTCAAGGTCCTCCTGGCTGGCAGATCCTGCAGGCCCTTCAGGGATGACCCACTTCCTCCCACTCTGGGCCCTGAGAGTGGGCCCCCAAAACAACCCAGATTTTGGGAACTGAGACCTCTGCCCTGCTCCTAGCCTGTGCTCTGTTCCCAGGGGCCTGGTGCCCCGCCTGTGCTTGTAATGTGTGTGCACGCACTGACCTCCTCTGCGTCCTCCATCACTTTCTTGTATTCATGTGGCTTCCGTCCCCGTGTCTGTGTGTCCATGTGTCTGTCTCCTGTGCATGTGGCTCGTGGAGATGCTGTGGTGTGCATGCAGGCACGGAGCTGGCCATGGGCTTCAGAGAGGTGGCCGAGGCCAGACAGGCTGACAGCAGGCCCCTCTCCGGTCATTGGTGCAGGTGTGTTGAGGAGCCACCAGGCGGTCTCTTGGCTTTGGAGCCGATGCCGACTTTTGGGAAGGGGCTGGATCTCCGCAGAACAGCTGAGGAAACGTTTGAAGTTAAAGATGTGCTTAATTCCACCTTAGATTCTGAGACTTTAAAACAGACCCTGTACAGGCAGGCTAAGAACCAGGTAGGTACCTACCAGAGCCTGCCCCCGACCTTCCCCAGACTGGATGGCAGGCCCCAGCTGTGCCTCCCCGACCAGGGACCGTCTCCCTTCTCTCTGTGGCCATCCCATGTCTGCATGGGGGACACCCAAGACTCCAGCCTTCCCATGCCCATTGCTTTAACTAGAGAGACCCCCAAATGACTCCCTTTCCCTGAAAGCAAGGGTGGGGAGAGGTTGAGGGCAGATGAATGAGAGCCAGACCCTCACAAGGGTGCTCGCCCAGTCCCACAGCGCTCCCGTACACATGGGTCCTGGCCCTCACGTACCTGGAGGGCGGTGCCCACCGGCAGTGCCCTCATGGCTGCACTGGCCTCCCTCTGCCTCTGCCCAAGCAGGAGTGATGGTAGCCCAGGGTCCTCTCAAGGGACGCTGCCCCGTCGGGGTCATGGGCTCCAAGCTGCAGCTATGGCGAGACAGCAGAGCACAGGCTGGTTGGCATGACTCACCCTCAGCCTAGGGGCTGCAGGACCCTGCTTATTTTCAGCCTGGGGACTTGGGGTTCCACTCAGCTCTCCGCAGCTCACCCAAGTCTGAGCAAAAACCGTCTGCATGTCTGTCTTCGTCTCTTTACTAATCCTCTCCGGAGTGTGAAATTGGGTGGACACACCCTGCCCCACCTGCTCTGAGTGGCCCCGGGTCCCGTTCACTCATGCTCTGGGGGCCAAGCTGGGCTCTGGGCCAGAGGCACGTCTACTCTTAGCTCAGAAATGCTGCACACCACATCCCTGAAATAGCTCTGTGCCACCACCACGGTCATCCACACCGGACAGGGCCCACTAGGCAGGACCTTCGCCTCCTTGATGGGGTCTCAGCAGTAACCACCAGCACCCTGGTCATCCTGAAAAGCATGCTTGCCTGTGAATCCGTGCTGATCACCAGGGATGTAGGGGCACGTGCGAGGGCGGATGTGCCCCAAAGAGGCTGAGGGTCTTAGTGGCCCTCTGCAAAGATGCCTCCTCTGCAGGCCAGCCCCCAACACCTTTGCTCCCACCTCACCTCTGGGTCTGAGGTCAGCGGGAGGGAGTGGGAGGCCGGGAAGGCATGGGCTGGCCTGGGGTCTACAGGACCCACCCCACACCATTCACCTTCTGTTCTGTGTGTACCCTCCCCCTCCATCCAGGCGTATGCAATGATGCTGTCCCTTTCCGAGGATGCTCCTCTCCACGCCTCTTCCCAGGGCCCTCTGGACGCTTGGCTGAACATCGCGGGAGCCACACCAGAGTCTGGAGCCTTTAACCCCATCAACCACCTCTGACCGGCCTGAGAGGGGCTGGGGTCAGAGTCTAAGTGAGGCCACCAGGGCCCCCGACTTCCCAACAGAAATCTCCATGGCAGAAGACGGAGGCAAGGGCCTTGGGAGCCTGTCCGGCTTGGGGCCAAGGAGACCCCTCCTTGTCATTTATCTGACCACTCCTCAGCGTCTGTCCCCCTCTCCACGGTCCACCTCTGACTTTTGCAATGAAAACTCGGAACCTGGCATCCTTGGAGCCGTCATAGGGTTTCACTGGCTCTAAGCATCAGTCTTGAGAACGGCCTTCAGATGGTACAGCTCACTCTGTCCAGGCACAGCACTGGGGGCTGTCTCACAGAGTCAACCCTATGGGCAAGGATGGGGTTTGAACCCCACACTGAGGCTGATGGGCCTCTCCTGGGCGCCGTGTGGCATCTAGGGAGGGAACGGACATCTGGGCGTGCTCTAAGGAGGAAATCGCCCTGACAATTTTTATAAAGAAAATGACAAGAATGATCCTTTTGGTAATCTTATTGACGACAGAGTCTATTTAAGCATGTGGTTTTAAAAATAGACAGTATTTTTTAAAAAGATCACAAAGTGACTTGCAAATTGTTTTTTAAAAGTAATTTTGCATTGCTTTGAAATCTCAGCTTCTTTGCAAACCCAGATCTGCCTGGGACCCAGCCCTGCATTTGGGGGTGTTCTTTATACTGTAGATAATGGAGAGATTTTCTATCCTTGACTGTGTTTGTAAAGCCAAGGTGATTCTGGGCACCCTGCCCCCAGAACCGAGGGGCGGAGCCCACTCCCGGGAGCAGTTTGAGACTGTGACTGGAATCAGATACGATGTCCTGGGCTGGCCCAAGGCTGGGACTCAGAGATGTGCCTGTCATTGTGTGACATGGGATTCGTGCCTGTGTCCCCCACCCAGGGGGAGGTCGGAGCAGGGACTTGGTCCCCAGCGCAGAAGTGGTCAAGCCCCTCCGCCCTGCCCCCAACCATTCTGCAGAAGGCAGGGCCCGCTGGTCATCTTGGGATCCCCAGCACCCACCCACCCCACCCCCTGTGGATGGACAAGGGGAAGGGAGTGGGCACCCCCATAGGGGCTGCCATGGGGTGCACTCCAAGGCTCCTCTGCTCCAGGCTGCCAAGCTCCATGCTCACCTGAGACCCCAGGACACAACTGCCACTTCGCTCTTTGTGTGGGTTCCTGGCGGGCGGGACCCGGCTCCAGAAGGACGGGAGTCCAGGTGCGACCTCCACAAAGAGCTAAGACAGCACAGCCCTGAGGGGGACGGACGGCACCTCCCAGGACCCGGCTGCTCTCCACTCGATGGGCTTTAAATTATTCCCATAGGGGCCAATTTCGAATAATTGTTGTTGTTGTTTTTTTCCCTGATGGAATTGACCTTAATCTGTATATAACTTGTAATTTTTTCTAATTCATTTCTTTTCTTATTTTATTTCTTCCTTAACAGTATTTTTGGCATTAGACATTCTTATTGTGAAGAAATAATGTTAATATAAGTATCTAGTGAAGGACCAAAACCGTGTAATAAGGTTGTGTGTTGTGTGATCAATAACCAGGGAGTGGGGCGATTTTTAATGTGCCAAATACCCCACGTCCCTCCCCCAACAAATCCTGCTGCCCGTTTTCCAGACAATCATGTGTTTTTGTTAAATTTGAGTTTCAGTTGCATTTAAGACAAGTGCTCTATTTATTTCTTTTATTGTTTGGAAGAAAAACGAAGACTAGCATCCCAAGAAGAAGAGAAAAAAACCTGCCCAAGTTGCCCTAAGAAATGTGTGAAAATACAAACGGTCATGGAGTGGCCAACCGTCCAGCCGCTCCAGGCCAAGACAATCGTCCACCTGGGCACTGGGGGTTCGGCTTCACGGTGGAGACCTGTGGATGGGGATCCCCAAGGGCACACAGACCTGCAGATCCTAGCAAAAGGATTTGGCCTTTCCTGGATCCGGTCAAGGTACCACTCAGAGGGCCTTCCACATGGGAACAGGCTGGAACGTGCCCCCAGGGCGGTCAGAGAAGCTGCTGGCAGAGGAGCTGCCCGCAGGCACACTCACAAGGATTTACAGACAAGGCTGCTCACACCGCCTCAGAAGCATCCTTCACCCCACCCCGCTAGTGGACCCACCTGGTGTGTCGCAATTTCCAACTCTCCCTCGATCGAGATGGGACCCCTTTGAAAAGTCAACCTCAGATACCACCTCCCCATTTCTGTAAACCCAAATTATATGATTTCTTCTGCTAAACAATAAGGTGTGTGCTTTTTTTTGCGATTTGACTCTCTGTGTCCTAAGCAGGATGTTTGGGCAGGTGGAGGCCTGAGTGTCTGTTCCCTGCAGCCCAGCCCTTCCGTTCACCTCTGATCTCTCTGATGGTCACGGTTGGCTCTCTGCAGCTGATCTCCTTAAACTCTGACTCTTTCTTTCTTTCCTTCCCCATCCCCAAGAACCCTGACTATACATTTTAAGTCTTGTTTTTTGTCCCTCTTGAGAATTATTAGAGTAAGCCCAGTTTCTCCTCCAGCCTGAGCATTTGGCAGATTCAGTGGTGGGGAGGGTTTTGTCCTTGGACCCTCAGATAAAAAGAGCACTTATTTCCTACACCTGGTGGGTCTATGAAGCCTGGCCTCAAAGTTGAGTGTTGTCCCAACCACAGTCAGCTGCCCCTCCCCAGGTCTTCTCTGCCCCCGAGGCTCCAGCACCAGCCACCTGCTCAGACCCAGGGGGACGCCCTGGAGGGTCTGGGAACTCGGGCTGGAGAATTCCGAGAGCCCAGCTTCATGGCACGGATGCAACTGGTGGCTGGCTGGCCAACCAATGCATCTGTGGGCTGGTGGCCAGACTCAGGGCTGTAAACTAGGAACCCCATTGGGCTAGTGTGCCGGGGCCAGGGCCCTTCACTCCAGCCTCATCTGCTTCCCTCTTTGGACTGCTGACTCTCACCCCAAGTGGAAATATGGAAGGAGGTCTCCTTACCCTTCCCCCTTCTGCCCCTCAGACCCCAACTCCCACCTCGGGCCCAACCCTTTCATTCCCAGGACAAGCGGGTAGAACCCCAGGACTGATATCCCTTTGGCCAGCCAGCCCTTCATAAGGGGGGACCCAGAAGCCTCTGGTTGGAACCCAGAGGCATGCATTTCTACATCCCACCTGGAACCCTGGGGTGGGGATAAGTGACTGGGGTGGGCCTGAGAGACTGCCCAGCCCTAGTGGCCTTCCCATACAATGCCAAGAGTGCGGCCAGTCCACCCAGATACTGACTGGCCCAGGAAACTCTGAGGGCCCTAGTCCTTCTGCGTCCTGGCTGCCTCCTCAGTGAACATTCGCAAAGCACTTGCCTGAATACACATCCCTTGTGTTAGCCCCGAAGCCTCAAAGCACTGGATTGTGGTGCCCCTGGCCCCAGCCTCCCCCACTACTGCCCAAGTGACTGAAATCTACTGAGCTTATTCACTGTGCTGTCCTGGGAGGGGCAGGGGCGGCACCCCCAGGAGAGCATCCCGCACTGCTGCCTGGGGCGCTGGCGGGGAATGGACGGGGAGCCGGGCACCTCGCTCCCCTCCCGGCTGGGGGCGCGGGGACACAGCTGCTCCTGGTTGGTGGAGGTCAGCCGGGTCTCAAAAGCCATGAATGTCTCTGTAGCGATGAGTGATACTGTGACTAAGACGTCCTCACGAGATGCCAAGGAGTGTCCCTCTCCTCCTGCCATTCCAGTGTTTGTTTTCTTTCTTTTCTGTCACGGATTCGTATCGCCACTTGTGGGGGGCAGGGCGGGCGGGGAGTAAAAGCAGATAGAATGAAAAGGCAGCTTATGTTTCCAGATGTGCAATTCACTCATGAACAAAGTTATCCTGAAGGCTCCTTTCCGCGCACCTCTCTTCCTGGTTCTCCTCCAAAGGAGGGAAGCTGAGCCCCGTGTCCACACGGGACTGAGGGCATCCATACGCGTATGCTGGTGACACTCCAAACCTGTGCGTCCATGTCATCCTTCGCCATCGTTACATTATGATTCGGTTTTTTTTTTTCTTTAGAGTTGTATAGTGTTGAAAAGAAGTCAAGTGTAAATGTCTGGTTTTTCTCCATAGTGTTTTTTTAAGAAAAACCATTGAGAAGGAGGCTGGTGTGTGTCCCACGCCCCCGATTGTAAATTCGCTTCTGTTCTAAGTAAACTGCATGGCTCGTGTGTAGACATTATTGTGTCTGTTCGTGAAATTTTTACGAAAAGGAAAATCCCACAGATGCACTTATTAAATATGTGATTAGAGTCTGCGTCCTCAAGACTAGGAGTCCTGAACTGCCCACATGGAAGACGCAGTTCTTAATATGGAAATCGCTGTGGGAGAAGGAAAGGAAAAGACACCAAGTGTAGGAATCATTCAGAGAGTGACTCTGCAGATTTCATTTTGATGATGCTTGTGATAAAGACAAATGTATGTGTGTAGAGAAATGTCTTTAAGATGAAGCCTAGGAGAAGCTGATTTTGAGGTTGATGCTGTAGACTAGGACTGTATACCAAATGTAATCTTTCCGATGCTACAATGAATTTATACATGAGATTGACATGCAATAAATCTGTGTGCTTTTCTAAGCCTCTGTGCCTGCATGCTTCACTCAGGGAGAACAGAGGCCTCCGAGGGCTGGGGAGGGATGGTGAGAACAGACTCAAGAGTCAGGGCGTGGCTGGTGGGGAGGCTCACCAGCCCTGATGGAGAGCCCCTCGTGCCATCCTCCTGTACCAGCCCCAGGGCAGGTCCCCTTGCTGTTCCTGTTTTCCAGAAAAGAACAAGTTCAGAGAGGGCACCAACTACCCAGGACAGCCTTGCAGTGAGAGTGCTGGTCTCCAGCTGTGCCCTCCTCCAAGTGTGTCCACCTCAGTACAAGGTGACTTTTAGGTATGGCCCCCAGGTGTGCCCTGCTCCAGGTGTGGCAGCCTCCAGGTGGGCCTACCTCTAGGGCATGGCACCCTACTGGTGTGCCCACCTCCAAATGAAACTGCCCCCAGGTATTCTTACCCCAACATGTCCCTGCCCCCAGCGCCCATGCCCATGAACTCTCACCAGGGCCTCTTGATGGAGGAGAAGCCCATCCTAGAAGGCCAGCCCCAAATTTGCCCCCTCTGAGAGTAGACCTCCCCACCAGCCAGCCCTCCACTTCAGCTGTTTCTGCCCCACACTGCTTCCAGCCAGGGCCTGAGCCTGACCCACCAGCAATGGCCAGATGGATCAAGGCAGAGCAAAGGCCAGGGCTGCAGGAGGAGCAAACAGCCTCCCAGGGCAACCCTCCTTCTGTGTACCCAGGCATTCCTTCTTGGGGCCCATTTGTCAGGATGCACAAAGAAATGAAGAATAGATGATGGATGAATAGGTGAATGGATGGATAGATGGATGATGGATGATGGATGTGTGGATAGATGAATGATGGATGGGTGGATGGATAGTAGATGGACAGATGGATGGGTGGATGGATGGATAGATGGCTGGATAAATGTATGGATAGATGTGTGGGTGGATGGATGATGGATAGGTGGGTGGATCCACCTATGAATGGATGGATGGAACGATGGATAAATGATGGGTGGGTGGGTGGGTAGATGGATGGGCAGATAGATGATGGATGGGTGGTCTGCTGTAAGAACCCTCACTCAACATGGATCTTGAGACCTCCAGTGCCTCTGAAGGGGGCTGAACCTATGCTGAGAGAGGTAACAGAACGGGGCAAGGCCTGGGTTCCTCTAAATTCCTGTATCTCATAGCCACCAGAGGGAAGAAACTGCAGCTGACCTTGGAACAAGATCCCTGGGCCCAAATCTGGGTACTGAGTCTTTTCACTTTCTTCACACCATCAAGTATGTGTGTCTCCAGGATAGCACTGGTTGGGGGAAGCAGTTAAACATTTTAAGGTGATTTCTTCCCTGGTGTGACTCATCCTATGATCTGAATCCTGTGGTCAGATATGGGCTTTGCCCCGGAGTTCCAAGCACAGGGATGGCTTGAGAAATAAATTTCTATTCTCAGAGGACAAACGATGCAAATCGCAGAGCTGGTGAATGGCCACACTTCCAAAAGCCATTCACCAAGCTTGAGTGACAGTCTGCAGCCCACCCTGTTATGCCCTCCCAAGCTCCCCAGGCAGGCTGCCGTCAGGGCCCAGAGCTCCCATCTTTGTTCAGCCCAGCAGCCTTTCTTTATGCCCTCCACCCCCGAAGAGAGAGGAGTATCCCGGGACAGGAGCCTGTCTGATAAGAGCCCTATTGTCAGGGGACCTCAGAGGGAAAGAGCAGAGGCACAGAGAACAGGCTGGCAAGCCAACACTATCTCCCTGAAGCTCAGCTCCTGGCAGGGAAGATCGAGGAAAAAGGTTCCATTTTGGAAACGGGGGGGTGAAAATCAACAGGAGAAAAATGTGTCAATGAGAAATCTGTTTTCTGGGAAATGAGATGCTTTTGAATTCCCCTTCAGATTCATTCTGGGCCAAGTGAGCCTGTTGGTTATTTGCAGAGAAGCTATTTTGAGAATCGTTAACTTCATTTCTTGGGGCAACAAAAGTCTTCCCCAAGATCAAAAAGTATCTTAATTTGGGGTAAAATGGCTAGACACAGGCTGGCTTTTGTAGGAACAGATGGACTAGCAAGAGGGGCCCAGGATAACAAGATGCTCAGAGCAGGGTTCTGGGGTGGGAGATGGCTGCCGGCCACAGCCTGCACCATGGTCTTCACAAAGGGAAGAGCACTGTGCACAGCACTGCTGGGCCATGTCCTCCCCCAAACTTACACCCAGTTCAGGAAAGGGAGGTGGAGTTTGCTCCAGAGCTTCAAGGCAGAGAGGACAGAATTCCATGGTTATGAGACAGGGAGGCCTGAGCACCAGTTGTGGCCCAACAGAGAGGCTGTGAGTGCAAGTCATGTTCAACTTGGTCATGTTCAACTCCGCAACCCCATGGACTATAGCCGACCGGTTCCTCTGTCCACGGAATTCTCCAGGCAAGAATATTGGAGTGGGTAGCCATTCCCTTCTCCAGGGGATCTGCCCAAACCGGGGATCAAACCCAGGTTTCCCACATTTCAGGCAGATTCTTTACCATCTGAGCCACCAGGGAAGCCCAACAGAGAGGCTGAGGAACCAAAACCCCAAGGGAGGTAGTTGGCTCTTTCTCCTAGGATCCAGTTGAAACCCCTGGATTCATGTGCCCACCAGGCCTTGGAGCTCTGGATAACTTCTGTGGTCCTATCTTCAAGTTCACTGATCTTTCCTTCTGTAGTATCTAATCTGTTAACTCCATCCAGTACGTTTTTAAATGTTCATATCTTATATATTTTTTTATCTTTAGAATTTTCATTTGATTCAGCATTCTTTTTCTTTTGATCATATTCATTATACATTATACTTTCTCTTTTATGTTCAAGGCTTCCCTTATATCCTTGGAATAGTTATCATGTGTGCTAAGTCACTTCAGTCATGTCTGACTCTTTGCGACCCTATGGACTACAGCCCACCAGGCTCCTCTGTCCATGGGATTCTCCAGGCAAGAATACTGGAGTGGGTTGCCATTTCCTTCTCCAGAGGATCTTTCCAACCTAGGGACTGAACCCACATTTCTTACATATCCTGCATTGGCAGATGGGTTCTTTCCCGCTAGCACCACCCTTCATGAAGCGAAGCAAAGCAAAAGTTGCTCAGTTGAGTCCAACTCTTTGCAACCCCACAGACTGCTGTCCAGGGAATTCTCCAGGCCAGAATACTGGAGTGGGTAGTGTTTCCCTTCTCCAGGGGACCTTCCCAACCTCACAATCGAACACAGATCTCACACATTGCAGGAAGATTCTTTACCAGCTGAGCCACAAGGGAAGCTCTGCTGTTGCACCATCTATGTTGTTTCTGGGTCTCTTTCTATTGGTTGCTTTTTCTCACACCTATAGGTCACGTGTCTGTTAATGTTTCACTGGGTGCTGCAGGCGGTAAATACAAAATGGTTGAGACCTCAGAGTTTGTTGACATTCTTTTAAGAAATTTTCGTGCTGACAAGCAGTTAATTGACCTGGAGTCCAGCCTGGTCTTTGCTTGTTTCAAAACTCTATCAGTCAGATGTAGAGCAGCCTCTGCCCCTTCCACATAAGGCGTAAGCTTATCTGTACCTAAGACGTGGCCTTTTTTTGATCTCCAGCCAAAGCCCTGGGGTCCACGAGGCCTCTGGATCCCCAATGCCCTGGGGTGCACGAGGCCTCCTGATCCTTGTGATTGGCTATCAAGTGTTTCCGAGCTTGTGTGGATGCTGGGAGCTGTTCTCTGCTCGGCTCCCAGGATCTCATTCTGCACACAGAGCAGAGCATTTGACCAGACTCAGGCTGGCCCTGGGGGCTTCTCAAGATCCTTTTCTGCACTGCTGACTTCCCTCTGAGGCTCTGCCTGCAAGTCCCAGTCCCCTCAGCCTCCCTGACCTCATCTCTGCCTGCCTCAGCTAGCTCAGTGAAGCCACTGTGTTCTGCTTTGTCCTGCCTCTTGGAAGAAAGTTGGGCAGGTGTGGGGCTCACCTCACTGGGTCCTCCCCCCACCCACACTGTTCTCTGCCACATGCTGTGTGCTCAGTCGCTTCAGTGGCATCCAGCTCTTCGCAACCCTACGGACTGTAGCATGCCAGGCTCCTCTGCCCATGGGATTCTCCAGGAAAGAGTACTGGAGTGGGTTCCCATGTCCTCCTCCAGGGATCTTCCCCACCCAGAGACTGAACCAGTGACTCCTGCATCTCCTGCACTGGCAGACAGATTCTTTACCACTAAGCCCTGCTACCTGTTGTTGACATCTACAACAGTTGCTTCTTATTTGTGCCCGGTTTTCTATTGATCACAGTGGGAGCTGCATCATCACAGCTGGAATGTCTGTAATGCTTTGAATTCTCAATTGGAGCAGATAAGTGCATTTTTAAAATGCCTTACCTCTTCGGAAACCTTAAATAGTCCCTAATTATGAGAGGGGGCCTGGGCTTTGCACTCAGATAAGCCTGAGCTCTCCTCTTGGCCGGGTCACTCACTAGCCAGGTAATAAAGCACAGACACTTGACCTCTGGATGAAATAGAGACATTGACACCTTAGGGAGTTTCTGTAAGAATTCCAGAAGGTGGTGCAGGAAGCCTGGTACACAGTAGGTATTTAAGAGGAGGTAACAACCATTTGCTACCTTAACAGGAGGCCCAATTGTTAGTTGGGCCACAAGACAGAGTGACCGTGTGCTCCCTGAATTGAGCCTCCTGCTCAGCAAGGCCACCCCTATGGGCCAAAGAGGGAGCTAGGCCCTGCCCAGCAGCCCGGCCCCTGCACCGCCCCTGTGTCCATCTGTGGACCCCACTCAGCCTGGGCCTCCAGTCAACCAACACAGAAGAGCCTCTGTCCTCAGGCCCACTCACAGCTGCCCCAATACCCGAGGTCAATGAGACCTTTTCCAGCTGCCCGCGGGCTGGAACAGGCACCCGAGGGGAGGGACCCTGCAGTGAGTGGTGGGTCAGCTGGATGCCAGGCCCAGAGAAGAAAGGAGACCTACTGTGCCCTATCCTCCAGCCCCCACCTTCCCTGCGGCTAGGGAGGTAGTGGGAGAGCGGGCACTGCCCCTTTCGCCCTCAGCACCCAGGATGGTCAAACCAAAAGGCCTCCTGGGGGACTGCTGGCCTCAGAACACTGCCTCTCTGGGCTGTGGCCCTGCAACTGAGCAAAAGTTTGAAAGACTCTAGCAAGTCCTCCTGGAGCACAGGACACCCTGGAGCCACAGGAAAGGGGTTCTGTCAGACAGCAGGCGTCGACTCCTTTGTGGGAAATCCCGAGAGCCATGGCATTGGTGATCCCAGAGGTTCGGGAAACCCCTCGTTTTGTGAGTGCTGGGCAAGCCGAGCATGCAGCTGACCCACATCTTACCTTCCACGGGTGACCATCAGTATGCAGGTTCCGCCCCCAGGACGCTGGCAAGGAGCTCAGGCCCTGAGCCTGTGACAGCCAGTGGTGTCCCCTCTAAGGTTCTCATGGGGGACGGGGAGGGAGAAAACCCCAGGGCCACACAAGAGCCGCTTCACAAGGCCTCTTCCTCTCAATTCTCAAGGCTGAAAATGTCTCCAGGCCGGTGAGGCCCGGACATGTGGGGTGAGCTCCGTCTAATCGGTACTGCCCCGTCTCCTCCTGGCCTGCTGAACAGTGTCCCGAGGCCAGGCACAGAGGCACCCCGACACACAGAAGCAGGGTGCAGGCTGCCCTCTATGGGCAGACCACCCCCCCTCCCCGGCCGCCCCATGAAGCCTGCATGCCAGCAGGAAGACAGAAACAGGTTAGCCAAGTAGGATGCTCGTCAGAGGCAGAGACGAGACGAGAGAGGCCGGTCATCTTCCTGAGCCACCGCAATGAACAACCACAAAACAATGGGGACACATCCTCTCCCAGCTCTGAGCAGGATGTCTGAGATCAAGGTGAGGGCAGTCTCTAGGGGGGATCCTTCCCGCCTCTTCCATCTTCTCAGCATCCTCGATCCGCAGACACACGACTTCAACCTATGTCTCAATCCACATCGGACCCCTCCCCTCTGTCTGGGTGTCTAGCTCTCCTCTTCTTATTGGATTTAGGGCCTAATCAGGTAGGCTCCTGTCTCAATCACACCTGCAAAGACCCATTTTTCAAATAGGGGTACATCAATGCTGCATTCAGCTCTTGGCAGGGAACAGCCGGTCTGGAAGCCCAGGGCAGGAAGGAAGCCTGGGAGCCGCCGAAAGGTCCATCTGCTCTGGGCTGACCCTGGCCCCGCACACCCTGGGTCCCAGCCACAGGATGGGAGAGTTCCAGAGACTCACCCCCCACCGGCAGATGAGGGGAGGAAGAAGGCTGTGTGGTCAGCCCCGGGTCCTTCTACCCACGCCCATCACAAGACCCTTAAGCTGTTTCTTTCCAGCCATCAGCCCTGGGTGTGGATGCTGGGTTATTTCATGTGCCATCATCTAACCTCTGCTTTACAGCAGAGGCCCAGATAGGCCAAGCCATCTGCTCCTGGTCCCTTGTCCCCAACCACATGCTCAGCCAGCCAGAGGCCAGCCTCAGGTGGGAGGATGAACTATGAAGTGACCAAGCCGGGTTCTGAAAGAAGGTTTTAAAGGAAAGCATCGCGTAGGTGTCAGGAACCCTCCAGGCCTGGGTCTCCCCATTAGTCAAGGCCCTCCAAGACGCCCCCCAACCACTCACTCCTGCCTTCTGGGCCTTGTGGTGTAGTACCCAAAATGACCTCTGGAGGGAAGCACGTGCCCAACTTTCCCAAGAGCTGCCTGGAAACAGTCTGTCCACCCAGGTGGCCGCAGGTCGAAGGACTCTGCCCACAGGGGTCAGCCATCAGCCCTCACCCAACACATACAGATGGGAGGAAGCCACAGGAAGTCCCTGAGTATGCTGAGAGCGGGCTCTGCTATTGCCGCCCTGGGTTGGTGTGAAGCTGGGGTTTTGGGGTGGTGGGTGACACAGGGCAGGTAGAATGGAGGGGGAGGTGTAGGCCCTGCCTGGCAGACGGGCAGGTCAGTCCAAGCTCTGTCCCAGCAGACCTGTCCCAGCCCCCCCGCACCTCCTGCAGCACCAGGAAGCCGGGTTCTTGAAACTCCATCTAAGGGACTGTTGCAGCCTCTGCCCAGGGGACCCACCCTGAACAAGGCCTGGAAAGGTCAGGCTTGGAACCCAGACTGAGCTTCATGCAGGCTAACAAGACCTGACTTTCCAGGCTTCAGCGACCTGATCTGTCAGGTGGGGATGATGCCAATGAATGCTGTGAAAAGGCCAAGGGAGTGCTCTGAACGCTCCAGGGCCGCCCTCTGGCCGCCATTCTGCAAAGAATCCAGAAGGTGGGGTCATTTCTGCAGCAGGGGAGGCCTTGCAAACCTTAGATTCCCCACAGAGCTGGTCGGCTTCCAGGAGGGCTTCCTGGGGGAGAGGGCAGCCCAGCCGGGCCAGTAAGAAGAAATTCAGAGTCGCACTGGGAGAAGCCGCGTAGCCCTGGCCGCCCCCAGGCAGGCGAAGCCCAGACCGAGGGAGTGGGCGTGGGGGCGCGACGTTAGGGGCGGTCCCGGAGAGGCGCTGGCCTCCGGCGGAGACTCCAGACTGGACTAGAGGCGCGAGCCAGCGCGGCTGAGAATCACGTGGGCTTCCGCCGGGCAGGTGGGGATAGTGACGCAGGCAGCGCGGCCAGGTACCTGGGGCTCACCCCGCCGGCCCCTCCCACCGCCGGCACTCGGAGCCGGAGCCGCCGGGCGCGCGCCCCCGCCCCACCTGGCCACCCACCTGGCGGGGCCCCAGCGCCGCCGCCTCCCGCTGGGCCGCACAGGAAGTGTGGGGGCGGGGACGGGGAGGGACCGAGCGGCCGGACCTAGCGCCGGGCCGGGAGCTGCTGCCCTCTGGGGCGCGGAGCCTGGAGGCTGTACCCGCTGACGCGCTCGTAGCTCCGTCCTCCGCTCCGCAGCGCAGGTAAGCCTGGGGGACAGGTGAGAGGGGGAAACAAGTGAGCCTGGGAGACAGGTGAGCCGGGGAAGGGACGGGTGAGCGAGGTGGAGGCAGGGGGTGAGCCTTTGGGAGGGGGGCTGGCCCCTTTCCTCTCCTTCGCTTTTCCGGAAAGCCCCGCCCCGGGGGCCGCGACATTTGCGGCTCCCTCCCTCCCGCAGTGGCTGGCCAGCGAAGGCAGCGGGGAGGGGACGAAGCCTGGCTGGACCTAGAGCCCCTGACCCCACTCCTGGGCTTCAAGCGTCTCAGCTGCCCGCTCCCTTTTCTCCTCTAAGCCCTAGGGGACACTCCTCCCCGTGGAAGGGAACTCTGCAGCCCATTGGGGCATCAGGGCTGAGAGATCCGTAGACAGCCCCTGGGACCTTTGAAAGCAGGTTGGAGGGAGGCAGCAAACGACTCTCCCAACAGTTCTGGAGAATCTGTTGCCCAAACCCACTTTGGTACCAAGTGTAGCAGCCCCAAGAATGAGGACTCCTCCCCACCCTGGTGGGCAGACGGAGGGGACCTGCTCGTTCTTGGCTAAGTAGGGTGAGCCTAGGATCCTGAAGCTGTGGGTCCCACTGATCCCAAGACTGCCCAACCTCCGTTTCTGCATCCCGGAAACAAGGATCTGTTTTGAGATTGAACTGAACCTCAGCTCAACAAGGGCCACGTTGGTGGTGGGGGTAACTCCGCATCTGACCTGGGGGTGAACAGTCTGCACGTCTTGGTGTGGGGCCTCAGGGGGTGCTTGTCAGGCCAACCTGTCTACCCTGCACTCCCATTGACTAGTGCTTGGACGTGAGGGCTCCAGGTCCAAATCCTAGCTCTGTGTGACCTAAGTTAGTTAAGCCCTCTGGCCTCAGTTTCCTGTCTGTGAAAGGGGAGCAGTTAGGCGCTGACTCAGCCGAAGCTGGCTCCTCTTTTGGTCGCTGCCCTGACGATGCCCACAGGCTGTAGAAGCCTGCATCACATCTTGAGCACTACCCAGGGCTTGGGTCCTCCCTAGCACTTGCAGGGGGAGTGGCAAGCTGGCAGAGGCCCCTCCCCCCACCCCCCTCTTACCTGGGCACCTAGGAGAGAGGAATGTGTGGGCGACTGGAGCATGCCAGTTCCCCAAGGGCTCTGATTCCCCGGGAGCTCAGGGATGGGGGGGATTGTCTCTGACCCTACACGGAGATTCTCTTCACCTACACCGGAGGAAACCAGGTGCAAAGGTGAGGTGGCGTGACATGGCTTGCCCCTGAGACGCCTGTCTGTGCGTGACCCATTGGGCATGGCACTCACCACGTCTGGGACCCAGAATTTTAGTTTCAGTTTCTGAATGGATCTCAGCTGCTTGTCTCCTTTGCCTGTGGCAGTTGCCTTGCTCAAAGCTACTGACCACCTGTATCAGCATCTTTATTTCCAGGGAGAGTCGCTGCTCACTCAGGCGTCCCATCGGGGCAGCAAGGATCTAGGGCACGACGGGACCTGGCTCCTCGCCCAGCTCTCTGCTGACCAGCAGCCTGACCCCTGCAGGTCACATTCCCTCTGTACCTGGTTTCCTTGCCTGGCAGAGCAGGGAAATATCCGCCTTCCAGAAGATCAGTGAGGGGCGAGACACAGGGGGCATGAAGTATTTGGAAGACGCCTGAGGTCACCTATCCAGGCTGTCCAAGTCAGGGCTCTGATTTCTTATCCGGGGCTCCTCAGGGGAACAGTGTCTGTGCCAGCCAAGCCTGGCACAGGGACTGGGTTTTCAGGGTGGCTGTATTGAGAGACAGGATGGGAGCCATTAGCCAGCTGAGCCAGGAGGGTGGTTTCCGTGATGCCTGTGGTGCCCAGAGGTGTCATAGGTGCACGAGGCCCACCACCCGCCTCCCGCTGCCAGGCCAAGGGCAGCCAGGAGGGTCTTCCAGCCCCATGGAGGCGGGTGAATCTCCAATTAGCTGAGACAAGGTTTCTCTGCCTCATCACTGTGGACAGTTTTTCTAGATGATTCCTTGTTGTGGGTGGTCCTGTGCCCTGTAGGGTATTGAGCAGCGTCCCTGGGGCTCTACCTGCAAGAGCCCCCAGCTGTCCCAGCCGCCTTTCAAACAGACCTGTGTGCTGTGTGGTTTATGAAGCCCAGTCCTGCCCCGGATTCCGTGTGACTCCCAGACTTCCCTGGTGGCTTAGACGGTAAAGCCTCTGTCTACAATGCGGGAGACCTGGGTTCGATCCCTGGGTCAGGAAGATCCCCTCGAGAAGGAAATGGCAATCCACTCCAGTACTGTTGCCTGGAAAATCCCATGGACAGAGGACCCTGGTAGGCTACAGTCCATGGGGTCGCAAAGAGTCGGACATGACTGAGTCACTTCACTTCACTTCACTTCCCAGTCTCCAGCCTGGTCAGGCAGAATTACCTGAGCACAAGGCCATCATGGTGGGTCAAGTTTGCCTGAGCAAAGACGGGGTCATGTGAACGGTGCTGGGGAGGCTGAGCCCCGCGCCCCCTCCCCCACCCAGGCAGGGTCTCATCAGCCAGACCTAGAAGAAGAGATGCCCCATGGATGGAGGTACCGTGGTGACCTTACCCGAGGAGTGGCAGTTCCCAGAGTCGGTGCCGCGTGGATCCTAGTGACTGTGAGAGCTCGGTGATCAGAGCCCCAGGCCAGGCAGGAAGGCTGTGCTTCTTCAGGGCAGCCCACAGGATGGCGCTGAGCCTCCTGGGGTCCAGGAAGCCCATCTTTCAGGAAGAACATGGGCTCAGGGGGTGCTGGGCTGCAAGGGCCCCTGGGCCAGGCCAGCCTGGAAGGCAGAGTCAGGTCAGGGCCAAGTGCAGCTTAGGACTGGACAGGCTGAGTCAGGTAACCTGAGGCTGCCGAAGATGTCCCCACCTCCACCTTCAGCGCCCCAGCCCCCTCCTCCCGACCGAGCCCCATGTGCCCCTTACCCAGCTCTGCACGTGCACTGGGGCCACAGGGAGGCGGTGAAATAAAAGTACCAGTCGCGCAGTCGTGCCCAGCTCTTTGCAACCATGTGGATTGTAGCCCGCCAGGCTCCTCTGTCCATGGGATTCCCCAGGCGAGAATACTAGAGTGGGTTGCCATTTCCTTCTCCAAGGGATCTTCCCAACCCAGGTTTTGAACCGAGGTCTCCTGCATCGCAGGCAGATTCTTTATAGTCTGAGCCACCAGGGAAGGCCCTTACACACCCACCCCGGTATGTGCACTGGGGACACTCAGAGGCTGCTCAGTGGCACAGGGGGAAGCTACTGCTGTGGTTCCCAGGACCCAGCTGTGGGGGCCTCCCCAACCCCCCTCTGAGTTGAAGCCAGTAGGGCATCACCTGGGAGGGGCCACAGGTGGGTCTGGAGCCTCTGATGGTGCTGCCCTGGCGGATTCTGCTTTCCTGAAGCAAAGTACCAAGCGGGCTAGTTCTCCGCCCAGCTCACCAGGGCCTCTTCAGGGAGACGATGTTCCAGGAGAGGAACAGGACAGGTGCCCACGATACTAGCATTCACGTGTCAGCTTGGGAATTGAGCCCAGCTGTTTGTGGGGATGTGGACAGGAAGTCATCCCTGCTCCTGAAGGATGCACAGGCTCCATGGGGGAACAGAGGGACAGATGGACCACACACAGCCCCCACTGCCACGGACACTAGTTGAGGAGCTTTCCAGGGATGCCTTTGCTGGGAAGAAGACTTGCCTCTGTGGCTCGAGTGGTCGCTTCACGGTGTCTGGCCCCTCTCAGCGACATTGTTGCCCAGAGAACGTGGCTGGCATTGAGTCTGTGCTCTGGGCCCTCCCCTGTGCTGGCTGCAGGACACCAGGCAAAGGCCAGTATCTAGTGAGGATGATGAAAGAGAGGCTCTTAGAGCCAGTTGGTTGGAGGAGAAATCCCGAGACACAAACCCAGTAGGGAATCCCAAAGAGCCTGCCAGGCAGAAGTGTGTGCTTGTGTATATGTGCTCATGTATGTGTGCCCACAGGGCACACAGGTCTCCCACCAGCACTTGCCTGTCTCTTAAATAGAAGCCAATGGGGATGTTGAAACAGCATGTGGAATCATTGAAACAAGAATAGGCGTCTCTGCGTCAAGAGCAGGAGAGAACTCTTGGTGGGACCATGAAAACAAACGTTTGGTGGAAGGCAGGAATCTCCCACAAAGGAGGATGAAAGGCAAAGGAGAGAAGAGGTCTGAAATGAGGAGGAGGTCTCAGCAACAGCTATTCCAGAAAGAGACCAAAGCATCAGAGGTGGGAGAAATGATAAAAGAGACAGCACCAGAAAACGTGCAGACCTAAATGACATGTGGCTGAGCCCGTGGCTCAGCGAGAGAACGCGTATCGATGGCTGCTTCCGTCCTGTGAGCAGTAAAGCAAGGGCCCCACCATCAGTGACCAGGGTTGGGGAGCCTCCGGTCGTGACGAGGAGGTAAAGTCAGGCCAATGAGCGTCAGTGTCTCATTGGCAGTAGAAGCTGGAAGTCAAGGGAAGAAGGCTTCTCCATTCCTGAATAAAATCATCTCCAGTGGGACTCTCCAAACACAAAGACGACATTTTTCAAAGGTCTCCTCCCATGACCCTGCCTTGGGAAGGTGCCAGGGGGTGGACCATAGCTCAGTGGGGAGGGAGGGAGGAAAGGGGAGGACCAGGCTGCAGGGTGGGGGCCAGGCTGCCGAGCCCTAAAAGCAGGCGAGGGATGGCCTAGCAAGGGCGGTCTGATGCCTGGACCCCATGAGCAGAGCATCCAGATGCCTGGGGCATGGAGAAAATTAACAGGAGGAAAACCAGCCAGTAAACAAGAGGGAATTATTAATGGGAGGGAGGCTGGGCGGGCTGGGCTAAGACAAATACCCACAGGGTATGGCCGAGCTGGGACTGGAGCTTCATCCACTGGGCTGAAAACAGTGGCTGATGCCCACAAGTAGGAGATGGAGAAACAGCAACTGAGCCTTATTTGAAATTGAGAGAAAGCTGAGAAGCCGGGAATGGTGCTTTGTGGCAGGCAGGGTAGGGGTGGGGCATGAGGAGAGGACGCCTGTCTAGGATGATCAGCCTCTTGGTGCTGTTGGACTTTTGAACCTACGCCCAGGCATCTCTGATCAGCTAAACCCAGGGAGAAGGCAGACGGGCCTTGTGATGGCTGCAGCCCCAGGAGCCAGCTCCAGCCAGGCCAAGGCTCTGGGGCTTGTGCAGAGCGGGACTGCAGCCCACACGCCTGGTGCAGTGCCCCCCTCCTTCAGGCCTGGGTTCCAGGCTGGTGGTGCCCCAGGCCTGTGGGTGCGGCCACTGTGATTAGAACCCAGGTCACACCCAGTAGGGGCTGGCCTGACTGGCTCCATCTGGTACCTTCCAGCTCTAGAAGAGACTTTGTCCTCTCCTGGGAGAGGCTGTGCCACTGGCCAGGTCTGGGCCAGGGCTTCAAGGAGGAGTCAGGCTTGGAGCCTGAGATGGGGAGGAGTCGGGGAAGAAGGAAGAATGGGGGCCAGGGCGGGGGTCCATGGGCACCACAGTGTTGGTGCAGGCCTCTCAGTGCCCGCAGCGAGTTTTCATAACAGTGAAGCAACCCTGCAGTAAATACACCGTGGCGAGAAAAAGGACTCAGGGCGTCTCCTGGACGCCCACTCGGGTGCATCTGCTGCATGTGTGTGTGTACACGCGCTCACATGCGTGTGTGCTCAGTCGTGTCCGACTCTTTGCGACCCCAAGGACTGTAGCCTGCCTGGCTCCTCTGTCCATGGAATTTTCTAGGCAAGAATACTGGTGTGTGTTGCCATTTCCTAGTCTAATCTGCTTCGTGTGCATAGATGGAAACCTGCATTTGTCAACCAGTCCTGGGTACGGTGCAGCCAAGTTAACAGGGGGGCTGACGGGGGAGGTACGGACCCGCCCGCGGCTGCCAGTGCCCAGGGAGGCCTAGGGTGGCTGTCCTCCTCAGCCTGGTGACTCAGAATATCCCCAGGAATGCGTGGGCCGTCGCCCTGCTGTGGGGGTGGCCAAGGCTCCAGGGCCAGCCCCTCCCTGCAGGCCTGGAAGCCTGAGCCACACATGCCTTCCTGGGATGGTTTTAGTGGAGAACCTATGAGCCGGGACAGAGAGCAGGGCGGAGAGCCAGGCCTCCAAGGGAGGGGGTCCAGTGGTTCCAGCTGCCCCGTAGGTGGAAGAGGGCAAGATGCCCCCTCCCTCCCTCCCTCCCACAGAGCTGCTGGGTGAACACCAGGGTCAGTGTCCTCCCCAAACCTGCAGGGAAAGTGGCGAGGGACACCGTGGTGAAGCTCTGAGCCGAGGACCCCGCCAGCAGGGCCGCCTGGGCCGGTGACCTGGATCCTTAGTTCTCCATCTGAAACACAGGCTCCCACCCTTGACTGGCCTTTGTAACTTTAATATTCGGAAGTTCTACATACATTAATATGAGAAGCAGATGAATGGTGGCTATCTTAGTTTCCCTTAAAAGTAAACAGGAAAGAATGAAAGGAGCACCTTCCCTCTGTGTTACATTTTGATCCTTTGAGGTTCTAAACCACCAGCTGATCCTCTTGAGGCTCATAGATGACCTTCTCTTCAGCACTAGTGACCCCCACCCCCAGCTGTTTGGTGGCAAAGCCCCCATTCCAGCGCTACATGGACAAGCTCCCCGCCCCTCCCAGCAACCTAAGGAAGCAGGGGTAGGGTGATTATTATTGGGCCCACTTTACAGATTTTGAAACCGAGGCACAGGGAGCCGCAGAGGGATGTGACAATGGCAATGGGAGAGAAGATCCTCAGGATGGATTGGTCAGTGGCCCGAGGCTGGTGCCCAAGAGGCCCAGGCTGTGGCAGATGGTGTGGACCCATCCACACTGGCTAAATAATGTGCTCCCAGACAGGATGAGCCGGTCTGTGCTGCAGCAACAAGTAGCTCCATCAAGTGCTTAGACACGCGGGGTCCGTGGGGCCCTGCTCACCCCAGGCCCATGGGACTCCATCCCCGCGCACATGCCTGCCGTCCTTGCTGCGGGGGAAGGCATGGCGGGAATCTTGCAGTGGTTTCTGAAGTTTCTGCCAGGAGGGACATACATCCATACTGAGAGGAGGGAAGCGGGTGTACTGGTGAACAGATGGGACAGAGGGCTGCCTGTTGGGGAAGGGCTGGGCTGCCAGGCCAGCTGAGGGCTGGAGGATGGGGGTGGGTGGGGACAGAGAGAATGAGAGGGCCAAGGTGGGGCAGGCTGCTGGGAAGGACGGGCTGGACCATCCGAGGGGATGCGGGCAGAGCCAGCTGTCCTGGAGGCACCCAGCACAGGCCACAGCGATGCCCAGGGAGCAGCAGTGTGTGCTGGGGCTGCGGGCTCAGGGTCAGAGCTCTGCAAATGTCCGCTCCCTTCTGGGTTCTCGTGCACACAGTGACCATGCCTGGCAAGACTGGAGATGGATTGTTGGCCCTGTTCTAAGTTCAGAAGCTTGGGAAAGGGGTGAGCATGTCTCGGAGCCCAGGGAAACGTGTAGATGACGGTCACGGTGGCTTTGCTGTGTGTAGGGCTGAGTCAGGGAAAGGCCCTGTAAACAGCAGACACGGTGGCTTCGCTGTGCGTGGGGCTGAGAGTCAGGGCAGTCAGACAGGCCTGAGTTCAGATCCTGGATCCGTCGCTTCCTGCCCTGTGTCCCAGGTGGGACTGGCCCCGGCCTCTCTGCCCAGTGAGAATGGAGACGTGGTGCCCCTTGGGCTGGATGAGACCTCACACCTACACTGGCCCCTCAGCCCAGCTTGAGTACCCCAGAGGGTGTAGCCATACTGTCTGCTGCAGGCCTCGGGAAAGCCCAGCAGGCAGCACTGTTCATCCTTCTCCTGTTGACCGTGGGAAATGGTGCCAGGAGGCCAAGTGGCTCTTCCAGTCCAAGTCTTTGGGGTCCCAGGCCACAGACGGCACTGCCGCGAGCTTACCCCCAGCAGGGCCAGGCCAGCCTCTCTGCAGTCTGTGTCTACCTGGTCCCCAAAGCTCAGACAGCCTGTCGTCCACCTGGGTCCCTGCAGGTCTGTGCTGTCCCGAGCTTCCCCAAGTGCCTCTGGCCAGCTGTGTACTGACTTCCCTGGGGACTCCTGGAGACTGTGGGCGATGTGACAGCCAGCTCGGCTTCAGGTGGCAGGACCAGCCTCTGAGCACCGGATCCTGGTTGACTGTACCCCAGGCTCCGGCTGGATCGGGGCTGCCCTCACCTCCATCCTTTTCCCCAGAGTCCTGCGGCCACTCAGCATGTCTCAGCGGTACTCGGACAGCTCCATGGAGGAGAAGCTCCTGGAATACCGCCTCCACTCGGAGCTGCGGCTAGATGCCAAGGGGAACCCAGCATCCGGGCTCCCAGTGGTCCGCAGCTCCCTGCACAGCAGGAGCAATGCCGCCTTCCAGCCCGACACCCTGGCACCCCCAGAGCTGGCCCCTGAGTCCCAGGAGCCCAGGACCGTCATCCTGAGCACGCAAAGCCCAGCAGCCCTGAAGATGGGCACACAGCAGCTGATCCCTCGGAGCCTGGCTGTGTCCAGCAAGGCCAAGGCCCCGGCCCGCCACCAGAGCTTCGGGGCAGCCATGCTCAGCAAGGAGGCTGCCCGGCGGAGCCCCCAGCTCCTCTCGGCCCCCAGCTTCTCCCTGGACGACATGGACTTGGACACGGGTCCCGGGGGGATGCTGAAACGAAACCTGAGGAACCAGTCCTACCGGGCAGCTATGAAGGGCCTGGGGACTCCGGGCAGCGAAGGGGGCCCCGTCCAGCTCACCCCCCAAGCTCCAGGCTCTGGCTGAGGAGCCTAGCCAGCCTCCTGCTCGGCCTGCAGCCAAAAATAAGGTAAGAGGACCATCTCTCTGGTCACTGGTGGTTGGGGGAAGGTGGGAGGGGGTATGACCACACCTTCACATCATTATGCAGGTGCCCACTTGCACAGGCTTCTGAGGGATTCATTCCTGTTAGCCCAATAGCCAGTCTATGAACAGAGCGTGAATATCCCCATTTTATAGATGAGGCAGCAGTCTTAGGTCAGGAAGTTGAAGGCATCCTGGCTCTCAGCCACAGCGGGGAGCAGTGCATGGGGAGGGCCCTCTGAGCCCCAGGAGGGAGCCAGCCTGTCTGGAGGATGGGTTTCAGTGGTGGCTTTGCTGCATCAGCTGGCCTGGGATCTGTCTGCCCAGGGCTTCCCTTCAGGGACTCGGGGGAGCTACTGACAGGTCCAAAGTTGGACCCTCCCCTGCACGCTGTCCTTTGCTGCCCTGCCTGACAGCCAGCTCAGGACTCCCTGTGCCCAGGGTGCCATCCTGGCCACCTCCTCCACCACGGGCTCCTGTCCAGAGACCATGAGCACTGGCCCTGATCTGGGAGAAGCCCAGATCACCTGTCAGAACGCTGGTGACCCTGCAGGCAGAGGGGAGGAAGGACCTGAGCACTGGTCCTCAGGCTAGAGACACCCCTGGCCTGGTGGGGGAGGTGCCCCTGTCATGCCTGCCTGAGAGCCTGGACCGCGACTTTCCACACCCGCCCAGGGCCGGCCCTGTGGGCTCCTCCTCATTCATGCTGGCTTCGTGCCTCCAGCCGACACTTCCTGAGCCCTCAGCCACCGGGTCAACAGGCCCTTGGAGAGCTCCCGGGATGGTGGGGCACAGGGTGTTATAGGGGCACCGTGTGCTGGTCTGGGGGCTATCAGGGTGCTGAGGGAGCCAGGAGCTCAGGGCCTGGGTGGGGAGGGGTCCAGGAGAAAAAGGATTAAAGCAGAACCATAGACACAGGGTGGAGGCAGGTAGAGGAGGGGTCAAGGCAAGAGCAGGCTCCCAGACCTGGAGGCGGAAGGGATGGGGGTGCTGGGCGGGGGTGGGGGGTGCAGGGAGCGGGACAGCAGCCAAGTGTGGCTGGGAGCACCACGGCCCTGACCAGCATGGAGAGTTTCAGGCCCCAACTTGTTTCAAGAAACCAGCTCCCTCTTTCCTGGAATCCAGGGACCTGCGAGGTCACAGGAAAAGGATCCTGGACAAGGAGGCGGGCTCAGAGCAGCAGCTGGAGGGTCCAGGGCATGTGGCCCCAAGAGCCCTGCCCACCCTCAATCATCCCTGCAGACCCATGCCCCATCAGCTGCAGGGACCCCAGCCTGTGCTGGGACTGGATGCTCACATGCCAGCCCTGTTCCTCCTGCCTCCCAAGGTCCCAGACCTGTGGGGCATGCATGCAGCTCCAGTTCGCCACCCAGTGCCCCTCATAGTCATCCCCTAGCCACAGCTGTAGTGCCCAGCCTCCCTCCAGGCCTGGTCATGATGCCCCACTTTCCTTGGCATCCCCCATGTCTACATGCCTCCCACCTCCAGGCAGCCCTCCTGGACCTGCCCAGCCCTTGGTAACCTGCCCTGCCCACTCTGAGCCACCGTCCCATACTGTCCTACCTGCCCTGGCCTCCGCTTGGTGGCCCCGCATCCCTTGTGGAGCCAACATTTATTGAGCATCTTCTGCGTGCCCAGAGGAGCACCTCCCATTGGGTGTGGTGTCATGCTTGGAGCGTGCAATGGTCTCTGGGGGAGGGAAAGCTGTAACCCCCACTCACCCCTCCTCCCACTGACCACCTGTGTGTCTCTGCACAGAAGACGCTGGGGCGGGAAACGTGCACACAAGGGATCCTTCAAAGACGGTGAGTGTGGCCAAGAGGCCCCCCTCGGACAGCACTACAGCCAGACTGGGCTGGGGGGCTGGTCTCACTGGGGCATCCGGGGAGGTGGTGAATGTGTTGGGTGGGATCCCTCCAGGGCCTGGTGGTCCATCTGGCCCTGCAGCTCTGATAAGCCTAGAAAGTTCCTTGGACCCTGCCATGCCCAGGGTGGGGCAAGGGCAGAGGCCCCACGCTCACTCGCAGGAGCTGCCTGTCGAGCACACTGTGTGCACCAGGCCCTGCCAGTGAGACCAAGGCCTGGGCAACAGTCACACCATCCACAGGACCCCAGTGTTGGAGACCTGGGGCCATGGGTGATGGCTGGGCGTGGCAGGGCCCAGAGCAGTGCATTCACCTGGGGTGGGCTGCCTCCAGGACCCCTGGGAGTTGGAAGCGTAGGTGCTCACCCAGCCAGGACATAGCCACTAGTGGGTATGAGAGGCTCCAGCTGGACAGGCCCCTCTTCGAGCCCCAGCCTGTGTGGACAGCACAGGCCCGGGCTTGGGAAGGGGTCAGGATTAGAACCCAGGAGAGCAGCAGCAATGCCCCAGGTCTTGGGGCCATGTGGGAGGGAGAGACTTATCTCAACCACCACAGGCTGGGCACCTGCCCGGTGGGGCTGCCAGGCACCTCCCCAGTCGGGCTGCCCTGTACAGCCACTGCGGATCACCCTTGGCCCCCGTCAAGTCCCCCACTACCCCCACCCCCACCTCAGGCCATGCAGTTTGGCCCCTGACGTGCTCTGATTTGTCTGCTCAGCCCTGGTCCAAAGGTGGTTGGCACGGGGACACCCTGGGCTCCCAGCACCGCCATGGGAGCCGGCCGGCCCAAGGGGAACCCGCTCTGGGGGCCCTGCACCACCTGACGCTCTCAGAGCCTCCTCAGGGGGACTCGACCTGCAGGTCCCTGAGGGGATCAGACCGCTCAGAGCCCCAGGCCTGCAGATGACGCACCCCTGTCCCCAGACCCCCGGTTGTACCAGGAAATCAGGGAGGCGAGGCCTGAACACCAGCCACGAATCTGACGATGACTTGCTCGATGAGCCCCCCAGCCCCGAGGGAACCCGGAAAGTGGACGCCCCCATCGTGGTCAAGAGCTACCGGCCCCCCAGATCACCTGGAGCCAGCTCCCAGAGGTAGGGGCTGCAGTGGCAGGGAGAGGCCGTGGGTGGTCCTCCCAGTGAGGGGGAGCCGCCCAGAAGCACCACATCTGTGCTCCCTTTCAGGGGCATCTTGCTGGTGCCTCAGAGCTGGCCTGCCCCATGGGGCACCTTCAGGGGGCTACTGGGGGAAAGGTTAGGGGCAGTTGTCGTCTGTGTATGTGTGACAGGCATCCCACAGGTGTGAGCTTCATGCCCTCTGCTCCCTGCTCAGGCTCACCTGTACGGCGCTGTGGGCACAGGACACCCCCTTCCCAGGGCGCTGACCCTGAAATGTGCCTGGAGGGTCCGAGTGAGGAGGCAGGAAGGGGGAGAGGCCAGGCTGAAGCCACGTGCCACTACCAGGCCCCCCGCCACCTTCCACATCAGAAATAGGGGTTGGTCCCCTCAAAGCAGGGTGGAGGGGTCTCGGTGGAGAGTGTAGCTGAGACAGAGGCCCCCGAGCTCTATGCGGAGAGTCAATTCTCGCTCCCCAGGAAGGTGCAGCTGGCCTGGGGCACACAGGCTGCTCCCCATCCCCTGGGAGCCAAGGAACAGAGCTGCAGGGCGGGCTGTGGGCACAGTGGGCAGTGGGGTGAGGGCCCCTGGCTGTCCCTTCTGTCTGTGGTATGACAAGTTTCCTCATCCACACCCCATGGGGTACGAGGGGGCTGAGGCGCTCCAACCACCTACTGAGCTCCACGACACTGCCTGCCGTGGGGTCACTGGCCTGGGAGGGCCCAGGAGAGGGTGAGGTGAGGGCAGACAGCTGAAAAGGGCTGGAAATGCATGTGTGTTTCCACCTGCCTGGGTCCAGCTGCCTGCGTGGACATGACCTCCAGGGTCAGAGGTTGGTCAGGATGCTGCACCCCAGAAGGCCGTCTGAGGTTCTGCTCTAGACCACCTGAGCTCGGGGAGTCTCAACCCAGCCTCTGGGCTGAGGAGGGAGCTTGGGACTTACCTTCCCAGCCCAAGTGCTGGTGGCAGCCTCTGCCCAGGCTGGTGGGGAGGGGAGAAGGATTGGGTGGCTCTAGTCCTGTAGTGGGCTCTGCCAATGGTCTGCAGGGACACAGTGGGCATGCTCTGATCGAGTGGGCCACACTCTAGCCAGGGCAGCTATGGGCCAGGGGGCCTGATGGGTGGAGAATAGGGCAGTGTGCCTTGCTGGAACACTGTTAACCCTACCTCCCAGGCAGGGTGCTGACTCACCTGGCCCAGGTGTGCCTGCCTGAGTCATGGCCCTGCCCCCAGCACACCCCTCAGCTTTCCCAGTGCTCTTTGCCTCTCCACCACCACCACCTCTCACCTGCCACCCCAGGCAGCTCTGTAGGGCAGAGCCCCCTCCTCACTTCCAGTGCCTGTTGGCCTTTCCCTCCGGACACCCATGCTCTCTCTTGGCTGCCCCTGGGCGCTTCCCAGGGGAGGTTTCCACGGAGAGGAGAGACGTGGGTGATGGGACTGAGCAGGGACAGGCCAGCTCAGCAGTCCCACTGTGCCAAGCCATGAGGGGCAGCTCTGCCATCCACGCTGGCTCTGGTCCGATGAGAGGATGAGCATCTGAGAGGTACATCCCGTGATTCAAGCCTTGCTGTCTGCAGGTGGTGGAGTCGGGCATCCTGGACCAGCTTCCAGCCGAGGAGCGCAAGAGGCAGGAGGTATGGGGTGGGCAGGGGCGCCTGCTTCTGACAGCCCAGCCATGGTGATGTCACCCACTCACTCATTGGCCGCCTCCTGGTACCAGTGATGGCTGATGCCCTGGGCATGGTGAGGGTTGGGAGTGACTACCATTACCCACTTTCCACACGAGGGTGGGAGTCCTTGCCAGAGTGCGAACCCAGGAGAGCGGCTCACCACCCACCCCTGGCCCCAACAGCTGTGCTGACAGCCTCACCCATGTCCTGTCCAGGGGGCCCAAGTCCTGCGCCCCCCTCATATCCCCATAGCCTGAGCACTTGTCACCAACACACCCTGGGCCAGGCACCCTGTGTGGTGGGATGGCTCCGGGCAGAGCCAGGGGGCATGGCTGCCCCACGTCCGCTCTGCTCTCACCCCAGGCCATCTTCGAGATCCTCACGTCCGAGTTCTCGTACCAGCACAGCCTCGGCATCCTGGTGGCCGAGTTCCTGCAGTCCCGGGAGCTGCGGGCAACCATGACCCAGATGGAGCACCACCACCTCTTCTCCAACATCACAGACGTCCTGAGCGCCAGCCGGAGGTGAGGCCCGGCCCAGCACCCTGGCAGCGGCCCAGGCTCTCAGGAGGGTGGGAAGGCCAGGGCTCTGAGTGACCCTGGTCTGCAGTGTGGATGGACCTACCATCTGCGGGGGCAGGAAGAGCCTCAAGGGCCCTGCGGCCACCAGGAGCTTGCCCCAGGGCACACAGACACAGAGGGCCAATGATGAGGCATGAGGTTCTTGCAGAGCGGAGCAGGCAGGGGCAGCCTGAGTTGCAGCCCCGGGTCATATTGCACAAGGAGGCGTCTGGGGCCCAGCCCAGGGCTCTGGTTGCAGGGCCGGGAGGTGGAGGAGGGGCCGGGTGTGCAGCGGCAGGCCTGCCTGGGCCTGTGTGTGTGTATGTGTGTGTGTGGCACCAAGTCTGTGTGTCTGTGTATGTTTACTTCTGTGGAGGGTGAGGTCCAGTCAGCACCCATGTGGTCCAGCCCCGCACTGCCCTGCATCCTAGGCAACCTCATCACACCCTCTGCAGTCTCCCTGAGCTCGGCGTCCTCTCCCTAACCTAAGGGGGTAGGGGTCCCACGCCCACCCCCTTGCAGACAGGGGCAAAGTGGAGGAAATGACCCATCTCACTGAGCATCCCCCATTCTGCTGCCCCAGGACCCCCATGGAATCCAGGACCATCTCGTCCCTGGGATGGCACTTCCCGTGGGACTCCAATGACCAGCCATGGGAAGTCTGAAGCCCCTGACTCAGTGAGGGCCTGGGGTGGGCTCCCCCTTCCACAGTTCTGACCTTTGTCCTGTGTCCCCGAGTGTGGCGGGGCATGAACACATGGACCCTGCTCTCTGCTTTCCACAGACCCCAGGCTCCATCCCTGGCCCCTAGTGGGGCGTCCTGGCCTCCCTGACCCCCTGACCTGGCCCTGGTAGCTCTTAGCCACTCCCAGTGGCCTCCCCAGAAACTGTTTGGGGTCAGCTGCTGAGGGCCAGCTCTCCTGTGAGAGGCGCTGACCAGTGTGGGCTGCCTGTGCACACAGATGTGTGTGTGGTCCTGCATCCAGGCAGCCAGGCCTCCCTCTCAGGGCAGGATCTAGGGGTGGGGATCCCCATCTGCCCCAAGTGAGGATTCTCAGAATGCTCCCACTTACAGGAAGGGCAGCCCCTTCATGAGTGGAGGGTCATGCTGGGACCCAGTGAGTGGGGGCCTGAGGACCCCTGCCCACCTCCAAGCCAGGCCTCATTCCCCCTCCCTGAGACCCTCACCAGGCTTATCAAGGATAATAAGAGTCCAGGGCCCCAGGGCAGGGGGCCACAGATTGGTGCGGTTTCCTATCCTCCTCTGGAGTGGAGGGACCTGTCACAGGTCCTGGGTGGGGCTGCTGGGGGCTCCTTGGTGTCCTCAGAATTGGAGCCTGGGCCCTCCTCCCTACCCTCTCCCTGCTCCCCCATCTCACCCCGGGAGGATGGTAAGGACCCTGCTGGACTGGCTGCCTGGGCCTGGTAGCTCCCCACAGGGGTGTGGGCCAGCCGGCAGGTCTTGGCTCGGGACTCTGCTCTCTGCCCTCAAAGGTCAGCCGGCTGTCTTATCTCCCAGACACTGCCCCAGCTGGTCCCGGCAGCCCCGCTCAATAGGCTCTGAGAGTCGAATGTGGGTAGAGAAGCTTGTAGCTTGAAGCCCAGGGTTGGTCCGAGCAGCTGGCATGGGAAGGGGCCTTGGGACAAAGGGGATTTGCTCAGGGGCAGAGCTCTTGGGGTGGGAGGCCCCTAGCTGCCTTGGCCAGGGCCTAGTCATGTGATGAGGCCTCGGAGTCCAGCACCTTCTGGCTGTGCAGGGTGCACCCGAGGCTCCAGCCAGCAGCTGACACCCCCAGTGACACAACGTGGGTCCAGCCAGGCCCAGCTGCGAGGCAGTGGCTGCCTGTGGGAGTGAAACCCTAGGTAGCCCTGGGTTAGCACCGGCCAAACTCATTTATCTTCATCTCCCTCCCCAAGTCCTGGATTACGGATGAGCCTCAGCAGGGACTCCAGGAGGAATTGGGGGTTTGCAATCACTTGCAAGAAGCAGAAACCCTGCCCCAGCCCTGAGCTGGGTAGAGGGGCCAGGCCTCCAGGCAGATGTGGGCAGTTCTGACCCAAGTCCCAGGGAATCAAGTCAAAGCGACAAGTTCTTGGTCCTACCTGTCTGCATCCCATGATGCCCATTAGAATCTGTGCCAGAATCTCGCAGGGAGTGGCCTTGGATTTGGCCATGGGTATTTGCCCAGTTATTTAGGTTTCAGGAGCAGATCTGGGGTTTTCCCAGGAGCGCCTTCGGCAGCCAGCCCACCCTGTGTGCACTGCGGTACTTGTGCATATGTGTGTGTGTGCGTGTGTATGTGCGCATGGCCGTGGACAGACCAGCAGCTCCTGGCCCCCCACCCCTACCCCCACAGATTCTTCGAGGACCTGGAGCGGCGGCACAAGGCGCAGGTGTGTGTGGAGGACATCAGCGACATCCTGGAGGAGCACGCGGAGCATCACTTCCACCCCTACATCTCTTACTGTTCCAACGAGGTCTACCAGCAGCGTGCCCTGCAGCGGCTGACGTGAGCTGGCCTGCAGGGCCTGCAGGGTGGGAGGGGGCCCCGGGAGGAGCAGGCCCCTTGCCTCACTGCTCACAGCCCAGCTTCTGCAGCTTCCCTCCGATTCCCGTTTCTGGACCAGCCACACCGCCCGCTACAGCTGAGACCCTGTTCTCTGTTGCAGAAATAGCAACGCCACCTTCCGGGAGGCCCTGCGGGCAATCGAGCAGCGGCCAGCGTGCGGGGGGTCTGCCCATGATTTCCTTCCTGATCCTGCCCATGCAGAGGGTCACCCGGCTGCCCCTCCTGACCGACGTGAGTGCACAGCCATGGCCCCAGCCTGGCATCGCCCCTCCTGACCTCGCTGAGTGTCTGTTACATACGATTATGAAGACAATTATAAGATGACTTTAACTGCCACGGTGACCCTGGCTGCCCACAGAGCTCTCTGCTGGGAGCTGCTCCAGCACTTGGCGGGTTTTGGTCACTTCCTTAGTGGGTCACGGGGTGCTTTCATGTCCTGAGTCTGATTTGGTGTTCCCCAGACCCCTGCTGAGCGTCAGTCCAGCGTTGTGGCTGCCTCCTACCCAGAGCCCCTCGGTCAGTTGTCCTGTGTGGACCTGGGGTCGCCCAGACACCGTCACCATCCCCAGGGGCTCCCTGGAGTGGCTCATGCTCTGAGATGCCAGCTCATGGGACAGAGGGGTTCGTGAGGGTGAAAGCTACACAGCCTGCACAGGTACACAGGTGTGCACTCATGGCAGGCGCAGTGTGCATGCACACGTGGGCCCAGCTGAGCTCAGAGGCAGCCTGTGGCCCGTGCTCCACGGGTCAGCGTCCCAGGCAGACAGGATATCAGACCCTCCAGGGCCCTCTGGGACGTGGAGAAATAGAGGCTTCGGGCCCTCCCTGCTGGAGAAGGACAGCCAAGGACTGAAGGGGTGGGGCCTGGCAGGAGCCCTCTGAGTGTCCCCAAGGTCTGGCTCTGGTAGGGGAGCCCCTGCCCCAGGGAGGCCACTGAGCCAGGGTACAGGAGGCTGCTTGTGGCTTCTCATGGATGGTGTCTTCCTGCAGACACTCTGTCTCAAGACGCAGGGCCACCCCGAGAGGTACAAGGCAGCCAGCCGTGCACTCAAGGCCATCAGCAAGGTGAGGAGGGCCCAGGGGTGGGGGGTGGGGGGTGGTATATGAGGTGGGGACCCAGCCCAGCCTGATGGCAGAGACCCTGAGGGCGGGGCAGGGAGGGTTTCCAGGTGGTCCCTCGCAAGCTTCTTGAGTGCTGGTGGGGAAACTGAGGCCCAGAGAGAGTAGAGCTCACACAGTCAGTGGGCCTGGGCAGGACGGGGCCAGCGCTGTGGGCAGCCAGGCCAGGCTGGATGGGGGGTGAGAGTGGGGTGCCAGGCCATGGCCCGGCCCATGGCAGCCGCTCTCCCATGCACACCCTGCAGCTGGTGAAGCAGTGCAACGAGGGTGCCCACAAGATGGAGCGCACGGAGCAGATGTACACGCTGCACACACAGCTGGACTTCAGCAAGGTCAAGGTAGGTGCCCCCGCTCCCGCCCCGGCCCAGGCCCTGCTCTGAGGTCAGGGGTCACCGTCCCCAGGCTAGAGGCAGGCTTCTGGAGGTGACCCTCTACCCCGACCGTGAAGCCTGGGACTGAGCTCTACCTCTGCCTCTCCAGCCCCTTCCCCACCTGAGAGTGGCCCCCTTGGCCACAGGGCCCAGCTCCAGCTCTCCTGCCTGAGGCTGGCTGGGCAGGGTGGGTCTCTCTCCAGCCTGTGCCCCCACCCCCAGGGCTGCAGGAGCAGAGGGCAGACCCAGCGGCTGAGTCGGGGGAGCTGGCAGGCCCAGTCACAGGGCTCACCCTGGGCCAGGGGTCCTTGTTAGTTGCACTGGGAGCCAGGGCTGGATGACCTCAGAGCCGCTCAGTCTTCCCTGTCCCTGGCGGGTCTGGAGGTCTGGTGGTGGAAGTCTCAGCAGCCTACAGCACCTCCCAAGCAGGCAGAGCTCAGACCTCTGCCCCCACAGCTCCCCCACCAGCCCACAGACTAGCCCATCCTTGTGTGGTCCAGGGGCTGCCCTAAGCGATGCTCATGGCAGTGGGAACTGCTGGCTGGAATCAGGGCCTGAAGGCAGCCTCTTCCCCCCACCCCATACTGACCTTGCTGCTCTACCCCAGCCTGTCTACAGAAGAGCCCTGCGGGGCAAGGCGGGTGGGCAGAAGACTCAGAGGGAGCCTGGGGCAGCTCTGTGGGTGGGGCCTCAGCTTATCATCAAGCAGACTGAGCTGCTGACCTCCAGTCTGCAGAGGCAGCCAGGCAGGCTGGAGCTGGATAGGAACCCGCCATTGGCAGGCGGGAGGACTGTGGAGCCATGGAGGGGGCACACAGAGGCTCAGATAAGGGCAGCACGGTCCTTGAGGGTGGGTCAGGGTGGGCTTCACAGAGGAGGCATTTGAACCTTTGGCATTTGAACCTACGGCTGGGCAGCAGAAATCATGTTTAGAGTGAAATATGTTGCCGACCAGAGCAAAGACCCAGACTCAGGCCAGGCTGACCCCTGAGCAGGGCTCTTACCACCTACCCCCATCTCTCAAAACTGAAGGGCTTGTGGGCAGGGTAGCAGTGAGCCCAGGTTGGGGCAAGGGGGCTCAGAGCCTCTGGAGGGGTGTGGTGTGGGGTGGGGCATGTCTGGGGGAGCAGAGGCTGGTGGGCAGGCTCTCCCAGCTCCCCTCAGCCACCCTCCTGCAAAGTCTTCTCTGCCTCTCCCCATCTCTTGCTAGCTTAGCAGGCCAGAGTGTCGGTGCTGGCCATGTTGACGTGAGATGCACGTGGGCAGGGGCGAGGTGTCCTGCCTGCCTGTGCCTCTCACATGTTCCCCTTAGCCCAGCCTGTTCTCTAGGCCATGGACAGGGAGGAACTTCATTTACAGGAAAGGCCCCTGGACACCAGATGTGGTCCTGCACATCAGGGGCTCCTTGCAGTCTGCATAGGTGCGGCCACGCCTCCTGGTTCAGGGGGCCCTTCGGCAGATGCCCAGTGGGCCCCTAGGCCTGGCTGGAGGCAGGACAGGCCTATCCTGGGTTGCTGGGCAGGATCTGGATCCTGGCCTGCTACACAGCTACTGCCCCATGGGGCTCCCCGTCCGCAGACTGAATGGCCCTTTGTTTGAGGCCTGGATATTCGCTCTCCTTTCCTCGATCCAGCCCCAGGGAGGCCTGGTCACCCCTAGTCTCAGAGGCAGGGCTTTGTCCCCTCAGCTGCATATCCCTGCCCCCCAGAACTCATCCCAGGAGCCCCTGAGAGACTCACCCCAACTCTGCATTGCCCCCTAGTCCCTTCCTGCCCCCAGGACTCACCCCATCTCTGCCCTGCCCCTAGTCCTTTCCTGCCTTGCCTCAGGACTCACTCCATCTCCACTCTGCCCCCCAGTCCCTCCCTGCTCCCCCAGGACTCACCTCATCTCTGCCCTGCCCCCTAGTCCCTCCCTGCCCCCCAGGACTCACCCTCATCTCTGCCCTGCCCCCTAGTCCCTCCCTGCCCCCCAGGACTCACCCCCATCTCTGCCCTGCCCCCTAGTCCCTCCCTGCCCCCCAGGACTCATGCCCATCTCTGTCCTGCCCCCTGGTCCCTCCCCTGCTCCCCCAGGACTCACCCCATCTCCGCTCTGCCACCTAGTCCCTCCCTGACCCCCCTCAAGATTCACCCCATCTCTGCCCTGCCCCTCAATCCCTCCCTGCCCCCCCAGGACTCACCCCATCTCTGCCCTGCCCCCAGTCCCTCCCTGCCCCCACTCAGGACTCATCCCATCTCTGCTCTGGCCCCCAGTCCCTCCCGCTGATCTCTGCCTCCCGATGGCTGCTGAAGCGCGGGGAGCTCTTCGTGGTGGAGGAAACCGGGCTGTTCCGGAAGCTCGCCAGCCGGCCCACGTGCTACCTATTCCTGTTCAATGATGTTCTGGTGGTCACCAAGAAGAAGAGGTGGGCCCCACTCCTGGGTGCCAGGCTGCATGGTCCTGGGATGGGGAGCGGTTAGCAGCTGTGGCCTTGGAGCCAGGGAGGTGGGCTGGGGCCAGCCCTTGGGAGCATCCTTCCTACGGTGTGGCCCTCAGGCTGCCCACAGACCCCTGCAGCATCTGGCCAGCCACCTCTCTCCCTACAGCGAGGATAGCTTCATGGTCCAAGACTATGCCCAGGTGAACCACATCCAGGTCCAGAAGATGGAGCCCTCGGAGGCCTCTCTGCCGGGGGGTGGCAACCGCAGTTCCTCTGTTCCGCACCCTTTCCAGCTGATCCTCCTGCACAACAGTGAGGGCCGCCGGGAGAAGATCCTGCTGTCCTGCGACTCTGCGTAAGACGGGGAGGGCTTCCTGGAGGTGGGGGCGGCCCTGAGAGCTCTGTGGGGATGGGATGCCTGATCCAGGGCTCCCGGGTGCTGCACTGTGCCAGGGACAGCCCAGTTCTCATGCAGTTCACTCTCCTGGGGTTGGGGAGGAGATGCCAGGTGCAAAATGTGCGATTCAACAGTCCTTTGTGTCCAAGGGGGTGAGGACTAAGGGGAAACAGGCAGGGAAGGGGGGTGCCCGGTGGGGGCTCTGGGGAAGGAGCTCCAGCAGACCCAGGAGGACAGCGGGGCTGCAGCACAGGGTGGGGGCCGTGGGGGGCAATGAGGTCAAAACGGTGGAGGGACCAGCACACAGAGGGTACTGGCCATGTCTCCACACTCCACCAGCAGGGCCCCTTCCCAGGAGGGAAGCTGAGGCTCTATTTCCAACAGCAGACTGCCAGTGGGGCAGGGCTTTCCAGACCAGCACCAGGAAACAGGGCTGCCTGGGTTGTGGGGGTGCAGCCTCTGGCAGCCTGAGTCTGTGGCCAGAGGCAACTGAGCTGGAGTGGACTGGCCTGTAAAGCTGTTTCCCAGCCCAGGCCCTGCCTGGCCCGAGGTCAGCCTGCCCGGGGGAGGCCTGCATGCCCCTCCTTCCTGAGTCTGACTTCGTGCACCTCAGCCCCACCCCAGCGCAGTGGGTCAGGCCGACCAGGGGGCCACCCACTTACACCTCCCTCTCAGGATCGGCTCACCAAAGGGTGCCCGGGCAGCATAAACCTTCATCCCACTGCCTTCACAGCTTGCAAGCTGTGGGGGCTCAGGGACCCCCATCTTCCCACCATGTCACACTGGCTCGGGGGCATGAAGCAGAGGTGATCAGCTGGTGGAATCGGCCTCAGGCCTCACTCATGGGCCCTCTCCCCCAGGAGTGACCGCGCACGGTGGATCACGGCACTCACGCAACGGGAAAGGCAGGCGCGGGGTCCCCCAAACAAAGGAGGTGAGAGCCTGCCCCTGCAATCAGCAGGGCTCACAGCCCCCTTCCCTGCCCGGGGTCAGCCTGGAGTGAAGAGGTGCTGTCCAGCCCCCAGTCCACCCCGCAGTCTGCCCAGGGTGACCTGCCAGGTAGGGGCCCCACTCCCAGTTATGTGTGTGTCCATCTGGGCACACAGACCCAGCACTGGCTCAGGACCTCGTCGTCCCGGCTGCCAAGTGACCGGGGGAATTGAGGCCAAGGAGCTGGAGTGGACTGGCCCATAGAGCTGTTCCCCAGCCCAGGCCCTGCCTGGCCTCTGAGAAGCCTGGAGCGCCCTCTGCTGGTGGTGAAAGAGAGAGCAGGAGGTCTGGAAGCCTGGGAGGGGTCCTGGCTTTAGTGGAGGAAAGCTGCCCGGTGACCATGCGCTGGGACACCTGGGGACCCCCGGCTTCCACCAAGACAAGGCCATGGGGGTGCACTGGGACAGGAACCCTGCCCACCCCCTCCCTGGAACAGTCCTGCCGCTGATGCCTGCCTTCCCCAGACCTACTCCAGGTGGAGATCACTAAGGCCTACCTGGCCAAGCAGGTGGATGAGATCACGCTGCAGCAGGCGGATGTGGTCTTGATCCTGGAGCAGGAAGACGGTGAGCACATGGTGATGGGCCTAGGGGACCTTGGGGGGCCGGACGGGCCTGGGGGTGCACGGGGTGGGGAGACGGACCTGGGGGTGCATGGGGATAATGGACCTAGCTGGGTGCACAGGGGGGTGATGGATCTGGGGGGTCACAGGGGGGATGATGGATCTGAGGGGGGTGCATGGGGGATGATGGACCTGGAGGAGGGTGCACGGGGGGGCAATGGGCCTGGGGGTTGCACAGAGGGGAGATGGACCTGGGGGTGCCGGGCGGGGGGGGGGGGGGGTGGGGGCCGGGGGGTGGGGGGGGCCGGGGGGGCGGGGGCACGGGGGTGGGGGGTGGGCCTGGGGGCGGACCTGGGGGGGGGAGGTGATGGCCTGGGGGTGTGCACAGGGGGGTGGGGGGGAGATGGGCCTGGGGGTGCATGGGGGTGATGGGCCTGGGGAGGGGGTGAGGGGGGTGTGCATGTGGGGACAAGGCCTGGGGGATGCCTGAGGGGTTGATGGGCCTGGGGCCCACAGGGCAGGGGAGCAATGGGCCTGTGGGGGTACATGGGGGTCAAGGGAGCAATGGGGGTGCATGGGGGCGATGGGCCTGGGGGCTGTACACGGGGTGGGTGATGGGCATGGGAGGTGCATGGGAAAAGCGATGGCCCTAGGGGGTTGCACAGGGCGGGTGATGGGCCTGGAGGGTACACGGGTGGGGGACAATGGGCCTGGGGTTTGCATGGGGCGGGCAGAGAGGAGGGGCCAGCAGGCTGGTGCTGAGTGAAAGTCTGAGAAACCTGCCCACAGTCCAGAGCACACTGGTGTGGGCAGCTGCCCCAAGACCCCTAGAGAAGCAAGCACTACATGGGCGCACACTGGGTCCAGGGACCCCCTTCAACAGCCTCCCTCAAGGATGTCTTCACCTGAACCAGTCTTGGGCTCGGAGGTGGGTTCCTGGGCACTCTGTGTCCTAAGCAGATTACCCCCTGTGAGCAGCTGCTCAGGGACAGGCCAGGTTGGTTGGAGCGAGCTCAGCCCCTGAGGCCAGTGTCGGGGCAAGCACCTGCTAGAAGACCAGCTGTCCCCGTGACCTTGAGCAAGGCCGCTGATTTGGGCAGGGTCAGCTCCAGGGGATGCCTGACCCTGGCATCTTCTGGAACAGTAGCTCTGAGGGCTGAGGACCCGACTTAGGGGCCCCCGCCCTCACCTGCCGGGTGTCTCAATCCAGGATGGCTCTATGGCGAGAGGCTACGGGATGGGGAGATGGGCTGGTTCCCTGAGGACTTTGCCCGGAGCATCACCAGCCGCGTGGCCGTGGAGGGCAATGTGCGCAGGATGGAGCGGCTGCGTGTGGAGACGGACGTGTAGCTGGGTCTGCTGGCACCTCGCCAGGCCAGGCTGCGGCCGTGCAGTGTCAGTCCACAGTCCAGCAAGTGTCCCCACCTATTCCTGGGGAGTGCAGTGGGCTGGCCCCTGGGGCCTGAAAGGTCCAAGCTCCTGTGGGCTGCAGCATGGGCTCTGGACACTTCCAAGGAAGATGGTCACACGTCCTCAGGGGAGCATCCTCCAGGCGAGCTCGGGAGCCGTGCCAGCCCTGGCCCCAGGCTGTGTCCCTGGGAGGAGCCCTGCCTGACCTCCCTGGCCTCACCCTCCCCCAGCTCCTGGCTGCCCCGTCCTATCCCCTCTGCACCCAGGAGGCAGTTAGGCGGTGGGTGTGTGATGGAGGCAGACAGCCCTGAGAAGAGCGGGAATCACCTGGAGGGATCTCCCTCCCACGCCTGTCCTGCCCCTGTGTGCCCAGGGCTGCCCCGTGTTCCCAGAGATGGGCCAACTGGAGGAGGTGACCCTGCGGTGCCAGCACTGAAGTTGTGACTTTGAGACATTAAAAGTATTTCTTTAACATCTGGATTTGCACATTTGTGAGCCCCAGCAAAGGCTACAGCAGTCCCTACAAAATTCCCAAAGTGCCTTGGGCCAGAACTGTGCCCCCTGTGTGTCGTCACCTGTGCTGGGACCCAGGAGTTTGTCTGGGCCCACATTCACGGTCACCCTGTGCCAATCCTTGGCCCTGCCCATCTGTCCGCCTGGAACGCCATAGGCAGGGCCATTCCCATGAAGCCCCTTGAAGCTGAACCTGGTCAGTGGGTCTGGGGGCTCGGGGACATGGCAGAACCTGTGGCGGAGCCCCACTAGGGTGACCCTCATCCCTCACCTCCCTTAATGGCCCCACTTCCCAGCCAGTCTGCTCGCCAAGGACCCCCTGGTACTTGTAGGTGGGTAGAGGTGTGCTGGCCTGGCCTCAGGGCAGGGGGAGAAGTGTCCTGCTCCCCAGGAGAGGGTGATGGCCAGCTGGTGCCAGCGTGTTGCTGGGCTAGGTGCCAGAAGGATGGGTCCACTCTCCTGGGAAGCCCCCTGCAGCCCTCCCAATTCCCAGTCCATGCCCAGTGCCTCTCTGGGCCCTGGCAGTGCTATCCTTGGGGTGGGGTTCCCAGTGTTCTGACAATCTGCCAGAGCCCTGCTGGGGCCCTGTCGTCCTTATGACAGCTGGGGTGTGGATCCCTGCCATGACCAGAAGAGGGTGACTAGGGGAGACCCACCCTCTGTCCCTTCCATCCTGGCTGCAGGAGGAAGGCTGGCAGGGGCCTGAGCAGAGTGAGCTCATCCAGGCCCTGCCCACTGAACCTCGTGGTGGGGGTGTTCCACACCAGGAGGGAGGGGCAGCTCCTTCCTTTAACCTCCAAGGTGACCTCCAGGATCTGCGGCCTCTGGCAGCTGGCTGGAAGGGCCGTCCTGAGCAGGGCATCTGCAGGATGGTGCGGAGCCAGGCTCAGTGTGAGAGGCATGCTCATAGGGGGAGGGGTCACCAGAGATCAGGCCCAGCTCCTCCCCCTTGGACAGGTGAGAATCTAGGGGCTCCATTTTCCTACCTGTGAGCTAACTCCCTACTGTTTTCCTGGAGCTGCTGGGGGGCAATCTGGTGACCAGGGTGAAGAGCAAGGGTGTGTGTGTGTGCATTCACATGTGTGCACCCTTGACAGAAGTGGGTGGACCGCGTCCCTGTGTAAGCCCTGCAGCACCCCCTGCCCCTTCTCTTCCGGACTCTCAGGTGGGCAGGCCAGCCCCCGCCCATCCTTTTCCACGTTTTTGGTACGATAGAAAGCTCTGAGGCACATACATCCTCGGTTACTGACCTGGGGTCTGCAACCTTAGCTGGTTTCCTTCTGTGAAGTGGACGCAGGTCTTGACGTGGGACCCCTGCCTGTGCCACACACCCCCCACCCACTCCCAGAGTTGCCACCCATCCTCCCGGTCACTGGAACCCAGTGGATTTGAAGGCTGACCCCGAGATCCTCTGAAACTGTGAAGGGCTTCACATCTTTTCACCAGATAAATTCTGGTATTTCTGGGGCCTGTTGCCAAGTCAAGTGGAATCTCATGTTGTATTCTGTCCACTAGTGGCATTGAAGAACTATATATTTTTACAGCTTTTACAGGTCTCCTATCATCCCTATGATTTCACGGCCCACTTTGCCGAAGTCTTAAATCCTGCTCATCTGTCTCCTGCCCTCTTCCTTTCCCCCGCAGGCCCGACACCTCTCACTTGTCTAAGCCAGGGCTGTGTCCTGGGGCCTCCCAGGCTCTGCTGGGGTCAGGAGGAGCGAGTGATGATCTGATTCTCCACTTCTGAGGGAATATCTTCCTTCTTCCCACAAGGGTTATTGGGCCTGACCCGAATCCCATCTGAGTGGCCCAGCATGACTCAAGCCAAGCCCCCGCCCCCAGTCCTAGGGAGGAAACAGGCTGTCACTTCAGGGCTGTGGAGACCAGTAACGGGGGAGGGGAGGCAGGAGCCCAGGGAGGGGACAAGGAGCCCCGGGTGGCCTCCTGGGGCGGAGACCCGGAATCCATCGCCTGCCCAGCTCAGGTCGAAGAAGACTCTTGGCACGAAGCCATCATGGAGAAAGCGCCTCTCCCTGGATCTGTTTTCTAGGAACTTTCATCAGAAAGACGTGCGTGCGGAGGGATGGGATGGGGAGGGAGGCGGGAGGGGTGTTCAGGATGGGGGACACTCGTACACCCATGGCTGATTCATGTCAATATATGGCAAAAAACACTACAATATTGTAAAGTAATTAACCTCCAATTCAACTAATTTTTTTTTAAAAAGGAAAGGGGTGCCGAGCTCTTTCTGCTTCTATCCAGACTCATGACTCATCTCACCCAAACACCTGGGCACATTTTCTGACGTTAAAGTCCTTGTGTGGCTTTTTTGTATTTGCTCTAGATAAATTCATGTATTTATTTTGGCTGTTCTCTGCGGCATGTGGGATGTCAGTTCCCCGACTGGGGTCCCCAGCCGTGGGAGCATGGAGTCCTAACCACTGGGCCGCCAGGGCAGTCCCCGCCTTGTGTTTCCATCAAGTCCAGGTCCCTTTGGATCAAGTGGATGTTGTTTTTTTAATATTTTTGAGCAGCTAGTATTTTACTTAGCCTTTCTGCATACACGTCTGTAAACTTTTCTCGTATTGCCCTCACCTGTTGGAGAAGCTGGTTGCTACTGGCCTCCTAAAATGAGTTGAGTCGAGTTTCCTCTACTTCGTGTTCAGACAAGCTCGTGTCTCAGGGGTCTTGCCCAGCCCCTCCACCAACATATGATCCAGCCCTCCTGGGGTGGTGACAGGGGAGGAGGGGGAGAGGGTGGGAGTGGGGGGGTGGAGCAGTGACAACTATTTGCATTTACTTAAATTATTGGTTTATTCAAGTTTTTTGTTTCCACTTACACTGTTTCTGGTAGTTTATATTTTCCTGAAATGTATCCTTTTTTTTTAAGTTTTCAAAGTTGTTGGTACCTAGTTGTTCATAATATTCCCTTTTATATCTGACTCTCTGTGTCTGTAGTTAACTTTCCCACCCTCTGTATTTTTTTCTTGTTTAATGTTTAAAAAAATTATCAACCATGTTAAATTTTCCTTTTATTACTGTTCAAAGAAGAAATTTTTGTTAAATGTTCCATTATTTTCTGTTGGTTATAAAGTTTATACACCTAAATATAGATGTGTATATGTATAAATATAAATAAATGAATATAAGCATATATATATATATCATGTGTATAAAGATAATTAAAATGTTATCATTGCTGTGTCTTGCTTTTGTATTGGCTTTTGTATTAATAAATAGCACATTGAAAATCACCAGTTTAATTATTTCCATCTGTTAAACCCACCACTCCTTTATGAGTCTCTGAGCCTGTATGTTTCATGCATGCATATGAAGATATTTACATACAGTCACGTACTATGCTTTGCACACACCGTTTTAAAATATCAAAACTCATCATCCAGCTTTTGGTTTACTTTGGATGTTTATATTTCTGTCCTTTCAGGTACATGTTTTATCAATAAAATGTTGAAGAATGTTTAATGCAGTCTAGGGGCCTGATTTTGATCATCTCTAACCATTTCAATTAGGCTGTCACCTACTTTCTTTTTCTGCTTGACTCTTCCTCCTTCCCTCTTCCTCCTTCCCTTCCTCTCTTCCATTAGAGAGATGACATTTCCTCCAGTTTAAAAGTTAAACCTCCTATTAGTACTTCTGTGGAGGTCATAGTACCTTATCAAGTCCAGTCTACATGAGGGTTTGGCTACCTCTGACCAGAGAAAAAGCTGGCTTAAAACTCAACATTCTGAAAACTAATATCATGGCATCTGGTCCCAACACTTCATGGCAAATAGATGGGGAAAAAATGAAAACAATGGCAGATTTTATTTTCTTGGGTTCCAAAATCACTGTGGATGGTGACTGCAGGCATGAAATTAAAAACACTTGCTCCTTGGAAGAAAAGCTATGACAAACCTAGACAGCATATTAAAAAGCAAAGGCATCACTTTCCTGACAAAGGTCCATCTAGTCAAAGCTGTGGTTTTTCTGGTAGTCATGTATAGATGTGAGAATTGGACCATAAGAAGGCTGAGCAACAAAGAACTGATACTTTCAAGCTGTAATGCTGGAGAAGACTCTTAAGAATCCCTTGGACAGCAAGATAAACTAGTCAATCCTAAAGGAAATCAACCCCGAATATTCACCGGAATGACTGATGCTGAAGCTGAAGCACCAATACTTTGGCCACCAGATGCAAAGAGACAACTCATTGGAAAAGACCCTGATCCTGGGAAAGATTGAAGACAAAAGGAGAAGAGGGTAGCAGAGGATGAGATGGTTGGATAGCATCACCAACTCAATGGACGTGAATCTGAGCAAACTCCTGGAAATAGTGAAGGACAGGGAAGGAAGCATGACATGCTGCAGTCCATGGGCTCAAAGAATCAGACTCAACTTAGCGAGTGAACAAGACCATTGTCTCTCCCTTCCTCTGCTCCACCTTGCCTGGCTTCCTGGTGCCTGTTTTCATTCTCTTAAACTCTGGGTCGGGATCGGTTGCAAAAAGAGTCGGACACAATTTAGCAATTAAACAACAAATCACTAGGTCATTTGAGAAACATAATGATTATCTCAGGCTTTCCGTTCTTAATGGAAAACTTCCTCTGAATGTAATTTCAAGTGTGGTTCTCACATGGTGCCCACTGAGGCTGTGGACACTCAGGAATAATATCCACTTTTCTTCTCAAGGACACTTTAGCGGGACACACGATTGAAAGCCACGAACTTCAAGTTTCCGTGTCTTTTCTTCGACACTGAAACTGACATCACCGCCTTCTCGCTTCAGTGTTTCCACTGGAGCGTCTGCTGCCACTCTGACTCCTGTTCGCCTTTTCTGGGCATTTTTAGAATGTCTCTTTGTTACTAGTATTCTTTAAATTCCTTAGACAATGGCTTTACAATGTTTTAAATTTTATTTCCAATATGAGCACTTTCGATCTGAGATCATCCAACTTGGACCTGAGAGGTTGGTGCTTTGTGTCGATGGTTCTTCTTCTTTTTCTAGGGCTTCAGAAGTGCTAACACTTCCCTCATCCTTTTCCACTAACCTTTCCTCTGTATCTTCTCTCTCTCTGCCTCTCCCTGATGCCTGCTGGGAGGGTCCTGAGCTGGAAAACCTGGTATTTGGCTAGATTCCTGCCACCCTCCCCACCCCACCCCACAACCCACCCCCCACCCCCCGCCATGGCAACTCCAGCCTCCACATGCTCCACACCCAGTCCTGACGATGGTCCTTCTTGACCTGCATCCCATTATCCCTGCACTGTCCCTGACACTCTGGGATATGGATTCTATGTACCTCAAAGTCTTGAAACAGTGGCCCATTAACTCGGTTTCATCTGCTACTGCTTGTCCACTCGCTGTCCGTCTAAGGGGACAGGGTTTACGAGAACCCACCCTGCTTTGCCCCATGAGATTCTTTGTGCCTGGAGCAATCAGCTACCTGGGCTCATGCTGGAGGGGAGAGGGGGCTCCAGCCCAGACCTAAGTGTCCAGTGTGACAATCTGGGTCCAACCATCTCCGCTGGTTCTACCCTGAAGACAGGGCAGGGGGAGGAGTGGGGGACACCCAAGCTGCCCTTAGCAGCACCCTGCCCTCCTCCCCTGGGGACCACACGTCCCATATACAGACTGCTGCCAGCACTTGGAGGGTCTCTGGGCTCCATGCCCTGAAGAGCACCAGGAACTAGGATAAACTCTGACTGCTTGTGTGGCACCTGAGGAGGCCCAGGGGCCTCACGGGCCTCTCTGGTCAGGCCACGCATGCCAGTGGTCCCAGGAGGCCACCACACGGAGCCCGTACAAAGCAGCAAGCACACAGGCCTCAAAGAAGTAGCTGCTCCTTTCTTAACTTACTGGGTTTCACAAGGTACCGAAGCCCCACCCAGAGGCCTGAATCAAGGCCTCCCAGGTAGGGCAGCAGGCAGGCAGCCCTCCAGTGCCCAGGGTCTGGCTGCCCATAAATACCTTCCATAAATATGGCCCGGCCTAGCACCAGCATCTGTTTCCAGGTAAACAGATTGAACTGCAGCAGTCCCAGGCCTAGCACCAGAAGAACTTGCTCCAAGGAAGGGCCCATGCCCCGCACCTGCCCTGCACCTGCCTGCAGTCTCACCCCCGGGGCATGGCAGGTGCGGCTTCCTCCACACTGTGATCCTCAGGGCGGGCTAGGCAGGGCCTCCATCCTCTTGATCAGAAGATCCTCGCAGAGTGGAAGGCTGTGCCACTGTCCACAGGCCTCGGAGACCAGGGTGGGGCCGGAGTCCTGGCCCCCGCACGCCCCCTCCTCAGTGGACACCAAAGCCCCCAGGTCCCCTCAGTGGCCCCTGGGAGCCAAGCCTCAGCAGGGGCTGCCCCTGAGCTAGTGCTTCTCTAGGCTGCTGCTGAGCCCAGGTCTGCTGGGAGGCTGGTTGTAGGGCCGCTGCAGGGGCAGGAAAGAAGCAGGTCAGCCCTGGTGTGGGCGGAAACTCTCCAAGGCTTCTGAGTCCTGGGCTCAGGCTTCCTGCCGCCCCTCCTGTCCTTCCAGCTCCAGCCTTGACTCATCTCTGAGGTCCAGGTTTTAAAACCCTCGCCACCCTGGGGGCCCAGATTACATGCAAACACTGGATCCCCCCTCCCTCCTCTGGCCTTAGTCTGCAGTTAAGAGGCTGTAACGCCAGCAAGTGCCACCCTCCTGGCAACACAGGATGCCCTCGGCCCACCTACCTGGGCCCAGGGCTGGAGACGGGCTCTCCGGGAGCAGGGAGGGTCCACCTGCAGGCAGACAGACACGCTGGTGCCCCCTCCCTCAGGTGGGCAGCAGTCACGGGGCAGTGAGGCTGCAGGGACCCCCACTCTCTCCCTGCACAGCATCTCCCGGCCAACGTACAGGGTGAGGAGGCAGGACTTAGGACTGGATGAAAAGGGGCTTCATTACAGGCTCTGTGGGGTCCACTCCAGTGCAGGAGCAGTGAGGCCCTTCTTGTTCTCCTTCCCAGCAGGGCTCAGGCAGGGGCATCCCTAGTTCCTGACGCCCCCCCACCCCCACCCAAGGGTAAACGTCGCAGCCACTTAGAATGCCTCTGGTGCAGTACCAAATCTGACCACCAGGTGCCGCTGTGGGCATGATTCGTCCCAGCACTAGCCCCACAAGTTTCAGTCTCCACCTGCTCAACCCCCTCCTCTTCGGGAGATGGGATCCCTCCTCTAAAGGCGCTTACGGCCCAAGGCTGCCTTGGGGAGGCTCAACAAGATGCACTCACAATATAAGACCATGTCTGGCGTCCCCAGGTCAAGGATCCCAGCCTGGAATCTCCACTCACAGCCTGGCTTCCCCATCACCCCATCTCAAGACCTGCCTGGCACAGGCCCCAAGCCAGCCTCTGGTCTCCCCTGGCAGACACAATGCTTCCCAGGAACAGGCTGGGCCTGGGCGAGGTGACCAGGGCACACCAGAAGGGCAGAGGTGGCCAGAGGAGCAGGGGCACTCCAAGCTCTGCTTGCAGAAAGCAGGCTCCCCCAGTGCTTCGGGGGCTGAAGGGCCACGGTGCCATCACCACCCCCGACCCTGCCCGTGGGTGTGCACAGAAGCACACGTATACACGTGAGCACAGGCAAGCAGTGACGCGCCCGTGTGCACAGAAGTGCGTGCGCGCGCGCGCACACACACACACACACACACACACACACACACACACACGCTGGGAGACATAGGTGCTAGCATGCAGACTGGAGCACGTGCTGCACGCCTAATCTCTAAATTGTGTCTGACTCTTCGCGACCCCATGGACTTCAGCTCGCCAGGATCCTCTGTCCATGGGATTCTCCAGGCAGGAATATTGGAGTGTGTTGCCATGCCCTCCTCCAGGGTATCTTCCCAACCCAGAGACTGAACCCGCTTCTTTTATGTCTCCTGCATTGGCAGATGGGTTCTTCACCACTAGCACCAGCTGGGTAGACTGGAGCACACACCTGTGCTACTGCACACATGCACCCTTGGGTAGGTACACTGTCATGCCCTGGTTCACACACGCAGGGTGAGGAAGGGGTGGCAGGGGGCTGTGTCAGCGCCCACCCACATTGGTTCACCCAGCCCTGCCCAAGTGGTCTCCACCCTCTGCAGTTTGAGCCCACGCCTGCCGCTCTTGGGTTGGCTGTACGCTGAGTCCCATCCACGGTCCAGGGGCTGGGAGGTCCACACTTTGTCCAGCAGAGGCCAGGCAGACACCATGGGCATCGCGCTCAGATGGTGACATTTGTGCCGCTCACCTGACCCCACAAGCACCCTGTCCCCCTCTCGCCCCCCCCGGAGCCCAACTCACCCTGCCGGCACGTGGGCCCTGTGTAGCCGTCCATGCAGAGGCACTGCCCGCTGACAGGGTCGCAGTCAGCTCCACCCCCACAGGAGCAGTGCAGAGCACAGCCCGGCCCGAAGAAGCCCCTCCTGCAGCCTGTGGGTGGGGTGGGGGTGGTGGGAGGGACAGGCCTGAGTGCCACTCTGGTCCACCTGGGGCTGGGACCGCAGGCCTCAGGATACCTGCAGGGAGCACGCAGGAGCAAAGACCTCAAGCCTTAGAGGTTGTCCTGTGTGAGCCCTCACATGGGAAAGTGCTGGGCGCCGGGCACTGGCCCAGAATCTCTTCCCCATATTCCCACCAGCCCCCAGGCCGGCGAAGGGGAGCTGGCAGTCAGGGAGGCTCCCTAGGGGCAAGACAGCCAAGAGCCCTGAGGAGGAGATACAGAGCCCGTGCAGGCCAGCTGGCCCATCTGGGAGGCTTCCTTCCCACCTCACCAGGGGACCCCCCAGGACCAAGGGTCCCCCACCCCAGGGAGAGGCCCCAGGGACTCAGGGGGAAGCTATAAGGCAGGACGGGCCTCAACAACCCCAAGCAGGAACCCTGGTGCTGGGCCCTCTGTGAGCTGCTGCGCCAGCAGAGGGACCGGGAAGAAGGACGTGGTACCCAGGCCAGGACGTGACACAGGTGGGCTCCAGAAATACAGTCGATTCCACCAACAGAGACCCACATCCCTGCCCCCACCGAGCAGGACCCCTGACTCACCCAGGTCACAGGTGGTCCCTGTGCGCCCAGGGGGGCACAGACAGTGGCCGGTGACGGGGTCACAGGGCACCCCAGGCTCGCAGTCACACTGCTGGCCACAGCCCTCTCCCGAACGAGCCCGGCTCACACCCTGGAAGGGGCACTGCTCAGCATCCTCTGTCCCGAGCCCAGGGCAAGGGGACCGGGTGGGAGTGCGTGGGGGCACGGACACTCACCCCGCTCGCAGAACTGGCCATGGAGGCCGGCAGGGCAGAGGCACCGGCCGCTAACGGGGTCGCAGAGGGCACCACGCTGACACTGGCACGTCTGCTGGCAGCCAGGCCCATGGAAGCCGGGGGGGGGCAGGCTGAGGGAAACCCGGGTCGGAGCCCCTGACTCAGTTTGCCCAGAGAGAGCAAAGGACGGGCTCGGGGCTGGCACCCGCTTCCTCCCACCCAGGCTCAGCGCCTGCCCTTGTGGCCCTCTGCCCCGAAGCTGGGTCAGGCCTCATCTCGTTGGGCAGCAAAAGGAGTGACGCGGAAAGCGGAGGAGTGCGCGCCCGCAGGTGTGGTGGCATGACCCTACAACTCACGGTGCTCACAGGCCTGGCCGTAGAAGCCGGGGCCGCAGCGACAGGCCCCCGACGTGGGCTCACAGGTCCCATGGTTGTGGCAGGAGCACTCGAGGCTGCAGGCGGCACCGTGGCGCCCGGCGGGGCAGGCTGGGGAGGGGCCGAGGTCAGCCTGCTGCCGCGGGACAGCCGGGGTACTAGCCTCACCCAGGTGACCCTGGGAGCCTCGTCTGGCCCTCTGGCAGCCGGGTGCCTCCCCACGATCGCCCCTAAGCTTTGGCCCTCCTCCCGCACCCAGCCCCTGCCACACCGGGCATGGCCTCACCCGCGACGGGCAGCGACTCTCCAGCTCACACACGCCGCCACCCCCAGGCTGGCCTGGACTCACCCAGCTCGCAGTGCGGCCCCATCCAGCCCAGGCCACAGGAACAGCTGCCATTGGTGGCATGACACAGGCCCCCATTCCTGCAGGAGCATGTGTGCTCACAGTTCACACCAAACCGATTCTGGGGGCAGCCTAGGGACAAAGCGGGCCTGCTCAGAGCTCTGGTCCAGAGCCAGACACGCTCCAGGACACTCCCCACGTGATCCGACAGTCATTCAACAAACACTTCCTCCCGGCCCCCTCCACCCCCTAGGCACACACGTGCCAGGACGCCAGCACCAACCACATCCCTGCTAGTTCATTCATCTTCCTCAGAGGCCAGAACTGAGCCAGCGCTGACAGTAACACAGGAGGAAAGGGATCGGGGCCCTCCAGGGCATGGGAGTGCCTGTCCACCAGGCGGGAGAGGGTCAGGGAAGTCTTCCTGGGGAGGAGGCACCCTTCAGGTTCTTCCTGGGGAGGAGGCACCCTCCAGGCTGGGCAGCCCCACACTCCAAGTGGTGCTTTCAGACTCTGACCACTAGCTGCCGTTCTCCCCTGGAGGTGTGGCCTGGATGGAGTCAGGATTCAGGACCTGGGGGTGTAACCAGCCCCTTGAAAAGGACCAGAGCGGGCAGAGGGCTCAGACCTACCAGGGTGTGGGGTCAGACCAAGCAGTGTGGGCACGGCCTGAGGATCTGCTTACCATCATGAACACGAACCCCACGACGGTCCCAGGGGCCACTCTGGTTGCCCCACCATCACCTGTGCTCCGGGCCTCCCCTCTCCGTGGGTTCCCAGCTGCTGGGCCCAGGAGGAAGGGCCAGCAGGACCCCGTTCCAGGAGGACATCAGCCAAGAGGCTGGCTCCATCCTCAAGACGGAGCAGTCGCCTGACCCTCCTGCTGGTGGTTGGGGGGCTGGCTCTGGGACAGAAGTTAGTCATCCCCCACTGGCCACAGGGAACTGGAGAGGTCAACTGATGGCCTGAGTCCTGGGGCCATGGGTCAAGGCAAGATATGGGGTGCTATCGGATGACCCGAGTGGCATTGCGGTCAATGTGAGCAAGCCCTCACTTTTATCCTCAGGGCACCTTGGGGATTAGCAGAAGGGACCCAGCTCTCCCGTGACCCCACGGCTTCACTGTCACCAACGCCCCCCATGGCTAATGTAGTGATGTATGCGAAGTGCCTGAGGCAGCAAGCAAGTGGGTTCTCACCATGCTCGCAGTGGACGCCGGTCCTCCCAGGCGGGCAGGAGCAGCTGCCGGTCACGGGGTCACAGGCTGCCCCCTGCCCACACCCGCACACGTGGGCACAGCCAGGGCCAAAGTGGCCGTGTGGACAGGCTGCCGGGAGGAAAGGGAGGGTGGCCACTCCTGGCTGGATCCCCCTGCCTCTGCTCTGTCAACCCGGATGGGACGGGACTGGCCCACCGCAGGCTGGGTGTGGAGACTCCCGCCCTGTCTTCCCAGACGGGGCGGGCCGCCTGCTGCTGAGCCCCCTGCCCGCCCTGGTGTCTCCCTCGGCTGCGGGGTCTGCAGGGGGCCCAGCCCACGCCACAGCGAGTGACTCACAGTGCCCCCACCCACCTCCGCCAGCCCCAGCCCCAGACGGTCGGTTGGAAAGTCCCCACGTGACTCAGGGAGTGGCCCTGCTCTCTGCAGGATGCTGGCTGGCTTCTGCAGGGCTCCTAGTGGACACAGCCCGGGTCAGGGGCACAGCACACGGCCAGACAGAGCAGGCCGAGGAGACGTTTTGGCTACACCGATCCCCCAGCTTAGCCTGGTCTGCAGCCGGTCCCAGCGAGGGACCCAAGGAGTGGAAAGGTCTGGGGCTGTCTGCCCTGCAGGCCGGATGGCATGGCCCTGCGTGTCGAGATGCAGGGATAAGACACCCCAGCCACTCACCGAGGCCGCAGTCAGTCCCAAGGAATCCGGCGGGGCAGCGGCAGGCCCCGGTGACCGCGTCACAGGAGCCCCCGTTGAGACATCCACACAGCAGCTCACAGCCTGACCCGAACCGCCCTGACGGGCACCCCTGGGGGGGAGGGGCCAGCTGCCAGGGGCGGGGCGCTCGCAAAGCCCCTCCCCCTTCCCCCTCCATCACTCCAGCGGCCGGGCCGCCCGCCCGCCCGCCGGGCAACACTCACGTTGCTGGCAGCCGGCGCCAGTGGTAGCCCGGGGCGCACGCGCAGGCCCCCGAGGCGGGATGGCAGGCCTGGTTCTCGCCGGGGCAGTGGCACTGCTGCCCACAGCGCTCCCCAAAGGTGCCAGGTGGGCAGGCTGGGGGAAGCGGTAGGGGTCAGTCCTGGCCCGGCCCGGAGCAGGCACCCTCCCTCTTGGGGGCAGAGCTCTGGGGCCCAGGCCAGGGGTGCATGTGGCCTGAACTGCCCCCAGGCCTGCCCACATCCGGCACCCACCTTGCTCACAGCCGGGCCCTGTGAAGCCCGGGGGACAGTGACACTCCCGGTGACATGGTGGCAGGCGGCGCCCGGGGGCACACTGGCAGCGCTGGGCACAGGCCTCTCCAAACCAGCCGGGTGGGCAGGCTGTAGGGAGGCGCAGGCGGAGGTGGTGAGGAGCCCTGGGGTGGGGGCGGAGGCCCGAGAGGTTTCCGTGTGAAGGACCCGCCCCCACCCTGGGCCCCAGCAGAGCTGAGGGCTCACCGCTCTCACACCGCAAGCCCCTCCACCCCGGGGGCAGAAGCAGGCCCCGGTGACGGCGTGGCAGGCGGCTCCCCACCCGGCAGGCACAGCGCTCCTCACAGTGGGCCCCGAAGGTGCCCTCGGGACAGGCTGTGGGGAAAGGGGCGAGCAGGCTTAGTCCGGCTCCCGGCGGCTCCCGGGACAGAGGCAGTAGGCCTGGGGAGCTCAGACCGCAGCCCCGCCCTCTCCTACCCACTGCCCACGCTGCTGAGGCCCCACACTCTGGCATGACGGAGGCCACCCGGAGGGGCCCGAGGGACCTCCTGGCCTCCCCCATGGGTCCCCGAGCCACCCTCTCATGGCTCTGGCACTTGTCCCCCAGTCCAGCCGGCTGGGCAGAGGCCGTGGCTGGTGTGCGGATCACAGGGGCCGCCGCTGAGGCACCTGCGGCTGTGCGGGCAGCCAGCTTCAAAGACCCCTGGGAGGCACTTGCAGAGACAGGGGCAGGCGATGCCTGGGGCGCAGGACACCTGCCCTGCTCATGCTTCCTGCACCCAGAGCCTCGGGCGCCGGGTCCTTGGGAAGGATAGGCGCCCGGGGGTGATGACACCACAGGCCACAGCCAGGGCCCTGCTCCTCAACACCAGGCAGCCGTCAGAGGCAGGAGACCAGGGCAGTGGCCTTGGGTCCCCCAGACTCCCAGGGCCCTTCCTCCACTGGCCCAACACTCACCCTTCTCACAGGCCAGGCCGGCCCAGCCCTCTGGGCAGGTGCAGTGACCTGAGACTGGGTCACAGGTGCCCCCATTCCGGCACAAGCAGGAGTGCTGACAGTCCTCACCATAGAGGCCCTCTGGGCAGGCTGAGGCCAGAAAGAGAAGCAACCTGTGGTTTCCCCACCAGCCAGGCCAGAGGCCTGAACCCTCGGAGTGCCAGCCCACCAAACCCGCAGGCTTGTCCAAAAGCCCAACACCGAACTTTAGGGGGCAGGAACTGGGGCTGCCTCTAGGGAGAACTGCCCCAGGGCTCCCAGGCCCACCAGCCCAGTCTTTGGGGGCTCAGCGCTGAAGGGTGTGGTCCCTTAGGAGTCCTAAGGCCTCCCTCCCTCCCTGGGTGCCCCACAGCAGGGAGATGGACTTCCGCCCTCCCCTGCCCAGAGAGGTTCAGATCCCCCTCAAGTCCCACCCATCTCACCCTCCACAGCCCAGGGAGGGACAAGCATGACAGCTGGCTCCAGACTCCTGTTCAGGGCTTACCCTACAGGCAGGTGGGCCCCGTCTAGCCAGGGCCACAGCGGCACTGCCCGTGGACAGGGTCACAGGAGGCCCCATTAAAGCAAGAGCAGGCCTGGCTGCAGTTGTGGCCGAATGTGTGGGCTGGGCAGGCTGCAGGAGAGAGGGTGGACAGGGGCCGGGGGTGATGGACCCCAGGAGGGGGCTGCAGCAGATGGTCCCAGGCTGCTGAGGTCTAGCGCCCCCTCCTTCTGACCTGGGTGGCCACACATAAGGACGGACCCTAACCCCTAACGGGCAGCGCCCAAGGCTGACGGGGGCCTCACGCACCCTGGGCACAGCGGGGCCCTGGCGGCCGGCAGGACAGAGGCAGGAGCCGCTCACGGGATCACAGGGTGCTCCGGCACTGCAGTCACAGGCATGGCCACAGTCCACTCCAAAGAAGCCGGCTGGGCAGGCTGCAGGCGGGGTAGTGACGGGAGACCGCCGGGGTCACGAGACCTGCCTGCACGCCCCCCCCCACACCCCTCTGGCCCACGCCCTGACTCACCTCGCTCGCAGAAGGTGCCCCTCCAGCCGGCAGGACAGGTGCAGGCCCCGCTGACATGGTCACAGGCTGCCCCGTGCTCACACTGGCACCGCCGCCCACAGCCCGGCCCGAAGTAGCCCTGGGGACACCCTGAGACACCGGACTCTTAGCTGGGCATGCAGTGAGCCTGCCCCAGTCCTGCCCAGGGCCTGGGCCGTGGGGCAGGGGGAAGCCCCACCCTCACCCAAGGCCTCTGCATCCCTCCCAGCTAGGAGCCAAGCTCCCAGTTCACCCAGATCCACCAGCCCAGCCAGGGTGGGGGTCGACACAGAAGGGCATGGCCCTTGGTCCTTAGGCAGACACTTTCCTCCCCTCCCACAGGTGGCAGGTGCCCCCTGGGGTGCCACTGACCCATCTCTTGCTGCCTTTGCTCCACGTGGGCCTTCTCTTGAGCCCAGGCAAGTAGGAGGGTGTCCGGGTGGCAGGGGGCCAGATGGGGGAGGTTGGAGGTGGGCTTAGACGAGGCGACCCCTGCTTGTCCGGGGACAGGGAGCAGGGCTGGGTCCCCCTGACACTTGTACGTGTGTGTGTGTATGTGTGCATGTGAGCCTGCGTGTGTGTGAGCACATGAGCATGCATGTGCACATGCGTGTGCGGGTCGGGACTCACGCTGCTCACACCGCGGGCCCACATAGCCGGCTTCACACACACACAAGCCGCTGACGGCGCCGCAGCCCCCATGGCCTGCACTGCAGTTGCAGGCGTAGCTGCAGTCGGGCCCCCAGTGGCCGCTGTCGCAGGCTGCAACAGAGCAACAAAGGCTGGTCACCCTGCGCAGGCGGCCACAGTCGGATCAGGGGTGGGGAGGGATGCCTGGACACCAGGCCACCTACCTCTCTGGCAGCTGAGGCCGGTCCACCCAGGGCGCAGCTGCACCGGCCAGTCACTGGGTGGCAAAGCCCATCGTTGGCACAGGAGCACCGCGTCTGGCAACCAGGTCCAAACCAGCCAGCAGGGCAGGCTGTGGGCAGAGACAGGCTGAGCGTAGCTGGGGCCGGACATGGGGCCGGCTGGGATTGCGGGCAGGCCTGAGGTGGGGGCAGCGGGCACTCACCATCCTGGCAGCGGCTGCCCGTGAAGCCGGGGGCGGCACAGGCAGGCTCCAGTCTCCGGCACACAGGCGGCACCGTGCTCACACGGCGGGCAGATCTCCTGGCAGCCAAGTCCCCAGCGGCCCTCCGGACAATCTAGCACCAACCCCCCACACACACACACACAGAGGTAGTCAGTCTCCCCAGGCCTTGCTGGGCCCACTGGGGAGCAGGGATTTCTCTTCCCAACTGAGCCATCCCAGAGGAGGGAGGGGACAGATCATGGGAACCCCTAGTCCACTCACAGGCTGTAGACTTCAGGGCATTCACCCCAGAGGGAGACCCCCGGCCCCAGGACGCTCAAGAAGCAAAAGTGGGCCCCAGAAGAACCGGGAGACCCACATGCAGTGAACAGGAGCTTAGAGGACCCACCACAGGCTGGGGAGGGTGGGGGGCCGCTGGCCAAGCTGTCCCTGTGGCTGACAGTTCCCAGTGTCCCCTCTGCAGGCTCAGCCACAGGGCACCACAGACGCCCACATCCAGACCCAAGCCTGGTGGTATGAGCTCTCGTAGCTGCTGTGGACGGGCCTGGGGTCTGAAAGGCTCCAGGGTTGGGGTCTGCACATGCAGCCAGGCATTGCGCAGCACAGGGAGCCGAGGTGGCCCCGGGCTATAGCTGCCACTCACCTGCCCCACAGTTGTCCCCGGTCCTCCCCCGGTGGGCACAGACACTGCCCTGTGACCCGGTCGCAGGGGGCACCCCCACAGGAGCAGGAGCCTGAGCAGTTCTGGCCGAACGTCCCCACTGGGCACTCTAGGGGTGGGGAGCGGAGAGCCTCAGGGCCCCAACGCAGAGTGGCCCTCCTCCCTGACTTCCACACCTGCACCTGCAGGCCCATCCTGCACTTGTCCCCCCCAACATGTCTCCCTGGAACCTGTCCCCCCTCACCTGCCCCCTGGCATCTATCCCCCTGCACCTGTCCCCTGACCTGTCCCCCCCCGCATCTGCCCCCTGCACCTGTCTCCCTTCACCTGGCCCCCACCTGCCACCCTTGGCACCTGCCACACTATCATCTGCTTCCCACACCTGCCCCCCCACCTGCCTCCCTGGAACCTGTCCCCTCTCATCTGCCCCCCACACCTCCTTCCCTCCTCACCTGCTGCCCTCACCTGCCCCCTCACCTGCACCCACACTTGCCTCCTGCACCTGCCCTCCTCTCCTCCCCCTGCACCTGCCCCCTCACCTGTCCCCAGCACCTGCCCCCTGCATCTGCCCTCCTCTATTCCCCCCTGCACCTGCCCCCCACACCTTCCCCCTGCACCTGCCCTCCTCTCCTCCCCCCTGCACCTGCCCACCTCACCTGTCCCCAGCACCTGCCCCCCTGCATCTGCCCTCCTCTCTTCCCCCTGCACCTGCCCCCACACCTTCCCCCTGCACCTGCCCTCCTCTCCTCCCCCTGCACCTGCCCACCTCACCTGTCCCCAGCACCTGCCCCCCACACCTGCCCCCCCACCCCCCCCACCTGCCCCTCCACCTGCCCCCTCACCTGCACTCCCACCTGCCCCCAGCACCTGCCCTCCTCTCCTCCCCCTGCACCTGCCCCCCCTCACCTGTCCCCAGCACCTGTCCCCCACTTGCCTCCCTGGAACCTGTCCCCCTCATCTGCCCCCCCACACCTTCCCTCCTCACCTGCCCCTCCACCTGCCCCCTCACCTGCACTCCCACCTGCCCCCTGCACCTGCCCTCCTCTCCTTTCCCCTGCACCTGCCCCTCTCACCTGTACCCCACCTGCCCCCTGCACCTGCCCCTCTCACCTGTCCCCAGCACCTGCCCCCCCACCTGCCCCACAGGGTTGCTGGACACAGCCCGGGTCCCCAGGGTGATGAGGGCAGTCACAGGAGTGGACAGGAGATGGGGACACGGGGCAGGGAAAGGCCCACGTAGGGGAGCAGTGGTGAGGGAGGGCCTGGAGGCCGCAGATGGCAGGGCCTCTGGAGGGTGAGCCATGGCCCTGGAGAGCGATGGCAGGCCCGCTCTGCCTGCCTTCCTCCCACTGTGGTCCACCACGGGGTCTCCATGGTGGTCACCGAGTGTTCAGGAGTGAGCAAAGCCTGGGGAGGAGGGGGCCAGCAGCTCTGGGCCCGAAGCAGAGCTTCAGAAAAGAACATGGATCATGGAGCCTGACCCCACCCATGTGGGCTGCAGTGGTGGCTCCAGTGGCCTGGCAGGGCCCCTTGTCCCCCTGTACCTGCTTGACTAGGGCGGTAACCCAGATGATAAGGCCCTGCTGGCCCCAGCACCATGTGGCCACTGCGATGCTGCTATAAGGAAAGTTCTGGGCCCTGGAAGGCCAGTCAGGCACCTGGAGTCGGCAGGCTGGGGTCCACACTCCACACCAAAGAATAGACAACCCCTCTCTCCCACCACAACACTCAGCAGGACTGAGAATTGAGGACACGCACTGCCTGGGTAGGGGGAGATGTCAGCAGGAATGGCGTGGGGTCCCAGGCCTGGGGTCTCTCTGGCCCCGGGTTGGGCTCTGGACAAAGGACACGCCCCCTTGAACCCTTGCCCTGAGGGCCCACACCTACGGGCACCTGCTCGCCCACAGGACCGCAGGTGGCACACACGCTGGGCGCACATGCAGGCACCCAGGCAGCACGGACTGGGGCAGGGAGGCCCAGCAGGGGCGCATGGAGCTGACCGCCATCCGGGGGTCCCCGCTCCACTGACAGGCAGGCGTGTTTGGGGCACTGATGCCTTCCAGACCTGACAGCAGTGGCGGGCCAATCACCGCCGTAAAGATGTGTGTCCTGTCCCGCCACCCATCCCTGGGGCCCTGGACACTTTTGAAGAAAAAAAGGGAAAGAAAGACAAAGGAGACCAGTAGTGAAGGACGGGAGTGAAGGCCCTTCAAGTCTTAGCACTCAGGCCACCTGGGAGGGCACTGCTGGACAGCGGCCGCCGGCAGGAGTGGAGGAAGGCGAGGGCACAGAGAAAAGTCAGGGGAGTCACGGAGCCTGAGTCCACACCAGGTAGGCGAGGTCCACCAGGTCCCACACTGGTTCATGGATGGGATGACGTCCCTGGCTCTTGAAAGCCCTCGAGACCACAGAGCGCCCCGCCAAGAGTGTAGGTTGGGCTTGTGGGGATACTTGGTTTCTAAGCTAGGTTCTAAGCCCTACACATAGCCCTTGTGCACCAAGGGGATCTGAGAGCCCAGATCATCCCAGGGGTCTCCAGGAGCACCACTGAGAGGGAGGGTCCAGGCCTGGGTGTAGAGGGAGACTGACTCCTTGGCTTGGGGTGGGCAGTGGCCCCCAGGCCCTCCTTGTCCCTGAGAGGGACTCAGACCGCTGCCTCTGGTGGGAGTCACAGCAGTCACACTGCAGACCCCCTCTCCACTCCCACCTGCCCTGGCTGAGGGGTGTACAGTGTACCCTGCGCTGAGGGAGGTCCCGACCTGCCCACACTCTGTTGGCAGCCATGGCAGTGCTGATGCTTACAGCAAGGGCTCCCCCATATAAACGAGGACCTCCTGCCTCCAGTCTATCCCTGCTTGGCACCCATTCACACTGTCCCAGCCTCGGCATCCATGCAGGAGGGCCTATAGTCATCACCCACACCCCACACTGGCACCTCCAGCCAGGCCTCTCGAGACACCACCCCTGGGAGCAACTGCCTCTGTCCTGCCTGCTCAGACCCACCAGGGAGGAGCCTCCGGCAGGCTTCCAGCACAAAGTGTGCTCAGTCTGTCCCAGGATGGAAGGAGTGAACGAGCAAGGGGAGGGGATGATCTGGGAGCAGTACCAACCCTTCCAGCCACCCTGCACACGCACACGCACACACACACAAAGTGTACATGCATGTAAACACACACACACGAGCTCCTGCCCTCTTGGGTGCACAGGGACAGGCAGACCTGTGGCTGAGTCAGGCTTTAGGGCTGACCCGGTGCCCAGCTCCAGCGCTTCTGGTGCCTGGCGCCCTACATGGCCAGATAGCCTGCACCCTGCCTGGGCACTGGGGCCGCTCACCTTGGCCGCAGTCCTCCCCGTGGTAGCCAGCGGGACACTGCTTCCTACACTCGCCGCTGACAGGGTCGCAGGCCACGCCCGGGGGGGCAGGTGCACGCCTGCCGGCACCCTGGCCCAAAGAAGCCCGGCTGGCACTCTGTAGGGGGAGAAAGGAGAGGCATCTGCAAGGTTCAGGGGCCCTGGGGCCTGCCCCCTCCCCTGGGGCCTGCCCCCTCCCCTGAGCCTGTCCCCCTCCCCTGGGGCTGTCCCCCTCCCCTAGGGCCTCTCCCCCCTCCCCCTGGGGCCTCTCCCCCTCCCCTAGGGCCTCTCCCCTCTCCCTTGGGGCCTCTCCCCCCCTCCCCTGGGGCCTCTCCCCCTCCCCTGGGGCCTCTCCCCCCCCCTGGGGCCTCTCCCCCTCCCCTGGGGCCTGTGCTTCTCCCATGGGGCCTGTGCCTCTCCCCTGGGGCCTGTGCTTCTCCCCTGGGGCCTGTGCCTCTCCCTGGGGCCTCTCCCCCTCCCCTGGGGCCTGTCCCTCTCCCCTGGGGCCTGTCCCTCTCCCCTGGGGCCTGTCCCCACCCGGGGCCCTCCTCCTCCCCTGGCCCTGTACTCACCGTCCTGGCACCACTCGCCCCCGAAGCCCGCCTTGCAGGCACAGCTGCCATCCCTCTTATCGCACACACGCGTATTCTGCTGCTCACACTTGCACTCCTCTGAGCAGCCTGGCCCAAAGGCCCACGGCGGGCAGGCTACACCCCAAAATGCACTGTGAGGGGGCCCTGCCCACTGCCAGCGCCCGCCCCAGCCCAGATCTCCAGCCCCGTCCACTGAGTCGTATCTGGGAGCCCACACAGAGTCGCTGGTGCCCAAAGCACCAGGCACACTGCCCACTTTGCAGATGAGAAACGCTCACAGAGAGGCACTTCCCGGCCAGGGAACGCCTGAGACCCTCACTGCCTCCCTCTGAACAATCCTCCTACAAAAGCTGCTGGGGTGAGCCCTTCTGGCTTTTCTCCAGCAGCCCACCACCTCTCCCTGCACCATCCTGGGTGTCCGCGGACCCAGGGAAGCGGAGGTGCAACCCCATTGGGGGCTCAGGACTTGCTCCCAGGAAATTCCAAAAGTCAAGACAAGCTCTGTGCCCTGGAGCTTCCGAGGTGGGGGGGCTGCCCCTGCCCAGGCTGCAGGCCACCCACCAGCCTGACTGGGGCGAGGCCGCCCACCCAGATGCTCTAGCAGCCAGCACAGTCCAAAGGACTTTGAGTCCGCCGTCCCCTCACCCCAGCCGGGGGCCTCGTTGAGACCCCGTGTCCTTATCTGTGAAGACTGATGGTTGAACACAAGCTGGACCCAGGCAGGAAGAACCCAGCCCACTCTGTGGCCCCGCCCCCCCTCAGATCCAAGCGCCCAGCGGTCAGTGGGACTCACCCAGGTGGCAGAAGCGGCCGTAGAGCCCCGGGTCACAGAGGCAGGCCCCATAGAGGCGGTGGCAGCGGCCCCGGTTGGCACAGTGGCATTTCTTACGGCAGTGCTTGCCATAGAAGCCTTTGGGGCAGCCTGGGGGAAGGGGGGTCCTCTTGACTGCCCACCCAGACATGGCCTTCCACCCAAGGAGATGCTCCAAGAGGGGGCATTAGCACCCAATACAGGAGCCTGGAGAGGCCTGGGCCACCCTGGAGGGTACAGCCATAGGGCTTCAGGGCCACCAGCAGCCCAAGGACCCTGTGCCCCAGACAGAGAGGGTCCCTGGGGGGCTGGTGAGGGCATCAGGGGGCAGTGCAGGATGAGGTGAGCCCCATGATTGTGGCCGTCTGCCCCTGCGGGCCTGTACCCCCAGGGTCTGTGGCCCCAGGCGGTGGCCAGACTGGAGGCCATCACATCTTCACCACATGCAGGAGTGACTCTGAGAGCCCACTCTCTCCATCTGACCGGCTCCAACAGCATCCTGATGCCTGTCTCTCAGTGGTCATCGAGCCTGGCCTCTGGAACTCACAGAGGGAAGGACACAGGCCCAAGTTCAAGGTGCCCAGGGCCAGGGCGGGGTTTTGGCCCTCCTCCCCGAGTGCTTCGCTCTGACTCTGTTCTGCCCCCGACTCGCCTACTGAAGGGCTTCAGGGACCTGCATGGTGAACCCAAGGAACGTCCACATCCTGACCATCAAGATCTCCTGGTGGGACCATCTTGGACTGTCCCAGCAAGCCTAACCCAACAAGTGTCCTTAGAAGGGAAAGGAGAGGGAGGCTAGATACAAAAAGAGGAGGCCCGGGGAGACGGAGGCAGAGGCTAGAGGGACAGTCACGAGCCCGGGGCACCTGGAGTCTAGGAAATACGTGGAGGGACCCCTGAGAGCTGGGATGGACCTTCTCCAGCTCACCTGCACGGGTGCACTTTACCCATAGGACCCCGACTGAGACCTGGTCTCTGGGAGGCCACACCGTTTCACCAAGGAGGTACTGAGATGCAGGCCCTTTATCTGCCAGGAGCCCCATGGGTCCACTGAGGACCCATCACATACACATGAACTTAAAAGACGCTTGCTCCTTGGAAGGAAAGGTATGACCAACCTAGATGCACATTACCAAAAGCAGAGACATCACTTTGCTGACAAAGGTCCGTATAGTCAAACTATGGTCTTTCCAGTAGTCATGTATGGATATGAGATTTGGACCATAAAGAAGGCTGAACACCAAAGAATTGATGCTTTCAAACTGTGGAGTTGGAGACGACTCTTGAGAATCCCTTGGACAGCAAGGAGATCAAACCAGTCAATCCTAAGGGAAATCAACCCTGAATATTCACTGGAAGCATTGATGCTAAAGCTGAAGCTCCAATACTTTGGCCACCTGAAGTGAGGAGTGATCTCCTTGGAAAAGATTCTCATGATGGGAAAGACTGGGAGCAGGAGGGAGAAAGGGCGCAGAGGATGAGGTGGTTGGACAACATCACCAACTCGAGAGACATGAGTCTGAGCAAACTCTGGGAGATAGTGAAGGACAGAGGAGCCTGGTGTGCTGCAGTCCACAGGGTCACAAGTCAGACACAACTTAGCAACTGAACAACAGCAACATACATACAGCTTCCAACAGGCAGTGTGCTCTCAGCTCTCATTCAGGGTAGGGATGGCAGATTGCAGGAAAAGAAACACAGGGATGCGACCGAGCTGAGAAGGTGACCAGAGGGAGGGAAGCAGAAAGACCTGCCCTGCCACCCCACACAGGCCACCTAGGGCCTGGGAACGGTCCACCAATTGTTGCCATTGCTGCTAAGACAGGAAGTCCTTGATATAGTAGCTATACTTGCAAGAAAAAGTAGCAGAAATGTAAGGGTCTGAAGACTACAATGAAGCATCAGGCACCTGGGAACTGTGGACTCCAGTTCCTCCAAAAAATGTTGCAACTTCAGAGTTAGAAAGGATGTTAGTGTCATCCCAAGAAGCCACAGCCCAGGCATGCTCCCTTCTGCAAACCCCACCCAGCCATCATGTAGCTCTCCTTGAATGCTTCCAGGAACAGGGAGCTCACTACTTCTCAGGGGACCCAGTTACAAAAGTGCTATTATTCCCAGGAGTCCTCACCACCTGTGATAGTCAGGCCCTCTGAGAATAGCCAACGATAACAACTCAGTGCTTCTCGCACTAAGGAGCTCCCTCTGTGTCATACCGTCACTTTCCCCACCCCCGCAGAAGAAAGGGGACTAGGAGCCAAGAGGCAGTGCCCGCCCCTCACCTCCACCCCAAGGATGAACCCAGAGATCAAGGAGGGGCTGCACTCACCGTCCTCACAGTGGGCTCCGCTGACCCCTGGGGGGGCAGCGGCAGGCCCCCGTCACAGGGTCACAGGTCCCACCGTTCTGACAGCTGCAGGAGAAGCTGCAGTTCTTCCCGAAGGTGTCCGGAGGACAAGCTGCAAGGGGGACAGAGGAGCTCAGGGTGGTCGGCTCGCAAAAGGACCCTGCCCTCAGAAACCCCTCCAGAGATACAAACACCCTCCTGGGGTCAAGCCTCCAGTTCAGAAGCAACTTCCCAGAGCAGCACCCAATGGCACTTGTGCCCCCGGAACCCCCACATGCACGCAGACATCACTCATCAATCCGCATCCTCTCGCTCTACTCCCACAGATCCATCTTCTCAACCAGCACTTTCAGTCACTATGGCCTCTGAGACTAGAGGGTCGCTGGGCAGGGAGTGGACATGCCCTGGACAGAGGGTGGGAGAGAGCAGTGTTCAAATGTGCTTCAGCTGCCCACTTGCTGGGTGGCCTGGGGAAGTCACCTGTCCCCCCGGAGACTCTAGCATGACTGGCCTGCCCACCCACTGCTCTTCATCAGACCCCTTTTTGTCTCAGTTAGTTGTTGGCTTGCTTGTGGCTGGACCCTCATCAACTGTGACATCTGTGAGGGGCAGACACCAGGCTCTGCGAGCCCCCAGGGTCTCACAGCACCTAGAAGAGAAGTTGGCGTGGAGAAGGCAGCTGGGAGACCCTGAAGGAATGAGTGAATGGAAGGACCTGGGAAGCCCCTGCCCAGGATGGTAGGAGGAGTGGACTGTCCATGCCATGCAGGTCCTAGGGCTCCTGGGCCCTTTCCCCCACACGGACCCACCCCCATAGCAGCCTCACTCTCATTGCAGACGAGCCCGGTCCAGCCGTCGGGGCAATCACAGCTGTCCAGGCTGGGAGGCAGGTTCCCCCATTCCTGCAGTCATCACAGGTCAAGCTGCAGTCTGGGCCAAAGGTGTCATCCAGGCAGACTGGGTGACGGATTGAGAGAAGAGCCTCAGAGCCTGGCCCCTGGCCCTGGACCCTACCCAGAGAAGGGGACACAGGGCATCCTTGGGCCATGCAAGTCCCACACAGGTGAACAGAGACAAGGGGGCCACACAGGGGCCAGAAAGGGCCCCAAGTGGGCAGCCAGGCTCAGCCCCGGACACACTGGGCAGACTGAGCAAGCTTCTTAGCCTCTCTGAACCTTGGTCAAACGAAGCGCTCACAGGAAGACTTCCTCATGCCCAAGACTGTAGGCTGGGCAGGCAGCTGGGCCCAGGGGGTGCTGGCACAGAAGTCCGGGGACGGGCCCACCTCTCACCATACTTTTCCTGCAGTGTGTGTTCGCCCCGTGCCTCAGCCTCTTTCCTCCTCAGCTCCAACGTAGTCGTCTTGGAAGAGGGGGCAGCTCGTCCTGGAGCACCTGCAACGTGCAGGGGGGCCGCCCGAGGGGCAGGTGGCCGTCCAGGACCAGCTCGGGCAGCTCCAGGGCTGGGCAGAGCATGAAGGCCCCTGAGCCCTTGCCGCTCACCTGTCCTCCTCAGGATTGACTCCCCTGCCCTCCTCAGGATTGACTCCCCTGCCCCTCAGTGCCATCCTGGGACCCCCACTTACAGACCCTGGTGCCCCTCCTCACCCTGGTCACCAGGAGCAAGCCTACTTCTCAGGACAGAGGAGGCTCCAGGCCCTGAGGACCTGAGTCTTGCCACGTCCGCCCCAGCTGTCCTGGCTCCTGTACTAGCCCGAGGGACCCTGAGCATGGAGCAGGCATGGAGACAGGAGAGCCCTCTGCTCTGGACGTGGTCCTCAGTCCCTGAATGAAGTTCCTCCTCTCGTCTGGGAGAGGCTAGAGCTGGACCACTGGGACCCCTGAGTAACACCTGCCTGGGGGCCCCTGTCTGTCCAGTCCCTCCCACCCACCCACCCCCAGCCCATCCCACCCACCCACCCCCAGCCCATCCCACAGTGGGAGGCTGGTCTGAGGTGAGGTCCATCCAGCTGGGAAGCAGGGAGTGGGGCCCCGGTGCTGCAGGAAGACGGGGTCACGTGGGGCCAGGTGGAGACTCACAGGTGCAACCCCTGCGGTCCTCGTCCAGCTGGTAGCCAGCCTCGCAGGAGCACTGGAAGGAGCCGGCCAGGTTGGCACAGTGATGCTCGCAGCCGCCGCGGCCGGAGGCGCACTCGTCCACGTCTGAGAGCAAACCCAGGGACACTGGCACCCGTCCTCCAGGGATTGGAGCCTCGGGCGGTCCTCCTGCCCCACCCCTCCCCATGGGATGGGGACCTGCTGGGTGACACCCACGCCACAGCCACCCTCCTGGCCGCCTGCTTGAGAAAGGCCAGGCCAGGGGCAGTCAGGGGTGCAGGCCCAGCCCAGAGAGGAAGACAATGACCACACAGGGGAGGGAACAGGCAGGCCTCCACAGGCCCACAGATGCAGGCGCTAAACCAACACCCAGAGACAGAGTGCTGGGCGGGGGCCAGAGCCCACCCTGTGTCATCCTTAGGACGGCCCGCTCCCCAGCTGCCCCAGCTGCCCAGCACTCACCCTCACACCCGCAGCCATCCGCACTGAGCCGGTAGCCGGCATAGCAGCTGCACTCGTAGCCGCCAGGGCTGTTGGTGCAAACCTGCTGGCAGCAGGGGGAGGCGGCACAGTCGTCGACGTCTGCAGGGCATACACCACAACCAGCTCGCACCAGTGCCACCCACGTGCACGCCGTCCACAGCACGGGTGTGTGCACACACCTGCACACAGCCACATGCACATCTCACAAACACACCTACACACCACGTGTACACCTGCACACAACCACCTGCACACAACCACCTGCACAATCGCACACAACTACCTGCACACAGCCACATGCACACCTCACAAGCACACTCACACACCATGTGCACACCTGCACACAACTACCCACACACCACATACACACCCACACACAACCTGCACACCTCATACACACCTATGCACAACTACCTGTACACAACCACACGCACAATCGTGCACAACTACCTGCACACAACCACACGCACACCCATGCACAACTACATGCACACAACCACATGAACACCCGTGCACAACTACCTGCTGGCAACCACACGCACACGCACACACTTGCACTGTATGCACACCTGCATGTGAGTTTCACGTACTCGCCCTCAATCACATAGGCACCCAGGTACATCCCGGCCCTGCACACACGACACACCAGGACCCAGGTGGCAGCCCAGGGCTGCCCCGCCTGCTGTGAGAGCAAGGTAGGCAGTGGCAGGTGCTAGGGGAAGTACCCGCTGATGCAGAGGGATGCTCGTGTCACAGCACGTGGGTGTTGACCCAGCGGCTGAGCAGAACTGCAGGTGGACATGGGTGGCGGGTGCTCAGTGGGGTCGTGATGCTGTCTCTCACCAGGCCCCCTCATACCACCCCCCACCCCTGCCCGGGGCCGAGGGAACAGGACTGGGGGCAACAGGAGGGAGGTTCCCATTCACGGCATCAAACCCAAGCACTGCCCCAGGGCAGCAGCGAGCCTCTGGCTTGGGGACGGCAGTCGGGAAGGAGGCGGCTCGCACCGATACACGTCCTCTGGTCCTCGTCCAGCTCGTAGCCACGGGGGCAGGTGCAGACGGGGCCCGCACTGCTGTGGCTGCAGCCATGGGAGCAGCCGCCGTTGTCCGCCTCACAGCTGTTCACGATCTCCATCTCGATCCCTGCAGCCACAGCCACCAGGGACGTGGGACCAGGGCTGGGGTGATGCCCCGAGCTGGTGCAGTCCTCCCGCTCTGGCTGCTGCCAGTCCCCTGGGAAACAGGCTGCACGCAGTTCCTGGGCCCGGTGGACCCTGGAACCCTGTCCTCTTGGGATCCCTCTGTCCTCCCCCATTCTCCCAGGACCCACAATCAGCCCCCCAGGCCCAGCGCCGCCCTCAACTGACATGGAAGTTCTGGCCCTCGGCCAAAGCGAGCCGACAGTTGTGGGGGACTGGGAGCCATGTGGCGTCTCCACGCCCGGTGGTGTTGTCACCCACTGTCCACTCACGGTAGCACTGCCGGCCATCAGCACCCAGCTCGTAGCCCGCATTGCACACACACTTGAAGGAGCCGTGCGTGTTGAGGCAGCCATGCGCACACTGGGCCGGGCCTGTGGCACATTCATCCACATCTGATGGGAGAGATCATGGGTGAGGGGCGCTCTGGACCACTGGCCTGGAAGGCTGGGCCCCCAAGGGTTGTCTCCAAGGGGCCAGGGCCCAGGTATCCAATGCCAAGAGGGGCCCTGGTGCCCTCTCCTGCTTTGCTCTGAGCATTTTTGCTTTCACCAACATACGCCAGGTGCAGAGCTGTGTTCCATCCCAGGGAGAGAAGGGCACGGCTGGAAGTCTGAGTTCAGGTCCCACCAGCAGCAGTGGGCGCTGTTCCGCCTCTCTGAGCCCATGGTCCCTGAGATGTGTGTGTCTGCACTTGCCAAGCACCCCCATCTGGGCTGGGCACAGAAGGGGCCTTTCGCCACCCGGCCTCCGGGGGGCCAGCGGGAGAAAGCACACTGTCATCCAGGGTCAAGCTACAGCTTCCTCCCTGGGGCCACGTGGCACTGGCCTCCAGGACCAGGAATTTCCGATGATTGCCTCAGTCCCACCGCCTGAGAGTCCTTGGAATGAAGCTGACCCTCAGCCTCATTTCCCACTGGGTTTTCTGAAGCCACTGCATCCGGAACGCCAGGACATGCCCATCACATTGGCAGTGAGACCTAGAACATTTTCCTGATAGTGACGTGGAACAACAAGCCTCTATACACTCACAGACCTGTCTCTCTGATGGCCATCAGGCAGGATGTCTCAGGAAATGGCCACTGCATGCCCCGGAGGCACCACATCACTTCAGAGACTCACCCAAGAGTCAGGGGGACAGGCCCAGGCTGCTCATCCAGAACCACGTGCAACAGGGAAGAGCAGGGACACCCGAGTCCTGAGATGGGCAACTAACACCGCACAGTGGACGCCCGTGCAGCCATGAGGTCGGAGCATGTTCTAAAAAGTGGTGCCCACCACGCTCTGGGGTGATGCTCTATGGACCCGTTAACTAACAAGCCTAGAGACAACCTGGAAACTGGTTCAGGGATGTCACTCGGGTCACAGTAATGACCCTTTCTCTAACAAGCAGGTTGTTTAGTCGCTAAGTTCTGTCTGACTCTTGCGACTCCATGGGCTGTAGCCCTCCAGGCTCCTCTGTCCATGGGATTCTCCAGGCAACTATACTGGAGTGGATTGCAATTTCCTTCTCCAGGGAATCTTCCCAACCTGGAGATCAAACCTGCATCTTCTGCTTGGCAGGTGGGTTCTTCACCACTGAGACACCAGGAAAGCCCTAACAAGCAGGTACTGCTTAGCTAACACCTAAGAGAAATATTTAAAACTAACAAGGCACCCTGAGAACTGTCTTCCTGCAGACACGAGACTCTCTTTGGGAGCAGTTCCTTGAGCTCCTGCCCCTCCTCTCCATCTCCCACCCTCCACCCTGGCCGCCGCACCTCCCCCCACCCCACCCCGCAACCCCAGTCCTAGAGATGACCCTGCACCATCCCAGGTCAGCCTAGAGTGACGACACAGGAATTGGCACCACACACACAGGCCCCTGAAGGGGGATGCAGGGAGGTGACCCCTGGACTGGCCCTAGCACAGGGAGGGCGTCTTACCTTCGCAGGCCTTGCGGTCCACTGCCAGCTGGTAGCCTGGGTGGCACTCGCAGTGGGCAAGGCCCCGGAGCGCCCGGCACCTGTGCATGCAGCCGCCATTCCTGTCTGCACACGGGTTTCTCCCTGCAGTCATGGCCAGGAGGAACGGGGGCAAAGGGCAGACGTGGAGGATCCAGCAGGTTTGGGGTCCCCATCCCAGGGCCTCTGGTGAGCCCCCACCTAGAGCTCTCACCCCTCCTGCTCTGTCTTGACAGGCTGGGGCATGGACTAGCAGTCAGGGAGCCCCGGGCACTCCCAGACTCCTCCAGAGAAGACAGAGGGCACCAGCCAGGCCCGTCCCGGTCAGGCAGCAGGCACATGGCCGGCTCCCCCACCTCTCTTCTTGTCCGAGCCCCAGCCCTGTGAACCCATGCCACTCTGCCCCACCGCTGGCCCACACTCAGTCCTGATACCCTAGGACCTGGAAGGCCAGGTAGGGCGGGAGGGACTCCCTCAGCACCAGCCCTGCACCCATCCCTTCTCACTTCTCAGGGGTCTCCTGGGCATGTTCCACCTTCTCCGTCAGCAGAGGCCCCCTTCCATGACCCACAGCTCTGGGGCCCCAGGGCAAGGAGCCAGACAGGGCCTGGCCAGTCTCCTCTGCCCGAGGGCCAGGGCTGAGGCTTGCATTCCCACTCCAAGGCCAGGGCAGGCCTCAGAACTGAGACAATACAGGATGCCCTTCCTCTTCATCCTGGTACCCCCATCCTGAGCTTGCTACCCCCAAAGATGTGAGATCCCAGAGCACAGCCTGACGGGCTTCCTCCCTAGGGCCCAGGGGGCTGGATGATGCCCCATCACTCTCTGCAGCCAAGGAGCCCCCGTGTGATCACAGGTCAACCAAGGGCGATGACATGGACCGGACCCCTCAGACCCTCCTGCAACACCATTGGCCAAGCAGGGAGGGACTTGGGCTGCATGATCCCCGGGCAGATCTGGAGCATGGCGAACAGGCAGGGGGTCCCAGTGGAAGGCCCAGCCCTGATGCCCTGCCTTCACCCCGGGACACTCACGGACGCAGCGCCTGCCATCCTCCTGGAGCTGGAACTCAGGCCGGCATTGACAGCGGTGCTGGGTCACTGTGAGCTGGACGCAGTTGTGCTGGCAGCCACCATTGCCCACGGCGCAGGAGTTGATGGCTGGGGACCCGAGAGGAGTCAGGTCACCCCAGGAGGACGGTCCGGCCAAAGGGCTCCACCCCAGGCAGGCTCGGAGCACCTCCTGCAAGAAGCTTCTGGCACCTCCGAGCCCCCCCCTCCTTCCTGTCTGCATCCCAGAAGCAGGGGCTTTGAGAGGGCAACACAGCTCCCCGTCCAGGTTGCAGGCCTGGCTTTGTTTCCTGGCCCACACATGGGACACACAGGGCCATGATCCGAATCTGGGTCCTCTGGCCCAGCCTGCTCCAGGACTGAGTGTAGGGAGGCACTGCAGAGCACCCCAGTGGAAGCCCACCCCCTCCCCAACTCCGGACACAGAGCACAAAACACCAGGCCCTGCTGAGGGTCAGGGCATCCGGGGCTCAGGGTCCAGCAGGCTGGCAGGCTCCCTGGAGGAGCAGGAGGCCAGCAGGGGCTGGGGAAGACCCAGACACTCCACTGTTGGTCATCAGGCCAGGGCAGAGAGGTAGGCGTGGGCCTCCACGGACAGCCACCGTGACCTGCAGGCTTAGCCACAAGCTCCTATCAGACCACTGCAGCACCCGCCCACCCCAGGTGGGGCCTCACCCCACCTGACCTCATCCAGAGCCCACTCCTCTCAGCAGCTGTGGGGACAGCACTTGTTGAGGCCAGAGCCAGGGACCCCCATCCCAGTCCTAGGATGCCAGGGGTCCAGGTGTTCCCTGCTCAGGCCCACCTACAGCAAGGCTCTTACAGCTCAGGCTAGCCAAGTGGGTGCCTATGCCCTGTGTGGATGTGTTGAGGCTGTGCCCAGGAAGGGGGCACTGGGCACCCAGGGAGGACACCTGGCCTCTGGTAGCTCCACCAAGTCGCTGGTAGTGGCCTTGTGGTTAGGGAGGGACAGGTCCCCAGCTCTGCAGTGAAGCTTCAAGAATGCACCGCGGGAGGCGCAGATCACTGCCCAGTGGGTCCGGGGCAGAGCAAGCCTGAGTGTTGGAGCTAAACACTGCGACCACCTGCGGCCAGGGATTCACCCCAGACGCCACCTGTGCTGTCATCACAGGCTTCAGGGGGCCTCGGGGCCCGGGTCTGGAGAGGCTATTCACTGTCAGTGGGTCTGAGGCCCGTGGAGCCAGGAGCAGCCGCGTCTGCACACAGAGCAAGCAAACAGCCTCAGGGCTCAGAGTGGCCAGACCCACAGCGTCTGCCAAGAACAAGGCTTCCTTCAAAGCAAGTATGCTCCCAAAAGCCAAAACCCAGCACTCGCCATCCTGCTGGTTCCCACGAGGAGTGTGTGAGGGAGGAACTGGAGCTGAGGGTACCCCCGGGGCCAAGCCAGGCTTGCTCTTGGGGTGGGGTGAGCACCTGGGGCGCAGTGCGGGCTCTGTCTCCTGGCCACATCTGCCTCTGCCACGTGTCGAGGGGGAGCAGCAAAGACCCAAGACCCGGGTCGGATGGAGGCAAGCAGGATGGTCACGTCTCCGGTCCCAGTCAGCCTCTAGGCGCCTCCTGCAGCCACCCACCCCCAATTCTGCGCTGACCCCCAAGGCCCCGCCTTTCTCTCCTGAGACAGCTCTGCTTAACCCACTGGCATCAATTCCAGAGGCTTCCAAGCATGGCCTGAGCTGGCCCATTCCTGGGGGCCTGTCTGTGTTTACAGCACCAACTGCATCCCTGCTCAGAGCTCATAAAAAGAAACAGAAGCCCTTCCTGGACGCTGGGCAGGCACAGGGAGAGAGGGCCAGGGAAACGGCTGGGCAGACACTGTGGCTGCAAGGACGTCCCACAGAGCTATGGCAGGACCCCCGAGACGGGCCCAGGGGTGACCTGGTACTGGGCCCACAGAAGCCCACCAGGGGAGAAATCTCAGGCAAGTGGGGGCCACGAGGTGTCCAGCTCCCCATGCAGGCTTGAGCCTCCCCAACACTGGCCCGAGTCTCTTGCTCTGCTGCACAAGTCCTAACGTTCCAGATGCCCCCAAGCTGTGCTGCACATGAGGGAGCCAAGTCCCATATCATCATCTTGCACATCCTGTGCCCAGGATTCCCGGAAAGCTGAACAAGGTAGTTTTTCTCAGGCGCTGGGCTGTGTAGCTTAGGGGAGGGCCAGCCTCTGTGAGTCATAGCCATGGAGTCCACATACCATTGCCCCATGGCTGAATGGACCAGGCTCAGAGCTGAAGCTGCAAGCTTGTCAGAACACAGGAGTGAGGGGGTTCCACAGCCCCTAAGGGGAACAATGCTTGTGTATCCCTGCAATTCACATGTGCACTTCTAAAATTCAACCATCAATGTGACCATATTTGGAAGTGAAATAATGAACTGTGGTGCTGAGAAGACTCTTAAAAAGTCTTGGACTGCAAGGAGATCAAACCAATTAATCCTAAAGGAAATCAACTCTGAATATTCATTGGAAGGACTAATGCTGAAGCTGAAGCTCCAATACTTTGACCACCTGATGCGAAGAGACAACTCATTGGAAAAGACCTTGATGCTGGGAAAGACTGAGGGCAGGAGAAGGGAGTGGAAGAGGATGAGATGGTTGGATGGCATCACTGACTCAATGGACACGATTTGAGCAAACTCAGGGAGATAGTGAAGGACATGGAAGCCTGGCATGCTCCAGTCCATTGGTCAGACATGACTTGGTGACTGGACAACAATAATTCAGGTTAAGTGAGGTCATACAGGTGGGGCCCTGATCCAACAGAATTTGTGTCTTTAAAGAAAAGATAAAAGGACTTCCCTGGTGGTCCAGTGATTAAGACTCCAGGCATCCAATTCAGGGGACATGGGTTTGATACTGATCAGGGAACTAAGATCCCACATGCCTTGCAGCCTGAAAAATTAAACTAAAAATATTTTTGGCTTCCCTGGTGGCTCATACAGTAAAGAATCTCCCTGCAATGCAGGAGACCTGAGTTCGATCCAAAGATTGGGAAAACCCCTGGAGTAGAAAATGGCAACCCACTGCAGTATTGTTGGAGCCAAAAAAATTAAAGTGTTTGTTAACAATAAAGACCTCTCTTTCTCTAATATGGGAAGGAGCTTTAAAAAAATAATAAACGGAAAAGACAAAGTCTCTCTCCGTCTGTTTCCATGGCCACAGGAGACAGCAGGAAGAATGTTCTCATCAGGCACTGGACTGGCTGGGACTGCGAGTGAGAACTGGAGAAGGCAATGGCAGCCCACTCCAGTGCTCTTGCCTGGAAAATCCCATGGACGGAGGAGCCTGAGAGGCTGCAGTCCATGGGGTCTTTAAGAGTCAGACACGACTGAGCGTCTTCACTTTCTCTTTTCACCTTCATGCATTGGAGAAGGAAATGGCAACCCACTCCAGTGTTCCTGCCTGGAGAATCCCAGGGACGGGGCAGCCTGATGGGCTGCCATCTATGGGGTCGTGCAGAGTCGGACACGATGGAAGCGACTTAGTAGCAGCAGCAGCCGCGTTAGTGAGAACTGTCAGCCTCCCAAACAGTGAGAAGACAAACTTCCGCGTCTAAGCCACCCAGTCGGTGCATTGGTTAGGGCAGCCTGAGCCGACTATTGCACCTTCCCTCCCCAGTTTGCAAGCACCAGAACCAGGGGACTCGCAGGCTCTAACAGAAACTGAAAGTGAAAGCATTAGTCATTCAGTCGGTTCTGACTCTGTGACCCCCATGGACTGTAGCCCACCGGGCTCCTCCATCCATGAGATTCTCCAGGCAAGAATGCCGGAGTGAGTTGCCATTTCCTCCTCCAAGGGATCAAACCCATGTCTCCCACATTGCAAGCTGATTCTTGACCATCTGAGCCAGCAGGGAAGCCCCGGGTTCTAATGGTGCAGGCTACAACTCCGTCTTTCGCCAGCAGGGGTCGCTCCAGCCCAGAGCCAGGTGTGAGGAAACGACCTTCTAGATGTGCTACGGAGAGGAGGATCTACTCCATCCATGCTGGTTGGCTCGCCACTGCTGAAGATGCAGGTGGTACAACCTGGAGCCCAGCATTAGGTGTGTGTGAGCGCCGTGGAGGTGCAGGTAGGGCTCTGAACAGTTGACCTGCAAGGCGGCTCCCCTGGGAAGGCCCGGGCCTGGGACACCAGAACGCTGGCCTGCCCGAGCTGGTCATTCAAGGGGCTGTGCCTGGCAGGCTGCTGGCGTTGCGACAAGACTGTTGGCAGCATGCTGAGCCCACCAGCCCACTCTGCTCCAGCCTCCAACCCCAGCCGGTGGATCGGAGCAGGCTGGACAGCAGCTTCATGGGTTCGTAACGACTATCCTCAGATTGGCTTGGCTTGCAGGTCCCAAAAGCCTCATACCACGTATGGTCAGCAGCCACGTACAGCCCATACTTGTAGGAAGCCCTCTATTGGCCGCAGGGCCGGGATGGCAGGACTGGAAAAGGGTGGCCCGCCAGCTCAGCCAGTGGGGGAGACTCACGTGGGCCTGGCCCGCTGGGTACCCCTTGGCAGCTCAGTTTGCCTACAGCCTGGCCTTATGTGTCCTGCCCCATCCCCAACCCTCTGCTGGGGCCTCTACACTGCCTAGGGGGTGGGGCATGGTTCCCCTGCAGCGTGGATTCAGCTGCTCCCACCCACGGGCCACGCTCTCCCCCACCCACCAGCACCCACATCACAGACTGCACCGCCCAGCACCTACGCTCTCCTGGCCCGGCCAGAGAAAGCAGCAAAGCTTGGACCCGGCCCCTGCAGCTGCCCTGCCCAGTGCCCGCGCACTTGAGGACATGCACTCACAGGTAAGGACCTGGGTGCTGCAGCTCCTGGTGCACATTCCAAGGTCATCCGCACCCTCACACCTCTCCCCACTCCCACACTGTGCTCCCCGAGGTTCTGCCCTCATAAGCTCTCTGACTCTAACCCCTCACCTCCCGAGGCCCCAGTCTGCTCCTGCTTCTCCACAGGGTCTCTGCATCCAGCCCAGGGTCTGTGGCCACTGCCCTGGCTTCCTCAGGTCAGGGTGCGACCCTCCTGCCCCACCCTGGGCACTGGCACCCTGCAGATACAGGGCCTGGACCTACCAGGATGGTCTCGGGCAGAGTGGCCCTTCCTGCTCCCCGTTCAAACTCAGCGGCCCCTTGGGGCTGGGAAGGCACTTTCAGAAACTGCAGCCCGGTTCAGGCCTGGAGGTGACTTGAAAACGTGCCCAGAACCGCGTCTGTGGTTTGCAGGGATGAACTCTGCCAAAGAGCCTAGCAGTCTCCACCCCTCTGCTGCCTGTGGCTTTGCCAACGAAGCCTCTGGGGCCCTGCAGCCTCCCTGGCAAGGAGTCGGGGGACAGCAGGCTGTGGGGCCCTGTGCAGACACCTTGCTATCCCCTTACCGGGAGACCCAGGTCTGGGGAAGCATCTGCCCCGAGGCCACCTGGCACCCCTCAGGGAGAACCCAAAGGCAGGTGGGGTGCAGGAAGACCCTCCCCATACCGTGGGCACCGTGTGCACTCAGTTGCTCAGTCGCATCCAACTCTTTGCAGCCCCATGGACTGTAGCCTTTCAGGTCCTCTGTCCACAGGACTCTCCAAACGAGAAAGCTGAAGTGGGTTCCCTTTTCCTCCTCCAGGGGCTCTTGCAGTGGGGCCCATCTGACTGCAGACCACCAGGGGTGCAGGCTGACAGCAGAATCCTCCCCACAGTGTCCATCCAAAAGACTCAGCAGGCCTGGAAACCAAGGGGAGGGGACCTGCCTCTCCCCAGGGGCTGGCCCCTGGGTGTCACAGGGGCCTTTCTGCTCGTTGGACAGTGACATCATGGCCCTACAAACGGGGTGTGCTGCTCACCATGGGGGACATTCAAGGCCAGGATCCAGGAGTCACCCTAGCCCGGAGGAGGAGGGTTTCCAAAGACAGGGAGCGGTCTCCATGGGTCTGCCTGGGCGCACCGCGTGGCACAGAAAAGTGCAGGCTCTGCCAGGCTCGCCACCCAGCACAGCTCTCTGCAGCTCCATTTCCCACAGTCTGGGGACGGACAAGGGCCAGCTCCTCATCCTTGAGGGTGAGAAGCAGGCTGGATCAGCCCTCGGCCTCTCTCTGCCCACCTCTTCCCACCCCAGAGCCCGCTGGGGTGGGGGTGGGAAAAAACTCAGGGGGCTCCCTGGAGCTGGAGCACCCAGGACACCAGGCTGCTTCTGCTTCTTTCTCTTGGAGCCAGGCTGGACAAGAGCAGCCAAGAGCAGATGCGAGGCACTGAGGGGCTTTGAGGGTGACGGTAAGATCCTTCCTGCAAATCTTCACTTTAAAAAATGGAAACTTTTTGCATGTTATTTGCAAGGGGCCTTTTACAAGGGAGGGGTATAGGAAGACTGTGTGCTTTCTGTCTTCTCCCTGCCTCTAAAGCAACTTGAAAGAGTGTTTCAAGTTTCCCCTTGTCTGTTTCAAGCCCCCCTCCCTCCCCCCTTAAGCAAAACCACCTTTGAAGACTTCCCAGATCCCTGGGTGCCATGATGCACACCAACCTGAGAGCTCCCAGCACATAGGGCCTTCCCACCCTGTATGGAGGAAGACCTGTCACATCCCTGTGGGCACCTTCTTTACTCTCACCCTCTAGCATTTCCATAACCCTCATTCCAAGCTGCTGAAGGGAGAGGTGCCTGGACCTGTCCCCTGCCTGCCCCGCCAATCCCAGGAGAGCTCAGAGCACCTCTCCCCTTGCCCAGAGGATCCTAGCAGGCCCCAGGTCCAGGACAGCTGTGCTCCAGCTGTGCAGCCTGCCTGCAGCTGGCCTGCGTGGGAGAGGGGACAACTGGGGAGGGGCCCAGTCCTACACTGATCCTCCCATCAATGTCTGCTGAGACCCTAAGGTGGGCTGGGCCCAGAGGGTGCTCCCACTGTGAAACTCAGACAAGGTCACCAGCCCCTCCCCACACCCTGTGCTCTGGGAGTCCTGGAGAAGCAGGGAGGGCCTACACCTCTCAGCAAAGCAGCAGGGACTTCCAGCAGCCTGGCAGGGCCAGGCAGTACCCTTCACCGGGCCCCACCTGGACCCCCTCACCTGGTGCTCAGCTGCCCTACCCATCCTAGGGCCATAGGTCAGGTGCTCTGCTACCGGGGAGGGTCCCTCCACAACCCAAAGGGGCCCTTCATGGGGAAGAGCAGGGTGCCCCTAGAGCAACTGCTTCCTGCTCTGCCTGGGAGAAAGTCCCCAGGAGACCCCTTTCTGCTCTGGAAACTTTTCAGCAAAGCTCAGGCCCCACACAGGGAAGGCAGCCCCCAACAGACCTGGGCTGACAAACCCACATCACTCCCAGGAGACCTGGGGGTTGGCCTGCAGGTGTCAGCTCCCAGGAATTTCAGACACTCAGAATCTGCCCACAGGTGTGCGTGAGTGTGAGTGAGTGTGTGCAGGGGGTGCAGTGTGTATTTCCCGCTGCGACTGGAAGTCGCGGAATGTGGGTATTTCACCTGCCCCCTTTGGCGGGTGCAGCCAGGAGGTGGGTGGCCAGGAGGTGAGCACAAGCACCCAGGAGAGCTGCAGACTCCCTGAGGTCCTGGGGACCATACAGTCTGGGGGTACAGAGTTGACGGTGGTAGGTAGAGGGGTGGTAAGGTCCCAGCAGCCTCATACCAGGCTACGCAGACCACACTGGGGGTCCTGGCATCAGATCTTTAGAAGACCCTGTGTTATTACTGTTTTTCAGTTGCCCAATTGTGTCCAACTCTTTGCTGCCCCAGGGACTGCAGCACACCAGGCTTCCCCATCCTTCACCATCTCATGGAGTTTGTTCAAACTCATGTCCTTTGAGTCAATGATGTAAGCAAACACCACAGATGGAGACTTCGGGAGCCCCGAGCCCAGGCGTCTCCCAGGGAAGGGCTGCAGCATGGTGATGGGCTGGGCTGGGCTAGGGGACCAGGAGCAAGGCTTTCCTCCTGGGCTGCCCTAAGGAGGCTATCCCCCTCCAGGAGCGGGGTATTCCTCCTGGGCTGCCCGAAGCCAGCAGCTCAAGGCCACTGTTAGAGATTGCCACAATACTCCCAAAGCCCTGACAGGCACCCTCCCCTTTGCGTGCTGTTTACCCATTCTGGCAGCTCAGTGAAGACCACTATCTGGTGGACTAGGGGATCCAGGGAGACAGGAGGGCGTCCCAGCCCAGCCCACCCTGGACCAGCCCCCAGGGATGCCCTTCTCCGAGGAGAACCTGCCCCAGAGAAAGGGAAAATACAGGGGACCCGGGGCCCAGCAGCCGGGCTTCACCCCGTTGCATTTGTCCCGAAGCACATCACAACATTCCTGCATCTGTTTCCACTTTCCAGCTCTGAAACTTTACAGAGCAGCGGCCTCACTGAGTGGCGGCCTGGACATGTGAGCTCGTCGGCCGGGGAGGGCCCCACAGGGCTGGCGGGCCGCCCTGCCACATAGCAGTGAGGCGTGCAGGAGGGAGGCTGCTCAGAGCCCGCCCGGGCCCACTCCCGGGTCTCCAGGGTGGAAAGAAGGGGCTCCCTGCCACAGCCAGGGAGAGAGCCCTGGCCAGGAAGGTGACCACTGGCCCAGCCCCCAGAGAACAACCCCCATGCAGCCTGCCAGACAAAGTGGCCAGCAGGGAGGGGCAGCCATGCCTGCGACACCTGTGTCCAGAGCAGCCGGGATTTGGGGGTGGGGGAGTGAGGGCAGTGGATGGCCACCGTTCACTGCCAGACTCCTGGACTCTACACTCTACGCTCTGCCCAGTGAGCACCCACGCTCCCCTTCTCTCCTCGGAGCCAACCATCAGTGGCCCCAGGCGCCCCCATCGAGCCCATCTTCCACAAAGACCCCACAGAGGAAGTGAGGGCTAATACCCTACATCTTGTTTACCACATCCCTGCCTGTCACTCCCCCACCCCCAGGCCCTCTAAGACGGATGGGGGCACCTGAGCCTGGGAGACCCAGCTCTGCAGACCAAGAGCAGCCCTGCACTGGCCCCCGCCCCAGGCAGTGCACTCCCACCACCACTCAGCAGGCACCAAGTCTCCCCATTTGGGGCAGCACAGCCGGAGCTGCATCCCTGCAGATGGACATCCACAGCCTTTGCGGCAGAGGGCCCTGGAGGGGACAGCAGCCCAGGGCTCCTCCCCACTGCAGGAGTCCCCTGGGAAGTGGCCTTGGCACCCCAGCCAGACTCAGCTGTGACCACTGAGGGTGCTCAGCCCAGGTCACAGTGCCCAGGGACCCAGGGCCAGCCTCAGCGTAGAGCCTCGGGCCCAGGACACTTCTTTCACCACTTGAGTGCTGGTGACCTCATGGGAGTGGTTCTGGCAAGGGCCCACCATGGGCTTGGCACATCACGCTCAGCAGGACAGAGCCACTGTGACGGCGGCTGCACTGAGCAGACAGGCCCCCTGGGGCTCATCAGTGCAGGAGTGCAGGGACCCCCTAAACCTAGGCACACCCAAAAGCGTGGGGTGACGGCTGAGCTTAGGATCGCTGGCCCAGGAGACTGCTTACCCAGGCAGGTCCTGCCGTCCGCGTGCAGACGGAAGCTGGGCTTGCACTCGCAGAAGTAGGAGCCTGGGGTGTTCACACACCGGTGCTGGCAGCCGCCGTTGTGCACCTGGCACTCGTCCATGTCTGCGGGAGTGGGAGGACACAGGGCCGGGGTTAACAGAACCCACACAGTGGCCTCGCTCTGCGCTGGCCCCAGGGGAGCAGGTCCAGCCCCCTTCTCTCAGGACACTGCCCCTGGCCTAAGTGTCAGGACCGCTCCTTCTCAGGCCACGCTGTCCGCCACAGTCCCGAGTCCCTCACCTACGCTTGCTGGAGCAGAGCGGAGAGAAGGCAGGCCAGTCTCCAACACCTGGGGCCCACCTGGGAGGAAGAGCCACCTCTAATTCTGCTTAATGATCCCTCAGGTCCACACTACACGTTGTGACTGCACCCTCTAGCTCTCACTCATCATCCCCGTGAAAACACCCACCTTTGAGGCCCCCTCCTAAAGCCCCAGCCACTCGAGCACACCTCCACAGGATGTCAAAGGCACGGGATGGGGCTCCTCTTGGGAATCCCCAGAGCCTGCCCACCAGGTCATGCATCCCATGGACAGAAACCCTGACTCCATCCATGTGCCTGTCCCTCCAGGAACGACCCGAGACGACCCTAGGAGGCCTGGCCTCTGCTCCATGCACAAGCCATAACCACCCTGGGAAGAACCCCAGGGTGCTCCCCAAGCCCCAAGGCTGTTCAGAGAGGAGATGAGACCAAGAGAACTCCTCCTTGGAAATATGGTGACCCGAGGAGTTCTCCTTGGAATGATACCAGAATGATTAGCAGGTGGAAGATTGAAGGTAAAGTGTTTTCAGCCCCCCATGGAACCCCAAGGAGTCTCAGGGGCCAGAGGACCCAGGGCACAGTGGGAGGTATCAGGATCCAGGGCCCTCCAGTGGGGAATCATCTGAGTGGTGGTGGGGGGACCGTGGGCTGACCCACACCCGCTGGGCAGGGCAGAGTGGGCAGCCACCACCCAAGGGGCTCAGAAAGGAAACCTCATCCCCTCTGAGCTCAGATTCCTCTCTCTGTGACCCCTTCAAGGTCCCTGAAAAGTAAAGCGACTGCACGGCGAACAGCACTGCACCTCCAGTAAGGGCTCAGCAAAGTCTGGGGGAGAGGCGCCCCACGTGCGCTGTCTGAGAGGGCGGGCGGACTGACTGGGCCTCAGTGTGTCTCAGTGGCCTCGCCGGGCAGGACAGAAGGACAGAGGGGCTGTCATTTCCAGACATGGCCCCAGCGACAAGTGTGCAGCAAACCAGCCAATGGGGACACTGGCTTCCCAAACCACCTCTCAGTTGGTCACCTCAGACGCCGGCCTTGGGGAGTGTCTAAGCCACAGCAGCACTGCACTCTCGAGCCCTCAGGCACCTGGCGAGGGGAGAGCCCACACGAGGGGCCCCGTCCTTGAGGGGATGTGCAGGAAGCCAGCAGCCCGGGGGCCACAGAGACACCAAACTGACGGGCAGTCTGGGACAGCAGGTGGGGGAGGTGGGGCAGGTAAGCCTGTCATCAGCAGGGCTCCATCAGGGGCAGTGCTGACAGCCGGCCCCACTCCAACCCCACCCACGTGACCGCACTCTCAACGCCCTCCTGTGGCAAGGACGGGACGTTTAGACCAGAGAGGTGTCCTCAGGCTCCTGCCTAAATCCTGGCAGACCAGCCCCCTTGGCACCCGGGAGCCCTTCCCGCCTCCAAAGCTGCCCTGCCCGCGACAGTGACCATGATCAGCGGCACAGGCAGGGGGCCATGAGGCCCAGCCAGGCTTGCCAGTGTCCATGGTTTGCTGTCAGCCTGTCCAGATTACCTGGGCCCAGCAGCACAGCTCAAGGCCTCCCCCTCCACCTCCCGGCTTACAGGTAGGCAGGCAGACGACCTCCTGCTGGGGTCCCTCCAGCTCTGAGATCCAGGCCCCTCTACTGAAACAGCTTACTCAGAAAGCAAGGCAGGACCGAGTGACCGAAACTGCCAGGCCCCACTCCCAGGGGACCCACGTGGTGGGAGGTCAGAGCTGCTCTGAGCCACCGCCCATGACCTGGGGGCCCAGACCCAGTGACGACTTTGTGACCGCGACTGCAGTCATGCTGTGACCCGAGGAGCCCAGGCTCAGTTCTTAAGGAGGACGTGGTCAGCTGAATAACGGGCCCCCAACCCCGAAAAGAGGACAAGACCATCGTAATCCTGGAGCCTTACACAACAAAAGGGACTCTGCAGGTGAGATGAGAGATTATCCTGGAGCTTGCAGGTGAGTCTGAGGTCATCACACAAGTAAAAGAGGGAGGAGGGCTCCATACAATGGAATCCTCAGTTCAGTTCAGTTCAGCCGCTCAGTCGTGTCTGACTCTTTGCGACCCCATGAATCGCAGCACGCCAGGCCTCCCTGTCCATCACCAACTCCCCGGAGTTCACTCAGACTCACGTCCATCCAGTCAGTGATGCCATCCAGCCATCTCATCCTCTGTCGTCCCCTTCTCCTCCTGCCCCCAATCCCTCCCAGCATCAGGGTCTTTTCCAATGAGTCAACTCTTCACATGAGGTGGCCAAAGTACTGGAGTTTCAGGTTCAGCATCATTCCCTCCAAAGAAATCCCAGGGCTGATCTCCTTCAGAATGGACTGGTTGGATCTCCTTGCAATCCAAGGGACTATCAAGAGCATCAGTTCTTCAGCATTCAGCTTTCTTCACAGTCCAACTCCTACACCCATACATGACCACTGGAAAAACCATGGCCTTGAATAGATGGACCTTTGTTGGCAAAGTAATGTCTCTGCTTTTCAATATGCTATCTAGGTTGGTCATAACTTTTCTTCCAAGGAATAAGCGTCTTTTAATTTCATGGCTGCAGTCACCATCTGCAGTGATTTTGGAGCCCAAAAAAATAAAGTCTAACACTGTTTCCACTGTTTCCCCATCTATTTCCCATGAAGTGATGGGACCAGATGCCATGATCTTCATTTTCTGAATGTTGAGCTTTAAGCTAACTTTTTCACTCTCCACTTTCACTTTCATCAAGAGGCTTTTTAGTTCCTCTTCACTTTCTGCTATAAGGGTGGTGTCATCTGCATATCTGAGGTGATTGATATATCTCCCAGCAATCTTGATTCCAGCTTGTGCTTCTTCCAGCCCAGCGTTTCTCATGATGTACTCTGCATATAAGTTAAAAAGCAGGGTGACAATATATAGCCTTGACGTACTCCTTTTCCTATTTGGAACCAGTCTGTTGTTCCATGTTCATTTCTAACTGTTGCTTCCTGACCTGTATATAGGTTTCTCAAGAGCCAGGTCAGGTGCTCTAGTATTCTCATCTCTTTCAGAGTTTTCCACAGCTGAAAGGGAGCTACCCCGGCCCGAGGCCAGGGACAGTGGCCGGGAGGAGCAACCCCAAGTCCGAGGAGCAGTGGCTGCAAGAGCACCAGAGGGCCTAAAGGAGCTATTCCACGTTCAAGGTCGGGAGGGCCAGTGGTGAGGAGATACCCCCTTGTCCAAGGTAAGGAGCAACAGCTGCGCTATGCTGGAGCAGCCGTGAAGAGATATCCTATATCTAAGGTTAGAGAAACCCAAGTAAGACGGTAAGTGTTGCAAGAGGGCATCAGAGGGCAGACACACTGAAACCATAATCACAGAAAACTAGTCAATCTAATCACACTAGGATCACAGCCTTGTCTAACTCATTGAAACTAAGCCATGCCCTATGGGGCCACCCAAGATGGGCAGGCATGGTGGAGAGGTCTGACACAATGTGGTCCACTGGAGAAGGGAATGGCAAACCACTTCAGTATTCTTGCTTTGAAAACCCCATGAACAGTATGAAAGGGCAAAATGATAGGATACTGAAAGAGGAACTCCCCAGGTTAGTACGTGCCCAATATGCTACTGGAGATCAGTGGAGAAATAACTCCAGAAAGAATGAAGGGATGGAGCCAAAGCAAAAACAATACCCAGCTGTGGATGTGACTGGTGATAGAAGCAAGGTCCGATGCTGTAAAGAGCAATATTGCATAGGAACCTGGAATGTCAGGTCCATGAATCAAGGCAAATTGGAAGTGGTCAAACAGGAGATGGCAAGAGTTAACATCGACATTCTAGGAATCAGTGAACTAAAATGGACTGGAATGGGTGAATTTAACTCAGATGACCATTATATCTACTACTGCAGGCAGGAATCCCTTAGAATGGTATTCTACGCAGCCATAAGAAAAATAAAATAAAAGGAAAAATGCCATTTGCAGCAACGTGGATGGACCTAGAAATGGTCATACCAAGTGAAGTAAGTCAGATAGAGAATGACAAATACCATCTGATATCACTTATACGTGGAATCTGAAAAAAAATACATCTGAGCTTATTTACAAAACAGAAACAGACTCACAGACACAAAAACAAACTCATGGTGACCAAATGGGAAAGGGTGCGAGAGAGAAATTAGGAGTTTGGAATTAACATACACATTCTCGCATAGAAAACAGATAACAAGGACCCACTGTATAGCACGGGGAACTATACTCAATATCTTGTAACAACCTATAGTAGAAAAGAATCTTAAAAAGAGTATATATGTGTATATGTGTTCAGTAGTTAAATGTGGCCAACTCTTTGTGACCTCATGGACTGCAGCCCATCAGGCTCCTCTGTCCATGGGATTTTTCAGGTAAAGAATACTGGAGTTGGGTGCCATGTCCTACTCCAGAGGACCTTCTCCACCCAGCGATTGAACCCACATCCCCTTGTCTACTGCATTAGCAGGCAGATTCTTTACCACTGAGCCACCTGGGAAGCCACGTGTGTGTGTGTGTGTGTCTGTGTCTGTGTAACTGAACCCCTGGTGAAAGGAATGGCAATCCACTCCAGCATTCTAGCCTGCGAAATCCCATGGACAGAAGAGCCAGGCAGGTTATAGTCTAGGGGTTGCAAAGAGTCAGGCATGACTGAGCACACACATTACTTTGCTGTACACCTGAACATTGTAAATCAACTATACTTTCATAAAAAAATAAATATCTAAAACAACAACAAAAAAAGATGCTGTGCTGCTGGCTTTGAAGGTGGAGGAGGGGCCACAGCCAAGGAGTCCAGGTGCCTTTAGAACCTGGACATGTGGGAAAGCAAATACTTCCCCAGGGCATCCAGGAGGGACCAGCCCTGCCAGTACCTTCATGTTAGCCCTTCTCAGACTTCCAACCTCAGAACTGTAAGGTACCAGAGACCTGGGTGGTTTTCAGCCATCAGCTTAGGATAACATGTCCCAGAAGCCACAATAACTGAACACAGAGGCAGTAACCATCTAGCAGCCTCTCCAGTGTCATGGAGGCTCAGACAACCCGACCTGGAAATCCAGGTTCCCAAAAGACCACTCTGGCCAGCCCGGCCTCCTGACACCAGAGGAGAGGGCCGCTGTGGTCTAGGCGGGGGTGGGGGAGGGAAGGGGGCTGGGGGCACTCCCCTGGGTCCCACGCTGCAGGCTTCCCTCACCTCCATGCCACACACTGCCTCCACCCGGCAACCCCGGCTGAGCACTGGCCCCCTGGACCCTGAAACTACCGCAAGTCATCTGTTCCCCTAAGAGACATGGGCCTTGCTCAGTTGTCCTCTGGGCCAGTCTGTGCTGCTCTCCACACCAGAGGGCACACGGAAAGCCCACCCAGACAGCATGGAGGGGGCCCGGTCCCCACGGCAGTGTAGCACCCCCAGCTGAATGGGAGCTTGGAGGCTTCCTCCTCTGCCATCCTCCCCTCAGAGCATCAGGGGATGAAGCCTGCTCCTTCCAGACAAGCAGGCAGAGCCACTCCCCACCCGCACCAAGGGCTCCAAAGCCTCAGGACAGCCCCAGGCTGCACCATCTGGTCGCTGGGAGCAGGCAGGTTGGGGGTTCAGCAGGACAGTTTCTGAGGTCTCACTGTTCCCCTTAGCTGAGACATGTGAGTAGGGAAGTGGCAGCCTGGGGATGGGTCACACACTGGCACTCAGGGCCATTCCCCTGGGAGCCTATGGGACTTGCTGCGTGATGGTGCCTCTGAGGGTCCATCGCCACACTGATGGGAACCCAGAAGCACACAGCCCCTGCAGAAACCACCCCAGATGAGCCCATTCTGAAACCTCAGCCACACTTACAGGAAAACCTGAGCCCCTGGGATCCCGCCAGAAAGGTCCGCTCAGCAGATACCAACTTTGTTGTCCTACTTCCCCCAAACATGACGCAGGGTCCTTGGCCCAGACAGCCCATCCCATCACCAACAGGCCCTCTCTTGGCCCCTTCAGATGCCCATCAGTTCTCAGAACAGAGCCGGGACACCTGACTCCCTAAGCCCAGCCCTGCCCAGGCCCTGGATGCTATAGGCCCTCAGCATTTAGTGCCACCAGTGGTGGAGTGACAGTGCCAGCCTGAGACTGAGTCACCCAGGGGAGGGGCTGCCTACCCTGTGGGGATGGGGTCTGGCCTCAGAGGGCAAGTGACAAAGCCGGGGAGACAGTGGACTTTGTCAGAGACCAGCCCTGCTGCTCAGAGATCTGTGTGTCCTCTGGTGTAGAGCAGCACGGACTGGCCCGGGAGGACAGATGAGCAGGACACGTGTCTCCAGAGTTCAGATGCCCTGCAGAGAGCCACACTCGGGGGCCTGGGAGGCCGTGGAGGGGAGCCCAGTCCTGGCCCTGCTTTAACAGCCCCCTCTGGACCTGCCTGCTCCTGCCGCACAGACGGCTGCAGCCCAGGGGCAGCACCTGCGGGCAGCAGTTGCACCAGGGGCTTCAGGGTCCTTGGTGCGGGGAGACGCAGCCTTGCCCCACACCAGGTGTCCAAGCATCGCAGGCAACGACTCACGGCACACCGCACCCCTCGTCACATTCCTGAGGTGGCCAGACTCCAAACTCCATGGAACCCACGGACGCTCAGGAGCTTTCTGCAGGAGGCTGGCCCAGCGTGGGTACCAGCATCGGAGAGGCAGGGTGGACCGGGACAGGGGTGCAGCTGCTTCCCAAGGGCTGCCTGCCCCACGCCTGCTACTTAACCCCCAGAGCTGCTGGTGCTGCAGGGGAAGTACGGCCCTGGTGCCCACCGGCAAACACAGTTGTTGTACGTTTCTCCTCCCTCTGGTCGAGAGGCTGAAATGCTGTCAGCAGCCCACGCAGCCAGGCCAGAGACGGGTCGGGAATGTCCGACGATTCACGGGGCACACGGGGTCTGTCCCAGAGGCAGCGGCTGCCTCCCCGTCGGCCCCAACCCCGCTCCCTCCAACCACAGCATCAGCCTCCCGGGGTGCAAACTGTGAAGGAGGAAACAAAGGCAGCACACGCGGGACAGAGCGCATCCAGCCCGCCCCGCGCAGAGCCCGCCGCTCCCACCTGGCCTCGGGTCGCCAGCGCTCACGGGGTAGCCGGCCTGGCCCAGATGGCACGGGTAGCAGCCCCTCCACAGGTAGCGGTAGTGCGTGCCCGCGACGCGCGCCAGGCTCCCCAGCAGCCCGAGGTACCAGAGAGCCGCCAGCTCGCCGCGCCTCCACGGCGCCTCCATGGCCCATCCGCTCCCTCCCGGCTCCGGGCAGCGCGCACTCGGGTCTCCCCGCTCCGCTCCGCTCGGCGCCGCTGGAGCGGCTCTGGTCGGGCGCGCCCCGCCCCTCGCCTTTCTGTTCTCCGCTTTCCCTCCGCCCCCCGCAGGTAAGGGCCAAATACTCGCCGCAGCCAGGCCCCGCCCCGCCCGCCCAGCCCCACCCCCCGATTCTCAGAAAGAGCGCGGGGCCCCCCTGCGCGCCGCCCGCCCACCGGCTCCGCACATTCCTACGCGCGCGCTCACGCAGCCGACACACACCCAGACCCATCCACAAGAGCAAGCACCTCCACGCAGACACGTGCACCAGCAGACCCACGTGTGCAAGACGTACACAAGACATCCAGAGTTCTGCACGGACCTGCATGGGCACATCGATACACACGGGCGCTCGCACAGGAGGGATCCTTGAGCCAAGAAGTTAAAGAAAACACGCAATACAGAGGTGAATGGAGGCCACCCTGGCAAGGCCCCGGTGCTCTGCAGAGGCAGCTCGATGGAGGTAGCAGAGAGTGGGGAACTGGCGCACTTCGAGGCCACACCACGGTAGTGGATGTCTTGGGGGTGAAGACTCCCGAGGCCCCCAGCCCGGTGTCCCTCATCTCTCCACTGGTCCAGGGCCAATACCTGCGGGAGCCTGGTAAGGCACCACTGCACCCCTATAGCAGATAGCGGAGGGTCCGAGCCTGCAGGGACAGTGAGCCCCAGGGGTGAGGCTGCCGAATCATGGACACTCCTCCAACCCCAGACTGCTGGCACAGCCTATGGTCCAGGATGAGTCAGGCAACCCTGCTCAGGGGTGATGGGGTCACACTGGCTGTGCACTCGAGAGACCTGTGCATTCAGGCCCTGACAAATGCTGGGCCCCCAGCCCCCATCTCTTGTAGGCTTTGCTGATCCCCAATGGCTCACCCATGGCACCCTGCCTGACCTCAGCCCTATCCAGAAACTACTGGCTGTCATTCTTCACAGCCCACCTGTGGGCAGGCTTCAAAAGGGCAACCTCAAGCTTGTGGAGAAAGGCACTGTCTCGCCTTGCCTGGTCCTGTCTGCGGCCCAGAAGCCAACTCATCCCACTGTCTCCCCCCACCACCTGCCCGCCAGGTGCCAGGCAGTGCAGAAACAGGCCTGCCTGCCTGCCTGCCCGAGCCTTGGGGGTAAGCTTCTCCCCACCATCCCCGGGGCAGCACAGCAGCATGTGGATCCCAGCCTGTCAATGTAGGGAGCACACATCTCCCAGGTGGACACACTGCCCTGTGGCCATTTGAACAGTGCCTCCCACAGTGCACCAGCTCTGTTTATCACTGCAACATGTATCTCATTCGCTCCCAACAACACTAACAAAAACCTGAGGGCCCCTGTGCAGCCACCAGCCAGGCTGCAGGGAGCAGAGGATTGCTGGACACAGGTGCGGGGCCTCAGACACTCTACTCCAGACACTGCCAAGCCTGGCAGGGGGTCTAGCACGCAGGCCTGGTAAACTGAACTGCTTTTTCAATTATAAAAATTTGTGGTTGGGCTGGATCTCCGTTGCGGAGCAAGGGCTTTTTCCTGCAGTGCCTTCTCTTGTTGCAGAGCACATGCTCTAGGCACATGGGCTTCAGTAGCTGTGGCTCTCAGGCTTAGTTGCTCCACAGCATGCCACCAACTCTGGTGACTTCCAGCGGAGCTCTTTCCTCACTGTCTCATGGTCCTCTTTTGAAGCAGGTCTGTGCCTCCCGGATGCACCTGTAATTAAACCTTCATTCTGCCCAGAAGGGAGTCCTCCAGCCAGGTGCCCACCTAGGCCCTGCCCTTTGCACACAGGGTCCCGGACGTTCTCATACAGTCTTTATCCAGGGGATAAATGACCTGCCCAGGGTCATACAGGACAAAGGGGATTGCCGACAGGGATCAGGTCTGACCTAAATCCTGCCTTTATTGGGCGCCCTCCTCCAGGCTCCTGGAAACATGGCCTCTGCAGGTACCCAGTGGGTTCTGAGTAGTTGGGGAGGGGGGCAAAGGCCCAGCAGGAGGCAGTGCACCTATGGTGCTTCTGCTCTCTCACTGGCCCTCCACCACAGGGACCCGGACTGTCAGCCAGAACTCAGTGCTGGGCTCCCTCAGCCCAGGCCACCAAAGGGCTATCCACATAGACCCTGGGCACAGCACTTCCAGGAGGCGCTGGCTCCAGACCCTGCCTCTTCCATCCCTCGTGGGTGGCCTGGCCCTCCCAGCACCCCAGCTTCCACAGCAACCAAGATGCCCACTCTTCCTCCGACCCGCAAACAGCGAGCTCATACATGTCTGTTGATCCCAAGGGGCCTTCTCTGCAAAGTTCCCCAGCCCGCTCCCCCAGAGCCACCACTGCCAACTCTGCTTCCCCTGAAGCGGGTCTGTCCCTCCTCCCCGTCAGCCTTCACTCCCTCGCTCCTTTCCCTCAGTGAGGACCCGAGTGCCCGCTCTGGGCAGAATCCGGTTCTAGGAGGCAGAGCTGTCTCCCCCACAGCCCAGCTCCCAGCTGAGACAAGTCGTGACGTGATGAGCTCAGGCGGCACCTCCCTAAAGGATCCGGGGTGGGGGTTCGATGGCTCTGGGCCTCCATCCCCCACTAGGCTGGGCACAGCGTGATGGTGGCCAGCCACCACAGCCCAGGCACAGCCCACTGGCCTCCTCGGTGCCACCAAGCACACCCAGGCGCGCGGCTGTGGTCTGGAAGCTGTTTGGGAAATGCTTTCCCGATGCGGAGACTGGGCTGGTGTCTCTGCCCGGTGGAATGTCTGTGTGTCAGCAGAAGGAGCGGACCACCCCCCGCCAACCCGCCAGGCCGGCTCCAGCTTTCCTCTCCAAGCTAGGCAGCCACCGAACTCCTCTGCCAGGACCCAGGCTGGGAAGAGGGCCCCATGCTGCCCCTGCAAAGCTACAGCTCCCCCCTTAGTGCTGGGCCTGTCCCACTCTAGACCCCTGAACTGGGGCTTCAGGGCCGGGACTGCCATGTCCCTGGGGTCAGCAGGAAGCAAAACAAGGCGCATTTCCTCCCCACACTTGTGGCATCTGTCTCTTCGTGCCATGGACACTTGCTCCAGGAAGCCCTCTAGGGGGCCTCTCGAGGTCCCAGGTCGCCCTGTGGCATTCTGCCAACATGCTGAAAGGGAGGTCATCTTGGCCTCTGACCGTAGAGCAGGTGCTGGGGGAGGCCTGGCTGGGCCTCAGAGCACTCGATGCCTGCAGGGGTTGGGGGGGATGGCCTTGCATCTCCCACCCAAGCTCCTAGGGACATGGGACACGAAGAGACCAAGCCCCACCTAGGCCAGGGGGAATCCCTGACCCTTCCTGTCTGGCTGGGGGATGGGGAGAAACTAAACTTCTCAAGAAGAACTAAATCCTCTGGAGGCAGGTGGGGTTGTGTGTGTGACAGAGAGGAGAGACTCTCAGAGAGGCCCCAGAGGTCACTGCCCTGACGCCAAGGTGCCCTTCTTTCGAGGGTGACAGTCCACGGGCACAGTGGAAGCTGGATGGGGTAGCTGTCACTGGCCACCCACTGACCACCTACATTGCCCTCTGTGCCGGGCACTTCACGGGCTTGGCACCAGACCGTGCCCTCTCACAAGTGGACAGGCAGACCCAGAATGGAGCCACACGAGCTGGTGCGGCATAGGGGAACTGCAGGCTGGGGGCCCTGCCTCCACCAGCACCTCCTGCTGAAGTCAAGTCTCACGTGACAGGCTGCAGGGCTGGGGGGCGCTGAGCAGAGGCTGGCTTGGAGGACCCTGATGGCCAAGAAAGCAGTGTGGGAGCCATCAGGGGGCTGTGAGGGGCACTGGGGCCATGAGAGGGACTGGCCCCCCAGCAGGCCCCCATCTGCAGGGTAGAGGGCCAGGAAGGTGCTGGAAGGAGGCCTCCTTTCAGGTTTCTCTTTAATCTGCCTTTGGGGACTCAAGGCTTCTCAGCAGCCCAAAAGTCCACCTCCCCACCTCCCAGTCCCCCAAGAGGACAAATGTCCTGCCTGGTTGCTTCCAACCTAGATGGCTAGAGCCCAGCGCAGCCCAGGAGGTCAGTTTTTAGCTGGGGTCCATTGTGGCCCCATGCAGGCCCAGGAGAACCACCCCCAGAATATCCCTCCCACCCCCTGTCCCAGGGCGGCCACTGCAGTGTTATTTTGGGAGCGGAGGCCGGACCTGGCCTCCAAGAGTCGTCCGGGCGTCAGCCTCATGGTAAACTCATTACCCACCCTGGGCCCTCACTGAGCCAAAGGAAGGAAAATGGAAACCATGGTTGTTTCCGAGAGCCCAGCTGCCGCTCCTGGCTGCATCTGTCCTGGGCTGGGGCCAGGCCCCCTCTCTCTACACACACACATGCACACACGCACGCCCGGGAGAGCCCAGGACAGAGCAGTCACTGCCACACGCATCCTCCTCCAGAGACAAGCCGGCTAAGGGGGAGGGCAGACCCTGCCCTGTGCCAGGGAACCAAGGCCTGCTTACCCCATCGAGACACCCACAGCGGGCCAGACACGAGCCTCACTGGAGGCCCCCACATATGTGTGCATGTGTGTGCCCACGTGACAAGGCCCTCTCTGTGGCTCTCTGCTGCCTCCAAGCAGTGGCCTGAGCCATGTGAAGGTCAGGGGTAAGGCCAGGTCTGACCCTGGGGCCACCTGAGCCCTGCAACACTGATAGCCCCAGCACAGCACAGCCCCTGAGGCCTGACTCTCATGGGGGACACTGCGCTGCTCGGGAGCAAAGACTGCAGAAGGGGACAGCCCCAGGGCTCAAACTGCACTCAGCGGAAGAGAGTCCGTGAACGCAGTGACCAGGCTTCCTGGAGGAGGTGGCCTTTGGACACGTGCAGGGCAGGACGTAAAGATGGTTTGTTGGAGGGCTTTGGGGGCAGATGCAGGGCTGCTGGTTCAGAGGCAGGAAAGGCCCAAGAGGGTGAGTGCCAGACAAGGGGTCCGGCCAAAGCTGTGGGCCTGGGCCTGGCCTACAGCGAGCACCCAGGAGGTCTGAAAACACCAGCAAACAGAAGGCCCACTTCCGGCCCCCACAGTCACTCCCTCCGCTGCCCCTATCCCATCCAAAGGCCAAACCTGTTCACAGAACACCAGGGTTGTGGAGGCAGCAGCCAGGTCTGGCCAGGGACCCAGGTCAGCCAGCACTCGCCACCTCCCAAGGTGCCCAGGCTGCAGCCGCCACAGCTGCTCCTGCCTCTGAGGCCCCGACGGCACCCCCTGAGTCCTCAGGGCCACTGCTGCACAGACAGAGGTCCAAGCCGGCCGCCGTCCACATCAAGTGCAGAGTGCACTTTCTAACCCACAGGACCGGACCTCCCCACTCTGAGCACGCACGCCCACGCCCCACACAAAACCTTTACACCAGGGCTGCGCCAGTCCCTCATGTCTCATTACAAGCATCTCACAGGATCTTTTTTTCACTGTTTCCTCACCAGACAAAAGGAACACCCTCCCCTCTGCATTCTGGGGCAGGTTCCCCGCCTGGCCCCACCCAGAGCTGCTCTGGCCAGACCCCGGGGAGTGATGGGATTTGACCATGGGATTTGGGGGGTTGGCTGAGGGTTCTGTGGAGTCAGGAGTCCAGCTACCCAGCGGGATGTGGAGCAGAGAGGAGATGAGAAGATAGGGGTGGAGGGCTAGCCCAGGTCAGCAACCTCACAGGATGGGGGGTGGGGAAGCTGGAGAAGATAAAGGGTGTGGCAAGGAAGGTCCAGCCTCATTACCTCTGGGAGAGAGAGACAAGAGGCAGCCAAGAGACACAGACAGCAGGAGAATCCAATTAGGAGGCCAGACGCCGAGGGAAGAGGGCTTGCTGGGACCAGTGGTGATGGACGAGAACTTTCCCACCCACCAGACAGAGGCAGGGGCCCGCCTTCCCCGGAGCCAGGCAACAAGGGCCTGAACCACTCTTCCCCATTTTTCCTGCCTGCCCGCCGCCAGCCTAGCCAGGAGGGGGCTGCTTCCACGCTCAAGAGTCACAGAGATGGGGAAGTAACTGCCTTCCTGAGGCTGCAGGCCCCTGTGAGCTCTGAGTCCCCTGAATTGCCCCCATCTCTCAGGTGCAGCCCCCGGACCACTGGGAGCAGAGCTGGGACCCCTGGGATACAGGAAGACAGGGGCTGCTGGAGCCTCCGTTTCCCTAGCCCAGGGGCCCCCGATCCAGCTAACTCCTCTGCTGGGGCCCCTCCAGCCCATCTTCTCTGCTGGTCCTCCTCATGGCAGCCGCCCCAGCCATAGGGTCCTGGGCACTTTGGGGTTCACTGTTAGGCTGCGTCTGCCTCCTCCCACTGAGACCCAAGTCTGAAGGCTGTGGCCTCTGAGGGTCACACCTGTTCTAGGTCACAGCCCAGGGAGAGAATCAGCCTTTCTGCTCCCACGTCCAGTCCTGCAGGTGGCCGTGGGCACCCAGATGTTGACTACACAAGACGCTTGCAGACTGCCCATCTTGGGGCCTCTGCCTAGGCTTCGGAGATCCAGGCAGGCCCGAGGGGGTGGGCCTCTCTCCTGTCACTGGCTGGCTCTGACAGCTGATGTTGAGGGCTGTTGTCTCCTGCCTTGGCCTTAACCAGAAACATACCTGCCAGAATCTGCTCATGAGAGGGACAAGTGAGCCAGAGTTGGGAAAAGACAGCTCTCAACCTCTCAGCACCTCTGACAGCGGAGGCCCTGGGACAGCCGCCTCTTCGGAAACACTGCCATCCTGCCTGGAGGGACCGCGGCCGGGGCCAGGCTCCTCACTCGTGTCCAGAGCATAGCCAGCCAGAGAGCCTGGCCTGGAAAGGCCCAGATCCCGGGCTCGCAGGAATAAGGCCAGGGCTTGCATGCTGAAGGCCCAAGTTCACTCACGCTGGGCTGCTTGGCCCACATGAGTGCAATGAGCCCGCCAGCTGGGTCCTCCCTCGGTCGCATCTGGAAGGGGCAGGTCACTCAGTAGATATTTGTGGATGCTCACTCTGCACTGGACACTGCTAGTGCGGGCCGTGTGGAATGAGCAGGCAGCCCCTCCAGTTCCTCCAGCTCCCGAGAGGCTGGCAGGCCACCCCTAGACGGGGCCTGAGCACTGGCTTCGGTGGGACCTGGGGCCAGGGGGCCCATGACGTCTCTCTGGGCCTCATCTGCCGCACCCAGCTGTGTGACCTGAATGCACTCTTGCCCCCTCTGGGCCTCTTGCTCCTCTGCATAAAATGGGGACCACGGGGCACTGTGAGCGCTGAGCAGACCCGGGACCACGGGGCGCTGTGAGCGCTAACACTGAGCAGACTGGTGTGTGGGGCTACAGCCAGAATCTGGCGTGGAGTGAGGGCTGGGCAGGCCGGGAGCCTCTTCACGTCCCCACAAGAGTCTTGCCGCCCTCCCAACTCTCCTGACTGAGGCAGCTGGGTCCCCAGGAAGTGAAAAGTCCTAGCACTAAAGGCTCTGAAACCCCCTGTGAGGAGGCATTGCCACCTAGGGTTGCCCCAGCAGGAGAGTCAGAGAAAGCCCCCACAAAGGGCCAAGGGAAGTGCAGGTGGGCTCCGGCCAGGGCGCCAGTATGAGAGTCCATAGCGGCTCCCCTTGCCCCCCACCCCCCACGGCCGCAGGACAGTGCAGCTGGCTTGGGTCAGCCCACAGCCCTCCCAGCCCAGGCGGGAGCCCCAGGGGCTCCCTAATCAGGACACGTCACTTCCCACGTTCCTGACTCTCCCTCGGGACAGACAGGACCTGGCAGTGGCCAGCCCGAGCGAGTGTGAGAGAGGATCCCTGTCGGGTCGGATGAGGATCAACTGCATTCCCACCCGGACCCAGGCGGGACGAGCCCATGGCAACAGCCGAGTCAGACAGGGTGAGGAGCACAGCCCGCACCATCCTGAGTGCAAGCCCTTGGAGCAGGCCCTTTCCCTCTTGAGAAGGGTCAGTCCCATGGTGGGGACCACGCAGACGCCAAAGCCTGGGCAAGGGGGCTGGAGTATAGGCCACCTCTACTTTCTGAAAGCCTTGATCCCTCCATGGGCTTCTCACAGACACCCCGTTAGAGACCTTAGCTCTGCACTGGACACCCCCATAGCCAAGGAGTAGTGGGGATTGGGGACATGCTGAGCCCCCAGACCAGAGCCAGCCGTTTTCATGTTGGACTGAGGACTCCCGCTCAGCCCCCCACCCTACCCCCACCCTACCCGGAGAGTCACCTGCTGCCCCATTTCCCAGCCCTTCCTGACCTCCTGGAGGGAGGGAGCAGTGGGGGCTGGGGACCATGGAACTGGCTCAGGAAGAACTCCACCCCCAGCACTGAGGGGAAGGCTGGCCCTCAGGCCTGGACCTGGGAGGCGGCCCCCTCCCACCCCCTGAAGTCTATCCCAGGGAGACACCCTGATTTTCTCCAATCGACAAGATTAATTTCCCCCTCACAGTGGGACCGAAAACCCCTCCCCACGGCAAGGTCCCTGAGACTTTCAGGCCACACCACCCAGCCTGATGAAAGGACCCACCTCACTGAGGGACTCAGCATCCACCCAACCAGCAGGGCGGGAGAGAGTGAGAAGGGGGAATGTGCTTTGGGGAGGGCAAGGACCTGCCAGGGTCCCTTGTGGGTTCTGGTCCCCATCATAGCCCTGGATGTGGGTTCAGGCTAGTCCCTGCAGACCTTGCTCAAGAGGAGGCAGTGAGGCTGGGGTGAAGGGCTCATGGCCTCAGGCCAGGGTGAGGGGGGTTCGGCTCAGGTTGCGGCCCCCCTTATCTCCCTCCCTCATGCCCCCCAGCAGTCCCTGAGGGTTAGGGAGCCTGCTGCCAGCGCTGAGTCCTCTCAGGGGTCCTAAGAGCCAAGGGTGTCATTCGCACCACTTTCCAGAGGAAGAGGCTGAAGTTGAGAGCCCCCCAAAGTGCTGAGCTGAGGCTGACACCAGAGTCTGGCCCTGGGGGCGCCTCCCCAGAGGGGCCGACATGGAAAGCCAGACAGTGCTGGGTAGGAGCTCAGGGCCCTGGCAGCTTGGACGGGAGCTGGACAGTGGGGTCCACGTTTCTTCCCAGGACCCACCTCCTCATAAAGCACAGGTTTGAGCACACCTGCCCGTGGGTCTGGGGGGAGGGCAGGCACCGGTCAGAGGCCACACCCTACGAGGACACTGCAGGAGCAGCAGTGGGCTACAGCCTCACCTGGCAATGTGCCCTTCCCCCGCACCTGTGCCCCCCCCACCAGGAGAAGGGAGCAGGGCTCCTGCCATCAATGCCCCCCAGAACATGACCGACACACTGGCCTGGCACTGCTCCCCAGGCAGGGGCCTGCGCCAGTGCTCAGTGTTTCATGGCGTCGGTCAATCACTGGGGCGGTTTCCAGGGTCACCCCATCGGTCACTCGGCGTGCAGCCCTGTGTGTGTGAGCGGCCAGGGCTGGCCTGTCCTCTGCAGTAACATCTTGATTTCCCGTCCGCTTTGCTCACATTCCGCCAGCCGGCCGCCCCCAGAGCCCCGCTCACTGGCCGGAGCTGAGATTTCAGGGGCGGCGGGGGCTGGCTGAGGGACAGAGAAAACAGCAGGCTCTTGGCTCTCAGCAGAGCGCTCTCAGCCACGCGGTGACTCGGAGCCTCAGCCATCCCAAACACGCGGACCCGGTCAGCGAGCTCCTGGGGGGCCAGGGAGGGGCCGGGAGGGAGGAATGGGTGGGCATGCCAGGGTGAGGGCATCTCCCTGACTGGCCCCCTCCTGGTCCTCTCAGTATCCCTGCCTTCAGCCAACTGCCAGGTGGCGACCACCTCGCCCACCTGTCCTTGAGACCTAAATCAAGGAATTCCAGGGAAGGCATCGTGGCCGGGCCTGCTGACCCTAAGCTGGGCTCCAGCCAGTGGCCAAACTGTGCACTTGTATTCCAGGACCGCTTCTGGCCACTGGGCCCCAGGTCAGCACTGAGCGGCCTGGAGCACACATCAGAAGATGCCCAGCCCTGGGGCAGCCCCAACATGACCCCCAGGCCCTGGCCCAGAGCTTCCTAACCACTAACAAGGGGCTGGGTTGCACACCCACAGACTCTGGGGACTGAGGGCCAGAAGGGTCAGGGACGGGAAACCCATGGGCCAGTCCAGCCCTATCTGTAGGCCACAGAGCTGGAAATGCTCAGAGGCTGTGAGGTCAGCAGTGCGCCAGCGGCAGTGGCGGGCAGGAGCAGGGCCCTCACCCCGGAACACCTGCAGTGGGTGGAAGGCCAGGAGACCTCCGTGTGGGAGCACATGTCGGGGGATGCTCTGCCTTGTGTGCAGGCATCCCTGGGGCTCATGGAGACCAGGAGGCTGGGAGTGGGTGAAGGGGGCTGAGGCTCCTGGAGATACTGCCCCGGGCCTGGCAGGTTTTAGGCCCCTGATGCCTTCCCAGCATCAGGGCAGCCACCCTCACTTCAGGGGGCACTAGCAGGAGAGTGGACACGGGTCCAGGAAGGGGCACTCCTTCCCATCCCCAACTCCACCTGCACTCAGTGAGCCCTGGGGTGGGACTGCAGGCCGAGGAGGGTCCTGCCAGCCCAGTGGGGCTCCGTTCACAGAAGGGGAAACCAGGACGCAGGTGAGTGACGTGGCCTGGTTCTGTCTGGTTCTGGCTCTGTCTGTGACAGGTCTGTGCTCCTGTCGCCCAGCAAGCACAAGGTCCCCGGGTCCTGGGCTGTGAGTGACAGGTCAGCCACCTCTCTGCTGCCCCACCCCCAGTCTCCCCTCCAGTGAAGAAGACATGCTGGAAACGAGAACGGTTTGCAGAACACCCCAGCCAGGGCAGACTCCCCCTGGCCAGGGCAGACTCCCCCTGGCTCCCAGATCCCCAGTCCAGTGGGCTGTGATCCTGCCACTACCCTCACCCTGAGGGATGGCTCACAGCTGGTCTCTGGCAGAACCAAAGACAGCGTTCTGGTTGGGACAGGAAGTTTGGAGAGATGGAGGATGACAGCGGCTTCTGATGTGATTCAGGGCAGGGAACACAGATGCCCGCCAGCCCCCACCCTGTGTGAACTCAAGGGCCAAGTTACCAACTGGGTCCTGGGGTCAGGGGCCTGGTGGGGGAGCGAAGGTGTGGGAGTGTGGGGGACAAAGAGGGAAGGCATGTCCTCCACCCCATCCCTTGCCTTCTCCCAGCCTCAATGCTAAGCTAATCTGTTCCTCTCTCTCTCCCCAAATCCAGGAAATTTCCTTCTATCTGTTCTTGGTTTTGCTGACAGCCTGCCAGTGATGGCAGAGAGCTGTGACAGGCCCAGAGCTGGTGACCACTTCCAGACTGGCCTCAGCAAGCCCTTGCAGGGGTAGGGTGCCCCTAGCGTCCCCATGCCGCCCAGGCACACAGCCTGCCCCTCTGCCCCTCTTGGGGGCCATGCAGCTATACTCGGGCCTGCCAGCCGCCCACCCACCCTCCCCCAGCTGCATCTCTGACCCACCACCTACCTCTCTCCACCCTCAAGCAGAGCATCTCCCTGCCCAACACGGCACCCAGGGTGCCCTCCACCCACATCAGGCTCTCTGACCCACTGAGGCTCGTTTTGGGGGAAACATGGATTCCCCAAAGGTGCGGGGAGCAGTCGGGCAGGGAGGACCCCAGGGAGCTGGGCACCACTCCAGGACCCTCAGCAGAGCAGCCCAGGGCTGGGGAGGAGGCAGCCCAGGGAGCAGCCAGGGCAGGGATGCTGTGGCCACGGCCGGGTGGGGTAGGGGGCAGGGGACCGGGCCGGGGACCTACCTCGGCAGGTCTTGCCGTCTCCCTGCAGCTGGTGGCCAGGCGGGCAGCGGCAGTAGAAGCCCCCCACGGTGTTGCGACACTCACCCTCACAGCCCGCGTTGCCAGTGGCACACCTCGTTCACATCTGCAAGGGGAGACGCGCATGAGCCCAGCACAGGGACAGGAGGAAGCTCAGGACCCCACGACACAGCAGGACGTGGCCCGGCACAGACGGGCAAACCTCGCCCCTCCAGACAGGCCTCATGAGAGAGGGACCTGCCGAGTCAATCCAGCAGCTGGGGGGCCGCCCCGCCAACCAGGTCCCTTCACGCACCTAGCACCCGTGGTCCTGTGGTGTCCCGTGTGACCCGGCAGGAATGTCCCTCGGGGACAGCTCGGCACAGGAGTGGGCCCTGCTCCCTAAGGAGCCATCCTTGCATGCCTGCGTCCCCCGAGAATGGCCCTTGTGTTCTGTCCAGCTGTAGGTTTGCCAGAGAAACCAGGCCTCCCCCAGCATAGAGGCCAGGAAGAGGCCCCCCATTGTCACTCCACAGCTGCTTGAGACCTGGCAGTGGGCTCCATGCACCCCGGTTCTGGCCCAGGTCTCCCCTACTCTGGTCTGCTGGGACCCTGTGGCATGTGAGTCAGGCCTGGGGAGTGGGGGGACGCCACTGGGCTCTGGCGTGGAGGGCAGAGCAGGCAGGAGACCCCACCCACGAGGCCACACTGCCCACAGCTCCCCTGTCCTCTGCTCAGCCTTTGTGGGTGCAGGACGGTAGCACATCCCCTGCCACAGGGAATGTGGCCGGGGGTGCCCAGGATGCCTACGAGGGGCTGTTGGCACCATGGCCCCACGGACCCAGCCGGGGCCGGGGGACTCCGGTGCCTCGTTTTCCAGAAAACCTCTTGGGCATGGGGTGACAAGGAGCCCAGGCCCTTCTGCCCGCCCCCCAGCCCTCTGCTGTGTGGCAAGTCCAAGGTCTGAGGGGGGCCAGCTCTGTCCTCCCAGCACCCCAACGTCAAAGGCAGTGGGGGTCCCCCAATCTCATGGGGAAAGTGACCCAGAGGGAAGCAGAGACCCCCAGAAGCCACAGGCCACGGACAGCCAGGTTCCAGGACAGCCCACCAGGCACAGTTGCTGGAAATGCCACCCTGTCTGGAGGCTCAAGGTCCAGACTAGCCTGGGCTGCAGTCCCCAGGCCCAAGCCACCGGCATCTCCAGCTCCCCTCTCCACTGGCATGTCCTTGGGAGGGCCCCTGGGAGACCCCGAGCCGGGTTCAGGATGCAGGGGCAGCCAAGGTCCCACGGGAAAGGCAGCACTGGAATGTCACCCTGAGCCCCAGCCTGCGGGGTTAACACTGGGAATTTTCTGGGAATTCCTAGAGAGTTACGCAGGGCCAGTCCACGCTCAGCCCAGCCCGGGGGTCAGAGCTTGGGTGCCCAGGGTCTCCCCACCAGACTAGCCTGGGGAGATGGCACCAGGGCCAGGCCCTCCGGTGGGCAGCAGCCAGATACGAGCCCCGCTGCCTTCAGGGCCCACCCTGATACTCGGGCTGTGTGGCTGGGCAGCTAGTAGGGCAGGAGGCCAGCCAGGCGGGACTGCAGAGGAGGGCAGACGCCCTCTGGCAGCTGCTGACACAGCAGGGTCCCCAGGGCCTGGGCACCACCTCCAGGGTGGGGTCAGCCTTATAGCTGCCTTCTAGCACCCTGCCCCGACCCTGTGGATGCTGGTGACGGGGCCAACGTGACCTGGCGCCTCCAGGACTCCCACACCCATAGAAAGGGCCTGCGTGCTGATGCTCAGGGTCTGAAACTCACAATGGCACCTGCTGCGTCCCTCCAGCCGCATCTGGATGCCATCTTACAGGTGCCCAACCATGTCTGCCTGGCCCTTACTGCCCCCTGTCCCCAGCATCTCCCTGCCAGGCACCTCAGCTCAGCTGAGCATTCACCTCTACCGCCTCACTGAGCTGAGCCCCTTGTGTCTCTGCACTGGGAAGGCTGATCAGCCCCTTAATCTGCTCACAGCTGGACCATGCCGGCCTCAGTGTTGGGGCTGGGCCTGCCTGGAGTCAGAGTCCCAGGGCCCAGCCAAGGCTGGCAGGAAGGGGGCCACAGGATGCCTTGTGACTGCTGTGCAGGCATCACCTCCAGGGCCTCCTGGAGAGAAGCAGAGCAGGCAGGGGGCTGGCCCTCCCTGTGCCCTGTCCCCAGGCAACGGCAATGCAGACTGAGAAGGAGGTGACCCTGCCCAGGGCCAGGGAGGGCCTGGGCAGGTTCAGCAGGCTCCCCTCTGCTGAGCACCTGCCCTGTACACGGCTGGAGCTGGGGAGAGGGGGAGATACAGAGGTAAGGGACCCACCAGTCAGGGCAGGGGAGAGCTTGGGGAACCACCCAGACTGCACATCAGGTTCAAGTCCCTACTGGGGGCGGTGGGGGGTGGGGGAGAGGAACAGGCACTTGTTTAACTCCCCCAGCAGCTACAGGCCATGCTTTTAGTTCACAGCATCCATGGACCAGCACTGCTGTACCCCCAGCCCCTCGGGACCCATGTCTCAAGGGCATGGTGCCTTGATCTTGTTGGCTCCTTGCTATAACTCCAGCATCTAGCCCACACAGCAGTGGAGTGAACTTGTAAGCATAGCTGCCCCCCACTTCCTGTGCCTCCTGGGTACCCGGGCGAAGAGGTTGTTGTTGTTGTTCAGCCACTAAGTCATGTCCAACTCTGCCATCCCATGGACTGCAGCACTCCAGGCTTCCCTGTCCTTCACTATTTCCCAGAGTTTGCTGAAACTCATGTCCATTGAATCAGTGATCCCATCCAACCATCTCACCCTCCGTTACTCTCTTCTCCTCCTGCCCTCAATCTTTTCCAGCATTAGGTCTTTTCCAATGAGTTGGCTCCTTGCTTCAGGTGGCCAAAGTACTGGAGCATCAGCTTCAGCATCAGTCCTTCCAATGAATATTCAGGGTTGATTTCCTTCAGGATGGACTGGTTTGAACTCTGCGCTGTCCAAGGGACTCTCAAGTCTTCTCCAGCACCACAGTTTGAAAGCAGCAATTCTTCAGTGCTCAGTTCAGTTCAGTCGCTCAGTCATGTCCGATGCTTTGAGACCCCATGAATCGCAGCACACCAGGCCTCCCTGTCCATCACCAACTCCCAGAGTTCACTCAGATTCACGTCCATCCAGTCAGTGATGCCATCCAGCCATCTCCTCCTCTGTCGTCCCCTTCTCCTCCTGCCCCCAATCCCTCCCAGCATCAGAGTCTTTTCCAGTGAGTCAGCTCTTCGCATGAGGTGGCCAAAGTACTGGAGTTTCAGCTTTAGCATCATTCCTTCCAAAGAAATCCCAGGGCTGAGCTCCTTCAGAATGGACTGGTTGGATCTCCTTGCAGTCCAAGGGACTCTCAAGAGTCTTCTCCAACACCACAGTTCAAAAGCATCAGTTCTTTGGTGCTCAGCCTTCTTCACAGTCCAACTCACATCCATACATGACCACAGGAAAAACCATAGCCTTGACTAGACGGACCTTCTCAGACTTCTTTGTTATTTGACTTTCACATTCGTACGTGTCTTCTGGAAAAACCATAGCTTTGACTAGACGAACCTTTGTCAGCAAAGTGACGTCTCTGCTTTTTCATACAATGTTTAGGTTTGTAATAGCTTTTCTTTAAGGAGCAAGTGTCTTTTAATTTCACGGATGCAGTCATTGTCCACAGTGATTTTGGAGCCCAAGAAAATAAACTATGTCATCGTTTCTATGTTTTCCCCATCTATTTGCCATTCAGTGATGAGTCTGGATGTCATGATCTTAGTTTTTTGAATGCTGAGGGTTTTTTTTTCACCTTTTAAAATAAATTTATTTTTAATTGAAGGATGTTGAGTTTTAAGCCAGCTCTTTCACTCTCCCCTTTTACTCTCAAGAGGCTCTTTAGTTCCTCTTCACTTTCTGCCATTAGAGTGGCATCATCTGCATATCTGAGGTTGATGGTATTTCTCCTGGCAATCTTGATTCCAGCTTGTGAGTCATCCAGCCTGGCATTTCGCATGAGGTACTCTGCATATAAGTTAAATAAGCAGAGTAACAATATATAGTCTTGATGTTCTCCTTACTCAGTTTTGAACCAGTCCATTGTTCTATGTCCAGTTCTAACTATCGCTTCTTTACCCACACACAGGTTTCTCAGGAGACAGGTAAGGCGGTCTGGTATTCCCATCTCTTTAAGAATTTTCCACAGTTTGTTGTGATCTGCATGGTCAAAGGCATTAGCGTAGTCAATGAAGCAGAAGTAGATTTTTTTCCTGAAATTCCCTTGCTTTTTCTATGATCCAACAGATGTTGGCAATTTGATCTCTGGTTCCTCTGCCTTTTCTAAATCCAGCTTGTACATCTGGAAGTTCTTGATTCACATACTGCTGAAGCCTAGCTTGAAGGATTTTGAGCACTACTTTGCTAGCATGTGAAATGAGCACAATTGTACGATAGTTTGAACATTCTTTGGGGCTTCCCTAGTGGCTCAAATGGTGAAGAATCTGCCTTGCAGTGCAGGAGACCTGGGTTTGATCCCTGGGTTGGGAAGATCCCCTGAAGGAGGGCATGGCAACCCACTCCAGTATTCTTGCCTGGAGAATCCCTGTGGACAGAGGAGCCTGATGGGCTGCAGTCCACGGGGCTGAAAAGAGTTGGACATGACTAACTAACACATTCATACTTTGAATATTCTTTGAGTGAGACTTCCTAAATCCTGTATGAATCAGTATGGATGATTCAGAAACCAAAATAAATAGCAGATCTTTCAGGATGGGGGCAGTCCAGGGTTGTGTGGCCAGCTGTAGGTCCTGTGGGTACCGCAGGACAGTCAGCAGCCCTGCCAAGGGAGGGCCAGCAATGACCTCCCACCCCAGCCAGCCTCCAGGTTGGGGTGGGGAACTTCAGCAGCCCGGAAGCTGGGCCTCAGCTGAAACCCTAGGGGAGGCAAGCAGCAGAGGGGCCAGGAAGGAGAGACAGAGAGGCACCCCAATCCACCTTTCCTTCCTGACCCAAGATGGGTGCGTGGGGCTCCAGGCCTTGGTGTGCAGACTGGGGCTGCCTGGGATTTCTGGGAGCTGACCCTGGGGAGTTCTGGCCCAGGTCAGCTGCAGCACAATCCTCCTGCTTCCAGAATGATGTCTGCTTGCAGGGCATTGTTGTTGTTGTTCAGTCACTAACTCGTGTCTGACTCTTTACGACCCCATAGACTGCAGCACGCCACAGTTCCCTGTCCTTCACTATCTCCCAGAGTGTGCTCAAACTCATGTCCATCGAGTCGGTGATGTCATCCAGCCATCTCATCCTCCGTCGCCCCCTTCTCTTCCTGCCTCCAATCTTTCCCAGCATCAGGGTCTTCTCCAATGAGTTAGTTCTTCTCATCAGGTGGCCAAAGGATTGGAGCTTCAGCTTCAATATCAGTCCTTCCAATGAATATTCAAGACTCATTTCCTTTAGGATTCAACTGGCTTGACCTCCTTGCTGTCCAAGGGACTCTCAAGAGTCTTCTCCAACACCACTGTTGTGAAACGGATTCCAACAGCTACTCCCTGCAGCCCCCACTCTCCCTGAAAGTGACTCAGCTGGCCAGCCCATCCCAGCTCCCGGCTGTCAAACACACACTGGAATCATACAGGGGTGATGACACAGCCCAGAAAACCACCCAGGGACCAACCACCCTCCTTGCTCACAAAGCCAGGCTGGGGGCGGCGTGTGTCCTGAAAGCCCAGTGGCCTGGTCACCTGAAAGGCTGATGCTCCAGCTTGTCGAAGGGGTGGCCTGAGCCCAGGCAAGTCAGGAGGTGGAAGGTCAAGCCCTGGCCTGGAGCTGCGGCCGGGGCCCATCTGGTCGCTGGCGCAGGGCGTTCTGCTCCAGGAAGTGTCAGCAAGCGCTTAGGAGGCAGGTGCCCAGAAACCCTGGCTTCTTAGATGACCAGCCCAGGAGCAGCCCCAACCCGAGGGAGGGGGTGTGGGGTACAGGGAGACTCAGTTTCCTCCCATTTCTGGAGTGAGGCAGCAGCTCGGAGAGGCATCTGGCCCCCAAACCAGGCCTCTGGTGAGCGTGGGCTGTGGACGCTGACACCCAAAGCTGGCTCTCGATTCCCCCTCACCTCCCCGTCCACAGGGCAATGCAGGAGGTGGCCTAACACAGCACTGTGAGTGTGCTCGGTGACACTGACCTGCATGCTGCAAAGGGGTCGATCTGTGTCACACAGATTTCACCCAAGAAAACCAGCCTCGAACCGGCCCCCACGCTGCACATACATCTCCAGGCATTTGCTACAGCAGGAAAGGGGGCCCACGCCCTGGCCCTTGGACAGCGCTGGCCCCAGCACAGGGCCCTCCCTCCAGTGGCAGCAACTCTATAAAGGCCCTAAGTCGCAGCAGCCACCCAGCCTGGACGAGGGCTTGGAAGCTCTTGACCTTACAGCAGACCTGGTGACCAAGGGATGCAGATTGAGGAGCACATGCCCCAATCTCCCAGGGGAACGAGAGGGCCCCCCACCGAGAGAGGTGGCCTCCACACGCCCCCCACCCACCCACCCACCAGCAGCCTGGGTGCAGGGCTGGGGCTCTCCGGGTGGGGCAAAGTAAAGAAGTGAACTCAAACAGCCACCTGGCAGTCTCTCTCCCAGGAACCAGGAACCCAGGAGGGAATATGGTCCCTTCTGGGATAAACTTGGCCTGGCCTGGGGCCGATGGTGGGCCTGGGAGCCCGTCCGGTGTGAAGCAGGTCAGAGAAGCCACGTGGTTCCAGGGCAGGGCATGGCCAAGGGACCCCCACCCAACCTGTGAGGATAAGGAAGTTTCACCCTGAGAACAGAAGCCAAGACCACACAAAGGGAGGCCGCCCAGCCCACCAGGCAGGGACCTGGCCAGGCCTCGGCTCACCGGCTCTGTGTGACAGTCGGCCCCTCACCCCCACCGCCCACCCAGGCTGCAGGCTACCTGTCGGAGCCAGGATTTACAAGGCCCTGCCTGCCGAGGAGGCCAAGAAAATCCTTCCTGCCTATAGCCAGGTGTCACCCGACAGGCCAGGGCTGCTCCCCCAAATCTCATTCGGGACGAGTGATGAGAACCAGCTGGGCCAGAGTCGGCAACGTGGGGCTATAGGAACAGAGAGAGGAGCTGGAGGTGGGGGTGGGGGGTGGCCCTAAGCTCCAAGGGGCCTGGGAAGGCAACTCCCCAGGCAGGGCTGGCGGCTCCTTACCTTCCCGGCCCTCCTGAAGGAAGAGCAGTGTTCAGGGCATCCCCATGACCAGCACAGATGGACCAGCATGGGGAGCCCCCTGCTAGGGCAGGATGCACGGCCTGGACCCACCAAGTCTCTCTCCCCAGGGATGCTACTCCCCATCCCCATGTCCCACCAGCCCCTCCCCCAGGGGGTAGGGGACAAGGGGGGCTCCCTGAGCAAGCTTGCTCTGAGGCTGACGTGTCTGCTCAGCACCCCAGTCTGGGCCTGCCTCAGAGCATGTGCACCTGCCCCAGCCCAGAGACCCCCTTCCCAGGCACCTACTCTGTGTTGTGGGCAGGGGTTCCGGCCCCTGAGACAGGTGAGGCAAGACCTCTGGGGGCTCTGAGCCAGCCTTGGGGGCAGATGCCATGGGGGATACATGGAGCAGTGATGAACATGGGACTGGGCTCGGCCCTCACCACCACCCCATGGGGGGAGAAGGTGGCTCCCAGTGGTACCAGATGGGAAGGCTAGGGAGGGCCGAGGAAGAAGGATCCACAGTGGGCTGGGGGCAGCGCTGCAGGCCGGGCCTTCGCTCTAACTCAGGAGAAGGGGAAATTCACCAGGAGCCAGGCCAGAGCCCCAGGGTGTCGGGCTGCGGTCAGCGGTGCTGGCAGAGTGTCTTGGCTGCTGCGACAAAGGACCACAGGGCTTGTGGCTTAAACAACAGACATGTGTCCTCACTTGGCTCTGGGGCCACAGGTCTGACATCAGTGTCACTGGAGCTAAAACATGTGTCACTGGGCCAACACAGCCTCATGAAGCCTGAGGGGTGGATGTCCCCTTGCCTCTTCCACCAGCCAGGGTTCCACAGGTCAGAGCTGCATCGCTCCCACACCCAGACCCAGGCTGGACAGCAGTGCAGGAAGGAGGCCTCCCTCCGCCCCCCACCCTTCTCAGTCAGAAGCTGGGTGGGCGGCACCCAGAACAGGCCCGGGGTCCCCAGGACACGGTGGGGGTCTGGGCTGGCTCGTCATCTCAGCCACTGGGTAAACACAACCCACCACAAAACTCTTCTGGGCCTTGGAGTCCTCATTCCTAAAACGGGAGAAGGATGCAAGGCCAGGGGATCCAGGGGACCCCCTCCGAGAGGACTGAGCCTCACCAGCATTTTTAATTCCATTTGGGCCAGAAATGAAAGTTCGAAGTTGCACAGCCTCAGGGCTGGGTCTGAGACCCAGGCCTGCGACAACCGAGGCTGGAGTCCTGCTCATTCTAGTGGCCCCTGGGCCCTTTACAAAAATGCAGAGGCCTCAGAGGGTTGCACAGAATCCCCTCCACTTCTTCCGGCCTCCCTCAGCTCAGCATAGCTGGGCCAGGCACCCGCCTCGGCTTGTCCCAGAAGATCCCTAACCACATTCCCTCCTGGGCTCCTGGCTTCTGGGGGAGAGACTGCTAGGTGGGGTGGGGATCCCAGGCCGCTGCCAAAACCAGACCCGCCCCTTCCCCTGGCAGAGGAAACAGTTACCACAGAGGACCTGCTTGGCACCCTTCTAACACTGTTAATGTGCAAACTGCTTGAAACAAGTGAAGTGAAGAAGTGAAGTCACTCAGTCGTGTCCGACTCTTTGTGACCCCATGGACTGTAGCCTACCAGGCTTCTCCATCCATGGGATTTTCCAGGCAAGAATACTGGAGTGGGTTGCCATTTCCTTCTCCAGGAGATCTTCCCGACCCAGGGATTGAACCAGGGTCTCCCACATTGAAGGCAGATGCTTTACCATCTGAGCCACGAGGGAAGTAAGACCCCCACCTCAAAAAGCCGTCCCACCACTGCCCTGGGCCTCCCACTCAGAAGGACAGAACCCCAGAGGTCCAGGGAACCAACCAGAAGTGGTCTGTGGCCAACGGAGCCAGGTTGCCTCAGCCTGTCACAGAGGGAGCAGCCTCCTGGTCTGGGCACCAATTTTGGCCATGCCAACGGGCCACCCTATGAGTCCATGTTCAGTCCCCCACCCTACCAGGAGTTCCCAGTATGGGGAGCAAGGCCAGATGGCCCACAGACCTGGTCCAAAGAGGACCCCCTTCCCCACCAGCAGCAGCTGGAGGCAGAAAATGTCACACATGCTTTACAAGGTTGCCGTGGTAACTGGGAGATCCAAGGCTGTCTCATGGGATTACACTTACACAGTTACCTCCTCTCGGAGCAAGAGTGAGCAGGATGGGAGAAATTCCTGCAAAGACAAAACGCCCCTGCCTCCATCCAACGCTCACATCAGGCTCCCGGGCGCTGCCCTCTCCGCAGCTCCCCGCCTGTCAGGAAGGCAGCGTGTCATCCCACCATGGATCAGCCTGCAGCCCCACAAAGGATGCTTGAGAGGACCACCTACTGCACAGGAAACTTCCCAGACCCAGACGGTCCAGAGCAGCGGCCCGTGGGAGCAGGGAGATCCCAGTAACAACGACCCGAGGCAAGTCTACAGAAACCGTGCAGATGCTCCCCGGGTGCGAGAACACTACAGAAGGCCCCCGGCCTGCTGCAGGCGGCTGGCAAGGCTGCCACTGTTCTTTCTGTTTAATCTTTAGTTACTCCAGCCAGTAAAATCAGGGCCCCCAAGGTATCCATGCCCCATCTCCATATCCCTAGAGGGTCAAGTGGAATGACGGGTGCCAATCAGCCTATCTTACAATGGGGGAGTGTCTGCAGGACGCGGGCGGGTCCGGTGGCATCATGGGGTCAGCATGTGTGGATGAGCAAGGCCAGAGCAAGAGTCTGGGGAGAGAGAGCTGAGGCTGTGGGAAGCAGGGGCAGGCAGGTGCCTCATTGCTGGCTTTGAACGTGAAGGAAGGGGCCACAAGCTAAGAAACTCAGATGCCCTCAGAGCCTCCAGGACGAACCCGCCCTGCCCATCACTGAACTTTATTTCAGGGAGATGCATGTCGGACTTGTGAGCGCAGAAGAGTGAGATGATACCTGTGTGTCTTACTCCCCTAATCTGGGCAGTCAGTCACTGCAGCAGATGAAAACTAATAGTCATCGGGCACGCATCACCAAATGGAAAAAAATAAAAACCATCTTATTAGAGAAAGTGCTTCATGCTGCTCTGGGCTGTAGCTTGCCCTTGGCCTGGAGTGGAGGGGGGCATCAAGCCTAGTTGGGCCATCCCAGAAGGCGCTCCCAAACTGAGAGAAGCCACTCTATAAGCAAGCCCACCACCGGGCCAGGGGCCCACCTGGCTGGGTGGTCATCTCTCTTGTGTAGCTCGGAAGTCCGCCAGCTGGGGCAGCCAGAACATTCCAGTGCAATTCCCATCAGCCCCCACCCCAGCTCAGCACTTGCCAGAGGGCTGACGGGCCCCCTCATCACTCACTCCCCTCCCTCAAGCATCTGTCAACGGCCAACCCTACAGGAGGACACACCATCTCTGCTTGCAGGGCCCCGCCAGCCAGGCAGAAGGACTTCAAGGACTCAAGGAGACGGAACCAAAGTGAGCAAGCAGAAGGGAGCACAGACAGGAAAGCCCAGGAGGCCTCCTGGAAGCAGTGTCCCCAGGGCCAATGCTACTCAGGCTCCGAGGAACCCCTGGGTCTCCCCAAGGGGCACTACTGGGGCAGATGCAGGAGACACAGAGGCCATGGACCCCCTGCTCCAAGGATAATCCCTGAGCACCAAGGCCTGTGTGCCATCTAAGGAGTTCCATGGGGTCCTCTCCCGCACAGGACGGGCACTCTGCAAGGTGACCATCCCCACCACCACCACCACCACCATGCTGCTCTGCTGCCCCTGGGGATCAGGATTTATGGTCTGGCTTGGCTAAAGCGAGGCTTTCTCATCTGGACCCTGTGCATGCTCTGCAGGACACACAGGTCCTGCCCACCCTCACCTGGTCAGCAACCAAGCTGGTCCAGGGCCCCTCCCTGGCAGTGGCTCAGCCTTGGGGCAGGAAGCAGTCCCCCTGCAACCTCCTCTCCTCTGTCTCTCTGGACTTGCTGCAGGGAGGAAGCTTGCTTGACTGTAAACTAAAGTGCCTTTGTTCAGCTCAAGGAGACATAGTTCGTCCCTGCCCACCTGTGAATAGAAGAGATTAACACACCCCTTTGGAAGGCTGGCCATTTCCTTGGAGATGTTTTGCAAGACTGAAGACACTTTCACTTTACTTCCCCACTGCACCTCCCTCTCTATTCTGCCTTTTGACTTTAGTTCCTTGTTGCCTTTTTCTCTCTGATCTATAAAAGAACCTGGCATCCAGACCCTAATAAGATGGTTATTTTGAGGTGTTAGCCTGCCATCTCTCCCCCAGGCAAAGTCTCTTCTTTGCCTCAACACCTCATCTCTTGGATTCACTGGCCTATCGTTCAGCGAGCAGGGTGAGCTTAGATTCAGTAACAGACATCGCCACCCTGGCAGGACCCACTGGATAACACCCTGATGCTGGGAAGGAACTGAAGGCAAGAGGAGAAGGGGGCAACAGAGGATGAGATGACTAGATGGCATCACTGACTCAATGGACATGAGTTTGCGCTAACTCTGGGAGATAGTGAAGGACAGAGGAGCCTGGCGTGCTGCAGTCCATGAGGTTGCAAAGAGTCAGATACGACTTAGCAACTGAACAAAAATTGGTAATAAACACACACATGACTCCTCAGTCTCCTTCCTCACTTCCTTCTAAAGCTGAAGAAAACCTTAGAAAACCTCCCTCTGCCTCTCACCCCATCACTGCTGCACCTGGAAGGTCTGCAATGAAACCAACTCCGTCCAAACCTAGTGCCTGGGAGCCAGCAGGTGAAGAAGGAACTCTGTAGGCTTCAAACGTGACCATGATGGGGGGCGGTCAGCAGGCCCAGCTACTTGCTCCCTAAAGGAACCTTGGTCTTGACCATCACTGTAAGGCCACTGCATTCCAGTGAGAGGTTTCTTCTAGTTTGATGGAGAAACTGGACTTGTGACAGAAAGGGTCCCTCTTGCTCAGAGGCTTTAGATGGACAGCACTGGGACCCTGGACGTTTGATCCCTCAATTCAACTTCCAGATGTCTATAACAATGACAATTAGAAACCAGTGGCTCCTGAGGAAAGAGGGGACCAAACAGGGAACCGGAAACCATGGAGCCCGTCCTCAGGGGACAAAGTAAGTGAAGCTTCTGAAGGTACACTAAGCAGCATGCCAAGAAAACCCAAATAAAGCACAGAAAGAAATTGAGGCACCAGCCCCACCCAGGAGAGCAGGGGGCATTCTCAGGACGGGGTCAGGCAAGGCCAGTCCCCAAGGCCCAGAAGGCTGGGCTCTTTCTTCATCTTTTGTTTGGAGTTAATAGATTTCATTTCTTAGAGCAGTTTCACATTTTTGGGGAAACTGAGCAGAAAGCACAGAGCATTCTCTGTGATCTCGTCTCCCTGGTGCACACGACTTTCTATTACTAACATCCCACGTCCGTGTCTACATTTATTGCAGTACATGGACCCGTACCAAGACGTCATTATTAACTAATGCTGGCAGTTTGCACGTTTGGTGGGTTTGACAAATGCATAGGGTCATGTATCCACTATGACAGCAAAGTATGGAGGAGCTCTACTGTTCTGAACGCCCGCTGTGCTCCACCTGGTCTTCCCCACCCCCAGGTCCTGGCAACCATCCGTCTTTGTGCTGCCTCCACGGTTTTGCCTTTTCCAAAATGTCAGTGGCTGGAAGCACACAGCACGTATCCTCCTCGGACGCACTTCCTTCGCTTCAGAGCATGCGTTTGAGAACACTGAGCGGCTCACAAGTTTTTCCCAGGGGAGAGCTCCCTGAGGGTCAAGGGATTCCTTCCCAGGGCCAGTCAATCCCCTCCCCATCTGTGGTTTCCAGGGCAACCATGGAAACCAAGATTGGGTCGCCCAGAAACAGTCAGACAGGCCTCACCTGCTCTGGATTTCCAGGGTCACCGGGTGGCCCCTCTGGGAGAAGGTCACAGGGGCAGATTGAGAGTGGGTGGTTGGCTTGGGCTGCCCACCACTGGGCTCTGCTCCCCCAGGCCTCTCCTGTCCCCCGGCTCACATGTCCTAGGAATCCAGAGGCTCTGCGGGGCATGCTCAGTTTTTGGTTGCTCAGTGTGCCCCAGGTGCAGAGGTGGCTCAGGGTCAGGTGAGGCTGCCAGTTCTCACAAAGCACTTGCCTCCAGTGGGCAGGGGGTGCGGAGCAGACCCCGTCCGGCAGGAAAGATGGCCTTCAGAATGGGAGACCGCTTGCCTTGCCACTGGTTCCGTGGAGGACGAAGGGACCTCAGGCTTTGGGGAACCCAGTGAAGGGAGGGGGCACAAGGGCTTAGGAGGGATTCCCACCACCGGTACAGCCAGCCCCCCAGGCCCAAGATGGGGTGGGGGGCAGGTATCACGGGAGGTCAGGAGGAAGGTGCTCGAGCAGGACCCTCACAGGCCGTCGGCATGAAGTTATTATCATTAAGGCCCTTAAGGTCATGGAGCAGCTCCAGCAGGACCAGAAGGGCTCTGTCACCCCCTGCCCTCGGCCCAGGCCCCAGGGCCCGACTTCGACAGTTTCTCTGTTTACTCTGAAAGTTATCGGTTCTGGTCTGTTTATACAAATCAGCCTCCAAAAATGTGGGAACAGGGATATTTTTTCCATTTGTTTCCCAGAAAACAAGACAAAATGTAAAAGGCCCAGAAGGGAGCCAAGAACATTCCTTGGTTCCCCAACGTCCAGGTCTCCACTCCCCCTCCACGGCCGAGTTCCTGGGCTGTTTCACGCTCTGGTGGAAGGGATGGGGCTGCAGCCGCCAGCCTCTGCCTCTGCTTCTGAGCTGCCCCACAGCAGGGGGCGAGGCTGGGGAGGGGGATGTGCACTGAGCCAGGCACACTCTCAGCACACGCCCTCCGCATGTGTGTGTGGCAGGAGTGGGTGCATGCGTGTGCACATGTGGGTGTATGCCTGTGTTCACGCGTCGGGTGCGCCTGCATCTCTCTCTCTCTCTCTGTACCAAGAACTCTGATTCCTGAGCTTGTGTGAGGTCCCCCAGAGCCCTTCTAGTCCCGAGCCCAGTGGCCTGCACAGCATGGTCCTGACCGTGGAGGGAGGGCCCCGACACTGGACAACACCTTCTGTTCTGGACGAGAGAGTGCAGTGCCCGCTCTTGGCCTCTTTCTAAGTCAAGATCAGGAAGAACTGTGGAGGGGGCAGGCAGGGGGGACTGGCTTTTCTCCTATCATTTCCTGAAGCAGAGCTCCGAACCCTGCCGGGAACCGGGCTGGGGCCACAGCGGAAGCCCAGTCACCCTGGGGTCAGAATGCTCGGCTAGGCTCCAAACCCTGGTGTGAAATCCAGAGCCTGGACACTCTTAAGCCTCTGGCCAGCCAAGGCCCTGCCCTGCTGGGAGCCCCTCCACACCAGACCTGCCCCTGTCCAGACAAGAGGCTGGCTCCTGATGAGGGAGCTGGCCCCTCCTGGGTCTCATTCTCTGGCGGGCCGCTCACTCTCCCCAGAGGCTCCAGAGTCCTAGCTGGGAAGGCTCCCCAGAGGGTCCCCTGCAGGACCTGGTGTTAAGCCTCACGCTTGTTGCCAACAGATCCCAGACCTTCCGGCTCAGACAGATGGACACATAGAGGGTTTGGAAATTCCCTGCAGGGTAGCTGCCCCGCCCCAACCCCAGGCCAGGTCCAGCTTGAACATCCCCTTCACAGCCTCCATCAGACCTCTGGCAGTGGGACTTCTGACCCCCATGAACTGAAGGTCCCTGAGATCAGGCCTTGTCGGCTCAGCAGCCACGGCATGGCCAACCCCCAGCTGTGCCTGGCACATGATAAAAGTCAACAAATAAATTTGGAAGAACGCTTGCTGAGCGAAGGAACATTCAACAGTGATGATTACTTTGTCTGAGATCTGGATTTGAGCGGAAGTTCTGTTTTCTGCAAAGAGCCCTCCTGCAGCTCCCAGACAGCCCCGAGGGGGAGAAGTGAGCCGATGCTCCGAGTGTTAGAATCCACAAGGCCCGAGCAGGCCAGCAAGTCCATCCTCCACCCTGCAGATTGGCACACAGACCAGAGAGCGGCTGGCGCGCATCCAGCAGCCCGGGCCCTGCAGTGCCCTCCACGTCTGAGAAGGGAAGGCTGTGGCCTCTCCCATGCACACATCCAGATGCCCGCTCCTCCCCAGGTCTTGGGGCAAAACCCCTCAACCAGAGGGCCCCTCCTGGCACAGAGGCCTACGTAGAAGCCCCACGTTCCCACCAACTGCTCCCACCCTGGTCTCCCCGAGTTCAGAAATCGCTGCTCTCCACCCTGTCTCCTGGACCAGACCCCAGGAGCCCCCTCTTTCTTTCACATGGAGCCTCCCCTCGTCTGGACACACAGGGACTTCCCCTCCCTCCACACTGACTCCTCAGCCTCTCTGCCCTGGCCCGGGGTCAGCCTGGCCACGAGCCTGGCCCCAGCACGAGCCACCATGGCTGCCTGACTTCCGGCCTCAGCACTCGGGATCGTGCTCCCCATCCCGAGGCAAAGCTCTCAGCATCCTGATGGAAGCGCAGGCACCACAAATGTGCAGCAAGCAAGGCGCTTAGGAAGGCCCGGTCATGCCCCAGCAGGCCCTCGGGTGACCCAGCCAGCAGCGTTGCGCTGGCCCCCATGCACAGCTGAGTCCCTCGCCTGGGGCCTGGACACAGCAGGTTCAATGACTGCTGGGGCGGATGGATGAATGAATGAACCAATAAGTGCATGGCTGAATGCAGGCCATGCACCCAGGCCGCCCCCTCCGCACTCGTGCCCCTGGACTCCTCGCCAAGGTCTCAGCCTCTCTCTCCCAGCTGTGTCCCTCGGCAGCCGTTACAGATGACACCAGCATCCCCCGCGGGGATGGCAAAGGGAGTGGAGGAGGAGCTGGCGCCCACCGCTGACCGCAAATTCCAGGCAACCCCCTGCGCCTGTGCTGGCATGTCACTGCCACCAGGGGGTGCCAGTGCACCACCCGGAGGGGGAGAGCAGGTGGGCCCCTCCTCCCTGCGCCACCCCCAAGCTGGGGCAGGAGCCCTTCCAGGAGGCTCTGGGGTCCCTCATGCCTGTGCTGTTCTTTCTCGGCCTACCTGTCACCACAGAGGCCTTGGGAGGGCAGGCAGGGCTGGGAGTCCCTGGGGGCAGCTGGCAGCCCCGGGTTGAGAGTCTGGGGTTCCACAGTGGAGGGAGAAGAGGCCCTGTGTGCTTGGATGCCTAGATTCCCAGCTAGTCCCTGGGATTCCCCCCAACTCCTCTAGGGGCTCCAAGAGCCTGGACCACCCTCAGAAGCCGGTGCCAGCTGGGGGCCAAGGCCGGTGCCTAACAGAGAAAGGTCAGGGATGCAAGGCCTGGCTCCAGTGCACAGCACCTGCCTCGCACGGGGCGAAGCTCAGGCGGACACCGCTCAGCACACAGGGCCAGCTGCCCACCCCCTCATCCCACTGGGCATGTGCCCTTCGCACACAGGTGGCATCTTCCTGGCCAGAGCCTGATCTCACCTACCCACCTTGGGTCTTCCATCACCTTCCAGTTGCCCACCCCAGTGGGTCCAGAGGAAGAGAACAAGGTGTCGGCAGGTATGCAGTGGGCCTAGCTACAGATCCCCATGTTAGTTATCCACCCATCCACCCATCCATCATCTGTCCACTGACACATCCATCCATCCATCCAAACAGTGCAGAGGGCCCAGCAGGGAACACCTGCCCTCACTGAGCACACACAGAGAGGGCACCTGGGCAGAGGCACCCCCCTCTCTGTGCCACACTTAGTCTGTAAAAGGAGGGGCTTGGACTGGGCAGCATCCGTTGGCCACTTCTGACCTGGGGCCTAGGTTCTCAGGCTGGAGCGACCACCTGGAAGAAGTAGCACCCCACAGCATCAGGGGAAATCAAGTCCCCACCCCCTGGGGAAATGCTCTGCTCAGGAGTCATGCAAGGCAGCTGTCTAAGGCATGGGGCCCAGCTCTCTGTCCCATTCCTGGAGCCCTGGCCTTGGAAACGGCACAAGTCAGGCCCCTCCACACCTGCTGCTGGGAGCCGGGTGGGATAACTTTATCTGTGAGGGGCAGCCCTTCCGACACTCCCTCATCCCCACCTGACCAGGGGTGTGAGATGAGGAGCAGTGGGCACCCATGCCACTCCTGAGGACACTCGGCCCCCATCCCAGTGCCAGCTGCCTGCCTTTGTCCACCCCCACCAGGAGCACATGCGTCTATGACCTCCAGGGCCTGGGCAATAGGGGAGCAGGCAAGTCTGTAACCTCTGGGGCCAGGGGAGCAGGCGTGTCTGTGACCTCTGGGGCCAGGGGAGAGCCAGCCCCCAGGCACTCCAGCAGTCCCAGGCTCCCAGGGCACAGGACACACCAACCAGGACCCTCCAGGCCAGAGCCCAGAGGCTCCCCATCTGGCCACAATGTGTAGGAACGAGCCCTCCTGCTTTCCAGGTGTCACGGCAGGTGCTTAACCACATGATGGCCAGCATTTCCCAGGCCTCCTAGGATGGCCCTCCTAGTCCCCAGGGACGTCATTGCACCCACAGGGACAGACAGACACAGTGAAGACCACTCAACCCACCACTCAGGCTCTGCACCCTGCTGGCCGCCTGAGCCAGACACACCATCCCACAGTCCACCAGGAAGACTGGGATGTGACGAACTGGGACCAAAGCTCAGGTCCTCCAACCTGAAGGCCCAGGCACCCGGGGCTCTTCCTAATGGCTCTGTGTCTGTGACTCCAATAGGTGCATCCTGGGGCTGGTGAGCTGGGGTGGGGCATCCCACCACGAGCCACAGAAAGAGCCAGAAGCCCCGATACCTTCCCTCTCCCATGGGAACCCAGACGCTCAGCCAACATGGTATGCGCTCCTGGAGGCAGGAGGGCCGGGGGCTGTGAGCAGAGCAGCCAGCTGCATCCACACCTGCCGTCTCTGCAGCTCAGCCAGGCAACAAGCAGGCTGCCCGGCTCAGCCTGAGCCCAGTCCCTCAGATGCAGGACGGGGCAGGAGGGCAGGCCCTTGGAAACCCTACCAGCAGAGTGGGACACGAGGGCAGACCAGCTCTGGCTGGGGGTAGGGAGCTAGTCGAGTTGGAGTTTAGCTGAGAAAGTGTGAGCACCCACGGAGCTACGTGCACCTAGGCACCCAGTCCTGGGGCTCTAATGGCGTCTAGAGGGTGACGGCCATGCACACAGTTCCCCCACCCTGGGGTCAGGCAGTGTGAGCCCTGAATGCCCAGCCACCCTCCCAGCTGGGGTGCAAGAGGAAGGCCCTGGTACGGGCTGGAGGCCTGCACTGGGCACTGGCTGCCTCGTCGGTGCCACCTCTTCCACAGGCACCTCCACCCTGCCAGAGGGGACCCAGAGAGACCCAGCCACGGGGAGAGCATCTCAGTCACCCTGCTAGGTGGAGGTTGGCCCTGAATCCAGCCCAGAGCTGACCTGCCCTCGTGTCCAGCCTGCCTGCCCTCAGCCTGGAGGACGGCCTGTGGGAGGGGCTGACCCAGAGGTGTGGGAGGATGCTCTCAGGCTGCAAGGTGAGGTGGTCCTCGGGGGTGAGCGTGACCCATAGGAGGGGGCGGGAAGAAGGGGCCACGCAGGAGTGCAGGGGGAGCAGCCAGCTGGAACTGGGAGCCGGAGTTAATGCTGAAACTCCCCTATGCCCTTCAACAAACACAGTAACCAGTGACACCCAGAGGGAGTGCCGAGGAGGCCTGAGCTCCCAGGTTGTCGCCTGCCTACCTGCAGGCGGGCAGACCCAAGGTCCAGGCGCCGGAGCCAGAGTCCCCAGGATAGCAGAAAGGCCCAGGGGATTCAAGAGTCCAATGGGACACAGGCGGGCCCCTGAGGCCCAGCCAGCACCGACAATGCCGTCTGCCCCATACTCCCCCCGGACGCAGCTGGAGTGCAAACGTCCAGGGCCGTATGGCCGCACCCTTTGTGTGGGATGGCTACTGTCAGAGACGCACATGGACATGCTGGCCAGAGAGGAGCTCAGCCTTTCCCAGTAAACGGTCCGGTCGTCCTGGCCGAGTGTGCTGCCAACATGCCCTCCCTTTCCCTGAGCAGGAAGGGCACTGCCAGCCCTTTGGACAGGAGCCCACAGATGACAAAGGCAAAGCCAGGACATTGGTGAGCCCAGTCCATGCTAAGAGCATTCCGAAGTGACCTGTGGGGCCCAACTGTCCGGGTCTCCTCAACTCCAGGTTCACACACTGTGGTCTGCGCACGCCAACACGCGCTGTGGTTTCCTGGGAGGGGGGAGGGTCCCCAGTCAGGGCTGGGGGATCACAGCTGTGCATGAGCGCATGGGCCACCTGCCCCACGTCCTGCTCCAGGGACGGCTGGCGCCCCCTTCTGGCCTCATGGTCCTGCGCGACCTCAACGGCAGCAGCCTGGGGCTCGGTGGGGGTGAGACCTCCTCCGTGCTGAGACCCTGTGGATGGCTAACCTCACCCTGACCCTGAATGGTGGGTGACGCCTGTCTCTGCTGCTCCTGGTTCCCAGCACAGCAGATGTTGGCTGGGAGATCAACCTGGACAGCGGCTCCTCCACACCAGCCGTGGCTGGAGACCAGTCCAGCAGGCTGTCGGCGCCCTTGGCCGCCACCTCCTCCTCCTGCGGTTACTGCCCGTAATCAGCTGGCTGGGCTCCGCGCGATGCTGCCCAGGCCTCGGTCCGACTGGGGCTCAGAGGCCAGGCCCTGCTCTGGAATGCGGGGGGCCGCCAGAACCCGAGCCAGATTCCAGAATGCCAGCTCCCGCGCTCACAGACCCCTCATTAATTATCCTGCCAGGACACGGAGGCAGGCACGGCCCCAGGAATTCTGGAAGTGGGCAGTTGGGGTCTTTCCTGGACTTTGCACCACACGACTCAATGGACATGAATTTGAGCAAACTCAGGGAGACAGTGAAGAACAGGGGAGCCTGGTGTGCTGCAGTCCATGGGGTCGCAAAGAGTCAGACACAAATTAGCAACAGAACAGCAACTACAAACCCTGGCGGCCAGCACTCGGCAGGCGGGCACCACAGCTAGAGTGGACACGGGGATGAGACACCCGTCCTGGAGCCCAGCAAGCGTCAGGGGTGCTCGGCTCACCAGAGCCCGCTGCCTCAGAGCCCCCTGCACGACGTCTCAGGGCATTGTCGGACTAGGGGACAGGGGCGTGGTCACCCGAGCCGAGGGGTCCAACTGCTGGTGGAGGCAGCCCCAGCCCCAAAAGGGCTCCTGAGCACCGGATGGCCCCAGGCAGGAATTCCCCAGGAACGGAGACTAACAGCTCTGCTCTGCAGCTGCTACATTTCATTGACTCATTTAAGGTGCCAGGGCTCCAGGGTGAGCAGTGAGTGCCAACCACAGAAGCTCCCTCTGGGCGGCGAGGAGCAGGCTTCTGGGGTAATGAGAAGGGGGCTCGACACACAGGGGGCATGGATACCCCAGGGGGTCCTCGGAAGGCGCCTCCCTGAGCAAGAGCAGAACAGTGTGTCCACACAGGGCTGGAAGGTGGGCTCAGGCTTCATGTGTGAGTTCCCTTCCACACACGATTCTCGGGGAGCAGTGACCCATGGCCTCCCTGTGAGAGCCTCTCCCTAGTGCCCACGCCAAGTGCCCCCAAGTAAAGGGACCCCCATACATCACACTCCCCTCCTGGGGCCCCTCCAGCCCCCTCCACTGCCCCCCTGCCCCACTCCAATGCACGCTGCCCCTGATGCCCAGTCTTTAGCCCTTCCTGGCATGGGTGTCCCCACCCAGCCCAGCACACAGGGCCATGAGGACTCAGTGGGGGAGGTGGGGGCAGGCCCTGGTCTTATCGAGCTCTGGGCCCTCAGCTGGGCTCCTCTGCTCCCCTCCCTTGCAGAGAAAGCCTGAGCCAGTGTGGGTGCATGAGGACCAGCAAGAGGCGTCTGAACAGAGAGGGGTCTCTGAGCCCCACCCCTGCCCCACCCGGCACAGCCCAGCTATTCCTGTGTCCAGAATAGAAAGTGCCAAGCTACCCACCGCAGCCAGCCAGTGGCTAGAAAATCAGGCACCACAGCTCTTTGGCAAGTGGGCAGCTGCCTGGCTTTACCAGCCCAGCAGACTACCAGAAAAGGTCAGCCAAAAGCCCGGGCATGGCCCCTCAGCTCCAAACACATCCAGGGCTCCTACACCCCAATTCTTGTCAGTCCCAAGGCGGCAACGGTCAGGGGACCCAAAGAGGGCATGCAGGCTGCACAGATGCCCCACAAACTCCCCAGGCTCCCCCATCCCAGCAGGACCTCCACGTGCAACCCACCCTGCCCTGCTGGGACCGAGAAGCTGTCTGCCCACCCTGAGCACATCACTGACCCTGGCAACTCAGGAACTGCCAGGGCTCAGTGGTCTCATCTGTAAAATGGGACAAGCCCCCAACCCACCCCAGGGCACGTCCAGGAAGGCCCTTGCAGCCCAGAGGGCATTTCACTGGGAGGGTCTGAGACAGCTCCCAGGGGCACAGACAAGCTCTGTGGCCGAGGCCAGGGAAAGGCAGAGTGCAGGTTCCCACGGTCCTTTCAGGAGCCCACCCAGGAGTATGGGTGGGGCTCCAGCTTGGGGCATCCCCTGGGCAAGCTAGGGCTGGGAGGCCTTGTCCTTCTCTGCAGACCCAGCCTCCATCCTGCCCAGATGGTAGGTCCCACGTGGGCAGGGGCACTTGTACCATCCACTTACCAAACACCCAGAGGGGAGGCATGGGGCAGGTAGGGGGCGAGCTCACAGGGCCCCAGGGCCCCAGAAGGCCTGCCTCTTGGTGGATCTTGCTGTAATTATGTCATTAGAAGACCACCCCATCTCAGAGGCCAGCTCCTGGGAGAGGCCCACAGCCCCACTGTGTGCAGAGCAGGCCTGGAGAACAGTCATTGGAAAGACAGAGGCGCCTTTGTGGGTTGGGGGCGGGCAGGGGACGAACCTGGTAATTAAAGGATTCTCAGAGCGAACATGAAGGCCCTTCCCAGAGTCAGACGCTTTGAAAGGGGTTGGGAGTCTGCCTGCGGGGGTCCCCGAGCTGTCCTGGAACAGACAGTCTGGAGACCCACTGCCCTGCAGAGACACAGACTCCCGAGTACAGGGCAGCAGCCACACCTGTCCCAGCCGACGGTCAGGCCAGCAGGGCCAAAGGGCACAGCCACAGCTACCCACCCCCTCCATTCATCCCAACAACCACCAGCAGATGCCCAGTGCCAGCTCCTGCAGGGAGTGGAAAAATCTCCTTGGAGATTTCGGGAACTGTTCTCAAAGGAGGGGTTCAGTGTAGCTAAATCAGGCATGTGTGAGAGCCAAAGGCCACAGTGCCCACCAGGGTGGGGGGCAAGGGGAGGGCAGAGCAGGGCAAGGGGCCTGGGGGAGCTGGCAGCTCTGCACACCAGTCAGGCAGAGGAGAGCCAGGTCCCAGGCCTGGTCTCGGCCAGTGGCCAAGAGCAGCCCTCGGCGGTGTCTGGACCTCGAGCCAGGGGTCAGGCTCCCACCCTCGGATACAGTGGGCACCACTGAAGGGCAGCCCGGGGGTGGCTTCCTCTCCATTCATCAATTATCCCAGTTTAGAAACAAAGTCATCCTTGAGCCAAGCTCAGGACCCGTGGGCCTGCCTCTCACCCCCACGCCCTCAGGGGGAGCCGCCTGCTCCCAAGGCTTCCTGGCAGAGACCAGGCCCCCGCCCCAAGAACCCAAAGCCACTTAGGGCTACTCCCAGGACCCCACCGACCCACTCCCTGCTCCTGTGGGGATCGGGCTCCTTCCTTCAAAGGAGGAGGCCTGGGCCTGAGGCTCCAGGTAGGACCACGGACACCTCTCCTTGCAGAGAAGGGGCAAGAGGAGGGGCAGGCCAGCCTGGGTTCCCAGGGCTGCCCCTCCCCAGGTTCCAAGTCATTCCAGACGGCTCAGAGGTGAACCCTAAGTCTCTGATTCCAGGCTGAACCTTCTCTGCCGTCTGTCCTCACCAGTTCTTCTGGGCCAAACCGACTCCCTCCCTCCACTCTGCTCCTCTGCTTCTGTCTTGCTCCCACCTGGAAAGGCCACCCAGCCCCACCTGCACCTTCAAGCCTAGCCCACAAGCCCACCTCCTTCAGGAAGCCCTCTAGACCACTCATCCTGCTGCACCTCAGCACTGGCGCCCGGAGAGCTCCGTGGACCCAGGAGCAAGTCCTAGAGCTGCCTGAGAGACCGACCCAATCTGACCACTTGACAGCTGAGGTAAGAGGCCCAGAGGGACCAGGGCCTAAGCTTTGTTGAACTAAGAAGTACCTAGAGGTTACCCAGGTCTCGGACCTCAGAGTCCACTCTCCGTCTCTGAGGTCAGCAGAGACCAGGTCACAAGAAATGACCAGCGGCTATTTATGATAGTAGAGAAAGATAAATTAAGACAAACCTAGACAGTGTATTAAAAAGCAGAGACATCACTTTGCAGACAAAGGTCCGTCTAGTCAAAGCTATGGTTTCTCCTGTAGTCACGTACAGATGTGAGTGAGAGCTGGACCATAAAGAAGGTCAAGAGCAGAATTGATGCATTCAAATCTGAAGACTCTTGAGAGTCCCTTGGACAACAAGGAGATGAAGCTAGTCAATCCTAAAGGAAATCAACCCTGAATATTCATTGGAAGGACTGACGCTGAAGCTGAAACTCCAGTATTTTAGCCACCTGAATTGAAGAGCCGACTCACTGGAAAAGATCCTGATGCTGGGAAAGATTGAAGGCAGGAGAAGGGGATGAAAGAGGACGAGATGGTTGGATGCCATCACTGACTTAATGAACACCAGTTTGAGCAAGCTCTAGGAGATAGTGAAGGACAGAGGAATCTGGGGTGCTACAGTCCAGGGGGTCGCAAAGAGTCAGACACAACTTAGTGACTGAACAACGTTCCAAAGTGCACTCTTTTTGCCTGTTTTTCCTGGAAGATTCAAGGCCAGTCAGCTACGACAAGATCATCCCAAGCAGATCTGGGGGATGGGCGGGAGGGGCCTCTGCCATCACTCACTCCAAGCCACACCCAGCTGTACTCTGGGTGCAGAGGGAGGACGGAGCTATATTTTCAGAGGGTGGAAACCGTTAATAGTCGGGCTGATGGAATGGACGTTATGATAGGATCCTCAGAGCCCACTTAGGGTCGGGGGTGCCCGAAGGTGCCGGGTCCTCAGGGCAAAGGCCGGTGGTCCTGGGGGTGTCCTGACCCCAGGCTACCCCAAAGGAGAGGCCACATGGGCACCACTTGCCCACAGAGGCTCAGGCATCCTGTGTGCAGGGACCCCAGGACAAGGGACTATCACCACCCTCCCCCACCCCCATCCTCCGTTAGTCCCTCAATGGCCAGACCTCTGGGGAGGAAATGTCACCACCACCCTGCCGGGGCACTCTGCCCCTCCCCTGCACTGATGCCTGGGACCTGCACAAACATCCCCCTGTTCCATCCCCACCAAACAGAGAGGGGAGCTAGAGTCTGGCACGTTACCCTGAGGCCCACAGGCACATCATGATGACGAGATGCCCGGCCTGGACAGACAGCCGCCCTTGGCCGGACTGCACCGAGAGCCTGTGCTGCGCCTGCCTCCACCCCCAGCTCCAGGCCCCACCAGCACAGGCTCCCTTTGTGCTCCTGAGGCTCCTGCCAAAAGTCTTCCAGAGAGGGGAGGGGGCGGCGGGCAGAGGTGGGCAGGCAGGCCCAAGGTGAGAGGAGGGGCACCAGGCGGGGGAAGGGCTCTTCCTCTCCCCTGCTCCCCCTCTATCAGCAGAGTTCCTTTCTCCCTCCCTTACTCTTTTGTTCAAATGAAAGTATTTGAGAAACCAGAAAAAAATATGGCTTTTATCTTTGAAACTGGAATCAATTATATTTGGGGGCGGTGAGTAACATGCCCAACAGTGCCAGGTCTCAGGTCTGCCGGCTCCAAACCCAGTGTGGATGGACCGGAAGGAAGGGGACGGAGCGGCCCTGCAGGGGGCACAGGCCTCACAGCAGGTCTGCACACACCCAGCCTTGCACACCAACCCTGCTCAAAGGCCCTGCACACCAGCCCTGTATACACAGCCCAGTCCTGCACACCCACCCTGCACCAGGTCTGCACAACAGCCCTGTACACCCAACCCAGTCCTGCATACCCAGCTCTGCACACCCACCCTGCACACCAGCTCCGCCCACCCAGCCCTGCACACTCAGCCCTGTATACCAAACCCTGAACACCAGGTCTGCACACCAGACTTCACGCCTGCTCTGCACACCAGACATTTCTTGCAAGAGATGGTATCCTAAGAGGAGGCCTAAGGGCAACCCTACAGCTTTGTCTACTACAACTGGCCATTCTCTCAGGAAGGCCCCCTGACCCTGGAGGGCCATGGGCTGTCACAGCCCAGCCCCCCTCACCCCTCCCCATACAGATGCTCCGGCCTGGGAGGTGGACAGGGAGGGGTCCTGGGGATCCGGCTCTCTCCTCTCAATCAGATCTCAACAAGGCTCTGCCCCCACCAAAGTCAGGCACAATGACCAGAGACGGCATGGCTGGAAGGTTCAAGGTGCTCACTGGGCTGGACCAGGCTCCAGCCCCAGCTCTGCTGAGCGGCCAGCAGAAGCCAGACCTCCCTGACACCAGACTCCTTTTCCACGAAGCAGACGAGGCTAGGGCTCAAGGGAGTGACGCAGGCAGAGTGCGGGAAGGGACAGGAAGGTGCCCCCCACCCCGAGAGGCCATCCCTAAGTGACCACGGGAGCAGGGCTGCTCTGGAGGCAAAGCCAAGCCTGGAGCCCAGACTCCAAGGCACCAGCGAGTGTGTGCGCCTGTGATCACGGGCCCCTCCCCACCAGGAGCACCGAGCGTGGGTCTCCAAGTCCAGCGGCTGCTGCTGCCTTAGGGGGCCCCTGGCTGGCTGCAGAGCACCTGCTGGATGACGAGCCCCCCACCCACCTCACCCCTGCAAGCCATGCACCCTCTGGTACCCAGGAGGCCAAGTGTCACGTCTCACAGGAAGGGCGGTGCTGCTCAGGACAATGGGAGCACCCGTCAGTGATGTTTAGGGCTGGGTGTCGGAAAGAGCGTCAGGGCAGGAGTGGTGGGAGGACTAGTGGCCCCAGAAAGGATGGCAGAAGGGGAGGGGGCTAGAGAAAGCCTGGCTGAAGGGCAGGGGGCAGGTGTCCTGGCTGCTTCCTGAGGACGAGGCCAAGGACAGGCCACACTGCACACTCACCTCCTCACCTGGGCACCAGGGACCCCGGGGCTGCTGACTGTCAAGGCACAGCCCATTCCCAGGGACCACCCCACAGCAGCTCGAGGCCGAATGTCCCTCTTGCCCTGACCACACAGCCCAGCATCTCCACACCCACCCGCGGCTGTCAGAAAGACCATGAGAAGAGGTGACACATTGCAGCTGGGCCCCTGGCCCCCAGCCTGCACTGGCATGGGGTGGAATCACCTCTGTCCAGTCCACAGAGGAGCTCAGGCTCTAAATCCACATGGAGGCCTGACTGAGGCTTGGAGCCCTGATGGTCCAGGGTACGTGGCCGGGACCCCAGCACCCGGAAGGGAGAGCAGCGTGGCCAGATAGCAGCGCTCCAGCACCCAGAGCCCAGGAAGCAGGACCTTCCACCTCACAGAAGGCATTTAACCAGCAGTCAGAGCCTGCCAACTCTTTCCAATGATGCCAGCACCCCGGGCACCAGTGCCAGGCTCAGAACTTGACCAGCACCTCCCCAGGACCCCTGCTTTCAGCCCCACTTTGGGGGCACATGCATGTGAATGCACAGGGAACAGCAAGAGTATGGGGGTCCCCCTACAAATACGGGCCCCGGGCCCTCATGATTTCCTGCTTTCCCTCCGGTTGCCTGCTGGCATCCAGAGCCTTAAAGCACGTCATAGGATGTATGCCCCAGCGTCTATGGGGAAGGGGCCCCCAGCTGCTCAGCAGAAGCAAGTTCAAAGCAGCGGAAATCATCTCAAGCGTTTCGACGGCGGCCGCAGCTCCATGCCCTGTTCCAGCAGGACCCGCGAGCTACACGGTTGGGGAAATAACTCAAACAAAGCAGAAGACCACCAGGAGACTCACGCCAAGAAATTAGGAGGAGGTCTACAGGTTCTTTGGACGACTTTTCATGTACTCATCTATATTTCTTTATAAAATTTCTATCGCCCTTGTCCTCCACCCCAGCCCCTGCTTTAAGCTCATCCACACCCACAGTGTCCCCACAGGACATTGCCAGGGGACGGATCATCAGTAGGTCCAGGCTCCAGTCTGCAGGCGTGAGGGTAGGACCCCATGTCCCCCAACTTCTGACACGAAGGACACGAGAGCCCCTGGCAGGTGGGTGTACAGCTCAGGCACCCCTGGGATGAGCTGCTTCCCAGCTGACCCAGGGACCCTGGTTCATGCCTGTTTGTCTCCATGCCCACTGTCCCCACCCACAGAGGGCACTATTGGATGGAGTGGACTGATCATGGTGCAGAAGCATTCATGAGGAATGGGGTTGCAGCGTTGCCCCTCCTTCCAACACCCTTGGGGGCTGCAGGGAGCGGGGTCAGGGCACCAGAGTCCCCCCACCCCCAACCATCAGAGACTCCCTGGCATGGAGTACCTGGAGGGGGCACCACTCACCATGCTGACAGCGAGGACCCTGGAAGCCAGGCGGACAGCGGCACGGCTGGGCTGAGCCGGACATGCAGTAGCCACCGTTAAAGCAGAGGCCGGAGCTGCACACGGCTGTGGAGGGAGGGAGAAGGCGTGTGAGGAGGGGGCAGGGGGCTGGGGGCACTCCCGGTCCACTGCCAGGACACAAGGTCCCTAAGTCTCCCCACAAGGTGAGGCCTCAGGCCTGGAGAGGACCCAGACTCTGGACAGACAGGACAGCTCCCCCACCCCCACTGCAGCCCTGGAACCACGTGGGGCCCTGGGGAAGGGTCCCTCAGTCAGGCAGGTCACTGGCCCCGCTCTGCCATCCTGGGTCACACACTGCTCCCCCTCCACCAGGGCTTGAGCCATCCCCACCAGGTCTGGGTTCAGTGAAGTCCCTCTGAGTGAAGCAAAAAAAAAAACCCACTCTCTTCAGTGGGACATGGAGTTCCTGGGCACTTTCTGGGGGAGGCTGAGGGGAGGGGGTCATGGGAGGAGGGTGGGAAGGGCAGGGGGAGCAGCCCACAGTTGAAGGAGGCTGAGAGATTGGCTGAGGCCCCCTCTCTGCAAAATTGCATTGGTGGAAATACCCAGACTGGTCCCACCCCCGAGGAGGGGCAATGCTGGCCCAGGCCTGGGGAGAGCAAGAATAGAGGGTCCAGGCAGGTCAGGGCTGAGAGCAGCCGGCCTCCCCTGCCTTCTCCAGAGGAGACTCCCTGCTCCCAGACCCTCTCCCCACACCCCAGCCCCAGCTGGACCCAACCGGTCACCCTAGGGGCAGCTGTGTTTACACCTAAACCCACTGCCTGGGGGTAGCCTAGGGTTACTGAGCCGCCCCCTCCAGCGCCAGGCAACTGCATGGAGGAGGCAGCGGCTGGCCCAAGAGGCAGGGGCCCGGAATGGAAGGGCAGGTCTAATCCCAGCCCCATCACAGAAAGGACCCCACCCCAGGCTGGACCGGGTGCCTCCAGGGGCTTCAGCATGAGTTTTCTTGGCTCTGCAGCCACCCCCCACCCACATCCACAAAGGGGAGGGCAAGGCCAGGGCAGGTGGGCTCTGCCCCCACCCCCACAACCCCAACAGCCAGGCCCTGAGTCCAAAGATGTCTGGGTGAGTGGACACTCTGAACAGTGGCCTGGACACTCCCCAAGCACCCCAGAGCCCAGTGTGACCCACAGGTCCAGCAGGGAGAGAAGCTGGAGGGCAGGAGACCCCAAGGGTAGGGATGCCAGCTGGGCAGAGGGGTCTGAGCATCCCCCCTGGACCAGGTGCTGCCCTTGATGAAGAGACTGGGGCTCAGGGACATCAGCACGTGGCCCCAGGCCACATGGCCGCTGAGGAGGGGCCAGTCCATGAGGAGCCAGCCCAGGGCAGAGGAGCCCAGGGCTTTCTGACTTAGAGTCAGGACTGGCCGAGGGAAACACAGGTCTTTTCAGAGAGCATCTTCTTCCTCCTCTGTCTCAGCCCTGGAGGGACCCCCTCCTTTCAAGCCACCCTGCCAGGGTCCCAGCTGCCTCTCCTCACACCTGGCAAACTCTCTGAGATTTTTGAAAGGAGGTGGGAGTTGGGGGCTGGGGAACAAGGCAGTGCCACAGGGGACCAGGAGGAAGCACGTGGTGACCCTGGAACCCGCACAGGTAAGTCCGGGCGCGGGGCCAACCCAGGCCGTGAGGCACCAGAGTTCCCACTGCTGAGAACCCCAAACCTGTGGACCTGGGCGACTTTGTGGAGGGAAGGGAAGCCAGCTGTGTTTACTTTTCACATCTTAAAGAAGTTTTCACCATCCTGAAGACCTTCAGCCTCAAACCACCACAATGGGCCACCCCTCCAGTCGTGGGGGAACCAAGTATCCGGGTTGGAGCTCACCCCGGGACTCTGCCCACCCCCCAGGAGCCTCTGCAGGCTCTGACAGGTCCATGCCCAGCCTGGGAGCCCCCGTGGACAGCACCCTGCCTGTGCCCACCTCCATGGTCAGTTCCAGAGCTCAGGGGGAGACAGCACCCCTCTCCCTGCTTCCACACCCCCTCCCGTGACCTGGTACATAGCATCACAGCCACCAAGGGCTCCGGCCAGAAACGGGGAGCCGGCCTCACTCTCGCCCCAGGTCCAAGCCAAAGCCAGCCCATCGGCTCCACCTCCCATGCACCTGGAGTCCACGCTTGTCTCTGTTGTCAGGCTGGATGAAGCCACCGCTAGTGTCCCTTGAGTCCTCTCGGCTGGCCCCACTGGCCCCATCCTTTCTCAGTGGTGCAGCCATCGCGTTCCTTCATGGCAAGAATCAGATCACGGGCCCCTGGCTGAAAACCCTTCTGTGGCTTTCCCATCAACCCGGCACAGAGTCCCCCAGCCACCCGTCAGACCCCGAGAGCTGTGTGCCTGGACAACAGATAGCTTCCACAGGGAGCCTTCCCGAAGAAAGAAAGAAAGAAAGAAAAGAAAGCAAAGTTGCTCAGTTGTGTCTGACTCTTTGAGACCCCATGGACTGCAGCCCGCCAGGCTCCTCTGTCCCTGGAATACTCCAGGCAAGAATACTGGAGTAGGTTGCCATTTCCTTCTCCAGGGATGTTCCCAACCCAGGGACTGAACCCAGGCCTCCCGCACTGCAGGCAGACGCTTTAATGTCTGAGCCACCAGGGAAGCCCCCAAGCCTTCCCAAGCCACCAGGCAAAACAGTGCCCACAGCGCCCTGCAGTTTGCAACGCTGCACCTCTCAGTGTACCAGCCCTTTAGAAAGGCGACAGCTAAGCTCCCACCCAGGCCTGGGCTCCCTAGGATCAGGGCACGAGCCGCCTCCAGCACCATCACCTCCCTTGGCGCCACCGACACACCCACACTTAGAAGGCGCTCCATAAACTTTGTTGGATGAAAAGGAAAGAGACAAATAAATGTCAGGCCAAGTGAGATGTGAGAGTCATTTGTGGGGAGGCCCTCGGGGGAAGGCAGAAACTCAGGATCCAGAAGGGATGTCTAGGACAGTGCATCCTCAGACAGAAAAGAGAAAAGGCTGCACAACAGAGGTGCTCACGGCACCGAGACCAAGAAGGCTGCTCCTGGTGGCCCCAGGCTCATGATGCTGGGAAGACAGGGCTACCACAGAGAGAAGCCTGGGACCGGGGGGCTGTGGGTGGCAGGGGGGTGGCGCTGGGCACATCCCCCTCATAGCAAGATGGGCACCCAGAGCAAAAGGACAGGGCAGCATGGTGGAGCACCTGTGGGTCCCCATCTCTCCCTCGGGTGGGTGGTGGTCAGGGATACCTCCGGGAGCCCCCAACTCCTCCTGCTGTCACTCAACACCCCCCCAAGAGAACCCCCCATAGGTGAGGAAAACCACAGGCAACACTCACAGCACAGCTGTGGAAATGGAGCTCGGGAGCCACAGACTAAGGCTTCGTATCAGGACATTTGCTTTCCTCTACAAGAAAGAGGAGCCGTGTGTGAAGAGGAGGCAGGTAGGAAAACAGACCCAGGGGACACGTGGAAAAGAAAAACGTCAAAGCTCCATGTGGTGGCTTGTATATGCTCAGTCATGTCTGACTCCTTGCGACCCCATAGTCTGCAGCCCACCAGGCTCATCTGTCCAGGGGATTCTCCAGGCAGGAATACTGGAGTGGGTTGTCACTTCCTTCTCCAGGGGATCTTCCCAACTGAGGGATCAAACCCAGGTCTCCTGCATCGGCAGATGGATTTGTTACGTGGGAAGCCCATCTGGCTCAGATAGATTCATCTATTTGACTAGTGTTTGCTGAGCATCTGCTACACAAAGGAAACTACTATTACGACAAACACGTGGGACACCTTAGTGAGCAGTTTGATGACTCTTCCCTCACAGAGCTCAGATGCTAGCAGGCAGGGTGCATGTCCAACTCTTTGTGACCCTGTGGCCTGTAGCCCACCATGCTCCTCTGTCCATGGGATTCTCCAGGCAAGAATACTGGAGTGGTTTGCCATGTCTCCCTCCAGGGGATCTTCCTGACCCAGCGATAAAACCTGGGTCTTTTGCATTGCAAGTGGATTCTTTACTGCTGAGCCAGTACTGGAGTGGGTTGCCATTTCCTCCTCCAGGGGATTGTCCCAACCCAGGGATCAAATCCACATCTCCTGCTTGGCAGGTGGATTCTTTACCGTTGCGCCTGCCACCTGGAAAGCCCATACTTTTTAATGAATTTTATCAGCACCTACTGAGTGCCAGAGTGACAGCAGGGGGTAGGCCTGGGGACCTACCTCATCACTGTCAGCATGGCTGAACCCACAGGACCCTCAGGGACTCCGGAGGAACTGTCAGAACCCACAAGTGTGAGAAACTCAAGAGCAGGTGGAGGTGAGCCGGGGGTGGGGGAGCACTGTGCCCACAGGGTCTACAGCTGCCAGGCGGCCGTGTCTTCCAAGGCTGGAGGATGCTGTCCTTCCTCATTGGACCCCCGCTGCCTCCCCCCACCCCACCCAGATGCCTTCACAGGGCAAGGCAGCTCAGGCTCTGAAGACCTACATTTAAGTCCCAGCCCTGATACTCATCTGTTGGTTGGAAATGTGGGCTAAGCTCCCTGCCGTGTGTCAAATGCAGTATCTTCATGGACCCTTCACACTGTCAGAGTGCTGTCCCCACACAATCACCTGGAGCTGACGAGGCACACAGCCCCGCAGCAGCTCAGGTCCAGGGCCACCATCTGAACAGAGAGGAGGAACCACTCCCACCAGGTGATAGACAGGGAGCCGAGGCTCGGAGACGTTGACCAGGCCTTTGCCTTGGGGTGAAGCTGGGTGGACTCGCCCACATTCCTAACACCAAAGGCTGGGAGGATCCTTAGGGTGTCCAGTTTCGAGGGGATCCTGACCAGGCCCGGGAACGGGAGGACAGATTTGGGGATCACAGTCCACAGGGAAGGGTACCATGTCCAGGTATCATCTGTGGCATCCTGATGCCAGTCCCTTCCTCTCACTGGGACAGGCAGGGACACCCGGGCCCAGCCAAACATCAACTCCACTGGCCGTGGCGGCCCCAGCCTCGCTGTCCCAGGACAGGCTGACCTTAGAAATGGGACTTGGCTGTTCTCTGAGGGTTTGATTTCTGCAAATTCAGCCCCCAGACCACCACCCTGGACCTAGGTCTGGCTGAGCCTGAGTCTCCTTCCCTCTGCCCTGAGAGGGGCTAGTGGAAACCTGAGTGACCACAGGCAGGACAGGGTGACCCAGACTGACACCTTTGTCTGGCTTGCCAAGCCACTCGCCCACATGCCGAGGTCACTGAAGGCGGGTCTGGAAGCCAGCCCTGAAAGCAAGGGCTCGCCTGCATCCCAGAGACCCCAGCAGGGAGGGCTGGCTCAGCTCAAGGTCACGGGCAGGCAGGGTGGCTCCTGTCTTATCGCCCAGGCTGCAGGGCAGCATTTCCTCAGCTTCACCCCAGCCACTGATTAAGAGCTGCCGTGCGCAGGCGGGCAGGCGTGGGAACCAGCGCCCACCTCAAGTTGGCAGTGGTTCAGGAAGGGAGGCCACTTCCCTGGGAGCCCAGCGGGCAGAGCTGGCCTGAGCCCTCCTGCCTTGTCCCTCTGACCCTGCTCCTGCCAGCCTTCCACCCGACGCTGGCCAAGGGCTCGGGGCCCAGATCACATGCCCCACCCGACCTCTCCCACCAGGACCCTTGCTGCAGGGAGGGAGTCACCTCAGCTCTGTGCTGGGCACACAGGATCCAAGTGCCCGAGGAAGCGGCATGCCCTCCAGGTGGCTCCTCAGTGTCCTGTGCCTAGAACAGCACCCACCACACGGGGGCGGGGGGTGCGGAATCCCAGAAGACAAGCGGGCAGACTCCCTCTACCCAGGGTCAGGCCTAGCTCCCAAAGCCCCCACATGAAGGCAGACCTGGCACAGACTAGCCACACTGACTTTGGGACATGGTGTCTGGTCAACAGGAATGAGGCTGAGGCACCTTGATGACAGCGAAGCCTACTGCCCCCTCCAGGCCCTTCCTGGGCTGCAGGAGCCCTGAGAGCACACCTGGCTGGGGCAGCCTCCTTCCTTGCCCCCACCATGCCCACCTTTCCGAAGGCAGTCGGTGGGGGAGGGGCCATGCACCCAGAACCTTCCAGAAGCTGAACTTGGTCCCAGCTCCCCTGGGCGCACGGAGCGCTCTGGGCCCCTGGAGACAGGGGCACCTCCATGTCTTATCACTGGTGCTCTACACCACATCATGCCCCCTGAGAGCATGCGTGTAGGTGTCTGGGCACCCACGGAAGTGTGAGTTCATGCACGTGACTGTGCACACACACATGTGATCATGAGCATGGGTACACACCTGAGTGAACAGATGTGACTGCCCGTGTGAATAGGTCGCACGCATGTGAGTAAACCCAGGCACAACGTGTGTAACCATGTGTGTATGTGAGGCTGTGTGGTGAGCTCCTCTGGGTGGGCTACAGGCCCAAATGTGAGTGTGTGTGTAAACGTGTGTTGGGCACAGGGCCGGGCCAGTTCCAGGCTGGGGGGACACAGCAGGACAACACGCCCTGCCCCCAGTACCTTGGTCCACACCAGGGACAGGAGGCCTGGGGCACCAGCTCTGTAAGTTCCCCCACTGGGCACGGGGTGGACGCAGGGCTGCCATGCTGCAGCCAGAGCGGGAAAGCACAAGTGAAGGCCAGAGTCCGGAAGCTGAGGAAGCCCCCACCTCGGGGCCGCCTTCCTGCAGCTCCTTCCCTGCAGCCCCAACCAGCCAGGGACCACAGAGGAGGCCAGAGGGAAGACAGGCCTGCCTGGCAGTTCGAGAGCTGGACACAGGGGTGCCAAGCCACGCTTTGCCCTGTGGCCCTGGCTGAAGGAGCTGAGGCCACAGGCACAGATCCAGACTCAGGGCTGGGCTCCCGGGGTGGGGACAACGACTCAGCCCAGCCCAGTTCCCACTACGTCGAACCTGCCCTTCCCTCTGCAGTGGGGCTCTTCCCTGGGCACCAGTAAGGCCCAGCACTCACATCACACAGGCCACCACCGCCCTGGACACAGAGGCCTCCTGGACGCCCACTAAGTTAGCACCTCCCATCCGTGGGCCCTTTCTCGCCTCATTTTTCTCTGGAGCATCCCCACTCGCCCGCATGGAAACTTCCTTTCTTCCTTCCTCTCCCTCCACACAGGATGCAAGTTCCAGGAGAACACGGCCAGAAGCCACCTCTGCTTGCGGCCCCTCCCACACCCAAGAGCAGCGCCAGGCACCCTGTCAGCCTCTACAGATACTTGTTGGGAATGGATCACTAGCATACTTCCCAGTATGTGCTTTAGGAACGCTGTTGTATTACTGTGACTTTCGGCTTCCTTTTTAAAGAAAGAATTCATTCGGAAAACACTACACAGCACGTGTCAGCAAACTGCAGGGTACACTACGGTATCAAAGGCTCTGACAAGTCCTGCAAAAACAACCCCCTTAACTGTCTTGACTGGGAGCTTCCTGGACCACAGAATCCCTTCCCAGAGCTCCTGGCACCCACAGAGCTGGTGCAGTCTCTGGCCCCTCCTCAGGCCCTGCTTCCGCATCCTCCAGCCTCTGATGGACTGAGCCCAGCCCACATGGAGAGAGCTAGAGACGGAGCCATGGGTGGTCTTCCTAGCATGGTCTTCTCGGCACCCATTCCATTTCAGGGTCTGCACGCAGGGCTCTGAGGGGTTGAACTGCTCCAGGCCAGGCGCCTCCTCTGGGCACTCAATAAGGGTGGCCAGGACCCAGGGTGACCATGGTGGAGACATGGGGAGGGGCCAGAAAAATCTGTCATGTGATTGGGATGCAGGTGCAGTTCAGAGGCCACTGAACAAGAGGACAGGCACTCCAGCAGCAGAGCCCATCTGCCCCCCAGGGCACACATGCTTGGGGCCCACAGATCGGGAAGGCCCTGGCCATCAGGCAGCCCCCTGCTGGCACTTTTCCTTTTCAGTCACCTCCAGGTCACACCTGCTGCCATGTGGGTCTTGAAGAAATCCCACCGAACATTAGAAGCTTCCTGCTGTCCTCTGGCACAAACACCATGAGGACCTGAGCTGGTCACACACATGGTCAAGTTTCCAGGTCATATCTGTGGCTGGTGGAGGGGGCGGGGCCAGCGGGAGTCAGCGTCACAGGGCCCTGCCGCAACCTGCCTACTTCTCAGGGCCCCAGAACTGCACAGAGCCTAGACTGGACACAAGGAAAGGTGCTGAGGAGGCTAGACTGGGGAGACGGTCGGGAAAGAATGGGGCAGACAGATGGGGAGAAAGGGGGAAGGTGGGGGCAAAGCCGGAGGAGAGGCCCCCAGAGGCCCCCTCTGCAGGCAGGGAAGGCCCTTTGCCTCATCTCCGGCCCCTCCACTCGCAGGACCTGGGAGGCGACACTGACCCCATCTGCTGGCCTGATGCCTGCTGACCTGTGGCCAAGAGGGGACCGAAGGCAGCCACCCACTCTCACTTGACCCCGGAGGCAGGGCTTCCCCGGGGCTGGGGGCTCTGGCACCTGCAGGGACCCTGGTCCCCCAACCCCAAGATGGGTGCCTGATTCAATTCTGCACCTGCCCCAGGTCCCTGCATGAGAGCCCGGGTGTGAAATGCACAAAGGACATGGGGAAGGCTCTGGCCCCATGAAGCTGGGAAACCAGCCCTGAGCAGCTACAGGCAGAGGGACCCCAAGGGCTCAGCCAGAGCATGGGGCAGCTAAAAAGGCCCTGGCCACCCACCTCTCCCCCCTTCCTCCTCGTCCCCCGCCAACCTCCTCCTGCTCTGGCTCCAGTCACTCCACACAACACCAGTGCCCAGCTGGCTGGCCTGGTCTGCCCATCCTCACACATCAGGGTCACTTCAGCATCTGCCAGCAGCAGCTGGCCTCACCACAGACCTGAGTCCCCTGTGGGCCTGAGACCCCCACGGGCATGTATTGTCCGTAACCTTAACCCAGTCCCCCAAACTTTCAGTGCTCCAGATCAGCTGAGCATAAACCGAATGAATGAATGGATTAAGAAAAAAGAATGAGTGTACCAATGAGCTGGTGCTGGGGGCAGGATCCCAGCTCTCTCCCTGCTCCTTCACATGTTGGCCACCCAGACGCCAGGGGGCACAAGTGAGTGTCCCAAGAAGTCAGATCACATGGCTCTTCCCAGATAATTAAAGCAAACAGATACAAGCCAGGTACATAAATAAATAAATCCCACCCTAAAAATGAATTCTTAAAAATCAACCAAGAAAGCGAGAGTCTCAGGTTCAAGATACATGTGGGGACCCTGTCCTGTGTCTGCTGGCTGACATGACATCCTGGACCTCCAGGGCCTGACTCAGCCACCGAGATGCATCCCAACTCCCCACCACCTCAGCACTGCCCTCAGCCAGAGGCACGGCCCAGGCTGCCCTGGGAGGGTCCCTGCTGAGACCCCTCCCCTACACTGAGAGGGCCCAAAGGTGGGCCCCTTAGTCCTGCGCTAGTTCAGCAACCCCTAATCCCCAAGTGGTGTGGCTGCATCTTCCTCTTGCCATCCAGCCAGCCAGGGCAGGGCACCTCGAGCATCCTGGCTGCGGGCACAGGCACAACCACAGGCCGGGCCCGCCAGGCTGGAGCTGAGACTAGCAGCTCCTGGAGCTGTGGACCCAGCCCAATGCTGGCCCCCCCGTTCCTGGACAGCCAGCACTGGACCGTCTCCACAGTGGGCCTCCAGGGGTCTGGACGGCCCTTGGGTTCTCCCACTCCCCCACCCAATCCCGGGATGGTCACTCCAAGACACAGGTGACACCGAGGATCACCGGGCTCCAGATTAGGGGTGCACAGTGGATGACGATTGCGGGACACTGTTGTGCAAACCTTCCCTCGCCCCTTCCCCTGCTCCTTCCCTGCCCAGAAGCCTTCACCTCAGGCCAGCCACGAGGTGATGCACCCACGTCCCTTCCCATAAACCCAGGGACAGACCTAGACTCCACTTCCTCTTCCGCTCAGGTCACCATTGTGATCAGACAGCCACGGAGAGGAGGGGCCGTCAGAGCTGGATGCTCCCCACACTCCAGGGGCCGCTGGCCGGCACCACCTGCCCCCCGCATCAGCCCCCCAAGGCGCGTCTGGTCCTCTCCCCACCGCCCCTTCCTGGAGAGAATTACTCATTTCCTCTCCTGGACAAACATCACCACATCCTCTACTTTCCCCTTTCCTGCTGGAATCCACAGAACGCGTCTGTGGCCCCTGTTTATGGACCCCCCACGGGCCAGAGGACAGGCAGGGACACAATCCAGGAACTCTGGTTTCCACCCCAGTCACAGAGCAGCCCACCCGAGGTTAACCCCCACGCTGTTGGGAGCCACGAACCTGCCACCCTCCACAGTGCAGCCCAACCTCAGCCTGTCTGGACGCCCCAGCACTGTTTCAGGGGCTGCCCAACCTGTGGGCCAACCTCTCAGGAGGATGGATGCCTCCTCCCACCCTGCCAGCTTCACCGGTGGGCTCGCCTGTGCCCACACCCGCAGACCAGGAACCCTCCTCCAACACCCCCCGGCAGCTGGACTCCAGCCCCATCCGTTCCTTTACACAGCCACTTGCTAGGATCAGAATCCAATTCCCTCAGTGGGGTCCCATGGGCGGGGGGGGTTTCAGGCTGCCTGTGGTCCTGTGCAGACACCTAGGGGCTGCTCCTCTCCCTGCATCCATCAGGACCCTTCTCTCTGAGGCAGGCAGGATTGACATTCTATCCAGCAGAGAGGAGACTGAGGCCCAGGGTGCCCACAAGGGGTTGGAGCTCCTCGCCCAGGCCCCAGACAGAGCAGCAGAAGGACTCAGAGAGCAGGGCATGGGTGTGGACACATGGAGCGGGTAGGCAAGGGGTTCACACTCTATAACACCAACCCCAAACCAAGCTCAGGGGCGTCTGAGCCCACTGACCCCCAGACATGGCCCCCCTCCCTGGTGCCGCGCAGATGGCCCCCTGCCCTCCAGCTCTGCACCTCCACAAGTCCCAACTCTCTCCCGCTGCAGCTCCTGCAGCATCGGGCCAGAGAAGCATCACTGGTCCTCCCCTTCCATCAGCTCCTGTGAACAGTGTCTGGGGAGCAGAGTGGCTGAGCCAGTGGCTCTGAAGTCTCCCCCGGCAGCTGTGAGATGCTCCATCATGTGTGGCAGTGGGACCAACCCCCGGGAGACTGAGGATGTAGCCTCCATGGGGGAGCGGGGGTTGGGGGCACTCACGGGAGAGGCAGCCCTGGCTCCCTGGCTGCTGGTTCCACCCCGGGCAGCACCGGAACACCGTGTGGGCCTCCGTGGAGTACACCTGCCTGTAGCCCGTGTAGTAGACAGTTCTAGAAGAGAAGGGAGAGGGAAGCGTTACCGCCGAAGGACCAGGCTCCAGGCATTTCCATCTGGTGCTTCTGGCTCCGACCACACCTCATCTCCCAGACTGACTCCCCTACTGTCCCCAGTTCACAGCCGAGCAGGTCAGGGCACAGAGGGAGGCGGAAGGTCTGCATTCCCGAGGCCATGTCATATAAATGAGGGGCACTGGGGTGGGGGGGCACAGCCATCCTGGAACCAGCAGCAGGGCAACACGCCAGCCCTTCCCTCTCACCCCCATGGTGGTCCCGGCTCTGAGTGACCTCGGGACAGGCATCATGTCCAGCACACAGCTCTCATCACATGGCCAGTCTGCAAGGGTCTGAGGGTCAGACTCAGGGCCCAGCCCAGGAGCAAGAGTGGCCCCTGGGATGACCAAGTGGGCCGAGGTGCCCAGTGCTGGCAAGCCGTGGCCCAGGCTCCCAGCCCACCAGTCCACCAAGGAGCCGGGTGGTGGGCTGGTCCTGGGAAGTCCCCAGGAACCGGCCCCTTCCCCACTAAGGGCTAAGCCAGGGAGACAGGCTGATGAGGGTCAAGCATCTGTGGGCAGCAGCAGGACCCGAGTATGCTCAGCACACGGCACTGAGGTCAGAAGGGACAGGTGGGATGGCTTCCTGGGGGAGGGTGCTCTAGAGGCCAGGGTTCCCTGGGTCCAAGGCTGGCTCCTGCTCCAGTGGGACTGCTATGGCCTCACAAAGGCTGAGCAGAGAGGGGCATGGTCCTGCTTCCAGGAGTTGGAAGCAGGCAGCCAATCCAGCCAGCCTGGGGCCTGGCACAGGGAGTGGCCGCAGGAAGGTGGTGCCCACATCAGAGAGAGACCAGCCCCACCCAAGGGGTAAGGGCCTCTCATCTGTCCCTACCCCAGATCCACAGGCTGCCCCTGGTCACCTGCACCTCCAAGTCCCCAGAAGCCCAGCCACTCAGGGCCACCTTCTGCCAGTCCAGCCCAACCTCTGCCCTGCATCGCCAGCCTGCACAGTGGGCAGGCTTGGGGAAGTAGTCTGAGAGGGTCCACCTCCCCCAGGCTGGGACTCCCTGCAAACATGAATCTGGAGCAGAAGCCGGAGGGCGGGGTGGAGGTGCTCTTGTCCTACTCAGCCCATCAGACTGTCCCCCACCTGCAGCGCTCCTCCTTCCAGCCATATCCCAACTCTTGCATCCCATCTGGAGACCTCTGTGTTTGCTGCTCCAGAGAGTGGGCTTTAACAATCCAAGCAAGGATCTGCCGCACCCCACCCACCTGCCCAGGGAGCCACTCCAACTCCCCACTCCAGCCCCCAGCCAAGATGACAGAGAGTGGAATAGCAGGAGAGCAAAGGGACAACCCCAAGGCCACCCTGTGTGAGCGACCTCCAGGCACAGCACCCCACCCCGCTGCCATCTGCAGGACTGCTGCCCAGGGCCTGGCCTGGTTGGGTCCAGGGCCCTTGTGGCATCAGGAGGTGTGGGGGCTTGAGCTGCCAGCTCCAGGTCAGGGAAACAACACCCCCGCACTGCCTGGCTTGCTCTTCCTGGCCCTCAGGAACAGCAGGAAGCTGCTGGTTGCTGAAGGGACCTGGACCCCTCAAACCAACCAGGACCGCTTCCCGGAAGCGTGAGCATGTGCACATGACTGTGTACACGCATCTCAGGGGAGTCTGCAAAACGCCACTTTGGCAGGACATGAAACCACTTGCCTGGAGAGAGGCCTACCACGGCGCGGACAATGTCTGGCAAAGCAGACGGACCCTTCCGCCGTAAATATTTACCCGCTCCCTGGGCTACGTGCTGCTCCTCCCAATGACCGGGTGGGTCGGCCACCCTCCCTGATGGCCCCTAAAGCTAGTGACCCTTGGAGACGGCAGGTCAGACTGCAGCCCCTGCTGCAGTTCACATGGGACACCTCACGTGGGACAGTCACATGGGCCCCCACCATGGCCAGGAGCCAGTTTTTGCAAGGCCAGGGTGGATGGGGGACACAGCTACCAGGCTGATATCCACTCCTCACCTTGTGTGGTCCCCGAGAAGCCCAGGCCCCAGCACAGTGCAGTCGGGGGAGGGGCCTGGTGGGGGCTCATGTGTAAGCTTCATGCTCGAGCATCCTCTCCCTCCTCACCTGTTCCTTCGTGCCCCTGGGGGCACACAGCCCGAGCTCTCCCACCCTGGGGCAGCCTGTGTTGGGTTTGTTGGGGAAATGCTCACTGGGGGACATGAGCAAGACCCCTCGTCCAGCCCCTCAGGTGTCGTCACAGCCTCGCCTGCTCTGGGCCAGGATGCAGACCCGTGCCACCCCACCCAGCCTCACCAGGGCCATGCAACAAGCCCACCAGCCCAGGAATCAGACGCAGCCGTCACTGTGGCTGCAGGAGAAACAGTAGCCGCCACAGAGCTGTCACATGTGTGGCCTGGCCCGTGGCTGGTCATGTAAGAGTGGACCAAGGGAGACTGGACGCTGGTCCGGCAGAGGGGAAGGGAGGGCTGGGAGCTCAGCATGATAAAGCTGGAGCCTCTGTGGGGTCTTACAGGAGTGGGCCAGCTGTGGGAGCCTCCTCAACACTGGCCACAGCCTCCACAGCCACGAGAGGGCCAGCTGGATGATGCATTTGGGAAACCTTCCACAGCTGGCATGGAGGCCTCAGCCATGAGCATCGTGGGGGGAACAAGACACACTAACAAAGCAGGGAGGCCTCCAGAGTCGAAACGAGGCTGGGACGCCCACATGCCCTCAGCACCGACCCCAGGAAACCCTACAGGACACTGCCCGCCGTGGGCACTGAGGTGGGGAGGTGGCCGCGCTCACCTGGAGTGAGACAGCCCAACAGAGGAGCCTGCGCCCCGGCCCCAGCCCAGAGCCAGGCAGACGGGACAGTGGCCGCCACGGAGCCTGGGCCCACACTGCTCCCTCAGAACCTGGAGGTGGCCCTGCTGGGTTTTGGGGGTTAGGGTTCCAGATACCAGGCTGGGCAGTGCAAGGAAAGGATTCAGAGCCCCGCCTGAACCTTCCCAGGAAACCGGGACCCAGAACATGGACCCCCGATACGGGCTGCACACAGCCAGGCTGCATGGCCCCCAGCAGATGGACATTCCCCAGCAGTGCCCAGGCGCCCTGCCAGGAAGCTGAAGCACCAGTCACCTTGAAAACGCTGCACCTGCCCTGCTCAGGACAGCCTGGAGAAACGGCCGTTCACAGAAGCCTCCCCAGCACGGCCACCCACTCACCCTCCAGCCCAGGGACCACAGGGCTTCTGGCTGCTTCCAAAGTAGTGCCCTTTCCCCGAAAGCTATGAGGGGTGGGGATGCAGCTGATGTAGCCTCATTCTTGTTTTACAAACACACCTACACACACACACACACACACATGGGGCCAGGACAAAGAAATGCACGTCTCTGAGGAAATGACAGGCTAACTTCCCCTTCGCAGGCAGGGCCCAGCCTCAGCCCTCCTGACCCTGGGGCAGGACCATCGTGGTAGAGGGGCTGTCCACCTGCCCCGTCCTCCCAGCTCAACTTCCACAACCCACACTCTCCAGACGCTGTAAAGGCCCCGGGAGGGAGATGAACCGCCCCCAGCTGAGAACCACGGTGAGAACTGCACAGGTGTGATGGGACAGCCAACATTTAAAAAAAAGGTCACGCCCCGCTCCCTGGGGCAGACCCAGCAGGTTCACGTCCTGAAGACCTAGCCGAGAGGCTGGACAGCACACCCCCTCAGAGGAGGGAGGGATGGAAGGCCCTCCTCACCCCGCCCCACCCAGCTCTGCAATCAGGCAGATTCCAGAACCTGCCAGAAGAGGAGAGGTAAGCAAAGGCACTCCCTCCGCTTGATTTTGAAATAAAATCTTGAGCAATAGAGGTTTCACATGGGCTCGGGGGCAGGCAGCAGCTGCCTGCAGGCAGGACCTCGGCAGGCTGAGCGGCCCGCTTTCACCCTCCTGCATGGATGGCCAGCACCTCTCCCTGCAGGGTCCCCTCCTCCTCCTCACAGGCCCCCCTCCCCACAGGGTCTGCCCCCACCCACCAGGCCCCAGGTGGCCGCTGAGCAGGGGTGTACAGTCTGGGAATAGCCTCCATGGTAGCCACACCCCAGTGGCAGTGTCAGGGGCCTTGACCTGAGATGTGGGGCACTGGGTGGGGCCCTGTGCCCTGAGACCAGGACAGCCCCGCCCCAGCCACACTGCCCCCTCCCTGCACTCCACGCTGCAGCAGGGGTGAGCTGAGCCCCCACCCCTACATAGGGCCTTGGAACCCCTGTACGTACCTGCGCTCGTGGCTGACACACCAGGCCTGCTGCCCACAACCCGGCCTCCACACGGGCACTGTGCGGCTGAAGGCCCGCACACAGGGCTGGCGGCGACCCACCAGGGTCAGCTCCTGCTCCGCACACACATGGGGCCTGGGACAGAGACAGACAGTCAGCACCCTCATCACCAGCTCCAACCCCCTGCATGCTCGCTGTTGGGGGTCCAGCTGTCCAGACCTGAGGGCAGGCCCCAGGTGAGGGCACCCAGCCCAGTGCCCACCCCGGGCCTGCACAGGCCTGGCCTCGAGAGCACGGATATTCAGGAGAAAAAGGATGCACAGGGCTGCCTCTGAGCCTCCCCTCAAACCTCAGCCACGTTGGCTGAGGGATGCTGACCAGTGGGATGACCATGATGAAGCGGCACAGCAGCCCTTCAGGCACATCTGCTCCAGTCACTCTCCCGTCCACTGCCCCCTGTCCCCACCCCCCGAGGCCCCTGCATGACTCTGGTCCCCTAGGCCGGCAGGCAGGCCGCCTGGCTACTGCGTGCTGAAAACCGTTCAAGGGAGGAGGGGCGAGCCTGGAACGACTTTCTCCTCTGGGAAGTTTCCGGCACCTCAGAAGCACTAGCGGAGCTGGCTTTTCCATTTGGAAAGAGGGAGGAAGTTGGGGGAAGGGGAAACAAAGAGGCAGGTGGGAGGAGGCACAGAAAAGACTCTCCCGATGGGGAGCAGGGCGCACAGGAGTGCTCCTGGCCCTCTGCTCCTGAAACGAACCCACTGCCCATCTAGAGGATAGGAGGTGCTTCCTCAACTGCAAAGTGAGCAGAGCTTTGTAGGGGGCGGTGCTCATCCCAGCGTAGGCCATCTGCTCCCAGGGGCAGAGCAGGGTTCCAGGAGCTGCAGGTGAGGGTAGGCATGAGACTCGTCCCTCCGGGGGTGGGCAGTTCCTGGACCCCAAAAACCAGACACCAGGGTGAAGAGGTGAGGACGAAACCGGGGCACAGGGCAGGGGAGCCAGTCATCCACACGCAGCTGGGGAAGCCTGACTGCACACACCCCTGGGTCTAGGAGGGGGCTGGGTTGTTGAGAAGTGCCTCTGTCCTGTCTGTTTTTACAGGCTCTATTTTTAGTGGCCTCCTGGCTTGGGTGCAGAACGCACGAGGGGACGCTCAGTGCTCTGAGGTTGGACGAGCCCAGCTCCAGCCTTGAGGTCCCAAGGATGCTGTGACCTGGGCAGACCGCCCTCAGATACCCAGGTCCTCCCACCGGACACATGGACAAATGATCGCAACATCAAGCTCACGCCCTGCACCAAATACACAGCCTGGCCTGGCTGTGGGGAGTGTCCCTTCCCTGCCTTTTCCCTCCACCCAGCACGGCCTCTGCCCCCAGGAGAAGCGGACAGGCAGGGCCCAGTGACTGGGAGCTGCTCACAGGCCACTGAAAGTGCAGTTCAGCTTTCAAGCTCCCGGACCAGTAAACAGGGGCCTTCGAATGGCCGGAGGAAGCCTCAGCGAACGGAGGCCACGCTGTGCTCAGGGTCAGTGGGCTCAGGAGTCGTTTGTAAGGGAGGACTTGAGCTTGGAAGGCCTGTCCCTCTCCAGGTGGGAGGGGTCAGTCTAATGAGCTGATTCGGGAGTACTGGACATTTTCCTAGCACAGCTGCCCAGAGGACTCCAGCCCCAGGGAAGCAGGGCTGTGGGAAGATGCCTCCTCTGAGCCTTGCAGCCTCGGGCTGAGGTAGGTCAGAGCTCCCTGTGCCCAGACACTGCTCCCACAGCCCTGTCCTGGCTTGACCAGCCCAGCACACTGTCAGCAGTCAGCCCAGGCCCTGGGGAGAAAGGCCAGCATCTTTCCGCAGCAGAAGAGGTTCACTTCGGAGATGTTAGTAAGTAAATAAATAAGTGTTGGCTCGTTTGGAATCTGGACCCGTCAGCCAGCAAGAGCCAAAGAACCAGCCACATCACCCCTGCAGGTCCCCAGGTCCTGTAGCCACCAGTCAGTGGAAACCCCCCTTAGAGCATCCTCCCGCCTCACCTTCCCACAGGCCCACCACGGGGTTGTTGAGCCAGCCAGGGAGGGTGGAGCTGCCCGTGAAGGGAAGTGACACAGGGGTCAGAACCTTCTGGGGCCCTCACTGCTCTCCAGGCCCCCCTTTTGAGGTGCAGGCAGCAAGGAGCCAATTCTGGGGCCTCCAAGAGCCCACTGGCTCCTGCCTCCTTTCTGGGCAGAATGAGCTGCAGGATGGGCCCATTCACAAGGTTTCTCAGAAGTCTAGCAAAAGAGCACCCCCCAATCATTCAGCTAGCCAACACACCCACTGTGGCCCCAGCAAGGATCTGGGAAGGTGGCAAGTGCTTACAGACATGACTGGGAAGGTCTGCTTCCAGGCAGCAAGGAACTCAACATGACAGGGAGCATCTGAGAGTGGAGTGACTGCACCCCAGGACAAGAAACATGGGCACAGGCCCCAGAAGGCAGCCACCCCCCTACACACAGGTGGGAGGCTCCCCAGGAGGAGGACTGGTGGGCGGGGCCTTGAAGGGTCTGAAGAGCGGAGGTGAGGGGCAGGGAGGAGGCTTTGGGAAAAGTGGGCGGGAGGAAGTCTGAACTCTCCTGCAGTCCTCTGCCCACTGGGAGAAAGCTGGGAGAAAGCCCTCCAGGGGCTGAGTGAGCCCTGGCTGAATGGGCACACCTCAAATGACAGGCTTACTCCCCGGAGCCGGGGAAGGGCAACCAGCGGTGCCCACCAGCCCACTGGGGCAGAACCCCCCCTCTTAAGAGCAGAGTCCTCTGCTCAGCATCCACCCTGACCAGCACCCAGGGATTCTGGGGAGCCTGGGCCAACCACATGAAGAGCAGGCAGGCTGAGCGGCTGAATGGCCCCATGTTAATCCCTTCTGAGGCCACCGCTTCCCCTGGACAAACTAAACTCCCTGGGGTCACAGCAAAGAGTGATGTTGGGGAAGAAGTCATGTGGAGAGTCGGGGCTCAGGCCCCAGATCTGCTCCTTTAAAAGGCCACAGAGAAATCTTCTTTCTCGGAGTAAAGCAAGACCCCTGGGGCCTGGGGGTCATGGACTTGCCCCCTCCCCCAGCTCTGCCTGGTAGCCTGTCCTTTCCGTCTGTACAGCCAGGTGCACCCAGCCCTCAGGGCTGGCGGAGGAGTCCAGCACAGGAAGCCCCAGCCGAGGCCCCTCGCAGCACCGCCCCCCCTCCTCCCGCAGCCCCTCAGCAGCCTTTCCAAGCTCCAAGGGCCCCAGGCCCAATACCCTGCGGAGAGCGCGGGGGCGCCAGCAGTCCCTCCCCCGACCCTCCTCCTCCAGACCGGCTCACTTCGCACCAGTTTTCCTGAGGCCAACAGAAGGATCGATTTGCTGTTTAAAAGAGACCGCTAAACGGCCCGCTGGGGAATCATCTTTCAAAATTAAATTCATCTCGGCTGGCTCCCTGACCCTCTCTTCCTGCCCATTCTGTAACAGAATTCCTTCTCCTGTCTCCCAGCCCCAAAGCCCGCGTATTTAACACAGAAACCAAGCCGGAGCAGTCCCCTGTCTGGGCACAGGACCCCGGCCCCAGGTGACAGGCTCTGGAAGAAAGTGGGCTCGGGCTGCTTCCTCTCAGCCTTCTCCAAGCTGCCCGGCCAGACCTACCCAGATTCCCTCACCTCGCGGGGCGCCGATTCCTCCCAACGTGCAAACCCGCGGTCAGAGTTCAGGCAGAAGAGGAAAGGGAAGAAGAGAGGCCGGGTGGCCCTACCAAGGAGACTCCCTCAGACCCAACCCCCGACCCCTGTCTCTTAACCTTCCCCTCTCCAGTTAAGGCAAAGAGCCCACAGTTCTTAGAGGCCCGGGGGAAAAGCCGCCCAAGACTCGGGGTCTCCGGACGTACCTCCAGCCTCCCGCTCCCGCCCCGGCTACTCACATGCCCGGTTGCAGGCGGAGCAGGGCGCCGGCGCCCGTGGGCACTGCGGGGAGCAGCAGCACCAGGGCCAGGGCCACGGCGCGCCCCGCCGCCCCCGCCTCCGGAAGGAAAGGCATAGTGCCCGCGGCGCCGCGCCGGGTCCCTCCTACGGTCCCGCGCTCACAAGCGGCCCGGGCAGGCGCTCGGAGCCGCCTCCTCCACGTGCGCCATGGCCCGGGGACCCGGCGGGCGCAGCCACAGGTGCCGCGCCCGGTCCCGCCGAGCGCGAGGTCGCCGCAGGTGGGCAGGGCTCCGGTTTCGAGCCCGCGCTGGAAGGCAACGCGGAGTCCTGAGCGCCTGAACGCGTTCCGCCAGACACCCGCCCGGGCGCAGGGAGCCCAGTGCACACCAAGCCCAGCGAGGGAGAAGCGGCCCACCTCCGCCACGCCCCCTGCTCCGACCCCAGCCCCGACTCCGCCCACCGCCCAGATATACCCGATCCCTCCTACCCCGGCCTCGCCCCGCCCCCGGCCCGCCGCCGGGCCCGGACCCCAGCCCACAGCCCGTTCCCTCCCAGACGCTCCGCCCCAGCCCCGCCTTCCTCGGCCCACAGCCCCGCCCATAACCCCCGCTGTCCACTCGCGCTTCCCACTCCTCTCCGGCTGAACAGGTCTCAGGTTCCATGCGACTCCGGGAGACCAAGAGGTGGAGCAGCAGAGATCTCGCCCCTCACCCCTGGAAAGGCAGTCCTCCAGGACGCCGGGCCCCAGCCCCCGTTGTCCTGGGGGAGGTGGGTCTCTGTCGGGCCCGTCCCGCTGCCATCCTGCTGCACAAACGGGGAAACTAAGATCAGAGCGGAAGCAGCCAGCACCCCCAAGTCGCCCCTAATAAACTGCAGATCCTGGGACTGGACAGGGCGAGCTGTCTCTGGGACCTTCACTAAACCTGTGCATCTAAGAAAACCACCAGATCTTGGAAAGTAGAGAGAAGTCCGGCCAGTCCAGTGGCCCCCTCAGGGTGTCTGAGTCAACACAACCAGACGGTGATTTATCTCTTTCTGGACACTGGACGCCCAAGGTCAAGATGCTGACTCCTGGGTTCCTGGGAGGCCCTCTTTCTGACCTGCAGAGACTGCCTCCTTGTGTGAGCTCTCCTGGGGGCAAAGGGGTGAGAGAGACAGCAGCTCTGGTGTCTGCCTCTTAGAAGAAGCCAGACACTTGGGACCAGAGCCCCATCCCATAACCTCATTTAGCTATAGTCACCCTCCTTGAGCTTCCCTGGTGGCTCAGCTCATAAATAATCCTCCTGCAATGTGGAAGACCTGGGCTCCATCCCTGGGTTGGGAAGACCCCCAGAAAGGAAAGGCTACCTACTCTAGTATTCTGGCCTGGAGAGTTCCATGGACTATATAGTCAATGGGGTCTCAAACAGTCAGACACGACTGAGGGACTTTCACTTTCACCTCCTTAAAGCCTGGGCTCCATATACATTCACACTGAGGAGTAGGGCTTCAACCTATGGATAAGCAGAGACATTACTTTGCCTAGAGAGGTCCATGTGGTCAAAGCTTTGGTTTTCCAGTAGTCATGTATCGATGTGAGAGCTGGACCATAAAGAAGGATGAGCACTGAAGAACTGATGCTTTTGAACTGTGGTGTTAGAGAAGACTCTTGAGGGTCCCTTGGACTGCAAGGAGATCAAACCAGTCAATCAATGGTAAAGGAAAGCAACCCTGAATATTCATTGGAAGGGCTGATGCTGAGGCTGAAGCTCCAATACTTTGGCCACCTGATGGGAAGAGTGGACTCATTTGAAAAGACCCTGATGCTGGGAAACATTGAGGGCAGGAGAAGAAGGGGATGAAAAAGGATGAGATGGTTGGGTGGCATCACCAACTCGATGGACATTAGTTTGAGCAAGCTCCAGGAGATGGTGAAGGACAGGGGAAGCCTGGCGTGCTGCAGTCCATAGGGTTAGAAAGAGCTGGACACGACTGAGCGACTGAACAAAAAAACAGTTCAGTCCACAGCAGGGTGATTTCACCATCTTCTGAAACCCCAAACACAGGTCAGCACCTCTGCTCGGTGATGCCCCAGACATGGTCCTGTGTGCCCTCTGCTCAACCTCATCCCACACCCCCCACTGGCATCCCAGTGGCAGGACTGGTCCACCCTAGGGCTCATGCTCTTTCTGGGCTCCCTGACACCTGGTATCTTGCGAGCCTGCCCTAAGAGAGCCCTTGAGTTCCCAAATGAATGTGAGGCCCTGCCTGGGGTTTGAGTCCCTCCACCAGTTTCCTGGTGGCCCACCTGCTGCCTACCTTCAGAGACCTGACCCCCTCCCCTCCAGAGCTGCACTTGGCATGAAACAGCTGGATAAGTGTGCACTGAGTGAGTGAGTGAGCAGCTTCAACTGTTCACCAGCTCCTCGAGGGACCCCATCCCAGCCCTCTCAACATAGGCTGACGGGGCTGCATCCTTTCAGAACATTCTCCGGCTCCTCAGAGGAGGGAGGAAAGAATCTGGGTGGGTCCTATTCGTTAAAATGGAGGCTGCTGACAGGGGGTCCCCAAGTGTGATGGGCCCTAAAACAAATAAGATGGGTCCTTCTGTAAGAAAAGAACTGAACTGGATTAAATAGTACATATGTGTCCATTGTTGTTTAGTTGCTAAGTCATGTTCGACTCTTGTGCCTCATGGGCTATAGCCCGTCAGGCTCCACTTTCCATGGAATTCCCCAGGCAAGAATACTGGAGTGGGTTGCCATTTCCTTCTCCAGGGTGCCTTCCTGACCCAAGGATCAAACTCATGTCTCCTGCACTGGTAGGCAGATTCTTTACCACTGAAGCCCACATATGTGTTTAGTACACGTTCATAAATGGACTTAACTCAAACAACTTTTTTTAGTAATCCATCTAATTATAATGCAATAAATATTCCCTAAGAGTTTTCCATATTTGTCCATTTTCATGATAAAGTGACAGTTTATGGGACATGGAAAACATTTTCCTGGTCTGTAGTTTCAGTCTTGAGGTGGTTGGTGATGCTTCCAGACAATGTAGGTTTCTAAGTGTGTGTCCCCAAACCTACAGTCTGCCCCGCTATTTCCCCAGTGCCTATAGATAGGCACTGAGTTGGGAAAGATCAAGAATACAGTTTTCTTTCTTTATGTCGCCTTGGCATGCAAGAAGGCCTTCTTATCTCTCCTTGCTATTTTCTGGAACTCTGCATTCAGTTGAGTACATCTTTCCCTTTCTCCTTTGTCTTTCACATCCCTTCTTTTCTCAGCTATTTGTAAGGCCTCCTCAGACAACCACTTTGCCTTTTTGCATTTCTTTTTCTTGGGGATGGTTTTAGTTACCGCCTCCTGTACAATGGTATGAACCTCCATCCATAGTTCTTCTGGCACTCAGCCTACAAAATCTAATCCCTTCAATCTATTTATCACCTCCACTGTATAATCATAAGAGATTTTGATTTAGGTCATACCTGAATGGTCCAGTGATTTTTCTACTTTCTTCAATTTAAGCCTGAATTTTGTAATGATGGGCTCATGATCTGAGCCACAGTCAGCTCCTGGTCTTGTTTTTGCTGACTGTATAGAGCTTCTCCCTCTTTGGCTACAAAGAATATAATCCATTTAATTTCATTACTGGTCAATTGGTGATGGCCATGTGTAGAGTGGTCTCTTGTGTGGTCGGAAGACGGTGTTTGCTGACCTTCTGTTGACCAGCCTGTTCTCTTGACAAAACTCTGTTAGACTTTGCCCTGCTTCAATTTGTACTCCAAGGCCAAATTTGTCTGTTATTCCAGGTATCTCTTGACTTCCTACTTTTGCATTCTGGTCCTCTATGATGAAAAGGACATCTTTTTTGGTGTTAGTTCTAGAAGGTCATGTAGGTCTTCATAGAACCAATCAACTTCAGTTTCTTTGGCATTAGTGGTTGAGGCATAGACTTGGAGGCAATCTTGGTTTGCCTTGGAAACAAACTGAGATCATTCTGTCATTTTTGAGATTGCACTCAAGTACTACATTTCAGACTCTCTTGTTGATTATGAGGGCTACTCCATTTCTTCAAAAGGATTCTTGCCCACAGTAGTAGATATAATGGTCATCAGCATTAAATTCACCCATTCCCATCCATTTTGGTTCACTGATTCCTAAGATGTCGATGTTCACTCTTGCCATCTCCTGCTGGACTACTCCAATTTGCCTTGATTCATGGACCTAACATTCCAGGTTCCTGTGCAATATTGTTCTTTACAGCATCAGACTTTACTTTCACCACAAGACACTTTCCACTGTGGGAGGTTCATCTTCCAGTGTCACACCTTTGTGCCTTTTCATACTGTCCACAGGGTTCTCACAGCAAGAACACTGGAGTGGTTTGCCAGTGAGCACATCCTGCAGGCGGCCCTGCACAGCACGGCTCAGAGACTCACCGAGGCACACAAGCTACTTCGCCATGACAAGGGTGAAATCCATGAAGGGACCCGCTTCACCCTTATTTAACTGCAAATTATGCTGGGAATTTTCACCCATCTTTCTTCCAAATAAACTTTGGAGTCCCTTATCCAGCACCTTCAAAGTTGCTTTGGACTTTTCATTAGAATTTTGTTAAAAATACTCAATTCCAGAAGATCTGGCATCTTCATAGTGATCTAGCTCGAAGAAAGTCAAGAAGCATGGGGGAGATTTACTCTGACAGTGGAGGCGACGTGCATGCCCCACCAGTCCACTGAAGCCCTCTGGTCCCCACGCCCCACCCACGTGGCCTCCATAGGCTAAGGCTTCATACTGTCTTTGAGCTGGAGCTGGGGTGTGGGGAAATGGAATTCTGCTCAGTCCAATTTCCCATCTCAGAGGCCATTAGACCAACTTAGCCAAACCTCCCAACTCCAGCCTGGAATTGCTGGCTCAGTTTACAAGGTGCAGACAGGAAGCTGGTAGTGAGGATCCCAAGTGTTTGCAGGGACACAGGCCCGGAAGGAGACCCTGAACGTGAACCTTTTATGATGAACACTTTTAAAACACACTGCATGCTGATGTTTTGGTCTCATTCTCTGCTGGAAATGATAAAAATAGCCTTTGGCCCAAGGAAAATAAGGTGGGGAGGAGGAAGAGGCATGTTCCCAGCCTGGCTGGCCCCTTACACAGCCACCTGCTCCCTCCCCCATGCCCAGAGCTGCAGCCCCTAGCCTCCTCGGTGGTGCCCAGTCCCAGGGAATTGGCAGACAGGGTCCTGCAGAGATGGCCTAGCACAGCCTCTGCAGCTCCCTGAGCTGGACTTGTTTGCAATCCAAGAGAAGAATCCAGTATTCTGTCTGAATTTTTACAGATGCTTCTCCTTGACAAGAGAGTAAGCAAATTACTTAGTGCCAAAGGCATTTTCAGGTTCCAGAAAAGAGGGCCTGGTATAGGCACTGTCCACAGGGGTTGGGCGCCTGTGACAGTGTGTGTGTGTGTAGAGGGAAGCCCACCATTTCTCACTGGGAGGGGACCTCAAGTCCAGCATCACCCCTCTCTGGACCAGATGACGAGTTAAGCAGAGCATCTAAAACTCTACGCCAAACGCCTCTCCAGCTGGATGGACGCTCTTGGCTCTGCTTCCAGAGTCCAGTTCTAAACCTCCTCTTTCACCCCCAAGAGAGACTGACACCAAAGAGGCCACCCACACAAACACAGTCAGGCTATGCAATGGGGCCAGAAAGGAGTGGGTGGGCCAGGATCCTGGAGCAGATGCCAGGGTCAAGGCCCAGGGCCCCTCTACTGTGCAGCCCTGGGTGAGGCCCAGTGCCTCTCTCTGCCTCCATCCACGTGGTGGTCCAGGAACAGCAGAGTATTGGCCTGGAATCCAGTTCCTGCTCAGCCACTAATCTGATGGCCTATTGGCTGGATAGCAAGTTGACTACTGCTCAGGGGACAGACAGGCTTGGCCCGCCCACTTCACCCTTCCCTCCCTTTACCTGGGGTGAGGGAAGGGGCATCAAGAAGGGAGTTACAGACCTCTGCCAACCTTGAGAGCAGAAAACCACCCACTTACGCACCAGTGCCAGATTGAGCTGTATCCCCTGAAAAGTCACCTTTCTAAGCCCTGGCCCCCAGGACCTGCAAATGTGACCAGACATGGGAAAAGGGTCTCTGTAGATACAAGTTAAGGATATCAGAAAGGAATTGCCCTGGACTGACCCTAAGCCCAACGACAGGTGTCCTTTTAAGAGATAGAGGGATCTTCCCTGGTGGTCCGGGGCACAGGTTCGACCCCAGGTCAGGGAACCAAGATTCCACACACGGCACAGCCAGAAATAAATAACAAATAAATAAAAGTCCAATCTGAGGTTCTTTAAGGAAGCTTCCAGAAAGGACATACAGAGGAGGAGGAGACCTGAGACAAAGGGAGACACGGGGGCGGCTTGTGGCCACATGCAGGCAGGATGGGAGGGGCACACCCACAAGCCCAGGGATGCAGAAGACTGCAACCACCACCAGAAGCTGGGAGAGGAGCACGGAGAAGACACTCCCTGCAGCCTCCAGAGGGACCAGCCTGGCCGCTCCTCCTTCTCAGGCTTCAGCCTCTAGACTGTGAGAGAGCAGCTTTCTTTCATTTTGACACCCAGATTGTGGTCGTTTCTCACAGCAGCTATAGAACACATGTACAGCCATGACGAGGCAGCCCAGCACCTGCCCTGGGGGTCCACAGAGGAGGTGGCAGAGCATGGGGCATGCTGGGGGCCCCTCCTGCCCGCCTACTGAGACGCACTTAGCCTCGGGCCAGATAAAGGCTCCTTCTGACACCAAGTCTGGGAGATGCAGGAATTTGCTGTTGCTGGACACGCTGCCCATGGTGCAGCCCTTGCATTTCTCAGGAACAGTCAATACGTATCCCCCTTCCTGTCACCCCTCGACTCCCATGCTGACCAGAACCAGGGCAGATGCCCCAGTCCCAGGCGATGACCTTTCCAAGACCTCCTGGCCCTCAACCCTATCCTGGTGCACCCAGTGACCCTCCTGAACCTACTCGCCCAAGGGCAGCACATCCGTGTGGCCAGACCTTCCCTGGGTTCCATCTTCACACCTCAGCTCCCACCAGATGGGCACAGGGCACTAGGGGCTCCTGGGTGTGGTGAGGTGGGCAGCAGGGTGGGGGCAGAGGGAGCCCGTCCTCTCCATCAGAGTGCAGGACGTGATAAAAGTTACCATGGAGACGATTCAGCCTTTAGACACTGCAGGAGTACCGTGTTCATGTCTTTCTGTCTCCTCATGTCCTGCTCATATGCCTTAAAGTCAGGAGGTTTGGAAGCCCGCCCCTCTCCTTGCCCAAGGCCAGGGCTTCCCCCAGCCCTGTCTGCTGGATGCGATGTTTGTTTGTTGAAAGAAATCTACCAAAGATCAAAAGCAGTCTCTCCAGTGTGCCACACAGCAGCTCTCAGGTGGGTCTCCAGGGCCAGGGCAGCCAGCAAGCACCGTCCGGCCTCTGACCAGCCCTGAGTCCACAGCCTGGTTCCCCAGGAGAGACAGGCCTCGCCCAGAGGGCAGCTGTCTCTGGAAGGTGATGAATGTGACCCACAGAGTAGTCCCTGGGCCATGCCTTAACCTTTGACGCAGAGCCCCAGAACCCCTGGAACCTGGCAGCTCTGAGGTCCTGCCCCTGCAGTTCCCATAGGCGTGTACCTGACCTCCCTTTCCATCAGAAACAGAGGTCAAAGGTGAGATCCTTGGATTTGGTAAAAAACAAAAAAAAAACACTAAGCCACAACATCTGGAGTTAAGTTAAGAATCCACAGGTCCAGCTGAGACTTGGCGGCCTTCCACTCACCTGGAGAAGAGATGACTATCATCTATTATCTATTTGCTAACAGATACCCAGGCGCAGGACGCTGCTCTGAAGGCCCCATGTGGGCGATCCTGCCACCTGCTGGTGGGAGGGGGAACAGCCTTTAATGGTCCCAAGAGAGACACAGCGCAAACCCAGGGGGATGCGGCTAGGGAGGGGCAGCCACAGCCAGACCTGGCAGGAGTTCCCTCCCTGCCCCTGAGCCCCCTCGCTGTTTGCACGTGCCCACCCCTCTCACAGGGAGACCTGTGTCACCTCCCCAGTCACACTTGAGTCCTAACCGCTGCTACTCCGTATCCTTGGCTGTGTTTGGGGGTAGAGCCTTTCAGTATCCGTGGCCATGTTTCCCAGTCTTTGCAGGGGTCATCAGGTTAAGATGAGGTCACCTGGGCGGGTCGGAGTCCAACATGGAAGAGGGAGAGAGTTAACAGGAGAAGGAGGAGGGGTTATTAGGGTGACCTGGCTGCCAGGGGCTGGAAAGGGCAGCGGAGAGTTTCCCCTAAGGGTTTTGGTGGGGAGCATGGCCCTGCAGACACCTGACCTTGGATTTCCGGCCTCAGACTAGACTGTTGTTGAAATCCCCGAGTCTGTGGTACTTTAGGATGATGGTCCCATGAGGCCAGCACAACAACTGGTGCCAGGTGTCCAACGGATGCTCAGTGACCAACCCAACCATCTCTTGAGTTTGTAGATGTTCAAGTTACCTGCCCCCCCACTCCACATCCACCAAAGGCTCAGACACCCGGTCAGCATCTTCACTGTCATGCCTACTCCTGCCAGCATCCTGGGAACTCAGGGCCCACCCTCTGTCCGGTCCTGGCCCCTGCTCACCCATCACTGGGCACCCAGTCCCAAGACCAAGACTCATCCTTGTTCCCCTGCAGAGCGCCGTCTCTGTGACACTTCCGACTCCAGCACCCACTGCAGCCTCTGGCGTCCAGATGTCTGGCCCTGTTCTCCATCCCTCCACACTGCTGGTTTCAGAACCAGCCACACGCCAGGGCAGCGAGAGACTGCAGGAAGAGGCAGACGCTCCAGATGGGCTGGGGGCAGGTTGACCAACAGGGAACTTGCTCCTGAGGCTTGTCTTGGGCACTGCAGGTCCAGCGGGTCTCCACACCCGCCTGCCAGATAATAAAAGTTCACGCAGAGGCCTTCACGGGGCTCAGTCACGTGACTGTGGTCTCACCGGCACCTCGCTGTCTTAAGGCTGCTTCTGAATATCTTAAGGACAGATGTTCAAGGAGCTTCCTGATGAAGGAAATCCTCACATGCCAAGGTCTGGGGAAGTCATACTGGCTCATACAGGAGCTAGCTTGAATCTGATGCCAACTAGAACAGCCTGTTTGTGGCAGGTCATATGTCTGCTTTATTTTTTTACAATTTTATTTTTGACCGTTCTAGGTCTTCACTGCTACCTTGGCTTTTCTCCAGGTGCAGCGAGCGGGGGGCTACTCTTTAGTTGGGTGTGCTGCTTCTCACTGCAGTGGCTTCTCTTGTTGCAGAGCACAGGCTCTAAAGAGTGCGGGCTTCAGTAGTTGTGGTTCCCAGGCTCCAGAGCACAGGCTCAATAGTCATGGTGCATGGGCTTAGTTGCTTCGCGGCACATGAGGTCTTCCTGCACCAGGGATCAAACCCAAGTCCCCTGCATTGGCAGGTGGGTTCTTTACCACTGAGCCACCAGAGAATTCCTGTCTGCTTTAATCACTGGTGGCTCAGATGGTAAAGCGTCTGTCTACAATGTGGGAGACCCGGGTTTAATCCCTGGGTTGGGAAGATCCCCTGGAGAAGGAAATGGCAATCCACTCCAGTACTGCTGCTGCTGCTGCTAAATCGCTCCAGTCATGTCTGCCTCTGTGCGACCCCATAGATGGCAGCCCACCAGGCTCCCCCGTCCCTGGGATTCTCCAGGCAAGAACACTGGAGTGGGTTGCCATTTCCTTCTCGAATGCATGAAAGTGAAAAGTGAAAGTGAAGTCGCTCAGTCATGTCCGACTCAGCGACCCCATGGACTGCAGCCCACCAGGCTCCTCTGTCCATGGGATTTTCCAGGCAAGAGTACTGGAGTAGGGTGCCATTGCCTTCTCCGACTCCAGTACTATTGCCTGGAAAGTCCCATGGACAGGAGCCTGGTAGGCTACAGTCCATGGAGTCGCAAAGAGTCGGACACAACTGAGCGACTTCACTTTCACTTTAATTATTAAAGGGAACATTGACCAGAAGTAAAGACTACCCATGTTAAAAATGAAGATTAAACAAACACCTCACCTCATGGGACACCAATGCTGGTTACTCCCTCCACAATAAGACTCCCTTCCCACTTGCCAAGGCCACACTGAAGCCCCGTGTACATGCCGGTCTGTTTTTGAAACCTTGAAGGAATGTCTCCTTGACTCATTTGATGTTTTCTGTTCTGACAAGACAGAAAACTCTGCTGAAAATCCTGCTTCTCCGGAGCAGTTCCTCTGAGTGATCTGACAGGCAGTCTTCTGGGCTTACAGTTTGGCTCTTTTCTGTTCCTATATTAGATATCTCAATGATTATTTTCACCAACACTCCGATTGCCTGGGTCCAGCTTGAGAGTCCACAATGGTCCCATTCTCTCAATAACCTCCTCCTGGTCACCAGTCCCTATTAGATCTGCTGACGCCTCCCTCAGACCAGAGCTAGACTTAAGGTCCCCTCCATTGACCTTGCTGGGAAATTCCCCCGCACATCCTGCAGGGGGCGCAAGGAGCAAGCGCAAGGCCCTGACCGCCCTGCCTGGGGCCGCTGGTCACAGAGCAGCCCTGAGGGGGCAAGGACCAGGCTTGCTCACAGGCCCCCGTTTCTCTGCAGTGACGCGGCCCCATGGCAGCATCCCGTGGGAGCTGGGACTCGGGGGCGCATGCACCATGCTGATGCCCTGGACGTGGCTTCCCTGTGGATAACAGTCCATCGTCTCTGACCCGTGGGTCACCTGTCTTCCACAGCATCCCTGAAATCTTGGCGGCCTAGCCTGTCAGCTGCCAACTGACCCCTCACGGGCCTTGGCGAATACTCACTTACAGGAGCTCATCCTCCCTCTTCCCCTTGTCTTCGGCCACAGCTGCCCAGCAAATTCCAGTCCAGCTACTGGCTTCTCCCACTCCCACCAGCTGCTGTGTGGAAGGCTCCAATGAGAACCTGCCTGAGGACTCCCGGCAGGCAGCCTGGTGGTCCCCACGCCCACCCGAAGCAACTCCTTGCTCGCCACTGAAGCAAGCAGATGTCCCAGAACCGCTCCATGCCCCTCCCCCACTGCATCAGCACCCCACCACCTGTCCACCCTCAGCTCTCTCCATCTATCCCTGGGCAGGCGGAGCCCTCCTACTCTAGCTAGACCTGAACCCCTGGGCTCTAAGTTCTGCCCATCACACTGCTGCTGCCTGCCAGCATCACTGCTGTCCCCTCTTACCTCCCCTCTCCCCACCTTCAGCCTCATCCTTTAAACCATAGCCCTTTCTCATCCCTTCTTCCTCAGCTGAGTCGACCCTGATCAAGGTCACTGTAAAGTTTTGCCATCGGCGCTCGGTCGTGTCTCCCTGGTCATCGTGTCTGAGGGTGCGTGAGCATACGTGGACTCCTGGTGAATCCAGTGGAGGACGGGTCTCTGCCTGTTCTCATGGGCCACCAGTGCGGGGTGGGGACAGAGGCCCTGCACTCCAGGGCTCTGCGTGACCTTTGCAAAGTGACAGCCTCTCTGGGACTGTTTTCTCCTCAGTTGAATGGGACGTGCACGTGTGGGCGGAGCAAAGACGATATCTGCAGCACAGGAGGCCCCGAGCAAGCGGCTCAGTGAGCAGCATGAACATGCTTAACACTGAGCTGGGTCCAGGTCTGACGGGGCACTGTGAGTCTCAGGTCCTCACTCACAGACTTCTCCCAACAGCCATAGGAAGTGGGAACTGTCATTATCTCCACTCAGTAAAAAAAAAAAGGAGACTGAGGCAGACAGGGCTTGAGGGTCCCAGTTCAGTGGACAGAAGCAGGGAGCCGGGATTCAAGTTCCTGAGGCCACTCGCTTAGCTGTCATTGCTGAGCCCCTGTACTGAGGGGACTCAGGAGAGGGGCCAGCAGTTCTCCTAAGCCCAACCGCTCAGGCTGACCCTCTGGGGCCTGATTCAGGCCCACCCTGCAGGGACCAGCAGAACAGACTCAGCTGGAGGCTCTGGCTGCCAGAGAAAGCAGCAACCTCCCACTGGGTATGACACGGCCCCTGGACCCCCAGTGGCAGCAGTGGCTGTCCCTACACCATCTCAGCAGGCTGGCGGGGCTAGAAGCCCTTTCCCGTCTCTGTACACTCAGCCCTCTCTGAGCCCTTGGTCTTCCCAGGAAGTGAAGTACCAAAGCTGTTAATATTTCAGCACCTGTGATATTTTCATCCCTCCTGTTTCTGTGGATGACGATGTCCAGGTGGAGTGGTGAGGGGCTGCCAAGGACCTGCTGTGTGTACAGCTCGGTGACCCCCCTTAACCTCCAGAGACGCCCTGAGAAGGAAGGCCAGCCACCCTGGAATCCTTCACAGCACAGGAGCGCATCTGAGTCTGCAGAGCCAGGACAGCCATGGCTGACCAGCTATGCAGCCCCAGGCGCCTGAGCGGCATTCTCCAGACCTGCTTCTCCAACTGCAGCACATGTACAAGAGAGGGGTTACCTCCCCAGGCTCTTGTGAAATTCAAAGGATTGTGAATTTGGGGGTTATAAACCCCAAAGCGCAATCATATGCCAAGGCTGGTTTCTTGAAATTTCCTAATAGGATATGCGCGTGTGCACGCGAGCACACACACACATACACACACACACAGGATTACCTAACAAACACAAGTGAATTATACACAGGACAGACACACAGTAGGTGACTGTATGACACAGTAAAGAACAAGCAGTGAGTGTAGTTAACAGCAGTGCCTCCTTGGGAGGGGGCGCTAAACCCCAATATCGGAGGATGGACCAGCAAGAAGCTGAGGCAAGAAGCCTTTTGGGGTGGGGGGGAGTAGCTGGAACTGTGACTACAGGCTGTGGAAGGACAAAATGACCAACCAGGTCAGGATCACAGGAGCTGCTGTAAACTGTCGCGGCTGCAGTCCTTGGGTTTCCAAGACAACGGGACAAGGTGGACGGAGATGAGTTCGCCTCGGGGCCTGTAGGCGCCAACACCGGGGAGCTGAGGTCCCCGGCAGGGACTGCGGATGCCCAGGGTGCCGTTAGCCGCAGGCAAGATCACTCAGGGCAAGAACACAGAGCGACAGCAATGAACACTGGTTCGGCCCTCAATGGAGTGACGACGCCCGGTGCCTCCACATTGTTCCCTTCCGTGGTGCAGGGTCGGAGCTCTACTTCCCAGGCCGCCGGGAGCACGTCTGCGTTTAACACAGCGCTGGGGGCCACGTCCACGTTGCTGCATCCTTGAACCCACGGTCAGAAAGGCGGAGGCGCTCAGGAAGGGGTTCTGCTCCGCCGGCCTCCTCTCCTCCAGTCCCCGAAGCCCGCGCTCCCCCTGCTGTGCAATGCAGACCCCTGGGAGGGGCAGAACTAATCCAGGGGATGGTCACCACGGGCGGAGGCGCGTCCAGGCGGCAGTCACCCCGGGCAGGAGGTGTGACCAGGGAAGTGGTCTCCCCCATTAGGGGTCCGCATCCAGGGGGCGGTCGTCCAGGGCGTAAGGCGCGTCCAGAGAAGTTATCAGCTCTAGCGGGGGCCGCGTCTAGGGGCCGGTCACTCTGGGCAAGGACCGGGGTCCCTCCCCGGAGGTCCGCAGCACTTTAGTCAAACATGACTAGAGAAGCGTTGACGGGGTGCGGTAAGCGCCTGACTACCCTCTCCTCGCCGGCCCCCGCGTCGCCTTGGCAACCGGCCTGAGGCCCCCCGCCCTTTCCTGTAGCGTAAACAGGAAGTGGGCATGAGCGCGGAGTGCGCTTCCGGCGCAGTGAGGGGCGGGAGCGATTGTGAACGGCGGCTAGCAGGACCAATCGTGGAAGAAACCTGAGGGAAGAGCCAATCGTCAGGACCGAAGCGGGCGGGAGGGGACTCGAGACTGAGGCGGGACTGGCGAAGCGGAGCCAATCGCGGCGGGCCGCGGTGCGGGGCGGGCCCTGGGGTGGGGCCGAAGGTCCGGCGTAGGTGGAGGTGGAGGCGGCGGCGGCGGCGGCTGCTACTGCGGCCGTGTCGGGTCCGGTCTTGCTCGGCTGCGGGCGCGGTGATGCTGCAGCTGCGGGACTCGGTGGACTCGGCGGGCACGAGCCCCACGGCGCTGCTGGCCGCCGGCGAGGAGGTCGGGCCGGGTAGTGGCGGCGGTGGCGGCGGTGGCGGGGGGCGTCCGGGGGCGGGCACGCCGCTGCGACAGACGCTGTGGCCGCTCAGCGTCCACGACCCCACGCGCCGCGCCCGCGTAAAGGAGTATTTCGTGTTCCGGGTGAGGCTGGGGGTTGGGGCGGGGGCGGGAAAGGGCGTGGGCCTGTGGGGCCGGGGGGCGGGGCAGGGCGGGCAAGCGGGCGTGGGCCTGTGGGGCCGGGGGCGGGGCGGGGCGGGGCGGGGCGGGCGGGCGTGACCTGTGGCGACCTCCGCCCCGGCTCCGCCCGCTCCGCGCAGCCCGGCACCATCGAGCAGGCGGTGGAGGAGATCCGCGTAGTGGTCCGGCCCGTGGAGGACGGAGACATCCAGGGGGTGTGGCTGCTGACCGAGTAAGGGGGCGCGCCCTGGGGAGGGGCCCGGGCACTTGTGCGCTCCGCAGCGCCCAGGTGACCGCTGCCGCCCGTAGGGTTGATCACTGGAACAACGAAAAGGAGCGGCTGGTGCTCATCACCGACCAGGCGCTCCTCATCTGCAAATACGACTTCATCAGCCTGCAGTGCCAGCAGGTGGTCAGGGTGTCCTTAAACGCGGTGGACACCATCTCCTATGGAGAATTCCAGTTTCCCCCGAAGTCGCTCAACAAGTAAGTCTTTTCAAACAGCCCTTCCAGAACCAGCCCCCAGTGGACGTCTTGCTTTAATTTCAGTAGAGTTTAGAATAGACCCGGGTGACTTCTGCCCAGCAGGGTGCATTAAAAGGCATTCTGGCACAAGAGACAGCTATTAGGCTGGTAGTAAATGAATTCAGGGTACATTAACATAGGCCTGACACAGGTATTTTTCAGATGAGAGTGAACTCAGCACTTTATCCCTGCCAAGAAAGGATTGGCAGCTGTCATGTCAAACCCTGTTGTGGTTAATTTTTAAAAGAAAAAGGTAGCACATCGCTTTGGTTTACAGATATTATTGAAGATTAAATTTGGATGTTTAATGGCCAACTTTCAAGAGCTGATCTTCATCAATTAGGGAGCTTTCTGAAATATGAGAAACCTGGACATGAATATACTCAGTTGAATTAAACGGTAAATTTTAGGGTTTTGATGTGGAGATTTGGGTAGGAAATTCAGGAAGATAAGTTCAAAATTCTAAATAAGAATAAAATATTCTGGAAAAAGGATTTGAAGTTGGAAAGGTATTACTTGTTTAGTTAGAGCACTGCATGTTAAACTTTATTAACCAAGTAAAGATTAGCTTAACTAAGTGTACTCAGTTTGTCATGTCTTAAAGTGCTAAAAGCTGTCATTATTAGACATGACATTCCTGTCCAGACCCGCGGCTGTTGTGAAATAGCCATCATCAGTCTCGTCTTTACCAGTGGGACCGCTTTTTGTTCCACACCCAGCACCAAGCAGGTGCTCTGGGGCACAGGCCTGCCTGTGAAGTCTGGTCCCTGTCTTCTGACCCTGCAGGCGAGAAGGCTTTGGGATTCGCATCCAGTGGGATAAGCAGAGTCGCCCGTCCTTCATCAGCAGGTGGAACCCGTGGTCCACCAGTGTACCATACACCACGTTCATAGAACACCCGATGGCCGGTGTGGACGAGAAGACAGCCTCTCTGTGCCAAGTAAGGACACGGACGGCAGCAGCAGCGCTGCCCAGCGGGAACAGGCACCTTCCAGGCCTGCACTGCTCAGTACGGTGGCCACGTGGGGCTGCTGAGCACTGAGCGGTGGCTAAACTGAGAAAATAAACCTTTAAATTTTTAAAAACTTTAGTTATGTTTAGATAGCCCTGTGTGGTAAGTGGGTACTGGTCAGTGTGGTGCTGTGATATGGCCCCGGTGGCTGTGGTCATTTTGGAGAAGGGCCCAGAAGGGCTTTGGGGTGTGGCAGACGACCCTGGCCTCTGCTAGAGCTGGGCAAGCTGTTCGCTCAGCTGGAGAGGAGGCCTGGAGGTGATGGGCATGAGGTCTGGGACTGGGGACAGGCCCCCCACTTCCAGCCACGTGCCTTGGCTTGCTGTCTGCCTGGTGGGTGGTGGGGAGGACCAGGTGGGTCACCATGGCAAAACGCCTTCGAGTGGAAGAGGGAGGTCTGTGAGGACTAGCTGTTGTCTGTCATGGGTGAGCCCAGAGGTGAGCGCCACACCCAGGAGGTGAGCCCATGGGCCTCCCGGGTGTGGTTGGGAAGGTCTCTTGTCCAGGAGTAGGGGACCTCGTGCAGATCGTCTGCTCAGACTCCCGTGTTTTCTCTCTTTGCAGTTGGATGGTTTCAAGGCTCTGTTAATCCAAGCTGTCAAGAAAGCCCAGAAGGAGAGTCCTTTGCCAGGCCAGGAGGGCGGAGTGCTGGTCCTGGAGTGTCCACTCCTCATTGAGACCTACGTGGGGCTCATGTCCTTCATCAACAACGAGGCCAAGCTGGGCTACTCCATGACCAGAGGCAAGATCGGCTTCTAGATGCTGCACGTGGGGCTTTTGCCAGGAGAGGCGGCCACCAGGACTCTGGGAGTGACAGACCTTGGCCCAGCTCCGCTTCTGCCGGCAGGGTCCAGGCCCCCTACCTTCAGGGACCTGGGCACCACGAGTGCAATCAGGTGGACCGAATACTGTAGCTGGATACTGAACAGACAGTCACGTGAGCTCCAGACACAGCGGAGGGAACCTGCCAGCATGCTGGCCAGGATCTCAGTCTTCAGTCCCCTGTGTCTCCACTCGGCTCCGCGTGGTCCCTCCCCGCAAGCCCTGGAGCATGTCAACAATAAATGTCACGTGATTAGCTGCGTAGCTCGCTCCATCCAGGGATGTGCCTGGGACCCAGTGCCCATGGTTGCAAGTGTGTGTACAGTAGTTGGTGTCCAGTTTTGCATTTTGAAATTTAATCCATCTTCTTAAAGCTCATACTGAAGAAGCCAGCAGACCACCAGCTCAGCAAAAGTTGGCCTGCCTTGTCAGCTTCTGAATGGACTGTTGCTTTTGTGGAAATGCGTGCTTGACCTAAAGTCACACTTCTCCTAAAATTTATCTGTATTGTGTGAATAATACTGATGGCGTCTTTCTCAGGCCCACCCAAAAAGCTTCCCAGAAAATTATTTTAAGACAAGTCATTTGAGAAAATCACATTGGTAAGTTCTTTGCACATGATGCTGACATCTCTGTTAGGTTTGTCCTGTCATGGCATATTTTAAAAAGGAATTGCTTAATTTGCCTTTAAGGAAGTGCTTTCAGAAAGGAACCACGTTAGGGTCTCCTGAAGCATCCTGCCTCACCTCAGTTTCTGCTGCTCCGTGCAGACCCCAGCCTGTGGGCAGTCAGCGCTCACCGCCCCCGCCCATCCACAGTGGTCTGACTGCTGGCCCCCAAGTTCCTTCCTCCTCACTGCCCAGGCTGACAGAGCTCTAGTGGGCATGGATGTGATGATCCTGATGCAGGGGCCTGTCCACATTGAAAGGCTGCCTTACAACCCTGCCTGGATCTTGAGCTTTTGCTTTTGGTCTTCTAGTAAAGATGTTTAGAGTCCAGTGAGTGTTGTTCCTTTTTTGAAAGTAGGCGCAACAACCGAGAAAGGGTCTTGTTTGGTGAGAGCATCTTAGAGACGAGATGTTCTCCGCACTGGATTTGGCCCCGGCCATGTGCACTCGGGGATTTGCACAGCCTACTCCCTTCACAGCCACGGGGTTGGTGCCCCCCATCCAGCTTCTGCCCAGGGTGAAGAACCCTTATTCCTCCAGTGTCCTTCCTAGGCCTGGTCGACTGCCCGAAACACCTGGACCATTCCAGGCAGACACTCCCCTGCAGAGACCTGACCTTAACTGAACTGCCCTGGGACCCACAGCCCTGGCCTCCAATTCTGCTCCAGTACAGGCCCACGTGACACACAGGCCATGCTTTAGAGTGTTCAGGGGCGGAACAGAGGCTCTTTGCAGAACAGGTCCTGTGTCAAGGGTAGGGTGGGGTGGGATGGGGGACTGGCCACTTGGGGTGCAGTTACTTCCCCTAAGAAAAGTGAACCCCAAACTTAAAACTGACCTGGAAGACTTTCCTGTGACTTAAACCTTTTAAAAAAGTAAGCATTAGCCATTTTATAAATGAACAAATATTTATTTTTAATAACAAAAATTAGTTTATTCCATAGATATTTACAAAAACACCTTGCTATAGCAAAATGAAAGCAGATCCTTTCCTCTAGGCCCTGGAAGGAAAACTCGCCCAAGATGCTCTGCTTCTGTCCCATGGCCAGTGTGTGCCACCTGGGCCTGACCATGCCTGGGTCCTATGTGCAGTCGCCCCGCTGCCCGAAGGCCATACGCACCCCCTCCTCCATCTCCAGGAAGCACAGGCAGAAGTGGTCCTTGCTCAGGAGGGCTAGAGAGTCCCCGCTCGGATGCCAGCACAGGGAGAGCACCTGGAAGTCACCTGGAGAAGACAGGTGGCCAGAGGTCAGGGGAGACCCGAGTCCTAGGGTGGCCCAGCTGGAGTCCCAGAGTTCAGCAGGAGGGCCCCGAGGTGCATGGGCAGGTGCCTCCCCAGAGCATCTGCTCATGTCCCTGCCCACACTCACCTTCCCCGGGCACCTGCACCGACACGCAGCCTGCCGGTGACCACAGGTACACCTTGCTGCCCCCTGTGCAGATGGCCAGCCGGGGCTGCTGTGGGCCCCACTGGAAGGCGCGCACAGTGCAAAGCTGTTCCAGCACCGCCAGCGGTCTCAGCTTCCGGATGTCCCAGATCCACACGGCGTTGGGGACGCTGTCTGAGGAAGAAGGGGCACCCAGGCTCACGTTCACTCCTCGCTGCTCTGCTCCAGCCCCCAGCCTTTCACCAGTGAGGATGCCCACCTTCCCCAGGGTCATGGGGCGGGGGTGGGAAAGGGGGGCATAGTCTGTGGGCCTGGAGCCCTGCTCTTTCCCAAACATGGAGTAGAGGGCGCGGAGGCTTGGGCTTGAGTGGTTGCTGCTCTGACAGGGCGATGGGCCCCAGACACTACTGCTGCAGGATGTCCACCCTGCTAGCAGCAGCAGGATGAGAAGCGGCGCGGGAGGCCTGGGCCCCGGGGAGGCTGACAAGGGGACAGCACACACGGGACGGGCCACTGACCGTTCCTCGTGGCCAGGAAGTAGTTGTCAGGACTGAAGGCCAGTGCCCCGACGCCGATCCTGGGGTTGGCTCTGTCAGCGGCCGGCTTTAGGGTCTGTAAGGAGACCGGCATCGAGGCAATCTCATCTGGGCGGGAAAAGAAAGCGCCCTGAGCCTCCCCATGGGTGAGCGGCCTGGGTCTGCGGTGCTGCTCACAACGGGAGAGGAGCTGAGTGTAACTACCCGTGGGGCAGGGTCTGACAGAAGGCAGGGCTGTGTGGGCACCGGGCCCGCCCTCCCACGCGAGGCTGTGGTCCCAGAGCTGTGACGGGCCAGGCAAGACCGCAGGGCCTGGTGGTTGGCCCAGACCCAGTGGCTCTTCTGATGCCCCAATTACTCCCACTTTATGACGAAACCGAACCAGAAGTGACCTCTGCGCCCCAGATGCAGCTGCAGCTCCTCCCTGAGCCCTCTGATGGCCTCCCATTCACCCAAGAAAAGGTCAGCATTCATTAAAAAAAGTCCTCTCAGGACCAGCCAACAATGAGGAGACCCAGGGCATGAATTCAACCCATGGAGCCAGAGCCCAAGCAGCCTGCTGGCTCTCGGATGAGGATACTGTTCACCAGATATCACTGGAGAGGAAAAGGATTCAAAGGAAAAAGGGAGTATCTGGAGTCTCCCTGGACCAAGAGGGCTTTTTCTCATAATGAAAAGAAAGGAAAGGGAAAAGACAAGGGCGGCACCACCGGCCGAGCCGCTCACATTTGCTATCTGAGGACGTCAGGGGCCCAGCCGCTGCTCGGGCGGAGGGAAGGCCAGGTGGCCCAGTGGCGGACTCTTCTCAGCCTCCTTGTACACCACCTGGAGGAGAGATGGCCCGGGCAGCACGTGTGGCCGTGGTCCCTCACTGTGCCCTCATGGACCTTCTCCACGAGGTCCCGCCTGCAGCAGGCATTTCAGTGGAGACAGGTGACAGACGGGCCAGGGTTGGGGCACGTGTCACCAGAGGCCGGATGGGAAGGACGAACGGCCGTGGGGTAAAGGACCTGAGGTGAACCCTGTAAGGCCTCAGGTTAGCCCCACTCCTGCACCTCCAGTGGGTCCTCCAGTCACCACCCTTGTTGGGACGTCTGCCCACTCAGGCTCTCCAGAAACCCACCCAGACCTCAGGGCTGTATAGTGGCCCACCCCCTGCTTCCTCCTCACCCCACACCTGTCTTACTTGGGTCCCTCACCTGCGGGCAACTCACCAGGGTGTCTGCCCTCATTCCGACTGTCCTGCCCCCGCCCGAGAAAGGTTGTCTGTCTGGGTCCCTACGGTCTCCCGCACCTTGTCAGGGGCCTGCTGAATAAACAGAGCTCGATCCCTCCTCAGGGCCTCTGCACTGCTGTTCTGTTCGCACTGCCTGAATCGCTCTTCCCCAGACCCTGCACCACTTCCTCCCAAGGTCTGCCCCGGGGGCCCCTGGCAGGCAGCCTTCCCACCCTCCCAGGGAAGGCTCCAAGGGGGAGAAGCCGCCTGCCGATCTCTGCCTGGCCCAGAGCTGCTGGTCCCAGAGTCGTGGGGCTGGGGATGGAGGAGGCTGGGAAGGACGCCACTTGGGACCCTTTGGGAACATGGCGGGAGAAACAAGGGCCACGGGAACGTCTGCATTTAGAATGTTTCAGCATCAGAAGACCATGGGAGGTGAGCCCCTGTAGCACTTACACTGATAGCGGTAAAGTGAAAGAGCAGCTTTCTATCCCTTCCTCAAACACACTTCCAGACTTACTATTTTGGGATTATTAACAGTTGCAGGATGCCCAAACTCCGTGATCATTTTCCAAGTCACGTGGTTAAGAATCCGCACCTGGGAGAACCACATGGTCAGTGCCTCCGGGCGCTGGCTATGCATGGGCTTTGCCCCACAGGCCCCCTCCCACCTTTCCATCGTAGCTCCCGATCGCCAGGAACTGACTGCTGGGGCTCCAGGCCACGGACTTGATGCCCAGGGACCACTCGTATGCGCAGAAGGCAGACAGCAGCCGGCCGTCCAGGGAGTAGAGCAGGACCTTGTACTGCAGAGACAGCGAAGGCGCCACTGAGCCTGCGGCGTGCAAGGCGGCCACCCCAGGGGAGTGAGGCTCGGGCAGGGACCCTGCTCTCCTCCAAGGAGGAGAGCAGGGCCTTGTACTGCAGAGACAGCGAAGGCGCCACTGAGCCTGTGGCGCGTGGAGGTGGCCACCCCAGGGGAGTGAGGCTCAGGCAAGGACCCTGCCCTCCTCCAAGATGGTGGGAAGTGGAGACGGGGACAGTACTGGAGGAGCAGAGAGAACGCTGTGGAAAAGGGGAAGCTGGGTCTTAAATCTAAAGACTTGTAATAAAAGCCCCTCAGTTCAACATCTGAAAAGGCAGAGTTCACGCTTGAGGCGTTCAGAGAGCGTGAGAAACACACAACAGTGCTACAATCAGAGAGTGCGTCCTGAGCAGGCTCCCTACCTCCAGGCAGGAGTCCCAGACAGCCAGCACGCAGCCGTTGGGGGCCCACTCGATCCCTGCCAGGTCCTGAGTGTCCGTGTCAAAGTGCTTCCCAGGCGGGTGGGGAGGAACAGATGACATTGAGAACGTTTTCTTCAACAAATACTCGAACATCTATCTCACACCTGATGTGTTAACACAGTATTTAATCTCAACTAGCCATGAGCAGAAACACCTACAGCTGTCCTCCTGCCATGACAGGGCGAGCAACATGTAGCCGCGATGTGGCTCAGGCCTCCCATGCGGCTGAGTCTCACCCCTCTAAGATCAGCTCAGGGAGACCCTCCCAGGACGTCACTGCCGTGGTCAAGGAGGCCGTCATCCGATAGCATCCGGGATCCAGCCCAGCCTCCTGCCCATCCAGGCACGTGGTCAGTATTAACCTGCAGCTCACTCCTCCTCCTGATGTGGGCACATGGACGCTAACACCAGTGAGCCAACAAGCCTAGTGGCTCCCATCTAGGGGACTGTTAACTGCTAACATCCTGTGAGCCCACGCACTCTCACTGGATCCTGTGAACACCTGCCCGTGAGCGTGCCATGGGGTAACAGGCAGCACCCACCTTTGAAAACACAGAGCTGCCTTTCTCACACCACCCGGAAGAGCCTCTGGGATCTTCAAAAATGCACCTCCGCCCCCAGCCCCGCCCCCAGCCCCGCCCCCAGGGTCACGGTGCTCCTGGTGTGCGCCTCACCCGCAGCAGCTGCCAGTCACTGCAGACGAAGATGCTCACGTAGTCCCTGCAGTCCCGCCTCTCTGCCAGCGCCAGGTAGCGGCCGTCCCTCGTGAAGGTTATTCCTGCCGAGAAGAGGGAAAGGTCCTGGGATCGGGAAGCAGTAGTTTTCAGTTAGAAGGAGAGAGAGAAGGCAGAGGGCTGAAGGGGGACGCAGCGCACAGACCCCGAGTCTGTGGCAGTGTGTGGGCACATGAGGCTGGGTCCCCATACCCTCCATCAGGCTTCTGACATACAGAGAACCTGTGAGACACCCAGGGTGCCCTGAGCCCCGATGAGCCCCTAAATGTCACTGGGAAGTGTGGAGCCCTACAGGATGCTGTATTCTCAGGAAATCAACTGCAAGAAGCTCGGCTGGGTCAACGCAGGCTCGTCACCACAGCTCCTATGTTTACTTTTGAATTAAAATTTGGAAAAAGTCAATTTAAGGTGAGAATCTGGCTGAAACGTCAGACTGTCCCTTCCAGGTCCACATCAGTGAACTGAGTCCTCAGCCACACTTCACACCTCCAGAGAACACCTAAGTGACAGAGCTGCTGTTTCACCAAGAAGCATGCGTGTCATCTGGAGAGACACTAACATACAAACTATGAAAACAAAAAATAAATGAACGATTGCATTTCACTCACATGTGAGCTTCAAGCCGCTGATGGCAAGAGAAAGAACAGAAAAACCTCTCAAATCATGTGATGCTTCCTTCTGTTTATTAACTAGAAGACAATCAAGTAATTTCATGATTCAGGAGGGGGCATCAACGAGCTCTCAGGTTCAGTTAAACGTGTGTGGGGGGGTTAACTGAGGGCACAGTAGACACGCGCCCTTCGTCCCTCCTCTGAGACATAAGGATGGGATAGGTCACTGTTCCCCTCTACAGAGCTCAGAGTTAAGTCAACGGAAGATTCATTTCAAAATCTGCTGTGTGGGGTGGGGTCCCAGGACTGATGCAAACAAGAAAGGATCTGACACCCAGCTCTGTGACAGACATACAGGATTTGCATGTAAACCCTTCTTTGACATCTGTTAAACAACATTCTCTTTAGTAGTTGTGATCACAGAACAGGGAAGCCCTGCTCTTCTGGAGACACAGGTGGGGGAAGACTTACAGAGAAGTACTAGGAGATCTAAGATGTACTTTAGACAATCAGCGGGAGGGGTGGGTATAGAGAAAAAAGATTGGCTATGAAATACAGTTGAGGCTGTATTGAAATACAATACAGGCTGTATTGAAATACCGTTGAGGCTACTTTTGTCTGTGTTTGAAATTTTCCAGGATAAAAAGGTCTCCAAACCCCCCAAACAACTACAGAGAATGGCCTCTGAGTAGCTCTGATGACTCACCCTGCTGACAAGCCTTAGGGTATTTGATGTAGGACACAGACTTTGTGCACAAGGACCACACAGTTATCCGCAGCTGCAGGGGAAGGAGGAGGAAGAGAAAGGAAACAGCGTTAACTTAGCACTCTCCGAAAGACTGTTGCAAGTCACTTAGGTCCAGATTGCCCACACCTAAACCAGAGATATACTGAAGTAAAAGTATCAGGAGTCCCACAGTGTTTTCTGTCTGAAGAAGTGTGTCAAACTCACATCTACAATTGCTAAATGTTTTTTTTTTCGGTGGTGCTATGTGGCTTGCAGGATCTTTGTTCCCCAACCAGGGATCAAACCCAGAACACGGAGGTGAAAGTGTCGAGTCCTTACCACTGCAAGAGCAGAGAACTCCCACAATTGTTAAATTTAATAGTCTTAGTGTTTGGTTTTCATTTTGTGACAGTATTATCTGAGTGACACAAAATTAAATATAAGTGCATTTTAGTTCAAAGTACAGTCAGCACCACTTTCTGCCTGATAAATTAAGCTTTATTGCAGGCACAGCAGTCCATGGAGGGCCCAGTATTTCTGGGGGATTCAGCATCCAGGGGTCCAAGAAGGCATGCCCTGGGATAACAGGCCAGGGGTGCTACAGTCAAAGTTTTCATATAGTAGCAAACCTAAAAATGTTTCTCAGAGAAACACATCTAGGAGAGAAAGCCACACAAGATGGCCCCCAGCCTCTTGAAGCGGTGAAGGGGGTGAGTTGCTCTGCCTTGCGAGGTGGCTGGGCCTGGGGTCAGCAGGGACAGGGAGTGGCCAGACTGTCTGAGTGGAGGCTCTGCAGAGGATTTCTGGGGGACCCACTGCAGGCACGTCACACGCAGGGGCTGGAAGAAGCTGTGCCAATGAAGGACCAGGACATCCAAAGCATTTGTCCCCTAACGCGATGTGTCTGGGAGGCATATGCACACCGCCCAAGCTGTCTCTGATTTACAGTTGTATGTCAAAGGTTCTTCTTCCCACTCGGAGCTCCTGCCCAGGGTCCTGCATCTCAAGGGAGCCCAGGGCTTGAAGAGCAAATGAATGAGGAGGTTAGAGACACAGATCCGATGTCTCCAGGGAAAGATGTAAATTCGTGCATTGCTATAGTTCAGTCGCTAAGTCATGTCCAACTCTGGGACAGCAGTCTGCAGCATACCAAGCTTCCCTGTCGTTCACTATCTCCCTGCGTTTGCTCAAACTCCTGTCCATTGACACAGTGATGCCATCCAATCATCTCATCCTCTGTCACTCCCTTCTCCTCTGGCTCTCAGTCTTTCCCAGCATCAGGGTCTTTTCCAACCAGTCGCCTCTTTGCATCACTGAAGTTATTTTCTATTGTTGAATCAAAGGACCTGTCTAAATCCTTAAAGATACAATTTGAGATGTTCTTTTTAAAAACCTTTTTCATTAAAACTGGGCAAAAAGATTACATAACAACACTCATGGGCTTATAATGCTCTAACCATTTATGACATACATCCTCCCCGCTAGACCACTCCCTCCAATCCTCCCAAGTGATCAGGACAAGGGGTGAGGGGTGACTGTCCTGTGGCTGAGGCAGGTATTTGGGGTGTCCACTCACATGGAATTCTGTCGTGTTGAGGATGTGGCGCCCGTCGGGGCTCCAGCAGGAGGCCACCAGCCCCGCCGAGCCCTCGTCTATCTTGCAGTGCCACTCTGGCTGCTCCAAGGACCACACCTGGACTCACAAAAGAGATGAATCCATTTGCTACTCCAGGCTTAAGAACAACTGGTGAGCTGCGTGGAAGCAAAGATGGGCAAACTCAGAATCCTTCAGTGTGAAGGACAGGTCCTGGGTTGCACCACACTTCTCAGTGATGTCACCCTGTTGTGGTTTGAAGGGTTTATTCCCTTTGCTGTCTGAGACCTCACTTAGTTAAGTGTGGGATCTATAACAAGACACATCTCAGCATTCCCTAAACACAGGAACCAGCTGGGCTGCTTGCTGAACACTTCCTGTTACAGAATGTACTAGGTTCCAGATCAAGGACCTTTACATGCTTTGTTTCTAGAAGTACTTAAAATATTAGAGCACTATTATAATGTTAAAAGAAAACGGGCTTTGACCTGTGCAGCCCCTTCCTGCATACCAGCAGGGCACAGAACAAGGACCTGGGTGGGGGCTGTGCTTAGGAGGAGGGGGAAATCCATCCGGAGGTACCTGCACGAGCCCCCGCTTGTACAGGGCACACAGGATGAAAAGCGAGTCGGCCGACCACTCGAGGTGCTGGATCTGGTCCAGGCACGTGTATAGCTGGAGGATCTGCAGGGTGTTCGCATCCCTGACCACCAACCGGTACTGGACGCAGGAAGCCTGAAGGGGGAGAGAGGTCATGGCGGGGTGGGCTCCAGAGGAGGGCACTCTTGGGACGGCAGCGTGCTCTTGGGATGGCAGCGTGCCTCCAGTCAGGATGGCTGCCTCCTCTCCCTGCACACACGCTTTCCATCTAGATGGTCTTGTGTTTACCACGTGAACAGCCTATTCCAAACAAAGATGAGTTAGCAGAAAGATGAAGCGTAAATGTAAAACCAGGTGCGCAGGAGGAAGTATTACTGCAGAACTCTACCGGCGTTCATTTCTGCGCCTGTCTTCACTGCGCAACAAACACTAAAGCAGGACATGGCTCTGGGCAAAGGCCCTCAGAGAACAACCAGCTCCCCTCTGGTTCTGCCACCTGCAAACAAGCTGCGGGTGAGGCGCGAGGAGGGGCTCCAGACCGCCCGTGAGAACAAGCCAGGAACACAGCTCCCTCTGGTTCAGTGTCTAACCTGCACCCAAACCAACAGAAAGTCAATATACAGGGCTGAAATTCTGCAAGTGTACGGACACATCATAAATGTTCATCTATCTGTGATGAGAGAACAGATAATACACACTGGTATCTGCCCACAGGTCCTGACACAGGCTCCTGGTGAAACCCTCAGAAAGTCCTGGGGGCGGGAGCATTACCTATTCTACTGAGGCAACTCTGGGTGGGCTCCTAGGGGGACTGTCACCAGAGAGACCAAGCCAAGATTAGAGGCTTGGAATTCTCAGCTGTGCTCTCCTCTTCTCTTTAGCAAAAAGGGCTCAAAATGGAGTGAATGATCACTCAGGTCTATGTGGTAAAGCCTCCAAAAAGCCCCAAAGATGCAGGATCCAGAGCTTCCAGGTGGGCAAGCACACCCACATCCTGGGCGGGTGAGTGAGTGAAACTCACCCAGTTGTGTGTGATGCTTTGTGACCCCATGGACTATACAGCCCATGGAATTCTCCAGGCCAGAATACTGGAGTGGGTAGCCTTTCCCTTATCCAGGGGATCTTCGCAGCCCAGAGATCAAACTCAGGTCTCCCACATTGCAGGTAGATTCTTTACCAGCTCCACAGGGACAGAATTCCTGTACTCGAGAACCCCAGATCTCACCCTCTTTATCTCTTCATGTGCCTGCTCACCTGTTCCTTTATCACACCCCTTAGTAATATGGTAAATCTGTTTTTCTGAGCGCTATGAGTCATTCCAGCAAACTAATGGAACCCAAAGAGGAGGTCATGGAGCCTACATCCAGTTGGTCAGGAGCAAAGGTGACAACGTGGACTTTCAATTGCAGTCTGAAAGGTGGGGGGCAGTCTTGTGGGGCTGAGCCCTCCACCTGTGGGCTCTGCGCTCTCTCCAGGTGGACAGTGTCAAACGGAGTCAAATTGTAGGACACCCAGCTGGTATCGGGGAGAACTGCTTGTTGTGGGGAAAACCCCACATAGGAGGCGACCAGACGTTTCAGGAGTGTTCAGTATGGCAGTCCTTTGAGAGGAAAAGGGACTGACAGAGGGAGGGCTGCAGGGTTTCCTACACACCCATTAACTTTTTCCTAACCCTGAGTTTGGAAACATTTAATATAGTGTTCTTAAAGACAGAGAAGCAGGGCAAAGACTAATAGAGTTTTGCCAAGAAAATGCACTGGTCATAGCAAACACCCTCTTCCAACAACATAAGAGAAGACTCTACACATGGACATCACCAGATGGTCAACACCGCAATCAGATCGATTATATTCTTTGCAGCCAAAGATGGAGAAGCTCTATACAGTCAACAAAAACAAGACCAGGAGCTGACTGTGGCTCAGATCATGAACTCCTTATTACCAAATTCAGACTTAAATTGAAGAAAGTAGGGAAAACCACTAGACCATTCAGGTATGACCTAAATCAAATAACTTATGATTATACAGTGGAAGTGAGAAATAGATTTAAGGGCCTAGATCTGATAGAGTGCTTGATGAACTATGGAATGAGGTTCGTGACACTGTACAGGAGACAGGGATCAAAACCATCCCCATGTAAAAGAAATGCAAAAAAGCAAAATGGCTGTCTGGGGAGGCCTTACAAATAGCTGTGAAAAGAAGAGAGGCAAAAGCAAAGGAGAAAAGAAAAGATATAGGCATCTGAATGCAGAGTTCCAAAGAATAGCAAGAAGAGATAAGAAAGCCTTCTTCAGCGATCAATGGAAAGAAACAGAGGAAAACAACAGAATGGGAAAGACTAGAGATCTCTTCAAGAAAATTAGTAATATCAAGGGAACATTTCATGCAAAGATGGGCTCGATAATGGACAGAAATGGTCTGGACCTAACAGAAGCAGAAAATATTAAGAAGAGGCGGCAAGAATACATGGGAGAACTGTACAAAAAGATCTTCATGACCAAGATAATCATGATGATGTGATCACTCATCTAGAGCCAGACATCTTGGAATGTGAAGTCAAGTGGGCCTTAGAAAGCATCACTACGAACAAAGCTAGTGGAGGTGATGGAATTCCAGTTGAGCTGTTTCAAATCCTGAAAGATGATGCTATGAAAGTGCTGCACTCAATATGCCAGCAAATTTGGAAAACTCAGCAGTGGCCACAGGACTGGAAAAGGTCAGTTTTCATTCCAATTCCAAAGAAAGGCAATGCCAAAGAATGCTCAAACTACGGCACAATTGCATTCATCTCACATGCTAGTAAAGAAATGCTCAAAATTCTCCAGCCAGGCTTCAGCAATATGTGAACCGTGAACTTCCTGATGTTCAAGCTGGTTTTAGAAAAGGCAGAGGAACCAGAGATCAAATTGCCAACATCTGCTGGATCATAGAAAAAGCAAGAGAGTTCCAGAAAAACATCTATTTCTGCTTTATTGACTATGCCAAAGCCTTTTACTGTGTGGATCACAGTAAACTGTGGAAAATTCTGAAAGAGATGGGCATACCAGACCACCTGACCTGCCTCTTGAGAAATCTGTATGCAGGTCAGGAAGCAACAGTTAGAACTGGATATGGAACAACAGACTGGTTCCAAATAGGAAAAGGAGTACGTCAAGGCTGTATACTGTCACCCTGCTTATTTAACTTCTATGCAGAGTACATCATGAGAAACGCTGGACTGGAAGAAACACAAGCTGGAATCAAGATTCCTGGGAGAAATATCAATAACCTCAGATATGCAGATGACACCACCCTTATGGCAGGAAGTGAAGAGGAACTAAAAGCCTCTTGATGAAAGTGAAAGAGGAAAGCGAAAAAGTTGGCTTAAAACTCAACATTCATAAAACGAAGATCATGGCATCCGGTCCCATCACTTCATGGGAAATAGATGGGGAAACAGTGGAAACAGTGTCAGACTTTATTTTGGGGGACTCCAAAATCACTGCAGATGGTGACTGCAGCCATGAAATTAAAAGACGCTTACTCCTTGGAAGAAAAGTTATGACCAACCTAGATAGTATATTCAAAAGGAGAGACATTACTTTGCCGACTAAGGTCCGTCTAGTCAAGGCTATGGTTTTTCCTGTGGTCATGTATGGATGTGAGAGTTGGACTGTGAAGAAGGCTGAGCACCGAAGAATTGATGCTTTTGAACTGTGGTGTTGGAGAAGACTCTTGAGAGTCCCTTGGACTGCAAGGAGATTCAACCAGTCCATTCTAAAGGAGATCAGCCCTGGGATTTCTTTGGAAGGAATGATGCTGAAGCTGAAACTCCAGTACTTTGGCCACCTCATGTGAAGAGTTGACTCACTGGAAAAGACTCTGATGCTGGGAGGAATTGGGGGCAGGAGGAGAAGGGGACGACAGAGGATGAGATGGCTGGATGGCATCACTGACTTGATGAATGTGAGTCTGAGTGAACCCTAGGAGATGGTGATGGACAGGGAGGCCTGGTGTGCTGTGACTCCTGGGGTCGCAAAGAGTCAGACACGACTGAGCGACTGAATTGAACTGAAAGATACAGTTACTTTATGTCCATATTTGTTAACAATATCCAAATCCAAGCAAATGACTTCTATGACTGATCATACTTATCTATTAACCAGAGATTGCATCATCATTCAAAAATCAAGAACTTACTTCTGAATGTTAATTGCTTCATGTTGGTACTTATCAAGGTCAAACTGGATTGTTAGGTTTTTGTTTTATGAACTTTCATTTTTAAAAAGCCAAAGAGTTCCACCTAGGAAAAAAAGAGTGTGAGATGGACTGCTGATTAGAAAAAATACCCTGCTTTTTTTCTTGTCCCTGCTTATTTTGTCACTTTGTAGCTTTGAAAGCTGTGATCAGTTACCACAAACTCCTGGTAAAATGAAATGTCTGTAACAACACTTGAAAAAACTGTATCAAATCTGTTGCAAGATATTAAAAATGGCAACATGGCCCTACTTTTCTCAGCATGTAGGATAGAACTCTGAAGAACATGGTTCCAGTAACATGACTACCTAGGCTCACAATTTTAATCAGAATGTAAACTAAAATGTACCATAACTAAATGAGGAAATGTAATCTTTATCTCCCTAATTCACTAGAAGTTTCATGTCAGTGAGTGAAAGTCACTCAGTTGTATACAGACTCTTCGCAATCCCATGGCTATACAGTCCATGGAATTCTCCAGGCCAAAATACTGGAGTGGGAGGCCTTTCCCTTCTCCAGGGCATCTTCCCAACCCAGGAATTGAACCCAGGTCTCCCACATTGTAGGCGGATTCTTTACCAGTTGAGCCACCAGGGAAGTCTCATAAATAACCAAAAAACAAATTTATTGGGGAGTATTCTGAAAAGTATACCAAGGTTTTTGGGGTGCCATTTAAGCTAAAGGTATTTTGTATTTTGTAGCTGAATACCATACTATGTGATTTAGAATAAAACCTCCATAAAGAAGGTAAACATGTAATTTGAGCTATTAATACATCCATCCTCAAGGACAAATGTAATGTTAACAAAGCTCAGACTGAAAAGACAAAACAGGATGCATTAGTTAATAGTTAATGAAAATAAGTACAGTTTTTAAAAGCATTTTTTTCCCTTAATGTCCTTCCAGTGCCAATTATCACCCACCCACCACATCTCCGCCCAAGATTCTGAGAATGTACACTGATCATACTGGTATATTTCAAAACTTACATTTCATGTATGAGAGCTCAGTGATGTGAGAACCATTCTGCCATCCACGGAATCAGCAACTCAGATACCAGGAGTGTGGACCACTCTCTTTATCTGAGCACAGAATGCTAGTTACCTAAGTCATTCATCTGGCCTGTGGTAGAGACCCTTGAAGGGGGCTGGAAAAGGTGACAACAGCTAGCTGCAGCACTGCACCGTTTATAGTCAACAGGACTATATACCTGTCTTTTGTTAAAAAAACAACAACTTATAGTCAAAGCTATGGTTTTTCCAGTAGTCGTGTATGGACGTGAGAGTTGGACCATAAAGAAGGCTGAGTGCCAAAGAATTGCTGCTTTTGAGCTGGAAAAGAGTTCCTTGGACAGCAAGGAAATCAGGGCAGTCAATCCTAAAGGAAATCAACCCTAAAAATTCATTGGAAAGACTGATGTTGAAGCTGAAACTCCAATACTTTGGCCACCTGATTCGAAGAGCCAACTCATTAGAAAAAACCCTGAAGCTGGGAAAGACAGAGCAGGAGGAGTAGCGGATGACAGAGGATGAGATGGTTCGATGGCATCACTGACTCACGGGAGCAAACTCTAGGATATAGTGAAGAATAAGGAAGCCTGGCGTGCTGCAGCCCATGGGGTCACAAAGAGTCGGACACGACTGAGACTGAACCAGAGTCCACGTTTACTGTGTCCTCAAGTCTGCGAAGAGTGTTGCTTTACCTGCTTTTAACAGATGGAAACAGAGGTGCAGGCAGCTTCCCGGGTTCCCCGAACGCAGCAAGTGTCCAGGTACCCTGCTCGGAACCACTGCCCAGGTCACCTACCCGGGGCCCACACCTGCTACCTCCTTCCGGGCCCCAGGTACGCCCCACTCCCTCGGCTCCTCGCCGCCCCATTCGGACACGCGCCTCCTCGCGGAAGGCGCGCCTTCGGCCCAGGCCCGGCGGCCGCTCACCAGGTATTTGCCGTCCGGGGAGAACTTGCAGAGCAGGCTAGAGAGCCTGAACACCTCGGAGAAGTTCATGGCGGCCGCTGCACCCGGGGACCCGCCAAGCCCCGCCGGCCCGGCCAGCCGCAACCGCCCCTCCGCGACCGGAAGTGACGGAAGGGCGGGAAGCGTGCCGCAGCCAGTCAGGGCCCCAGGTGACGCGCGGCATTGTGGGGCTTGTAGTTCGCTACCCCGCCCAACGCGCCAGCCGCGCTTTAAAGGAGACAAGGTGTTTATTCCCACCCGGGATTTCCGCAGGTGCTCGCGTGTGGGAAGTCCCCTCCAACTAGGGTTGCCACATAAAATGCAGAAAGTGCACTACAGCTGAATTTAGATAAACAACGAATCATGTTCTAGGATAAATATGTTCCCCAATACCACGTGACACATATGCTTAAAAACTATCCGTTTGTCTGAAGTTAAAACGTGTCGTCCTATGTATCTGTGTATTTGTATTCATGTATTTGTATAACACATGAATATGAAATATGGTGCATAGTACGCATATTATATTCTATACATAGAGTATGAATAAACATTCGTTTTTCTTCGTTTGTCTTTTGGCTAAGTCCGGCAACATGCTTCCAGCGAGGCCCTCACTTGGCGATTAGGAACTTCTCTGATCCTATCGAGAACGAATCTGGCGCTCGCACCGCGCAGAAACCTCCTGGATCTTGCGCGCCCGCTTGTCCATCACGCGCGCACCTGCGCTCGGACCCGCGAGGAGAACAACACCCAGGCCGGGACCAGAGCACCGCCGCAGCCCGCACGGCAAGGACTGGAGGGAGCTCCTGCGTTGGCGCTGGCTCTGCTGGCCTCGCTCGCCGCCCCGCGCGGGCCTGTCCTCTTGCCCACTAGCGACTCCTGGTCCTCTTCGCCCCCGTGAATCTGCCAGGCCCTGCCGGCACCTCTAGATCGCGCGGACCGGGACACCCGACCTCGCTCTTGCGTCCTGAGATCCGAGATCTGGCCCGGGTCCTACTCGCATCCGCGAGAATCCGGCCTGGTCCTGTGCCCTAGGGAAGCCCCCCTCCAGCTTCCCAGAACAAACAGGTAGGGGATTCGTGCAGGCGTCCTGTTCGGCGGTACCAGCCGTTTTTGTCCCTGGCCAGATCAAACCCTGTGTGTGATTGGTCTTTGGGTACCCCAACCCCCATACCCCGCACCTTGCAAGTAGTAGGTGATCAGTAAAGGTGTGTGGCAGTCAGCCAGATGGGCCAGGTGAGGTGCGGATCCGTGCACCAGCCCTGGCTGCGCGCAGTTCCAGGGCAACTCTGCCGCGCGGTTTCCCGTGGCCTTGAGGCAGGTAAAGTTGAGCACTGGAAGGCAGCGCACAGCAGGTACCCGCTACCTTGAGTAGTTCAAACTCGCCAGCCTGTTGGTTTCTTCAGCCAAGGCCCTAGGACTAGATGGAAGCCCTGAAGACCCCGTCTGCCCTGCGGGGGCGACCGGTCTATGGAGCCCCAGGTGTGGGCGCCCTAGGAAAGTCTTGATCTGAAGCGGGTCTATGCGCGTAGAAATCAATTTCCAGTGCACTACCCACGTGTCGCCGTGGACACCCGCGCATACCGGCGCAGCGCGGAACGAAACCTAGCCCCTGGCTCGCGAGGCGGTGGCGGGGGGAGGGAGCAAGGTGTCGGCTTCGAAACGGGAGTGCTTGTGTTCGGAATTACTCCCCGGGTGCTGTGGGCACATCATCCGCTGGGCCGAAGAAGTCGCGTCCAGAGAGTATTCCCGCAGATCCACAATGCGGACAGGGGCGGGAGCGGGGCTGTGACCTCGGCTGGGTGAGCGATGTAGGTGGCGAGCCCGCCAGGGCGGAGGAGCCCGGATCGTACCACCCGGAAGCGAGCGGCTTCACTTAATCCCAGGTCCTGGGGTTGCGACTTTCGTCTCCCCAACCCCCCGCCCCCGCCGCAGGCCACAGCCAGTGCGCGTACTCCGCAGACCTGGGTGGCCGCGCTCTACGATGCCCAGCCCTTCCCCTGCCCCGTGGATCCTCTGCTCCCGGCGCGGAGGGGTCCCGCGCCCGTGGGGGGCGGAGGACAGGGACCCGGAAGATGCGACGTCCCGGGGACAGGAAGGCGTCGGGCCACGGGGTCCGCACCTCTGCCCCCACGTGCGCGCCCCTAAGCCGGCCGAGAGCCACTGTCCCGTTTCCGCAGCATCAGGGTCCCGGCGCCCGGCCCGCGTCCAATCCGAGGTAGGAGGTCCCGCCGGGACCGGGAGGGGCGACGCGCGCCAAAGGCGGCGGGAAGGAGGCGGGGTAGAGTGCGCCCCAGGACCCCGACTCGGACGCGGCCAGCTGGGGGGCGGAGCGCCGGATGGCAACCTTAGCCCCAGCCTGGCGCTGTTGCCCCTTGCTCCTCTTGCCAACGGCTGAGCGGCCCGCGCTGCCTTCCCGCCGGCCGGCTGCGGAAGGCGCTAACGCCGGCGGCCACCCCTCCCCGCGGCGCCTCCCTCCCCGCGCCCATATAACCCGCCTTGGCGGCCGGAGCCCGCCCTGCCTCCGCGCCCGCGCCCGCCAGGCCGCACCCGCCTCTCGTCCCACGCCCGCCCTGCGCGCACGAAGGGGTTACGCGGCGAAGCCCGGGCTAGCGCCAGGCGATTCCCGGGGCTCCGACGGCACCAGGTAGGCAGCACGGGGACCTGGCGCAAGGGGCCTGGGCGTGTTTCGGCTCCGTCGGCGGGGCCTGAGTTCATAGCAGCGGGCGCATGGGCTCGCGGCTCCGAAGCTGGGAGTTGGTGAGAAGAGACCCTGTGCACGAACTCGAGAAAGGCTGACCTGGGGTCTCCCTCGAGTACGAACAGCTACTGACACGGGGCGCGGTGAGGCGGCAGGGAGCCAGAGTCCAGCCGGGGAGGAGATGTGGGGTCCTGCCCCCAGCGTGGCGGCCTTTGGGGCCAGGATCAGCCTGGCTGCGATTCCCAGAGGGCCTGCCTCAAGTTAACCCCTCTCCACCTCAGCTTCAAGGGGAGGTGGGGAGTGCGACCCCCGAAGAGGGTGGCTGAGGGGGTGCAGGTGCCGGTAGCTGACAAGCCCCTCCCCGCCGGGCCCCAGTCCGTCAGCACGTTAGAGGGCTATTAGCAATCTGGAGGCGTTAGCCACCCCTACCCCGCAAGTCCGAGGTCTTCCCTGGACCAAGGGAACTGGGCATAGCCCTAAGCTGGTCCCAGGGGTGGGTGATTTACCAAGGGACCAGGTTCCACAGTGGCATCTCTGGGGGACCTGAGTTGGCTGGAGTACCCACCTGTTTTCTGAATCTGTTCCAAACAGGGAAAAGAGAGGTCAGAATTAGGCCCTGGGCCGGCCTGGCCAGAGATCACAGGGGGTCTTTCCAGGGGTCTTTCCAGGACCCCTTCTCTCCTAGGCCTCCTTGCTTTGCAGTCACCGTCCTTTTAGGCCTTAGACTGGGGTGGGGGGCGGGATGGGGGGGGCTATTATCACCTTCTTGTTCAGTCACTCAGACTCTGAGACCCCTTGGGTTACAGCTTGTATTTTCCTTTGGTCCCTAAGCGGCTTTGCACAAAGTATACACGTGTCTGCATAAATAAATGGGTGATGGGTAAACCACTATGAACCAGCAAGGGGCCGGAGAAACAGTACACCGTTCACTTCTGACCAGAGGTCATTTGGTTCAAGTATACTGTGGCCTGCTTATTGAATGCTGTATATTTGGGAGCCTTGGCACAATTGTTTTCTTCTGTTTTTGTTTTTGTTTTTTTCTTCTGTCATTGTTACTGTTTGTTTCACCTTAATAATTACCTTTGGGGGAAAATGCACTGTTTACTGGAAGTCTAGCCCTCATCTTTTGACTTACTCAGTAAGTTAAAAATGAATTTTATCAAGAACGAAAAGTCAAAGTATTTACCATTTTGCAACATATGAATGTGTGGATCATGCATGTGATTTTTATAAATAAGATAAAAGTTGGGCTAGTACCAAAAGCTGCCAGGGTGTCAGTGGGGTGCCACCAGGAGAATGGCCACAGAAAGCTTAGCCGGATTTCAAAGTCCTACTGAGGTTCTGGGGGACAGGGTGTTGTTTTTAGTCTCCAAGTTGTGTCCGACTCTCTGTGACCCCACGCACTGCAGCCCTCCAGATTTCCCTGTCCTTTACTATCTGCCAGAATTGGCTGGGAAAACAGGAGAACAGGGTAGCTGTCTACGAATTCAACCTCCAAGGACAGCCCCATGGAAGGGCCAGCCTGGTGCAATGGTTAATCGGGTAGGTGTGGAGGTTAAAACATGAGGGTTCAAATCCCCTCTCCGCCACTTACTTGTCACAGACCTCCAGTGAGTTACCCAACCATTTGGAGCCTCAGTTTACCCGTCTATAAAGAAAGACAATAATGGCCTCTGTCCCAGAGGGTTGGAGGAAGAGTAACCAAGATGCCATATCTAAGTGCTTAGAATGACGCCTGCTACCCACAAGTGGGCCCCAAAGTGCTGGCTGCTGATGCTGCTCCAGAGGCCCTTGGTAGGGTAGGGGACATAGTTCTCTGGTAGCCAACAGGTCTCCCCTTGGGAGTGGGGGAACGGCTGGCAGTGAGGCAGGAATCTGCCTGTGTTTTGGATGGAAGCTGCCAGTCTCTGTCGGGGGTACTGGAGCAAGGATGCCTCCCTGAGTAGTTATTTGTAGAGAACTTGGGAACTGGACCTGGGGAAGGTCCTGCCTGTGGCCAAGGATGACATTCACCCGGAGATTCTGACACCTTAAAGGGAAATCATCGGTGGGTGAAAGGAAGCTTCATGTTCATTCAGCCAGGAGACTGCTTCTGGACAACAAATTCAAGGGGAGTTTGTCCTCTAAAGGCTTGTATAAAAGACATTGAGGATACACACAATGAACTTCGGGTTTGCAAAAAGATAAAACAGAAACTTTCTTCAGTTGTGCATTTCTTCTACCCAGACCCCATAAAAGGGAAGGGCATGCCTTTATTTTCCAATTTGGACATTTCCGTGGGAGTGCTGAGTCAGTGTTTAAAATTACTCATTTTCTGATGATTTAGCTTTATACAGCAAAAAATGAAAAAAAAAAAACTGAGAGAAGTGTTTGAGCAAGTCCTAGTTCCCTTGGCCCCTGACCATGCTTCTGTTTGGATGCTGAAAGCTTTATTATTATGAGAACTGTGCCCCCAGAGCACTGTGTGCCGGTTGTGCCAGTTTACCCATGCAAGCTGCTATAATGTGTTTCTGTGCCCTACCCAGTTGTCTGGAACCGCTGCTGCTGCTGCTAAGTCGCTTCAGTCGTGTCCAACTCTGTGCGACCCCATAAACGGCAGCCCACCAGGCTCCTACTTCCCCGGGATTCTCCAGGCAAGAACACTGGAGTGGGCTGCCATTTCCTTCTCCAATGCGGGAAAGTGAAGTCGCTCAGTTGTGTCCGACTCTTCACCACCCCATGGACTGTAGCCTACCAGGCTCCTCTGTCCATGGGATTTCCCGGGCAAGAGTACTGGAGTGGGTTGCCATTGCCTTCTTCGTGTCTGGAACTAGCAGCATCCATTTGTGCGTAGCCAAAATATATATACAAGCCACCTGATGCAAAGAGCTGACTCGTTTGAAAAGACCCTGATGCTGGGAAAGATTGAAGACAGGAGGGAGAAGGGGACGACAGAGGATGAGATAGATGGATGGCATCACCGACTCAATGGACATGAGTTTGAGTAAACTCAGAGTTGGTGATGGACAGGAGAGGCTTGGAGTGCTGCAGTCCATGGGGTCGCAAAGAGTCGGACACGACTAAGCGACTGAATTGAACTGAAAATATACAATATCTTTTTTTTTTCTTTATGTTTGCCTTCTTAAGTAGGTTACATAGGACTCCTGGAAAACACTTTCTGACTGTGTTATGCAGAGGAAAATTGATTTTTTTCTACACAAAAAAAAGCTCCCTCTACTCATCGGGGCTTGAGTTAAAGACACTTTCCCTGCAGCCGGCTCTGAGAGTCTGCACGAGTGGGCGGGCATTGACTTTTCATCTGCATCCCCTGCTTCCTGTCTGGTCTCAGGCTGGTATTCCTTTGCAGACCAGACATTCACTCCTCAAAAGTATTTTCTTTTCCTAGAGATCCTCCCTCAAATCAGAGACCCAAAGAGAGCAAAAATTCCTAAAGGAATCACTGATATTTTCATTGTATGTGGCAGCTGCTGTGGAAATCTCAAAATTTCGTTTGTTCTTGTCACTGAGTTGAAATAGTCGTCAGACCTGCTACCTGAAGCCCCATAATCACCATATCACAAATTGGCTTTTATCTTATTTTGGCCAAGCCATGCAGCTTGTGGAATCTTGATTTCCCCAACCAGGGATTGAACCGGTGTTGTCAGTGAAAGTGCGGGTTCTTAACCATTGGACAGCCGGGGAATGTCCCTAATTATGCTTTTAAATATCATCCTAACTGTGTTAGCGTCCTGGGGCACTAGCAGACAATCAAGAACAAGGGGGCTGAAAACAAACGAAAAGGACTTATTCTTTCATGGGCTGGAGTTCAAAAGTCTAAAATAGAGGTGTGGGCAGAGCTGGTTTCCTCTGGAGGCTCTGAGGGAGAGCGCGTCTGTGTCTTACCCGTCAGCCCTAATCTTCCTGGACTTCTACACACATCACCCCAATCCCTGCCTCTGGGTTCACTCGGCCTCTCCTCTGTGTCTCCCCTTTTTTGTCTCTTATAAGGATGCTTGTCATTGGATTTAGAACCATAGCAATCCGGGAGAGCCCATCCTGAGATCTTTATCTTACGTATCTACAAAGGGGAGGGGGTGCCATTGAATCCACTAGAATAATCGTAATTCAATATAGCTAGTTTCGTTTGTAATTTTTTGCTTGCCCATACTGCACACACGACCTCTGGAACCCCCAGGGCCCAGGGGTCCAATCTGGGCCACGGCAGTGGAAGCACTGAGTTCTTACCACTGGGCCACCAGTGAACTCCCTGAAATATGTTTCTAAGAAGCGTTCCTCAGCCTTTGGGCTGCCAGGGGCCAGGACGTAAAGGTGAAGAAACTTCTTCTAACCCACACCCCCTCTGTGCTGAAAGAGGAACCAGACACCCCTCCCCCGAGTCTGTCCCAGGGCAGCCAAAGGTGCAGCGAGCCACTCCTCCAGCCTTTGGGGAGTTCTTCCCACCACCGTCCCCCCACCCCACCCAAGACTACATGGGCCATCACAGCCCCCAGAGGTGGGAGAGAGAACAGGCACACCGAGCGGCTTTGGGCCACCGGTGCCAAAGAGGGGCTTAGAGGTGGGCAGGCATCAACCTGGGAGAGTCAGGGAAGGAGCGGCGGCACCTCCGAGGGAACTGGACCAGGAGAGAGACCAGGCAGCAGGGAGGGCACTGCGGGAGCTTGGAGAGAGGAGACGGGGCCTCCCTGAGGGCAGGTCTAGAGCCATGGAGTGGACATTTCGGGCAGCTCTAGAGGGTCGGTGGCAGCGACACTCTGGCCCTTGGGTTTAGGAATCTGGTCCCCGCAAAGAGTGAGCCCCAGGGGGCCAGAGAGGCGGGGGCACTGGAGTGAGGACCGCGCTCCAGCCCCGCCCAGTGCTTCTGTCCTCCCACCCGTGATTTCGGGCAAGGGTGAGTTATAACCCTGACAGTAGACATTCATAGTGCCCCCTGCAATTGTACGTGCCTATGGGCGTTTACCACACTTGTAGGTGGGCACAGAAGCCAAAAACCTCAAGTGATTAAATCAGATGCAGGTGTTATCTGGCCACCCATGCCTGGCACACCTCGGGCACCGAGGTACAACGGGCAGAGCCCTGGGCTGGTAGTCCAGACAGTAGTCCAGAGCAGACCTGGCTCCTCCATGACCTTGGACTAGTCCTCAGGCTTTTCACCCATGGGCGGGGGACACCCACCTGCCCACCTGCCTCCTCGTTGTTGGAACTGGAGCCAGGGCTCCCCTGAGTGGCCCACGGGAACACACCTGAGAGCCCCAGAGGGCAGACTCAAGGCGCCCAGGAAGACTGGTTCAGCCCCCTCCCTGCCCCATCAGACAAGTCTGCCTCCCACCAGCCAGGGTTTGGGGGCCTGGGCATCAGGGCTGGGCTGGGTGCCCAGGGGTCCCTCCTTTGTGGTCCTACTCAGGGTGGCTGCATGTAGAAGGGACCAGTCCCTGGTGAGCCCCGCCCAGTGCCAGCCGGCAAAGCATTCCCTGAGGCCCTGGGAGCCTGTGAGCAGGGGCGGGCGCTCCTAATTGCTCACCTGCCGCTCCAAGGTGCCAGGCCCGGGAGGCAGGCATCTGGGGAAGCCTCTGGCTAATTGGGCAGGCGGCTTCTCCTGGGGCAGGGATGGACTGGGTCCTTCAGAGCAGGCAGCGAAGATGCCTCTCCCCCTCCCCCTGACTTCCTGGGCTCTTTTCTCCGTTGGGGCTGAGAAGTGAGAAAGATCCAAGGGCCTCTCTTGGCAGCCTTGGGCCTCCAGGCTTGCTTACGTGGTGCCCACCTGCCAGACAGAGGCCGCTTTTGTGTCCATCCAGCATACACACCGGGCTCTGGGGGATGGGCCAGAGTGGGGACCAGGAGGGCAGCCTGGGGCCCAGTGTGGGTCCTGCCATCCTGCACGGTGACGGAGGGCGGCTTTTGGGAGGGGTGCACCTTGAGGAGTCTCTGCAGAGCCGTTGGGGCTACAGGAGGGGAGGCTATGCTTCCCTGTGCTTCGTGTGTGTGCGGGCGCGTGAGCGCACGCGCTGAGTTTCTCAGTTGTATCCCACAATTTTCGACCCTGTGGACTGTAGCTCACCAGGCTCCTCTGTCCAGGGAATTCTCCACCCACGAATAGGGAGTGGGTTGCCATTTCTGTCTCCAGGGGATCTTCCCGACCCAGGGATCAAATCCTCGTCTCTGCCAGGCAGGATACAAATGAACAGATCAGATCACCCCCTCCACACCTGATGGTCCTGCATTTAGGGTCTTCGATCATTTGCATTATGCGCAATGCAAATTTAGCACAATTCCCCAAAAGACAGTGGGAGGGCAGATCATCATTAGTATGCAGATCGAAAGGGGATCCCCTCGGTGTTTTCTGTGATCTGCAAAACCGACTGATTAGAGGCCCCTCTGCTTTTACTCACCTCTGTTTCCCCACCCTGCCCCCCCCCCCTCTCTCAACCAACAAAACCCCGGTAATTAGGAGACGCTCTTTTTTTTTTTTTTTTCCTCACGGAGCCAGACAAGCTGCAACTTGCTCCAGGCTTCTTAGCTTCTGATCAGGGGTGCTCCTTGCCTAATTACTTGGCAGTAATGAGCGAGGAGGACGCAGGTTGTCAAAGTCCCCCAGCTTTTAGAAGGAAGCTGCAAATTAAAAATGAGGTATTGGTAAACAAGATGCTAATTGGATTAATGTGAAAGTAATGAATTCTGATAAAAAGTAGTCCAAATAGACCATTGGAAGATTGAGGTCACTGTGATGCCAAGAGCACTGCCTGGTCGTCATCTGGTCCATATGATGTTTGAAAGAATTAGGATGCTAGGAAGCGTCTGCTCTCGCAGTGGAGTGTGCAGATGAAGGAAAGCAGAAGAAAGAGCCCCATGTGAGCAGAGCGTGGGGAAGCTGCAGAGCCGTCCTAAGCTATCTTTTCGGAGTCTGGGGAGTCTCTGGCCAGACAGGGTCATGTAAAGTGGTCAACAGAACCTCAAGTTGCTGACTTCCTCTTTTCTCTGCTCTGCTGTCACTAAGCCTTGGTCCGTTCTGTTTCTCTCCTCCTGATAAATCTACTAGGGTGCCAGCTGCTGCGCCCGGACGGGAGCCGGGACTGGGATGGGCAGGGCTGGGAGAGGCTGGCTTGGCCCTGCCGGAACCTTCTTGAACCTTTTGAAATTTGTGCTACTCAGTAGCGTTTCATTGACAAAAAAAAAAAAATCCACGGAGGTAAAAAGTGACGAAAGTCATGGTGAGGGTATCAGCTAGCCCAGATCTGCTGTGTGAAGGTTGGTTTTGGTTGATGAGTGGAAAAATACCTTCCCCATATAAGGAGAGAAAATGGGGCTTCCCAGGTGGCGCTAGTGGTAAAGAACCTGCCTGCCAGTGTAGGTTAGACATAACGGTAACAGACGCAGGTTTGATCTCTGCTGGGTCGAGAAGATCCCCTGGAGGAGGAAATGGCAACCTACTCCAGTATTCTTGCCTGGAGAATCCCACAGACAGAGGAGCCGGGCGGGTTGCAGTCCATGGGGTCACAAAGAGTCAGACATGACTGAGTGGCTAACACAAGGAGGGAACATGAGGATGTGGCCAGTTCAGCCCTGTGGTCCCAGGGAGGGACCCTTTCCTGACCCCCTTATCTGGGCACCTCTGGGTATAACCGGGCCGTGGGGATAATCAAGCCGTTGCGACTGCTCTAACTGTATGGTCCAAACTAATCCTGAGCCCTGATATTTCAGAATTCAGATTAATTTTTTTCTTTTGCCTTCCCTGATAACTCAGTTGGTAAAGAATCCACCAACAATGTGGGAGACCGGGGTTCAGTCTCTGGTTGGGAAGATCCCCTGGAGAAGGGAAAGGCTACCCACTCCAGTATCCTGGCCTGGAGAATTCCATGGACTGTATAGTCCACGGGGACGGAAAGAACTGGACATGACTGAGCAACTTTCACTTTCGCTTTTTCATTATAGAAAAGTAGCATAGTGTCTGGATCATCTGTATTATGATACCACCAAGAGGTCTGATGGGAGCACCCATGTTTCTGCAATGACACACATGGATGTTTATCCTAAACATCAACAAAGACCATGGGGAGTCTCCTGTCTATCCACCCAGTGGTGTCAGCCCCAGAAGTAAGGAAAGGCTTTCAGTTTTCTGAGTTTTTGGACCTCAAAGTTCAGAAAAGGAATGTGGAGTGGCTTAAATCAGTATTCCACAGGGTGTCTAACTCTTTATCCATCCATCCACCCATCACTTGTCATTCATTCGTGAGCACCCACAGTTTCCAGGCTCACAGCCTTGCCTCCCAGTGATATCAGCCTAAAACCAAAATGACCACTCCTCGGAGACCAGGCACCAGGAGGGGCAGCAAATACGCAGGGGCTTGCCGGAGCCCAAGCTTCCCCCTCCTGAGGGTCCTGGGCGCAAGCCATGACTCAGAGCTTCCTTTATTTAAAGACGTGGGTGGGGGAGAGGTCTTGACCACCAGGGGCAGAATGGGCTGTGCCCAGAACTGAGACAGCAGGCCCTCTGGGCAGCTTTGGGGCACCTGCTCCTCCAAGCTGTCTCACCGGCATTTGGAAACTAACACTGTGCTGGGGTGGGCGGGTGGGGAGGAGTTGGGAGAAGGTTTCAGGACACACAGCAGGTGGGTCAGGAGTTTGGTTCAACTCCTGGAGTCTCCTGAATCTGATGGTGGTGGTTCAGCCCCGAAGAACAAGCGCATCCCAGGAAACCTGGCACAGGCTTTGCCCAGGACGCGTCTGAAATGGGTGGTTTAGTCAGAGGTTCATCTGCTGTTGGTTCTAGGCCCAGCTCTGCTGTGTGACGTTCCTTAGTCTCACTGTGCCTCCGTATCCTCACCTGCAGAATGGAGACAGTAGTTGCTCTCCAGGGCTGGCAAGATGACTAATGATCCTTGTTTGTAAAGTGCCTTTTCCAGTGCCCAGTGCCCAAGGAGTCACATGTCGGGTATGGCAGTGAGGGTTCACGGGGATCTGGCTACTGTCTGTTGACTTTCTGACACGCTTTTGGGAATGCACCCTGAACGAGCAGGGGCTCCTGGGAAACGCTAGAACTGGAGGAAGGATCTCTAACAGTGGGAGGTGCGATGGTGCGGGGTGGCCTTGAACACGCCTCTGCTGCCTCCTCCCCAACCACACAGTTGCTGCCCCAGCAGGAAGCAGGGGTTTCTCTTTGTTTCTTTCTCTCTCTCTCTCTGCACTAGGTCTTAGTTTCAGCATGTGGGATCTAGTTCCCTGACCAGAGATTGAACCCAGGACACCTACATTGGAAAAGACTCTGCTGCTGGGAAAGATTGAAGGCAGAAGGAGATGGGGTTGACAGAGGATGAGATGGTTGGACAGCTTCACCGGCTCGGTGGATATGAGTTTGAGCAAACTCATAGGAGTTGCAGAAGGTGAAGGGAGATGGTGAAGGACAGGGAAGCCTGGCGTGCTGCAGTCTGCTGAGCGACTCAACAGCAACCCCTATACTGGGAGCTCAGAATCTTTGCCACTGGACCCCCAGGGAAGTCCAGAGGTTTCTGTCTAAAGATGCAGGGCTGTTTTAGCTGACCCCCATATAGGGCCCCCAAGATGTGTCTTGGAATAAAGGGCATTTACAGAAGGCAGAAGAATGTCTCCCCAAAGCATCCATGTCCTGGTCCCTAGAACTTGTGACTTATTTCACAGGAAGAGGGACATGATTAAATCAAGGACTAGAGGCGGGCAGTATCTACCCCTGGGGTATCTGGGGTATCAGTGTCATCACAAAGGTCCCTCTAAGGGGAAGGCGGGTGGGTCAAAGCAAGATGGAGGAAGAGGGTGGAGGGAGGAGTTTCAGGATGGAGGAGGGGAGGGGCCAGGAGCCAAGGGATGTAGGCAGCTTCTAGAAGCTGAAGAAAGAAAGGAACAGACATTGTCCTGGAGCCTCCAGAAGAAACACCTTGATTTCAGGCTCCCAGGACTCTTCCTGATGCCCAGGACTGCGAGGGAATAACAGAGGGCCTGTGGTCGTCAGTTCTGGCTGCAATAGGGGAGTGAGGCAAGCTCACACCTCAAGGGCCCCGCTCTCTGCTCCCCTCTCCATAGAGATAACCAGAGGCCTTGTCCCGACTTCACACCTGGGCCTCCCGGGCTGACCTGGGCTCCGGCCTCAGCAAGGAGGGCTTTTCTGATAGTGTCTCCTGAGGGGAGAAGGGGCCCAGGATGCTCATTGAGTGCCCCACCCAGAGCTGGTGGCTGTTGGCCCTTTGTGCCAACTGCTCTTTAGCCAGAGTTCCAGCTGTGACCACCACTCAAGGGTCAGCCACCCATCCTTTGTCTCTGACTTCCTTGTTCCTGCTGAGGAAGACAGGGTTTGTCACCCAAGAGCCTGGGGCTGTGGATCCACTCTCCCAGTTCTAAGGCTGGGGCCCAATCCTTCTGGAGCTCAGGACTCTCCTGTCTCCACAGGGAAGGAGAGGCGGCCGTCAGGAGGTCACACACAGGAGCCCAGGGTGGTGGCATCACCTGTTTCTCTTAAGCATGGGCAGCAGGGGTCCTTCCCAGAATTGCATGGCTTCCCTGAGGACGTGCCCACTGCAGCCATCAGCTGGCAGAAGGTGGCCTGGCAGAGCCCAGAATCAGGGCATGGGGAGCCCTCAGCATCACTCTGGCTTCTTTGCCTCTTTTACAAGGACTAGGAAACACCTGCCTCGCACCTCCACTCGCTGTTGTTTTGTAACATGTGTCTGTGTGTGAACATGTGTGTCTGTGTCTGTGTGCATGTGTCTGTGTGCATGTGCCTGAGCACATGTGTGTGTCTGTGTGCACATGCATGCATGTGTGTACACATGTCTATGTGTGAATGGTGCATGTGTCTCTGTGTACAAGTGTGCACACGTGTGTGTGTCCATGCTTGCATGGGTATCTGTGTGTGTGCATGTGTCTGTGTGTGACGTCCCTGAAGGGCGAGGACTTTGGCTCCCAGGACTGTGTTGTCTTCAGTCACCTTTCTCTCCAGCCAGGGGCTGCTATTCTGTAAAGCGCCTCTCACCCCAGGGATTCCTCCTCAGACTTACTGCCATGCTAATGTCTGTCCCCGGGGCCCTGACAAATGCGGAGATCTCTGCAATGACATTTCCCAAGCTTGTGTTGTGTGAAACTGTATCAGTCTCCTAGGCTGCTGTAAACAAATTGCTACAAATTCAGCCACTTAAGATGTGCGTCTCTTTTCCTACAAGTTCTGGAGGTTAGATGGCTGAGGTCAGTCTTACTGGCCTAAAGTCCAGACACTGGCAGGGCTGATTTCTTCTGGCGGCTCCAGGGGGAGAACCTGTTTCTTGCCTTTTCGGGCTTCTAGAGGCGCCTACGCTCCTTGGGGCGCTGCCCCGGCCTCCCTCTGCAAAGCCACATCCAGGCACCTTCCCTCCACCCCGACCTCCTCCCTTCCTGTGAGGACCCTTGTTGTTACACTGGGTCCACCGAGATATCCTAGGGCTGCCACCTCCAAGTCCTTAATCACACTTGCAATGTCCCTCTGGCAATGTCTACCAGGAGCTGGGCTGGGCTTTCTGTGCTGCTGACTGCGGTGGGGCAGGGAAGGGACAGTGTGTGGATACAGATTAATGTCCCCAATCTGTGTCCTCCTCAAAGTCCTTCTGACCAGCAGTTAAAAATTGGACCTGGAAATTCAGAATGTGGTACTGTGGCCGCATATTACATTGAATTATCTGAATTTATCCTCTGTGTGTGTGTGTGTGTGTGTGTGTTTGTGTGTGTGCCTGTACGTGCACATGTGTTTTGGTAGGACAGAAAGAGCTGAATATCAGCAGTTTTGAAATAGGTGTTGAAATAGGTGGATCCTTATCAGTTAGAAGCACCTGCTGCTCTATTAAGGGCTTCCTTGGTAGCTCATATGATAAACAGTCCGCCTGCAGTGCAAGAGACCCAGGTTCAATCCCTGGGTCAGGAAGATCCCCTGGAGAAGGAAATGGCAACCCACTCCAGAATTCTTGCCTGGAAAATCCCATGGAAGTGTTGTAGGAAGTGGGGAGGCCCCCCTTCAGGGCCCCACGAGTGGGCTCTTGTCTAACACTCAGAAAAGAATTTTCCGAGGAGACACATGTGCTGACAAACCAAGAGATTTTACTGGGAAAGGGCACCCCGGTGGAGAGCAGTTGGGTAAGGGAACCCAGGAGAACAGCTCTGCCGCGTGGCTCGCAGTCTCGGGTTTTATGGTGCAGGGATTCATTTCTGGGTTGTCTTTGGCCAATCACTCTAATTCAGAGTCTTTCCTGGTGGCACACGCATCGCTCAGCCAAGATGGATGCTAGCAAGAGGGATTCTGGGAAGTGGATGAACACGTGGTGTCTCCTTACGACCTTTCCCGAACTCTTCTTGTTAGTGGTGGCTTACTAGTTCTGTATTCCTTACCAGGATCTCCTGTCATGTGAATGGTTACTACAGAGCCTGGCCAGGGACAGTCAGCGTGCTCCCCTAACAGAAGGAGGAGCCTGGTGGGCTGCAGTCCATGGGATCGCAAAGAGTAGGACACAACTGAGTGACTGACAGGTGCAACAATCTAATTTGTAGAATAGGCTTTGGCTGAGGGTGGACCGACGTTGAGACCGGAGGACAGATTCATGGGTTCACTGTGCCATTCTCTCTACTTCCGAGTGTGTTTGGAAATTTCGACCAAGAGGAGTAGAAGAAAAACCCACAAGCACAAACACGAGCAGAGCCAGTGCCTCCGATCCTGCTCCCCCGCCCCCAGTTCTGCTTCCCGCCAGGTGGGGCTGTTGGCGGGCCCCTTGCAGAGGGCAATGCGTCCACTAGCGCAGGGGGCACATGCTGGCCACGGGCCCCAAGGCTCCAGGCCACGCTCCGCCCCGTCTGCCCTGAGGCTCCAGGCGGCCACGCTGCTTCCTCGGCTCCAATGTCATCGCCTAGGCGACCGGGACGCTGCCGCCACCGCCGGCCTGCCCAGCCACAAGCTGTGGGCCTCCCAGCTGCCTCCCCTCTGCACAGACCCTCCAGGGCCCAGGCTCCGCCAAGGTAGGCTTGGCTCGGGCTGGCCCTCCTTGTTCAGTTGCTGGTTGGGGCTCTTTGGGGCCACCCCAGGGGGCAGAAGCCCCTTCTCACTAGCTCCCCACCTGGCGCTTAGGAACTGGGTACCCTGGGGGCGGGGGTGGCAGACGGGCCAGTGCAAGGAGCCCATGCCTGTGGTTCCCCTGATGGGGCTCAGCCACTGTTGTGTGGCACTGCTATCTGCCCCCAGGGGGTGGCAGGGAAATATGCATGGCCTGGGCAGTTGGGGGAGGGACAGAAGTCACTCTAGTGCCGCCGCCTCCACCCCTTGGGTCCACCAGGAACTCTCTCCATGTTCTGCCGCAGAGGCCTGGAGTGGCTGCCCAGTCCCGGGCCCAGCTGAATGGCCAGGCTTGTCCTGCTGGGGGCCACCATTCCTCAGCCCCATGCGGCCAGCCCAGAGCCAGTTTCCCCCGTCTCCTCCACCCACCCCGGCTGCCTTCCAGGCATCACAGAGACCCGGGCAGCAGGACTCTGGTTCCTGTGCTGCCTGCTGGGCACTGTGGCCCCACCTGCACTCTAGGGGTGCCTCTGACGTTGCACTCTTGAGTGAAGGGGCTGGGGTGGGGGATTCACCACGATGAAAGCAGAGCATGTGTGTGTGCAGGTGTGTATACATGTGTGCGTGTGCATTGATGGCAGTGGCTCAGTGGTGAAGAATCTGCCTGCAATGCAGGAAATACACGTTCAATCTCTGGGTCGGAAAGATTCCTTGGAGGAGGAAATTGCAACTCACTCTGGTATTCTTGCCTGGACAATTCCATGGATAGAGGAGCCTGGTGGGCTACAATCCATGGGGTCGCAAAGAGTCGGACACAACTGAGCGGCTAAACACACCAAACACAGACGTATGTGTTGATGGTGCTGGTGGGGTGTGTAGGCCCCAGTGGCTGGCTGTCCACCCCACATGCTGCCATCAGGAAGCAGACTCTGAAGCCTGAGTGGAACGAGGAGTGAGGGCTTAACTACAAGACAGCCAATAGCAGATTTACAAATGGCTCTGTGGTCAGACAGGAGCACTGAGTGTGTACCCCAAGATGCCCCAGGAATCCTGCTAGATGCCCCTGTGTAGGTCAGCCCTGCATAGTGGGTGTGATGTCCCCATTCTACAGATGAAAAGACAGAGGCCCGAAACACACACACAACTGGTAGGTGGTTGAAGGCACTCGAGTGCAGTTGGTTGAGGGGCTGAACTCAGAAGTGCATTAGCCCATTGTGGATCAGTGTGGAAGGGGGTCCCAGGACAGGATACATGTCCTCACTCCTTCTGCACCCTCCTGCATTCCCGTGGTCCTTATCCCCACCTTGCTGGACCCAGCCAATCCCTGCCTCTCTGACCACCAGCCTCTAGGTTCACCAAACCCACAATGTGCCCCCGGGTGACCTTCCCCACCAGAATCCCCCCTTCATCCCTCTGAGAGACAAACTCCCTCCTTGTTCTCTGAGTCCCACAGGTGCAGGTTGACGACCCTTCCTGTAACCAAGGCCTCTGGGCCCCCTGTCCCCTCTCCAGCCCGCCTGGCAACTCCCGCCTTCCCTGACCTGATGGGCCATTAGGGCCTGTCCTGGGCTGAGCTCCACCTGCTGGTGCCCCTCCTCCAACCTCAGTCAGCTGGTGAGACCAAAAATGACAACGCACATGGACCTTCATCTCCCCTTGGGCTGACCCCAGGCCTGTCTGTGCCCCTTCAGCGCACCTTTCACACTGTGGGGGAAGGCTGGTTCTCTTGTCTGCCCTTTAAGAGAGGAGGTCCCCTGGAGGGTGGGGCTGCCTGGCGGGAAGGGATTGGGTGGATCCTAACCAGAGTTAGGCTCAAACCCAGCTTCTGAGTGAGTGGGCTTGGGCAAGCAGTCTGCTCTCTGTGCTTCTGTAGGAACATCTGGAAAGTGGGGTGCAGCATTGCCTTGATCTCATGAAGACTGAGATCAAGAAATGCAGAGGCTTGCAGGCTGGGGTTGGCACTGAGGGAGGGCAAATCGTTATCAGGCAGAGACCCCCAGGGCCAGGGGGTGGGATGGGGGCACCTTGGCGATGTGGGGGAGGGAGGCAGGTGGGACAGAAGGGCCGATTACAAGTGTTCCTGGAGTGAGTGAGGCATGGAGGGACCAGTGTTGTGGCACCTTGGATGAGGTCATGTCAGATGTCAGCTAACTTCAGAGACGGAAAGGAGCAGAATTCATGAGTCAGTTGGAGCTCTCGAACTAGATCAGGGCCTCGATGGCTGGGGGCGGCGGGGGTGGCGGGGCGGAGAGCTGAGTGGGGATGGGCAGAGGTAGAAATTAGTGGGGATGGTAGAAATTAGTACATCCTGAGCCCATAGCGAGGATCCCAGGGTGAGAGTCAAGGAGTCTGTGCAGAGTGGGAATGCAGATGAGTGGGTTCCCTTCAAGGAGTGCGGAGGTGCCCAGAGGAGGATGGTCAGCTAGTTTGTGAATGACCATGTGGGGCAGAATTGAAGAGCATGAATGCTCGCTCGGGAAGAGAAGATTCTGGAAGACAGAATCTGGCACGCTGGTGTGTAGAGGTGGGACCCCGGGAGGGGTGGCTTGGAAGAGAAAGACAGAAACAGCAAGAGTGCCTGGCAGACTGGAAGGTGAGAGTGTTGCCAAAAATAGGAGCTGACTGCTCGTCACTCAAAAACCAAAAGGAGGCAAGCCTGGTGCTGAGGAAAGTTTGCTTTTTTTCCAGAGGCTGGCAGCAGAGTTGAGGAGGTGGTGGGCGGACTCATGTCCAAAGGGTAACTCCCTCCCACTGAGTATCGGGGCAAGACCTATTATAGGTGGAGGGAGGGGGCTACATGCGGAAACAGCACTGTCAGCTCTGACAGTCATCTTGAAATTGATCACACAGTGGTCTCATCAGTGTCATTTTGATTGTTTTAAGTACAGTTAGTCTTCAGTTCCAGGGTCAGTTTGTTTCCATTTCTTGAGGCCAGTGCTGTTTTTCTGTTTTGGCACACATCTTAGTTTCCCCTAGGGATTCAGCCCGCGCCCCTTGCAATAAAAGTGCAGAGTCCTAACCACTGGACCGCTGGGGAATTCCCTGAGGCCGATTCTCAGAAGAGTGGCAGCTTATGTCATGGCTACAGTCTGGTCTTCGTGTCATTGACTTCTTCCACCTGGTGGGGGTACAGGGGTGGGGTGCATGAGCCTACATCCGGCCACTGGGGGCCATCAGATGAGGCAGGACTAGGGAGCCTGGCTAAAAGGCTGCTGCACTTATGGGGCAGTGGTGAAGGGATCTGGGCTGGGGTGGCCCCATTGGGGGAGGGCTGATTCCAGATCCATGTGAAGGCACGGTTAGAGGCGGACAGTGGGATGGAGGGCCCACGATCCACCCAGCTGCCATCCACTCCCAGTCACCTCGGCTCTCGTGTGGGCCACGCCATGGCCGAGAGCTCAGATACCTGCTCTGCTTGAAGCATCTCAGCCTCTCCAGCCTAGTAAGGCTCCCAGCCCTGCAGCCACGCCGCCTCCTGGATCCCCTCCCTGTCCTCTCTGCTATCTGAACCTTCCTCACCGACACCCTCACTTCTGCTCCCGCTCTTCTCCCAAGGCCCCCCAACAGGTGGCTGGATGCTGCCACGGAAGCCCCCTTGATGGTGGTGCAATTGGGCTTGGGGTACCATTCCAGCCGCCCTTGACCTGCCCCTTCTTAGACCAAGGACCCCCACCAGTGTGAGGTCATTCCCTCTGCCCCCTGCACTGTGCCTTCTTAGAGAAAACTTCTCCCACCAGTGCCTGTGCCTCTGACACCCCACCACCGCCCACCTACAAACTTGCCTGCCCCCGTTGTCTAGGCTGGGCAGGAACCGAGACTTCTCCATTGGTCCTCTGCCCCTGGGGTCCAGCCTTTGAAGCCCAAGCAGGAATCCATTGCTTGCCTCCAGCGGGTGGGTTGTCCATTACCCTGGGATGGCACATTAGCTTGCTGCTGCCCTGGGGTGCTGGGTCTTATCCATTGCTCTGGAAGCGCCTTGTTTTTAGAGAGACCAGTGAAGGGAGGGCCCTGCAAGCGAACCAGGGACAGGGCAGCGGCCAGACCTGGCCTCTGCCTGGGACCAGGGCAGGTTTTTTCCTCCCTGTCTGCTGCTACCCTAACCCTCAGGACCTACTGGTCCATTACAGCTCTCTCCGGGATCTCGAGCTCCTCGTCCATGCCTGTATCAGAGCCCTGCTGAGTACTCAGGCTATTGCTACGCAGCACAGGAAGCAGGCTCAGAATGGGCAAGACACCTGTGTGGGGTCACACAGCTGCCGAGCAGAGAGGCAGAGCTGGGCTAAGTGGACAGAGGGGGCCGGGGGCCGGGAGTGTGGTAGGCAATGTCAAGCTACAGAGTAGAAAGCCAGGGGACAGGGACCATGTGTCCTGGTCTGACCTGCACATGCTGGGATGGGGAGGAAAACCATGGGCAGGTCAGCGGAGGGGCGGGGGAGGCCCGGATGTGGGTAGGGCCTCGGCGTGGGGGTGAAGAAAGAGGGGTGGGCGAGGGACTTCCCAGTAGCGTGCCGGTGGGGCTATGTGGGTGGGAATGCAGGCTGGGGAGGGAGTTGGGCCTCCTTTGCTCCCCTCCTAGAGAGGCCAGGCTGAGGGCAAGGTCAAGAGTCAGCTGGCTGGGTTGGAGCTGTGACCAGCTGTGTGCCCTAGGGTGAGTGACCTAACCTCGCTGTGCACGTTTCACGTCAGCGCACAGGCCTGCTGGGACATGGCGGGCCTCAGCCATCCTCTAGCATTTCTTTCTTTCTTTGGCTGCAAGAGTTTGTCCACCAGGAAGCTGGTCATGGCAGCCTCTCTGGTGGAGTGGGGGTGGGGGGCAGGTGCCCCTGGGTCCCCAACACTCAGCTTGGCTGAGCACTTCTCCCAGCAGAGGTCTGGGTGACGCCAGAGCCAGGCAGCCCTGGAGGATCTGGTCAGCCATTTCCTTCCAGAAGTTCGTGAGGCTCACGTGGTCAGAGGGCTGCTGCCCAGCTCCTGGCCTCACGTGGGTACTAAGCCAACCGTTAGATTCAAACAGAAACTGCCGGGCAACCTCAGGGTGCTCCAGGCTGGCCTAGGTGCGGAGGGGAGGCCATCCTGCCCCTGGCACCGGCCAAGGGACGGAGGCTGGCAGCAAAAGTAAGAGGGCCGTGGGATGAGAGGTGGCAGGGCTGGGGGATTCCCGGGCCGCTCCCAGGCTCGGCCTCCCCCCGCCTGCCCGGGGCCCCAGCCCAGGAGGGAGAGAGGGCGGCTTAATCGGGCACCTCCAGCTGTTTTCATATTTCACAAGCGCACCCTGCCCCAGGGTGGGGAGGCTAAATTTGTCTCAGCAGCAGCACTGGGCTCCCCCGAGCGGAGCTGAGGAGGGAGCAGGGAGCCACCCCAGGGTGATGGAGCCGCGGCGATGCCCTCCTCCCTGGCCCTGCAGGCCCCGTCTCTCTCCACAGGCCCAGGTGCCACCCTGGCTGGCCCCGGCCGAGGGTCCTGTCCTGTCCTGACTGCACCCCACCCCCTCCTGGGCCAGCAGGGACAGAGGCTGCCCAGCCTCCTGTGGCCACGTGGCCCAGTGCGGGCGGGAGGGGGCAGGCGAAGATGGCCGCTGCCTATGCTCCCTGAGGGCGACACGCTTCCGGCCACCACTCCAGGTGGGACCCCTGTCCTGGCCCCACTGGCCAAGGGCAGCCCCGTTCCGGGGTGGGTGGCTGGGTCTGCAGGGGCCCTTCAGCTCCGAGGGCCCAGGAGCTTGGGCACTGGGTGTCCAGCAGGAATTCTGTTGGGCCGCCGCCCAGGGACAGCGCCATGTCACCACAGGGCCTCCTGCGTGATGGCTACCTGGCCCCTCTGCCCGGGTAGGGGGAACTTGTGGGTGCTGGGACGTTCTGGGGTCCCCTCAAGACAAGCCACAGGGTATTGGAAGGGGCTGGGGAAGGCCCCTGGGGTCCCCTCTTGTGATGGTGTAGGTTTATCTGCCCCTTAAAGTTCAGTCCATCTACATTTATGGAAATAACCGGGGATGGAGCCACAAGAACTGGCATGTGACTGAGGACAGCCAGGATGGATTATTTTGGGGAGGGGACAGGGTAGGGTTCTTCAGGTCTTTTCTCACTAAAGTGACTGGGCCACACCCATCCCCTGAATGCTGTGGGGGAGGGCATGTGCTCCAGTTGTCCCTCCCTGTGCCAAGGCCAAGTGTCCACACCCGCCATAGGCAGGTGGGGGGCCCCTCTATGAATGGGGTGTCCCTTCGGAAGGGTCACAGGGGCCCCAGTTTATGGGCCTTGGTTCTGGAGCCCTGGGCAGGGGCGGGTGGAGGGAGAGGAGAGGAGAAGCCCAAGGTGTTAAAGTCCTGCTCGACCAGTGAGGCTGCTCTCTGGGCTGTACAGGGCTGTTTGTACTCTGCCACCAGCCAGGTGATGGGGGCAGGATAAGGCGCATTCTGATCCGGAGTCAGGGAGGTCAGTGACTTCTTGGAGGAGGCAAGGCCTGGCCTGGCAGGACCAGGGTCGGGTAGGGTGTGGACGGTGGGCCAGGCTGAACGTGGAGGCAGCCCTAGCTGCGGTGCATGGGGACGGGGCTGGGAGCCCAGGGCAGGCTGTCACTTTCGCTGGGATCTTGGAGGATGAGGTCAGAGGGTTGAGCAGAGCTCCTGAAGGAAGAGTCAGCCCCCTAGGGCCTCCAGCTTCCACCAGCCTGGGGCAGAGGGGCTGTGTGCCTGGGGCAAAGCCCTCAGATGTTTTTGGGTGGGGAACAGGGTGGGTTTCTTTGAGTCTTTCCCACCTGGGCTGCAGCAGGACCTTTGGTAGCTTGGGGCATGTTTCTTGGGGCTCTGAGACCTGCCCGGGGGTGGCAGTCACTGCCTGGCAGGGCGATGTGGGAGCCTGGCGGCCCTGGCAGCAGCTGGCTGGCTTCTCCCCCTACAGCACTGGGCCTCTGGCCTGGAACTTTCTCTTCTGGGGGTGCACTGCAGGAAGTGGGGCCACGTCCCCTCCCCCAGGTGGCTCTCAGAGACCTCGGGAGTCCCCAAGTGGAGAAGTTGGTAGGGTGTGGGGCTGTGTCTCCACTCAAGCCTGAGTTGAGGTCTCTGGGCCACCAGCCCCCGCCCCTCAGAATCACAGATATTCGCTGGAAATTCCTTGAGGTGAAGTGGTTTTGGGGGCCACAGCCCAAAGTCGAGGGTGTCTGAGCATTGGGCCAGCTGCCGTGAGAATGGGCTGCACGCTGCCCTTCTCAGGCTGCTGTGACTGCAGCTTCCCTGGGCCGGGTGCTCAGGGATTCCTCGAGTCCAGCCCCGACCCACGCCGCTCCCCACCCTCTCGCGTCCATGTCTCCAGCCTTGAGCAGGACTGGACTCTCGTGACCGGATGCACTTCCTTTCCGGAGCAACTTCATCTTGATGGCAAAGCAGAGCTGCACACCATGCATTTGCGCCCTGTGGCATCATTGCTACCACCTAGGGGATGTCATCGGAAGTTGGTCTCTCCCCCTACATGCGATTTTTAACATAATTTGCAAAAGCAGTTTCCATTGTGAGCACATTTCCAGATTGTGTCGGCGAAATTGGATTCAATTTGCAGGAAGTGGTTTTAGAATTGCTTTCTTTCTCTCACCCCTGTGAACCTTGGCCACCTTGGCCGAAATGCTGCTAGTGGGTAAAGGGAAGAGATCATCCCTGCCCACGGGAGAGGGTGCTGTGCCCATTGAGTCCAGAGGGTCCTGGCGGGGTGGGCAGATGGCCTGAGGCCAGGCATCAGTGTTGTCTCTTCCTCTAGTCCCAGCTCCTGCCTGGGTGGCGGGTGGCCCCCAAAACCTGTAGGTACTAGGTCGGCAGCTCCGTCACACATAGCCCAGTGCGGCCAGCTCTTCTGAGTTTTCCAGGGATGCTGGAGATCTGGGTGCTGTGTGACTTCCTGGGTGGAGTCCCTCCGGATCCTCTGAGTCCAGGCAGGGCAGGTTTCTGGACCCATTTTGCAGATGGTGAATCAGCGTGGCAGTCACCCTCAGAGACTGGAGCTATCCTCAGGATGGCAACCAAAAGGGTCCCCCAGTGGGCCAGGTGGGCCTATGTGATGCTTTCTCTTTCGGCAGAGGGGTCTGTCCCAGAATCTCAGTGAGTGCTGCGGTGCTGGCTAAAAGTGGACATGGAGCCCTGGGTTTGGGGTGTACTAGGGGCAGATGCAGCAGGATATGCTGAAGACAGTGGAGTTTGGTGAGCCTGAACCTCCTCTTCCCTTCAGTAAGGCTGAACTGTCTAATCTGCAGTACTGCTGATGAGGGCTGGGGTGGGACCCCTGCAGCCTCCTGCTTCCCCAGAGGGCTGGGCACCTGCAGGTCTATCCTGAGCCAGAGTTTGCCTGCATGGTGGTGCAGGCGCCTCTGACCCCAGAAGCTTGGGGGTGAAGCAGGAGGTGTGGTTAGGGAAGATGCTGGTTGTGTTGCCCAGGGTGGGGACTCTCTGTCCCACCTCCTGGCTGTTCTTAGAGGGAGGCAGGTGTGTAAGCTCAGAGAGGAGGACTCGGGAGATTCCCAGCACTGATATACTGCCCCAGATGCTGGGCAGAGGGAGTTGCTGAGAACTAGGACTAGGCTTCGGGAGAGAAACTGTCTTAACTTTCACATAACTGGCAGAGTGACATATTCCTGACGTTCTCCGTGCCGATTTCCCCCAACATACTACCCCAGGCTCCTTCTCTGAAGTTCAACATTTCTTTATTGAGGTGAAACTCACATAACATAAAACTAACCCCTTTGCAGTGAGCCATCCAGTGGCGTTTGGCTCATTCACAGGACTGAGCAACCGTCACTCAGTCTGTTTTCAGCAGTCACCCCATCCCCACCCCACCCCACTCCAAACCCGCCCTCAGTCCTTGCAACCACCAAGCTGCCTTCCACCTCTGGGGATTCACCTTCCTAGATGTTTCATGAGACACGTGGCCTCTCACTCAGTGTGAGGTTCTGAGGGCATAGTGATGTAGCTGGTGTGAGAGATCACCCTTTGCACAGAGTGATACTGCCGAGTGTGGACCCACCGGGGCTTCCCAGGTCATGCTAGTGGTACAGAGCCTGCCTGCCAATGCAGCAGACGCAAGAGACGCAGGTTCAGTCCCTGGGTCAGGGAAGACCCCTGGAGAAGGAAATGGCAGCCCACTCCAGTTTTCTTGCCTGATGAATCCCACAGACAGAGGAGCCTGGCGGGCTATGGTCCATGGGGTTGCACAGAGTTGGACACAACTGAAGTGACTTAGCACCATGGGTGGACCTACCAGGATTGGTTTATTCATTCACCTGCTGATGCTCCTGGGGGCTATTTCCACATTTCCGCTGTCGTGGGTGCTGTGACCAGAGACAGGATCTTGCTGTCCACTTGCTGTGTGACGCTAGTCAAGGCACTGTCGTCTCTGGGCTTAGTTGGGCCATTGGCAAAATAGAGGGGATGGGACCAAATGATCTGGGCCAGTTAAGTCTCGAGCTGGCACAGCCTGCCTACACCAAGAGGCCACCCTAACTGATCTCTGCTCACCCAGAAAGGACCACCCATGGTGAGCGGGTGAGGGTGAGTTTCCACCCAGTTTCAGCTTGGCGGCCTGTCCCACGCCTGCTCCAGCCAGCGCATTCTGCTTCCTACCAACTCTACCCTGTTCTGTGTTACCTCATGGCCAACTCCAGGCCTTACTCAGCTGCACTGGGTTTTGGACAGCTTAGCTCAGGAAGGGGGTGACCTCCCGGCACAGGAAGCATGCCAGTGAGTTCTGGCCAGCCCCTTGTAAAAACTGTGGATCATGTACTAAAGGTTTGAGGTGGAGTGGGCAGGAGGCATGACTAAGTTAATTTCCAACTCTGACCACTTGTCATCCCCACACTCTCAGCTGTGCTGTGTGACCTTGGCAGGTCACATAACCTCTCTGAGCCCCGTCTCCTGAGAGAGAATGGAGCCGTCTCCGAGCCTGCTGGGAGTTGATTTGTGGCTAGCACTCTCCAAGCCACTTGTCCTGGCCGCCTTCACTCGGCCCCGCCTTAGACTCCCCCGCCCAGCCCCTCCCAGCTCGTGCCACTGCTCCAGGGACGGTGGCCTGGCACGTGGCAGCCCCAGGAACGTGCCACAGGCCTCCATCAGGGCCCAGTGCCTGGGAACAGACAAAGCAACAGATTGCGGGCCGCACCCTTCCTCCCTCGACGGCTGTGGGCAGGTCCAGGCCTGCCCGCTTGGGTACTGCCAGGCGATGGCCGAGCTGACTCCTGTGGCCCCTTGCCAAGGACCTGGCGGCCAGCCCAGGGAGACGTCACCTGGGCCTGGGTGGGGGCAGTGGCAGAGTGGGCTCTGGTTTCCCTGCCCCCTCCCTCCCTAAAGGTCAGGGATCCCAGGTGTGCCATGGTGACGGGGCTGTTTTGGGTGTGACTGGGACATGGGGACTCTCAGGAGGGGTGCTGCTGGGGACAAAGGCCAGCAGACACGGGGCTGGGGCCCTAAGCCCTTGGCATCTCCTGTGAAGGGAGGCCATTTATGCCATGACCCCTCTCCAGTGACACAGCAGATTCTCCACCTCGGCCTTGGTGTCTGCCTCACCAGGTTGGCATTGCCGTTGCATCCAGGCTGCCAGCAAGGATCCCACCGCAGAGGTGAAAGACCACCCAGCATTGCAGCAGTTGGGCACAGCCAGGCTCCTACCTGGGCCTTGGCTCCAGCCTCAGGTGGGCCCTGCACTTGCCCTTCCTTGAGGGGGACATAGGATCTGATCTATCACTGGCTGCTGGGGCATCAGGAGCCCTGAAACCTGGCTTGAGTCTCCCCTCCAGGCTAAACCTAGAGACACAGTTCATAATAATAATGACCACTCGTGTTCCAGTGTAACTATGATCCAGACACAGCAGAGACTTTATCTTCTTGTTTTGTATTTATTTTTAAATTTAGTTTTTATTGAAGTATGGTTGATCTGTACTTCCCTGATAGCACAGAGGGTAAAGAACCCACCTGCAATGTTGGCAACCTGGGGTCGATCGCTGGGTTGGGAAGATCCCCTTGAGGAGGGCCACTCCGGTTTTCTTGCCTGGAGAATCCCCATGGACAGAGGAGCCTGGTGGGCTGTAGTGCATGGGGTCTCAAAGAGTTGGTCACGACTGAGTGATTAAGCACACAGCACATAGTTGATGTACGATATTGAGTTAATTTCTGCTGTACAGCAGAGTGACTCCGTTATACACATATATACATTCTTTTTATACTCTTTTCTGCTACAGTTTATCACAGAATATTAGTATAGTTCCTGTGCTGTACAGTAGGACCTTGTTGTCCCTATTTTAGATACAATGGTTTACATCTACTAACCCTAAACTCCCCATCCCTTTCCACCTTGGCAATCACATGTCTGCTCTCTATGTGTGTGAGTCTGTTTCTTTTCTCCTGTTTCATTCTTTATTATTATTTTTTATTTGGCTGAGCTGGGTCTTTGTTGCACCATGGGGCTTCTCTAGTTTTTCAGCATGCGAGCTAAGTAGTTGCAGTGTGGACCTAGGTGTGGGCTGTGGGACTTTTGTTCCCCGACCAGGGACTGAACCAGGCCTTCTGCGTTGGGAGCTCGGAGTCTTAACCACCAAGGAAGTCCCCCATGAGTCTGTTTTGTAGATAAATTTATAACTTATACGTGTAACTGATACCCTATGATATTTGTCTTTCTCTTTCTGACTCACTTCAGTTAGTATGATCACCTAGCAGAGAGTTGAAATTAGTGCTCCCAAGGGCCCTGCAGCAGCCCCATGAGGGTGTGCTGTTGTCATCCCTGATTCACAGTTGATGGTTCTGAGAAGGTCTGAGGCCAGGCTGCCCCCACCCCTGGGTCTCGATTTCCACCCCCCAGAAAGGGCAGGATGGAAGGAGTGGTGGGTGGGGGCCTGCACCCAGCCAGGACCCAAGGGTGTCCCCGAGTGGTCGTCATGGGCCCCTCCTACCACTTGTGCTTGAGGACGCTGGCCAAAGGGCTCGGAGGCTCCCTCCCAACCCACCCTCTTGTTCTTTCCTCTCGCAGAGTGAGCTGCCCTCTGCCTGTGCTGGAAGATGTCCCAATCCACCCAGCCCGCCGCCGCCGATGAGGGGGCCACGTTCCAGCACCTGTGGAGCTCTCTGTGAGTGTCGGGCCCTGGGCAGTGGGGAGAGGGCCGGGCAGGAGCTGCTGTCCTGGGCTTCCTCCTGGAGTCGCAGGCTCCACAGTCTGGGCTTCTTCCTCTGACCAGCCCTCCAGAGGGCTCAGGACAGGGAGAGGTCCAGGGGACAAAGCCTGTGGGTGGCCACCTCCCTGACACTCACACCAGCCCTGGAGAGGCTGGTAGGGCAAGGAAGCTGGGGGTTCTGAGAGCTGAGGTTAGGGGAAGGAGCAGAGGGGCAAGGGGAGGTGCAGGCTGTCCTCACGCTCTGGGCCTGGGCGATCTGGGCTCACCGCTCTGCTGCCCGCTCTGTCTCCTTGTGTCTAGGGAGCCGGACAGCACCTGCTTCGACCTTCCCCAGCCGGGCCAGGGAATGAGGAAGTGGCGGGTGGTGCGGAGGCTGGCATGGATGTCTTCCACCTGCCGGGCATGACCACGTCTGTCATGGTGAGTGGGGCTTCCCTCTGCGGGGACTCAGGGGTGGGGGCTGTGAAATGTGAACTGTCTTGGGAGCCTGCAGAACCAGGGGGCAGGCTCGCAGGTGCCGTTTCCTCTGTGCGCTTGTTAGCACATTTCAGGTCACAAAGTAGAAACTGGATCAGCTCATGTAACTGTCAGTTCAGAGGTACGAAGCTTTTCAGGCCTGGCTGGATCCAGGTGTAGTGAGACCTTTGGATATGGCTGGATCTAGGTGTATGAATGAATTCAGGCAAGGCTGGATCCAGGTGTAGAGAGACCTTCAGGCATGGCTGGACCTAGGTGTACAAATGAATTCAGGCATGGCTGGATCCAGGTGTAGAGAGACCTTCAGGCATGGCTGGACCTAGGTGTACAAATGAATTCAGGCATGGCTGGATCCAGGTGCTCAAACAGCTGCCTCTCATTCTCTTGCTTTGCCTCCCCCACGATAGATTTGTTCTTAGGCAGTGTCTCCTCTTATGGTAGAGGCTCCAACAGCAGCACCCTCCCTCTGGGGAAGGACCCTCTTTGCCCAGAATCCAGTGCGCCCATCTCTGAATATGTCATGTGTCTATTCCTGAGCCGTCCCTGTGTCATTGATGACCTGGGTGCCCTGAAGCAGGGTCGGGATGGAGTGGAGTATTGTGGGCTCCCCACCACAGGCACTAACTTATGGGGGAAGAGGCCCCCGAAGGGGATGGAGCTGCTGTTTCCAGAGGAGGGAGGTGGGAGGGGGGTTGCAGGAGCACCCAAGGCCCCGACACCTGCCTGTCTTGCTGTGTCTCAGGCCCGGCCACACTGGGTGGCCCTCTTGGCAGGAGGCAGGGCTGTGGTAGCTGGCCATAGTCCTGCCAGGCATTGGGGTTCCAGGAGGTCAAGGGGCAGGCAGGACACAAGAAAGGTGTGTAAGGACCCCCAGCCCTGGGGAAGCCCAGCAATGCCCCAGAACCCCCCACCCCACAGTCACCTCCTCGGCACAGTGTCTGCTGGACCTGGGGCTGCTGAGCTGTCTGTGGGCTCACTGCCCAGGGCTCCCTCAGGTGGGCACCTATCTCAGGACCTTTGCTAAGAGCATGAGGGAAGCACCTGGCTCTGATCTCAGGTGGCCTCGGACCGCAGCGGATTGAAGCAGGGCTCTGGCTGCTGGCCGGAGACTGAGGTCGGGCTGCGGCAGTGAGGTGCCGAACCCTAACCACTAGGCCGCCAGGGGCCAGTGAGGAGGCCTGGCCCGCCAGCCGCGTGGAAAACGAATTCCCACAAAGAAGAAAGCAGTGAAAGCAGAAAAGTGCTTACTGGGAGGAAAAGGGTACATGTGAGTAGACACATGGGTAGACTCCAAGGGAGAGTGTTGCACACTCACGGGGGTTTGAACCACTTTTATGGGGTGTTTCTTGCGGGTTTCCTGTGGCCAGTCATCATGCTTTACCTGGTCCTGAGTCCATGATTAGGTTATTTCAGGGTGCCCCACGTGTCTGGGGGCTCAGAAGGTCAGGAATCTGCCCATAATGTGGGAAACCCAAGTTTGATCCCTGGGTCAGGAAGATTCCATGGAGGAGGGAATGGCAACCCGCTCCAGTGTTCTTGCCTGGAGAATCCCACAGGCAGAGGAGCCTGGCGGGTTACAGTCCATGGGGTCGCAAAGAATCGGACAGGACTGAGAGATTTTCACTTTCACTTCCTCCCATGTGTGTGTGCACATCTCTTAGCCAAGATGGATTCTAGCGAACAGGTCTGTGGGGGGGTTGATATCACTCACTATGGGGTGAAACCCCTTCCCTTTTTGATCTCCAGGGAGCCTTTCTGAGCATATGTAGTTGGGAACATCTCTTTGACCTCGAGAAAGAGGACTCTGTTGTCTTCTGTGTCTTATCTGGGCAGGGCTCAGCTCTACTGTCTCCTGCTGTCTGTCCTCTGGGGACGAAGCCTAGCTGCTCAGCTTCTGTGCTCAGCTCTGCTCGCTGGGGGCTCCATGGATGGCCGCCGGCCTCACACAGAGCAGCATGAGGGCCTTGGGGCACCAGCAGCAGGCCGAGGGCCAGGGCGCATGAGAGAGGTGGGGCCAGGAGCTCTGGAGGCAGAGCCTGCCCCCTCCCCCAGAGACCCTTCCAGGAGTTGGAGATATCATCCCAGCACACACCCCTTTGAGAATAGTGGGGGTGGGGGGCTCCAGTCAGGGAATGAGCCAGGGTGAAAGGGTAGGGGGAGGAGGAAGGGTCCCTGTTTTCTCTGATGCTGAGCTGGCCCAGGGCCCACTGGCCTGAGTGGGACAAGGGAAGGTACCTGCTCAGACAGTGGCAGCCAGGACGAGTGGGGGTTCAGGGGGCAGCGAGACCCCTGTGACATTCTTGCCTCTGAGGAACCCCTCAGGCTGGACTGGAGGAATCTGTCTGCCCAGCCCAGCCTCCTGTCTTTACTCAGGAGACTGTTGGGGCAGACACAGTTGTATTCCCATTTTACAGGTGAGGAAACCAAGGCAGATGCTGGGAAAGGGTAGGCCTGTGCTGGGCCAGGTAGTGCCATCTTGTCTGTTCAGACCCTTCTCAGTTGGCTTACACCTCCCCAGGGGCCAAGGGTCTTGACCTCTCTCTTCCAGGTCCGCCCCTCCTGGACATTTGCATTCTCCATAAATGGGTGGGTCTCAGCCTGTCAGTAGTGATGCTCTGGGTTATAATGCCTGGGGTGCTCACTTGAATCCTACTACCTGCCTTGCAGGGGGTACTGGGGAGCGGAAAAAGAGAAGACTGGTGACTTTGCCTGTACTGGGGCCCAGGATGGGGTGCCTAGGGATTGGGCCTCCACTCTTTACTGGTGAATTTATTATTATTTTATTGGAATGATCTTTTATTTTATTTGGCTGCATCAGGTCTTAATTGTGGCACACAGGATTTCTGAGAAGGTGCATGGACTCCCCAGACTCAGTAGTTGTGGCCTGTGAGCCCAGTAGTTGTGGCTTACGGGCTCAGTAGTTGTGGCGCTTGGGCTTAGTAGCTGTGGCCTGTGGGCTCAGTAGCTGTGGCCTGAAGGCTCAGTAACTGTGGCCTGAAGGTTCAGTAGCTGTGGTGCATGGGCTCAGTAGCTGTGGCCTGAAGGCTCAGTAGCTGTGGCCTGAAGGTTCAGTAGCTGTGGTGTGTGGGCTCAGTAGCTATGGCCTGAAGGCTCAGTAGTTGTGGCCCGTGGGCTCAGTAGCTGTGGCCTGAAGGCTCAGTAGCTGTGGCCTGAAGGCTCAGTAGCTGTGGCCTGAAGGTTCAGTAGCTGTGGTGCATGGGCTCAGTAGCTGTGGCCTGAAGGCTCGGTAGTTGTGGCCCATGGGCTCAGTAGCTGTGGCCTGTGGGCTCAGTAGCTGTGGCCCATGGGCTCAGTAGCTGTGGCCTGTGAGCTCAGTAGCTGTGGCCTGAAGGCTCAGTAGCTGTGGCCTGAAGGCTCGGTAGTTGTGGTGCACAGGCTCAGTAGTTGGGGTGCACAGGCTTAGTTGCCCCATGGCATGTGGAATTCTAGTGCCCTGACCAGCGATTGAACCTACGTTGCCTGTGTTGCACGCCAGATTCTTAACCACTGCACCACCAGGGAAGTCCCTTTCCTGGTGAGTTTAAACCCAACAGTGGAATTAAAGCATGGCAGGGAGATGTGAGGTCACTCCAAGATACACTGTCTGGTCACCCAGGGCTTTCTGAGAGGGGGCTGTCAGGGGTGGGGTGTCCGGGCTTTTGACCCAGTTGTGTAGCTGGCAAGGCGTTTGTTGTTGGAGATTCATATCTTTGAAGTGGGTGCCTAGCTACCCAAAGCTGTGTTAGGGCTTACATCACAATCAAAAAGCAGACACCCACCCTCTACACACCTTGTGGAGCAACAGGAGCTGCCACTGGGCTCCAGGGCGAGAGGACCCCTGAACACAGTCTCCTAAGAGGTCTATCTCCAGAATTCCAGGAGCCCCTCCTCCTAGCTGCCCAGCTCATGCCCTCGAGGGTCAGCAGGCCTGGGAGACCCTGACGACTCAGCATCAGGAGAGGCCAGTTCTAGGGTCCTGTGGGGGTGGGACACTTCTCCCCAGGGAGGATGTCTGATGCTGGCAAGTCTGGGCTGGCTGGTCACTCAGAGGCAAAAATGGGGCTCAGAGATGCAGCTGGACAGCTCACTGCAGAGCCCATTGCCAGGCTGCATTGTAGAAGGGCCGATGCCCGAGTTTTCTGGGGGCCCGGAGGGGGCCCACAGAGCCCAGAGTGCCAGCAGGGAGCCCCGCAGAGCTGAACTGGGTGCTGTTAAAGTCCAACCCAGAAACCGATCCCTCTGGCCAGAATGCAGCCCCTAGGACAGAGTGCTGCTGAGGGTGGGGACCTGCTGATGCTGGGATGGGCGGTGCCCTGAGTTCCTCCTCCACCCCCATGGCTTCATCTCCACCCACCAGCAGGTCCACACCCTCATCCGGGAAAGCCTGGGGCTAAGGCAGTGAGGTTAGCCCCCACTCCAGGTTGGTGACAGGTCAGGTGCTCCCCGGGCCAGGCCTCAGGTCACAGGAGAGCAGCGGCTACACAGTCAGAAGCTTTCATCTCTGCCCACCCTGCAGTCGTGACTCAGGCTGCGTGTAAAGGCTTGTGCACTTGAGCACATGCACATGTGCACATAACACACACACATGGGCCCCCAAGCACTCCCTCTGGCCTCTGACCTCTGTGACAGTGGGCACCAGCACCCCATCCCCAGGCTCTGGGGCCACCCCCCTTCTCTGGGTTGTGGGGCTCATCCATCAAAAGATGAGGCTTAGGCAGTCCTGGTATTGGGGGCCCTGAGTCCCAGGGGTGGTACCTACTGTGGCTGGGGGCCCTGATTCTCCACCCCTCTTGGCTGCCCTGGTGTACAGGCTGACTCCTTCCTGCTTGGACTAGAGATTCCTGAGCAGCACCCCGGCTCTATCAGGAGATGGACCACAGGGACCCACGGGTGCCCCACCCCCTGTGTCAGTGGCTGGTGTTGACAAGCAGAGTGGGCAGGGCCTCACCTGGGGAGCCAGTCTGTCCCAGGATCGACTCCCCGTATGTCTGAGCCTTGGTGCCCTCACTTGTAGAGCTGGGGTGACAGGCTGCCTGGGGCCCCAGAAGAGGCTCCCCCAGCCCTGTGGGGCCTCTGACCACCCTCCTGCCATGCTGGGCAGCTGAGGAAACTGAGTCAAGCAGTTAAAAGGGAAGGGCCCCGGTAGAAGCAGTGGGCCCCTAGCCTTGGAGGAGCCCCAGAGCACAGATTCCTGGTGGACACCCTGAGTTTGCTGCAGGAAGGGTCCAGGCATCAGGGGGCCAAGACGTGCAGAGGTGTGGGGTCTCGGAGGTTTCATCCCACCCCCACATCTTCTTTGCTTGGAGTTATATGACCCTTTGGGTCTCAGTTTACTTGTCTATAAAATGGGTCAATGTAGAGCTAAACTATCAGGGTTCTGAAGATGACTGCTGGTGCCCAGCCTGTAAGAGGGTATGACAGATGTTAGATGTGATGGTGACACCAGGGATGAAGCCTGAGTTTGAGAAAGCCATTCTGTCTGGAACCTGGAACAGTGGAGCCAGGGAGGGCCCGGGAGCAGCTGCCTCTAGTCCCAGAGCCTGTGGTGCCTAGGAAGGACTGGTGCCCCAGGCCCACCTTGGGGGCCCTTTGGTGGGGCTCTTGCCCTGGGTAGTGGCCTCCAGTTCTTGTCCTTGCAGAACCTGGGTGACTCACCCATGACATAGGGCTCCACCCCCTGCAAAAGGAGAGAGGGGGAGCACCTGGCCTCCTATGGGCTTGAGAGGAGGGGTGGCACAGAGGGCATGAGCAGTGAGGTGGCCCCTGGGCCCTGGGCAGGTGCTGTGACAAGGGGAAGTTTGTAGGGTCTCCCCTGGTCCTGAAGGCCCACCCCCAGTCTGCAAGGAGCACGGACAGGATGAAGCCCCCTGTGGTGCATGCCCGTAGGGCCCAGAGCAGGCAGCGGCCATATGCACCCTGTGCTGGGTGTGGGCCTGGGCTTTGGATGGTCTTGGCCTTCTGATTCTCGATGTCCTTCAGGACAAAACAGGGGCAGGGCTCTGACCAGCTGTGAAGATGCACGGAAGGGGAGCTCAGCTGATGCTGAGGCTGGCCCTGACCACCCCTCCTCCATCTCCCCCACCCATCCTCCCAGAATCTGGGAGCCTCCTGGGCCGGCTGCCCACGCTTGCCTTCTGCCTGCAGCCCTTCCTGCCTCTTCTGGTGCCTTTCTCTGGTGGACCATGGAGGGGATGACATTTGGGGGCTGATCCACCCCGGAGCCACTTCGCTCCTCCTCAGGTGCCCAGCGAGCTATGCAAGGGACAGACACCAGGGTTAAAACCTGCAGACTCTTGGGGGCTTGAGACCCCAGCACTCACCCAGGATAGGTCTTCCTGGCCTGGGGAGGGGGCCCGGGAGGAAGAGGGGTGTGTACAGTCCCTGGAGCAGGAACTGTCAGGAGTGGGAACTGAGCTGGCCCCCAGAAGAGGTCAGGTGAGTGGAGGGAGGGCCTAATGTCTGGAGGAAGGGCCAGGAGCTCGGGAGCAGGGAGCCCCCACCAGCTCTTCCTTAGACTTCAATAAGAAGACCCTCTGAGTGCACAGCCAGCTGCCAGCTCACTACCTCCTGGGGTGGGAGGACATGGGGGACAGAGCCACCTGCTTTTGGGTGGTCCGGAGGGACTGAGAGGAGGGGGACCCTGAGCTGTGCCCTTCTGGTGACTCACCCCTTCCTGCACAGGTGCGCCAAGCAAGAAAATACCCCCCATCCTGCTGCTGTTAGTGTGCGGAAGTGGTTGTAGGGCAGAGCCCCCAGTGAGTTAAATTCAGAAGAGCAGGTGCCGAGGGTTCCGGGGGTGACCTGGGAGGCCACAGCTGGCATCTGAGGACAGAGCTAGAAGGAGTTCCTGGGGGCAGAGGCCCTGGCCCCTGATCATATCCCCGGATGGCCAGGACTTTGGATACATGCACGGGAAGTCGATGAAGCTTTGGGGCAGGTGAGGAGCCCAGCACTTTGAGAGCTGAAAACGCTCTCATTCATCCTGGGACTCCCAGTCCTGCCCGGGCTCAGGCCATGGGGACAGGGCTGGTTCTCAGGCCCCAGGTGCCCCTGCAGTGTGGGTAGGGTGTGGCTCCTCTGCCTTCAGGGCTGCCACCAGGGCTCAAGAGAGAACTTCAGACCCGACCCTGCCTTGCTCTGGGCAGCCTTTGGTCCAGGACACACGGTGGCCAGCTCCTCCCTAGGGCCTGCCTTGTATCCTGAAGGTCTGAGTGAGACTGAAGCCGCCCTTCAGCCGTCCTAGTGGCCCAAGGTCCTTCGGGGCCCTGGCCTTCCTCTCCCCGAGGTCTTCAGCCACCTGCTCATTCCCCTGGTGTATTAGTCATCTGCGCTATGTAGCCAGTCCCCTCCTACAGAGGGGCTTAAAGCGACACACGTCTACTGTCCCACAGGTTCTGTGAGCAGGGAGTCCTGCATGTCCCCCACTGGGCCCCCTGCTCAGGGCCCCACCAGCTGCACTCCAAGCACCAGCCAGGACCACCATTGTGTCTGGGGCTGGGACCTCCTCCAGGCTCTGGTTTTTGGCAGAATTCAGGTTTAAGTTCTTGCTGGCTGTTGACCCAGGGCTGCTGTTCTCAGCTCCCAGAGACCACCTGCCACCCCTCTCCCCCCGCCACCACCCCGCGGTCCCTCCCAGCCTTGGCTCTTGAGGCCATCAGGACAACCGCTCCCTTAGGTCAGGCCCACCTGGAGAGCACCACTTTTGATCAAAATTTTCCCAGTGTCTCACAATACCCTGTGGGAGTGGGGGCTCGACCCCAGCCCCTTCCCCCTACTACCTGTCTCTGTGTCCCTGCATCCAGCCATCTGCCAAGCCCCTGATCCTCTTGGGGGCAAGCCTGAGTGCACCCACAGGAACCTCACTGACTGAGAGCTGCCCCCAGTCCCCAGCCTTCGTGTCTGCAGGCATCCTGGCCGGAACTTACCGCCTGGGTCCCACTGCAGCCCCACTTCCTGAACACCAGTCTACACCTCAAAACCTCGATTTTCCTCGATTGTCTCATTATGAGTGATGGATGCCTGTGTGTTGGGAGTAACAGCCCCAGCCACCTAGAGTCCTGAGGTTCAGACCAAGCGTGCTGAGCTGTGTTTCTGGCTAAAGCCACCAAGGCCCACAAGAGCCTGAGCCAGGGGCTCCCAGCCCAGCCCCTCAGGGGCGCTACTGGCTACACATCCTCTGCCTGGGCTCCCCCTTCCCCTCCTGCAGAGGACCTGGGGAGGCTGGACATGCTGACAGGCTCCTTGGGCCGAGCCTCCTCTGTGTAGCCCCTGCCACTCCCAGTTCCCCAGCATGTAGCTAGAACAGGCCAGGAGGGGTGTTCTAAGCTCTCCTTGCGAGGGGAAGCAGCTGGGTTTGGGGTACTTGGAAGCTTCACATCTCCTTTCACATGGTTTGGGCTCAACTGACCTTCCAGGGGAGGATCCTGGCCCCTATGCCAGGGGCAGCTTTGTGCCAAAGATGGTTACATTAGAATGCATGGTTCCTTCAGAAGGGAGAGGTGGTGAGCACCGCAGAGCCCCCGTGTAGGCAAGTCCCCGTCTCCGAGCCCCTGGCAGTGCCAAGGGCAGTGCCATCCTGTGGTGGCAGGGCTCCAGCGGTCCTCCTGGACCACATCCCTCTGATGCCGGGGCCTCAGCAGCAGCAAGGGCATGGCCAGCAGCCTGGGCAGTGTCTGTGATGCAGGCTGGGCTGTGTTGGGCCACACCCTGCTGCTCTTTCTGTTGCCAGGCGCCCTGTGGGGTCCCAGGGGAGCACAGTCGCCCCGTGTATGTCTCATCTCCACTCAACCCTTCGGGGCAGCCCCAGAGGACCACCATGTTCCCTGAGCAAGAGTAAGACTCACTGCGCCCCAGGCGCTGGGGCCAAGGCACCATCTCTTCCCTTCAGGGTGGCCTGGCTTTGCCTCTTGAGGTCTCAGGGGCCGGGATTGGCCCCCAGTGGTCTGGAATGGAGGCCTGTGGCCCCCAGGGCCTCCCGCGGGCAGCATCTCAGATGGAGCCGAGTGCAGCCCCATTGTGGAGCCGGCCTGCGGCCCCGCGTGCCACCCCCTCCCTGCGCAGCCTCCTTGGTGCGTTCCGACCCAGCAGTGGGCAAGCTGAGGCCTGCCCTAGACTTTGATGAATAGTCATGAGGAATAAAGGGGTGGGCCGCCCGTTTTGTTGTTAGATGCAGCTAGTTGACAGCACTGGGGGAGATGGAGAGGGCCAAAGTGCCCCTGGCCAGCCCACATGCTCCAGAGCATCCCTCGCTTCTGGTACCCTAGCCGCCCGAGCTTCTCTGCCTGGTCCACCCTGCCGGGCGGCTGCACCCCTGCCCCCAGCCCCCCGGCCACCCACACCCATGCCTCACTCCGCAGCACGCCAGCTCCCCGGCGTGTGCAGAGCCCCGCGCGCCCGCCATGCTGTTTGTCAGTGACCCCATGCAGCACTTCGCGTCGGTAGGTGCACCTCCTGGGTCCTTTGGGTCGACTGGGGTGCCTGTGTCTGTCCTTCTCAGGGGGCCTTGGTGGGGCTTTCGCCTAGTGGAAGGGTCATTGGGCATTCTCTTGCCTGTTCCCCCTCATCCCCCTGGTTGAGCACTTGCTGGCAGACGGGGTGCCGCCATCAGGGGAGCAGAGGCAGGAGGGAGGTGCCGGCCCATCCTGGAGATGCCCTGGGGACAAGTGCCCGCTAGTGCGGCAGAACCAGTAGCCAGAAAGAGGAGGGTGGGTGGGTGTCTGGTCAGCTAGTGGCCTACCCAAGAGATATGGGGTTTGCCATGCTCCCCAGCTTTGGACTGTCCGAACTTGGGGTCTGCCGTGCCGCCCGCCCAGCCCTGCCTCCAATTGCAGGAGCTCAGCGTACCTTGGAGTCGTCTTTGCTCCCGGGACTCGGGCTATTAGGCTGCCACCACCTGCTCCCAGGTCAAGAGCATCCTCACCTGGGATGCTGCTCTATTGGCCGCGGTGACGGGGTGTTTCCTGCCAGCTGAGTTTGCAGGTCAGGGGCTGGCCGCAAGCTGGCCTTGAGGCCATCCTATCGCCCTTCACGAGGGCCATTGGCCGGCAGAGAGAAGGACGGATCTGTAGCTTGTACCTGGCCCCGGGGACTGGGGCTCATTTCCAGACGTGCCGGGTCCCCGGGGCCACCAGGCACCAGGCTGCTAATTGAGCAGGTGGAGATGGGGTGCAGCGGCTCCCTCAGGCCTTTCTCCTGCTGGGGAGGCGGATGCAGTGGGGCCAGTGGGTACTGTGTGCCCTGTGGGAGACCCAGCAGTGGCGGGGGAGGTGAACAGCTGGACAGAGTCCAGGTGTCCCCAAGCTCTGTGAGTGGAGGACAAACGCCGTGTGCAGAGCCACAGAGACCTGCAGGTTCTCAGTCGTGTGTGTGTGTGTGTGTGTCGCAAGTGTTTGTGTGCGTGTGTCTGGGCATGTGGGTGACAGTGGGTGTATTCGCTGTTGGGACAGGTATATGTGTTTGTGCCTGCAGGTAGGTGTCCCCAGGAGACCAGGGCAAGAGTAATGTCGTGGGTGTGGCCCAGGAAGGGTGAAGGGTGTGTGACCTCTCTATACAGCCTGACCGGGCGCTGACACCATGCTCCTACATCTGGAAGCTCCCTGGTGTCTCCACACCTTTGGTGGGAACTTTTTATCTGAAACCTGGCCCTGAGAAAGGACAAAACCCCATGTGGCCACAGTTAGAGTCCCATCTCTGCTCACTTCACCCACCAGCCCCTGTCACTGGGTTCAGACAGTGGGTTCCTGGGGAGCAGCCCCATACTCCAGACTGTCCATGCAGATGGTGAGTGAGCCCATCTGCTCACTCAGCCAGAAAGAGGAGGGTGGGTCTGTTGTCACACACAGAACTTAAGGCAGAGCCTGGAGTCCCGGGCCCTGGAAGCCAGTGTCCCTGCTTGGCTGGTTGGGGAGCCCCTCAGACACAGAGGACTCTGGTACAACCTGTCTTCTTGCGTGAAGTGGGTATCACTATGTAAGTCAGCTGAGGCTGCAGCTCATTGCCTTTTGAGGAGGCGGAGGCTCGGTGATGGGGGGCACAGACCCCGGTTCTGGGACATAGAGCGCTGCCTCCCTGCAGGAGCTGTAGGTGGTGGGGAGGGGACCCCTGGCATCCTCCCTGCTGCTGCCGCCCTGCCCTAGGGACCAGCAACGCCACCCTTGTCATCGCCTGGCTTCCTTGCAGACCGAGGGTAGCCGTGGCTCATCTGTTCATTCGTTAGGTCAACAGGTGCCCAGAGCAGCTCTGGTGGCAGGTGGGGGCCTCTGGAGCCCCTTCTGGGGCCAAGGAGCTGGGCTGAGTGGTTCTGATTTGTAAAAGTGCCTCCGCTTCCATCCTGGGGGAGGTTACCTCTGATCTGCTCACTGTATGCAGAGGGGAAGTGGTATGAACACTCGGGGTTGAACTGGAGGTCATGTGGTCGCCCCTGTGGTTATCAGGAGCCCACTGGGCCAGGAAGGAAGCATGGAGCTGTCGGGGCCCCCTTGGTCTCCTGGAGGACCCGCCTTTCTGAGCTCTGGTTCCGATGCAGCTGCCTGCAGCCCTGTGCCAGTGGGTGACCCAGGAGGGCACATGTCTGACTCCCTGCTCCCTCCTACCTCCCACAGGTCTGGCAGGGCTGGACAGCCCCCTTCGATGGCCCATTTACTGGGGTCCTTCAGCTGGTGCCGGGGTGGGGTTGGTGCTGGTCAGGGCAGACTTTCCTCCTGCAGGGACTAGTGGCTCACAGAGCAGGAAGGAGCCAAGGGCCCGTGGGGGCCGCCTCAGATGGGATGAGCTCCATTACCACCCAGACGGTCCCATAGTCCTTTGGGTGGGTGTCCAGGGCCCCCACCCAGCTGCCTCCCAGGCCCCCGTTTCACTGTGTATCAATTTAGACCCTCACGGCATGAGACGGGCATGTTGGACTCCGCTGGCTCCCCCGTGCCTCCTCTATTGATAACCCAGGTCCACCTGGCCTGCAAAGCTATGGAAGGCCGGCTCACGAGTGACTGGGCCACTGTCCTGGGGGCCAGGCCCAGGATGGGTGTTGTAGGTGTGTGCTGTGTGCTGGGCAGCATGGGAGGGCACAGCGACTGGAACTCCCATGTATCCGGGCGCAGGGACGTCCCCACCCCCCACCCCCACAGACAGGACAGCTCCTACAGGAAGGGCAGCCTTGGGCAGGAAGGCTCAGGTGGGAAAGGCCAGTCAAGGCGTTAAGAAATATTTGCTCAGAGCCTACTGCCTCTCCAGGCACACCAGGCACACCAGAGGAGAAGGGATCCCTCTTGAGTTCTAGAAGCAGCCAGATCTGCAGTGCTGAGAGCAGACCACAGGAGGGCAGGTCGAGGCTGGGAGCCACGGGAGACCGGGATGGAGAGTGCGATGCAGGAGCCTTGGACCTGGAGGGAGCAGGGGAAAGGCTGAGCCCTGGGGTCCTGGACAGGGCCTGCTTATGGGCTGGAGGTTTGGACCTAAGCGACTGAGAGAAGGAGTCAGCATTTATGCAGCTGGGAAACTGAAGAAGTGAGATTTGGGGTGAAAGTAAGCGTTCTGCTTTGACTGTGTTGTGTGAGACGCGTCTCGGCCACTGCACAGGTGAACAAGAGGAGAAACAGGAGCAGAGTTCCTGAAGCCTCGGGAGGATGGGGAGGGGATGTCCTGTGGGACTGAGGGCCGAGCAGTGCCACCCCGGTGCCTGGGACCTGAGACGCAGAGCAAGGAGGAGACGGGGAGGTGGCAGGAGGCAGCCAGCTGAGGGGGAGGTTGAAGATGACCTTCGGAATGAGGGCAGGAGAGGCACTGAGAAAAATGTCCCGGCTTCTTGAACCTTGCGGATGGGAGGACAGTGCAGAGTCTGAGCCACAGACTGAAAGAGCCGCTTGGACACCTGGGGCAGGTGTCCCGAGTGCTGGAGGGTGTGGGCAGAGATGCCCCTGGGGAGCCTGGGGCATCAGGGTGGGCGGGGCAGCCTGCTGGAGACAAGCCGGCGCTCCCCTGAACCTCCCCAAACTAGCTGAGCAGAGGGAGAGACTGCCAGAGACAAAAGGGGCAGCCTGGGAAGGGAGGGGGGGTGGGGAAGGCTGCTGAGAGGGCAGGGGTGGCCAGGACAGAAGAGGGAGGGGCCTCAGGGGACCCAGCAAGAGGCGTTCTGTTCCGTGGATGGGAGAGGACAGAGCTGAACTGCAGGGCAGGCTCTGGGCTAGGCTTCCGAGCTCATGCTGCAAGGCTGCAAGGCCTTGGGGCTGGGGGGAGGACTGACCATTCCGGAAGGAGATGTCAGAGCCTGATTTGGGGGACATCCCATCAGCTGGGCTCACCAGCCCAGGCTCCTGCTCCTTTGCCCAATTCCATGTCTGTCCCAAAAGCACCCATGCTTTTGGCATCCCCACCATCCCCACAGTGACTGTCTCATCTCAGTTGGTGGAAAACCCACCCTTCCTCCCTTCGCTGGGCAACACCTGGGAGCTCTTCCTGGGCCCCTTTCTGCTGCACCTGCTCTCATCAGGAACCAGTCAGCCTGACCCTGACTCCGCCAGCTTCATGCAGCACATCATGGAGCAGCGTCCCTCCCCCTCTCAGTCCCCCGTGGGAGAGCTCTGCTCCTCTACCCCGTCCTGCTCCCTGGCCAGAAGGCCCTCCTCCTCCCCCAATGTCTGAGTCTAGACGTCCTGGTACTCAGGACCCGGTAGCCGGCGGCATCTTCCACCTCCTGCCTACAGAACCCCACTGGCCCAGGTCCCCCAGCCCCGCTTCCTGGGCCACCACTGGGCTGCTTTTATTTTTTTGTCTTCCTTTGTCTTCAGCCAGTAGTGAAGCCTCACTTGCCAGTTCTCTCATTCCTCTACTGCTCCCCACTCTTGGAGCTAAGCTCCGGAGGTTGCAGCGTGTGGGCCAGCCTCGTCTTGGTGCCCACCCACTGCTGTCTCCCAGTGCCTGGGAGGGTGCCTGGGAGATGCGGGTTGAGGGGCCGAGCTGCCTCCCACACCCTGGGAAGCTGGACCAGGCCTCAGCTGGAGGGGCAAGGCTGGGGTCGGCCTGCAGGATGTCCTGGGTGAGTGCAGGCAGTCCCTCCCCAGCGCCCAGGTGGCTCCCCCCCCACGCCTCCCCTGCCCCTTCACTGCACTTGTCACAGTCTCTCCACTGAGGAGTGCATTCACCCTGATGATGGCCCCTCCGTGTCTTCCTGCTTAGCGTCTTCAGGATGGACAGACAGACAAAAGGATGAATGGACAATACATGGGTTGGGCTCTGGGGCTGCGGCAGTGGGGAAGGGGGCTGACCTCCTCCCAGTGGTGCTGGGGGAAAGGAGAACCAACACCCCACCGTACCCTCGCTGGCTGTGCCTATGAGGGATCCCCAAGCTCCCCACTTTCCTCCAGGATCTCTTTCTTCCAGGCACCCTGGGAAGTGTGGGACGTGGACTAGGCCTCTTTTCCAGTGGTTAAAAAAAGACTGGGAAGCAGTCTCTCAGAGCTACCAGAGGTGCTGTCCACCAGGCTGCAGTCCTCATTTTACCCCCAAATAAACTTAACTCACAACTCTCATGTTGTAAAAAAAAAAAGACTCTGCATAGGTGGGTCACCTGCCTGTTCACGGGGCAGATCCTCAGAGCCCAGCAGAGGCTCAGTGCGAGCCCCCAGACCCGCGCGGGACCCTGCGGATGCGCTTGGGACCAGGCTGGGCCCTCACTGTCTCAGCAGCGCCATCTGCAGGCGGAGGCTCCGGCCGCGGGTCCTGCAGACACACGTCTCCCTCAGCGGCAGCGGAGCCGGAGCTTCTGGGGGCACGTTCCCCTGGTGCGAGGTGTGGAAAGTTCCACACGGCCCTGGCGAAGATTGGGCAAGGCCCCGAGAGAGGAGAGCTTGTGTGCATATTTTCTGGAGGAGCGGGAGCCTTTCCCCCTAAGCACAAGTCGAATCTTGTTGGCATTTCCATCCGTTTAATCACAGACTCCGGGAGACGCTGTGGGAAAGAGCAGCGGGCTGGAGGTCCCGCTCTGAGTGGGACGGGTTATCTCCAAGTGAAGCCCAGACGGCCCGTCAGTCACTTTCCTCTGGGCGAGGTTGTGCCCAAGCCCAGACATGCCTGCCGGGGAAGATCGGGGAGTTGGAAGTTTCAAGCTCTAGATTTTGAAAGTCTGGTCTTGGTATCCTCTGGGGAGCAGAGGATAGAGGTCAGAGCAGACGGAGCATGCCAGAGGAGGGGGCACCTGGCTGACCCTCCCCACGCAGAGCCTCTGAGATCTGACCCCAGATTCTCAAACCTGGGGTCACTCTAACCCTCCTCCAGTGCGGGGAGCAAGATGAGGGGGTCACCAGGGTGCAGGCCTGGGTTAGGAGGTACTGTACCTGGAATGGGAATGACAGGCTGGGGTTGCACTGCTGTAGGAGGTGACATCTGAGCCCAAGGGAAATAGGGAGGGGCCACAGGGCAGGGGGCCCAGCACCTTGCACCCAGCCCCCATCTGATCTGGATGCACGCTGTGGTCCCATGAGGAAGACACAGATAATGCTGCTGTAAGTCCCCTACATGCGAACCTTTGAGTGGCGAACTTTCAGAGATGCAGTCACATAGGTTATTCACGTGTCTGGCGTCCACTGTCGCGTGTGTACGTCCTCTCCAAGTGGTTGAGCTTTCGTGTCTTTACTGTATCAAGTATGGTGGTGCAGTGGCTTCATTTCAGGCCCAGGAGGTCCAGAAGCAAGTGCGAAAGCAGTAGTGATGTAGCTGGTACTGCTAAGAAGACTCATAACACAGGAAATGGCAAGTGGATTTTCTCTTTCAATTATTTTATTTAGTTTTGGCTGCCACGGGTCTTCGTTGCTGCGTGTGGGTTTTCTCTGGTTGCGGCGGGTGGAGGCTACTCTCTAGTTGCGGTGCGGGGGCTTCTTGCGGTGGCTTCTCCTATCGCGGCTCGCAGGCCCCAGAGTGCCGGCTCAGCGGTTGGTGGCCCTTAGGCTTAGTTGCCCCGGGACACATGGGGTCTTATTTCCTGGACCAGGGATCGAGCCTGTGTCCTCTGCGATGGCAGGCAAGCGGATCTGTACTGGCAGGGGAATTCTCAACCGCTGGGCCACCAGGGAAGTCCCAGAGGTTTTCTTTGTTTGAGGAGACACTGTTGTTGCTTTCTGAGGCACAAGACTGGAATGTAGAACGGTGCACAAAGGTTGCAGCAGCCGTCCAGAGTGCAATCCAGTGCTGCCGTGTCATTTGAGATGAGAGAAAAAGGGGGCTCCCCCCAGTCACCCCTGGGTCATTTTTTCAGGAGGGTAGATAGAACTGAATCCTGCAAGGAACCAGAACCCGTGCCGACCACGTCGGGAGTGAGTGACATTGCAGCTTGCCCTCCGTCTTGTATTGCTGCCGACCCTGCTGCTCTACCATCTCCCACCTCCTCTCCCTCCTCCAGTCAATGACTCTTGCCTGTTAACTCGATGGCAGTCCCTGTGTGCCAGCTGTTGTACTGTATTTTCCAAGGTACTGTGAGATTAAAATATTTTCTTTAATTTTTGTGGTTGTTTTTTTATGCATTATTTGTGTGAAAAGTATTTTAAACATATTACAGTATAGTAGTATATAGCTTGGAGTAGGCAATGGCACCCCACTCCAGTACTCTTGTCTGGAAAATACCATGGACGGAGGAGCCTGGTAGGCTGCAGTCCATGGGGTCGCGAAGAGTCAGACATGACTGAGCGACTTCACTTTGACTTTTCACTTTCATGCATTGGAGAAAGAAATGGCAACCCACTCCAGTATTCTTGCCTAGAGAATCCCAGGGACGGGGAGCCTGGTGGGCTGCCGACTGTGGGGTCACACAGAGTCGGACACGACTGAAGCAACTTAGCACCAGCAGCAGCAGTATATAGCTGGTTGTGTTAGCTAGGAACTTAGGCTAACTTTTCTGGACTTATGAACAAATTGAACTTAATAAATGAGCTCTCAGAAGGGAACTTGTACATATGTAGGGGACTTACTATATTTACCCCAACAGACCACACAGACAGGTGCAGTAGAATGATGTGGCTCCCATGACAAGAGGTTGCCCCACCTGGAAAGGAAAGGATGGGTCTGTGGGCTCAGCTGTGGCCCTTTGCCTGGAGGGACCAGCCAGGCCAGGCTGCTAGAGAAGGCTTTCTAGGGAGGTGAGCCTAGAGCAGGGCCTGGAGGGAGTAAGGAAGAAGCTAGAGGGGACAGAGAGCCCCTGCTGTGAGCTGGAGGGCTCAGGGCTTCCCGTGGGGTGAAAGGTTGAAGTGTTCTCTCGGGGATAACAGCCAGCCAGTGGGGAAGCCTTGCATAGCTGGAATGCCGGTGTGCAGACGAGGGCAGCCTAGAGCCTGTTCCCTGGGGGCTGTGGAAGACTGTCTGCAGACCCTGGTCCAGTGCTAGATGCAGGGTGGGAGCTGCAGGCTTTGGGGGACTTGGGTGCAGCAGACAGGTAGGCGGAGGCAGCAGGAGTGAGTCTGCTGGGACCCAGCAAGGTTTAGAGGGAGGGAGGGAGGGAAAGAAGAAAGGAGAGAAGGAGGGAGGGAGAGAAGTAACGAGGGGAGGGAGGTAGGGAGACCGGGAAGCGATGAAGGGAAGTGAAGGGGAGAGAGAGAGCGAGGGAAGGGTGGAAATCGGGAGGGGAGGGAAGGAAGGCGAGGAAGTTGTGTAGCCTTGGGCTGGTGGGTCGCCGCCTCTGGGAAGGACATGGTGGATTGTGCTGGGACCTGTGTTTAGGCTTCTTGGGAAACATCTTATCTGCCCGTTGTCAGGAGTCTCGGAGAAAGGATGGGGGTCATGGATAGGGCCAGCTCGGCAGCCAGACCTCCCTTCTGGTTCTTGAGGGTCCCGCACATGATCCCTGTGAACCTAGCTCAGGTCAAAAAGCAAGAAGAGCTTAGCGGGGTGTTGGGGAGGGCACCCAGGCCAGCTGTCACCTGCTTGCTCTCTCCACACAGAGCAGTCCTGCGCCTGGCCCAACGTGAATCCAGGGAGACTCACTTTCAGCTTCTAAAACTAACTGATGGGCAGGGGTGTGAGACCTTTGCAGTGGGTTCTGCAAAGGTGTGGAGGCTTGCATCCAGAGGAAAAGGGACAGCCCCACCTCCCAATTTAAAAAAAGACAAACTGGTCCTTTATTTTCTTTCAGTTCCTGCTGGGAACTTAAATGCCGCTGCCTCTCCTAGAAGGAGCAGGGACGGAAGGCAGCCCAGAAAAGCGTCTTCCCAGGATGCTGCTAGCTTCTCTAGAATTCTCTAGAATCCTGCATTTCCACCCCAACCCACTCCCCGGGGGGCACACCTGCGCCCACACGGGCGCCCTGGGACATAGCCAGCGGGCGTTCCACTGCTTGGCCACTGTCACCAGGGCTCGTGGCCTCTTGCGAACACAGAGGCCGAGCCGTGCAGCCAGGCCACCTGGAAGAGGCAGGGCTGGGATGGGCCAGTGGGGTCTGGAAGCCCTGGGACAGGCGGGGGCCCCAGCGCTCCCTGGAGGCAGGACCTGGGGGCTGCCCCTGTGGTGGAACTTCAACCCTGCCTGTGGGGGAGATGGCTCTTTGTCAAACTGTTCTGCCCTCTGCCAGAAGGGGAACCGTTTTAAAGAACCAAAAGTGTGGCAGGTCCTCCCCCTCCTCCACTCCCTCCTGGAGCAGGCTTGGCTCCTGCAGGGACAGGAGCTCCAGGTCAGCAAGTGCTCCTTGCCACTTTTCCCTCCCAGATACCCCACATACTGGCTATACTCAAGGCTCTGATAAGGTCTGCACTTGGGTCACGGCACACATTTTGGGGGCCATGAACTGGGTGCTGGCCAGCTGCCTCTGTGGCTGCAGGTGTGCAGGAAGCTCAGTAGGCTTCTAATGTAGAAATAGGAAGTGGAGCAGGAGGAGGGCATCTGATGGGTGGCCCACCGTGGTGGAGGAGCCCTGTGCTAAGGTCAGGGCTCCCATGCAGCGGGGAAGTTTCTCTCTCCCCACTCTGCTCCCTGGACAGTGGGATCCCGCAATGATGTGTCTCGTCCTGGGTCCCTGTTCACGCTGGTCCCCGCCAGACAGGCTCCTTGGCTCTTTGTGAGTTGTCCTGTCTTTTTGGCCCTTACTGAGTTCCTTCTGATCTTTTCTGGGACAGACCCTCAGGGCCTTGGGAGGGCATCCTAAGTGACAGTCTTCTCCAGACCTTAAATGAATAGGAGAAACCTTAAAAGCATGAAACTTCCGTTTCTGCGAGAAATGCGGGAGAATGCAGGATGGGTGAGCTGGCCTTCCTGTGGCTTGGAAAAGGAGGAACTGGAAACGATGCTGTCCATACAGTAGCTCTCAGGACTGTGGCCTTCATGCCCACCTGGGGCAAGTGGGGGAGAGAGAGCTGGTAGGAGCAACAGCAGACGCTTCCGTGCACGCTGGGTGCTGGGCACCCTTCTCAGCTTTTTAGTGTCTTAACTGCTTGACCCTCAGAAGCCATTGGTGAAAGGTGGGCGGGGATGCAGACCCACATGGGTGTTTGTCACTGTGTCAGTTACTCTACCCAGAGAAGCAGCAGAGGAAGCCCTGGAAAACAGAAACAGGGGGAGAGAGCCTGGGAGGCTTCAGGGAAGAGGTGAGGCTTGAGAGGTGGTACAAGTAGAGGAGGCAGTTGGCATTGGGGGCGAGTGGGAGTGGGAGGCAGCACAGGCAAAGGCCCTGGGGTGCCACCTGTAGGGTCATGAGGAAGCTGGAAACGGGCTCCCTCAGAGCTGTTGCCACCGCCCAGAGGTGCAGGTGTGTCGTTGCAGCTGAGACAGATGCTCCCTGAATCAGTGTTTGAGCTCCGCGTTTCCCAGTTCTCTCTGCTCAGCCTCCAGAGTTGTTTTAAATCTTACTGACAAATTTTTCTGTTGCCATGCTCACTAAAAAAAAATGTTTTACTCAGAGATCAGTGCTTGTCATCCCTGATTGTAAATCTGTGCTGGATACCTGACCGTGTGGTCTGTGCTGTTGGTGTCTGATCTTGGCATCCTGGAGCCTTGCTGAAGATGCTCATGGACACAGAGAGGCACGAGATTAGGAAGGGTGGGGACACAGGCTATAAAAGGCAGTTTATTTTCCAGGTACACCCCCCCAAAATCGTTTGAGATGGTTTACAAATTCTAAATAGATAATAAACACGTGAAATGGGATACTTATAAACCTACAGAACACAGTTCACAGTGGAAGCATGGACCCAGTGGAGCCTTGGTTCTGGAGAAGGCTGGTTAGGATGGCTATTGGTGGGGGACAGAGGAGGACCAGCAGGGGAAGCCTCCCTGCCCTCCCTGCGAGGCAGCCCAGCCCCAGGGCAGGCAGAGACACTTTTGGCACATGGGGCCACTCCCACCAGGGTCTCCCACGAGGGCTGCGTGGGCTGAAGCTGCCTTTGGCGCCAAAGTGCACCTAGCACTCAGGTACAATGGACATGTGTGATTTGGGGGTCTACTTGTGAGTTTCAGGATCCGGGTTCGGTTCATTCAACCCAGAGCTTCTGAGCATCCAGTCTGGGACTAATCTGTGCTGGGAAAACCCACAGCCAATCAGCAGGGACTAAAGGGAGGCCTCTGAGTCTGGGGGCTGGGTACAGGGAGTGGGGTTGGGGGTGGGGCAGGAGCTGGGATGGGGTCCCACCCAGGGGCAGTCCCCTTTGGACATCTCCCCGTGCTTTTCAGGGAACCCTATCATTTCCCTGGGACTCTCAAGGCCAAGCGGGGTGTCCATCCAGGGGGTGGGGGCCACCTCGGTCCCTCCCCTCCCTCCCCATCTAACCTCCTCCCTCTGCTGACTCGCCTGAAGTGGGACCCTTGCCCCAACCCCCGTGTGTGCTGAGCTCGTGCACGCACACACCTTCCCGACCCGGGGTCCTGAGGTCCCACACAGAGCAAACATGGGGCCACCCTAGATTCCTGCCGGAGAAACACTGACCCCAGGAGCAAGCCCGGGGCTGGGACATAAACCTAGGCGCTCCTAAACCCAGAAGCTCTGCCCTTGTGGGTTTGCAGACCACGGGCACCCGGAAGGCAGCTCTGGCCCGTCTCCCCCGGCTCAGCATCTTGCTCTGAGTAGACAGAGAGCCTGAGGACATGTATTTGTGGAGCAGAAGGATGGGACCGTCTGGGAGGGGCTGCGTGGTCCTGGCAGGAGAGGCCCCTGGGGCTCTCAGATGCAGGCCAGGCGCTTCCTCAGATGCAGGAGTAGAGGCCACCCGCCGGCTCCCCAACTCCCGCTCATGGCCCTCTTTGGGTCGGGCCCAGAGCCTTGCACGTGCATGTAGGCACTTGTGGGCCGCCGCGGGCCGGGCGTGTCCCAATCAGCCCACTCTCTTGGGAGTTCTTATTGAAAGCAAAACAAACCAAAAAAGTCCTGGTTTTGCCCAAGTTCCTCGCTGCTGCCAAGTGGGTCTCGTCTCAGCTTCTGGGGATGGCAGGGAGGTGGGTGGGGGGGCTCTGGTTTGGAGAACCCCCGACCCCCACAGGCTCCGGTGGGTGCACCACCCTGGACCTCAGGCACCACGCTGGCCTCCCCTTCCTCCCCTCCCCCCCGCCCCCACCCCCTCCAGGGTCCAGGCTCCTGTTTAGCAGCTGGGTCTGGGGGTGGGGTTCCCAGCAAGGCTCCCATCAGGAGGAAGGAAATGCGAAGTTTCCTGTGGGCAGGAAAGAAAGGGCCCTTCAGGGCAGAGGTGCCTGCTTCTAATCTGCGGGTTCCCAGCTGTGCTCAAAGCCGCAGGGGAAAAGCTGCAGGAACAGCCGGCTCCAGGGTGTGGGCAAGATGTCCCTAGGGAAGCACGAGGGAGGAAGGGGCAGCCCCAATGTCCCCAGGGACAGCATCTGCTCCTGTGAACTGGACCCAGCACAGGGCCACTGTCCTTGGGCTCCCGGGCAGGTGAGGGGGCTTCCCAAGATCCCAGACCACCGGAAGCCCCTGAACCTAGGTTTGAGCAAGAAGAGGACCTGCAGAGGGGGCAGGACCCTCTCTGGACTCAGTGGTCCCACATCTCATTAAGGTCTCCTGCACAGGGGCCAGCCTGCTGGAAGTCATCCCCCTCCTTGCTTTGTGGCTGCTGGGCGTGTAGATCCTATCGGCCCGGCTCCTTTTGGTTCAATGACTAATTCCCTGGCACCCGCCTCAGATCTGAAAAGAATGTGGACAAGTTAAAAATCTGAACACGTTGTCGTGGGGCAGCCTCCCGCCTCTCCTGAACTAGGAGGCAAGGGCTGTTGCCCCGCTGGCCTGGGCCACTTTCCTGTTGGGGATGGAGCAGGGAGGACAGAGCTGAGACCCCTGGCTTGGGCCACCTTGCTCAGGACACAGGACGCTTCTGCGGCCAAGATGAGGAAGGCTCCCTGCAGCCTTCAGACCCTCCAAAGGGGCCATGCTTACCGCCTAGAAAAGAAAAACAGTGAAGGCAGGCTGGGACTCTTCCCCCAGGACCCACAGGGCTCTCAGCCTCCTGTGATGGGGGAGCAGGCTCACATCCCATGCTCATTCCTGGGCATCCAGATGGTAGGAGGGGCATCCTGCTGCCCCCACCCCCCATCCATCCCTCCATCCCTCCAGCTATCCATCCATCCATCCCTCTGCTCCTCCCCCCTTCTTCCCTTCCTTTGTCCATCCATCCACACATCCATCCGTCCCTCCATCCATCTATCCCTCCCTCCATTCTTCCCTCCCTCTACCCACCCATCCATCCACCCACCCATCCCTCCCTTCACCATTGTCCCTCCATTCTTCCATCCATTCATCCACCTACCCCTTCATCCTTGTCCCTGCTCACTCTCTTGTCCAGCAACCCTCTTTTTTGAGAGGAGGAACCCTCTTGAGTAACCACAGCATAATGAGAAAAGCACTACACCCCTAAAGGGCGTGCTGATAATTAATAGTAATAACAATAATTCCAGCTACAAGTCCCTCATAATTAATAGTAATAACAATAATTCCAGCTGTGAGTCCCTCATCAGCTACTGATTGAGGATCCTGTGCCTAATGTCCAGGAGAAACGGAATGCAAACCACATTATAATGTTGCATTTTCTGGTAACCACGTTAAAAATGGTGAAAAGAAACAATGGAAATAATTCAAGAATTTATTTTACTTATCCCAGACTATGCTCATTTCAGCATGCCATCAATATAAAACTGAACGAGATATTTTATTTTATTCTTTTTGTTGGCACTAAGTCCTTGGAGTCGTTTCTCTATGCTCACAGCACAGCTCAGTTCACACCGGCTGCATTTCCTGTGTCCATGTGGGCATACACTGATGCCTGTGAGACAAGGTCTGTCCCTGTGGGGGTCTGAAGTCCAGTGGGCCCTTGGGAGGGGGGTAGCTGTCAATCCTCCCATCCCCATAACAACCTGGGCTCAAGAGAGCTGAGGATCCACAGGGTCCCTTGTTGTTTTGTTTTCAATAGCTTTACTGAGTTACAATTTACTTACCACACAGCTCAGCTGTGTTCAGTTCAGTGTTTGGGTATGCAGTTTGAAGTATGCCATTCACTGTTTTTTAAATATATTCACAAAACAGACTCACAGACATAGAGAACAGACTTAGAGTTGCCAAGGGGTGGGGGGGTAAAGGATGGAAGGATTGAGAGTTTGGGGGTTAGCAGATGCAAGCTATTATGTATAGAATGAATAAACAACAAGGCCCTGCTCTATGGCACAGGGAACCATATTCAACATCCTGTGATAAACCAGAATGGAAAAAAAATACAAAAAGATGTATAGATGTGTATAACTGAGTCACTTTATTGTACAGCAGAAATTAACACATCCGAGATCAACTGTACTTCAGTTAAAAAATGCACAGATACATGGACCCATCACTACAGTCCATTTTAGAACATTTTCATAGTCTCAGAAGGGAACCTGCACCTGAGCCATCACCCTGCAGCCCCCCAGCCCTGGCCGCCCCCTGCCTGTGTCTCTCCCCCAGGTCTGTCGCCCCTGGACTGTCATGTCAATAGAGAGATAAGCCGTCTGAGCTTTTGTTTCTGCACCTTTGCGTGGTGTGTTTCTCCTCTGGGTTATGGTATCAGTAGCTCATTTCTTTCTGACGGTGGAGGAATAGTATTCCATCACGTGGACTCTGCAGTTTGCTCATCCGCCTGCATGGTGGGCAGTGGGCACTGGGTCCCCTTCATCCTACAGGTGAGGCACAGAGGTTAGGAAGTCTGTGGCGGGGGTGGTGCAGCGCTGGCCAGGGCAGGAGGCTCAGCGGGACAGGGAAGTGGGGTCTGCCCTGCAGGCTCCCTGTCCCACTGGCGGTGGAGCCTCAGGTTTACAGGGAGCAGGGGATGCCCTGGAGGGTCAAAGAGAAAAGGGATCCGCTTAAGGGATCTGTCCAGTGGCAGTTTGGGCCAAGGCGTCATGCCTGTGCCCTGATGGCCTCACTCAGTCTGGCTGTCCCTGATGGGGAGGGCACGGGTGGGCCTCGGGGCTCTGCCCCACTGCCAAACGATCTGCACTGGGTGGCAGTCGGCCATCGGGGCCGGGGCACCCACCTTGGGGAGGCACAGTGGGTGGGAGGAGCGGGGGGGAGCAGTGGCTTTGCTAAGAACCAGCCACCTGCTGTCTGTCACCGGGTCACCTCCCGGCTCCATCCTCACCGGAGCCTCCTCCAGGCTGGTCACCTCCCGGCTCCATCATCCCGGGCCTCCTCCGGCTGGTCCCTCCCGGCTCCATCATCACCGGAGCCTCCTCCAGGCTGGGCAGAACTCAGGGAGGAGTCACCTCTCCCAGGCTGGGAGAGGCCAAGGGGAATGCGTGCCTGAGGAGGAGTACTGAGCGGGAGGGGACTCTGGGTCGTGGAGCCCCAGCCTCCTGATGTGCAGAGGGGTGCTGAGCATGGGTTGCCCCAGGGCAGAGCTTCTCCTGACCATCCATGGGAGGAACTTGCTCTTTTATTTTTCACTGTGGAGAAGAGGACAGAGCAGGAGGGCCCCTCTCCCACTGTCCGGTCCTACCTTCTTCCTCCCACTGTCCCGTCCTCCCCACCACCTCTGGTCCTCCTCCCTACCCCTACCCCTCACCACACTAGGGGACTCCAGGCTCTCTGCCCGCCAGACGCAAGTCCCCAGTTCACAGTCCCCAGGTTATCACCAGCTCTCCAGCCTCAGTCTCCTCATCCGCAAGTGGGAGCGGCAACGCCGCCAAATATTTCCTCAGTGAGGAGGAACAGCTCCACAGAGCGCAGCTGGCACAGAGAGGGAGCAGTTTAGCATTCGTGGCTAGGGCTGGTCTGATCCCTGCTACTGTGTCACCCTCTGAACCACCTCCTGCTTGAAGCCTCCCTATCGGGAGGGGGGCGGTCTTCCGTGCCAGCCATCCTGCGGGGCTCTGCCCTGCCTTGCCCTCAAGGCACTGAAGCATGGTTGGCACCCCCTCCCTTTGCTGGGGTCTCCCTTAAGCTCCTGGCAGGGACTGATGGTCAGGACCCCACAGAGGGTGACCCAGGGGACACGCCCACACAGTGAGGCTGAGTTCTTGTTCCTTTTGTGTGGAAGATGCTAGCAGGGGGAACTGCGGGGGGGGGGGGGGGGTGGGCATTCAGATGCTGATGGATGGAGGCAGCCTATAGGGGCCCTTCAAAAGTGACTCTTGGCTCAGCCACCATCCAGCCCCCAACCCTACAGGGCTGGATCCCCAGAGCCTCTTGGGCAGCTCCTGCATTGGACAGAGCTTGGGGTGTGCCCCTGCACCCTGGGGCACCCTCTTTCTGCCTGGCTCCCTGGGGCGAGGTCTCCCCGCTTTTAACTGAAGGGGATGGGGGGTTGGGGTGGCAAGAAATGAGGATGCTGAGCCAGGTTCTGCCCCCAGAGAGTGCAGCCAGGGCATCAGCCCTGGGAGCCGCCCCCACAGGCAGGTCCCTCCAGGTGCGCTCAGCAGAGCCCCAGGAGCCCTGGCACCCGGGAGGCTGATGGAGAGAGGAGGGCGAGGTGAATATGTCAGTTTATCCCAACACAAGTAGTGACCTGTCGGGGGTGGGGGGCACTGAGGAAATATTTGGGATGACTGAGCCGCTGGCCCTTTAAGGCTCCTGTAACAGGACACCTCCCCGGACCGGATGGCTTCCACTCTCCAGCCTGACTGTGTGTCTCCCCTCCCTCCTCCCCTTCCCGCCAGCCCCAGTTCAATTTGCTGAGCAGCACCATGGACCAGATGAGCAGCCGCGCGGCCTCGACCAGCCCCTACACCCCGGAGCACGCCGCCCAGTGTGCCCACCCACTCGCCCTACGCACAGCCCAGCTCCACCTTCGACACCATGTCACCCGCACCCGTCATCCCCTCCAACACCGACTACCCTGGCCCCCACCACTTTGAGGTGACCTTCCAGCAGTCGAGCACAGCCAAGTCAGCCACCTGGACGGTGAGTGGCGCCCAGGGCGGGAAGGGGGTGACCACATATACCCGAATCCGCTCAGGGTTCCCAGCTGGCCAGGAGGAGCATCAGGCAGGAGGCGGGTCTCAGGGCTGGGCAGTCTGGGCGTGCCCAGCCCTCGGACGTGTGGCCAGAGTGGGCCAGCCTCCTACAGAGCCGCCCACAATGCTCCAGAGGGGATGGACATGTCCCTTATCCCCGGTGAGGACAGAGGCAGACTGTTCTCATCAAGACTGTCTGGCTGGCATCCCTGCGCTCCGGTGGGGGCTCTGGTTTGAATTCTGTCCTGGGTGGACAGGTGGCTCACTGGCTTCGGACACCTGAAGCCGTCTGAGCTCGGTCCCTGGGTCTACAGAGGCCACCTCCTCCAGGCAGTGCAGGGCTGGCGAGAAGCCTCTGTTGTAGGTATGTTTAGGCGTTGCCCACTCTGTCTCTGGGTTGTCATCTCCGAGCGTGAGTGTGAGACAGGAGGTCGAGATGGAGCCCCAAGGCTGCGGACCCCAGGCCCTGCCGCCGTGCCCTTGGGAACATCTGCATGTTCCTACCCCCCCACCATCGAGATTTTGCCAACTTTGAGAACATCCCACACACCCACGGTTGCTGCTCCCCAGAATTGCTATTGTGAATTGCTGTTGCCCTAAGCTCTTGGAGTTTATGTTAACCCTTGAAACTGCCTACAGTCCAGAAGGTAGAATCTGTTACTGACCCATTTATAGTCCAGGACGGCTTCCCAGGTGGCGGTAATGGTAAAGAACCTACCTGTCAGTGCAGGAAACCTGAGATGTAAGTTCGATCCCTGGGTCAGGAAGATCCCCTGGAGGAGGGCATGGCAACCCACTCCCGTATTCTTGCCTGGAGAATCCCATGGACAGAGAAGCCTGGTGGGCTACAGTCCACAGGGTGGCAAAGAGTCAAATTAGCACGCATGCAGGATAGTCTAGACCGCCTTCTCAGAGCTATGCGGATGCTGGCGGGGGGCAGGGGGGCGCTGGCATGGGAACTGCACTGTCCCTACTGTGGCTGAGGCGAGAAGCTGGCTGCTCGATGTCCCCGCAGGGGCAGTGTAAAGGCTGCAGAGACTCCGAGACCCCTGGATACACTAGTAGCTCACCTCTGAGCATTGGGTACACAGGGCATGGGGCAGGAAAGGGCACCCCAAGGACCTGCCACGTCTCCTGCCTGCCCCCAGGAAGGCAAAGTGAGCCTGGCTCTGGTTCATGCTCTGTGGACCCCTGGCAGGTTCTGGCCAGGGGCCACATCACCTTCTCCAGGAACAGCAGCTCTGTGCTCACTCATAGCTCCTGGCAAAGGACCCTGGAGCAGAGGAGGCTGGGCTGTGCCAGGGGGCTGGTTCTGGCCCCCATGGGAGTGCTGAGAAGGTGCCACTAAGGTTCTGCCACTTTATGAACTGGTTTCCACTGTCCCCAGTGCCCACTGCCCAGACTGTGGTTTTCCCACACTCTGGGGAACCAGAGATGGGGCGGAGCAAAAGGCAGCCTGAGGGCCACACCTACAGCTATTTCTGAGTTCTTGCCTGAGCAGTGGGCTCCCCAGATGCTGACCCATTGCTGAGTCAAGGCTCAGACTGACTCCAGGGCTTGCAGTGGCCAAGGGAGCACCTGGTCCTGGTGGTGCCCGGATGGCCTCATCTGCAAGTGTTCATTCCTTTGCTCTATTGGTGAAGGTGATGAGGCTTAAATGGGATGGTGCCTGTGCTGCATGGGGCTTAGTGCCGGCATGTCTTTATTATTTCCTTAGATGATGGGGGTGCCATGGAGCCTGGTCCTCCTGGACAAAGTTGGTTACCCAAAGCTGCATCTGCCAGGGATTCTTTATGGCCTGTGGGGTCCTGCTCCCCACACCCCTGCTGTGAGGTCTGGCCCTTGAGACATCACTGCACTTGCACACCTCAAGCAACAGGAGGCTCACAACCACTCTTATTCCAAGTTCCCACTTGCTTCTTAAGCCCTTTCTCTCTCTTCTAAGCAGAAGGATCCTGATCCCTTCTTTACTGACATTCTGTCATCAGTGCCCAAGTTGCTGGTTTTTAGGAGTCCTGGTGGGCAGCTTGTGGGGTCCTGGCTCCCTTCCTTTCCACTGTTTGAGGATGCTGGTGGAATCTCTGTTGCATCTTGGGGGCTTGTAGCACCTGGAATGGTCTGAGCGGGTCCTCTGGGAGGGATGGGAGCTGCCCCTTGGTGCCTGGTTGCCTCTACCATCCCCTGCCAGGTGTGTGACCTTCGGGTTGGAGGGGCTCATGGTCACAGTTGTGCTGGCACTAAGTGGTCACATGGGTGGTCTGTCCAGGGGGCAGAGGAAGCCTCGCTTGTCCCAGCGGCTCTGCCTCCAACCTCCAGCCCCTCTCACTGCCCCCCCACCCCCCGCCCGGTTTCCAAGCAGTGGATACCTCCCTCCCTCCCTTCCTCCCCACACCCCCCCATCCTCCGCCATGGCTCATGGAGCTGAGTGGAGGAAGACGGTGCTCACAAATCCCCCTCTCCGGCCCTTCTCCATGCCAGGGTAGAGATGGGACAAACATTGATAATGAGATTTTGGCACCTCGGTTCTGGGAGTGGACCCCATCTCCACAGGCTCTCCTCCTTGCCCAGGGAGGGGGCAGATGGGCGACCAGCTCCCGGTGAGGACAGAGACCACCGGGCATCCTCCTTGCTCATGGCTCCGGGGCCCTGGCTGTGCAGGCACTGCTCAGACTTGCCGCTTGGGCTTGCCATCCTGGCCTCTGCTGTGCCGCCTGCTGCCCCCTACGCTAGCCTGCTGGTAACTGATAGATAATTCATATTTTCTCAAGTGCAATTCCAGATTGACTGCTGCCTTCACTCCTCTCCCTGCTCAGGCAAAACACCCTCACCAGCCCCCACACGGCTGCAGCTGTTAATGGGGTCTTTGGCTTCTGTTTGGCCAATGCCTACTGTGAGTCCCACAGCCCTGGATGGATCTGCTCTGACCTGTGTGCCTTAGACTTCAGGTCTCATACCCACACTGAGGGCTCAGAAGGGCCTGGAGCCCTCAGCTCATAGGATATGTGCACATATGCGTGCATGCAACACTCAGATATGCATGCACAAACACAAACACGTGTGCAGACACGCACACATAGCACACGTATGCACACCACAGCACACGTGTGCACATGCATGCAGATACTGTGCGCACATGGGAGCACATGTGCAGGCATGCATACATGTTCTTAAACACACACACGTGTGCCGGCGCCTCCTGGTTGCTGCCCAGGGTTCTGACAGCCCCTCTCTTCCTCCAGGAACTGGAGCGGTGGGTGGCAGGTAACTGAGCAGCCAGAGGAGGGGCCTCGGCTCTTCCTGAGACTGAACAAGGGTGGGCATGTGGCTGGTCAGGGTAGTATCACAGGAGATTCTGTAACCGCCCCCCCGGCAATGTTCGCTGCCTGTGAGCATCCTGGTTGTGGCTTGTCCATTTTGGGGGCCCTTCTGCGCTTTGGAGAGAGACAGGCACCATGAGAGCTCACGGGTGTGAGTGAGGCTGGCGCCCTTGGGCACTGATGCTCTTTGGGCTGGTGGGTGGGTGGAACCAGGCTGGGGATGGAGGTGCCCAGTTCCCGGGTCCCTATTCCACACCCTCCCCAGGACACGGCCGGTCGCCCTCTGTTGACTTCCAGATGGCCACTCCCACCCCGGGAGGCCCCCTAGTTTGTCAGTGTGGAGACAGCTGGTGACAAGAGTCCTAGGGAGCAGAGAGCAGCAGCAGCCCCTGTGAGGGCGTCTGGATGCTATCCAGCCCAGCCCAGCCTCCCCCTGCTCCCAGGCTGAGCCTGGGAGCCAGGGAAGGGCTGTCCTTGGTGTTCTGGAGATTTGGGGAGAGGGTTCTGAGGGCAGAAGGGCGACTTGCCGTGGTCAGAGCCCTGGCCCAGCTGGGCATCTACGGTCGCCTTGGGCAGACTGGGTGGCACTGCTGATGGCCCACAGGGCAGGCTGCCGTGAGGTGAGATGGTGTGGGTACGTGGGAGTGTGAGGGCACAGCTGGCCCCTGGGGGACCTATGAACAGCCCGCCAGCCTAGACAGAGCCCCTCAGTGACCTCCAGCTGCCCTCAGACTCAGTGTGGAATGTCTCCATCTCTCTGTCTTGGGGGCTAGCTGGCCCACGAAGGCCAAGTGATGCCCCTCCTAGAAGCACATGGTGGGGGGCTAGGAAACACAAAGGCACTTCATGGGATTCCTGGGTAGAATGGGGCTGAGTCAACACTAGTGGATTTGGGAGAAAACTTTCCAGCCCCTCGGAGGTTTGCAAGCAGGAAAATAATAGTGGAGGTGTCCCAACATGATCGCGGTATCAATTGCGTTATCCTAAAAGTTTATGGAATGCATAAGTGGAATTAATACCTTTTACTGGCACCGGGAGCAATTATACGTATTTGAAACTGAAGGAAGAGTCCTAACAATGTACAATGTGGAGATGAACCTCGGATTATTTAGGGGAATAGGGTGCACCACCCTCAGGGAGGGTCTTCAGCAAACCTCACCCTGTATCGAGCTTGGGGGCAGGGCTTCCAGTGTCTGGACTTGGAGTGTTAGTGCTTGGCTTGCGGCCCGAGGTAGGGGTCACCTCTTCTCCTTCTGTCCCCTCAAGCAGCCAGAGAGCCCTGCTCCTGGAGGTCACAGAGCTCAGCTTGGGGGCCCTGAGAGGAGCCCTGAGCCCCTGCTGCTGAGGGGTGCTCCCGGGGCAGCTGCCACTTCCCACCCCAAGGTTCTTGGAGAGAAGCCCGTGGGTTTGGGGGTCCATCTCGGAAGTGTGGGGCTGTGGAAAGGGAACAATGCGATCCATGTCATTTCTCATCTCCTGGGACTTTTTTCTGAGCTGGACACAGCTCTGTGGATTTGGGGTGACCGGTTTGTGGATTGACAGTGCCTCTGCAGGGTCTCTCTGTGGGCAGGCCCTACCAAGAGCACCCCAGTACATGCTGTAGGCTCTCATGGTCTCCCCACTTCACTGATAAGGCTCGAGTGGCCAGGTTCCTGCTAAAGGTCACCCATCAGCAAAGGGAGAGAGGGGTTGGAACCCCAGCAGCCTGACCCCTGGCTTTCATTACTTAGCTTGTAGGCACAGCCTGTGTACCTCTGTGGGGCGCATCTAAGGAGTAGCCTTCTCCCAGCTCTGAGGGCTGGGTCTGCAGACACCCCTAGGACCCAGGGGACCAGTGGTAAGGGGGAGCTGACCCCTCAGAGGTCCAGGGCCTGCCAATGGCTATGGCAGGAAGCACCCAGGCCCCCAGCAAGCCTGTGATCACTGTCAGCGAGTGAGTGACAGCTGCCACTGGGTGGGTGGAGTCTGCCTGGCCGCGTTCTCTCTCTGCTTCCTATTGACCAATGAAAACTCCTCAAGAGCATTTTATAATTAGAACGATCAGGTCTGACCAGGCTCAAAAGTAAAAGTATCCACAGGCCAGGAGAGCCTGGGGGTCAGGGGAGCTGGGCATGGGACCCGCCCCTCTTCCTCTCTTGCCACACCTCAGCCAGGCCTGCCATTCTCAGCTCACTGTCAGGTTCCCCTAGCCCCCTTTCTGGGTGGGAAAGTGAGGACAGAAGGGGAGACCCCACCTTGGTTTCTCCTGGAACCACTGCTGCAGCAGCAGGGGGCTGAGTGCCCTGGACCTTGGCCCTGGGAAGCTCAAGATGAAGGTCACAGCTGAGCAGTGAGTGGAGGCTTTGTGTCCAAGCCAAGTGGGTCCCTGTGGTTGGTTATCAGGGAAATCTGCTTTGGGTTTTCTCAGATCCTGAATTTGGAAACCAAGTTCAAGTTCATGGATCCCTCAGAATTTCTAGGGCAGGAAAGCCCCTGTGAAACGTACACAGGGTTGGGTGAAGTAGATGATCAGAGGCTGTTGGGAAAACCACTCGGTGGCCTGGAGGCAGAGTCCTCAGGATCACAGACTTACCAGGGCGAGGCCCCCTTCCTGTATGGGGTCCTGGTGTTGGGGAGGGGAGCAGCCAGTGCCTCTAGTGCCCAGGGAAGACAAGCCCAGGTGGTGCTGATGTAATGGGAGCGCCTCCTGCTGCGCTGCATGGGATCAGACATTCAGAAGTCAGCACTCCCTGCCTCGGACCCTTCACTGGCTGGTTAAAAGTTCCAGCGAAAACTTCGATTGCAGCCATCTGTACTAAAAGCTGAGAAATGGCCACCCACTGTGTCCAGGGCATGCAGGTCCTGGGGTTTCTCTGCTGGCCGGGAGTGGGGTTTATTTAGTGAAGAAACGCTCCCACTGCTTCCTGGCTGGAGGGTGTGGCTTTAACTGTGGTCCCCAGCTGGGGGACCTGGGCTTACCTGTGGCAGCCGTGGCAGGAAGGTCAGAGGCAGGAAGGTGCTTCCTCAGAGCTCCTGCTGGGACCGACGAGACAGCCCCCCAGGAGCCCACCTTGAGTGTCTGCCACTGCCCAGCCTCCCCTCCCCTGCGTCCCCTCAGCCTCCTGCAGCAGGTTCAGCTCTGGCCCCGATCCCCCAGGCCATCCGGAAGCTGCAGGGAGCTGGGGGGATGAGTGCCCGCACTGAACAGCCCAGTGTCCAGAATGGCATGCCCACAGGCAGAGGCTCTGGGACTGTCCTGTGAGTGGAAGCTGGCCGCTGACCCTTGCCTTCACCATGCCAACAAGGCCACGACAACTCAAAAAGGCACAAGGGGGCAGAGTGAGCATAGTGGGGGCCTCCTCCCCCGGCCATCCTGTGGGCCCTCCCAGCACTGGATCAGAGCTGGGCTGGTAGGCAACCTCCCCACACTGCCTCACGTCGGGCAGTTCTGAGGCCTGGCCACGGCCCTGCTAGCTGGGTTCTGGCCAGAGCACTCTCTCTGTGAGGCCAGCCAGGGGTATGCCCACTGCAGGCAGGGACACCAGACTTCAAAGGAGGCCGGCACAGACAGACTGGCAAAGTCAGAAGCCAAGTTTGTGGGCAGAGGAACCGAGTTTGGACCCGGCAGAACCGAAGTTTGGTGCTTCGGATGGTGACGCTGTTTGTGCCCTGGGAGAAGGGGTGGGGGCACGTCCTTCTCCTCGGGGGTCCGGGCTAGCCACATGTTGTGTCTGGGTCACTGAACATGGACCAGATGGAGCCCAGGGTCCCCACTTGCCCCTGAGGGTGTCACTGGGGCCATGGGCATGGCCGGCCTCTGGGTGGCTCCCTCCTCCTGAAGGGACCAGAGTGATAGAGGAGACAGTGGGACCCCCTGTGTGCCAGGACACCCCCCAAGCACTGTTCACGGGGAGCCGGTGACTCGACCTGGCCCTTTGGGGTTGGAACTGAGGCTCATCACACAGCATCTCGACAGAAAAGTGGGGGCTGGAACTTCCAGGCCAGCTGCCTCCCCCAGCTGGCCCCCCAACAATCCCCACCTGGACACCCCTCACTGCACCAAGAGGCTGTCTTACGCTCCTGCGGTTGAGGGGGGACGCCCCCTCCTCAGTAGGACAGGGCAGGTCAGACTCCCACCTGATGGTCCCCTTGTCCCAAGAGGCTGGGGCTCAGCGAGCTGGGATGAAGGGCGGTACAGCTGGCCCTGTGTCCTTGTCCACCTGCCTCTTTGAGTTACATGGTCTTCACGGCCCCAAGTCAAGCCCAATGGTGACAAGGGGTCTGGAGACGGCGCTCAAGGGCCCAGGGCTGCACCACCCCAGCTTTTGGAGGCAGAGCTCTGCGTTGCTAAAACAGGGTGAGAGGGTGACCCCGAGGGGGAGGTTGTGTGCCAGTGGACCCAGCACAGAGAAGGTGTCAGTAAATGGTGGCCGTGCGAGTGGCCCCGGGAGCCCTGTTGAGAGTGCGGGGCAACTGCGCCCACTCAAGGGCCTCCCGGCCTCGACACCAGTGGACATGGCCTCCCCAGACCCACCTGGTCTGTGCCCCCATCTGGCCAGGCTTTGGGTGGGCCCTCGGCTCCTGCCCCGCTGGCCACCCGCAGGCCCAGTGCCCACTGGAGCCTGTCTTCTGGGTCAGCTCAGCACACGCCTGCTGTCCACCTCACCCCTGATTTTAGCCCAGGACAGAAGCCACTTCCCCTGGCAGCCCACAGCCTTGAGTGGGATGAGGAGTGGGCTGGTTTGGGGGTGCAGCTCACTGAGAGTGTCCCTGCAGGCCCCTTTCTCTCTCCGGGGGACAGCTTCTAGACCACAGCCTCCAGGGCCTCCCCAAGATGGTAGTGAGGGTCTCTCAGCACCAGCACAGCCTGTTTCCACCTCCAGGTCTGCTGGGCTCCTGGTGAGGGGGCCCGGGCCATCCAGCTTCCCGGGAGTGTCAGCAGAAGCATCTCCCACACCACCCCATCCCAAGCGGGGCACTGTTAAGGAATCATAGCAGCCTTCCTTCTCTGCCGGCCAGGCACCGGCTGCCGCCCTGGGCATCCCAGGTTCAACTGGATCCTCCAGCCACCAGACTCGCATCCAGGGTGGAGTGTTGGCCATGGGTTTCCTTGTGTGTGGGTTTCCTTGTGTGTGGGTTTCCAGCGAAGACCTTCACTGCCTTCTGAGCATGGGTGCCCTGACGCAGGCTGCGGTGATGCTCATAGGTGCCCCCACAGCCCCCAGGCCGGTCACCTCGCTGGCGTCTGCCAGAGCTCCCCGTGTCCTCAGTCCCTCTTGGCTGAGTGAAGACAGGAGTGTGGGAGTGGACCTGTGCCAGTGAGGGGGTTGGCCAGGAGTAGGGGGCACTGTCCCTGTGGTTTGTGTCACCCTGGGAGGCCTCCTCCCCTGGGGGAGAAAGGAGGCTGACCCAGGGGTTCTTATGCGCTTTGGAAGCTGCCTGGGACCCCACGAAGCTTCTTGCCAAGCACTCTGCTGATCTACTCAGGACCTTTTCTAGGGTGAGTGAGGGTCTGTGGTCTTGAGGAGGTCCTCAAAGGGTCCGTAACCGAAGAGCAGGGAGAAACGTGGGTGTGAGCACCAGCGCACGCATGCACACACACACAGAAAGCAGATAAAAGTGGTCTATAAAAAAATCATTAAAAAAATAAAGCCCCCACTGCGGGCCCTGTCTCCCAGAATCTGTTGTAACAGATTCACCCAAGCTGGTTAACGGTATTTGCGGTTTGCAAGACGCTACACGTCCTTGGAAAATGACAGACAAGTTATTATCACCTCTCTACTCTGCTCCTGCCCAAACCTGCCCATGCCGGGCACCCAGCTGCCGGGGAGAGGGCGCGAGGAAATTAACAGCCACCACGCCGCGCCCGCCACCCGCCACCCTCTCCCCCATCACCCCCGCACCAGCCCTGCCAGGCCTGCGGCTTCCAGCCAGACCAGGCCCATCGTGAGCTGGGCGGGGGATGGGGAGGCGTGGATCGGAGGGGAAGAGCTGGTGGGGGCAGGATGGGCACACACCAGCGTTTGGGCGAACCATTTCCTGCAAACACGAAGGAACACACGCATCCCCAAACAGGCAAGTCCTGACTGCTCCGTGTCAACAGCCGAAGATAAATAAGATTTTATCAGCTCGGAATCTGTTGAAACACATCCATCTAGCGGTCCTAGGGAAGGAGAGGCATGCGGGAGGGAGAGGAGGAACTGTCTCCACGTGATCTTTCTTACAGAACCGAGGAGGACCCAGGAGCCCTCCTTCTCCCTGCCCCGTGCCCAGGATGGCCTGAGGCCCTGGAGCTCTGGGAGGAGGGGGAGGAGCTGGAGGAGGAGTGGGAGGCTCCTTCATTCCCTCGCGGTCCTACACTGCACCCAACCACTGGTTTGCCCCCTGCCCCTCTGGCCTGCCCTCTCCCCTCCCAGGCTTCCCTCCTGCTGGGCAGGCCAGCGACCACAGGTGTCACCACTGATGCTACCAGGGTGTGGAGACCTCAGGTCTTGCTCCCTGATGCTACCGGACTCTGGCCAAGCTGGACATCTGTGGATCCACCCACTGCTGGAGTGGGGGCCTGACCTGTGTGTGTGCCCGAAAGCCACAAGAGCAGCCAGTAGGGAGGGCAGCAGTGGGTGGGGGGCACCCCTATGGGGGAGCAGTGGAGAGCCAGTGACTGGCCTTGCTAGGACCACAGAGGGAAGAGTGTCCTCTGCACCCTCACCGCTGGCTGGTGAGGCACACCAGTTGGCGGTGTGCTCCCAGCCTAGCCAGCTTTTGCCTTTCACCGGGGCGGTCGGGCTGCCGCTGCCTGGCGGTACCAGGGACAGCTCCCAGCAGCTCCTCCCAGAGGGTGGGGCGTCCTCAGCTCTGGCGGAGTGGCCGATGGGGCTGGGGCAGGCAGCCCAGGGGGAAAGGCTGCATGGGTGGGGCGGGGGTTCTGAAGCCAGGGGGTGATCAGGGAGCCTGGGGGGTTGGGGTAGGGCGGCAGCAGCTTTGCACCTCCCGAGGCTGAGCCTGGAGCCTGCCTCCACCCTGTTGGCTCCATTCCCTCCTCAGTGGGGCCGCCAGGAATGCCTGGTCTTGGTAGACCTTACCCATCTTAGGGCTTGGGCACGAGCACAAGTCAGAGGGTGAATGGGACTCCCAGAAGGGGACCTGCACAGCCGACGGTCACATCACAGAAAGGTCTGTCCAGTGGTTAAGGAGTCCCAGCTGTCCAGCCCAGAGCTGAAACGGACACAGTGGCCAGACCTCAGGCAGTCTCCCCTTGCAGACCACCCCCAGTAGTCCAGGCCAACTCTTTGCAGTCCTTTGCATGCCCCTCCCAGTCCTGGGTCACCTCATTCCCTGGGCCCTCTGAAGGCAGGTGGGTTGCCTGCAGGGGAGGAAGCCCCCTCTGGGATCCAACAGCCACAGCAGGAGGCCATGAGGCTGCTTGGCCTTTGGGCATGAGCTGTGAGCCTCGCTAAGTCTAGATTTTTCTGGGAGTGGAGGGCCTCTTGGCTCATTTCCTTGGTGAGCCAAGAGCTGGGCAAACACTAGGCATTACAAAGTCTCGCCGAGTGGATGGCTCCCGGCATCCCAGCTTCTTCCTCCATCACTGCTTGTATTCAGGTCCCTGTGTCCACCTGAGGCCTGCCATTCCCTGTGGGGCCCTCCTCCACCAAGAAGACCCCCTGGGTAGTCCTCTGGAGCTCCTCCATGACAATGACCAGGTAGTTTCATCCCGAGACTAAGTGCACACGTGTCTCATGTCAGGGACAGGCCCTGAAGCCTCATACATGGGTGAATAAGAGAGCTGGGCCCTCGGCTGGCACTTAGGGTTTGCTTTGGGCTGGGCTACTGCTGCCTGGGCACAGATCTCGAGACAGGACACTCAACTTATCTCCCAAACTAGCGAAGGGGCAGCATTTATCATGGGGACACAGGAGGTCAGCAGCCACCTCCCTGGGATGCAAGCTGTCCCCTGCCGTGTGGCCTCTGAGCCTGCTGTCTGGCAGCTAAGGCCCACCTGCATCCATAGTGGGTGTGCCTGCCTGCAGCAGTGGGGTTGCAGGCACAAGTGGACAGAGCACCTGGGAGGGTACAAGCCCTGTGGGCATCCGATCCCTTCCGTGACAGGGGTACAAGGGCGCTGGTCCTGCAGCCAGCGCCGAGGGAGTTGGGCAGGGTCCCCATCCCCCAGGACGCCACTAGGGAGACCCTCCCACTTGTTCCCCAAGCCCCCAGACCCACCTCAGGGACAAGGCAGCGTTTCTGGCTGGGTTTCAGTTCATCAGAGGAAGGACAGCTGTGCTGCTCAGGGCCGAGGGTTAGGGACCCCTTCCCCCTAGGCTCAGGGTGAGCTCCATCTCCCTTGCTCTTCCTGGACTTGGAGTGGCTGAGGTTAGGAGGGCCTGATGGTCCATTGTGTCCCTTGGTGGCGAGAGGCAGCGCAAGTGGCCAGGGTGGCCTTCATCTATGGGTCATGGTGTCAGGCGCCAGCTTCCTTGGCAAAGGTGGGCTCAGACCTACTCATCCTCTGGATTGCAGCAGCCCCGTCTCCAGTCTGACCCCACACACCATGGTGTGGTGTGCTGGGGGCTTCCCAGAGTCTTCTGTCTGGGGTAACTCCAAGTCCCCCGGGCTTGTGGGGGGACCCAGGGGTGTGGCACAGGGACAGGAAGCATCCTGTGACTCTGAGAGCTCGATGTTCCCCACTGTCCCTGTGGATGGACGGGGCCATGAGGAGCCCCCGATGGGCCCCCAGGAGCCAGTCACTGGAGAACAGCCAGCTTAGAAATGAGTGGACACCCCTGTTTCCAAGGGGCCCTTCCATCAAGGTCACTTTGGACTTGTGAGAGCCAGCCTGGGTCCTCAGGTGGGCCGCCTGGAGGGGTACAAGCCCTGTGGGCATCTGATCCCTCAGCAGGTCCAATGCCCCTTCTGTTAGGGGTCCTGGGGCCCCGTGGTCAAAGCCCTCCACTTGCAGTGGCCAGAACCCAACCGCAGGGCTGGCCCCTCCGAAGATGGTCCAGGAGTCCCTGTGCCTGTCTCCTCTGTACAAATGCCAGAAGACCTGACTCCAGGCTTTTAAACCCGACACAGGATGCTGCACCTTACTCCTCAAATCACTACGGCCTGGAGGCTTAAGGTCCACAGGCTTGAGGCACCAGACCTGGCTCCCAGCCCTGCTCTCCAGCAGCTCCTCCTCACTTTCCTGTCCTTCACTATCTCCCAGAGTTTGTTCAAACTCATGTCCATTGAGTTGGTGATGCTATCTAACCATCTCATCCTCCGCCACCTCCTTCTCCTTTTGCCTTCAATCTTTCCCAGCATCTGGGTCTTTTCCAGTGAGTCATCTCTTCACATCAGGTGGCCAAATTATTGGGGCTTCAGCTTCAGCATCAGTCTTTCCAATGAACATTCAGAGTTGATTTCCTTTAGGATTGACTGGTTTGATCCTGCAGTCCAAGGGACTCTCAAGAGTCTTTGCCAGCACCACAATTTGAAAGCATCAATTCTTCAGCACTCAGCCTTCTTTATGGTCCAATTCTCATCCATAAAATAGACCTAATGGCACCTCCTTCTCCAACCAGTGAGATCCAGACAGAAAGCGCCTCCTCCCGGCTGCACAGAGCACTCGGCACCTGCTGAGTGGAGCTGGGGAGAAGCTGGGAGGGAAGGATGCCCAGAAGTGTCCAGCGAGGGCTGTCATCGCAGGGCTTGGGGTGGGGACTCCTGGCGGGGCACAGCAGGAGATGTGGCGCTGGGCCGACCAGCCTCACCGCGACCCCCATCCCCTGCAGTACTCCCCGCTGCTGAAGAAGCTCTACTGCCAAATCGCCAAGACGTGCCCCATCCAGATCAAGGTGTCCACGCCGCCACCCCCAGGCACCGCCATCCGCGCCATGCCTGTCTATAAGAAGGCGGAGCACGTGACCGAGGTCGTGAAGCGCTGCCCCAACCACGAGCTCGGGCGGGACTTCAATGAAGGTGCGTGTCCCCGCCCCCTCCTCTGCCCCTCAGCACCCTGGAGGGAAGGGGAGGGCTGGTCCGGCCTCCGACTTGGAGGCAGCAGGTCCAATGGGAGGGTGCTGACAAGTGGGCTCAGCATCCACCTTGCCTGTCCTGTGTCGTGCCAGCTCTGCCTGGGGCCTTGGTTATCGGGTGGGGGGTGGGGGGTGGGAGCGGGGTAGGGCTGCTGGGTCAGATGCCCCGGGCATCTGTGAGAGGTGCCTGCCGCCTCTGTCCCCCTGGGAGGCCCCGAGACAGCTACGATGTGCCCTGCACAGGGGTGCAGCCCCTGGCTGGCACAGTCTCTGAAGCGGCTCACTCCTCTCGGCAGGACAGTCCGCTCCCGCCAGCCACCTCATTCGCGTGGAGGGCAACAACCTCTCGCAGTACGTGGACGACCCAGTCACCGGCCGGCAGAGCGTCATGGTGCCCTATGAGCCCCCGCAGGTAGGGAGCCTGGCGGGGTTGGGGGCAGCCCCTCCAGCCTTCTCTGGGCATCTGCACCCCCAGCTCTACAGCACAGGGTGGGCCCGGCGACCCCTGAGCCTCAACCCAGCCCTTTGTCCCCCTTCCTGGTTCTGGGCTCTGGGGAGGGAGGGACTCAGGTCACGGGGAGTCAGCCGGGTGGAATGGGTTGTGGCCGTCCCCCAACCCCCAGGAGAAGAGGGCAGACCTGCAGTCGGGGTCGTGGCACTATTTTACCCCCACCCTGGATCTGAGACCCCTCCCCCAGTACTGTAGCCAGTCCTCTAGGCATTCCCACTCCAGGCCTCATTCCTGTAGCTGGTTCCCCAGAAGGCCCCCTGCTTCCCTAAGGAACAGCCCTTATGTCGGTGGGACCAGGGCCCTGGGAGGGTTTCCACCCTGGCTTCCCTCCCCCAGCCCTCAGCCTCCAGCCCAGCTATCACTGCTAGGACTGGCCAGGAAAGCAGGTCTCTCTCGCCCCCTGGTGGCGGCCACGTGCTAGGAGTTCTGTGAAAGGCCAGGTTTCCTAAGCCATCCTCCAGACCCAGGGAGACCGCGACAACTGCACATTTTGTGGTCCTAGGATGCCCCCGGGGTCACAAGCCCTAGGTCCATAAACTTCCAGCAACCAGTGTATGTGGAGCCCACTCGGACAGCTCTGGCCCGTCCCTCTGCCAGCGCAGTGCCCAGAAGAGCCCACATTGCAAAACACACACCTGTGCCCACAGGGGCCTGTGCTCACACCCAGCTGCCGGGGCAACCTCCAGCCTGTGTCAGGGTGGGGAGGTGGTGGGGGCAACCACCATGGCTTTCTCGGTTCCCACAGCCAGCACAGCACATGGCACTCAGTGTAGTGTGTGAATGGATAGGCTGTAGTCAGACAAGTGGATGCATGCATGGATGGGGCATGGAGGATGGATGGATATGTGGATGGATACATGCCTGGGTGCGTAGGTGATGGGCAGATGGTGGGTGGATAAATGGATAGTTGGTGGATGGATGGAAGGATGGGTGATGAAAATAGATGGATAGATGGATGATGGATGGATAGGGGCTGAGGGGTGGATATATAGATGTATGGATGAAAGACAGATGGTGAATAGATAAATGGATGGATGATGAATAATACATAGGAGGATGGGTGGAAGAAGTAGATGAAGTAGATGGAGGTGAATGGTGAGATGGATGGAGAGGTAGATGGATGGTGAATGGGTGGATAGATGCAGAGGACCAGAGGGACCAGCAGCCTCTTGCCCACCGGAGATGTGGGAGATGGGTGCTTGGAAGCCCAGGAGCCCCCACGCCTGTGAGTTGAGGCCACCTGCTGACACCACAGCCTCCCCATCTCCCTGTGTGCAGGTGGGGACAGAGTTCACCACCATCCTGTACAACTTCATGTGCAACAGCAGCTGTGTTGGGGGCATGAACCGGCGGCCCATCCTCATCATCATCACCCTGGAGACGCGGGAGTGAGTCTGCTGGAGGTGGGAGTAGGGGGGTTGGAGGGCAGGGATTTGGGCCAGTGCTGCTGGAGGGTCTTGCCGGGGAGACAGCCATGACCTAGGAGGGGTGCTGGCCCTGGAGGCAAGTTTGGGGGTTTGGGGAGGGGCCCGGGGCTCCCCGGCGGCAGGTGGTGTGCTGGGAAGGGCTGTAGGGGCAGGCACCACCCCAGGAGGGAGGCAGGAGATCTGGTGTCCTGGAGCAGCTGTGCTCTCAGCCCTGGGCCCTGGGCCCATCAAGGCCAGTCCCGTGGGGTGTGGGGAAGGTGGGCCCCTAGAGCTCACAGTTCTGGCTGTGCCCTTGACAGCGGACAGGTGCTGGGCCGCCCGGTCTTTCGAGGGCCGCATCTGTGCCTGTCCTGGCCGAGACCGCAAAGCAGATGAAGACCACTACCGTGAGCAGCAGGCCCTCAACGAGAGTGCTGCCAAGAGCGGGGCTGCCAGCAAGCGCGGTGAGCGGGGCTCGGTGTAGGGGCAAGGGCGGAGGGCAAGTCTGGACTGTCAGAGCCAGGCCACTCTCGGGACGAGCTGGACTGGTCTGGAGACTTTCGGGAAACATGCAAGCCTGTGTCCAGGGGACAGAGTGAGCCCCGCCCATGTCGCTGCCCCCAGTCCACTCTGTCCAGCCTGAGTGGCCGCTCGAGTTTGCTCATCCAAGTGGGTGACTGGTCTCCGGGTCTGTCCACGAGGGACACCTCAGGGAGGTCAGCTCAGGCCGGGTGGTGGGGTGGGGTGAGGGGGTTAGCTTGGCTCACCTGCGTGTGCCCCGCCTCCTCCCCGCCTGCTCACAAAGCCCCCGACCCCTGCCAGCCTTCAAGCAGAGCCCCCTACCGTTCCTGCCCTGGGCACCAATGTGAAGAAGAGGCGGCATGGTGACGATGACGTGTACTACATGCACGTGAGTCCCACGGCTGCAGGGCCCAGGCCAGGGCACGGCAGTGCTAGGGGGAGACCCAGGGCCCTGGGGGTGGCAGGTGCCATCCAGCATGCCCTGAAAGCTGAGACCCCACGATCTGTGGATCCCAGAAAGGAGAACCAGGGCCCAGAGAGCTGGACTGGCCACAAGGGGAACAGGTCCACTGATGGAGCTCCCAGAGCAGGAGGGCCCGTGATGGATAGTGATACAGTGTGCAAGGCAATGCAGACCCCCACCCAAGGAAGCATGTGGGAGGAATCCCACAGCCTGGTGGGCCCCAGCGCATCACCAAGCCGGGGAGTATAGGCTGCCCTGTGATGTGGCCACCCCGGCACAGATAAACCCCCACTTGCTTTGCTAGGACTGGTCTCCATGACATGAGCTTGTTTTTCTTTCAAGGACTTATCTTGAGTCCTTCAAGAATGAGTTCCTTGTTCTAGAAGCCCCATGTTTGTCCAGGGCCCCTCCACCCCAGTACCCCAGGTCTGCTGAGCTCTAAAAAAGAGGGGACAGTGTGGCAAAGACTCAGGGGTAGTAAGGGGTGGGTGTGGTTTGCCTGGACAGGAGCCAGCCCTCCAGCTTCGCTCAGACCTACTTCTGGAGAGGAGAGCAGGACCAGGGGACCCCCCATGGCTGCAGGGGCTGAGAAGCCCTGAGAAAGAAGGGGCACTCCCCTGCGCCAGGAGGTGGGGGGGTGGCTCTGGGGCCAGGCGGTGTCTACATGTCCTGGGCAGGCAGAGGGTCCACTTGTCTGTGCTCAGGTGCGGGGCCGGGAGAACTTTGAGATCCTGATGAAGGTCAAGGAGAGCCTGGAGCTGATGGAGCTGGTGCCCCAGCAGTTGGTGGACTCCCTACCGGCAGCAGCAGCAGCAGCAGCTCCTGCAGAGGCCGTGAGTGCAGCCCCTCCACCTCCGCCCCCAACCCCATTCCTCCGGGTCTTACCCACCTGTCTGATGTGGGGAAAGATGGGGCTGGATGACCCAGCAGGGAAAACACAATAGCAATAGGCAGTACCCCTCCTCCAGGAAGGCTCCCTGAACTGCAGCATCTCAGCCTAGAAGTCTGCTGAGTGGAGGCCAGGAAGGGGTGGTCGGGGCGACACTGACCCATCAAGAACAGATCTGGGTCCAGGGTCAAGAACGGCCCCCCCTCTGGCTCCTACCCATTGCCCAGGTCCTGCCTTTGAATGAGTGTGGCCACTGTCAGGCAGGGAGGCTGGGCTAGAGGCAGGCACTCTGACCCCGGTGTAGGCGGGGTTTCCAGGCCCCTGCAGCAGGGGGTTTCACTCGGGGGTTGCTGTCCCTTCTGATCAGGAGCCACCTTCAGCCTCCATCCTATGGGCCTGTCCTCTCGCCCATGAGCAAAGCACACGGGGCCGTCAACAAGCTGCCCTCAGTCAACCAGCTGGTGGGCCAGCCTCCCCCACATGGCTCAGCGGCTGGGCCCAACCTGGGACCCATGGGTGAGTAGCTCGGACAGGGTGGCTGGGGTAGGGGGTTGGGGAGCCTGGCTCCAGACCCTCTTGCCCAGCTCAGGACCGCTCGGGGCTCTTGATGGCTGGGCCCTCCAGCAGTTCTGGCCTGAGAGCAGGAGGCACAGTCCCCTCTGTCCACTCCAAGTCTTGGGAAGTGTTGAGCCTTACGAGCCTCCCCCACACAGCCTGGGACACCTGCCCTGGCCTGCCCCCCTCTGACTGTCCCACCTGCTTTCTGCCCAGGCCCCGGGATACTCAACAACCACGGCCACACCCTGCCGGCTAATGGGGAGATGAATGGTGCCCCCAGCTCCCAGTCCATGGTCTCGGGGCCCACTGTACCCCACCACCACCCTACCATGCTGACCCCAGCCTGGTCAGGTACGTGGGCTGCTGCTGGGTGCTGCCACAAACCCAGTAACCTCAGCCCTGGTGGCTCCTGGTCACCTGGCCCCAAGCCCGAGGTAGGGGGTCTCTGCCTGCTGCCCCTTGCAGCTGGTGCCATCTCTGCTCCGCTGTCTGGAGAGCGGATAGGGGGAGGAGGGGGGTGAGCCTCCAGCAGGTGCTCATAAGGCAGGCACAGAAAGCCAGGGGCTCCCTGGAGACTGCGCCCAGGTGAGCATGGGCTGGAGGCTGTGGCCACAGTGGGCAGGGTGGGGAGACCTGGGGGTGGCCGGTTCCCACTCATATGGGCCATACAGCCAGGTTTTTACAAGTTAATGCTGCTCTGTTTCCCCAATTCTCTGCAGTTTTCTAACAGGATTGGGGTGTCCAAACTGCATCGAGTATTTCACCTCCCAAGGCTTACAGAACATTTACCACCTGCAGAACCTGACGATAGAGGTAACTGCCCAGTGGGGCAGGCATGGAGAACTCACCCCCAGACCAGCGTGGGCTTGTCTGCAGGCCAGGGAGCTTTCTCCTCTTGCAGTGCAGTCCCTCCATTTCCCATCTTCCCATGTAAGGAGGCTGGGGAGTTTGGAAAACCCTTCTTCCTGCAAGTAGCCAAGTCTACTTGCTTACACCCAGCATCACATGGCTGAAAAGGACTTGCCCCGAGTCCCTCATCTGGACTTGAGTCTCTGTCCTATGGCCTTTGATCTGGGGGTGGGCTGTCTCCAAGGCATGATGAATTCCAGAAGAGGAGGTCCAGAAGGGACCTGGTAGTGGTTTAGCTCAGCACTGTTTACACGGGGGAACTGAGGCCCAAACCGCTCACCATGCACCCACAGCAGCTGAATGTCCGGTCCAGGGTGTGCAGGGCTAGAAGTGCCCCACCCTTGGCATCCTGACCCCTGACCCACAGACAGGGCTGGTCTTTGGGTTAAACCAGAGTCCCAGCAACGAGCACTCATAGGGCTTCCCAGGTGACTCTAGTGGTAAAGAATCCATCTGCCAATGCAGGAGATGTAAGAGACTCGGGTTCAGTTCCTGGGTCAGGAAGATCCCCTGGAGGAGGGAATGGCAACCCACTCCAGTATTCTTGCCTGGGGAATCCCATGGACAGAGCAGCCTGGGGGCTACGGTCCATGGCGTCCCAGAGTCAGACACGACTGCAGCAACTTAGCACAGTGTACAGCCTGAAGTTGTCTTGAGTGTAATGACTGTTAGCTGGAGGCCAGGAGACACAGCTGTCAGGCCAGATCCTAGGGCTCCAACTCAGTGGCCTGGAACCTCTGTTGGACCTGCTCCACAGTCGACCCTGGGACAGAGGCCTCCTCCCGGCCAAGGGATGCGGGTTTGCCAGAGGGAGCGGGGCCAGTGGCTCAGAGGGCAGCCTGTCCTCTGTCCACTACCTTCTCTGACCTGTCCCTGGTGGCCCCACTGGACTAGCTCAAGGCCTGTTAACCCTGCCTCACCAGTTGATGTGTTGCTTGGGGGCGGGGGGGGGAGGGTGGTGACAGGAACCTGAGGCTCTGCTTTGTCCTGAAGGGTGGGACCTGGCCCTAAGGCTGGGAGGCAGGGTTCCTCCAGTACCCAGTGTGGGGGTCCCCCATCTGTTGCTCTGACTGTGATCAGAGTAACCAGGCCCTACGTGGCCTGCATGACCTCAGTGCCCCACTCCCACTCATGTCATTGCTTGTCTCTCCTGTCCTGTCGAGGGCGGAATTGGGTGTGGCCAGACCACCAGGCACAGGGGCATTCGGCACTGTCTACTTCTGTGCCCCCCACCCTTCCCCCCTCCCCCAGTGAGGGCTCCTCCCCTCCCTCCTGGTCCCCCAGTGGCTGTGCAGGGCAGGTGATGTCCCTGGTGGGAGGAGCGCAGAGCCTGACAGCTGCTCCTGCAGGACCTGGGGACCCTGAAGATCCCTGACCAATACCGCATGACCATCTGGAGGGGCCTCCAGGACCTGAAGCAGAGCCACGACTACGGCGCCCAGCAGCTGATCCGCTCCAGCAGCAACGCGGCCACCATCGCCATCGGGGGCTCGGGGAGCTTCAGCGCCAGCGGGTCATGGAGGCTGTGCACTTCCGCGTGCGCCACACCATCACCATCCCCAACCGCGGGGGGCCCGCTGGGGGCGCGGGGCCAGACGAGTGGGCCGACTTTGGCTTCGACCTCCCGGACTGCAAGTCCCGCAAACAGTCCATTAAAGAGGAGTTCACGGAGAGCGAGACCAACTGAGTGGGGAGGACACGGCCGGAGCCCATGCCGCCGTGCTACCGACGCGGAGAGCGGAGAGGGCGGAGTCTCGGCGGAGAGGGCGGAGTCTCCGGGCAGGCGCCCGGGAAGCCTAGCTGGATGGCTGCTTCCTCCCAGTCACCAGCTGGCCTGGGAGGCAAGACTCCTGGGCTGCGCCGGTGAAGTGAGGAGGCCCTCGGAGCTGTGCTGAGGATGCGCATCCAGGGTCCGTCCTCTTGGGGGCTCACCTTCCCTGCCTCTCCTTCCTGGGGGGCTCTGCTGACAACTGCCAAAAAGTGTTTTTCGATGTCTCTGGCTCTGGGTAGGCATGAGGGGCTCGGTGCTTGTCCCCTAACACGTTTGTTCTCCAGTCCAGTCTCCAGACTACATCTCTGCCCGAGGCTGGTCCCTCTGCTGGTCTTGAGGGTCGGTCTGCCCCTTGCACTCTTGTCCACTGGTGTAAAGCCCACTGCAGCCACCTCCCATTTCCTACCCCAAACAAAATCCTAAGTTTCACTGGAACTGGGAGGACTGGTCCCTCCTGGCAGGCAAGGAAACTTTGGGTGGATGGCCTGCAGTCAGCCCCCATGCCAACACCTCTGGCCACAGTGCCCTTCCTCCAGGGGCCCCCTGAGCATAGACACAGACACAGGTTCCTCAGACCACTGGGAATTGTCAACATTTGATAAAATGATGCCCTTTTTCTACGTGTGGGTGAGCCTTTTCTTTCTTTTTTTTTTAAACTTTTGTTCTGAATGTGTGTGTAAACAAGATGAGCTAAGAAAGAGGCCAGCCGGGTGGGATCCACAGCAGGCAGGGGTCGGTCACTTGTTCCTCCATTCGGGGATGGGAGAACAGAGCCGGCTGCAGCCGCGGTCCCCGCCACCCCCCGTTCCCTGGGAGGCCATGTTCTGCGTGGGAGGAGCCCTTTGTTTTCACAGTGCTGAGGCCAGTGGAGGGGGTCCTAGCCTCTATAGGCAGCTTGAGGAGTCAGCAGGCTGGGAGAGACAGTATCTGCACCGGCCCCCAAGGCGATGGGACAGGTTCTATCTGCAGGGAGCCTTCTGAGCCAGAAGCAGGACCACAGGGTCGTGGGCCAGGGGATGAGGCAGGAGGGATGCAGGGAAGCCTGACTCCTGTGTAAGCTGAGACATCACCTGGTACTTTCCTAACACCTGTCTGTCCCTCACTCTGCATGGTTCCCCAGGGTTAGTCAGTCATCAGCTGAACCCTCCGGTCTCTAAATCATGGGGAAGTGCAAGGCTCCCAGACCAGGGGCTGATGGGGACAGAGCCCTAACCGCTCTTTGGGTTCTTTCCCTTGCCATAATCCCCACCCTGCCCCCAGCCCTGGGAAGTTAGGAAGCAGCAGACTGTGATCACTCAGGTCCACTCTGAAGCCAGGCTCTCAGTCCTGGGGGTTCAAGTGCCAGTTCCTGTGTTCATTTCCCAGGCTCTTCAGAGGAGGGCACTGGGTGCGGGTAGGGGCACCAGGGGGTGGGGTGGGAGGGGTGGGGTGTCTGCTGTACTCAGTGGCCTGGAGCCCAGTTGGGAATGGAGCCCCAGAGCCAGCTCCACCCCTGACTCGCCAGCAGTGGCCCTCCAGACCAGGGCTTTATCCTGGACATGGAGTTTGCACACTGCCTGGTTTTGCTTATTTAAAAAGCATTGTGTGAATGCAGGTGCCAGAGTCTAGGGTGACACCCCCTGCCCCCACACCATAAGCTCCCTGTGAAGCTCTTTGAGGTGGGAGGGGACGTCATCAGCACCTGGAGGCCCCACCCACAGCCAGGCCTGAGAGCCTGGGGACAAGAGCCAGCTTGGCCCCTGGGGGCCTGCAGCCCCCTGGAGCATACACCCTGGCGGCATCATCACAGCGCCATAGGATCAGGGCTGCTGGGCTGGTGGGGGCGGGAGGAGGGGTGTGGTCATCGGTTTCCCTTCTCACCTTCACAGGGCCTGGGTAAGTACACTGTTCATGCGGTTCAGATGAGAAGACTGAGCCACAGACCTTGGGTCTGAGCCCAGGGTCTCAGCTGGCTGCTGAGGGGTAGGGCATGTGCTCCAGCGCACACGCAGGTCCCCCAGTCATGGCCCATCTGGAGCCACGGGCCTTTCCTCCAGGTCCTGGGAGTCCATGAACCCAGCTGAGAAGTAGCTGAGCTCCTGGGGCTCCCGTGGCTGTCCCTTAGGCTCATTCCATTGGCCGGTGGGAAGGCCCTCAGGTGCTCCTCAAGTGGGGAGGCTGCAACATGCAGGCAGAGGGCAGGCAGACCCCCCATTACGGAGGCAGAGGAGGCACATGCCTGTGGAGGGCCAAGCACAGGCTCCCCGCTCCCATGCCACACGTGGTGAGCTCCAGTGGTCCTGGACCTTTGTTCCTGGCACTGATGGAGGAGCAACCTTGAGAACTGATTCAGTGGGGATTCCATCATGGTCACAGGAACACACACAGGAGCAACGGCCCTTACAGGTCCTTAAAAATCAAGAGAAGACAAACCTGTGAGCTGTGAGGTTTCCCAGCTGGGAAGAGGAGGGCAGGAAGCTGGCCAGGCCCAGCATAGCTGCTCAATCTCCACCAGCCCTTCCTGGCTGCTGGGGATTGGTCACCCACCCAGATCTGGGTGGCACCTTCAGTGGCTTTCATCCGGAGACATGCAGGGACCGGGGACATGGCCTCACTGTCCCTTAGGACATGCCAGCCTTGCAGACACAAACATTTGCTTCTAAACCTAAAGCACTTTAAGGTTTAAAAAAACATACACCCCTCTCGTCGGTAATGTAAGGCAATGCTTCTTCCAGCAGTATTGATGGATCTATTCTGACCGTATTATTACCCTCTCTTGGGAATGTAATCTTGGGAAAACGTGTTTCTTTAGCTGTGTTTTGATGGGATTTTTGGAGTTTGTTACATAATAAAGCCTGAGTTCCAATGACTGACGCTTATGACTGAATCGGATTCAAAGACAAGAGCACAAGTGACACAAACCACCCAGCGCGCTCCCCATCTGAGTTTGTCCTGTGTTTTCAGTGTGTGACACACCCAGGAGCTCTCCTCCCCTGCACCTCAGAGTCGAGTGCTCCGTGGGAATATGCAGGGACTTGAATCCAAGGGTGACCAGAGGGGTAACACCAGGTTCTGTCCCAGTGCTGCTGGCTCAGCTCACGGGACTGGCCTCAGGCCTCCTGGGAGCAGGGTCCAGAGTCCCTCTTAGGAAGGTCTCCCCCGTGTCAGTGTAGACAGCCCTCCCTCTGTCTCGAGTTGAGGTTCATGTTTCTCTGCAAACTCAGGAGCTCGTCCAGTCAGCCAGGCTCAGTCTCCAGGGCACCGGGCTTCATTCTGTCCCTCAGGTCTCAGGTTCCTGGATGTCAGACCTGTGAATGAGGGACTGGAGTCCTGTCACGGCAAAAGGAGAGCACTCAAAATCCGTTCAATGAGACAGGCTCGGGGCTTTCTAGACACATGGCTGAAAGCAAGCAGAACAAGGTGAGGCGGAGCCCCACTCTCCACCCGGCCCCGCCCTCGCCCCTCCTTCCTGGACGGAGCTCTTGACATGCCCTCCTCCACACACCTCTCAGAACTAGGTGAGATGGAGCCCCGCCCACCTCCCCCAGCCCCGCTTTCCTGGGCAGGGCTCTTGGCATGCTCAATTCCTCCAGAGTGCGACGGCACACAAGCATGAGTGGCTGCGATGGCGCACACTTGACCCCACGTCGGAGGTCAGGGGCAGAAGCCGGGAGGACCCCTTGCTCGAGGGGGCGGCGGCGGGAGGAGCTACCTCATGCCCAGGGTCAGGGGCAGCAGCCAAGAGGAGCAACCCCACGTCCAGGGAGCAGTGGCTGTGTGGGCGCAGAAGGGCTGAGAGGAGCTACTCCACGTTCAAAGTCAGGAGGGGCGGCGGTGAGGAGATACCCCTTGTTCAAGGTAAGGAGCAGAGGCTGCACTTTGCTGGAAAAGCCGTTAAGAGATACCCCACGCCCAAGGTAAGAGAAACCCAAGTAAGACGGTAGGTGTTGCAAGAGGGCATCAGAGGGCAGACACACTGAAATAATACTCACAGAAAACTAGTCGATCTAATCACACTAGGACCACAGCCTTGTCTAACTCAATGAAACCAAGCCATGCACTGTGGGGCCACCCAAGACAGGCAGGTCATGGTGGAGAGGTCTGACAGAATGTCAGACTGAAGAAGGGAATGGCAAACCACTTCAGTATTCTTCCCCTGAGGACCTCATGAACAGTATGAAAAGGCAAAATGATAGGATACTGAAAGAGGAACTCTCCAGGTCAGTAGGTACCCAATATACTACTGGAGATCAGTGGAGAAATAACTCCAGAAAGAATGAAGGGATGGAGCCAAAGCAAAAACAATACCCAGTTGTAGATGTGACTGGTGATAGAAGCAAGGTCCGGTGCTGTAAAGAGCAATATTGCATAGGAACCTGGAATGTTAGGTCCATGAATCAAGGCAAATTGGAAGTGGTCAAACAGGACATGGCAAGAGTAAACGTTGACATTCTAGGAATCAGCAAACTAAAGGACTGGAATGGGTGAATTTAACTCAAATGACCATTCAGTATCACAGTAATCCAAGTCTATGCCCCAGCAAATAATGCTGAAGAAGCTGAAGTTGAATGGTACTATGAAGACCTACAAGACCTTTTAGAACTAACACCCAAAAAAGATGTCCTTTCCATTATAAGGGACTGGAATGCAAAAGTAGGAAGTCAAGAAACACCCAGAGTAACAGGCGGATTTGGCCTTGGAATACGGAATGAAGCAGGGCAAAGGCTAATAGAATTTTGCCAAGAGAACACACTGGTCATAGCAAACACCCTCTTCCAACAACATAAGAGAAGACTCTACACATGGACATCACCAGATGGTCAACAATGAAATCAGATTGATTATATTCTTTGCAGCCAAAGATGGACAAGCTCTATACAGTCAGCGAAAACAAGACCAGGAGCTGACTGTGGCTCAGATCATGAACTCCTTATTGCCAAATTCAGACTTAAATTGAAGAAAGTAGGGAAAACCACTAGATCATTCAGGTATGACCTAAATCAAATCACTTATGATTATACAGTGGAAATGAGAAATCGATTTAAGGGCCTAGATCTGATAGAGTGCCTAATGAACTATGGACTGAGGTTCGTGACATTGTATGGGAGACAGGCATCAAGACCATCCCCATGGAAAAGAAATGCAAAAAAGTAAAATGGCTGTCTGGGGAGGCCTTACAAATAGCTGTGAAAAGAAGAGAAGTGAAAAGCAAAGGAGAAAAGGAAAGATATAGGCATCTGAATGCAGAGTTCCAAAGAATAGCAAGAAGAGATAAGAAAGCCTTTTTCAGCAATCAATGCAAAGAAATAGAGGAAAAGAACAGAATGGGAAGGACTAGAGCTCTCTTCAAGAAAATTAGAGATACCAAGGGAACATTTCATGCAAAGATGGGCTTGATAAAGGACAGAAATGGTCTGGACCTAACAGAAGCAGAAGATATTAAGAAGAGGTGGTAAGAATACACAGAAGAACTGTACAAAAAGATCTTCATGACCAAGATAATCACAGTGGTGTGATCACTCATCTAGAGCCAGACATCCTGGAATGTAAAGTCAAGTGGGCCTTAGAAAGCATCACTATGAACAAAGCTAGTGGAGGTGATGAAATTCCAGTTGAACTATTTCAAATCCTGAAAGATGATGCTGTGAAAATGCTGCACTCAATATGCCAGCAAATTTGGAAAACTCAGCAGTGGCCACAGGACTGGAAAAGGTCAGTTTTCATTCCAATCCCAAAGAAAGGCAATGCCAAAGAATGCTCAAACTACGGCACAATTGCATTCATCTCACATGCTAGTAAAGTAATGCTCAAAATTCTCCAAGCCAGGCTTCAGCAATATGTGAACCGTGAACTTCCAGATGTTCAAGCTGGTTTTAGAAAAGGCAGAACCAGAGATCAAATTGCCAACATCCGCTGGATCATTGAAAAAGCAAGAGAGTTCCAGAAAAACATCTACTTCTGCTTTATTGACTATGCCAAAGCCTTTGCCTGTGTGGATCACAATGAACTGTGGAAAATTCTGAAAGAGATGGGAATACCAGATCACCTGACTGGCTTCTTGAGAAACCTGTATGCAAGTCAGGAAGCAACAGTTAGAAATGAACATGGAACAACAGACTGGCTCCAAATAGGAAAAGGAGTATGTCAAGGCTATATATTGTCACCCGGCTTATTTAACTTCTATGCAGAGTACATCATGAGAAACGCTGGGCTGGAAGAAGCACAAGCTGGAATCAAGATTGCCAGGAGAAATATCAATAACCTCAGATATGCAGATGACACCACCCTTATGGCAGAAAGTGAAGAAGAACTAAAAGCCTCTTGATGAAAGTGAAAGAGGAGAGTGAAAAAGTTGGCTTAAAGCTCAACATTCAGAAAACTAAGATCATGGCATCCGGTCCCATCACTTCATGGGAAATGGGGAAACAGTGGAAACAGTCAGACTTCATCTTTTTGGGCTCCAAAGTCACTACAGATGTTGACTGCAGCCATGAAATTAAAAGACGCTTACTCCTTGGAAGGAAAGTTATGAGCAACCTAGACAACATATTGAAAAGCAGAGACATTACTTCGCCAACAAAGGTCCGTTTAGTCAAGGCTATGGTTTTTCCAGAGGTCATGTATGGATATGAGAGTTGGACTGAGCGCTGAAGAAAGCTGAGAGCCAAAGAATTAATGCTTTTGAACTGTGGTGTTGGAGAAGACTCTTGAGAGTCCCTTGGACTGCAAGGAGATCCAACCAGTCCATTCTGAAGGAGATCAACCCTGGGATTTCTTTGGAAGGAATGATGCTAAATCTGAAACTTCAGTACTTTGGCCACCTCATGCGAAGAGTTGACTCATTGGAAAAGACTCTGATGCTGGGAGGGATTGGGGGTAGGAGGAAAAGGGGACGACAGAGGATGAGAAGGCTGGATGGCATCACCGACTCGATGGACGTGAGTTTGAGTGAACCCCAGGAGATGGTGATGGACAGGGAGGCCTGGCGTGCTGAGATTCATGGGGTCGCAAAGAGTCGGACACGACTGGGCGACTGAACTGAACTCCTCCAGAACTGCCACCCTCCATGTCACAGTGAAGTGGCACCACCCCATCGCAGTGACAGGAATTGCATCGCAGATGCCAGCACCTCAGGACAGGATGGGAACAAGGACTTAATTAGAAAGAGGCTGCCACAGACAAAGTCGCGACAGGGACTTGCAGCACACATGTGGAAGGATGGACATGGTAATGAACACGTGTTCAGCACAAGATGATTTTAGTATCTAGGTTTAAAGACTTTACACAAGTGGAGCACAAGGAATAACACACGATTATTTGCAAATATACAAAAACATTAACCAATAAGCTGACATGTAATTTTAGAAAGAGAGCCTGGGCTCAGAGCAGATCTGCCTTGTTGCAAGGCACAGTGCTCCGGGGACAACCTCTGCACTCCACCCCCCACCCAGAAGCTACCAGAGAGCACAGGAGGCCATGGCCCCTCTGGAGGAACAGCAGCAGATCCTCTTCCCACATACACCCAAAGAAACAAAGAAAAGGGCTATCTTCAGGCAGAAATTTAAAAATGATTCATTAATATCAGTATGGTACGTGTGGTTCCCAGGTGGTGCTCGTGGTAAAGAACCTGCCTGCCGATGCAGGAGACATAAGAGATGCTTTCCTGAGCCACCACGGAAGCTCAGTCAGCCCCAGAAATGGCTGCTAAGTGCAGGATGGCCCCAGCCAGGAGTTCTCCAGGGACTTCGACTCACAGCTCTACTGGCAGCTGCTGTGTTTTACTGACTCAGGCGATAAAGAATCCATCTTCAATGCAGGAGACCTGGATTCAGTCCCTGGGTTAGAAAGATCCACTGGAGAAGGGAATCCACTCCAGTATTCTTGCCTGGAAAAGCCCATGGACAGAGGAGCCTGGCAATCTACAGTCCATGGGGTCACAAAGAGTGGGACACAACCGAATGACTAAGCACATGCTTTCTTCAAGGACATGTGAAATTTGCTCAATCCCAGGAACTTGGAAGTAACTGCCCTGTTAGATGCTTCAAAGCTAAAACAGTGTTTATGGCACGTCAAGCAATGGGGTATATTCACATAACCCTCAAGGGACACCTACAGCGTAGTACCTAAAATACAAGGCTAATGATTATTCAAAACAAGCAACTTGGAAACTGATTCTAGTATTGGCAATGCGAGTTCCACTTTGAAAACGACACGCCCATTGCACCACCCATAATTTAATATTCTTGTTGAAATTCAGCACCACCCCAAGACTTCCCGGTAGTCCAGCAGCTAGATTCCGTGCTCCTGAGGCAGTGGGCTTGGTCAGGGAACTAAGATCCCACATGCTGCAGCTGAGAGTTCTCATGCCACAACTAAAGATTCTGAATGCCACACGAAGCTCTAAGATGCCACATGCCACAACTAAGACACAGTGCTGCCAAATAAATAAATATTTAACATTTTTAAAAAGTCAGCACGTCCCAGGATCCTCCTGAGAATGTCACCGACCTTGAAGTTTCCTGAGAAAGTGTCTGTAGAGCTCTTGGCACGCCTCCAGGTAGCTCTCAACCTGGGCCTGGGAGTCCAGGGAGAGGGGAGAGGCCGGCTGGAGATGTGCAGGGGGACCTGATTATATGCCTGTAAAGGTGCCCCTAGCTGTGCATTTGAAAAGTGGTCAAGGGGGACTTGAAAGGGCAAATGGTTAGAGATGCACTGACCAGGTGGTGACAGCTTGTATAGGGCAGGGCAGGGCACAGGAGGGGGCACATACGACGCTGACCTTCCAGGCCTGTTTCCACTCTATACTACAATGTGCCATGATGCAGATTAAGCTCTGTGTGTAATGACCAAAAAAAAGACCACGGGGATCTTTGATACAACAACCCATGTAAATAAAGGAAAACACTTTCAGGAAGACAATTTTTTAAAACATCTTTAGGACCAAAGAGTGAATCTCAATCACCAAAGTGTGAGAAACTTTTAAACAGAAGAGTTTAAAAGTACTTAAACAAAAATAGTACAATACGACTTCCTTGGTAGTTCAGAGGTTAGCATTCCATGCTCCCAATGCAGAGGGCATGGGTTTGAGTCCTGGTCAGGGAACTAAGATCTGGCATTGCCGCACACAACTAAGACTTGATGCAGCCAAATAAATAAACAAAAGCTTTTTTTTCTAAAGTAAAGTATTTATTGAGCACCTACTGCATACAAGGTGCTGCCCTAGTATGCCCTTCCTGCGTGCACTCTGAACAGAGCACAGCTGGATCAGAAGAGCTCTTCCTTTGACCCGTCAGAATGAAATACTTTATGTTTCACAGTTACAGCTGGTTGAGGGGTGGAGAGGAGGCAGGGGAGTCACCTCCAGTCTCTGGTCCCAGATTCCTGTGTGGAGCTGGCTGATGTTCAAAGTGACCACAGACCCGCCAGGGAATTTTATGCTGATCACCATAGTGTCTGTGCTGTTTTTGTGTTTTTATGTTTTATTTGTTCATTTGCCTGTGACGGGTCTCAGTTGTGGCGCGTGGGATCTTCGTGACATCATGTGAGACCTTTCATTGCATCCCATAGACTCCCTCGCTGTGGCCTGTGGGCTCAGTAGTTGTGGTGCCTGGGCTTAGCTGACTACTTACACATGGGATCTGAGTCCCCCGACTAGGGGTGGGGTTGAACCTGCATCCTCTGCATTGCAAGGTGGATTCGTAACCACCGAACCACCAGGGAAGACCCATCTACATCTTTTAAGGAGGTCATATCTATTAATAGATAGAAGGACATTTTAGATGTTATAGGAGTTAATCTGGGCGAAGTATAGAGCTGCTGATATCCAAAGGGCAAGTAAGTTTTCTCCACAGGGTACAGCTTTACAGCAAACAGGAAACAGAGAGAAAAGGGAGGTTATGGCTGGTGAACCAGTCAATCTAAAAGTGTCTCCTAAGCACAGATGTGTGGCCGCCGCAGGCTCAGTGTGGACAGTGCTGCACGAGGACTAAGTCACCATCTTGCCCTGGGGAGGGGCTGCCTGGCCCAGGACAGCCCAGAGTCCCCCATGTGCAGTAAAGATGCAAACAACTGAAGATCGAATGCCACAGCTGAAGATCCTGCGTGCAGATCACTGCAGCTCAGTGCAGCCAAATAAATTGTTCAGTCGCTCAGTCGTATCTGACTCTTTGCAACTCCACTGACTGAGGCACCTTAGGCTTCTCTGTCCATCACCAACTCCCGGAGCTTGCTCAAACTCAGGTCCATTGAATTGGTGATACCATCCAACCATCTCATCCTCTGTCATCCCCTTCTCCTCCTGCCTTCAATCTTTCCCAGCATCAGGGTCTTTTCTAATGAGTTGGCTTTTCGCATCAGGTGGCCAAAGGATTGGAGCTTCAGCTCCAGCATCAGTCCTTCCAATGAATATTCAGGGTTGATTTCCTTTAGGATAGACTGGTTTGGTTTCCTTGCAGTCCAAGGGACTCTCAAGAGTCTCCTTCAACACCACAGTTTTAAAACATTAATTCTTCAGCGCTCAGCTTTCTTTATGGTCTAACTCTCACATCCATACATGACTACTGGTCCATTTGACCACATGGACCTTTGTTGGCAAAGTAATGTCTCTGCTTTTTAATACACTGTCTAGGTTTGTCATAGCTTTTCTTCCAAGGAATGTCTTTTAATTGAGGAGCCAAATAAAGAAATAAGCAAATACTTTTTAAAAGACCAAGAATGATTGGGAGCCTGGAAGTGATGCTTGTGTCAACCACAAATTGGTACTTGCCATCTGCCTCTGCAGAGACTGAACCCTGTGCTGCTGCAGCTGCTGACCTTCAACAGTTCAGTGTGGAGAGTGGGGCACTCTATGATCCAGGGAATCTGGTGGAAAGGTCTTTAGATGGTTAGGTATTTTCAGGAACTGATTTCACGATCAGTCTTTGCATCTCTTCATCTAAAAAAAAAACTAAACCCCCTCGTGACTAGCAGAAAACCTTTGTAAAGTTAAGTACTGATTGCACTGAACTCCCTCTTCACCAAAATCTTATTTATTTACCTTCCCCTACTACCTCTTTGGAGCAGTCTCTCGGGGCTACCTGAGGTGTGGTCTCTCTGGCTGCAGTCCTCATTTTGCCCCAAATAAAACTGATCTCTCAACTCTCACATTGTGCATCTTTTTTAGTCAACAGCTGTAAACTCATGTCCCTGGGTTCATGGCAGATTTATTCACAAGAACCAAAATATGGTTCACAAGAACCATCCATCTATGGGTGGCCACTCGGATAAACAAAATGTGGTCTATTTATACAATGGAATATTATCCAGCCCTAAAAAGGAAGGGAAGTCTGATCACAGCTTGAACATTAGCAGACCCTCTCTATTTAAAGAGCTCTCTGGAAAGCGAATGACTACTTTTGCATGGCTGGGAAATGTCTTAGCAGGGTTAATCCCTGCCAGGCCTAAAACCCAGGGATCTGTTTACAGAAAGAAAGGAGTATTGGATAAGCAGCTGCCCCATTGGTGATCAGCTCCTATTTCTGGATTCTGAATGAAGGATACATTCATGGGTTACAGTTGAGTAAAATAAAGGTGAAGAAAGATATCTCAGGCCAGGGGCTAATCTCCTAAGGAACAGATGTCTCATTTTCACCTCACTATCCCTGGCACCAGAACAAGTCTGCTGTTTTTACTGGTTGGCCTTAAGTATTTACTGACTTAAAGTTTGAAAACAAGCTGGAATGTCCTCAGCTTTTACTGCATTTTTAACCAGACATTCTCATAAGACAAAAATGATCATTCATGCCTTCGACCAAATACTGCTACGTGCCAGGCATGTTTCAGGTGGCCCGAGGCCGGGGAATCTGGACTGGAGAGCACTCTGCACTTAATATTACTGACAAGGGAAGTTGTTATGGGTTGAATCTTGTCTCCTAAAGAATTCATGTGTTGAGGTCTTAACCCCCAGGACCTGTGAATGTGACCTTATTAGGTAACAGGGTTGTTGCAGACAGTAAACGGTTGGGTTAAAGTGAAGTCACACTGGAGTCAGGCACTTAGCCCAATAGGACTGGTGTCCTTATAAACAGGGGACGTGTGGACACAGGCACACCACACGGGAGGTGTCACGTGAAGATGAAGCAGAAGACAGGGTGACGCTTCTAACAAGCTGTGACCTACACACTGGCACTTGCCATCAACCTCTGCAAGGAGTGAGCCACGTGCGCTGACCTTCAACACGCCCTGAAGGGATTTCAGGGTGGAGAGCAGGAATGAGGCACTCTGGGCTCTGGGAAGAACTGGCAGAACAGGTCTTCGGATAGGTATTTTGTGAGCACTACCCTCATAACTAGCAAAGCACTACATCCCTTTGTGGTGACATCAGCTCCTTGTGACTCACAGAAAACTTTTTTGCAAAGATAAGTGCTTGATAACATGAACTCCCCCTTCACCAAAATCGCATATATATATTGACCTTCCCCTCCCTCAACCTCTTCGGAGCAGTTTCTCAGAGCTCTCTGAGGTGCTGTCTCCTAGGCTGCAGTCCTCATCTCACCCCAAATATAACCACTCACAGCTCTCAAGTTGTGCAATTTTTTTTCTAAATCGACAAAGCCAAGGAGTCCCAGGGGACTGGAGCTCAGTGAGAGGCCCGGAGACACCTCCTCCACAGCCTGAGAAGGAACTAGCCCTGCCATCTTGGTCTTGGATTCCCGGCTTTCAGAACTGGGGAAGTGACTCCGCTACGTGAGGCCAGCACCTGGGAGACCGGGGCAGTAGTAGCCGCCACTGGGGGTTCTGGCTCTGTTAGGGGAAACACTGACTGGAACCGGCCACCCTGGCCAGGCACCATGTAGTAGTAACCATATACATGAGTTATGTTAAGATAGGAGGTCCTGGTAAGGAACACGGAACTAACAGGCCACCACCAACTGGAAGAGTTCAGGAAAGCTTAAAAGGAGACACCACGTGTCCGACCACCTCCCAGAATCCTCCTCGCCAGCACCCACCCTGGCTGAGCAATGCATGCGCCACCAGGAAGGACTCTGAATCAGAGTGATTGGCCAAAGAAAGACAACCCGGAAACTAATCCCATCATCATAAAAACTGGAGACCATGAGCCGGTGGCAGAGCAGTTCTCCTGTGTTCCCTTACCCTACTTACTGCTCTCCACCTGGGTGCCCCTTCCCAGTAAAGTCTCTCGCTTTGTCAGCTTCTGTGTCTCCTAGACAATTCATTTCCAAGTGTTAGGCAAGAGCCCACTCTTGGTCCCTTAAAGGGGTTTCCCTTCCCGCAACAGCTCCAGCCCAGATCTCTGACACTGTCCTGATGGTCATTCCCCACCATGAAGAGCACAGGCCCCAAGGATCTGGCCTCTGCTGCTCTTGAATAAGCCACCCTGGCTTCCACTCCTTTTTCCAAGCAGGGCCCTGTGTGGCTCCCGGGCCTTTCTGTCCCCCATTTCTTGTAGGCAAGACTCCAGCCTCCATGACCTTCTGTGACTTTCAAAGGGCAGATTCAAACTGTGGAGGAGCAGCAGCTAGGTAACCACCTGAGGCAAGATAAAAGGGACCAGAGGAACTCATCAAGATTAAGAGACTCTCAGTTCAGTTCTGACTCTATGACTCCCTGGACTATACAGTCCATTGAATTTTCTAGGCCAGAATACTGGAGTGGGTAGCCTTTCCCTTCTCCAGGGGATTTTCCCAACCCAGGGATCAAATCCAGGTCTCCTGCATTGCAGTTGGATTCTTTACCAGCTGAGTCCCAGTTCAGTTCGTTTCAGTCACTCAGCTGTGTCGCACTCTTTTCAGTCTCATGGACTGCAGCACGCCAGGCTTCCCGGTCCATCAACAATTCCTGGAGCTTACTCAAACTCATGTCCATTGAGTCAGTAATGCCATCCAAACATCTCATCCTCTGTCTTCCCCTTCTCTTCCTGCCTTCAATCTTTCCAAGCATCAGGGTCTTTTCTAGTGAGTTAGTTCTTTGCATCAGGTGGCCAAGTCATTGGAGTTTCAGCTTCAGCAACAGTCCTTTCAATGAATATTCAGGACTGATTTCCTTTAGGATTGACTGGTTTGATCTTCTTGCAGTCCAAGGGACTCTTACAACACTACAATTCAAAAGAAGGTACTCAACCTTCTTTATAGTCCAACTTTCACATCCATACATGACTACTGGGAAAACCATAGCTTTGACTAGACAGATCTTTGTCAGCAAAGTAAGGTCTCTGCTTTTTAATATGCTGTGTAGATTTGCCATAGCTTTGCTTTCAAGGAACAAGCATCTTTTAATTTCATGGTTGCGGTCACCATCTGCAGTTATTTTGGAGCCTAAGAAAATAAAGTCTGTCACGGTTTCCATCATTTCCCCATCTATTTGCCATGAAGTGATGGGACCAGATGTCATGATCTTTGTTTTTTGAATGTTGAGTTTTAAGCCAACCTTTTCACTCTCCTCTTTAACTTTCATCAAGAGGCTCTTTAGTTCCTCTTCATTTTCTGCCATAAGGGTGGTGTCATCTGCACTTCTGAGGTTATTGATATTCTTGATTCCACTTGTGCTTCATCCAGTCTGGCATTTCACATGATGTACTCTTCTTATGAGTTAAATAAGCAGGGTGATAAGATATAGCCTTGACGTACTCCTTTCTCGATTTGGAACCAGTCTGTTGTTCCATGTCCAGTTGTAACTGTTGCTTCTTGATCTGCGTACAGATTTCTCAGGAGGCAGGTCAGGTGGTCTAGTATTCCATCGCTTGAAGAATTTTCCACAATTTGTTGTGATCCACATAGTCAAAGACTTTGGCATAATCAATAAAGCAAAAGTAGATGTTTTTCTGGAACTCTCTTGCCATAGGCTATTTATGAGAGATACACTTTAAATATAAGACACAAATAGATTGAAAATGAATGGATGGAGGAAAATGCCATGAAATAGAAGCATAAGAAGAGTGACTATCAGATATCAGATAAAATAGACTTTAAGGCCAAAAAGAGAAAAGAAAGAGATCTTTCATTAGGATAGATAATTGACTCATGAGAAAGAGATGACCATCTTAAATGCACATGTGTCCAGTAATAGATCTCCTAAACACATAAAGCAAAATTTACAGAACTGAAAGGGGAAATAGTTCTGCACCACAGTTGGAAGATTTTGATAATCTTTTCTCAGCAGATCATAGGGGTAAAAATCAGCAAGCCAAAGAGGATCTGAGGAACTCCTTGGTGTTAGGACTCAGCACTTTCACTGCTGTAGCCCACATCCGGCTCATGGTTAGAGAAATCAGATTTCACAAGCTGCATAGTGCAGCCAAAAAATAAAAGTAAAAAAGAGAGAGAGAGAGAAAGATGATCTGAATAAGACCATGGGTTTCCTTTACCAAATTGCTCTATGTAAAACACTACACCCAACAGCAACAAATGGAGCAGGGTGAAATTGGAGGCTGCCCCTACCCCAGAGCTGAACCACTCAACAGACAGACTTAAGACACTAGTACTAGACAGATACCAAAACAGAAAAAGAAGAAATTAGGAAAGAATTTAATAGATTCCAAAGAAAGCATTGGCTCAGTGGGTAAAGAATCTGCCTGCACTGCTACCAAAAAGTCTACAAACAATAAATACTGGAGAGTGTGTGGAGAAAAGGGACCCCTCTTACATTGTTGGTAGAAATGTAAACTAGTATAGCCACTATGGAGAACAGTTTGGAGAGTCCTTAAAAAACTGGAAATAGAACTTCTATACAACTCAGCAATCCCACTGCTGGGCATACACACAAAGGAAACCAGAATTGAAAAAGACACGTGTACCCCAATGTTCATCATAGCACTGTTTACAATAGCTAGGACATGGAAGCAACCTAGATGTCCATCAGCAGATGAATGGATTAGAAAGTTGTGGTACATATACACAATGGAATATTACTCATCTATTAAAAAGAATACATTTCAATCAGTTCTAATGAGGTGATGAAACTGACGCCTATTAAACAGAGTGAAGTAAGTCAGAAAGAAAAACACCAACACAGTATATTAATATATATATATGAAATTTAGAAAGACGGTAATGATGACTCTATACACGAGACAGAAAAGAGACCCAGATATACAGAACAGACTTTTGGACTCTGTAGGAGAAGGCAAGGGTGGGATGATTTGACAATAGCATTGAAACATGTATATTACCATATGTATAATAGATGACCAGTCCAAGTTCAATGCATGAAACAGGGCACTCAAAGTCGGTTCACTGGGACAACCTAGAGGGATGGGATGGGAAGGGAAGTGGGAGTGGGGTTTGGGATGGGGGACACATGTACACCCATGGCTGATTCATGTCAATGTCTGGCAAAAACCACTGCAGTTGTTAGGGGAAGCACACTGATTGAAACCGCCCACCCTGGCCAGGCAGCATAGTAACCATTTGCATGAGCTGTTTTATGACAGGAGATCCTGATAAGGAATACAGAACTAATAAGCCACCAACAACCGGAAGAGTTCGGGAAAGGTCAAAAGGAGACACTGCATGTCCGTCCACTTCCCAGAATCCCACTCATCCACTTCCCAGAATCCCTCTCGCTAGCATCCATCTTGGCTGAGCAATGCGTGCGCCACCAGGAAAGACTCTGAATTAGAGTGATTGGCCAAAGACCACCCGGAAACTAATCCCATCACCATAAAACCCGAGACTGCGAGCCACGCGGCAGAGCAGCTCTCCTGGGTTCCCTTACCCTACTGCTCTCCACCTGGGTGCCCGTTCCCAATAAAATCTCTTGCTTTGTCAGCACATGTGTCTCCTCAGACAATTCATTTCTGAGTGTTAGACAACAGCCCAGTTTTGGGCTCTGTAAGGGGTCTACCTTCCTGCAACACAATATTGTAAAATAATTGGCCTCCAATTAAAATAAATTAAGTTTTAAAAAGGAAAAAGAGAGGTAAAAATCTGGCAAACACAAAGTCTGGGTTTTAGATTAAAAAATAAAAGAATCTGCTTGCAATGAAAGAGACACTGGAGACCCAGGTTCAATTCCTGAGTCAGGAAGATCTCTTGGAGAAAGAAATAGCAACCCACCCCAGTATTCTTGAGAAAATGTCATGGACAGAGGAGCCTGGTGGGCTACAGTCCATGGGGTCGCAGAGAGTGGGACAGGACTGAGCACACACACACATGAAGAAAGCATTAACATAAGCCTCTGGGAATGACCGATATTTGATTTCCTTACATCTGTTTCATGGTGCAGGATTGCCCTTGTACCGTCTGTATCTCTAGTGACATGGGACAGGCACCAGAGCTTTTGCACTGCTGCCCCTCATGCTCTCATTGACACATTTGTTTTTACAGGTGCCTCCAGGATGGCACATGGGCCCCTGCTGGCTCTCAGAGCCTCTGATTCCAAGAGGGACCCTCTCCTTTTAGACTCAAGATAACAGTCAGGCATGGGAACCAAGATGGCAGATTCAACCTTCTGTGAAACACAGAACCCAGAGCTTCATGTCTAGATATGTCCCTCGCGAGGACTGGAGAAAGAGCAGCAACACGTGATACTGAAACAGGCAGGAGACCTCAAAACAGTGTTCCAGTTTCCTTTGAAACTCTGAGCTGGGCCAGACCAGTGGATGGTATGGGAGTGAAGACCATGCTGAGCTATAGGACACATGGGGTGACCCAGAGGGGACTGGACTCTGAGACGACACCTTGGTTCCCTTGAAAGAGAGTGAGGCTGCTTAAAAACACTGCTCTGCCTGTGTTTTCAGGCAGCCCTTAAGTATGGGCTGAAAAAATGTATCCTCAAACTATTGGTGATTTTTAATCTTAATTTTTTAAAAAACTGTAGCTTGAGCCTACATTCTTTCAATCCATCCTTCAGGGAGTTGGAATATGCCAGCCCCTGCTGGCAGCAGGCAGATGTGTGGGTTCGATCCCAAGTCTGGGAACTAAGTTCCTACATGCCAAGCAGTGTAGCAAAATAAATAAATAAATAAATAAAAATAAATCTAAAAATAATATGTCTAAAGTATGGATTTTAAATGAAAAAGTTTAATTTTCACATCAGAGCCATTGATGCAGTGTCAGTTCAGTTCAATCACTCAGTCGTGTCCAACTTTTTTCGACCCCATGAATCGCAGCATGCCAGGCCTCCCTGTTCATTACCATCTCTCGGAGTTCACTCAGACTCATGTCCATCAAGTCTGTGATGCCATCCAGCCATCTCATCCTCGGTCGTCCCCTTCTCCTCCTGCTGCCAATCCCTCCCAGCATCAGTCTTTTCCAATGAGTCAACTCTTCACATGAGGTGGCCAAAGTACTGGATTTTTAAATAAGGGGAAATACTAAGGATGATGCAAAAGGAAACAGGAGAATGGGTGGCTAGTGTGTCAGGGCACTTTCCTGTGCTTGTAACATCCTGATATTGTAGTGGAAGCAGCTTCTTCTTCCCCTTCTCAGTAGAAAATTAGGACAGATGACAGGCCCTGTCTCTATGGAGACATCTGTGATGTCATACACTACTCCCAGGACCCCTTAGGACATGGAAGCTTGAGAAGCTGGTCTTCTGCCCACCTGTGCTTGGACCTGCATGTCCACGCTTGGGGCTGTGACCCCCTCAGCACCCAGCTCCAGACCCGAATCCCACAGGATTGATCCAAGTCATCCTTCAGGCAACCAACCTTGATCCTTCGCTCCACGCTCACGATGTTACCCATCAGAGCCAGCGGGCCCAAGAAGAAAAGTCTGGTGCCCAACTTGATAGAAAAGGGCCCGATTGTCCTCCGGAAGGTGGCCAGCCGGGACGAACAGACCCCAGAATGGAAACTCCGCCAACACCGCTCCCTCAGCAAGTCGGCTCAGGCCGTCCGCCGCTACTACAAGAAGCTGGTACGGGGGGTCTCGGGAGCAGGGACGGCCCAGCCACACACGGTAATCTGGAGATGACTTGCTTTTCCGCTGGATCAAAGGCCTCGAGGGTGGAGGGCCGACGGGGCATCCTGAATCAGCTCCAGCGGTGGTTTGCGATGGGGATTTTCTGGGGGTGGGTGGGGCCTGGGAGAGAAGATGCTGTCTGCCTTGAGCCTTCCTTAGGGGCCTTTTTAAGAAGGAGGGAAAGGGGGAAGAGAAAATAAGGAAGAGAAAGTGCAGGCAGCAAGTTTCCTGCAGGTACTTCATGTGGTGGGGGGGCGGGGTGGGGGAGACTGGGAAGCCGGCACCACTTCCCAGGGGCCCGCTAAGTGGACAGCAGCTCTAGACTCAGCTGACTGCAACTTCCAAAGCAGGGCTCCCACGGCCTTCATAGAGTGGCCAGCTTTTGGGGAGGAGACAGCCTGAGTGGTTGGCACACAGAGCCAGGTCCTGGAGCTCCACTGGTGGAGGGGGTAGAGCGCTTCCTGGGTCCCTCCTTTCCTGCTGGTCTCATTCTCCCCACTCCCCAGAGAGACTTCAACCAGAACGCCAGCCCCCAGAACAGCGGCTTCATGTCCGAAATGGAGGAGCTTTGGCACAAGTTCCTTACCCGTCCTGGCTGCCCCCAGTTCACCACCAGGTCCACATCCACGACCCACTATGGTGAGTGAGTCTGACGGGGCCCTGTGTGCACACCCAGCCCCACTCCAGCTAACCCACCTGCTGGAAGCCAGGACAGCCTGCGGGTGTGGCCAGAGGAGGGGGCATGTGCGGTGGCCACAGCTGCTTCTGAGACTGGCTCCCAGCTAAGGCTGGGGTTGAGCCTCGGGGAAGGGAAGGAGGGAAGGTGCTTCTTCCTTCCACTAGGCACATTTGTATCATTGGTCTCCCAGCCCACTTACTCTCTCTGGCTGTCAATCACCAAGATTCAGTAGGGTTGGGACATGGGAGGAGAAGGTGAAGACTCTGGAAGCTTCAATGACAAGGTCCATAGGTCCAAAGGTGGGTCATTAGGGACTGAGCCCTGTAAGGAGCCTCAGCAGCCTCTTGTCTAGACCCACAGTGCTCTGATTCAGTCAAGAGCCTCTGAGAGGGCAGCTAAGGTGCTCAGCTGTCACCTGGTGGTGCTGATCAGGCCAGGCGCCATCCCAGATTACCGCTCCAGGGCCTGGGCTGCTTTTGTTCTCTGACACACAGCAGTATCCTCACAGTGCCGACGTCAAGGCTGAGTGCTTGTAGCCAGCAGCTGGGGTCCTTTCTATGGATCTCAGGTGCAGTCAGGCAAAAGTGGGGTCTCATCCTACTTGTCAGGCTCTAAGCCTTCCTTTCTCACTGCTGGGGCCTCAGAGAGAGCAGCCAGCACTCCAAGACCAGGAGGGAGGGGTGTCTTGGGAGGGTGGGGGGAACACAGAGCATCGTGGGTGCAGGGCTGAGCCGACATACTGTTCCTGGTGCACTCGCCACCATCTGATTTGTGCCAGCCTAGAGGACACGGGTCTGACCCTTGGGGTGAAGGGCATACTGCAAGATTTTGAGGAGACAGTTTTATAGGAGGAACAGGGGCTGTCCTCTGGGGAAGAGACACACTGATTTACAGAGACTAAGTTGCACCTGATCCGTTTTGGGGGAACAGAACCACGTTTCCATTCGGTCCTGTAGTCCAGTCCTGTGCTTCCACTGAGAAGAGGCACCTTGAACCCCACCCAGTGTTTTGAAGTAAATACGAGTCCCTGCCCAGAGGTCTTGGGGAGACTTGGCCTCAACTGTCCTCCATTTGCCATCCTCCAGGTTCAGCCACAACCCTCTCTCTGCCTGAAGACACAGGCATCGGCTCTGAGACCTGGAATGGGGCCGAGAACCCACTCTCCAGCCAGCAAGGTTTGGATGTGAAGGTGGATGGTGAGGGCGGGCCGTGCGGGGCACTAGGTTTGTGCATAGCCCATGGGGTTCTCTCCTTGGCACCCCAGCCCTGAGGGCCCCTGCTCCTTCCATTCCTATGGTGCCCCATGGAATTGCCTTCCCAGGACCACCTGCCTGGCGCGGTGTTCCTCACACGGGCCCTGGGACGCATCTGTCCTTGAGTAGAGGGACACCCAGGCACCATTCCTACAGACACATACTTCTGTTTATTCAGAGATGAACTCCACCCCCAGAAGTCTGCTTCACTTCAGAAGTGACGCCTGTGCACAGGCAGCATCTTGCCCTGACTCCAGCTCTGGGACCCTGAAGGGGGGCTAGGATGCTGCTTATGCACACTGGGCTGGGGGTGGTGGGGACGAATGTGGGACAACGGGGAGGTAGAGAGGAGCCCAGCTGGGCAGGGAAGGGCTTCCGGGGAGTCTCAAAAGAGGGACGTTACAGAAAATCCAGGGCTGCTCAGTGGGAAGAGTCTGACCGCCCCACCACCACCTCCCCTCTTGACAGGCAGCCTCCTTCCCCTGATCAAGAGTGCCTGTGAGTTCAACTACCTGCGGAAGAAGAGCGAGTCCCATGTGCTGAGCCCGACCCCCAGCAGCCCCGACCTGGGGCAGAGCTACCTGAGGGAGCGGGGTACCCTGGTACATCTCCGTCATCCATGAGAAGGTATGGCCAGGCACGGAACCTGGGCACAGATCCTGGTGCTGTTGTCCCAGCTCTGCATCCTGCCAGAGGGGATGCCTGGCCCTCGGGGCTCTTGTTCTAGTCTCTGGTCCCAGATGCAGTCTGAACTGACCTTCAGACCTCTCTCATGGCTTCTACAGGCCAGGTTCCTATCTGTCTTCTGGCCTAGATGCCCCCTCCTACACAGCTTCACCCCATGTGTCAAGACCCTCAGCATCCATAGGCTTTTAACCCAGTCATTCCACTTGGCAGACTGTATTCCTTAACACAGTAATAACAATCAGCTTGATGGGCAAAGATCTGCTTATGGGTTGATTCATCATGATATCATCTTTTTCATCCTTGTCTGTGAGAGAGGCTGGCCTGTAATTTATCAGCCTTGTCATCCCCTTGTTTGCTTTTGGGGTCAGAGTCTTCTGGCTGAGTAACAACAACAAAAGTTGAGAAGCGTTCCTTCTTTCTTGATTCTCTGGAAGAGTTCACCCAAGGTGGTTATTGTTTATTTATTAAATTCTGAAGATTTCATTATTGAAGTCATCTGTGCCTGGTGATTTCTTACAGGGTTTGTGTGTGTGTGTGTTTTAAATTAATTCCTTTTAAAAATATTCAGATTTCCTTTTCCTGCTTGTTCCAGTTTTGGAAAGCTATGGTTTTCTAACAAGCTGTCCAAGCCATGTCAGTTTTCAAATCTAGAAGCCTCACTCTGTGCACAAGACTCTCTTAGTATTCTTCCTGTGTCAGGAGAAAATTCTGAAGAAGATTGTCTGGTTTTTTGTTTCTGACATCACTAATCTGTGTCTTTTCTCTTTTTCCCTCCACCAGTCTTATCAGTGTAAAAAGTCTCTTAGAGTCAGTTTCAGGTTTTTACAAAAAAATTTTTTTAAGCTCATGAAGCACTAACAACAGCTGTGGAAATAAGTCACATAAGATGCTGGGTGGTTTGTCATGAGCACACAGTGGGGACTCGTGAGCCGTGATAATATGGGTCCATGAGTATTCATTTTATCTTTATTCCTGAAACTGTACCTTTAATTTTATGATAGATTTCACAATTTGGTTTTTTAAATTTTTTAGATTTCACAATTTAAAAAGCATTGATACCATCAACAATTCCACCTTTGGAAAACAGCCTGAGGATATAATTAGATAGAGTTACACAAACATACTATTCATGGTGTTCTCAAGGCAAGAATACTGACGTGGTTTGCCATTCCCTTTTCCAACAAACTGGAAAATTCTTCAAGAGATGGGAATACCAGACCACCTTACCTGCCTCTTGAGAAATCTGTATGCAGGTCAGGAAGCAACAGGTAGAACTGGACATGGAACAACAGACTGGTTCCAAATAGGGAAAGGAGTACGTCAAGGCTGTATATTGTCACCCTGCTTATTTAACTTATATGCAGAGTACATCATGAGAAATGCTGGGCTGGAAGAAGCACAAGCTGGAATTAAGATTTCCAGGAGAAAAATCAATAACCTCAGATATGCAGATGACACCACCGTTATGGCAGAAAGTGAAGAACTAAAGAGCCTCTTCATGAAAGTGAAAGAGGAGAGTGAAAAAGTTGGCTTAAAGCTCAACATTCAGAAAACCAAGATCATGGTGTCTGGTCCTATCACTTCATGGCAAATAGATGGGGAAACAATGAAAACAGTGAGAGACTTTATTTTTTGGGGCTCCAAAATCACTGCAGGTGGTGACTGAAGCCATGGAATTAAAAGACACTTGCTCCTTGGAAGAAAAGTTATGACCAACCTAGACAGCTTACTAAAAATCAGAGACATTACTTTGCCAATAAGTGTCCATCTAGTCAAAGCTATGGTTTTTCCACTAGTCATGTGTGGATGTGAGAGTTGGACTATAAAGAAGGCTGAGTGCTGAAGAATTGATGCTTTTGAACTGTGGTGTTGGAGAAGACTCTTGAGAGTCCCTTGGACTGCAAGGAGATCCAATCAGTCCATTCTAAAAGAAATCAGTCCTGAATATTCATTGGAAGGACTGATGCTGAAGCTGCAATACTTTGGCCACCTGATGCAAAGAACTGACTTATTTGAAAAGACCCTGATGTGGGGAAAGATTGAAGACAGGAGGAGAAGGGGATGACAGAGGATGAGATGGTTGGATGGCATCACCGACTCAATGGATATGAGTTTGAGTGAACTCCGGGAGTTGGTGATGGACAGGGAGGCCTGGCGTGTAGTCTATGGGATCGCTAAGAGTCGGGCATGACTGAGTAACTGAACTGAACTGAACTGAACACAGACATACATAAAGGATGCTCTTTGCAGTCCTGTCAGGAAAGGGAATTCCAGGGAAAGGACTGCAGGCTGGGCCGTCTCCAGGGGCTCACACTGTGTCCTCAGGGTCTTCTTTCTTTCACCTCTGTCTTCCTCGACCCTGTCGTAGGCAGCATCACTTGCAGTAGCAAGTATGTGCTGTTGCAAAGTTAGTATCCCCTACTGGAAACCAATATTGTCTTCCAGGACTTCCTTCTGTTCTGGACACATTTGTTGTTATTGTTCAGTCACTAAATCATGTCCGACTCTTTGTGATCCCAGGGACTGCAGCACACCAGTCTCCTCTGTCCTTCACTGTTTCCCAGAGTTTTCTCAAGTTCATGTCCATTGAGTTTGTGATGCTATTTAACCATCTCATTTTTCGTCACCCTCTTCTCTTGCTGCCCTCAATGATTCCCAGCATCGGGGTCTTTTCTAATGAGTTAGCTCTTTACATCAGGTGGCCAAAGTATTGGGGTTTCAGCATCAGTCCTTCCAATGAATCTTCAGGGTCAATTTCCTTTAGGATTGACTGGTTTGACCTCCATGCTGTCCAAGAGAAGACTCTCAAGAATCTTCTCCAGCATCACATTTCGAAAATATCAATTCTTTGGTGCTCAGCCTTCTTTATGGTCCAGCTCTCACATCCATACATTGGAAAAATCATAGCTTTGACTATACAGACCTTTGTTGGCAAAGTGATGTCTTTGCTTTTAATACACTGTCTAGGTTTGTCATAGCTTTCCTTCTAAGGACCAAGCATCTTTAAATTTCTTGGCTGCAGTCTCTGTCTGCAGTGATTTGGGAGCCCAAGAAAATAAAATCTGTCACTGCTTTCACTTTTGCCCCTTCTATTTGCTATAAAGTGATGGAACCAGATGCCATGATCTTAGCTTTTTCAATGTTAAGTTTTAAGCCAGCTTGGTTTCCCAACCAGGGACTGAACTGATGTCCTCTGCATTGCAAGGTAGATTCTTAACCACTGGACCACCAGGGCAGTCTCTCTATGACTATTTTAACTTAATAGTGTAAACAATTCCCATATACCCTCCAGATTCTCCAAATGTTAAAATGTTGCCCGATTTGCTCCATCCTCCTCTCCTCCCCCCCTTTCTCTGTTTCTCTATGTCATTCATTCATTAAAAAAAATTTTTTTTAATTTATTTGGCTGCACTTGGTCTTACTTGTGGCACAGGGGATCTAGCTTCCTAACCAAGGATGGAACCTGGGCCCCCTGTATTGGGAGCATGGAGTCTTAGCCATTGGACCACAAGGGAAGCCCCTATATCACACATTCTTGCCCTGATTTTTAAGAATTCCCTTCTTGCTATGTACTTTAAGTGAAGTTTCCAGTTCTTTTTTCTGAATGCTTAAGACGGATACTTAGATCATTAATATTCCATTGCTTCCCCTAATTGTTGCATTCAAAGCTTATAAATTTGCCCTTAATCACAGTTTTTGCTTCACCCCATGTCATGCCATGTCCAAGTATTTATTATTCTGTCTAAAATATCTCAATTTCTTGTGTGGCTTCTTCTTTGACTCATGGGCTCCATGGAAACCTATCTCTTAATTCTTAGACATCTGGACGACCTCCTAGTTATCTTTTCCTCAGATTCTATCTGGGACCATCTCCCTCTTGCTTGAAGAATCCCTGTTGTATTTCTGTCAATCATTCAGCTCTGATTATGACAAATTCTCTCAGTGACTGTCCAAAAACACCTTTATTTGGTCTTCAAGTTGGAATGACTGAGGGTTTTGAGATTTTGAGAGGCAGTAGATCTAGCTCCAAAAGCTCCTTGGAAATGGTCTTTGGCGGGTAGTGCTGGTTAGTAGGGGAGGCTCAGATGGTAAAGCGTCTGCTTACAATGTGGGAGACCTAGGTTCAAACCCTGGGTTGGGAAGATCTCCTGAAGAAGGAAATGGTAACCCACTCCAGTACTCTTGCCTGGAAAATCCCATGGATGGAGGAGCCTGGTGGGCTACAGTCCATGGGGTCGCAAAAGTTGGATGTGACTGAGCGACTTCACTTTCAGTCACATCTGGGCCCTGACTGGGACCAGGGCCTGGAGGGGAGGCTGCCAGGAGATCCCGGGCAAGGGGTGGCCCTTAAGCAGGAGGGGGCTGCAGGTAAGAAGCCGCTCACCTTGGGCTGGGGTCATGGGGTCCTCTTGGGCCCGGAGCTGCTGCTCTTGGGTGGGTGGGGGGTGCAAGGGAGGGTGCAGCAGGGGCGTCTGAGTGGCTAAGTGGCCCCTCGGGCTTCCCCTTTTCTCCTCCAGGACCAGTGCCTGTTGGCACTAGGGGAGGAAGTCCAACGCCTCTCGGAGCTGGAAGCGCAGGCTCAGAAGAGAGAGGAAGAGATCTTGGCTCTCCAGGAGGAGAGGGAGGCCCTGAGGAAGCAGCTGAAATGCCTCCTGAAGAGCAAGAGCCAGGAGGCCGAGCCCAGCCATGTCTTGCAGGTGAGCAGCTGCAGGCACACTGCGGACTAGCCTGGCCTGGTCTGGCTCTGGGACAGGGCCTTGACTGTAACGTAGGGATGGCATGCTGCTCCCCTGGACCCCAGGTGTGGGGTGGCACTGGAGGAGGCAGGTAGGGTGGGGACCTGGGGGCCATCACCTGGTCTGAGACCTGGTTTCTTTCTCATCTGAGGATAAAGCCTGCGTTTATGCTGGGTGCACATATGAAGTGGGGGTGGGGGACTTCAGACCCCTGCTGGATCCTCCAGAAAAAGCTACCCAGACACTGATGGTGGGGGACTGGTGGGTAGGGAGGCAGCAGGAGTTTGGAGAGCCTGGCAGTATGGTCCTGTGTCCCCCTGTTCCCCAGCCTCCCAGGGGCTGTCAGCAAGCGGGCAGTGGGGGTCAGTGACCTGTGGGCGTGTTTGAGGTTGGCCCTCCCGGACTCTTCCAAAACAGTGTACTTGTTACTGCTGGGCCACTAACCAGGGCTACTGCCCAGGGCTGTCACCTACACAGCATGGCCCCCTGCCCATCGACAGGGCAACCCCGGCAGGGGAACAGTGGGCCCCCTTCTGGGAGGACAGGTCTCAGCGACATGGCCCCTGGGGGAGCCGAAGGCTCATGTTGAAACCCTGAGGCTGCTGTGGGCATCTCACAGGAGTGGCCGTTAGAGTCTGTGCTAAAGTTGCAGGGGAGACAGAGCACCCTCAGAACCTTGCGAGATGAGGAGGACGTGGAGCCCTGGTGGCGGGTGTGGGCTGGCCAGGGCCCAGTCCCCCAGTCTGCCTGGGAGAGGCTCAGGCCGCAGCGTCCCACGTGCTGTGCTAAACTGGTGGCCCTCACTCAGGCTGAGCCCTCAGCCACACCAGGGGAGGGGTGGTGGAGCGGCTCCTGGAGATGTAACCCGAGGGGAGCTGGCCAACGGCCCTGCAGCACCATCCTCCCAATGCCCCCATGAAGGTTCAAGCCTCCCTCCCGGGGGTGCCCGTAGCCCTGTCCAGCATCCCCTCCCCTCCCCCAGCTGCAGGAAGAGTGCGATAGAGGCAAGGAGCTGGAAGGAGGCGACAACGAGGAGGAAGAGTATCTGGAAGGGCAGGCCAAGAGGGCAGCGGACAAGGGGACGAGGGCTAGAGCCAGCAGGAGGGAAACTCTGCAGGAGAACAGAAGCAAGGAGGAGGCGGTGGTTATGGTAACTGCGCAGGAGGATGAGGAAGAGGAGAGGGATGCGTACGGGGCCGGGGAGCTGGAGGAAGAGGAGGACGAAGAGGTGATGGAGCTGGATGAGGAGAAGGAGCTGCAGCAGGAGGAGGCTGCAGCCAGGAGGTGGGGCGGCTTTGTGGACGACACCTTTGAGGAGAAGCTGATAGCCCAGTTGGAGGAGTATGAGCAACTGATCCAGGAGTTCCAGTTCCAGCTTGAGATCACCAGGACCAGATACTCCCTGGCAACAGGTGGGATGCCAGAGGAGGCTGAGGTGGGAGCTGCAGCGAGGATGCCAAGGACTGCCCACTTTGCCCTGGGTCCTTCTTGGCTGGGACCATGCGGGGGCAGCACTGGACCCCTGGGAGCAGGCAGCCAGCCCCTCAGCTTGGAGCTCCCGCGGAGCCCTAGGGATGGTGCAGTGACTGGCCCCCTCCTCCCTGCTTGCTCTCATCTCTTGCAGGAGCCATCAAGTCTTTACAGCGACAGGTGGAATTCCAAGAGTCGCAACTGCTGAAAATCAACACGGAGAATGAGATGCTGCAGAAGGAGCTGCGGGAGCGGAAAAAACAGCTGCAGGCCATGTCTGACAAGGTGGCAGTGTCCTCTGCTGTGCTGGGACACGTGCCATCCATCCCCACCCCCACGCCCTGACAGAGACACTGGACTCAGGAGCTGATAGTGGTGGGCCTGGGGTTCACAGCACGTCATGCTTGAAGCTGTGCTGCCCTCTGGCCCCAGTGGTCATCTCTGTGTCCTGGACCACTAGGTTTCTGGCCATTTCTCAAGCATCTCCCAGTCTGTGCTCCCAGGACTGAGAACACCGTGACCTTAAGTCCTTGTGAAGTACTTTTATTATTTTATTTTTGGTCATGCTGAGTGTCCTATGAGATCGTTAGGTTTCCCGATCAGAGATTGAACTGGCATCCTGGGCAGTGAAAGTAGAGTCCTAACCACTGGTTGGCCAGGGAATTCCCTGAAGCACTTTTAGTTTTTATTTTTATCCAAGTTTTCATGCACAAAACTACATAGTTTAAGGAACCAAGCAATTCCACAAGATTATGTGAGACGGAAGTCCAACCCTTTTCTTTCTCATTTGCCTGTTCCCCAAGACAAATGCTTTCAACTCTTCTAGCTAATTCTTGATGACTGACTCTCCACATTTCTAGGCAGCATGCTTATAAGGCATTCTAGATATTTCTCCATCCTGGCATTATCTAATTCTTCTCTCTTTCCTCCCTGCCTCCTGCCCCCAGGAACTCAGCTCCCTCCCAATACTGTTTCATCACAGCATTAGTGAGTGGACTCAGCATTTATATCACTAAGACAGTTATTGGGCCTGTGATATATGACAGAAACACAAATCTTGTGAAACAGTGTTAAGATCCATAAACCAGTTTTTAAAGCTGTTGCCATCAACATCTTTGTTTCTTGGTCTACCCCCACATTTTCACTGGGATACATCCTTCAGCAGTTTTTTGAGAAAGAGGAGTGGAGGTAAAATTTGGGAGATACCATATTCTGCAAATGTCCTTACACATTAACAGAAGTTTGTTGGAACAGAATTCCAGTTTGGCAACTGCTTTTCCTCAGCAGTGTGAAGGCATCACTTCATGTCTCTGAGCTTCCAGAGTTCCTAGAGGGAAGCACAAACTCAATCTGATTCTTGAGCTTTCTTATGACGTAGGTCTTGGTGGTGGTTGGTTCCTCTCTGCAAAGTTGCAAGATCCCATGTTTATCCCTCACGTTCAGAAGCTTCCATGAAAGTGTTAGTTGCTCAGTTGTGTCTAACTCTTTGTGACCCCATGGACCGTAGCCTGCCAGCCTCCTCTGTCCATAGAATTCTTCTCCAGGCAAAAGTACTGGAGTGGGTTGCCATTCCTTTCATCCAGGGACTCTTCATGACCCAGGGATGAAATCTGGGTCTCCCTGCATTGCAGGCAGATTCTTTACCATCTGAACCACCAGGCAAGCTGCCATAGCTAGACCTTATTAAGGGTCTATTCTCATTTGTCCTGGGCACTCAGTAACCGGCTGGAAACTTATGTCCTTCAGTTCTGAAACTGTTCTCTGTTTACATAGTTTTTTAGTCCCTGTCTCTGCTTTCTCTGAACTCTCCTTCTGGCAACCCCATCAGTCAGCCAGCAGACCTCCTCTTTGGGTCTCTTTCTCCTTCCTGTCTGTTCCTTTCACTATCTTGTCTTCTTGTTCTACTTGTAGATTTCCTTAACTTATCAGCAGCCCTCTTCCTGAGGTTTTTTAAAAAATAATTTTATTTGTTTATTTAATTTTTGGCTTCACTGGGTCTTCATTGCTGCACAGGCTTTCTCTGGTTGAAGCGAGCAGGGGCTATTCGCTAATTGCGGTAAGCAGACTTCTCATTGCGGTGTCTTCTCTTGTTGTGGAGCACGGGCTGTAGGGCACACGAATTCAGTACTTGCAGCTCCCAATCTCCAGAGCACAGGCTCAATAGTTGTGGCGCACAGGTTTAATTATTCCCAAGCATGTGGGATCTTCCTAGAGCAGGGATCAAACCCACATCTCCTGAATGCAGGCAGATTCTTTGCCACTGAACCAGCAGGGAAACCCTCCTCTTGAGTTTTAACTTTGTTTCATTTAGCTTCTAAGATGTTGCTTTTGTTCTCTGAATATTTCTTCCCCACTCCCTTTTATTTAGAAGCACACTCATGTTTTATTTCTTAATGGTAGTATGTCTCTGACCTCCTTAACAGCTTAACTAAGAGTTATGGGAGATACCTCAGGGATTTGACTGCTTGTGCTGCTTCTATTTCCTATAAGCTCCTTTTGTAAGTCTGTTTTCAGTTTCTGTTACTCCTTCAAGAATTTTGCTCCAAGGTCAGAGCTGCCTGGAGTCTCTCAAACTGTGGGTGACCATTTTGTGTTTCATGGCCGAGAAATGTGCTTGGGTACATCAACGGAAGGTTAGTTCAGTGGTCCTATTGTTGGCTCCTTCCCCTTGGCTTGCTCAGATTCTCCTGGAATCTGGGAAACTGGAAGAATTACTTGCCCAAGTATAATGGTCCAGCTGCTGGTGTTTCAAACAAAGTGGGGCAGAGGCTGCTGTCTCCATGTTCAGCCCCACATCCTGCATCTGTCGCCAGGGGTCTCCACTGTGTGGCCTGGCATCTCCCAGACCAGAGATCCTCTTCTTCCCCCGCCCCCCACCCTGCCCCCCAACCCCGGGGCCTCCAGTCTCCTGACAGATGGAAAAGAGGGCAGGTGCCCAGCACCTCCTGGTCAGGGCTGAGCCGGAGGCTCCTGATTTCTGATATGCTCCTCTTTGTGTCGGCCTCCATGTCCAGAAGAGCCCGGCACCGTGCCCCACTTCTGAGATTTCCAGGGACCTGTGAACTGGGCTTGTTTGCAGCTCTCCCGCTGATGGCTTGGGAGTCTGCTTCCTTGACTCTGCCTCCCAGCTTCCGAAGTGTGTTTGACACCTTCCCCTTCTCCCTTCCCCCTTCATCAGAAATTCCGATGCTTCTCTTCATCTTACTGAGATTCATGGAGGAAGGTTTAAGGAGGTAGCCATCTCTCTCCCCCACCAGCCCCTGAGCGAACCCCCATTGCCTTGCAGTTCTCTAACCTCCGGGAAGACAAGAAGTACCAGGAGACCATGGGCCTCATCGAGAAAGACAACTTCCTCCTCAGACAGGTGCCCTTGGGGTGGCTAGGGGGCAGCCACAGGTCCTGATGGTGGCAGGGAGAGAGTCAGCCGGGTTGGGGCCCCTCATTTCAGTAAATCCAGGGCCCTGGACACCCACTGGGGAGCTGGCCACAGCTGGAGCCAGGCTGGCTGGAGGAACTCAGGGAGAGGTGGCTGCCTCGGGGGAAGGAGAAGTGGGCAAGTGGACCTACTGCTCCCCGCCCCCAGCAAGTGTCGGAGCTGGAGAGTGAACTGGCCAAGCAGGAACGGACCATCTCGGAGCTGGAGGCCAAGGTCAACCAGCTGCAGACCCAGGTGAATCAGAGCCAGAACCACCTGCAGAGGTGGAAGCAGCTGCAGGAGGAGATGCAGAACAAGAACGAGATGATTCAGCAGGCGGAGCAGCAGGCCCGGGAGGCCCTGGAATACACCCAGGCCAGGGTGAGCCTGGCTCCCCTCCCAGCCCTGGAGAGTGCTCAGGCCAGAGTACGCCCGACTCCTGCCTCCTGAAGGCCTGCAGGGGCCCTTGCCCACCCTTGCCATCCCTGGAAACCGCCACCCTAGGGACCATGCACCAAGTGCTCTGGGCTTCCCCTCTTCCTGTGTCCAGAAATGCTGGTGGAGGAGGGAGCGACGGTGTGATGTGGCCATCTTGGTCAGCTGTAGTGGCCGGAAAGAGCTGAGTGCAGGGGCTTCGTTTATGGAGGAGCCCCGAGTTGTGCTATGAAAGAGACCCAGGGATGTGGTGGCCAGCCAGGGAGGGTCTGAGGTGGGAGAGAAGTAGTAGTAATGATGCTGTCTATTTATAACTTAGAGAGCATTGCGGTGGGTCAGGTGCTATTCTGAGCATTTATTAAAGTCATTCAACCCTGTTAACAAAGCCATGACGTGGGTACCACTGGTGTCCTGGCACCTGCAGCACAAAGAATGAACAGCCCATCCGAGGTTCCAGAGCTGCGTGGAGTGATGCTGGGGTGTGAGGTCCCGGGTCCTCACTCTGAGCCACTGATAGATGTGAGCAAAAACATAGGAGGAAACCATCAGTCAAGAGTTGACTTTCTTTAGAATCTAAAACCGGCAAAGGTAGAGGCCCTGACTGCGAAGGCTTTTGAAATGACATTTTCCCCACTGGTCAACCAAGAGTGCTGGCTGTAACCAGCTGTGTTCTCCCCCTCCTGCTGGGGCTGGCCTCCTGCTATGCACGAAATGGCTGCCAAAGACTAGACAGGCGCAGTGGTTCAAGCTGCTTAACTCCTGGCTAATGCCTGGTTAGTGCAGATGTCCACAGCATGGAGCGCTTCTAGGTCACTTAGAGAGGGAGGATGGGCCGGGAGTATAATGCCCATCGCAGGGTTGGCCAAGTCTGCAGGTTGTCTGCCGTGGGTCAGCAGGAGACTGTGGCTGAGTGCCTCTGGGGGATGGAGGACAGCCTGAGGGGCCATTCAGAGTTTTGTTTTGACCATGTGCAGGTTTTGCTTTTTCAATTAAGAAACAAGCAAACAAATGTGGTGTGGTAGAGAGACTTTGGGTTTTGGTGTTAGGCCTCCTGGGTCTGGATTTTGATCAGGTCCCTTCCAGCTCGCAGGAGACCACGCTGACCACTCGCACGCTATTTCCAGCTCCTGAAGCGGGAGAACTGAAGACACGTCCACCTCCCCTGGAACCTCAGAGAGGCAGCGGGTGTGGAGAACACTGTCTCCCCACTCAAGGCAAGCTTAGCTGTTTCTCCTCTGTGCTCACAGCTTGAAAGACTGAGAAACAAGATCATCCAGGCCACCTTCAACACTATAGGGATCAAGTCCTTGGCCACTGAGATCTCTGACAATGACATTCTGGAAGGCTTGCAGGTATAAACGGTGCTCAGGGGTCTCCTTGTCTCCAGGGCCCCATCTCTAGACCAGAGCTCCTGCATCTGCAGCTGGGAGCAGAGGGGAGAAGCCTGGATGGGAGGTTAGGAGCCCCCAATCTTGTCCTGGTGGTGTCATGCTTTCACCGTGACCCCAGCATGGTCTTTTCTCTCTGCTCAGGCAGAGGGGACTAGATTTCCCTAAGGGATTAGGGAACAACATCCTGGAGCTGCTGTCAGTGTTTAGCAACCATCAGCAGCTGCCAAAACCCCACCTGGTATGGTAAGGAGGGAGCCAAACAGCTGGGTCCTGGGTTCTCCTGCAGTGGGAGCCCAGCCCTAGGCTCTGCCCAGCCCAGCTCCCCCAGGGATGCTTCTTTGCATCTCAGCATGGCCTCGGCTGGAATCGCTGCTGAGCTGGGAGCCTGGCATGGACCCCCTCCCTGGCCTCAGCCCACACCAGCTCCTCACCAGCAAGCGGAGGTTTCAGAGGGGCAGGGAGGTTTAGGAGAAATAATGTGGCTTTGGGGCTGGCAGGAGTGTCACAGCCCCGGGACCTTGGCTTCGCAGCTGTAGGCTGGTCACTTGACTTGCTGAGCCCTAGAGCACCCTCTCTGTACCAGGGAGAGGGTGCCTGCCTTCCAAGCCTCCTCCAACAGCACAGCCCTTGACCCCAGCAGCTACCTGTGACCTGCCACTGGCCCATTTGTCCCCAGGGTCTGGTTCCTTTCTTCTGTGAGGCTGGGTGGGCCCCTGGTTAATAGCACTCTTGTAGGGTGGCTAGTCCTCAGGGCAGAGGGGGACCCCTGCATGGAGACCTGGGGAAAGGTCTCTGTCTGACTACTAGTGTTTGGGGCAAGGGAAGAAGGAGGTGGAGGGGGGAAGGAGAGACAGGAAGGGGAGAGATAGGGGTAGAAAAGAGGAGAGAGGTTTTGAGAGGGAGGGAGGGAGGGACAGGGGATGATGGGGGTGGTAGAAAGAGAGTGAGGGAGAGGATACGAGGAAGGGAGGGAGGGAGGGGGATAGAAGGAGTCATCACCACCCACCAGTAGTCAGGGAAGAACCCTTTCTCTTGCCAACACCTGCCCCTCCGCACCCCGCACAAACCAGCAAAAGGCCAGAGAGAAGGAAGGAGGCTAAGGAGGAGGCAGGGCAGCCTTCCTGGACAGAAGGTAGAAGAGACTTTGCCCTGAGGGTCAGACTTGACAGCCTCTGATGTCTCTGGGAGTCTAGGCTCCTGGCAATTTCCGGAGGACAAAGAAGTGGATCTGGCCCAGGCTCCAGGAGTGAGCTGGCCTGGATGGTGGGCATCTCTACCCAGCTCTGAGTTCTCTGGCTTCACCCTGTTGGCTGGATCAGCCCTGGTGGGAGTTGTTTCAGCACAGAAATTGGCAAATGCTACAAAACAGAGCTTTTTATCCCTCCTGGAAAGGTTGTAAATATTCACCAGCATAGCACTGTGGCAGCAGGCCCTTTTCGGGAAGAATAGGGTGGTGTCCCAGGAGCGGGCAAGGCCTGTGTGGACACTGCCGGGTGTCTTTTCTAGAGGATCATTTCAGACAGAATGTACTACTACAACCAGCTGAAACAGAAGGGAGTCAAGGTCCCCCCTGCAGCAGATGGAGATCTTATCCTCACCCAGCAAGTCCAAGAAGATAAGCTCCAAGGAGGCCCAGCTCAGACCCTAGGTGCAGCCAGCACAGCAGAGGCCAGGGCCCAGCCTGGGTGTACCCTGGGTGCCCCTTTCCCCTCCATCACCCCCTCTCCCATCTGTGGCCCCACCCTGGCCCTCTGGTTCAGAATTACACTTGCTGCTGGCCTGGTCTCACCTTCTCTTTTACTAAGACACAGAGGGGAGCTTAGGTTACATGAACACCCCTTTCCACTCCACAGCTCACTAGGGGTCAGCACAGCAGCTTGCACCCATGGCTCCTTCTTGGGGACACCTCACACTGAATATGGTGCCCTCTGGTGGTCCCAGGTGCAGGAGGCCTGAACTGGGTTCCTGTCCACCGCATTTGGTTCACACCCCACAGGGGTCCTTTTCTGACGCCAGCTGCACACACCTGCATGGCTCTCCCACTGGGGTGCCCCGCCGGGGCACTGCTCTGCTGGTGCGACCCTGCAGAAGGAGGAGGGTCGGCCTGCGCACTTCTCTGACTGTCCAACTCTCTGGTGATGACAGCTCTGCAGAGCACAGGCTCGCCTGTCTGTGCTGTACACAGAGGTCTGTGCGCCGCACACAAACACATGCCCAGTGGACTGGGTCCTCTGCCTCTTCGCTCTGCAGAGCACAGGCTCGTCTGTCTGTGCTGTACGTAGAGGTCTGTGCCCCGCACACAAACACGTGCTCAGTGGACTGGGTCCTCTGCCTCTTCTCTTTGCTCTCCACTTCCACCCGCCCACGCATCCTTTCGTTACTGCAGCCCCCCACCCGCTGAGGGCGTCAGGTGCATGGCCGCCGGGCCCAGGCCTCTAGCCTCTCCGAGAGAGCAGAAGGCCCCCGAAGACCGGCGCCTAACTGCACACGTCCCGGGAGTGTGTCTAGTGCCTCAGTTCTAGCTCAGCAGGCGCGCCCGGCACCCACTTTTGCGCTCGAGCCCGGCTCCCGGTGGGGAAAATGCGACAGTGGGGAGAGGGTTCGGAGATCCCGGCCGCTTCTGGGCACCGCGGACCGGCGCGGTCTGCAGCCCCTGCGGCCCCTGAGGAACGCGACTCCTGTAAGGCCTGGGGCTCTGGCTTGCTCCGCCCCCATCACGCCCCCGGGAAGCGCCCCGCTCCTCCACCCGGCCCACCCCTGTGTTAGGAGTCCTGCGGCCACCCACCCACTCACGGCCCCAGTTACCTCCCCGTTTAGGCCCCACCCAGCGAGCCAACGCCCCGCCCCCTTGCCTCGCCTCCGGGCCCGCCCCCGCTCAGGCCCCACCACCCACCCGAACACGCCCCCTCTAAGCCCCGCCCGACTCCGGCCCGGGACACGTCTGCGGCGCGGAGCGGCTGGGGGCTGTCGAGCCAGGTGAGACTCGGGGTCGAAGTGCAGCTTCCTCGAGTAGCCAGTGGGAGGAGGTGGTGGGCTTGGTTTCTACAGCCCCCACCCTCGGGGCCGCGGTCTCCGTGGCCTGCGAGCGCTCTGCCCGGAAGAGTGGAGTTGCTGGGGTGGGGGCGGGGTCGAATGGCCCCCGGCCCACAGACCCCGGAGGCCAACTGCCAGGCCAGCTCCTGCTGGCCTCTTGGGACGCCCCAGAGCCCCTTTCCCTTCCCTACTCTTGCTCTTCTTCACTTTTTCTTTATTTTTCTCTTTCTTTAAGTTTGGAGAATTCTGAGACTTCCCAGACTCCGAACTGCGAGCTGAGAGGTGAGATTCATTGGCCTGAGCTCTGACCATCTTCCTGGATCACAGAGGCTTCAATCCCTGAGGTCAGAACTCTCCCCTTGTAAGCTGTGGGCTCCTTGGAAGTGCATTGGGGTGAAGGGGTCTTAATGTATGTACAGTCCCTGTGTGCCCAGAACTCTGTCCCCACACACTCCCAAGAGGCAGTGGTACCCCTGGGAGAGAGGCTTCCAGGGTTCAGCAGGTGTCCTTGCCAGGCAGCACAGCCCCAGGGTCCTGTGACACTGTGGCCATCACGTGTGGATTGGTCAGGCTGCTACAGATGAGTGAGTGAGCCTTCAGACCTTGGCTCCAGCACATCAGCAGCTTCTGGTGGCTTTGTCCAGCCAGATTGACTTAAGGGCCACAGTCCACATCAGTCAGGAACCCGTTCTATCACAAACACCAGGACCCCACTATGCCAGGCTGGAGCAGATTGGGCTGGCCATCCTCACACCAGGAAACCCACGGGTGGGCAGTGGGTGTGCATTTGAAGACTCAGCACCACTGGGTAGTGTTGCAGGATATCCAGGCTGCAAAGTGGCTGCTCAGCTCCAGCCATCACATCAAGGAAGAGAGAAGGAGGTGGCTATTCTGTTTCACAAAAGCAAAAGCCTTCTGCTCCTGCTACTCTCCAGCACCTTGCTCATATGCAAGTGTCATGGGAAGTTCAGTTAAGTTCAGTCACTCAGTTGTATCCACCTCTTTGCAACCCCATGGACTGCAGCACGCCAGGCTTCCCTGTTCATCACCAACTTCGGAGCTTGCTCAAATTGATCTCGGTAATGCCATACAAAGCAGCAATCAAAACTTGTCTTAGCCCATGAGCATTGCTTGGGGCTGGGACACTGCAGCCTGGAACAAGACAGGGGCTCCGGCCACAGGAGGGATGGGTGGACATTAGGTAGTGCACAGAGCCCGCTCAGAGCCCCTTTGCTGGACACACCGTGGGAAAGCAGAACCCAGAGTCAACAAATGTTTGGTCTCCCTGGGGCCTGAGACCTGGCCTGCATGGCTGCCCTCAGAGCACAGGCTCCCATGGGAAGAACAGGCTTTGTGGCTTTGAGACAAGCTCCCTTCCTTCATCCTCTGAGTCCAGGATTTGGGAAAGGGCAACCTGGAGGGGGTTGAAGGGGGTTCAGAACTGCCTGCTTTCATGAATTTCTGGGTTGGCTTCTTGCTAAATGGCTCACTGTGCCTTTAAGCCTCTGTGTCCCAGATTACCTGGAAGACAGGTCAGGTTTTCGCAGCAAAGTCTCAGGCCTCTAAAAGTGAGGGGCCTCTCAAGCCCCCTTGACCACCAGCAAGGCATAGCAGTAGGTGAGGGAGGGGTTGCAACTGGGACAAGCCAGAATTCACAGCTACTGCCGCCAAGCCCTACCAGCTGCCCCAGGCCTGCCTCTCTGCAGGTACCAGCCCTTTGCCTCCCAGCCTCCAGGGAAGGCTCTGGGGCCTTATCTGTCAGGAATGGGAGGAGGTCAGGCTGTTATCAGGCTTGGTGACCTGACCCCAGCCAAGGGCCCTCCAGGATGGAGCATGACCCCCAGGGCGGAGCAAGCCTCTCACATTCCTGAGGGCAGGGTTTGGCAGACTTTCAGACTCTATTGGAACTCCCTCTTTGCCTCCTCCCACAACACCCTGGGCAAGTGGCCTAACCATTTTGCACCCCTAAAACCAGATGAAAGGATGTGGGAAGAAATTCCTAGGTGGCTCATGGTAAAGAATCCACCTGCCAATGCAGGAGATGTGGGTTTGATCCCTGGGTTGGAAAGATCCCCTGGAGGAGGAAATGGCAGCCCACTCCAGTATTTTTGCCTGGAAAATCCCATGGACAGAGGAGCCTGTTCATGGGGTCGCCAAGATTTGGACATGACTGAGTGAGCACACAAAGGAGCCAGCCCCCCTCGGTGCCTCTCTGCCCTGGTCCCACCCCCAGGCAGACCCTCACCCTAAAAGCAATGGCACATGAAACGTGACCACTGGCCCCCTGGGGGTAGAACAGGCCTCAGCCCACCCTCTGTCTCTCCTACCAGAACCCTGTGTCCCCATGATGGAGCCCCAGGAGAGTAGCATCAGGTACAGCAGGTGGGAGAACAGCCACCCGGATGAAGTCCATGTGGCCAGCGGGCCCAGCACGGAGGAGGCCTCAGGCTGGCAGAGGTGAGGGGCCAGGAAGGAGGGGCCCCACCTCGCCCTATGCAGACCCCTCCTGTCCTTCCTGGCAGCCACCACATCCGCAGACCTGGGCCCCACACTTTCCCTGACTTGTTCCTTCATTTGCTCCCTCTTGTCTTCCGAGTTCAGAGTGCCCAGGCTGCCCTGCTGCCCGGGGCCTGCTCCTCCTCCTCCCTTAGCCCCCATCCCCACTCCAGTCAGGGCTGCCTGGGGCTCACGTGCCTGCGGTTCTCTCTAGGGTCTCCCAGAAGCTGTGCTCGGGCAAGTTGGGCATCGCCATGAAGGTGCTGGGGGCCATGGCCCTCTTCTGGGTCGTCTTCATCCTGGGCTACGTCACTGGCTACTACGTGCACAAGTGCAAGTAAACGCTACCCTCCCAGACACGCCCCCAGGAGCAAGGCTGGAGGGACACCCTGTGTGCGAGAACCCTTCCATGTGCATGGACCCACCTGCCTACACAGACCATGGTGTACCCAGAGTCCTGTATAACAGCCCTGCTGTCTATACACAGCCCCAACCGTTTATACACAGTCCCCCCTTGTTTCATACACAGTCCCACTGTGTATACACAGCCCCCCATGTATACAAAGCCCCCCATGTATATATAGCTCCTCACCTTGTATACAGACATTCCTTGCACCAATGCACAGATTCCAGGGACTCACAAGGACACCAGTGTGCACAGCTGTCACAGGCACCCACAGACATACAGCCAAACAGGGACACAGGTACATAGGAGCACACACATGCATGCCTGGCACATACCCACCCAGGGGCCCACGTGACTGGAAGACCAGTCCCAACCTGACTGCAGGACACACCCAGGCTAGGCCTGCAGCCCAGGGCCCCCAAACCTCCCTTCTCTCCTTACTGGGGTCCTCCCTGGGTGGGCTTCCTGTGGGGCTGTGTCCCGCCTTGTAAGCTCCTCCCTCTCTAGCTCTTCTGACTCCCGCTGTGGAAGGATGCCTCTAAGGGCAGGGGTATGTATGTCTCTCTGTCCATCCACCCTCCCCAGGGGCTGAGTCTTTTCCTGGGCAGAGGGAGGAGGGGGCCTCGGCCCTTGTCCAAGACCCACTGCTGTGTCGTCCCTCCAGGAATGTGGGCGTGTTCCCTGGTGCTGTCCACCTGACCAGGTGGGCTCTGCAGGAGCCTGGCCCTTCCGCCTACACTCTGTGGAAGGCCCAGGCCCTGCACTCGGAGGTGGTCATTAAATGTCTGTTGAACAAAAACATGGATGATGGTGTCTCCTGTGGGCCTCTCCAGTGAGGCGTGACTGATGTGAAACTGGCTGGAGGGCATCTGGACAGCGGCTGGGAGGCCTCTCGCTGAGCTCTGGCCTTGGGATGCACCCAGTCTTGGCCAGGCCCTCTGGCGGGAGGTGAGAACATGGGGCAGGGCTGAGTTTCCGTATGTGGCCAGGCCTACTCCTGTGTCTCCTGACCAAGGATAGCGTCTCCCTGCCTTTGGGCCCTCCTGTTCTGGGCACCTTTGTGAGAAACACCATCTTAGGACAGTGTCCTCACCCTAGAGTTGAAGGCAGGAGATGAAGGAAGTCAGGACCCTCATGGGCTCAGCAGACCTGGGTATTGGAGGCTGAGCAGCCAGGGAGGGCCGAGACCCCATGGGACTGGCTGTGAGCCTGGGCCAGGTGAGCATGAGGTGGGGCTGCACCACCCAGGTGACCCTTTGGCTTTGAGTTCCCTGCTGGGCTGGGGTTCCCCCAGCAGTGATGCTTCAGCAAGGCCTGCTGCAGGGGGTAGGAAAGCAGGGTAAGGGGGCCGTGGTGGAGGGTCTGTTCAGCACCCTGGCCTCTGGGGTCTCAGCATCCATCTACAGAGACCCCCCACCCCCACCCCCCATTTGGGGAGGGGCCAGCAGCTGACCCACACCCGTCTGGCCTCTTTCTGATGCCCCAGTTGGGAGTCCCCTCCAGCCGTCTCAGGACTAGCACGGGTGGGGACGGTGGGGGAGGTGGGCAGGGGCCACCAGCCTGGCAGGTTTAGGCTGGGTGGCCTCCCTGGGCTCTAAGTGGTCAGCAGTCAAGTCCAGGGGTACAGGGGCTGGGCCTCCCAAGGCCTGGTATAGCCTTGGACAGAAGCGGGGTGACAGTGCGGGACAGAAGGGAGGAGTGGCCCTGGCTGGCCCCTGCCCCCTACTCCCTCTTTCTGAGGCCAGCTTGGCCTCCCTGGCTTCTGGATGGCCTGCAGCCTCCAGGGCCATGTTCCTCTGGTAGCCCCCTCCCTCCACCACAGAAGCAAGTCTGCTGATGCACAGGAGTGTCTTGCCCGGGGCAAGGCAAGGAGGTGGGCAGGGGGCTGCCAGCAGGCAGCTGTACACAGTGCTGGGGTCTGGCCTGGGTCTGGCCAGCCCTACCCCGTGTGCCCCCATGACCCAGCGGGTCCCAGAATGGAGAGCTGGGGTTACCAGCTCACACCCTGATGGGTGCTCTGTGCCCTCGGCCCCTGGGCTCTGCTGGCACTGAGTGCCTGGCCCATGGTGGGGGGTTGCAGGCAGGGACACACGGGACAGCCTCCCCACCCCCCACAACACACATACACACGAGCTACCTGAGACCCCTCCCCCCAACACCACCCCCTCTGCCTAGGCCCCAGCTGGACCCCGTAGCCAGGGTGGAGGCCGTATCCTGGCAGCCCTGGGGGAGTAGGGAGAAGAGGGGAAGGGCTAGGCCCCTCCCTCAGTAGGTTAGGATTGGGGTGGTCTGCTGGGGTCCCAGCAACTTGACTCCTTCGTGTTTGTCCCTGGGTGGGGGTCTTCTGCGCACTGCCACAGGAGCTGGTTCCCAGGACCGGGGTGGGGTTGAGGGCGGCAGCCTCTCTGGGCCAGGCCCCTGTGACAGGAGGTAACTGTGTCTTGCTCTTTGTGGCCAGAGGGCCCCTGGTCCTCAGTTCTCCCACCGACACTCCCACACCCTCCTCCAGAAATCCTGGGAATGATTTACCAGGAAGGAGCCCAGATGTTCTTATTGAACGTTTTTTATTAGAGGGCTGGACTGACAAAAACATCAGTTTTCCTGCTGTACATTAAATATGTTTCCAAACTTCACACGCAATCAAGCTGCCCCAGAAAAGAGCAGAGGGCTGGCAGCCTCCCCATCAGGGAGGCCCCAGATCTGGTGACCTGTGGCCGCTGAAGCCAGCCGGGAGCCAAGGGAGCAGCTTGGCTGTGGCCCTGGCCTAGAGCTCCCTGCAGGGCTTTGCTGTGATGTCCGTGCCCATCCCAGCCAGGGCGTCAGCAGCCTTGACAGCCAGAGGGTCACAGAGTGACAACGTGGAGGCACCAGGCAGATGTCCGGTAGGTTTGGGGAACAGTCACGGGCGCCCTCTTCTGCCTGCTTAAGTGTGGCCGTCCCAGGGCTGACAACTGGCAGTCATGCTGGCGACTGCAGAGCTGGGCTGGGTGTCAAGGCAGCCCTGCCGCATCCTTCCAGGTGGGCTGGCTGGGCCCTGGGAAACCCACGTGGCTGTGCGGCAGGCCCTGTGTGCGGGGTGTGAGCCTCTCTCCTGCTGATGGCTGCACACTGGGGTCTGGTGGGGCTCTCGCTAATGCCTCCCCAAAACTGTCCTTCGCAGGTCAAACAGCAGAGAAGCCAGGGTGTCACTACACATTGGGGAAGCTGGCAGGTCCCAATGTCCCGTCCTGGCTGCTCCTGGAGCAGTGAAGTCTGAGAACTGCTGGCTGGAGCTGGAATCACCTAGAAGGTCGGATGATGCTGAGCCTCTCAGGGCACGTGCCCCGTGGTTCCAGGTGTCAGGCTCCTCACATCTCTCCAGGCACCATCAGCTCGTCCTGGTTTGAGCTGAGCATGGCTGACTGCCCTGTCCACGCCGGGAAGCCTGTTTTGTGGTGGGAAACCTGCACACTGTCCTCCAGACTCAGGCGTGACACCTGGTGGTGCTAGTTTATAAGAGTGACCCCTCCCCGCCCCAGGTCTGGCAGTGCAGTGGAGGCCTGTCGCCCACCGGCAGGCCATGCAGTCCGCCCGCAAAGCATCCAGCAGCACTAGTAAGAAAAATGATTGGATCAATTCTAAGGTCACATTAAAAAATGTTTTTATAAAAAGATGATGGTTTATGGCACCTGGAGACCCTGACATCGCCCCTTGTCTCTAAGCTGCAGTGCTGGCGCCAGAGGACTTTAAGACCCTGAATCGTAGAAAACTGTGCAGCTCAGTAACACACACAGGGTTCAGCTTCTCAACCTAGAGCTGAACATTCACACCAATTATGGTGTCCTTTTCCCCCTGAATACAGTGATTCGCTTCTACATGATTGCAGAACCCTGTGAGCAGTTCATTCCAACGTTTGAGTGACTTCATAAAGAGCGCTGGCAGTCACTCCGGCTGTGAAGGCGGACACTGTGGCCTCCCCCACGGCAGGCCAGATGGAGAACTGAACAGAGGGTGCATATATCCTAAGAACATTGAGGTTAAGAATTGTTTAATACCACCCCACAGAAGCCCCCGAGGAGCTGGCGCGGTGGATGGCGCAACCCGGGAGCCTCGGGGGGCAGCCAGGCCATCAGCGCAGCACGGTCACATGGGCAGCGGAGAAGTCCAAGTCTGTCTTGGACGGGTACACCACCTTCAGGTGCCCCTCCTCGTCCACCACCCGGACCTGCTCCACCACCAGCGGGGTGCTCCCCGGACGCTTCGGCACCTGGAGTCGCCTTGGGGTCCGAGCGGTGTCCACAAGTGGCGTCAGACTCGGGGTCCGAGAGGGAGCCTTCCTCTCTGTTTTCCGGGAGTGTACTTGTTGATTTCTGCCATTTTCTGCAAATGAAAAAGATCTTCTTAATCAGGAGAGAAAAGCCAACCCAGGGAAGTCATGGTAAAGGGCCATGGATGGGGCCATCAGTCCCTGGAGCCAGTGCCTTGGTGGGTGGCATGCGCAGGGTGGGGGCAGGGCTGGCTCACTAGGATGAGTGCGTCCATGATATCCTTGCAAATCTGCAGGCTGGCGGCGCTCGTCACTTCCAGAAACAGATCACTTGTGGTTTTCTTAATCTTAAAAAAAGAAATTGGGAAGATTTCAGGAAAGAACCAAGTTATCCCAAGCAGATGCCTCAGCTCTGATGTCTCTTCTGCAGAAAACCCCTTGTGGCACATGGACCCAGACGTGGCCCCCAGAGGAGCGCAGTGCACACGGTGAGTCATGGGCGGCCACAGACACCAGCAGCGACATAGGTGAACGAGACACGTGACGTGGCCTCAGAAACACTCAGATGCTGTCAGCAGCACCCACCTTGGTCTTCTCGCTGTTCGTGATCGGTGGGAAGGAGATCACATCGCCGTCTGCATCCATGAGGCACGGGTAGTGCTCCTTCCCGTCCAGCAAGTGCAGGTACCTGGTGGGAGCACACAGTCTCAGGCTTGGCAGTAAACGCAGGCTGGAGGGGGGCTCTGTCAGGGCAAGGGCACGTTCCCTGGGCCTCCAAGGGGCCCAATCCCAGCCGGTGGGCCCGGCTGCCCCCTGCCTTGGCCTCTGTCCCAGGCACTTAGTGGAAGTGCCAATGGCCACCCTTCCCCAGATGACACCCCTGCCAGGCACTGATTCTCTGAAGCTAGGAGACACAGTGCTAACAGTGTGAGCGCCCGAGGAGAGTGAATCCCCGGGAGGAGTGAGAGTCCCCTCGCCAACCTGTGCAGGCCCGACACATTCTGCCGCTTCTTCTGCTTCCTGTGCTCCTCGGCCTCCAGCTGCAGCTGTCTCACCAGGTCCTTGGCCTTGACCTCCCGGCGCCCCAGGGGGATGATCTACAAGGGGGAGAACTTCACACTGGCCTGGTGCTGTGGGTCCCAGCGAGAGGGCCAGTTGGTTGAGGAGAGCCCTCCCTCCACGTCACGTGTGGACACGTGCCTTCAAAGGTCACCCCAGGGGCTGAACCTGAAACCCCTTAAGGCACAACTGCATCCCCACGCTTGTGGGTCTGAGGCAGCCATCCCTGGGGAACCCTCCTCTGCCGGGGCCCGCAGTGCCTCCTGTAGGAACAGACTAGGAGCAGGACCTTGAAAGGACAACGCACACTGCAGTCAGCCCCAGACCAGGGGTTTGCAACTGGGATGTAAATAGCAGTTTTTGGTTAAGTTAATGAGCAGGTGAAGGAATCACTTTCAAATCACACCTCCTTTGATGAATTTACTTTTAAAAATACCTGTTGACACAGCCTGCCTTATCCTCCTGCAGCAGAGCAGGGTCACATTCTAACCAGGATGCTCTGACAACCGTCCACACATATACTTTTCCAAAGCCACAGACGGAACACTCAGACTGCACACTGGGCTGTGAGCCTCACCTTGAAGTCCTGTGGCGGGCGGGCAGTGTAGAGCAGAGGCCCCCCGGACAGCTCTGAGGTCGTGGGTTGCGATGGTGGCCACCGTCCTCTTCTCACAGAGGTCCTCGTGCAGCTTTGTCTGCAGCAGGGGACCCAGGGCGGCAGCGCTCAGCGTATGAGGCATCGCCCTGGCCTCCAGAGCAGCCCCACCTGCTGCCTCCTTTCTCTGCCTCCCCAGCCACCTGTTTCTCTTGTGGAGCCTTCCTTAGAGAACTGTTTTCTGCTTATTAGCAGGATTTTCTCCTTCCCTAACTCTTAACTACATGACGCTCAAGACTTCCAAGGATCCATCCCGAGCTAAGTTTATGAGTGAATAAGCACAAGTGTGACTTCACAAGAAAAACCAGCCCAGATCTCAGGCCCTGGCTCGACTCCCTCCCTGAATGCACAGCCTTTCACAGGTGGCCTCAGCCGTGCAACCATGCTTAAGGTTTTCCACGGGCAAGGATGTGCTGTTTATTTTAAAACCTGGGCAGATGTCATGTGAAGACAACAAATTCCTCTTGTCTAGGTAAAGCTTCACAGAAACTCAACAACTCACCCAAGAATGTGCTGCGAGAGCTGACAGTCCTAATACTATCTCACGTGAGACCAAGTGTGTCACTTGCTGCAGGAGTGGACTAGTGACATTTCAAAGACTCGGGATGGAGGCCCCTCCCCACCCACCCAGGCCAGGTCAGGGGAGGAAACCCAGGCGCTTTGCAGGAGTGATGCGCGGGGACGCCAGGCCCACGGCCCATCCTCCCCGCCCTACGCACACAGCTCTGGGCACCCACCTGGCAGGACAGAAACCGCTTGAGCACGTTCCCGGGCCGCAGATCCATGCCCCGCACGATGGCGCCCACGAAGAATGGCCGCACATCCCTGACCTCGGGGCTTGCCCGGATGGTCAGCAGGGCAGGATTCTCCGACACGTGCAGGACCCGGAGCAGCAGCTGGCTGGCCTCATCCACTACAGCGTCCGTGCCTTCACTGCTCTCCCTCTTCTTCCGCTCCCGCTTCTTCCGCCGGCCCTCCTCCTTGTCGGGGCCTCGGCCTTGCCTCGGCCCCGGCCGCGGCCCCCAGCACGCAGGTACTCCAGGATGGACCTGGTCTGGCAGCCGCTGACCATCTTCTCCAGGCGCTTGTCTCGCAGCCTGTTCCCCCGGAAGTTGATGTCCTTGAGCTTTGGGCAGTCAGCCAGCTCTGCCGGGATCTCGCTCAGCTGGTTGTTGGACAGGTCCAGCGTCTGTGAGGGAGACCGGGACACATCAGACCCCCAGCTCTGGTCTGTTGCTGGGCCATGAGAGGCCCCCAAGGCCCACCTTCATTGACCGTCTGCCCTTTATCAGCAACACAACACACACCATGCTTGCCCCCACCCTGGTGCCCAGTATGGACACGTGGACTGTCCACCGAGGGGAGGTGTGGATGGCCTGCCAGTCACCTCTCTAAAATGCTGCTTGACCACTGCGTGCTCATGGTTGTCAACTACAGCAGTTTCAGGTCGACGGTCAGGGTGAGGAAAAAAAGACAGCAAAGAAGGAGGGCAATGTTTGGTTAAGAACAAGCAGGAACTTCACATGAAAAACAAATTTCCCACAAAACAGTGATAGTGTTTTTATCGTTTTCAGTATTTATTTGGTGGCCTTAGTTGCCCCGTGGCATGTGTGATCTTAATTTCCAGACCAAAGATCAAATCCACAACCCTTGCGTTGCTAGGCAGATTCTTAACCACAGGCCACCAGGGAAGCCCCAAGATGTTTGTAAGTAAATGAGCAGAAGAGAAAGAACAGAGCATGAGTGACAGCGCCGCTCTCCACGCTGATGTGGCGTTTCCAGCACATGGGATCCTCCTGTACCCTGTGTGCATGGTGCGTTTGCGTCAATGCTGGGAGGACTCTGGGCCCTTTGCTGTAATGTGGGAGGAGGGGAGAGGGGGCCACTGCTGTCTGTGCATCAGGTGGCCTGTAAGAAGAGACAGGAGGATGAGGGAAGCAGTCATGAGTGTCACTGACCTGGGCTAAGAGGTGGTGGGTGGAGGGCAGGGTCCTGTGCCCTGGGGGTGGGGGTGGGGGCGGGGGAGGTGAGGAACAACTCAGTTGGTGGTAAAGACAGCCCCTCGCAGGAGACTGGGCACACCACTGTCCCAGGGGCCATACAGCCCTGCAAGTAAATGGCTTCTTGTGGGGAGCTCTGGCGAGACCTTGCACAGCTTTGCTTACACCTGACCTGGGCTTAGGGACTTGACAGGGTGGCTTGGGGAGAAGCTTGCTGGCCTGGTTTAGTTGGAGCGAGCACAGGGGCCTGGTCTTTGAAAAGTGAGACAGTGATGGGTGGCAGGGGCCTCCTGAGGACTGAAGATCAGGGAGTGCTTGGGTGAGACCACTGCGGAGCCCCAGTGACGACCCAGTGGGCAGGCTCCTCTGGACACTTAGGGAGCAGCACGCATACCAGCGTGGCATGCGAGGAGTCCTGGTCCTGACTGGGACACAATGGTCCTTAAAGACCCACAGCTGGTGGCAGGGTTGTCACTGGCTGGGAAGGTGGGCAGGGGCTCTGAGGATGCCATCTACTGTGGTTACACAGAAGGCAACCCCAAGTTACAAAGGGACCCTTCTTCATCACTCCTGTCTGGGGCCCTCTGGCTTGGCAGTCAGGCTGCAGCGAGGCTGGGACAGCAGTATGGAGGGGCACGGCAGGTGGGTGTGCGACAGAAGAGCCTCCGCCTCGCAGGACCAGAGGCCTGGGGAGAAGGGAGCAAGTGCCAAGCAGGCTCTGATCCTGCACTCAACCTGGAAACAGAAAAGGTGAGCCCAATGCAGTCTCCAAGTGTCACCAGGGATTGAATACTCAGTGCTCACTGGGCTGCAGGTTAACTCAGCAGTCACAGCGTTGCCTCTCTTGGCCTGTCTCTGACCAGACAGGTGGGCAGATGGGCTGAAACGTGGCCCTTCCAGGCCACCCTGTGACACCTTGCCCCCTCCTCCCTTAGGACATGGTGATGCCCCTGTCCCGCAGTTGGGCAGTGCTGAGCCCATGTGTCTGGCATCAGAAGACGCCTGCTCTGGAGGACTGGCCAGGGCCACCTAGACTATGTCTGCACGTGCACACTCAGCCAGGCTGGGGCCAGATGAGCTGGGCCCCGTGCCCGCAGGGGAGACTCTGAGCAGGAGCGGAGGGCTGCTGTGTCACAGTCAGGTTTGACCTGCACGTCCAGCCTTGGGGGTCTCCTGTATCATCCAGACGGCTTTGGCCGAACAGCTTGGACTCCACTGGCACCTCTGTGGTGTGAAAGCACAGCCGCCCGACGGTGGAATGCATCTGCTTCCGTGGTGAGAAGGCCCTGAGACAGCAGCAGGGAGGCACCAGCAAGGAATGGGGGCAGGAGGGATCCTCAGCCCTACAGAGCTATGCCAGGCCAGCAGCCTGGTGAAGTGGTCTCCACAGGGCAGGTGCAGTGGTACTGGGGCGGGGTCATACAGGGCAACAATCATTAACACTGGGTATTTCTGAGCAACAAGTGGTGGCAGCTCAGGACCTGCCCTGAGGCCCTGGGCAGAGGAGGGGGCCATGTCCAGCAGAAACCGGGAGACTACTAACAAGCAAAAACTGACCCCAGCAGCACCATGTGCCACGCTCAGCCCCACCTAAACCGCAGATTTGATGTGGAGTGGAGTCCACAGGTTTCCCAACTGGACCAGGAGCGCTGCGGGGAGTGGTTGGGGGAGATGGGGAGGGCGGTGTTGGGGCTCCAGGAGATGGGAGAAACCCAGACGTAATATCCACACAGGGAGTTCAATTGCACAGGAGGCAGGAGATAAGAAACGCATAATCAACAAGGGGAGAATTAAGTGCACTTGGAGGCACTCCCTTCAAGGCACCTTCCCAGGACACCCACCCATTCCCTCCCTCCTGTAGGTGACACTGGCTGGGCACGGCCAGTCTTCGTCCTAGACTACAACTTGACTACTTATGGGCCACACTGCAGGGGAAGGACCCTAACTTCCTGGCTAAGACCACAGACACATACTATCCCTGGGGGTGTGGAAGAACCCCTCTGCTCCAGCTCAGGGGACCAGGACCCACCATCTCCAGCAGCAACTGATAAAGACACTTTGTGGAAGCTGATTCTGGGAGGAGTCCTGTATGTGAGTGACACTGGGCCTGGCACTGCCAGGACTGGGACAAACCCTGGACACGGTGCTCCTTCAGCTGACAAACGTGCTGTCCCAGGACAGCTGGGGGCATGTGTGTCTTGCCCATCCCTCCAGCAGTCCCCAACGGGAGTGCCACGGGTCTGGGGAGCGGTCACTGACAAGGCAGAGTGCTGTGTGGGGGGCCCATCTCTGGCTCATCACAGTCCAGCGGCTGAGTCCATGGATAATGGAACCTGGTGGGGAGAAGCCTGGCTGGGGGGCCCGAGGCTGGGCCAAGGAGGAAGCTGGGCTCTCCAGGCAGCGTGGGCGGGGAGGGGGAACACAGTTCTCTGCACCGTGCCCAGCCAGTGCACCCTCCTTGCCCCCGTGGCTGCAGTGGAGACGAGGGTCCGGCCTGCACGACTCCCAGGTGAGTGGACACCAAGGCGCTCACAGGGGCCCTCTGTGGACGAGGGCTGTGTGCTGCCACTCTGGCGGCCCCTCCAGGTGTCCACGTCCATGTACTGCGTCTCCCACAACTCCTGACTGAGCTCTGCTTACAGAAACAGCAGGATGCAGTGGGCTCGGCGGGCTGTGGGTTCCGTGTCTGCTTCCCGAGAAGGCCCGGCTCCGGAGCCCTGAGCTACCTACCACGTGAGGGCAGACCATCTGGCTGGGGCGGGAGACGTCCCGAGATGACACAGAGAGAGGAGTCAGCCGTGTCAGCTGAGCCCACAGCAGCTGACGGCGGCCACACGAGCCATCAGCAGCCAGGAGGCGCTGGTCCAGCTGGGCCGGCCCAGAGTGGACGACCGGGAGCAAAGAAAACTGTTGTTGTTGTGTTAAGCCACAACCTTGGCACGGCTATGTAGCCACAGAGGACAAGCACCAGCACTGTCATCATGCTTTCTCCATGACACCAGGGTCACCCTCACAGTTCTCATAGGGGAGGGGATAGGCAGGAGCCCAGGATGCTGCTACAAGACGCTGAACTGAACCCACACTTTCCGGTTCTGAGCTCAGCTGTCCCCCCACAGCGCAGGAAGGACAGAGAAAACTGGTGTCCTCGCAGCTCCAGCAGGTGGAGGGACTCTGTTCACCCAGTTCGAGCAGCCGTTCCCCCAGGGAGGGATCACTTTAGAAAAGGCTCCCAAAGGACATCCAAGTCCAAGCAGATTCCCAGCAACTCTGATGTGACGCTCTCCAAGAAACAGCTTCTTCATGTAACAGAGATGGATGGGAGTCTAGAAATGGGAACAAGGTGGGCCAGGAAACTGGGGGCTGAGCAGTGAGACATTCTCTCTGACCTGAGTGAGGGCATTCTGGGCACAACAAAGACGACTTTACTGGGCAGGTATGCAGAGGTACACAGAAAATTAAAGAAACAAAACAAACCCAAACTTTTACCTTCCATAAAATCAAGAGGAGATGGGTGACGGAACAGAAAGGGCTTGCACCACGTGTCACACCAGCCTCTTGGGGAAGCTATAGCCCTGGGAACCAGTGTCTGGGAGTCGTTCCAGGAGCCTCCTGAGCGCCTTCCTGGAAACACCAGCAAGTGTGCCTCACTCTGTTCTTGTGAACCCGCCCCCCCAGACTTCTATGCTGACACAATGATGTTATTGTTTAGAAATTAAGTCGTATCCAACTCTTTGCAATGCCATGGACTGAAGCACGCCAGGCTCCTCTGTCCTCCATCATCTCATGTCTATGGAGTCCGTGATGCTATCCAACCATCTCATCCTCTGTCACCCCAGCATCAGGATCTTTTCCAATGAGCTGACTCTTCACATCAGGTGGCCAAAGTATTGGAGCTTTAGCTTCAGTCCTTTCAATGAACAGTCAGGGTTGATTTCCTTTAGGATTAACTGGTTTGATCTCCTTGGTGTCCAAGGGACTCTCAAGAGTCGTTTTTAGCACCACAATTTGAGAGCATCAATTCTTCAGCCTTCTTTATGATCCAACTCTCACATCCTACGTGACTACTGGGAAAACCAGAGATTTGACTATACCAACCTTTGTCGGCAAGTGATGTCTCTGCTTTTTAACTCTGACACATAGACATTTGTAAAATGAGTTGGCAACATCTCAAGAGCAATTCCCGCTGCAAAAAGGTCAGTTGCTAAACTGCATACACATTTGATAAGACTGAGGGATGGAAAACAAGTGAAAGAAACAGAGGCCTGCTTCTTTAAGGACAAGAGCCTCAGCCTCTAGACTGGACTTAGGCCGTTCTGTCCCTTCTGTCTGCCCTTCTGTCTCTTCCTCAATAGATTTACTAGGCCTTAGTTATGAGCCCAGCATTGTTTGACCTGGGGTCCCCGGATAAATAAAACAAGCAAGCAGTCTCTAGACAGAACACTCTAGAGAATGCTGCAAGCTATTCGCTGTGTACTCTGGGCAATCCTTCCCGCCTTCTGTAAGACAGGAATAACAACCCTTGCCTTGAAAAGTCGCTGCTGGTATCAAGTGAACCATCCTGTGAGATCACACGAGGGGCCTTATGCAAATTCCAGTCATTTCACAGCTTCCTGCCTGTTTGGGAGGTCCCACGCACAGAGCTAGCTCACTGTCTTTTCGCAAATATTTGGAGATTTAGCAATGAGTCCTTGCTGCTGACCTGCTTCCGACCTAAGTGGGAAGCCCATCCAGTTGACAATCAAAAAACACAATCCAAGTGTTAAGTGTTAAAGCCCAGTTGTGAGAATCTGATGCGAGCCGCGAGACCACCCGAGAACGCAGGTCAGGCGAGGGGGAAGGGACCTGGGGGTGGACTGGCTTCCCAGCGGTGCCGAAGCTGCGGTGGCCCTTTCCGGCCGAGGAGGAACGGCTCAACACCGGGAGAAGATCGGCCACCGCGGCTACCAGAGGGCCCGCCCCGCTCACCTTGAGCGACGCCAGGTGGGCGATGTCAGGGCTGAGCTCCCGGAGGCAGTTGTCAGCCGCCGCCAGTTCGCTGAGCAGCGGCAGTGCGCCGGGGAGGAAGAGCGCGGCGGGGAAGGCGTCCAGGCGGTTGCCGGTGAGGTTGAGGGTCTGCAGGCGCGGCGCGCACCGCGCCAGGTCGGCCGGCAGCTCGCGCAGCCGGTTGCCGCTAAGGTTGAGGCTCTGCAGCTGCGGGAGGCCCGGCGGCTCGGCGGGGCCTAGGCCCTGACCCGGTGGCAGCGCCTCCAGCGCGTTGCCCGACAGGTCGAGCACACGCAGCGCGGGCAGCGGGCCGAGCTCTGGACTCAGGCCGGGCCCCAGCGCGTTGCGCCGCAGCACGAGGCTGTGCAGCTGCGGGAGGCCTTGCGCGAGGCCTGGGCCCGGCTCGCGCAGGCTCCCGCAGCCGCTCACCTCCAGGTAATGCAGCAGCGGTAGGGTGAAGAGCCGCGGAGGCAGCCGCCCGCCCGCCGCGCGCACTCTTTCCTCCAGTCCGGGCCCCGTCAGCAGCAGCTCCCGCCGTCGCTCCCGTTCCGCCAGGTCCAGCTCGGGCCAGGCCTCCGACACTGCAGTAGCCGCCGCCATCGCGCCGCCGCTCCCGCAGCCCCTGCCGGTGCGCTTCCGGGGCACGCGGTGAAACTTCCGGTCTGGGCCGGAAGGCACCATCGAGAGCGGCGCGGACGCTAGAGCGCCGCCGCGAGCGTCTTAAAGGAGCCGGGTAGAGCCTTGGACCCGGTTCTCGCTGTGGGCGTGGGACCTTGGAGCATCGGGCCGCCGATCGAGCCCTCCCACCCGCGAAGCTGTCGGGAAGCAGCGGGGACGACCGAGTCCGTGAGAAAGACCGGAGAGCGAATCTGCGGACGCATCGGCCTCACGGCCCGGAGGAGGTGCCTGGGAACGTCGTGACTCCCCGGGCTAAAAGCCATCTACAGGGCGAAGGGGAGAGGAGATGATTGGCTATTAGGGGAGAGGAACGGGCCTTAGAAGACAGACGGGCGGGAGGACCGTGTGACACCGGCTATGTTGTTCCTCCTAGTCCCTCAGGGGTCTCGGACGACTGAATTCCTTTGGGTGGCTGTTTAGGCAAGAAGGGAAGTTCAGACAAGCCTCTCCCTGTATTGACTGATTTTCAGGGGCACACAGCTCAGAACAGCCAATGTACCGAGGTACACGTTTCCGGGTGGCGCAGTCCTCTACCCTTCAAAGTCAACCAAGTTCATCTCGGTAGTTTCCCATCCGTTGGCTCACTCTCCCTGCCCTGTGGCCATAATCACCCCTGTGCGTGCGTACTTGAGTCGTGTCTGATCCTGCGACCCTATGGACTGTAGCCGGCCAAGCAAGCTCCTTTGTCCATGGGATTCTCCAGGCAAAAATAATGCAGTGGGTTGCCATTTCCTCCTCCAGGGGATCTTCCCGACCCAAGGATCGAACCTGCGCCTCCAACTTCTCCTGCATTGGCAGGTGGGTTCTTTACCACTGCGCCACCCGGGAAGCCCTATATATGAGCCCCAATCGTCCTGTAACCAGAGTTGAGATGACTTTCCCTTGTCGCAAGCGTCAAATAAGTCTTCTTTGCTGTTTTTTAACAAGCACCTTGTGCACTTTTTTTTCTTTATAGGTTAGTGGTTTGTGTATTGGAGTCACCAGGAAATTAGAAATGAATGAGGCACCAACCCCCTTGTCCAGAGATGCTGGCCTAGCAGTCTGGGCTGCAGCTCGGGTGTGAGGATTTACACTCTCCACAGGCATTTCTGTTGGGCAGGCGAGTTTGTGAGGCTGATTGGGAGCAGACAGTTTCCCTGTGTTTGGACCCACGGGCCGGAAATGTTTGGAGGAGGGGCTGAGAGGAATAGTGCTGAGGTCGACTGTACTATTCTCTGCTCCTGTTTTTGTTAGCCCCTCACCCCAGCAGAATTGCCAGTTTTATTTTGTTTGGAAATTTCTGAACATTGTATTGAAGGGTGATGGACTTCCAGAAAAGTGTGCACACAGTGTAAGTGGATTTAGTCCAACGGAACACATCCGTGTAGCCATCCTGAAGCTCAAGAAAAGAATGATCACCAGTCCCTACAGCGCCCCCTTGTACCCTGACACTGTAGTTTTGCTGCTTTTTTGCCCTTCCTGTATATGGTGCAGGGCCAGGCCTGGGTCTGCGGGAGTCATCTGTGTGTGGGTGGCTCTTGTGCAGTTTCTGCTCTCTGGTGTTACAGTACATTTGAGTGAGAGTGTGTGTGTGTGCATGCGCGTGCGCGCACTCAGTCGTGTCTGACTCTCAGCCCCATGGACTGTAGTGTGTGTGTGCGCACATGCGCGCACTCAGTCGTGTCTGACTCAACCCTGTGGACTGTAGTGTGTGTGTGTGTGTGCGTGCGTGCACGCTCAGTCATGTCTGAACCCCATGGACTGTAGCTCGCCAGCCTCCTCTGTCCAAGGGGATTTTCCAGGCTAGAATACTGGAGTGGGTTGTCATTTCCTCCTCCAGGGGATCTTCAGGACACAAGGATTGGCATCTCCTTCACTGGCAGGCACATTCTTTACCATGGAGCCACCTGGGAAGTCTGCTGTGAATATACCGTGTTTATTTCCAGCAGAGCCTTTGTGCTGCGCTGATTTCACCCTTGCCACCCTGTGACCCCACATAGGAAAGACACGTTTTTGTCTTGGTCACGTTGTGATCAGTTCCATCTGTGAAGGACAGGCAGTGACTGTCCCAAGGTCAGGAGAGGTGAGAGGAGGCCCCTAAGATCTCGTTCACCCTTGCACTTCCCTCCATGTGCGCTGTAGCCACACCCAGAAGGTCTCCTCAGTGACTTCTTGGAAGATAGTACATACATGCTTAGTATCAATGGCTTTCGGTTCCTGGGATCTGCGTGTCCTTTTGCCTGCTTGGTTTCCTGGGGTAGGTTTCTGGGTGGCTGTGTGACAGCTTGTGCTGACACATGCCATCTTGATAGGCAGTGTGGGTAGTAACAGGTGTATAGGAGCTGACACTGGACACCGCCACCCACTATCCCCAGGAGAGAGGATGGTGCATTGTGAGACAAGCTGAGAGCAGATGGCCGTGTGCAGAGCACCCGCTGAGCTGCACATGGCAGACCACAGGACGGTTCCATGTGCACAGCTTAGATGCACCGGACTCAGGATTCCATTATGAAGGGACCCATGCCTTTGTGGTGAGTCCACGAAGACAGCCAAGGTGGATCCTGGGGATGGTGCGAGCAGACCCCAGCGCTACGGCTGCACCTTCCCCAGCCTGGCCCAGCTGCTGGGTCGGCCTGTGGGGGCAGCCAGTCCAGCCAGACCCCTCTCCATCCCCTTCCCTGCCTGAGTCCTGGTTCCATCACTGTCCATACCCTGGTCCCTGCCCATGTCCCTGCCCTGGTTGAGGCTGGGGGGCTGGAGGCCCTGGGCACCAGCCTCACTTGCCCTCCTGTCTCTGGCCCAGCCTTAGGATCCCCAAATTTGGTGAACGGCACTCCTAAGCATTGTCTCCTTACCCACTGGGGGAAGGAAGATCTCGATTCAGAACCCTCACAGTGCTGCCAACAGTTACCCCACAGTGTCAGACGGGATGCCGCTCCTCTCCATTTCCAGGACTGATCTCCGGACCAGGAGGCACTAATAGTGAAGGCATGGCCAGATGGCTGTTGCAGAGGTGGCCATGGGCCACTCCTGGGGAGCCCTCAACCTTCAGGATAAGGGCCGTGAAAGGGGGACCTGGGGATGAGCCAGACCCAGGCTGCCTGCTCACAAGATCACCCCCTTTCAGAATCTGACTCCACTCTCCACTTGCCCTGTGGGATACCTCTTGATGGGGAGAGGCTGCACACTGCCCCTGCACTTGAGCGTTCACACTTGGGTGGGGGGTGGGGTGGAGGGTGTGGTGTCCTTCATTCTGAAGCTGGGGGGTGGAGGGCTTGCTCCCACCCCACTGGGAAGCATACCTGGGTACCTTGGGCCAGAAGGAAACCTGGAGCGATTTCAAGGCCATTCGGGCAGGTGGATGGCCCCATGCCTTCAGTCTTTCCCCATCCCCGCCGTGGGGTCAGCACCTTCCTCACTTGAGCTGAAGGAGTGGAGGCTGCCTGGGCGGATCTGCTGTGTGCACGGGGGTAGGTGGGGGCCTTGTTAGCACTTTCCTCTCAGCTCCATTCCAGGTGGGCACTGAGGCAGAGACAAGCAAATCTGGACTCCACTGCCTGGAACCCCTGCATCCCCATTCCAGTGTGCACAGAGGTGCAGGGTTTGGGCACTGAGCTGGTCTCCTGCCTACAGTGGAGGTGAGAACAGCTGCCCTGCAGGTCTTCAGAGTGTTCCAGAATAACCATGTGGGGGCACAGGACCTCTACAGAATTGCTCCCAACACAGCAGCTTAGGGGTCGCTGCCTTAAGCCCTGACCCCAGATCCAGGAGGCACAGCCTCCACCCAGGGCTTCCTGCCCCCGATGGTGGCAGCAGTGGGGGAGGGGGGTGGGTGCAGGCCCCAGGGCTCCCAGGACTCAGGGCGCATGTTGCTTCGCAGGCTTCTGTTTTTAGTTAGTGCTGATCTAGTTTTTAACAGCAGATGAGCAATGGCACAGATGAATACCTAACTGAGAGCAGGTGGAATCATACTCTCCCAGAGTTTACACCAGCTTCCCCCTTCCTCTTCTGCACAGGCTCGCTCACACACCCTGCCTATGCAGGTAAGAGAACCGATTTTTGCTGTTTAAACTGTAATGCCCCTAAATTTCAAGTTTATGTATATGTGCAACCGTGTCCAACTCTTTGTGACCCTATGGACTGTAGCCCGCCAGGCTCCTCTGTCCATAGGGATTCTCCAGTCAAGAATACTGGAGTGGGTTGCCATGCCCTGGAATGTTCCTGACCCAGAAATTGAGCCCAAGTCTCCGGCAGTGCAGGTGGATTCTTTACCTGCTGAGCCACTTGTGGAAGGCTTCCCCTTCCACATATGAGGGAAGCCCTTATATGTGTGTGTGTGTGTCTATGCTGCTAAGTCACTTCAGTTGTGTCTGACTCTGTGTGACCCCATAGACAGCAGCCCACCAGGCTCCCCTGTCCCTAGGATTCTCCAAGCAAGAAACACTGGAGTGGGTTGCCATTTCCTTCTCCAATGCATGAAAGCAGAAAGTGAAAAGTGAAAGTGAAGTCACTCAGTCGTGTCCGACTCTTAGCGACCCTCTTGACTGCAGCCTACCAGGCTCCTCCGTCCGTGGGATTTTCCAGGCAAGAGTGCTGGAGTGGGGTGCTATTGTATACATATATATATATATATGGAAAAAACTGTAACTTCAAAGTGGAAGCAATCATAAAATCAAAACTAGTAAAAGCTTAAAACCAGTCTACAGCAGAGAAAATACTCTTTTACTTATTTGAAAAGCAAAATAACCTTGTTGGCTGGTAAAAAAATCCCCTCTTTCAAAAGGAATAAAAAAACACAGGAAGAGATTAAGAGGTATGAACCTCTGATGGGAGCACAACTAGGGTGTTTATAAAATGTTCTCTTTATCCCACAGGATAAAATTGGTCACTATTTCTAATTTATGTGCAGCTTAAAGTCTTAGCTTCTTCAGCAGTAAACCCACAAATAACTTATTTTAGGAACTAGACGCCCTCTTGGCAACTCAGTGCCCCCTGCCCCTTGCCTAGCAAAGCTCAGTGACTCAGTGGCATCTCGGGGCTGCATCACTCCTGCATGTTTACAGAAGATGTAACTTAACCATAAGCTTTTCAAGTATAGTCTTCAAAGGGAGAGAATATTTAGCAATCTTTTTATTATATTCACATGCTCGGTGAATTCACCCCTAAGCCCTGAAACAACAACAAAAATATATTACTTAGATGTTTTATAATTTTGGTACCTGAAATAAAGACAAATAGAAAACTATGTCAAAACATTAAAAAGTTGCAAATTTTCATTAAAAGTATTTACATTTGTATTCTAATGCCAAATTTATAGATAATTCTTTTAAATTAGAATACTCTGAAATATGAAAATAATAAAATAAATATTGTTAAATAGCCACAACATATTAATGAGTGAAACTTCACTTATTAATTACTGTTCCAAGTTTAGATATTTATGAATGGCCAAGGCAGCTTACAGTTCCTTTTGACTTTTTATCCTTTATTCTTGGTTCCTTAATAGCGTATAACTGGAAACCTTTTAAATGGCCACTGATCACTTCCAGGAATCATTTGAACATAAACACGATTCTTCTGTAATCAGCAAAATCGACCTGTTTTAAATGCACTAAAAATTAAGTATTTTTATAAACATCTTTACATTACAATATACAGAAAACATTACATGTATGTTTCTTAAAAGCTTTGATTGGCGAGAAAAGGATAATTTCTTGGTTAACTTTTCTCGTTCTTTTTTAAAGGAGTGTTTCATGTGTACTTCAGCAATGGGTTAGAAGGTCATGGCAACACCTTTTGAACCAGGAAGAATCACTTTATAATTACCTTGGCATCCGTACTCTGCTCTATCGAGTCAAGTTTTTCATTATTTCTCCCCCATACTTTAAAATTCTTTAATAGCATGTATTTTTGAAGGTGACTCTCTTCGTCAGTCTTACTCTGGCTCAGGATTTTGAGTCCACCTACATGGGAAAGTATCAGTTGACCAGAGGCTGACTAGTACCGGTCTACTGTCACTAACTCACCCAGGGAGCACCTTGCTCAAAGAGCTACTAGGTTTTTTTTTTCGTTGTTATTTTACATGGTTTGGAATTAAAACCTCTTACATTAACTGTGCAGTACAAATTTCATCAGTTCCGTGAGTTTCTAGTGGGCATCCTGGAAGCCTACCTGTCACACACTCAGGAGGAAGGTGTACCCCTGGGCACATGGCCGGGCAGAGAGGGCAGGGCTATCTTCTTTGGGTCTCCAGTGGGCTGGGCACCTGGGGACCACAAGCCTGGGCACGAAGATGGCCTTTCCAAGTACGTTTTGGACAAACTCTGGCTTCTCCCTACAGCTACCTGGCTCTGAGGCCAGGTAAGCCACTTCCACAGGTTGAGGGGGTTGGGTTGGTTGGGGGCTGGTAAGGAGAGGTTTGCTTTCATCATTTTACTTGGCTTTTATTAAAGAATGGTATAACGTGTTGGAGAAAAGAACATACACTTCCAGTTTCCTTGGATCCCAGTGGGTCATGTGATGGGCTGGGCAGAGGCTCGGAGGCTCCTCTGAAAGTTACATGGGGTGCAGGTCACTCCATCTGCCCCAGGGGATTAAGGAAGGGCCTTTCTGACTGACACCTGCTCAGGTGAGTGTAGGAGCATCAGGGAATGTCTCATATTTTTAGGGCTTCATGCATGTAAAGAACTTGAAGCCCCCTGAGGAAGGGCCTGCTGTGCAGCCATCAGTGTTAACCTCCGATCCCCTTGGGGTGGGGGGTCAGCATGGGGGTGGTGGTGTCAGGTGGGCTGCGCTCAGAGCACCTGCAGGTGAGAACTGAGGGGGGCTGGGCAGCGACCTTACTTCTCCACCTTGACCTTAGTTGATGCTGCTGTGGACGTGCAGGCTCTGCAGGCTGATGGCTCCCCGACCTTGAGGGGAGGAGTCGCAGCCGGGGAGGAGGGGCACAGCGTGACTCGCAGGCACCAGCCCACCTTGTCCCATCCTGGCCCTGTGAGCCCTGTGAACCATCCCCTGCGCTGCGAGAGACCCACGTGCAAGAGGTTTAGAGGGAGCGAGGACTTTATGGAAATCACTCCCAGTGTCTGTGGAGAGGTCACTCTACATGCGCCTGCCCGGTGCTGCTCTTTTGGCAGAGCCGTCTCCCTCTGTGACCCCGGGCTGGGAGGGCAGAGACCCAACAGCAGAGCCACGGAGACAGGGCTGCACTCGGGATGTGCACGGCCAGGAGCCTGGGGCAGCAGGGGCAAAGCGGAGGTCAGCAGGTCTAGGGATGCTCGGAGGAGACACGGCAATGTCATGGGAGCTGTGTGGCCCCTCTGGAGGTGAGTGCTGCGTCCTGTCACCGCTTCGTGTATGTCCTGCTGGAGATTTTACTCAGGCCCCCCTTTGGGGTGGGGATCTTGCTTCCCACCTTGGATCCTGAGGTCCCTGCCCTGGTGGCGGCTGGGCCTTTACCTGCAGTGGACATACAGACACAGAGAGTGTGGGGGGACACGTGTGAGCCAGGGTGCAGAGCCCAGTGATGGTGTGAGTGGCAGGTGTCACCAGACACTGGGAGGAGTGGAGTACGAGGGGCCTGGACGCACCTACCAGGGGGGTCAGCACTGCACACGGCGGTCACCCAGCCCGCAGGTGGCAGGGCTGCCCACGAGGACACACGTGTGACAGCAGAAGAGGAAGAAGGAAGAGCCAGAGAAGCCTGGCGTACACTCGGAAGGACCAAGCCATACACCTCAGTTTCAAGTTCAAAATCTCGGCTCCCAAATGAAAAAACAGAAGCCACGTGGCCAGGGCCCCAATTCCACGCTGAGGTGGCTCCCCAGCATCGCGGTCCTCACTCATGGTGTAGGGCGCGCGAGGCACAGCATCGCCTCAGCCGTCCAGCCAGCCCGCCTGCACTGAGCATGGCTCCTCATGTTCTCATTGATCACGTGCCCCCAAAATAAAAGTCCGGTATCCAGTACTCTTTTTCAGGTCAAGAATAACTTTCTAATGAAAAATAAAAACTTTTCTGTAAGGCATTCTAAATCTGACATAAAGTAGCCAAAACTGATTTAGGAATCAGGTTGTGGTGCCATCTGTGGTCTGCTACTGCAGTTCCTGTTTCTGGACACTGGTGTGGGTGGTCTGGAGGGACACCAAGACTTGAGTGTGTCTTTGGGCTATCAACTCCCTGAGCACCACCACGGAGTCTGGGGGAAGCAGGGTCACACGGAGGGCCTTCAGCCAGAGCCGGTGCTGCAATATGATGATCCTGCCTGCCAGGGACCCAGGGACCCAGGGACGGGGCCCAGACTGCACGGACACTTACCCAGTGGCAGCACGGGCGTCTTGTGAAGCACATGCGTCCGGCGCAGGTTCATGGTGCAGCCGGCAGGGCCCATGAGGTGAGCCTTCCACGCCTGAAATGAGAGGCATGCACTGTGGCAACCAGGCCACGAGAGGGGCCACCAAGATGACCAAACCAGAGGCAGTTACTACGCATGGCGGGCGGTCTCGGGGGTTCCTGAGCCCCGAGCACAGTGATCCCAGAGCACCCGTGGTTTGTGAGCTTCTGAGATACTGGCCCGCATGTCACATGCCTCCCAACTCTTGCACACCTGAGTACCACATGCTGAGGCTGCTGTCACACACGTTTGATGATGTGGGGGGGGGGCGGGGGAATGGGATGAGGGAGGCCCTGCCAGGGATCTCAGTCCTACAGCCAGTAAGAAAAGGGTGCTGCCAGCGCAGGCAATGGGCCAGGAAGCGTCTCCTCCTCCAGTTGGGCCCACAGAACAGCGCGGCCTGGCCGACACTGGAAGATCAGCACTTTGAGACCTCGAGCAGGGGACCCAGCCAGGCCGTGCCTGGACTTCTGACCCGCAGAAACCGTGACAGAGTAACGGGTGTTCAGGCTTCTTGGCGGGTGGAGACTGGGTGAAGAAAATACAGATGAAACAGGAGAAAGGAGCATAGCCTGCTGCTGCCTCACCACGTGGCCTGAGGCACCACATGGCCTGAGGCACCACGTGGCCTGAGGCAGGTGCCGTCCCCCTCCAGGCCAGAGCTGGAGTGGTGGCGGGGACAAGAGTGGGGAGGTCACTGCAGATGCCAGCACTGATTAGAGCAGGGGGCTGGCTGGTCTCCACAAGCAGGAGGCTGGTTGTGTATGACAGTGACAGCGCACGGTGACGACAACTAAGCACAGAGCCACCCAACCTCTCAAGCTGAGCAGGGACAGAGAAAAGCACACATTTGAGAGCTGCCTACATTTAAGGAAAAAAATTAAGCTAAGCTATGAAAAAACGCTTGTTCTGTAAGAGGAGGGATAGGGAGCAGGAGCAGGGGCAGGCCAGCAGCTTCTGCCTGGTCTTCTCTGAATCGGCCTCATTTTACAGATTTCAGAACAATCTAAGTTTCTTATATAACTGCAGAACTTGATTTTGAAAACTGCCAGGACCTGAACATAAACTGAGACATTGAGGCTGAATTGTTACCAGCCGGCGGCACAGCAAGTGGAGCAACTCCAGGGCCCTGAAGTAGATGCCAGAGCCCACATCTTCAAGGGGACGAGAGGGATGAGCGGAGCTGGGTCAGCCAGCAGCATCGCCCTGCCCGCAATGACCAGGGGCTCTGGGGCCAAGAAGGGCCCACTGTGCGACGGTCTGATCGGCATCTCTGGGGGCTTTGGGAACTAATTCTCGAGAGGATGGAAAGAGAATCTGTCCTGAGACCCATGGGGTTAAAGCAACCCTGCAGCAGCAATGTCAGCATGAACTTTACATGGATTTATCTCGATGTTTTCCCGGCTCTGTCTGTAGAGAGGCCCAGAACGGTACTGGCCCACAAGCACAGAGCACCCGAGGGGTCACGGAAGGTAATTTCCAGTGAAGGGAAGGCTCGGTTGGAGCCAGGAGGCTCTGCGTCCCCAGGGCCCACTCACACTGCCAGGCGCCCATCTGCAGAGGCCCCACTGGCCAGAGGCTGGTTCATCCACACACTGCAAAGCACTGTGATGCCCACACAGCTGAATGTATCCCATAGCCTAAAGCTGTGGGTTCACTATGACGCTAAGATCCAGACAAGCTACCGCCAGAAGATGCTGGTCACACAGCTAGTTATTCTGAAAACTAGCTGACAATGGAAAAGGGAAGGACTAAGTCTTCATTTACCTCCCCCACACAGCCAGACGCACGGCCAGGAGGGCAGAGCCGCCACACTGAGAGCTCACAGATGTTTTGGGGTGGTGGACGCGGCATAGAAACTGGGAGACAGAGCTCCAGAACCACCTCTTCCCGACACCCTGTCTGCGCTGGCCCAGCACTATAGCAGCCTCAATACCAACCCTCGAGATGCCTGGTCGCCATCCTCACTTCAGCCCCTCCCCCGGTCCCAATCCCACACCAGTCCCTCTCCATGTCAGCCCCCGTCCCACATCAGCCTCCATCCCATGTCAGCCCCCTCCCCATCACCCCCTCACCTCTTCTCCAGGGCTGAAGTTCTCATGGCACAGAGGACACCGGTTTGCCAACTTCTCTGATTTGGCGGCTGAATGGATTTGAACGAGACAAGGATTTCTGGTTACTCCTGCGAGTCATGGATGGGGCATCTCGGTACCGGCAGACGCGGGACCTGACCCCCAGCCCTGCAGCTGGGCCCCCAGGGATGGCCCAGTTTGGGGTCTTGATGTCCGAGGGCACTCACGGTTACAGTCTCTGGTTTTGACATGTCTGGGCAGTTCCTCCTTTGAAACGGCCTCGCTGCAGCGGTAACACCTCCCGAAGCCGTCCTTCCGGTCACACTCGGTCAGCAGGTGTTCCGTCAGGCTGGAAATCTCCACCACCTGCAGAGAGAGGACCCACGTGGCTAAGTGCAAGGTGGTGCTGTCCTGGCCCCTGCAAGAGCACTGCTTCCTGGGGCAGACGGCTGCCTGTCACCTCCGTGGCCATTTAGGATACTTTGCTGAAGACCCCTTTCCTGCCCCTGTGCTTGTTATGTGACGCCAGGAGCATCTAAAGGCCATGGCTGGGGCGGGGGAGGGGACATGAGGGTTCACCCCACAGCCCTAACCCCTAACCTGAAGAGCTCAGGGGCTCTACGTGAGGCCTGGGGTTCCATCCTGGCTCCCAGCCGTTTCTAAGAATATGCTGGAAACACAGGAAGAGACCCTCTTGCCACTGGACACCTTTGCCAGGAGCAGCTGGATGTACCCGAGAGCTTCACCCCACAGACTGGCATACTGCTCAGGAGAGAGGAGCTCTCATGGGATCTGTCTTCCGCACTTCTCTCTGCAGGCTAGAGAACCCTGAGGACAGATGGGGAGGGGTTCTCTCCTGCTTCTCCTCCTCTGTCTGAGCAGGGCCGGCTCCATCACAGGAGATGAACAATGGGGGTGGGGGAAGCCTGCCTGAACAGGATGTGAAAAGCATTAGCCCTGAAAGGGACCAACAGGGAGGACAACATTAAAACAAAAAGCTCTCGTGTGCCAACGAAAATGTTGGACACAGTGGGCACCGCACACCCAAGTGTGTTAGGGATGACTACACATCAGTGATGATGAGACAGCCAATTCAAAAGCCCGGCGAGACACTGGAAGTGCTTTCCAAAGAGGGGAGCAGCAGGCCAACAGGGGACGCGGCTCCCCCTCAGTTTCATCAGGAAAGTGGGATGGGGCACACGGAGGGTGGCATGGCTCTGCAGGGAGGGCTCACTGGACATGGGCCCACTCCACCCAGAAAGGTGCATCCACACGCACAGATGTACACCAGAGAGGCTGCAGCAACGCTCTTCCTCAGTCTCAACCCCACCACATGCAGGATAAAGGATGGATAAACTACATTCAGACAGTGGAATGCCATAAACAAACCCCAAATGCAGCATAGGATTCCACTTTTATAAAACTCAGCAAGTAAGAAGCAGGAATGAGGACAGTGAGGAGTGAAGGGTGGGGTCCGTGGGGTATGTGTCCTGGTGGTGATTACACTGAGGTATCTACTTTGTGCTAATTCAGGAGCTGTAACACCTAAGGCTTGAATACACTTACACACGTGTTACAGTTTAAAAAGTAAGAAAAATCAATCCCATCTAAACAGAGTGATTCACAGTCAATGATTTTCCCCATGGCTTTCCTCTGAAAACACTAAGGCCTCTGTGCCTGACCTGTCTGCAGTGTTCGCATCTCGTCAGCATGAGGCAGCGCTTCCAGTAATGGAGGTCCAGGCCTTCTTCTGTGAAGGACTCGCTCCTCTCCCCACAAAAATACATAAACTGAAATGAGACAGAAAGGTCAGAAGTGAGGCCCAGGTTTAGGCTGGCCATCCCCACTCCGCCGGCTCGCAGGAGCTTCATGACCTCCAGATGGCAGCCAGCAGCCACGGTCACCGTCCCGAGTGGGCTGCAGCTGGACCTGGAGGCAGGGCCACACCTCACCAGAGGGTCCTCAGGGAGGGGCTGGATGGCTCCCTATTACAGATGTAAAAAAAGTCTTCACCATGTGGGCGTCTGAGCTAAACTAGCTTAGGATCCCTCTGAATTCTGTCACCGTCATCAAGTAGAAAGGATATTTTAAGTCACAAGAAAATAGTAGACTGTGTGTGTGTCTGTGTGTGCGTGTTTGCATGCGCGCTCCGTAGTGTTTGACTCTGCGACCCCATGGACTGTAGCCTGCCAGGCTCCTCTGTCCACGGGATTCTCCAGGCAAGAATACTGGAGTGGCTTGCCATTTCCTGTTCCAGGGGATCTTCCTGACCTCGGGGTTGAACCTGCGTCTCCTGCACTGCATGCAAGTTCTTCACCACTGCGCCACCAGGGAAGCCCTGAGCAGACCAAGACCTTTCCCTTAAATTCCTTGTAGATTTCTCGGCCACTGCACAGGAGAAGGCATTTTGCTCCTGTAAAATGAACCTGACTATATTCAACACCCTGTAATAAACCATAATAGAACAGAATTTGAAAACAATGTATACACATATATAACTGAGTCACTGTGCTATACAACAGAAATCCACACATTGTTAAGTCAACAGTATAAAACATCAAAAAATTTTTTGAGTTTGTGACAGGCCTTTTGACAAACAGGCTGCTCACTTCTGTCGGGGAAGAGAGGGAAGGTTATCCTGACTCAGAGCTGATGCTGCCTGGTTTGGAGGCCTTTTCTGAGCTCCTGAAGTCACTGAAAAGAGCGAATTAGTTCACGGAACCCTGATAAGCTGGGGAGAATATTATCTGTCTCACGGTGTTTTCATGGTTGGTCCCTCTAATCACCCCACAGTGGGTTTAGAGGTGGCTCTACTCACTTGTCTAAATAGTGGTTATCTGGAATTTCTGGAGCGTTTGGTGGGGCCACTTTCCTTTCTTGAGTGTCTAAAGAAATTAGAAAGCGATTTAAGTAACTTTTGTAGAAAACTACTTTCAAAGTTTTAGTAACCAGGTGGATATGAAATACAGTTTAAAAGTACAAGTTAGTAACAGGCAATGTTTTACACTTGGCTCTGCAGCGTCTGGGATGAAGATGTTTGCTGAATATACAGAGGTGGTTTCAATGCAGTTTTCATGATGTACATTCTACGTACCCTGGTTCTTGGCCTTCATAGCTTCACTCTCTTTTTCCTAAAACACAAAGACAGAAGGCTCAGGTCAGGCGGCTGCAATGCCTATGAGAGTCTATCCAGGATCCAGTGTGATCCTCAAGTGTGACCTCAGGGTTTGAGGCAGAATTTCCATCCGCAAATAACACACTTGTCTGAAAAAGTCACCCACACTTGACCTTATACCATCCCCTTCGTCCTGCTCCACCATGGGCCCTCCCTCAGGGCTCCTGCCCTGTCTCCATGGAAACCAGTCCTTGTCAAGGCCACTAAACTCTCCTCTGCCTCACCTGCTCACCACTGGTGTCCCCCGTGGGACATTCTGTGGGCTCCAGGTGGCACGTAGCTCCCCAGCCTGCTCCTCCAGGCCCTTCTTTGTTGGGCTCCCAGGGTGCCCCCTGCTCCTCTGGGACTCAGTCCACCCCCTGTCTGTACAGATCCTGAGGCTGCCCTTGTCCAGTTCCAGGCTGGACTCCCACCTCTGTGCTCATGACCTGGATATCTGTCCTGTTAGCTGGCCTCTCTGCTGCTCAGAACGTACTCAGGTCTCTGATGTCATGTGAACGTGACTTACCCAGCCCCCTGCCCTGTGCCCCACGCCCCTGCCCTGTGCTCCACGCCCCTGCCCTGTGCTCCCCTCCATGCCCTCACAGCCTTTGGCATAGAGCCCAGCACAGTCAGGAAACTTGGACACGTCACGCCTCTCTCCACTCCCCCATGTGGCCTGGTCCCAGCCCATCAGCCAGCCTGCAGGCTCTGCTTTCATACACCTGGATGCCTGCCCTTGTCACTACCTCAAGCACATGGGCCAGAGGGACCCATCATGCCCTAGAAAGGGATTCACTTCTGCTCAAAGCCCTGGTGGCTTCCGCGTCAGCCTCCAGGAGCTCCTCCCACTCCAAGCTTTCCTCTCGCACCGGCCAGTGTGCTCGACCTGAGCTGCTAGACCTGCCGGCCTGGGCTGCTTGCTGCCTTGGCCCAGGGGAAGGGTTTCTCACGAGGGCTTGCAGCTTCACTGCAGAACAGGGATGAGCCGGTCCCCTATCCATGGCCTTAAGTGCACTGGTATAGACACTGTCTATCGTGATAGTAGAAAACTCAGTTTACATGACAGTAAGGAACTCTCTCAAACTTCATTTCTGAACACAAAAACCACACAAAAACACTATTTGGGGCTAGGGACAGACTTAATAGATTGATATTGAACTTGCAAATGGGGCTCACATGATTTATACACATATCTAGAGAAGGTAAACTTATAGATGGGTTCTAGGTAATGATGGGTTAGTACATTTTGCAGGGAAACAAATTATGCCAAAAGTGAAATTTTAGTTACAAATTTTACCTTCATCTATGCTTTGAACAGATTAGAAAACTGATTAGTGATTTACATCTTTTCCCTACAACTCCAAGAGCAATCAGGTGATTTAAAAATATTCTGCCATTCTTAAAAGTTTTGGAAACAGCTGGTGGTGGTTACACAATGAGGTGAATATGCTTAAAGGCACAGAACTGTAACCTTCAAAATGGAGAAAATGGTAAATTATATATATATTTTACAATAAAAACTAAAAAAAATTGTCATTCTCCTGTGAGACGCCATTAGCAATCATCTCAGGACAAGGACAGGGGCCCATGCAGTGTGGTCCTGGGGCACCTCTGGAGCCCAGGAAGGGTGGGTGCATGGCAAGTGCTCAGCAAACACTGAAGGACACAGAGGAGCCAGTGAGGGTACTCCGGGGGAGGCGGGGGATGGGCACCCTCGTGCCGTGACCACAGACACCACAGGGACACAGCCTGTGACCTCGGCAAGCCCCCACAGGCACTGTGACAGGGGCCATGGTGGCCGGACCCTGTGCTTTTATAAGATGGAAGGGGTGGAGCTCGGCCACCTCCAGCTCCTGACCTCTCAGAAGTTTTGTGAGCACTTAGCTTTCTGTGTGGTTTCTTCATCTGTATCAACATCGTGCTGGGAAAAGCAGCAGCAGCCTGGCCTGCTCCTGGAGGCCTCGGGGGCCACTGACTGTCCAGAAAGGTCCTCGTGGGCATGGGCCTCCTCCCTGTTCCCACCAGGCAGGCGTGTTCCTGCTCTTCTCATGGATTATGACACGGCAGCGTCACTGTCGCCCTCCGTCACAGGCACTTTGACACGTATTCTGCCATGCTTCCTTTCCTTTTCACCATTCTTCGCCACTTATTATTCTTTTTTACAAAGTGGTGGCCAGAGCACTTCTCAGGAGACCCGCTGTGGCCACAACTGGGGAGTCCTCGGCTGTGTAGCCAACTTAGATGCCTATGCCCTTGCCCTCTTACTGTCACCTGAAGGACGTAACCCTGAAAGCCAGGGTGATGACATGCGTGTGTATGTGCTGCCGAAGCGCGCATGAGGACACGTGTGTAAATCACAGAGGCAGGCCCTTCAGAAGGGACACGCTTCTATGGGACCAAATGCCATCTGACCCCCTGTGCACGGGGACTAGGGCTTCCTGAGGGGAATGTCTGCCTGAAACCTTCTGTTTTCCACATAAGGAAGGCAGACCTTTGAGTCAAGCTTATTTTCCTCCTCAGCCTCTAAAGGAGGTGAGGACCTGTGGGTGGGGGACCTGTCCTCACCCGCCCCACCCCCTCCTCAAGCTCCTGCAGACCCAGGTGTCCTGTCTGCTCTGAACACAGCCAGGCTAGCAGTGTGCTTCATCCCCGATGGGAACAAAGAGCAGATGATTCAGCAGGGGATTCCTTTTTTTCCCCTGAACTCACTGAAGAAACAACAAAGGATAAAGATGTCTGTTTACAGAATCCCACGAAAAGCAGACCAAGCTCGCTGCTCATCTACGTAAGGAAATAACCGCTCACAGGATTTCGACCAAGAGCACGAGGGTGGGAGACAGAGAGCCCTGCCAACCTGGACTCCAGCCTGCATCTCCTTTAGGGCCGCCAGCTGCCCTTGCAAAGCTTTGATTTCTTCTTTCTTTCGTTTTTCCGCTTCTTCAGCAGCAGCTCTTTTCTGTGCCTGGTATGGAAAAATTTTCCATTAGAAGTGATTTTTAGGGTAGCCTTTGGAACTGAGTGATAAGCTATAGCACATATATTATGTGTCTTATACATTACAGTCCTCTCTAAGACATTCGAATAATATACCTATGATTAAGAGAAAGATCCACCAGGTTCAGCTAATAAATGTTTACTGTTTTTTTTTTTAATTAAATATAAAATGCTTTACTTTATACTGGAGCCTAGTTGGTGAACATGTGCTAAATGTGTCCTATGGATAATCCTGAGGATGTCCTCACATGAGGCCACCATCACCCCTGTTCACAGACACAGTGGAGGAACCAGGACCAGTGTCTCCCGTGTCCATGCAGTTCCTTGAAACATGCGTCAGTTTACTCTGGCACCAGAGTACTTCAACGTGGGGTCAAATCATAACTCTGGGAAAGGTGACTCACCCTCATCTCGGCATCTGTGGGTCTGCCGTCTATTTTGGCAAACCTCTCAAAGATGGTTTTGTAGAGGACGTTCCTGCGGGTGGCGCTGTCGTCGGGCGGGAGGTACTCTAGGACTAGAGCCTGGTGCTGCGCATACAGGTCCAGGATCATCCCCACGGCCGCCTCACGCACCTCTTGCACCCTGTGCTCCAGGGCCTGCACTGAAAACTGAGAAGGGGGCCGGGACGCGCTCTTGTGATTCAAGTTGGAAAACAGCCATGGTTAGTTTTTCTGCCGTAGAAGAAACAGTGTTAAGTCACTCAGTCACGCCCAACTCTTTGTGACCCTATGGACTGTAGCTCACCAGGTTCCTCTGTGCATGGGATTCTCCAGGCAAGAATAGTGGAGTGAGTAGCCATGTAGCTATTTCCTTCTCCAGGGGATTTTCCCAACCCAGGGATCGGACCCAGGTCTCCCACCGTGCAGACATATTCTTTACCGTCTGAGCCACCAAGAAAGCCCCAACAGAGAGGCAATATAAACACTTTAAAAATAAAGAAGACATTACCCACAGAATTCCAGCTACTGAGATGCAGAGTTTCCCTCATTTATTTTATACTGGAACTTGTGTATACAATTATTGTCTTGCTCTTTCCTACTTCAGGTAATAAATGGCAGTTTTAAAGTTATATCCTCCTATAAACTGAGTATTACAAGGCGTGTCTGTTTCAGCTCTTTCTAAGAAACAGGATGCTAGGGCCACTGCACAAGACCCCTTGGAAATCTCTCCAGCTCCCTGCTCCTTCCACCTGCCGAGGCATCAGTCCCTCTCCCCAGGCATCAGTCCCTGAAGCTGGAGGACGTGCAACCCGCAGACAGTCTCATTAGCTGCACAGCCTATGTGCTGTGTGTGTGTGTACACAGCTTTTGCTTGACATCAAAATTGGGCTTCCTGGCTCAGTGGTAAAGAATCTGTCTGCCAAAGCATGACACAAGAGATGCGGGTTTGATCTCTGGGTTGGGAAGATCCTTTGGAGGAGGAAATGGTAGCTCGCTCCTATGTTCTTACCTGGAGAGTCCCCATGAACAGAGGAGCCCAGTGGGCTATCGTCCACAGGGTCGCAAAGGGTGGGACATGACTGAGCACACACGTATGTAAGTGGCTCACTGTGCTTATCATCCTGAAACTTTATTTCTTATTTAATGTTTCTTTTTCAGGATCTGTGTGTGACCTTGAAGTAGATGAAGGATCTGATCCATCCATCCTAAGTGCTTTAGGATCACATGAACCTATCACAATATACCAACGTTCCCATACATAATGGCCTTTCAGGCATCGGTCTCTCACTGGCTGGGCTTCCTCACTTCCTGTCTCCACCAGCACAGCCAGGTTTTACCGTGAACCTTGTCATCGTCAATCCCTGTAAGAACCTTGAGATGTTCTGACTGCAAGGAACCTACCACCCCCTACCTGGGATGGTGACCTCCCACCTCCCCAGCCCACTCATCTGTGCTCCCTTCCCGTCTGTCACCTCCCACGAGGTCCTCCCGCCCTGGGTGGGGGGTCCATCACTGAGTCACCCCGGCATTCCTGCCCACTCTTAAATCTGGGGTCCCCTTCCTGTTCTGTGTTCACCAGGCGAAGCAGAAGGTGCTGCAGGCTCCAGTGGCCACATGTGTCAGAGGAAGCAGGGACCTTCTGAAATCATGCCTCTCCACCCCATCCCCCACTGATTTGCAGCTAGCACTCGCCAGACACCCACGTGCTCCAGCCAGCAGCTCGAGCCTGGCCGTGGCAGCTGCCCCAGGGTGCTCACCCGCATCACGCTGTCCACGGTGAAGCCCGCACCCTCCGTGCCCAGGTCCCGCAGCAGTCGTGCCAGCAGTGCCATCTGGCTCATGGCCAAGTGAGTTGAGGAGTTGGCTTTCAGTGGTTGGACCAGGTAAGATGGGATGACCTGGAGAGACTTCACTTCCTTAAACAAGGCTATCTCCTAGAGAGACCAACAGCATCTACTAAGTTTTACTGGAAAATACGAGGGGTAACTTATTGCTGGCTGCAAAGTAAACACTGAGGGAAAAAACGGGAAATAAAAAATGACAGTGACAAATGACAGTGAAGTCATTCGTCTGTAAGCTCCTATTTCTTTTTAAGATATGATAACAATTAAGAACAAAAGCCTGAATCATCAGAAATAACCATGATCACTTAGAGATGAATTAAAGCTTTACAGAAAGTGTGATTAAAACCTTAGTTTTTCTTCTTAGGATCTCACAACCTTAAGAAAAGATTTTCTAATTTCTAAAATTATAAAAGAAATAAAGTCTCACTGTAAGAACCTCCATTTCAGTATTTTTAAACTTTAGCCAAGCGTGTAACAGGCACATACTCAGATGAACTGATCCCTGATGGGCTGAGATGAAAGAGGGTAAGTGCCTCCACACGTTCTTTCTATAATTAAGATATTCATCACTTAACTAGCCAGATGCAAGGAAAGAAAAGGTGATAAAATGTTAAAGGAAAAGACTCAAGAAATGATAAAATATTGATGAAACATGAGCTGTAACAGACAGAAGTCTGCTTTCTGCAGGTCTGGGGCCACACCACCCAAACACCTTCTCATTCTGGCAGCACCGCTGGCTCTGCCTCTGGGCCCACGAGTGGCTGGAAACCAATGGGAAGGAGGAGGAGGGAGGGGAGCCCCCGAGAGCAGCAGGGGGCTGCTGGGACACACAGATGCCTCGCACACGGGGATGCACATGGCAACGTGGCATTGGCCGTTGGAAGCTGGTGCAGTATGGGAACGCCTGCACGCAGAGGACGCTCAGCACCACTGCCGTCCCGGAGGTGAACATGGCTTGAAAACAATTAGGGGCATGTTCAATGCATCCTTTGAAAGAGTTCCCCCAAATAATACCACTCACTCATTTTCCCTGAACGTTTTAGTTAAATAAAACAAGATTGGTGGTTCTTCCTGGTGGAGAAACTATGGAAGTTTTGGCTTCCTTCCCTAGAACGCCAGTCTGCTCATGGCACTGGGTTCACGTTTGGAGGAACTCACAGACACCCTGTGCCTTAACCTGAGGTCTCCTGGCCCAGATGGATTCCTGACAAGAGAGCAAAGCACACTCCTGTGCTGCCTGGCTCAGCGTGGGGCCCAGACTCCCAGCTGCTTACGTCTGCCTTGGCTCCCCTAGTGCCAGGCGAGAGGTGGCATCTTGGTGGAAAGAATAAAAACACTTCATCAAGATTGTGACCTGTTTATTATTTTTTTAACTCCATTTCTTCTATTCTGGTCTGGCTCTCCAATATTTTTATTTATTAAAAAAATTAAAAGACTATGTTAAAGAAGAGAAACAAAGAAAAACTGTACACTGTAGCCAAGTTTAAGGCAGCATTTTGCTGAGTCAGAGGAGAAGGAAGTTATGATGGTGAATCACGTGGCATAACCTATGACTGGCTTGAACAGATGGGACCTTGTAAGGTACTATACTAAGAAAGCCGAGTATCTCCGGTTATGTGTTTATTATCTATGGCTTCAAATATCCCGGGAAAATCTGTACCTGAATAAAATTAGAAGCCATAACCCGGAGGCGAGCAGAAGAGTCTCCAGTTCTCATGAGCAAGACAGGAATCGTCCTCTCCACACAGTGAGCCGTCTCAAGCCTGCCCAGTTTGTGTTTAGGAATATATTGTGTAATTATCATTTTCAACAGTTTCAAAGATGCCTGAAAGACCTAAGAAAAAAAGTGATAAACCCAGATAAGCCACTCTTAACACAATTCTACTAAAAAGAAACATGAAATTTATGTTACGCTGAAAACTACACGCTGTCTGAAGGACTGAAAATGGCCAACTGCCAACTGCTGTGCACACAGTTCTCTGCACACGGAGGGCACGGGCTCATCTCCGTGTGTTACGAGGTCTCCGACACCTCCCCGTGAGACCGAGGGTCTGACGTTTCTGCTGCACTGATAAGGTATTGTGTGAACGCAGAAGATAGTGTAACTGGGGATGTTCATTCTTACGGCCCTTTCAGGGTTAGGAAAATTCACCAGTAACTCCAAGCTCCTCAGGTGTCAGGAAGATCAAACGTGTGAATGTAGTGTAGACAGTACGGTGGCCAGGCCTCTGCGCACACAGGGCCAGAGGGCACGGCCCATGGGAACAGAGCCTAGGCTCCTTGGCGACCGGGTTTCTTACTCAAGGTCTTCATCCCTGGTGACCTTGTGCTTGGTGATGACAGTGAGGGGACCAGGCTGCTTCCCAGGCTACCCTGACCTCCAGGGGACGGCCTGGCAGCTCTCGGCAGACATGGGGGCCCTGCAGGGTGGCGGGACTCACTGGGGTCACGATGTCGCGGATGGCTCTTCTGACGAGGAAGACGGCAGCCCTCAGCATGTTCTTCAGGTCCTCTTTCGGGTCCCCATGGGCGTGTCCGCCAGCTGCTTATGCAGGGTGAGGAGCGCATCCTCCCTGTGCGACCATGTCTTGGAGTAGGCTCCGGCCACCTGGGAGGGCAGGGGGCGGCCTTCAGGGTGGGTGGTTGGCCCTGTCCCCACCCCAGCACCCCTGGCTTTGGTTTGTTTCAACAAAATACAGCTTTTCTAAACACAGGACCTCCACCCTCTGGGTACATGGGTTTGGAGAAATACTGCTTCTAGCATGGAAAGTTTTCTAGCATGGAAAGCAGAAGAAATACTGCTTCTAGCATGTCCATTAAAACATGGACAGTATTAAAAGCTCCAGCAAGAGAACTTTTCAAGGCCAGTGATTCTCTGGTATTTTCTTTCCCCTGCTGTCCTCGACCCTGGAGCCAGCAGTGCTCCAGGCAGGAGCTGGGGCTGGGCCCCAGACCTGTGGGCCCAAGGAACAGCCCTGGCTGGGATGTCTGTGGTGGTCCAGTGGTTAGGAGTCCACCTCCCAGTGCAGAGGATGCAGGTTCAATCCCTGGCTGGGGAGCTAGGATCCTCCACGCTGCAGTGCGTGGGCAAGTAATTCAGGCAGAAAAATAAATAGAAAGGCCAGGCTCAAAGAGACGCCATCAGGAGACCTGAAATCCTAGCTGATGCTCGCGCCGTCCCATGTGATGACTGACCATCAGGATGTTCCCACTGGACGGTGAGGACAAGGGTGGGACCGGCAGAGGACCAGGAGCCCTGCGGAGCCGCCCAACCCGCCCGCGTTGGCCTCTTTCCTTACCAGGGCCTCTCCTAGCACGTCCACAGCGGAGCTGGCTTCCCGCAAGGCTTTCTCCGTCAGGGGTGCTGGGTCGCCTGCGGCATCCGCCCTGCGGGCCTCGTCACTGAGCGCATCTCTCCTCTCTGCCTCGGAGACCGCTGCCCCGAGCTGCTTGCGGGTCACAGGCAGAGGCCGTTCATCGTAGGGCAGGGACTCGGGCTGTGGGAGGACAGGGCAGCTACAGGGTTCGGCGTGGGGTCTCCCCTCGCCTGCTGATCCCTGTCTACACCCATAGGCTGACTGCTTGGGACGTGTCTGGTCTGAACGATGGTATTTTGCCAAAGTATCAGTCTCATCAGGTTAGAATAACTTATGAATTGGGTGTAAATGAAAAAATCAGACAAGAGTTTCTATTCCCTTCTGAGCTTGTTACAGACCTAATCAATAAGCTATCTAGATTCTGCCACAATTACTGCTTACCACTAGAGATTTCAACTGTCAGCAGACCACTAGAGTAAAAGTTATTATATTCTTCTTCTGGAAAGACCTCTGGTATTTTCTCAGTTAGTTTACTTCTAACCATCAAGCCTCCTCTGAATGCATCCACTGTCCAGCAGCCCTGCTCTAACATAGGTGGCGGGAAGCCCTGGGTCCCGTCCAGAGCCTGTAAACCTATGGCCCTCAGCAGAGACCTCCTGTGGCCTGTCCTGGGTGACTCACATGAGCAATGAGGTTGCCAGGTGATGAGGCCGGGTCTAACCAGGGTAAACCTGGGGCCTGGGGATGGGCTCAGAGTGGGACAGATGCCACCCACCCTCCCCGATGGCATGATGTAAAGACCAGAAGCTGAGACCCCTGGGACAGGTCCAGCCCACTGAGAGGGCATCCAGAACCAAGAAAGTGGACCCGCAAGATAGGAGTCAACCCACCCTGAAACCCATGTGGACTCTTAGACTCCCAGTTATAATTAAACACCAGTGACCCACTGGAAACAGGCTTTCTGCCACCTGCCACACAGGCAGCTCTAACAGGGACAGCCTTGTACACAACTTGTCCGGGAGGCTCTGCTGAGGTCCCGTCAGGGTGGGAACCTCGTTCATTCCCAGAAATACCCTCTCCCACACTGCAGCACGTCTTTGCAAAGAGAGCAGCAGAGGCTCAGAGGAGGCAGAGTCTCAGTCATGGGCGGTGTTCCTGGATGCAGGGCGGGGAAGGGGTGCCCCCGCTCTTGTTCCCCAATACACTCGTTCCCCAGGAAAGCCCCCACAGGACACAGGGCCTCCATGCCAGCCCACGGCGGGAACCTGAGTTACCTACGTGGGTCTTGGGAGGGGGGTCAGTGGCGGGAGGTGGCCGGTCCACTGTGGGACGCTGAGGAGACACGTCCAGGCAGTGTGATGAAGGCTTCTCCTGAAGGAAAGGGTCTGCAAGCCGGTTTTCTGTCGCCCTTTCCTCTGGCTGTGGCAGGGAGCGCGTAGGCGGCTGGTGGTGGGGCCTGCTGGGACAGGCCAGGGGCTGCAGGGGCAGGTCAAGAGGCTTCCTCATCTGGGGAAAATGGGCCATTCAGCTCCCAGGGTCCCTGCCACAAAGACCCCGCCTCGTTCCCCCAGGGGAGCACTGGCTTGGGAAGACACAGGTTGAAGCTGCACTAACGAGGCCCATGTCGTGGCCCCGACTGCCTGAAGTTACCGTGTGGACCACTCCAGGGACACTGCCAACACAGGTGGCTGCCCAGAGTGGGCGCTGCAGCGTGGAGGCTGCAGGTGGGCAGAGTGCCCGGGCTGGACCCACACGGCCGGCCCTGGTTCCCACGTGTCTGCAGAGTAGACTACTTCACGTCACTCTAACGAGTGCAGTGGACTCAGCTGTGGTCATGTGCTGGGCTGGCGGAAAGTACTTTGGGCAGACGACAACATCTCAGGTTCCTTGTTCTCACCGCCATGGAAACAATGGAGAAACAGTCCCAGGGAGGCTGAGAAATGAGTCTGAGACCATAGAGTGGGGCGGGTGGAGTGGGGCCAGGAGCCAGCAGGGACAGTCAGAGCCTGCACTCCGTGCTGTCCCCTGGGCACTGGGCCTGTCTCCTGGCCTGGAACATGGGTCTGGACACAGGACCCTCCCCTACTGGCCCAAGCTGTCGGGGGCTCCTCTCTCTGTGCTCCCCAGGACCACAAGGGTAGGGCTGCCACCAGGAGACACAGCCATCTGCTGGGAAGCTTCCCTGCTGACCTGCCCCATGTCCACCGTTGCAGTTCTCCTGCACGCCCACCCATGTGGATCCAGAGAACAGCTCTCCCGGCCCCCCGACTTCAGGTCCTGCTGCGGGCCCCACCCACCAGCTCGGCATCCACCAGCTCGTGCAGCTGCAGCTGCTCATACACGCGGCTGCGGAAGCGCTCCATCTGCTGCTTCTTCTCCTTGGCCAGGTCGTAGTCTTCCTTCTCCACGGCACAGCGCTTCTCCACCTCATACCTGCCCAGGCGCTCCCCCACCTGGAGCACACAGCGTCAGCTCTCGTTTCATAGACTTACGCCCAGTGCAGAGACCGTTTCAAAGTCATCGCTTTGAGGACGGTGTGAGCGACCAGCCTCATGTCTGGGAGATGGGGGAATGATACTGGGAATGTAGGGAACTGGCCATGGTCGCCTGCAATGCTCGGGCTGCCTCACAGCCTGCAACAGGTAGCCTGCTCGGGTCGCCTGCCACTCTTGGGCAAGCTCACAGTGGTTTAAGCATCTCAGCTTCCTGCTGCCTCAGATGGCATGTGGCCCTGCGGAGGGCTCTGCAGGACTATGTGCTCGTTGTCTCTCTCATCTGCTTACACCCCTGAAGCCACTCTAACCCTGTGGCCTTCTGAGGCCTGGCCTCTTCTCTGGGCAGGCGCCAGGGTAATCAGACACAAAGCCTATCGTGGGCGGCAGAGGAGCTATTCCCCAGAGGCAGTACCTTCTGTAGGTCAGCGATGGCTTGTTTCAGCTTCTTGGCGTAGTCATAGCGCTCCTTCTGCACAGCCTCGCGCTTCCGTTCGTCTAACCGGCGGATGATCTGTGCCACTTCTGGGTCCTGGTACATGTCAAAGGCTAAGTCGTCTAGTGGAGAGATGTAATCAGACTTCCTATAGGAAAGAATAGAGTATTTTAGAGCCAGCTTTAATCTACGTGATACTGTGGGGGAGGTGCTCCCCCAACACTCAGGGCTAAAGATGGGAGAAGACAGCCCCGCCCCTATGGCATTTCCTGCAGACAAATCTCATTCACTCACTCTCTCATCTATCACCCGCTCATTCACTCTCATTCACTCACTCGTTCACATTCACTCATGCACTTACTCACTCATCCATCACCCGCTCATTTTCATTCACTCACTTGGTCACTTACTCATTCACTCAACTCTTTCCCCACTCATTCACTCTCTCACTCATGCACTCATTCATATTCACTCATTCACATTCACTCTCATTCATGCACTCACTCACTCATTCAACAGATATCTCAAATGCAGACTGTGCCCAGTGCACGAGAATCCGCTCATGAGTCATTTGGAGCCTTGGGAAACCAACATCAGAGCCAGCCACGACTAGGCCCTGGCCCTGCAGAGGCTGATTCGGGGGAACTCAGGCTGAGTCCAGGCTTCCATTTCATGCCACAGTAACAGTGACAAGCATTAAAGATGCTACACTGGGCTTGTACTTCAAAGTGTCCAACTGTACAACACCATCCGGTTCTGCAGATCAGAAAGGTCCTTCCCGGAATAAATGACCCAAACGTGATCTGAGTGACCTGTTTCTCATGAACTCTTACCTCCATTCCTTCCTCCTAGTTCTATGACAGGACAGCAGCTCCTGGGCCTGATGTCTAGAACCATGACACCGATCTAACTCCTCAACAGAAGAGTTAGGGACATGGTTCAGAACCTCCCCATGTCCCCTTTCAAAATCATCCTGCTTCCGCATGCCTTGACTCAGGTGCTGGCGGGCACAGCAGTAGGCATGGTGGCCGTGGCCTCTCTGTTAACCTCAGTGAGGACTGACCAGCAGCATGTCTCCATGTCCCCAAGGTCACGGTGACTATTTTTACCTAAATACACACACCATATTCTCAAATCTAACTTGCTCTGCCCTGAAGTTCCAGAGGTGAAACCAACACTTCATTCCACTATAGAACCCTACAAAGGACCAGATGATGTTGGACACCCCCCACCCACAATACCCCAGCGGTGCCTGTGGACTCAGCCTGAGGTGCTGCCCGTGACGTGTCAAGACCTCACTTCATCTTCAGGAAAACCCTGGGTGGGGGTGCAGCAGGACAGGAAGCCGCAGTCTGCTGTCCCCTGTGGCTAACTTGAACTGAGTTAAACAGAAGTCACTATTCCCCAGAGGGCTTTTTATCAGACATACTGAGCCGTCAGTGAGCTTGGTCACCTCTGCTCACGAGGGCAGAGCCGCAGGTGGTGCCACCACGGCGCTGAAGGAAGCGGCACCTGCTGCCAGTGCCCACCTCCCCCACCTGCTCCTCATGCCCACCTGACGAGGGGAGGCGTCCGCGTGGCTTGTGTAGGTGGGATGGCTCATTCTGCACCCTGCCGTCTTACACACTAAACTGTAAGTGTGGCCTCCACTCCAAGGCACCATGCACACCACCACCTGAGGTGACCCTGGTCCTGCTCTCGCTCGAGCTGCAGGGACCATGAAGCCTAGGGCTGTAGGGGCTAGGGAGCTCTGTGGGGACGGGTTCACTGTCTGCCGGGCACATGACTGGTATCGCCACGGCTCCGAGCAACAGGGCAGAGAATCGACCCCACATTTGATGCAAACAGAAGAGCTGGCTGTTCTGACCATGTGCGCGTGAGCATGGAGCCACAGACAGACACCACAGGACATGGGGAAATAGCATCTACTGACATCGAGGCATCTTATCTTTTCTAAGCATCTTATCCTTTCACTCTTGGGGACCTGCTGTCAGAGATGGGGCCCTGGGTGTCATTTGAATTCCTCTCTCCTTAGGCTGGGTGCTATTAGGCAGGGTGCTGAGGACTTGGTCCCAAAGAGGTGCCGGAACACAGGGAGGAAAGAGCTGTACCCTCAGCTCTGCCCTCCAAGCCTGACCTGCTAAAGAGGCAGCAGGATGGCTAAGTCTGCACAACTGCGTGCATGCAGAGCGTGGAGAGGCTCTCAGGAGAACCTGACGAGACGGGCAGGTCTCACTCCCTTAAGGACTGAAGCTCTGAGTAGAGGGAAGAGGAAGCTCAGTAACTGACAATCTTGGTCAATTATTCCGTCTGTGAATTGACCTGTGCCACTAAAACATCAAAGGATGGCTGATGGCTCTTTTGTTTGGTGATACCGAACCACACAGGAAATGAAGTCCTCTCTGAAGGGTGCTGAATGAAGATGTGCTAAACAGAAGGGTGACCTTAATCTGCAGTGTATTTACGACAATCCCATCAGTGGCTTATTCAGCTCCAGACTGCACTTTGGGGTCCCCGAGTCCAGGGTCCTTCAGAGCTGGCTTCAAGGGAGGAAGTCGCAGAAGTTTATGGCCTGGGGTGGGCGGGGCTCTTACCCAGAGCAGGTTCCTTCAAGAGCTGGGTCCTCGGCATTGTGCCCCAGGTAGTGATCAATCAGCTTCTCCCTGGAGGTCTGTAGGGAAGTTCTACTTAGTATCTCAGAGGAAAAGGAACAACATAAAACAAAGAGATGATGTGATATGAAGGGGCTTTGGTGATCCCATTTGCTGGAGGGACAACTAAACTTCTCAAGTAAAGGAAAGTTTACAACAACAGCTGCTAAAAATCACCTGCGAGCTGGTCAGCGGACACTTCTGTGAGAATTTATAGGATAACACTTTTGTGACAAAGATGAATGACCCCTCCTTGTTAGAAATAAATGTCTCTCTTTAGGAATAAAACTTCCCAAACTTACAATATTGGTTTCATCGCCAAAGTCTGCAGGGTCTCCAATGATATTTACTGCAACCAAAGCAACCTAAGAGAGAGTTCACCAACAGAAATTAAGTATAAATAAATGTTAGACAGGACTTAACCCCTTTATAACGCTCTGATTCACGCTATCATCAAATGGGATGATGCACATCTAAATGTACTAATGCAAAATCTCATGCTAACATAGAATTACTAATGATTTTCAAATTATATAATATTCTAATGTTGAAGCAAGTAGCTATTTTAATGTTCGAAGGATGTTAAAACAGTAACAAAGTTTTAATGTAGCCTTATATTGAAACATCCACCTGAGTTAAGAATGGGATCATATCTACCTAATGGTGGTAAGCTAAAACAATGAATGAAAACCGACATTAACACAGTTCAGTTTGTCTGAGGCAGTGATTCTCCCATGACGTGTCCCTCTGCCTCGAGAATTACTGAGGCTGAGCTAAACCCAAGGAACTCCTGATGAACAAGGAGATGAAGTGGAGGAAAGAGACGGTTCAGAACTCTGCTGTCATGTATGGACAAGGCACTTGACTCTGTCTCAGACCCTCCTCCAGCTCACCTGCTCAGCATAAACTCTGGCTGGAACACTTGCGTGCCTCTGGAAGGGGCAACGAGTGTTAATATCTGTTTCGATTAACAAGACTGCTCTGACACCTCTGATTTCCACTGTGTTAATTATGCCAAAGCAACAGAAAGGGAAGCAGAGAGATTCTGGCATGCCACATGAAATCAACTTCCCAATTTCCATCAGGGGATTTACCTTACAAAAGTAATACCTAGAACAGTGTTGTCCAATAGAAATATGATGCCACATAGATAATTTTAAGTTTTCTAGTTGGCAGAGTTAAAAAGTTTAAAAGAAACAGATAAAATTGATTGTAACAATATATTTAAACTTAATACATCCAAAATGTCTCATCTGGTTACTGAGTCTGGGTGACACACAGCCCATGCCTGTGGACCAGTCACGCCCCCAGCACACACGGCCACACGGGACTGGTGGCTCTGAATCAGAGGAACAGCTTCAGAGAGCCTAGCACTACTCCACAGACACCATCCTGAAGGAAGAGTCCAGGTTCTTCTATGAAGGGAGACACCACTGAGGGCAGGGTCATACGTCTTACCTGGTTATACACATTGTACTTGTTGACGTGGTTTTGGTGAAAGATAAGCTTCAGAAACTGCCCCACTGCGTCCACATACACCGACTTCAGTTCCCGGGCTTTGCAGCCTGTCTTCTCATTGTCACAGAGAGACACATAGCTGGAAGAAAGAACACAACTGTGGAACCATGTCAGTGCAGAAACGTGTTGTCCTTGGCTCCCAATGAACTCCACAGGTTTCAAGGAAAGTTAAGCTTGGAATGAAAAAAAAAAAAGAAAAAAAAACCTTGGGCAAAGTCCAGAAGTCAAATTCTAAACAGTGTTCTCCAGACAAGTTCTGCATCTGAAGAGCAGCCTGAACACGACCGATCAGCGGGTACACTGCTCAGTGAACACGCTCGGCACGCGACAGGTATGCACAAGTTGTGAGATCCGGACCCACACGTGAGCGTGTGAGTAAGCGCCGTAGCAAGGGGGATGCCGCAGTGTTTACCCACTTTGAGGCAGAACTGTTCAGGCTAGACATCCGCACCCTTACCCAAGCCTCCGGAACCGCTCTGCTTGATACGGGGTGAAGTACTCGGGCAGGCTCTCACTGATGTAGAACTCAACTTTGCTGGGGATCATGTACTGATGCGCGAGCAGCTGCAGCTTCCTTATTCGACAGCGCTCCACCATTTGAAGAACAATTTCTTGTGGGAACTGGCAAAACCTGAAAGCAAGCACAGTCCTGTTTTTCCTGCAGGATCACTGTGGAGGGTTTCAGGCGGTCCCTGCCCACGTGTCCAGGTAACGGGGCAGCTCTGTGGGTTCTGGACACTGCAAGGGCCCTGGTCCTGGCCCCCTCAAAGCATTCCAGTCACAGCTGGAACTCAAGAGTGGGGTCTGCTGGGCACGCAGAGTGAATCAAACTTGGAGTGGCTAGTTTGTGGTTTGAAATGAAACCCAAAGTTTATCATGAAATAAACACATGAGATAAACAAGAGGCTGTCCAAGTGAGCCAGAGGATTTCCCGCTGGAACCCACACACTTGAGGAAACCCCTCACTTTATAGCGTCCTGAGTGGAGTGAGCGACGAGCAATCCGTCCTGAGAGCCACTCACGCTCGCTCAGCAGCCTGGAGGAGCAGCCTACGGTCGACCCCACTGGAGCATCAGTTTTGCTCAGAAGGCACAGAGCTGTCAGGAACCTCACGCTGCAGTACATGGTCATGACCAGAGAGACAACACAAGGCTCTGACAGTGGGAGGGGCGTGTGTCGAGCAGGCCAGGCTGAGTGTGCCCGGCAGCAGGTGTCCAGGGGCTACTGGAGCCAGGGAAGTCCTGAGGATGGGGCCGTTGGCAGGGCCCCTCCAGCACACGTTGCGATGCCTGAGAGCGCAGTAGTGACCTGGCGGCTGGCCTGCCTGCCCCTCTCCCACCTCTCCTCCCAGCCACCCCACTACACACCTCCAGACAGTTACACATACACGCCAGACGGCCCAGGGAGCCTCCTGTGACCCATCCCCACCCTCTGGGCCCCATCTCATTTCTTAGCTTCCCCTCGGCCATCATCACAGGTGACCACTGACCTTCAGGAGGCCAAGTCCGACATGCACCTGCCGGTCCTGACCTGGCCCTTCCTGCCCTATCTATGCCGTGGGTAGGGTTCCAGACTCCCTTCCCTGTGCAGACTCACTGTGCATGGGGCATCCCCCGCCCGACCCCATGGCTTTGAAAACCTCCCTCGGGGAGGAACTCCAAGCACACACCACCCTGAGCCTGAACCTGAGCATCTCACAGGTGGCCTGACACTGCACACAGGCATCCGAGAGGCGTGAGACACCACACAGACGAAGACGCTCCCTGCCCAGCTCTCCGATCCGCCTGCCAGCCTCCTGCCCATCTTGACAGAAGGAGTGCACAGGGAGGAACGCTAGGTTGAGCAGATGGGGCTCTGGGCATGTACCCAGAGAAAAACACGATCCAAGACATGATCCAAGAGGATACATGCACCCCAGCGTTCATTGCAGCACTGTTTACAATGGCCAAGATACAGGAACGGATAAAGATATGGTACGTATATACAAGGAATATTACTCAGTCATTAAAAAGAAGGAAATAATGTCATTTGCAGGACATGGATGGACCTAGAGAGAGTCATACTGAATGAAGTACGTCAGACAAAGAGGGAGAAATATCATATGACATCCCTTATATGTGGACTCTAAAAAGAAATGATACAATCGAACTTACTTATAAAACAGAAGAGACTTACAGACTTAGAGAATGAACTATGGTTGCTGGGGAGGTTGGGGGTGGATAGTTAGGGAGTGTGGGTGGACCTGGACACATCGCTATATTTAAAGCAGATAATCAACAAGGACCTACTGTATGGCATCGGGAACTCTGCTCAATGTTATGCAGCAGCCTGGAAGGGAGGGAGGTTTGGGGAGAATAGATATGCATGTACATATGGCTGAGGACCTTCACTGTTCACCTGAAATTATCACAACATTGTTAATCAGCTATACCTCAATACAAAATAAAAAGTTCTAAAAAATTTTTTTTGAAATTTTAAAAATTTACATGCAAAGAATAAAATGAAGCTGGGTCCCTGAGGGGGCCTCAGGCACGCCCTCCTTTCACCCTGGCCACAGAGACACTGTCACCACCCTGAACCTCCTCTCTCCTGTTATAGCATAAGGGTGGTCAGGAGAGTTGAATGCATCTACAAAGTTGCAAGGTTTCCACATCACATGTGAACTCATTCAGTATCAACTTTAAATAGACTGTTAAACTTAAGGATGTATATTCTAACCCCTAAAGCAACAACTTTCTGCCATAAGGGTGGTGTCATCTGCATATCTGAGGTTACTGATATTTCTCCCAGCAATCTTGATTCCAGCTTGTGCTTCTTCCAGCCCAGTGTTTCTCATGATGTACACTGCATATAAGTTAAATAAGCAGGGTGACAATATACAGCCTTGACGTACTCCTTTTCCTATTTGGAACCAGTCTGTTGTTCTATGTCCAGTTCTAACTGTTGCCTCCTGACCTGCATATAGGTTTCTCAAGAGGCAGGTCAGGTGGTCTGGTATTCCCATCTCTTTCAGAATTTTCCACAGTATACTGTGATCCACACAGTCAAAGGCTTTGGCATAGTCAATAAAGCAGAAATAGTGGGGGTGAACAAGCAACTGAAAGAAGACAAGATGGGTTCTGAAGTCCCTCCCCGTACCCTGTGCCACCTTCCCTCCCCCTCTGCTCATTCTCCACTACTCTGCAACGCCCACCCCTCTGGCTGAACTTCACTTTTTCTCCAAACCCCTCCCCATTTCCCCCTTCCCTTAACTTAAATCCTGCCCCTTGAAAGCCTAGCCTTCTAGGGGTCCAGATGCTAAACCCCTGGGTTCTTAATGGTCCCTGGACTAAAGATGAACTTTGAGCTACGGTCAGAGATTCTCCCAAAGGAACTGAGGAACCCCATGTGTTTGCTGAGGAGTCCAGTACACTTCTGAACTTAGCAACCTAGCTTCTCAGGTTTATGTCCATCAGGACTGACATTGCGTGAAACTTGCCTGATGGGAAAATCCTGAAAAGGATTTGGAGAAACAGACGCTGACTGACGGCAGGAAACCCTAGAACTTGCTATAAATTTACACTGAACAATTTCCAAAGGTTTTCTTAATCCTGATGATTGGAACAAAACTCAGGCTTGCATGCAGAAACTTATAAACCCTGCTCACGACCACTATAGTTGACTTGAGAATATCTTCTTTTGGATACTGAATCCATTGGGTTGCCTCCAACTCTGTGTTCATGAATGGGCTGAATGGGGATTCTCTTTCAGTTAAAAGGACCAGGATAGAGTGGAAAATCATGTCCACTCCAGGTCTGGTTACTTTGGTAGATCAGCTCGTTTGAGCCCTGGATGATTCAACCAAAAGGAAAGCCACTAACATCCTTAATCTTCAGCAAGTAGAGCCCCCTGTCACACCTCCAAACAACAAAAAACCCAGTCTCTGCTATTGCTTGAAAAAGCCAGGACACTGGTGGGGTGGGGAGCGGGGGGAAGACCTTTAGGCCTTAAGCACTGCAGGTGCCTTCCATGCTCCAAACAACCTTTCCATGTCCTCCTAACCCAAGCACCAGGCTTCGAGGAACCACAGGGATTCTTCCCAAACCTCCTTCTAATTGGCTTGGAAAACCCCCCTCTGGACTGGGAAGGAATCTGTGTTCTCAAATGACCAGAGCCACACTCTCGGTGCTCAGCCCACTGCTCTCAGGCAGCTTCTGCCTCAGACTGCTGAACAGCTGAAAAAGTGGGGGATGTCTAACGAACCCCAGAAGGTCCACATCTTGGAACCCATTCCCTTTGGTTCAGGCCGTTTGAAAGACACATACTCGTTTCTCCTTCAGTTCTTTCACCCCTTTCGAGCAGGAGCAGAGATCTCTTAGGAAAGTGCTATCCTGGAATTTCTTTCTCCTGAAGGGGGAAATAGGTCTAGAATTTGAACTGCTGGCCATCAAAATAGCCAACCAGGTGAACTGAATGACCTCCACTATCTTTTCCTTGCTCGCTCTCAGATGTATTAGAGCTGATTTCAAGGACACCAATCACTGGTTACCACTGGATTGGCTATTGCTCTCCTTATATGAAAAATCTCCAACTGCAATTCACAGAATCCAGTGTTCTTGTATTAATATTTAAACATATCCCTCAAAACTTCTCCCCAGAATTAATCAATACCTTATAATTAAGTAGAGGTCCTTAGAGGCATCCAGTCCATAGCAGAAGATCTCAGAGCCAGGGCCATATGCTCGCTTGTGCCAGTCCCTGCAGCATTCTGTCTCGCCCATGAGAAACGCAGTGGCTGAGGATGGAGGCCTGTCTAGAATCTCTGGAATCCAAATGTCGTTACCCCTGGCACCCTGTGGTCCCTAAACCCATCTAAGACCAGCATCCATTCCTACCAGGAGCAGAATCACCTGTGACTGCTCTGTGGATTGCTTCGGGAGGGTGAGTCTTAACCATGGACCACCAGGGAAGGGCCTGAAAGTCCCCCTCACTTCTCCAACCTTAAAGGCTCATCTGGACAGTCAAGTTTTCTGTAGGCTCTACTTTGTTAAAATATGTGGACGGTTTGCTTCTGTGCTCTCCTCTAAAACTTCAAAGGAAGACAGCATTCACTTGTTAAACCTTTTAAAGGGACATAAGGTCTCTAAGGAAAAACTGCCATTTGCTCAAACTCAGATTCAGTATTTAGGGCACCTGATCTTAGAATCAGGCTACATTTAGATCCCTGTAGGCTTCACGGTATTCTCAACTTCCCCAAACCTGAAACTCAGTCCAATTACAAGGTGTTCTGGATAGCTGACTACTGTCAAAACTGAATTCCAAATTTCTCTCTTAAGGCCCAGCCCTTATATGTTTTCTAAAAACCAACAAACTTGGTCCTTTTATTTGGGGAGATCAGGATGATATTGCCTTTGGAGCTTTAAAGAAAAGTTTAATAAGGGCCCTGCCCTTGGACATCGCAGTTTTCAGTTTCCTTTCTTCCTCTCTGACATGAGGAGGAGGGGAACACCCTTAGAGTACTTGCCTCAAAACACAGGGGCCATCATTGACCCACCGGGTATCACGGCAGACAGCTGGACCCTCTGCCATGGGGACAGCCCCCTTGTCTCAGAGCCACTCCGGGCACCACAAACTAATCCCCGGGTTCCTCTAACCATCTCTGTAGCCTGTGCAGTTGAGCTCTCCAGAATCCTCACTATGCTGGCCTGCTAGCTGTCTCACTTCCTGGGAAACACTCCTTCTGATTGCTCCTGAATAACTCACTCTTGCTGTAATAACCTCACCCCTGCTACTCCTCTCCCACTTCACTGACAAAACTCCCTTCAGACGGCTCACACTGACACATCCCCTTTGACTCTGTAGTAACTTACAGGAGACTCCTCTGACCAACGCAGATTGTCCATGGTTTACTAAGGTTCTATTCACAGGATGAAAAGGCAAACACCACGTGGGGCTGCTGTCGCAGCGCCTCTTGAAACTGTCAAGGCAGCACCGATACCTGTGGCTGCTTCAGCCCAACAGGAAGAAGCACACCCTCTCACTGGAGCTCGTGGTGCAGCAACGGGCAAAACCACCGGCGTTTATATGCAGAGCCTGTATGCCTGTGCAGTTGCCCATGACTTTGAGACGATATGGAAACAGCAAGCTCGACTTACCTCTGATAGGAATAAAGTTTAAAATAGCTCTTATGTCTGAGATTTATTAGATGTCATACTCATGCCACCTGCTCTGGCTGCTGTCAAGGTCCCTGGGCATTCCTGACTCGACTCCCTGGAAGTGAAAGGAAATGACCTTGCTGGCATTTCTGCCAAAATGCTGCTCTCAAAGGAACCTCTGGCTAAACCTCTATCGCGGACCAAAGGGACAGCCCCATGTGCCCCAGAGGACAATTTGGGAACACTGACTAGAAATGCTCAACAACTGGCCCCAGAAAAGGAAAAACAATATTGGGAACTGAATAACTGTTGGCTTGATAAAAAGAGAACTCTTGGTTTGGGTCAAACCACAATCTGGTCCTAGCAGAAGCTCCAGAGTCCCCATCACTGCCTGCTGTACATGTGTGATGCCACTGGTCTACTGGCAAAAACGACAGAGCTCATGAGCCAGTACTGGAGGGACAACACTAATAAGGCTGTGAAAAACGGCCCTCTTACTTGTTCATCTGTCTGAAACTTAGTCCAGGAAAGCCTGTCTGCAGTGCATTAAACTGCTCACGGGCCACGTGAGGCCTGGCAAAGGGAGTTTATTCAGCTGTTCCCATCTCAGGGACATAAACATGTTTAGTTATGGGCTGCACGTTTTCTCACTGGACTGAAACTTTCCCCTGGAGACAGGCTGCTGCTTCTTCTGTGGCTGAGATCCTGTTAGAAAAGACCATCTATACCTGGGGAACCCCTTGAACTTCAGTAGCTGAACACTTGGACAGGTGGGTCTGTGCTGTCTGGTTGGTTTTACACTTTTACTGTCGTACCATTCTCAATCCACAGGGCTAATCTAATGCATTAATGACATTATTAAGACCCAATTGGCAACATCTGTACGTGAACGTGAAGTCGCTCAGTTGTGTCCGACTCTTTGCGACTCCCATGGACTGTAGCCTACCAGGCTCCTCTGTCCATGAGATTTTCCAGGCAATAGTACTGGAGTAGATTGCCATTTCCTTCTCCAAGGGATCTTCCCAACCCCAGGTTTGAACTTGGGTCTCCCGCATTGTAGACAGACACTTTACCGTCTGAGCCATCAGGGAAGCTTCATTTGTAGAGATCTTCCAAATACCTTGGCCAAAAGCATCGCTGTTGGTCCCTATAAACCCCCAGATCCACCCTTTGGGGAACTCAAACACTCACCCATTGAGATGGTCAGAGGATGCCCAGGACAGCCAGTCCTGCCTCTTCTGACCTACAGCTGATAAACAGAGACATGCTTCAGTACTGCAAGGGCCTTACTGCTCCCACCAACAGTGATTGTGCTTTAATAGCATCGCCTTCTCACAGAAGGCTCCTGGGAGATGAATGCTGTGAGCATCACACCTTGAAGCCTAGAGATTTCACTTTCTGGAAAAGACACCCCAGAAGGACTCCCTTCAGCCTCACTGGAAAGGCCCCATCAGGTACTGCTAACCAACCCTTCTGTGGCTAAGCTCCTGGATTCATGTCACACCTGGAGAGAGCACCAAGCCCTGAGTGGATGGCCCTGCACACCAACAAGTGGTGATGTGAAAGCACCAATTTCCAGGAACGGAAGTAGACAACATCTGATGAGACGGATGGCCAAGACTGGCCAGGCCCATGTGCCCCTTTCTCACCATTGCTTACTTTATTTCCCCCTCTCCCCCTTGGACAGATACTTTTGTATGCATTTCCCAATCTACTGGGAAAGAGGGGTGCTCTCTGATTGCTGGAGTTGTCACCAGAAACCTCGACCTGTCCATAACAGCAGTGACCCCTTACTCACCCTGTATGTAACTTCTCTGGAATCCCAATGCCACTCTGTATCTAACTGTTCTGTAGGCCCTCTTATAAGGTGAGAATACGAAATCCACGTGCCCTTATTCTGTGGCTTAATTCAAGCTCTCTTGGATATACATGCAGACGACACTGGAGCAGCCGACGTGAGTCAAACCATGTGTAAGCTGGCTGTCATACCCTGTATTTAGGAAGACTCTCACTATGTGATAACATCGTGTTTGAAGCTTGGCTGAATGACGCTAATGACTCCTTGATATGGACAAACGAGTCCACAAATGCCGCTCCTGAGGAGGGGTCCTCCATCTCCTCCTGGCTACTCTTTCACATGTGGAAGTCCTGGTAATGGCCCTGCGCTTGGACACCTCGTCTCCCCAGCCGGAGTGTAAAAACAGTGCGCTTTTGCTATATTCACCGTCCTACTTTCTCTTCATAACAAAATAACCCCCCGCCCCCAATGGGTCCACCCCATTAAACCTCCTTAGCTCCCTTACAGGGAACTTCTCAGAGGCACAGTATATGACCCTGGGTTTGCCTCTGTAGAGAGAGTCCTTCACCTCCCATCAGAGTAGGTGCCAATGAACATGATTAGAAACCTCTTCCCACCATTAGAAGAGCTGGCCGATTCCACAGCCAAAGGAGTAGCCAGCCAGTGGTGATCACTTAACTTACTGGCTAAAGAGTACATAGCCCTCAGTTACCTATTTGCTGAGTAAGGAGGTGTTGGAACAACAGCAAATACCGCCTATTGCACATGGATAAATGTTCCAGGAGAAGTAGAAACCCAATTACACAAAATCAGGGAGCAAGTGCACTGGTTGCAAAAAATTTTCACCTGATATTCCCCAGTCCTTTCATTTGTTCAGCTGGCTACCTTCAGGCCCATGGTCACGGGTCAGAACCATTATACAATTTGGAACTGTCATGTTACTTTAAATTGTTTTACATAATCGTTTCTCAAAAACTCAGAGGAAAATGCGTCTGAATTTTAAATGGTATTTGCATTCAACTTTCAGCAACATACCTCCTGAGTAAATGTAAGTCACGAGTACATGACTGAGGGTAAATGTCACACAGATTCACAGGCTCATGACTTAGGAGCAACAGTCAGCCTTCTACTGGCACCTGGAACACCAGGCTCGAGGAGCGCGGACCCCGTAGGCGAGTAGCCTGAGGTGGCTGACGCTGACAACACCCGGGAAGCCGGACCAAGCCCTGGGGCAGCCCAATAACCAACTCTGCCCACCTTTGGGGAAGAAAGAAGGCTTCTCGGGAATACGTTTCTGAAAAACACTCACTAGTGTTACATCACTCAAGTAATGAGCATTTTTAAAGGTGTACAAATAAACATTCCAGAGGAATCTGAAAGAGACTTTCTGGGTTGAGGTCCTGTTACACGACAGCGGTGAGATGCAAAATCCTTACCACCCAGCACAGAGAATGCAGACTGGCCCTCAGTCAGGGAACTGGGTGTGTGTGTGTGGATTTGGGGTGCAGGCAGTTCTCCTTCCACTTTTTCGTATGTGCACACTTAAGTGAATGTGGGGTAAAGTTATAGAGGAAAAGTTTCAACAAATTTTCATTAAAAATAGAAAGAAAAGAGTCCAGCATGTAACTAGATGGGTGAGGCGGCAGCACAACCCCACACTTGCGTGGTCCTGCATCTGAGTTGTAACAACATTAGCACTTAGACCGAGAGAGTCCACGTGCCCCTGACAACCCACCCTCCACGGCGCCTCATCCCGCCCACCTTGGTGACCTCCACCCGCTGACGGTCGGCACGTGGATCATCAGTTCCCGGGCACTGAAGCCGTCTTCGTGTCCAGATGAGCTGACGACGACGAATCCGATCTTGTGGGGCATTCTGCAAGCCGGGCTGTGTGCGAGAGCAGGAGAGATGGCTTCAAAATTGGGGGCTCAGGGGCACACAGAGACACTGTCACGAGTGTCACTTACGTGTTAGTTCTCGCCTCGCTAACACACAAGCAATTCACAGCCCAGTTAGACTGCCCTATTGCTTTGAAACAGTCTAGTTCCTATTATGTAATTTCTAAGGCACCTCTGATACTACTTAAGAGTATCATTCAAGTTACCATGACTTTTCCCAAATACACTAACATGTCCAAAGAGCCTGAGCAGCACCGTGGGCTGCACTGTGTCCCCAAAGCGCTCTGAAGCCCTCACTCCCGGGACCACTGACAGGACGTCTAGGAACAGTGTGCAAGTTAAGAGGACGTCTTACGGGAGTAGGGAGGGCCCTGCTCCAACACGACTGTGTCCTTATCAGTAAAGAGACAGGGACACACACAGACAGGAGCCAAGTGACAAGGGCCAAGCAGCTGCAGCAACACACCCACAAGCCAAGGCCACCAAGACCCCCAGACACCTAAGCTGGGAAGGCCAGGATGGGTTCTGCAGGGGGCGCGGCCCTGCACATGCACCAGGACCACCTGGACACCAGAGCTGGGAGGGGCCAGGAGGGGGTGTGGCCCTGCACAGGTGCACCACGACCACCTGGACACAGAGCTGGGAGGGCTCAGAAGGGGTCTGCAGAGGGGCCACGCCCCTGCACATGCACCAGGACCACCTGGACACCAGAGCTGGGAGGGGCCAGGAGGGGGGCGTGGGCCCTGCACAGGTGCACCACGATCACCTGGACACAGAGCTGGGAGGGGCCAGGAGGGGTCTGCAGAGGGGCCGTGGCTCTGTACAAGTGCACCAGGACCACCTGGACACAGAGCTGGGAGAGGCCAGGAGGGGTCTGCAGAGGGGGCACAGCCCTGCACTTGCACCAGGACCACCTAGACACCAAAGCTGGAGGGGCCAGGAAGATCTGCAGAAGGGGCGTGGCCCTGCACATACACCAGGACCACCTGGACACCAGAACTGGGAAGGCCCAGAAGGGGTCTGCAGAGGGGCGCAGCCCTGCACATGCACCAGGACCACCTGGACACCAAAGCTGGGAGGGGCCAGGAAGATCTGCAGAGGGGGCGTGGCCCTGCACATGCACCAGGACCACCTGGACACCAGAGCTGGGAGTGGCCAGGAAGGGTCTGCAGAGGGTCCGTGGCTCTGTACAAGTGCACCAGGACCACCTGGACACCAGAGCTGGGATGGCCCAGAAGGGGTCTGCAGAGGGTCCGTGGCTCTGTACAAGTGCACCAGGACCACCTGGACACCAGAGCTGGAAGGGCCCAGAAGGGGTCTGCAGAGGGTCCGTGGCTCTGTACAAGTGCACCAGGACCACCTGGACACCAGAGCTGGGAGGGGCCAGGAGGATCTGCAGAGGGGGCGTGGCCCTGTACATGCACCAGGAACACCTGGACACCAGAGCTGGGAGGGGCCAGGAGGATCTGCAGAGGGGGTGTGGCCCCTGCACACCTGCACCTTGATTTTGGACTTCTAGCCTCCAGAATACATTTCTGTGGCTTTAATTCATCCAGTTTGTGTTACTCTGTTATAGCAAAACAAGGTCTTTGCTAAGATATGAATACAGTTTTTCAAATTAGTTAGGAAACTAATAAACCAGTGTGTTAAACAGTTATACAAAGATAAGGGGGAAAGGGGGGCAGTTTAATCAACAGCATAATCATTGCTACATGAAAACGCTGACCAGCAGAGGGAGAGCAGAACCACAGACAGAACCTTGTGGCCAATGGTGGGGAGATGGGTAAGTATTGCCTGGATGATTTGTTCTCTCAGAAGAAAAAATCGCACCTGGCTTGGCTCACAGCCACCTACCATCATGTTGAGTGGCTGTAATGATGTCCAGCTCTGCCCACTCCCTTTGAAAACAGCACCTCAATCCCAATTTCCCTCCGTGATTCTGCCCTCCCCACACCCTGCACCCCTCAGCCCCTGCCTGGGGGCATGTTTCCCAGCTCGGTCAGTTCAAGACTTCCACGTCCTCCTCAGGAACTGACTCAGGGATGGAGCCATGAGAACAGGACCAAGCTGCTCAGCCCCAGGACTCCACTGCAGGTGCTGAGCTGCAGCACAGCATCAGGGGCAGGGGGGTAAGAGCTGGGAGGAGGGTGGCTGCTGGCGTAGCAGGGAGCTCTGGGCAGGGGTTGGGGCTGACATGGGGAAGCAGTGTTGAGAGAAGCAGGCACCCCCACCTTGTGAGTATCAGGATTTAAAGCCCAAAGGACTCACAGACTCCCACTGACTCCCCAGTCATTAAGGCCGCCGATGCGCTGCAGTTGCCCAATTTGGCTGAAGGGTCAGTATGCAACCAAGAGCCTTCAAAAACACAGAGGATAAAGGCTTCTACAGAAGGTTCTCTGGGGTGGGGCACACTATTAACTGAGATTTTCAGGGGCGGTAACGCATGAGCACACTCCACGTAAGACATGCTTGTTTTAATGTGCTCGGGATGGATCTGGATCCTCCTCTGACTGTTATTGATACCCTGAAAAGGACTATGTCGACAAATTAATTACTGGCTGGCACTTGCTAAGGTTTCTTGGACTATATGAACAAACACATTAAAAACAGAAAGAGATACCATTATTAAAGATCCCAGTCATTTGGTATACAAAGCTCGCTGAAGGATGTCACAGGATAGCAGAGGAACACCTAAAACTAACCTGGAAACTGATGAAATGCAGGCACAGAAAACGGCCGAGTGTGTGACATAATCCATAGCAACTGCAGAGCGCGGCCTGTGTTCCAGCTCCCATGCCAGACGGGCACCAGTCTCGCCCAGCCTGCGGCTCCTCCCACGCACTAGGGTTCAGGCGCACAGCCAGGGCTGACTTTCCCCTCGGTCTCCATACCTCCCCCAGCCCATCTACTTCTAAGCCCACCCCCTCTGTGCCAAGGGTCACTGGTCCCACCTTTGGAAGGATGACTGAATACATCCCCTCTTAGGGATCCACTGTCTTCTTTAAAGGACAGTAGCCAGGCCTCTCGACCTGGAGCACTGCCACACCTGAGGGACCCTGCTCAAGCCCAGTCTGCCGTTCTAACCCTCTCTTCGTGTGGTAGATTCTAAAGTCCAGTCAAACTTATTGAAGCTCAGGGTGAGAGCTCTGTGCTGGGGATTCCCCAATCCTTTCAGCACCTTTAAAGGTGCTGTTACTGTCTATCCCACCTTGAACAAAAGAGGCTATCTATTCAATATTCTCAACTGAGTGTGACCATGTACCCTGAAATTCTGCAGATCTGAAATGTTATTTATTCATCTTGCTATGTGTGTACAGACCGACTTCCTCACACCGTGAGTCTCCATGCAGATACACGTGTTTACACCCTCATGACAGTTCTGACAGTCCTGATGTAGAGATGATGAATCTGAGGCACAGAGAGGCCTGGCCCAGGGTCAGTCATCAGCCATGAAGCCACACAGGCAGGGTTTGTCCTAAGGCTGCTCAAGCTCCAGAGTCTCTGATCTTGACCAATACCCTCGGCCAAGGCGCTAAGACTCAGAAATGGGGCCTTTAAATAGGAATAAAGGATGTGTCCACTATACAATGCGGCTTCAATAAATCCCAAACACAGCCCTGGCATCTAGGAGCCAGCTAGGAGAAGTGCTGAGAAACGGCAGAGGCAACGTTATTACGTCGGTTTGGGTATTTGAAAAGGATTCTTTTCGGCTACCTCCTTCCACCCTGTACCCTAGACTCTTTTCTGCATAATCCTTCAAGTCTTCTGTAAGAGACCTGCGGTGTCACTGAGGACACTAATATCAGGCACTACAAAATTCATCATTAACATTTTTGGGGGAACCGGAGCTCTGTCGGGCCCCAGCTGGCCGGGTGCAGAGGTCCTCTCCCTACAACCAGCGCCGGCTCCATCTCCGGCATCCCTGCGGAGTCAGCTTTTCACTCTGCACCAGAGAAACTGGAAAGCTACGTTACGCTGAAACAATTCAGCAACTTCCAAATGTCTTGCTACAAGGCTTAGGAGACAAACTTGTACTCACTTTTTTCTTACGAAAATGTAAGTAGTACACAGTTAAATGGTTTATGGTAAATGGCACAGTTAAATGGCTTTTGGTGCAGCAGCCTCAAGGTTCGCAAGTGCCCCAGAGAGTCCTCGGAGCAGACGAGGTTCAAGAGCCGACTCCTTCCCACCTCGCCCGCACGGAGTCGGGGTCGCCGGGCTCGCGCAGCCGCCCGGCTCGCGCAGCCGCCCAACGCAGGAACCGAGCGCAGGCGCCGCGGGCCGCCCGGGCAGTGACGCAGGGCGCGGGCCGCGCCCACGGAGGCCCGTGTGGACCCAGCCCCGCCGCTCCAAACCCCCGCACGTCGGTCCCGCCCCGGCCCGCTCGGGTACCTGTCAGGACACTCGTAAGACTCAATATCTCCGCCGGCCCTCGGCAGCGCTGCACCATCTGCGATGCTCAGGCAACGCCTCCGCCGCCGCTCCGGGCCGGCCCGCACCCCCGAGCCGCAGTGGCGGTGGCAGTCGAGGAGCAGCCGCGGCGGCCAGCGCCCATCGCCCGGGCCGCGGCCGCCGCTCTCATGACAACCAGGCCGGCCCGCCCGGGCCTCCGCGCGTGCGCGACCCCGCCCCCGTCGCGCTGCGCCTGCGCACAAGCCAGGGGTGGGCCGCCGCTTTCCTGGCCTTCTGGGTAATGACGTTTCCGGCGGCGACGCCTGCGCACAAGGCGGGGCACGCCGCCGCTTTCCTGGCCTTTTGGGTAAGGTAGTTTCCGAGGGCGGCGCGCGGCCTTGACTCTCCCAGTGGAGACCACCTGGTGTGGAGACCACTGCGATCCGCCGAGCAGGTGCCGCCCGCGGGGCCAGAGTTTCTGAGGATGTCGGCGGTGCTCCGGAAGCCCAAGACGTTCAAGCTGCGGTCCCTGCATAGCGAGAAGAAGTTTGGGGTGGCGGGCAGGAGCTGCGAGGAAGTGCTGCGGAAGGGGTGCCAACACTTGCAGGTGCCCCGTGGGGCCGCGGGGTGGGAGCCTCCACTTGCAGGATGGGACCGTGCTGATCCGTCGTCCCGCGGCGTCGGGACTGGCCGAGCTCAGGCTGCCCCGAGCCACACAGTAGGCCCCCGAGTCCTGACAGTGGGAGGGGACGCTGTTCACCATCTCTGGGCAGAGAGCCTGAGCCTGACCACTGCCGATGGCCACGTGCCCCACCCTGGGCTCTGTCCTGGCTCCTTACATGGGCTTTGGTGGCGTTCAGGTGCCCTGCTCCAAATTGGATGCTCACATCCCGTTTCACAAATGAGGAAATTGAGGCTCGGAGGGACTGAGTAATCTGCTGTAACCACCAAGGAAAGGCCGATGTTTAAACCCAACCCAGTACTAGGTCCACCCAAAGCCTCTTAGCCGAGCCTCTGATGGTGTAGGCACTGCGGGGAGGGGTGTGTGTGTGATAGGGGGTGGGCTGTGACTGGGGTCCTTCCAGGCTTCTGGGTCCTGGTGCCCGGTCTCAGCAGAGTGAGTGAAGCCTCTGCCCCTGCGCTTAGGAGCCCACCCGCTTGGGAGACATCTGGGGAGAATAAGAGGCACTGCTTTTGTACTTCCAAACCAGGGATGTGGGAGGCGTCTGAGCTGCAGAGATCCTCATTTCCTGTGCTGTGGAGAAGTCCCCAGTGCCCTGTCTGGCTCCTGGGCCAGCTCAGAGCAGGAGGACTTTGTAGAGAACTGGGATGGCTCTTCTCCTTTTGACTGCCAGGCTCAGGACAGCTCTGGCCTGAGGCCCAGGGACCCGGTTCTGGTGCCCATCGGCTCATGGCTCACATGCTCCCTGCCTTGGTTTCCCTGGTGTAACATGAAGGGTCAGGCTCTTAGGCCTCTCATGGCCCTTAGGCACTACTGTCCTAGGGATTTTAGCCATCCTTCCTACCCTTGTTGCCTTAACTTCCTTCACTGGGCCAGCGCTGGGTGTGTGTGTACTTGCATGGCACGGGGGAAGGGAAGGAATTGGGTATAAAAACTTATAAAATGGATCAATATGGCATGGCAAAGGAGTAAACCTCAGCAGGTTCACAGTCCCGTGAGCTGGTCACACTTCTGTAGACAGAGGAGGTGAGTCCTGTTCAGTAAGGTTCTCCTTAATTAATCAGTGCCAGGTAGAGACTTGAGCCATAGGTACTGTGTGCTGACACCTGTCAGACTGTGTTGATGGGGATGTATTTACAGGCTTAGTGCAAGCAGTCAAGCATCATTTTTGGAAACAGGCTTGGATTTTAAAGTCCCTTAGGGGAGCTCTGTTTGAAAGGGTCTGAGTGGTGACTCCTGCAAAGTGGTCACCAGTGTATATTCATCTCTGTGACTTTCCAAGTCTTAGAACAACCTACAGTAGGGGCCCTGGATGGACATGCTCCATACATGCAGACTGCATCTCTGAGAGGATTCTTTACAACATGATTCCTTCTTGTTCTTTGTGAGGGCTGCAAATGGGAGCTCAAGATTGGCCACCCCAAGATTGGGCCCCCTAAGACCCAGGAAGTGAACATCCCACCCCGATCTCCCCTCCGTCTTCTCCCCAGCTCCCCGTCCCTGGTTCCCGCCTGTGTCTCTATGAGGATGGCACGGAATTGACTGGAGATTACTTCTGGAGTGCCCCTGACAACTCAGAGCTTGTGCTTCTCACTGCCGGCCAGACCTGGCAGGGCTGTAAGTATTGGGGATCTTGGAGACTGATGGGGAAGTGGGTGTGGTTGTGGAGGTGCAGAGGGTCTGCTAGGGGATGCCAGCCCTGGGAGGGAGGGTCCCCGTACTCTGGTCCCTAAAGGAAAAAGCCCCCCAGAGGCAGAGCTCACTCAGATGGCAGAGTCGTCCATCCTCTTGGCCAGGAGCCCACCTGTCCAGTTTGTTGTTATATGTGTCTCTTTAGGACATTCCTTTAGTTTTATTTATGTTCATTTGAGGTGTCCTAAGGCAACGGCACCCCACTCCAGTACTCTTGCCTGGAAAATCCCATGGACAGAGGAGCCTGGTAGGCTGCAGTCCATGGGGTTGCGAAGAGTTGGACACAACTGAGCGACTTCACTTTCACGCATTGGAGAAGGAAATGGCAACCCACTCCAGTATTCTTGCCTGGAGAATCTCAGGGATGGGGGAAGCCTGGTGGGCTGCCATCTATGGGGTTGCACAGAGTCGGACACAAATGAAGCGACTTAGCAGCAGCAGCAGCAGCAGTGACTCCTAAGGGCAGAGAGTGGGCTTTGGGGTTCTGAGACTGCCCAGTTCTATAGGAGAAGCAGAGCCAGAGAGCAAGGTTGTCCTGTTTACTGGGCTTTGTTGACCAAAATAATCAATAAACAGTCGATAATAAGAATAGAAAAGTTTTATTTGAGCCAAACTGGGGACTGTAGCCCAGAAGACAGTCTCTAAGATCACTCTGAGGATCTGCTCTGGAGAAGCAGGGTTTTCAGCACAGTTTTGTGTCTTCAGGACAAAGACTGTTAAACAAGTCAGGGATGCCTTCCTTTAAGGGTTCAGAAACAGCAGACCAGCATGTGCGCAGAGCATCAGCATGGCCTTGGCACCGGCAGAGTCTTGACCATCGAAGGAGTGACCATCATTGGCGTCCCAGGAACAGGGGCATTTAAACTTTATTTACTTATTTTGCTGCACTGCACAGCTTGTGGGATCTTAGTTTCCCAACCAGGGATTGAACCATGGTCATTGGCAGTGAGGGCTCAGTGTCCTAACCATGGGTTCTTTAGGGAATTCCCCAATCTTTACTTTTAACATGGACTTTCTTTACTTCTGGTCAGTGCACCCTTTTCTTTAATAATTAAGGCAGATGCACACCGTATGTATGATCTGCCACAGACAGGCTGTTCTAGTCAGCATCAAATTCAAGTTAACTTGTGCAGACGTCCAAACGACTCCCTGTGTCTTAGTCGGTAAACATTTCCTTAATCTATTTTCTAAGGGATGGGCAGGTGACTGACTCTACGCTTAGTGTCTGATCTCTGTCGGGTTTGTGGACACCCATCAATCCTCAGGTTCCTGTTGGCGCTGCCTTATTGGAGCCAGTGCCCTTGGAGGTGGGTCTTTAGTAGAATCTTTGCTGGGTGACAAGTGCTACTGGAGCCGTAAGCCACTGGCCAGGCATGTGCATGTCCCCCAGGAGGGTCGTCTGGCCCCTGTAGAAAGGGGCTTCCGAGTCAGGTGCTGTGGGAAGGCAGTGGAGCTCCGAGGACTGAGACTGTCCTGCCGCCTCTGCTGAAAGGATGGGGAGTGAGAGAGGCTGACAGGAATGTGGATGTAGCCTCGGCCCTTGGTTGGGACGCTGCTGGCAGCAGTGAAGGTGACATGTTATCGTGTGGCGAGCATCCTTCCTCTGTCGGGCCTTATCCTTCTAGAGAATTAAATCTGAATAATGTTGTTACCAAGAAAAGGAAGGAGCCCCACGCTGCTTTCCAGAGCTGCGATCCTGGCTTATTTCCACAGCAAGGACAGGAGCAGGCGCCTGTGGCCTCACCAGCCCTTGGCCTTGTCGCCGTTTCTGCTTTAGCCACTCCGGCAGGCGTGTGGTGGTGTCTGGATTAGCATGTCCCTCCCAGCTGATGGTGTTGACCATCTTCTCCTGGGCCGATTTACCATCTGTAAACCTTCTCGCGAAGCATCTTTTGTCCGCTGTATAGTTGGATATTTTTCCTGCTTGAGTCTTGCGGGTTCCCCTGGCCCATTCTGGACGTGAGTCTTTGTCAGATGTGTGGTTGGCAGATAGCTTCTCTGCAGCTCATCTTTTGTTTTCTTAACCAGGTCTTACACATGGAGTAGAAATTTTTACTTTTGATGAAGTCCTTCTTGTCCCTTTTTATCTTTCTTTGTTCTTATTTTAGTCGCTAAGGCATGTCCAGCTCTATATAGCCCACCAGGCTCCTCTGTCCATGGACTTTTCCAGGCAAGAATACTGGAGTGTGTTGTCATTTCCTTCTTCAGGGGATCTTCCAAACCCAGGGATTGAACCTGCATCTGCTGTATTGCAGGTTGATTTTTTTATCACTGAGCCATCAGGGAATCCCCTTTATGTTTCTGTACATATACTTTTGCGGTGCAGTCTGGAGACTTTTTCGACAGGCTCTAGGTCTTGAAGATTTTCTCTTTCTTTCTGCGCCAGTTGCTATGATGACATGGCTTTTCTTGCTTAGCCTGTGGAGGGTGGATCACGCTGATGTTTGAACTCCAAGCAGTCTCAAGTCCCTGAAATGACTAAGCCGCTGTGGGGCCTGTCCTCGTGTGGGTCTGGATTTCTGCTTGTAGGACGAAGCCCTTAGTTTCTCAACACTTACCTGGAGGGCTGGCTGCTTTCGGGTGCGTGTGGAAAGGTGGGGGAGTCAGCTGGATAGTGAAGGGATGAGCTGGAGCCTGAGGTCTCGAGTGAGGACCCAAGACCAGGTGGTTTCACTTGGAGGAGGGGACGCCCGAGGGGGAAGGGCAGCAATTCTCTTTGGTGTGTTTCATTTCCCATGCTCTCCCTGTCTGTCCTCCCCACTGCCGCCTTAAGTGTGGGGGCCCAGGCCCCAGGCCTGGGGCACTGGGCTGGTGGCTGTCGGGGCAGGGGAAGGAGGCAATTTCCTAGAGGTCATGCTTCAAGGCCTGGTGGCCTCTCTGTCCCCTTCGGTGGCAGTCGTGAGTGACATCAGCCGCTTCCTGAGCGTGTTCCAGGAGCCACACGCGGGTGTCATCCAGGCTGCCCGGCAGCTGCTCTCGGACGAGCGGGCCCCACTGCGGCAGAAGCTGCTGGCCGACCTGCTGGGCACTGTCAGCGAGAACATTGCGGCCGAGACCAAGGCCGAGGACCCGCCGTGGTTTGAAGGTACCCCATGGATTTTGGCCTGGAGGGAGTGGGCGCGGAGGGCTTCCCTGGAACTGACTCTCTGAGACCTGGGATCTCTGTCAGTTCCCAGATCCAGGGGTTTCCCAAGCACAGGGCGAGGGTCCAGGCAGCCCTGGGGTTGGCCGTTTTATTTTTCAATCGTAATGAAGTAAAATTCACCATCTTCACCATTTTTGCACACGTAGTTCTTTGCTGGTATTGAATATATTCCCAATGTTGTGTAGCAGCCCTACCACCTGTTCTCAGAGGTTTTCATCCTCCCAAACTAAGGCTCTGTCCCCAGTGGGCATCACTTCCCATCTCTCCCCTGCCCCTGGTCCCCCATCTTCCTGTCCCTGGAATATGACTCCTCAGGGACCTTGTATGAATGAGCTCATGCATCTTCCTTCTTCACTCAGCATGACCTCTTCATGGTTCATCGTGTGGAGACAGGTGTCAGGATTCCCTTCCTCTTTAAGGCTGAATGATATTTCGTCTCATGGGTGGACCATATCTTCTTTATCCAGTCACCTGGACCTATCTCACCTTTTGGACTGGTCTTCTGAGCCAGGCGAGCAGCCTCCTTGGGAAAGCGGCTCCCCGGTGGCATCTGAGGTGTTCTATGCTGGTGGACCAGAGATGACTTCCTTTGCAGAAGGAGCAGGTTCCCGTCAGAACGTTTCTAGATGGAGCCGAGTCAAGAGCCCTCCTCTCCGCCCCTCCCAGGATATCACAGCCCCAGGCTCCAGGCGTCTTGTCTCTCCTTCCGGCAGGCTTGGAGTCCCGTTTTAGGAGCAAGTCTGGCTATCTGAGATACAGCTGCGAGAGCCGGATCCGGAGTTACCTGAGAGAAGTAGGTCCTGGTGTGCTGGGCAGGTTTAGGAAGCCGGCTCTGCATCTGGGACTTGGCTCCCAGGACTGGCGTGGAAGTCAGAGGAGTGAGGGCTGGTGCGGGTGTGGGTGCAGGTGAACATGAGGCAGTAATGAGTTGCTTGCCCTGGGAGCCCCCTGCCGTTGCTCCTATACCTCATGGTCGGACATCAGCCAGGAGGTGTCATGTTCCATTCTTTGCAGGCCACCTGCCACCCCTACACCTTGACCTTGCTCCCGGCTGTGTGTCCTGGACTAGAGTTTATCACTCATGGTGCAGAACTGCCCACAAATGCTCTGTTGAGAGCACAGAGGAAACCTCAGGGCTGGGGTATCTGAGGGCCTGGGGGCATGACCCAGCTCCCCTCGTCCCTGCTTCCACCCCTGCTGACCATAGCCACCCTCAGGCTCCTTCTGCAGGTGAAGTGCTCTTCCCACGCTGGCTGATGGGTGTCTCCAGGGCATCGTCCACAGACCCCGCTGGGTGCCAGCCCCATTCTGTGATGACCTGTCTGCTGTCCTGCTGTCATTCCCACTGTCCCCTTGCTTCTGCCCGGTGCTCAGTGTGGGCCCATGGGTGCGAGTCCTCACCTGCACTCTAGTGGGTGGTGATGTGCTGGTTGCTTCTCACCTGCACTCTTTTCTCTCCGGTTTCTTGCCGCATAGCACCGGGTAGTGCTCGGGAGAAGGAGCAGCCAGTGTGCCTGGAGCTTGAGCTTCTTATCTGATTGTGACCAAAGCTCCGTCTCATGGGCCCAGAGGAACTTCCCAGAGTCAGGCAGTTATGGTGGGTGTGAGCTCTAACCCCCTGACCTCAGGGCCCTGCTGGGACTCCAGGGGGCAGGATCCAGAGCCCCCAGTCTCAGGGCCTTGCTGGGACTTCAGGGGGCAGAATTCAGACCACCCCCCAAACTCAGGGCCCTGCTGGGACCCTGGGGGCAGGGTCTTTGAGGGCCGTGGCCTTCAGTGGACTGGGAGCCAGGCAGCGGTGGGCTTTAGGGTATATGTCGAGTGCTCAGGGATGCTCCTGCCTCTCCAGGTGACCTCTGGCGCCTCCCTGGTGGGCGCAGAGGCTCGTGAGGAGTACCTGCGGCTCGTGGGCTCCATGCAGCAGAAGCTCCACGCTGCCCAGTACAACAGCAGCTACTTCGACCGAGGCGCGAAGGCGGGCCGCCGGCTCTGCACCCCCGAAGGCTGGTTTTCCTGCCAGGTGAGCCGCGGGCATCTCCTGGGCCACCCTGGCCGAGGCCTGGTGAGCTGGGGCAGCCCTCGGTTGCCAGCTTGCACAGGGTGAGGGAATGGTCAGCCCCACCAGTGGTTCCCAGACTTTAGTGGCGTCGGAACCCCTGGAGGGCTTGTGAAGATGGCTGGGCCCCTCCCGGGTTGTTGTTCAGCAGCTCCGTGGGGCCTGAGAACCTGCCTTCCCGATGAGTTCCCACGATGCCCATGCAGGGAGAGGTCAGGGCCCAATTGCATGTGAGCAGAGACCTTGTCCTGACCTCAGAGGAGGGAAGCATTTGGGTGGTGGCTGATGCGTGGTCTGCCCTGTGGGAAAGCCCGGATGAGAGAGCCCACCCGGATTCAGGGTCGTGGCTAGACGTGACATGTTGGCGCTGGTAGAGCTTGGCACCCTGGTGGGGGTGGCGTCAGCTGGCAGCAGCCTTCTGAGCCGTGGGGACAGTGCAGGGGCACTGCTTGCTGTGCACAGCTGCTCGCAGGCCAGGTCTGGGTGGATGTGAGCCGCGTGTAGCACTTCCAGTGAAAGCTCCTCCCTGCCACTGGCAGTGGGCCAGTCTCCCCTCATAGCCCCCCGTGCCTCTGTCCCCACTCAGGCAGCCCCTTCCAAGGGTGATGTCCCAAGCGCCCAGACACTGCTCCTTCCCACCTGGCTTCACGTCACTCTCACCTGACCACTCCCTCCCGGGCAGTATGTCCTGAGCCCGGCAGTATGTGTGGTGGGGACAGTGACCAGCATCTCCACCCCAGTCTGGGAAGGCTCTGGGTCGAAGGCCTGTGAGCGAGTCGGGTGGTGGGTTTCTTGCAGAGAGGCTGTGGGGGCCCTCCGGATGCTGGTCGGGTCTCTGGGTGGGGTGCAGCTGGGGCTTCAGGGGGAGGTGACACTTTAGCACGTCTGCGTGGCCCAGCCTGTGCAGGTAACAGGGGAATGCCGGGATGCTGTGGAGGAGGCAGAAAGGGAGCAGCTGTGTGATGGAGCGGTGTGGGGAGAGCTGGGGGCACAGGAAGTACACAGTAGGGAGCCTGGCATTCCTGGTGGCTGACGGGTTAACTGGTCCCCTCCACAGATGCAGCGCATCACTGGGGTCACCAGGTAGTGGGGTGCCTTGCCAGGACAGAGTGTCTGCCTCCTGAGCACAGACCATGTACAGGGCCTTACCCCTGACTCGGGTGCCTCCGACATGGGGGTGTGGCTCTTTGGCCTCGGGGACGTCACCTCTTCTCTTCCATCCAGGGTCCTTTTGACGTGGACGACTGTACCTCCAGACACTCCATCAACCCCTACAGTAACCGGGAGAGCCGTGTGCTCTTTAGCACCTGGAACCTGGACCATGTGTGAGTGCGCGGGGGTGGGGATGTGGACACAGACTGCAGGGCACCTGCTGACCTGGCCACACGCCCGGCTCATGGACCACAGACCCCCGGATGTCCACTGTCACCTGCGTGGTGGCATCACTCAGTGTGGTGGCTCAGGCCCCCATCCATACCAGTGCAGCCCTCCGTGTCCCCTCGCCCACCCCCAGCACCCACCAGTGGGCCAAGCCGGTGGTTGGCAGCCGAGGGCCCAGTCAGTTGGGCACTGGTGGGATCCCTGCCTGTCCCAGGGGCGGGGGCTGGGGGACTGGGCGGTGATGTGCAGGGCGTTTCTTGCTTTAGCCAGTGTCAGTGCGTCTTGGGTGGCAGGATCGCTTTTATGTGTACGTTAGCTCATTCAAAAAAAGAAATGGAAAATTTTATTGTTTTAACCGAGACGTTTTTCTTGTTGATTCTTAAACAACGTGGGGTTTGAACCACGCGGGTCCACTCACACACAAGATTTTCAGTAGGAAATGCTACAGTTCTCCATCCGCATTGGCTGAATCCACAGATATGAAGGAGGCACAGATATGGAGGAACCTGCAGGCAGAGCCCCACGTAAAGATATCCTCGGGTTCTCGCCTGCGTGGGGCGCTGGCTCCTAGCGTCCCTGTCTGCCCCCACCAGTCTCGGGTTGCTCTGCAGGGTGGAGAATCCTCGGGCCCTGGCCCTGCCCCTCTTGGTGTCGGGTCTTCTGCGTGCTCCCCCGCCTGCTGCGTGGGGAGCAGCTTTTCTGGCCGCAGGTCGTTTGCCTGGCTACTAGGAAGGTGGGCTGTTCGTGAGTTTGTCAGCCATTTGTGTTCTGTCAAGTGGCTGTTGCCACCTCGTTTTCTGTCTGACTTTGGTCTCCTAAGTAATTTGTGGGAATTCTTTCTACATCCTGGACACTGGTTCTTTGAGGGTATGTTTTTATAGTTTGGGCTTGTACATTGGAGGTCACGTCTCCTGGAACACTTCAGTTACATTTCTGCTCTTTCTCTAAATGTATGTACATCCACATAGATACACATACTGGCTTTTAATTTAAAATGTGGTTTTGACCAGGAGGCAGCCAGGGTCTGAAAACATCGGCTTCTTTTCCTGAGATATGGCTGCAGGCCCACCCTGAATCTGACGGGGCTGAAGCCACGAGCCACGTGTTTAAATAGTGAAACACAGAGGAGTAACTGACTCTCAATGCAGCATACGTCGTCCGCCCTCCTGGACGGTGTCACCCAGGCCGGGTTCCTTGTCCCAGTTGGTGGCCTTTTCAGGACTCTGGGATACAGCTGCAGTGGCTGGCTTCCAGAGTCTGCCCTCCTCCACCACCCTCAGGCCCCCTCACACCACAAGGGTGCATGCACCAGGTTGCAGCCTGTCCCGGGAGTGATGGCTGGGTGGCGGGGCAGGGGTCCAGGTGGGCTTCAGGTGGGCAGGGCTTCTGGGCCCAGAGGCCTGCTCCTTGCAGCAGGGGCCCTGGGAACATGGGGCCGGACCCCCAAGGGCACCTGCCCAGGTCCCCGTGTTATGACAGGTCTTCCTTCTGGAACCAGCACTTCCCTCCCTCCCTTCAGAGCTGTCCTCGGCCTCTTCTTTAACTCCATTCATTTGCCTTTTATTTTTCATTTGTTCTTTCTATTTTGGAGGTGTGTTTCTTGCTTCTCAGTTACTTTGCATCTCTCTTGTCCTCTGACATACACGTTTCAGGTCGGTGTCCGCTTTAGCCACTTCCTGTGAGTTGGGTAACTGTGTTGTTATTTGGGTCTAAGGACTCTGTCATTTCCGTCATGACTTTATGGCTGCTCTGTGAACTGTTGGGTGTTAGTGTTAGTTGCTCAGTTGAGTCTGACTCTTTGCAACCCTGTGGACTATATGTGGCCCACCAGGCTCCACTAGCCCCCCAGGCTCCTCTGTCCGTGGGATTCTCCAGGCAAGAATACTAGAGTGGGTAGCTGTTTCCTCCTCTAGGGGATCTTCCTGACCCAGGTATTGAACCTGCGCCTCTCGCATTGCAAGCAGATTCTTTGCCGTCTGAGCCAGGTGTAGAGGTAGGCATATGTCTTCAGTTGCTGCCAGATTCCTGGCTGCCTCTCCTGGCACCTGTTCAATGCCGCAGTCACTCACGACTCCTCCGAGCCTGCATGGTGGCGGTGTGAGTGTTTCTGAACTCAGATCCACGTGGCCTCAGATATGTGCGGCTGGATTTAACCTGATCTGCTGCTCCCGGCCTGTCCTGTCAACCTTGACATGTACTTTGGTCTGAGGGCTGTCCCTCTGGCCACGTTATTGCTGTTATTCCCACGGGCTTGAGACGGGCCCGTCTGAGCTGACAGCTGCCATCCTTTGCCCGTGTGGTGAGGCTCAGTCGGAGGCTGTCAGATAACTGCGTGTTGCTTCTTTGCTGGCGGCTTCCATACTACCTGGAGCGGTATGTGGTGGGATGTGTGGAAGTTGGATGTGTGTCTGTGTGAGAGGTGGGCTGAGGGCCTGGTGGTCCACGTGACTGGAGCTTCACAGGGTGCTGATGGCGCCCTGTGCCCAGCAATTGCGGGCGTCCTCACCTCGGGCCTCCTTCGCACCCCCCACGTTGCATCTACTTGGCCACCTGCTCCAGCAGACAGGGAGCTGTGGAGGCCCGGTGCAGGCTCGCGCATGAGTACGTCCTCTTTGAATGCCATCATCACCACTCAAGGAAGCCCAACCCGACCCGCAGGGAGGATGAAAGACCCTGTGGGGAGAAGGGTCAGCCCCCAGCCAGCCCACCAGCAGAGCACAGCCCTGAGAGTGGGCCAGGCCGACCCACAGAACCATTAGGTGGGGTTGGTAATTCATACAGAGGCTTTTCCTTCCTCTTCCGGAAGACCCGGACCCTTGGCATCTTCTCTCTTTCTCCTCTAATGGCCAGGGAGGGGGTCTCAGCCCCACCCCTCCTGGCTTTTGAGGCCCCCTGGGGCCCCACCAGGACTGGAACCCTGGGGGCTGTGGAGTGCAGTGCAGTCCTGTGGTCCAGCCATGGTTTGTGTCTGCAGAGAGGGGAGCCACCTTCTTTCTTTTATTCCCAGATACTTACTCACTGGTGCTCAGCATTTCTGTGTCGTGAGGACAGGGCCCTCTGTGCGTGAGGACAGGGCCCTCTGTGCCAGTTTAGTGGCCCCTGGTCCCCAGCTTCACTGTTTCTGGTCCCATCTATCAGTGTACAAGCTTCTCCACTGGGTGCCGTGAGGTCTTTTGAACTGTTGTTTATACGTGAAATTGGGTCACATAAAGGGACGTCATGGTTGTTTTAAATGAACACATGTGTCTGCAGATAAGATTATAGGATGAGGTCTGGAAAGGCAGATGTCAGACCCTTAACAGGGATTGTCTCTGGGAAGTGAGATTAAAGGCTGTAGTTGGAGGTGACTGTAGATTTGTTTGTAAGGTTCTATTTAAAAATGTTCAATATCATCCTGTAATTTTTTAGTGAATTTGCACATAGATAAAGTGTGAGCCAAGGAAGTTAGAATGTTGTTGTTCATGCGATGGGACTATGCTTGACTCTCATTTTTTCCAGTGTACTTTTCAGTATTTTAACTATGCACTGTGTACTTTTTACAATGTGAGATGGCTGGGTGGCTGGCCCGGTGGGTGGGGGCCATGTACGGTGATGGTGCCCGTCAGCCTGTGAAGGGGTGTCCCCAGCGTGCCTGGCTGCTGGGTGAGCCCTTTCCCAGCTCCCACCCGCCTCTAGCTTGGATGATCTGAGGGCGGCTCCTCTGAAGAGCTTTACCCTCTCCACCTGTCTCTCCTGGAAGCAGCCAAATCTTGTGTGATGGCTCAGCTGAGTAGATACCATGTCCACCCATCTCTGTGGTTTAGCAGAAGATGAGGCGCTAACTAAACAGGGGCAGGTGGTGGGGGCATTGTGAGGACAGAAGATGACCTTCCTTAACCTTGCTTTACAGAATAGAAAAGAAGCGTGCGGTCGTGCCCGCGCTGGCCGCAGCTGTCCACGACGCGCAAGGGAGAGAGGTGGACTGGGAGTACTTCTACCGCCTGCTCTTCACCTTGGAGAACCTCAAGTTAGTCCACATCGCCTGCCACAAGAAGACGACCCACAAACTCCACTGTGACCCCAGCAGGGTCTACTGCACCCCAGCGGCATCGCGGAGGAAGCGGCTTGCCCGCCAGCGCCCGTGACGTGGCCCGGAGGGCTGGCATCCTTCCAACAGGTGCTACTTCGCTGTGTGCGGGGGGCCTTTAGCCCCTGATGAGGGGCTGGACCCGTGCTCCCTGTGCTGGAAGTGCAGAGTCCTCACCGCTGGGCCACCAGTGAAGTCTTGTTTTTTTGGCCACTCCAGTATTCTTGGAAAAAACTTGACAACATCATCCTACAGACTCGGGTTGGAGCACATTTCTGAAGCTGTTTTCTGACCTCTGCGAGCCCAGCTGCCAGCAGACAAGTCTAGCGGCTCCCGGGATGCCCGGGGTCAGGAGTGGCGGCCCTGAGGCTTCACCCGTGTGAGTGCAGTGTCCCCCATCAGGTAGATTCCCCCCTTGCCTGGCCACTTGGGTGGGCTTCGGGGAACCTCAGCTCCCCAGGCAGTGCAGCGCCCCTCCTCAGGCCTCTTCTGAATGGCTAAAAGAGTTGTGACTCTTTTTGGGTAAAATACAAGGATATCCACTGCTGTACTGTTTCCAAAAGCAAACAGTGGGAAACCCTCCAAATGTCCAGAAAGCTGACTGTGGCATGATGCTGAGCCAGAGGAAATTGCTGTTTTTATGGGTCAGAAATGGTCAGATTAATTTCATGGTTCAACCCAACACATCTACCTAATGCAAAACACTATAGCAGTTTCAGGCATTTTGTGAGATGTGGGAAGCTGGCGAGGAAGGTGGCTTGCCCATGTCCAGTGTGACATGAGTGTGTATCACAAGCATGTGCTGGTCATGCAGAGACTGTCGCAAAGGGACACAAAGCATGTGAACAGCAGGAATCCTGGGAGGTGGAGTGGGGTGCGATTAAGTCACCAAGGACCGATGTTCTAAACCATGCATTTAATGATACTTGAAGATTTTAAAATGATCATTTCATAATTTTAAAAATCTACTTTTTGAAGTCACATTTTATAATACTTAAATTTTTATACTTATTGTATAATCATCACAAAAGCAATAAAGATTAAAAAAAAAAACATGTCAAAAAGTTTGCCCTCATTGAGAATGACGAGAATGAGAAAAATAAGGGGTCAATGACTTAAAAACTGACCCAAGTCTTTCTATGTATGTCCCTGAAACATACACACACTTAATTTTTTTAACTATTATTTGTAAGTAACTTTAAAAATGTACTTATTGGGCTGCCCCGGGTCTTAGTTGCGGCACGTGTGATCTCGCTCCCTGACCAGGGCTGGAAGCTGGGCCCCCTGCACTGGGAACTCGAGTCTCACTGGGCCACCAGGAAGTCCTTCCACACACTTTACAAAGTGCCAGTCCTGTGTGGGATTCGAGAAGTGCTGTGTCAACTCATGGCATTGAGCTGGTCTGACGGGAAGTGGGGATGTGGGAGGGGCCGGAGGCCCCAGCGCGGCGGTCTTGTCTGTGCAGTGGAGTCTCAACCACACCCAGGGGCCCTGGTCCCACCAGCTCCACTGACTGACCCCTGCAACTCCCCAAAACCCTGCGCTGTGGGGGTGCACCCATTCCAGCCTTTTCCTGACGTTTCTGGAAAGCAGCTCCACAGAGCTTCCTTGGGACCCACCTCCTTATTCTACCCACCCCAGAAACCCAGGGCAGGATGCACCCTCAGATTACTCACAATTAGAGCAATTTAACATGCACTGTAATGCGCTTTTTGAAACTTTAATCGTCCCGGGCCTGATCCGTGTTCCTGTTGTTTTGTTTGTCACGCTGGGCTGTTGTGCTGTCTGGATGTGTGAGTACAGAACAGGTTCCCCAGATGTGTTGCACTGGTCCCAGCCCCTCTTTACAGGGACACCTCGAGTTTTCTTCTGGTGACACAGACTTGCCACCTGCCACCTCCAACACCCAGCAGAGTCCATAGGGCATTCCCTGTGCTCAGCATGACCTTCCAGTCGCCACAAGAGACCACAGCTGTGACTTAGGGGTGCCAGCTGGTGCTAGGGGGTGGGTAGGACAACTCACCATACCATCTATCGTGGGTTAGAGATAGAAAGGCTCAGAACGTGTAAGAAGCTGCCTGGGGCTGACAGGGCAGCCTGGGGGGCTGGGGAGGAGCCTCTCCAGGCTCCCCGAGGACCACGAGCTGCCAGACCTTGGGCTTCCAAGACTAAAGGTGACATTTTCCATTTTGGTGGGAACACGAGGAGGCACATGTCCTGTAGGGGTGACGCTTCTCCTGGGAGCCAGTGTGGGTGAAGCATCAAATCCCCTGAAATCGGAAGCAGGTTGGTCGACCCCCAGGCATCCCAGTACTGCCGTCACAACAGTCATTCTTGCAGAATCTCTGTAAATTATTCTCCCTGGCTGCTGCCACAGTGCCTCACAAGCAGTATCGTCCCATCACTAAAGCAGTTTGTCGTCAGTAAATCACAGAACAGTTCAGAGCAGGGGCCATCACGGCTGCCGAGGGGACAGCGGCCGCATGGAGGCAGAGTGGCTGCGGCGACAGGCACCTCAGGCAGCACTGTGGACTGTCCAGGACTGGAGTCTCACTGGGCACCCCAACTACACTTTGCTCCCAAACGTGGTTCACAGGACGTCTCAGGGGAATGGGGTCTAGCGGTCGTCATGATTGAACCAGAAGTGTCTACCAGCCCAGAAACAGCGAGACTGCTACTTGCCCATGAAAACCTAGCTCGGCCTCTGGGACTGCAGGCCACTCTCCTCCTGTGCCTGTCACTCAGGACAGGCTTCCTCCTGGACGCCCTCCTTGTCCCTGGCCTTGGTGTCCTTTGCCAGCAGCTGGTGACAGGAGGTGGTGGCAGACAAGCAGGCCCCGTCCCCTCTCTAGAGCCCACTGGGAGGGACGTGACCCAGGTGCCCGTGACACAAGGACCCTGGCGGTTTAGCTCAGCTGGGCAGCGGTGGCCGGCAACCCTGCACCACAGAGAACATGGCCTTGCCAGACAGTGGCCCCCCACCAAATGGGGGGAGGGACGCAGTGAACACCTGCCACCTCAGAGACCCCACGGCCTCACCAGAGGGGCCGTGTCCTCTCCAGTCCACAGCCCTGTGGTCTCAGCTTGGGGGGGCTGTACCCAGGGGCCCCACCCCGCCCGGCCCTGGCTGCTGAATGGACCCAAGGGCCAAGCCAGTCTTGAGCAGAGAAGACAGGACAGAATGAGCTTTCTCACTGAAGGAATACAGCTCAAAGGACAGAAAACTTCCTTAAAAACATTTTCAAAATATATTTTATTTCTTTTCCATATGGATTTTGCTAAATGTCTAAGGTAAACATAAACTTTGTGTACAGAAATAAAGGAGAGTTCTTTAAGAACTGGCACTGAATCAGTCATAAGAATGATCAAATTTTGATTATGGAAAATAAACCTGCATGTTATCAAAAGTAGAGAGCTTAAGTGAAGAGTTTTTTGACAGAGATGTCTCTCATTTATGAGAGAAGTTGGCTCAGCCCACCACCATGTGTAGAGATGGGAGAACACACATCGTGGAAACAGCAGCTTATACTTGGGGACGTTTAGCCCTCGTGCACCAGCCTCCCGCAGGGACTGCCCACGTGTGTGGGTCAGCGCTGAGTGCTGATTACGAGCACGTCCTCTTGGAGACGTGTTTTGAATAAACCCCATAATCTGCAAAATCATCACTGTCAATGGTACTAGACGTGCAGAGAATCGGCGTGTGCCTCTCACCCTCTACGTTTCCGCACCATCAGCGTCATCCTCGTCGTCGTCTTTGGCTCTGAAATGCATTTTCCTAAATTCGCGTCTGCTCATGGAAGGGCAGGATGAAGACACTGGCGGGAGGTCCTTGGAGGGAAGAAAACACCTGGCATAAGCCCCCTGGCTCCAGCCCCCACTGTGGGCTCAACTCCCCACTGCATGATGGAGGGAAGGAGAGGCAGTGGGTTAAAGGCAGGAGCCAGCCCGGCAAGTGTGGGCAGGTGCCCAGAGAACCACAGGCCACGGCTACGACTTCCCACTGCACAGCAGGGCCCAGACTCACACAGGGCCAGGCGTGCCCACACCTGCGCTCACCAGGGCATCAGTTCTCAGACTTAGGGGCGTGGGGCCCCAAATTGGCACCTGTTTTGCTCTCTCCTCCCCAGTGGCAGTTCTTACTGTGTGTGATCTGCACTGAGCAGCATGCACACGTGTGGACCGAGGTCAGGGCGAGCATGAGGTCTGCGGGGATGCCCATCCTGAGGTGGGCGGAAGCACTGGCCTTACCTGCATGAGCTCCACGTTTCCAAAGAAGCGGCTCACAGGCATTGGCTGGTTGCTGTCTTCGTCCAGAAGGGCGCTGCCGTCCATGAGCAGTGGGGCCGTGGGGCCCTGCTCCAGGTCCAGCGCCACCCCGTCCCCTAGCGGGGCAGCCACCGTTGGGCTCTCCTCCCACAGGGTCCGCATGTCTCGGTGGGAGTGGCTCGTCCTCAGTCTCTGCCGGGCTGGCATCGCTCTCAGCTCCGCAGTGCCCTGGGAGGGGACCAGCCGTCCCCTGGGGAGGCGGAGCCGCCAGCTTCCTCTCCCAGAAGCGACGCCCCATCCTCGGCTGACGCCAGAGCTTCATGTGTACCCGGGGTCTCGGAGGGCGTGGCAGCGCTGTCACAACGGCGTTTCTGGAGTTCTGCCTTCACAAGATGACCTTTGTCATACTTGAACTTCTTGGACGTCCGCCTGTCGGTGGCTTTGTGTGATGAGGGAGTCTGTCAGGAGAGAACATGCAAGGGGACACCAGCCATGTCTTGGGATACGAAGCAGATGGCATATAATCAACATGCCTCAACCCTGGAGGCTGATTGTCCTGCTCCTGGCCTACAGTGTCCCTGCTGGAACCACAGCTTGAGGACAGGGTCCTTTCACTGTTTCCAGTGTCCAGATGGATGGCTGGGAGAGAGTCCAGACATGCCCAGTGCTGTCCCTGAAGGGTGTTGGGACAAGTGAAATGACAACCCAAGAACCAGCTTCTGTTTGTCTCTGCTGGGACGTGGGCTCCCAGGAGACAGACCTCTGTGTCCCGGCGCAGGAACGGGACTTGACTCAGTGCAGCTTTCAGGAACAGTGCCCTGGGAGATACGGGCCAGTGCGGCTGTGAGACCCAGTCCAGCCAGACCCCAGGCTGTGGCTCAGGGAGCAGCTCCAGGAGCTGGAGCTGCCTGGCCGCCAGGCCTGCAATATCCTGGACGGCAGATGCGGGGCCTCCCTCCCCCGCCTGCCCCGTGGGGAGCAGCACAGCCCGTGGCCACGCCGCTCAGGCTGCCCAGCGGAAGCCGTTGAGCCCACTGCCGGCAGCACAAGCCCTGAGGTGGGTCCTCCCACGGCCCCAGCACCGTGGCTGCCATGCTGGTCTGTTGGCCTCGCCCCAGGCTTTCTAACACAAGGCGTCTCATGGGAAGGTGGACACTGCCTAGCCCTGTCTCCGAGGAGTGAGGCTCACCTGACATGCTGTCTGGGCAGACGTGGCGACGTGGGTGTCCTGGGCTGAGGCTGATGCGGCTGAGCAGCTCCGGGCTCGGAGGCGTGCTGAGGACCGCACTCCACCTGCCAGCTGGGCCAGACCAGAAACCAGTCAGACACTCGGAGACGGCCCCTCCCGCCCCCATGTTTTTAGTGGCTGTGGAAAGACGGCAGCCTGTGTCCCTGCTCAGAAGGTTCTCGAACTTTTACAGGGTGTCCAAGTTCTTGGTAAAAAGCCAAAAAAGCAAAAGACACCCCTCAGTGCCTCCTCCTTGAAATCTCAGGGGAGGGGTCCCAATCCCATCAGCTTGAAGGCGCTCCAGCTGCTGGTGGACAGACCTTGATGCTGACAAACCACCCCACTGCCACCTCGCTCAGAAGGCAAATTAAGTCTTCTAGTAACAAGGAAGGGATTAATTAAAACAATAAAGCTTACAATCATTTTATTTAAGAGTAACTTTAGGTTTTCAGAAAAGCAACGAAGATGACAAGGGAGTTCCTGCCCCAGGCCTCCCTCAGCTTCGCTGGAACCAACAACTCGCACGTCTGTCAAAATGAAGATGAGACTGGGCTTTATGCGAGTCTCACCTGCTTCTTCACTAACTGCTTTCTCTGTTCCAGAATGGGGACACTTAGACACTTAGCAAACAACACACGAAAGCTCAAGTGAGAACTTGAAAGTGAAAGAGGTGGGAGATAGGGAGGGAGGGAGTCGTGGAGGGCAAACGACTGTAACCGAGACCTGGAGACACACACCAGCTGGATGGGGAGCAACACGTGCCAAAGTGGAGAAGAGAGATCAGAAATCACACAAGCTCCTTGAGAAACCTTTAACAGCAGCTTCTCGCCATCCCTGCCCCACCCCCACCTGCAGAGCCTTAGACGTAAGAGATACAGGTTCGATCCCTGGGTTGGGAAGATCCCCTGGAGGAAGGCATGGCAACCCACTCCAGTATCCTTGCCTGGAGAATCTCACTGCTGCTGCTGCTAAGTTGCTTCATTTGTGTCCAACTCTGTGTGACCCCATAGATGGCAGCCCATCAGGCTCCCCTGTCCCTGGGATTCTCCAGGCCAGAACACTGGAGTGGGTTGCCATTTCCTTTTCCAATGCATGAAAGTGAAAAGCGAAAGTGAAGTCGCTCAGTCGTGTGACTCCTAGTGACCCCATGGACTGCGGCCTACCAGGCTCCTCCATCCATGGGATTTTCTAGGCAAAAGTACTGGAGTGGGTTGCCATTGCCTTTTCTGGAGAATCCCACTAGGAGACTGTAAATGGAAAAAATATGGGAGACCCCCGTTAAGTTAGCAATTACTTGAGAAAGTGGGCTTGCTTAGCAACAAAACCATGAGCCAGAAGTGTAAGACATGCCACCAAACACTAAAGCAGTGGTGACGTGAGCCCTATGTCCCACCCAGTGAGCTCAGTAAGGTAACGATCCCTAGGATGTGCTCTCTGAACACACAAAACAATAATCTGTGGACCCTGCTTGACCATATAGTGACAAGAAAACTCCCCTGGCCAGCCTGGAGGAGGAGCTGATGATGGAAGCATGACGTCTACTCAAGAAAGACAAAGTTCTTCTCCCCCTGTCCACTTTCTCTTTGATTATGAAACTGAAGCCTACTAAGTTCTCAGGGTGCAGCACCCTCTCTTGTACCCACTCATAAACTGCATAAGCATCCATTCTAACAATCTCTTCTTATCCATCACTTTGCTCTTGCTGAATTCTTTTCTGCACTGAGACATAAAGGACAGTGGTACTGGAGCTCTTTGGAGCCCCAGACATGACACCAACAGGTCTCGCTGTTAAGAGGCCAACTCCAAATGTATCGATCCCGGGTCACACTGGCTTTCTCAAGGTGGGGTGTGGGGAAATGGACTGGCCCTCGCGACAGCTGCCATCACCCAAGTGTTGCTGCTTAGGTTCTGCTCGTGCTGAACAGCCTTAAAAGCAGCAGCACTCCCACTTCAAACTCGGGAGAGGACCCTGCTGGGGTCACACACTCATCAGAGCCCCTCTCCCTGCTCTGCCACCAGAGTTACCACGTGAAAGCCCTGGTGGCTTGTCAGGGGGACTGAGCCAAGACCCTGCCCAGTTGTGGGGTGTGCGCTGTGTAGGCCCTCCAGTAGCAGCAAGGTGTGTCTAGGTGCTTTTCTACATAGTCCTTAAAGTACTGGGGTGCAACCGCTCCTCAGAGGGCTTGTTACCACTCAAGGCAGGGGTGGCAGACACAGTACCCAGAGTTGCTACAGTATCTAAAATGTCCAGTTTTCAACAGAAAATTAGGAAGAATGCAAAGAAACAGGAATGCAGACCCAAACACTAGAATAATAGCAAGTAAAAGAAACTGCCTGTGACAGTGATCAGATGCAGGATTTATCAGAAAAGAACTTCAAACTAGCCATTTTAAACACCTTCAACAACTAAGAGAAACCATGATTAAAGATTTAATGACATCATATCAAATTGAGATTATCAATTAAAAAAACCAGACATTATAAAAAAGCCAAATGGGAACTCAGGAGTTGAAAATTACAATAGCTAAAATTAAAAGTTCACTGGTGGGTTTGGAGTGGGCAGTGCTCAAGAATAGATATGGACCAGAAGAATAAGAGAACTTGAAGATAGATTGCTAGATTACACAAACCGAAAAACAAAGAGAAATAAGGATGAAATAGAATGAAGAGAGCCTCAGAGACCACTAAATTAACCATCATACATGTAATGGGAGTACCAGGAAGAAAGAGGTACAAAAAATATTAGAAAAAATAAGGGCTGAAAACTTCCCAAATTTATTGAAGAACAATGTGCAAACCCAGCAATATCAAACAGGTGAATTTCAAGTAGGATAACTGCAAAGAGATCTATAATCAGACGAAACACTACAAATGCCGCAAGTCAAGGACTATGGAAGATCTTGGAAACAGCAAGAGCTCACTCAGTCGTGTTCGACTCTTTCCAGGCTCCTCTGTCCAAGGGATTCTCCAGACAATAATACTGGAGTGTGTTGCCATTTCCTCCTCCAGGGGCTCTTAATCACTTAGGGATGGAACCCGAGCCTCCTGCATTGCAGGAGGATTCCTGGGAATCCCCAAGCGGCGTAGCTAAACAATCCATCACAGGTCAGGGAAGTCAGACTGGGAAAGTGCCATCCACATGGGGTCTTCAGAAGACCCATTTTTTGAGTCAAAGGTACAAACAATAAAAAGGAGAGCAGACCAGGAGAGCCCAGGTGCCGCTCCCATCCCCAAGAGGCCCACCTCCCCAGGCAGGGCGTATCCAGTCCCGGGCCCTAGACCGCCCGACGGCAACCAGTACCAGGAGCTACAGCCCCTCAATATTTTCCACCCTCCAGGGTGGACCCTTCATCGTATGCTCCAACTTGGGCTGAAAGACCCCGGGCCGGGCAGCGTCAGAGTATCGGGGGTTCAGACTAGCTCTGGGGAGGGAGCCCCCCCATTCCAGAACTTGGTCTGGGAACATCCTTCTCAGAGGCCCCCAGCCGGGAGGCGTAGGGTACGTGCGTCTGTGTGTCTGGTGTGTGCGTGGGGGTCCCAAGGGCGTGGCCTGGGAGAACCCCGCTCCCGGGGGCGTGGCCTGGGAGACCCCTTCCGGGGATCTAGACACAGGCGGAGACCCCCTCCCCTTCTCCGTCCGAGGCGTCTTGTGTCTCAGCCTCAGCTCCCACGCTGCCTCCGACCCCCCTCACCTTGCGGCTCCTCATGAGTGTGAGCGGCGCGCTGCCGCTCCCAGCCCCGCCGCCAAAGCCCCGCGCCCAGCTTGATCCTTTCCACCGGAGAAGAGATCCGGCGGCCCTTGGCTCGCGCCGAGGCGTGTGACGCCACCAGAAGACTGGCCAATCACAGCTCGGCGTCCCCAGGTATGTGCTCCAATAGAGTCGGCGTTTTACGTATGGGCGGGGAGACGGCCATGTTTGTGAGGGGCTCCTCCCTGCGGTTTCTCCAGCCGCCATGTTTAAGTGGGGCGGCGGCCATGATTATAAGGGGCGCCTCCCTGGTAGTTTCTGCGGTCCCCATGTTTAAGTGGGGCGGTGGCGACCAGGTTGAGGGACTCTGGTTGCTGTCCCTGGCCACGTGCGTGGAGGTGGGCGGGAAGGTCCTGCGTGGTGGTCTCTTCCACGCGAGTCGGGCAGCTGAACTTCCCCGTTGTCGGCCCTGTCTTCTGGGCTCTGGGCGCGATGCTACATACAGTCCCTGGAAGTGGGCCCGCGAGGCCGTCCCCGGCCGTGTTCGCCCTGCCCGCCGTCGGGGGCGGGGCGGGCCGGGCCCGGGGCTGCACAGCGCGCCCGATCGCGGGGGCTCGGAAGGCGGCGGCCTCTCCCGCTGCGAGCTCCGGGGCGGCCACTCTCGGGTGGAGCTCCCGGGTGGAGCCCCCCGCGCTGGCCCGCACCACCTGGCGGCGGCCGACAGGCGGGAACCTGCCTTCGGCGCCACGGGGCCAGGTCACGGACGTGGCTTAAGTCCGCCGTTTTTACGGGCCTCCAGAGCCAGCAGACACCAGCCTCTGTGCCCGCAGGAGGCTCCTTCCGGGAACCGCCCACCTTCTCATCAGGGACGCAGAATAAACGACAGTGCTGTGTACTTTTGTTATTACTGTTCTAACAGGTGAGAACATTTACATCAGGCAGTTTTATCAGAAACATTAGATTTTGCACTTAAAGAGTAAAGGCTGAAGTGTGTACCCCTCGAGGGACCCTCACTCATGTGGTTCCCTGGGTCTGCCAAAGGTTTCATGTTCTGCTCTGACGGAATGACCCTCGAAGCCTGGAAACACAGTCGATGCCCGTTTTTAGTACATAAAAAGCAAGGTCCCTCAGGATCCTCCAAAAGCCCTGCAGACTGTCCCGTCTTTAGAAATCTGACTTTTGTTAATTAGGGGTAGCCCCTTCCCATAGACTGCACTTGGGGCTGTGCTTTCGTCAGTGCATAAGTCCTAGGGTACACACTGCACACACCTGCACGAGCTAACCCACCTGGCCTGTCCATCTTCCTTCCCAGTCCCCTGCTTCTCACCGAGTTGTTGCCCATGGTGCACAGGGAAGGGAAGAAAGACTAATGCAGACTGGCAGGAAATCCATTTGAAGAGGAAGCTAACATAATCACTGTCAGCTGCTAAGAAAGAAGCAAAGTGATACAGTGTTAAATACCTAACCTGTCCCATTTTCAGGCTTCCCAGATGTCACAGTGGTAAAAACTCCCCCTGCCAATGCAGGAGACACAAGAGATGGAGGTTTCATCCCTGGGTAGGAAAGATCCCTTGGAGAGGGAAATGGCAACCCACTTCAGTGGAAATCCCATGGAGTTGCAAAGAGTCAGACAGGATTGAGCATGAACGTCCCATTTCACTGGAGTGGGTTTCGTAATAAGCTAGGTTCTGTGGTTTTACTTCAGGCTCCTTAAGGGCTCTGAGTTCTCATTAACCTGGGGTTGATGGTCACAAGTCAGCATTTGGCTCCAGGTGGTTATGGTTGATGTCAGTTGAGATGAGCTGGACCACATTCTCTCAGTGTCACCCTGGTTTAACCTCCCTAAGGTGCTCCTGGGCTCTTGTTGCTGACACATTCAGCTTTTCCCTCACCACGCTCCTGCCCCTAGTCTATGTGAGTGGTACTTCCAGCCACCCAGCAGCCACTCAGGCCTGACCCCAAGGCCCTTCATGCCCGAGTCCCTCAGTGAACGTTCCTGGTCTCCCTTCTCCTCTTGCCTTGGCAGCCAGAATGGTCGTTGATCCATGGTGACCTGCCCCTCTGCTAATGCTCTTCAGCTCTTACTCACCGTTTCTAGGATGAAGACCAACAGTCCTAATTGACCTGCATGGCCCAGCACAGTGCCTGGCTCAGTGGCTTCTCAATGAGTGTTGGCTGAATAAGTGCACAGGAGGCCCTGTGAGGTTGCCCACTGCTGCCCCTCATCTGGATCCATCTAGCCCTGCGGGCCCCCTCCCACTCTGCTGTGCACCCTACTCCTCTGTGTGCCCCCGCCCTGCATGCTCTGTTCTTTCTACCTGGACAGGTTTCTCCCCAGCCCCCACCCATTGTGTTCAGCAAATTCATTCCTTAAACCTCAACTCAGATTCAGTTTCTTGGTTGGGGGACATTACTAAATGTTCCCTCTTAAACCCCCAAATTAAGTCTGCCAATCGTGTTTTTTTTTTTTTTTTTTTTGTCATGCCATGTGGGCATGTGGGATCTTAGTTCCCCGAACAGGGATTGAACCTGTGCCCTTTGCTTTGGGAGCTTGGCGTCTTAACCACTGCAAGTCAGTCTGCCAATTGTTTTTTAGCATCATGCACTCTTGCTCCAGGACATGGTGCCAGCTGGCTCTGCCATCTCTCTTGGAGCATCACATGGCACACTCCTGCACTTGCTCACTCCATGTGTTTGCTGAGCTCCTCTCATGGCCAGCACCAAGCTGGGCCTGGTGTGGCCATGGTTGTGAGCTCATACGGAGCCTCCTTTTAGTGTTTTGGCCCTGCAGGGGTTGGGCACTGGTGGAGTAATGACACAAGGACCCATCAGTCTGTGTTGGAGCAAGAGGCCACAGGGAGAAGCCACACAGGGGCAGCAGCTGGGATGTCAGACCCACACGGGGTCAGGTAAGACTCCTTGGAGAGTGGGAGTGGATCAGGAGTCACCTCTTCCCCCCAGGACCCAAGCCCCTTTCATGTTCCCCAGGATGAATCACACAGGAGCCCCCGCCTGGGCAGAGGGTCACCCTTCCTGAGGCTCTGCCCTGGTGGAGGAGCCGTGCTTGGACTCTCTGCTCTCCCCACCTCCCCAGCTGCCATGTCAGAATGTAATCCATCCTGGAGGGCACACAGAGAACACGGAACCAAAATCATGTCTCAGAGTATCCTTCTGGGTTTCTCGGTGCACTTGGTGTCTCTCTTTCTTGCTCAACAGCTGTACCCCCTGCCCTTTCAGGGTTAGGGGCCCTGAGAGGGGTGTCTCATGATGGCAGGATGCTGGTCCTCGTTGGTGGTTGGTCCCCCAGGTGGATCGCAAGCTCCCTGAAGACAGGGACTGTGTCCTGCTCACAACAATGTCCTAGGACCCTGGTCTGTGGCCGGGAGATGCTGGCAGGGACATGATGGACAAAAGATGGATGGTAGTGATGACACATCAGAAGAAGCTGAGGATGGAAAATTCCGAGGAAACCTTATCTTCTCAACGAAGACACAGTCTCACTGCTGAAACACCTGTGTGTCCACAGCTCAGTGTCTGCATTTTATGAACACCACAGGGCAGGCGAGAAATCAGAAGAGAATTTTCCACTGACTAGCAGTCTATCGGTTCATTATCTGAGGCCACCCCTAATCTGGAGTGTGTCTAGTTACTCCCAGCAGATGCTGGCCTATATGATGAGGGTTTGTCTCTCATACCCTGACCCTTTATATTTAAAAGAAAGATGAAAAAAAATAAAGCTCTCAGTAGGTCATGGAGCAGCAAGAACTCTCATTCGTTCCTGGAGGGATTGAAGCACAGTGCAGCCACTGGAAAACAGCTGGGCAGGTTCCAACAAACCCAGACAGAGTCTTAGCATCCGACCCAGCAACCATGCTCCTTGGTAGTTAACCAAAGGAGCTGAAAGCTTGTGTCCACACTCAGCCTGCACATGATGTTTATGTCAGTTTTATTCACAATCGCTAAAACCTGGAAGCAACCAAGATGTCCTTGGGGAGACAATGGAGTATTATTTACTGTTTAAAAAGAAATGCGCTCCCAAGCCTTGAAAAGACAAGGAGGACCCTTAAATGCATTTTAGCAAGTGAAAGAAGCCAATCTGAAAAGGCTGCATACTGTGTGATTCCAACAATATAACATTCTGGAAAAGGCAAAACTATGGAGACAGTAAAAAGATGAGTGGTTGCCAGGGGCTTGGGGAGGGGACAGATGAGTAGGCAGAGCATAGAGTATTTTTAGGGCTCTGAAAATACTCTGTATAATATCATCACGATGGCTGCGTGTCATTATGAAAAAAAGTGAAAAATGTTAGTTGCTCAGTCATGTCTGACTCTTTGTGACCCCATGGACTTTGTAGCCTGCAGGCTCCACTATCCATGGAATTCGCTAGGCTAGATCACTGAGTGGGTCACCATTTCCTTCTCCAGGGGATCTTTTTGACTCAGGGATTGAATCCACATTTCCTGCTTTGCAGGAGGATTCTTTACCGTCTGAGCCACCAGGGGAGCCCGTATCATTATGAAAGTGGAAGTGGCTCAGTGTGTTTGACTCTATGACCCCATGAACTCTGTTGCCTGTCAGGCTCCTCTGTCCATGGAATTCTCTATGCCAGAATACTGGAGTGGCTTGCTGTTCCCTTCTCCAGAGGCTCTTCCCAATCCAGGGATTGAACCTAGGTCTCCCGCATTGCAGGTGGATTTTTTTTTTAATCGTCTGAGACACCAGGAAGCCCAAGAATACTGGAGTGGGTAACCTGTTTGTTCTCCAGGGGATCTTTCTGACCCAGGGATCGAATCCTTGTCTCCTGCATTGCAGGCTGATTCCTCACCAGTTGAGCCACCAGAGAACTCCGTTATCATTATAAACTTGCCAAAATCTGTAGAGTGTACAGCACCGAGAGTGAGGCCTAATGTAAACTGTAGACTTTGGGTGATAATGACATGTCAGCCTAGGTTCATGTATTGTGAAAAATGCATCCCTCAGGTGGGGATGCTGATGGTGGGAGGTACGTGTAAAATCTCTGTGCATTCCCCACAATTTTTCCGTGAGCCTAAAAATTCTCTTTTAAAACCCTATGAAGCAAAAAAAAAAAAAAAAAAAAGTGATAAATTTCAGCAGTGATTAGAAAAAGAAAAAGCTCACAGCCTGATTTTTAATGTTTTGATTGACCTGAAAGACAGTTTCCTTAGTAGCTCACCTCTCCCGCCTGACTCACAATCACAGCGCTACAGCTGTGCAGCCATCTAATTCCTTGAACAAGTCAATCACACGCAAATTTGCCAAGGTCCTACCAGGCACCAAGTATCTTCAGAACACCAACATTGACAAGGAGGTGCAGGCTCAGAGCCCTGCAGGGCTCACAAGAGGCGCACATGTCCTCCTGTGAGCAGAGCAAGTGCCAACAAATTCCAAAGGGCCACTAGTATTGTGCAGAAAGCAGTCTCTGTGGAGGGAAGATAGTCAGGGAAGGCTTTCTGGAGGAGGTGATGCTGGATGCAAAGAGCCGACTCATTGGAAAAGGCCCTGATGCTGGGAAAGACTGAGGGAAGGAGGGGAAGGGGATGACAGAGCGTGAGATAGTTGGATGGCATCACTGACTCAATGGACATAAGTTTGAGCAAACTCCTGGAGATGGTGAAGGACAGGGAAGCCTGGCGTGCTACACGGCACAGGGCTGCAAAGAGTCAGACATGACTGAGCGACTGAACAACAATCTGTGAGTGGGGGAGCTCAGGGCTGCCGTATACAAGGTCTTGCTGGTTAAATATCAGTGCAGCTTCCATCAGCTGCTTTGCAGGCTAACCAAACAGTCTGTGACATTAAAGCCTTTGAGAATAATAGGTCATTTTCTGCTTCAAATCCCCTACAAACTACTGGGAAGAGGGGTCAATGGTGGGTCTATTACACAAGTTCACATTTCAGCAAATACAGGATCCACAGAGAGACCTGTGTGAGGGCACCCTCCCCAAGCTCACGGCTGTTCCCCACTTCTCTTTGCCTCCCTGACAGGAAATTTGGAGGCGTCCTTATTCAGAATTTCTTGATCTTGTTTTTCCTTGTTCACTTGGCTTTCCATGCTGGGCTTCTGTCTTTTATCTTCAATTAATCATGTGTGTTTTCTAAAAAAAAATCTAACTGTGCTTCTGTTTTTACTGCTGGCAACTCTGAATCGTCTTAGGAAGTAGTCAGGATGTAAATGTATATGAGGCAAAATCCTCCTGATGCCTCCAGTTGCATCGACATTAAATGGCTAGAAATTCACCAGGATCAGCCAGGGCTGGTCCCCGGAGGCCTTCCGATTGCACTGTAACTACCATCAGTATCCATTCGTTTCATTCACCCAGCATTTACAGAGCTCTGTGTGTGTACCGCGCTTCATTGCTGTAAGAAATACTGCGTCCACATCACACAGCTCCACTGACAGCTATAAGTTGGGGGTGGCTCCCGTGAAGCTTGGGGGCTTGGAATCTCGGGGAACCACAGACGTTCACTGGAAGCCAGGGCAGAGGTACCACCAGGCTGGTGCTTTGAGAACTGCTGTGATCCCCATTTTCCTTGACAACACATGGAGCACACTCCCTGAGGGTATTAACGGAACCACAATCCAAGCGGGACATTTAGGACTGTGTCCTGGCCTGGAAGTTCTGGTTGGCTGTGTTGGTACAAAGCTGTTTGCTGGGCACGGGCATCACAGTGATTGTCTCCTTTGAGTAAAAACCCAGGGATTTGCAGAGCCTGGAAAAGGCTAAATTTCCAGTGAGACAGAGAAAGTGCTGTTTTGTTTTATGAGGACCTTTGGGCCAGCAGGAAGAATGACACAGGGGAGAAAAGGTCTATTCTGAGAGCTCCAGACCCTCGGGCCTGGGTGGGGGTAGTGGACCTTGGCTAATGGTCACATTGAGGGGGATGCTCAGGCCAGGAGGGAAAGTGTGAATTCGTCTCTTGCTGCAGATTTACTCCTGCCTTTTGCTCCCAGGTGTCTTCCATCGCCCTCTCAACTCCTTTGGCTAAACAAATGTCAGTGACACGTTAGGGATAGCTGCCAAAGGTGTGAATTTGCATCGTTAGCTCAGTGCATTCTCCCTCCTCGGCTGTGTGGTTGTGTGTGGGCTGAGCGTGGGGTTAATACGGCTTGTAAGGTGCTGAGTTCTGGGCATTGCCTGCATCCAGCCCGAGCATCACGGGACCCTGCATTCCTGACGTGATATGGGGAAGGCCACCAGGGGAGGCTGGTGGTGACTGCAGTTCTCACTGACATCACATTCTGGTTGGACATGGAGTCAGTTAGTATCGGAAACAGTTGACCTCAAGTCTAGGTCTCAAGGGGCTAAACTTTATCAGAGTCCAGATCCACCAAGTTCCACCTGGGCTGCAGAGAGGTTTCAAAGGTGATGAAGGCCCTCTGAGGGGGCAGCAGGGAGATGGGAGTGCCCGCCTGGGGTGGGATGGTGGGACCAGGACTGCAGTTTGTGAAGCCTTCCTTCCAGATGCCCTCAGCCTCTAGAAAAACTTGAAAGCCATGAATATGCAGGTTTGCTCTCAGTGATGTGGGTGGGGCAGGGAGATTTTGCGCCAGCAGCTTGGAAGCAAGACAAGGTCTCTGGGACCTCATCTGTTTTCCTGGCCCAGTAGCTGGTGGCCAGACTCAGAGAGGGAGAAAGTTACTTGATAGGGGAGAGGGTTAATTCACAGAAACATAACCTGCATGAGTCTGCAGGGGTCCTAAGGGGTGCCAAAAGGGCCCCCACCCCACGCTGATGAGCAGGGTCTTCCCTGATCGGTGGGCACAGGGAGCACAGTGACACGTGGCCACCCTGCCCGCACCAGCTGGCTCCTGTGCCCGCAGCAATTCCCATGTCCTTGAAGGGCATCTGCCTCCTCGCATCCCCGCCCGTGCTGGTGCCCCTGTCATGCTGCTTCCTAAGCATCCAGAGCAGATTCAGTCCCTGCATTTGGAGGCAGCTCAGCGCCGGGGAAGTGTTACCGTGCGCAGATTGAAGTGGTGCAGCCAGGGTTACCTGTGGCTCCTGCTCAGCAGCTAGCAGGTGTGAGCCAATGTTGTGGACATAACCTTGCTTCTCAGGGGTGCCTCGGCCACGGCTGGCTGGCTGCCTGGTTCTCTGCAGTCTCACCTGTCTCACCCAGGCATGGGCTCCCCTCCTGCCTCGAGCCAACCCTCTTTTCAGTCTGGGTGCAAAACAGGAGGGGGAACCTGCTTTGTTGTCTGGTCTCCAAACACGTCTCAGTTTGTGGGGTGCTGGCTCGTGGACGGGGAGCAGCTCAGAAGGTTTGTGCTTTATTGAGTCTTTTATGACTGAATCATCTGGGAATCTGGGAACATTTCAAGCTAATGCAGTTGGCATGAGCTTAGAGGTGAAAAGGTGGGGACGATCTTTTCTGTTGGAGTTGCCAGTCCCAGGATTTCTAACTTCCATATTCCAGAAGGCAGGTCTGTATCGGATCCGGGTTGGGACAGAAACTCATCTCTGTCCTCTCTTACACACACACACACACACACACACACACACATACACACACACACATGCACACGTGTACACACACACACACACAGAGGCACATTCTAGAGAGTTCAGTGTGTGTTCGTGATCAGTCGTGTCTGACTCTACCCAGCCAGGCTCCTCTATCTGTGGGATTTCCCAGGCAAGAACACTGGAATAGGTTGCCATGCTCTTTTCCAGGAGATCTTCCCGACCCAGGAATCGAACCCGTCTCTCATGGCTCCTGCATTGGCAGGTGGACTCTTCACCACTAGCGCCACCTGGGAAGCCAAAGTCAAAGGATGCAAGACCTCATTCAGTTGCAGGTTGGGGACCCCCAGGACCACCCTGAGTCGCTGATTCTCCAGAAGGGATCACAGAGCTCATGAGAAGTATGATCCTCAGGATTCAGTTTCATTTCTTCAGGGATGCAGATTGAGATCAAAGGAGGAGATGCCCAGGCGAGTCCTAGGAAAGTACCTGAGGAGGGAGTGCCCTCCCCGTGGAGTGCTTTCCTGCACCTCCGTGTCCCATGCCCTTTCTAGGTAGGCCTCCTGTCAGCTGATTTTTGATTGATGATTGATTTCCCACATCATTGGCCTCAGTCTCCACTGATGCCCTTGACCCCCACCCTGAATCACGAGGTTGGTCCTTCTGGCCCAGCCAGCCCCACCCTGAGCCTTCCAGGTGAGCTGCTCCCCACCCTACATCTCATTGTGTTCTCAGTTGCTTCAGTCGTGTCCGACTCTTTGCGACCTCATGGACTGTAGCCCACCAAGGTCTTCTGTCCATGGGGATTCTCCAGGCAGGAATACTGGAGTGGGTTGCCATTTCCTTCTCCAGGGGATCTTCCCGACCCAGGGATTAATCCCGAGTCTCTTATGTCTCCTGCATTGGCAGATGGGTTCTTTACCACTAGCGCAACCTGGGAAGCCTGTTATTGGCCCAGTAAGGGTGAACAGAGGCCCCCAGGAAAGCAAAGACACTCCTATCAGGCAAGATATCTTAGGAGTGATTGCCTGGAAGTGGGGGACGAAAGCCAGATTAAATTCATTAACACACACAGGCAGAGCCGCGAGGGGTGGGTTGGTGGGAATGAAATAAAATGTTGCTCTGTGGGTCTGCAACTCCTCCTTTCATAGGCTGGTTGGAAATTTCTTATCTGTTTTTTTCCTGATTTCTGTTGAATTCCCTGGAACGAATGCCTATTGTCTGAATGTACTTGATTACAAAAGAAAAGGTTTTATAGAACATTTTTCCTCTCAGGAAGAAAAAGAGGCACCCTACCCATTTCTCAGTGAGAGATAAATGTTCTGTTGAATAATTTTTAATTTACTAACTTTTTTTTGATGCCATTGCTTCGAGGATGCAATCTGCCAGCAGCGGGGCTCGCAGATAACGATGTTTTAATATTTGTGCTGCTGCAGAGGGCGCCCAGCGATGGCCGCGGCGTGATTTGTAAGGCAACTCCTGTCACCTCACCGAAACGAAAATGGGACCCCAGGCTGCCCAGTACAGCCTTGTCCCTCCCCACAGCCACCGCCGGAGCGAGGCTCCTCTCTCTGGCCTGACCCAAAATGACCCCAGCTCCTCATCCAGAGCAGAGGCCAGCCTCCGCTGTCTGCTGAGAAGTTCATTATCCATGTCCCCCAAGGGGTGTTGTTGTCCGCTGTTCATTTTCTGCCTGGAATTTTAAAAAATAACATATTTTCAGGTCAGTAAAGTTTTGATGGTTCCCTGCATGGCAGCTCCTGAGTTGGTAGTTGCTCTGCATCACCCACAGGGCAGAGCTGTGTCTTAACAGTGATCTTTTCTGCTTGAGTTTCTCAGCGATTGGTTCTTAAACTTTACTGCCAGGATGCTCAGCGTCAGGTACCTCTGACTCTTGGAAATAGTGTCTGAGGCCCCGTGGTCCAGGTTCGGGGGGTGTCCGTCTACCTCTCAAGCCTTCCCACCTGGGCTGCATTTGTGCCATGGACACTTATCTGTGTGGTCAGTGTGCAGCATCACACCCGAGGCTGGGGCTGGGGTGCTGAGTCAGGCAGGGAGGCTGCGTCTTGGCCTCACATCCTGGGGAGGTCTCATTTGGATGGCAGGGATACGAAGGTGAAGGCATCAGAGGGGCCCGGTGCCCCAGCTCTGCAGACATGGTCCCCCAACTTCTGACCAGCAAGAGAGCTTCAGCTTTGCAGAAAATAGGGTGTCCACCTGCAACGGCAGCTGACATGGGTTGGGTGGGATATGCTGGACAGGAGCACGGGCCCTACCAGATGCCCTGTAACTGAGTGAATAACCAACTTGTGTTGACGTCAGGGGCGTTCCGGCACCTGAGCTCCATGCTGATGGGATGGGTCTGGTGAGGCTTCTGTTTTCTGAGCATGTCTGTGGGTGCCTGGACAGCTCTAAGCCTCTTCTGAGGGTTCCCTCCCCATCTTCTCACACCCTCCACGAGACAGCTTCTCTCCAGGCTCCATTTACACCTGGAAACAGGTCCAGAGGTGGGGTGTGACTTGCCCAAGACCACAGAGCACGGAGGGCCTAGGGCAGGATCTGGGCCCAGTGCCCCTGCTTCTCCACCCGCTGGGGCTCTTCAGTGGAGGGACCCGTCCCCGGGGAGGGCTGGGTGCAGAGGGAGCGCGGGGTGAGGGAGGGCGGACCGCTGAGAGCAGTGGGGCCTCCTTACCCACCAGGTCTGGTGTCTTGGTGACTCAGGTCCTCGACACCAGGGGGCAGGATGAGACAGGGAACGGAGGTGGAGGTGGTGGCTCCGTCCGGCCCTGCTCTTAGGAGGGCGGTGGGTGCGGGCAGGCAAGTGGAGCAGAGAAAGTGGCAGGTTTTCTCATGACCTTTAGGCCCCTCTGGCATGCTGGGTGCAGAGTGAGCAGCCCTACTTCTTTGGAAAGTATGCATTCTCCACCTCTTAGGCTCCCAGCACCTTGGCGAACGCCAGGGAGTGAATTGAGAGAATTAAAAATGAATTAAAAAGAAGCGGCAGCTGCTTGCAGCATGGGGCTGTCAGGAGTGGAGCTGGCCTGCCGGGCGGCGCCTGCAAGGACACCCGTGCCCCCACCTGCCCTCTGGCCTGGCGGTCACATGGATCCTCTCGGGTCCCGGCAGGTTCTGTGCCTCGTAGGGGTTTCTTGGTGAAGGAATGCTGATTCTGGAGTTTTGCCTCTAGCCTGGGGCTGGCTCAGCTCCCATCCTTTGCTGGTCTTTTGTTTTCATATACTTTAAAAACATTGAATACAGCTGATTTACAATGTTGTGTTAGTTTCTGGTGTACAGCAAAGTGATTCAGTTATGCATACATATATCTATCTTTTTGGATTCTTTCCTCATATAGGTTATTAGAATATTCAGTTTCCTGTGCTATACAGTAGGTCCTTATTGGTTATCTATCTTATACATAATAGTGTGTATATATGCTAATCCCAAGCTCCTAACTGATCAAATTCTTTTTAGTTTAATTTTAAAATTTATTTTTATTAAATATAGTTAACTTATATTGTTTGTTAGTTTCCAGTATATAGCAAAGTGATTCAGCAATATATATATATAAAACAAAATGTATATATATATAAAATATACTATATACTATTATATATGTAATATTTACATATGTGTATTATATGTATTCTTTTTCAGATTCTCTTCCCTTGTGGGCTATTACAGAACATTGAGTAGTGTTCCGTGTGCTATATAGTAGATCCTTGTTGGTCATCTATTTTAGACACTGCTGCTGCTGCTGCTAAGTCACTTCAGTCATGTCCGACTCTGTGCCACCCCATAGACGGCAGCCCATCAGGCTCCCCCGTCCCTGGGATTCTCCAGGCAAGAACACTGGAGTGGGGATGTGTTTGTTAATCCCAGCCTCCTAATTTATCCCTCTCCTCCATCTTCCCCCTTTGTTAATGATAAACTTGTCTTCTGTGTCTATGGGTCTGTTTTGTAAATAAGTTCACTTGTATCGTTTTTTTTTAGATTCTACTTATAAGTGACATCAGATGGTATTTGTTTTTCTCTGATCCCTTTGCTGGTCTTTTCAAGCACCTTTGCTGCCCAGGGACCTTCCTGTGTGGAGGTGGGGACTCGGGCCTCACCTGAGTTCACCAGCACAGGCCATCCCATCTGGTGGGTGAGCAGGGCTCCTTGCCTCTGGCCTCAGTGCATGGAGTTTTAGGACTTGGATGGAGTTTCATCTGTCCCTCCCTCCCCTGCCCCACTCTCCCCTGGACTTCTGGAAACTCCTGCTTTCTTGTGGGGTCACCCAGGGATCCGATGGTCCACATCCCTAGTTCACAGAGTGGGGTAAACAGAACTCAGGGTGACTCAGAAGCTTCCCAGCCCCAGAGCCCCTGACGGGCTGGCTCCTGATGCGTGTCTGCCAGCTCTCCCTGTGAATGGCTGCACTTGCCCAGGGCTTTGATTGTGGGCCTGTTTGCTGCTCCAGCTACTGTTTATTCCTTTTCTCCACCAGATTTTCCTTTCTCTCCTCTTGCCCCAAATCTTCTTCCTTCCTCAGCTTCTTGGGGGCACTCATCCAGGCTTCCAGCCCAGCCCACTCACACTGTTGTGAGAGGTTTGGGGGACAGAGGATGGGCTAAGGGATTCCCAGAGTGTCAGGGCCATGTGCCTCCAAGCCCCCTGGAGAGGCCAGTCTTGATTGGAAGGACACACAAACACTCTGCCTCCGGGGTTTACGGACATCCTCCCAGGATGTACCCTGCTGCCTTGATCCCATTGTTGCTGTTTTTCAGTCCCTAAGTCATCTCTGACTTTTTGCGCCCCCAGGGATTGCAGCATGCCAGGCTTCCTTGTCTTTTACCATCTCCTGGAGCTTGCTCAAATTCATATCCTTTGAGTCAGTGATGCCATCCAACCATCTCATTCTCTGTCATCCCCTTCTCCTCTTACCCTCAATCTTTTCCAGCATCAGGGTCTTTTTCAATGAGTCAGCTCTTCGCATCAGGTGGCCAAAGTACTGGAGCTTCAGTCCATTGGAAGCATCAGTCCTTCCAATGAATATCCAGAGTTGATTTCCTTTAGGATTGACTGTTTTGATCTCCTTGCAGTCTAAGAGACTCTTAAGAGTCTCCTCCAGACTTGACTCCGAGTCTTCAACTAATCTGGGCCCAGAAACAGATTTGGAACTGAACATGCGGATGTACTGTCAGACCATCCCATGACACTGGCTTCCTCCTAGACCTGAGCCTGTGGGTGCAGTTCTGAGCTGCTGCAGGTCATGGGGACCCAAGAGGGAGACTGTGGCCCTGGTGGTGGCAGGAGCCTGTGTGTCTGTCAGCAAGCTGAACTGAAACAAAGCAGAGACTTGGAGAGCTGCCTCTGGGCCCGCTCTCTCTGGGCATTTTGAGCTCATCTTGACCAGGCAGCCAGTCTGTAGCTCATCTTACCCGCAGAGGCAGAGCCCTCTCCATACAGATCTGAAACGCAGCTCCGGGGATAACTTTCGGTTTCCTTGGCTCCCATGAGCACCCGGGGGGATGGCAGCGCTCAGAGCTCAGTCAGGCTCTCGCTCAGGATGGGCCTGTCCTGAGTTGTCATTGGGGTTCCCCCAAACCTGGCTCTATGTCCTGGTCCCCCCTCGGCTGAAAAGTGACCCCAAGGCAGGGAGAGGCAGGGATGCTCAGCTTCAGGAGCAGACATGGGGATCCACTGAGTCTCAGAAGTGTCTAACTCCTGGTCTCGGCCACTGCTCTTCATTCTCCTTGAGGGAGAATTTTTTTTTTTTAACTTCTTATTTTGTACTGGAGTAGAGTCGGGCTGGAGAAGGCAAGGCACCCCACTCCAGTACTCTTGCCTGGAAAATCCCATGGATGGAGGGGCCTGGTAGGCTGCAGTCCATGGGGTCCCTAAGAGTCAGACACGACTGAGCGACTTCACTTTCGCTTTTCACTTTCATGCATTGGAGAAGGAAATGGCAGCCCACTCCAGTGTTCTTGCCTGGAGAATCCCAGGGACGGGGAGCCTGGTGGGCTGCCATCTATGGGGTCGCACAGAGTCAGACACGACTGAAGCGACTTAGCAGCAGCAGAATCGTGCCTCTCAGGTGGTGCTAGTGGTAAAGAACCCGCCTGCCAGTGCAAGATACGGGTTTGATCCCTGGGTTGGGAAGATCCCCTGAAGAAGAGCATGGCGACTCCTTCCAGTATTCGGGCTGGAAGATCCCATGGACAGAGGAGCCTGGCAAGCACAGCATATAGCTGATTAACAATGTTGTGTTAGTTTCAGGTGAGTAGTAAAGGGATTCAGCCGTGCAGATACATGCATCTGTTGAGGGGGAATTTTTATCCTTGCCTCAGACTCCCCCCACAAACTTGCCCTGAACCCCGGGAAGCAGACCTCTCCTGTGGCCAGGCCTCTGTGGTACCGTGTTCCTGCCTCTGCCCTCAAACTGTGTTTGGGCCCCCGGTGACCCCAGGTGGGCCCTTTCCTGTGGCAAGTGGCCAGGGAGTGGCAGGAGAGCAGGAGGTTGTGAAGGGGTCACCTCATCTCTTTGAAGTCTGGCAGGGTCTCCTCTCTGGCCTCCGTCGTGCTCACTGGACCTGACCTCTGACTGCCGAGCTTGAAGGCCCAGATGAGCCGGCAGCCTTAGGAAGCATGGTGTTGGGCTTCTGGGTGTGGACTACCTCATGGCTTTGGGTGGAAGCCTGTCCACTGCCCTTCTTGCTGGAATCCTCTTGACCTGGCTCAGAAACCCCTCCCTCACCAGGCACTCTGCCCAGACATCGCCCCCAAGGAGGTCCAGGTGATCCAAGCTCAGCTTCTGCTGTTCGGGCTGCTAAGCGCATTTGGGGACAGTGACAAATGACACTGAGGGAAGGACTGGCCAGAAAACTGTCAGTGCTGAGGTCATTGTTTGGGGCCTCAGTGAGACAGGCTTAGGTTCGAAATCAATTTTGAGATATGGATTATCCATGCGTTCAGCCCGTACTTACTGTCTTTTATGTGCATGACGTTGATGTGGACAATACCGGGGATAGCACTGGCTCCAGTGCCTGCCCTTGCGAAGGCTGGGGCCTAGGGAGATGGAAAATGAGTAACATCTACGTGACTAAGCAGGCTACACAGCATTGTGAGATCATGCCGAGGGCAATGGGAGACTAAACAGGATGGATGGGGGACAGGAGCACTGGGGAGGCCCTGCGATGTTAATGACATTGTAATGGAAGCCAGCATCCTGAGAATGAGCTCAGAGACCACTGCAGGGTGTGAGAAGCAGCAAAGACTGGCTGGGCATGGCACTCCTATGGGTTCTGGAGCTGCTTGTCCTCAGAGTGGTTCTGATCCTTGGTGGTAGCCATGCTGCTGGGGGATAAGGGAGAAACAAGGGCAGCCAAGTCCCACCCCTGCTCATCTTCAGGGTACATGACCCCATTCCTGGCTGTGACAAAGAACCGGTGGAGACACCCAGGCACCACCTCAAGACCAACTGCGGCAGTGCACTTGATGCTCACCTGGGCTGGGCCTCGGTGCCCAGACACAGGGCCAACCATTATTCTGGATGTTTCTGTGAGGGTGTTTCTGGATGAGATCAACATTGAATCAGTGGTCTCTGAGTGAAGCAGATTGCCCTCCAGTCTGCTAGAGTGGTGGGCCCTGTCCAATCCGGCGATGCTCTGAGTAGACCCAGAGGCTGCTGTCCCTCCAGCAGGAGGGAGTCCTGCAGCAGATACGCTTCAGACCTGAACTTCAGCAGCAACTCTTCCTGCGTCTCTAGCCTGCAGGTGTTAGGCTTGCAGTGTCTGTGACTATGTGAGCCAACTCCTTGGATTAAATCTCTCTCCATGTTATACATGTCTTTTTGGTTCTGTGTCTCTGAAATCCTGATTCATGCATGAAGGCAGGACCCGGTTGGGTGTTCTGACACAGAAGAGTAGAAATGGTGACTGTCCAAGGAGCAGCACCTAGTGGGGGCTGAAGAGCATCCTGGGGATTTGGATGAGGTCCGTTTGGTGATTCCAAGAATGTGACTGAGAGTGAGTGTGTGATGTCATGGTCTCTTGGAGTGAAAAGTTTCTGTCCTTAGGCCAAGTTGCTGATGACCGTGCTATCAAAGCCTCACCATCCCCAGGAAAACCTCCCATTAAAGCACAGCGCATAATGACGCCCCCTCCTCCTGCAAGGGAAGCCTCCGGCCCCTCCAAGGCTGACCTGCTCTCGGCCCCTGCCTGGGCAGCCTGCCATCTCACTGCAGTCTCCTCCCTTTGGTGAGTCGCTCTGTTATGGTCCTGACCTCCTTGACTCATGGATTCCTCCAGAAAGGGAGCATCTTACTGTTGTGTCTATGAAGCATCCCTTGGTCCTTCTGTTCATGCTGGGTCCTCTGTGCCTCTTTCCTTCCTTCCCAGCCCCATGGTGGAACGCGCACACCCCCATCCCTGAGGGTTCTGATCTCTCATCTCTCACCCAAGACAGAGGGCTGGGTCATCTGCTGCCAGGTCACTGCCTGCATTCCTGTGAATCTGGAACCTACTTGGGTGGCTGGGGTTGCCCAGCGAGAGGAGGACCATGAGACCTGTGGCGTGGTCATGTAGCATCAGCTGTGATCTTGGCATCCAGATGCAGTGGCTTTGGGGTCCCATCTAGCCACCCCAGAGTCCTGGCTGTGGTCCCACTTGGGGGCTTGGCTCCCTCCTCCAGGCTTGGGGGTTAGTGGCCTTTCTCCCCGTCTCTCCCAGACCTCACTGCCCCAGCCACCCTCTTGTTTACAAAACCCTCAATTACCATAGGAAACTTTCTTTTCCTAAAATGTGAGGCATCTTCTGTCTTCTTGTCTGGACCCAAGCGGGCCTGCACCATGTGTTCTCAGCAGGGCCCAGGAGAGGGGTCTGCACTGTGTCCAGTTCCCCCACCCCCGCTACCACGCACCACCTCTTGTACAACCTGGGGGCTCTGGGTGCATCTCTGGGTTACCAGAAAGCCCGCTGGTGAGATTTCCCCATTAAGCAGAGAGGAGGTTCTCCCCAGGTGAAACCCTGACACTCCAGGGCTCAGGGGACATGCAGGGGTGTTGGGTGGGGTGCTCGCCCTCCACCGACTTTCTCTTCGAGGGAGAGGTGTCCATCCAGGGAGGCTCTTGGGCTCTTATCCAGAGCCCTGTCCCCTCTGTCTGCAGTGGGTGAAACTTCTGCTGGGGGCAACCTGGGGTCCACCTCTGCCCACTGGAGGCAGACAGAACTGGAGGTGTCCTGAGCTGATGGGCGGCTCCTCCTCCCTGGCCTCTGCCAGGCCAGGAGAGGCAGAGAGCCATGCCTTCCTGTTAGGGTGCTCCCACTCTGCTACCCTTGCGTGGCCTTGCAACCCAGTTCACCCCCAACCACTCCCAACAATACTGAGATTTGAATTCACCACCTGCTGACCCACTTATCTGATTTCCTTTTGATTCTGACAACAACAAAATGTCCTCGTCATCAGCTTCTACAAGGATTGAGTCATTAGCCACTGCAATCGCTGACCTTCAACAGCTTCTGAAAGGAGTCCAGGGCAGAGATCAGGAAGGAGGCCTTCTGTGCTCTGGGAGAATGGGCAGAACAAGCCTTCAGATAGATGTTTTCAGGAGAAAATTTTATGAACCCAATTTCTTGCATCCTGTAATACCCAGAAAAGGCTTCCCAGGTGGCGCTAGTGGTAAAGAATCCGCCTGTTAATGGAGAAGATGCAGAGATACAGGTTCGATCCCTGGGTCAGGAAGAGCCTCTGGAGCAGGAAATGGCAACCCATTCCAGTATTCTTGCCTGGGAAATCCCACGGGCAGAAGAGCCTAGGAGACTACAGTCCAGGGGGCTGCAAAGAGTTGGACACAACTGAGCGACTAGCACACACTTACCTAGAAAAGCACTAAGATCATTAACTGATATGTCTGCTCCTCGTTTCGAGCAGCAATTTTCTGCCAAGATGTATGCTTGATGGTACGTACCCTCTTCTCCAGAATCATGTACATGCTAACCTCCCTCCAGCCTCTCTGAAGCGGTCCCTCAGAGCTCAGTAAGTCCCCAAGTAAACCTGAAGGTCATGGCTCCCATTATTTTTTGGGGTGACAGTTCAGAACTTGGGTGGAAAGGGGGATGTTTTTGTGTCCCTCCAAAGACCTGCAAGGAGATCCAACCAGTCCATCCTAAAGGAGATCAGTCCTGGGTGTTCTTTGGAAGGAATGATGCTAAAGCTGAAACTCCAGTACTTTGGCCACCTCATGAGAAGAGTTGACTCATTGGAAAAGACCCTGATGCTGGGAGGGATTGGGGGCAGGAGGAGAAGGGCCAACAGAGGATGAGATGGCTGGATGGCATCACTGACTCAATGGACATGAGTGGGTGAACTCCGGGAGTGAGTGATGGACAGGGAGGCCTGGCGTGCTGTAATTCATGGGGTCGCAAAGAGTCAGACACGACTGCGCAACTGAACTGAACCAAAAGACCTGGGCAACAGGTGATTGTACAAATAGCATCTCAAAGCCTCTAGCACTCTGTTCTCCACCTGAATGTCTCCTTTCTGCTCTGCACCCAGAAAGCTCGAGTTGGGATCCAGGCTTTGCCCCTTATCAGCTGTGTGGCCTGGTGACACTTCTGAAGCCCTGGTCCTCACAGTAAAATACATATAAAATTAGTTCTTGTTGAAAATTTCAGAATCAGATGGGACGGTTGAAAGATGAGCAAGTTTTCTGAAAGCTGCCCAGAACCATATGCAAACAGTGTGACACATTCTTCCCCATCCCAGGAGCCTGAGACCCCAGCCACCAGCCACCAGCCACCCAGGGACCATGTGAAGAAGGAACAGGGGTCCTGATTGTGGCCCCAAACCTTCCTTTGACTTCCTCTAGCCCTTCCATGTTTTTGCTATGCTCGTAAATTAAAAACTCTTAAGTATGAAATTTTTTTTTCCAAGGATTCTACAATTGAATGATAAGTGATAAGAAAGCATTGTGCGAAGATGCATTGGCAGCATTTCCCATTCTTTCTTAGTGGTTTACACAAGGAGTTGCCTTGGAGTTGATGAAATGTGTAATTTATTTCAGGCAGATTCACACAGATCTGAGTTAAAAGCTTAGCTCTGCAACTAAGCAGCCGTGTGAACTTGACCCCATTACTTAACCCCAGTTGCCTGGTCTGAGAGTGAAGGTAACACAGGTTGCCTTTTGGGTTGCAGGTGATAAGGGAAATCACCCAAATTGGCCCCAAAGTAAGAAGTGATGGGTATGTGCATTCTAAGTTGCACAGTTGTGTCTGACTCTTTGTGACCCTGTGGACTATAACATGCCAAGCTCCTCTGTCCAAGAACACTGGAGTGGGTTGCCATTTCTTCCTCCAGGGGATCTTCCCAATCCAGGGATCGAACCCGCATCTCTTATGTCCTTGACAAGCAGATTCTTTACCACTAGTGCTGCCTGGGAAGTAGAACCCAGGCTTGGCCTCTGTCTCTGGTTCTCCTCACCTCATGTTGGATGTGGGGGCTGGACACCAGCTCAGGGCAGGTCCTCCCAGTTTCCAGGCACCTGGAAAGGTGCCAGCGCCCCTGCTGACTGGGTGCTGGGTCCCATCCCTTGTGTGAGCCAGGGCGTGGGTGGAGGTTATTGGTCAGGCCTGAATTACATGCCCCTCCAGACCTGGGATGCCCCAGGGTGCCCCAGATGGGTGGGGAGAGGGGTCTCCCCAGGGCAAGGGACCATGTGCTGATGCCCAAACACCAGGCCCCCTGCACCTGCTTCTGTGTGAACAAGGCACTCTCCACGCCTGCACAGGGACTGGCACACGTTGGGGCTTCTGTAGACTCAGTTCTCCTTTCCCTCCTTCCCTCCCATTCAGTCATCTGCTCTTTGGGGCTGACCGGGCGGTGTCGGGGGTGCAGAGGAGAACAGGGAGTGGCAGCACGCTGAAGGAGGCCCCCAGCAAGGCCGACGGAACTCCAAAGGAGGCCTTATTTGTGTGGGACTCCCCTTGAAGGGCATGCAGGGAACCATCCGCTCACATCATGTCTCTGCCTGGGAGGGGCATCAGCACTTCACCTCCTTTTTCCGAATAAACACAGGTGTGTCTGCCCATAGGGTGGGGGAGGGCAGATGGAAGACTGACTCCAGGGGCACCTCACTGACTTCCATGTAGCAGATTTCCTACGAAACTCTGGAACTAATTCCAAGTGGATTTCTCATGCAAAATCCCTGCTGCAAACAGCCCAGCCTGCTGGAGTGATGTCAGAGGGTGACCTACCCCCCCACTCCTCCACTCTGTGCCCCAAAGGACTATTATTAGAGATAGGGGCTTCCTTCCAGGATCGCCACCCCTGGGACTTGCCAGAGAGGAGCCAAAGGGCTGTTGGGAGTGGCTGGCATAGAAGATAGGGAGTCTATGGGCTCCTCAACCTCCCAGCAAGACACCCTGATCCCTCTCTCCTGACCCTGGACCCCCGCCAGGCGATTCACCAGCTTCAAAGGGCTCACCCTCTCCTGTGCTATTTGTGGCTTCGCTGCTCAGATGTGTCTCCTACTCAGTTCGGAGGAAGGCTTTGTGAGCCAGGAAGGCCAGCGTGGAGGACAGCTCCTCCTGCCATTGAGTCCCAGCCCATGGACGTCAGCTGCTTTTTCAGGGACAATTGTGTTCCTTTCCCAATAGGGCATAAAATCACCTGCATTGTGATACCTCTTCTTCCAGACTGAGGCAGCAGATGGAGGGGGATGCTCTGGGAGCAGGTATGGATGGGGAGCAGGGGTGGGGCTCATCTTGAGACCCCCACATTCTCTTTGGCCACTTTACCTTGTGATCAAGGTGAGTGATAGCAAGTGGCCAGCTGGACACCAGGAAGCAGAGGAGAGCTGACCTTCAGGGACTATGTCTGCTTAAGTTCCAGGGATGTTTTGACAAGAGACAGAAGGACTGGAGGAATATCCAAACACAAGCCACCCTCCACATATGGAGATGGGCTGCTTCCAGCACTCCGATCCCAGGAAGAGGCGATAAAGACTCCCGACTGTCCAGGCTCAGGGACACTTCTGGCCAGCTAGGAATGGCATCCTTGTCCCTTCATGTTCCAGAAATTGCTCTGGGTTCTTCTCAGCCTGCAGCCCAGGCCTGTCGAGGTTTCTGGGCCCTCATCTCTGAATGCAGATGGGCTCTGTGAACTCTGCAGTCCTGAGGGTGACGTGGACCTGGGCGCCATGCCCACCTGGCCCCATCCCCAAATGTTTGTTCCCTGGCGCTTCCTCCTGCTTGTTTCTGTACGTTTGGGAGTGACGACGGGCAGTGATGCTCCAAGGGCCTTGTGGCCACCAGCCCCAACTTCTCCTAAGGGAGAGATGCAACCAAATGATGACAGAGGACTTCCTGGCGGTCCAGTGGTTGAGACTCCACACTTCCAAGGCTAAGGGCATGGGTTTGATCCCTGGTTGGGGAACAAAGGTCTCAGGTGTCACACAAGATGGCCAAAAAATAAAGTCTTAATTGAAAAAAAAAAAAAAAAAAAAAAAGAACGGCTTCTTAAAACCGCCTCGATCAGCCTCTCACAATATAAAGGTCAAGACCTGTGGGGGAGGTGCTGGGCTGGAATAGGTGGTTCCCAAGGGAACTTTCTAAGGTGGAGCATGTCCCCCTGCAGTTCCTCTTTGGGGCAGTGATTACATGTGCGCATACAGCTGCCAAAACTTGTGGAAATGAGCACTTCAGCGTTGTGCATTTTGTGGGATATGTAAATCATACATCCATTAAAACATTTCCCAAGTACCAGCTAGTAGTTCTTTGTGCGTTTTTTCATGTGTAAAATGGGGACTGTTGTGAAAGCTAAATGAGGTATCCATGCAAGGCTCTTGGTAGAGGGCCCAGGATATGGTAATTGGCAATAAAGGCTAGCCGTCAGCATTGTCACCACTTTTTGTTATTCCTGGTGATTAGTCTAGATCCTTCCACTGAAGTGAAATGCACTCTGTCTTCATTGGAATTGGGGAATGTTCATTGGTTCAGATTCATCTTCCCTGAGGCTTCATGCCTCTGCCGCCCCTACTCATGCAGCCCACGCTGGATTGATGCAGAGACTCTGTGATTGCCTGTGTGCACAGGGTTTACCTGTCTGCCATCCACCTGCCTCCGGTGGTGCGCTTCATGAGTGCAGGCAGCAAGTCTGTCTGTCTTTTCACCGAGTGCTCCACACTGCACAGCCTTGGACATGAGGAACTCCTCAGAAAACTTTGGGAGTGATTTAAACATGATGATGATTATAATGACAACCATAGTAAAAGAAAGTTAAAGTGAAAGTTGCTCAGTTCTGTCCGACTCTTTGCGATCCCAAAGTCCTATACGGTCCATGGAATTTTCCAGGCCAGAATACTGGAGTGGGTTGCCTTTCCCTTCTCCAGGGATCTTTCCAACTCAGGAATTGAACTGGGTCTCCTGCATTGCAGACAGATTCCTTACCAGCTGAGCCACAAGGGAAGCACAATGTTTTCATAGTAAAATAAAGCATGTGTATGAAAAACCATAGAGAAATGTTTAGTTTGCTGGATTATTATAAGGCAGACACCCATGAGACCACCATCCACATCAAGAAATGGAATGTGGTTTTGTTTATTCAGTAAGTTAAACCCAATGTATCTTTGAGTCTCTTTTCCTGGCAAATTCCACATTCATCTCTTCTTGCCCCTACACTTGGGCCTGGGCTCCTGGACAGTGGAGGTGCCTGCACTCTGGGTTTGCTGACTGCATCCTCATGGTGCTGTGTATCATGTTCCTCTGTCCTGGGACTTCCTGGCAGGGGGCAGCTGAAACCAGAGGCTCAGTCAGACTATAGTCAGGCTCTGGTCCCATCACTTCTTGGCAAATAGGTGGGGAAAAAATGGAAAGAAAGACAGGCTTTATTTTCTTGGGCTCCAAAATCACTGTAGATGGTGACTTCAGCCATGACATTAGAAGACACTTGCTCCCTGGTAGAAAAGCTATGACAAACCTAGACAGCGTATTAAAAAGCAGGGCATCACTTCACTGGCAAAGATCCATCTAGTCAAAGCTATGATTTTTGTTCAGTAGTGTGTTTTCCATGTGTGGATGTGAGAGTTGGACCATAAAGAAAGCTGAGCACTGAAGAACTGATGTTTTCAAATTGTGGTGCTGGAAAAGACTCTTGAGAGACCCTTGGAATACAAGGAGATCAAATCAGTCAATCCTAAAGGGAATCAACCCTAAATATTCATTGGAAGGATTGATGCTGGAGCTGAAGCTTCAATCCTTTGGCCACCTGATGCAAAGAGCTGACTCATTGGAAAGGACTCTGATGCTTGGAAAGATTGAGGGCTGGAGAAGGGGACAGCAGAGGATGAGATGGTTGAATGGCATCATCGACTCAGTGGGCATGAATGTGAGCAAACTGTGAGACAGTGAAAGACAGGGAAGCCTAGTGTGCTGCAGTCCATGGGTTGCAAACAGTCGGACACGACTGAGCAACTGAACCACAACAATCAAACTCTGGTTGGTTCCCTTGGTGAGGCAGTCCGTAGTGTCTTGTTTCACTGATTTTTGGTCTCAGCTGCTGTTGTGGGGTGTACTGTGTCTCTCCTGAGACACAAGTTCAAGTTCCAGCCCTGGTACCTGTAACCATGACCTTATTTGGAAAAAAGGCCTTTTACAGATTTCATCAGGTTAAGACGAGGTCATCCTGGATCAGGATGGGTTCTTATCTGATGAATGGTCTTCTTACAAGGAGAGGACACTTGGACACAGATGCACACACAGGGAAGAAATCCACTTGGCCATGGAGGCAGAGGCCAGGACGATGCCAAGGAAAGCTACAGATGACCGACAACCACTGGGAGCTGGGAGGGGCCTCCAGCAGGTAGCAGCCCTGCCCATGCCTGGATTTGGGCTTCTGTGCCCTGGAGCCGCTGCTGTTCTGAGAGGCAGAATCAAGCTTGTCAGCCAGAGGCTTGAATCTGGTCCTGTCCCTGCCACTGAGGACAAGCTGGGGAGCTGGGACAAGCCAGCCAACCTCCCCTTGGCTCGGTGTTTTCACTAGCAACTTCAGGGCCATGTTCACGCAGCCTCCTGCGGCTGTGCAAGGAGAAAATGAGGACGCCCTTGAGGCCTTGAGAGTGTGTCTGGCAGGCAGTGTGTTCACCAACATAGGGAAGTGGGGCCCCCACGGGGAAGACAGCCTGCCCGGGCCACACGGCTCCAAGCCTGGATTCAGACCCTGGCTCTGGGCACTGGCTTCACTCCCTGGACCGCTGATTTTGCTGCATCTTCTCAAGATCACACACCTGGGGAGGGCTCAGAACCCCAGAGTCATGCCAGATGGGCCACCAGGGACTCAGTCTTCCAGGGACAGGCCAGGAATCCCTGGATGTCACATAGTATGGGAAGCTGGCAGGGCTTGGCTGGAGGAATGAGAAACAGACCCAGGCCCAGACCTGTTGGAGAGGGTGTGCCAGGTCTCGTTCACATCCTAGGGGAGGGATGGCCCCGCTGGGCACCCAACATTTTATTGAGAGTGAAAGGAATAAGCCTTGTCCATGACTGGGCACAAAGTGAGTCTGGAAATGCCAGCTGCCTAGCCCCTGGGGCCCTGGGGGAAGCGAGTTTGGGAGTAGCCTGCTGACCAGGCAGAGGGGGAGCCCTGTCCTTGCTGTCCTGTGGTCCTACAAGCCGGGTCACGTGGGGACAGGCCTGCTCATCGCACTGTGTGTTTCCCTGCTGATGGACGGGCGGATTATGTAAGACACTTGCAGAGTTGGAGGGATTAAGAAAGTCTGAAGTCATTACAGATGCTCTGACAGCTGCCAGCTGAGCCAACGCACGGGTTTCTGATTATGTTCTTTTAGAAGTTCACTGTCCTGAGGGATTTGCTGGAGGCACTTGACCTCGGAGCAGCTGTGAGGAGCTGGATGGGACTCTCTTGCCCCGCCCCAGGGCTCCATCCCTTTCTTCCGTGGGCCCTGCATCTCCATCCTGTGGGAAGGGTGCTCTTGTACCTGTACCCACCTTGCCTGTACCCATTCCTGGGGGCAGGCAGCACCCACACATTCTCCAGACCACTGGTTTCTTAGGCAGTGCCTCTGTGCCTGGCACTGCCTGTCACTGTGGACGAGGGGATGACGGGTAACATCCCCTAGCTGTCAATGGCCTGGAAGAGCAGCGATGGGAGGAGGAAAGGTACAGCCTGAGGCAGGAAGGGTCCGGCCTTCAGAGAGGCCTCTCCTGATCGGCAGCCCCCCGTTCTGACTGTTGGTGGTCTTTGGAGCAAGTCCTCCCTCCACTAATGGTAGCTGTCTGTGCCTTGACGCAGAGGTTCTGCCAGACCTCAAAGTCTGTAGCTCCAACCAGGCTCAGGCCTGCATCCATCCCCTAGCCCTGCCCTGATCAAGCCCTCATCTTGGCCAATGGTCCTCTGTCCTCCCAGCTCCCCAGGCCACGGCTGGGAGAGTCACCTGCAGCTCCTCTGCCCTCCTGGCCCCTCAGGGAATCGTCCTCCCAATCAGTGTCTATCCCCTGAATGGCCCCTGGATCTGCCTCCTCCCGGCAGCCGCCCGTGGATTCCTGGAATCACAGTGAGTTGTGGATGGACACGCCTGTCTCCAACCAGGTGACAGTCTCCCTGCCCTGCTAGGACCACCCAGACCAGTTTGTAACCAGGTGCTGTGTATGCCGAAGACACTTCATTCCCGTGGATTCCAGCTCATTGCTCCAGGAAGCCCTCCTGCCCTCAGGAGACAGGGCCGTTCCATGTGCTCTCAGTTCCTTGCCCAGCTCTTTTCCTCCATCTAGACCCTGGGCTTCCTGAGGGTGGGGACCAAGTCTGTTCCTTGTGCCCTTGGGATTCAGAAGGTGGGATGCATGAGTCAGATGTCCAGGGTTCTCTCTCTGAGGCCGCTGCTGGGGTTGGAAAGGGGGTGAGAGGCAATCTCATCCTCCTTCTGGCCGCCAGGGTCATTGTCCCAGCCCTGGAGTCCCAGCCCCGTGTGGGGCTTTGTTGCCCACCCAGTGCTGAGCTGGCACCTTCAGGATTCATTATTCCTGCCTGGGCTGTGGGCAGTGCTTGCTTCACCTTTCCTTGAGGCCAGGGTCAGCCGGCAGAAGGTTTGTCTGCTCTATGAGGCTCTGTGATCTGCATTTCTGAAGGCAGCGTGAGTGCCTGTGTTGCCCTTGGCAGCCCGAGGTGCAGGGCTATGGAAGCACAGCCGCTCACGTTCACTGCCATGCTGCCCAGGACACAATGCTGTCCCAACTTTAGAGAGAACTCTGGCACCTGCTCGAGGTCAGAGGGCCAGGAAGCAGTGGGAGGCAGATCTGAAGCTGGGTGTCTGGAGAGCCCAGGGGGCCAGCACTGACCACGTGTTTGGAGGGAAGTTGGAAATGAGATGCTCATGGAACTGGCTTCCCGTCGCTGCTGTAACAGGTGACCATGTACACAGTGGCTTAAAGCCATACCAGTTTGTTCTTTTACCCACTGGAGGCCAGAACTCTGAAATGGGTCTTTAGGGATAGTTCCTTCTAGAGACTCCAGGGAGAACCCATTTTTAAAATTTTTCCAGCTTTTCCTTGGCTTGTGGTCCCTCCTCCACCTGCAAGTCTGCAGTCCAGCATCTTTCCCCTGACTGTGACCCCCACTGCCTCCCTCTTATAGGGACTTTATGATGGCATCAGGCCACCCAGGTGTTGACTGAAAAAAATGCACAACCTAAAAGGTGAGAATTATGCTTTATTTAAAGGACTTTCTGAGGACTCAAGCCCAGGAGACAGCCTCTCAGTTTGGGGGACTGCTTAGAAGAGATAAGGAAGGAGCCAGGATATAAAGGAATTTTTAAAGCATAAACCAAGTAGAACATGAAAAGATTTCTGTTAATTAAAGAAAACTAGACATGATTTTCCCAGTAGTCATGCACAGATGTGAGAGTTGGACCATAAAGAAGACAGTGCTGAAGAATTGAGGCTTTCAAATTGTGCTGGAGAAGACTCTCGAGAGTCTCTTGGACAGCAAGGAGACCAAACCACTTGATTCTAAAGGAAATAAATCCTGAGTGTTCATTGGAAGAACTGATACTGAAGCTGAAGCTCCAATTCTTTGGCCACTTGATGTGAAGAGCTGACTCATTGGAAAATACCCAAATGCTGGGAAAGATGGAGGGCAGGAGGAGAAGGGGATGACAGGATGAGATGGTTGGATGGCATCACTGTCCCAGTGGACATTAGTTTGAGCAAGCTTCAGGAGAGAGTCAAGGACAGGGAAGCCTGGCGTGTTGCAGTCAAAGGGTGGCAAAGTGTGGGACACAACTTAGTAACTGAACAATAAAGACACCTCAAGTGAATGGATTTAGCACTTTTCTATGTATGGGAAGATGCAAGTGTGTGGGCTCACTGAAATCATTAGTTCGATGTGCATCTTAACTATCTAGGGCCAGTGTCTTGTTTTCTCATCCTGAGTCCCCTCAGGGTTCCCAGCTGGGGGCGGCTGCCATGGCTGCTAGCCTTGATGGCTGCAACATCCTTTGCGACCCCATGTGCTGTACAGTCCATGGAATTCTCCAGGCCAGAATATTGGAGTGGATGTGAAGGGAAGTGAAGGCATTGCCTTCTCCAGGGAATCTTCCCAACCCAGGGATTGAACCCAGGTCTCCTGCATTGCATGTGGATCCTTTACCATTTGAGCCACCAGGGAGCCCAAGAATACTGGAGTGAGTAGCCTATCCCTTCTCCAGTGGATCTTCTAGACCCAGGAATTGAATCAGGACCTCCTGCACTACAGGTGGATTCTTAACCAACTGAGCTATCAGGAAGCCCTTCCACTTTCTTTTCTTTTCAGGGCAGGTGACTTGCTTTGTCCACACAGGTCATCCAGGATAACTCCCATCTAAGATCCTTAAGTTAGCCACTTTTGCAAAGTCCCTTTTGCCAGGTAAGGTGACACAGCCATAGGTTACAAGGACTAGGATGGGGACATCTTTGGCGGCCATCCTTTAGCCAACCACAGCCCCTGTGGGCTCTGCCTAAGGAGTGGCGAGTGTCCTTGGCAATCAGAGTAGGGAGAGTGGAGGAGGGGTCCTCTGTTCTGAGCCTCCTTGACAAACGAGGGGCTTGCTTGGACTGAAAGGTCGAGCTCCCCGCGGTCTGGGCTGGGCTTTGGCGGTAGGGAGCCTTGTTCAACACTGTTTGCGAAGGGAGATTAAAATTGCATTGGGCTCTGGCAGCTCCCGCTTTGGCACCGGACAGTGACAGAAGGGGCTGCTTTACGGAGGGTTCATTAAAAATGAAAGCATGATGCTGATTTCCAGCAAACCCAAATTACTTAGGCTAGTGTAAGTGGATGAATATTTCATGCCGCAGTTTATCAAGCTCCTACCAAGAGCATCTCTCTGAATGCCTCCCCAAGTAGAGAGACTAAGGGGAACCCCCGTTTCTGCCCCTGCCATGAATTCCTGGGGTCATCCTGGGGCCAGCCTCGAGTCACTGGGCTCTGGGGGCCGCCCTCCAATGCAGCTGCCAGCACAGGGGTAATTACAGGAACCGGAGGAAGATAAAAATGCCGAGAGAGAAACAAGAGAGCAATTGCCTGGTGATGCTGTTCTTCTTGGGGAGGGAAATTAGAACGTGAACAATTTGGAACCTCCGCTTCTGACCTGCTGTACCTCTCCCCTGCCACCTCACACATGTGCAGAGACCCGTGGGTGCTAGTTGGGGTAGGGGAGCCCACCTGAGCCCCGCTTGTAATGCGTCTGGATCTATTGGCTGTAGGGGTGCCTGGACATGGGACGCCTGTGACTGGCTCTCCATGCCCCTCTTGGCTGGCCTTTCTCCCCTCACACTGCAGCTATTAGAGTACCCTCTGCCCTAAGAACAGCTTCTCTTGTGGCTCAATTGGTAAAGAATCTGCCTGCAATGCAGGAGAACAGATTCAATCCTTGGTGGAGTGGGGAAGATCCCCTGTAGAAGGAAATGGCAGCCCACTCCAGTATTCTTGCCTGGAAAATCCCATGGACAGAGGAGCCTGGTGAGCTATAGTCTATGGAATCACAAGGAGGTGGACACGACTTAGCGACTAAACCACCACCACCACCACCCACCCTAAGAAAATGTACTAAGGTCTGGTCTCTGCTTCCCCAGCCAGTGGAGTGAGAAACATACACCAGGCAGTCTGGGGCCCCCTTGGAGCGTAAGTTGCACCCTTATCCTCCATTCTTAGTGCCATCTTGTCACATGAAGGCCCCTCTTCATGAACTCGTGGGTAGGACAAGGCATTAACCTGAGAGAGTGGGTTATGTGGTGGATCACATCCCCCAGATTTGTGTGCTGAAGTCCTAGCCCCCAGAATCTCACATGGTGGACCCATTTGGGGATGGGGAGGTTAAAGTTAAATGAGGTCATTAGGAGATTTCCCTGGTGGTCCAGTGGTTAAGAATCCGCCTATCAATGCAGGGGACCTGAGTTCCATCCCTGGTCTGGGAAGACCCCACATGTCAAGGGACAGTTAAGCCCGTGTGTTCTAGAGCCCATGCTCTGCAACAAGAGAAGCCACCACAATGAGATGCTACACACCGTAACTAAAGCGAAGCCCCTGATTGCCACAAATAGAGAAAGCCCACGAGCAGCAATGGAGACCCAGAGCAGCGAAAAATAATAATAAAAAAAATGAAAAAAATGAAGGCATTAGAATGGGCCCCAATCCAACAAGGCTAGTGTCCTTCTCAGGGAGTTTGGGTGTGGGCTCATACATTCAGGGAGCACCCCAGTGAACATGGAGATGGCCCCTACAAGCCAAGGAGGAAGTCTGGCCTGGACCTTGACCTCTGCCCCAGAGAGAACCAGCCCTGCTGACACCTTGAGTTTGGACTTCATCCTCCATAACTGTGAGGACTTCTCTTATTTAAGTTGCCCAGCCGGTGGTTGGCTATGGCAGCCTCAGGACATGGAAGCAGCCACACCTTGTTCCTCTGAGAGGAAGGTGGGTGCAGGGGAAGTTGTGACTGATGGCAGTGCTGGGGACGGGAGAGGCAGCTCGTCCCTGACCGGCATCTGTGGGTGTCCAGGTCAGTTGCCTTTCACAGCACTGGGCACTCTCATTGTGCCCAGGCATCCAGAATGCATGCTCAGCTCAGCCAGCTCTCAGATCCTTGGTGATGCGGGCACTGCCGTCTTCCCACCTGCCTAACACAGAGAGGGCAAGAACTAGCCCAGGGTCACACAGATGGTGAACGGTGGATCTGGGATTTGAAGGCAGGCCATCCAACTCTGGGGGCTGTGCTCTCACAGGGAAGAATGAAGAATGTCCCTGGGAACATCTGTTGCCCAGGGAGGCAGAGGTGACTGGTTAGCTCAGTGGTGCAGACAGTCCCTGGCTCACCTGGGCAGTTGTCCAGGCAGCATGGACAACACTGTGAGTGGAAACCATTATTCCTGCCCCAAGGGTGAGGCCACCCTGGGGTCCCCACTCACACAGGCTCTAATTCCCTCCCTGCTGGAAAGAAGTGGTCCTTCTAGCCATTTGTATTGTCCGTGTGGACAGCTCCCAGCTTCTGAAGGAGCCCACCCAGGAGCACGTGACCTTCCTTGGCACCCCCTGCCCCGACTGCCTCCCCAGTCTGGAAATGAACCCCTCCAGATCTGTCAGATTCTCGGGGGTGGGGGGCAGTTCTCCATGACAGTTTCACATTCTGCACAGATGGGGCATCTGAGCAGAGGGTATTGGCATGTTGACAGAACAGCCCACACACCTCTATTCAGATACACTTGTTTACACTCTGGACAGTGAACCAGAGGTCCCTCTCCTGACCCCACCAGAGCCTGGGGAGGGTCTGTTCACATTCCAGAGTAGAGACAAGGTCTCTTGGGAGGGACGGAGGGGCAGGGCTCCCAGTCGCCCTGTGAAAGCGGAGTCTCATAATTTAGGGTTCCTCCCCATGTTGTAACCCATGTAGCCATGAGCTCTGTCAGCTGCATTGCCCGTGGGATTGTGAAAGAGCTACTCTGAGTACTGGCTTTGCTGTGAGCAATAAGCATCCTGTTTGTGTCAGAATACACGGCCGCTGGGCCAGTTACCTAGCAAGTAGGGTAACATGTCTGACCTAGCAGGGCTGGTGAAGAGAATGAAATGCAGTCAATGACTTGATGAAAGAGAAATATGAGGGATGGTGGGCTGGCTGGTGTGCTTGGGGAAATTCCATGGGAATTGGTGTCGGAGCAAACAGTGTGGTTAACTGGGTGATTCGTGGTGCTTTCCTTTATTGCCTGTACTCGAGGAAGCTTGGGGAGGTGGTTCCGATGTCAGCTCAGTTTTCAAAGCCTGTGGAGTGCTGTTCACATCTGTCCCTTGTGTATACAACCCAGAGGTTCAGTTCTTGAAGTCCTCAGTATATTGTCCAGGATCAGATTCATGCCACGTGCAGCCTGGGAGGCGAGACCAGGAGTCTATAATACATCTTGATCGCGTTATTTTCCACAGCTTTCCCCTCTCTGTAGTCTTTTTCATAATCTCTGGACTTGTTTCAGTCTTTTGGTCAGAAATCTAGGGATCTAGTGACCTTGCTCTGATGCACAATTCTGTCACTACACCACAGCTAAGTCACTCTGTCGTGTCCGACTCTTTGAGACCTTTTGGACGGAAGTCCACCAGGCTCCTCTGTCTATGGGATTCTTCAGGTAAGAATACTGCAGTGGGTTGCCATGTCCTCCTCCAGGGGATCTTCCCGACCCAGGGACTGAACCTGTGTCTCTTACATCTTCTCCATTCACAAGTGGGTTCTTTACCACTGGCACCACCTGACTACACCATTATCTGGTGTCAAGTGGTGGAGATAGAAAGAGGAAAAAGCAATGGGGTTTTCCTCATTTTGGACTCCCAGATCCAAACTGGAGAGGAAGGTTCCCCTCCATTGGGGTTCCTGTGGTGATACTGCCAACACTGCTATGGGATTATTTGGGGGCTGAGGCATGAGAAAATAAAGGAGAGAAAGGACGTGGGCTTTCTACATTTTCTTATAGCGTTTAGGAGGTTCTGTTCCCGCTCCTTGAGCCAGAATGAGAGGGCTGCCCCTTGGAGCTGTCTGTCTGTGCCAGTGCTCACTTTTGGGTTGTGAGTTGCATTGTGTTCAGGCCAAGTGTACTAGAGGAAAAAATGGTGAATTCACTGCTCATTTTGTGATACTTTATTTATTTTTGGCACACCACGTGGGATCTTGGTTCTCCCACCAAGGATTGAACCTGTGCCCCCTGCAGTGGAAGCCCGGAGTCCTAACCACTGGACTGCCCAGAAATTCCCCATGGTACTTAAAGGAAAAAAACCCTGGTTTTCTTCCTTGATCTGTCTGCTCTATTTACTTTTCAAAGTCCTCTAATAACTGCTCCATGCACATGTCCAGGTGTTATAGTTGTACTTAGTGGGAGAGACCAGATGACCTGTGCTTGTTTCAACTTTTCCGAAATTGAGATCCTTGTCTTTTAGAGATAATTTCACTGCATGTAATTCTAGGTTTTTGATTCCTCAGAAATTTAAAGATGTTCATCTGTTGTCTTCTTACTTATATTGTTTTCAGTAAGAAATCTGTCATTTTGATTTTTGTGTTCATGCCACGTCTTTTTCCTCTGGCTAATTTTGGTCTTTTCTTTTTATCTTTGAAGTCAAGCAATTTGATCATGGTGTAACTTTATCTTGTGTTTGAGGTTCATTGATAACTCAGTTGGTAAAGAATCTGCCTATAACATGCGAGATCTGGGTTCAATCCCAGGGTCGAGAAGATCTGCTGGAGGAGGAAATGGCAACCCACTCCAGTATTATTGCCTGGAGAATTCCATGGACAGGGGTATCTGGTGGGCTACAGTCCATGGGGTCACAAAGAGTCACAACTGAGTGACTAACACACACTTCTTGTTGAATCTGTGAGTTTGTAGTTTTTATCAAATTTGGAATATTTTCAGTCACAGTTCTTCAAATAGATTTTCTATTCTCCTCTAACCCTTTGGGGATTCCAATTTCACTGTTTACACTGTTTGAAATTATCCTCCAGCTTACACATTCTCTGTTAATTTTTTAAAATTATTTTCCTCTTTGTGTTATGTCTTGCATAATTTCTGTTGCTTTAAGTTCATTGCTCTTTGCTCCTACAACATCTAATCAGCTATTAATTTCATCGGGTATATTTTTCATCTCAGATATTGTGGTTTTCATGTCTAGAACTTTGAGTCTTTTAAAGTATTTTACCTGTTTCTAACTTGTTGAATATATGGGAGACAGTTGTATTAACTTTTTAAAAATTCTTTTTAGAGCAGTTTTAGGTTCATAGCAAATTGGAACATACAGAAATCTCTGAGATTTCCAATGCACTTTGCCTGCCCTCCACATGCATAGCCTCCCCTATTATTAACATCACTTACCAGACTGGTACATTTTTACAACAGAAGAAGAACCTATATCAACACATTGTTATTACCCAAAGTCCATAGTTTACCTTAGTGTTCACTCTAGTGCTGTATCCCACTCTGTGGGTTTGGACAAATGGGCAATGGTGTATGTGCATCATTATAACCTCGTAGAGTATTTTCACTGTTCTAGAAATTCTCTGCTCTCTGCCTGTTTCCTCCTCCACTCCTGGCAAACACAGATTTTTTTCTTGTCCCCATAGTTTTGCCTCCAGTGTTTAAATGTCATACAGTTGAAACTGTCCCTGTGTAGCCTTTCAGATGGGCTTCTCTCACTTTAGCAGTCACATTTAAATTCCCTCCATATCTTTTCATGGCTTGATATCTCATATCTTTTTAACTCCAAATTATATTCCATAGTCTGGATGTACCAGTTTGTTTATCCATTCACTTACAGAGGGGCATCTTGGTTGCTTCCAAGTTTTGGCAATTATGAATGAAGCTGCTATAAATACCCATGTGCAGGTTTTTGTGTGGACATAAGTTTTTAATTCGTTTGGGTAAATGCCAAGGAGCATGCTCGTTGGATCTGGTTTGTGAGAAGCCACCAAACCGTCTTCCAGAGTGGTTGCACCTTTTTGTGCCCCCACCAGCAATGAGTGAGAATGTCTGCTGCTGCGTATCTTCCCCAGCATTCGGTGTTGTCAGTGTTCCAGATTGTGTTTGTTATTCTAATAGGTGTGTAGTGGTATCTTATTGTTGTTTTAATTTGAATTTTTCTCATAACATAGGATGTGGAACATGTTTTCACATGATTGCTTTCTGTCTGTACACTTTTTTGGTGAGGTGTCTGTTCAGGTCTTTAACCCATTTAAAAATAGAATTTGTTTTCTTAGTGAGTTTTAGGAGTTCTTTGTGTAAATAAAGCGATTGTACTCCCATAAAAAATCATTAAGTAAAAAAAAAATAGAGTTATTTGTGTATTATGGATAACAGTCTTATCAGATATGTTCTTTTTTCTTTTTCTTTTGGTGGCCATGCCCTGTGGCATGTGGGATCTTAGTTCCCTGACCAGGGACTGAACCTATACCCCCTACAGTGGAACAGTGGAGACTTAACCACTGGATTGCCAGGGAAATCCCTCAATTGTGTCTTTTGCAAATATTTTCCCTCGGTCTGAGCTTGTCTTCTAATCCTCTTGACATTGTCTTTCACAGAGCAAACATTTTTATTTTAATTGAGCCCAGTTCATCAATTATTTATTTTACAGATCATGCCTTTGGTGCTGTAGCTAAGAAGTCACTGCCAAGCCTGAGCTCTTCTAGGTTTTCTCTTATATTTTCTTTCCGGAGCTTTATAGCTTTGTGTTTTACATTTAGGTCTATGATCCATTTTGAGTTAATTTTTGTGGAGGCTGTGAGTCCTGCGGCTAGATTCTCTTTTCTTGTATGTGGACATCCAGTGGTTCCAGCACCATTTGTTAAAGAGACTATCTTGGCTCCATTGGCCTGACTCCTTTGTCAAAGACCAGTTGACTATATATATTTATGTGGGTCTATTTCTGGGCTGTCTATTCTGTTCCATTGACCTATTTGTCTGTTTTTCAGCAGTATCGCATTGTCTTGGTTACAATGGCTTTATAGTAAGTCTTGAAGTTGGGTAGCATCAGATCTTCAGCTTTGTTCTGCTCCTTAATATTGTGTTGGCCTTAATAACTTTTAAAATGTTCTTGTCTGCTAATTCCAACATCTGTGTCAGTTCTTGGGCTTCCTTGGTGGCTCCGATGGTGAAGAATCTGCCTGCAATGCAGGAGACTCAGGTTCCATTCCTGAGTTGGAAGGATTCTGTGGAGAGGGAATGACTACCCACTTCCAGTAGTCTTGCCTGGAGAATTCCACGGACAGAGGAGCTTGGCTGGCTACAGTCCATGGGGTTGCAAAGAGTTGGACACAACTGAGCGGCTAACTCTTTCACTTTTTTTCCATGTCAGTTCTTATCTGATCAGTTTTTCTTCTTATTATATGTTGTGTTTTCAAGATTTTTGCATGCCTAGAAATTTTTGATTGGATGCTAGACCTGGAAATTTGTGTTGTAGGCTGCTGGGTATTTTTTAAATAGGTCTAGAATATTCCTGAGCTTTGTTCTGAGATGCAGTTATTTGGGAACATTTTGATCTTATCAGACCTTCCTCTTAAGTTTGCTGGGAGACCCGAAAATCAGAAATAATTACTCCTAGTGGTTACTCCTAGACCATATCAGCATTTGGTCTGGAGGAGTTAATCCCCATGACTGAGATAAGACTCTTCTCTATGCAAACTTTTTGCTCTATGCAAACTTTCATACTTTATGGGGATTCCCAGTCTGGTGGTAAGAATGGTAACAATTTGCTGGCCTGTGTGTGTACCAGGCACTCTTCCCACTCACATTTTTGGGGGCTATCTTCTACACCCGTGGGTAGTCTCCTCACCTATGTACACGGATAATTCCTTTGCTGGATTCCTTTGCAGATCTTCAGAGTTCTGTCTGCAGCTTTTTCTGCTCCGATGTCCGTGCTGTGCTCTGGATTCTCAGCTCCGTCTCCTCTACTCAGGGTCCCCTGGGCTCTGCCCCAGTAGAGCAGGTGGGGGTGTTCTTTGGGTTCACCTGGTTTATTCCCTATGTTTCAGGAGTTCCTTTCCTTTGCTGCCTGATGTCCATGGTGTGACAAGCTGTTTCACATATTTTCCCCTTTATTTAGGTTGTTCTAGTCGGGAAGGTAAGTTCATTCTCCATTATTTTACTTGGCCAGGTGCACAAATCTCTGCCTAAAGACCATTTGATTAGAGTGGAAGTGCCTAGAAAATAATACCAACACTTATTGAGCACTTACAGCATACCAGAAATAGTTCTAAGAACATTCTCTTATCTATAGAATGTTCACATTCGTTCTCTCAGAAGTAGGCACCATTGTTTTTTGCAGGAGGTGACAGCCTTGCAGAGGTCACTCAGCTGTGAGTGGTGAGGTCAATCCCAGGCAGCAGGACCCCGCTGTCATCCTGCCCCATTAGAGGTGCGATGACAATTATGCTTCAGTATGGAGTTCCGGAGGCTCTTCTCAAGGGCCCTTCCGGGACGGTGAGTGCTGTGTTTGAATTCACTTTGACAGTCCTTTGTGTGGGTCTTCAAAAACTGATGTGACCTTTCTCAGAAAGCTTAGAATAGATTTCTGATGAAAACCTTAATTTTGCCATTACTTTTCCCTCCTTTCTCCCACTGTGGGCTCCTCTGCTGGTGTTAATTGTGCCCAGGCTTGGACATTTGAGGGGCCATGTGGGTCTAGCCACAGTGGAGACCCTCTCACTTTATAAACAGGGGCCCTTTCTCAGGAGTCAGATGGTCCATCCTAGAGATCATGAGGAAAACAGCCCAACCACGGCACATGGGTCTCGGGATGGCTGGGGCAGTGGAAGCCTGCTTCCCAGGGAACTTCCTTGAGCCTCCCCCACTCAGTCCCTGCCCTTCCAGCCAGGCCTGGTCAGGTACCTACCAGATCCTCCCTTATCCCTGCTCACCTCGGAGGGTGCGTGTCCACTCATGTGTCTGTCTCCCTTCCTGGGCTGTGAGCACTTGGGGCAGAGGATGTTTCCTAATTTGAATTTTTATTCCTTACAACTGAGACTGTGCTCAGCTGTATTGGGTTCTTAGCGATGACTGAATGACGGAATGATGAGTGAATGAATGGCTCTCAGACTTGTGCCAAAGAGGACATCTCAGGTTGTAAGTAATGAAGAGCCCATGGAGAAAGAAATGGCAACCCACTCCAGTATTCCTGCCTGGAGAATCCCAGGGATGGAGGAGCCTGGTGGGCTGCCATCTATGGGGTCACACAGAGTCAGACACAACTAAAGTGACTTAGCAGCAGTAGCAGCAGCAACAACCATGAAGAGGGCTTCTCTGCTGGCTCAGACCACAATCTGCCTGCCCTGCAGAGACCTGGGTTCGATCCGTGGGTCAGGAAAATCCCCTGAAGAAGGAAATGGCAACCCACTCCAGTTGCCTGGAGAATTCCATGGACAGAGGAACCTGGTGGGCTACAGTCCGTGGGGTCGCAAAGAGTCAGACACAACTAAGTGACTAACAGTTTCACTTTTTCACTTCAGCCTTGAAGAAATGCATCGTTTTGTGTTAGCACAGGTTCTGGGGCAAAGTGGGCTGCAGGCACAACATCGTCAGGGTTCTGCCTCCTCTGTTCTGTGATTCCCTTGGCTCTCTCTGTCTTTGTCCCCTGGCAGACTTTCAGGGCTTTAAGGAAGGTGCTCCCAGCCGCCCATGGGACAAGTTGCTCATCATTAACACCCAGAGGGAGAAAGATGGATGGAATGAAAGTCCTTCCCATCCCTCTGATTGACCAGCTTGATTGGTCACGTGTCTGCTTCTGAACCTATTATGCTCAGTAAGGGAATTCTGTGTGCTGATTGGCTGAAATAATCACCATTGAGGAGGATGGCAAGTTGTGATTGGTTAATCGAGATCCATCCAGGATGAGAGAGGAATTGGCTTCCTGGGGGTCCACTGTGAGTGCAGAGGAGGGTGGACACCAGACCACAAACAGGGTCCTGTGGGAAGGAGGGGAGGAGGTAACCTGTGTACCAGTGATACACTGAGGGATGGTGGGACATCCCCCACCTCGTGTCTCCCCTCTTTGCCCCAAACGGGCATTTCTCAGGTGCATGCCTGGAGGGTCATTGACACTGTGCCCTGGGCTGCATGGGCCAGTCATAAGGGGAAGGGATTATAGTCACTCCATTTTAGAGATGAGAGAACAGAGGTGCAGAGAAGCTAAGACACTTGTGTAGAGTTGCCGGGCTGGTCACTGATGGGGCTGGAAGCTGACACCTGCATGCATAGGATGGGCCAATTTGCCTAAGATGACCACTGACGTCTTTTCTTCTTCTTCTTTTTAAATTTATTTATTTATTCTTGGCTGTGTCAGGTCTTAGTTGTGGTATGCAAGATCTTTCATTGTGGAGTGTGGGCTTTTCTCTAGTTGAAGCACGTGGGCTTACTTGCCCTGTGGTATGTGGGATCTTAGTTTCCTGACTAGGGATCAAACCTGCATCCCCTACATTGGAAGGCAGATTCTTAACCACTGGACCACCAGGGAAGTCCCATCAGTCTTTCAAGATGGGATGTTCTCTGTGGTGCACTGGGTCCCCACTCCATCCTACCTTCCCTCTGTCCCATTCTTTCCCCCTTCCCTCCCAGAGCCCAGCATCCTCAGCAAGCAGAAGCACAGGCTGCTCAGGTACCCTCGGCCATCATCCAGGGTCCTTGAAATGCAGGTGACGCTAACAGCCTGGACACCAGGACCACCACTCACCTGGCTGGGGTGGGGAGGGCAGAGCCATAGCCTGGGGTCTCCTCCGCCCCCGACCCCCCCCTGGCGCCCAGTTCACCCTGGCCTCATACAGGGCCGGAGGCCCACAAGGCCCTCAAAAGCACATTGGTGTGGCTGGTGGAGTTGAAGCCTCCGCTGAGCACAAATACGCTAACAGAAAAGAGATGAATCGAGGGATTAAGAAGATAGAATATTAAGAGAGCCTTGATGCTGAGGCTCCATGAACTCCATGAACAGGGCGTGTGGAAATGTGGGCGTGTGGGAGTGTGGGGGAGCGGCACCCCTGGACCCTGTAGCTGAGTCAGGACCCCGCCCCCCAGCTGCCATGGAAACAGTCACATCAGAAGTAACAGTTCTCACTGGCAGCCTGCCCATCCCAGGCCCTGGGCCACACACCCCATCCACTGGACAGATGTTTGTGTTGTGTGAGTGACAACGTGGCGGCCAGGCTGCCTGCATCCCCCTCGTTCAATCCTCGTGACGGTCCTGAGTGTAGGCCTTTTGGTTTCCTGTTTCATAAATGAGACAGTGAAGCCTGGGAGAGATCAAGTCGCCCATCAGGTGGGAGGGATAGACCAGCCTTCCTGTTCCCAGACCTGCACTCTGGACACCTCTCCCTAAGCTGGATTACTGGGGGCTTCTCTGGCCCCACTGTGCCTGCACTCCATCCTGCTCAGGATAGCCCAGGGCGCGTGGCCAAGTGTCACTTCTGTCCCTGGAAAGCAGGTGGCTCCTTCCCTCTTCGGCTCTCTCCCCATTGCTATTTGCAGGCAAAAAGGGGGCAGACAGCTGAGGCCCCTCTCCTCACTTCTTGCTCCAAAATTCAGGGCCTCCCTCCCTTCCTGGATCTGACAGGAGCAGCTGTGTTTGCCGCCTGTGCCCCTCAAATTCATCACCCCGTGAATGCCTGGAAAGAGGCAAATAAAAGTAAGATGATGTTTTTCATAAATAATCAATGTAGCCACTCAGACCTGGTTTGGGCTGTCAGCTGAACTCCCTCCCAGAGAGATATTGACGTTGAAATATTTGCGTATGTTCTCATGGAACATTTATTGTGGGGCTCTGGGCTCCAATAAAGCCTTTGTGTGAATTATTCATTATGGAATTCAGATGAAATGCCAAAAATCTGCCCACCAAGGGGCTGCCTTTTCTTGCCCCCTTTTTTTTTCTGTTGCCTCTGAAGAGCTGGTCTTGGTTAGAATCTAATGCCACCAGCCAGGCAGGCGGTGTAATTATCAGGGAGAAATGAATGGATTAAGGGAGTCACGGTTCTGACCTTAACACTGGCATCTCTGCAAGGCAACTTGACTTTTCTTGAGGCATTTTCTCTGCTGCCAGAGCCCATGCTAACGTCCTCTGAGCCACTGAGACGGTAGTTTTCTGGGGGCAGTGGCAACAGCGCCCCATCTCCATCCTCCTGTCTTTGGAGGAGAAAATCCATTACTCCTGTCAGCATCGCCTGCTAAGGCTCAGGAGCCCCAGTCCAGGAGATCCTCACGTCTGCTCTGGGGGAGCTGGGCATTCTAAGGAGACCAAGAGGTCATTGTGGGCTGAGTTCTGTCCTCCTAAAGCCTTGAAGTTTTAGCTCCAGTACCTGTGAATGTGACCTTATTTGGAAGTAGGTCTTTATAGAGATAATCAGATGAGGTCATTGGATGAGCCCCAACCTAGCATGACTGGTGTCCCCATGAGAATGGGAAGCCTGTTTCCTTTTTAAAGTATATTTTTATTTTTAAAATATCTATTTAATATTTTTGGCTGCGCTGAGTCTTCCTTTCTACAGCTGGGTGGGCTTTCCGCAGGTGCGGCGCATGGGCTTCTCATCGCGGTGGCTCCTCTTGCCGCGGAGCACAGGCTCTCGAGCACACAAGCTTCAGTAGTTGTGGCCCACAGGCTTAGCTGGCCCTTGGCACGCGGAACCTTCCCGGGCCAGGGATGGAACCTATGTCTCCTGCGCTGGCGAGTGGGTTCTTAACCACTGGACCACCAGGGAGGACCTTTATTAAAAAAAAAATTGGAGTATAATTGCTTTACAATGTTGTGTTAGTTTCTGCTGTCCAACAGTGCGAGTCAGCTGCTCAGTCCTGTCTGACTGTTGTGACCCCATGGAGTGTAGCCTGGCAGGCTCCTCTGTCCATAGGATTCTCCAGGCAAGAACACTGGAGTGGGTTGCCATTCCCTTCTCCAGGAGATCTTCCCAACCCAGGGATCAAACTCTCCCGCACTGCAAGCAGATTCATCACCATCTGAGCCACCAGTCTCTCAGGCCTCGCTCCCCCCACCCCCCACCCTCTAGGGCATCGCAGAGCATGGAGCCTTGCTCCCGGTGCTCCTCAGAAGCTTCCCATTGCTGCTGCTGCTAAGTCACTTCAGTCGTGTCTGACTCTGTGAGACCCCATAGACGGCAGCCCACCAGGCTCTGCCGTCCCTGGGATTTTCCAGTCAAGAACACTGGAGTGGGTTGCCATTTCCTTCTGCAACGCATGAAAGTGAAAAGTGAAAGGGAAGTCGCTCAGTCGTGTCCGACCCTCAGTGACTGCATGGACTGCAGCCTTCCAGGCTCCTCCGTCCATGGGGTTTCCAGGCAAGAGCGCTGGAGTGGGCTGCCAGTGCCTCCCCCAGCTTCCCATTAGCTGTCTGTTTCACACGTGATAGTGTACGGGTGTCAGTCTCTCAATTCATCCCAGCCTCTCCCTGAGAACAGGAAACTTGGACATGGAGACCAGCATCCAGGGAGCCGCCCTGTGAGCACAAAGGCAGCTGTCTGCAAGCCAAGGAGTGAGGGCCCTGAAGAAACCAGGGCTGCCGTCGCCTTGATTTCCAACCCCCGGCCTCCAGGATGGTGAGAAAATACATTTCTGCTGTGTAAGCCACCAGGCTTCCCTGGTGGCTCCGTGGTAAGGAATCTGCCTGCAATGTAGGAGACACAGGACATGTGGTTCCGTCCGGGGTTGAGAAGATCCCCTGGAGAAGGGAATGGCAACCCTCTCCAGTATTCTTGCCACTGTCCATAGGATCGTAAAGAGTCAGACATGACTGGAAGCGACTTAGTATGTACACATGTAAGCCACCAGTTGACACTGGTTAGGCAGCCTGATCAAGTCCACATAGCGACGGAGTGACTCTTCAAGGTTCCGACATAGTATGTTGGGATTTGAACCAGTGGCCTTCGGGTTCAGCCTGCAGGTGTCCTTTGGTTGGAGGAAGTAGGAGCAGCTTGGCAAACTGGCCCTGAGACCTCCCGTGAAGCCCAGGAGCTAGTGAGGCAGAGGCTTAAACAGGGGCTCTGACAACACCTTCATGCTTCCCTTTGAAGAGCAAAGAGCTCACTGTGAGTGCTTGTGGAATTAATTTTACAATTTGTAAATGAATAAATGAAAGAATTCCCTAGGGAATCTGGTTTCCCAGGACAACTCCCCACATGCAGTGCTCTGACTGCTGCCCCCTCTCCAGCACGTGTTAGGTGACAATGATGGGCCAGGTCCTGGGAGCCCAGTGAGCAAGAGAGCCCCGCTGAGCCGTCCATGGGCATCTGGTTCTGTGCCGTGGGGCGAGGCTGAGTGTGACTCAGGCTTTGGGAACAGAGGGGATTTCTCTCCTGGAGTGGGGACCCCCAAGGGCAGGTTCTCAGCAAGCCTTGGGACTTGCTTTCACTCCAAGGCCCTCACCATGGCCCAACCAGGCCTGCTGGCCTGATGCAAATCTGAGTGTGCCCTGGCCTGGCCTCAAACAACCTTCCAAGGCTTTTTCATTTCTGTGATTCATGTTATTAATTGCTTCCCTTCCCTGAGGAAGAAGCAGGTCGTGTGTGAAACTGATTAATTGTGAGTGGATTAATGCGGACAACATGGAACATCTCATGGCGGAGCGTTTGGTCCTGGGAAGCTTGGGGCTTCAGTTTTCAGAGATTTGGGGCTGGGACATGGATGCTCGGGCAAAGCAGGCTCCAGGAAAGGCAGGTCTAGCCCTCTGTCCTAAGTGTGCCCTTCCTTCCTTCCCTCCCAGACAACTTGCTCCCTCTCCCCACCCACTGAATCCATATGTAGGTGTGTGTTTTCATTCCTTCTGCTCGGGAGACACTCTTTTTCTTTTCCTCAGAGTCTTGTTGAAATTTCCAGTTTGCACTGAGGACTCAGTCATAGAAAACCCTGGAGTCCCTTTGGTCTGATCAAACCTCCATCTGTCCCCTGTCTCCACCTCTGGGGACCTCCTTTCCATCCTCACCCCCATTTCCTCTCGACCAGCTGCTCCTCTTGGCCAAGTGTAGGGTCTGACCTGAGCTGTGGGGTCCCACCCAGGCTTCAGGGTCCTGTCTGCCTGTCTCATTGTCCTCTGCTCACCCCGCCTACACAGAGCACAGTGTTGGGTGGTCATCAGGCCCTGACCATCCTGCCTCCCGGGGCCGGGTCTCTGAGATGTCCCTCCTTCCTAGAGTCCACACTGGATCTGCTCTACCATCACCCTTGGTCTCTGCAGGCAGCAGGCCTTCAGATCCACACGTAAGTGAGTGAGGTCTGGGGAGGAGGATGACAGACAATATGGTTACTAAGAAAACCCATTCATACAGTGACAGTGTTTTTTCCTAAAAAAGCAGTGTTCGGGAGAGAGGAAGGCCTTGCTGGTGGTGTTGGCGAAATCAAGGAAGCATATGTGCCATGGCAGATGGGCTGGGTTCCCACACACCTGTTCTCATCTGCATAAAGCTAAGAGGCGGCTGGGGGCCCCTTTGTCCCCCTCCCTGCCCCTCCCAGGGGCCACCCCCAGCCCTGAGCTGGGCTCTTGCTGTGCCAGTGGCCGGAGTGATCTGGCCCAACCTGGGAATGGACTGTCCTCCTCATCCTGAATTTAGAATGCAACAGAGTCCCTGCCCCCAGCAGCTGCACAGGTGGACTCTCGGTCTCTACGCCCTGAGGTTCTGCAGAGAGGGGAGAGCTGAGGACAGAGGGCCGAGCAGGAGCAGAGAGTGAGGTGGGACGGGGCCGGCTCCTGCCCCTTGTCCCCAGCGTCCGCTCAGGAGCTGCTTGAGGAAGAGTGGCAGGCAGCCCCGTGCCTCCTGGAGCCCGTCTGCCCCACGCTGCTCAGAGACATGTCATAGCAGGTTCCCGGAGTGCTTCCTTGCCATCTGTCTCGTGCGCTAGATGACAGCGCGGGCTGGCAGAGATGCGTTCAATTTGCAATTGTAAGTTGTCTTTTTCCTTTCTTCATTCTATGAAACCACTCTGATGGCAGCATCAAGGCTGCCAAGATTTGCAGTGAACCGAGCGTGGTTCTCAGACAGCAGGAGACATACTCTGGAGTCCTCGCTGGCCCAGGATATACCCGTGGAGCTGGGGTGCCCAGGAGGCCTTTCTCCAAGGTGATCCCAGGCAGATTCTGGGCCCTGACCTGAACTCCAGCAAGGGGACTAATTCCAATGCCCACCCCGACTGGCTAATGTGTGCGGTGTGAGAGCCTGGCCATTGGCCACCCTGGCCGCCCTACCTGTCCCACCATAGCCAGTCTCCTGTGCCAGCAGACAGAGGGCTCTTTACACGAGAGGTAGATCTCGCCACCTCTCCCCCTGTGTTCCCACATTCTTCCCCAAGGCTGTGGGGCATGTATGCCCTGTCTCTGCCTCAGTGATAACAACCTCCCCAGAACTGTCTCAAACACACCAGACACACGCTCTGCAGGCCTTTGCCCAGGTGGCTTCACTGATGAACTTCGCTGAACATTTAAAGAATTATTACCAGGACTTCCAAAACTCTTCCAAAAAAAAAAAAAAAGAAAAACCAGAAAATGAGAAAACGCTTCCTGACTCATTCCACGAGACTGGTGTGACCTGATGCTAAAGCCAGACAGAGATCCTGTCTCAGCTCAGACTGGATGGGGAGGGTGGGGGGCAAACACAGACCTTGATCCTCAGAGTCCTGGGGTTCTGGACTTCCAAGGTCCCACAGCTGGCCATGTTGGGTCCTGGTTGGCTTCTCTTCCTGGTTCGCAGATGGCCACCTTCCCATCCTCACGTGTTCTTGAGGGTCTGAGTTCTGGTATCTTCCTCTTTTGTAAGGACACCAATCCCATCCTGGGGGCCCACCCTCATGACGTACTCTTGTCCTAACCACCTCCCCAAGGCCCCGTTCCTCACGCCGTCACACTGGGGGTTAGGGCTGCAACATAGAAATTTGGAGTCAGAATTCAGTACCCAGGACACTACAAGAGAAGACTGCAGGTCTCCGCCCCTCTGTCCAGAACCTTCTCCCCCACATCTTTCCCCAGGTTCACTCTCCCTCACTCCAGCCTCTGCTCAAAACCTCGCGTTTTCCTGACTATTGAACCTAACACAGCTAGACCCCAGTCTCTCACACCCCCCACCCCACCCCTACCTCCACCATGTTCCCTTCCTGGGGTCGGCAGTGGCCCCATAACATGGCACAGCTGTCTGGCTGGTCCCTGGAGGGTGCACCTGAGTGTCTGTCTTGCCTGCCCACTTTTATGCTCACAGTGCCCAGAGCTCTCGATGGTGCCTCCCCCTGCACAGCATGGGTCAGGGCCCCAGGGCTCCCTCAGGGACAGGGTGAGGCCATCCTCACTTCAAATCATCCCGAGTTCTCACCTCCTTCAGCCTGCATGCACCAGCTCCAGGCCGCACTTGATCTAGTGCTCTGCCGGCTATAAAGCCCTTCTGCATCTGTCTCCTCTCCTTGTCTGGGATGGGAGTGGCCCCGGGAATCTATCTTCTCCACGTCTGGGGTGGGGGTGGCCCCATGAATCTGTGTCTTCTCCACGTCTGGGGTGGGGGTGGCCCTGGGAATCTGTCTTCTCCACGTCTGGGGTGGGGGGTGGCCCTGTGAATCTGTGTCTTCTCCTCGTCTAGGGTGGAGGTGGCCCCGGGAATCTGTTTCTTCTCCTCGTCTGGAGTTGAGGTAGCCCCGGGAATCTGTGTGTTCTCCTCATCTGGGGTGGGGGCGGCCCCAGGGAATCTGTTTCTTCTCCTCGTCTGGAGTCGGGGTAGCCCCGGGAATCTGTCTTCTCCTCGTCTGGGGTGGGGGTGGCCCTGGGAATCTGTGTCTTCTCCACGTCTGGGGTGGGGGTGGCCCCATGAATCTGTCTTCTCCTCGTCTGGGGTGGGGGTGGCCTTGTGAATCTGTCTTCTCCTCGTCTGGGGTGGGGGTGGCCCTGTGAATCTGTCTTCTCCACATCTTGGGTGGGGGTGGCCCCAGGAATCTGTTTCTTTTCCTTGTCTGGGGTGGGGGTGGCCCCGTGACCATAGTCCGAGATGAACTGCTGGATGTAACGTGCAGAGGAGAGTGACGTGATTTCCGAGGTCACGCATGTTGATGCTTCTGACTCTGTTCACACACCCACTGTCTCTGCCACGTCATGCTGCCCATCACGGGACAAGAGTGACAACAACAGTCTGGACTTGTGAGTCGGTGCCAGTCCCATGGGAGGGTGAAGTGTGTGGGGTGTATACATCAGTGGCAGGGAGCAAGGCCACATGAGGGACCGTCCTTCTCATCCAGTTAACTCTCAGGGAGCCAGGTCTGTGCACGTGGGGCCACAGGCCTGCTGGTGAAGGGGGACGTCTCTTTCAGGTCACATGGAGGCCATTCTCCAGAGGTACCAGGAAACCTTGGACCTACGGTCCGGCTTGGGGCAGAAGGAAAGTCAAAGGCAGGAGTGGTGCCCATGGTGGGAGGTGGGCTTCATCCGAGGCCAGCGGTGAGGTGGTGGTGGTCCAGGCATACAAGGGGTTATTCACAGGCCCCTTGGGAGGAGGGTGGGGTGTGGGAGCCTGCATCACCAGGATCAGTGATTTAGGGCCAGGAGTCTGGCCTGACATCGAGGGCAAAGGTGAGACCTGCCGTGGAACCCAGAGCTCTAGGCTCACTGACCCCGTGTGAGGGTCTCTGTGACTCGGGGTTTAAGGCAGAGGGTGCTTCCACTTACTTTTTAATATTAATTTTTACTGGAGTGTCACAGATACACAGCCTTCCTTGATAGCTCAGCTAGTAAAGAATCTGCCTGCAATGCAGGAGACCCCAGTTTGATTCCTGAGTCAGGAAGATCCGCTGGAGAAGGGACAGGCTACCCACTCCAGAATTCTTGGGCTTCCCTTGTGACTCAGCTGGTAATGAATCTGTCTGCAATGCGAGAGACCTGGGTTCAATCCCTTGGTTGGGAAGATCCCCTAGAGAAGGGAAAGGCTACACACTCCAGTATTCTGGTCTGGAGAATTCCATGGACTGTATGGAGTCGGAAAGAGTGGGACGTGACTGGGAAACTTTCACTTTCAATAGATGCATCCTGTTGTGTTAGTCTCAGTTGTACAGCTAAGTGAGTCAGGAATACATGTATATGTGTGTGCTCGACTGCTAAGTTGCTTTAGTCATGTCTGACTCTTTGTGACCTCGTGGACTGTATCCCACCAGGCTCCTCTGTCCATGGGATTCTCCAGGCAAGAATCCTGGAGTGGATTGCCATGCCCCACTCCAGGGACTAAGTGAATCAGGTATACTTATACACATATCCACTCGTTTAGAGTCTTTTCCCATATAGGTCATTACAGACTACTGGGTAGAGTTTACTGTGCTGTGCAGGCAGGCAGGCAGGCAGTTCAGTCGCTCAGTCATGTCCGACTCCTTGCGACCCCATGAATCGCAGCATGCCCTGTCCATCACCAACTCCCAGAGTTCACTCAAACTCACGTCCATCGAGTCCGTGATGCCATCCAGCCATCTCATCCTCTGTCGTCCCCTTCTCCTCCTGCCCCCAATCCCTCCCAGCATCAGAATCTTTTCCAGTGAGTCAACTCTTCACATGAGGTGGCCAAAGTACTGGAGTTTCAGCTTTAGCATCATTCTTTCCAAAGAAATCCCAGGGCTGATCTCCTTTAGAATGGACTGGTTGGATCTCCTTGCAGTCCAAAGGACTCTCAAGAGTCTTCTCCAACACCACAGTTCAAAAGCATGAATTCTTCGGTGCTCAGCCTTCTTCACAGTCCAACTCTCACATCCATACATGACCACAGGAAAAACCATAGCCTTGACTAGACGGACCTTTGTTGGCAAAGTCCTTATTAGTTATTAGTTATCTATTTCATGTATAGTAGTGTGTGTATGTCAATCCCATTCTCCCAATTTCTGCCCCCTCCTTAAGCCTCACTCAGTGGCAGCTCCTGCCCCTCCCCAGGCTCCACGTTCTCTTGTCCTTCGCCTCAAGCCTCAGTTCTCATCCCGTATCCTCCCTCCATCTCTCTCCCATCATCTCCCACTCGCTCCCCACTTCCTTCTCCTGTGTTTTCTGGGTTAGTGCTTTCATTTCTGCAAACACACATTGCTCCTCTTCTCACCTGGGATAAGAACCACCAGAAATGCCACATCTAAGGCAGTCTTCCCAACTCCAGCCAACTAAGGAAAAGCAAAAATTGATAGGTGATGCCCAGGGTATGATTTAGCTGGTGAAATCCACGCATCCCTCTCAATTGTGTATCATCACAGTGTTAATCTCAGCCCTAGCACTCAGATCACTCCTGCATACATGTCTACCCTAGATGGCAGGTCTCAGAGGGGGAGAGAGGGCCCCCATGGCCATGGGGAGGCAGGAGCTCTGGCCTTGGGCCATGGGACCCAGTGAGGTCAAACACACAGATGGAGAAGCCACTTCACACCATCAGTCATGATGGTCATGAGAATTTTTGTTCCCAGTGAACTTGAGTCAGCGCTGGGAAATTTCAGGTCTGGAACAATTGTAGTGAATTAGCTCAAGTGGGCCCTTGAAGGGATCCTTGCGCAGAGCTGGGCTTTCCCTCGCCGAAGCTGCTCTGCATGGCTTTGTGTTCTGTCTAATCTCAGAAGAATGATGAAAAGTTTTGGTAGCAGGTAGACCTGGATTGGAATCCTGGCTCGGCCATTGGCCAGCTGGGTAAACTCAGCCATGCTGTGCAGGCTGCTTCTCTTCTTCTGTGAAGTGCAGCTAAGTGGGGACTGGACACACTTTGTGTGTGCAGCTCTTAGTGGCATCTGGACCACAGTGAGAGCTCAGTGAGAGGCAGGGATGGAGCAGCGATCTGTGCTTTCCCTGATCAGTTACTTTGCTTCCTGAAGCCTCTTGTCTATCATTGGAGTGAATTTTGAGGACCCTTTCTAGCAAGTGCATGGCATTCCCATGTGAGTTCTGAGCACTAGCTTCTTTCTAGTTTGTCCTACAGCTTCCCCCTTCACTTTCCTCCTCCTGCCTGCCTTCCTCCTACACTCATGGTTCACAGGAACTCAGTGAATTCTGTATATTCCAGGGGACAGGAGATGGTTTGATAACATGTGAGGGTCCCAGCCTTCTCATCCTGCCCACCAAAGTGGATCTGGCTCTTACGCCACTGTCCCTGCTCCCCAGACAGACTGCAGGGTTCTGCCTTTGTCACTTTGGCTCCAGGATTTGGCATGAAGACAAGTAAGAATAAAGGTGGGCCATGACTATTGCCAGGACTGTATGGGGAGGGGCTCTTGTGATGGGGAGGGACTGTTGTGATGGGGGAGGGCCAGTTGTGCTGGGGAGGGGGCTGTTGTGATGGGGGAGGGCCTGTTGTGGTGGGGAGGGACTGATGTGGTGGGGAGGGACTGATGTGGTGGGGAGGGAGCTGTTGTGATGGGGAGGGACTGTTGTGATGGAGAGAGACTGTTGTGATGGGGAGGGACTGTTGTGATGAGGGAGGGACTGATGTGGTGGGAGGGACTGTTGGGGGGGGAGGGATTGTTGTGGTGGGGAGGGATTGTTGTGGTGGGGAGGAGCTGTTGTGGTGGGGGAGGGACTGTTGTGATGGAGAGAGACTGTTGTGATGGGGAGGGACTGTTGTGGTGAGGAAGGCACTGTTGAGATTGGGGAGGGGCTGTTATGATGGGGAGGGACTGTTGTGGTGGGGGAGGGACTGATGTGATGGAGAGGGACTGTTGTGGTGGGAAGGGGCTGTTGTGGTGGGAAGGGGCTGTTGTGGTGGGAAGGGGCTGTTGTGATGGGGAGGGGCTGTTGTGGTGGGGAGGAGCTGTTGTGGTGGGGAGGAGCTGTTGTGGTGGGGAGGGACTGTTGTGATGAGGGAGGCACTGTTGAGATCAGGGGGGCTGTTGAGATCGGGAGGGACTGTTGTGGTGGGGAGGGTCTGTTGTGATGGGGGAGAGGCTGTTGCAGTGGGGGAGAGACTGTTTTGGTCAGGGAGGGCCTATCACAGCAGAGAGAATGTTGTGGTCATAGGGTCTGTGAGTCAACATTCAGCCTAAAAGGGTGTTCTCTTGCCCATACCTAGAGTCCATATTTCATGTCCCCAGGCCTGAGGACTCAACCCACATTTTGCAGATGAACAATTGGTTTTGAGGCAAAGGTTGCCTGAGATCACATTGCTAGTCTGTGCCTGCTTCAGGGTTTCAAAGCCTGTGTGTACATGTGCACGTGTGTACATGTGTGTGTGTGTGCAGTCACATGTGGGAGCAAGCTCGGTCTGGTGCATGTGTGAGCAACTGCACGTGTTTGCGCTTTCCCATTGCACTCCTTCCATCCACAGCACAGCATCCCTTGTTGCACAGCTGACCCTCAGTGCTTCCACAATGTGGATTAGGACACTCAGTGAAGCCCATGGATCCTGCGGGCCTTGAGAAGGTGCTCCAGGGAGGCTCCCAGGAGGAGGAGGAGCTTGGCAGAATATGAGTCCTCCCCCAACTCTGCCCTCGAGTGCAGGCTCCTCCCTTCCTGGTCCCAGACCCTGGCCTGTGTGGAATTTCCTCTCTTCCTAGGCTGGGGCCATGGCAGAACTGTGACCTGCTGTGGGAATCCCTTTCCTTTTGGGGATCTGGTAGGGTCCCCAAACGTGGCAAGGCATCACAGCCTGGGGTCTGCTGAGGGCCTGACCCCTCTTCAGCCATCGCCACCCAGCAAACACTCTTTGTTTAATCCTGCCTGGTTATTTTTATTTCTTGTTCTTCAGTGATGGCCTAGTCTGGCTGCACTGAGGGCCGACCCTCTCCGTGGGTCCCCTGGGGACAGGGATTTTGGGTCACCAACTTCAGGCTGTGAGGAGTCACTCAGGTGGAAGCCGGTGGATGCTGGCCCGGGGTTGCAACTATGAACATCTCCCTCCAGTGCTCAGTGGCTGACCTCATTCTCCCTGCATTATTTATACCTGAGCATCCCTCGCAGCCCCCAGCCTGGCTCTGCGCCTCTCCCTCCGCATCCCAGGAGAGCTGAGGCAGGAGCTGGCCATCCCTGGTGTGCATGTTGGAGATAGTTTTTCCCAGACTTGCGGCGGTGGGCGGGAAGAGCCTGTCTTCTCCTGGCTGGTATATGACTGTCACCCACTTCCAAAGTCAAACATCTACAATTACCCTTCTTTAATTGGTCCAATTTAGGAGAACAGCAGTGGTGAATTCCTTGTGTTGCTGAATCTCTTTGAGAAATGTATTAATATTCTGATTCCAAGAAGGATCGGTGTGAATTCCTCTGTTACAGATGACACAATTATATTTCTAAATTCTCCTCAATTAGTACAGATGGTTAAAAATACCCTTGATTTTTAATTAATCTCCTGCATTATAGTCCTATGAATACAAATGGATCAAATCCCTGTCCACAGACAGGCTGTGAGAGTTCACGGGCTCCATGTGTGATCAGGTCCCTGGGAGGTCACGGGGCCTCAAGGGATGATGGGCTCCAGGCCTTATGGTTCTGGGGCTTCAGTGTTGGGAGAGAAAAGGGGTCCTTAGCTTGCTCCTCTCAGATCCTGCCCTGTAAGCCACTGGGCCTTTGACTGTGACTTTTGGCTTTTGGGCGGAGCTGAGGGGCTGCCCTTTGCCCAGGTGACTGGGCTATCCTAGGGTCCCTTTATGCATGGACCCAAATGTCTTCTGTGTTGCGAGGCAATTTTTCTATGGTTTCCTCTGTTTGTGTGTCCGTGTGCATATATGTTACACAGAGAGCTTTGTGGTGGGTGTCGTCACCAACATGTAAACATTTATTCTCGTCTGTTTGAGAGTCTGCCCACCTTATTGCCTGCAAGCAGCCCTGGATCATTCTTTGTGTCCCCAGGACCTGATATGAGGCTGGCCGAGCGCTTATTGAAACAACCAGGCTTTGAAATTCAAAGCCAAATTGCCTGGACTACATCAAAATGACATTTTTTTTTTAACACCAAAAAATCTTATCAACAGAATAATAGCCTATGGGATGGTAAAAAACATTTGCAAATCCTATTTCTGATATGAGGTTAACATTGAGAATATACAAAGAAGCCTAACAAAGCAGCAACAACAAAATAATCTGGCTTAAAAGGCAAAGGACTTGCATAGTCATTTATCCAAAGAAGACATACAGCCAACAGCACATGAAAAGATGCTCAGCACCAGTGATCGGCAGGGAAATGCAGATCAAAGCGACAGTGAGACACCTCATACCCATTAGGATGGCCCTGTCGAAAATACAGAAAACAGGTGCTGGCAAGGCTGTGGAGAAATGGGGCTCTTAGGCATGGCTGTAGGAATGTAAAATGCAGCAGCTGCTGTGGAAAACAGTTTGGCAATTCCTCAAAAAAGTAAAAGTAGTCCTGCCATGTGATCTGGGAATTCCATGTCTAGGTATTCATCCACAATTATTGAAGGCAGAATCTCAAGGTGATAACTTGCACACCCACGTTCACAGAAGCCTTACTCAGTCACCAAAGGGTGGAAACAACCCAGGTGTCAGTGGATGATTGAACATGATGGATAAATACAATGCGGTCCATCCACACAATGGAACAAGATTCCACCTGAACAAGGATGAAGGTTCTGACACCCCGCTATAGCATGGGTGGACCTTGAGGACATTATGCTGAGTGAAATGAACCAATCGCCCAAGGACAAATACTGTATGATTCCACTTACATAAAGTCCCTGGAGGAGCCCAATTCATAGAAAGAGAAGGTAGGATGTGGGTGCTGGGAGGAGGGGGGATGGGGAGTTAGTGTTTAATGGGAACAAGGATTCAATGTTGCAGGAAGCAAAGGAGATAGGTGGTGGGGCTGTTTGCACAACAATATATATGTACTTTGGAGAGGTAATGGCACCCCCACTCCAGTACTCTTGCCTGGAAAATCCCATGGACAGGGGAGCCTGGAAGGCTGCAGTCCATGGGGTAGCAAAAAGTCAGACACGACTGAGTGACTTCACTTTCACTTTTCACTTTCATGCATTGGAGAAGGAAATGGCAACCCACTCCAGTGTTCTTGCCTGGAGAATCCCAGGGACGGGGGAGCCTAGTGGGCTGCTGTCTCTGGGGTCGCACAGAGTCGGACACGACTGAAGCGACTTAGCAGCAGCATGTATGTACTTTATGCCACTGAGTGGTGTGCTGAAAATGGTTAAGGTAGTAAATTTTACAGTGTGTATGTTTTATCAAAAATTTCAAAAAGCCAAATTCCCTTGGCCAGATAGCCTACCACTGAGTCCAGTCTGGACACTCCCTTCCTGGCATTCACCCCTGGTCCTGGGATGAGGCGGTGAGAGCAGAGAGAACCAGAGCAATAACCAGGCAATAACCTTGCATATAAGAGTGGCCCCTGGCCAGTGGACAAAGTAGAAATGCCACTTGATGTCTCTCTGTGGGTTCCCTTACTTGCAGAACCTGAGGCAGGGGCTTCTGGGCAGGAAGGTTAATTGAGAGTAGATTCTCAGGAAGCAGGAGAGTGGATCAATAGGGGTGGAACAGAAAAGGAGGGGAAATCAATAAATGATTCATTGTTGAGCTAGTTACCACTCTGGGCAACTAGATTTCAATTCTGCTGAAGATTCTCTGAAAATGGACTTTAAAATTGTTCTCTGAAGGATGCTAAAAGTGTATTTATCCACCAACTTCTAATCTCCATCCTTTGAGATTTGTCCTGTGTAGGGGACATTCTGCAATCTTAGAGGAAGCCCTGGTGCAGAAGAGTAGAGAGTTAAGGAGGCCTTGAGATGAGAGCCCACCAAAGTGCATGGAACTGTCCAGGAAAGCAGTGCTGAAATCAGGGGGTGAGGGCGGCAAGGTGATGTCTGCTTCAGCCCACCACCCACTCACCCTTGGCTTCTCAGATCCACATGTGCCTCACATTACATTTACTCGGTCACTAAATGTTCAAGGTGGTGGCTGGTTAGACTTTCTAAGAAAAGTCTCAAGCCTGAGGGATGTGAAACTCAGTTGGTTTTGCTGCTGCAGCTAGTTCTAAAATCTGTCATCTCTTTCCTTCATCACTCATTCTGGATTTCTCACAGTCTGCACAACCCATGTTGATAACTATGTCTAAGATACTTGTCTTCAAGCAACAAGGAGGGGAAAAGTAGAGAGGGAGAAAAAGCACCATCTTATGCAGCATGGTAACATGAAGCCTCGTCTTTTCATAGTCACCAACTTAGAGGAGGTTTCTTTCCTCTAGAAAAGGGTGGGGGAATAATTCTTCAGAGGTTGAGGTTCAAGATTCTTAGGTGCATTGACCCAAATGTCTCATCCTTGAACCAGGGTCCCACTCCTCTAATAGACCTTGGCATGAGCCCTAGAGACCTGTCAAGACTATGCATTCACTGACTCTTATAGTTTTCCCAACCTTACATTTAATTACAGAGTTGATTTCAGCACCATCTTCAATCTGGCTGCAGGAGATGAGGGTAAATGCCAGGGAGGCATTCTGGCTTTGACTGCGCACCCTGAGCTGATAATTGGCTGCCCTGAGCTTGTCATTCTCTTCCATCAAGTCGAAGGCAGTTAACAAGGAACCAGCAAACTCTAACTTTATAACTTCCATTGCTTCCATGTACTTCAAGGGCTGTTACTGCACAGACCAAGGCTTTCCTTTCACCTCTGCCTCATTCCACATGATGCAGGGGAGAGTTCTGATAGCTGTGATGCACACTAGGGAAGAGCATTGCTCAATTTATCACCCAGAAAGGGAGTCTTTGCTATGGTCATATGAGGAGCAATGCAGTTCCAGGATTCCATCCTGAAGGTTGGCTTTCTAAGTTTAGTTTGCTGCTGCTGCTAAGTCACTTGAGTTGTGTCCGACTCTGTGCGACTCCAGAGATAGCAGCCCACTAGGCTCCCCAGTCCCTGGGATTCTCCAGGTAAGAACACTGGAGTGGGTTGCCATTTCCTTCTCCAATGCATGAAAGTGAAAAGTGAAAGTGAAGCCACTCAGTCGTGTCCGACCGTCAGCGACCCCATGGACTGCAGCTTTCCAGGCTCCTCTGTCCATAGGATTTTCCAGGCAAGAGTACTGGAGTGGGGGTGCCATTGCCTTCTCTGAAGTTTAGTTTAGATTCTCCCAAAGCAGAGCCTGAAATAAGGGATTGCTACTGCTAACTCACTTCAGTCGTGTCCAACTCTGTGAGACCCCACAAATGGCAGCCCACCAGGCTCCCCCGTCCCTGGGATTCTCCAGGCAAGAACACTGGAGTGGGTTGCCATTTCCTTCTCCGATGTATGAAAGTGAAAAGTGAAAGTGAAGTCTCTCAGTTGTATCCGACTCTTGGTGATCCCATGGACTGCAACCTACCAGGCTCCTCTGTCCATGGGATTTTCCAGGCAAGGGTACTAGAGTGGGGTGCCATTGCCTTCTCCAGAAATAAGGGATTGGACTCAGGCATTTTAATGGGGATGTGGTCCCAGGGAGTAGAAGCAGGAATTATGGGTGGGGAACAGGGCAGGAGGAAAATTCAGTGAAAGGACTTTCTGGATATGACTACCACTGTGTTCAGCTTCAGTCCCACCAGGGGCCCTGTAAGTACCTTGTAGAAAGAGTCTCATTATTGTATCTCTGAAGGAAGTGAGACTGGGCCATTTATCCACCAACTCTCACACCCTGTGTTTTCAGAGTTAATCCTCCGCACACCTCTGGGCTGTGTCAATGCAAGGGCAGAGTGGCCTCCACCATCTAGGCATAAGTTCTTTTATTTTTTAAGCTTTTGATTTTATGTTGGATTATAACTCATTAGCAATGGACAGCAAAGGGACTCAGCCACACATATAAATGTATCGCATCTATTCTCTGGGGAAAGTTTTGATGGAAACAAAGCATAGTAATGCAGTGAGATGGGGGAACTGTCCACTCCATGGTGCTGAAGTCACGTGGGCTGAGGGGCTAAGGAGTGGAATACCACCACGTCTCCTACACCCAACAGGTGGATTTAGATCCAGAATATTTTCAAAACACTTCAGTGCCTCATCAGGCTGAAACCTTGCCTTTCATATACCATGCGTTTTCTTCAAAAACCCAATTCTGGGACTTCCCTGGTGGCCCTCTGTTAAGAATCTGCCTGCTAATGCAGGGGACATGGGTTCAACCCCTGGTCTGGGAGGGTCCCACATGCCACAGAGCAGCTAAGCTCATACACCACAACTACTGAAGCTCATGCACTCTAGAGCCCGTGCTCCACAATAAGAGAAGCCGTGGCAATGAGAAACCTCTCACACTGCACAAAGAGTATCCCCCTCTCGCCATAGCTAGAGAAAGCCCATGTGCTGTGACAAAGACCCAGCACAACCAAAAATAAATAAGAATTTAAAAAAATAACTGAGATTAATGATCATTAAAAAAAAAGCATCCAGTTTCCTTTACCCGTGGTCTGGACTCTTCATTCCAGCCTTCTAAACCCTGTGGATTTACATTAATGAGGGCACACAGCATCTGTACCAGGAGTGAATGTGAAAGTGTTAGTCACTCAGTTGTATCTGACTCTTTGTGACCCCATAGGCTGTAACCCATCAGGCTCCTCTGTCCACAGAATTCTCCATGCAAGAATACTGGAGTGGGTAGCCATTTGCTTCTCCAGGGGATCTTCCCAACCCAGGGATAGAACCTGGATCTCCTGCATTGCAAGCAGATTCTTTATCATCTGAGCTGCCAGCGTGGGGCAGAGGGTAGTACACCAGCTGAGTGCCTGGTTGTAACTTGTTTGTCAGCTCTTGTTTGTGTAGGAAAAAAACAGACAACCAGCTGTTGCACCAGCACATGGAGAAAAATCATGTTGATCCCTGTTTTTGTATTTTGGTTGAGTAGTCTGTGAGAACCCCAGGGGTGTCAGGTCAGGACATCATAATCTCTGGCTGGGATAAATAGTGCCTGCCCCATTTTTCTCAGTTTGGACTCCTGGAGACAAACGTCAGCTGTTTTCATCAAAAACAAAGTGCTACCCTGTGGGAGAGTTTAAACAGCTCATCTATGAAGGGTATTACTTTTTCTTTCACGTCTGAAGTCTGTCCTAGTTTTTCTTCTGCTGGCTACACCCTTGAGTTACGGGTCTCCCCAGCCATAAAAGAGACATAACGTTCATCATTCAAGAATGAGAGGCCCAGGGGCCCTTGCCAAGGGCTTCATATGGCTCTTTGACAAATATGCCATGATCTTGACCTTGCTAGATCCAGAAGCCCCAATCAGAGGGGACTGAGCATCCTGGATGGGCGGAGGGAAAGCTAGTGAGCAGGTGGCCCCTGGGGTGTGATCTCCTGAGCCCTTCACTTGATGTAGGGGCAGACCGGTCCTGGTTTCTCTGTACTAGTGTCCCCAGGACACCAGAGAGGAAAAAAACAAGGGGACCCAAGGCTTGAGAATGTAAATAATTCCAAAATTGTCTTATACTTTTGTGGGAGCTCAGCACCCAAGGTGATTTCCCCATCAGACAATGGGAAGAGTGTGTGTGTTGGGAGCAGAACTGGATTTGAATCTCGGCTGCCCATTTGTCAAGGGGTATGACCGGAAGCAAGTGATAGTTGGTCTGAGAGATAACTTCTTCATTTGAATCAAGGGCATAATACTCTTCATCTTACAAAGTTGTCACAGGGATAAATGAGGTGACGCAAGCGACATGCTGGCCCCATGGGCACACAGCCCGTGGCACACAGCCAAGCAGTCCCTGGACGCGTGCTTCTTTCCCTTTTTGTGTTGCAGGGAGAGAAACAAGCTGTGGCGCTCTGCTGACTGGGAAGCACAGGGGGTTGGGAGGGACAAACCACACCATTGTCCACTGACCTCCAGGCACTCTGAAGGCTGATGAAAAGGCTAGCTTCGGATGCTGGAAGCACTGAGAGGTACCTCTTTGATCTGCCTGCTTTAAAAATTCTACCCTTACGGTAGCCTCACTTTAGGCCTTTTCATTTCTACAGTATTTCCTAATCCCCTTTAAATAAAGATCAAAAGGAGCCAGGTCTTGGCAGCATCTCCCCCTTTCCCGCTGGTCAGTACCCTGTAGAGGTTTGGGTTGAAAGTCCTGCTGATTGGCTTGGGAGAATTGAGGACACTGTATCTGGGCTCCAAGCTGGGTGGAAAACTTGGTCTCCTAGTACCTGATCTGACCCTGATCTGTCTCCCTCCTGAGTTTCTGCTTCTTCTGAACCAAGCATAGTTTTAAATGCATTAACCCATTTACTGCTCACAATTATCTATGAGGTAGGTGACCATTGTTGTCATCCCATTTTACAGACTGAGAGGCTGAGCCACAGAGAGGTGCCATGACTTGCCTAAGAGCACCCAGAGGGTAAGTGGCAGAGCCCGGGTTTGAGGTCCAGAGTCTACATACATAACCACATGGGTGAAATATCAGACTTAACTCAGTTAGTGGTGAGTTCTCAATCTTCCTGGGAGTCTAGGACAATTTCCGTTGCAAAGAATGAGTCGTCCACCCCAGTTCAAAGGCTCCCTTCCATGTACTGTCTGGACACTGGGACTCCTGGCACATTTCTGGGGGCCATATTTCCCAAAGCATCCAGGGGAGAACTTGGGGGAAAATACAGAGTGGCCCAACTTCTGACACCCTGGGGTATTGGTAGCCATGAGGGCCTGACCATTTACTGCTATTGCATCACAGATGGCAGGAAAAATACCTGCTCATTTAGTCTCAGGATCAGCTTTTGGTTAAACATGGAACTGAGAAGCATTTTTCCTCTAACCTTTAAACGAGGGCAGGAAGGCAGAGTGAGCTGAGCTTTACAGCCCAGAAGCTGCCAGTCTAGTTTCCATCCAAAAGGCAGAGGAGCTCTGACACTTGCTGGGTAGGCTAGGTGGGGACTCAGTGAGGGGAGGGGCCCCACCAGTTGTGAAGTCTGCAAACATTCATCTCAGGTAACGAGCAGGCACCCAGGACCTGGTGTGGCCAGAGAGGGCATTGATGTTATACTGGGGAGAGGGACCAGAGTTGGCAGTGGGCATGGCCTCTTGTTCTCACTGCTCCAGGGCAAGGAACTTTCCAGACCTGTCCCAGGATGGGGATGTCCAGGCCCCTCACCTCCCTTTAAGACTGTGAGATGACTTGAGGATGGCATGAAGTGGGAATGAATGAGCAGGCTGCCTCTCAATACTACATGTGCACATGTATGTGCACATATGCATCCGTGCAACACATCTATGCACACCCCATCACATATGCATTGACACATGCACAATCCCACGTGTACACACACACACATCTCTCAGGTCCAGACTACCAGGGCAGGAGGGGTTCTAGCTTCTTTAAGACTTGGTGTCCTTGCCTGTGTGGCCTGAGTCAAGGTGATTAAAGGCAGCAGGTCAGATGTCAGAGGCAGAGAGGCTGGAGTAGGGTTAGGGAGGAGCCATGGTGTGGTCCTCACAAGGCCTAGGTCAGTGACTGGCTGAGAGGTTGAAAGAGAAAGTTATGAGGAGTTTGGGGGCAGAGGATGGGGAGGTCTGGTATCGGAAGGAATCAAGCCCCCAAGACGGGGACAGGAGCGGGTGGAGTGGGGGGGCAGTGGAACAGAGAGGCAGGTGCTGCAGTCCTCAAGGAGGGAGGGGCATGCTGGAGGGAAGGGGGGATGTGAGAGCAAGGATGTAGTGCCCGCTCAGCACCAGTGAGTGCTCCTTACTTGAGACTTGAGACAAACGATTGCTGATTTCATCACTAGTGGAGAACGGGCCATAAAGTCACCGAAATGCCATCAAAGATGATGTCTTGACAGCAGAAGAGGGGATGTGGTCTGTAGGATAGACTCTTGCAGAAGTGACACAGTAGGGTTTCTCTGGGAACCCCGAGGTTAAGAGTTCACCTTCCAGTGTAGGTTCAATCCCTGGTCAGTGATCTAAGATTCCACATGCCTTGCAACGAAAAAGCCAAACCATAAAACAGAAGCAATATTGTAACAAATGCAATAAAACTTTAACAATGGTCCACATCAGAAAAATATTTTTTAAAAAAATGATCTAGTATTTCCCCTCCCTGGATCCTTGTCCTTGGGGGCTCCCACACAATCTTTGGGCTTGGTCAGGGGACTTTCCTTGACCAGAGGACATGAGCAGCAGAGGCCTGTCTGTTTGTAGTGCTGAGAGCTGGAGGCCACCACCTGAACCAGCCTTAGATAGCCTGCTGGGAGATGAGCTCCACAAGGGGACGCAAAGACCAGCCCTTGGGGTTGACAGTCTGGAGGACACCAGACAGGTGAGGGGGCCCAGTGAGGTCATCAGGCCGCCAGCCCACCCACCCGAGGACCAGAGATGTACAGGGGAGCCCAGCTGGAATCAGCCAGGACTAGCCCTAGACAAAGCTGGCCGTTACTTCTCAAAGCTCCGCCCCTGTCGTCTAAGCCCCACCCTCAAGAACCCACCCCTTCAGAGACTGCCCAGGCTGTGAGTTCTGAGTTTTGCCTGTCAATCACCTTGGTTTTGCTGAACCAGCTGAGTGGGTGGGCTTCTTATATTTGCAACCTAAAAGCCTGAGCTTGTGTTCCTGGTGGCCTGGAGACCTCTGGATGACAAGGCTGGCCATGGCAGCTTGTCTTATAAATTACCTCCTGGGATCCTGGCCAGAGCAGGGACCTGTAGGGAACCTCGGATGCCTTGGGTCATCCTCCCTTTCTCAGAGGGGAACCCCAGTGGAGGCCTTGGAGATAAGCCCAGAGAAGCCAAGTGAACTTGCTCCTCTGCCGGCCTTGGGGCAGGGTGTCTGGGGATAGAATCACTCCTTTGAGGGTCGCTTGTTCTGTGCTTGGCACAAGGGCCTGTTAGTGGAGCCTCAGACACCCCAGAACAGACAGCATCACAGCCACTACCTCCCACCTCATTCCCTAAGTTATGATGACATAAAGGTGTTTTCATTGCCTTTTATGGCCTGAATTGTGTCTTCCCAAACCCCCAGATTCACATAGTGATGTCCTGATGCCAAGACTTCAGAATGTGACTCTATTTGGAGATAGGTCTTTATAGAAGTAGTTAAGTAAAGTGGGTCTTGGGGTGGGTCCTGATTCCATATGACCCATGGGGTGGGTCCTGATTCTCTATGACCCATGAGGTGGGTCCTGATTCCATATGACTGATTTGGAATCTTCCTTACAGGAAGAGGAGATCAGGATGCAGACATACACAGAGGGAGGACCACGTGAGGACACAGAGAGGAGGCAATGTATACAGGTTGACAAGCAAAGCCTCGGGAGGAACTGACACCTGGATCTTGGATTACAGCCTCCAGGACAGGCAGAGGATAAGTGTCTGTTGTTAAGTGCCAAGTCTGCAGTGCTCTGTTATGGCTGCCCCAGCGTGCCTGTACACTGACTAATGCATCACGGAGAATGTCTCAGAAATAGAGGTAGGATAGCATCACAGCAGACCCTGGAAAGAGAGTGCCCCTGTGAATGGTCCTGCTCCTTTGCTTGGTTTCTCCCCATTTTCTTATCTTCCTTATTTTTTATTCCTATTATCAGTCAATTAAAAGATGCTTGCTTCTTGGAAGAAAAGCTATGACAAAACTAGACAGTGTATTAAAAAACAGAGACATCACTTTGCCAACAAAAGTCCATCTAGTCAAAGTTACGGTTTTTCGAGTAGTCGTGTGGATGTGAGAATTGGACTAAAAAGAAAGCTGAGTGCCAAAGAATTGGTGCTTTTGAACTGTGGTGCTGGAGAAGACTCTCAATAGTCCCTTGGACAGCAAGGAGGTCAAGCCAATCAGTCCTAGAGGAAATCAGTCCTGAATATTCATTGGAAGGACTGATGCTGAAGCTGAAGCTCCAATACTTTGGCTGCCTGATGTGAAGAGCCAACTCATTGGAAAAGACCCTGATGCTGGGAAAGATTGAAACCAGGAAGGGAAGGGGATGACAGAGGATGCGATGGTTGGATGGCTTCACTGGCTCAATGGAAATGAGTTTGAGCAAACTCGGGGGGACAGTGAAGGACAGGGGAGCCTGGCTTGCTGCAGTTCATGGGAGCACAAAGAATTGGACATGACTTAGCGACTGAACAGCAACAATATTGTTAGTCAAGATTATTTTTGAGTCTGAAAGTCTTAGCACCCTTCAAGGGGGAAGGTGATGAGCTTACGGAATATGATTCAGGCTCCCCTTTCCACATCCAATCTGGGTGCCCTGGGATCCTGCTCCTGGGATCTAAGAGAAGAGGAGCTGATCCCACAGGGAGAGGTATTCCCTTTCACATGAGGATCCAGAAAGGCAGACTGGCAACGTCCTGTCCTGTCTAATGGCCATGGAGGCCGCTTCCCAGAGCCTTGCAGGGATGCTAAAGGGGAGGACATGATCTCCCATCCCCCACACATGGAGTAGGGTAAGAGGTGGGGAGGAGGAAGATGTCTGGCTCCATAGAGGGCTCTACCCAGTTGAACCAAGTACATCTTCACAAGAGTGAAGGCCAGGAGACACCCTTTGTGGCCCAGTGGTTAAGAATCTACCTTCCAATACAGGGGGGTGCAGGTTCAATTCCTGTTCCAGGAGCTAAGATCCTGGATGCGTCCAGGCTGAAAAACCAAAACATAGAAAAGAGGAGCAATATTATAACACATTTTGTTACAATAAAGTGTTCAGTAAAGACTTTAAAAAGGGATCACACCCCCCGAAAAAAAAAAAAAAAAAAGCCTAAAGCACAGAGACCAGGAACAAAAGCACATACAGTATTCAGTCTCATTCCTGAAAAAAAAAAAAAAAAAAGCAGAAACTATTGAAAGAATAAACTCCAGCATATCATCATGATTATTATCAGGAACAGTTACGGCTAGATAGTAGGAAGATGGGGGGTTTATGGCTTTTCACCTCTCCCCTGTTTTTAAAATTATCCAAAACAAGCTCATGTTGTTTTAGTAATAAGGATAAAATTAAGAGAAAAGCAAGCTTGTTTCTCTCAGGTAGAGAAAGTGACAAAGAGACAGGACTTTGGTATTCACTGTCTGGGCTCCTGGTCACTTACACCCATGGGGATTCAGACACGTCACATCCCCGGGGGTTGGCTTCCTCGTCTGTGAAATGAGGAACCTGGCACCTTCTTTGGAGGTTCAAGTAAGAATTACAAGGAAGTCATAGCCATGTGATTCTGGGCGCTGCATGCTCTCAATACACGTGAGCTGTTTTTACGGTTATTACTATTTTCTGGCCAGAAGCATCACTCAGGAGGAGGAAACCTGTGTGGTATTCTCACTGATTAACTTTTGATGAAACTCAAGGGCAAATTCCAATCTTCCTTTATTAGAAAGTGAGTCCCACCTTCTGTCTTGGAAGTGGGTTTAGTGTTGGAGGGAGGGCTGCCTGCAGGACAGAGATGCCTGGCATGTCTTCTGGGGTTGCTTTTGCAGCTGGGAGTCCAGCCCCTGGGTCATACTCTGGGTCAGTCACAACTGAGGAAAAGTACACAGGTGCCCTCTTCTTCACCTCTGGGGACTGGATTTGTGTGTGCTTTGGGGAGGAGTGCTGTTAAAGTGCTGCACTCAATATGCCAATAAATTTGGAAAACTCAGCAGTGGCCACAGGACTGGAAAAGATCAGTGTTCATTCCAATCCCAAAGAAAGGCAATGCCAAAGAATGTTCAGACTACATTTGCACTCATCTCTCACGCTAGCAAAGTAATGCTCAAAATTCTCCAAGCCAGGTTTCAACAGTATGTGAATCGTGAACTTCCAGATGTTCAAGCTAGATTTAGAAAAGGCAGAACCAGAGATCAAATTGCCAACATACATTGGATCATCAAAAAAGCAAGAGAGTTTCAGAAAAACATCTGCTTTAATCTGCATTATTGACTACATCAAAGCCTTTGACTGTGTGGATCACAACAAACTATGGATAATTCTTCAAGAGATGGGAATACCAGACCACCTTACCTGCCTCATGTGAAATCTGTATGCAGGTCAAGAAGCAACAGTTAGAATTGGACATGAAACAACAGACTGGTTCCAAACTGGGAAAGGAGTATATCAGGTCTCTACTTTGACACCATGATTATTTCACTTATATGCTGAGTACATCATGTGAAATGCCAGGCTGGATGAAGCACAAGCTGGAATCAAGATTGCCAGGAGAAATATCAATAACCTCAGATACGCAGATGACACCATCTTTATGGCAGAAAGTGAAGAACTAAAGAGCCTCTTGTTGAAGGTGAAAAAGGAGAGCGAAAAAGTTGGCTTAAAACTCAACATTCAGAAAACTAAGATCATGACTTCTGGTCCCATCACTTCGTGGCAAATAGATGAGGAAACAACAGAAACTGTAAGAGACTTTATTTTTTGGGGGCTCTGGAATCACTGCAGATGGTGACTGCAGCCATGAATTTAAAAGACACTTGCTCCTTGGAAGAAAAGCTATGACCAACCTAGATAGCATATTAAAAGCAGAGATATTACTTTGCCAACAAAGGTCCATCTAGTCCAAGCTATGGTTTTTCCAGTAGTCATGTATGGATGTGAGAGTTGGACTATAAAAAACGCTGAAAACCAAGGAATTGATGCTTTTGAACTGTGGTGTTGGAGAAGACTCTTGAGAGTCCCTTGGACTGCAAGGAAATCAAACCAGTCGATCCTAAAGGAAATCAACCCTGAATATTCATTGGAAGGACTGATGCTGAAGCTGAAGCTTTGGCTACCTGATTTGAAGAATTGACTCACTGGAAAAGACCCTGATGCTAGGAAAGATTGAAGGCAGGAGGATGAGATGGTTGGATGGCATCATCGACTTGATGGCCATGAGTGTGAGCAAGCTCTGGGCGTTGGTGATGGACAGGGCAGCCTGGTGTTCTGTAGTCCATGGGGTTGCAAAGAATCGGACAAGACTGAGTGACTGAACGGAGGTGACCTGAACTCTGTATAGAAGTTAAATAAGCAAGGTGACACTGTACAGCCTTGCTGTGCTCCTTTCTCAGTTTTCAGCCATACATATGCACATGTTCGCTCCCTCCGAGCCTCCCGCCTGCTGCTGCACGCTTCTAGGTCATCACAGAGCACGGAGTTGCGCTCCCTGTGCTGTGCAGTGGCTTCCCACCCGCTGTCTGTTTCACACATGCTGGCTTCTATATGTCAATCCCACCCCCCAGGCCACCCACGCCCTTCCCCGGCTGTGTCTGCATGTCTGTTTCCTACATCTGTGACTCTATTCCTGCAAATAGGTTCGTCTCTACCTTTTTCTAGATTCCACTTACATGCACTAATATTCAGTATTTGTTTTTCTCTTTCTGACTTACTTCACTTTGTATGCCAGACTCTTGGTACAGCCACATCTCTACAAATGACCCAGTTTCATTCCTTTTTTGAGCTAAGTAATATTCCATTGCATATATGCACCATATCTTTGGATTGAGTACTGGAATCGACACCCCCACCCACCCCCCACCTCAGAAATACCTGGAACCATTCCAGATGCTCAGGGCAGCATAAACACTAAGGAGGAAAGGCTTTGTGGACCAGGGCAGAGGAATCTGGATCATCTTCCTGTAGAAATTAGTGGAAGCAAAGCATCCCTGTGAAGGAAAGGTGCATTAATCCATCCTGTTTTCCAATCCCCCATTCGATTCTAATGCTTATTTCTTATTTGAGGTTAAGATGTGCAAATACATTTTATAAAGTGGTTCTGCCTCAGATACTTTTTCAAACCAGGAGGAAGTCCACATCCTGAATTAAAGGAACCTGATTAAAAAATTCAAAGATATGTTACAGGATCATGTTTTATCCTGAAAAGTCCACTCTCTTTGGCTCATAGGATGGCAGACAGGAGCTCTGGCTTTCTGTAGGTAGTAGTTATCTATGCTGTGTAACAAATCAAACAAACAATTACTAGTGACTTAAGTCAACACCCATCTATTCTTCACAGTGTCCCTGTGTCAAAGGTCTGTGCTGGGTCCTCTGCTGAGGATCCCACAAGGCTGCCACTGGAGTCTTGGCTGGGGCAGTTTCCCCTTCTGGAACTTGAGCTCTTCTTCCAGTCTCGTTTGCTGTTGATAGAATCCGGTCCCTTGTGGTTGTAGGACTGAAGTTCTCCTGTTTTTGCTGCCAGCCAGGGGCTGCTCTCAGCTCTGAGGGGCCACTCGCCGTTCTTTGCCTCTTGCTCCGTAGACAGCTCCTAACATGGACACCGGCTTCCTTCTGGGCCAGCAGAAGTGTGTCTTTCTCTCCTTGCCTTAGATTTCTACATTCTCTTTTCCGAGCTCACCTGATTAGGTCAGGCCCTTGGAGGAGATCTCCTTTTGGTGAATGCTGATGAGGGACCTTCATCACATCTTCAGTATCCCTTTTGTAACATGACATCATCCGGGGTGAGATTCTCTTGGATAATGGGGATAGACAATGCTGAGGGTTTTCCGGTGTTTGAAGACTCCATGTGAATGCACGAAGCCTTGAGAACATAGATGCTCTTCTCCTTATAGGATGATTGGGACCCCATGAGGGCTCCAAGTGCCTTCTGAGCCCTCATGGGTGGTTCCCAGAGGGGAGACTCTGTTCCTGCAGGGCCTGCCCACAAGTGGCACCCAGACACAGCTCCAGCAAAGTGCAGAGGACAACAGAGTGGGGTGGGGTGGTGGTTCAGGTCTCTGGGGGCCTCTAGGGGAGGTAGGACAGTGGGTGAGGGGTTCCTGGACTGGGGCCTTTATTAGAGAGACCAAGAGCCTATAAGTTTTAGAGTTCAGACTTGGACCTGATTGTCTACCCTTAGAGCTTGTCAGTTTGGCTGGAGCCCTGGGGGATGGATATGTGGGTGTGTGTGTTTTAGGTTGGAGGAGACCATCTGGCCAACACCTGGAGGTGTACAGCCTGGGGGACTCGAGACAGAATGGGACCTGCTATGCTTTTAGTGCTGGACAGAGGAGTTTCTGGGCAAGGTTCTCTCTCTGGGTTTTAAAATAAAGAAAAAGTCTGTTGCCCTTCATAACAGCATGTTTTGTTTTTGGTTGACTCCTAACCACATCTGTCGATATCATTCTAACTAAAGTTATATGACTCTGGTGCTGTGGTCCAGAGGAATTGGTGTTACAACCACATTGATTTTTCATAAATGCCAAGCTCTAGGACTACCAGCATCACTGTATTTCAGGTTGCCCCAGCTTCCTGGTTTTCAACTTGGAAAGGAGCCCTTCTGAAAAGGGCAACTCTGCTTCCCATCGTGTAGGTGGGGACCGAGGCCAGAAGGCTTAGAGGAAGCCTGGAGTCGGAGGTGGGAGAGGGGCCAGCCCAAGGGTGGCGGCCCCACATGGCTGCCAAGTGCACAACGGCTTAATGTATTTTTCTCCAAAGCTGAATAGATGGGTCTTTACAGAAATTTAGTAGAGGAGTAAGCCACAGATGAAAAATCAAACACTTAGAAAAATCATTTAAGGTTTTTATTTATACCATACGTGAAAATACCAGCTTGGTTTGGAATTGGAGCTGTTGCATAATTTATAGCCCCCAAACCAAATCCTAATGCAACATGCTCTTAAGTTTCACAGGGCCCTGAGGCGCACAATTTATATTCCACTCCATGAAGGAGAGAATGAATGGCAGTTTGGTGGCGGGAGGGGACAGGAGTCTTCCCGGGAGCCCGAGAAGGAGAGGCGGCACGGGACGCAGGAAGGCAGACACGGTTCGGGTGTAGGACCGCAAAGTGGTTTATAATGGAAGGACTGTAATTTATTTTGACACTGATCATGTATTATTCAGCTAGAGTAAAAATAAGCCTTATTAACCAGGAAAACAGATCCTCGTCTTCTGCCCCCGCTATGTCAACTGCAACTCAATTGTGAAGATCAGGACAGCAGTGGAGTTTCCTCAGACAACTTATTGGCATTCACAGAATCATATCCCTCCCTGGGAAGAGACTTAGAAACACGCAAGTGCATCACATAATATGCTTCATCTCCCCCAGGATCGGAGCCTGTGGCGCGGTGCTTCCGGGTCACGTGTGGGGAAGCTGTGCCTGGCTCACTCTGCAGGGCTGGGACCTGGTGGGTGGGACAGGCGGGGCTCTTCACCTACCTCTCCCTCCCTCTTCCCTCTCTTCTTCCTTCCCTTCTTCCCTCCCTCCCTCTTCCTCCTTCCCTTCCCTCTCTCCCATCCTTCCTTTCTCCATCCCTTCATTCATTCCTGTATTCCACACCAGCTCCATCTCGGGCACTGTACCCATATCCCACCTTAGGATCCTCTCAATTTTGTGAAACATGCAATCCTGATCTTAATTTTCAGATGATGGAGTGAATTGTGTGTACAAGAACCTGTGATCTCCAGCCCCCACCTTCCTTCCTGCCAACCCTCCTATCAGAGATTGACTAGCATCACCCTGAAATTCACATCTACTAGGAATCTCAGAATGTGATCTTCTGGGAAACAGGGTCTTTGCAGATGTAGTCAAGTTAAGAAGAGGCTATAATGGATCAGGATGAGCCCTAAATCCCAGGGTTGGTGTCTTTATAAGAAGAGGAAACAGACACATGAGGCAAGGTCACAGGGAAGCAGAGGTGGGGTTACAAGTCTTTGTCTACAAGCCCAGGATTGCTGGTCATTCCCAGAGATGGAGAGAGATGGAAGATGACTCTTGGAATCTCCAGGAGGAACCAGCCTGCTCATAGGTGATCTCTCAGACCTCCAACCTCACAGACTCTCAGAAAGAAGTGAGACCCTCATTTTAAGTGGCCCCGCCTCTCCCCACCTCCCAGTTTCTGGTCCTAGGTTAGGGCACCTTCTTGGAAATGTAAGGAGACACAGAGCTGGCCTTGGTCATTCCTGCAAAGACCAGGGGGAACATGGTGGGATCTAGGGGCTGACAGCTCTCTGGGGGTTTCTGAGCAAGGCCTTGTTGCCCTGTGGTGACCAGCTGGGTATCGACTTGTGGGCAAGTCCTGTGTTGTGAGTCTCGAGGGGCAGGACTGGACAGGCTCCTGAGGGGTTTGGCCTGACTTTGGATTTGGGGTCTATCCTGACACGGAGTGGCCTTACTTCAGGATGCTTTGCTCATGTCTGTAAGATGCTTTTTCCAAACAAGACGTCCACATCTTCCATGACGAGAAGGTGGGTGGATCTTTTTCTGTCACCAATATCCATTTTTTATTGTGATAAAATATATAAAATATAAACTTTCATTTTAGCCATTTTTAAGGGCACAGTCTGTGACATCAAGCACATTCACATTTTTGTGTAACCATCACCACCATCCATTTCCAGAACTTTCTCACCTTCCCAAACCAAAACTCTGCCCCTTTAAACACTTACTCCACACCCCTCCCCTAGCCCCTGGCACATCCCAGCCCCTTTCCTGTGCCTATGAATCTGACTCCTCCAGGGGCCTCATGTAAGTGGAATCACACAGGACTTGTCCTCTGGGGATTGGCTTGTTACCTACGAGGGGCAGAGGAGGATTGGATGGACAGCTTCCTGTGCAGAGAAGTACACCCACACTTACTATGCTCAGCTGGTGACTGACCCATGAACCTTGGGTCCTGACTCCAGCCCCAGGGGTAATCAGTGCTGCCTGTGATCTTTTCATACTTGCATCGCCCTTCGTGGCAGGTCCCCAGAGGCGCCATGCCACACCACACTTGCCCAGCTTCCCTCCCTCTCCACCGTTCTCTTTTCCCCTCCCCACCCCCTCTCCTGAGCTTGTATGGCCCCCTCTGCCTGGATCACCCCTTCCTTGCCTTCTGCCTGGCTGCCCCCTCTGATCTTCCAGAGAAAGCATGCACACGACCAGTGTGGGAAGGCCTCTCTTGTCCTCCACGACCTGCAGCATACACCCCATCTCAGCCTGTGCCTCCCTAGGGAGAGGGGTGTTCGTGTCTCAAGCCCCCATATACAGCAAGTGCTTAGTAAGTGCTCTCTGTGGATGCTTGCTGGATGGCTGGTCCCCTGTGTCTGCATCGGCCTTGCTCAGCCACGTGGTCAGGGAGTCAGAGACCATGAATTCCTGTCTGTCCCACAAAACGATTGTCACAGGACGGGGAGGAAAGGATGCCTCTTAACTATCTCAACTTCAGTAACCCAGAAGGGACTGATGCTGTCCTGGGAAGGCAGATCACTCGAGGGGCCTCCCTGGGGTCTGGGCTGCCCCCTCCCGGGACACCAGGGAAGAAGGGGAGAGGACAGTCGGGCACCAGTGAATAGGAAGCATGTTTCTTAACACTCAGATCAGAAATAGGCTCATGTGTGGACCCCCAAAGATAACAAGGCGGGCTGCAGCCACTCTGCCTTTCAAGCCCAGGACACCCTGGCAGGTTGGGACCAGCTCCTCAATTGAAGCAGGCCCAGGCCTGGGGTTTTGGGTCCTGCTGGCCCGAGAGGCATCTCCCTGGGGGTGTGGTGGGAGAGAGCCCCCGGCTAGGCAGCTGTGCTGGGGTCTTATGTTCCTCTCAGGACCCTCAAGAAGGACTCTGGGTCCTCACACCCATTCCACAGATGAGGCACCAAGGTGAGGACATGCCTCCTGCCACAAGGCAATGGCCAATCGGGGCTGGGTCAGAATGAAATGAGTTAAAAGCCAGCATGTGTGTAACTGTGCCTGGCCCGGAGCCACTGATCAGTGTTATATTTTACTTAGAATATTTTGTAATTTCAGATGCTGTTGATGGCAAAAGGCCGCATTACTTTATGGACCACTAAGAAAGAAAAAACACCTCCAATTAAACTGACACAATGCTTTCTTATCATTTATAATTTCTACTTTATTCCTATTGAAGGAGCTCTTCTGGATGTAATTAGACCCGGAATTTTATTGGCTATCACTTCTGTGCACACATAAAAAGAAAGATATAAGCAAGATGAACTGCTTAAGGCCTTCCTAAAACTAGCACATACTGAGGTCCAGCCTTCCTCTTTGATTGTCCGCTCCAAGCCATTGAGGCTGCCCGGCTGCCCACTCGGTCATCAGGGATGCAGTCTCAGAAGGTACTGGTTGGGAAGGAGGATGTTAGCTGGGGCAATTCCAGGGCTTGGGAGGGAAGATGCAGTGGGGGCCTAGTGGTCGGGAAGGCTCCGGTGAGAGGTTTCAGCAAACACCAGAGAAGGTAATGGAACCATGCCTGGGCCTGGGGAAGGGAGTCCAGTGGTCTTAGAGCTGCCTGGGCATGAGGCCTCTGGTCACCAGAGCCTGGTGGATGTCAGGGCTCCAAGTTTGGGCTGTCACCTGCATGAATGGACTAGGTGTCCCTAAACTTGCCTGGCCCTGGGTCTTATGTGAAGGGCTGCCGTGGCAGAGAGAAGCAGGACCACCGGGTCCACGGGGCGAGAGAGACCCCAGTGAAGGGAAGCGTCTGTCCTTCTGATGTAACCAAGCAAGACTCTGAGGGGGGGACGCGGATCTGAAGTCCCCAGATAACAAATATGATACACGTTCCCAGTTGTTATGCAGATGCTAACACCTCCACCGAGAGGAGGAAATTAACTACTTGAAGACCATGAGCATGCAATCCCCCGACCTATTGGCACCTAAGGATTGATAACATGAACCTCATTTCTCCCAGATCAGTACATGGTCACCAGCCCAGAAGCTGTCTGAGTCCCATCCTTCTGGGTTTTTATGGAGCCTTCATTCCAGAGGGCTGACAATGAACTCACTGGCCACTGGCGATGGCTTCAACCTCCAGCCTCCTCCTCTCTAATCACATGGACAGCTCTGCTAGAATCCAGCCTCCATCTTTAGAGACCACCCTTAGAAACTTTTTCAAAAGTCACCTCATTGACATAACAAATGACACCTTCATCGCTTTCATCACTCAGGAAATTGGGAGGATTTGAGGGGCTCTGTGCTGGGGTGGGGATGAAGACCAAACAAACATTCTTTTCTTAAAAAAATAATTTAGTTTATTTATTTACTTAGGCAGTGCTGGCTCTTGGCTGCTGTGTGGCCTCTCCTCTAGTTGCGGCAAGTGGGGCTACTCTCTAGATGGGGTATGCAGCATCTCATCATGCTGGCTGCTCTCGTTGCAGAGGACAGGCTCAAGGGCACGCGCTTCAGCAGCTGTGGCACGTGGGCTCAGTAGCTGTGGCTCTAAGCACGGGCTCAACCGCTGTGGCACACAGGCTGGACTGCTCTGTGGGCTGTGGGACCTTCCTGGGCCAGGGACTGAGCCCGTGTCTCCTGCACTGGCGGGTGGACTCTGCCACCGAGCCCTAAGGGAAGCTCCAAAGACCAAGCATACGTTTATTACAAATCACCACATCACAGCCTCTTGTGAGAAGCACGTTGGGAACCCATGCAGAGCAACGCTTTAACCAAGGGATGAGGGCGTGGCCTTCTTTGTTGTGGTCACTGTAAGGACAGGCTGCTGGGTGCAGTGGCAGGACTGGCAGGACACGGTGGGCTGGGCTGGGCATCAGGATGGCCAGTCAGGGTTCAGAACGCAGGTCTCCACCTCTCTCTGGATGTCAGGTGCAGCAGGGCCAGACAGGGCCTAGGGATCTGTGTGTCCTGCAGGCTCCCCGCTGATGCCCCCAGCCACACAGTGGGTTTGGGACTCTCTGGGCAGCTGAGCTCAGTGCCTGATAACCCCGATGTCTTCCCAGCCCAGCCCCAGGTTTGGGTTCTTGCCTGGGAGGGTTCATCAAAGGCTGTTACTCTTCCTCCATGAAAAAAAACACGTTTAAAAAATACATTATTTGTTATCCCCTTTGGCTTATTTTTTTTCTTTTGGAAGTGAGTTGGCACTGAGATGATAAAGCTGGGTAGGAAGGCGTCTGGAAGGAGTGTTATTAAAACTCTCAGCCTAATTCAGATTGATAACAGCGTTTAAGAGGCCAGCTTTCCAGGCAGTAATTGAGTTACACGCTCAGCAGCAGAGTCCCCCAAAGCCATCCTTCCCTGGGGAGAGAATGATGCTGCCTCCGAGGCCCTCCCCAGGCATCTCTGAGTTGTCAGTCACTGGCCACTCTCCTGAGCATTTGGCTTTCACGTGCCAGAGACCTCAGAGCAGAGGTGAGTCCCCAGTGGGTGTTCGGCCGCTTCTCCCCCTCTGCTGTCACTAACCGGGCAGGGTCATCCTTACAGAGACTCCTCCCTCCATCTTAGGGGACCTAGGCTGCTCCTCCATCACTTTTCACCCAGAGTTCTTGGCTACTACCATTTATTGCATCTTAGAAAAGACCCTCATGTTGGGAAAGATGTAAGGCAGGAGGAGAAGGGGGTGACAGAGGATGAGATGGTTGGATGTCCAACTCAATGGGTACGAGTTTGAGCAATCTTTGGAGGAATGTAAAGGACAGGGAGGCCTGGCATGCTGAAGTTCATGGGGTTGCAAAGAACTGGACATGACTGAGAGACTGAACAACAACAACTGGTACATCTATCACTCGCTGGGTTTCTATTTAGACAACATCTCCCCTCTATCTGGATTATCTTCTCTGCATTGGCCCCTGATCTACGCTCGGAGGGTCATTTGTCCTGTACCTTTTTCCAGGCAGAGGGCCTGCAGTTTCTCTCCCCCTTTAAGTTCTGTATGTACCTTCCACCCAGTGGCACAGGTACCGTGGTGCTGAGTAGAAAGGCAGGAGGTCCAGACAGTGATAGGCTGAGGAGCCCTGGCCACCAAGAACTGTTGAAACTCATGGTATATCAAGTCCTGGAAAAAAAGAAAAAGTTAAAACACTTAGCAGTGCTTCAGTATCCTGGAGCCAATTTTAAATGTATTATGCAGATTAACATATTTAATCCTGATGTTGATTCTATGATGTAGGGAGTTTTAGCACCACCATTTTGCAGTTAAGAAAGACACAAAACAGAGCTCAAGAATTTTAAAAAATCACAAAGGACAAAGAGAATGCTATGTAATCATAAGTAAAGAAGAAGTATTCATCACACATATATATGTACCTAACTACATAGCTTCAACAAACAAACAAAACCAAACCAAGCAGTACTAACGGAAATTCAGGGAAACGTGGATGGAGCTTTTAATGATAAGTAAAGCAGACAAAAGAAAGCAGCGTGTTGAAGTCTTGACCAGGACACTAAACGTGTTGGAGGTGAGAGGTGTGCAAAGATCATTACACTCAAGACATAGAGGGTGTGCCCTTTCCCCTGGCACACAGAAACAGGTCAGATATTAGGTCATAAAGGAAGTTTCTTTCTGTTTCTAAGAATTAATGTAAAATAAACTACATTTTGTACTACAAACCAAAGACATTCAAATAGTTTTTAGAAACCCCAATTCTTGGGGAATTAATTAACATACCTCTGAATAATTTTTGTCTGAAGAATCCCATGGGCTGAGGAGCCTGGAGGGCTATAGTCCACGGGATTGCAAAGAGTTGGACACAACTGAAACGACTTAGCACATTTATATACAGATATACTAAATAACTCATGGAAATGATCAAGGAAAATAAGGAAGATATTAGAAAGTGATGGTAGAATTCGACATATCAAAGTCAGTGGGACAAAGCCAAAGCAGTTCTTAAAGAGGAATTGACAGTCTTAAATGGCATTTATCAGGAAGCCACACGTGTTAAAAATGAGTAAGCTAAGTATTTGATGTGAACTGTTGGAAAAAGAGTGAGAAAGAGACCTCAACCTATCTATGCACCAACTCTGAACTAAGAACGGAAATACAAATTACAAAAGCAGAAATAAATGAAGTAGATAAAACCTATAAAAAGGGTTTATATGCAGATGAATGCAGATGATACAACTCTAATGGGAGAAAGTGAAGAGAAACTAAAGAGCATCTTGATGAGGGTAAAAGAGGAGTGTGAAAAGGCTGGCTTAAAACTCAACATTCAACAATCTAAGATCATGGCATCCGGTCCCATCATTTCATGGCAAACAGAAGGGGAAAAAATGGAAGCAGTGACAGATTTTATTTTCTTGGCCTCCAAAATCGCTGCAGATGGGGACTGCAGCCATGAAATTAAAAGATGTTTGCTCACTGGAAAGAAGTGAAAGTGAAAATGAAGTCCCTCAGTTGTGTTCGACTCTTTGCTACCCCATGGACTATAGCTCACCAGGCTCCTCCATCCATGGGATTTTCCAGGCAAGAGTGGGTTGCCAGTTCCTTCTCCAGGGGATCTTCTTGACCCAGGGATCAAACCTGGGTCTCCCACGTTGTAGGCAGATACTTTACCGTCTGAGCCATCAGGGAAGTCAAGGAAGCTCACTGGAAGTAAAGCTATCTCAAACTTGGACAGTGTATTAAACAGCAGAGATGTCACTTTGCCAACAAAAGTCCATCTAGCCAAAGCTATGGCTTTTCCAGTAGCCATGTATAGATGAGAGAGTTGGACCATAAAGAAGGCTGAGCACTGAAGGAGTGATGATTTTGAATTGTGGTGCTTGAGAAGCTTGAGAAAACTCATCAGAATCCTTTGGACTGCAAGATCAAACAAGTCAATCCTAAAGGAAATCAACCCTGAGTATTCATTGGGAGGACTGGTGCTGAAGCTCCAGTACTTTGGCCACTTGATGTGAAGAGCTGACTTATTGGAAATGACTCTGATGCTGGGAAAGGTTGAAGGCAGGAGGAGAAGGTAGTGACAGAGAATGAGACTGTTGGATGGCATCACCGACTCAGTGGATATAAGTTTGAGCAAACTTTGGGAGATAGTGAAGAACAGGGAAGCCTGGAATGCTGGAGTCCATGGGGTCGCAGAGTCAGACATGAGTTAGTGACTGAACAACAACAAAATAAAAAGCGTGGCCAAACCCAAAATTTGGTTAGAAAAAAATTAACATGTTAGACTTCTGGAAAGGCTCATCAAGAAAAAGACTGAGAAGTTAGACATAAGTAAACTAAGGAATTAATATCATGAAAAGGAATATCTTACTAAATCTGACACTTAATTCGAATGGATAAATTCTTATAAAAGGTATAGAATTCCAAATCTGGTGCAAAATGCAACAGACAAACAGACAAATGCACTTTCAGGAAGTAAAATTGTAGCCAAGAACTTCCTCCACCAAAAACCTCCCAAAGTCCAGACAAATTTTTGAGAGATTTCTACAATATTTTCAAGGAACAGTTAGTTTCTCTTTTATACAAAATATTTGGGGAAGTAGAAAATAAGTGAAATTTGCCTGGCTCATTTTGTGAGGCTGATATAATCTGGATTTCAATCACATAAGAACAGAAAGAGTAAAAAAATTACAGGTGCATTTTATTTTTACGAACAAAATTGCAGAAATCCTAAGTGAAATATTAACTGAATCAAATAGTGTATTAGGAAAAAATGACACATGATGAAGTAGGATTTATTCAGGAATACTTGAAAATCTCTCACTATAATTTATTATAGTAGTAGACTAAAGGAAAAGTATCTTAGTTGTATTTTAATCAATATGGAAAAGGCATTTATCCAATAAAGCTCAGAGCCAATTTGTGATAAGATATGGAAAGAAACCCAAACCTAACCTTGAATTTCTACCTAATGCCATATCCATAGCTGGAGTCTGGGTAGGCTAAAGTCCTAATAGGGGAAACAGAAGTTAACAAAAATGCAGGAAAATCTTTGTTCCTCAGAAGGGGGATGCCTTTAATAAAAATTCAAAACCACAAACCGTAAGGCAACAAATCAATACATTTCATTTTACCAGGGTTAGAGATTTTTTGTTCAGCCAAGACAATAGGGACAAAATTAATACACAGCAAAGCAAAGGAGAAAGATACTTGCAATGTTAAAAACTGACAAGGGATTAAGACCTAGAATTTACAAGGAACTCCTGGGAATCTCAAAATCAAGGATGCAGCTCCAGTGGAAAAATGGACGAGGAGTATGAACAGACAGTCAATAGAGAGGAAACCCCAAAGCTGATGAGCATAAAAAGAAAAGCTCAAAGTTATTAATAATCGCACAGGGAAAATTAGGGCAAAATACCACTTTACATCCACTGGATTGGGAAGAATTTACAAGGTGGTTAAGCCAAATGTTGAGGAGGATGTGAGCGGTGGGAACACCCAAGACATGTGCTGGGCACGATGCTGACACCATCCTGGAAGGCAATGGGGTAGGGCGGTTCACGGACTGTAGCTGCAAGCTCTGCACAGGCACATCTGAGGATCTGGTCCAGAAACATCCTCAGGGACCCACATGAGCATCCTCTGTGGTGTGTGTATCATGAGAGAGTGTAGGAGGCAGACTGGGAGCTCACCTGTAGGAGGGAGGGCCCTCAGGTAATATTCTGCAGATGCACACCACAGAGGGTTGGGCAGGAGGCAGAAACTGTAGCCTGGGTATGCACAGAAGGACATGATGAGGCTGAGAAATGAGACCCATGATACAGCATCATTCACACGAATGAAATATAGGTGCCAATTTTGTAAGAAGACCAGAATGCAGAAGAACCTATGTTGCTGTAAGAGGGAAGAACCTCTGTATTCTATTACAAGCTCATCACTGAAGGGATTATTCATAATTGTAAGCTCCAATTATACATGACCGTCTCTGGGAGCCCTGCCTCCCAGGTAAGGAGCATTAAACTAAAATACCTTTGTTTAGCTCACAGGAAACATCCTGACCACGTCCACCTGTGAATGGCTTCAGGAAGGAAGAAATTAACACCCCCCAGGAGTCTAGTTGGAACTGGGACTTACCCCCTCCCCTTTAATACAAAAGGAGCCTGATTTCTAACAGGGAGGGTTGTTCTTTGGGACACTAGTCCCCATCTTCTCTGTCTGCTGGTTTTCCAGACAAAGTCACTGTTCTTTGCCCAATATCTCATCTCTCCAGTTATTGGTCTGTCAAGTGGCAGCAGTATGAGCTTGGACTTGTGAGTAACATCATGATCAAAACAAAATTGTTGGCTCTCTGTGTGGGGTGGGGTGGAAATGGGAGTGGGATGTAGGAATTACAGGGGATCAGTGCCCAGATACTAAGGAGAGGTGGGATCCTCGCATAGATAGGGGATGAACTTATGCTTGTTTTTGCTGTTTAGTTGCTAAGTCATGTGCAACTCTTTGCGATCCCGTGAACTGTAGCCCGCCAAGCACCTTTGTTCACGGGATTCTCCAGGTGAGAATGTTGGAGTGGGTTGCAGTTTCCTCTGGGGGACGCCCCTAGAGGGAGACCGGGCACGTTTTATTTCCACTCCAAGAATTCCCTGGATCCCTTCCAGACTTGGCTCCTGGCTAGAAACCATGAGTTCCTGTGTGCATGTCTGTACACACAAACGTGTACACACACATGTGCAGACATGGACGCACATATCTCAGCTTGCAGATAGGGTGGGCAGAATTCAGGGATCATGCTCTTTTTGTGCTGAGATGAGATGAACTTGATAAGTTCTCTAATTAAATTTAGTATCTTTGATCAAACACAACACCACCCAAGAAAATGAATTATTAAAGTAGGGGTTTGCCTTGTATCCTCAGGGGCTTTTGTTACATAAATGCACCCAGCTGAAAGGTGGCTGCAAGTTAAACACAGAGGTGCCACCAGGTATTCTCTTTCTTTCAAGACTTTCTTCACCTGCCTGCAGCGGCATCTACCATCTCTGTTTCCTGCCAACGTTTCATTTTCTCAGCAGCCCCGGGCCCATGGATTCACACTATCAAAAGGCATCTTTGTAAATGATGAATTTCTGGGTTAGGCTGCTAGTTGCCTTGGGCTGAGTGAATGTCTGCAGAGTGGTTTGAAAGATGTTGGCAGGTGAACAGAGGGCCTAGCTCTAGGTGTGGGGAAAGACACCATTTCCATGTCTTCCACTGCTGAGATGTACCAATGCTGGCCGAGGGGGAGGCTCCCTTGGGTGAGTTTTTGCTGTGGGTCCACAGGAGCTGAGTGGAACACCCACTGCCTCAGGAATGACCAAAGGCACCTGTGTTTGTTGGTCCACAACGCTTCTCTGTGCTGAGAAGAAACCAGAGGCAGGAGGATGTTGGGGCAGTGGGATGTGGGGTCAGGCCATGGGTGGCCTTGGGCCAGATGCCCATGCCCTTTGCAACAGTCTTGGGGGCATGGCCCAGTGGGTCCTAGGCTTCCCTTGCTGCATCTGTGGGTATACCGCACACTCCCAGCTAGATACCCCCAAAGCAGAGTGTCTGTGGGGCTGTTTCCTCTGCCCATGGCCCTGCCTGTGGCTGGCTCCCACTCCCTAGGTCAGCTCACTGGCCCTTCCCATGGGGCGGGGGGGCGCTTCAGCATCACAGCCCCTTGTGTCCTCCCTGGGCTATCACTTTTGGGTCTGTACTTATTTTATGTTATCACTAGTTGATAACTGCCGTCTCCCCCTCAGACTGTGTGCCCATCAAGGCGGAACCTCCATTGGATCAGCTCCTGTGGTCCCACCCTGTCCCCGCTCAGGGACTCCAGTAGATGTCAGCACAGGGAATGAGGATACAAGGCCAGGCTAGGGGTCGGCTCCTCAGAAACTCATAGAAGGGGCTTGAGGGATGGGCGGGTGGCTTGCTAGTGGCTCTGAGACTGAGCCCAAAGCTGCCGCCCTTGGCCCTCATGGTCCTCATGGCCCTGAATCAGGGCGGTGTGTGACTGCTGGGTTCACCTCCTTGTCACAGAGGGCCTCACTGTATTTGGGCTGCAAGATGGGGGTGGTTTCCCACTTTGGGCTGGGAAGGCCAAAGGAGCCTGGTGGGCTACAGTTCATGGGGTTTCAAAGAGTTGGACATGACTTAGCAACTAAACAACAAGCATAAATTCATATCCTATTTATGCAAGGATCCCACCTCTCCTTAGTATCTGGCACTGATGCCCTGTAATTCCCACATCCCACTCTCATTCCCCCTCCCCAGAGCTTGCTCTGCCCAGCAAAACAAAATTAAACTTGGTGACTTTAGAATTGGAGATGGGGCTTCCCAGGTGGCACAGTGGTAAATAACTCACCAATGCATGAGACACAGGAGACCTGGGTTCTATCTCTGGATCAAGAAGATCCCCTGGAGGAGGAAATGGCAACCCACTCCAGTATTCTTGCCTGAGCAATCCCATGGACAGAGGAGCCTGGTGGGCTATAGTCCATGGGGGGTCACAAAGAGTCAGACTCAACTAAGCATTCACACATGCACAGTCTACTCTCTTGAGGCTCCATCTGCCTGTGTACCTCCCTTTTGGGCTGGCAGTGGCATCACTAGGGTGACTGGGGTCTGGGGTTCTAGGGTGGGCCCTGGGTGACCAGCAGAAGGAATTAGAGGAGAATTTGGCCCTTGAGATCCTGAGAGACTCAGAAGAAATGGGAGGAAGGGCCTCTGCAGGACTCCTTGGGGAAGCAGAGAAGGAAAGGCGCCCACCCAGGGTCTCTGCCAGCTCCTGGCCCCCAAGGTCCTGTGTTGATGCCAGTGTCTACCTAGTGCTATGCCCTGCAGCCCCTGTGATCCAGGGGTGGTGAGGGGAGGAGAGGACCCTTCCTCAGTCTAATTCAGTTGCTTAGTCAGATCCAACTGTTTGCAACCCCGTGAACTGCAGCATGCCAGGTTTCCCTGTCCATCACCAACTCCTAGAGCTTGCTCAAACTCATGTCCTTTGAGTCCGTGGTGCTATCCAACCATCTCATCCTCTGTTGCCCCCCCTTCTCCTCCTGCCTTCAATCTTTCCTAGCATCAGGGTCTTTTCCAGTGAGTCAGTTCTTCCCATCAGGTGGCCAACCTTCAGTTTCTGTCCTAGTGACTCTCAAGAGTCTTCTCCAACATCACATTTTAAAAGCATCGATTCTTTGGCATTCAGCTTTCTTTATGGTCCAACTTTCACATCCATACATGACTACTGGAAAAACTGTAGCTTTGACTAGACGGACCTTTGTCGACAAAGTGATGTCTCTGCTTTTTAATATGCTGTCTAGGTTGGTCACAGCTTTTATTCCAAGGAGCAAGCATCTTTTAATTTCATGGCTGCAGTCACCATCTACAGTGATTTTGGAGCCCCCAAAATTAAAGTCTGTCACTGTTTCCCCATCTATTTGCCATGAAGTGATGGGACTGGATGTCATGATCTTCGCTTTTGAATTTGAGTTTTAAGCCAACTTTTTCCACTCTCTTCTTTCACCTTCATCAAGAGGCTCTTTAGTTCCTCTTGGCTTTCTGCCATAGGGTGGTGTCATTTGCATATCTAAGATTACTAGTGTTTCTCCTGGCAATCTTTGTTTCAGCTTGTGCTTCATCCACCCTGGCATTTCACATGATGTACTCTGCATATAAGTTAAATAAGCAGGGTGACAACATACAGCCTTGACGTACTCCTTTCCTAATTTGGAACCAGTCCATTGTTCCATGTCCAGTTCAAACTGTTGCTTCTTGACCTGCATACAAATTTCTTAGGAGGCAGGTAAGGTAGTCTGGCATTCCCATCTCTTGAAGAATTTTCTACAGTTTCTTGTTCCATACAATTTGTTGTTCCACACCAGTCAAAGGCTTTAGCATAGTCAATGAAGAAGAAGTAGATGTTTTTCTAGAATTTTCTTGCTTTTTCTATGATTCAACATATGTTAGCAATTTGATCTGTGATTCCTCTGCTTTTCTAAATCCAGCTTGAATATCTGGAAGTTCTTGATTCAAGTACTGTTGGGGCTTAGCTTGGAGAATTTTGAGCATTACTTTGCTAACATGTGAGGTGAGTGCAAATTGTGTGGTAGTCTGAGCATTCTTTGGCATTGCCTTTCTTTAGGATTGGAATGAAAACTGATTTTTCAGTCCTGTGGCCACTGCTGAGTTTTCCAAATTTGCTAGCATATTGAGTGTAGCACTTGAACAGCATCATCTTTTAGAATTTGAAATAGCTCAGCTAGAATTCCATCATGTCCACTAACTTTGTTCATAGCAGAAATTTCTGAAGGCCCACTTGAGTTCACTCCCCAGGATGTCTGGCTCTAGGTGAGTGATCACACCATCATGGTTATGTGGGTCATGAAGATCTTTTTTGTATAGTTCTGTGTATTCTTGCCACCTCTTCTTAATATCTTCTGCTTCTGTTAGGTACATAACCCTCCTAGCACCTGCCAAATGCCACCTCCCCTCAGCTTGAAATATTAATGCTCTGTTGACCTGAGTTTCTTTTGGCATCTCAAATTAATTTCATTTTATTTGGATCATGAAGGCTTTTAATGTAAAATAACAGCCAGCCTTTGCCAACCTCGGGCCGTTTAATAACCAAACACTTTGATTAAAAATTTTAATAGACTGGGGTTATAGGACAGTGCAGAGTGGGACACATTAAGTCTCTGCCACTCATAGTGATGTATACTTTTCTGCCCACAATGAGGAAATCTACTTTCCTATTTTTTCCCCTGAAGAATAAATACTGTCTTAGTTTTCCCAAAAGAATAAAAGGGGAGGAGAGGGTGACATGTATGGAAACTTACATTGCTATATGTAAAATAGATAGCCAGTGGGAATTTGCTTTGTGGCTCAGGAAACTCAAACAGGGGCTCTGTATCAATCTAGAGGGGCAGGATGGGGAGGGACATGGGAGGGAGGTTCAAAGGGAGGGGATATATGTATACATGAATGGCTGATTCATGTTGAGGTTTGACAGAAAATACCAGAATTCTGTAAAGCAATTATCCTTCCATTAAAAAATAAATTAATTAAAATTAAAAAAAAATTTAAACTTTCTGAAATTTTTTTTTTTAGAAAAATTAATCTCAGTTCCTATCTCATGGCTTTTCTTTATTTAATTTTGTCAACTACATGCCTGGATTCTTAGGAGGAGAGGCGAGAAAAACCCTTACCAAGAGTTAAACTTGGTAGTACCTGATGCTGGGCTTCCGTGGCAGCTCAGATGGTAAAGAATCTGCCTGCAGTGCAGGAGACCTGGGTTTGATCAGAAGCCCCTTTTCTAGGAATGCATTAATCCCAGGGAGCTCACATAGACAGGCACCAGGATTTATGTCCTGGGTGCTGGTTGCAGCATGGTCTTTAATACCGAAGTATAGCAAATGACCTAAACTTCCAAAATAGGGAAGCGGTTACACACGTAAATTCTTGGGTAGCTTTGAAATCATAGGATATTTAATGATGTGGTAAAAAGTTCAGGCTGCACTGCACCATGAAAGAAAAATTACAAAGGAGACTCGAGAATAGGACATCAATTTAGTCACGAAGGAAACTCATACAAAGATAGCTGGATATGGAGACATCAGAGGTTAACAGCCATTGATGCAGAGGGGAGAGTCACAAGTGAGCTTTCTAAATCTGAGTTTTTTTGTGTGTGTTTTTTTTCCCCCGACAAATTTTGGAAGCCATGATTGAGACCTGGGATACAGAGAGGTGGTTTTGTCCCCCAAAGAGCTCCTAGTTCAGTTGGGAGATAGAAAGACATGTAAGCAGATACGTTTGGTGCCACGTGGTCATGATAGGTCATGATGAAACAGGCCATGAACAAAGTCGTAGGTGGCAGGGAGGTTTAGGAGGGCTTGGGAAGGAAAGGGGGAAGAAGGCATTCCTGGTAGAAGGAAGTGAACAAAGGCTGGGAATGGGGGAGTTTGGGGAGGGTGAGTGGGGGAACGGAGCCTGTGCAGAGAAAACATGGAGGGGAGGATGGAGGTGGCTGAGGACGGCTTGTCCCTGGTTTTCTATGGGGTTTGGTCTTCTCTTTGGGGTCCTTGGGGAACCACCGAGTTTCTAAGCAGAGACATAACTATTCTGTTTGTGCTTTGGCAAGCTCACGGGTCTTCCCAGGTGGCACTAGTGGTAAAGAACCCCCTGCCAATGCAGGATATGTAAGAGACTGGGTTCAGTCTCTGGGTCAGGAAGATCCCCTGGAGGAGGGCATGGCGACCACTCCAGTATTCTTGGCTGGAGAACCTCATGGACGGAGGAGCTGGTGGTCTATTGTCCACAGGGTCGCAAAGAGTCACAACTGAAGTGGCTTAGCGTGCGAGTGTGCATGAGCTCATGGAGTGATGGAGGGAGGGCGGACTCCAGGGCCATGCAGCTGGGAGCAGGGGCAGCAGATGGGAGGCTGAGCATCGGTCCAGAACCTTCTCCTCTCCCACCTGCACCACAGTTGCTTCTCTGCTATGCTGCCTGCCTACCTTGGGGTACAGGGTACAGTTTTCACCGGAAATGAATTAAAAATCTCTAGCCTCTTATTCTTACTGGAGGCCAGCAGTTCACTGGCGCCCCTGCCCCTGAGTGTCCACCAGGCATAAGCCCATATCCTGCTGAGCTGGTGACTCATCTATTCACATCTCCAGGGCTCAGGGGAGAAACACCATGCCATTATTCCCCATGGGGACGGAAAGCTGTCACACTGTTGCTTATTGTTAAAATGTGTATTTGAAATGCCACAAATCTCGGATCCAGGCAGAGATGGAAATACTTTAGCCAAATATCACAAAAGCCCTCTAGGTCCAGCAGATGGGGCTGGGGACCCTGTGAACTGAATCGCCCTCAGCCCTTGTTGGGAAAATCATTTTCCTGCAGTGAAAGAAGCCACTTCCCATACTTTATTTTGTGGCCTCAGCAAGATGGGCTCAGGCAAAGGCAGAAGCCAAAGAAAGCAGTTTAGTCAAGCTTGAACTTGGCCTTGGGAACTCCTGAAGAGTTGGGGTTGACAAAACAGCTGCCAGTGAACCACTCTACTGAGAACAGGACCCTGCCCGGCTGGCAGAGTGAGGGTGGAGGGTGGGGGAGGTGGGCCTCAGGGTGAGAAGAGGCAAGGCAGGTTCAGCCAGGGTTTGTGCCTGTTTTCTGTCCCCTGCCATGGGGATGCCCCAGGGGCCCCAGGAAAGGTGAGTGGTTGCTCTGAGAAGCCCCCTCCATAGCCACACCTCCAGGAGTACCCAAGGGTGCAGAGAACTCAGCCTGAGAAGGACTCTATCTCAGGGAGTCGTGGAGCTGGAGCAGCCTTCCCAGGATGCATATGCTTCTGCAGGGTCCCCCACGCTGCATTGACCTGACCATGTGCCGTGTGGCTGGAGATCCAGCCTGGGCTTGGGGGAGGCAGGGCTGCTGGTCCTGGGCAGTTGGTGTGTGAAGCCCTCTCTGGCCCAGGGCCCATCCTGGGCAGTCCTTCCCCATCAAACTGATCAAGGCCAAGACTGCGTCTCCTCCTATGTCAGGGGCAAGAGCTGTTTCTCCCATTTCTCTCCAGGATCAATAGCAGCTTCGAAAGGTTGATCTCAATGGTTCCAGTGAGGTGAGCCCCTCCCTGCCCCCAGAACCTGTGAACCACTGAGGGACTTGCCTCAGAGCAGCCCCAGGGGACACTGGGGGCACTGGTGCCCTCCCCTGGATTGGCCAAGGGCCTGTATAGATGCCCAGAGGGAGGAGATGGGGGAAGGGCATCCAAGCTATTGAGGTAAGAAGATACCTTTCTAATTCATCCCTCCTTTTATGATAAATTATTTTAAAATAAAAGCTTCCCTGCTAGCTCAGATGGGAAAGAAACTGCTTGCAAGGCAGGAGACCTGGGTTCAATCCCTGGGTTTGGGAGATCTCCTGGAGAAGGGAATGGCAACCCACTCCACTATTCTTGCCTGTAGAGTTCAATGGACAGAGGAGTCTGGTGGGCTATAGTCCACGGGGTCGCAAAGAGTCAGACACAGCTGAACAACTAACACACACACACACACACACACACACACACACACACACACATTAAAAATAAAACATAGCAAAATGGGCTTAATTTGTATATAAAATCCCAGCGAGTGGAGGCCACCCCAGTGACCCAGCCCAAGTCACAAATATAAACCAAATCAGCCTGAAACTGACACACTGCAATGCCCCATCTCAGCTTAGCTGGCTCCCCAGGCCCCAGCAAGAAGGTTCTGCTAGCTTTCCAGGAGATCCTGGAGGTCAGCTCCTAGCCCTTCATGTCCTGTTCCACGTGGCCCTTCTGTGCTCTGTAGAACCTGTTCTTGCCCGAGATCCCCTAGGAAGAGTGCTCCACTGCTCATGAGGCAATATCTCCCCAGTCCAAGGATGGTTACCCCTCGAATACAGGACATCGACTCATTACTAAAGTGTTTCAGTTTTGACACTTCTTTTTGTAAACAGACCCATGGATTTTTGCACTTTTATTTGTTTAATCGCTATCTGTGTCTGACTCTTTGTGACCCTATGGACTACAGCACACCAGGCTCCTTTGTCTTTCACTGTCTCCCGGAGTTTGCTCAGATTCATGTCCACTGAGTTGGTGATGCTATCTAACCATCTCATCCTCTGCCACTCTCTTCTCCTTTTGCCCTCAATTTTTCCCAGCATCAGGGTTTTTCCAATGAGTCAGTTCTTTGCATCAGGTGGCTAAAGTATTGGAGCTTCAGCATCAGTCCTTCCAGTGATAGATTTGTGTAAACACCACCTTGATGAAGATACACCATCCCACTCTTTGCTGGTGGCACTTCTGTGCTTGTCCTGGGTAGTCTCTGATCTGGTCTCCATCACTAGTTTTCTATTTTGGAGATTTTCATATGAATGAAACCAAGCAGTGGCTGGAACTGGTAAACCAGAAGAGCACAGAGATCTCTAAGCCCATGGCTACTGTAGAGCATAAGTGAGTGGACAGAAGTGGACACCTGTGGAGGGGATGGGAGAGTCTTCCCAGGGGAGGTGTCCTGTGAGCCATGTCTTATAGGTTCAGCTGACATTGATCAGGGAAGAAGGTAAGGAAGCAGCAGTTATGCAACCAGGCTGTTTGTTGGAGGGTCACAGTCGAGACTGTTCTCTGCTCCCCAGAGCCCCAGAGCCTCCTGCAGGGTGGGCCAGTGGAAGACACCAAAAGTCCACCCATCCCTGAGGGCTTAGCCTGGGAAAACTCTTCTGCTCTAGGTTCTGAATGCGGGCATTTTTTACATCTTGAATAGGCAACAGAGTAAAAAATAAACCATTATCTTAATAGTTGGCATCAGAATTTCCTTTCCTTCCCATCAGAATTCCTTCTGTCTTTATTTGGGACAGTCCTCACCAGCACTGCTGGAGGTCAAGGGTGGATTCCCGAGGGAATTCCTGGGGACAGACAGTCTTTAAAAGGGCCAGGAATTTGGGGCAAGGTGACTGCAGAGACAAGAGCTAGGGAGAGGGTGGGGGTGGGTTAGGAGGCCCTGAAGGCCTAAAGCCTGACTCCGAGCTGTCTGTGTTCCACTGTTTCTGGTTACTCATCTCCCCCAAAACTGAAACCAAATTTTCTATGCACACATGGGCTTGTGTCACACCCTGTGGGAGGCTGAGGAAGGCCTGCTCTTTCTGTGTGTGTTGACAGTGGGGCAGAGCTGGGGGAGCACCCACAGAAGGGCCAGGTGCTGCATGCATGGAGGTAGGAGCCCCCTCCTCAGAGGGACTCGGGGTCCTGGCCTCTTCCTCCCAAGGTTCTGATGTACAAGTGGATGGGCTACTTGGTGTGAAGAGCCTGCTCAATGGAAAAGACTCTGATGCTGGGAAAGATTGAGGACAGGAGGAGAAGGGAATGACAGAGGATAAGATGGTTAGATGGCATCACCAACTCAATGGACATGAGTTTGAGCAAAATCTGGGAGTTAGTGAAGAACAGGGAAGCCTGGTGTGCTGCTGTCTGTGGGGTCGCCAAGAGTCAGACATGACTGAGCGACTGAACACGTGATCACATTTGCTGCCCACGGGACTGCCTTCCATATTCAGTTCAATTCAGTTCAGTTCAGTTCATTTCAGTCGCTCAGTCGTGTCTGACTCTTTGCGACTCCATGAATCACAGCATTCCAGGCCTCCCTATCCATCACCAACTCCCGGAGTCTACTCAAACTCATGTGCATAGAGTCGGTGATGCCATCCAGCCATCTCATCCTCTGTCATTCTCTTCTCCTCCTGCCCCCAATCTCTCCCAGCATCAGGGTCTTTTCCAATGAGTCAACTCTTCTCATGAGGTGGCCAAAGTATTGAAGTTTTAGCTTTAGCATCAGTCCTTCTAATGAACACCCAGGACTGATCTCCTTTAGGATGGACTGGTTGGATCTCCTTGCAGACCAAGGGACTCTCAAGAGTCTTCTCCAACACCACAGTTCAAAACCATTGATTCTTCGGCGCTCAGCTTTCTTCACAGTCCAACTCTCACATCCATACATGACCACTGGAAAAACCATAGCCTTGACTAGACAGACCTTTGTTGAAAAGTAATGTCTCTGCTTTTCAATATGCTATCTAGGTTGGTCATAACTTTCCTTCCAAAGAGTAAGCATCTTTTAATTTCATGGCTGCAATCACCATCTGCAGTGATTTTGGAGCCCCCAAAATAAAGTCTGACAGTTTCCACTGTTTCTCCATCTATTTTCCATGAAGTGATGGGACCAGATGCCATGATCTTCATTTTCTGAATGTTAAACTTTAAGCCAACTTTTTTCACTCTCCTCTTTCACTTTCATCAAGAGGCTTTTTAGTTCTTCTTCACTTTCTGCCATAAGGGTGGTGTCATCTGAATATCTGAGGTTATTGATATTTCTCCCAGCAGTCTTGATTCCAGCTTGTGTTTCTTCCAGCCCATCGTTTCTCATGATGTACTCTGCATGTAAATTAAATAAGCAGGGTGACAATAGACAGCCTTGACATACTCCTTTTCCTATTTGGAACCAGTCTATTGTTCCATGTCCAGTTCTAACTGTTGCCTCCTGACCTGCATGTAGGTTTCTCAAGAGGCAGATTAGGTGGTCTGGTATTCCCATATGATGAGTTAATCTAATGCGTGTTTCATGAACCTTCCCAGAAGCATCATCAGGTGATACAGGGTGGAGGGACGGAGTGGCAGGAGCCAGCCTGGAAGCTGTCCCCACAGGAGGGACCCTGCAGAGCAGACTGACTGGTGCGGTTTGCTGAGCGTCTTCAAGGCCCAGCTCCTGTCCCCAGCGGGTGGCTTTCCTTCCCACCCCAGGGCCAGCAGGTTCCTAGAGCAACCACTCCCTCTTCCTCCGGCAGGCCATCAGCTCAACTCAGCCATCGCAGCCTCACAAGGTGCCTGAGATGAGTGTTCAGTTCTGTCCCTCGAGCCTCCAAACCAGGAAGCTGCCTTTTGCCAGCTGCAGATGGAGTGCTGCCCCTGGAGCCCTTTCTGAGCCTGGCAGGGGCACAGACTGCATGGCTCTTTGGGGACAGGGATGCCGTGCACCTCTCTGTGCTCACATCCACCTGCAGTCTTGCTTGTTCCATTGCTTCTAGGTTTTCTCCATGTCTGTTGCACACTGGGCATCTCGAGGAAGAGACAAGTCGAGACTGACAGGAGACTGCAGGAGCCTCATCTTTCCCTCCTGTGGGTGCAGAGAGGGAGTGGCCAGTCCATAAACTTCCCAGACTGGAAGATGCTGTAGGGCATGGGTTCCCAAACCCCAAGGCCATGGCCCGGTGCCTGTCTGTGGCCCGATAGGAATCAGGCAGCACAGCAGGAGGTGAGTGGTGGTCGAGCAAGCGAACCTTCATCTGTGTTTACAGCCCTTCCCCATTGGTCACATTACCACCAGACCTCCGCCTCCTGTTGGGTCTGCAGTGGCATGATAAATACAATGCAGTCGAACCATCCAGAAACCATCCCTCTAGCCCAGGTCTCCAGAAAAATTGTCTTCCGTGAAACTGGTCTCTGGTGCCAGAAAGGTTGGGGACCACTGCTCTAGGGGGTCAGACAACATTCGGACCATTGTGGGGAGGTGACTGGGTATCACCTCCTGTGTGGCCAGGGCTTTGGCTTTCCAGAGGGCAGGGCTCCAGTCTGTATCTTTCCTGCAGGCGACTGTCCTGAAAAATTTCAGAACAGCTGTTTGCTGGGACTTGACACGGAGCCTCAGTGGCCAGTCTATGGAGGGTCAGGACTGCCTCATCGGAGGGTGACTTTTGACTTTTCCAGGAAAAGAGGAGAAAACGGTCTTGACTTTCCTCCTTTCCTGGTGGGTATGGTGGGGTCTGAGTGGCCACTAGGCAGCTAAGTGTCTCTGGTGATAGTCAGGAGCAGGTGGCCGTGGGTGACTGTTGAGAGCGGTGGTGATCCAACTTGGTTTGCAATTTCCTGGCCGGCCTCTGGCGATCTGGGAGGTGTCTCTGTGGAGAGTGGTGAGAGCCCGCCTCACATTTCTGTCTATCTGGGCCCAGTCATCCCCTGGCTGTCTGTCTGGGCCCAGTTGTCCCCTGCTGCTGGCCAGGGGTTGGAAGGGACTTTTCTGGTCCCTGACTTTGGCTGTGAGTCACACAGATGACCCGTGCATGCAGACTGCTTCCTGGGTGCCTCTAGCTCTGGTTCTAGCCTCTCAGAGGCTCAGGTGGCCAGGTGTGAACCCTGCCCTGGGGCCGCTGCTTCAGTGGGAGCTGGGGCCCTTCTTCCCTGGGAGTGTTAATCACACATCAGGGAAGTTCCATCTTCTCTGCTGTAAAATCACTGCTCACGGACACAGGTCATTTCATAACTGCCCCATCTAAGCCTATGGTAATTGTGTGGAGTTTGGGCCAAATCATGGATCCACTGGCTTCTTGGAGGATCTCAGTTTCCAGTCAATGTCTGATGGGCGCCCCTCCTAGAAAGGACACTGGGAGTGGGCTCTGGGGGAGCTGGCCAGGGCAGTGCTGGGATCACAGTGTCTAGTGGACGCGGGGTGGGATGGGGAGCGCCAGTCTGGCTCCTGCAGCCTGGGCTGACTCATGGCGGAACAGGTGGAGGTTGCAGATCCCTGCTCACAGGGCCGGCTCGGTGCAGAGCCTGGAGATGGGATCTAGGGCCTCATGGAGGAGGAAAAGGGAGGGAAGCAGGTGGGAAAGGGGAAAACGGGAGAAGCGGAGAGACTTAGAGACAGAGACAGAGGGAAAGTGAGTGAGAGGGGGGAAGGAGAGAGAGACGGCAGCGGGTAGCAAAGGTGGGGACATGTGGGTGTCTCCAGGTTCACCACCAGCCTCTGAAGACAGAGAGACTGAGGAATGACTTGGGGAGGGCAGGCCAATGAGACAGTCTTTTTCTTAAACGTGGAGAGAGTCAACACAGAGAAGTCTTTAAAAATGAGAAAGAAAAAGGATAAATACCCACTTCATTCACTCACTGGATTGGTCCTTTTCCTTCAGAATATTTCATGACCATCTACTGTGCACAGGGCCCCATTTATGCCCTGGGTAAGGCTCCCTGAAGTGCATGGTGTGGGGTAGGAGGTGGCTGGGGAGTCAGACTCAAAGAGGGCGTCTGGAATGAAGAACCATGGTGGTCTTGATGGGGAGAATCCAGCTCAGTTCTAAAGATTGGGATGGTCTCTCTAGCCCTGTGATGGAGCGGGGACAAGTGTGCCAGGCAGAGAACAGCACCTGTGGGAGCCCTGAGGGACCAAAGGCTGATTCACAAACCTGGAAATACAACCAGCCCAGGAGTGACATGAGAGAAATGTGAATTGAGACAGGACTTTTTCTTGTTTACAGATTGGCAACCAGCAGCCCTCACTGACGCTGGAGAATCACACAGATGCTGAGAGCATCACACAGATGCTGAGAGCAGTCCATTCCAGACCGCAGGTGGAGTGATAATGGGGCAGCTTTTCTCCAGGGAAGCTTAGCGGCCAGCACTGAAAGCCTCTCACATTCTACTCCATCACCCAGCAGTCTACTGTCAGGATATTTTATTCTGGGAAATCTTCAGAGATGTGCACCAAGACTCCAGAACCAACATGCTCCCCATAACATTTTAAATAGTGAAACTGGGACTTTCCTGGCGGGCCAGTGGTTAAGCCTCTACCTTCCAGTGCAGGGGCAAGGGTTTGATACTCAGTCAGGGATTTGAGGTCCCTCATGCCATGGGACCCGCCTGCCAATGTAGGAGGTACAGGAGACTTGGGTTTGATTCCTGGGTTGGAAAGATCCCTGCAGGAGGAAATGGCAACCCACTCCAGTATTCTTGCCTGGAAAATTCCATGAGAGGAACCTGGTGGGCTATAGCCCATGGGGTTGCAGAGTTGGACATGACTGAACATGCGTGCATGCACATATGCCATGGCATGTGCCTCCAAATTAAATATATATATATATATATATAAAATACATAATAAAATAGTAAAACATTTCTTAAGTACATTGAGTGTTTTCATGAAGGACTATGGAGGGATGCTCACTATATTTTCAGAATATATTAAGTGAACAAGTTGGTTAGTATACATTCAGGTTCAATATGAACCCATATTGTAAAAGCATGCATTTTCTCATAGGACCAAAGGCTGGAAGGATAAACAACAAAAACTCCAACAGCAGTTCATCTTGGTGGTGGACGTAGAGGGAATTTTGATTTTCTTCTTTTTGTGTGTGTGTGTGCTGCTTTGGTGATTAAGGGGAAAAAATCAATAAATATAAAACCACACATTTGAAAATATGTTTGTTCTCAAGCCCTTTCATCTCTTCCTGACTATTGTATAACTCCCACTTCTCAATGTCAAGTTCATTTCCCACATGGCTACTGGCTTCATCTTTTTAACATGCAAAGGTAAGCCTGTAAGTCCAGCTGAAAAGCCCCACCACAAACACCTGTGCTTACCTCCCACTTCCTTCAGGCGAGGACCTGGAGCTTCAGAGCCTGGTGCTCAATGGCCCTCACTGCCCCACCTCCTTTGCAGCTGTTTCTCTAGCAGTTCTCCGACACCCAACCTCAGTGTCTCTAAAGCTCTCATGTTCCTTTTTAAAAATAATTTTTATCTATGTATTTAGTTAGTTTTGGCTGCACTGGGTCTTTGTTGCCGCGTGTGGGCTTTCTCCAGGTGTGGTGGGTGGGGTCTCCTCTCTGTTAGTAGCTGTGGTGAGCAGGGGCTACTCTCCAGCTGTGGCGTGGAGGCCTCTCTGTTGTTGCGGCTCCCAAGCTCTAGAGCTCAGGCTCAGTAGTTGTGGCACACCGGCTTAATTGCTCTGTGGCACGTGGGATCTTCCCAGACCGAGGATCAAAACTGTGTCCCCTGCATTGCAAGGTGAACACGTAACCGCTGGACCACCAGGAAGCCCTCCTGCTCGTTTATAAACCTCCATCTTCGTGCATTCTGCCTCATCTTCCTGGAATGCTAAACCTCATATGGCTCTTCTTGGGAACTCCTACTCATCCTTCAAAACCTTTTCTAAATGCCTCTGCTATAATAACATCACTTCTGGCTTTAAACCACATAGCTCTCAGGATAGTCTCCATATTTCTTACACGGCTCTGGTTTGTCACTCCATCTCCATCTTTCATACACTGCACCTTCACCCCCTCCTCCTCCACTCACCTGTGTGTTCTGAACAGCAAACCTCTGGCAATTGCTTATTATACCTCCCTCCCTACCCCCCCAGACTCCCTAAGCACCTCCTTGCCTGGCCAACTCCTACACTCGTTAAAGTTTTAGATGAAATAACCCCTCCTTGGGAAGCCTTCCCTGACTCCCTGCATGGGTTATGTTCTGCAGATCCCACCCGTGCCCCTCCCTCATGTTTGCCACATGGGACCACAGTTTCCTTCTCACCTGTTTGTCCCTGCAGGACTGCAGGTGAGTTTTGAGGGCGGGCTGTCATTGGATGATGAGGAGGAGGGCAGAAACAGTGACCAGCAGTCTCCAGTTCAGGTTCTGAGCTTACAAGGGGCATTTGAGTTTGCTCCCCCACCTCTCTTCACCAACCCTACCAGGGCACTGCCCACTGCATCTCCTGTTGGACCCTGGGCACTCATGGCAAAGACCTAGAGATGTAGAGGATGGGTGATGCTCTCGGAAGCCATGGATGTGCACCTGAGGAGGCCTGGGAAGACTCCCCTATCTCGCCAGCTCCTGGGGGTTGGAGCTTGATAGCAGAGCAGATCAGAGTCTTCTGTAAATGGGGCTAATGAGCACATCCGGCTTCAGGAGATTGGGGGCATCACAGCATCCTCCTCGAGCAGTTCTCTCTCCCCCCACCGCCCACCATCATCTTCAGGGCCAAGGTCAATTCTAGCTAGCACAATAGCCTGGAGTCTCACCCCACTGTCAGGCTCAGAGCCCAGCCTGGCTGCCTGACACTTCTGTACCTGCTGAACTGACTTAGAGGTGCATCTTGTTGGAAGTAATCATTTAGATGGCCTTCCTTGGTGGCTCAGATAATAAAGAATCTGCCTGCAATGCAGGAGACTTAGGCTCAATCCCTGGGTCAGGAAGATCCCCTGAAGAAGGGAATGGCTACCTACTCCAGTATTCTTGTCTGGGAAGTCCCATGGACAGAGGAGCCTGATTGGGTACAGTCCAGGGGGTCATGAAGAGGTGGACATGACCAACTGACTAAAGCTTTCACCCTTTACACATAATTAACTTGCTAGACATAAGATGCTTGTGAAACAGCCCTTTCCTCCCCTCATGCTAGCCATGCTTGGAACAAAGTTTTGCTCCTGGGGTTCTGAGCATCCCCCTATCTACCAGTTAAATCCAGGTAGGTTTGGCTGTGTGGAGGCAGGCTTGTCCCTGACAGGTAGGGCTGTCAGTGTCCAGATTCTATTTCTGGTTGGGGGTCTGAGGGATGGAGGAAGGGGAGGAGGCTTGGGATTGTGGCCGCAGACCGTCCCCATCAGCTCATCCTGGGCTCCAGCTCCTGGTTCTCTGTGGTTTGGAGAGCAGAGGGCAGAGGGGAGGGCTCAGCATCTCTGCAGTCCTCCACCTCCACCCTTGATGACTACTCTATGTCCTTATAACTCAGTGAAGCTGGACATCTGGGTTCCAGCCAGGATCACCCCAATGACAGGTCGGTGCCATAGGCTTTGCCGGGCAGAGGTGGGATTTGGGTTGGCAGGTGACTGTGCTGGGGGCCATCCTGAGAGATAGGCTGTCCAGGGTCATAGTTTGGACCAGTCTTGGTGGCACCGGTGCCTTGCTTGCTGTCTGTTGTTGGCGAGTCAGTGTCATCACATTGGAGGCGCATTAACAGCCCTCATGGCTGGGGGGTGGGAGTGGCCCCTGGTCAGGACAGGGGTGTGGAGGGGCCTGCGGTTGTGTCGGCCAAGGCATTTCTCTCCGCCCCTTTCTGGACCCGCAGACCTGTAAGCCCCCTTGCATGGGGGCACAGACATGGTTTCAAGAGGGTGGACACCCTGTTCCCAGGAGAGTGGGCAGAGTCCTGGGGACGCTCAAGGATGGTTTTTCAGCATCACTCCCCTTCCTGCCTGGGGCTCTGGAGTGCGTGTGCTGATTTGTGGATGTAAATTCGGCAGTGCCTCAGGAGCGCATTGCTCCCTTTGAATTTCTTCCTCTCGGCAGGGGGACAGCTATAATTATTTAGGGATTATAATAAGGATTTAGTAAAGGTGGTAGTGAGATGACAATGATGACGAGGTGACATGTAGGTCCGCGAAGATGCTGAGACCTCAGGAGCCACCATCACTGACCTCGGAGGTCAGAAAACTGAGGCTGCAGAGGGCAAGTGCTTTCCCAGGGTCCGCCCACCCCTGCTCAGTGTGGTCCGGCCGGCACCCCCTCGTCTATCCTTGCTGTGACCAGCATGCCTGGTCCCCTGTGCCACCGGCCTTGCCCAGGGCCGCCCTCAACTGTTGCCAGGGCAGGTGTGCTGGGCAGGCAGGCTCTCGCTCCCAACTTCCACCACTTTCTGGCAGAAACAAACAAAGCAGTGGATGAGTTATTTGCCACCTTCTCTGCATAAATCAGAGACATAATGTAGCTGCCAGGGTTCTCTCGCTGCTGCGTTCACGAGGCAATTAACTTGAAAATTGAATTGATGTGCATTGATTTTTTTAATAAAGTTATTGTAATATATTCACTCATTAGAATCTGGAGCTGAAAATAGACATTTTGCTTCTGATTACAGGGCCGTCCGTATAAATCACATGGGGACGATAACAACACAACCCCTCATTGCGCAACTTCATTTCCTGTTAAAAGGGAAAGGTCTATCATGGGGCTATTTTTCTTCTCCTGTGTGGAGGTTTGACACAATTGGGACCCCTGAGGCTTTTCTCCAGGAAACCGGGCTGAGGGTGGGGGCGGAGCAAGGCCAGGCTTTGGGACATGTCCAGGTCTCACAGGCTCGGCCTCGGTGGCTTGGGTTCAGCCCTGGGGTGGGTGGTACCGAGCAGGGGCCAGCGCCCTATCAGCTCTGAGTTCAGGGGAACTGATGTGATGGGGGAGGGGCTGGCAATGTGGGGCCGCCCACAGGGTTGGGCAGACACCCAGACACAGGTTCCTAACCCCTGAACCACAGGCAGCCTCAATGTCAGCCCCTGCAGGGAACAGAGGCCAACTGGTCTTTAGGCAAGTCTGCTGGTTAGAAATGTGTTCCACGCCTGGAGCCGTGGTCTGGGTGACCCCTTTCTGCTTTGTGTCCCTGGAATGGGAGGCCCAAGACAGTTCCAGAACCACCTGGCTTTGTGAAGTATCTACCCTGCGTCCTTCTGCTCAGGCCTGTTTTATAGACCCCAGGGGCCCACGGGACCCCCAACTTCTCCCACTGTCCTTCCAGAAAGAAGCTGAAGAACAGCTCAGGGCTGTGGCCCCTCAGAGCAGGGGCTGGAGCTGGATGAAGCCTGGGGCCTTCCCTGCCGTGAGAGGGGCATGTGCAGTGTTGCAGGGAGAGGTGGCTGTGCTCCCAGGACTCTGGAGGATGTGTGTGCGTTTGTGAAGCTTTGTGTCATCCCCTAGAGACAGGCCCTCCTGACCTCTGGGGAAAGGGGCCCTGGGGGTGAGGAAGGAAGGTTCTGGTCTACATCAAGAGACCCAGTGTTGACCTGGGGATCCTGCGGTTGAGGTGCTGGGATCCAGTAGAGCTGAACACAGAGTCTATCTTGTGAGGGTCCTGGCTGTGGAGATGCCTAGATTTCACCAGACTGCCTAAAGGGTCAGTACTTCCTACCCAAATTAAGAACTCATTTGGCAAATGATTGGCTTGGCTCTGTTTCCCCAGACCCTGGGTGCCATGCTGACAGCTAAACTTCATGAAACTGTTAAAGCCAGTATTTAGGGTATGTTGGAGGTTTGGGGGTGAGGAAGGAGGAGAGACCAGATCTCTGGGTCTAGGTATCTGCCCATGATAACACTGCTCTTTGACAATGACACCACTGCCCATCGGGCTGGTCTGCCCACAGGCTCTGATCGGGGGCATCCCCTTGGCCCTCATATCCTCACTCTGCCCTCTCTCCCCACCACGTGTGGCCATGAATTGTCATTTAGGATGAGTGAGCCAGGACCTCTTGGCTGGAAGTCCTTACCTTGCTCTGCAGGAAGTGGGGAGGAAGGGCCTGCAGGGAGGATGGAGAGGTGTGTGGGCAGCTTCCAGACGTGTACTGGGGGTGTAGAGAGAAACATCGGTCCTGTGCCCAGGACCACCTTGAGGAGGGGTCAAGAACAGGCAGTGGAGATAAGTTGGGACTGAAGAAGCAAGGGACAGCTCACCAGAGAAATAGCAAGGTTGGGGCTCCAATATTTTGGGTTCCAGGTTGCTGACCTGTGTCCCTAGGTGGGTGGATGCAGGTTCCTAGGGCTCTCTACCTGTCTAGACTGTTTGGCACCTGGTGAATGTGCCAACTCAATGGACATGAGTTTGAGTAAACCCCAAGAGTTGGTGATGGACAGGGAGGCCTGGCGTGCTGCAGTCCATGGGGTCGCAAAGAGTCGGACATGACTGAGCGACTGCACTGCACTGAACTGAGTGTTCCAAGTGCTCTCATTGAATTTTGTTATTTGCTCTTTGAGAGGCTGAACAGGCTGGAGAAGAGGACCCAGGGCAATGCTGGGTTGGCCACATCTGGGGGATTTTGGGGGACAATCACCCTGCTGAGTGTGTGAGACCAGGGTCTAAACTGGACCCCAGAAGCCCTCACCCATGTACACCATTGGCGCTAGCTCTGCACCGGGCAGAGAGGAGGAGCTGGTGCCACAGGACAGCACCTTCCACCCCTGGACTCACATGGCTCATCCACTCGCTGGGCTGTGTGTGCCTCCCCACCATGGTGGGCGGGATGATGGCCCCTCAAGATGTCCCATCCAAGGCCCCAGAACCTGTAAATGTGTGGCCTTCCTTCCATGGCTAAAGGGACTGTGCAGACAGCCCTGGGGGTCCTGAGATGGGGTCTTTCTGGATTGTCCAGCCCCATCTAATCACACAGGTCCTTAAAGACAGGAGACCTTCACCAGTGTGGTTGGTGAGAAGAGATAGGCGATAGAAGCAGAGGGTGGAGGGGTGCACTTGGCAGGAAGATGGGGCCACAAGCTGAGGAGTGTGGCAGCCTCTAGGAACTGGAAAAGGCAAGAACGAATCTGTCTGGGCCCCTCCAGTAGGAACACAGCCCTGCAGATGCCTAATTTCAGCCCCCGAGGACTAACAGCAGACTCTTGAACTCCAGAAACAGAAGAGAACAAATTTGTGGTGTTTGAAGCCAGTCAGTTTGCAAGAGTTGTTTACAGCAACTGGGAAGCCACACCAATTTCATTTTTCTGTCTGTCTCTCACTCACATGTCCAGCCTGCTGAATAAGGCCTCACCTGTGCCATAAGCCCCTGTATGGGGCGGGGCCTCAGGAGACGGAGGACGGAGCAGATGTGGCTCCTGGGAGGAGTCAGGGGCCATCCTACCCCAGCTAGAGCCATGACTGGAGCTTGCTGGCTGGTGCTTCTGGTGCTTGGCAATCCCTGCTCATTGAGCTGTGGACTTCCGGTGCTGGGGCCACATGATGGGTTCACATTCGGGCACCAGAAGAGCCCTTCATCTGGGGTGATGGCCACAGAGATAGGTGATGGGGTGCTGCGCAGCCATTCAGCATTCACCCCCATGGGCCCCACAGGTTATAGGGTGTATGCCTCACCCCGAGAAGACATGAGGAGAAAGCCTGAGGGGGTGAGGTGGGCACAAGCTCAGCCTGACCCCACGTTCCCATCTCAACAGACAACCGCGAGTGGAGACTGGTCCAGGCAGTGAGCTGGGTCTTGGCCCCTTAGGGCTCCCTGACCCTGAAATGGAAGCTAATGAGGAAGGGACCTTGAGGTCCATGGGATGGGAGTCCTCAACACTGGCATCTCTGCCTTAGAGGGAGTGGGTGTGAGGCGAGTGGCTATGAAGATGGCTCAGGCCCGGGGTGACTGGCAGCAGGAAAGTGGTTCCCACTGCCTGGACCCTGTGCCAGAGTGGTCTCTGAGTGTGTTCCTGGGGCGGGGTGGGGGGTCTCACTGGGAGAGACAGCCTTCCTCTGGGCTTCTGTCTGTCTCTTTATATCTCTATTTCTCTATCTCTGTCTGTCTGCCTGTCCCTCCTCCCCATCTCTCTGTGTGTCTGTTTCACACCTTCTGTCTCTGTATATCTCTCTGTCTCTATCTCTGTCTCTGTTGAAAGCATGAGGACGTTGGATCTTACCAGGGTGTTCACACATGGGAAAGGAGGGCTCTGGTGCCCTGGGAGCCCCTTAAGAGCCCCTCCCTTCCTGTCTCCTGTGACAGCCCTCGGGCCACCCTCCCAGGCCTGGGTCTTCTCTCCAGCCTGTCTGGTGATCTTCCGAGCACTCACAAGGCCTGGGTGCCTTCTTAGAGGGCAGGACTCACAGGGCCCCCCACTTCCGAGGTTCCTTGACGCCTAGAGGGACTACGGTGCACGCACAGGGCGCAGCGCCGGCCGGGTTCCTGCAGACACGCCATGAACAGCAGTGATGGCTGCTGCTCTTACAGCTGTGGCTGCTCCCGCCTCGGCCCCACCCCCTCCCCTTCACTGTCCGTCATTCCCGGAGGAGGTGGTGCAGGGCTCAGGCTTGGCACCCTGGTCCCCTTGACCATCTGGTGGTCAGTTGCAGCAGGAACAGGCTGGAGAGGGGAGAGCTCCAAACGGGGCCTTCTGCTATTCACAAAGCAGGGCCTCACGGGACACCAAATCTGCCATGCTTTGATCTCAGAATTCTCAGACCCCACACTGCGTGCTGGTCTTCCCTGGTAAAGAGTCCGCCTGCCAATGCAGGAGATGCAGGTCTGATCTCTGGGTTGGGAAGATCCACTGGAGAAGGAAATGGCAACCCACTCCAGTATTCTTGCTTTGGAAATCCCATGGATAGAAAAGCCTGGTGGGCTAGAGTTCACAGAGTCACAAAAGAATCAGATACAACTTAGAGACTAAACATCACCGGCAAACTGTTGCATAAGTTCTTCAGCCTGTATATTGTATTATGTGGCCTAAATTAAGATAGACTGCAAATGCGCTTTCTAAACCTTAAAGAGACCATGTGTCTGAAACAGGACTTGGGAACAGAGCGCGTACCCTCATCCCTCCCTGGAGCTTGGACCATCTGTCAGAGCATGGGGCTGAGGGTCTGGCTGAGCTGCTTATGGCTCCTGGGCCCAGGGAAGCCACAGAAGTCTTCGCGGCAGGGCCAGTGAGGACCCTTGATCCTGGGCCTGCCCAGGAGGGGCTGCTGCTGCCCCTTTGTCCTGCTGGCCAAGCACAGTGTGCCCGGGGATACCACAAAATACTTAGAAGAAGTGGGCAGCTCTATTTATCTTCCCGAAAGTGTCCCTGCTCTTGACGTGTCGTGTAAGGGCACGTGTTTAAATGAAAGCATGGCTTTGAGCGAAAAACCAATTTGTTTAAAACAACCTGTGGAGTCGTGCGAGATGTGATTTTGACAAATGAGCACAAACTTCATGCGGGCAGAAGTGTTCAATTATGGATGAGCTAATTATCCAAGTGCATCGGGTCTGGACCGCCAAGATGTCTGCATGTCTCCACCTCTGGCCAGCCCCAGCCCGTCGGCTAGGATAATTAATGAAACCTTGTTCCTGAATTATTTTGCCAGGCACAAATAATCACTTATTTTTGTGATTCAATATCCATCAGGTGGGTATACCCTGGGGCTTTCCACTTACGGTGAGCGTGGGAAGGGCTCTGGGCCCGTCGAGTGTCTGCATGTCGACGGTTCTACACAAGCTAGATGGGCTGTCTCTGGATTTAATGAAAGCTGCCCCTGGTGTGTGCTAGCAGGAGCCCCCTCCTTCTCATCTGTAGGGGCAACCTTACATGAGCGCTGCAGAGGTGCCAGATGGGGCCTGATGTCTCTGTGACCCTCCTCTGTAGCTAACAGACAGACGAAGGGGGTAGAGAGAGAAGGCAGGGGTCCTGGAAGGAGCAGAGGGTGTCCAGCGTCATCCTTTTGGGCAGGGCCAAACCTCGGAGGTGTTACTGGTTTGGTTTTTTTCACCTCTCAGCTTGAGTTGAGGAATTACACTTCTGGTCGTATTCCCGCCCCACCTTCCCCCAACCCCGGCTCGGCCTCCTGACAAAGAAGAGGAAACTGTCTTCATGTTTTAATTTATAAGGTAACATTAACCTTATAAACTACCTTCTAACCAGATAGCCTGCTAATCTACGCTGTGTTTACTGTGTCTGGGCATTGTGCTATTTGACAGGTATATTCTGCCTTCGTCTTTGCTGCATCCGTGCTGGGTGATACAGGCAGTCGAGTGACTTCAGATCGAGAGGAGATAAATATTAATAGTTTGTTCAGTCTCCCAACATGGGTGAACGTCAGAGCCAGGAATGGGGTGGAGACTGTCAGACTTCAAAGCCTCACTCCCAACTGGCTCATTTTACCACCCGAAGAGTAAGCGAGCACCTACGAGTTAGCTGGCAAGTGCAGCAATAACCAGGGTTTTTCCATTTCAAATAACTTACAGCCCTGAGAGAGTCATGTGACCTGGCATCACCACACATCTCCTACGGAAACCACAACTGAGTCTTCAAGGCACTTCGGTGGTCCATTCTAAAAGTTAAAAATTCAGCAAATATGTTTGCATTGCTGTAACTATGTAAAAAGTGTTTGCCGCACAGTTGCATAGTATACTATAATATTACACTAGTGTACAAAGTATTCTATAATAGCAGTTCCTTTTATGTACAGATTTCTTCTTTCTGGAGACTCTTATTTCCTTTCCTTCCAGATGTGTATGATCTGTATAACCTTAAGTATTACTACTTCTAGTGTCTCTGTAATATTAAGTCTCTGGAGATGTAATGAAAAAAAAAAAAAAACCAACTCAATAAAGTCTTTCTTGGGACGTCCTGGTGGTCCAGAGGTTAGGACTCCGTGCTTCAGTTGCAGGGAGCATGGGCTTCAATCCCTGGTCGGGGGAAGTGCTGTTAAAACTAACAAACAAAAGCCTTTCTCCACAATCTCCAAGCGACCCAGTGTGGCTGTTTAACTACCCTGTAGCAGTGGAGAAATCGCAACATTTCCTCTGAGTTTGAGCCACCAGTTTCTCACTTGACTCCTTTATTACCCCTAGACCACACCCACAAGTAACTTTTTCTTTTTATTAATAAATATTATCTTTAAAATTAGGTTTAGATTTATAGAAAATTTGTAAAAGTGGTACTGAGAATTCCCATGGACCCACACCCCTTTTCCCCATCAGTAATATTAATGTGGTACATCTGTCTCAGTTAACGAAACCAATATAGTTTACAGTCCATAAATAGATAGTAATAGTTTAAGACTTTCCTTAGTGTTTACCTGATGCCCTTTTCTGTTCCAGGACCCCATCCAGGAGGCCACACAATGTTCATCATCACGTCTCCTTGGGGTTCCCTTGGCTGTGACAGTCTCTCAGACTTTCTTCATTCTTGGTGACCTTGATAGTTTTAGGGAGTACTGGTCAGAGAGTTCAAGGACTGTCCCTTGGCCGGGATTTTTGATGCTTTTCTCAGAGCTGGATTGGGATGTGGGGCTTCCTGGGAGGAACCGCGAGGGTGCAGTGTTCCCCTTGCCGCCTCTTATCAGCAGGATCCGATGCTCATGCTGACCCTGGCCACCCAGCTCCTGCACCGTCGGGCTTTCTGTGGTGCTAACAGTGGGCCGGTGCGCTTCCGTTGCTTTGTTATTTTATTCGCATAGTGTGTGTGTCATGCTTCCCATCGCCTCTTCTGGAAATCATCCCATCAGGCTGTGGCCCCTGGGGCAGAGGCAGCCCGGAGGTGGCTGCATCCGGCTGGCCCCTTAGTGGCCGTTTGCTTGGTAACCAGTGGATTTGGTCTCCTCTGCCTGGGGTGGTATTTTATTCCTCCTTACTGTTTCTTCTGAGTGTCGTGGTTTTTCTGCTGGATCCTCAGCGTCGCTCACGTCCAGATGGAGCTGTAACCAGGAGTGCTGTTCCTGCAAGTTGTGAGGTAGTCCACCCCCATCAGCCGCCCGCTGACTGACTGTGGGTGTCCCAACCATTCGGTGGGCTTGGGCACAACCAGCTGAGCCAGCAAATACTCTGAGTGTAGGAAGGGGCCCTCACGGGGTCTGGTGCCAGCTGATCACTGCTGGCCAGCAGACCCCACCAGCCCCTGTCCGACCCTCCTCCATGTGGATGTTGTAGCAAGGCCCTGCTTCTAGCGTGTGCTTCCCACAAAGGGGCCCTGCTTCCCACAGGGACACTGGGAGTTAGATATCTGCAGGAGAGAGGGGGACCACAAGAGGATGTGTTTCCAGAGAGAGGAGCTCCTTGGAGCTTCCGTCCTTCAGAACACAGGCAGGTGTTTCTTCTTGGAGCTGATTTAACTGATAATATTGCTGGTGAACGTCTCAGAGTCCTTTCTGGGCACCCAACACTCCCCAGGGCTTCTCCTTGGACCCTCAGCAAGTCTCGTGTAATAGGAACTGCTTCTTAGCTCCACTGCTGGGGAGCAACCGAGGTTCAGAGAGGAGGATATCAAGTGTCTCAGGCTAGCCACTGGGGTCAGAGGTGTCCTCTTCCTGCAGCCAGTCTGAGCTGGAGAAGGTCAGATGCTGGGCTCCTGAGGGCAGTACACTTGCCTGGGCCTGTCCATGGCACTCTTGCCTCGAGTTGGCCGGTGCCAAGGGCTACCTGGAGCCCCTCCAGTGGGGTGATGAAGGAGCAGCCCACCCCTGTGAGGACTCTGGGACCCAGTGACGGCCTTTGGGCCCAGTGGTCGTGTAGATAGGGGAGGTGCTCACCTATGGTGGCTGCCCTGTTTCTGTGGGGGCTCCTGGCCAGACCAGGCGAGGATTTCCTGAGGGCTGGGTCTGCTGCTGAAGCTGGAAGGTCAGGGACGAGCAGAGAGAAATGGAGTGAGAAATGGGGCCAGAGGGATGGTGCTATGTCCCTATGTGCGCCAAGAAAGTGAGGTCATCCACAGAAAAAGGCCCGTGAGGCTCAGCGTGGGAGGTGGTACTAAGCTGCTGATGTCATGGAAAACTACCTGGGGTTCATTCCACCCGCTGTGGAGCATCCAGAGCATCCTTCTTTACTGGCGTGATGAGTGACATGACGCATCGTAGGAGGCGTAGGGGGATCCTGCCTGGGGTCAGAGTGTCAGGTCTGGGTTGGACTCTGACACCCACTTGCCATTAGATGTGTGGATCACACTGCTGAGCCTCAGTGGCTCATCTGTAAAGTAGGGCAGGTCCTCCCAAGGCATGAGAGACAAGAGGTGGTGGTCACAGTCAGTGTGGCTACTGACCCTGGAGCAGCAGGAGGGTGGGAGACCCAGCCACAAAAGTGAGCAGTCAGACAGGAGGGCTCAGCCAGAGGCAGGCGGCCACCTTCTACTTGGTCTCCCTGGGGAGGTCCGGCCACAGGCATGTGCTGGCAGGGCCGGGAGGGCTGGGGCTGGGGTGGTGTGCGCTGCATGCTCTGCTTGCAATTCCAACTCCCCGTCTCCTTGGCTGTCTCAGAGGACAGACCCAGGAGATGCTTTTGCAGTCCTGCTCTTCATGTTCTTGGTGGACAAGGGTTTGGGTGAGGGTGGGGCTCCTCCTACATCCTGAGTTATGCCCACACCCTCTCTCTTTCCTCACTCCAGGGAGTAAATGACCATCTTTCTATAGAAAATGGACAGCCACTCTCTGGGGCAGGAGGGAGATGGTCAGCCTCCCCTGCCTTCAAGGGGACCAGTTACATACCTATTGTGTGCCAGCTGGTCTTTGCTCGCCGTGGGGCTGGCTGCTTCTTGCCCTGCACATGCCATCCGGGATCTCTATGGGGCCGCAAGTCTTGTCCTTGTGCCCTGGGAGCGCCTGCTTAAGGATGGGCGTCTCTTTGTGGTGGGATGTGAGCAGGTGAGCCTGGGGAGCAGCCTGAAGGCTAGCTATGAGCTCCCTTCCAGAGACGGCCTTTCTGGCTGCAGAGAAATGTCATTATGTCTAGAGGGTTGGGGCTCACCTGCGGGACCTCACATGATATTAACCACCCAGTGGCTCCAGCAGGTGAATGAATTGCCTGCCCCTCCCCAGCCTGGGAAAAACCAAGTCTGAGTGGGTTTGTTCTCAAAGTGAATGCTACAGCTGCACATGGGACAGTTTCACAGTAACAAGACGTGTATATATAGTTTGCTCCAGACTGTCACCTCCAAGGGGCACTTTTCAACTCGTCAGGACCAGGGGGATACCAGGGGTGGACAGTGTGGGGGCTCCTGGCAAACACTCCTTGACACAGTGACGGGGGGCAAGTTATCGGTCAGTAAGCCCTCTGCACAGTCCAGGAGAGCAGAGGGAACTTCCCCAGACTCTCCTGAAAGAAAGTGAAAGTGAAAGTGTTCATCACTCAGTTGTGTCTGACTCTTTGCAACCCCATGCATTGTAGCCCACCGGCTCCTCTGTTCATGGAATTCTCCAGGCAAGAGTACTGGAGTAGGGAGCCATTCCCTTCTCAAGGGAATCTTCCCAACCCAGAGACTGAACTCGAGTCTCCTGTATTGTAGACATTTTTTTTTTTACTATTAGAGCCACCTATACTCGAAGGGTGGCAGGATAGAGCAGGGCTCCTGTTCACCCTATCTGGCAAAAGAGTAGGTCTCTTCTCCAAAGTATGTATAAATAATTCCTAAGGCTGAAAATGTGGGGTCACTTTCCTGTGGCTTCACACAGGGGCTTTCGATAGTGGCTTGACTTGCCATACTGAGACAGGGAAGGTGGGGATACTAACCATTTTGCTGGACGTTGTTACCACCATGATTTGTTGGCTCAGGGCAGGGGAGTGCTCGGATGCTGAGTCAGAAGATGCGGAGTCCTCCTGGCTTCAGGATGCCCTCATCTGCAAGGGTGGGCACATTTATCCAACACTTAAACCAATGGGGCAGAAGGTGGTGGCCCCAGGGCTATGTGAACCCTGGACAGACGGGTCCCCTTGGCTGAGCTGCATTCAGCTGACCCCCTGCTCCTGCCTCAAAACTCTGCTGTCCTCCCCAAACCAAGACTCCATCCATAGACCCAGCATCTCCCTCGTCTCTCACCTGGCGGGTCCCAGCTTGCTCGGGGTAGAAGCTGCCTTGGTTGTGTTTTCCTTGTACCAGCATTTTCATGGCCACTGCTCCCGGCAATATGAGGCTGGCAATAAAAATAATTGATTGGAGGGATGTTGATAAAGCCCCACTTATTGCAAACAGTAAATTAAAAGTGAGAACTCCACCTTTCTTTCCACCCAGGGAATAATAACCACTTGCAAGGGCTGGAGGAGACGGAGAACAAGATACAGAGCCATCGTTCAACTTCACCCATCTCACCGGCAACCTCATAAAAATTAAGGAATAATTTTTCAAAGCGATAAGGGCTGCAGGGACATGAAAAGCAAAACAACCAAACTGTTTCTGCCCTGAGGAGGTACACACAGGACGGGAAGGGATTTCTTTTCCCATTTTTAATTTACAAGAACCTTGTAAACCACAAATTAAAGTAGCAACAGCAATTCAGAAGGCTTGATTCATTAAGCCTTTATTTACCCTTAATGCCTCCAAAGGAAAATAATTTGGTTACTGAACATGAGTAATGGGCTCAGAGTGACACTTTCCCACACAAATCTCTGGCCCTTTTTGGGGTGGGGCTGCTGCGTGCTGAGCAGATGCTGGCCATGGAGGGCGCCTAGTCTCCCATGGTCATTATTCTGAGATGCCCCATGACTGGGAGGCCTGAGCAAGACAGCTCCTCTGGACATTTTGTTCCCAGCCTGCAGACAGGAACACATAGGTCTCTTGTGGTCCTTCTAGGACTATTTCAAGTTCTCTTTTCCAACAAGCATGAAATGAATCAAAGTCACCATTGTTTATAACAGACAGGGAGTAGGGGCCCAACAGAAATGTTTTAAGTGAATGAATGAAGAAATGAGTGAAAAAAAAGGGCCAGCGGTGCACTGCGCTCTTGTGCTGGGCTTTGGGTGGGTGAGAGTTTCTGCAAGTACATGGCCTCGTTGCATGTGTGTGTTTCTAAGGGGGATCCCCATCACCTGAGTACTTGCTGCATGCCAGGCACTTGCTTGGTGAGAAATCAATGTGGCCCCACTCCCTCAGCGTTTAAGGCCGAGATGACACGGTCTTTCCCTCAATAACCTGCATTCTTGGACTTATTGGGTGGTTTCTGAGGTGGGAGGTGAGGAGGGCAGTGCAAGGGGGTGAGGTGGGAGAGAGCGAGGCGTTGGGGCTGGGCTGCCTGGAGTGTGGATGCAGACGGTGAGTTGTGTTCTGTGCTGAGTAGCTGATCCCTCGAAGATAACACATGTTTATCCTGGTGCCATTTTGAGGTCAGGACTTCAGGCCTGGGTCACCGGTTGTGATCAAGCTCTGTGGGGCTGGGGTCTTACCTGAAGGCCTTTGGGGAAGGGTCTGCTTCTAGGCCCACTTGGTATTCAGTCTTTGAGACTTGGATGGAGGGCCTGAGTTCGGTACTGTCTGTTGGCCAGAGGCCATGTTTGGGCCTGGTCACCGGACCTCCTCTGACCCACAGCATGGCAGCCTCATCAGAGCTAGGCAGATGCAAGGCAGAGAGGAAGGGCCAGCAAGGCAGAGAGGAAGGGCCAGCAAGACAGAGGCAAGAGCCCTCTGTGAGCCACAGTGATACCCCATCACCTTGTCATCTTCTGTTCACTGGGAGCAAGCCACAAGCAGCCCGCACTCCTGGGAGGGACCACGGGAGAGGTGGACATGGGAGGTGGACCATGGGGGCTGCAGCAGATCTGCCTGCCCAGGTGAACTCAGTTGCTTTCCTTGTCTGCCAGGTGAGGGGACTGTGATACCAATCCTACAGGCTGTTTAGAGACAAGGTGTGTTCTCAAAGCACTGAGTCTGGAGTCTCTATGTCAAATGTTCTCAAAAAATACTGTCCTCAGAAAATTCTTTTCTGGTGGCACTGTTCCTGAGCCAGGATCCTTTGCCCAGTTCACAGCAAACCAAACACTGAGACGTCAAAGTCTGCAGCCGAGAAAGGGTTTATTCACAAGGCAGCCAGGAGAGGAGACAGGAGAACTAGTCTCAGAGCCCCCTACTCTCACAAAGGCCAGGGGCTTGAGAAATTTGTGGAGCAAAGAAGCAGGGTGGTCTTAGGTGTGGAGAAAGCTGATGGGAAAATGTGAGGTAATTGGTGTTCTGTGCAGGCATACCTGAGTTACACGCTTGCTCATGGGATGCATGTTGAGAAATTTCAGTGCTTAGCGTGATCTGAGGGTTGAGTTGTGGCCCTCTGATGTCAAAGGTCACTCATCAGACACCTGCACAGGTCCAGTTTTAGGATCAGTAGTCCTAACCAGTCTTACTCGGCTTGGGCTTGAACTAGACACAGCTGATTTGAAGTTTCTGGCAAACAACTCAGGCAAGCAACTTATAGTTTGGGCTACCTGAACCTTGCAGAGTATGCAGTTTGCAACAGTATAATTAAGTGAAGTGAAAGTGAAAGCCGCTTCCATGACCCAGTGGACTGTAAAGCCCTTGCAATTCTCCAGGCCAGAATACTGGGTGTATAGCTGTTCCCTTCTCCAGGGGATCTTCTCAACCCAGGGATCAAACTTGCATTGCAGGTGAATTCTTTACCAGCTGAGCCCAGGAATACTGGAGAGGGTAGCCTATCCCTTCTCCAGGGGATCTTCCTGACCCAGAAATTGAACCGGGGTCTCTTGTATTGCAGGCAGATTCTTTACTAGCTGAACTCCCTGGGAAGCCCTGCAGACATGGCAGTTTGACAGGGTGTTGACAGGATGATGCTGTTAAAGTGCTGCATTCAGTATGCCAGCAAGTTTGGAAAACTCAGCAGTGATCACAGAACTGAAAAAGGTCAGTTTTCATTCCAATCCCAAAGAAAGGCAATGCCAAAGAATGTTCAAACTACCACACAATTGCACTCATCTCTCACGCTAGCAAAGTAATGTTCAAATTTCTCCAACTAAGCTTCAACAGTACATGAACCGAGAACTTCCAGCTGTTCAAGCTGCATTTAGAAAAGGCAGAGGAACCAGAAATCAAATTTCCAACATCCATTGGGTCATCAAAAAAGCAAGAGAGTGCCAGGAAAACATATACTTCTGCTTTATTGACTATGCCAAAGCCTTTGACTATGTGGATCACAACTGTGGAAAAATCTTAAAGAAATGGGAATACTAGACCACCTGACCTGCCTCCTGAGAAACCTTGTGTTCAAGTCAAGAAACAACCATTAGGACAAGACATGGAACAACAGATTGGTTCCAAATTGGAAAAGGAGTACATCAAGGCTATATATTGTCACCCTGCTTGTTTAACTTATATGCAGAGTATATCATGTGAAATGCCAGGCTGGATGAAGCACAAGCTGGAATCAAGATTGCTAGGAGAAATATCAATAATCTTATTTATGCATATGATACCACCCTTATGGCAGAAAGCCAAGAAGAACTAAAGAGGCTCTTGATGAAAGTGAAAGAGGAGAGTGAAAAAGCTGGCTTAAAACTCAACATACAAAAAATGAAGGAAGTGGCAATGAAGAAAATACCATCATTTCATGGCAAATAGAGGGGAAACAATGGAAACAGCGAGCGACTTAATTTTTGGGGGGCTCCAAAATCACTGCAGATGGTGACTGCAGCCATGAAATTAAAAGACACTTGCTCCTTGGAAGAAAAGTGATGACCAACCTAAACAGCATATTAAAAAGCAAAGATATTACTTTGCCAACAAAGGTCTATCTAGTCAAAGCTATGGTTTTTCTAGTAGTCATGTATGGATGTGAGAGTTGGACCATAAAGACAGCTGAGCACCAAAGAATGGTTTTGAACTGTGGTGTTGAAGAAGACTCTTGAGAGTCCCTTGGACTGCAAGGAGATCAAATCAGTCAATCATAAAGGAAATCAGTCCTGAATATTCATTGGAAGTATTGGTGCTGAAGCTGAAATTCCAATACTTTGGCCACCTGATGTGAAAAATTGACTCATTAGAAAAGACCCTGCTGCTGGGAAGATTGAAGGCAGGAGGAGAAGTGGATGACAGAGGATGAGATGGTTGGATGGCATCACCGACTCAATGGACAAAAGTTTGAGCAAGCTCTGGGAGTTGGTGATGGACAGGGAAGCCAGGCATGCTGCAGTCCACGGGGTCACAAAGAGTCAGACACTACTGAGAGACTGAACTGACTGAATTAAGTGAAAGCAGGCTGAAAGCAGTGGAGTTTTTAAGCGAGTCTAGGATGAGATGGGAGAAGACAATGGCACCCCACTCCAGTACTCCTGCTTGGAAAATCCTGTGGACAGAGGAGCCTGGTAGGCTGCAGTCCATGGGGTTGCTTAGGGTTGGACACGACTGAACGACTTCACTTTCACTTTTCACTTTCATGCATTGGAGAAGGAAGTGGCAACCCACTCCAGTGTTCTTGCCTGGAGAATCTCAGGGACTGGGGAGCCTGGTGAGCTGCTGTCTATGGGGTTGCACAGAATCAGACATGACTAAAGTGACTTAGCAGCAGCAGCAGCAGCAGCAGCAGGATGAGATAGAGCATTTAGTTTCTGTTACCATGATTTCAACATCACATTCTAAGAACCTTTTGCAAAGTTGTGAAGTGATGGGATTTATATCTGGGACCCCAAGAATTCCCTTTGGGGCTGTGATGGTTAATTTTACATGTCAGCTTGACTGGCCATGGAGTTCCTGGATTGAAGATTCTTTCTGGGTGTCTGTGAGGGTGTTCCAGATGAGACTGACATTTGAATTGGTGGCCTCAGGAGAGACCTCTCTCCTTAACATGGGTGGGTATTCTCTAGTCCAGGAGTGTCTGACGGAAACACAGGAGGGGAGGAGGGGAGGATGGGGGGAGATGCGCCCACTTTGTCTGCCTCACTGCTGAGCTGGATGTCTCCTCTCTTCTGTCCTCAGCTCTCATGGTTCCCAGGCCTACAGATTAGGACACTGTCTTTCCTGGGTATCCAGCTTGCAAACAGCAGGTCTTGGGACTTCTGCCCTCCATAATCATGTAAGCCAGTCCCTCATGATTAGTTTCTCTGTGTCTCTCTGCTTCTGTATCTATATTTCTTTCTTTCCATTTATGTCTTACCTGTCTATCTACATCCCGTTGGCTCTGTTTCTCTGGAGACACTAATACAGGATCCCCCTGATGACCTTGTCACCCCCTCCCCCACAAAGGCCCCACCTCCAAATGCCACAACATAAAGGGTTATGCTTCAACATGAGGATTCTGTGGGACACAGACATTCATTTCATAGCAGCGGGATGGTGTGTCCTAAACCACAAAGTGCTGTGGTCATCTGAGGGCTAATTCTGGGTGTGCCCCTGTGGGGATGGAGAGACGAGGGGTAGCCGGGGAGTAGGGGCAGTGGGCAAGGTGCCTGGATGATGTTCTGTCTCAGGAGGGAGCCCGGGGTCTCTGGGAAGAGAGTGGGGGACTGCAGGGCTGTAGCCACACCATCACCCCTGGGGCCTCTCCTTGGATCTCACAGTGTCACTGGAATTGACTTTGGGAAGAAATTCCTTTTCTTAGCTGGACACGTGCTCAGGCAGACACAGTGCTGTCCTTGGTGCTGATTCCTCTGAGCGTGGGTTGCCTCAAAGGCAAGGTCACCTCCCACCAGGATGGCTATGAGGGTCAAGTGCGATGAAGCATTAAGTTCCCACGGTGGCTGTGATAAAGGGAGGCCCCTCTTCCCTTCCTGGGGAGTGGTGCAATGAGGGGTCCTTCAGGGAGGGGCTGGTTTCCCAGACCCCGAGGAGCAGCTGGTCTCAGCCAGCTCTCCCCTCACGCCTCTGCCTTACATGTGATTAAGTTATTACTCCATTTGGTTTAAAGACTTGTCTTATCACCTATTTACAAGACTTATGGATTTCTCATTACTTGCTTTGATAGAACTCAAACCAAAGTGATTTCCACTCACTCCATCCAAGCTCTGCCTATAAAACATGGCAGTAATAATGGGAGAGGGAGTGGGTGGCAGGGTGTCGAGGCCAGGCAACACGTCTGCCCACACTCCCCAGGGATTTATCACAGCCATGTGTGCAGATGCTGGCAATCTCCCAACAGCTGCCAGCAGATGCTCAGCCCTGGTGCCTCCTGTACCAGGTCCTGGAACTGATGAGAATTAGCCTGTGAGGTCAGGAAGCAGAGTTCATGGGTCCCCAGGCCCAGCCTCAGGTTTAATAATTCACTTGAAGGAGTCACATAACTCAGTGAAATATGATATACTCACAGTTGTGATTTTTTCAGTGAGAGGACACAGATTAAAACCAGTTAAAGGGAGAAACTCGGGGGACAGAGTCTAGGGAAGTCCCACAGGCCAAGCTTCCAGCAGTCCTTCCCCACAGAGTCATAGACAGTGTCAGGTCATCCAAAAGATCACGGGGCATCACCCACCAGCACCTCAGTGTTCAAAGTCTTTGCTGGGGATCGTTCATCTACATGAGACACATGGCTGACTTCAGGCTCCAGTCCCTTCAAGGGTCAGCTAACACCATGTCTTGCAGGACCCTCCTCCAAAAATCACATAGTTAGACTCTCCAGCATGGTCCAAGGCTCCAGGTAAACAAGGATGCTCCTATCAGGCAGAACATCTGAGGGATTAGAGATCACTTCCCAGAACCAGGGACAAAGGTCAGACTTCTTTTGGCAAGGTCAAAATCTTTACTACACATGTCTCTTCCTCTTGGCCAAGAGGGCTGAGGCATAAACAAACTCAAAGGGCTCCTTACCTTTTCAAATAGGCATGTGCTTCCAGAAACCAGATTGGTCCTGAGTCAGGGTGAAATTCCCATGTGACAGCCTTCTCCAGAAGAACTGTCCCTTTCCAGAGCTTCCAGGAATCCTCACCCTACCCCAAGACACATCAGCCTTTCTCACCCTAGTCACAGATCACTGGCCCAGAGTTGACTTCCTGACAATGAAATAGGAGTTTGAATGAACAGTGTAGAGCACCCGAGGTGGTGGATGTGGGTCTGTCCATTTCCAGGATCAAATGCCCAAGGGAAGGTTGGAGATGCCCAGAGGGCTGGAACCATGACTCTTGGAATGATGGGTATTGGCCAGAACCTGATGAGGACTGTGGTTTAGCACAAAACTTTGTGACCTAATGTGATGTGAAGATCATGTGCTGGGAGATAAGAATAAGGGCAGGGTCCTGTAGGCAGATACTCTGGGGACACTGTTCAGTGAGTGAAAAATGATGATGGATAAACGGATGTTTCATTGGACTGGAAGATGAATGGTTGGATGGATGAGTGGATGGATGAATGGATGAATGGATGTGTGGATGGATGACTGGATGGATGAATGTGTGGATGGGAGGATAAATGGTTGGATGGATGTGTGGATGGATGAATGGATGGACTTGGTAGATACATGTGTGGATGGATGGATAGATGGATGAGTGTATGGATGAATGGATGGATGGATGAATGAGTGGAGGGTGGGAAGGAAGAAGCGAAAGTGATTTGGATGGATGGTGGGTGGATGATGGATGGATGGATGAGTATATGGGAGGATGGATGGATGAATCGATGGTGGGAAGGAAGAAGAGAAAGTGATGTGGATGGATGGCGGGTGAATGAGTGTAAGGATGGATGTAAGGTTGGAAAGATGAATGATGTGTGTGTGGAGGCAGCATGATGTGTGGACACAAACTCTTGGGCATAAAGAGCCCTGTGTTGTGAGGCTGTGGGGAAGGGCTCTGCAGCTCTGCGTTGCCAAAATTTTCATGACGATCAAATGAAATAACACAGGCGAAGTGGCCAGCACAGCACAAACCAGACTCTCAGTAAGAAGTGGTCTCCTGTCTCCTAGTTTCCCTGTTGGTATGCAGTCCGCAAGTGCCCGTGAGTCTGCTTCCTCAGTTCCCATGAGCCCCACTGAGCTCTGTTCTGTCCCATGGTTTGACCTGTGTTCAACAGAGGTTTTACCACTGGGGGCAGAGTGTGGTGGTCCAGGCAAGCCCAGTTCCCTGCAAAGTCGTGAGTCTGGGGAAAGCAGTCTTTTGGCTTCCCGGGTGATGCTGCATCTTTGTTGAGATCAAGAAAGACACCCACTTGTTTGACTCCCTCCTCTCCTGCAAACATTCAGAAACTCTCTTCGTGGCCATGGACCAGACACAGCCATCCTCAGGATGATTCTCCAGCTCTTCAGTCAGCACAGATGGCCTTTCTTCTTGGATCTTCACTACTTATGTTTTGAGAAAGTGATGGACACAGTCCTGAGGATGGATGAGGGGTCCTGGGGGCACTGCTCTGCCTGCCCTGGGTAGGGGAGGGTTGGACCTGTTCTTCCCGGAGGGAAAAATGCCCCTAGCCCTCTTTGGCTCACTCAAACCCTGCCTCCAAGCCCTGTCCAGTGGTCCTCCATGGGGCAGGGATTCTTGCTGTGGCCAGGATGTCCCACTACTTTGGACTCCTGGCTGCCTTCCAGGGTCAGTGTCAGAACTGCTGGGGGGTTAGGGGATGCAAAGACAGGTGAAGGCCCTGACTTTCCTCAGGGCTAGCCTCCTCGGTGGTCACAAATCTTTTCTTTTGATGCCCCTGCCCCAGGCTCTCCCAAGAAGCCCGGTCCGAGTGTGGGGTGACTGCGATCACTAATCAATTACTCTTTAGGAAGTGCGTCTCCTTCATTAGTCATTTGTTTGCTGCCTCATTGTCTCCTCCCAGGTTTCAGTGGATTTCAGGCATCATTGAGTACGAGATAATTTACCTTATTAGGCAATTTATTTTCTAGGCACATTTAAAAAGGTCAATTAGTCAACTTAAATGGAGGGGGGAAGGGAGGATGGGGATCCAAATACTCTTAAGACGAGTTACACTTTGGGAAGAGAGAAGTTTGCTCTCCTCTTCTGACCTGGGAAAAATGAATAGAGGTCAGATGAGGCCAGCATGGGGGCGAGTGGACAGTGAATGGAGGATCCTTCCGTGAATAGAAGATGGCAGCTGCAGCAGAGAGTGAAGAGGGAGGGGAGGGGGACAGGCCGGGGTCTGGGGTCCCAGGTTGCTCATTTGTCATCAGAGGTGAGCGGGAGCCAGGCTCCCAGAGTGAAAGGAAAACTCCATGCAGCTGATCCATCCACGAACTTGAAGCCCGACTTAGGGCTTCCCCAGAGCCTCGTAAATAATAAATAAAACACACAGTAAATATTTAACTAGGAAGACACATGCTCCCAGCCCAAAGTGAACTGTCAGTGAACGGTTTCATCTGCTACACTCGGCAAATTGCCTTGTCATCCAGGTTTCCAAGCACAAGAGAGAGGATGGTTGGGTTGTGGTGAGCCCAGCTCCGCTCTCTGGCTTCTGACTTGTTGTTTTTGGGAGCGGGAATGATTTGGCTCATCAGATCAAAATACTGGGGGCTCTTCAGCATCTGGGATTTTCCTCAGGAAGATGTTTTCCCCCACAATATGTTTCTTAGTTTCTGGAGTTTCTTAGAATACTGTTGCTTGTCAATAATTATGCAATCAGCATTAACAGCAGCCAGGAAAGAATGCTTACTCTGTGCGAGGAAAATTGTGTGTGATCTTAGTCCGTTCTTTGGAGTGTAAAGCAGGAGGTGGCAGGTGTCAGAAAAGGCTGCCAGACTGGCTCACTCTCAGGTGCAAGGGCTGGAAACCCAAGCCTGTGCCTCTGCCGCTGGGCAGTTGCCCTGCAATGGGTCATCCTGGTGTTTGGGGGAATACCACGTGGTACAGGCTCTGAAGTCGCCTGCAGCCTTGGGGAAGATGGACGTTTCTCCAAGGGTTATCTGTTGGCCTCTGGCCAACCCTGGCAGCCATGCTGGGTCCACAGGGACTTGGCTGTTTCAGAGGGGAAGAGGCAGCAGAGCAGGTTTGTTTATATGTATTTCACAAAAATCCCATTGTGCTTTTAATAATCACTCTGCTCAAGACTGGACATGGACACAAGTCTGGGCTGGTTCCCTTGGGCAGCAATTGACAGGATGCTGTTATTCTTGTGTTATCACACTTCCAAATAATTGGCACATTATTATGTTTGTAAACATCTGTGCTTTTCCTTATTATTTTTCTTTTGGCGGGGGGCGGGTATAATCTGTTCCTAGTCCTCCCAAAGGGATAAAGAGTTCAAAAGCAGCTCATTAAAGTAGAACAGTAGTGATACATATGGAAACATAAAAGCACAGCTTGGAAACACTGGAACAATGTAAATAGTATGTGTTGGACTCCAGTCCGGTGCAAATATAGCAGCAAATCTATGTGTGTCAGGGAGAGTGAGGCTCAGGATGAGGATTCTGCACATGCAGCAGAAGAGTTTAAAAGGACAGCAGAAAATATCTGAAAGCTGGAACTTACTGGAAGCCCATGGTCCCCAGGATATAGTCTCTTACATGACTTTCAAATGGTGACATGGTATCGTGGAAGCTTGCAGCTCATTTTCGGAAAAGCAAAGTGACTGCTCTGGTCAACCGAGTGAGCTAATCTTGACAAATTCTAAATTATGTTTCCCAGCACAAAACTGATAAGTGACACATCTTGTCACGGTGGACAGAGAGGGGACCAAAGTGATAAAGACGTTATTCAAAACCGTGCGCCTTAGAGCAGTGAGAGACGTGATTGCTGGAAGCTTGAAAAACTAGCTGCAAGGTCGAGGCGCCGCAGCCTGAAGAGGACGGGTTGCGGCATGGCAATGTCTGTCTATCTTACAATTATCGTGGACATGCAGCGTGTGTGAAGGCTGTTCCCACGTGTGGACACCGACACACCCCTGATGGCATGGTTGATGAAACCACCAGTGGGTCGAGTGTGAGCAGCTCTTGGTGTGTGAGCATTTCAAGTGGAGGGAGAAGAGTGTGGGGGCTTCTCAACGTGTGTCACAGGTGAGGAGAGTTTTTGCCTTGTTCATGGTGCTCTCCTGAGCTGTGACTTCTTTGAAGGCCATGTCCTAACCCGTACTGAGGGCAGGCCACCTGTGCGTGTGGGCCTTGAATGGGGACCTGGTGCACAGGTAACCCAGGGGCCCTGAGGGCTAACAGGCTTTGTGCCTGGGAGTGGAGGGCAGCACCGGCTGAAAATAGCCAGAGGGAGCCCTTAACCAACTCGACTGATGGGCAGAAAACACAATATTCTACTTTTGCACGCAGCAACTGAGGGGACAGTGCTTGTACGAGGATTTGAGAGGAGAGGAGGGTTGAAAATAGCACTTCACAATCCTCATCCTCCCGGGGAAGGGCTGTCACTCCCTGGTCAAGAGTGTGGCTTGAAGGCTTAGAATAAGATGCCAGGTCATCTTAGAAGACTCTTCCAAGATGGGAAGGCCACATGCCCCAGACTTCATTCTTGTCCAGCATGTGACGATTTTCTTTGCTGGCTAGAGCAGGACACTTTTGATGTATTTGAAGTGTTGAAAATGCCATCCAACATTACCTTGGATTAGGAAGGGATATTCCGAGGGTGCACTGCAACACAGCTCGCTCTCCCTCCCTCTGTTGAGACATCTCTGTTGCCAGCTCTGAATCAATCTGCCACTGCACAGAATTTGGGAAGCTGTCTACAGCACTGGTCTTTATAGCCTGTGGCCCTCAATCTGTGGCCCCTGCCCTGGGGAAGCCTGCAGGGAGATAGAGGCTGCCAGGCAGATACAGATATGGATGTTGGGTGGACAAAGGTTGGGTCCAGGTGGCCCAGATCCTGTCCTGCAATTCTCTGGCCCCCTCATCCTTCCAGCCCTGGCTCCAGCCCGGCTCCCTTCACCGGGGACCAACCCTCAACAAGGCAGAACCTGTGGAGCTGGGCTGCCTGAGGTGCAGCCCTCCCAGCTCCAGCAGCCAGCCCTGGGCCCCTGCACCCGGGGAGGGGGCCTGGCCCTCTGTTAAGTCACTGGGTCACTTTTTCCTGAAAGATCTAGAGAATCTGTGTTGAGCATCCTTCCTGGGCTCATGGCTCACTTCAAACCTGATTTGATAAATATATGATCATTGGGGTTTGCCTAGATGAAGACTCAGAAGAGCAAAGTGGGTTCAGAGGAGTCATGGCTTCTGGAGAGCAGACAGCGGCCTCAGGTCCTGGGCACCTGCCACGAGATGCCAGGACATTTATGTTTCCGGGCCCCCTGGTCTGCACACTCATATACCCTGTCCAGGCAGAAGGAAAAGGTGCCTCCAATGACCCGATCCAAGGAGAACCGTGGCTGCAGGAGATGCAGTCAGCAAGTGTCCACAGGAGCCCCGGCCCTTCTCATGGGGGCATCTCTTGGAGTTTTCCAGAAGTCTCCTGCCACACAAAAGTTGGGAGGGGATTGCCAGAAGCCACTGAGTAATCAGCCCCAATTTATATTAATGGCATTTTAGATTAGCCACAGCTGAGTCTGGCTTCCGTCCTGTGCATCAGGGAACCAGATGGGAAGGGGAAACGCAAAAATATAAATAAAAAAGTGAAAAAGACAAAATAGAGCTGCCAGTTGTGTACATGGGAAGCAGTGGGAAGAGGCAGAGATGGGGAACAGGAGGCCGAAGGCATGTGTCCCTCGGTTCCTCTGTCTCTCACCTCACAGGGGCCTTCCTCCTGGTCACGGGCCCTCCCCTCTCTCCCAGTGAGCCCCTGCAGCCGGCTCATTGATGTTAACCCCACCCCCTGGTCACTGGTGATTGGTGCCAGAGCCAGGCCCGCCCCTGGGAGTCCAGAAGTGGGATGGAAGGGGTGCTGGTAGATCTGGCTGGTCTGGGCAGTGTGTGATGATGAAAGCAAGCTCTGTGCCCTACTGGCCACACTTGGGTCCCAGAGCCAACTGCCCAGGACCTCCGTGACCTCGGGCAGGTCCCTGACAGCTTTGCCTCAGGCTCCTTCCTTTACACGGGGCCAATGGTGGAGCCGGTCTGGGGCTCGGGGCTGCGGGGGTCAGCCTGTCGGCTGCCCAGCTCCAGCCCCCACCCCGGGAAGCCGCTCTGCCAGTGCCCACCGGAGGCCCGGCTCACCTCCTGTGCTGTGCTGTCGTCCTGCTGCAGTGACTGGCGGACACTCCCTCCACTCCTTCCAGTCTCTTTAGCAGTCTCAAAAAAAAGAGGAACTCAAATTCCAGGGTTCTTTTATTAGCATGGAAAACACATCCATAAATCTATATTAGGAAACCTAACACAATAGGCTCTTGTGGTTGAGAGGAGTCAGCCTTTTGACAGGTGATGCCAGACGCCTCAAACCTCAGAAGCATCATTTGCTGCTAATTGACGCTCGCTTGCTTCCAGGCCGTTCTGCCCATTTGCTCACGGTGAGCTGGCCAGAGGAAACCGCTAACGACCAAGGAGTCACATTAATCTGAGATTTGCTGCGGTCTGGAATCACAGAATCAGGAGACAGAACAGAACAGAGTGCCATCCCCGCTGCCTCCTTTCTCTTTGTCTCTTTGTCTCTCTCATCCTCTCTGCCACTTGCCCCCTCGCCCATGCTTCTCCTTTGCTCCTCATGCCTGAGAGCCTGGGGGCTGTGGGAAATCCACCTTCACCCCTTCCTCAGGCTGCAGGGACCCCCAGCTGTGGGAGAGCCCCACAGCCACACACACACACACCCCTTGCCCCCCGCCCGGGATCGCTGAGGCTCAAATCCCATTCACAGGTCTTCCTGTGAATCCCAGGCCCTGGGGACCCCACTGCATCCATCCCAAGAGCACAGCAGGAAGAGGGCCCTCAGGAAAAAGAGTGGGCAAAGAGGGCAGCACAGTGGGGCCTGTTGCCCCCTGTTGCCTCTGCCCTTACCTGTGTGGATGCCCTGGCTGCGTGGGCACTGGGGAGCATTTTCCTGGGATGTGGTTCTGGCTCTTGGACACTTCGGTCTCCTCCTAAGCTTCAAGGCTCTGGTCCAGGTCAGTGTTTGCTGCAGGACTAATTGCACTCTCTCCTCAACCCGGCCGACGTTGAGCTACTGCCTCTCTGAGAAGCCACCCAGCGCCTAGGAGCTGTGAGAATTTCCTGGCCGGTGCTGGAACAGGCAGAGTCCTTGGCCTGGTTTGTTCCCCTCAGTCCCATTGATAGGCTTTCCCTGGCCTCTGATTCAGTTCACTGATCAGTACTCACATGACAAGATTTCTCTCCAGGAAACTGTCTTGTCTCTGGGGTTTGGACATAGCTGCCTGGCCTCACCGGGCTTTTAGCTGTGTCTCTTTCACCCAGGGAGCTGCAGGCTCTGCTCAGGACCTTCCCAATGCTCCCCAGGAAAGTGTTCTGGGACCCTTCCCCCTGCTCTCTGGGGAAATGTCCAGCAGTGAGCACACCCTGTTCTTTTCCATCCACCAAGGGTCACTGCCCTTCATGGCCTGGTACCCAATGGCCTGAAAATCATTATTTCATGTACTTGCTCCATTGTCCCTGCTGGGGCATCACTGGTGTCTGGCACTCCACCTTGGGTGGGAAGCAGACCTGCCGCTTGCCTCGTATAGCATCTCACCCCTCACACCCCGCTCTGTGAAGTGGATGCTATGACTCTGAGCCCCTGACCACCCATGTGCTTGGCAGGCTGTCTCTACTGAGCTAAATCTTCATGGATTTTTCTCTCCAAAGGCTGATGGTGTCTAGAAGTCTGGGAGCTGATATCAGTGTTCTATGAACACCTGATTCTTCCTCATGTTCACCCCAGCAGCCTTCGATGGCCTTCTGTACCTTCTCCCAAGCTCAGAGTTCCAGCTTCAGAATGTGAAGGCTGCATGGCTGCTGCTGTTCTGGTGTCACGTCCCCAGCGGCTTTGCAAACAGGAGGCCGTGACCAAGGGGACTTTTCTACATGTTGGACACCCAAGCTTCCATCAGCCTCTCTGTGCTTTTGATGTACAGAGGGAAGCAGGTTTCTGTGGATCTGACTGAATTTCAGGCAGTATCACAGGTCATAAGTAGAAGCAAATGATAGGAGACAAAGCAAACTGGGATTCCTATTGTCTCTGACCCAGTGTGAGGTTGACCGAGGCAGTAATGAGCATCTCTCGCCAGTGAGGCCATTGCTCAGAGCAGAGATGCTGATACACTGACCTTTCCTTTCACAGTGAATTCATGGGAGAGAGGGACGGTCACCAGGAATCATGGAGTCCCCTCCTCTGGGTCATCTGCTACAAATACCTCCAAACATACTAAGTGAAGTACATGTGACAGAGAAAGACAAATAATACATGATATTGTTTATATGTAGATACTAAAGAAATGATACAAATGATGGAAAGTGAAAGTGTTAGTCACTCAGTCATGTCTGACTCTTCATAACCCCATGGACTGTAGCCCACCAGGCTCCTCTGTCCATGGGATTTTCCAGGCCAGAATACTGGAGTGGGTTGTCATGCCCTTCTCCAGGGGATCTTCCTGACCCAGGAATTGAACCCAGGTTTCCTGAATTGCAGGGAGATTCTTTACCATCTGAGCCACCAGGGAAGCCCAATTTACAAAACAGAAACAGACTTATAGACTTAGAGAACAAACTCTTGGTTACTGGGGGTGGGGAAGGGTGAAAAGGAGAAAGAGATTGAGAGTCTGGGATTGACATGTACACATTGCTATGTTTAAAATAAAATGCCTTTCCATGAAAAAAAATTCTTTATTTGTCCAGAGATTTCATCCTGGAAATTGAATTGCTCTGGTACATGGGCATGTTTATGACAGAAAGGGTGGGTGGACTAAGAAACTTACAGTAGAAATATTAGGAAACATTCTGTTAAAGATCAAGTGGAAAGATAAAGCTTCTTTAAAAAGAAGCCAAAGGGAAAGCAAAATTCAATAAAAATGGGAAAGAAGTTGATGAAAAAGCCTATTTTAGTCAATGTGACTATTGTGAAAATTGAAGTCCAAATGCATTAGAGAGAAACCCTGGATGGGGGGCTTGTAGATAAAACTCTCCTTGAGGGAGAGGCTCCTAGGAACATCTCCCTGGCATGAGGTGATGTATTTAAGGAGAATGGATGAACTGGGGTCTGGGATGGTGTCTACCGGGGATGACTGACTGACAGTGAGGGAGAGAAAGGACTTCTGGCCCAGCCGGGAACTCCGTGGTGGACCAGCAGGGAGAAGGACGCAGAGCTGCAGGACTGTGCTGATTGGATAGAACAAGAAGAGCGCCAAGGTCTGCTGCGCCATTCTTCTGTAGGAACGGGATCCAGCGACAGACAAATCCAAGGGTTCCTCAGATTGTCAGCCTTGGGACCCAAAGGGAAGATTTTGAATGACAGGTGAGCTGTAGAGGAAGAGGACTTTGAGAATTTCAGCTGGACAGAGGCTGGTAAGAAGATGAGTGCAAACAAACTGCCTGGGAGGAAGCATTTTCAAGACTGGGCAGAGAATCTTAAACACACTTGCAAGAGGCAAGAGTCTGGAGAGGAAATGGATTAACCTGAAAATCTCCCTCCAGCATGAAATATGCTCACAAACAGAGTCAGCATTCAGTGGAGCTCACACAGAAAGGTTGGAGGAAGCCCCAGGGAAGGACATTGCTCAGAAAAATTGCCAGCTCCCAAGGCTCCAGTCTCTCCTTAGCACCCAGGACAGCGTCATGCCCTTTAGTGAACAGAGAATGAACCTAAGATGTACTCAGACAGGAGCTGGTTGTCACTGGAGGAAGATGATTGAAATTCTTAACTGCCAGAGTCGGCAATGACCTTAAAGATAATATACCTAACTTTTCATTTTCCAACTGAGGAAGCTGAGCTGACGTGGGAGAAGTACTTTGCTCTGGGTCATGCTATTTACCCGTGGGGAATGAACCAGAATTCAGACTCCTAGTTTTTCCATAAAGCTTCCATCTCATTTTACCCAACTCAAGAGTCCATTACTCTGCAAACACTAGCACAATTATTCATTGAAAGGAGCAGGATGGGTGTCAAGGGTAGGAATGTGGGATCTGGAGTTAGTCTGTCAAATTATAAGCCCAGCATGGACACTAAGCCGAGCTTTTTAACCCCATTCAGCCTGTTTTCTTGTTTATAAAATGAAGGTGTTATTACCTACACTTGTATCAGATGGTTGTAATGAAGATTTAAGACAATGTAGATTGACATTTAGTGGCAAGAAAAAGGTTGCTCTTTACAGGTAAGGAAATTGGGGCTCAGAACTTTTCCAGGGACACTTTCCGGAAAAGGGTCAGAGCTTAGTTTGGTATTGCTCCACAGACTGCAGAACCCTTGTTATTTTCTTTCCGTCTTTATTTTCTCTCTCCTGTTCAGATTGGATAGTTGAGATATTTTTGTGTTTACTGTTTCTTTCCTCTGTCATCCTCATACTGTTAAGCCCATTCAATGAATTTTTAAAATAACAGTGACTATTTTTCAGTTTTTATCTTTTTCTTTGTTGAAAGTCTGTATATGTCTGTTAATTTCAAGAGTGTTCCTTTCCATGTTGGAGAATTTTTATAGTAGGCACTCTAAGATCTATCGGATAATTCCAGCATCTGCATCACCTTGGCATGATTGTTGTCTTTTGTCATGAGTTTGGGTTTTCATGCTTCTTTGTATTCTGAGTACTTCTGGATTGCATCTTGGACATTATGAATATGATGTTATGTGTCTTTGCATTTTAATTAAGTCACATGTAGAATATTGATGTTTTGTTGATTTGGCAGACTGTCAACCTAGTAATCAACAACCTCAGATATGCAGATGATATCATTCTAATGGCAGAAAGCAAAGAGGAACTAAAGAGCCTCTTGATGAGGGTGAAAGAAGAGAGTGCAAAGGCTGCCTTAAAACTCAACATTCGAAAAACTAAGATCATGACATCTGGTCCAATCACTTCATGGCAAATAGAGGGTGAAAAAGTGGAAACAGTGACAGGCTTTATTTTCTTGGATTCCAAAATCACTGTGGATAGTGACTGCAGCCACGAAATTGAAAGATATTTGCTTCTTGGAAGAAAGGCTATGACACATAGACAGCATATTAAAAAGAAGAGACATTATTTTGCCAATAAAGGTCTGTCTAGTTAAAGCTATGGTTTTTCCAGTAGTCATGTTTGGATGTGAGAGTTGAGAGAAAGCTGAATGCTGAAGAACTGATGCTTTTGAATTGTTGGAAAAGACTCTGGAGAGTCCCTTGGATAGCAAGGAGATCAAACCAGTCAATCCTAAAGGAAATCAACCCTGAATTGGAAGGATGGATGCTGAAGCTGAAGCTCTAATACTTTGGCAACCTGATGTGAAGAGCCAACTTACTGGAAAAGACTCTGATGCTGGGAAAGATTGAAGGAAGGAAGAGAGGGGGATGACAGAGGATGAGATGTTGGATGACATCACTGACTTAATGGACATGAGTTTGAGCAAACTTTGGGAGATACTGAAGGACAGGGAAGGCTGGCATGTTTCAGTCCATGGGGTCATAAAGAGATGGACATGACTTAGAGACACAACCACCACCACCACCTAGCTATGTTCAGGCCACACGTTATGACAGTCCACAGACGGTTGTGGGTTCATGCCAGTTTCATTTTCTTTGAGTCACTTCTTGAATCTGTCCTGCTTGTCTGCCATTCAGTGGCCAGCCTGGTACCTGGAAGTAGTCCATCTCTTAGTTCAGTTCTCAGTGTCTTTTTTCATGTTCTTTATGATCAGGTCCACAGGTGCACAGTTTGGGAATAAGCCTGGAAGTTTCTCAGGTTTTTTCCTCTGTCTAATCTCTCTGGATTAGGATTCCCCTTTATGGTGCTGTGACCAGAAAGTTAGGGCTTTATTTATCCTGCCCTGCCACGTATTTCCTACAATGAAACTTGCCTGGGGCCACATAGTACAGGATGAAGACAGAATAAAAGCAATTGATGGGGATCTACCCTCACTCTTTTAAGAGAAGAGTCTCCTCCCACAGGGTTTTAACTTCTGTGAGCTCTCCCTAAGGCTGCTATTGCTGCTGCCAGGCTGGGGCTTCTTGGGGGTGGGGGGTGTGAGAATGCAAGAAAGAAAACAGTGGGAATTTCCTTGACTCTCCCTGAGTATTAGAGACCTATTCCTTAAAGCAGAACTAGAGGGCTTCTCTTATAGTTCTCTCTGTCCTCAGAAAGGTCCAATTCTGGGGTTTGAGTCTGAGTTGAGCCTAGACTAGGAAATGCTGTTGTTCACTAAATAAGTTGTGTCTGACTCTGTGACTCCATAAACTGCAACATGCCAGGCTTCCCTGTCCTTCACTATCTCCTGGAGTGTGCTCAATCTCATGTCCAGTGAGTCAGTGATACTATCTTACCATCCCATCCTCTGCTGTCCTCTTCTCCTTTTGCCTTCAATCTTTCCCAGCATCAAGGTCTTTTCCAATGAGTCGGCTCCACATCAGGTGGCCAAAGTATTGGCGCTTCAGCATCAGCCCTTCTACTGAACATTCAGGATTTATTTCCTTTAGGATTGACTGGTTTGATCTCCTTGTCATCCAAAGGACTCTCTAGAGTTTTCTCCAGCACCACAGTTTGAAAGCATCAATTCTATTGGTGCTCAGCCTCCTTATGGTCCAATTCTCACATCCATACATGACTACTGGAAAAATCACAGCTTTGACTATATGAATTTTTGTCAGCAAAGTGATGTCTCTGCTTTTTAATATACTGTCTAGGTTTGTCATAACCTTCCTTCCAAGGAGCAAATGTCTTTTAATTTCATGGCTGCAGTCACCATTCACAGGGATGTTGGAGCCTAAGAAAATAGAATCTGCCACTGTTTCCACTTTTTCCCCATCTATTTGCCATTAAGTTATGGGATTGGATGCCATGACATCAGTTTTTTGAATGTTGAATTTTAAGCCTACTTTTTCACTCTTCTCTTTCACCCTCATCAAGAGGCTCTTTAGTTCCTCTTTGCCTTCTGCCATTATGATAGTGTCATCTGCATATCTGAGGTTATTGATGTTTCTCCCAACAATCTCAATTCCAGCTTGTGAGTAGTCTAGCCCAATGTTTTACATGATGTACTCTGCATAGAAGTTAAATAAGCAAGGTGATGATATACAGCCTTGATGTACTCCTTTCCCAATTTTGAACCAGTCCGTTGTTCCATGTCCAGGTTGCTTCTTGGCCTGCACACAGATTCCTCAGGAGGCAGGTAAGGTGGTCTGGTATTTCCTTCTCTTGAAGAATTTTCCACAGTTTGTTGTGATCTACACAATGAAAGGTTCTAGCATAGTCAATGAATCAGAAGTAGATTAAAAAAAAAATTCCCTTGCTGTTTCTATGATCCAGTGAATTTTGGCAATTTGATATCTGGTTCCTCTGCCTTTTCTTAATCCATTTTGTACATCTGGAAGTTCTCAGTTGATGAATTGTTGAGGCCTAGCTTGGAGGATTTTGAGCACTACCTTGCTAGCATGGGAAATGAGCACAATTGTGGGGGTAGTTTGAACATTCTTTGGCATTGCCCGTCTTTGAGACTGGAATGAAAACTGACCTTTTCCAGTCCTATGCCTCTGCTGAGTTTTCCAAATTTGCTAGCATGATGAGTGCAGCACTTTCACAGCATCATCTTTTGGGATTTGAAATAGCTCAACTGGAATTCCATGACTTCCACTTGCTATATTCATAGTGATGCTTCCTAACTAGAGGAAGATAAAATGACAAACCCCGCAGTGGTTCACTGATACTCGAATTCTGGTCTTCTTCCTCCATCAGCTTGCCGTTTGCTTTTCAGAGTCTCGCAGGACTGCCGCATGCATTCTACTCAGGGCTTAGAGCTGCATTCGGTGGGAGAGACAGGGTGGGGAGAGCACCATCTGACCTCAGAGCTTGGCTTGGACACACATTTGTATGACTTCAGAGTCAACTCCATCCTCTGGGACCCTTTGCTACTGGAGATTCCCAGGGCAGCTCTGGGATATAGTGTCTCAGCTGCAGTGGCCCAGAGGTGTTCCCAATGGAATTGTCTGAGACTGCCAAGGGCAACCACCCAGACACCTGCAATATTAAAAACCGAGAGTCACTACCTGCTAGTAGTAACACAGATATTACTCAGTCATAAAAAGGAATGAAATTAGGTCATTTGTAGAGATGTGGATGGACCTAGAGTCTGTCATAGAAAGTGAAGTAAGTCAGAAATATAAAAGCAAATATCATATAATAATGCATACATATGAAATTTAGAAAAATGGTACAGACGAAAACCTCTTTTCAAGGCAGGGACAGACAAGCAGACATAGACAATAGACATGTGGACACCCGGGAGGGGAAGAGCAGCACTGACATGTTTACACCACCATGTGTAAAATAGACAACTAGTGGGAAGTTGCTGTATGGCACAGCAACTCAACTCAGTGTTCTGTGATCACCTAGACGGGTGGATGGGAGGGAGGTGCAAGAGAAGGTGTGTGTGCTTAAGTCACTCAGTCATGTCTGAGTCTTTGCAACCCCATGGGCTGTAGCCCACCATGCTTCTCTGTCCATGGGGATTCTCCAGGCAAGAACATTGGAGTAGGTTGCCATGCCCTCCTCCAGGGGATCTTTCCAACCCAGGGATCTAACTGAGGTCTCCTGCATTGCAGGTGGACTCTTTACCAGCTGAGCTACCAGGGAAGCCACAAGAGAAATATATGTAAACACAGCTGATTCACTTTGATGTACAGCAGAAACTAACACAATATTGTAAAGAATTTGTACTCCAGTAAAAAATATACCACCTGCCCCTAAAGCTCTCTATTAGGTAAAGGCATATAGACTTAAAGTCTTAGGGAGCAAAAGTGTAGGACAAGTCACCTCCCTGGGCCCACATGGCATTTTAGCAGGTCTAGCACTGATGGCATAGAAGGTAGGTCTTCCTCATCTTGAACTTTCTCCTGGCTGCTTAATTGTGGTCTGTCTTAGTATTTTCCCACAGTTACTTATTCCTTACTCATTCGTGGGAATGAGCCAGTTTCCTGGGGCTGCCGTGACAAAGAACCACAGACTGGATGTAGTAGGCAACAGAAATTTATTCTCTCATAGTTCTAGAAGCTGGGAGTCCAGGTTCAAGGGGTTGGCAGAATTGAGCCCTTCTGTGGTTCCATGTCTCTCTTCTAGATTCCTGGTGATCCTTGTCCATCCTTGACTTGGAGATGTATCACTCTACTTTCGTCTCTTCATGGCATTCTCCCTGTGGGTATGTGCATGTCTAAATTTCCCCTTTTATAAAAACACCAGTCTTATCAGCGTATATTCCAGTATGACCTCACCTTAGTTCAGCTAAGTATACCTGTGGATTTCCCAGGTGGCACTAGTAGTAAAGAACCTGGCTGCTAATGCAGGAGACATAATGAGACGTGGGTTCAATCCTGGGTTGGAAAGATCCCTTGGAGGAGGACATGGCTACCTGCTCCAGTATTCCTTTCTGGAGAATCCCATGGACAGAAGAGTCTTGCAGGCTTTGGTCCATAGGGTCACAAAGAGTTGGACATGATTGAAGCAACAACATGCATACAATTATATCTGTAAAGATTCTTTTTCCAAACTAGGTCGCACCTGATTGTTCTTGGGATTAGCACTTCAGTATATGAGTTTTACGGGGACACAGTTCAGCCCATGACACCTCCCTCTCCTCTCCATGCTCTTCTGCAGGCACTTTCAAGCCAGGTCTGACTTTGAGCTTGGCCTTGGGGTTTGCTTTGGCCAAGGAATGTGAATGGATGTGATAGAGCCCCTTCCAGACAGAAGTTTCCATATACACACATGGCCCAGCTCTGCTGTTCTGGCTTCTGTTCTTCACCGGGAGAGTCACAGGTCCAGATTTGGGGTGTTCCTTGAGCCTAGGTTCTAGGAAAAAATACACATGGAGCTCTACACAGTCCACTAGGACACAACAGAGCCCAGCAGAGCCACAGCTAATCTACAGCCCTTGTGTAAAAAGAAGAAATAACTGCTTTTGTTATAAGCCTTTGGGATATCAAGATGTTTGTTACTGCAACAGAAGCTATTACACCAACTCTCTTCTAGATTCCTGGTGATCCTTGTCCATCCTTGACTTGGAGATGTATCACTCTACTTTCATAGATGCAGTGAGGCCGCCACTGAACCAGGGGTTTAAGAGGAAGGCTTCCTGCTGCCTGACTTATCAGGTGCATGGGGCCTCACAATCAGGGCCATTCTCTATGTCTGCCCTTAATCCTAGTGTTGCAGCTCTCCAGGTGGGTTGAGGAAAGTGAGCCCTCTTGCTCTGATTCCAGGGGAGCTGACAGTCAGGGGCTGTAGGAAGGTGTCTGTCCCCTGGCCCAAGCCCACTCCCAGTCCTGAAGCTCTGCTCTGCATCCACCACGAAGAAATGACACTCTATGCCATGAGACAGGCAGATGAGCCAGGAACCCCACCTGGGGGATCTCAAGGCACTCCTTGGAATTGACTCCTAGAGAGAATGATGGGCTCATCTCAAGGAACAAAGAAACGTTAAGCCCCTCCTCCCTGGAGAAAAGCTAAGCAGAGACAGAAACCACAGAGTCCGGCTGGGCTGCTGCATGGCAGTCAGACAGGCTGGGGCCTGGGACCCATGGCTGCAGTACTTGCACCTGGACACACACCTCCTCCAGCAGCAGAGACAAAAAAACCTTAAGGGACTAAAAATAACTATGTGCATGCGCAGTTGGGGCAAATTACAGACAAGATACAAAGAGACCGAAAAGTCCAGCTGCTGCTTCTGAAGAGCCGGGAGCAAAAGCAGGGTACCTCAAGGGGGTGGGCAAACCACCTAAGCGGCCCCTTTGGCTGGACCCCTGGACACACCTCTACCCTCACCCCATGTAAAGGACAAGCTCCATCCCCTCGGGGAGCCAGAGAGGGAACCTGTTCTCTGTCCCTCCTGCTGCAGCAGGGGCCCTGATGAAGCCTTGCTTGAGTTTCTTGTCTGACATCTTATCAATTTCTATTGATTAAGGAGCCCAAGAACCCTGGTTGGCAATAGTAGGCAAGCAGTGGGCTGGGTGATGTGCCCGCCTGGGTGTCATCCTTGTTCAAGAGAGGAGCACAGGATTGAGCCTCCAAGTCAGTTTTGTCCTTCACAATGGCCTCCCCCACACTTATGAAGATGGCACCTGCCAGACAAGTGGAATATGTGAGCCTTGAATACTGTTTCAGTGAGAAAGAATTAGAAAAGACCAGATGCCCCCAGGTGTAAAATGCCATGGTTATAAGGCTGAGGGCACAGCAGAGGAGCTGTCAGTGGTGGTGGGGCCCTGAGGGCATCCTAGAGGAAGATGGAGAGGTGCTGGGGGTCTTACTGAGCTCTGCATGGGAGGCACAGGGGAGACTTGGAACTTAGGGGTGTGTGTGGGTTTCCCAGGGCTGCCAGCACCCTGGTTTTGCTCCTGGCTTTTCAGAAGTGGTAGTTGGGATTTTGGTCTTTCTCTACCTTGTTCAAAATTTTTCCCAACTGTGCATGCAGGCAGCTATTTTTGGTCCCTTGTAGTTTCTTTATATTTTGTTGCCCAAGGAGAGGTGTGTCGAGGTGCAAGCACTGTAGCCGATGGTCCCGGTCCTGAGGGCCCAGCTTGTCTCTCTGTGATGTAGTGGCCCCGCTCCACTCTGTGGGTTTCATTCTCTGCTTAGCTTTTCTCCAGAACATCGCAAACTTGGGAGCTTAAGACAACAGAAATGTGTCCTCTCCCAGCTCTGGAGGCCTTGAGGCTGGGATCAAGGTGTGGGCAGGGCTGGTCTCCTCTGAAGAGTGATCCCTGGGCCCTCTCCCAGATCCTGTGCTAATGTATTTATTGATATTGATGATCAGGATGAAGATGAAAGTTCCTATATGGTGTCGCTTAGCCACTCCAAGGACCCACCTGATGCTCCTGAATGATGCAGATGAAGAGACTAGACTTTTCTTCCTGGAGGTTGGCAATGGGTGGTCTGTGGAGACCCAGGGTTGTTGGCACTGCCACCATTGTCACCGTCCCTTCCTTTTCTGTGTGGATCTGTGTGTCAGTGTCCAAGATCCCCTTCTTATGAAGACACTAGTTGCTGGACTGCGGCTGCTGCTGCTAAGTCACTTTAGCCGTGTCCGACTCTGTGCGACCCCATAGACCAGGCTCCCCCCGTCCCTGGGATTCTCCAGGCAAGAACACTGGAGTGGGTTGCCATTTCCTTCTCCAATGCATGAAAGTGAAAAGTGGAAGTGAAGTTGCTCAGCTGTGTATGACTCTTAGCGACCCCATGGACTGCAGCCTACCAGGCTCCCAACATGACCTCATATCATCTTCATTCTATGTGCAAAGGCCTGGCCCAGTGCTCCCGGGGTTTGGGAAGGTTGCGGCTGAATCAGTCACTGCTCCTGATGAGTCCCAGAGCTGGTACATGGGGCCCAGAGTCAGAAATTTCCTTTAGGGATCCCCTCTTTCATCTCTCTCTGACAAGGGCATTCCCCAATGCCGCAAATAAGTGTGTGGGCCTGGAGGTGGCCCAGGAGGGCCTGGACGTGACTGTTCTTACCACTGTGGAGGGTGCCAGCCTGTGCCCAGTCATCCCGTATCAGAGTGAGTCCCATCTCACTGGCTCCTCTTTGAAACATCTTGGGGAGGATCAGTGGTTAATTCTCCAACCAGAGAAGTCCTTGCCAGAAAAACCCACCTGGCATCACAGCTCCTACTCTGGCTTTTATGATCCAGGTTTGTTGTCTTGAGGGCTTCCCTGGGAGCTCAGCTGGTAAAGAATCCACCTGCAATGCAGGAGACCTGGGTTTGACCCGTGGGTTGGGAAGATCCTCTGGAGAAGGGCATGGCAACTAACTCCAGTATTCTTGCCTGGAGAATCCCTATGGACAGAGGAGCCTGGCGGGCTACAGTCCATGGGGCTGTGAGGAGTTGGCCATGACTGGGCGACTAAGCACTGGCAGCACAGTCGCCTTGAACTGTGGAACAGAAATCAATCCATTCCAGAAACATGGCCCTGGAGGGGCTCCTTGGCTGGGCAACCTCTCAAGCTGCTCCCACGACTTCAGACATTTAACAAGGTGTCAATGCCAGGAAGGCTTTGGGCGAGGCGGGATCTGGAGTGACGGGGGGCCTGCTAACAGCCCTGATAACAGACCCGGTGGGAGAGGAGTCCACACTTCCTCAGGATGGTGTCCAGATCCATGAGCTGTGCACTGGTGGCCACCTTTCTGTCCCACCAGTGAAGCATGTTTCTGCAGGAGGTGTGGGCCTGCGGTCCCCGGAAGCCAGTCTCCTTAGACAGAACCCAGTGGTCTGAAGTCAGATGTCAGATCTGTGATATGAAAACGTCAGGCTGCTCCTTGATGGACTCAGAGCAGCCAAACTGCACTTGGCCTGAGCTGTGAGCACGTCGAAGGCAGGGAGGCGGGGTCGCTGGGTGCAGGAGGAGCCTTCTCAAGACTGTCAGTGCATCTTGCATCCTCTAGGAACCTCCAGGCTTCTTTGCCCTTGGTGATGTCTCAGGAGCATGGAATGGGCTGGAAAAGCAGACAGGATCAGGTGTGAGTGTGAAAGGGCCCTGGGCCCATGCCTTCAGTGTGTGTGTGTTCATGTGTATGTGCATGTATGTGTATATGTGCATGCCTGTGCATACATGTGTCTCTGTGTCTATGTGTACCTGATGCTTCTGTGTGTGCACATGTGTCTTTGTATGTGTGTATGCATGTGTGCATGTGTGTCTGTGTCTCTGTGTGTGCATGTGTGAGCATCTGCATGTGTATCTGTGTGTGCATGTGTGTATATGTGTATCTGTGTATATTATGTATGTGCACGTGTGTCTACATCTCTCTGTGTATGCACGTGTGTGTGCATGTGTGTCTGCATGTATATCTATCTGCGTGTGCATGTGTGTAGGTGTATATGTGCACCCATGTATGTCTCTCTCTGTGTATGTATGCCTATGTACATGTGTGCGTGTGTGCCTATATGTCTCTGTGTATGTACATGTGTGTGTGTGGCAGCTTCCCCACATCAACAAGCAATTCTCAGATGCCAGCAGGTGCCCCAGAATTTGACTCGATTCCGACCCTTTCACCCAGAGAGAGAATCAAATCCCACAGGTTAAGGGCCGAATCCCACAAGACCACTCTCCAAGTCAGATGTCAGTTCTGAACGTGGATTGTCACCTGTGGTTCCCATCACCCCCTTTTCAGGTTTTGTTAATTTGCTGAAATGGCTCACAGACTCAGGAAAGCCCATTTACTCACTTGATGACCATTTTATTATGAAAGATATTAAAGGGTACAAGTCAACAGCTGGATGAAGGATTCAGAGGGCATGTTCCCAGACAAAGCAGGTTCTGTCCTCATGAATTTGGGGCCTAGCACCATGGCACGTGGAAGCCTTCTGCTCCCCTATTTGGAGGCTCTCCACAAAAGGGGCTAGAAGCTTCCTTTCTGGGTTTTTATGGAGGCTTCATTACATAGTCATGATTGACTACATCACTGGCCAATGTGGTTGATTCAACCCAGCTCTTCAGGAGATCAGGGAGAGACTACAGTTCCAACCCTCCTGGTGACCAGCTCCACCCTGGGGTGGGGTTTAAAGTCACCTTCCCTGCAGGGTCTTCAGGGACTAGGAATGAGAGACCATATATTATCCCACTACTCTACTTGTTCAGGAAATTCCAAGAGCCAGAAAGTATGGACAAATGCTAAATATATATGAGAAAAGTATATTGGGTCGGCCACTTGAATGCCCCCATATATGTGTGTGTATGCTCAGTCACTCAGTCATGTCCCACTCTTTGCTACCCCATGGACTGTAACCCACCAGGCTCATTGTCCATGGAATTCTCCAGGCAAGGATACTGGAGCAGGTTTCCATTTCCTTTTCCAGGGATCTTCCCAACCCAGGGATTGAACCTGTGTCTCCTGCATTGGCAGGAAGATTCTTTATCACTGAACCACCTGGGAAACATATACATGTATGTGTGTGTGTATGTATGTATGTGTACACACACACACACACATATACACACACACACACACACACACACACACACACTAGGAAGTCAAAATATTGTGGTGAGCTGTATAGAGCAGCTATCCCAAGTCCCTGATCTGATGAAGCACATTTTGAACAGCCCTTGGAATCCCTTCTGGGATGTGTGTGTGGCCCTTACACACCATTCTGAATCTGATGCAGTCAATTATTATTTTCCCAGAGCAGGTGCCTCCCTATGAAGTGTTTTGGAAAAGAAAACATGTACTGAGAATGACTCAGAGACTGACTCCACTTTGTCTCCCAGGTGGAAGCAGCTCTTGAGACCACTGGGTAGAAAGGGCCCAGGTGAAGGGATCGGCTTGTGAAGCCAGATCTGCCCTGCCCAATTAACTGGGTGACCCTGGGCAAGTCACTTAACCTTTCTGAGACCCAGCCCCATCATCTGGAAAATGTAGGCAGAGACATTGGCTGCTCTCCTGGCCCTGGCCCTGGCCCTTGAGGCTCAAGTGAGATGACCGGCAAAAGCAGCTGATAAATTGCAAGGTCCAGGGTAGCATGCCCTGTGGTTTCTGCCTCTCCTTTGTGAAAAGTGGTCCACATACTGGAGGGAGTATTGGTTCCTTCTGTGGTAATGGGGAAAAAGCACCTGAGCCTCTGCTGCAAACCAGGACAGGGGGCAGACCAAAGCGGCGTTGCAACATCAGAGAAAAACTGGGCAGCCACACTATGGGTCTCAGTTTGCTGAAATTCTCAAATGGCACAGTGGTAGAGTCCACTTGCCAATGCAGGAGACCTGGGTTCAATCCCTGGCTCAGGAAGATTCCCTGGAAGAGGAAATGGCAACCCAGTCCAGTACTCTAGCCTGGAGAATCCCGTGGACAGAGGAACCTGGTGGGCTACAGTTGATGGGGTTGCAAAAGAGTCAGACATGACTGAGCGAGGGAGTACTACCTCTGCACCAGGCTCGGGGCATGAATGGAGTAGGCACCCAGGGTGATGTCAGGGGTCTTGCTCAGGCACATGGATAAAGCACCTACTGTGTGCCAAGCAGAGGTGGCTCCATTCAGTCTTCAGAAGGCTCTCTTAAGTAGGTATTACTAGAACTGCCCTCATTTTAGAATTGGGGATGGCATTTATCTCTGGTCAACAAATGAGCTGAAGAATCAGCTTTCTGGAACGGGCTTGGGAGGAGGGCTGCCCCCACCTTGCAAATAAGGAGAAAGGTGAGGTGGGAGTCAGTCTGGAACAGCTCTCCTGCAGCCTTTCCTGGGGTTGATGAAACTCCCCCGGCCCAGGACCTTCACTGACCCCCTCTGAGCCCAAAACTCCCAGGCTTGGGTAGAGCATTCTTCCAGCTCTCTGCCTGGGAGGGACAGAGAGCAGCCAGTGCTGGAGGCAGCTTGTCGCTGCTTCTGGGGTGGCCAAGGGCACTATGTGAGCCCTGGGTGCTGGCACCACTGGCCATGTGGGCTGGATGACTGATTCTGGCTGCTGTGGGAAACTCAGGTGGGCTGGCAAGTAAAGGGGCAGGGGCTGATTCTTTTTAGGCCCTCTGCCCCCACCTTCAAAGCAGTCTCTGAGATACCACTCCCTGGCTTGTTCCCAAGACCTGGAACCTGCTGTGACCTGTATGCCCTGAAGGTCTGATACCTGGTCCTGCCTGGGATGCTGCTGAGCAGGGGCTGAGATCAGGAGTCTAGTGAAGTGACTTGGGAGGAAGAAGAGGAGACCACCCATCTGCCTGTCCCTGCTTGCCTCCATGTCATTTGGGGGTGCATGTTCCAAGGGACTGGGATGTCCCCTCTGTGTGTGGTCAGTGCCTGGGTGGGATGGCAAGAGTTACTAGTGCACCCCTCTCAACATCCTCATAACATTGAAAACAGTGATCCTACATCATGCCGGGAGACTACTGGCCTTCCTGGGTCCCAGTTTCTGGCTCGAGCTGTGAAGTCCAGGGGTGCGGGACCGGCTCTGATGTTTCAGAAATTTCTTCCCCAGGGCTGGGCACTTAGGAGGTGATGTGAGATGAAAGGTCCCCAGTGTGTTAAGCATGCACGATGGGAAAGATGAAGACTGTGATGTGGTCCAGTGATTTGGGGAAACACTGGATAACACAGCTGAGCCATTTTCTTTCTCATGGTCTTTTCCTGTTTTACTACTGGAAGCTGAAAGCACGTGGCATCTCCCTGACCTGACTAAAGAATCAATTTTATTTTTCCTCTTTTTGTGGTAAAATGTACATAATATAAAACTTACCATTTAAAACATTTTAAGTGCAAACTTCAGTGGCATTAAGTACGTTTACAATGTTGGGCAACCATCACCACCATCTATTTCCAGAACATTTTTATCTTCACAAACACACATTCTGTCTCTTTAAATAAAGATCTGTCTGCAGCCCCTGGCCCCCATACTCTTCTCCTCTCTGGCTCTATGAAATTACCTCTTCTGGGGACCTCATGTAAGTGGAACCATACAACATTCGGCCTTTTGTATTTGGCTTATTTTGTTTATCATGTCTTAAAATTTTTATTACCTTGCTTATTTTTGGCTGTGCTGGGTCTTCCCTGCTGCGTGGGCTTTCTGTAGCTGCGGCGAGCAGGGGCTCCCATTGGGTGGAGTGTGGGCTTCTCATTGCGACGGCTTCTCCTGTTGCAGAGCACGGCGGGGCTTCAGTAGGGGCAGCACTTGGGCTCGGTGGTCGTGGCTCTCGGGCTCTAGAGGGCAGGCTCGGTAGTTGTGGTACACGGGTTTAGCTGCTCCATGGCATGTGGAGTCTTCCTGGACCCGGGACTGAACCTGCGTCCCCTGTATTGACAGTCGGATTCTCATCCACACTACCACCATGGAAGTCCTAGCATGTTTTCAGGGTTCATCCAGGCTATGGCAGGTGTCAGAATTTCACGCCTTTTTGAGGCTAAATTCATTGCATGGATGGACCACATTCTGTTTATCCATTTTATTTATTTGCTCGTGGACACTGGGGCTGCTTCCACATTTAGCTATTGCAAATAACGCTGCTGTCCACATGGATGTACAAACACCTCCAAGATTCTGCTTTCACGTATAAAAGTGGAATTGCTAGTTACATGGCAGTTCTTTTCGTAACATTTTGAGGAATGCCTGTACTGTCTTTCACAGCAGCTGCACCATTTCACTTTCCCTCCAATCATACACAAGGATTCTCCACAGTCTCGGCAACACGTGTGGTTTTCTGTTTCTTGGTTGGAGCTGTCTTGATGGGTGTGAGGTAGTGTCTCCTTGCGGCTTTGATTGTATTTTCCTGATGATCAGTGATACGGACCATCTTTTCACGTGCTCGTTGGCCACGTGTGTCTCCTTTGGAAAAATGTCTCTTGGTGTCCTTTGTCCATTTTTGAATTGGATTGTTTGCTTTCTTCTTGTTGCTTAGAGCTCTTAAGCTCTAAATATTTATATACATGCTAGACATTAGTTCTTTATCACATAATATGGTTTGTGAATATTTTCTCCTATTTTGTGTTTTTTTTCATTCTCTTAATAGTGTTCTTTGATGCACAAAATTTGTAATTTTGAGGAAATAACTTTTAGAAAAATGTTAATACTCTCAATAGATTGAGAGACTCAGGTCTAGTGAGGCCCTCTCTCTTTTCTTATTCACTCAACAAACTCTCCCTGAGTTCCTGCTGTGTCATGTGGTTCTAGGAACACCATGAGGCCCCTACAGGTGTGGGTCCCACCCTTCTTCATGGGGGTCACAGGAGACCAGCAATGTACACACAACTCAGTATCAGGTTGTGATGAATGCTGTGCCTTCTCCGAGTGGAAGGAACACGGGGGACCAGAGGCCATGGCCACTTCCAGGTAGAACTCTACCTCCCAGCCTTCCTTTCAGTAAGTCAGAGACCACAGTGGAGTCTGGCCAATGGACATAGGTATGGATGGAAGGGAGGATCCTGAGATGGACACAATACATGAGCCTGAGGGAGAGCCATCAGGATCACTGCTTGTCCTGAATTATGCTTTGGTTCTCAAGAAATACATTCCACTGCACTAAAACCACAGATGTCTTGGTGCTGTTTGTTACAGCAGCTGCTGAGTGTAACACTGATCAGATCAGATCAGATCAGTCGCTCAGTCATGTCCGACTCTTTGCGACCCCATGAATCGCAGCACGCCAGGCCTCCCTGTTTATCACCATCTCTCGGAGTTCACTCAGACTCATGTCCATCAAGTCTGTGATGCCATCCAGCCATCTCATCCTCTGTCATCCCCTTCTCCTCCTGCCCCCAGTCCCTCCCAGTATCAGAGTCTTTTCCAATGAGTCAACTCTTTGCATGAGGTGGCCAAAGTACTGGAGGTTCAGCTTTAGCATCATTCCTTCCAAAGAAATCCCAGGGCTGATCTCCTTTAGAATGGACTGATTGGATCTCCTTGCAGTCCAAGGGACTCTCAAGAGTCTTCTCCAACACCACAGTTCAAAAGCATCAATTCTTCCATGCTTAGCTTTCTTCACAGTCCAAATCTCACATCCATACATGACCACTGGAAAACCATAGCCTTGATTAGATGGACCTTAGTCAGCAAAGTAATGTCTCTGCTTTTGAATATGCTATCTAGATTGGTCATAACTTTTCTTCCAAGGAGTAAGTGTCTTCTAATTTCATGGCTGTAGTCACCATCTGCAGTGATTTTGGAGCCCCCAAAATAAAGTCTGACACTGTTTCCACTGTTTCCCCATCTATTTCCCATGAAGTGATGGGACCGGATGCCATGATCTTTGTTTTCTGAATGTTGAGCTTTAAGCCAACTTTTTCACTCTCCTCTTTCACTTTCATTAAGAGGCTTTTTAGCTCCTCTTCACTTTCTGCCATAAAGGTGGTGTCATCTGCATATCTGAGGTTATTGATAATCCTCCCAGCAATCTTGATTCCAGCTTGTGTTCCTTCCAGTCCAGCGTTTCTCATGATATACTCTGCATATGAGTTAAATAAGCAGGGTAACAATATACAGCCTTGACGTACTCCTTTTCCTATTTGGAACCAGTCAGTTGTTCCATGTTCTGTTCTAACTGTTGCTTCCTGACCTGCATACAGATTTCTCAAGAGGCAGGTCAGGTGGTCTGGTATTCCCATCTCTTTCAGAATTTTCCACACTTTATTGTGGTCCACACAGTCAAAGGCTTTGGCATAGTCAATAAAGCAGAAATAGGTATTTTTCTGGAACTCTCTTGCTTTTTCCATGATCCAGCAGATGTTGGCAATTTGATCTCTGGTTCCTCTGCCTTTTCTAAAACCAGCTTGAACATCAGGGAGTTCACGGTTCTTGTATTGCTGAAGCCTGGCTTGGAGAATTTTGAGCATTACTTTACTAGCATGTGAGATGAGTGCAATTGTGCGGTAGTTTGAGCATTCTTTGGCATTGCCTTTCTTTGAGATTGGAATGAAAACTGACCTTTTCCAGTCCTGTGGCCACTGCTGAGTTTTCCAAATTTGCTAACATATTGAGTGCAGCACTTTCACAGCATCATCTTTCAGGATTTGAAATAGCTCCACTGGAATTCCATCACCTCCACTAGCTTTGTTTGTAGTGATGCTTTCTAAGGCCCACTTGACTTCACATTCCAAGATGTCTGGCTCTAGATTAGTGATCACATCATCATGATTATCTGGCTCGTGACGATCTTTTTTGTACAGTTCTTCCAATACTAACTCTAATACACCTCTGCCCTGCAGAGCTGGCAAAGGGAGTCAGTGAAGGTCAAGGCACATATCTTAACATCCTTGGAATCAGGAAAGGGATCGTGTTCCATTTTGCTTGTGTCCAGGGGTGGGGAAAGGGCAGAACTTAGGGTCGGCTATAGCTTTTCCATTTCTTACACAAGTTACATCTCTTTATGTCTGAAAGAAGTTAATAAAATAATGTTAAGAGGAAAGTAAAAAGAACCCCCTCAATCCTTTTGTGGAAGCAGTGGGTAACAGACAGATAGGAATGCACATGAAAGCACAGTGCCTTTGTTTTCCCGGTCATAATCATTCTTTTCCCACTGTCGGACTGACTGTCAGCTTCTGGAACTCCAGGCCTGGGGACAAGACACAGCCCCCAGTCCACAGGGAGGGCTTTCTCTGTAGCAGCTCAGGCTGGGAAATCTTTCATCCTCTACTCACTGCTCTGTCAGTCACACCTAATTGTGATTATTCGAGGCCAATTAAGTGCCACTTACCCTACAGTGTAGCTGGTTAGTCCAATATTCTTAATTATTTTTCAAAATTTTAAAAGGCACATTGATTATTTCTGATTGGTTTCAGTGAAATCTCAATTAGCAGCTCATGTTTGGGAAGCGAATGGCCACTGGGTTGCTTATCTGTGGCTGGGCACCTCTGGGAGACCCTGGCGGGAGTTCTGGAAGCTCCGGGAGACCCTGGAGGGGGGTGTCTGGAGACTTTGGGGGACCCTGATGGGGGTGGGTCTGGAGAGGTGTGGTTCCTCTCCTACTGGGGTCTAAGAAGGAAAGGGTGGTGAAGACTCCCACTGATCTTGCTGGAGGTTGTGTCTGAGCATCTCTGAGCGCCCCACCCAAGGAGAGATTGTGCTCTGTTCATTCATGTAGCATTCACCCCGGTCATAACAGTAGACCCATGCAGACATGAGGGTGAAGCACGGTCCTGCCCTTGTGGAGTCCCAGGCTGGTTGGAGCTGGCCATAGGAACCCATGTGGGAAGTTAATTAAAGAGACCCTTTGTACTCTTAAAAGTATGGAGGTTCCCAAAGAGCTTCTAATTATGTGGTTACATCTATTTGATATTTGGACATCCCTGGTGGCTTAAACTGTGAAGAATCCACCTGCAATGCAAGAGATCTGGGTTCATTCAATTCCTGGGTTAGGAAGATTCCCTGGAGAAGGGAATAGCAACCCACTCTGGTATTCTTGCCTAGAGAATTCAATGGACAGAGGAGCCTGTGGGCTATAGTCCATGGGGTTGCAAAGAGTTGAACACACTGAGTGACTTATATTTATTAAGGATGAAAATGAAGGAATTTAAAATTTATGCAGTTATTATTTTGAAAATAACAATATTAAATGCCATAGCTTGTTAACATAAACAAAATATTTTCAAAAGCTAATCATATAGTCCTTCTCCCTTCCTTGGTGAGAAGAGTGGCCTTGTTTTACCTTTTAGCAAAATCTCATCCTGTTTGGTTTACTAGAAGACAGCTGAATTCTCAGAAGTGCTTCTATGTTTAATCTGTCTCAATATGTTGTTTTGTTGGAAATGTAGGCAAACCAGGGAGACATTGCATACTCTGCTCCAGACCACAGCGACAAGGGAAATACCCCTTTCAAGCAAGTCACGTGAGTGTTTTGGTTTCCTGGGGCATATGAAAGCTATGTTTACTTTATCCTAGTTTATTAACTGTGCAATAGCATTATGCCTATAAAAAAGAACATACTTTAATCAAATTTGTTGTTTTGTTCAGTCGCTAAGTCATGTCTGACTCTTTGTGACCCTGCGAACTGCAGCATGCCAGGCTCCTCTGGACTCCACTATTTCCTGGGGTTTGTTTAAATTCATGTTCATTGAGTTGGCAATGCTATCTAACCATCTTGTCCTCTGTTGTCCCCTTCTCCTCCTGTCTTCAGTCTTTCCCTGCATCAAGGTCTCTTCAATCTTTCCCTGCATCAAGGTCTTTTCCAGTGAGTTGACTCTTCACATCAGGTGGCCAAATATTGTAGCTTCAGCTTGAGCATCAGTCCTTCCAATGAATATTCAGTGTTGATTTCTTTTATGATTGACTGGTTTGATCTTCTTGCAGTCTAAGGGACTCTCAACAGTCTTCTCCAGCACCACAATTCTAACCATCAATTCTTTGGTGCTCAACCTTCTTTATGGTCCAGCTCTCACATCCATACAAAATGCTAACCATCACTTGAGCCTTCAGTGAATTGTAGTCTTTTAGCTGGTGAGGGCTCTTGCCTGGAGGTTGATACCTGATGACTGACCAGGGTAGTGGTTGCTGAAGGCTAGGTGGCCATGGTAATTTCTTAAAATAAGACAACAATGAAGTTTATTTCATCAATTAACTCTTCCTTTCATGAATAATTTCTCTGAAGCATGTCATGCAATGCTGTTTAATAGCATTTATCCCAAAGGAGACCTTCTTTCAAAATTGGAGTCCATCCTTTCAAACTGATGCTGATTTATCAACTCAGTTTATGTCATATTCTAGGACTGTTATGGTCATTTCAACAATCTTTATAACATCATCAACTCAGTTTACATGAGTCTGAGCAAACTCTGAGAGAGTGAGGGACAGGGAAGCCTGGCGTGCTGGAGTCCAGGGGGTCACAAAGAGTTGGACATGACTGAGTGAAAAACAACAATAACATTGTCACCAGGAGTAGATTCTATCTCAAGAAACTACTTTCTTTGTTCATTCATAAAAAGCAACACCTCATTTATTAAAGTTTTATGCTGAGACGCATTAATTCTATTACATCTTCAGGCCCTGCTTCTACTTCTCTTTCTTTCTCCACATCTGTAGTTACTTCCTCCACTGAAGTCTTGAACCCCTCAAAATCATCCATGAGGGTTGGAATCAACTTCTTTCAAACTTCTGATAATGTTGATATTTTGACCTCTTCCCACAAGTCACAAATGTTCTTAATGGCATCTAGAAAGGTGAATCCTTTCCAGGAAGTTTTCAGTTTTCTTCAACCTGACCCATTAGAGGAATTGCCATCTGTGGCAGCTATTTGTTGTTCAGGCACTTGGTCATGCCTGACTCTCTTCGACCCCATGGGCACAGCATGCCAGGCTTCTCTGTCTGCCACTATCTACTGGAGTCTGCTCTAATTCATGTCCATTGAGTTGGTGATGCTATCTAACTATCTTATCCTCTGCTACCCTCTTCTCTTCCCACCCTCAATCTTTCCCTGCATCAGGGTCTTTTCCAATGAGTCAGCTCTTTGCATCAGGGGGCCAAATTATTGGAGCATCAGCTTCAGCATCAGTCCTTCCAATGTTTATTCAGGATTGATTTCCTTTAGGATTGACAGGTTTGATCTCCTTGCAGTCCAAGGGACTCTAGAGTCTTTCCAGCACCACAGTTCAAAAGCATCAATTCTTTGGTGCTCAACTTTCTTTATGGTTCAACTCACATTCGCACATGACTACTGGAAAAGCCATAGCTTTGACTATATGGACCTTTGTTGGCAAAGTGATGTCTCTGCCTTTGAATACACTATCTAGGTTTGTCATAGCTTTTTTTTCCCCAGGAGCAAGCATCTTTTAATTTCATGGTTGTGGATGGTGACTCCATCCACAGTGAGTTTGGAGCTCAAGAAAATAAAATCTGTCACTGTTTCCACTTTCCCCCATTTATTTGCCATGGAGTGATGGGACTGGATGCCATGATCTTAGTTTTCTGAAAGTTGAGTTTTAAGTCAGCATTTTCAGTCTCCTCTTTCACCCTCATAAAAAGGCTCATAGCCTTACAAAATGTATTTCTTAAATAATAAGACTTGAAAGTCAAAATGACTTCTTGATCCATGGGCTGCCCAATTGATGTGTTCACATGCATGAAAACATTCATCTCATTGTTCATCTCCATCTGAGGTCTTGGGCGACTAGGGAGTATTATCAACAAGCAGTCATATTTTGAAAGAAACGTTTTCCTGAGCAAGAGTTCTCAACAGTGAACTTGAAATATTCAGTAAACTATGTTGTCAAAAGATGTGCTATCATCTGGGCTTTGTTGTTCCATTTACAGAGCACAGGCAGAGTGGACTGAGCATCATAATTAAGAGCCCTAGGATATTCAGGTGGTAAGTAAACATTGGTTTCAGCTTCAACTCACCACATACATTAGCCCCTAACAAGAGGGTCAGTGTATCCTTTGAAGCTTTGAAGCTAGGCATTGACTTCCTTTCTCTATCTATGAAACAGCTGAAGGGCCAATACTTTGTCCACCTGATGGGAAGAGCCAATTCATTGGAAAAGACTCTGATGTTGGGAAAAATTGAGGGCAGGAGGAGAAGGGCATGACAGAGGGTGAGATGGTTGGATGGCATCACCTACTCGATGTACATGAGTCTGAACAAACTCTGGGAGACAGTGAAGGACAGGGAAGCCTGGTGTGCTGCAGTCATGGGTCACAAAGAGTCAGACAGGACTGAGTGACTGACAACAACTCGGCCTATACAAGTCCTGGACAGCATCTTCCAATAGGAGGCTGCTCTGTTTACATTGAAAATCTACTGCTTAGTGTAGCCACCTTCATTAATGACCTGAGCTTGATCTTCTGGACAACTTGCTTCAGCTTCTGCAGTAGCAATTGCTGTTTCACTTTGCACTTTATGTTGTGGAGACAACTTCTTTCCTTAAACCTCATGAAACAACCTCTGCCAGCTTCACACTTTCCTTCTGCAGCTTCCTCACCTCTCTCAGCCTCTACAGAATTGAAGAGAGTCAGAGCCCTGCTCTGGATGAGATTTTGGCTTAAGGGAATATCGTGGCTGATTTCGTCTTCTATGGGCTTCCCTGGTGGCTCAGTTGGTAAAAAATCTGCCTGTAATGTAGGAGACCCAGGTTCAAATCCCTGGGATGGGAAGATCTCCTGGAGGAGGAATTGGCAACCCACTCCAGTATTCTTGCCTGGAGAATTCCATGGACAGAGGAGCCTGGTGGGCTGGACACAACTGAGTGACTAAGACACTTCATCTTCTATCCAGACAGCTCAGACTTTCTCCATAACAGCAATACGGCTCTTTCCCTCGCTTATCATTCATGTGTTCACTGGGGCAGCACTTTTAATTTCCTCCAAGAACCTTTCTGTTGCATCCACAGCTTGGCTAACTGGTGCAAAAGGCCCAGTTTTCAGGCTATCTCAGTTCTGACATGCCTTTCTTACTAAGCTTAATCATTTCTAACGTTTGATTTAAAATGAGAGACGTGTGACTTTTCCTTACACTTGAACACTTAGAGGCTATTATAGGGTTATTAACTGACACGATTTCAATATTATTGTGTCTCAGGGAATAGTGTGGACCAAGAAGAGGGAGAGAGATGGGGGAAGAACTGGTCAGTGGAGCAGGCAGGACACACACACCATTATATATGGTCATGGTTCATGGTGCCCAAACAATTACAATAGTAACATCACAGATCATGGCTCACAGATCATCTTAACAGATATTATAAAATGAAACAGTTTGAAACTTACTGAGAATTACCAAAATGTTGCACAGAGACATAAAATGAGCAAATGCTGTTGGGAAAATGGTGTGGATAGACATTGAATTGCCAGGAAACTTCAGTTTGAAAAAACCACAGCCCATGCAAAGTGCAGTAAAACAAGGTCTCTGTATATGAAGACAATGTGGCCTCACACACATGGGGTTGAAAAACCAAGGGGTCTTTTAAAAACTTTTCTAGATGATCTGCAGATGGTCTACAAATAATAGTAGCTATCCTGCTTTGATATTAAACCAAATGTCAATAAGTGGAGTTAAAAAATTATTTTATTTTTAATTGGAGGATAGTTACTTTATAATACTTTTATAATACTGTGTTGGTTCTACCATACATCAACATGAATCAAGCGTAGATATACATGAATCAAGCGTGAACCTCCCTCCCACCTCCTTCCCCATCCCACTCTTCCAGGTTGTCATGGAGCACTGGCTTTGGCTTCCCTGTGTTATACAGTAAACTCCCACTGGCTGTGAGCGTGCTTGCTAAGTTTCTCCAGTCATGTCTGACTCTTTGTGGCCCTATAGGCTGTAGCCCATCAGGCGCCTCTGTCCATGGGATTCTCCAGGCAAGAACACTGGAGTGGATTGCCATGCCCTCCTCCAGGGATCTCCCTGGCCCAGAGATGGAAACCACATCTCTTAATTCTCCTGCATTGGCAGGTGGGTTCTTTACCGCTAGCGCCACCTGGGAAGCCCCTCCCATTGGCTATTACTAGGCATATACCCTGAGGAAACCATAATTGAAAAAGACATATGTACCCCAATGTTCATTGCAGCACTGTTTACAATAGCCAAGACATGGAAGCAGCCTAGATGTCCATCAATAGATGGATGGAACTTTTTAAAGCTTCATTACAATAGGTAATCAAAACCGGTATCGACAACTTTTCTTTCCTGAGGCATCAAAACCCAATCTTTGAACGAATGTTCCCCCATGTGTGATTTTGTAAAGTTGCACATTGGTCACCTGGAAAATACTCTTTCAATGTGTTTTGTCCACATCAGCACACTTCATTGTTGAGAAATCATATTTGTTAACATCACTACCTACCCTGTCACAAGAGCCCTGAAGTCTCAGAACACTGTTAAGCTCCCCATGGTGGAAATGAGTTTCCCAAAATTCTAATTCCTGCTTGAAAGTCCGAATCCTGTTCTTGGCAACAAAGACTCTCCTCGGTTTCTGTTGCAGTGATGGGCTCCCTTTATCTGTTTTGAAGATCGTCTGCCAAGCACCCGAGTCTGAATGACAGCACTTCGTCTCTTAGCTGTTCTTTCCAGGTAAATGTGGTTCTGTGAAAAAGTAGCTTATTCAGTTCAGGACTCCAGTGCTTTTCCTGGAGACAAACAGTCCTCTCTGGTTTGAGGCAGGGTGTTTCAGGCATGAGTCCCATTCAATCACAGAGAATATTAGAAATCAGGGGTTGAGACTTAATAACACAGACCACTTTTTTTCCTGCTGTGTTGAGGCCAGGTTGTGCTATGGGGACTGAGCCCTCTGTCCTTGGCGGGGTTGGGGGTGGGGGTGGGGGTCTGCTCCACGCTGCACTCAGTGATCCAGGCTGGGGCTTCACCACCTGGGACATGTGGGTGGTTCTTGGTGGAGGGTTCACACTAGTGTTAGATGTTAGATACTCCATGTTTGTTCTGCTCATGGCCCATCGGCTTTCTGGCCCATGGGGGCTGTAAAAGTGCCTGGAAGGAGGGGGCTCCCCAATGTGGAGATTCCCACAGCCTGGACCACTGTGTCTGTCTGAAATGCTCCCCCTGGACCTCCCAGTCCTTCCAGCTGGGATGCTGGCCTTGGCCATCACACCCTCTGCCGCAGGGCACCCTCTGAGTTCTGCCCTTCCCTGTATCCTGCTCTCTCAGCAGCCGCTCACTATGCATCTTCAGTTTTCTGTCCTATGTGAAGACTTCTTCAGCTCACCTCTAAGGTGCATGAAGGAGGTAGCCTGATTTAGACCTTGATGTCCTGGGCCCACCGCCATGTGGCTCCTGCCGACAAGGTCCCCCCACTGCCAATCCACAGCTCTGCCTCTGAGAAGGTGAGCTTGAGGAACACCTCTTCCCCGCAGGTCTCAGTGACCCCTCTTTGTACGTGAGGGTCTCCTGGATCACTCCCACCCCTGCCATGCATAGACCTGCCCTCCCAGCCATGCGGTAGAGCTTCTTTTTGTAGAGAACATGTGAGTTTTCACTGACACACATTTTCTCATGGTGATTTTCTCCTGACTAATGGCTCTGGGTTCCAACTTCATTTTCGTGTACACATCTCTCTCCTTGTGTCTCTGATTCTCCACCTCGGCCTCTGTGTGTGTATATATCTATGGTGACATTTCATGAGCAATCCTGATGCCAAATCCAGTCTCACCCTGTACCTTGACACTGAATCAAATTTTGGAGACTGAATTCAGGTGAAGTAGAAAAGAATAGCTTTATCACTTTGCCAGACTAAGGGGGACGTAGCCGGCTTGCTGTTCAGTTGTTTAGTCATGTCCGACACTTTGAGTCCCCGTGGACTGCAGCACAGCTGGCTAGTGCCCTCAAAACTGTGTGTCCCAACCTAGAAGAGGTAACGAAGAGTTTTATGGCCTTGGTTTAGAAAGGGCGTGGTCAGCTTCTGGACGTTCTTCTGATTGGTTGGTGGTGAGGTAATCCAGAATCGGCATCATCAACCTACTGGCTCTAACAGGTCTGGGGTCTAGGTGCGCATGGGCAACAAACAGTTAACTTCTCCCACCTGGTGGGGGTTTCAACATCTGCAGAACATCTCAAAGATATTGCTGTGTGCATCCCTTGAAGGGCAGCCAGGACCTTCCCCAAGGCTGCACTGCTGTTTCTTGACTGCTCCTCCCTTGTCTCTGCATCCCCTAGCTTCCCTGATTAGCAACTGTCTGAACCTGCCCTTTGGAACTCGGGGAAGGTCAAGGAGGTTTCGTGCAAGCGTGCTCAGTGATGTCTGACTTAGTGGAGGGTGAATGAAGCGTATTTCCTGTAATCGAGAAATGAGGAACACAGAGAGGATTTTGTGCCCAGGAGCCCCTGAGAGTTCTGCTTGGTTTCATGCCCTCCACCTGGGAGATCAGGGGCAGGACGCATCTGTGTGTGATGTCTATAATGAGGATAAGGCCCCTGAGCGATTCAAGTGAAGCCTTTCAGAGAGTGATGCTCTATAAGGGAGGGCTGGATCACTTTCTGGAGCTCTGTGGCTCCCCTGGCACTGGAGTGTGGTTGCCAGTGCTCCTGTGCCACCCTCGTTTGGTCCCTCTCCTGTGCGTCCTCGGAGCCGGCGCCGTGGAGAGATGCTTAGCCAGGTGTGCTGTGCTGCTGAGTGGATCCAGGGAATGGCCTTGGGCACACTGCCTGTGCATTCCTCTGCCCCTGCCCTGATGCTGCAACGGGGCTTCTTAGGTGCTCAGCTCAGAGGGGGCTCCTGGGTGCCCCAAGGATCCAGGAGGACTTGGGCTCTTGGGGGTCTGCTCAGCCTTGCTGGCTCTGGAGCTGGTGCCCTGTAGTTCCTCACTTGCTGTCTGATGCCCCAAGTGGTGGCGGGGACATGGTGCTCTTGGCACCATGTCCAAGACAGCCCTGGTAGCTGTCAGGACACATGGTGCCCGTCGCCATAGAGCAGGTTGAAGAGAGGGAACCGTGAGAATAAGACTGCTGGACCTTCATCCATTCACATGCCACTCACCTCTCTCTTGTCCCCTCCTTGCTGCTAGCTGTGTCCTCAGGCATGGCCATCCGGTGATGAACGAGCCAGGCTGGGTCCTAGTGCACAGAGCTGTAGGTCAGGTGGGGTCACAGCCCTAAATGAGTCATTACACAGTGATGGAGGTCAGGGGCTGGGGAGCATCCCCAGGGGAGCTACCTTCTCCAGGGAGCTGGAGGAGGCGGGCCAGAGCCTCCCCGGCTATTCCCTCCCTAGCCCATGAATTTCCTGCACGGAGAGACATGGGCAGAGGAGATGCCTGGTGGGCGTGGCATCTCAAGGTGCCAGAGCATTTGTGTCAGTGCAGGCACGGACCATAAGGAAGTTACAGGACCGAGAGGCAGGGTTCTCAAGGCTGGGCTCACAGAAAATTCACTTGGGAGCCTTGACAGGCAAGTTTCTAGGACTCATGTGCAGAGGTTCTGAGTCTGAAGGGTTAAGCTTGGTGTGGGGAATTCTCACTTTTGACAGATGGTCCACATAGTCAGGGAGCAGGAGAGGCTTGGTGTGCTGGGGAAGTTGATGTGGAGCGATGGTACTTCTTGTCTCCTTGGCTGCAGGCATCATGGATGGAGTCCTGGCCATATCCACCCAGGGGCTTTTGATTCCCAGCATCTTCTGATTTCCCATGGTTTCTGGAAACTGAACAGTGTTGTGGTAGCGATAAGAGAAAAGGTCTTTTGTACTAGTCTGTTTTGATTTGGCAGTAGGGGGTGGTGGTGGTGGTGTGTTTTTCCTGCAGAGCTGGCAAAAGGCAGAAGTGGAGGGATGTGTTGTCTAGAGAGTGGGTGTTTGTATCTCAATTTCTGATGCTCAGCTGAGTCCATGGGATCAAGGACACAGCCAGATTTTCCAGGGCATCTCTCAGGACCCAGGTTTCCAGCCACTCCTCTCTGTCTCCTTTCCTGGCTACTTTCTTAGATGAGCATGTAGTATACACGTCTGTTAGTGCCGGAGAAGGGACCCCAGATTTTCAGGTAAGTGTGTTGTTATATAAGCGGCAGATGTCAGCAAGGGTATTGATGGCTGAGTGAGGGGGCTCTGTTCCCATCAACAGGGGATACAGGCTTGGGGCCCTTATCAGAAACTTTTGTTTTATCTTGATTTTGCCCACATTTGTCACCGCCTTTCCTTCAACAGTCTTTCTGAGCAGTGTCAGCTGGGCACAATGCTTTCTTGTTATCTAGAAAAGCCAGGAACATCATTTGAGTGGAGATTCAAGACCGGAATTCATTTTCAAAAGGGTAGAATTATTTTTCTTTCCAAGCCTAAGTTTTGATCTGTGATTCCTGGAATTCTCATTTCTTGTTCTTGTTTCTGAATGTTCCAGACTGGCCCATTGCAGTTGACCTTGTTCTTTGGGGAAAGCGGGGCCACTGTACCCTGTTGTCTGGGGCACAATCAAAATGCGGAATGTCATTAGCAAAGATTAGGGTTTCAGCCAAATTACTCAGAGTTATTTTGGGAATGGCTGACCAAGGAGATATATTTTTGGGTATTTTGGGACACAGGCAGGAAGGAGAGTAAAGATCATGGTTGACTTATTCACTCTTCAGGACTCTACATGAGATTATTCACAACAGCCAAGATATGGAAGCAACATAAGTGTCCATCAACAGATAAGTCAATAAAGAAGTTGTGGTCCATATAAACAATGGAATATTACTCAGTCATTAAAAATGAAAAATTTCCATTTGCAGCAACCTGGATTGAATTGGAGGGCATTATGCTGAGTGAAATAAATCAGACAGAGAAAGACAAGTACTTATGACTCACATGCAGAAACTAAAAATACAACAAACTAGTGAATATAATGAAAAAAAAAAAGAATCAGACTCACAGGTGTAGAGAAAACTAGTGGTTACCAGTGGGGAGAGGGAGGGACAATATGGAGGTGGTCGCGTAAGTGGTACAAACTGCTATGTATAAGTAAGTTACAAGGATATATGTACAACACAGCCAATATATTATAGTAGCTACAAATGGAGTATAAATTTTAAAAACTGTGAATCACTATACTGTATACCTATGACATATAATATTGTGTATCGATTATACTTCATTAAAAATTTTAAAGAAAGAATCTACTGATGAGAAGACTTACTCTGTTCCGGGTCTTCGGACCAAATAAGAGCCGTATTTTCTCTTAATGGGGAAATCTGCACACAGGGGAAATGTTTTCTCTCCTTTCCAGGCAAGTCACGCGGCTCCTACTTCCTTTGTCCTTCACGACTCATTTGCTCGCCCAAGACGCTGAACTTGGATTTAGTTTCTCTTGGTTTTTAGAAAGTGTTCGCTTTCCTCATCTCCCAAGTTAGAGGCTTCTATCTAGTCTAGCTGAGGGATGGAGTCTCCACTGGTTTTCTCAGCAATGAACTTGGATGACTCCTCCAGATCCCAGGAAAGCAGTGTAGCTGAGCTGCCCACCAGTCTCCAGCTGCAGCTTCAGCTTGGTGAGACTGGCACTGACCCGTCGAGCTGGGGACCACGGCTCCTTGTCCCTCCTCTCCTCCCCCACGTGCCAGGAGGACAGTCCTGCCCTCCCAGGGGTGCCCCTGCATCCAATGGGCAGGCACGTAGCAGGACCTGGCCAGCCTTCTGAGCCCACTCAGGGCATGGACCACGTTTTGAGGCACTGTTTTCTCTTGTGTTGCTGGCGGCTTGGCTCCCCATTGCCTGCTTTGCCTGGCTCATTCATATGTGGCTTCCAGGGTTCCTGGAGATGGACCAGAATCTCATGGATTAGCTGGCGGCGACCCTGGGTAACTATGTCCTTCCCTCAGCGGAGTGAGGCTTCAGAGCTGCTGACGGGGCATTCGTCCTCATTTCATGCAGAGAAAACAGCAAGGAGAAAAGGCTCACTCGCAGTTTAATGTAACTAAATGTCATTCCACGCCCCCAGGATTTCTTCTCGATTGAAAGCAATGGGGATTCAGGCCGAGGGGAGGAAGGCAGTAGTGTAACCTGATTTCATGACCCTTGGCTCCTATTTATCATAAAATCATTTACAGCTCCATAAAATGTGTTAATTTGGGCGGCTGGTGATGTATGTCTTTGATTTAGGAGATGACATTTCTGCCCAGTGGGTGATCGCTCATGGAGGGCGGCTTGTGTTTGGGAACACGTGTGGGCTGGGCAGGCTTTTGGGGAAGCCTGCAGCCAGTGGAGGTGCTGAGAGGTCTGGGGTCCCCCTGTGGGTCCTGGGTGCATGTGAGGACAGTCCATGCAGCCCTACGTGACATCTGGGGGATAATGGGAAACGCTGGCTGACTGGCCTTCAGGTCCTGGAATTCTGCATTTGATTTCTAATTCTGAGTGTGATTTTCCTAAAAGGTAGCCAGCTTCTTCCTGGGTGCCCTTTACCTCTGTGCATGCACGTGTGCTAAGTTGCTTCAGTCGTGTCTGACTTTGGGGGACCCTATGCACTGTGGCCCGCCAGGCTCTTCTGTCCATGGGATTCTCCAGGCAAGAATACCGGAGTGAGTTGCCATGCCCTCCTCCAGGGGATCTTTCTGACCCAAGGATTGAACCCGTGACTCTTATGTCTCCTGCGTTGGCAGGAAGGCCCTTTACCATTAGTGCTGCCAGGGAAGTGCCCCCTTACCCCAGATGCACTATTTACTGAGCACCTGCTTTGTGCCTGAACTGCACGATGTTCTGGAAGAAGTCCAGAGCAAGAGAGAGGGGGATCCTGCCTGCAGATTCCTCCCCAGCCTCAGGACCAGCCTTGGCATCCCTAGGTGATTCAGGGGGATGGGAAGAGCAGGGCACAGGGACTCCATAGCTCCTCTGCCTGCCACCTCACCATGCTCGAGGGGAATTAGCATCCTGCGTCCTACATGGGATGCCAGCCAGCTAGCCAGACAACCACACAACGGACTTGTTCATGGACACACAGCCAGGAAGGAGGGCTTGGGAGCAGATGAGGCTTTCAGCATGCAAGGAGGCACAAGCTGGGGCCACCCCGAGCCCTCCCCACGGCGCTGCTTGTCTGAGTGCTCTCTCCTGTCTATTCTTTTGTCCCCTCCTTCTCTGGCTCCCCTTCCTCATCGTGAACTTCTTCCTTATTAAACTGAAAGGTAAAAAGCCAACTTTATCTTCCCATATCTGTCCCACCCCCATAAAGTTTATTAAAAATGAAACACCCAGCAAATCATTTTTATGAGCAATTAGGTGCCCCTCTCATGTGTACGTATGTGGAGGGCTCAGCTGACAAATGGATTGACACCCGGGGTTGGCGCTGAACTGGCTCCCCTGGTTCCACGCCCTCCCCCTGATCCCCCACCGCTGTACCCCATGGTGAACAAGGTAAGTATTTCCATTTGTCAGTCTTGGGAGAGATGATAGTTTATATTCTGGGCACCGAGCATTTTTATTTGCCAATATTTTCTCCTCTCCATATGAACTGTTGGTTCATAAGTTTTGTTATTGCAGAATATTATTTACAGATCTCAGCAGAAGGGCAAAACAGCTGGGGGAATGTTTATCTCCATCACCCCTCCCCAACTCCCTTCCAAGTCTCTAAATAAACTTTTCTGTTGATTCTGAAGTGAAGCATCCATCAGGCTTTGCCCATGACTGTGAGGTGGAGAAGCCTATTTCATTCTTGTTTCTGGAACATTTATTCTTTATTCTGTTGCCCCTAAGATAAAGGACTCTCATCACCCATTGTCAGGCACTCAGAACCTTCAGGCAGGACCTATTAGACTCTACCAAGAAGCTTGCTGTCTGGGAAGGTGACTCTTCAGCCTTCTGCTAATCCTCTGGGTCTCCAGTTATGTCCAGACACCATGAGATTATCCAAACAAAGTTTATTTTACAGATGCCTCCTTCAGAAAGCAATGTCCATCAGTGTGGCTTCCCAGGTGGCTCAGCAGTGAAGAACCCCTGCAATACAGAAGATGTGGGTTCAATTCCTGAGTGGGAAAGATCCCCTGGGGGAGGGCATGGCAGCTCACTCCAGTATTCTTGCCTGGAGAATCCCATGGACAGAGAAGCCCTGCAGGCTGCAGTCCATGGGGCTGCAGAGAGTTGGGCATGACTGAAGAGACTGGGCATTCCATCCATCAGTGTAACACAGAGATCATCCTTTCAAGGCCAAATGCCGAAGCCTGTGTTCTGACAGCATTTCCTCTGATGTTTAAATGTATTTATATACACAGTTGTTCACAAGGGTCCCAGTTCGAGTCATCTCTGTGAGAAATCAACATTATTTAAAAGAATAAAGAGATGGGAGATGGGGACTCAGTCCCTGAACTCCTAAGATCTATGACCCTGGGATTGTAAACATGTCTGTTGTATGAAATCAATCCTCAGTAGGGAATTGCAGCTCCCCAAACTGCTGACAAATGCTTCCTTCTTAAATCTAGAATGCTTCTTTATAGCAACCACACACAGTGACTGGAACAGCAGATTACCTTTCTTGCTTATGTCCTCAGTGTGGTGAAGAGGGGCGTCAGAACCTGTTGAAGTCTGGCCTTGTAGTTTCCCTGCTTTCACCTGCCTCCCTCACTTTCTCTGCCAGGAAGGATGCTATGACCACGTAGCCACAGGACACAAGGTCTTGTTGTCCTGACTAATCAGATTCTCCATTTAAAATATATATTTGACCGCTCTGGGTCATAGTTGCAGCACACAGGCTGTTCCATCTTTGCTGTGGCAGGTGGAGTCTTAATGGTGGTATGTGGGACCTAGTTCCCTGCCCAGGGACTGATCCTGGCCCCCTGCACTGGGAGAGCGGAGTCTTAGCCACTGGACCACCAAGGGAGTCTCCAGACCCTCCCTTGATTCTGCCAGAACTGGAGGGAGGACGTGGAGAACATCACCGCCTATATCGACCACCTGAAGAGCTGCTGGAAATTTCCAGCAATCATTCACTCAGAACCTGCTCGGTCTCAGCACCGCTGGACCATAAGCTTCATGCCTGTCATGCATGGTCCTTCCACAAACACGTGTTGAAGGGATGAGAAAGGGAGTAAATGGGTTCCTTTGCTTCCCAAAGGGTCAAGGATACTCACTGCCCTCTTGCATCTCCTTCCTGGGGGCTCAGCATTCCTTGTGGGGGCTTGGATGTGGGTCTGTGGACATTTATGTGCAACCAGCTTGCCTCCCAAACATCCAAGTGGGTAGAGAGCTATCATTTATTCCATCTCAAGAAGTTTTAGACATTACACTTGTGTCAAGGGCTTATAGCAGTGTGGGCGTGGGTGTGTGGCGGCCACGATGCTTACTCATTGCAACCCAGCCCGTTTCGGTCATGAAACGGCTTTCTGCCCTGCTCACCGATCATGGGGGCGAATTGTAGCTGTGTTCCAGGCCTTCTGCCTGACCCTGTCTCACATGGATGTCTCTGTGTCTCAGGAAGCAACCTATGTAATTGGAAACACCAGGAAATCTCTATTATTACTATGATCATGGTGGTTATAGGTAGTGTGGGGACCACTGAGCAAACTGTGGCCTAAGCCACCTGGTCCTCAGAGTCAGAGGTGGGTGTGGACCTGCGCAGGCTGTGTTCCAGGCCTGACATAAGGGCTCCGGTGGCCACTGAATGGTGCCATGGAGAGATGGGATTGGGCAGCTTCCAGTCTACAGAATGCAGTGAGAAGGTTGCCTACCCTGTCTCCCTCCCACTCCTATTTCAGCTGGCTGACTCATTCACACTCACCTCTCCACCTCCACCCTCTGACCTCCCTCCTCCTCCTTCTGACATCCTGGCTGAATGCTGGCACACCCTCCCCTACCTCCCTCTCCCCTGCCACCCACCCCCCACCATCCCCACCCCAGCACCTGGCTCTGCTACACTTCTCTCCAGGGACCTGTCCTTACACCGGGCCTTCCCTCCTGACTATGGCTCATCCTGGGCTGTCTCTTCTCTGAGTCCTGAGACCCTGCCATGACCTTCTCCCCCACCTCTCCCCCTGATGCTCATACCATGGCCCTTCTGCCCCATACCTGCTATCCTCCTGTGACCTTCTGCCCCTTTTCATCAGTATTTCCTGAAGCTGGTCCCAGAGAGATGGGCTCTCCTGGGCTGGGCCTGGCCTGGCCACCTGACCACCTCCCTGCCACTGGCCCTGGCCAGACTCCATCAGTCCCTGTGTAGGGATGCTGTTAAGGACAGAATGGTTGTGTCATGTTGAGATTCATGGTGGAATCCCAACCCCCAGTGTGATGGTGTTAGGAGGTGGGGCCTTTGAGAGGTGATTAGGTCATGAGAGTGGAATCCTCGTGGGATTAGCACCCTTATGAAAGGGACTTCAGAGAATCCCCTATACTCTTCATCCAGGTGAGGACACAGTGAGAAGACCAGAAATAGGGCCTCCATCAGACCCTGGCTCTGCTGGCACCTTGGTCTTGGGCTTCCCAGCCTCCAAATCTGCAGTATGTTTGTTACTCGGCTCCACCTGACTGAGATGGATGTTCTCCCTCCTCCTGCTCCCTGGGTCCCACAGCTATGTTTCAAGTTCTCACCTTAGAGCCACACTCCCACCTTAGTACTGAAAGGCCAGACCTGGGGGAGAAGTAGGGGAGCTTAATGGTGGAAAGGGGGAGTCCAGGTGTGTTCTGATGGGGGCCAAGGGCCTGGGGGAGCTGGAGGCACTAACCAGAATGGGGGTGCCCCACAGGATTGGTTGGGGGCACACTTGGCTTTCTCTGGTTGGTCTTGAGTTGGGAGCAGAGATAAAAATTAGGGAAGCTGTTAGTTATTAATCAAATCTTGGCTATTTGGTGACACTTGTTACAAAAGTTAACAAGTTGTTATAACTTGTTATAACAAGTTACTTGTTACTGCAATACAGGGAAGGCCTTCTGTATTATTACCAGAGATGATAATCCAACTTCCTATGAAGTTCTGACTCACGGCAGCATCCTGGGCTGATCACTGGGCAGGGTGCTGGTTTCCTGGACTGGTCACTATGCACAGGGGCTGGTCTGCTGGCCTGGTTGATGCAGGTTGTGGGTCAGAGTTTTCTTTTCCTGCATGGAAGAGCTGCTGTCCATTTACATAGTCAGCCTGTCAATGGGAGGGTTGGAACCAAAGGTCTCCAGGTCTGGGGTCCTAGAGGTTTTCCCTCCAGTTCAGAGATCGGAGGGACTGCGTGTTCTTCCCCCTGTGTTGACTGCGAATGCCCCTCAGCTGTCCTAATCGAGAGCCCAGCTTGCAGCGTCCATGCTCAGACCTGACGCTGTCACCACTGCCTACAGGGAGCGTGCCCCAGCCCGCTCCAGCAGAGCCCTGGATCATCCACCAGGAATGGAAGCGGTTGTGCTCTTTTCCTGTCTGCCGCACTTACTGAGGCACTGGGCTCAGAATCAGGTGGAGAAATACCACCATGGAAATCAGAAGGTTGAAGGTGTTTCCAGGAGCTGGGAAGGCAGGAGTCCTTGTTCCATGCATACACCTTGGGTGTGCAAGGTTTCACAGAGATCCTTGCTCTGACAGACACAGACCCTCGACTAGCTGGGCTATATCGGGGCATCCAGAGGTCACTCAGCCCCAATCCCCATGGCGCCAGGCCCCACACACCTGGCTCAGGTGGGGCATGGATGCACTGGCCTGTGCCCCCCACCGAGGGGGCCTAGAGGGCCTTGCCTCAGGGGGAGGGTGCTGCCCCAGGAGCCTCTGCAGGGCTGGGGGCCTGGCCTCTCTCTGGCTGCCTGGTCTCTGTCTCCAGGCATGGATTCTGCCCACCTAGATATGAGGATGATGTGAGCCAGATGCCCCTCTCCCCCACAGCCTGTTGTCCCTGGAGCTGGTGAAATCCTGTCTGGAGGGCACAGGAGGCTCTGGGGGTCTTCACTCATTCCACCAGACCCCAGAGCTGCCCACTGGATGCTGGGCTGAGAGGAGCTCACAGAAGGAGAAGTGGCCCAAGCCTCCACCGTACAAGAGGGGCACTATGGTGACCACTGACCCCTATCTGCACACCGGACAACCAGGTTCCTAGGCAGAAACCATATGGGCACTGGCCCCACTCTTTCCCCCTGTTTTTCCATGGTTTGCAGTCCCTTACCCTCACTCTGAGTCACAGCCTGGAGGCCCTGAATTAGAGGGCTCTGGGGGTCTTTCTTCCCAGAAGACTCCTGGGTCTCCAGATGGGGCCCCCTCAGCACATAGCAGTGTCCCTCAGCTGAGGGGGATATAGCTGCTGGCAGAGCCCTTTAAGGAGGCAACTGCAGCCTCCTGTAGCCAGAGGATGGTGCAGACAAACACAGCAAGGCAGCCATGCACATGCATATCCACGTGTGTGAGTGAGCATGCGTGCATGTGTGCACATGCACTTGAGGGCCCAGGGATACATATGCCTGTGAGTGTGGTCATGTGCACAGATCTGTGCTCACAGATTTGTGTGTGCAAGCATGTGTTAGTCCCTCAGTCATGCCACATTCTTTGTGACCCTATGGACTGCAGCCCACCAGGCTCCTCTGTCTGTGAGATTTTCCAGACAAGGATACTGGAGTGGGTTTCCATTTCCTTCTCCAGGGGATCTTCCCAACCAAAGGATGAACCTGGGTCTCCTGCACTGCAAGCAGACTCTTTACTGACTGAGCTACAAGGGAAGCCTGTGTGTAAGCATGGGTTGATTCAAAAGTGGACTCATGGAAAAGTATTTAAAAAAAAGAGCTGTTCTAACAGTAAAAAAATAAAAGGAAAAGACCCCAATGCTGGGAAGGACTGAAGGTAAAAGAAGAAGGGGTTGGCAGAGGATGAGATGGTTGGCTAGCATTACCAATTTGATGAATGTGAGTTTGAGCAAGCTCTGGGAGACAGTGGACAGGGGAGCCTGGCATGCTGCAGTCCATGGGGTTGCAAAGAGTCAGACAGAACTTAGCGACTGGATAGCAAAGCACGTGTACATCTGAGGTTTTCAGGGACAAGGGTGGGTACAGTTTCTCACATGCTCCTGACCTTCTCAAGTCATAGAGCAGACCTAGTTCTTAGTGGAATCCTGCCTTCTGGTGTTGAGACCTCCTGGCTTATCATCTGAGCCTGGCTTCCAACTGCCTTGACACTGGGTAGGAACTGTCATTGTTAGTCTATTTCAGAGACTTCACCTCCAGCAAGAGAGTCTTTGGGGTCATACACTTAATGTGATTAATCTGAAATACTGAGTGGAGTGACTTATCTTATGAAAACCTCTGCTACCCACAGGTTACTGGACAAACAAGCCAAATCCATCTTTCGTTCTCAGTTAGACCCAAGATGCAGCGATGCTGTTTTCACGGTTCACGGTTCACAAAAATTTACATTTGCTTCCTTTTAGAGAATATAAAGATGGCTGTTGCATAACAGGGAGTAGACTAGGAGAAATATTGGGGCAATTTAAGCATTTGAAACTATAATTTTAAAACTTAAACTAAGTGCTCTGGGCTCAAAACATCCACCCGCTGACTCACGGGTCAGTGAGTGGGTTTGGACGGGAGTGCTGGGAACAACAGGATGGAACGCTCAGCAGAATGACTCATTGGTGACCTGATACTTCTTACTCCACAAATCAATGATGGGGCAGTCCCTTTCTTTGCTCAAAGTTCTGTGGGTAAACAAGAGGCATCATCCACTCAGGATGTGTTATCAACAATATAACAAAATTCACAATTCTTTTATGTGAATATTTCCTTCTTGAAGTAAACCTTTTTCTCCAGAGTGTAGATTGGGAAATGGCCATTGGCTCTGTTTTTCTATTTGAGTAACTCTATGGTTTTTCTCTTGCCAAAGAATGTTCAAACTACCACACAATTGCAATCATCTCACACACTAGCGAAGTAATACTCAACATTCTCCAAGTGAGGCTTCAACAGTATGTGAACCGAGAACTTCCCTGATGTCCAAATTGTATTTAGAAAAGGCAGAGGAACCAGAGATCAAATTGCCAACAACTGTTGGATTATAGAAAAAGCAAGAGAGTTCCAGAAAAAAATCTACATCTGCTTCATTGACTACGCTAAAGCCTTTGACTGTGTGGATTACAACAAACTGTGGAAAATTCTTCAGGCGGTGTGAATGCCAGACCACCTAACCTGCTTCCTGAGAAACCTGTATGCAGGTCAAAAGCAACAGTTAGAACCAGACATGGAACAACAGACTGGTTCCAAATCAGGAAAGGAATATGTCAAGGCTGTATATTGTCACCCTGCTTATTTAACTTGTCACTATCAACACCATCAACATCATCACTATCATCATCACCACCACACCATCACCATTATCATCACCATCCGTACCATCGTCACCATGGATACCACCATCACCATGACTGTCCTCACCATCATCCTTAACGTCAGCCTCACTGTCATCATCACCACCATCGTCTATTATTACGACTTTCATGATGCATTTCCTGGCTTGGTAGTAGGCACAGACAGGTTTAATCAATTATAACTCTCACAAATTAAATAAAGAATAGCTACCTGGGTAAATAATGAAAGAAATATTAGCACTAGCACCGACTTTTATTAGGTGCTATTATCATTCTTATTTCACAGACAAGGAAGCTGAAGCATAGAGAGGAACTTGCCTAGCAACACAAAGTGGAGTCAAGATTCAAAGTCAGTAGATCTCAGTCAAGCTCTTAACCCTGGAAAGGTCCAAGTCCTGGAAGGAGCATGGCTCTGTAGGGTGGCTGCAGGGGGCACCTTTGCCCCAGTGAAATGCTTCGAGTAAATGACTGAGTTATTTCAACCACTGAAAGTCCATGATTTTATGGAAGCTGTTTATTTAGGTAGCCAATTGCAAAACAGAGAGTGAATTGGGTCAGATATTTTGAAACATGTTTATAGATTAATAAACAAAGACTGGGATGCTCTGGGGAGAGATATTTGACTATTAAAAAACAGTCAGTGGGATTCAGTTTTCAACATTGAAAAGGTGTGTGGGTGGCTGGCCAAGTCCCCACCCATCTGAGTTGCTCATAAAGCAGGTCCCAAGATGCACACAAGACTGACTGTCGGCAATCGCATTTCTAATGCTTGTCTAAACGTTTCTCATTTGATTCTTCTCTTATTAGAGCCTTGAGAGATGTGACGAGCCACAGTTCCCTTTAGGGCAGCAAACCCCAGGAAAGAGATAAAGCAATTCTCAGCTCTGATTCCAGATGAACCTCCTTCCCCTTCATTATAAAATACCTATTATCTCTCTTTATCTCCAAGCAAGCAGCGTTATTTCAATTTAACAGTGTGTGAAAAATGCACCACAATATAATAAAAGGACCAAGGATGCACTATTTAATGTCAGAATGACAGATGCTTCAATTAGGCAGACAGGACTGTTTCTCCCCAAAATAGATAAAGATGAAAATTTTATAAGATTGTGCTGTTTGTGTTTATGGTACAGTACTGTTACAAGCTTTCATTACAAAATAAATTAAAATAAAAACTCCTCTTTCAATGGAAGCCAAACATTTACTAATAATTTTGCAACTCAGAATCACAGTTTATCAAAGTTTCTGGTCCCCTCAAGTGAAAGGAGCAGTCTTGAGGGCTGGAGACATCATCCAGGCAAGAAATCTCACCTTGACATTTATAGATCCTTCTCCAAGAGTGCTAGGAAGGAGTGGTTTGAAGCTATCATTTGGCTGAAGCTTCAGTCAGTTCAATCGCTCAGTTGTGTCTGACTCTTTGCAACTCCATGGGCTGCAGCATACCAGACTTTCCTGCCCAACACCATCTCCTGGAGCTTGCTCAAACTCATGTCCATCGGACCAGTGATGCCATCCAACCATCTTATCCTTTGTCATCCCCCTCTCCTCCTGCCTTCAATCTTTCCCAGCATCAAGGTCTTTTCCAGTGAGTCAGTTCTTTGCATCAGGTGGCCAAAGTATTGGAGTTTCAGCTTTAGTATCAGTCCTTCCAATGAATATTGAGGAATGATTTCCTTTAGGATTGACTGGTTTGATCTCCTTGCTGTCCAAAGACTCTCAAGTGTCTTTTCCAGTACTGCAATTCAAAAACATTAATTCTTTGGTGCTCAGCTTTCTTAATGGTCCAGCTCTTCCATCTGTACATGACTACTGGAAAAACCACAGCTCTGACTGATTAAACAGACTTTTGTTGGCAAAGTGATGTCTCTGCTTTTGGATATGTTATCTAGGTTTGTCATAGATTTCCTTCCAAGAAGCAAGTATCTTTTAATTTCAGGGCTGTAGTCACTGTCTGCAGTGATTTTGGAGCCCAAGAAAATAAAATCTGTCACTGCTTTCATTTTTCCCCCTTCTATTTGCCATGAAGTGATGGGACCAGATGCCACTGTGACTTTAGTGACCTCTGATTCTTTACCACCATTTTCTTAATTGTCACCATCAAAAGTAAAACAATATTACCAGTGGTAGCCATGTTTTCTATTTCTAAAGGTTTCTTTCCAATGATTCCTCTGTTCTTCATCTTAGAGTTTTCCATTCTCCAAACATTATGAGAGTACATTGCTTTTTATAATTGGAAAAATACATCAGCTGTGTGAAAACACTTGGAATTCTAGAAACACAATGCTTGGTTCCAGGGAAATGGTGGCCTGAGATGACATAAGTGCGTCCTTCTATAACACGAAGAAACCAATGAAATAGTAACATCTGAAAGATGTACAGAGGGATTCATCAGAATGAAAAGGAAGGGCTTGGACCAGAACATAACCCAGGAGAGTAACCGTGTAAACTGTAGATGTCCTCCATGGAGCAGTGAGTCTGGAAGAGGGGGATGGCTGCCAGGGTCAGAGAGGGGCAGATGCCAGGGTCAGAGAAGGGTGGACACCGGGGTCAGAGACGGATGGACGCCGAGGTCAGAGAGGGGTGGACCCTGGGGTCAGAGGGGATGGACGAGGTCATAGAGGGACAGATGGGGTCAGAGAGGGACAGAAATTGGGGTCAGAGAGGAATGGACGCTGGGGTCAGAGAGGGATGGACGAGGTCATAGAGGGACAGATGGGGTCAGAGAGGGACAGAAATTGGGGTCAGAGAGGGGTGGACGCCAAGGTCAGAGAGGGGCAGATGCCAGGGTCAGAGAGGGATGGATGCCAGGGATCAGAGAAGGGGAGGACCCTGGGGTCAGACAGGGACAGACGGGGTCAGAGAAGGACAGATGGAGTCAGAGAGGGACAGACAAGGTTAGAGAGGGTTGGACACTGGGGTCAGAGAGGGATGGATGGGATCAGAGAGGGACAGATGCTGGGGTCAGAGAGGGATGAACATTGGGGTCAGAGAGGGACAGACAGGGTCAGAGAGGGTTGGACACTGGGGTCAAAGAGGGTTGGACACTGGGGTCAGAGAGGGATGGATGGGGTCAGAGAGGGACAGATGGGGTCAGAGAGGGATGGATGGGGTCAGAGAGGGACAGATGGGGTCAGAGAGGGACAGACATCAGGGTCAGAGAGGGACGGATACAGGAGCCCTGGGTCTTAATATTTGTGCAGAAAAGAGCATCAGGTCTTGGGTCCAACTGCCTGGATGGTTGGGGCTCTGACCTTTATTGAGAGCAAGACCACTGGGATGGGGGGCGGAGCTTAACTGGCTACAGGAAGAAGTGGAACTCAGCCCACAGAGAGGAGGTGAGGCTGATTGGAAAATTGAACCTCCATGTCTGTTCCTCTGATGAATTTGGAGTCTAAACTTATATTGCTAACATGATCTTTCATATTTTTTAAAATATAAATTTGTTTACCTTTTCATACTGTTCATGGGGTTCTCATGGCAAGAATACTAGAGTGGTTTGCCATTCCCTCCTCCAGTGGACCATATTTTGTCAGAACTCTTCACTATGACTTGTCTGTCTTGGGTGGCCCTACACGGCATGGCTCATAGATTTAACCAGTCAATTCTAAAGGAAATCAATTCTTAATACTCGCTGGAAGGACTGATGCTGAAGGACTCAATGGACATGAATTTGAGCGAACTCTGGGAGAGAGTGAAGGGCAGGGAAAGGTGGCAGGCTGCAGTCCATGGGGTTGCAAAGAGAACACAACTTAGCGACTGAACAACAATGACTACAACAACAAAATTCATTTACAGCAGAAATTACACATTGCAAGGGAAAATATGAGCCCTGGATTCTGGAAGTTTCTGTCTAGAGTTTTGTCTTGGGCATTTGTGTCTGTCATGATCAGAAGGGCAGCCCCACTTGGGACCGCTTTCTCAGCTCGGCTTCCTCCAGGACCTCCCTGGACTCTGGTGTAAGCTTAGCTTCATGGAAGGGCAAGGGCCACCCTGGGTCCTGGTGCACAGCCTGACACCTGTCCCAGGTGTTGGATGAATGCTGCTGAGTGAGAGGATGAAGGGATTGCCACTTCTGAGACTCTGCCCCAAAGTTTAAACAGAAACTCACTATTATTGGGTGAAAATGACTTGAAGAAAGAAACACAGTGGAGGATATCTTCTATTCAGTTAACATTATAAAAAAAGAATAGCTGTTTTAAGACATTTCACTCTGTGAGGTGAGTCAGCCTCTTTCCCCTCTGTGTGTCTGCAGCGTCCTGACACAGAAGGTGGGGCGATTCTCTTAAACAAAGAATCTTTAATAAAGAAGATTTATCATTCTTAAGGCTTCTGTTCCGACTGTCGGGCCCACGGTGGAGAGATAGAGAGGTGGTTTGGGGTTTCTAAAGCTCCCGTATCACAGGAGATACAAAGAGATAATTAGAACTTTGGGTGAGAAGATAATAGAGAGAGATGGGGAGGAAGGGAGGTAGAGAATGAGCCGGAAACAGGCAGGGTGCTTTAGTCCTTGGTGTCGTGGAGAAAGAAAAGCAGAGGACCCTCATTCGCCTTCCTGCTGCACCTGGGTGCCCTGGCCCTGGCAGGCTCAGGGATAGAGGATAGTGAGGGCTGTGGGGGTCAGTGTGAAGCCCTCCCCCACAGCCCTGGTCCTTTCTGAGAAAGTGGTCCTTGCTGCTGCACAGCATCCTCCCTTCTCCACCACAACATCATGTACCAGACAAGTTGTACTCTTCCTCATTCTGCACCAACCAGCCATGTTGGCCGGCACCAGGTCTAAGTGGAGACCCGGGCATCCTGGGGAGAAGAGATGCTCAGGGAACAACAGGCCAACAGCCAGGTGCTGGGGCAGGAGCTGGACCCTGTGCTTTGGTAGGAGCTGCTGGCCAGGTGCACACCCAATAGCCAAGGAGACTGAGCTGGACCTGCTGGGGGTAGTTCTGCCTCTGCCCTGGGGTCCCCATCATCACTGAAGAAGTCCTCGCCTTGACCAGCATGGTGAAAAGATGGACAAACTCTTTCAGTTCACCTGGTGTTAAAACCGGTAAAATTCTGGGCAAACTGGGACAAGCTGATCTTTGCAGTGGTGGGCTGCTGAGGGCAAGGGCTCCAGAGTTCCATCTGTGGTCACATGAGACCAGAAGGTGCTGGTGAGACTGAACAGGACACTGTGGGCCTTCCTGGGCAGACCTCCTGCCCTTGTCCTCCACCTGCCTCTTGCTTGAAGAAAATTTTAACTTCCTGGGTCTTCCCTGATTTCTAAAGAGCAAATTTAATTGGAGAGGTGAGAACATGCAGAAACAAAGTAAAACATTCAAGCAAGACAAAATAATAATAGTTAAACCATAAAACAAAGTCAAGGACCTTTAGTACCTCAAGGGCTATAGATAATATTCCGAGGCAAATTCTTGAGCTATGTCACAAGTATTGGAACCTCCACCAGGTGGAGGAAGTTAACTGCAAGCTAGATAGCATATTTGGAGAAGGCAATGGCACCCCATTCCAGTACTCTTGCCTGGAAAATCCCATGGACGGGGGAGCCGGTGGGCTGCCGTCTATGGGGTCGCACAGAGTCGGACATGACTGAGTGCTTTCACTTAACACTTTTCACTTTCATGCATTGGAGAAGGAAATGGCAATCCACTCCAGTGTTCTTGCCTGGAGAATCCCAGGGACAGGGGAGCCTAGTAGGCTGCCGTCTATGGGGTCGCACAGAGTCGGACATGACTGAGGCGACTTAGCAGCAGCAGCAGATAGCATATTAACAAGCAGAGACATCACTTTGTCAATAAAGGTCCGTATAGTCAAAGCTATAGTTTTTCCAAGAGTTAGATACAGAAGGGAGAGTTGGAGCATAAAGAAGGCTGAACCTTGAAGAATGAATGCTTTTGAATTGTGGTGCTGGAGAAGACTCTTGAGAGTCTCTTGGATTGCAAGGAGATCAAACCAGTCAATCCTAAAGGAAATGAACCCTGAATACTCATTGGCAGGACTGTTGCTGATGCTGCAGCTCCAATGCTTCAGCCACCTGATGTGAAGCACCAATTCATTGGAAAAGACTCTGATGCTGGGAAAGATTGAAGGCGAAAGGAGACGGAAGCGACAGAGAATGAGATGGTTGGATAGTGTTACTGACTCAGTGGACCTGAGTTTGAGAAGACTCTGGGAGATGGTGAAGGACAGGGAAGCCTGGAGTGCTATAGTCCATGGAGGTGAAAGAGTTGGACACGACTGAGCGACTGAACAACAACAACTCCCACAAAGGCAGCACAGCACCATCCCTGGTATGATTTATTGACGTGGCTTGAATTTAAAAAGACAGAGATTGCTTCAGGAGGAGCAGGGAACTGGGAATCTGATTTGACCCCACGTCTTCTATGGAGGATCGGGGACTTGCCTGAGGTCACCGGGCTAGAAAGAGGCAGGACCAGGACTTGATATCTCCCTTTGACAGAGAAGAAGCCAGGATTTTCCCTGTGTAGTGCTCCCATGTGGGGAGCTTGGGCCAGGGCTGTGAGGTTGAGCTTTTCTTAACTGGGCGTGCATTTGCCTGTGTTCAGGGTGAGGCCTGGGCCCGCTGATGCTGTCCTGGGAGGCAAGGAAGAGCATCGCCTAGACCTGGTGCCCCACCCCCATCCTTCCCTAGCACCCAGTGTCGCTGGAACTGCTGGCCATGTGTCCCGAGGTGGGCAGGTGCCGATGGAGCCTGGGGACATGGGATCTGTTATCTTGGAAGGACTTTTCCCAGCAGCAGGTGCAGAGGGACATGTGTCTTCTTCAGCCACATCAGGCTCCCACTTTGCGCAGAACACAGAGGAGGAGCTGGTACATGCAGATGACAAAACATGAAACCCAGCCCTCACAGAGTAGCCTGGCATAGGGTGCAAAAATGATCGATGGTCCTGGCTGGGGGCAGGGGGCCCAGCCAGGTGAAAGATCCAAACCGAGTTTTCACCCAGGGACGAGGCCCTTGGCCAAGGGCTCTCCTGAGTCTGGGGTCTGGCACTGATGGCAGGTGGCTGGGTGACTTTCAAGGTGGAGCTGGTCACACTCAGCACACAGCCCACATCCCAGGACAGTAGTCAAGAGCGGGCCGTGGTCCTTGCCGAGCACACTTCCAGAACTCGCACCTCTGCTGTGCCCCTTTAAGCACCGAGGGCTTCTGGCCTTACAGCAGATCAGTGCCCCACAGGGCGGCCAGAAGGGTCCCAGGTCCATCCTTGGAGCAGTTTTCCACTGTAGCCAGTGATATAAACTGTAATTTCCTGCAAAGATGTTGTTTAGAAGCGTTTCCAAGTGTCTGCGGCTGCTCTCATTAAACTGTGTTTGCCTACGAATCCAAACTAACGGTATTCTATTTAATTTCCCACTTTCAAATAGCACGATGCTTAATGTAAACCAATTACTACAATTTTGCTTTCTAAGAAATCAGGAAATGTAATCAAGGAGATGCAATTTGTTTGCTTTTCATGAAATATTACAGCATGGCAGTGACAAGAGGTGGTCTTCTGAGGGATTGGAACAAGGGTGTGCATGTATGTGTGTGTGATGCTAGTGGAGCCGTGTGTGTGTGTGTATGTGTGATGCACGTGGAGCCATGTGTGTGTGTGTGTGTGTGTGTGTGTGTGTGTGTGTGTGTGTATGTGGGTGGAGCCATGTGTGTGCTGTGCCTGTGTGTGTTTGTGTGTGTGTGTGAGATGCATGTCTCTGTGTGGGATGTTGGAGAAGGCAATGGCACCCCACTCCAATACTCTTGCCTGGAAAATCCTATGGATGGAGGAGCCTGGTGGGCTGCAGTCCATGGGGTCACTGAGAGTTGGACATAACTGAGTGACTTCACTCTCAGTTTTCACTTTCATGCATTGGAGAAGGAAATGGCAACCCACTCCAATGTTCTTGCCTGGAGAATCCCAGGGACGGGGGAGCCTGGTGGGCTGCTGTCTATGGAGTCGCACAGAGTCGGACATGACTGAAGCGACTTAGCAGCAGTGTGGGATGTAAGTGTGCCTGTGTGTACGATGTGTGTATTTAACCAGAAATTCACACACAGGCCTGAGCCAGGAAAGGCCGCGGGTGGGCATGAAGGCTTACATAAGCATAGAAGTATCAATATTAAATATTTTACAAAAGGCTGATCCAACAGACCTTAACAAGGAAACCTGTGGGGCTTAGGGAAGGTGAATGACCACAGAGGTGCTTCTTCATGATTGTCGCTCAAAAAGGCTGTGTGGGCAGAACAATAGGCATTCTATTTTAAATTCCTTTTTAATTTGAAATGATAATTATACGGCCAGGGAGAGGGGTAGATGCCCACCTGTAGCAGTGGCCTGAGAGCAGAAGAAAAGCTGAGCTGAGCTTGCAGAAAAGAGGGGAATGCTCTCTTCATGGGAGGCCCCACAGGTCAGAGGAGCCCCAAACCCACCCTCTGACATAGCTGCCAGGGCCCTGGTGGGATTCAGTGATGAGACTGAAAAATGCTCTTCTCAGCAGACTGTTCTCCCTACACCCAGACTCTGATGCCAATGGTACTTTTGAGACACGTTGGCTCCTGTGCAGAAGGTGCAGTGATGGGCTTCTGGGAGAGCTTTGGAGATGCTCTATGACTCCCCGCCTGACTCCCCACCCAGAGCTCCTCTTAAGGCCAAGGTGGTGGCATCTAAGCAGTTCTCACCTTGGTCCTCCAGCCTCAGCTCTGACCTGGGGGTGAATGCTCTCTGATCTCTTTCTTTTTCTTCCAAACTCCCTAGAGGCTCCCTATGCAGGCACCAGGAAAGGAGGCTTAGGGAGCAGCTGAGCAGAGGCAACCAGAAGGCTGGCTGGTCTCCATACAACTGATTGGGTGAGGCCCACTCACATATGGAGGGTGATCTGCTTTCCTCAAAGTCACATAGTTACATGTTCATTTCATCTAGAGGTACCTTCACAGTCTACCTGTGTTTGCACAAACTGGATACCATGGCCTAGCCGACCTGATTGTAAAGTTATCCATCATAGCCCCCACAATCACAGGATGATTAAATACATGCTTCCCCCAAATAGCCCAGACCCTCCAAGGGAGCCTCTTTTGGGACAGGGATCCCCCTCCTCCCCTGCCCTGTGAGTGCTGTGTCTGGATCCTGGGGGCTGGGGTACCCCAGGGAAGCAGAACAAACTCACGGAACCTCAGTTGAGTCCAGACCTGGGCAGCTCCTAGGGCCCCGCTGGCCTCCATGGTGACCTCTGGGAGCCAAGGTCACTTGTAACTGACAAAGAACTTCTGGGGGAACAAGCCAGGGAACTGGATTTCAGCCAGGAGCCATCTCAAAATGTCCTGCACTCTGTTTTCCAGCCTGCAAGATGGAATGATGCATCTGGGAGAGAGATGCTGTGGGTAGGAGGCATGTCAGGACCTTGGAAGCCCTTGGGCCCTGGGTCCCTGTCTGTCACTGCCTTGTAGATCTGTCTGCCATGTTGTGGGGACAGAGGTGTGGTGGCGAGCTGCAGAGGAGGGAATGCCTCCCATTTCCGCCTTCCAGAAGGCTGCAGTGAATGGGCCGCAGAGACGGTCTGCGTGTCTCTGTCCACACCTGTATCTGTATCTATAATGTCTATTTCCTCATCTATACCTATATACAGGCATCCCTGGTAGCTCAGCAGTAAAGAATCTACCTGTCAATGCTGGAGGCTTGGGTTCGGTCTCTAGGTTTGGGGAAGATCCCCTGGAGAAGGGAATGGCAACCCACTCCAGTATTCTTGCCTGGGAAATCCCATGGACGGAGGGGCCTGGTGAGAGGCAGTACATGGGGTCACAAAAGAGTTAGACACGATTTAGGAACTAAACAGCAATGGCATCTCTATATATGGGTTTATCTATATCTATTTTTTCTCTCTACTATGCTGCAAATAGAGAAAGCAATGGCACCCCCACTCCAGTACTCTTGCCTGGAAAATCCCATGGACGGAGGAGCCTGGTAGGCTGCAGTCCATGGGGTCGCTGAGAGTTGAACACGACTCAGTGACTTCACTTTTACTTTTCACTTTCATGCACTGGAGAAGGAAATGGCAACCCATTCCAGTGTTCTTGCCTGGAGAATCCCAGGGATGGGGGAGCCTGGTGGGCTGCCATCTATGGGGTCGCACAGAGTCGGACACGACTGGGGCGACTTAGCAGCAGCAGCAGCAGAGTGGGCCCTAGGTTATACATTCCTACATATGTACATGGTGACTAAGTCTGCGTCTCTCAAGCATGCTTGAGATAATGCTTGCTGACAGTGAACTTCACTCTGAGGGCAGAGTCTGGCTCATTAACTTGGTTCTGTGTTCTGTGGGTGGAGCTGCCGTCTGACTGCCTAGTCTCTGGGCAGCTTTGAGGAGTCTGAGGAGGGGCTGGTTAGAGAGATGGCATGGTGAGAAAAACGGCACCACTCCACCAGTGCTGCCTCTTAGTTCTGGACGCATGAGCTGCCTCCAAGCTTCTGGAAGAATCAAGGTGAGGATCACGTCACACAAGCACCACTGTTCCCCATTGCTATCTCTCTTTCTCCCCCATGACACCCCTACCTGGGAGCCCTTGAGCAAGACCCTGCCATTGAAATGGGAGGAGAGTGACCCCAGAACATTAGCCCAGCAAAGAGAAGAGGCAGATGAGCATGCTGACTGTCTCTACACTTGACCGGCTGGAAGGGGAATGGCACTAATGCTGAGGCTGGGAATGTTGAGACTGCCCGCAGAGCAGCCCCAGACCTTACTGATCTGAGCCAGAGTCCCGCCTTTGTACTGATGGGGCTGTGCACTGGGGGTTGCCCCTCTGGCCTCAACTTCCTCATCTGTAAAATGGGGATGATGACACCGAGCTGTGAGTCTCAAAACCTTTAGCTCTGGAGCCAAGGTCAGGTGCCAGTGTTGTCTCTCAGCCTCACTTTTCTCATCTGGGCAAGACAACTCCGCAACCAGGCCGTGTAGGAGGGGCATTGTACTACACACCTCAGAACTGATACTGATGACGAATAATTTTGTCTTCTCTTAAGCTCATCAGAGGATGGATTTTCTAACTCTTAGAACTACTGGAAATGAACAACTTCTTCAGCGGGTGAGGACTCTGTCGCTGGAGTGTCCAGGTAGAAGCTGGCTGAAGCGTGTCATGGGGGCAGCTGCCCTTTCACTTTCTGCCCAGCACCAGGGGCATCGCACTGGGAGGCAGTTGAAGCTTCAGGGAATCACAGCGGAGGGGATGCCCTGCCCTTGAGGCTGCCCTGTGACGGCGGCTCTCCAGGAGCTGACGTTGGCCTGGGCTCTGGGCACCGCCTCCAGGCCCAGACTCTGACCTTGTCCCTGGGCCCTGCTTTTCCACTAACTGTGTCACTAACAGGACAAACAAAGCCAGGTTTGGGTTTTTTATTTTCCACCGCATTTCAGAGCAGCATTATAATTTTCAAGGCTGAAAATATCATCCCCTTCAAAGGCAACCTAGAGACCCGGCCACTTAGCTCACAAACAGACCCAGAATTGTGGGCACCCGGGCAGGTGCCAGGGTTACCACCTCTCAGAGGTCCTATCTCCCCCTGCTCTGGGTCCAGTCATCTGCTAAACCACAAAGAAAAGGCTTCAGACATAAAAATAAAGAAGCTAGAGGTGCTCCCATGGCTCCAGGGGTGGTGTCTGGAGATGCTGTGGGTGAAACGGGGGACAGCTAGGACAGTGGGCAAGGGCTCCTCCATCACTTTCCTTGAAGCAAGAGATGCAAAACCGTCTCTTTTCTTTTGCACTACCTCCCCCTCCTCACCTTCAGACAGGCAGAGTGAGGGTGCGTGCGGTGTGCAGACACACTCCTGAGTTTCTACAGAGACGAGGCGAAACGTGAAGGGCTGTCACTTGTCTTCACAGGCAAGTAAATGGCTTTGGGGTCCTGACGGCCTCTGCTTCCTGCAGCCTCACCTGGCATCTCCTGGCATCTCTTAGGGCTTTTGCACCTTTCAGCACCCACTCCTCCTCCCCACCCCACCCTGCCCCTCCTAGCCCTTCTAAGAAGCTGACACTAATGTCAGAGAATTTGAGCTCTGTCTCTATCCACCCACCATTTTTAGAAACATCACAGAACAACTGGACTCCTGCCACACAGATTTAAACCTGCACCATCCCCTCCTCCCACATGAACTGCCTCTTGCCAACGACCTTCTCTGCCAACTGCTGGAGGCCATGTAGCTACCCACCAGTCATGCATACTTGGGGATCCCCAGGAACCAGAGATGGGACTTGTCCACACTGTTCTGTTCAGATTTTTCTGCTTACCTGGCCCTCCCCAGGGCCCCCAGCTCCAGGAACCACTCATCACTCTGGGGCCTTCTGGATCCCAGCCTTCCTGTCCCAAACACAGTGAGGATTCTGTGTCTCCAACAAGTTCCATATACATTCACTTCTCTTCACCCTCATGCTGCATTCTCACTTAGCCATCCCCACCCCCCATCTCCTCCATTTGCTGTTGTTCAGTCGCCAAGTCAACCCTATGGACTTGCAGCACACCAGGCCCTCACTGTCCCTCACCATCTCCTGGACTTTGCCCAAGTTCGCATCCACTGAGTTGGTGATGCCTTGTCCATCAGTTCAGTTCAGTCGCTCATTCGTGTCCGACTCTTTGAGACCCCATGGACTGCAGCACTCCTGGCCTCCTGGTCCATTACCAACTCCTGGAGTCTACTCAAATTCATGTCCATTGAGTTGGTGATGCCATCCAACCATCTCATCCTCTGTTGTCCCCTTCTCCTCCTGCCCTCAATCTTTCCCGGCATCAGGGTCTTTTCAAATGAGTCAGCTCTTTGCATTGAGCGGCCAAAGTATTGGAGTGTCAGCTTCAGTATCATCTCAAGTCTTCTCCAACACCAATACCTTGTCCGTGACTCCTAACCTACTCCCAATCTCCTCCCATCCACTGTTTGCACTAAAGCCACAGGGAGCTGTCAAAAGGACACATTTAACTACATCACACCCCTGCTTAACGCCCTTCAGTGACCCCAGTGTTTGCAGGAATCAGCCATAAGCCCCAGCGTGACCAAAACATCCTGCACCATCTGCCTCCAGGCGGCCGTACAGACCCTGCCTTGTAGATGGCCCCGCCCACCAGCTCCACACACAAGCCACGCCCACCATCAGGCCCCACCCATCAAGAACCTGCTCATTAAGCCCCGCCCACAGGTCCCGCTTTTCTCGTGCTGCTCCAGCTTCAGACGCCCAGAGCTTGATACTCATTGTCGGCACGTGGGACATCCTTTGCACCCCCTCTCCATCTCTTCCCACCCCAACTCCTGTCTGCAGACTTTGGGCCAGTCTGGGAGCCCTGAGGGCCTCCATGACCCAAGTTCCTGAGATGCTGCTGTCCTGTCAGTTTTCAGGACAAACCAGCTTTTGTCCTTTGGCTCCCTCGGGTCCTGGACCCACCCAGACCGTCTCCCAGCTCTGGCCTCATTCATCCTTGGCATTGCAGCGCATCCCAGGGGGACCTGAGCCTACTACCTCCCAGAGATGGACGGAGGTGGGCTCAGGGCATGGCAAGCACTGCCCACACAGTGTGAAAAATCCCCTGACCCGCTGAGGCCCAGGACTTCTCTCAACGGCACCCTCTACTTCCTTCTCTGGAACGTTCATTAACTTAGCTACATTTTCTGTGTCTAGAAACTTTTGAAAATTTGTGCCTGAGATGAAACCCAGACTCATTCTGTCACTACATTTCATTGGAGAAAAGAACAAACAACCTTCCAGATGTCACGGGAACAGCCTCCACACCCTCCCCTCTTCTCACTGGAACTGCGAGGTCTCCCTGGCTGTTGTCTCAGTTACATTCATGTTCCTGACAAACGATGTGCTCTTCCTTCCCCGCTTCACCTTCTCCAGGCAAGATCTCCAGATGGATGGAAGATGCCGCCCAGAGCCCCACCGCCTGCCAGGCCCCCGGGGACCAGAACATCACGAACCGCCAAGTCCCTGCAGGTGTCAATGTTTTATCTTTAATAAGTTTAAAGACAGATTAGCAGCAGGGTAAGGAAGAGTCAACAAAAGCCCGTGTTTTCCTGGAATTTTTGGTTGAATTATTTATGGCAGAGATCTCCTTCTGAGAGCAGATGGCTTGTGTCAGCACCAGGTCTGGAAGGGCTTCCCTTGGGATCCTCCTGGGACTCGGCTCCCCTCTGTAGGGAATCTGCTGGAAGCCGAGGCACCCTCCCCCATCACACTAGCATCATGGACACACTGGGAAGTGCACAGGGAGCCAAGAACCGGGAGGACCTCAGGGCCCTGCAGGGTGAGGAGTGGGTGCCGAGCTGGGTAGCAGGGACTCCAGCATTTCAGATCTGCAGGGATGGGCCTGACTCAACACGGCCGGGCCTCCCTGGACTCTGCACCCCGAGCTTCGTGGGTTGGTGACACATCACTGAGGGACCGGCAGGATGAGTGGTGCCAGCCCAGCAGGGGCAGCAGTGAAGTAGAGAGCTCTGGGCACAGTGGAGTCTCGGGATTTCAGTTGTTGGCACTCTTGGGTGCCCCCTTCCCTCCCGCTATGGTGACTTTCTTTCCCTTCAGTGCTTTCTCTGCCCTGGGAGGACCTTGCTGAGCTGGCTGCAGCTCTGGGCCAATGCTCACACCCTCTCAGCTAGTCCCTGAAAGCTCTGCTTGTGCCTGCATGAGGGAGCCCCTCCCAGGGGATTACCTGGATAATCTGAGCCCTCACTGACCTCACTCAGCTTCAGGATCTTGCAGAGGCTGTGTCTGCCCAGAGGTGGGTGTTCTTTTCCTAGAGGACAGGCACGCTATGGACCAAGCCTGCCCCCTCCCCAAAGCTTCCTGGAGTGCCCAATGTCACTGGCCTGGCAGTGCCTCCCCCCGCTCCCCTCCCCAGGGTCTGTCTACCCTTGCTGCTGCCCTGGCGATCACTGCCCATGGCATCTGTCCAGTTCAGCCCGACTGTACCATTCTGGCCCAGCCCCGGGTGCCCTCTAGTTCTAAGCTCTCTCCCCTTGCCCCATCTGGCTGTCTTCTGGGTGATGCCTGTTTTGGCTCAGCCGACATGGGGCCCTGCTTTCTGCCAGTGGGCAGACACGTCCTGCCAGATCAGCCCCACCTCGCCATAGCCACTCACCCCCTGGTCAAAGTCCTTCTCTCCTCCCAAGGCCCCAGACTCCCTGGTTCTGCCGTCCACTCCACACTGGAGCCCCAATGGGAGGCCACCAGCTTCTGCTCCACCTCTGTCCACACATGTTAACTGCAGCCTTAGAATGAAGCCAGGTTGTCCCCAGCCTGCCAGCCACTAGAACTGTGGCACCACACCAGGGGCATATACTTGGTGTTGTTCAAGGAACAGCTAGTTGTTCAAGAACACACTCGGTGGACTCTGTGGTCAAGTTTAATGGGGCAAGGTGGCAACAAGGTAAGGCCTGGTGAAGGTGATGGCTTTGTCTTGGCTACAGAAGCTGGCCTGGTGGGGCCCCGGGGCTGGAGGACTGCAGGGCCAGTTCTGCGTTTTCCTTTCCTGTTTGGGAACAAGTCCTCTGTCCTCTTCCTCCGTCTGCCACACCGACCGCCTCTGTTACGCTGTCTTCCAAGCTCCTCTGCCCTCTCCTCTCGGTGCACAAAGCCCTTATTCTGCCCTCCCCGCGGATCTGCTGGGTTGTTGGTGTGCGGGCTGCTCTCACTCTTTCCTCTGGGTCAGGAGACTCAGAGATGTCTGGGTCCAGGCCTCAGCCCTGCTGCTATGGCTGTTTGCTGCTGCTCAGTCGTGTCCGACTCTTTGCAACCCCGTGGGCTGTAGGCCGCCAGGCTCCTCTGTCCATGGGGATTCTTCCAGCAAGAATACTGGAGTGGGTTGCTATGCCCTCCTCCAGGGGATCTTCATGACCCAGGGATGGAATCTGCATCTCTTATGCCTCCTGCATTGGCAGGCGGGTTCTTTACCACGCGCACCACCTGGGAAGCCTCTCTGGCTGCTTGGATGTGGGCAAGTCACTTTCCAGGACTGTTGTCTCAGTGACGTTGAAACCTGGGCAAGGCTTCTTACTGTGCAGCCTTCAAGGTTACTGAGGCAGTGACTGTAAGTCACAGGGGATCCCGGTGGGGCAGGGGCAGAATGAGCACGTGAGGTGGCCACTGCAGTGTCTCTCGGGTCCCCAGGAGGTTGGTCTATCCCTCCCAGGCCACACATGTGCCTGACTGGCTCCTTTGTCAAAAAGCCATTTGCTTCTGTGCTGTAATTCGAGAATGAAAGTGGCTTCTTTGTCACCCTTCCCAGGTATCATTTTGGTTTTTGGTTTGATTTTTTGCCCTGTTTGGCTGGTTGGGTCTTTTATTCATTTCCTTGGGCTACCATAGAACAAAATACCACAGAGTGGGTGGTTTAAGTGACAGACGTTTATTCTCTCATAGTTCTGGAGGCTGGATGGCCACGATCGAGGTATCCGCAGGGTTGACATGCCAAGACCTCTCTCCTTGGCATGTAGATGGCGGTCTCCTCCCCCCGTCCCCTCGTGGTCTTCACTCTGAGGGCATGTGCACGCTTGGTCTCTCCTTGTGGGCCCAAATGTCCTCTTCTTATAAGGACACCAGTCAGGTTGGATCAAGGCCCACCTCAAAGACTTTCTTGAATCATAATGACATCACCGACTCACTGGACTTGAGTTTGAGCAAGCTCTGGGAGATGGTGAAGGACAGGGAAGCCTGGCATTCTGTGGTCCATGGGGTCACAAAGAATTGGACACAACTGAGTGACTGAACAACAACAACCTCCTTAAAGACCCTATCTCCATATACAGTTACAATCTGAAGCACTGGGAATTAGGACTTCAACATATAAATGGGAAGGGGCATAATTCAGCCCATAACTGTTCCCCTGAACAAATCACTCCACCTCTCCAGACCTTGGGTTACTCATCAGCAAAATGGGAAGGCTGACAGCGATGATGATGGTGGTAGTGATGATGGTGATGGTAAGGATGTAGGTGATGATAATGGTGATGATGGGGATGACACCTGTCTGCTAGGGTTGTTGTTTGGATCAGATGAGTTAATGAATGTAAAGTGCAGTAGTCAATGTCATATAAATGTTAGTTGTTATCATTTTTTCTTACTGTAATGAATTTTTAAATACATAATTACTGAAAATCCCTGTGAGCTGGCTTTTGATTTGTCATAGACCTGAGAGTGAATCATCAAAGAGCCTGTTAGTGGCAGACACTGTGAGACATGGTGGATGTCAGCCTGACACCACAGTGGGAAAAGATTTAACAGCAGCCTCCAGACTGCACTTTCTGTAACCAAGCCAGTGCATGTATGTTCACAGAGAATTTTACTCACTTGAAAAAAGGCCCAATTATTTTCCTGAGTTAGGGAGGCAGAGAAGTGCATCATTTATTTCAGAATAGTTTCCACCTACATAGGACAAAATTTGGAAACCAGAAAGCATGGCAGGTAATTCATGGAGTGGCAGGCGTCTACCCTTCTCCTTCTCAGTGTGTTTCTTCATTTGTGCTTTAGTCTATGAGCTCTGTGACCTTGGGGAACTTGCTTAACCTCTCTGAGCCTCAGTTTATTTATCAATAAGACTGAGATGAAAGCAGCCTCATATTAGTTTCCTGGGGCTTCTGTGACCAAGTACCACAGGCTTAAACCAACAGAAATTGATTCTCTCACAGTTCTGGAGACTAAAAGTTCAGACTAAAGTCCAGACACTCAGTAGCAGCCACCGTCCACTGCCTCTTGACTAAAGTCAAGGTGTCAGCCTGCTTGTGCTCACTCAGAAGCTTCCAAGGGAGGACCCTTCATTGCCTCTTTCAGCTTCTGGGGGCCCTTGGGTATTCCTTGGCTCATGATAGCTCCATCTCAATCTCTTTCTCTGTGGTCACGTGGCTGTCTTGTCTCTGTGTGTCTCTCTCCTCTTTTTATGAGGACACCAGTTATGCTGGACTAGGGCCACCCAATGACCTCGTCTTTAACTGGTTACACCTGCAATGACCCTGTTTCTAGATAAGGTCACATTCACAGGTGCTGGAGTTTAGAGCTTCAGTATGTCTTTTGGAGTGGGGGGTCACAGTTCAACCTTTTACAAGTGCCTACTTCCTGGGGATGCTGGGTAGACAAGTAAAGTTGGCAGATGCAAAATCATAGTTTGTGTTCTTAGTAAGTATTCAACAGGTTTTAGCCATTATGGTGCCTCTTCCTCCTTTTTATCATCATCATTGTCATCATCCTCTTCATCACTGTAATCACTACCATCATCAGCACCACCATCATCATCACCATCATCACCATCACCACTCACCACCGTCACCATCACCACCATCATCAGCACCACCGTCACCATCACCACCATCATCAGCACCACCGTCACCATCACCAGTGTTACCATCATCATCATCACTAGCATTATCATCATCACCATCACAATAGCGAGGAAGGCTTTGGGAGGAGTAAAATGGGGAAACAGTACTGAAAAGTAGGTCTTTTTGGCTCTCTACACTCAATAGAAGCCACCTCCCACTGCCTCAGCATGTAGAACCAGACCTGTGCCCTCTGCTTCCCATGCTGCTGCTGCTAAGTCACTTCAGTCATGTCTGACTCTGTGCGACCCCACAGACGGCAGCCCACCAGGCTCCCCTGTCCCTGGGATTCTCCAGGCAAGAACAGTGGAGTGCGTTGCCATTTCCTTCTCCAATGCATGAAAGTGAAAAGTGAAAGTGAAGTCGCTCAGTCATGTCCGACCCTCAGCGACCCCATGGACTGCAGCCTTCCAGCCTCCCCCGTCCATGGGATTTTCCAGGCAAGAGTACTGGAGTGGGGTGCCATTGCCTTCTCCACTGCTTCCCAAGGGTGTCCAGCTAACCTCAGTGCAGTCAGAGAACCAAAATGCCTCTGTTGCTACACCCTGTTCACTTAACAAAATGATTGGACTGCCTGCTGTCTGAGTGGCATTTTATGGAGGGAAAAATAAATTATTACTAAGACATGGTCTTTTTGTCCAAGGAACACGTGTTCTCCTGAAAAGGCAGATATTTATCCACCCTCTCCAGGACAAGTAGCCACATGAGAAGAGCTTGCTGGAGACAGAAACAGACTCTCTGGGATGTCAGAGGGCTGCACCCGCTCAGCTGCTGTGTCCCACAAAGAAAGCAAAGGGAATCTGACATCCTTGAGGACTTTCTGATCCATCCATTCACTGTTTCACTTAGGCCCACTCGTGCCAGACCCAGGGCGTGAAGTGACAGATGCAGTGGGAGTGATGAGCAGTGGGGATGATGACCCAGAACAGTGGCTGTCACTGTGAATGGAGCTCTATCTGGGCTGGCCAGGAGGCTTCCGGAGGAGGCTGGACTTGGTGTCCTGCGAGAGTGTGAGTGAGTACAGGGGGAGAAGAGCAGAGGGTCCTGGGCGCTGCACTTTATAGGTCACAATCAACTGGGTGCACGGCCTGGTCACCCTTTCTAGAACCGTGGTCCTCAGGCCACATGCTACCGACATGAATAAAGCAGGAAAATTTCTATCACACTTTTAAGTCCTTTTTATCAAAAGTGAACAATAATAACCAAAGCTTTGGCAGAAATCAGATTGGTTAGAAAAACTCAGTTGTGGTTGTTCTTCAAATTACAGAAACTATTAAGGTCACAGATAGGATCTCCTTAGGCTTAAGTTTTGTATCATATTTTTTCTTTAAAAGTGTTACAGAGTAAATCCCCTTTGGGGGTAATCAGCCAGGTTGCTCCTGGTCCATCTGATGGGATTAAATGTCTTGCTGTCTCCTATGCAGACAGCACCTTACCAGGCTGTGGCTCCACTCCCAGGTGAGAGCTGCTGCTCAGCACACTGACTCCTGTAAGAGTAGCAGGTGGTGAGGGGCTTTGGGAGCCAGGGAACAGAGAGGTCCAATAAGCCCAGTTATCATCTGTTGGTTCTGGAGCCACCAGGACACTCTGAGACTAAAATGTCTATGATCCTGGCTACCATGTAAGCTTAGAGAGTGCAGGAGGCACATACTGCAAATTCCACATTCACGTGTAAAAACACAAAACGACACTGGAAGTCCCTGAGCTGTGGATAACGGGTTCATATAAACCTCTTCCTTTGTGTTCACATGGCTCTCTTGTCTTAGTGTGTCTCTCTCCTCTTCTTGTGAGGATGCCAGTCATGTTGGATTCAGTTCAGTTCAGTTCAGTTGCTCAGTTGTGTCTGACTCTTTTGTGACCCCGTGAATTGCAGCGCACCAGGCCTCCCTGTCCATCACCAACTCCTGGAGTTTACCCAAACTCATGTCCATCGAGTCGGTGATGCCATCCAGCCATCTCATCCTCTGTCGTCCCCTTCTCCTCCTACCCCCAGTCCCTCTCAGCCTCAGGGTCTTTTCCATTGAGTCAGCTCCAGAAGAGACATTACTTTGCCAACAAAGGTCCGTCTAGTCAAGGCTATGGTTTTTCCAGTGGTCATGTTGGATTAGGGCTACCCAATGACCTCATCTTTAACTGCAATGATTCTGTTTCCCAGCAAGGTCACATTCACAAGTGCTGGGGGTTAGAGCTTCAATATATCTTTGGAGGTGGGGTACAACCTTTAACAAGCCCTTAACTCCTGGGGCAGATGCAAAATCATAGTTTGTATTCATAGTAAGTCCTAAACAGGTTTAGCCATTACTGTGCCTCTTCCTCCTCTTCATCATCATCACCATCACCATTATCATCATCAACGTCATCACCATCACCATTAGCAGCATCAACAGCATCATCAAGGGTCAAATCTTTGATAACAGTTAATTTCACAAGCAAAGGGCAGCCTCTGAATGACCAGGCAACACAGCAAAGGAGATGCTGTCACAAGAACCTCTGATCCTCAGGGAGCCCTGACTGTCAGCCGCTTTCCCTGCATGCCCAGCAAGGGTGTCTTAAGGGCACAGCTGCACTCAGTTGTGTATGTTTCTCAAGAGCAGAACCTGCCCATGGATCCATGCACAGGAGGGTCAGGAGAAGCTTCTTGGAAAGGGTCCCAAATGTGTTCCCCTCATTCATTTTAAGCCTAAGTTCCAGCTGAAAGGCTCTGGGGAGGAGGTGGCTTGGTGAAGATGAAGATGTTTGTCTGCAAAGTGCTCTGAGCTTCTGGGGAGCACTGCAGCTACACGGATGCCAGGGGGCATCATTCTCTCCATCTTTGCTGGGAAGGAGGGTGGCCCTAAGGGCTGCTTCTGTCCCTGGAGCCCTGGGGACTGTCCTGCATAATTAAGGGACCATCTTAGGAGGACCGAGCTAAAGGCCCTGTACTTCAAATTCCACACAAGCAGCTGGGAGAGGAGGCTGATGTTTGGGGGCTGCGGGTGAGTCTGACAGTGCCCAGAGGTTATCCTGTTTCCGTGGGTCAGGAAGTTCGTGCCCTCAACCTTCTCCCCCAGCCAGTGGCCGCTCTTCAGGCCAGCAGATGGCAAATAGGCTGTGGGTGTGAATGACTGTGTCTCTCCTTTGGGCTTGCCAGAACCGGTTTCTCCAAAAACTTGTCCAGGCTTCGGCGATCACTCCCTCCATTAAGTTAAATGTCTTTAATCTGGCTCATTTCGCAGCCGTTCATTTTCATCATGCAAAGGTCAGCTGTCACCGCACAAATGTTAGACTTAATTTGTTTTCCTGATGCACGTCGTATTGGGGATAATTTGGCCCATTTTTTTAATCATTTGCCAACGGGGAGCAGCAGGGGTCAGGGCACCGGCAACTGAGGTGGGGACCACGGCGACTCTCTGGAAACACACCAAATGGCAGAGGGGCTTGTTTCGAGGCAGTGAGCTTCAAGAACCTGTACCTCTTAGTCCCTGCAGCTCTGCAGATCTGCAGTGCTGATGGCCTGGATTGGGAGCCAGGAATCTTGGGGTGGATTGAATTGCTGTTTTTCTCATATATCAGTCATCCAACATAAGGATATCACCAGCCTTCTCAGCTTTCTGTTCTCGAGAGCAGGAGTTTGCACTTTGAGAGCCATTCTTTCACTTTTCAAAGCAGAGAACAGATCAAGGAGACAAACAGGACCTCCCAATCCCTTCTGACCGCTCCCAGCCACCTCCTCCTCAGCTCCTCCTGCCTGTCTCCATCTCTGCTCATTTCCTGGAAGTTTCTGAGCTGAAGGCTGAGATGGAGGCTTTTAGGCTTTTAGTGAGCTTTTCTACCTGCCTGAACTGGGAGGCAATGATTTCTCTGGGAGCTGCATGGGAAATGGAATTACACTATGTCCTCTTGGGCCCTCAACCTCCATGGAGAAATAAATGCAGGCAGAGTTTGTAGGTGCCATGTACTGAGTGTCCTGTTTCATCCATGCTCACACGATCACACATGGATGGGCTTGTGCAGGGCTGGGCACCTGGGAGGGTTTCTGTTCTTTATCAGATGCTGATGTCTTCCTCTACACTACCCACCTGATGGCCTACAGCCCCTGAACTAAACTTTGAGTTAAACTAGAAGTTTAACTTGTGTCTCTGAACCAATACTTTATTCTACCCCACCCCTACCCCCAGGTCATCACTTGGACATCACCAGTGTGCACCCTCTTCCCACTGGGTCCACTCAGGTGCCTCCCCCACCCTGCCATGGCTCCTAGCCCACCTCCTCTTCCCACCTCCACTCTTGTTGCTTTGGTGGATGGAGGCCATCTGTTTTTCTCACTGGATGGTGGAATACATCCTCTACCAGATATTGGTGAAGGTACCAACTTATTGGAAAAGGCCCTCGGGCTGGGAAAGATTAAATGCAGGAGGAGAAGAGGATGATAGAGGATGAGCTGGCTGGATGGCATCACCAACTCGATGGACATGATTTTGAGCAAACTCTGTGAGACAGTGAAGGACAGAAGCTTGGCGTACTACAGTCCATGGGGTCACAAAGAGTCGGACATGACTGAGCGACTGAACAGCAACAACAAGCAGAATGGGTGTCCTCAATACAGGCCACCTTGGCATGTCGAATATTTTGAACTGAGATAATTGGGGAGAAGCAGACACAGGTAAAGCCCTCTGTCTACCCACATTTACCTGGGGAGACCTCCTTCTCTGGGCTTCTGTGAAAATGCAATCAGATGATTTATTATGTTCCTGGCACACAATGGGAATGCAGTTATTATGGGGGGGACCTGCACCTTCCTTTCACCCTGCAAATGATTGAGCCTTGGAAATGTCAAGGAGGGAACTGAAGGTCTCCCACACCCACCTCCTCCTCCTCTGATGAGCCTACCTCCAGGAAATGCCCCTTCTTTGGTTTGGGACAGAGTGGTCCCCTGCCAGGGTGTACAGCCATCCTCAGGCACACTTGCCAAGCTGTGCACCCAGAGTACAGATCCAAGCTGTGTGATTAGCAGATACCTTACAGAGACCTAATTCCCTCTCTTTGTGTCCTTGTGGAGTTGAGTGGTTTTAACTGCCTCCATGCATGTGCCAGGAGCTGGGTTGAATTCAGCTGAGTAGGAGGGTGATGCTCTTTTTTTTTAAAAAATTTTTATTTTATTTTGGCCACAAGACATGTGGAATCTTAGTTCTCTGACCAAGGATAGAAACCATGCCCCCTGCTTTGGCAGCACAGTCTTAACCACTGGACTCCCAGGGAAGTCTCAGGAGGTGATGCTCTTAAAGTTAAGAAATGGCCCTTCTCTTTCCTTTGATCATGATCCTCCCTCCTGGGGAGTGCAGGGCCCCTCTGGAGTTCGTGGTCTCACATCAGACGAGGTATTAGCTTCAGGTATCCTGGCGGAACAGTGGCGCATAGGAAAGTGAAATCAATAAAAGATGTTGTCTCAAATGCACTATAGTATTGCTGGAGGTGGCCAACGATCCCACACAGAGAACTCGTCTCGCTGACAAGCTGAGAGTGAGATGAAACAGCACCATTCAGAAACGAGTCACTTGGCCAGCATCCTTCTTCCACTGGTTCTCCATGGAACACTTGTGGAACAGATTTTGTTGTTGTTCAGTCCCTAAGTCATGTCCGACTCCTTGCAACTGCAACATGCCAGGCTTTCCTGTCCTCCACATCTCCTGAGAAGTTTTTTCAATAGCAATGAGTTTGTGGAATAGAAATGAATGCAAATAGGCAGCCGGATGTGGCTGATAAAAAGACTCTTTTCTGTGCACTGGGATGATGCGAAAATGACTTTGATCTTTTCATCTCAGGGATTGAAAGCTTGGTAGGGAGCATCGGTCAGATGGCCAGTGAGCTGGGGGTGCCCAACCTTAGTCACTCTGCCCCTTCTTCCAGACGCTGATGTGTTGGACAGCTCTCAGCAGGGTGGATGAAGTCAATATCAGGCACTTCCGTGCTGGGAAGTGTTTTTGACTTGAGGGGTGATGGGTGTGTGTGTTGAGGCAGTCTGAACTTGGCTTGGGAAAGAATTTCCAGACACAGAGTATTGCAGAGAGGAGTGAGTTTATTAACAGAGAACAGAGATGATGAGGGCTCTGCAAGCACAGAGGGCTGACCTCCTGATAGGCCAGGGAATGTCAATGCTTTCTGTGGGTTAGTAGCCAATTTTTATAGCCTCAAGACAAAGAAAAATTCCTGCTGGAAGGTTGGCATTAGGTGATTGGTTAGGGCACTATAGGGTTCTACTGGGGTGGGCTTTCTTGCCTAATTTGAGATAAGGAAGCCTACAGGTGATTATCAGGGGACTTTTGGAAATGGTTACACAGGGGCTTGAGCTTCCTAAGTGGTTCAGTGGTAAAGAATCTATGCCAAGCAGAAGACCGAGATTCGATCCCTGGGTCAGGAAGATCCTCTGCAGAAGGAAATGGCAATCCACTCCAGTATTCTTGCCTGGAGAATGCCATGGACAGAGGAACCTGGCGGGCTACAGTCCACGGGGTCACAGCAATCAGACATGGCTGAATGGTGAAACCACCACTAAGAAGCTCAGTTAGCTTCGAAGGTGACCTTGGTTCTGGGCTCTCTGCCTGTGGCCTTGGGGCAGGACTCCACTGTGGGGGTGGGTCTCTGAGTGTGAGAACTTAGCTGATGGCTTATTTCTTGGGGTCAGGCAGCTGCTGCTCATCCTCACCTGGTCTGGAAGCCTGTGCGCTCCAGAGAGCGGCCTCAGGACCAAGACGGAAGGCCTTGCCCAGCTCTGGGGCTTCAGTTGGGTGGTTTGGCGACTGTCCTGACATTCTGGCAGGAAGCTCTTGTGAGTCAGGAGAGATGGACTTTTTCAAAAATAACCCATGTGTGTCTCTGGTTTGCAGTATCTTGACACCACTAGCCTTTAATTAGCTGCGCTTGGCGCTGGGGACTTGGGGATGACCACTTTGCGGGCTGTAAGTGACTGCTTTGAGTCACCAAGAGCAGCAGCGAGTGCAGAATGAGGGTGTATGAGCTGGAAGGGACCCCGGGTCACCTCGTCCAAGACTGTCTGTCTTTCACAGATAATTGGCCTCAGCCCAGGAAGGGACAGCGCTGGCCAAAGTTAAGCAGGGGGCAGAGGCAGACTCTTGAGCCCATCCAGGGCTCTGTCCTGAAATGCCTGCTGCCCATCCTCGGGGGCAGAGGGGCACCGCATGGGATCACTCACACCCCCTTTAGTTCCACAGAGGGTGATGGTCACCATTAGTTCTGACTGTGGAGGCTGATGACCCTGTGACCTGTGCCCGGCCCCTTTGCCTTTCGCTGGAGTGACCAGCTAGTGGGGCTTTGAAAGCGAGTCACCTGCGCCTACGGCCTTTGTCAGGTACCCGTGCTTAGGTATGACATGGCTTTAATTCGCATTTTTATTACTGGCTAACGGAGAGGACCATCTTGTGCTAATTGGCCATTTGTGTATCCTCTTCAGAGACATATCTACTGAAAGACTGCCTGTTTTCTAACTGGTATCTTTTGTTGAGTTGGGTTCTTATGTACCTGGATAAAAGTCCCGTATCAGATACAGCTTCTCTGGTTTTTCTTTTAACCCTCTTCATAGTGCGTCCTTTGAAATACAAATGAGATCTAATTTACCTTGTTTTCTCTTTTGTCACTTCTGCTTTTGGTGTCATATCTGAGAAGTTACTTCCTAACCCAAGTTGTGAGATTTACTTCTATGTTTTCTGCTAAGAGAATGAGTGTTTTGGTTCTGACATTTAGGTCTTTGATTCAAGTTAATTTGTGTATTGTGATGTGAGGTAGGGGAAATTTTTATTGTGCATGTGGACATCCAGTTACCCCAGCATTGTTTGTTGGAAAGATTACCCTTTCCCCATTGAATGGTGTTGGCACCCTTGTTGAAATCAATTGACCGTTAGCATAAAGGGTTGTTTCTGAACTCTGGATTCTATTCCATTGATCTGTATGTCCATTCTTATGCCTGTACCACACAGCCTTGATTAATGTAACCTTGTGGGAAGTTTTGAAGTTGGGGAATGTCTGTCCATCAACCTTTTTTTCTTCCTTATCAGTTGCAGGTTTGGTGCCAAACATCAGTTCATGCCGTACCACAGACGTTTCAGAATGCAACTCTCAGGTAGAAGATACCCGACCGCCATCATCCTTAACATCCCAGCCTGAGGGAACTGCTCTGACTTTAAGGCTGTTCTGAACAGAGCGCAGTGGGGCAGGGCCCTTCTTCCCACCTAGCCCTCTTTCTCATCCAGCCTCGTGGTCCTCTTTGCAGGTCGGGCCTTCTCTGGTGGGTGTTTATTTGGTGCCAGGTGCTCCAGGCTGTGGTTCATTGGCAGGGACTGAGATGCCCACCTGGAAAGGCCACCATTTTCATGAGGACCTTCCATGAGTGACAGCGGGGCGGTGAAAGGGCCCGAAGACTGAAGTCACGCATGTGGGTAAAGTGACCCATGTCAGAGACTCCTGCCTGGAGGGCGACCTTGGCAGGCAGAGGCTGTGGGTGAGGGAGTGAAGGGCAGAGATGAAGTGAGGTGGGCCCACCAGCTCTGTCAGGAGCGTCACAAGGCTGCTGTCCATCCATCCTGCTAGGTTTTACCCCAAACCATACAAAAGACAAGTTCCTCCCAACTGGAAGCTTTCATGTCTCATCACACTATCTCAGGATGGTCCTGGCTATCCTGAACAAGTGATTTAATGAAAGGGAAAGGAAAAAGAAAGAGAGAGAGGGAGAGAAAAACAAGTTGCAAAGCTCTCATTTGATTTGACTGTCAGCCATCTCTGAGAAAATAGTTGGCAAATGATCTCCCAGTTTCCCGTAAATAACTGCAGAAGCAGTAGTCATTTCACAGGCGCCGAGAAGCCCACATTGCTTCTATTTGGAACTTCTCCTTTAAACAACCTCAAAATGTCACTCAGGTGTCAGAACTGCAGGCGATGGTCTTGAAGCAGGTGAAGGTTCCTTGGCGAGGCACTGGCATCTCAGAGGAGAGAGCTCTGTGCTCTGGAGTGTTTAAGAAGGAGTTTCTGGGGACCTCACTCTCCGCCACCCCTGGGTCAAAGGGCGTGGCCCTTCCCCCTTTCCTTTGCAACCAGTGATGTCAGCATCAGATAGAAGCAACATCACATACCTCCAGGCCCAAGCCTGTACAGAGAAAAATGATCTCAGAAGAAGTGTGTTCAACCGGGCTTCCTAGAAAGGCACTCACAGTCCAGGGTCACCGAGAGGGCACATCCTTCTGGGGGAACCTGCCCAGGAGGGTTTCTGTTGGGGACACTCTCTGGAGAGGCTACGTGGGACCCTGTCCACTTGGTGGATTTCTTTTTTTTTTTTCACCACTTTTTCAAACATATTTTTCTTAGTTTCCTTCTTTCTTTCTTTTTTCATCCCTCCCTACCTCCCTCATTCTTTCCCCCTCACCTTTGCTTTTTTTCTTTCTTCTTTCTTTCCTTTTTTCTTCCTCCTTCCTTCCTTTCTTTTTGCAGCACAGAAAGGTTTATTGCAGGGCCAAGCAAAGAGAGGGCTTCCCTGGTGGCTCAATGGTAAACAATGCACCTGTCAACGCAGGAGACAGATTTGATCCCTGGTCCAGGAAGATCCCCTGGAGAAAGAAATGGAAACCCCTCACCCGAGTATTCTTGCCTGAAAAGTCCCATGGACAGAGGAGCCACGTGGGCTAGAGTCCATGGGGTCACAAAGAATTGAATACAACTTAGCGTTTAAACACCAACAACAAGCAAAGAGAATGGGTGGCTCATGCTCAAAATTGATGGATTTTGGTAGATGTTCATTTCCACTGCTGTGTGACTGGGTCCCTCAGTCAGGACAGGCACGCTGATCTGGAAGGGTGTGGCTGTAGGATTAGGAAGGGCCTCTTTCCGCCTCTTGTCTGCAAGAAGTCGCTTTCACCTTATCAGCATCATCCAGATTTGCTTGCCTCTCCTGCTGCACCTGGAGGAGGCTTCTGAAAGCATCTTAAGCATCTAGGCATTTATTATTATTATTTTTAACTGCTTGCTTCTCTTGCTTCTCAAAACCTGTTTTTGTTCTCCTTTGGAAATGTACTTGCCTTCAACTGTGGAAAAAAAAAAAAAACCCTATGTATTTTTCCCCCATCCTCGAGGTTGTCTGTGGTTACATCTGTCAGTAAATCATAGTCATCATCACATCCTAGATCTTGGATATATTCCCTAATCAGTGGATTTATATGAAACTGCAGAGTAGCTTTGACCTAATGTTCCAAAGAAATCTCTGGGATATTACAGATAATCAGAAAGCATTTGTTATAATGGAGAACTCACTGCTTCTTGGAGAAATTTCACATGGGAACGCCAGCAGGAGCACCACCAGTGCCGTGGCTGTTTCTGCCTTTTCTTCCTTGTCTCTCTTCCCTTCTTCAAATGTTTGGTGGCAGAGGAGAGATCGAGGGGAGCAGAAGATGGTGGTGAAAAGGGGGCCCCAGAGAGTAGATGTTACTGAAACAATACCAGGAAAGCAAGCCGTAGTGGAAAGTCTGTGCACCCATTCTGCTCCATCTGCAGATGCGTGCTGAGCATCCTTCACCCTCACCACCTGCACTTGTCTTTGTTGTTGCTCAGTCGTGTCCGACTCTGTGTGAGCCCGTGGACTGTAGCCCCCAGGCTCCTCTGTCCCTGGGATTTTCCAGGCAAGAATACTGGAGTGGGTTGCCACAGAAAACTAAGCAGGTGTCAGGCCTGGATGAAGCTCAGCCTTGGAATGTGAGGGAGGCTAGCCACTCAAGTTACTTAAGGAAGGGCCATGGATGGTGACTTCCCTAGAGAGTGCCGTGTCTGCCTCGTTCATCAGCCCATCTCTGAGCTAACCTCGGCAAGAGTAGGTGGAATAAGTGAATGAGTGGGGGTTTGAAGAGCTCCCTCAGGGCCTGTTTTATGGAGCTGTCATTTCTTGTTTGCTTATGCAACCCAACCCCTGGCTCAGGAGCCTTCACGTGTCATTCACAGCTTACACACCAGCCTTCCTGCCCAGGCCTATGGCCAGCTGTGGCCTTAGCGTTTCGGGTGTGTGGGTTTTTGTATTAGTTTTCATTGCACTGTAACAGATGGCCACATGGTTAGCTGTTTAAAATGACACACCCATGTGTTACCTCTCAGCTTCTGTTGGTCAGGGGCTCAGGCCCGGCTTAGCTGGGCCCTCTGCTAGGTGTTCCACCTGAGGCTGCCATCACCCTGTTGCCTGGGCTGTGTCTGAAGGATGAAGGATCCATCTGAAGGATGGATGGGGAATGAATCTGCACCCAAATTCCTCAGTCATTGTTAGAACACATTTCCTGGTGGCGGCATGTGTAAGGCCCTGGCTTCTTGCTGGCTGCGAGCTGGTGGCCTCCCTCAGGTCCTAGAGGCTGCCCATAGTCCCTGGCCAGGGGTACGGTCTCCCAAAGGCAAAACCAGGAGGCTGGGGATCACTGAGTACCACGGCCTCAGGCCCTCGAGGAGTCAGCTGGGCTGCTTCTCCATCAGTTGGCATCTGTGCTTTCTCACCTTCCATAACCTCTGTGTTACATGGAAATCTGGAAGAGCTTCATGCCATGAGATCAGACGAGGGGGTGCCATGGAGATCTCAGGGTGGGGTCAGCCAGGCCTCTCCTCCAGACACTGAGCCAGACTCCGGCAGGTGAGGCCTGGGTCCTGGGGGAGGGGGCATCCTTGTGGAGGAGACAGGCGACAGGCAAGGGGGCGGTCAGTGCAGGTGGAGGTGGTGCCGTGAAGGAAACCAATGAGTCAACATGATGGAGATCGACTGGAGGCATTGCTCCTTGGACAAAATGACTGGCTTCCTTGCAGGTGGCCTGGCAGCCCCAGAAGGCCGTGTTTGTGGGGCTGTTGTGAGTTTGCAGGAGTGGCCGGCCTCAGTGCACACATGTTCCTACCCTGCAGCCTCTACACTTCTATCTTCCAGCCCCAGCAGCACAGAGCAAATGTAACAGAGAACAAACCTAACTGCACATGGGATCTATTCCTTTAGCTTTAACCCTTGTGCTCTATTAGTTGTCAACCAAAGAATCATAATGATGATGGTGATGATGATGATGATATTGCAAGAGGCTGCAAAGAAGAAAAAAGTTTACTTGAGTATCTTAAGAACTGCAGTTGGGGAAACAGAGTCAGGTAACCTGGAAAGAGCATTTCAAGGAAGAGAAAGAGTTAGGGGCTTACTCAGACAGAGGGTCATGACTGGTGCTGATCAGAAAATATTTGTCTTCATTGAGTCACACAGGGTGGGGGGGTCTGACAGGGAGGTGGACTGTCCGAGTTTCTGGCAGATGTTCTAGATGAACCAGGGCAGGTCAGCAAGTCCAACTGCTGCCAGGCAGTGTCCCTTTCAGGGGCTCCGCCTGGGGGTGGCTCTTTAGCAATACTGACCCTGTTTTGATTTTCCATTCACAGAGTGAGTGGTTTGCCTTCTGCAAACCTTGGCAGTGTGTTCCCAGACCTCTCAGCATTCCCCTGGCCACCTTTTGGTCTGAGGAGCCCCTTGACAGACTCACCTTCTTCTGAAGCCCACAGAAGCCTCCCCACTCCTGTTTCCAGTGGTGTTCCTGGACACCTTTATTGTAGGTGGCACACACGACTGTCCCCTGTTGAGCTGGACACTCCCTCAGGGGAGCGTGACCCTGCACATCTTTTTACACCCGAGGTGTGCAGACTCTGGCCGGCTAGGCCAACTGAGGAGGCTGCAGAACTGTCCTGGCTGAATTGCTCCCTGGCCCTGGAGCCTCACTGTGGCCCCTTCCCCCACCCTTTTCTGAGCCTCACCCTCCCTTTTCTGTTGAGCATCAGAGGAACAGCTTGGACTCTAAAGTCTCCTGAGTTTGGGCCCTGCTGCAGGAAGTTCTTTGGGGAAGCGGTTCTGTTCTCACATAGCCCTTCTTGTGGATTTTGGCATCATGTTGACTATTTCACAAATATATATTTATTTATTTATGTGGCTGCATGAGTCTTAGTTGCAGCGTGTGAGATCTTTAGTTATAGCTTGCAAACTCTTAGTTGTGGCATGTGGGGTCTAGTTCCATGACCAGGGATTGAACCCAGGCCCCCTGCATTGGGAGTGTAGAGTTTTAGCCCCTGGACCACCAGGAAGTCCCCTCACTGACTATTTTTAAGACAAGATCCCACTGGGGTTGTGGTTGCCTGAGTGTGTCCCCAAGTGGATTTCTGCCTGACTATTTTGGAGGGGGTGGTTTTCCACAAATCTCCTGGCCATGGTGTAATTGCACCGGAGCAGCCTCAGTGCATACCTGTAAACACAGCTAAGTTCTCTTTTACGCTGACTGCAGACACCCATCTGAGTCACACATCTTCTACTGATTATTCTCCATTACAGCAATGCAGGGCTCTCCTTGTTTGCTTCCTGTGATTAAAGAGGAGAGTTGCCAGGAACTAAAGAAAGCTTTAGTGTCTGTTCCCTAAATCAATGTTGTTGCTGCATATAAAACCAAAGCGTCCTGTAAACATTTTTATTTGCCAAGTTACGCCGCCCCCTTCTAGGGACACAGGCACTCCAGCACTTAGAAGTTGGCTTTCTCTCAAACTTGTTTGCAAGAAGTTTCTGGGGAAAACTTTTTAATAACAGGCCCGCAGAACAAGATCCATTCAATTTTCTCCAATTATACATGGAAAGTAACTTTTGCCCACTCCATAGTTTTCTTCATTGCCTCAGGTCTTTTGAGGGCTGGATTTAAATCAAAGCCTGTACGAGGGAGAAGAAAAGCTTTGTGATCTCTTTGCTGAGGCTGGCTTACAACAAATTAGAAAGAAATGAAACATTCCCACACTAGTCAAGCGCCTTTATTGGGTCTTCCACACTAGCAATTACATTTTTATATTTCATATTGCAGGATTGTGTGAACCATCTTCCAGAGCTGAATTGGAGGGTTTGGTTTGTTTGCTTTTGATGGAGACTTGAGTTGGAATCTGATGCAGGTCCTAGAAAAAGCTGGAACCAGCTCCCAGTCCAGTAACTACAGGCAGTGGGCTAAGGGCCAAGCCAGGCAAATGAGACACTGCAGGGGCAGAATCTGAGGAGCTGCTTCTCATGTCTGAGGAGGTGTTGGTTCTGCATGCACATGACCCTGGGAGAAGGAGGCTTCCAGGCAATGAGGAGCCTCCTGCCTTACCCTGTCCTGCCCTGACATCACTCTAACTGATTCACCACTGGTCCACCTGCCAAATATTTACTCATCGTATTCTTGAAAAGAGTTCCTGGGGTGTTCGATGGATTTGTGAATTCAAGCCAATTCAAGGTGATCTGATTTTCCGTAGCCTCGCCAGATACAATGTGCAAATCACCTGGCATGAGGGGAGACAAGGGGTTTTCTCCTAGTGGGTGGGTAAGGCAATAGTCCACAACCTGTTTGGCATCAGGGATGAGTTTCTTAAAAGACAATTTTTCCATGATATGGAGTGGGAGGAAGATTTTGGGGTGATTCAAGTGCATTACACTTATTGTGAACTTTATATTTATTATTGCATCAGCTCCACCTTAGATCATCAGGCATTAAATCCTGGAGATTAGGGACCCCTGCTATAAGTCCTTGGATGAGATTGAAAATAACTCTTCCATCCGTGTTATTAGTTGAATCGTGTTTCTCCCAAATTGGTTTGTTGAAGGCCTAATCCCCAGATAGAAAAACTTTTTCAGTGATCAGTGCAAAGAAATAGAGGAAAAAAATAGAGGGGAAAGACTAGAGATCTCTTCAAGAAAATCAGAGATACCAAGGGAACATTTCATGCAAAAATGGGCTCAATAAAGGACAGAAATGCTATGGACCAACAGAAGCAGAAGATATTAAGAAGAGGTGGCAAGAATACACAGGAGAACTGTACAAAAACATCTTCACAACCCAGATAATTATGATGGTGTGATTACTCATCTAAACCCAGACATCCTGAAATGTGAAGTCAAGGGGGCCTTAGGAAGCATCACTGTGAACAAAGCTAGTGGACATGATGGAATTCCAGTTGAGCTATTTAAAATCCTGAAAGATGATGCTGTGAAAGTGCTGCACTCAATATTCCAGCAAATTTGGAAATCTCAGCAGTGGCCACAGGACTGGAGGTCAGTTTTTATTCCAATCCAAAAGAAAGGCGATACCAAAGAATGCTCAGACTACCACACAGTTGCACTCATCTCACATGCTAGTAAAGGAATGCTTAGAGTTCTCCAAGCCAGACTTCAGCAATACATGAACCATGAATTTCCAGAGGTTCAAGCTGGTTTTAGAAAAGGCAGAGGAACCAGAGATCAAATTGCCAACATCCCCTGGATCATAAAAAAACTCAAGAGTGTTCCAGAAAAACATCTATTTCTGTTTTATTGACTATGCCAAAGCCTTTGACTGTGTAGATCACAATAAACTATGGAAAATCCTTCAGGCGATGGGAATACCAGACCACCTGTCCTGCCTCCTGAGAAATCTGTATACAGGTCAAAAAGCAACAGTTAGAACTGGACATGGAACAACAGACTGGTTCCAAATTGGGAAAGGAGTACAGCAAGGCTGTGTATTGTCACCCTGGTAATTAACTTATATGCAGAGTACATCATGCGAAATGCTGGGCTGGATGAAGCACAAGGTGGAATCAAGATTGTCGGGAGAAATATCAATAACCTTAGATATACAGATGATGCCACCCTTATGGCAGAAAGCAAAGAGAAACTAAACAGCCTCTTCATGAAGGTAAAGAGGAGAGTGAAAAACCTGGCTTAAAACTCAGCTTTCAGAAAAGAAGATCATGGCATCTGATCCCATCACTTCATGGCAAATAGGCAGGGAAATGATGGAAACAGTGACAGAGATTATTTTATTGGGCTTCAAAATCACTGCAGATGGTGACCGTAGCCATGAAATTAAAAGACACTTGCTCCTTGGAAGAAAAGCTATGGCCAACCTAGACAGCATATTAAAAGCAGACATTACTTTGCTGAATAAGGTCCTTATAGTCAAAGCTATGGTTTTTCCAGTACTCTTGTATGGATATGAGAGTTGGACCACAAAGAATGCTCAGCACTGAAGAATTGATGCTTTTGAACTGTGGTGTTGGAGAAGACTCTTGAGAGTCCCTTGAACTGCAAGGAGATCAAACCACTCAGTCCTAAAGGAAATCAGTCCTGAGTATTCATTGGAAGGATAGATGCTGAAGCTCCAATACTTTGGCCATCTGATGTGAAGATCTGACTCACTGTAAAAGACCCTGATGCTGGGAAAGATGAAGGTAGGAGGGGAAGGGGACAACAGAGGATGAGATTTTGGATGGCATCACTGACTCGATGGACATAAGTTTGAGCAAACTCTGGGAGAGAGTGAAGGACAGGGAAGCTTAATGTGCTGCAGTCCATGGGGTTGCAAAGAGTCAGATGTGACTGAGTGACTGAATAACAATAATTAGGAATGTTGAGCATCTCTTCATGGGGCCTTTCAGCCATCTATATGTTTTCTTTGGAGAAATGTCTATTAGGTTTTCTGCCAATTTTTTGATTTTTTTTCATATTGAGCTACATGAGCTCTTTGTATATTCTGGGAGTTTAATCCCTTGTCAGTTTGTCATTTGCAAATACTTTCTCCCGTTCTAAGGGTTGCCTTTTCATTTGTTTATGATTTCCTTTGTTGTTCAATAGTTTTTAAGTTTAATTTGGTCCCATTTTTTATTTCCGTTTTTATTTTTATCAGAGAAAAGATCTTAAAGGTAGACTGAGGGAGTGAGTCTCAGGGTACACAATTAGTTTGTGGATACTCTTTTGATTGGTGGGTAGTGAGGTAATCTGGACTCAACATCATCTACCTTCTGGTTACAACCTGTCTGGGGTCTACTTGTTTATAGGCAGCATGCAGTTAACTTCTTTCGCATGGTGGGGATTTCAATATCTGCAAAACAGCTCAAAGGCCATGGCTCAGGATATTATCTAGAGTCCTTGAGGAGGAATTAAAGGTCCTTGACTTTTGTTGAGTGGCTAAAGTATTATTATTTTGTCTTGCTTGATTGTTTTCCATTCTTTCTGCATTTTTTCACCTCTAGGATTAAATCTGCTCTTTGGAACTTGGAGAAAGCCTAGGAGGCTAAAATTTTTCTATAAACAAGAGACAAAGGTCTGCTTGGTTTCAACCTTATTTGGAAATAGGGTCATTGCAGATGTAATTAGTTGAATGAGATCCTACTGGAGAAGGGTGAGCCATAATGAAAGGCCTGGCACAGCTCCCTAGCACCTTCAGAGGGAGCATGGCTGGTTGCTCCCTGTTGACATTTTGATTCTGTACTTCTTGCTTCCAGAACCATGAAACAATGCATTTCTTTCTATCTTTCATGTGTTTATTTGGCTGCATTATGTCTTAGTTGTGGCACATGAGCATAGTTGGTCCGCGGTATGTGGGACCTTATTTCCTCAACCAGGGACTGAACCCACATCCCCTGCACTGCAAGGCAGATTCTTAACCAGTGGACCACCAGGGGAGTCCCACAGTGAATTTCTAATGTTTCAATCACCCCATTTGTAGCCCTTTGTTACAATAGCCCAGGCAAACGAACATGACCTACTAATCCAGAGGCATCTCTGTGCTTTAGCCTTGGCCTTCTGCAGTGTCTCTTTTTAATTGGTTACGTCTATGCAACTTTTTTTTTGTTTTTTGACCTGAATCAACTAAGGTAAGTTTATCTATTTATTTCACAATTTGGAGGGACCATCAGGAGGTCCATGAATTTTATTTTATTTTTAATTTTATTTTTACTTAATTTTACTTTACAATACTGTATTGGTTTTGCCATACATTGACATGAATCTGCCACGGGTGTATATGAGCTCCCAATCCTGAACCCTCCTCCCACCTCCCACCCCATATCATCTCTCTGGATCACTCCCATGCACCAGCCCCAAGCATCCTGTATCCTGTATTGAACATAGACTGGCTCTTTGTTTCTTACACGATAGTATACATGTTTCAATGCCATTCTCCTAAATCATCCCACCCTCTCCCTTTCCCTCAGAGTCCACCACTTGTAAAAGAATGAAACTAGATCACTTTCTAACACCACACACAAAAACAAACTCAAAATGGATTAAAGATCTAAACGTAAGACCGGAAACTATAAAATTCCTAGAGGAGAACGCAGGCAAAACACTCTCCGACAAAAATCACAGCAGGATCCTCTATGATCCACCTCCCAAGATACTGGAAATAAAAGCAAAAATAAACAAATGGGATCTAATTAAAATTAAAAGCTTCTGCACAACAAAGGAAACTATAAGCAAGGTGAAAAGACAGTCTATGCAACTTTATTAACTCTCTTTCGACTGTACCTGCTTTAGCATCTCTGAGGTTTCTGATTCAAGCCTGTCCTTTTAGGACAAGTAGTTCCAGCAGTGAGACTGCTGCCTGGCTCAGGGCCGGGCGGACAGTCCAGTTGGAAAGCATTACTTGGGGCCCATTTGCAGCCACTCCAGTCTGAGTCTACATGTCATGCCTGGCCTGTTGTCCTTCAGAGGTAAAGGAGTTTAATCTTCTCGGCCAGTTGCTAGATATTTTTCTCCTGAAGGATGATTATTTGGAAATGCCACATCAAAGCCAAGACACCACACAGAGGAGCCTTAGCCTTGTGCTAATTAATTACGAGCCAGGGTGTTTGCAGAAAGCTTGTACTGGGGAGAATTCTCTTAGCCGTGGCTGGGTTTACAGTGCTCAGAGAGCATAACGTGAATGCTCAGCAGTGGAAGCACCGTGCATTTGCATATTTCTCAGGATGTGATCACATAATACAGGAAGCCTAGTTGCTGAGGAATGCCATTTAAAGTTCACGCCTGCCTGTGTTGCTCTGTTGTACTTTAAACTGAAAACGGTGCATGGATATGGGCGGTGGGGACCAGAGTCCACAGAAACTGCTTTGTGTTCTGGTCAGTTTCACTCAGAGAGCTCACACAGCTGGGCGAGGCCTCAAGGGGTGGAGTGTCTGAGTCTCTATATAACAGCACCTGGCCGGGGGTGAGGGACTGTGTCTCTGGATCTGGTTAAACTGCACCTGAGATGCTCATGTGAAGATACCAGGGGTTCTTTTGCACTGAGACCATTGAACTCAGGTCTCACACTGGAAGCTGACCTAAGGATGCCTTTCAGAGTTTCAGATTTCATTAAAAAATTTTTATTTTGTATGGGAATATAGTTGATTTATGGGGCTTCCCTGGTAGCTTAGCTGGTAAAGAATCTGCCAGTAATGCAGGAGACCCTGGTTCGATTCTTGGGTTGGGAAGATCGCCTGGAGGAGGGCATGGCAACCCACTCCAGTATTCTTGCCTGGAGAATTCCTATGGACAGAGGAGCCTGGTGGGCTGCAGTCCATGAGGTCTCAAAGAGTCAGACATGGCTGAGGGACTAAGCACAGCACAGCATCATTGATTTACAATGATGTGTTAGTCTCTCGTCAACAGCAAAGCGACTTGGTTACACATATACATCTATCTATTCTTTTTCAAATTCTTTTTTCTCTTATAGATTATTGGAGAAGAATCTTGAGAGTCCCTTGGACAGCATGGAGATCAAACCAGTCAATCCTAAAAGAAATCAACCCTGAATATTCATTGGATGGACTGATGCTGAGGCCGAAGCTACAATACTTTGGCCACCTGATGGGAGGAGCTGACCCATTAGAAAAGGCCCTAATGCTGGGAAAGGTTGAAAGTAGGAAGTGAAGGGGACAACAGAGGACAAGATGGTTGGATGGCATCACCAACTCAATGGATATGAGTTTGAGCAAATGCTGGGAGATAGTGAAGGACAGGGAAGCCTGGTATGCTGCAGTCCATGGGGTCACAAACAGTAGGACATGACTTAGCAACTGAATAACAGCAACGACCACATTCTTACTGATTCCATCCAAAAGGATCCTATTTCCTCCCTAAGGTTGCATCCTGAGGCCCTGAGGGTGAGGACAGAGCACGTTTTTGGGGGATCTTGATCCTATCTGTAACAATCACCTTGGACGAGTTACTCAACCTCTCTAGCCTCCAGTTTCTTCCTTAAGATAGATACAGTGGCAGCACCTGCCTAAGGGCTGTTCTGAGGATGAAGAGTAGATTGATGCACACCTCAGATAGTGATGCTCTGTAGTGATTCAGACATGTCACACCTGGAGTCCTGGGACCCTCGGAGTCAAGGGCAGTGAGCCCGGGACTGTGTCACATTCATGTCACCCTTGTGAAAAGGGCAGAGGGCACAGGGATGTGGAAGGTAACGTGCTCTCAGGCTGGTCTGAGGCATTGCTTATTCATCCATACCACTGATGAGCAAGATGTGGGGAAATGTGCTGATATTTTCAATATGTGCATTTTGTGTATGTGTGGATTATTTCTCAACACCTGGAGTCAGTGAAGGAGGATTAAAAAATGCAACTTTCCTCAGAGGTTAAAAGATTGAGAATCTGGCTTTGGAGTCTCCCACACTGAATCATTTAATGATCCTACAAACCTCCTGGAGGGGCTGTGGGCGGATGTCCTCCAAGGAGATTGGGGGACCAGCTGCCGTCCTTGTCTGCACAGCCAGTGACAATCCTAAAGATGAATTGGGTCTTGCCGGCTCCGGCTTCTTCTAAGAATGGCACTCAGCAAGGTGCCCTTGCGAGGGATGCCCAAGGATTTGTTTATTCTGCAGATAACAAAGGACACAGACTTCTGTGTTTTTCAGGATATACCAACTTGTTCGCAAAAGGTATTAAAACTCCTTTTTATCTCCCTTACACCTTTAGTTTTATTTTCCTAATTCATTGTGGTTGTTGCTGCAGAGGAAACCACGCACGTGCCCGACTTGTGATGTGAGCTCCCATCCAAGTCAGGCCATCGGAGACAAGGCTGTCAGGTGTTTGCACTGGTCACCACAATCTGATTCTCTTCTATTTCCTCCTGCTGGGAAGGTTTCGCTTCCTGGCCTCTGTAATTTGGGAGTGGTCATGTGACTTTCTCTGACAAAGGAAATGTGAGTGGAGGTGATGCTTTGGGAAGACGTGTTTAGTAGCTGGTTCCCAAACTCCAGCCCTCCCCTCACAACCGAGGCGATCTGGACAGTGTCTCTGGACATGTGTATCACTGCATCAGCCCGGAAGGACAGAGGCCCCAGAGGGGTGCAACCAACCGTGCAGGAGAAATGAATGTGTGTTACGTTGATGACATTTCCGGTTGGTGGTTATTGCAGATATTGTAGCTTATCTGGATGAAGGTTTTGTATATTCTCCAGAAAAGGCATGTAAGTCAAAAGACGCAAGAATTTAGGGAACCTGACGTCTAGTTCTGATTGCAGGAGGTGAGAGTAACCACCTAAACTTTGGACCTTACTGGGTAAAAGAGACTTTGCAAATAGGATTAAATTAAAGATCTTGAGGTGAGGGGATTATACTGGATTATCAGGGTGGCCCAATACCACCACAACTGCGCTTGTGAGAGGGAGGCAGGAGCATTAGGGTCTGAGGAGAGGTGACAGCAGAAGCAGAGTTTGGACAGATGTGTGCTGAAGAAGGAGGTGGGGCCACAAACCAAGGTGTTCAGGTGGCCTTTAGAATCTAGAATAGGGTCTTAAAAATTTTTAAATTTAAGTATAATTGATTTACAATGTTATGTAATTTCTGCTGTACAGCGAAGTGACTCAGGTATATACGCGTATATTCTTCTTTGTTGTTAACTATGTTTGTGTACAGTTTGGTGACAGTAAGTCTTCACACTGTTGTGTAACCATCACCAACAACCATCTCTAGAACCTGCAAAACTGAAACTCAGTTTCCAGTTAAAAATTGTTTTGAACACGCATATGGGTGTAGAGAGCAGATTTTGACAACAGGCACCACGGTTTAGCAGGCAGTACCTATGCTTGAAAGAAAGTGAAAGTCGCTCAGTTGTGTCCGACTCTTTGCATCACCATGGACTATACAGTCCAAGGAATTCTCCAGGCAAGAATACTGGGGTGGGTAGCCTTTCCCTTCTGCAGGGGATATTCCCAACCTAGGGATCAAACCCAGGTCTCCCACACTGCAAACAGATTCTTTACCAGCTGAACCACAAGGGAAGCCCAAGAATACTGGAGTGGGTAGCCTATCCCTCCTCCAGCGGACCTTCCTGACCCAGGAATTGAACTGGGGACCTATGCTACCAACTAATTATTGGAAAGTATACAGTTGGAACCTATGCTTCAGTTCAGTTCAGTTCAGTCACTCGGTCGTGTCCAACTCTTTGCGACCCCATGAATCGCAGCATACCAGGCCTCCCTGTCCATCACCAACTCCCGGAGTTCAGTCAGATTCACGTCCATCGAGTTAGTGATGCCATCCAGCCATCTCATCCTCTGTCGTCCCCTTCTCCTCCTGCCCTCAATCCCTCCCAGCATCAGAGTCTTTTCAATGAGTCAACTCTTCGCATGAGGTGGCCAAAGTACTGGAGTTTCAGCTTTAGCATCATTCCTTCCAAAGAAATCCCAGGGCTGATCTCCTTCAGAATGGACTAGTTGGATCTCCTTGCAGTCCAAGGAACTCTCAAGAGTCTTCTCCAACACCACAGTTCAAAAGCATTAATTCTTCAGCGCACAGCCTTCTTCACAGTCCAACTCTCACATCCATACATGACCACAGGAAAAACCATAGCCTTGACTAGACGAAACTTAGTTGGCAAAGTAATGTGCCTGCTTTTGAATACGCTATCTAGGTTGATCATAACTTTTCTCCCAAGGAGTAAGCGTCTTTTAATTTCATGGCTGCACTCACCATCTGCAGTGATTTTGGAGCCCTCCAAAATAAAGTCTGACACTGTTTCCACTGTTTCCCCATCTATTTCCCATGAAGTGATGAACTGGATGCCATGATCTTCGTTTTCTGAATGTTGAGCTTTAAGCCAACTTTTTCCTCTCTTCTTTCACTTTCATTAAGAGGCTTTTTAGCTCCTCTTCACTTTCTGCCATAAGGGTGGTGTCATCTGCATATCTGAGGTTATTGATATTTCTCCCGGCAATCTTGATTCCAGCTTGTGTTTCTTCCAGTCCAGCGTTTCTCATGATGTACTCTGCATATAAGTTAAATAAGCAGGGTGACAATAGACAGCCTTGACATACTCCTTTTCCTATTTGGAACCAGTCTGTTGTTCCATGTTCAGTTCTAGCTGTTGCTTCCTGACCTGCATACAGATTTCTCAATGGCAGGTCCAACTGATTATTGTGCCTTCTGATTTTGCATATATTAAATATAAAAGGTTTTTGGGTGTCTGAACATTTAACAAAATGATATCATGTATCACCTGAAACAATTTTTAAACCCAATGTCAGGTTTTTAAAGATTTTTCCATTGACACATCTCAGGCCTTGTTCATTTGTTTCAGCTACTGCAAAGCACATCATTTTATAAAATGTTCACAATTTATCCACATTTGCTAATCTGAGGAGTGGGAAAAAATTTCAATCTTGGGTTTGGATGCTTTTTCTGATTATCAGTGAGATTCAGCATGTACATCAACTGAGATGCTCATCTATGCTTTCTTCTTTATTCGTGAAAATGCCGTATTAAGGTTTTTTGGATGTTGAAACATTCTTATCTCCAGGGATATCCTTCATAAAACTTAATCTTTTAAAAATGATACATGACACTTGATCAGCTAACGTATTTTAAAATATTTGATGTATATATTTATGCATGAGATTGATCTGTTGTTTTACCATATTTTCAAGCTTTGCCATCAATTTTATACCAGTTTTATACAGTGAATTGTGTAATTTTCCTTCCTTTTCAGTCTCTGAAAATTTTTCTTCTAATTTTTCAAATCTCAGCATAATTCATTCTTTGGTTTATTAAAAAATTGTTGACAAACCACCTCTTGTTGGTTCCTTTTGAGGGAAGAAGAGATTTCTGATAATTGGTTTGTTTCTTTAATGGACATTGACTTACACAGATTTTTTATCAGTTTTGTCAGTTTTGTTAATTTTTCATTGTAACTTATCTAGTTTTCAAATTTACTGGAAAATCAATCACACTTTTAGAAGACAGTAAGAGAAAATATTTGTATGATCTCAGGGCAGGAAAAATTACTTAAACAAGGCACAAAAATTAATGGTAGCTATATAGGAGAATATTGATCAATGAGACCATGTTAAAATTCAGAATGCCTGTTCAACAGAGGATGCTTTGAAGTGAAAATCTGTGTCTGAAGTGAAAAGGGTCTCCCCCTGTGAATGAAAAAAAGAGGCCCAGAGTGAGGAAGGTATGGGGAAACATGTGAGGGCGGACTGGACTTTTCAGTATGGGATATATATGAAAAATGATGGGGATGTTGAAAAGACATAGGTGCTCTCCTTGGCCAAATCTGGGATAATAGGACCATCAAAGGAAATCAGGACAGCAGTGGACTGTAAGTCCATACTGATAATAAGCAGGCAAATGAATAGTTCAGGAAATATGTAGATCAGTGACGGAGAAGGAGGGGTCTCCATGGCTGAGTGCTGGCGATGAACATGGAGGGTGCTGGAGAACACAGCCACAATTTCACATCAATAGTGGTTAAGATTGGCTTGAGGGAGAGTCATCAATGGATTCTAAATGGGGTTGGAGGGGTTGGTGAGAGTCAGAGAATGTGTGGTCTCAAAGTGCTTCTCTGTGCATAAGGAAAACATTCTCCAGGCAGTGGAGATGGTGGAGAACTCCAGAGGGTCTTGCCCCATCTAAGTTAGCACCACCTGGAGGGAGGCAGGTGGACACCACATACCTGCAGAGGTCAGCTGGAGAGGGTCACAAGGTCACATGGGTGGGGTCCTGGCCTACCTGCACATCTTGAATCTGAGCACAGGGAAATACCAGACAAGCCAATGGAGTCTGCCCTCTGAGCTCACTGTCCCGTCTCCGTAAAAACTGTAAGCATCATGAGAAACTAAGCAAGACCCAGCAGCTGTTCTGGAGATGGAGACTAGAGAGGGATGAGCATGTAGCCCAGACCTGGGCCCTGTACCAGGGTGAAGTACTGTCAATCACATGCCTGGGAAGACCAGAAGAACTGGAACAGAGGCTGTAGGTGACTGTATTAAGTTCTCTGGATTTAATCACCTGACTCTGACTATACAAGAGCATACCCTTTTCCTTAGGAGACACATAGCAGAGTATTAAAGGGCAAAGGGGCAACTTACTTTCAAACTATTCAGAAAAAAATGAGTGTATATATATATATATATATATATGTATACACACACACACACACACACACACACACACACACACAGGGAGGGAAAGTGACAGAAGGCAACATGTTAAAACCTGAATGCATGGGGCTGATGCACAGGATGATTCAAGTAGAGGATGTGGGGTGGGGGGTGGGAGGGGGGCTTCGGCATTGGAAGATTGTGTTCACCTATGGCTGATTCGTGTCAATGTATGGCAAAACAAATACAGTATTGTAATTTAAAATAAATTAAAAAAAATAAATCCAAAAAAAAAAAACAAAAAAACCCTGAGGCATCTGGTTTAAGTGCCTATGGGAGTTATCCATACTGCTCTTGCAACTGTTTTTAAGTTTTTGGCTATTTCAAAATAAACATTTTAAAAGCTTGATGTTCACCAATAAAGAGCAAATTACAGAACAGGGCAAGAGTCTACTACATAAGGTTCAAAAACCTGCGAAGCTAACATTGCTTAGGGATTCAAACATACGTGTTAGAGGATGAAGTAAAGACAGCTGGGGACTTCCCTGGTAGTCCAGTGGTTAAGAATCCGCCTGCCGATGTGGATTCGATCCCTGGTCTGAGAGGATACCATGTTCTGTGGGACAGCTAAGCCTGAGCACCACAACTGTGGAAGCTCGAGTGCCTAGAGCCCGTGCTCTGCAATAAGAGAAGCCCCTGCAATGAGGAGCCTGCACACCGCAGCTAGTGAGTAGCCCCACTCCCCAGAATTAGAGAAAGCCTGCTCACAGCAGGGAAGAGCCAGGGCAGTCAAAAAGCAAAATAAAGAAACGCAACTTTTTTTTAAAAAAAGGAAAGGACAGTTTGGGAGGTACACAGTGTTCAGGAAGATGTGGGCTCTGGGGTATGCAGAGGTGACAGAAAAGAGCAAGACAACCCTATTATGGGTGATGCGCCTTCAGGTTAGGGGGTGGGTAGACCGTGCTTGTGGTATTACTCTTCTTTTAGCTATTTATATATGTTACATACACTCTTTTGAATGTATGACATTTCATAATACATTTTAGAAAACCAAGGATGAAAGTAAAGCTATTACCCACCCTCCCATTTTTTTTTCCCATTTAACAACTGTGGAAATCAAAACTCAGTGAAGTTTAGAGATTCAGCAGGGCTGGGATATGAACCCAAGTCCTTGCTATCTCCTCTGCCTGAAGAAAGAGCCCTAATTAAGACAGAGAAAGGAAGGGAATGAGACCCAGTGGGCTGTTTGGAGAGCTACGGGGTCTTTCCTCTTCTGCCCCATCTTTGCTCGTGGGGCCGTGCATGGTGCCCACGGTCAGGCCCATTGACGGATTGGGAGGAGAGTGGTGCCAAACCTGTGTTCTCTGGCACCTTTCCCAAGTCAACCAAAGGGACTTTAGAATAGATTTCCCTCAATTATCTTTTAACACAAATTTTTAGAAACATGCATTTACTTTTTTGGCTGTGCTGGGTTTTCACTGCTGCACGTGAGCTTTCTCCAGTTGCTTCAAGCAGGGTCTCCTCTCTGGTTGCAGTGTGCAGGCTTCTCACCGTGGCGGCTTTTCTAGTTGTGGAGCGTGAGCTCAGTAGTTGTGGCTCAAGGGCTTGGTTTCTCCTTGGCATGTGAGATCTTCCTGGACCAGGGATTGAACTGATGTCTTTTGCTTTGCAAGGCAGACTGTTAACCACTGGGCCATCAGGAAAGCCCTTTCCAAATTAATTTAAATGAAAATATAACAGTTGACAAGAAGGGCAAAGTTGCAAGATCTGGCCCAAGCTCCCAACCAGTTATAATCTCTGTGCTGACGTTTGCGGATGCCTCATCCAGGTGATGCTGGAACCAGCCCTAAAGAAGCACCTTGTCCACCTGGGAAGAGGGAATCATCATCGTGGTCCCCTGTTGGGACTTTCAATCAAATGCCCAGATGGGCCCCCCAGCTGTCATTATCTGCCCCCTGTGTCCTCCTATCCTTGCATCAGTGCAGGTCATCTGAAGATCACCAGTTTCTTCTCACTTTTCCGGATCTGCGATGAGTCCTCACATGTGAGTCTGGTTATTCACATCTCTGCAGTCTTGCTCCTGTGGATAATCAAATTTTGATCTGATAATTAGTTTCTAATTGGTATTTGCTTTCCGTGTTCAGTGTGGTGGGCAACTATCAAACAATTTGATTCAAATTCCCTGCAAGTCAGCTCTGCCTGATGTGTTTTTCTCTGTTCCCTTCTTCCCCAGTGAAAACATATATGCATTTAAAAATAAACACAGGTGTTGGAGGAAATGTTTTGAAATGTTCTCTTGTACCTGACAGCTGCGCTCTCCATGGAAATCGCAGCAATTGTTTTCACTGCGATGGCACGAGTTTTCCTGGAAGCCTCCGAAGGGTTAGCACTTGAGTGTATTAATATAGAAACTCAGCACAGCGAGAATGTATTATGGGCTCTCCTAAGATATTACCAAGAGCTTATGGAATTGTAATAGTATTCTTGAAAGTCTCTCAGAATAAAAACAGATGATCTTTCTCATCAAAACGTTATCCCTGTTGGGTTGAGCACGTTGGTGAAAAATGCTCATCTCTAAGATACTCGAATGTCTTCATGCCAACTCTGTAGGCTGGGGAATGATTTAAACCCTTCTGTCCAGTCTTGGTGTCATGGACCAGACTCTGTGCTGGACTGGTCAGACTCACAATCGTTTTCAGCAACTTCAGAATTCTTGTTTTGTTTAAGAATAACCACAGGAGAGGAAGATGCTGTTTTCCCAGTCAGTTGCATTCACAGGCCAGAAGAAAGAAAAAGCAAGTCAGAAGGTGGGGAGGGAGACTGAGACTGAAGGCAGATTTCAGACCAGCCCACTTCTGTCATGGGGTCCCCTTGGGCCTGTCTCCTGGAGACTAAAAGCGTTTCTCTGACTGTAGTTTCAAAGTGTGGGGGCCTTGGAGAAGTGCCTTTGGCCCTTGAGTGGAAAGATAAAATAGAAATCTAATAACAGTACCCAAGCCCAGACCCTCTCACGTGGAACCAGTGGTCCAGAGCTGCTGCCAGGGTCCATGGCTTCCAGATAAATGGGTTAAAAAAAATTGTTCTGTTTTGTTTCACACACACAATTCAAGTTCAAATTATCTAAAGGGCATGTAGAACCGGGTCGGTCTTCCCTCTGGGTCCCAGGGTCCCTGCAGTTCTCTTTGCAGGTCCTTGGGTATAAGCTTTGGGCAGTTGGGGTGGACAGGCGTGCAGTCAGGGGTGACCATGAATCTCTCACTTCCAACACAGTCTGCATGTATACATCACCACCCTCTGCCCCATCCTGCTCTTCTTCAGCGGGGTCCTGGTGATCTTTCTGTAGCTCAGCATGCACATTATTATTATCCCATCATTTGTTTAATGATGGCCAAACAGTCCTTCGTGTGGCTGTACCACAATCCATTCTCTGTTGATAGACACTAAGGTTGTTTCCCGAACTTTTTTGCCATTACAAACAATACTGAGATGAAGAGCCTTGGGTACACAACATCTTCTGCCCTTGAGTGAGTAAAATCCAAAGACTAAACACCTAGAAGTCACTTCTGGTTGAAATGGTGTGTGCACTCCCCATGGCCCAGGTGAAGGGAGACACGCTTTGCCCAGCATACCTGGCAGAGTTGGGACGGGCTGTGTCTTTACCCTGTGCTCTCACATGTTCGACTTTTATCCATCTGATCACTGAAAATGCCCCTCTCAAGAGTTTCATTTTTGCATTTCTCTGATTAGAAATGAGGGTTTAAAATCTTCACTGTGTTTAAGAACCACTTATTGTTCATCAGTTCAGTTCAGTCACTCAGTCGTGTCCGACTCTTTGCGACCCCATGAATCGCAGCACGCCAGGCCTCCCTGTCCATCACCAACTCTTGGAGTTCACCCAAACTCATGTCCATCGTGTCGGTGATGCCATCCAGCCATCTCATCCTCTGTCGTCCCCTTCTCCTCCTGCCCCCAATCACTCCCAGCATCAGGGTCTTTTCCAATGAGTCAACTCTTTGCATGAGGTGGCCAAAGTATTGGAGTTTCAGCCTCAGTATCGTTCCATTAATGTTCATAGCAACAGTTAAACTGGACATGGAATAACTGACTGGTTCAAAATTGGAAAAGGAGTGTAACAAGGCTGTATATTATCACCCTGCTCACTTAACTTCCATGCAGAGTACATCTATGCAGCCCAGCGAAATGCTGGGCTGGGTGAATCACAAGCTGCAATCAAGACTGCCAGGAGAAATATCAACAACCTCATGTATGCAGATGATACCACTGTAATGGCAGAAAGTGAAGAACTAAAGTGCCTCCTGATGAGTGTGAAAAAGGAGAGTGAAAAAACTGGCTTAGAACTCAACATTCAGGGAGCGAAAAGATGGCGGAGGAATAGGATGGGGAGAACACTTTATCCCTCTCTACCTTATCAAAAGAACATTTCAACGCTGAGTAAATTCCACAAAATAACTTCTGACTGCTGGCAGAGGACATCAGGCATCCAGCAAAGCAGATCATTAGCTTCAAAACCAGGTAGGAATTATTTTAAAGGACGAAGATAAAGACAAAGGAGGTAGGGATGGAACCCCGGCACGGGAAGGGAATCCCGTCCCAGGAAGAGACTCTTAAAAGAGATTCCCTAAAATTGGGGAACTTTCTCACAGCTGTGTATGGGGCGAGCCCTGGAAGCACAGAGGGCAACATAACAGGAAGGAAGAATAAATAAATAATTAAAACCAACAGATTACGAATTCAACAGTATAACCCCCAGCGGATAAGCAAACGCAAACGCCTGCCTCCAACAGCAGTGGGGTTGGGCAGGGAGGAGCGCGCCCCGCGACAGTGCTTTCTAAGAATTGGGCCGTGGGAGATGTAGGCTGCATGGCTTTTCTCGAGAATCCGGGCGTGACGGGGCTAGAATCGGGTCCGCGCACGTGGCTAGAAAGAACTATCTCGGACTAGCAAACCAGACTGTGGGATAACTAACACATGAAACGCTCGGAACATAAGACACCGACAGGCCCATGCACAGAACAAAGGACTGATCGGAAATAGCCGGCTGCAGACCATCCCCCACCGGCGACAGGCAGCCAGAGCCTTAAGCACTGGAAGAGGGCAGTCGCAGCTCAAGAGTGACATTACCTACCAAATTGCAAGTGGGTTTCTTTACTGAGACTTCTGGGGTCTCTGAACAGTCATCATCTGCCTGAGAAAGAGCCCCGGCGGACCTCCCAGAAAATTGAGAGACCTGGAAAGCCCAGAAGACGCAACAATAGTGCACGCCAAACTCCCTAGTAGCCACTCGGACTTGGGAAGGGAACGTAGCCCAGGATCAACCAAACCCGACACCTGGAGGGGGCTTCCTGAGCGCCAAACCTGAGCGGCCTAGACCGGGGAAGTGCATGAAGCATAGGGCAGGCCCCACACGGTTATCCGCGGAGGAGAAGGGGCAAGCCCAGTGCAGAGTTCACCACCACCCTCCCTGTGGCAAGACAGAAATCAGACACGGAAGAGACCAGCAAACAGAGGAAGTCAAACAGAGGGAACTGCCTTGGTAGCGACCCCACACAGTCCACAACTACAGAGAAAGTGCCAGATATACCGTTACTACTTTTATGATCAAAAATTTTTTGGGGGGGAGGGGGATGATGTGGAAGTGTGATTTTTTTTTAAGAATTTTTTTTCTTTCTTTAAAAATATTTTTCTTTTTTAAATTTGTTTTTTTCTTCTTTTCTTTTTGTCTTTTTCCCCTAAACTTGCTTAAATTTTTAAGTCTTCTATATTTCTATTTATTATTTTTATAACCTAATATTACTTTTCAAAAAAAAAAAACCTTATTGTTAAAGCAAACGCCGTATATAGTTCTATTGGTGGAGGAAGTTGTCTCTTAATAATTCTGGAGTCTTTTATTATATTTTACTTTTTTTCTCTATTTTTTAAAAATTTCTCTCTCCTTCTTCTTCTTCTCTTCAATATTCTATCTTTGAAAATCCAATCTTTACTCCAGATTTTTAATCTTGGCATTTTGGTATTTGTTGCCAATTTTGTACTTTTAAAAACCTAATCCTCAGTACCCAGTTTTACATGAGTGCGAGACTACTGGCTTGACCACTCTCTCCACCTTTGGAATCTCTCTTTTCTCCACCAGGTGGCTTGTGTCTCCTCCCTCCCCCTCCTCTTCTCTACCCAACTCTATGAATCTCTGTATGTTCCAGAAGGAGGAGAATTCTAAGGGAACTGGTCACTGGCCGGATCTGTATCCCTCCTTTCCATCTCCCTCTTTTATCCTCCTGTCCACCTCTATCTACTTCCTCCCTCTCCTCTTCCATGTATAACTCTGTGACCACCTCTGAGCAGTCCAGACTTTGGAGCGCACACAAGAAAGTGGTTACGGGCTAGCTTGCATTTTCCTCTTTTGATTCCACCTCATCCCATTCCACTCACCTCTAACTACTCCCTCCCTCTTCTCTCCTCCAAGTAACTCAGCGATCCTCTAGGGACGACCCTCAAGGTGGAGAAACCTATCATCATTAACCTAGATGTTTTAACATTAGTGCTGAATAGATGGAGAAATCATGAGGCTATTGTAAAAATAAATCTGAAAACCAGAATCAGGAGGAATAAGTCCAAATCCTGAGATCATCAAAGAATTCTTGAATACAGGGAACATTAGCCAATAAGAGCTCATCAAACGCCTTCATACCTATACTGAAATTGAGCACTACCCAAGGGCCAACAAGCTCCAGAGCAAGACATACCACGCAAATTCTCCAGCAACACAAGAACAAGCTCCTGAGCTTCAATACACAGGCAACTCAAAATACTCCAAAACCATTGATGTCTCATAACCCATTACTTCACACTTCACAGCACTCCAGAGAGAGGAAATCCAGCTCCACCCACCAGAACTCCAACACAAGCCTTCCTAATCAAGAAACTTTGACAAGCCACTGATATAACCCCAAACACAGAGAGGACGCTCTATAAGAAAGAGAATTCCACAAATTCCCAGAATATAGAAAAGCCACCCCAAACGCAGCAAAATAACCAAGATGAAGAGACAGAGGAATACCCAGCAGGTAAAGGAACAGGAGACATGCCCACCAAACCAAACAAAAGAGGAAGAGATAGGGAATCTACCTGAGAAAGAATTCCGAATACTGATAGTGAAAATGATCCAAAATCTGGAAATCAAAATGGAATCACAGATAAATAGCCTGGGGTCAAGGATTGAGAAGATGCAAGAAAGATTTAACAAGGACCTAGAAGAAATAAAAAGAGTCAACATATAATGAATAATGCAATAAATGAGATCAGAAACACTCTGGAGGCTACAAATAGTAGAATATCGGAGGCAGAAGATAGGATTAGTGAAATAGAAGATAGAATGGTAGAAATAAATGAATCAGCGAGGGAAAAAGAAAGACGAATTAAAAGAAATGAGGACAACCTCAGAGACCTCCAAGACAATATGAAATGATCCAACATTCGAATTATAGGAGTCCCAGAAGAAGAAGACAAAAAGAAAGACCATGAGAAAATACTTGAGGAGATAATAGTTGAAAACTTCCCTAAAATGGGGAAGGAAATAATCACCCAAGTCCAAGAAACCCAGAGAGTGCCAAACAGGATAAACCCAAGGCAAAACACCCCAATACATATTTTAATCAAACTAACAAAGACCAAACACAAAGAACAAATATTAAAAGCAGCAAGGGAAAAACAACAAATAACACACAAGGGGATCCCCATAAGAATAACTGCAGATCTTTCAATAGAAACTCTTCAGGCCAGGAGGGAATGGCAAGACATACTTAAAGTGATGAAAGATAATAACCTTCAGCCAAGACTACTGTACCCAGCAAGGATCTCATTCAAATATGAAGGAGAAATCAAAAGCTTTACAGACAAGCAAAAGCTGAGAGAATTCAGCACCACCAAATCAGCTCTCCAACAAATACTAAAGGATAGACTTTAGAAAGGAAACACAAAAGGACGTATAAACCCGAACCCAAAACAATAAAGTAAATGGCAACAGGAGCATACTTATCAATAATTACCTTAAATGTAAATGGGTTGAATGCCCCAACCAAAAGGCAAGGACTGGCTGAATGGATACAAAAACAAGATCCCTATATATGCTGCCTACAAGAGACCCACCTCAAAACAACGGACACATACAGACTAAAAGTGAAGGGCTGGAAAAAAGATATTCCATGCAAATAAAGACCAAAAGAAAGCAGGAGTAGCAATACTCATATCCGGTAAAATAGACTTTAAAACAAAGGCTGTGAAAAGGGACAAAGAAGGCCACTACATAATGATTAAAGGATCAATCCAAGAAGAAGATATAACAATTAGAAATATATATGCACCCAACATAGGAGCACCGCAATATGTAAGACAATTGCTAACAAGCATGAAAGGCGAAATTAATAATAACACAATAATAGTGGGAGACTTTAATACCCCACTCACACCTATGGACAGATCAACTAAACAGAAAATTAACAAAGAAACGCAAACGTTAAACGATACAATAGACCAGTTAGACCTAATTGATATCTATAGGACATTTCACCCCCAAACAATGAATTTCACCTTTTACTCAAGTGCACACGGAACCTTTTCCAGGATAGATCACATTCTGGGTCATAAATCTAACCTTGATAAATTCAAAAAAATCAGAAATTATTCCAAGCATCTTCTCTGACCATAATGCACTAAGGTTAGATCTCAATTATAGGAGAAAAACTATTAAAAATTCCAACATTTGGAGGCTGAACAACACCCTTCTGAATAATCAACAAATCACAGAAGAAATCAAAAAGAAATCAAAATATGCATCGAAATGAATGAAAATGAAAACACAACTACACAGAACCTTTGGGACACTATAAAAGCAGTTCTAAGAGGAAAGTTTATAGCAATACAGGCATATCTCAAGAAACAAGAAAAAAGTCAAATAAATAACCTAACTCTACACCTAAAGCAACTAGAAAAGGAAGAAATAGAGAACCCCAGAGTTAGTAGAAGGAAAGAAATCCTAAAAATTAGGGTAGAAATAAATGCGAAAGAAACAAAAGAGACCATAGCAAAAATCAACAAAGCAAAAAGCTGGTTCTTTGAAAGGATAAATAAAATTGACAAACCATTAGCCAGACTCATCAAGAAACAAAGAGAAAAACATCAAATCAACAAAATTAGAAATGAAAATGGAGAGATCACGACAGACAACTCAGAAATACAAAGGATCATAAGAGACTACTATCAGCAATTATATGCTAATAAAATGGACAACTTGGAAGAAATGGACAAATTCTTAGAAAAGTACAACTTTCCAAAACTGAACCAGGAAGAAAAAGAAAATCTTAACAGACCTGTCACAAGCATGGAAATTGAAACTGTAATCAGAAATCTTCCAGCAAACAAAAGCCCAGGTCCAGACGGCTTCACAGCTGAATTCTACCAAAAATTTCGAGAAGAGCTAACACCCATCTTACTGAAACTATTCCAGAAAATTGCAGAGGAAGGTAAACTTCCAAACTCATTCTATGAGGCCACCATCACCCTAATACCAAAACCTGACAAAGACACCACAAAAAAAGAAAACTACAGGCCAATATCACTGATGAACATAGATGCAAAAATCCTCAACAAAATCCTAGCAATCAGAATCCAGCAACACATTAAAAGATCATACACCATGACCAAGTGGGCTTTATCCCAGGGATGCAAGGATTCTTCAGTATCCACAAGTCAATCAATGTAATTCATCACATTAACAAACTGAGAAATAAAAATCATACGATTATCTCAATAGATGCAGAAAAAGCCTTTGACAAAATTCAACATCCATTTATGATAAAAACTCTCCAGAACGCAGGAATAGAAGGAATATACCTGAACATAATAAAAGCTATATATGACAAACCCACAGCTAACATTATCCTCAATGGTGAAAAATTGAAACCATTTCCCCTAAAGTCAGGAACAAGACAAGGGTGTCCACTTTCACCACTACTCTTCAACATCGTACTGGAAGTTTTGGCCATAGCAATCAGAGCAGAAAAAGAAATACAAGGAATCCAAATTGGAAAAGAAGAAGTAAATCTCTCAGTTTGCAGATGACATGATCCTCTACATAGAAAATCCTAAAGACTCGACCAGAAAACTACTAGAGCTAATCAGTGAATATAGTAAAGTTGCAGGATATAAAATCAACACTCAGAAATCCCTTGCATTCCTATACACTAATAATGAGAAAGTAGAAAAAGAAGTTAAGGAAACAATTCCATTCACCATTGCAACGAAAAGAATAAAATACTTAGGAATATTCCTACCTAAAGAAACTAAAGACCTATATATCAAAAACTATAAAACACTGATGAAAGAAATCAAAGAGGACACTAATAGATGGAGAAATATACCATGCTCATGGGTCGGAAGAGTCAATATAGTGAAAATGAGTATACTACCTAAAGCAATCTACAGATTCAATGCAATTCCCATCAAGCTACCAGCAGTATTTTTCACAGAACTAGATCAAATAATCTCAAGATTTCTATGGAAATACAAAAAACCTCGAATAGCCAAAGCAATCTTGAGAAAGAAGAATGGAACTGGAGGAATCAACTTGCCTGACTTCAGGCTCTACTACAAAGCCACAGTCATTAAGACAGTATGGTACTGGCACAAAGACAGAAATATAGATCAATGGAACAAAATAGAAAGCCCTGAGATAAACCCACACACCTATGGACACCTTATCTTCGACAAAGGAGGCAAGAATATACAATGGAGTAAAGACAGTCTCTTTAACAGGTGGTGCTGGGAAAACTGGTCAACCACTTGTAAAAGAATGAAACTAGACCCCTTTCTAACACCGTACACAAAAATAAACTCAAAATGGATTAAAGATCTAAATGTAAGACCAGAAACTATAAAACTCCTAGAGGAAAGCATAGGCAAAACACTCTCCAACATAAATCACAGCAGGATCCTCTATGATCCACCTCCCAGTATAATGGAAATAAAAGCAAAGATAAACAAATGGGATCTAATTAAAATTAAAAGCTTCTGCACAACAAAGGAAACTATAAGCAAGGTGAAAAGACAGCCTTCTGAATGGGAGAAAACAATAGCAAATGAAACAACTGACAAACAACTAATCTCAGAGATATATAAGCAACTTATGCAGCTCAACTCCAGAAAAATAAATGATCCAATAAAAAAATGGGCCAAAGAACTAAATAGGCATTTCTCCAAAGAAGACATACGGATGGCTAACAAACACATGAAAAGATGCTCAGCATCACTCATTATCAGAGAAATGCAAATCAAGACCACAATGAGGTACCATTTCACACCAGTCAGAATGGCTGTGATCCAAAAGTCTACAAGCAATAAATGCTGGAGAGGATGTGGAGAAAAGGGAACCCTCTTACACTGCTGGTGGGAATGCAAACTAGTACAGCCACTATGGAAAACAGTGTGGAGATTCCTTAAAAATTGCAAATAGAACTGCCTTATGACCCAGCAATCCCACTGCTGGGCATACACACCAAGGAAACCAGAATTGAAAGAGACACATGTACCCCAATGTTCATTGCAGCGCTGTTTATAACAGCCAGAACATGGAAGCAACCTAGATGTCCATCAGCAGATGAATGGATAAGAAAGCTGTGGTACATATACACAATGGAGTACTACTCAGCCCTTAAAAAGAATAAATTTGACTCAGTTCTAATGAGATGGATGAAATTGGAACCGATTATACAGAGTGAAGTAAGCCAGAAAGAAAAACACCAATACAGTATACTGACACATATATATGGAATTTAGAAGATAGTAATGATGACCCTGTATGTGAGACAACAAAAGAGACACAGAGGTATAGAACGGACTTTTGGACTCTGAGGGAGAGGGAAAGGGTGGGTGGGATGGTTTGGGAGAATGGCATTGAAACATGTATACTTCCTTGTAAGAAATGAAGCACCAGTCTATGTTCAATGCAGGATGCAGGATGCATGGGGCTGGTGCACAGGATGATTCAGGTAGATGATGTGGGGTGGGAGGTGGGAGGGGCTTCGGCACTGGGAGATTGTGTTCACCTGTGGCTGATTCATGTCAATGTGTGGCAAAACAAATACAGTATTGTAATTAAAAAAAAAAAAAAAGAACTCAACATTCAGAAAGCTAAGATCATGGCATCTGGTCCCATCATTTAATGGCAAATAGAAGGGAAAAAGGGGGGGGAAATGACATTTTATTTTCTTGGTTTCCAAAATCACTATAGATGGTGACTGCAGCCACAAAATTAAAAGACACTTACTCCTTGGAGGGAAAGCTATGACAAACCACCTAGACAATTTATTAAAAATCAGAGACATCACTTTGCTGACACAAGTCCACATAGTCAAAGCTATGGCTTTTTAGTAGTCATTTACAGATGTGAGAGTTGGACCATAAAGAAGACTGAGTTCCGAAGAACTGATGCTTTTAAATAGTGGTGTTGGAGAAGACCTTAAGAGTCACTTGGACTGCAAAGAGATAAAGCCAGTCAATCCTAAAGAGAATCAACACAGAATATTTATTGGAAGGACTGATGTTGAACCTGAAGCTTCAGTACTTTGACCACCTGATGTGAAGAGCTGACTCATTGGAAAAGACCCTGATGCTGAGAAAGGAGCATCAAAAAAGGCCAAAGGAGAAGTGAGTGGCAGAGGATGAAATGGTTAGATAGCAGCACCAACTCAGTGGACATGAATTTGAGCAAACTCTGGGAGACAGTGAAGGGCAGGGGAGCCTGGTGTGTTGCAGTTCATGGGGTCACAAAGAGTTGAACATGACTTAATGAATGAACAACAACAATGTTCAGAGCAGTACTATTTACAACAGGTAAGTACTTTGGCCACCTCATGCGAAGAGTTGACTCATTGGAAAAGACTGATGCTGGGAGGGATTGGGGGCAGGAGGAGAAGGGGATGACAGAGGATGAGATGGCTGGATGGCATCACTGACTCGATGGACGTGAATCTGAGTGAATTCCAGGAACTGGTGATGGACAGGGAGGCTTGGTGTTCTGCGATTCATGGGATCGCAAAGAGTTGGACACGACTGAGTGAACCGAACTGAACTGAACTGAAGACATGGAAGCAACCTAAGTGTCCATGGACAGATGAATGAATAAAGAAGAAGTGGCAAATATACACAATGAAATACCTCTCAGCCACAGAAAGGAATGAAGTAATGGCTTTGCAGTAACATGGATGGACCTAGAGATGATCATAGTCAGTGAAGGAAGTGAAAGCGTTAGTCACTCAGTCGTGTCTGACTCTGCGGCACCATGGTCTGTCCAAGGAATTCTCTAGGCAAGAATATTGGAGTGAATTGACATTCCATTCTCCAGGGGTCTTCCTGGCCCAGGGATCAAACCTGGGTCTCCTGCATTGCAGGCAGATTTCTTTACCATCTGAGCTACCAGGGAAGCCCAGTGCTAAGTCAAATAAGTAAGAAAGAGAAAGACAAATAATTATATGTGGAATCTAAAAAGTGATATAAATGAACTTACTTAGAAAACAAATAGACTCACAAACATAGAAAATGAACTTAAAGTTACCAAAGGGGATAGTGTATGGCTGGGGAACAAAGAGATAAACTAGGAGGTTGGGATTAACATACACACAAGGCTAATAGAGTTTTGCCAAGAGAAAACACTGGTCATAGCAAACACCCTCTTCCAACAAAACAAGAGAAGACTCTACACATGAACATCACCAGGTGGTCAACACCGAAATCAGATTGATTATATTCTTTGCAGCCAAAGATGGAGAAGCTCTATACAGTCAGCAAAAACAAGACCAGGAGCTGACTTTGACTCAGATCATGAACTCTTTATTGCCAAATTCAGACTTAAATTGAAAAAAGTAGGGAAAACCACTAGACCATTCAGGTATGACCTAAATCAAATCCCTTTATGATTATACAGTGGAAGTGAGAAATAGATTTAAGGGACTAGATTTGATAAATAGAGTGCCTGATGAACTATGGATGGAGTTTCATGACATTGTACAGGAGACAGGGATCAAGATCATTCTCATGGAAAAGAAATGCAAAAAGCAAAATGGCTGTCTGAAGAGGCTTTACAAATAGCTGTGAAAAGAAGAGAAGTGAAATAAAGGAGAAAACAAAAGATATAAACATCTGAATGCAGAGTTCCAAAGGATAGCAAGGAGAGATAAGAAAGCCATCCTCAGCGATCAATACAAAGAAATAGAGGAAAACAACAGAATGGGAAAGACTAGAGCTCTCTTCAAGAAAATTAGAGATACCAAGGGAACATTTCATGCAAAGATGGGCTAGATAAAGGACAGAATGTTTTGGACCTAACAGAAGCAGAATATTAAGAAGAGGTGGCAAGAATATACAGAAGAACTGTACAAAAAGATCTTCACGACGAAGATAATCACGATGGTGTAATCTTGGAATGTGAAGTCAAGTGGGCCTTAGAAAGCATCACTATGAACAAAGCTAGTGGAGGTGATAGAATCCCAGTTGAGCTATTTCAAATCCTAAAAGATGATGCTGTGAAAGTGCTGCATTCAATATGCCAGCAAATTTGGAAAACTCAGCAGTGGCCACAGGACTGGAAAAGGTCAGTTTTCATTCCAATCCCAAAGAAAGGCAATGCCAAAGAATGTTCAAACTACTGCACAGTTGCACTCATCTCACACACTAGTAAAGTAATGCTCAAATTTCTCCAAGCCAGGCTTCAGCAATACTTGAACCGTGAACTTCTAGATGTTCAAGCTGGTTTTAGAAAAGGCAGAGGAACCAGAGATCAAATTACCAAGATCCACTGGATCATGGAAAAAGCAAAAGAGTTCCAGAAAAACACCTATTTCTTCTTTATTGACTATGCCAAAGCCTTTGACTGTGTGGATCACAATAAACTGTGGAAAATTCTGGAAGAGATAGGGGAGTACCAGACCACCTGACCTGCCTCTTGAGAAACCTATATGCAGGTCAGGAAGCAAAAGATAGAACTGGGCATGGAACAACAGACTGGTTCCAAATAGGAAAAGGAGTACGTCAAGGCTGTATATTGTCACCCTACTTGCTTAACTTATATGCAGAGTACATCATGAGAAACTCTGGGCTGGAAGAAGCACAAGCTGGAATCAAGACTGCTGGGAGAAATATCAGTAACCTCAGATATGCAGATGACACCATCCTTAGGGCAGAAAGTGAAGAGGAGCTAAAGAGCCTCTTGATGAAAGTGAAAGAGGAGAGTGAAAAACTGGCTTAAAGCTCAACATTCAGAAAATGAAGATCATGGCATCTGGTCCCATCACTTCATGGCAAATAGATGGGGAAACAGTGTCAGACTTTATTTTTAGGGGCTCCAAGATCACTGCAGATGGTGATTGCAGCCATGAAATTAAAAGATGCTTACTTCTTGGAAGGAAAGATATGACCAACCTATATAGCATGTTAAAAAGCAGAGACATTACTTTGCCAACAATAGTCCATCTAGTCAAGGCTTTGGTTTTTCCAGTAGTCATGTATGGGTGTGAGAGTTGGACTGTGGAGAAAGCTAAGCACCGAAGAATTGATGTTTTTGAACTGTGGTATTGGAGAAAACTCTTGAGAGTCCCTTGGACTGCAAGGAGATCCAACCAGTCCATCCTAAAGGAGATCAGTCCTGGGTGTTCATTGGAAGGACTGATGCTAAAGCTGAAACTCCAATACTTTGGCCACCTCATGCGAAGAGTTGACCCATTGGAAAAGACTTTGATGCTGAGAGGGATTGGGGGTAGGAGGAGAAGGGGATGACAGAAGATGCGATGGCTGGATGGCATCACTGACTTGATGGACATGAGTTTGAGTAAACTCTGGGAGTTGGTGATGGACAGGGAGGCCTGGCGTGCTGCGATTCATGGGGTTGCAAAGAGTCGGACACGACTGAGTGACTGAACTGAACTGATATATAAAAACTGATAAAACAACAAGGAGCTACTGTATAGCACAGGGAACTATACTCAATATCTTGTAATAACCTATAATAGAAAAGAATCTGAAAAAATATATATATGGGTATATGTATAATTGAACCACTTTGCTGAACATTGAAACTAACATTGTAAATTAACTATACTTCAATAAAAATGGTTAGAAAAACCATATAAAATCTTTGAATGTCCATTATGCTCTAAGTTTTGGAAATGAATCAATTAGATCAAACCATTCAACATTTCTGAATTTCTCTATCTCAGAGCCTGGTACATAGTATAAACTCAATAAGGATCTGTTACATGTGCATCAAAGACTCTGCAGTCATTGAGTGAAACTGGAGATTAAATAGACAGAGGAAAAAAAGAACCACATGTTCTGTCTTGTTTATGAATGGTCATTTCTTATTCAAAGAGATCAAACCCACATCTCTTTCATCTCTTGCATTGGTACGTGGGTTCTTTACCACTATACCATAAGGGAAGCCCCACTTACTCATTCACTTGCCAGGTATTCGTTTGGCCAAACACTTCATTCAGGTTTTTCTATAAGCTGAATGAACTTTTGGCCAACCTGATATTTGAGTTGCTTTCCATTCTTGGCTGTTGTGAAGGAGGATGTTGTAAACATTCACGTCAAGTCATTTTTGGAGCATCGACTATTGTTTCTCTTGGATAAATACCTAGGAGTGGAATTTTGGGTTATATTCCAAGTGTATAGTCACCTTTTCAAAAATACACTGTGGCACAGTATCAATGTGATTGTATCAATGCACACTTGTGTTAGCCAGGACCTCTGAATCGCTGCATATTCATGCCAACACTTGGTAATGAAACTCTTTAAGTTTATTGATGGTGTTTTTGTTGTGTGGTTTTAATTTGCATTTTCTTGATGGCTAACATAGTTGACCTTTTCATGTACTTATATGGCACCTGTGTATACTTTTGTGAAGTGTTCACATTTTTAGCCCACTTTTTAAAAACTTGGTTGTCTTCTCATGTTGAGTCATAAAGATTTGTAAAACACATAGATTTTGAATTCAAATCCTTTTCTAGATGGAAGTATTGTAATCCCCTCTTCATCAAAATACAGTTGTGTTTTCATGTTCTTAATAGTATTTTTGAAGAATAAAAGTTTGAATCTGAAAAAATTCAGCATATCATTTTTGTCATCTGTGGTTTGTTTTTGTCTTATAAAAGAAATTTTTGCCTACCCTAAACTGAAAAAGATTTTTTCCTATGACGTTTTGTCCTAAAACTTTTATAATTTTAGCTTATATTGAGTTTTGGATCCCTATGAAGTTAATACACATCCTCTTCAGCATTTTTGCTTCCCTGATAGCTCAGTTGGTAGAGAATCTGCCTGCAATGTGGGAGACCTCAGTTCGATTCCTGGGTTGGGAAGATCCTATGGAGAAGGGAAAGGCTACCCACTCCAGTATTCTGGCCTGGACAATTCCATGGACAGTCCATGGAGTCACAGACAGACACGACTGAGCGACTTTCACTTTCAGCATTTGGTATTGTCAGTTTTTCAGATTTTTACCCACTCAGTCAGTCAGTCAGTTCAGTCGCTCAGTCGTGTCCGACTCTTTGCGACCCCATGAATCACAGCACGCCAGGCCTCCCTGTCCATCACCAACTTCTAGAGTTTACTCAAACTCATGTCCATCGAGTTGGTGATGCCATCCAGCCATCGTATCCTCTGTCATCCCCTTCTCCTCCTACCCCCAATCCCTCCCAGCATCAGGGTCTTTTCCAGTGAGTCAACTCTTCGCATGAGGTGGCCAAAGTATTGGAGTTTCAGCTTTAGCTTCAGTCCTTCCAATGAACACCCAGGACTGATCTCCTTTAGGATGGACTGGTTGGACCTCCTTGCAGTCCAAGGGACTCTCAAGAGTTTTCTCCAACACCACAGTTCAAAAACATCAATTCTTCGGTGCTCAGCTTTCTTCACAGTCCACTCTCACACCCATACGTGGCTATTGGAAAAACCATAGCCTTGACTAGATGGACTATTGTTGGCAAAGTAATGTCTCTGCTTTTTAATATACTGTCTAGGTTGGTCATAACTTTTCTTCCAAGAAGTAAGCGTCTTTTAATTTCATGGCTGCAATCAACATCTGCAGTGATTTTGGAGCCCAGAAAAATAAAGTCTGACACTGTTTGCACTGTTTCCCCATCTATTTGCCATGAAGTGATGGGACCAGATGTCATGATCTTCACTTTCTGAATGTTGAGCTTTAAGCCAACTTCTTCACTTTCCTCTTTCACTTTCATCAAGAGGCTCTTTAGCTCCTCTTCACTTTCTGCCCTAAGGATGGTGTCATCTGCATATCAGAGGTTATTGATATTTCTCCCAGCAGTCTTGATTCCAGCTTGTGCTTCTTCCAACCCAGAGTTTCTCATGATGTACTCTGCATAGAAGTTAGGCAAGCAGGGTGACAATATACAGCCTTGACGTACTCATTTTCCTATTTGGAACCAGTCTGTTTTTCCATGTCCAGTTCTAACTGTTGTTTCCTGACCTGCATATAGGTTTCTCAAAAGGCAGGTCAGGTAGATGTATAATGACATCTCATTGTTGTCCTTATGATGTGTAATGTTAAGTGTATTTTTGTGTGCTCATTTTCCATCTGCATATCTTCTCTGATGAGATACTTTCAAATCTGCCCAACTTAAATCTGGGTTGTTCATTTTCTTACTGTTGAGTTTTTAAGAGTAATTTATACATTTTGGATCACATTCCTTATCAGATAAGTCTGTTGCAATTTTTTTTCCACTTGTGGCTAGTCATTTCCGACAGTACCTTTTGAGGTGAGTATTTTAATTTTAATAAATTCCAACTTATCAAAATTTTCCATGAATTTTTTGATGTTTTATCTAAAACTTACCTTAAATCTTAGTTTTGAAGGATTATTTTTCCAGGAATTGGTCCATTTTTTTTACAGTGTTTTCTTTTTAATGCAGTACATTTTCAACCCTAGATTTTTCTCTTTATTTTAGTTATTTAGTTCAGTTGCTCAGTCATGTCTGACTCTTTCTGACCCCATGGGCTGCAGCACCCCAGACTTTCCTGTCCATCACCAGTTCTTGGAGCTTGCTCAAACTCATGTTCATCGGGTCTGTGATGCCATCCAACCATCTCATCCTCTGTCATCCCCTTCTCCTGCCTTTAATCTTTCCCAGCATCAGGGTCTTTTCCAATGAGTCAGTTCTTCCTATCAGGTGGCCAAAGTATTGGAGTTTCAGCTTTAGCATCAGTCCTTCCAATGAATATTCAGGACTGATTTCCTTTAGGATGGACTTGTTTGACCTCCTTGCAGTCCAAGGGACTCTCAAGAGTCTTCTCAAACACCACAGTTCAAAAGCATCAATTCTTCAGCGCTCGGCTTTCTTCATAGTCCAACTCTCACATCCATACATGACTACTAGAAAAACCACAACTTTGACTAAACGGACCTTTGTTGGCAAGGTTATGTCTCTGTTTTGTGATATGCTGTCTAGGTTGGTCATAGCTTTTCTTCCAAGGAGCAAGCGTCTTTTTAATTTCATGGCTGCAGTCACCATCTGCAGTGATTTTAGAGCCCCCAAAATAAAGTCTGTCACTGTTTCCTTGTTTCCTCATCTATTTTCCACGAAGACATGGGACTGGATGCCATGATCTTGGTTTTCTGCATGTTGAGCTTTAAGCCAACTTTTTCACTCTCCTCTTTCACCTTCATCAAGAGGCTCTTTAGTTCTTTGCTTTCTGCCATAAGGGTGGTGTCATCTACGTATCTGGCTCCCAGCAATCTTGATTCCAGCTTAGGCTCCATCCAGCTCAGAATTTCGCACGATGTATTCTGCATATAAGTTATATGAGCAGGGTGACAATATACAGCCTTGACGTATTCTTTCCCCAATTTTGAACCAGTCTGTTGTTCCATGTCCAGTTCTATCTGTTGCTTCTTGACCTGCATACAGATTTCTCGGGAGGCAGGTAAGGTGGTCTGGTTTTCCCATCTCTTTAAGAACTTTCCACAGTTTGCTGTGATCCACACAGTCAAAGGCTTTGGCATAGTCAATGAAGCAGAAGTAGATGGATTTCTGGAACTCTCTTGCTTTTTCAGTAATTCAAAAGATGTTGGCAATTTGATCTCTGGTTCCTCTGCCTTTTCTAAATCCAGCTTGGACATCTGGAAGTTCATGGTTAATATACTGTTGAAGGGTGACTTGGAGAGTTTTGAGCTTTACTTTGCTAGTGTGTGAGATGAGTGCAATTGTGCAGTAGTTAGAGCCTTCTTTGGCTTTCTCTTTCTTTGGGATTTGGATGAAAAATGACCTTTTCAGTCCTCTGGCCACTGTTGAGTTTTCTAAATTTGCTGGCATGTTGAGTGCAGCACTTTCACAACATCATCTTTTAGGATTTGAAATAGGTCACCTGGAATTCCATCACCTCCACTAGCTTTGTTTGTAGTGATGCTTCCTAAGGCCCACTTGACTCCACAGTCCAGGATGTCTGGCTCTAGGTGAGTGATTACACCATTGTGGTTATCTGGGTCATGAAGATTATTTTTGTACAGTTCCTCTGTGTATTCTTGCCACCTCTTCTTAATATCTTCTGCATCTGTTAGATCCATACCATTTCTGGCCTTCATTGTGCCCATCTTTGTATGAAACGTTCCCTTGTTATCTCTAATTATCTTGAAGAGATCTCTAGTCTTTCCCATTCTATTTTTTTCCTCTATTTGTTTGCATTGATTGCTGAGGAGGGCTTTCTTATCTTTCCTTGCTATTCTTTGGGACTCTGCATTCAAATGAGTATATCTTTCCTTTTCTCCTTTGCCTTTAGCTTCTCTTCTTTTCTTGACTATTTGTAAGGCCTCCTCAGACAGCCATTTTGCCTTTTGGCGTTTCTTTTCCTTGGGGATAGTCTTGATCCCTGCCTCCTGTACAATGTATGAACCTCCATCCATAGTTCTTTAGGCATTCTGTCTATCAGATCTAACCCCTTGAATTTATTTGTCATTTCCACTGTATAATCATAAGAGATTTGATTTAGGTCATACCTGGATGCTCTAGTGGTTTTTCCTACTTTCTTTAGTTTAAGTCTGAATTTGGCAATAAAGAGTTCATGATCTGAGCCACAGTCAGCTCCCGGTCTTGTTTCCACTGACTGTATAAAGCTTCTCCATCTTTGGCTGCAAAGAATATAATCAATCTAATTTCAGTTTTGACCGTCTGGTGATGTCTATGTGTAGAGTCTTCTCTTGTGTTGTTGGAAGAGGGTGTTTGCTATGACCAGTGCATTCTCTTGGCAAAACTCTGTTAGCCTTTGCCCCACTTCATTGTGTACTCCAAGGCCAAATTTGTCTGTTACTCCCAGTATCTCTTGACTTTCTATTTTTGTATTCTAGTCCCCTATAATGCAAAGGACATCTTTTGGGTGTTAGTTCTAGGAGATCTTGTAGGTTTTCATAGACCTCTTTATTTTATATCCTCCTATTTTCTCTTCATTATGTTCATATTTTCTTTTGAATCCTCCCACATATTAATAACAGCTGTTTGAAAGTACTTGGCAGATGATTTCAAAATCTCTATCATTCCTGGGTCTGTTTCTAATGACTAGTATTTTCCTTGACTGTGATCTCATTTTTTGCTTCTTAGTCTAACTAGTAATTTTGGATTGGTTGTTGAACTTTGTGAATTTTACATAGTTGAGTGCTGGATTTTGTTGTATTTTTAAAGAAGAGGCCTGGGCTTTGTTCTGGAAGCCTGTTAAGGATCTTGAGGATGAGCTCCATTCTTTCAAGGGTTATGTTTAGATTTTTAAAGGGATGTTCTAGATTAGCTTTTACTTTGGGTCTTTATTAATTTATTCTTACCCCTAGAGTGTGGTCCTTCTGCATTTTCTGCTATGTGTTCAAAACAAGGGCTCTTCACTTTGGCTCATTGGATCCAAAATTTCCCAGTCTTATGTGTGAACTACATGTTGTCCAGTTTTCCTTTGTCTCACTTCACGAAGTTTCATCCTGTGCATGTGAGGCTCCATCCCCAGTAAAACACTCAGGGAGATGCCTGTGCAGATTCGGGGAACTCCACTTCAGTACAACACTTTTGGTCCTATGGTCCACACATTTGATCTGCCTCAGCTTCCCCATCCTCTGAGTGCTCTGCTCAACTCATGATTCTGCTGTTCTCTAAGCCCATTGCATTGGGCTTCCCTGGTGGCTCCACTGGTAAAGAATCCACCTGTAATGCAGAAGACTCCAGTTTGATCCCTGGATCCGAAAGATTCCCAGAAGAAGAGATAGGCTACACACTCCAGTTTTTTGTTTGTTTGTTTGTTTTCTCTAGTGGCTCAGAGGGTAAAGAACCTGCCTGTAATGAGAGAGACCTGGGTTTGATCCCTGGGTTGGAAGATTCCCTGGAGAAAGCAATAGTTATGTGTGTGTGTATATATATATTTCTTTTTATTTATTTATTTCTTTTTACAAAAAGGGATCATACAGGACACACTGCTTGTAGTTAATTTTATGGCACATCCTTCCAGATCTGATCATGCATTTTTCTTTTTGTAAATCCTCAAAATTTTATATTTACTGCTCGACATGAAGACAGACCCCTTGTCCTAGCATAGTTCCCCTTTCCTGTATTCTCCTGGCATCCAACACCTCCCTCTGTCATGGATCTTTTCTGTTCTGAATGGTAATCACTGACTTGCCCGCTCACCTATATTGACTGAAGCATGGGGCAGGCGCCATGGCCAGTTATCTCTAAGACCTTTGCGTTGTTTTTGACCCTTAGAAGTCTTAATACTTTTTTGAAAATCAATTATTTATATTGATTAATGAAGCAATAATTTTGTTGCATTTTAGGCTAACATTTCCTGAGCATGCATCTGTGCTGGGAACCCTTCAAAGTTATTTTATGTATTATCTTATTTAATCCCCAAGTCATCCCAACTAGGTAGACACTGTTGATTAGTAACTCAGTCATGCCTTCGCCATTCTAAATAGTACAAGATTCCATTTCAGGCAGTCTGACACTAAAATCTGTGCTTGTAATCTGTACTCCACATTTTATTCTTGTCTTGATCATTGCCATTCCCCAAACTCATAACCATATAGTAAAATCCTACATCGTATTTTTCCATTAGTTCTTCTAGCGTCAAAGGATCAACCTTGGAAAAGAGCCCACGGAGATCACAGAGGAAGCTGCCAGAGCCCCAAAGAGCCGCAGACAGCAGTTTACCCATTTAATTCTTCCAGGGTGAGATGGTCCTGGCAATTCATTCCATAGCTCTCATTAGAGCAATTATCCAGCTAATTGCTCTGATCTGGATTTGGCCGAGGCAGTGACTGCAGCTGGGGAGCCCTGAAGAACAAACAGATGGACTGCAAGAGAGTTCTGAAGGAGGCCTGGGTGGGGGAGCTGGTCTCTGCGCCCCAAACATGCTGTTCCACACCAGTCACCCTGTGTTTATTCATAGAACTTGCTTCTCCTCTCTACCACCATCAGCAGATAAGGGCTTCTGGGAGGTTCTGGTAAAGGTGACCCCTGAAACTTGGAAACAGCAGAAACAAGGCTGTTATTTGAGAGGGTGTCTATCTGATCATCAAGTCGTGGACTGGGCCAGAGATGTGCAAAGTCACCAAGGTGATGGAATTGTTCCCAGGCCAGTGAGGCTCGACTGTCACCCAACCTAATTGTTAAAGCAGCTAAAAATAGGATGTTTCAATGAGAGATAGGGTGGAGGCTGGTTAATGTTGCAACCATGTAGTTGATTCGTTTCTTTACTCCCTTACAGAAACTGTTCCTAAGAACACCTCCCCCTGCCCAATGACACTCCTCACTAGGCTCAAGGACCAACTCAGTGGTCATTTCTCTGACTCTGCAGCTTATGACTGGGACCTTTAACATTGGTTAAATCCCCAGCTTGCTCCATGGCCTTTGGGGTCAAAGCTATTCTAGAGAGAACATCTCTGGAACATCAGGCTTCTCTAGTCAAGAGTCAAAACCAAAATAAATTAAAACCAGCACGATATCTTGGGGGATGAGAGACACCCTTAAAGTTGTAATGTGTTTATATGTGTGGTCAATTGTGTCTGACTTTGCGACCCCACAGACTGTAGCCTGCCAGTCTCCTCCCTTTTGATGAGTGAGGCAGAGCTCACCAGCTTTGAGTGGGACCCGGAATGGGTCCAGAGGTGGTACCAGCAGTTTGCCATGTGAGCCACATGACCTGGCAGGCCCTGGACAGCAGAGGTATCTGTGGTGGAAAAACACACCTGGAGGCTTTATGGTGGACTCAATAGAAGAGTCTCAGGTTCCAGAGCAAGGACGTGCCCTCTGCAGCATGAAGGCTCCACTAAGACGGGTTTGTTGCTGGTCTTGCTCACTCAGGATCCCCTGGGGCTCTGTCATTGTCAGTGAACTTGAATCTGGGGAATGAAAGTCTCTGCTGAGGCAGAAGCCCCCACGTTCAGACCCTACCCGTCTCCTGGTCTTACTTCTTATTCAATCTGATTTCTTACCCACCTCCCACTCCCATGCTCCAGCCCCACTGTCCCCTTGTCCCACTGACCCTTGCTCAGGGTCCAGCCCCTTGCTGCCCCTCTCCTGGGACACAGTCTAGATGTCCCATGGCCTTGCCCTCACTTCACTCAGCTCTGCTCCTGTGAGCGTGTCCACACACTGGGGGAAGGTCCAGGAGTCCTTGACCTCTTTGATTTTTCTACAGTGAGCATCACGGCTGACTGTGTGTCTCCTTCCTAGAAAACGGGCCTGGGGGAGGGGGCAGGGGTTCCTTGCTGCTCCCCAGGTCCCATAACATTGCCTGGCACACAGTCTGCACTCAATAAGTATTTCCGGGATGCATGAAGTTCAAGTTGTGGCTGCGTGTAGCAAAGTTGCACCAGACTTTTGCTGCAAGGTTGCTCAGAGCCTTCAGTGTGCAGTGTGCATGTGGGTTTCTTGAATGGGGGAGGCAGTAGGAAGAATTCCCAAAACCCAGTTCACTATGGAATCATCTTTAACAATTCCCAAGGCAGCAAATAGTGGGAAACTCTGTACTAAAGTACTTTTGGTCCAGGAGAGGGATGCTGGTAGGGAAAGGAGAGATGCTGGCAAAGAAGAGAAACATAGTGGGGGGGGGAGGAGGGATGCTGGCCAGGAAGGACTGGTTGGTCCTCTTCTGCAGTGTCCTCTGTGCTGTCAGTTCTTCCCCACCAGCTCTTCTGAAACTGACTCCACATTTGAGCCCCTCGTCTTCCTTGGTCATTGTTCATCCCGGTGACCTTGGCATTCTTCTCTGCCGCCCGGAACTGACCTTGATGCTACGAATGAAAGTGGGCCTACGAGCCTACCAGTATTCCACACTGCTGCCTTACCTATTTATCACCATCTACCTGCGTGGATATCTACCTTCCTACTTAGACACCCAGCTGGTTGATGATGGGAGACAGATATACTCTCATCAGAGGACTGAGCCAGTGGCTGTGAGATGAATGAAGAGAACTACCCAGTCAGTCCCAATGGCTAAACTTCCTCTCTTTTTAGAAATCCTTTGGGCGTTCTATGAGCTCCTGTGGGTCTCAGGGAACAGGGACTTCATAGGATGAGTTTGGTTCAAGCTCAAATGGGGGTTCTGAGTGGGGAGTGTTTGGTGGGGAGCAGCCTTGAGAACAGGGGTGCTACTGGAAGAGATTTCCCTGTAATGGCCTGAGGCAGCAGCAGCCATACCTGGGGACCAAGAAGTGTACAAAGCTTTGACATCACACCCAGGGTGTTCTCAGCTTAGAAACTAAAGGGAAAGACATGGGTTCCAGGAATGGATTCCCAAGATGGGGAAACATGGAGCTGAGGCAGGGAGGCTCAGGAGTCCAGGGCAGGTGGGCCCACACTCTTTGCAGCTGGAGGCCAGTGCATGGGATGGGGCTGAGTAAGCTCTGAGAGAAAAACGTGTAAATGAACTGATCTTGGCAGCTGCAACAGAAGGAAGACCTGGCCGGGGAAGACCTCAAACCAGAGTTCTGAAGATGCCTTCCCAGAAGACCCATAGCGACTCTCTCCTGGTGTAAGTTCTTGGCAGCAGGCAAGGCTGGCCCTGTATCCCCCGGAAGGATGCTTGCCGTTCCTATTACAGCTGACCCTGGTGGAGGTGTGCTGTAGGGCAAAGTTGTCTGGGCATTTCTCGATGCTAGTAATGCCTTGGTTGGAAATAGACTGGACTGGTTTAAAACCCAGGGTCTGTGGCCCGAAGCCACAGGGCCGGCTTTGAGCTCTGTGTCACTCGTGCAAGCGATTCAATGTGTTAAGCTTCTGTTTACTCCTAGACTTAAATGAGCAGTGATTATAATGTGAATAACACTGTTTTTCCATTTGTCACCAACATCATCATCATCACTAGTGTCTATTGAACTTTGACGAGTATGGATCAAGCAGACAAAATGAATTTTCAGTGTTCTGGAATAGAAATAACAGGAGATGAAGGGACAAAAGTTCTTTTAAAAAGGTAGGGTTACCAGAAGTACAGAGGGTGCAGTGGTAAAGCGTCCACCTGTCAAACAGGCGATGCGGGCTCGATCTTTGGGTCAGGAAGATCCCCTGGAGAAGGAAATGGCAACCTGCTCCAGTATTCTTGCCTGCAGAATTCCATGGACAGAGGCGCCTGGTGGGCTACAGTCCATGGGGTCGCACAGAGTTGGACCCGACTTAGCGACCAAGCATGCGTGCACTGCTTGCCTGTGTTTGGGCATCAAATGCGTTCTTTTGGATTCAATTTCTTGCTTTCAGGAAAGTCTGTTCCATCATAGAAAGACATGGCTGGTTTCATCTGGGTTCTGTTGTTCTGCTGAGAAGTGGCTGCAGGGCTAAACGTGGCTCCTCTTCCAGGAAGTCTGTCTTTTCTCTCTTATTGACTTGTACAGTGTCTTTTTGTCTTTGTGGTATTCTGCAGTTGCATTATAACACATCTGGACAGGTTTTATATTTATTTATACTTCTTGGGATCCAAACCCTCTAAATCTGAAGAGTTAATTCTTCCATCCATTCTGGAAAATTCACTGCTGCTACTTTCTCTAATAGTCCCTCCCCCTCAGCCTCCCTCTGCTATCTTTCTGCTAAACTTTGACATCTGTCGGGCCTTTTCCCCTCTAATCCCATGTCTCTTAATAGCTCCTTCATACAATTTTATTTTTAAACCTCCCTGTGCTCTGTGAGTGCATTCCTAGGTCTCCCCTCCAGCCACCCATTTTGTCCTTTGGCTTTTAAACCCATCGGCTGAATTTTAAATTTTGGTGGTTGGTAGTTGATGTTGGTTTACATTGAAGTATGATCTATCAGTTTAATTGGTGTGATATATTTCCCCCACAGTCCCCGCCATGGGGTGGGCTCCCTGCTTGTGGGGTCTGTGGCCTCCTCCCTGCCTTGGGTGGGCTGCAGAGACCACAGTGGGGTCCCTCCCTAGACTACAGGTACACCAGGCACAGACACGTTCGTGCATAAGCAATGGGACACACAGATATGCACACAGACACATACACGTACACAAACACATACAGTTATAAACATGCACAGATGTACACATCCAGACAAACACACAGACACAGATATGGAGACATACAAGCCTAGAGACACACAAATATACATGTGCTCAGATATGTGCAGACACACAAACACACACACAGATGCACATCTCGCTCCAGCCAGGGGCTGTGGCCTCAGCCTAGGTGCTTCCAGCTGTGGTTGTCAGGACTTCTATGGCTGCCTCCAGGGTTCCCTCCCCCGTGGAGAGCCCAGCTGTGAATTGACACGTCTGTTTACATATTTGACCCTGGTCTGTAGGACTTTGCTGTGGGAAGATGTCAGGTGAGTCTCACCATCCCAGAGGTGAGGTTTAGTGACTTTCAGATGCTCTGTGGGCCTCTCTGCATGAAGCTTTCCACCTTCATGAGGAGTCTTGAGGGATGCTGGCTTCTGCATACCTGTGCCCTCTAGCCAGGTGAGCAGTGTGCCCACATCCTAGACCCTTCAGCCTCTTGTCTGTTGATGCACCTTGGTATTTCCTCTTGGTATTAATAAAAATTTTGTGTGTGTTTCTGTTCACGTGCTTTCAGAGTTTCTCTGTGGTAGAAACAGTGGTGGGTTCACGGTTATGTTGTGGTCATTTAATCACTTAGTCATGTCCAACTCTTTGCGACCCCAAGGTCTCTAGCCTGCCAGGCTCCTCTGTCCATGGGTTTCTCCAGCCAAGAACACTGGAGTGGGTTGCCATTTCTTTCTCCAGGGGATCTTCCCGACCCAGGGATCAAACCTGCATCTCTTGCGTTGGCAGGCAGATTCCTTACCGCCGAGCCATCAGGGAAGCCCTTGGTTTAAACAATGCATCATGTTTAACTTGAAAACTATTCCCATGTTTCTCCAAATAACAAGGTGGGTCCCCACTGACTGATGATGTGTGAGTGCATTCACTTTACTCCACCCTCAATGAGACTTCTTCTTAGTCTTGTCTGTTGTATGGTGACAGTGGCCACGCAGGGAGAGAAGGCAGGGTAAGGGCACAGAGAGGTGGGGTCTTACACTGGGACTGGTGGTGAGGTTGCCTGCAGGGAGCAAGGGAGGGGCCATGCAGGCAGAGAGGCATTTCGGGAAAGGAACCAGAAAATGCAGAGGCCTTGGGGCAGCAGGTCCCAGGACAGGGAGGCAGGGCAGAGAAAGAAAGGGGAGGGATGAGCTTAAGAAGGGGATGGAGCAGGAGTGAGGTCTGGAATTTCTCCTTGTGGATGCTGGAGGTGATTCTGAGCGAGCAGAAGACCATTCACAGCCTTGGAGCCAAGATGGGAAAACATTGCCTTTTGTCTTAGAAGGTCATTCTGTCTGTGGTGTCAGGACTGTGAGGGGACCGTGCAGATGTGCAGAGATCAGGCAGGAGGCTTCTGTGGAAACCAGGAGGCAGATGGCAGACTTGGAGGGAACTCGTGCAAGTCACAAGAAAGTGAGTGACCAGGGATCTGTTTGAAGGTGGAGCCAACAGGATTTTCTGATGTTGTGTGTGAGGTGTTTGAGATATGCATGAGTACTCAGATAGATGGTAGAAAGATACATACATAGATATTGGCTGAAAAGTAACTTCGTAAGGGTTTTTCTGTAACATCTTATGGAAAAAAATTGAGTGAACTTTTTGACCAATCCAGTAGATAGATGCCTGTACATCCGTGCTCGTGTCCGACTCTGCGATGCCATGGACTATAGCCCACCGGGCTCCTCTGTCCATAGGATTCTCCAGGCAAGCATACTGGAGTGGGCTGTCATTTCCTCCTCCAGGGGATCTTCCTGACCCAGGGATCGAACTTGCATCTTCTGCATCTCCTGCAGTGGCAGGTGGGTTCTTGACTCCTGAACTACTGAGGATAGACAGATGCATTGAGAGATAGATGAGTGGATAGATAGACAAATAGACAAATGATAGGTTGATAATTCTGACAAGTAGATGATAGATGCACAGATTGACAGACAGATAATAGATTGATATTTTGCATAGATGGACATGTTGAGAGATGGATGGATGGATAGATACTTGATGGGTTGGTAATAGGTCAGTAGAAAAGTGGAGAAAGGTGGACAAATAGAGAGGGGGTGTGGGATGCAAACTTTGGGGCCCATGTCAATGAGTGGGTGGGATGAAGTCTGATGAGATGGGGAAGAACATGAGAAGCAGGTGGGGGTGTGTGAGTTTGCCCAGTTACCATGACAAAATTCCAACGACTTGTGCAGCTTGAACAATGGACATTGTTCTTCTCACAGTTCCATAGGCCACACGTCCAAGACCAAGGGACGGGCAGCTCAGGGTCTAGGGAGGGCCCGCTCTCTGGCTTGCAGATGACTGTCTTCTCGCTGGGGGCTCTCATGGCTTTTCTGTGGGTGGAAAGGAAGCTCCAGTGTCTCCTCCTCTTCTTATAAGACACCAGTCCTATTGGATCAGGGTCTCCAAAAAGGTCCAGGAACCCAATTCCAGTGTGTGTGTGTGTGTGTGTGTGTGTGTGTGTATGTGTGTGTGTGTGAAGGTTTCCCTACACCAATCAGTGATTCTTGGATGCCATCGGTGTCTCTGAGACGCCCACTCAATTCTGCTACTCTCTACCCAGAGATGAATCAGCTGCCATGCATGCAGGACACAGTCCCCAAAGACTACCCTCTACTTCAGATCCAGCCCCAAACCCAAGCTGCCACCTGTGCTTCTGATGGCTGGCTATCAATCACATCTTCCCATGACCACCATCTTGGGTCCACTTAATTTGATTGAACTGCTCCCAGAACTCAAGAACACTAGCTTGGGGCTTCCCTGGTGGTCCAGTGGTTAGGAGTTTGCCTTTTCATGCAGGAGGTGTGGGTTCCACCCCTGGTTGGGGAGCTAAAATCTCTCATGCCTTGTGGGCAAAACACCAGAACATAAACAACAGAAGCAATATTTGAATAAATTCAATAGAGACTTAAAAATAAAGAACACCAGTTAACTTACTAGATTATTGATTTATTATAAAAGGATGTGATGAATAGATGAACAGCCAAATGAGCAGATGCACAGGGCAAGGTGTGGAGGAAGGGCAGGGGCTCCCAAGACTCTTCAGGTGCCCACTCTTCCCAACCTCCGTGAGTTCAAGTCGGAAACTCTCCAAGCCACATCCTTTGGGGTTATGGAGGTGTCATTACAGACATGTGATTGATTAAATCATTGGCCACTGGTGATTGTTTCAACCTCCAGCTCCTCTCCCCTCCCTAGAGGTCAGGGGTGGGACTGAAGTTTCCAAGCTTCTAATACAGGGTCAGTTCTCCTGGTGACCAGCCCCATCCTTGGGTGGGGTCCAAGGTCACATTCCCTAAGCATATTCATGGATGGAGGACAAACACTCAGAGGCAGACTTTTTATTCCGTTGGTCTTGTTAATGTTGCTAATGAGAAAACCATTTGTCCTGGGGGCTGTTCTGGGGATTGTGAGAGGTCCAGCCGCATCCCAGCATTCCTGGTCTCTACTCACCCGATGCCAGTATCAGCTCCCAATTGTGATGGCCAAGAATGTCTCCAGACATTGCCTCCCTATCCCTGCTGAAAGCTTACCATCTGGTCTGGACCAGCCTGATTTCCAAGGATGAGAACACTGCAGATCTGTAGAGGATGACCATCTCTGGGCAGCCTTGTGTACATGTCCTGGTACCTGAGGGGAAAACAGATGGTGTCCTGGAACCACAGATCACATAGCATTCTGGCGTCTTCTGTCCTCACAAAATCACAATGTGCACCCTCAATGACGCAACTCATTTGTTGGAAAAAACAAACATGATGATCGTGGCTTGAAAACTAAAAGTGTTAGTCACTCAGTCGTGTCCTACTCTTTGCAACCCCATGGACTGTAGCCCGCCAGGCTCCTTTGTCCATGGAATTCTCATAGCAAGAATACTGGAGTGGGTAGCCATTCTCTTCTCCAGGGGATCTTTCTGACCCAGGAATTGAACCTGGGTCTCCCACATTGAGGGTAAATTTGTTGCCATCTGAGCCACAGGGATGGTTTAATAGAAATTAAAATAGTTTACTGTCATCAAATGGTTACCTTGCCATCCATGGACAAAAAGGTCGACTTCTGACACTTGACCAGCCCGAGTTTAGTAGCTGACCACCGAGTCAACAGCTATCATGTTTTAATATGAATTATTTGCACACAGCTTGAGGAGTTTATCTAGCACAAACTGTCAAACCTGGAAGATTTAAAAACCAAATCTTTCTGCATAATTAACCAGCCAAGGGGAAACTCTGAAATAAGGTGTTGGAAGCTCTTACTCTGGGAAGCTGCGGGCAGAGCAGGGCTTCAATGCAATTAGTGGAGAACCATCCAGCCTGCTGGCCTCAGCTTGGGAACAATTAAATGATCTATTTCTCTGTCATTAGCCTCCAGCCCAGATGCTGAGGGCTTGAATCCTTACAAGAAGATCTGTAGAGATGCCCACACCACCTTCCCAGCATGCCTCTCTGAAGGATGCCTGTGAACTCTGCCTGCCTTAGGGCTCATTCTGGGCTCACTGGTCCATCTGCCTTTGAGGTTCCCAGTTGAGAAGCGACAAGGGTGCTAGATCACCAGTCTGGGACCCCCGGGACCCAGAATAGAACAGTGCCTCCTGTGTTGAGGAACTGTCCCTTTTCTTCTTATAAAGTGATGCTTCTCTCACTTTCTCTCATGGTTTTCAGGAAGAACATGAAGCAGAAATGCTAAGAAGAGCCGGTTCCTGCAAACCAGTAGCTGAACAATTGCAATGTGCTTGAGAGGTGCTGGCTGTCCTTCTCCAAGGGGCAGGTGGCCATGAGTCAGGGATCCCTTGGGGAGCAAGGGGTGAGCACTTCACCTCTGCCTCACCTGTGACTCACACATCTCTCTGAGCATCAGTGTTGTCACCTGGGAAGTGGACAGCTCCCACCCCCGGGCTCCCTCTCATGACATTGTGGCCCCTCCCATCAGCAAGCCTGGGGGAAACTAGAAGCATAGGAGGCTGGGACTTGGGTGCCAGCCTGAGGAATGCAGAGGAAAGAGATGAATAGGAGCCCACTCCTGGGGGTGACATGCCAGGCACAGAGGACCCTCCGCCAGGGATAGCAGTGTAGCCCCCAGGCTCCCTTCAGAAATTTGGGAGGGTTTGTTCCCAACCGTCTGCATCTCTCAGCTGGGAAAGAGGAAGAAGTCCCTACGTTGATTCGACTCGAGCTGTTGTGAGGATGGGGGGCTACCCTCGGGGTTAAGGTCACCTTCTTCAATGTTCCAACCCTGAAGGGTGAATTATCACCTCCAGGGTCTGCAGGGATTTCAGGCATGAATGAGGGGCAGTTGCTGTTTTGGGGGCTGGGACTTTTTCTGGGAAAGGATGGTGCAGATGGTCCCTGAGGAGCTGAGCTTCCAGCTCATGGACCCACTGGGGAGAACACATGATCAGGAGGCTGGATTTGTCCTCAGCCTCCTTCAGTGGGGCTGGGCACGTGGCTAATCAGGAGCAAGTGTCTCACTTTATCAAGGACCATTTGATACCATGCACCCCGAGTGATGTAAGACCTAAAGCTCACCCTCAGTCCTCGAAGGTCTCCTGGTCCTGGGATGTGATGATGTGCAGTCACCTGACCAGGCCCAGGGAACAGAGTCAGGCCTGAGAGTCACACTGGGTGGCCATGGGAGGGAGGCTGCTGGGTGAGGGGTCTGCTGGAGAGGAGCCTGCATCTTAGAGGGACAGACAGAGATGCTGGAGCCTTCTCTGCAGCAGAGAGAACATTCTAGGAACTCACCCACCAGCCTAGCCCTCCCTGCTGGCCTCAGCGCCACTCTGCCCCTGGAGATGCGTGTGTGCTTGCTAAGTGCTTCAGTCGTGTCTGACTCTGCGACCCCATGGACTGTAGTCTGCCAGGCTCCTCTGTCCATGGGATTCTCCAGGCAAGAATACTGGAGTGGGTTGCCATTTCCTACTCCAGGGGATCTTTCTTACCCAAGGATTGAACCTACATCTTCTGTGACTCCTGATTTGCAGGTGGATTCTTTACCGCTGAGCCACGCTCATCCTACCCATCCCTTTGCTGTGTCTGTGTTTATCTTCTGTGCTTCTCTTCCCTCAATAACAGAACTCAAAGACTGAATTAATGTAGCAAAATTCCATCACAGAAGCTCTGAAGCCATATTCCTTCCAAAGACCACTCTGAGAAGGGTGGGGGAGGCTTTGTCTCCCAGCTGGTCTCTGTTCAGGGTGCGCGTTCATCCTTCTGCCCAGACAGACCGCCAAGGCAGCATCTGCCTGGCCTTGAAGCTGCAGTTATAGAGGCCATCTGATGGAGCCAATATCTGCTTTCCCCTTCTTTATTCTCCCACCTCAGATTTTTCAAATAAAGCAGGAAAAGGCCCTAAGGAAAATGGCAAGAGTCAAAGGGATGAATAAATAAAAGCAGAGCCAGGCTGCATCCCCAGACCTCAGCCACGTCTGCAAACAAAGCATTTTTTGTGGAAGAGCCTGGGGTCCACCTAATTCATTGTCCAGGATAGGAGGTTATTTGCTCCATCATGGCTGGACCAGGGCTCTGTTGGACATTTTCCCGCCATAAAAGTGTTGGTTCCAGGATGATGAGAACTATGCTATGTCCATGGTGCTCTGTATCGATTGTGTGGAAATTGGCTGTGGGTCTAGCCACTTGTTGGTTGATTCATTATTTTCAATCAAGCGGCTTGTTGGGCTATTAAGGTCATTGGGGTCTCCAGGGCCTGGGCCCGATTCAGTTATTTTCATTATTGAGACATAACCCAAATTAACCAAACCATCTATGTTTTCTTTTAGTGGGCAGCTGAGGAGCAAATGCAAAATCCATCATGAGTTTTATTTTCTTATTTTCCATGGAAACATAACAGGGTAATGAGAAAGCTCCTAGTCCTCTGAGAGACACACAGTGAGCTGGGAGTGGGATGTTTATTCGCCCTGCCCAGCTTCCCAGTGTCATCAAAAAGCTGATGTGTGTGATGTGACAGAGATGTGACAACCCCCTGACCTGTGGGATCCTTAATGGACTTTTCCTCGAACACCCAGGTGCATTCTTGTTTGGATACAGGTTTTACCTGGGGCTCTTTTGGGGGCATCTGCTGAAAACCCAGCTCGCTTTCTCTAGGTTAAAGAATCAAGGCGGTTCTGGCCTGAAGAGCAGAGAACCCCAGGACAGCTCCTGCCTCCGGCCAGGCTGGGTCAGGCCCTGTTGTGGCCTCTGCCCTCAGGGTTGGCCTCACTCTCAGGCAGCCCTTGGGGCTATACCTTTCCCCTCTCAGGTTCACGAGAATCACATGAAACAGATTCTTCCAGTGTTGCCTGTAGAAGCCAGAGGGTCTTTCCTTTCCCATTAATTAGCCTTCAGGGAGGCCCCTTGGAGGACACCTGTGGGATGGATTCCATGACCATCCGCGAATCAGTCTCTGTTGCCATGGGGCTGGACCTAGGTCAGCTGACAGTGGCCCTGGTGAAACTTTGGAGCCGGGGTTAATACCTTCTAATTCCACGACTGGGAGTGGAGGGGCTTTCTCCTCTGGGGCTGCTGGAGCGCTGGGGGAAGGGAATCATGACCGCCATGAAGCCCCCTGCCATTCTGCAGGTGTCCCCACCACCCAGGGGGAGGAGAGCTGACTCTTCTTTTCCACGTCTTTCCAGTCTTGACAACAGAAGAATTTGTAGGGCTCTGTCTTCAGGTGGGAAGACTGAAAGCTTCCCCAAATGTCCATCAGCTCCCAGGGACCCTCCACCACCCAGGCTCCCTTTTGGGGATGGTGACATTGCTCTGCAGTTGACTTCATACCCTGTGCCTCTTAACCTGGGCTCTAGGTGGGGTGGGGGTGAATGGTCCCAGAGCCAGGGTCAATCTTCACAGCTCACGAACACTTCTTGACGGTCAGCCCAGGACCATGGGGATCACCTTTGCCTTGGCTTCTTTTCATCAGCTCCTTTCTTCCAAACTAACCTAAATATTAAAAGGAAATTCAACCATCACATGAATTCATTTTTTGGTCATAAATTCCAACCAAAGAAACATGATCACCTTGCCCCTCCCAATCCTGACCCCCTTCCTCAAGAGCAACCCCAGTTAAGACCTTTCTAGACATTTCTAAATGACATTTTTATTCTGTATTTCTTTTTGGGAGTTTCAAGATTTTGCTTTTAACACCTGCTCTGCAAAGCATTTCTTTCTGTCTGTCTTTAATGAGTTATTTATTTATTTGGCTGCCTCAGGTCTTAGTTGCAGTATGAGATCTTTTGTTGGGGCTCATGGACCCTTGAGTAGTGGTGTGCAGGCTCAGCAGTTGTGGTGTTCTGGCTTAGCTGCTCCGTGGCATGTGGGATCTTAGTTCCCTGACCAGGGATTGAACCCACGTCCCCTGCATTGCTAGGGAGGATTCTTAACCACTGGACCACCAAGGAAGTTCCCAAGCATTGCTTTCTGTAATTTACTTGACAGTATTCAGTTGAAGCTGTGAAGCCCCGATCCAGGCTTTTGGACCTGGTGAAGGAGAGGTGTCAGCAGTTCACACTCCCAGACTCACCCTTGTGGGCCAAGCATCCCTGGGCTTCCTTTGGCCAGGGGACCCTGCCCAGGATAACTCCCCTGCCCTGGTTGGACTGCATCCTGTGAGGTGTGGAGGGGCTCTATGCTGCAGAGCAGCTGTGGTCAGGAGCATGATGGACAGTGCCTGGGTAAGTGGCTATCAGGAGATTGGGAATTAAGCTGTCTTGGTGCTGAGGACAGGCAGCAGCTGGGTGGGGGAAGGGAAGACCTAATGCGGGGCACAGACCAGGCAGATGGAAGGGCCCCAGAACTCTGAGCAACGGGGCCTGGAGAGTACAAGGCCATGGGGCGGGGCCCCCAGGTCAGTTACTGGTGTCCTGTTGCCTTGTTTGTTCTCGTCTGGAGTGTCCTTTTCCAAATGTGGGTCCCCCATGTTTATCCTTTCCTCCCCTGCCCCTCCCTCTTTCCCTCATTCCTTCTTTCCTTCCTGTTATTTAAAGCCCTGCTCCACCCCAGGGCACTTGTGTTCTTGGGGGTTTGGTAAATGAGGAGACAGCTCTCTGTCCTAATTGCTGACTCCTGGGTAATCAGCCAGCAGTTCAGCGATGATCCAGAGCAACTGCAAAGAGCAAGAGGGCCCACTTGGGGTTGTTGTTCAGTCACTAATGTTGTGTCCGACTCTTTGCGACCACATGGACTGCGGCCCTGCTAGGCTTCCCTGTCCTTTTCCATCTCCCAGAGTTTGCACAAATTCGTGTCCATTGAGTCGGCAATGCCATCCAACCATCTTATCCTCTGTCATCCCCTTCTCCTCCTGCCTTCAATCTTCCCCAGTATCAGGGTCTTTTCCAACGGATTGGCTCTTTGTGTCAAGTGACCAAAGTATTGGAGCTTCAGCATCAATCCTTCCAATGTATATTCAGGGTTGATTTCCTTTAGAATTGACTGGTTTGATCTCATTGCAGTCCAAGGGACTCTCAAGTCTTCTCCAGCATCATAGTTTGAAAGTATCAATTCTTTGGCACTCAGCCTTCTTTATGATCCAACTCTCACATCTGTACATGACTACTGGAAAAACCATAGCTTTGACTATACAGACTCTTTGTCAGCAAAGTGATGTCTCTGATTTTTAATATGCTGTCTAGATTTGTCATAGCTTTTCTTCCAAGGAACCAATGTCTTTTAATTTCATGGCTGTGGTCACCATCCACAGTGATTTTGGAGCCTAAAAAAATAAAGTCTGTCACTGTTTTCACTGTTTTCCCATCTTTGCCATGAAGTGATGGGACTGGATGCCATGATCTTAGTTTTTTTAATGTTGAGTTTTAAGCCAGCTTTTTCACTCTCCTCTTTCACTTTCATCAAGAGGCTCTTTAATTCCTCTTCACTTTCTGCCATAAGGGTGGTGCTATCTGCATATCCGGTGTTCTGATATTTCTCCCTGCACCCGTGATTCCAGCTTGTGCTTCACCCAGCCCAGCGTTTCTCATGATGTACTCTGCATGTAAGTTAAATAAGTGGGGTGACAATATACATACAGCTTTGACATACTCCTATCCCAATTTGGAACCAGTCTTTTCTTTGTTCTATGTCTGGTTCTAACAGGTGCTTCTTCACCTGCATACAGGTTTTTCAGGAGGCAGGTAAGTGAAAGTGAAGTCACTCAGTCCTGTCTGACTCTTTGTGACTCCATGGACTGTAACCCACCAGGTTTCTCCATCTATGGGATTTTCCAGGCAAGAATGCTAGAGTGGGTTTCCATTTCCTTCTCCAGGAGAGGCAAGTAAGGTGGTCTGGTATCCCATTTCTTGAAGAACTTTCCATAGTTTGTTGTGATCCACACAGTCAAAGTCTTTAGCATAGTCAACAAAGCAGAGGTAGATGTCTTTCTGGAAGTCTCTTGCTTTTCCTGTGCTCCAATGGATGTTGGCAATTTGTTCTCTGGTTCCTCTGCCTTTCCTAAATCTAGCTTGTACATCTGAAATTTCTGGGTTCACATACTGTTGAAGCCTACCTTGAAGGATCTTGAGCATGATCTTGCTAGCATGGAAATCATCAGATGGTCAATACTGAAATCAAATTGATAATATTCTTTACAGCTGAAATGGAGAAGTTCTATACAGTCAGCAAAAGCAAGATAAGGACCTGACTGTAGCCCAGATCATGAACTCCTTATTTCAAAATTCAGACTTAAACTGAATGCTTCTATAATTTCATTTAAATACATCTATCAACTTTTATGTATTCTTTCTTGAATTAAAATTTTTTTTAGTTGTTGCTTTCAGTTCAGTTCAGTTCAGTTGCTCAGTCATGTCTGACTTTTGCGATCCCATGAACCGCAGCATGCCAGGCCTCCCTGTCCATCACCAACTCCCAGAGAATACCCAAACCCATGTCCACTGAGTCGGTGAAGCCATCCAACCATCTCATCCTCTGTCGTCCCCTTTTCTTCCTGCCCTCAATCTTTCCCAGCATCAGGGTCTTCTCAAATGAGTTAGCTCTTCGCATCAGATGGTCAAAGTATTGGAGTTTCAGCTTCAACATCAGTCCTTCCAATGAACACCCAGGACTGATCTCCTTTAGGATGGACTGGTTGGATCTCCTCACAGTCCAAGGGACTCTCAAGAGTCTTTTCTTGTTAACACCACAGTACAAAAGCATCCATTCTTCAGTGCTCAGCTTTCTTTATAGTCCAACTCTCACATCCATACATGACTACTGGAGAAACCATAGCCTTGACTAGATGGACCTTTGATGACAAAGTAATGTCTCTGCTTTTTAATATACTGTCTAGGTTGGTCATAACTTTCCTTCCAAGGAGTAAGCATCTTTTAATTTCATGGCTGCAGTCACCATCTGCAGTGATTTGGGAGCCCCCAAAACTAAAGTCAGCCACTGTTTCTGCTATTTCCCCATCTATTTCCCATGAAGTGATGGGACCGGATGCCATGATCTTAGTTTTCTGAATGTTGAGCTTTAAGCCAACTTTTTCACTCTCCTCTTTCACTTTCATCAAGAGGCTCTTTAGTTCCTCTTCACTTTCTGCCGTAACAGACTTTCTGCCACATTTGACTATGTGGATCACAATAAATTGTGGAAAATTCTGAAAGGATGGGAATACCAGACCACCTGACCTGCCTCTTGAGAAACCTGTATGCAGGTTAGGAAGCAACAGTTAGAACTGGACATGGAACAACAGACTGTTTCCAAATAGGAAAGGAGTACGTCAAGGCTGTATATTGTCACCCTGCTGATTTAACTTCTATGCAGAGTACATCTTGAGAAACTCTGGGCTGGAAGAAGCACAAGCTGTAATCAAGATTGCTGGGAGAAATATCAGTAACCTCAGATATGCAGATGACACCACCCTTAGGGCAGAAAGTTGTTGCTTTATGGGTTAGGACATACATCCTTAGGTTTAACAGTCTACTTAAAGTCGATACTGGATGAGTTCACATGTGATGTGGAAACCTTGCAACTCTGTAGATGCATTTAACTCTCCTGACCACCCTTATGCTGTAATAGTCATGTGCACACATCTACATATGTTAGAATGTATGAAGTGAGTTTACAACTTCACGAGACAATTGTTATGATTTTTGCCTAAACAATCATATGTATTTTAACAAAATGTAGAGGAAGACATGGTGGAGCTGCTAGTAAAGGACCCACCTGCCAATGCAGGAGACAAAAGAGGTGTGGGTTCGATCCCTGGGTCGGGAAGATCCCTGGAGGAGGGCAGGGCAGCTCACTCCAGTATTCTTGTCTGGAGAATCCCATGGACAGAGCAGCCTGATGGGCGACAGTCCATGGGGCTTCAAAGAGTTGGACACGACCAAAGCAGCTTAGCACGCATGCATAGTCTTTTATACGTACTCAAATATTTACTACTCATTATCCTCTTTTTTTGTTTTCTGAAGATGCAAATTTCTCTCTGGCATCATTTTGACTTCCTTCAGTTTGACAACTTTCTTCAGTATTTTTGTAGTGCATGTGTGCTGACAATGAATTCTGCGGGTTTCTTAAAATGTCTTTATTTCCCCTTCAGTTTTGAAATTTATTCTGTGTATAGGATCCTCTGTTGATAGTGTTTTCACCCTTTAGGATTTTAAAGATGCTGCTTTACTGTCAGTCAAATGGTCAAGTAGTTTCTGGTGAGAAGTCATGAATAATTCAAATTATTTTTTCTGTATATGAGACCTATTTATCTGATTGCTTTTAGGATTTCTGCTTCATATTCTTTTTTCTAATTATGAAACTAGGCACATGTTTTTGGCATTATATACTATTTGTGGTTCGCTGAACTTCTTTAAATTGTATATTTACATCTTTCACCAGTTTGGGAAGTTGTGGGCCATTACTACTTCAAATGTTTTTTTCTACTCATTCTTTCTCATGTCTCCTCTAAAATTGCTTATATTTTAAAGTCAGTCCCAGAGATTCAATTCATTTCTTTTCTAATGTTTTTCTCTTTATTCTTTAGATTGGATAATTTCTATTGATCTATTTTCAGGTTCATTGACTTTCCTTTTAAACACAATGTATAACATTGTTTTGATGCTTAGAATGTTTAACGTGATGATATCCTACTGTTTCATTGGTTTGCAATTTGTGTTTTTCCACCTAACACTGTGTGATAAATCGGATTTTTTAAATTGATCTGTTCAGCTATTAAACCCATTAGTGAAGCCCATAATTTCAGATATCCTAATTTTTAGCTCTAAAGTTTCCATTTGATTTGTTTTAACATTTAAATTTCTCTCCTGAGAGTTCCTATAATATCTTTTCACTTATTCCTTTACCTCCTGCAGCCTTGTTAGAATGGCTGTGTTGTAGACTTTGTTAATTTCAGCATTTGGGTCATGATGGTGGTTGGTTCTCTTTTTACATGAGAACGAGTCCCACTCTCCTGGTTTCTTGTGTACTGAATAATTTTGGATAGCATCCTGGATGTTGTGATTACTGTGTGGAGAGACTGTTTTCAGTTATGTTTTTCCATGATGTATTATTTCTTTGTTTCAGCCGAAAAGTAATTCAGACAGAATCAAACCACAAACTCTGTCTCACCTACAGGTGGTGACAGCTCTGATCTCAGCTCACTTCTGTGTGGGTTCTATTGTTGCGGTTTTCATTTTTAACTGGGTCGGTTGCAGTCTGCAGCATGAATGGAGCATTTCAGGTCATTCAAAGACTTGGGCAGAGTTTACGTGCAGAGCCTGGACTCCCCCTCTTGCTCCAGCTTGCTCACTCACCAGCATCAGCGACAGTGTGACTCTTGCTTTTCCTGGGCAAAGAGATGGTGGGTTTTCTATCAGAGAATCAGCTGGACTGAATCTTGATGGAAGCACCACAAGGATGGGGCACTCTTCATGTGTGGATTCCTTGTGCCAGGTTTAGGCTTCCTTCCCAAAACTTCCTTCCTACCTTTGTTTACTTTCTAGAGACTTCAAGTAGGTTTTTGGTTTGGCTAAATTTATTGTTGTTTCTGTGTAAGGGTCATTTCTCTTGTTTGCTTAACTTTTAAATTAATCTTGTCTTTGAACTCCTGGGGGATGAGAAACTATGTCTCCAATTCTGCCAGGAATGGGATGAGGCTTGAAGGGGAAGGGTTGGGAAGGGAAGGATAACATGAGGAAGTGAAAAGTGTTGGCAATTTATTGCCTGAATCCCTGCTTCCATCATAGCAAACTGGAATTTTTTTTTCTTTGTTCTTTTATATATGGACATTTCAAGTAAGAAATATTGTAAAATTGGTATTGGCTAAAGCGTACTTGAAAACCACTTGGTTTAAATACTCTCCAAGTTCTGAAGCTCTGAGAAACCTGCTGGCTTCAAGGGACTTTAGGAATGCTGTGTTTAGAAACCTAATCCTTGAGCCAGACTGACTTGCATTTGAATCTATTTGCCACTTACTATTTGTGTAGACTGGGGCTAGTTCCTTACCACCAGTATCTTCCATTTTTCACCTTTAAGATGAAGAGAGCCATGATGTACTATAGGATGGTGTGAGAATCCAGAGATGATGAATATTTAAGTTTTGGCAGAGAGAGGGCATATGGTAAGAGTGTTTTAAGGACTGAATATTTGTACCCCCTCAGTTTCATAAGTTGAAGTCTTACATTGATTTAAAAAGATGCACAGCATAACAGTTGCAAGTTAAGTTTTATTTGGGGGCAAAATCAGGACTGTAGCCTGGGAGACAGCACCTCAGATAGCTCTGAGAGATTGCTCCAAAGAGGTGGGGGTGGGGAGGGAAGGTCAATATATAAGATTTTGGTAAAGGAGGAGTTCAATGTAATCAAGAATGTATCTCATAAAATGTTTTTTGTGAGTTACAAGGAGCTGATGTCACCAGGAAGGGATTTAGTGCTTTTCTAGTTATGAGGCGATGCAAGGATTGGGATCATGAAATTGGTTTCTGAAAATATCTAAAGACCTGTTCTACCAGTTTCCCTAGGACACATGGTAGAAGTGACAAATAGATTCAAGGGATTAGATCCGATAGAGTGCCTGAAGAACTATGGACAAATGTTCATAACATTATACAGGAGGTGGTGATCAAAATCATACTCAAGAAATGCAAAAAGGCAAAACAGTTGTCTGAGGCAGCCTTACAAATAGCTGAGAAAAGAAGAGAAGTGAAAGGCAAAGGAAAAATATACTTATCTGAATGCAGAGTTCCAGAAAATAGCAAGGAGAGATAAGAAGTCTTCCTAAGTGAACAATGCAAAGAAATAGAGGAAAACAATAGAATGGGAAAGACTAGAGATCTCTTCAAGAAAATCAGCAACATCAAGGGAACATTTCATGCAAAGATGGGCGCAATAAAGGCCAGAAATGGTATGGACCTAACAGATGCAGAAGATATTAAGAAGAGGTGGCAAGAATACACAGAAGAACTATACAAAAAGATCTTCATGACCCAGATAATCACGATGGTGTGATCACTCACCTAGAGCCAGACATTCTAATATGGAGTCAAGTGGGCCGGAAGCATCACTACGAGCAAAGCTAGTGGAGGTGATGGAATCCAGTTGAGCTGTTTCAAATCCTGAAAGATTTTGTGAAAACGCTGCACTCAATATGCCAGCAGATTTGGAAAACTCAGCAGTGGACACAGGACTGGAGAAGGTCAGTTTTCATTCCAGTCCCAAAGAAAGGCAATGCCAAAGAATGCTCAGACTACCACACAATTGCACTCATCTCACACGCTAGCAAAGTAATGCTCAAAATTCTCTAAGTCAGACTTCAACAGTATGTGAACTGAGAACTTCCAGATATTCAAGCTGTATTTAGAAAAGGCAGATGAAGCAGAGATCAAATTACCAACATCCACTGGATCACTGAAAAAGCAAGAGAGTTCCAGAAAAATATCTACTTCTGCTATATTGACTACTCTAAAACCTTTGACCGTGTGGGTCACAGCAAACTGTGGAAAATTCTTCAAGAGAGGGAAATACCAGATCACCTTACCTGCCTCCTGAGAAATCTGTATGTAGGTCGAGAAGCAACAGTTAGAACCGGACATGGAACAACAGACTGGTTTAAAATTGGGAAAGGAGTACGTCAGGACTGTATATTGTTACTCTGCTTATTTAACTTATATGCAGAGTGCATCAGGTGAAATGCCGGGCTGAATGAAGCACAAACTGGAATGAAGATTGCCGGAAGAAATATCAATAACCTCATATAGACAGATGACACTACCCTTACGTCAGAAAGCAAAGAGGAACAAAAGAGCCTCTTGATGAAGGTGAAAGGGGAGAGTGACAAAGCTGGCTTAAAATTCAGCGTTCAAAAAATGAAGATCATGGCATTTGGTCCCATCACTTCATGGCAAATAGGTGGGGAACAATGACAACAGTGACAGACTTTATTTCCTTGGGCTCCAAAATCTCCACAGATGATGACCGCAGCCATGAAATTAAAAGACTTGCAACTTGAAAGAAAATCTATGACAAACCTAGACAGTGTATTAAAAAGCAGGGACATTATTTGCCAACAAAAGTCCCTATAGTCAAAACTATAGTTTTTTCCAGTAGTCATGTATGGATGTGAGAGTTGGACCATAAAGAAGGCTGAGTGCTGAAGAACTGATGCTTTCAAACTGTGGTGCTGGAGAAGACTCTTGAGGGTCCCTTGGACATCAGTGAGATCAAACCAGTCAGTTCTAAAGGAAGTCAACGCTGAATATTCATTGGAAGGACTGATGCTAAAGCTGAAGCTGCAATCCTTTGGCCACCTGTTTGGAAGAGCAGACTCACTGGAAAAGAGACAAGGATGCTCCTAAAGACCGAAGGCAAGTAGAGAAGGGAGCAAGAGAGGATGAGATGGTTGGATGGCATCACCAACTCTATGGACGTTTTAGCAAGCTCCAGGAGATGGTGAAGGACAGGGAAGCCTGGCATGCTTCAGTCCATGGGGTCACAAAGAGTCAGACACGACTGAGCGACTGAACATAGTGCCTCACTCTCCACCCTGGACTCCCTTGAAGGGATGTTGAAGGTTTGGCAGCTGCAACATCACCGGGTTCAGTCTGCACAGATACGGATGGCCAATGCCCTTGGCAAGCATCAATTTGCAGTTGACATCTACTTCCCAAATGTTATGGAACTTGGAGATATGATCTTGGTGTGTGAGGAGGGAGATGGCTCATGATGATAGTATTAGTGGCCTTGTAAGAGATACCAGATAGCTTTCTCTCTTTCATATGAACACACAGCAAGAAGGTGGCTTTCTACAAGCCACTATGTGGGTCCTCACCAGAACCTGACTCTGCTCGCACCCTGATCTTGGACTTACAGCCTCTAGAACTAAATTAGAGAGAAAATAAACACATGAGAAAATAAAGGTGTGCTGTTTAAGTCTTCCAGAGTGTGATATTTTGTTGAGGCAGCCTGGGCTTTACTAAGACATTTTGTATGCCACTGATAAGTATTCATCATCAAATGTGCATGGATGCTTCTATGAGTAAAAGTGAAGGCACTAGAGAGCCTGGTGAGCTTCCAGAGAAGAGCAAAGGAAAGGCCCTCTCACTGGCCCCACAGAGGCAGTTATACCCTTGGGACTGATGCAGCTTTCACCTGGAGCTCACAGGACAGAGCTTCTCACTCATTATCAGAGACATGGCAGCTGCCACTTGGTCACTTTAGAATTGACAATCACGGGTCCCATTCGTGACAGCTCCATTTCTCAGGATGAACTTCCCAGGAAGATTGCCTCTCTAACAGGTCACCTCCTGGGATGCAGCATATAGAAAATCTGGATTTAGAAAAAACACAGTGAGATTCCAGCGTGTGAGGGGGCAGCACCCATTGTACATCCCTCATGCCCCGTTGCAAATAGCTGGCTTTCTTCTGATTCCTATTTGAGGACTTTAAGTGGTGTGTCTAAACTGATGTTGGGAAAGATTGAAGGCAGGAGGAGGAGGAGGGAGGGGAATGGGTTGGCAGAGGATGTGATGGTTGGATGGCATCATTGACTCGATGGACATGAATTTGAGCAAACTCCAGGAGAAAGTGAAGGACAGGGAAGCCTGGTGTGGTGCTGTCCATGAGGTCACAGAGTGGGACACAACTGAGCAGCTGACAGCAACGAGCGCACTGCACTGTGTCTGCTTTCCCAAGAAGGCTCTGAGTGGTAAGGCAGGAGGTGGTATTGGGAGGGCCAGTAAGAAGGGAGATGTCAGGCTGACCAGGTCCAGCTTCTTCGCAAGGTCATCATCAAATGTGATCTTCCGAGTGCCGCCTCATTGCTCCTGGCACAAATGAGACCTGGAGATTATTGGAAATCTATAGGAAAATCTTGTCCTATGTCAGGCTCCTGACTAAGCCCACTCCTTTCCCCTCCCTGAGAAAAAGAAAGCTAACCCAAAAGGAAGCAGGAAAAACGTGCTTTGGTCCAAACCTTTAAATCTTTCATAGCTCAGAGGCTTGTCCTCATTTACAGAACAGGATTTAAACTTTGTGGGCCATAGTGGGGAGCTGGGAAGGAGAGAAGTCAGTGTTTAAGCTCAGCACCAAGAGAGCCCCCTAAAAACTGAGGCCACCAAGTGTGGTCCATGTTCTTATTTATCCTGACAAGTTTCCTTCATCACCTAACACTTCTTGGTATGAAAAAGATTTCTTCCCCAGACTCAGAAGGTAAAACTTGCTTAATTTCAAGTCTGAGCTCACTCTCTTTTATCCACAGGGTTCTAGGGTCTGCAGTCTCATAGTAGAAAGGTCGTAAAATCTGATGAGTATCTTTCGACATTAGCAAAGGTCTCTGATAAGTACTTTTTGCTTTTGTTGGTTTTCACCAAAATCAGCCCTTGTTTCCTGAAAAGACCAAGTGATAGGAGATGCCCTTTGCAAAGTTAGTGCACTCTACTGCCCTCCCTGCAATCTAGGTTTGCACGACTGGAAGCGTGTTTCTCTCTCTCTCTCTCTTTTTGTTGGAGAAGGGAGTTGTTGCTCAAATTTACAACTGTAGGAGTAGGGTTTGGTGTCTGTGCCTTGAAGGGTCTTGGAAAGGGAGATCCAGGGCCCAGAGAGAGGCAAGAGTTCACTTTATTCTACTCAGATTGAGAAGTCCCAGCTGCTGGAGCAAACCAGGAGTCTAAGGCAAGGGGGAAAATGTAGCTAATGGATGAAAAGTCAGGGCATTCCATCTGGCACATAACTCAGAGAAGTGGGGCTCTGGGGAAGGGCCAGTACATCACAGGCACTCAGTAAGTGAATGATGAGTGAATGAGTGGCCTAATGAATGAATGAGTCAGGGGATTCTGCCACACACATCTTTTCATCACCCACAGGTCCTGACTCAGGGATGTGGATATAGAATTGCAAAATGTTGAGTTAATGATGGGGCTGTTTTTGGTACTACAGGAATTCAGAGCCTTTGCCACCCTAGGGGCTATGCACAAGCCTCAAGCTGCAGCTTTGGTTTCCCTGATGGAAGCAGAGAAGCTCCAAGTCCCTCCAGCTGCTTCCAGAGTCACAGAACTGATGGAAGGACCACACTTGAGCTGATTTGCTCTCCAGAAATTTCCAGCCTCTTCTTTGTTAGTCCTATGGTGAATTGGACATGAATTTGAACAAACTCTAGGGAGATAGTAAAGGACAGAGGAGCCTGGAGTGTTGCAGTCCATGGGGTCATAAAGAGTCAGACATGACTTAATGTCTGAACAACAACAACAACATTGTGAATATTTGCCCATACTTTGGTCATTCTCTCAGACACTACTGAATGATTCCAAACTTGTATACTGATTTGTGACAAGTAATTCATGGTTGATGTAGAAATACAGATGTCACTTTCTACACTAGGGATTTTTAGGAAGGTTTAGGGTGAGATCTGGGGTGATGTTTTTGCCACTGTTGCCACATGTGGGGAAAGGTTTCAGGGCAGTCTTGTCAGTCTTGAACTCAATTGTAGCACACAAGGTCATGTGTCTCCCTTTATTTGACCCAAATTCCCACCCCTCAGGGGTGGATCCAGACAAGCACACCAGGCCTCTGTGTCTGCGTCTGAAGTTGGGTTTCACCACAGAACTTGGGCAGAAACTGTGCCTGAACTAATTTTCCTCCAGGCAACTTCATTGGAACAAAGTTTTATGTGGTAGATAATGAGAAAAGCAGCTGTAAAATCCTAAAGGAGTGAAAAATAATTTCCAAAGAGATCCTGAAAGTCTCTTAGAATAAGAAAGTTGCATCAATTCTCTCAATTACTATGAGGAACATGCATCTGTAACCACATTTTAATAGGCATTAAAGACATTTTAATGAGAAAACAACTTAAAAGTTGATAAACGTGTGTCTTTTGTTGATACCCAGTAGAGACTTTTGGGGGAGGAGGGTAGAGATTGGGGGAGTCATTAGCATCAGGTTGCTTGATTAGGTGCTATATTGTTCTGAATAATTTAGCTGCTGAAGTTCAGGCTTGGATGCCTGCAGATTTGGGTGTGATTATCAAGAAGCTCTGAATTGATGCCTTTACATTGTGGTGCTGGAGAAGACTCTTGAGAGTCTCTTGCACAACAAGGAGATCAAACCAGTCCAACCTAAAGGAAATCAAACCCTGAATGTTCGTTGGAAGGACTGATGCTGAAGCTCCTATATTTTGGCCACCTGATGCAAAGATGTGACTCATTGGAAAAGACCCAGTTGCTGGGAAAGATTGAAGGCATAAGGAGAAGAAGGCAACAGAGGATGAGATGGTTGGATGACATCATCAACTTAATGGACATGAGTTTGAGAAAACTCTGGGAAATGGTGAAGGACAGGAGAGCCTGTTGTGCTGGAGTCCATGGGGTTGCAAAGAGTCAGACATGGCTTAACAGCTAAACAACAATCAAGAGGCTCTGAGGCTGTGAAAAGATAGAGAACATCTATTTCTGAGATTGGGGTGATGTCAAACCCTGGCACATGGGTGTCTGGCAGCCAACATCATAGAGTTCAAAACATTCCTTATTCTGCTCAAAACCAATTAGACTGGAGAAGCAGGCCAAAAATCTGGGGTTATTGAAAAACTCAGGCCTGATTGGGCTCAGGTTACCCTGACATGGGAAATTGAAGACTTTGGAGACTGTTGGCCAGGTTCCATCCATCAGTGTGGCCTGTAAGCCCCCTCTGGCACTGTGAGAAGGGCACTGGTTGGTCCTACACCACCACATGATGTCTGGTCCCCAGGCTGAGATAGCTGGATGAGGCAGGAGGCAACAGTGCCTTAGAGGCATCACTCACCTTATCATGTGACGGTTATTAACAGTGGCTACAGCCAAGCTACAGCCAGACGCCATGCTCAGCATCCTACCTGGATCTCAACATTAGCTTTCTATTACTCCCTAACTAGAACCACATTTGGTGGCTTAAAGCATTATCCATTTATTATCTCAGTGCTTCTGGGGTCAAGAGTCCAGAACATGGCTTAACTTGGTTCTCTGCTCAAGATCTCATGAGGCTGCAAGTCAAGGTATCAGGCAGGATGTATTCTCATCAGGGGCCTGGCTGGGGAAAACTGCATTTACATTTCCTAAGCTTGTTGATAGAATTGGTTGAATTCATTCCCTTGTGGTTGTAGGACTCAAGGTGACTTTCTTCTCTGTGGCCAGGAGAAGAGTTTGTTGCTGGATGTTCCGACTTCAGGGAGGGCTCCTGCCTATCACCTGATTAGGCCAGGACCACCCAGAGTGATCTCCCTTTTGATGAATTAAGTTCAACTGACTAGAGACCTTACTTACATCTGCAAAGTTCTTTCACCTTAGCTGTTTCCTATTTATTAGAAAAGGGCTTCCCAGGTGACTCAGTGTAGAGAATCTACCTGTCAATGCAGGAGGCACATGAGATGCAGGTTCCATCTCTGGGTTGGGAGGATGCCCTGGAGTAGGAAATGGAAAACAGCTTCAGTATTCTTGCCTGAAAAATTCCATGGACAGAGGAGTCTAGTGGGCTACAGTCCATGGGGTTGCAAAGAGCTGAACATGACTGAATGACTGAGCAAATCACATTTATTATAATAGAAACAAGTCTTAAGTCCCATCCACATTTAAGGCGTGGGATTTACACAAAAGCATGGATATTGGGAGCAGGAACCAATAAGGTCACTCTTGGGCATGTCCACCACAATTAGAATTATTCGCCAAAACCTCCGAGCTATCCTGTTCTCATCCCCATTCTGCCAACAAGAAAACCAAGGTCACAGAGACACAGTGATTGTCCAATGACACTCAGCTAGAAATGGGTTGAATTCAAACCCAGAAGGTCTGATCCCAGAGTCATGCACAGTAACAGCCTGTGTTCCTTGGTTAGAAAGTAGTGAAGCAGGGAAGTCCTACAGGAAAGGTCATGGTGGCTTTGCCATGTGTAATGCGTAACATAAAAATAATAGGTTGTTTGCTCGTTGACATAAGCAAGCCCTGAATAAATGTTAATGACCACCTCGATGACTGTCATATTTTTATGTTTTCAACTGCAGAAGTAAAGTGCAACGGAATTTCTATGGCTGGTAGAAATACACACAGTAGCTGGAGTGAGACAGCATTAGAGGAGTCAAGGTTAACAGAAGTTTACAAGAGAGGCATCACAACTCAAACTGTATTTCACTGTTCAGCATGATAAGACAGTCAGGGCAGCCCTTTCACTGAGCAACCCAGAGCCTTTTACACAAATGATCTCATATATTGTTCCAAACATTTGTCTGAGCATTTCCGTTATTCCCAAGTAAAGGATGAGGACTGGGGGTGATGGGTCACTCCTTCAGGGTCCACCAGATGAGTGGCAGAGGTAAGATGTGAACCCAAGTCCAGGGTTAGGTCCACTGTTCCGTTTTGGTGTAGAGTAACAATGACAGGCTGTGATCTACAATTCATCTGTAACTTGCCTTTGCTCACATAGCACCTGAGTTTCTTGAGGGCTGGACCCATTCTTGTACCTTGTGTCCTGCATGGAGCTTGGGGACTGGCACTGGGACTGACCTATTTCACGGAAGAGGTACATGGATCTAAGAGGCAGCGGAGACCAGCATGCTGCTCCCGAGAGTTCTCTGCTCTGAGCAGGCAATGATGGAGATTTACCATCCAGAAAGTGAGCTAGACAGCAGCCAAGTGAGCTGATGTGGGCCTGGGGACAAGGTGGTTGGCCAGCCCACATTTACTTTCTGGGTTTGTATTGGCTGTGGGATGAGAGTGGATGTGCAGGTGGGCACAGGGATCCAGGGTGGATGGTGAAGGGCCTCCTCTTCCTGGCCTAGGCCATGTCTTTGGGGTCTGGGTTTGTCTCCCTTGCCTCTGGGTGGGTGCATCACGGAGCAGGGCTGTGGATTCTGGTCTGGACACTTGCCTGCCACTTGAGCTTCATAGTCTTTTCTTAGGGCCTACCTCTGCCTGGATGGGGTCTTCTCTGCTTCCCGAGTGACCAATATGGAGGCTGAAATGGGTCCCAGGCCCTGGATGAGTCACAGCTTCTAAACTCTCCCAGGCATGCACTCAGCATTCTTTCCTTCCACCTGCAGGAAATTAGGGCAATAAATACTTATCAGATCAGGCTGCTACTTCCCTCCACCTAGATCCCCAGCCCCTCAGATCCTCTGCAGGTCCAGGGAGGGCCAGAGACAGGAGGGTGTTGGAAGTGCAGTGAATTGATAACAGGATAATAGTGGGAGCTCACTGCAGATGCATTTTCTATGTGTGTGTGTGTGTGTGTGTGTGTGTGTGTGTGTGTGTGTGAGAGAGAGAGAGAGAGAGAGAGAGAGAGAGAGAGAGAGAGAGAGAGAGGAGAGGTCTACCAGAAAGCTCTGAGAATTACAACCATAGGTGATGACTTATGATCCATCCACTGCTTTCAACACCTTCTCCATGGAGCTGCCAGACACACGAGCTATTGGTAATTAAACTTCCAGGAGCTAAATTCAACAGTTATATGTTTTTTACAGGGAGCACAGTTCCCTTTGTCTTTCTTGCTCTCATTTTCTGTCTCTTCTTGTCCTGCTCTGTCTAAATTTTGTGTGCTTAAGAGAGAAAGATGTGGACATAACAGAGAATTAATAACATTTGAGTGGTGACTTGTATATCCAGTCTTACAAATGGCCCCCAAGCAATCTTGCTTCCTGATTTTTACTGCAGAAGCTCATCTAATGACCACTACTGGCAGAGATTCTATTAACCTCAATCACCACCTCCCCACTAGATGGAAGATCCTTTGGTGCCAAGAATTCCTGTCTTATCCTTCTTAGGAACTACAGCCACTCCAGGTTAATACCTGATGCACGAAAGTCTCCATAAATGTTTGCTGGTTGATTTAAAATGAACTCACATGAAATAGGATTTCAGAAAAAGGAGCAATTGGTATTGGGTGAAATAGTCTCATATTTCAACTCCTTAATATAGTACAGCAATCTGCAAGATGTCCAAGCATCCTGTGGGGGAAATTTCTGTGACTATAATACGACACACGGGCTTCCCAGGTGGCTCAGAGGTAAAGAATCCACCTGCAGTGTAGGAGACCTGGGTTCTATCCCTGGGCTGGGAAGATCCCTTCCAGAAGGAAATGGCAAATGCTACAGTATTCTTACCTGGAAAATCCTATGGACAGAGCCTGGTGGGCTACAGTCTATGGGGTCACAGAGTTGGAGACAACTTAGTGACTGATGTGCACATATAATATGACACGCACACACACATTTATGTGCAGAATGGTCATCTGGGAGGGGATATGATAGCATTAGCTTAGGTTAACATCGGATACCTCCCATATACCATGCGGGGTCACATGTGACTCCTTAGCCCACCTGTGTGCTTCACCCCCTGCCCCCTACTTCCTCAGTCACAGACTCTGGGTTTGTTTGATGTGACACATGCCTAATGGGAACTACAGCCACGAGACCCAGCTATGGTCAATGAGATCCAAATGAAGTTATTGCAGAGAGTGGCCCTTCCCAAACACAAATCAAATCCTTGCTGGAAGAAGGCTCTTTGTCCTTCACCCCTTCAACCTCCCCTTTTATTCCTGCCTGGAAACTGGAAGTGATGGCTGGAGGCATAATAGCCACCCTGGGGCAATAAGCATAAAAGCAATAGTAATGACAGTGGAGCAGAAGAGGGAAGAACCTGCATCTCTGATCACCATGGATGGGCCCACAAGTTCAGGATTTCCCACCCTGTTGCATATGTTAAGCTTAACCCCGTAGGCTTTCAGTTCAAGATGGTGGAATGGAAGGATGGATGCGTACCTCCTCTTGCAAGAGCACCAAAATCACAACTAGCTGTTGAACATCCATTGACAGGAGGACGCTGGAACCTGCCACAGGGAACTATAGTCAATATCTTGTAATAACCTATAATGGAAAATAATTTCAAAATATTATATATGTATATGTATAACTGAATCACCTTGCTGTGCTTGACCTGAAAATTGTACGTCAACTATGCTCCACTAAAATATATATGTTAAGAAAAGAAAAAGAAAAAAAAAATTAACCCCCTCACAGTTTAAGCCACTATAAGCAGGTTCCCCGTTATTTGCAGCTGAATGAAGTCCCCAAGTACTGCCATGGTGACCATTCCTGTTAATCCCATCTATTGGATATTATTGTTCATGTTTTTCAAGCAAGAAAGTCAAGTTCAGGGAGGTAGATAAGAAACCTAAGATCACAGAACCAGTGAGTGGTAACTCTGGACATTAGTGTTTTCCTCTGAAGCTTCTATTCTGTATTTTCTCCCTGAGTATAAAGAAAGAGAGAGGGTCATATCTATACAAGGGAGTCCCTTCTTGCCTAGAAAATGGCATTAATTTATCAGGTCATTCAGACAACAAATACTCCTTGAGCTCAGCCTATGGCTGCGTTCTCCTGAGCAGTGGGCCTGTCCCCAGAGGATCTGCCAGCCTGAAGGCCTCCTTTTCCCAAGCTCTTCTCTCTTTGGGGAGTTTTGTCCTTTGGTATCTACTAAGGGAGAAGGCTCTGTCACATGCCATTCTGTTCCCCATCCTCTGCCCCAGGCTTTCTATATTCTTGCTGGAGCAATAGCACCCCAGGGAAAGGAGCAGTAGAGGGAAATCAGGGACAGCAAGTTTTATTCATTTGTTACTGAATCACAGACACCGATTGTTAACTTGGTGTTTTCAATTAAAAAAAAAAACAAAACCAAACACTAGGGACCAGCATCCCAATGCTGATGTAGCTGCCAAGAAGAAAGCAGTGTAAATCCAGTAGGTTGTCAGTGACTGCTGCTTTCAAGTTTGGACCAGAGGGAATGTGGGATGAAGTCTCCATCTCTGTTTGCACACGTTCCTCTTGGTCTTGGCGGGAATCTAAAGGTTAGCCATAGGAATGCCATATTCAAATGGTGTGGTTGCTGCAGAATTAAGGGACTTAAAATAAAAGCTAGTCAAGGCAAACATTAAGAGCTTTCTTTGGCTCTCTCATAGTCATTGGCTCTGTGTTAAGCACGTTAACAGTACTGTTTCACTTTTCCCCATGGCAACTACATCAAAGTGTCAGGCGCTCAGTCGTGTCCAACTCTCTGTGACCCCATGGACTGTAGCCCACCAGGCTCCTCTGTCCATGGGATTCCCCAGGCAAGAAGCCTGGGGCAGGTTGCCATTTCCTTCCTCAGGGGATCTTTCCAACCCAGGGACTGAATCCGAGTCACCTGCAGTGCTGGTAGATTCTTTGCCATCTGAGCCACCAAGGAAGGCCACAACTACATGGGGTTGTTATTATTGTGATTGTCATTTTAGATGTGAGGAATAATGGGTGGGGGCCACATGACCAGCTCAACATCCCTCAGGTCCAGACCCTCTTCCCTTGTATCTGGGAAGTGAAGGCTGAAGCTGTTGCAAAAGGCAAATGTTCTGGCTACCATTGAATGAGCATCCTTGATAAATTCTTAGAATACAAAATGAGTAAGACCAGACCCTGTCTTCCAGGGACCCTAGACTTGGGGAGGAGGTGATGAATTCACTGAGAAAACAGGTCAGATATTATATGGGGAAGTATCTCCAAGTCTTCTGTGAGAATTGATGAGGCCATCAATTCTCTTATAACAACCCATTTCCTCTAAGTCAGGAACTCAACTACTTCTTGAGACCAACAATACATAAGATTTACTGACTGCTTCCTATGAGCTTTATTTTATTTGGTTTACCTCATTTAATCCTCACAACCACCCTAGGAAGACTCTCTTTGTTTAGGCCTTTCTCAGCAGCAGATTCTGAGATGATGATTCAAGTGCAAATTGTTTATATGGAAAAGGTATAGGGAACTGATGCAAGGGAAGAAGTTATTGAACCAGCTCCCACTATTGTGTCAGGAACCTAAACCTACAGGGAACCTCTGGGAAATGAAGCAAAGCACATTTCTCTAAATTACTATGTAATTTTACTATGATGTTAATGGTGAGAATGAAGATGAAGGTGATGTTAAGGGTGGGGATGGTAATGGTGGTGATGAAGATGATGGTGGTCGTGGCGGTGGTGATGAGAAAGGTTATGGGGATGATGGTGATCTTGATGGTGATGAGAATGCTTATGATGGTGGTGAAAGCTGTGATGATAGTAATGAGGAAAGCTATGATCATGATCTTGATGGTGGTGATGATGATGGTGATGATAGTGATGATGATGACTTTTTAAGTGCTGAGTATATTTTGTATTTTGGTAGAGTTCTGTTTACATGGGCTCTCCTGGTGGCTCAGATGGTAAAAAAATCTGCCTGCAATGCAGGAGACCTGGGTTCCATCCCTGGTTCAGGAAAATCCCCTGGAGAAGGGAATGGCCACCCACTCCAGTACTCTTCCTTGTCTGGAGAATTTCACGGACAGAGGAGACACAGTTGAGCAACTAACACTTTGACATTTTGTCTACATAGAATAAATTTTTGGATGTCAAAGACTTCAAATAGAAGATTCAGTTAAAAAGTTTAAAATCACATTCTATATATAAATTCATCCCAAGTATGCTCTGAAATCAAGAGAAATTCAGTCTGGTCTCTTATACCTTCCAGAGCCTGGCTATAAGATATTAAACCCAATGAAAGTCAGAAGTCAATACTGTACTGAAGCACCTAGCACATGGCTGACATATTGTAGCCCCCGATAAACCTTTGCTGAGTGAAGGATAGGTGTAAACCATCGAGTTGATGATGGCCTCATAGAAACCCAGAGGGCCTTTTGTATTAGAAACTGTTAAGTTTCAGGATCAGTTTTTGTTTTGTTTTGCTTTGCTTTGTTTGTAAATGTTTGTGTTAAATTAGAGTACAACATAAATACAGTGAATTGTGTGAATCCTAAATTCTTGAATTCTTCCAAAGGGAGTATACTCATGTCACCACCACTAAGACCAAGGTATGGGACATGGCCTGAGCCCCAGAAACCTTCCTCATGCCTGTTCCTATCATCATCCCCCAGAGTGACTCCATTCTTGACTTCTTTCTCTGTAAGATACTTCTGTCTAGTTTAAAACATCACTAACTTCATCTTGCAATATTGCTTCTTTGGTCAAATTAAGTGCATGAAACTTATTCATATTTTTGCATGTCATGGTGCCTAGTTCTTCTTCATTGTTCCGTAGATTCCATTATACAAATATACTATGGTTTATTTATCTGTCCTTTTATTGTTGGATGTTTGAGTTATTTCCAGCTTTTTGTTATTGTGATAAAGATGTTATGAACATGCTGGTACATTTCTTTTGGAAGATACAGGTGCTTATTTTTCTTAGGTCTTTATCAAGGCACAGAGCCCCTGGATCCCAGGGAAAGAGCATGTTTAGCTGTAATAGGTTCAGGCACATACTCTTCTGGAATAGTCCTGCAAGTGTGCACTCGGCTGGCAGTGCGTGTCCTGGCTCTGCCATCAGTCTTATGCAGGTGTGTGTCTTGTTCTTGCTGTTTCTCAGCTGTGTGATATTAGAACTTTGCTAGGTTCAACAACGTGCCCTTTGATGACTACAAAATGGAAATCATGGTTCATTTACTTTATATGAAATGAATGTGTTTACATACATAGATGTATGTGTAGAGATGCATGTGTTTACATACATAGAAAAATACCGTAATGCAGTCCTGGCTTTTAGTACATACTGAAAAATGACAGCTATGATTATTCTTATTAGTATTTATCTAGAATATTTCGTGACCATGCTATCCTCTTCTGAAAAGATACAAACATGGCATAGTTATTTCATTTTGATGTTTAACAAGCTTCGAAACAGAGGTTGTGACTCAGGGCGGGCATTGGGGGTCTGAACCCACACAGGAGCCTGCCCTCTTGGGGACCCTGCAGATTGTCTCACATGACAGAGTTTTGTAGAACATGGATTTTTCATGAAAGCCCTATCAAGGGTAGAGTAATTATGCTCTGTGACAGAAAACATCAGTCAGCTAAAATTATCATTCTAGCCAAGCATGTAAGTAGGATTAGCTAAATATGCAATCATGAAAAATACCTACGAGCTGGAAGATTTTTCTTCTCTCTCACACAGTTGTTGGGGTCACAAATAAATGACTGTCCTGCCAGCTCCAATCCTACAAGCCTCACCCCCCTCCACCCTCACACCATTGATAGGATGTGCTGGGCTTTGCTGCAGCTCAGACTCTCGGCCAGCACTGAATGCCTCTCCTCTGCCCAGTGACTTGTTTTCAGCCCAGGGCTTAGACTCCTCAGCTCAGACCCCTCCTCTCTCTTGCTGCCCCTTGAGCTGCAAAGGCGATCAGCTCCCGACTTCCCGCAGGTGCCCTGACTCAGCCACCTGCTGCTCACCTCTGCCTCCTCTGGTGCCCTAGAGGAGTCTCAAAGGCAGGATCTTTTTTTTTTCCTGCACTGAGGCTTCACTGCCGCATGTGAGCTCTCTCTAGTTGCAGCGCACAGGTTTCTCCCTGCAGTGGTTTCTCTTGTTGTGGAGCACGGGCTCGAGGGTGTGCGGGCTTCAGTGGCTGGATCACTTGGGCTTAGTTCTCCCATGACTTGTGGTATCTTCCTGGACCAGGGATGATCTGCCCTGCAGTGGCAGGCAGGTTCTTAACCACTAGACCACCAGAGAGGTCTAAAACCAGGGATTTTAAGATTCACGTTTGTTTCTCCAGTTGTCTATCCAGTGAGCAGTTGAATTACTGTTGCTGTTCAGTTGATGAGTTGTGTCCGACTCTTTTAGCTCAGAACATAAAATAAGACATCCCTATGATCCCTCCTAACTCTAACTTCCATCCTGCTCTGTTTTAGTTCTTGCAGAACTTTGGTTTCTTGATCAATCTTGTCTTTGGAGTCCCTTGGACAGCGAGGAGAGCAAACCAGTCAATCCTAAAGGAAATCAACTATGAATATTCATTGGAAGGACTGATGCTGAAGCTGAAGCTCCAATACTTTGGCCACCTGATGTGAAGAGTCATGATGTGGGGAAAAACTGAGGGCAGGAGGAGAAGGGGAGACAGAGGATGAGATTGTTGGATGGCATCACTGACTCAGTGGACATCAGCTTTAGCAAACTCTGAGATAGTGAAGGACAGGGAAGCCTGGCATGCTGCAGTCCATGGGGTCACTAAGAGTGGGACATGTCTTAGTGACTGAACAAGAAAATGAACACTTTAAAACTGAAAAACACTTTAGTTTATTTCCTGTATTATTCTTTTCATTCTTATGCCACCCTTTAAGATCAATATTCCCATTTACAGATAAGCATTAATTAGCATATGAAAGATGTTTCTTAAGATCGACTGTGTATCAAACAAAACCACTGCATAATTTATTTTATTCTGTAGTTGCCTTGATGTCTTCAAAATGTGGTGCCTAAATATCCCTAGATAAAGTCCAAGGATTAGATCCACTGGAAAGGCTAATCTCTTCCTTAAAATAATGTGCTTCAGTTATTGACTTATCATCTTGCTGAGTGACTTTAAGTGATGTAACGTTGTTTGGAAAGCTTTGCAGAGCTTGTCTTTTAGTTAATTGGCTTGTGGTTGAATATATTGTTATTTCTCCAGCTGTTTTCTGTTGTACTGCCCTCACCTTACCCATTTGTGCAATGAGTGAAAATGGGAAAGATGGAAAATTTCACATGAGACAGTCCCTAAATGCAACCTCTTGTTTGTTTTCTGCTCCAATGCTTAAAGTCTCACTGGGCACTGACTGTGTTTCAGGCCCTTTAGGGAGAGCCAGGGTCAAGCACGTGGGCTCTGGATGCAGACACTTTTGGGAATCTGCTTTGAAGGCTTCTAAACTTAGTGGCCTCGGTCAGGCTGCTTGACCTCTCTGGACCTCAGTGTAGGGTGCCCCAGGGATTCAGCTGGGCACCTATTCGCAATGGGTGCCTAGTGTCCACAGTTAGGAGGCTGATAATCTCCTCCAAGGTGTGGATGACAAGGGCCCTTTGGGAACCAGGTTCCTGCACAAGATGGTGACTTAATTGTCAGGAGAACCTAGGACACGGCCTCCACACCCAGGTTGGGGGCATCTGGGTGAGAACGTTCCTGGGAACCCACAAGAGGCTATCGTGAGAACGTTCCTGGGAACACACAGGAGGCTATCATGGGGCCAGTTGCTGAGAGCTGTGTGGTCAAAGGATGAACACTAGAAATAGATCAAGAGCAGAAGAGAAAATGCTCATTTTTTGGTAGATATTCAAACTCTTCTTGTCCTGGCACCTGACCCTGGCACCTGACATGAGTGAAAGTTCTTGATTTTCTTTCAAGGCCAGAATCAGAAAGATGGAATGACATCACCTGGCTTTCCTCCATGAAATTCAACCCCAGGTTCCTGAAGACGCCTGATGAGGGTCTGAGTGAGTGAGACTTTTCACTCTCCATCATCTGGCCTGATATCCCCAAGAGCTTGTGAAAATGATCTTCTAAATCTGACATTTTGCTCCTTCTTGTCCCAGGACTAAATGACAAGATAATAGGAAAAATTAGGCACTATCACCCTGCTGGCGGAAGCCACGTAATAATTGCTGATAAAAAGGACACATTGAGGGTGCCTGTTAGCAGGTTTCCACGAGGAACTGAAGAGCTGCAAGGCCACGACTGGCTGGGGCCGGTGTCCTGAGCTGTCAGCCCTGCTTAGGGCTGCCTTCCTGCACTCTGTAGCCTGGGGGACCAGCTCAGGGTTTCATAAGAGACCAGTGGCTTCAGAGACCATGAAGAGATATTCCCAATGATGAAAAGAAAATTGCCACTATCAGCACAAGGGAAAACTGCAGAGCACCCCCTCTCACCCTCTGGGTACTCAGGAGATGGCCATCAGGGCAGGACTCACTGGCCAGCCAGAGGTGCAGAGGACATCAAGCACTTTTCCCAGGGCAGGGGCCTGGGTGGTCCTCCAGGGTGGTCCCACTCTCTTGTTGGTGTTTTTGAGACCTGCATGCCTTCTCTGTATGGGGACCTGTCAAGGTGACCAACTATTCTGGTTTGCCCATCATTGAGGGAGTGACTAGGGTGTGGGACTTTTGGTTTTAGAATCAGGACAGTCCCAGACATACCCTCGGATGCAGGACTGTAATGCTATAAACAGACAGGTCCCACATAAAGAGGAGGGAGTCAGTGCCCTGGTCTGGGAGCAGGGCAGGTGCATTGATCTTGGTTTGTATCTGTCCCCATCCTCTTGCAGGGATGGCTCCGCCTCAGATCCCTTGTGTCTTGGTTCCCAGACCAGCTTGGGGTCTCATGTCCTCACAGCTGTCCTCGCTCCTGGAGCATTTATCCCTGCTCCTGGAGCGCTCACTCCTGGGGACCCTGACTGGTGCCCTTCAGCCTCTCACCAGTAGGGATGGCTCTTTGCCCTGAGGTCCACCTCTCACCTTGAGTGCCAGCCGCTGCCTTGGTGCTGCTGTTTATTGATTAAAGGAGGTTTCTAAGTGAAGATGGGCGTTAGAAGTGACCCTTCCCTCCGTGGCAACCTCCCGTCACACCTCCATTTCACAACAAATCCTATAATGGCAATGCCCTCAAAGAAGCCGCCTGGGCGGTGTCCATGGGCCAGGGCCAGGGAATGAAATCAAAGTCTACCAAACTCCTTTGTGGCCTGAATACTTCATCAACAAATGAGACCTGAGACCCCAGGAACATCTCACTTCGCTGAGCTCCTCAGATGTAAAATGAGCCCACAATAGCATCCACTTTTTAATGTGTTTATAAAGAGAGATGTGAAGCTCTGAGTCTGACCCCTGGTGTGAAGTAAGCACAAAGCAGAGTTAGCTCTTTATTGCTTCCTCCTTTCCTCCATCTACCCAATGATCCATCCACCCCTTGTCCATCCATTCCCTCATCCATCCATTCGCCCATCCACTTACCCATCTAGATAGCTGTCCGTCTACCCATCCATCCATCCACCCACCCACCCACCCACCCATCCACTTATCCATCAGGCAGCCATCCATACACTTATAAACCTAAACAGCCACCATATACCCATTCATCTATCCATCCACCCATCCATCTACCATTTACTTATCCATCCAGGCAGCCATCCATCCTTCTGTCTATCTACCATCCATCCATCCATTTATCCCTACTTCCATCCGTCCATCCACTTCATGAATTCTCACCTAGAGATGCCCTTTGGGAACTGTAGACCTGTTATAAACAAGACAGCATCTCTGTCTTCACTGAACCTATATTGTCATGGAAGGACCTGAAAATAAACAAGTAAATAGATAATTACTTCAAGTGTGGGGAATACTGGGGAGGAAACAAACACAGTGGGGAGGAGGGGATGATGGTCATTTTTAGAGAGGGAGGGAAAGGAGGCTCTCTGAGGTGCTGAGATCAGAAAGAGCTGGAGCCAGTCAGGGGAAAGGGTGGGCAGGGCCATGCCTTCCTGTCTCAGTGATACACCTCAGGCCCTGGATGGGTGGACAGAGGTCAGTGAGCGGAGGATGGAAAGGGAGCTGAGAGGAGGTCAGTGCAAGGATCTGGGGTTCACAAGGTGACATGCCACAGGCAGCCTGCCAGGCCCTCAGGTCCTGTGGGCTGCAGAGAGCACTGAGGCCCAATTCCTACAATGAGAGCTGCTGGAGGTAGCTGAGCTCAGAGGGCAGATGTGAGTTGCTTTAAGAAGATTCTGGGTGGAGAGTGGATTAACAGGTGGGAGTATAGAATTGGGGGTCCAAACAAGAGGGTCTGGCAGTCACCTGGGCACCAGGTGGTGGTACCTGGATGAAGGGAAGGCCTATAGACAGAGGGGGCGGGTCTGAGATTGTCATGGGTGGAAGTAGGGGCACTGGGGGTGTGGGAGAGGAGGTATCAGAGGTCACAGCCAACTTCCAGGCTGGATAGCTGGAGGATGCACCTGCCACCGCCTGAGGTGGGGTTGCAGGGTGGGGGCAGGAAGAGCTTGGGGGTTGGGGGTAAGTGGACCAGGAACCATGTTCATTCTATGCTGTCAGAGACCTCGCGTGAAGTCATCAAGCTCTCGGTTGGAAACATGAATGGGGTCACACAGGGGAGATCTCAGGAGGTGTGAAGCTGAGTCGAGACGCTGTGCTTAGGACGAGAGTGCCAGACACGGTGACATGAAGAGTCAACCTGCTGGGACAGCAGCCTGTGAGAGGGGTGGGCTCCTGCCCTGAGAGGAAAGGTGGATAAAAATAAAGGTTAAAGTTTCACTAGAGCCTTAGGAAAACAGGCCCTCCTGTTAATCTTAAGACAAACCGCTATCTCAAGAATGTGTAGGGAGCTCATATCTCAGGCATGCAGCCTCCAGGAGGCTTTCCGGGGGATGTTTTACCTCAAAAACCATTCCAGGAATTTATTTTTCCAAGAAAACAAGTTAACAGTAAAAATGCAGCTCGACCAGCCATGTCGACCTGATAACAAATGAACCTATCCCTGAAAATGTCAAGACCTGTACACCAATCAGGTCGCTCCACCCTAGCTGTACCTGTTTGTGGCTTTTGTGCTTAAAAACTGCTTTGTAACGAATGTTCGGGTTCGTTCTTCCCTGGTGGTGATCGAACCCGGCGCGCCGGCCTAATAAATCCTCTTGCTGATTGCATTGAGTCCGAGTCTTGGAGATTCTTTTGGGTGACGGATCCCTGGCAGGAGACCGTGAGGTCTAACAGCCCCACTGTGGGGGGTGCCACTTCAAGGGGCTGGTCTGGGGGAGCACAGGGGAAGGGCAGAGCAGAGCCAAGTCTGAGGGCATGGCGGGGATGTGGCAAGGGCGTGGATGCGGCAGGGGACGCTGCGAGGATGGCATGGGGAAGGTGGAGAAGATGGCTCCTGGAAGGAGTCTCCTTTCAAAGTGGCCTCCATGCCCTGGGGTGCAGGGTGAGCCCCCTGTAGCTTGCAGGCAGCTGCCTTCCGAATTCACTCAGAGGCTCCTTCTCAGGACAACTGCCTTGGGCTGTCAGATATAGAACCCGGTTGCAGGGGGTGTCTCTGGGCTTGTGGCTTTGGTGGCCTCACTGGTGTGGCCACAGGAGATGCTTCAGTGGGAACTTTATGCTGAGTTCTCAACAACTGACCCGACTCAGGGCATTTCTGCAACTCCCTGGGCAGTGAGGGACAGCACAGTGGAGTGGGGGTAGTCATGACTTTTTTGTGATGGGACGGGGACAAAAGGAGTGGGGATGTTGGTTCCTGTGTCTTCCTGGGCCTAGACCACCTAGTCCACCCCCGCAAAGGACAGGCAAGGGAGGGAGCTGCCTGAAACTTCTTGGAATTAGACAGTACTTTCATGCGGGATCTGCCTCTACACAGAGATAATTATGTTACTGAGCAAAAATTTCCCCCAATAAAAGTAATGCACGTGCCCTACTGAGAATTTTATGGGGACATGAGCTAAAGGCAACATTCTAAGTGGCTGTCAGGGGAAAAACAATAGAACCTGTAATTAGGTGTCTAAGTCTATTCCAAAATGCCAGATCGGACTCATTATTTCCGAAGATTTCCAGCATCCAATTCAGATGGGCTGGGCCGGTGGAGGCAGCCCCAACCGTGTTAAATGAATCTCGCCTTCTTATCTCCGGGGAGTTTGTTTCCACAATGAAAGCTCCAAGAGGTGATAAATATATCCATTGATTTTTTTTTTTTTTTAAGCTTGCGTGCTTTCCAGGTGATTGTCTTTTCAGAAGAGCAATGATAAAATACACTTGGATAACAACCCTGCTCTGCTAAATGCCTGCAACTATTGGAAGCAGTCTCTGAAAATGCAAATCTTCTGGCTTTGCAGTTGTGAAGGGTGGGGGCTGAGATAGGACTGTTCCAAGGAGGATACAGAGTTGTAGGCTCCTCCCAGGCTACCAGCACCTGCCAGATCATCCTAGGTGCTCAGTCCTTACCTGGCAAAGATTGTCTGGCCCTTGGCTGGGGACTCAGCGAGGGTGGGAAGCTGGCTGCCAGCCCCTGGCCCAGGGCCTGATCAGTGGCTGCGGGGCTGACCTGACAGGGAAGCGAGGGTCACACCTTGTCTTCCCATGAGCTGGGCAAGCCCAGAGGCATTTCTCTCCCACTTATGTTTTCCCTGCCTAACAGCCCAGGGGGGATGCAAAGGAGAAACGGGCAACACATATGTCAACGTATTTTATTCTCCATCTTTTCTGATAAACCTTTTTGCTTGGGGCTTCGATTTTGAATTAGTGTCTTCTGGAAATTAAAAGAAAAAGAATCAGGAATCTGACATGAACAAACAGTCGTAAACAAGTCATTTCAGTTTTGCCGTTATTCTGGCTGCCTCTGAAGTTTATGTCTCAGAGTCAGTGGCGGAGGAGGGAGAGGTGGGAGAATGGGGAAACTCAGTCAGAGTGGAGCTGGTCCTGGCTCCAGCCCCAGGCAGCACAACCTGATTCCATCCCCTCTCCTCCTGCAGCCGCAGAGAAGCCTTTCCCGTGGTTCACGTGCTCCACTCAGACTTTCCTGCAAGGTATCTGCATCCAGGGCTGTGGGCGAGGAGGTTGGGGTGAGTGTGTTATAATGGAAACTGGGCTTTGTTCTAACCAGGTGTGGTAGGACACATGTCAGGAAGGAAGAAGTTTATACTCACAGATCCAGAAACAGGAAGTGTGCCACAGGGGGCCACTTGGAGCAGCAACAGGGCCACCCAGGGATTGGGGGCAGGGAGGGGAATGTGGGCAGGAGTCTTTACTGTGGTTTCTGCAAAAAGGAAGGGTGAGTCAGGGTACACAGACACAGGATTGGCTAGGTTTTTTTTTTTTTTTCATTACAAGTTATTACAAGATAATGAATATAGTTTCCTTTGCTATAGTAGGACATTGTTTATCCATTTTATATAGAGTAGTTTGTATCTGCTAATTCCAAATTCCTAATTTATCTTCCTTTCCTTTTCCCTTGGGCTTCCCAGGTGGCACAGTGGCAAGGAATCCACTTGCCCATGCAGGAGATGCATGGGTCCGAAGCATCCCCTGGAGGAGGAAGTGGCAACCCACTCCAGTATTCTTGCCTGGAAAATTCCTTGGACAGAGGAGCCTGGTAGACTATAGTCCATAGGATCACAAAGAGTTGGTAACCAATGACTTGCCAGCCCTGAGCTCAAGGCCAGACCCTGTTGTGCAGAGTCTCCACTGGTCACTGCAGACCTGTTTAAGGGGAATGAGGGCACAATGGTGGGGGGCAGGTGGTGACCCAGGGACCGCAGGGCCATGGGTTCAGTTCAACTCATACATGTCCACAGTGCAAGTGGAGACTGACCTCTCTTTGACCAAATGGTTACTTTTAGAGGAAATACAGCTTTTCCTTTTGAGGCCTTTTGGGAACTTGGCTGCATCAGGAGAGTATGAGGGGTGGTGTTTCTCAGACCCCATATGTACTTTTGTGTTCCTGAAAGTGCCCTCTTGTTTGCCCCTCAAGTGTTGGGTCCCAGGACCCAGAGGAGAATGTCTCACTAATAATCAGAGTCCTAATCAGTGTCCTCAACTGATGGCTTTTGAACTGTGATGTTGGAGAAGACTCTTGAGAGCCCCTTGGACTGCAAGGAGATCAAACCAGTCAATCCTAGAGGAAGTCAACCCTGAATATTCATTGGAAGGACTGATGCTGAAGCTGAAACTCCAATACTTTGGCCACCTGATGTGAAGAACTGACTCACTGGAAAAGACTCTGATGCTGGGAAAGACTGAGGACAAGAGGAGAAGTGGGTGTCAGAGGATGAGATAGATGGTTGAATGGCATCGCCGACTCAATGGACATGAGTTTGAGCAAACTCTGGGAGATGGTGAAGGACAGGGAAGCCTGACATGCTATAGTCCAAGGGGTCACAAAGAGTCAGACAGACATGACTTAGCAACTGAACAGCAACAACAACAAAAACCAGCGTCCTCTGCCGTAGAAACTGCCAGCTGCTCTTTGAAGCCCATGCGCTAAGTCGACCAGGAAGGATGAAGGGAAATGGAGGCCCACCATCCTTGGGGGCCCAGAGCCACCTCCCCTTCAGATGCCATCTTGCCAAAGTAATGCCAGGAAGGGGGCGGGGTCTCTAGAGGGTGTGCTGGAGGCTGTGGGGACCACTGAGGCTGATGTGGGTCATGGAGACAGCATCTCGGCCCCAGGGAGCCGCCACTGATACTGGGAGGGTTGCCAGCACCCGGTAGGTGGGAACCAGCTCCCTTCCTCCTGCTTCTGAGTGGCAGCCATGAGCAAAGGAAGCCTGTGCAAACTGCACCCCTGCCCATGCGGACTTCCAGTCTTGTGGATGGCCAACCGGACAGACACACTGAGGCTCAAGGTGGGCCAGTTCAAAGGGCACCAGCCTTCCTGTAGCCGGTCTCCTCTGCTCCATGCTCCTTTCTACCCAGGGCCTGGCTGCTCCCTGCCCAAGAACCCTCTGGAAGCAACTCCACTGCTATTCCCAGTGGTTTTGGTCCCTCCTGTCCTGTGGCTTTCCCACCCAGACCAGCAAATGCTGATGAAGTCCCCTTTTCTTCCACTAGTTGGAACATCTCAGGGGCCTGGACCCTCTCTCAGGCTGTCCCTCCAGATTCTGACCCCCTGGTTGGGCCCCCCAGAAGGTGCCAGGTAACTATTCTGGTGATGAATGTGTGATGGTTCCTCATAGCATTTAAGAAGAGAATGATAGATTCCTAGAAAAGTGACAAGCGACTAGTCTTTGAGCTTCTAAGGCAGCAAATGATTGGAGGGCAAATATACAGAGGACCTAGTGGGAACCAAGGGCCAAAGAGTAAGGCTTGCTGTGTGGATTCCTCTGGGCTGGTCAGGGTCCAGTGTTGCCTCCAGGGGTTAACTTCTGTCCTTTCTGGCTTGGGAGAGGGGGACATCTTCACAAATGTATATCCTACTTTTAGGTAAATGTGGGGAGGAAAAAGCTTTTCTTGTATGTACTTTTTCTGTTACTTTCAGCTCAAAATAATTCCTCTGCCAAAGTGGCTTATGTTGGGGTGTCCCATACTGCTTCTCTTCACAAGCTGGGGGAGACTTCAGCACCTGCTGTTGGCAGTAGCCAGGGAGCAGAGCCTCCCTCTGCTCTTTGCAGAAGGAAATGTGGAGGACATGGTCCACCAGCCGCCGAGGCTGTGGCATGGCTGGGAGGCTGTCTGTGTGTGGCTGGGGAGGCTGTCTTTGTGACTGTGGAGGCTGTGTGTGGCTGGGGAGGCTGTCTGTGTGTGACTGGTGTGGCATTTATTTCCCCGGCGAGCACATACCTGCTCTTCCCTCCTCATCTGTTTCCACCAGGTTTCCATTTAATCTGAGGGCTGCCGCCTTGACTTGTTATCCATGCGCAGGCTTTGTTGGCTTCTCATGTTCCATTAATTCTTACTGACCTTTCTCTCTCTCTCTCCTTCCCTTTTGCAAGCTACCTCAGCATCACAATTAGAGATCCATGAACACAGTTTTCATCCTGAATTCGTTATTTGTCTTCCAGCCTTCTTTGGGAAGGAGTGGCTGACACACATCATTAGCTCAATATTTAAACATTCTCCCCTTACCTTGGTGCTTAGCCCATTGGCATCAGTGCCCAGAGGGGAAGATTGGGTTTCCCTCCATGTCTGCACTGGGCTGGACTCCCAGGTGACGGGGGTAGGGTACATGGATGTGGTGTGTTGGGGTGTCTGGGTTTGGTTTTTCTGAGTTTGCCGAGCTGGGGTGTGCCCAGTCGTCTTCTCCAGAGCTGCGAATATTCTGCACAGGCCTCTGAGGTCCTTCCAGGTGGTGACTGGCCTGAGCACAGGGAGAGAGCTCACAACCTTTGAGTTTCCCCTAGGGCAGGCCAAGAGGCCCAGCACTCCCTCTCCAGGATGGGGCCTCACTCAGGCCCCTCAGGAGGAGTCCCTACCCTTGGGAGGGAGGGGTTTCAAGTTCCCTTGTGCTGGAAACTCACCAAGGTCTCTGAAGTTCTGACCAAAGGACTTTGCTCCTTCCAAACTGCACAGAGTAACCAATAGCAAAGATTTTAGGGGCTTTGTGGAACATCCAAGGTCCATCCAACAACTCCCTGCTAGGAATTAAGATTCTCTGATCTAGAGGGATTTTACCTAAAGCACCAGGGCCCCCACCCACTGTTACCTCCTACTGGTGCATGCTCAGCCCCACGTGGGTGTGGCTGTTACCAACCAGGGTTTTTGGCCCCCAAGCCGGGTTTCAACAGTACATGAACCATGAACTTCCAGATGTTCAAGCTGGATTTAGAAAAGGCAGAGGAAGCAGAGCTCAAATTGCCAACATCCATTGGATCACTGAAAAAGCAAGAGAGCTCCAGAAAAACATCTATTTCTGGTTTATTGACTATGCCAAAGCCTTTGACTGTGTGGATCACAACAAACTGTGAAAAATTCTTCAAGAGATGGGAATACCTGACCTGCCTCTTTAGAAATCTGTATGCAGTTCAGGAAGCAACAGTTAGAACTGGACATGGAATAACAGACTGGTTCCAAATAGGGAAAGGCATACATCAAGGCTGTATATTGTCACCCTGCTTATTTAACTTATATGCAGAGTACACCCTGGGGAATGTCAGCTTGGATGAAGCACAAGTTGGAGTCAAGATTGCTGAGAGAAATATCAATAACCTCAGATATGCAGATAACACCACCTTTTTGGCAGAAAGCAAAGAAGAACTAAAGAGCTTCTTGATGAAAGTGAAAGAGGAGAGTGAAAAAGTTGGCTTAAAACTCAACATTCAGAAAACTAAGATCATGGCATCTGCTCCCATCACTTCGTGGCAAATAGATGGGGAAACAGTGGAAACAGTGACAGACTTTATTTTTTGGGCTCCCAAATCACTGCAGATGGTGACTGCAGCCATGAAATTAAAAGACACTTGCTCCTTGGAAGAAAAGTTATGACCAACCTAGATAGCATATTAAAAAGCAGAGACATTACTTTGCCAACAAAGGACTGTCTAGTCAAAGCTATGGTTTTTCCAGTAGTCATGTGTGGGTGTGAGAATTGGACTGTAAGAAAGCTAAGCACCAAAGAATTGATGCTTTTGAACTGTGGTGTTGGAGAAGACTCTTGAGAGTCCCTTTAACTGCAAGGAGATCAAATCAGTCCATCCTAAAGGAAATCAGTCCTGAATATTCATTGAAGGACTGATGCTGAAGCTGAAACTCTAATACTTTGGCCACCTGATGTGAAGAACTGACTCATTGGAAAAGACCCTGATGCTAGGAAAGATTGAGGGCAGGAGGAGAAGGGGACGACAGAGGATGAGATGTTGGATGGCATCACTGACTCAATGGACGTGAGTCTGAGTAAACTCCAGGAGTTGGTGATGGATGGGGAAGCCTGGTGTTCTGCAGTCCATGGGGTCACAAAGAGTTGAACATGATTGAGTGACTGAACTGAATAGAAAATGATCAGTGGCCATAAAGGAAATCCAGGCTTTACTGGGGCCCCTGCTGCAGCAGGGGGAGTGAGAACAAGTAAGAGATTCCTTGCTGGCTCCTTGAGGAGGGAAGAGCTGCTTCCTTTTACAGAGTGAGGGTAGAAGTGTGTCGATGGGTCTGGCCAGAGAGGTGGCTTGGGTGGCTTGCCCATCTCTCTGGTAGTTGAGTGCAGGGTTTGTGGGCAGCCCTCTGCTTTTGCTCCCAACACTCTTGGCTTTTTTTGGTCCCCAGGTGGTACTAGTGGTGAAGAATCCACCTGCCAATGCAGGAGACGCAAGAGACACCGATTTGATCCCTGAGTCAGGAAGATCCCCTGAGTAGGAAATGGCAATCCACTCCAGTATTCTTGCCTGAGGAATCCCATGGATGGAGGAGCCTGATGGGCTACAGTCCATGGGGCCACAAAGAGTCGGACATGAACAAGCACAGTGCACGCATAGGAAGTCACTTCAGTTCTTTCTGTGACCATCCACATGTCTTCCACCAGCTGTGGGGCTGCAGCAGGGAGCAGGCCCCATCTTTAGAGGTCCCTTTATCAACTCAAATTTTCAATGGCCTTTAAATGCTGTCTTCTCTCCTGCACCTCCAGGTAGATTCCTATCTGGAAAGGAAAACCTATCCAGGCATCTCCTGCTCTGCTGTCTTTCTCCAGCGTTGCCCCCTTGGGGGCAGATGGGACCATGTTTCAAGCCCACAGGTCACCGGGAGCCCATGTGGTCACCATAGGGAAGCCGGGTGCTACCTCCTCTGTGTATGGAAGACTGTCCACACACTGGGCCTCAGCGACAAGGGAGTGGGGTCCTGGAGAAGCCACTTTGATCTCTTCTTCCTCAGAGATGGAACTTCAGCTCAAGGCAGAGCCGAGATTGAGAGGTTGAAAGAGTCACATGCCAGCTCCAGCTGCCCGCTGTCTGGGACGAGCTGAGAGATGCTGGAGGAAAAGAAATGTCAAGGCAGCTGCCATCCAGGGAGGAGATCCCACAGCCTCAGTGATCATGGGGACCAGGACAGGGCCTGTTCAGAATCTGTGCTAGGTCCTCAGGCTGCTTGCCCCTGTGGAGCTTGTTTGAAAGGTCCACCTCTGAGGGCCGCAAGCACTGTCTCGACCTTGACTTGGAGGGCTCAGGGAGAATCAGGTCTGCATTTACTCCTCACTTTTTAGCAAAATTCCTGGGCCACCTCAGTCCCTCTGGGGCTTCCCGGCCTGCACGGTGCCATGGATGGGGGGCTGAGCGGGGAGGGCAGACTCTCTAGAGCATCCCTGCCCCCACAGGACACTGGGCTCCACTTCCTTCCTAAGAGGTTTGGAGCTCAGGCCATGAGACTCCCCTAGGGGACTAGAGCTGGTTCTTGTCATTGAAGGTCCTCAAAACCAGCCAGATTCTCCCCAAGTGGGTAGGACAAAAAGCTCCGGCAGAGTCAGGGCTCTCAGCGGGGAAGGGATGGGCTAAGAGTTCAGGGTGAATGCTCCAGGGCCCAGGATGTGTAGTCCTATGTGGTGGCCAGTGCATACTCACAGCCGCCCAAGTCTAAAATCAGATTAATGAAATTATGCTGAAAGTTAACTTTGCTGTGTTGTTCAGTCAGTTGTGTCTGACTTTTGCAACCCCATGACCTGCAGCAAGCCAGGCTCCCCTGTCCTTCACTAACTCCCAGAGCTTGCTCAAACTCATGTCCATTGAGTCGGTAATGCCACCCAACCTTCTCATCCTCTGTCGCTCCTCTCCTCCTGCCTTCAATCTATCTCTCCTGGCATCAGTGTCTTTTCCAGTGAGGTGGCTCTTTGCATCACGTGGACAAATTATTGGAGCTTCAGCTTCAGCATTATGGCCACATTAGTTACACATCATATGATCAATGGCCACATCATAGAACAGGTTCATCAGCCCAGAGGCTTCTACTGCACATCACTGCCCCCTAAATATTGCCTTTTCTCTTAATCGACAGACTCCTGGTCAAGGTCCAGCCCACTCTGTCATCCTATTGCGGCCAAGCTGAGATTCAGAGATGGCTTGAGGACTTGTGACACTGTCTCCCAAGGGGCCTCTGTGTCAGAGTCAGCATGGATGAGGCCAGGAGGTGACCCTTGGGCCTCTGAGGCTGTCAGACCATTTCCTCTCAATAGACTGCTGTGGGGGCCAGCTGCTGGCTCCTTTCTGGAACTCCTCTGCTTCAGGGGACTCCTGACAGCCCCTCTCCCGGTACCTCTGGTTCAGCCCCCAGGGGGTGACAGGAGGCTGCCTGCCATGGTGTGGATCTCAGAGCAGGTGGCCTGCTCAAGGCCAGAGTGGGTTGGACAGCCAGCCACCAGGAACATTATGCCTATGACCACTGGTTCATCGAGGGGACACTTGGGTGTGTGTCCCCCTGGCACAGGTGTGCTGGAGGGGGAGTTAAACTCACAGAGCCTGGGAGTGAGTGGTAATTCCCAACGTTCAGGTGATCAGTGGTTCTGGAGACAAGTGCTTCACCCGTGAGCTTCATCTGCTACTTGGAAGCTGTGGGTTTGCAACGTGGCCACACAGGAAACAGTCTTCTCTGTGCTGGGACTCTTGGGTTCTTGCTGCCACCTCAGCACTGATGACATCTTTCCTGTTTGGATCCCCGGGCCTGGGCCCTATGGTGTTGGGGGTGGTAGTCAGAGGCCAGTCAGCTAAAAGCCTGGCCATTCGAGGCTGAAGTCCTGCCTGGAGGCATGAAGGAAAGGGTGGGCTTTGCCTCCCACCACCCTGGTTTACCTCCTCCCTCCCTATTCACTTGACCTTGTCGACTCAGTTGTCCTGCCTTTAGAATGGGATAACAATGGTGACCTTCCCTAGCTGTTGTGAAAATGTTAGTTGTTCAGTCATGTCTGACTCTTTGGGACCCCATGAACTATAAACCGCCAGGCACCTCTGTCCATGGGATTTTCCAGGACATGGAAAATGTGCAACCCATGGAATGGTTGCCATTCCCTTCTCCAGCGGATTTTCCCGACCCAGGGATCGAACCAACATTGCAGCCAGATTTACCAACTGAGTCACCAAAGAAACCCTTGTTTGTCGTGGGATTTACACAAATAAACAGAAAGCAGCCCAAGCCTAGGTGAGAGTGTGGTGGCGTGAGCTCTGTGTCTGGGTTGCCTGCTAGGTGTTTGCAGCTGCGGTGAGAGGCTCTCACAGGCTTGCTGAGTCGGGCCATTCCGACAGATGGGCAGCGCTCCATTGTGAGTGTAGTTGCACGAGTGGCTAGTGATATGGAGCAACTTTTCCCACGCTTCCTGTTTACACGGTTGCTCCTGTCTCTTCCTTGTGGGGCGGGGGGGTGGATTATATCAGTTTTTACAGATCTGTGGGCATCCTTTATAAACACTGTGTATGAGTTCTTCCTCCGACATATGTATTGGAAGTATTTTCTCTCAGTGTGGCTCATATTTCCATTTTCTTAGTAGAGTCCTTTGATGGAAAAGAGGCCTACATGTAGAAAAAAAGATCAAAGGTATTAGGTTTTGGTAATGGATAGTGTAATGGTGAGCCCTAAGGGACCTTTGTGTACCTGCAAGACCATAAAAATCCTCTCCTACATTTTCTTCTAGAAGTTTCATAACTTGGGCTTTCAAATTTAAGTTTACGATCCATCTCAAATTAAGTTTTGTGTGTGGTATAAGGCAGAGGTCAGTGGTTTTTTATTTTCTTGTTATCTAGTTATTTTGGTACCATTTGTGGGAAACATTTTCTTTTGTCGTTTAAACTGAGTTGGTATCTTTTACAATTAATTAATACTTACACCTCTACACGCAGGCTTCCCTGGAGGCTCAGACAGTAAAGAGTCTGCCCACGATGTGGAGACATGGGTTCAGTCCCTGGGTTGAGAAGATCCGCTAGAGAAGGAAATAGCAACCCACTCCAGTATTCTTGCCTGGAAAATTCTATGGACAGAGGAGCCTGGCAGGCTACAGTCCACAGGGTCGCAACAACTGAGCAACTAACATTCACTCACTTTCACACATCTACATACACATATAAACAAATATCCACATATACATACATTTACATGCAGAGTCACACATACACACATTTCATATACATTCATCTTCAGACATATATTTATATATTATTATTTATTTGGCTGCATCGGGTCTTAGTGCCATGGGGCACATGGATCTTTTAGTTGTGGTATGTGGGATCCAGTTCCCAGACTAGGGATCAAACCCAGGCCCCTTGCACTGGGAGCTTAGAGTCTTAGTCACTGGACTGCCAGGGAAATTGCTATCTACATACACACATACATGCATATATTTGCACACTCTTGGAGTCACTGCTTTGTTCTATTTCTCTATTCTTTTGCCAGCACCTCACTATCTTACCCACTGTCACTTTTCAGTACATCTTGGAATAAGGTAGAATAAACCCTCCAACTCTATTTTCTTTTTAAGAATAAATTGTCTATTTGTTCCCAGTCTCCTAAAATTTACAAATAAAACTTGAAACCAGCTTGCCAATTTCTACCGAAACACCTGCTGGGATTCTGATTGGAATAACACTGGATTCACAGATAAATTGGGGGCAAATTGACTGCTTAGAAATATGAACACTTCCCAACCACAATCTCTCTCCATTTATTTAGACCATCTGTAATTTCTCTCAGCAACGTTTGGCAGTTGTAAATGTACAAGTCCCACATATCTTTTGCTAAGTTTAACGCTATTATTATAGAGGGTATTTTAATTTCATTTTCCAGTTGTTGGTTGTAAGTTCATAGATGTGTCATTTACTTTGTGTTTTAATCTTGTGTCCAGCAACTTTGCTGAATTCACTTGTTAAATTTGATAATTTGTGTATGGCTTTGTATTTTCCATATATTTACGGATATGCAGTACAAGCCTATCTTTTGGACATGTAGACAGTTTACCATCATTATGCCTTTGCTTTGTGAATTACCGTTTGGCAAATATTTGCTTCTCTTCCCCTGGCTGTGCATTGAGGACCCTCTCTGACTTACTACCTCGGCTTGGCTGTGAGGCTTGTTCTGGCTAAAGAGATATGGTTGGTGTGATGCTAGCTGAGGGCTTAAGCAAATCGTGCAGTTTGGCCTCTTATGTGCTAGATAGCCCCGCAGAGACCTTCTGTCATAGCCCGGGCCTTGGGACAAACACCTAGCCTGTAGTGTGCTGTCTATCCACCCATCTGATCCAGTCAAGCCAGTCAGCCCAGGAAGACATGAGTGTGGGAATGCACATAGATTGCCATGAGCCCCTGAGTTGGGGATCATTTCTTAGCAGCATTACTATAGTAGTCACACATGGATGTGCAAACTGGACCATAATGAAGACTGAGCACCAAAGAATTGATGCTTTCAGACTTTGGTGCTTGAGAAGACTCTTGAGAGTCCCTTGGACAGCAAGGAGATCAAGCCAGACAATCCTAAAGAAAATTAACCCTAATATTGATTGGAAGGGCTGATGCTGAAGCTGAAGCTCCAATAATTTGGGTACCTGATGTGAAGACCCAACTCATTGGAAAAGACCCTGATGCTGGGAAAGATTGAGGGCAGGAAAAGACAGTGACAGAGGATGAGATGGTTGGATGGCATCACTGATGGACATGAGTTTGAGCAAACTCTGAGAGATGGTGAAGGACAGAGAAGCCTGGCATGCTGCAGTCCATGGGGTCACAAAGAGTTGGACACGACTGAGCGAGTGAACAACAGCAACAGACACGCTAGGTTCAAGACTTCTGTCAGACGGTCAGATGCATGCGCCCTGGGCTGGGGATGGCAGAAGCTGTATGTATCTGCAGTTCAGGGCAGGTCAGGCTGGATGGACAGAAACAGCAGATGGTGCGTGACATGTGAATTCGTGGGTGAGAACTCAAAGTAGAAAATGCACAGGGAGATGCGAGCTGGATTCTGAGGCTTGCGATGAGGGGAAAGTGAGCAGGACTCAGCAAAGGAGATCTCACGGAGGCAGCAGGTGAGTTAAGGGGAAGACAGGCATGTGGGTTTGCATCCTGGAAGAAAGAATCACTTTATGAAGGAAGCCTGTGGAAATACTGGGAAGACACCCCAGCAAGAACAGACAGAGGGCGTTTTCTCAGAGCTTCCTCAGCGAAGGTCAGCATTTGCAGAGCCCCAAGGGAAGGGGAGAACCTCACAAGGGGAACTACCCAGGAGATGCTCACTGTCATCCGGGGAGCTGGAGGTGGCCCCACAGGAGTGGGGGCCATTGACCGCTTTGGGGAGCATGTTCTCTGCTTGGCTTTGAATTGGGAGAGCGAGTGAGAGATTGGCAAGCTGCAGTCTTTAACTGAGTCCTGACTGTCATGGGCCAGTGGCTGCAGAGTTTGTGGCTGGGGGGCTGGGCTGCCTGCTGCAGGGCTGGTGGTCAGATTTCAGTTATTAAAAGTGCTCTGACCATCACGTGTATTAATGTATTCAGCCTTTCAACTGTGTCAAATGGTGTCCAGAGGTGGAGAGAAAGCAGAAAAAGGAATTGACAATGTGTAGGTGTCTGAGGAGTGTTCTCAGGGCCTTTTTGTGGTGCAACAGGGATGTGGGCCCAGGAGGGGGAGGGCTGGAGCTGTAGACGGGGAAAGGGGAACAGGGGAAGTGGGGACTTTGCTGCCCAGGGGAAGGAGGGAGCTGGCGCAAGTGGGGCACACATTCAGGGCTTTCTGTAACTCTGTGATGGCCATCTTAGGTCCAGGCTTCGTGGTAGGTTTGCAGTCAGGTGGGGTGACCCTGTGGGGAGGGAGAAGTTGATGAGGCAAAAGAGGAGAAATTGTGAGGACTAGAAGTGTGGGGGTCCACAGTCTTGGGGGCCCTGAGCAAGTTGAATTGTGACCTCACCCAATTAACATTTACCCAGACCCTCAGAATGGTACTTGGTAGGAAATAGGATCTTTAAAGATATTATTAGCTAAGGATCTCAAGATGAACTCATACTGGATTTCAGTTCAGTCCAGTTCAGTTCAGTCTGTCAGTCGAGTCTGACTCTTTGCGACCCCATGAATCACAGCACGCCAAGCCTCCCTGTCCATCACCAACTCCTGGAGTTCACCCAAACTCATGTCCATTGAGTCAGTGATGCCATCCAGCCATCTCATCCTCTGTTGTCCCCTTCTCCTCCTGCCCCCAACCCCTCTCAGCATCAGGGTCTTTTCCAATGAGTCAACTCTTCGCATGAGGTGGCCAAAGTATTGGAGTTTCAGCTTCAGCATCAGTCCCTCCAATGAACACCCAAGACTGATCTCCTTTAGGATGGACAGGTTGGATCTCCTTGCAGTCCAAGGGACTCTCAAGAGTCTTCTCCAACACCACAGTTCAAAAGCATCAGTTCTTCGGCGCTCAGCTCTCTTCACAGTGCAACTCTCACATCCATACATGACCACTGGAAAAACCATAGGCTTGACTAGACGGACCTTTGTTGAAAAATAATGTCTCTGCTTTTTGATATGCTATCTAGGTTGGTCATAACTTTCCTTCCAAGGAGTAAGCATCTTTTAATTTCATGGCTGTAATCACCATCTGCAGTGATTTTGGAGCCCCCAAAATAAAGTCTGACACTGTTTCCTCATCTATCTGCCATAAAGTGATGGGACCAGATGCCATGATCTTTGTTTTCTGAATGTTGAGCTTTAAGCCAACTTTTTCACTCTCCTCTTTCACTTTCATCAAGAGGCTTTTTATTTCCTCTTCACTTTCTGCCATAAAGGTGGTGTCATCTGCATATCTGAGGTTATTGATATTTCTCCCAGCAATCTTGATTCCAGCTTGTGCTTCTTCCAGCCCAGCACATACTGGATTTAGGTGGGCCCTAAGTTCAAGGACTGAAGTTCTGATAAAATAGGAGAGTCCCATGGAAGAGGCCAACTGACACTGAGACAGAGGTGTGGATGATGCTTCTATGAGCTGGAAAGTGGAGTGAAGTCGCTCAGTCATGTCTGACTCTTTGAGACTCCATGGACTGTAGCCTATCAGGCTCCTCCGTCCATGGGATTTTCCAGGCAAGAGTGCTGGAGTGTATTGCCATTTCCTTCTCCAGGGGATCTTCCCAACCCAGAAATCGAACCCGGGTCTCCCACATTGCGGGCAGACGCTTTACTGTCTGAGCCACCAGAATACCCCCAAAAGCCAGGATGAAGGCCTCAAAATCTTGAGAAGGAGCCAACCCTGCAGGGCCTCAATCTTAGCCTCCTGTCTCTTAAGTTTCAGGAGGACACATTTCTGTTGCTCTGTGTCCCTCAGTTTCTAGTCTTAGGTTAACTGTGGATGGCAGCCTTAGTCTGCCCCCTCCCCAAATCCGCAGGTGGCTCAGGTGGGGGATGCAGTGGAGGCTGCCTTTCCTTGTACTCTGGGCTCCTCCTCGTGTCCTGGGGAAGTGGGAGGGGAGCTGAGGGACGGGGCTCTCTGCCTTGCGGCAGGCCCTTCTGCTGCTCTGTGATGCAGTGTGTGAAGGGCCAGGTCTTGCCCTGGGGCCTGGCTGGTCTGGGAGAGTGGGTTCTGTGCAGTGTTTAGTCACTCAGCTGTGTCCCACTCTTTGAGACCCCGTGGTGGAAACAGTGACAGACTTTATTTCCTTGGGCCCCAAAGTCACTGAGGATGATGATCGCAGGCATGAAATTAAAAGACATTTGCTCCTTAGAAGTAAAGCCATGACAAACCAACACAGCATATTAAAAAGCAGAGACATTGCTTTACCGACAAAGGTCCAGACAGTCAAAGCTATGGTTTTTCCAGTAGTCATGTATGGATGTGAGAATTGGACCATAAAGAAAGCTGAGCACCGAAGAACTGATGCTTTTGGACTGTGGTGTTGGAGAAGACTCTTGAGGTCCCTTGGACTGCAAGGAGATCAAACTAGTAAGTCCTAAAGGAAATCAGTCCTGAATATTCATTGGAAGGACTGATGCTGAAGCTGAAACTCCAATACTTTGGCCACCTGATGCAAAGAACTGACTCATTGGAAAAGACCCTGATGCTGGGAAAGATTGAAGGCAGGAGGAGAAGAGGATAACAGAGAATGAGATGGTTGGATGGCATCACAGACTCGATGGACATCAGTTTGAGCAAGCTCAGGGTGTTGGTGATGGATAGGGAAGCCTGGTGTTCTGCAGTCCATGGGGTCGCAAAGAGTTGGACATAACTGAGTGACTGAACTGAACTGTAGCCCACCAGACTCCTCTGTCCATAGGGATTCTTCAGGCAAGAATACCGGAGTGGGTAGCCATTCCCTTCTCTAGGGGATATTCCTGACCCAGGAATTGAGCCCAGGTCTCCTGCATTGCAGGCAGATTCTTTACCATTTGAGCCACCAGGGAGGCCCAAGGTGGGTGGGTTTTAGGGGGTGGTAATCAGCAGGCGTGGGCTTCCCCAGTGGCTCAGTGGTAACACATCTGCCTGCCAATGTAGGAGATCTGGGTTCAGTCTCTAGGTCAGGAAGGTCTCCTGGAGAAGGGAATGACAACCCACTCCAGTATTGTTGTTTGGAGAATCCCATGGACAGAGGAGCCTGGTGGGTTACAGTCCATGGGGATGCAAAGAATCAGATAAGACTGAGCGACTGAACAACAATTAGCAGGCCCACCAGCCACATCTGAGTTTTGCTCCTGGTCAGCTGCACCTAACCAGGGGGTTAGGTGGGGGACACACCTGAATCTGAGGGTGGGGCAGAGGGAGCGGAGTCAGAAGGGACCAGAGACCCGTGCTCACCTTCCGCGCTGTGTGTGGTTCCTGCCACTGCCTTAACCTTTCTCCTCATCCTCTCCTCCAGCTTTGGCACCAGCAGAAAATCAGTCTCTTTCACTTTGCTCTTCCTTACTTTCCATACAACACAAACCCATGTCATCCTGAAGGGCCTTTCTGGGTGATGGCATCCCCTGACCATGGGGCTGTGTGCTGTGCTCACTCCGCTGCCCCCACCTTCCACGGTTGCACTTTTGCTCCTGACACATTCAGGAAAGTCATCTCTTCTGTGTGGCTTTTCCCATGATGTGTGTCATCGCTGATCTCTGAGATCTGAGACTGAGGCCCAGATTTTCTCAGGATCCCAATAGAGTCCCGCCTGTCCCCAGCCTCTGGCAGGTCCACATTGCCATGAAAAGTGAAAGTGAAACTGTTAGTCACTCAATCTTGTCTGACTTTTTGCCACCCCATAAACTGTAGCCCACCAGGCTCCTCTTTCCATGGGTTTCCCAGGTGAGAATACTGGAGTGGGTAGCCATTCCCTTCTCCAGGGGATCTTCCAGACCCAGCAATCAAACCTAAGACTCAACATTGCAGGTGGATTCTTTACCATCTGAGCCACCAGGAAGCCCCCATGATGCCATGGGTACCCACAAATGCCCACTACTGCTCAAAAATGCTCATTTGCCTCACTTTTCATGGAAATTCTCTTTGTTGGCCTCCTGAAATTTTAGGGAGCTTTTCATTCAGGCAAATAAACTTCCTGAAACTGAATTAGAAAGAATTCTGCATGTCTAGGCTGGTCTAGTAATCAGCACTGCATGGAGACTCTGAGTTGCAGGAAATTCAGTGTTGACATTTCCATACCACCCTTTTCTGTGACTATCCTCCCATCTGCTGAGAATGAAGGATGGATGGTGTTAATTTCCCAGGGGCTTTTCTGAAACCTCAGGGCTTTGGTCTGCATGCCCCATTCCACCGCACAATGTGCCCCCTCTGATAACCCAACCATATTTGGGGAAATTACCCTCCCCCCACAGCCCCACCCTACTGCCATGTGAAAGGAGAGCCTGTGCCTGTTGGGACTGGACTCGTCACTGGTGCACCTGCACAGCTGAGTTTTCTGCTCCTGTTTTTTCTCAGCCAAGGAGTAGGGTCATGACCCTGTAAGCCATGAATTCATCCAACCAGTGAGCATTCACTGACCATGTTAGGGACACTATGGGTCTGGGAAATGAGAAGTTTTCTGGGACCTGGGACTTTCAGTGCTAATGCTGGAGAGTTCCAGGCCCTGGGACAGTCACCCATCTTAGAGGACCCACCACTGCACTGGGTTCTGGGGCTGCTATGGGTAGGAGGCAGGAAGGTGCTTCTCCTATGGAGCTCACAGTCTATAGGGAAGAGGTATGAGTCTGGAAGGACTTACATTGCTGCAGAGCCACCAAGGAGAAGTGGGGGGTCAGGGAAGGTTTCCTGCTGGCCACAGGTCGGGGCTTCCCTACAGTGCCCAGGCCTCTCATGTGTGTATGTGCGTGTATATGTATGTGTGTGTATATGTATGTGTGTGTATATGTATGTTGGTGTGTGTGTGTGAAGAGGGCATCTTCTTTGCTTCTCTGTACTGCAGAAATGAGAGGTTTCACTGCCCTGCCCTGAATGGGAAAGGAGAAGGCAGCACTTCCTCCTCTCACCGACAAGGGCCTGATCCGCAGGGTGTGCCCTAGGCTTCTGCTCACTGTGCTCGGGGTGCTGGTGTGGATCTGTGAGGGGGTCCATCACCCTGTGGAGCTGGTGGCTCCTCACTGTGGCCAACAGCTTCCTCCTCTCCCAGCTTTTACCGCTGATAACTGCCTGATTTCTTTGTCTCTCTCAACTGACTTCATTCAAACTCTTGGTAAGGAAAGGGGTTTATTTACTGGCCACTTGAAGCCCCAGCATAGAGAAAAATAAAACCTAACATTTGTTTACTATTCAGAGGTTGCAACTGACCCCAGAGGCCAGAAACAGGGGGCTGATGCAGGAGGAGATGAGGGAGGTGCAGGAGGAGCAGGGCTGGTGCAGAGAGGGAGAGGCTGGTGTGGGGAGGTGGGGGGGCCGGGCAGGGCTGGGGTGGGGGTGGGGCTGGTAAGGAGGCGGGGCTGGTGCAGGGGGTGGTGAAGGTGGTGCAGGGGGTGGTGAAGGTGGTGCAGGGGGAGCAGGACTTGTGCAGAGATTGGGGCTGGTACAGGGGTGGGGCTGGCTCAGTGGTAGGGGCGGCTGGGCAGTGAAGGCATCCTCTCTCTGACCCCTGGGAGCACCCGGAAGGTTGGGACCAGGTTGGCACATCTTTGCCTCTCCTGCGCCAACCTTTACTGAGTGTAGAAGCATGACACGTCTGTCTGAACTGTTTTTTTCCAGTATCTGTTTATGCACTTTCTTTGAAGGAGTACACTCGCTCTCATCTCTCCTGTTCCTTAGGATGATGGAGGTGATGTGGACCCCTGGTCTTAGAGGCAGGACTTCTGAAGTGCCTGCAGCTATGGAGAGCAGCCATGGAGGCGGGTGCAGGGGAGAGGAGAGTCAGCCGGCGCTACCCTTCCCCTTTCGCAGGGCTCTGGGCATAGTGCTGCCTACGGGTCAGATCCTAGGGACCACTGCCTTGGAAGCCCTTCTTGAGGCTGACATTTTCTGCCTGAGCCAGACCCTCCCTCGCGCTTCTCAGGGGTGGTCCCTAGGTATGCACCAGACAGTGACCAGAGAAAGAAAAGAATGGACAGTCATAATCTGAGAAAAGCACCAGGCGTAGAGACCCATGCAAGGACTCACCCACCCTAGTCGCCACCCATCATCCCCCACCGTCGCCTCCCTACCAGGGGAAGCGGTTTCAGGGAGAAAGAAGAAAAGACAGAGAAGACACAGGCCCCTCGGTGGACACAGGGCCCTGAGATGCCAGCAGCACTGGCTAGTGATTCACACATCAGGATCTGCCAACCCATCACCTCTGCCAGGACACCCCCGCTCGTGCCCTCCCCAACCAGAAATGACGAAGGGACCCTCTTCCTGCTCCAGGAGCCCCTGGAGCAGAGAGTTGTGTTTTAAGGATTTAGGACAAAGGTCAGTGCTGATATCATCCATCTGTACCCCAGGCTCACTGACCACCTTTGGCAGGCATTCATTCATTCCAGGTCTCTTCACTGAACGTCATTTTTGTCTTGGGCACTGTCCTGGGCACAGAGCATAGTGATGAGTGAAACAGACCAACCACCAGCCCCAAGAGCCTCTGACCCAGTGAGAGGAGCCTGGCAATGACCATGGGGTCAGAGCCCGGGGAGACCGTCTGGCACACCTCCACCAAGTGGCCCTACTGTCCACACGCGCCACCTTTCTGCCTCCTGCTCCAGACCTCAAATCCCGGCCCCCTCCCTCTGCTTCCCATCACAAATGACAGAACATCACCTGGGACCCCATGGCTCAGAGGAATTCTCCAGAAAGGAGCTACCCCTGCCAGGGGTACCCTTCCAGGAGGGATGAGGGTTCCCTGCTCCCATCCAAGCCTCTGCTGCAGGAATGCTGGAGCGTTTTGGAATGGTCAGCCTGTTAGCTTTGTCAGGGCTGGACTTTTTCATTTGTGTGTACCCACTTGTGTAACACTTGCTTCAATTCTTGCTTTGGATAGATTTCCCAGTATGTGATTGTGGATCTAATATCCAAATATTAAGCAACGTTGAGGACATACTCATCAGATAAAGACAGAATGTGAAATGCCCAGGAAATGCCTATCTTGGTAGATGGAGGAGAAAGGTTGTCAGAGGGTGAATTCCAAGGGTGGTCTTGGTAAGGGACTTAGGTGACTGGACTTGGAGGAGGAACGTGTAGGGTGGTGCAAGGTGAAAGATGCTGTGAGCCCTGCCTGCTGCTCCCTGCATTCATCTTGCTGCAAATATTAGTTACCTGAGCTAGAGAAGTGAGTGTTTAAGTCTCTCCACTTTGTCCTCTATTTTTAGCAAGGTGGATTGTGATAGATTTAGAGGGGGAATAATGGTTGCCCTTCACCACCAAGGTATGAGTTCTCTTAACAATTTTTCAAGGAAAGGATAACAATGAGGCATGTAAAAATAGTTATTTCCCAATTTGACCCAATTGCAAGTGATCTAATTAGAGGAAAGCCAGAGTTTCTTGTTTTCAAAAGTGTTTGCTGAGGGTGTTTCCAGTTAGATAATGAATAGAATTAGGGAAGTATCATGAAAAGGAGGGGAGGGGATGATAAAAGTCAGGGGCTGAGTTGGAGGAAGACCAAACCCAGGAATGCACCCTGCCCACCCTCCAAAAAAACTTCTGGGGCCCAACAGGAGTCGGTTAATCATTCCTCAAGTAAACAGATGGTTAGCTGTGACGCTAATACTGCTATTTCACTGAAGATGAACATTTATGACACCAGTGCCTTCTATAACCTTTCCTCCATTATTTTACTGCCTGTGGACGGTTTTCTCACTGACTTGGCCCTTCTTGAAAGGAAGGTGATATATATGTTTGAAGTATGATTATCTTTTTCATTCCCAAGGTGAGAGCGCTGCTCTCAAGTTACAGTTAAGATAGGCATCCTGCCTTCCAACATCCTTCACCCTCCTCATATCACCTCATCCTCACCTGTCTTTCTTGGCTTCTGAGCTGACCTGGGAGAGATTCTGGGGGAATTCCAGGGGAATAAGAGCGTTGGCAAAGGCTCAGCTACAGCAGCAGCCCTGGGTGTGCAGGGAGAGCACATGGTTCAGGGTCAGCAGAGCAGGATGGAGACATTGCAGAAGCAGGGACAGGAGGTGAACTCAGCTGAGAAAACCAGGTTCCAGGGGTGGTGGGGCATTGGTCCAGTGTCAGAGATTATCTAGATTGGATGAATCTGAGTCTGTGCTCTGGTGCACATGAGGGGCCTGGGAATGGATTGTCTCTTCACTTGCACCTCCACGTGACTTCTGCCTGTTTCATTGGTGTGTAGAGCCCGAGCACACACCTGGAGCAGCTCCTGGTGTGAGTGCCACCTGCCATATACTCCCTAGAGGAAGGGGCAGAAGGCTGGGGACTCCATCAGGGTTGCATAACTCCAGTTTGAATGGCGGGTGGTCAGAGAAAGTGTCAAGAAACAACAGTCAGGAAGGTCTGCCAGAATCCAAGTGAAACATGATGGGAGACGGAGAGCAAGTAGGCCAATCAGAGGATATTGAAGAAGTTAGACTGGTCCCAGTTGACGGCAGGTTACAATTGGGAAAGCTCCACCTGTGAGTTTGGGCTTCCCATGAAGCTCAGACAATAAAGCTTCTGCCTGCAATGCAGGAGATCTGGGTTCAGTTCCTGGGTTGGGAAGTTCCCTGGGGAAGAAAATGGCAGTCCACTCCAGTATTCTTTCCTGGAGAATTCCATGGACAGAGGAGCCTAGTGGACTACAGTTCATGGGATTGCAAGAAGTGGACACAACTTGGCGCTACCTTTCTTTTCCTTTTCTTTCTTTTCATCTCTGAGTTTGGGTCTGAGACAGGGTACATGAGCAGCTATGTAGGGCTGGAGCCCAGGACGTTGGCTGAGGGTCCAGAGGAAGGGCTCCTTGCCGTGGTGTAAACACTCAGGACAACCTCCAACTGTGAGTAGTCTACAGAGGGGCCTGAACTGTTGCTCCTTGTTGGGCAAGATGGCAGCCCCGTGCACTTCCAGTATTCCTGGAATTCCCTTCCCAAAATGATCCACGTTGAGCTCTGGGAAGAAAACAGCATGACCCACAGCTGCATTGTCCTTCATGTTGGAAGACCCTAAGCCAGCTGCCCCTCTGTGCAGAGTGTCCATTTCCTGGGGCCCAGGGAAATTCTGCCAAGGTGAGCATTACGGTTACTGGGGATCTGAATATACTCCGCTCAGCTGCACACACATCTCATCTTCCTTTAGAGAGTATGCATTTTGCTAATGTGGAGCTTTTAAATGAAGACCTTATTACTCCAAGTAAAAATAGCAGCTGCGCTAGGGCAGTGGGATTTCACACCATTCTCATATCTTTAAAATTCCTTTAATACTGCTTCTTCATCACTTTCTCGATGATTACTTTTGAAATGTACAATAGAAAAGGAAGGTGTTATGGCTATGCAGGTCTTCTGCCAAGCGCAGCAGAACAAAGGGCTAGAGGAAGACAGCTGTTTTGATGGGCAGTTTGAGTGAAATATGGCATTGAGCCTCCCCGAGGTTCCATTCGGGCTTATCTGGGTCTCTGCCAAATTCTAACTTTGGGATAGGAGCAGCGGGGGGCTGCTGTCTCCAGCAGTCTAATTTTATGTTAGCAGGAAGCTGCAGCTCTTTGCCTTTACAGACAGGGGCCTCAAGTCACTTCTGAACTATGAAAAGCTGTGACGTCAAGGGCAAGATGGGAGATGGTGGATAAAAGAGTGGTGGGCTTTTTCTGAAGTTGCATAATTTGTTCTGAAGAATCATCTAAGGAAGGAAATGGGGTGGAGGAAGTGGAGGGAATGATGACAAGGGAGAAAACATAAAATGAGTCAGGAAAACCAGGCCGCATGTTGCAAAAGTCTACAAGGTCCATTTAGAAAAAAAAGAAATCAATAAGAACTGTATTTCCAATAGAACCAGCCTGAGGATAAGGCAAGTGAAGCAAAAAGAAACATAAGACAAAGGAGATATATGACTGCTAATTTGATGTATTGACTCAGCTGGGCTGCAGGGGCCCAGACACTGAGTCAAACATGATTCTGAATAGCCTGGGAAGGGGTTTCTGGATGAGACAAATACTGGAATCAGTAGACTCAGTAAAGCCTATTGCTTTCCCCCAATGTGGTGGGCCACACTCAATCAGTTGAAGGCCTGAATAGCTCTAAAGTCAGCCCTCCTTCCGGGAAAGGGAAACTCCTCTTGCCTGGCTACCATTGAACAGGGACAGTAACTTTTTCCTGTCTTCAGGCTTGAATTGGGACCACTGGCTATCCTGGGTCCCCAGCTTGCTGATGACTGGTTTTGGGATGTCAGCCTCCACAAATGCATAAGCCTATCCCTCATAATAAGTTATGTGTGTGTGTATATATACACCCCACTCCGGTACTCTTGCCTGGAAAATCCCATGGACAGAGGTGTCTGGTGGGCTGCAGTCCATGGGGTTGCTAAGAGTTGGACACGACTGAGCAACTTCATTTTCACTTTTCACTTTCACACATTGGAGAAGGAAATGGCAACTCACTCCAGTGTTCTTGCCTGGAGAATCCCAGGGATGGTGGAGCCTGATGGGCTGCCGCCTATAGGGTCGCACAGAGCTGGATATGACTGAAGCGACTGAAGCGAAGTAAGCTTCTCAAGTGGCACTAGTGGTAAAGAACCCACTTGACAATGCAGGAGAAAGTGCTTCTGGGTGGGTGACAATAGAGACGCAGGTTCTATCCCTAGGTAAGGAAGATCCCCTGGAGGAGGGCATGGCAACCCACTCCAGTATTCTTGCCTGGCAAATCCCATGGACAGAGGAGCCTGGTGGGCTACAGTCCATAGGGTCACACAGTCAGATATGACTGATGTCACTTAGCACAGCATACCGTATATATATATATATATCTATATATTTATATATATATATGGTATTATCTGGAGACCCCTGACCATTACAGGAGGGTGGGAAATGAGCAGTCACAGTTATAACATTTTTGTACTTCTGGGTTCAAGGGAAAAGCCACAGAACTGAAACCAGAACTTTGTTCTTGGTAGGGAGAAAAACATACAATTTTTACGTTTACGATTAGGAAAAGAAAACAAAACTGACTTAAAATATGAAGCATGCAGATGACAAAATTCAAGTACATAAAATATTTATCCATTTGTCTTTTTGTCTTTGCGGTGGCTAGCCATGCGCACAAGGTAGCCATGTGCACAGGGTAGCCATGCTTTCAAGTTTCTGGGCATCATTCTACTCCCTCTCCCTTCCTTGCAATGAGCTTGAGCAATTTGGTAAATGGGAGTTGAATGCAGAGTTCATTTTTCATGTTTCATTTCTAATACTCTTTTCAGGATAAATTTAAAAACAGAGTGGGAGTTAGGTCTCAATCATTATTCCCTGTTAAGAGGGAAATGAAAGTGCTTCTCAGTGGGTCATCAGAAAGTACCCTGTGGAGGAGCCCAAGCCTGTGGGACAGGGTCTTGCTTTGTGGCTTCCCTCCTCCCCAACTCACCCTTCTCAGAAAGGTGTCCCCACTGCTCACAGGTGACCCCTGCAGACTTCACTCTCAGCACCACTGGGAAACAGCCCAGAGTGGCCTTTGGGATGTCCATGCTGGAACTGTAGTCTCTGAACAACCTGAGCTCCAGCACAGATGCACATGCTTGATGCACATATACGTTACAGCTGCAGAGCACATAGAAGCAAAGACAGCATACTCCTAGGGACACATCTACAAGGACACATCCGACTGCCCGTGGTGGCCGTGCATGGAGAAGGGGAGGTGGTTGGAGCAGGTTGGAGGGCCACCCTCGATGTCTCTTTCTGTTGAGAGGCTGTCTGTAAATGGTAGTAGTCAGACCGTATTGAAAAGGAGAACTCTGACCCATGACCTACAGCAACCAGCCTAGGAAACCAGTCCTTGTGCACAGGGATTAGCCCAGGAAGCCACCAAGAGTCAGACTCGTAGGAAGTTGGATTATTATCTCTGGTAACAATACACGAGGGCAAACAGTAACTTCTGTAACAAATGTCACCAAATGGCCAACATTTGATGAATAACTAACAGTTTAATTTCTGTCTCTGCTCCCAACTCAAGACCAGCCAGAGAAAGCCAGGTGTCCCCCAACCAATCCTGTGGGGCACCCCCATTCTGGTTAGTGCCTCTATCTCCTCCAGGCCCTTGGCCCCCATCAGAACACACCTGGACCTCCCTTTTCCAACATGAAAAAGCTCCCCCACTCCTGTCTGTTTGGGGATGTCTCAAGCAAATTCAGGACCGGGTGTCGGACAGCCTTGCCACATTGAGCTCTGAATAAATTGCTTTGCTTGCTCTCACGTCGGGGGTGGGGTGTCTTCCTTTATTTTCACGTTGTGCTTGTTTTGATGCAACACAGAAGCATCTTTGAATTTGTTTTTAGTAGCGAAAACAGCAGAACGCTTGAGGGGTTAACACTAATTCCTTCAGTGACATTAGTTGGGTGCTATCTCCTCCTTGGACTCAGCTAGAGGGGGAAATGAGGGTCCTGAGCTCCCAGCCCAGCTGGGAGGTGGGTAAGAATGATGAGGGGTGAGAAGTGTGTTTAGGGGTTCAGTGGGACGGGCTACCCATGGAAGCCTAGAGTGGGATGCCAGCCCAGACTTAGGGTGGGAACTGCTAGTTCATAATGGCCAATGTTTTCAGAGGTTTACTTTATCCCAGGCTGTGTTCACAAGTTAACTCGTGCAATCATCATTAAATTTAATCGTCCTTGTCAGGAAGGCACTATAATTATTCCCACTGTCCAGTAGTGGGGGTGGAGGCCCAGCATGCTTGGCTCAGCTCAGCTCTACGCCTGTGCTCCCTGCCCTCCCACTGTATCCCCAGGGATCCTGGAGGGAGGGGGGACTTGAGGAGGCCAGGAGTGGCTGTGGAGGGTGGAGAGGGGCTCCTGAGGAACTGGGATGGGGGAAAGTGCAGATAGGGACTAGAGGAAGAAGAGGGAAGCTGGGTGAGGGAGTGGAGGCCAGAGACATGGTAGATGTGGAGGATTTTAAGGAGATGCTGTGGGAGCCTCACTTAGAGGAGGAGGGAGATCTGTGAGGAGAGCATGTGTGTGATGGAGAAAGCCAGAGGTGGAGGCAGGGAGGTGGTGGGAAGCAGGCAGCTTCAAGGTATGTAACAGAGGTTCATTCAGCAGGACTTGGGGATTATCCAAAAGAAGAGGCATTGGGGCTCACTTCTGGGTCTCTGATGAGTGGAAATGTGTGGGTCATGGAGACATTTTACCAAGATGGGGTTTTCAGAAGGGTAGAGAATTCTGAGACAGGTGATGTTTGAGATGCTGTGACCTCTCCTAATGGGGGTGGCAAGTGAACATGACATAGATGCACCAGGGCCACAGATGAGGGGTCAGAGTAGAGAAGGGGATGCAAGAGCCACAGCCTAAGACTGATCCAATCCAGGCTGGGGTTGTGTGAGGGGAGAGTAGTACTACGCTGTACCAGAGCCCCCGGTCACCCATGGCCCTTTACATGGAAAATATTTACAACTGCATGATGTGCTCAGGCCCTGGGTCGCACTGGCTGTATTTCTAGTGCTCAGAGTAATGTTGTCTGGAATGTTTTCATCATCACTGAGCGTTCCAGTGGGCAGCACTGGGGGACAGAGGACAGAGAAGAAGGGAGTCAAGGGCCAGCACCCATGGAACATCCATCTTAGGGGTGGTGCTATGGGGACTGTGTCCCCTGAGAATTCTTATGTTGAAGCTGTAACCTCCAGAGAGGTTGTATTTGGAGATGAAACCTCTAAGAAAGTAATTAGGGTTAAATAAGGCCACAAGGTGGGGCCCTGATCCCAGAGGATTAGTGTCCTTATAAGTAGAGACCTCAGAGAGTGCTCTCTCTCCATATGCAGGCACCAAAGAAAGGCCATGTGAAGATAAGGCAAGGTCACCACCTGCAAACCAGAGTCCTTGCCAGGAACTAAACCAGGAAGAGAGGCCTCTCCAAGAACTAAATTAGAATCCTCACCCGGAACTAAGCCATGGAGACCTCTCAGTAGGAACTGAATCAGAGTCCTCACCAGGAAACTTGATCCTAGACTTCTGGCCTCCAGAACTGTGATGAACAACTTTTTGTGTTTAAACCACCCAGCCCATGGTGCTTTTTCATGTAGCCTTAACTGACTAACCCAGGTTGTAAGAAACTCACCGATGAGGTGAGGAAGGAGAATGTGGGCCTCTGGAAGCTGAGAGAACTAGGAGTTTAAGGAAGGCAGGAGTGGGAAAGTGTGCTGAAAGTAAAATAGGATTATAAAGTGTTCACTGAAATTATCAGCAGCGTGGGTGACCTTGGCCAGCTCAAGATCAGCAGAATGGTGAGGATGGAATCCAGACCACAGGGGCTGGAGTGGGGAGTGACAGATGATGAAGTGTGTGAGCCCTCTCACGAATCCTGTTCTTCACTAGTCAGAAAACTAAGCCTTCACAAGGTGAAGCAACTTGCCCAAAGCCATAGCCACAAAACAGCAGGGTGAGGGTTGAATCAGCTTTGCCTGACACCCTAGAATGGGCTTCAGTCACAATACCAGGGAACATCCCACCAACAGAGCTCCTAACAAGCCAGCCATGGTACCCAAATGCTGTGTTCTTGGCTGTTCAAAGTTGTCTGGGATGGAACCACTGAACACCAGAACCAACTGTGTGTCCACAGGGCCTGGGCTGGAAAGGGACATCCATCCAGAGACATCAAGCCAGTGGAGCAAATCTGCAGGCAAGATATGGTTCAGAGCTTTTAGAGGATATCTTAAAGGAAGCTGAGGAATGAGTAAGGCAGGGAACTGCTTACAAGGGGACTGTGTGCATCAGTGCTAAGTTGCTTCAGTCGTGTCTGACTCTTTGTGACTCTATGGACTGTAGCCTGCCAGGCTCCTCTGTCCATGGGATTCCCCAGGCAACAATACTGAAGTGGTCTCCATGCCCTCCTCCCGGGGATCTTCCTGACCCAGGGATTTAACCCATGCCTCTTATGTCTCCAGCCTTGGCAGGCAAATTCTTTACCACCAGTGCCATCTGGGAAGCCCACAAGGGGATTGGGATCCAGCAATTTTCATGTTGGCAGGGGAGGGGAAGAAGGAAGGGAGATAAAACCTCTGTGCAGGGCCAGCCTGGTGGGCAGACATGGCTTCCTTTTCCTTATGGCCCCCAGGGATTGTGGCCTAAATGAGTCAGAGCTCCCTGTGTGGCTGAAGCAGGCACATTTTCCACTCCTTAAGGCACAACTCTCTGCTCAGCTGGCTCTGGCCCGAGGTGCCAGCCCGCTGTGAGCCATTCACCAATTTCCAGTCTTCTTAGTGGGATGTAGGCTTCCCAAGTGGCTCAGTAGGAAAGAACCTGCATGCAATGCAGGAGACTCAGGTTTGATCCCTGAGTTGGGGAGATATCCCGGAGAAGGGGATGGCAACCCAGTCCAGTCTTCTTGCCTGTAGAATCCCATGGACAGAGGAGCCTGGCAAACTATAGTCCATGGGCTGCAAACAGTCAGACATTACTGAAGTGACTTAACACAGTGGGATTCACGTCTGCTTCATGTCACATCCTCTGAGTCCATGAAGATGCTTATCTTCTCCATACAAGGTCTACAAGTCACCAGGAAATGTGTCCTATCTTTGGGAGTGCCAGCAGAGTGTGATTCCTTTTCTGCCCACCCCCACACCAGAAGAGCCCACTCTTATGGCACAACTTTCCTTACATCCTCCAGCAGCTGTGATCCTGAGCTGCTCAGGGGCCTTGTCCCAGTGAGGGAGAGGTGAGTAAGAAGTGCCTTGGCTGTGGCTGGTCTTTATTCCTTTATGATCATAGTTATGATTATAGTTGTAACCACAGCTTAGGGGCTTCCACGTACACTCTCCACTCTCTCTGTAAGGCCAACATCATTACTCCCACTTTACAGATTAGGAAACGGAGGCTCAGAGAGTTCAGGATGACCCTGGATTCACTTCTGTTCTTCCTGGTGAGCTGATCCCTTTGCCCATGAGGAATCAAAGTTAAGTCCTTCCGATAGTCGTGTACAGATATGAGAGGTGGACCATAAAGAAAGCTGAATGCTGAACGATTTATGCTTTCAAACTGTGGTGTTGGAGAAGACTTGAGAGTTCCTTGGACAGCAAGGAGATCAAACTAGTCCATCCTAAATGAAATCAATCCTAAATATTCATTGGAAGGACTGATGCTTAAGCTGAAGCTCCAATACTTTGGCCACTTAATGCAAAGAGTCTGCTCATTGGAACAGACCCAGATGCTGAGAAAGATTGAGGACAGGAGGAGAAGGGGGCGATAGAAGATGACATGTCTGGATGGCATCATCAGCTCAGTGGTCATGAGTCTGATTAAACTCCGAGTGATAGTGAAGGACAGGGAAGCCTGGTGTCTTGCAATCCATGGGATCACAAAGAGTCAGCCATGCCTGAGTGACTGAACAACAACTGGACAAAATGCAGAGAATATCCGAGTTTTCTCCTACTGACACCTAACCTGGGGCTAGTCATCAACTGCTCTGGACTCCTGGTTCCCTCTTTGGAAGAGGAAGGGTCAGTGAGGAATGGTAGTAAGGTAGAAAGACACAAGGCTCCCATCTGAGTGGCCATGGGAGGTTTGGATATCTGTGTTGAGTCACAAATCTCACCTTTTCCTCATCTGCATGATAGGGGCAGCAGAGGGGCTCCAGTGAATTTCCAAGTGGTGGGAGGGCCAATGAAGACGTATGAGAAAGCACTTGAAAACCATGGGGGGCCAAGGATCATTCTTGTCATCCCATGAAGGTCAAAGGCATCTGTCCCCATCCCTGGGATCCCCTGCCTGCCTCTGGACAGAGCTCACCCTGGACGTAGTTGAGAGACCACCAGCACCTGCTTTGGGCTGCTATGACATGTCAGTGCATGGGGCCAATCTCCCTGCCCATGTAGCCAGGTGGAGCTCTGATCTCTCAGACTTCAAGTCCATGTCTCAAAGTCTCCAAGCCACATCCACCCCCAGTTCGGTCCATTTCTTCCAGTTCCATGCGCACAGAGTCCACTGACTACACACACAGAGTCCACTGAGCCGTCAGCGAGTCTCTATCTTGGACAGGCATCTGTTTCCTGGGAGCAAAAAATCATTTAATGGCTCTAATCTCTGGTCTGCTGCTTTCATTATTTAAGCCAAAATGAAATGTGACCCAGAGTGAGAGGAAAGACCAAGTGTGCAGCTGAGAGCCGTAATAAGGCATTCACAGCTCAGCCAGGAGCCGCCACATCCCTTCCCACAGAAGGATCAGGAGTCCCCCCAGGTGGGAAGGAGACATAAATGACTATTGCCAAAGCCAGCCAGTGGGAAATCTAACAATAATAGTACGTTTTGAGGAGAACAAATCAACCCCCACGTTATTCTGATTACAACAGTCCAGAGCTGGAGGCCTGGCCACTGCAGCCTGCCAGCTAATTATCACACCATTTTCAGTCCCAGCCCTGGAGGACTTTTTAATCAGCCTCTAAGAAGAAACCCAGGATGCCTCTCCATTAAGCCAAGAGGGCTAGGCAGAGAGTTGCTGGGGGCGGGGGTGGGGAGACGCTTCTATAAAGGGAGGGCATATTTGGGGGGCCCGAGGAGACTGACCCTGAGGCAGCATGCTTGGACTTCTGCTGTTGTGCCCATGCACCTCTCCAGAAGGTGATGCGGGCTCTAGAGATGGAGTAGGGGGTGGTCACTGCCCGAGCACAGGTACAACATTTGGATCCAAGGAAAAGAAAGGCAAAGCCAGGAATCAGGGAGCAGCAGGAGGATAGGGAGGCTCCAGGCTCTCATGAGGCTGCTGACAGCTGACCCCAACCTACCTTTGCCACCACACTCTGCTGCTGGCCTGTCATTGGAACTGGCTCCAGGATACTTTGCTTCCCAATCTCCTCCTTACCTCTCTCATTCTATCTGCCTGGCCTGCTCCTTCCTCCTCTCCTATCTCAGAGAAGCCATCTTTTAGAGCCCAGCTCAATTTCTACCTTCTGCTGCTGCTGCTGCTGCTGCTGCTAAGTCGCTCCAGTCATGTCCGACTCTGTGCATCCCCAAAGACCACAGCCCACCAGGCTCCCCCGTCCCTGGGATTCTCCAGGCAAGACACTGGAGGGGGTTGTCATTTTCTTCTCCAATGCATGAAAGTGAAAAGTGAAAGTGAAGTCGCTCAGTCGTGTCTGACTCTTTGCGACCCCATGGACTGCAGCCTCCCAGGCTCCGTCATCTGTGGGATTTTTCTACCTTCTAGGGCTAATAATTATGATAATGTTGTTGATGATGGTGGTGGTGATATTAATGGTGATGATGCTGAGGATGGTGAAGATGGTGATGGTGATGGTGGTGATGATGGAGGTGGTAGTGATGAAGATGGTAACGGTAGTGCTATATAACTAATACTATTCTCTCCAGGTATTTGTGTGTTAACTCATTTAATCCTCAGAACAACCCCTGTGATGTAGCAACCAGTATCACTTTTATTTTCCACATCAGGAAACCATAGGGGTTAGTGTCCATATCGCCTGACTCCCTAGTATAGTGATCTACCACCTAATGGACATCTTCTCAGGTGAGCAGCTAGAAGCGTTACTCATACCTTCTGAGGTCGTTAATTTCCCGTTTATTTCTGCCTGTTCCCCCACCTGGATCTCTGTGTCCGTCCAGTCCTGCGTCTGCCTCTATGCTAAGCAGGTGCTTTCCTGCATAACGTGGTCACCAGGAATCAGGGAGAGGATGGCAGCTTTAGGAAGCAGTTGACAACCAACTGGGCATGCAGCTTGGGCTACCCTGCCCGGAGTCAGAAGATGGCAGGAGTGGGGCTCGAGTGGGGAGGGGGCCTAGGCACAGGGGCTGCTCCCAGGGCACAGCGTGGTGCCAGCGGCTCCAAACCTTCACCCCAGGAGCAAGGTCTCCCTTCCTTCCTGGGAGCCAGAGCCCCCTGACTGCCAGCTCTTCCAGACAAATGAACGCTGTTTGTATTTATCGTCCTGTATTGAGTCCCAGGAAAGCTATTGTGAAAATGCGTCAGTGTCTCTCATCTCCTGGGGACACAGGGACTTCAGACAGAGAGAGAGACATAAAGGAACCATTTATTTTCTCTTCCTAAATGCCACAGGCAGCTCTTTTGCCCAGGCTGACAGGATGTGTCTAGTTAACCATCATAATGCTGGGGGAAATCAGGGATGCTGGCTGGGGAGAGGCTGGGGGGGGGCTGTGCATCCCCTGGGATGCAGTCACAGCTTCACTATGATAGCAGGTAGAGATCGCCTGAAACCAGAGGCCTGAAATGAAGCTCTTATTTATTCACACACACTAAGAGGGCCTTTATTATACATCAGACATGGTTCCTAACAGTTTATAACATTAACTTGTTTAATCTTCATACAACCCTGTGAGGAGGACGCTAATACCACCAGCTCGTTACATAAGAAAGTGGCTCAGAGACGTGGCTCCCCCCATCTCCCACGAAGTTACCAAGGGCCAGAACTGGTTCTGCCTTCACGTGTGGGCAGTTGGGCCGTGGAATCCAGCTCTCACCCACTACTCCAGGTGCCTAGAGTATGTTTCAATTATCTTAGATACTGTTTAAACTCATTCTTTTAAATCCAGGCCTCTAGGAGGGACAATGCATTGAAACACAAAGAAAGGCCTAGAGAAAATGAGCCATCTGGTGAGGGTCGATGCCACGGACACCTTTCAGCCTGGCTCCTCTGAGCTCAAGGACAGCAGGGCCCACTGGTTTGCTCTGCAGAAGCTGAGGCTGGACCATGAGATGGGAAGAGGGGAGGAGCCTGAGTCTTTTTGGGAATGAAGTCCTGGGACTCAGGGGTTTACTCAGACAAGACAGGCCAGGAGGGGCCAGGTCTGCTTCTGACCCACCTCAGGACCTCCTGGCTCTTCTGGGACCATGGACCACAGACCACACCCTGGTGTGACAGTGGTGTGAGCTGTGTGGCCCTGGGGGTCTGGGTTGAGGCCCACAAGCTTCCTTCTGGCTTTACCTTCAATTAATCTAAATTTCCCATTTGGGCCCATGTGCAGGAGGAACCATGGTTCTCTGAGCTGTGCGGCACACCCTCCCTCTCTCCTTTCATCCTGCACCCTGACCCTGGGAGAACTTCCTGGACCCCCACCTCCACAGGAAGAGGGGCTCCAGACCCACCATAGGCTGGTATATGCCTGGGAACATTGACTCCACCTCTGCAGAGGCTCCAGAGCCCACAAGATGAGTTGGGGCTGGGCGGGCGGGCAAAGACAAGATGGGAGCTCAGAGTGGGTGACCAGAGCTGGCCAGGCAGCAGGACAGGAGGGGCCCGTCTGGGAGGGTCCCTCAGCCAGGGTCTGGGGCTAGGAGACTTGGAGGCAGGACTTGCGGGATGAAGCATGTCCACCCAGGGAGATGGTGTAGGAGGAGCAGGGGAAGGAGAGGAGAGTGATGGTGATTCAGGAGAAGGAGCCTGGGAGCGGGCAGGAAGAGGCCGCTTCAGGGTGAGCCGGGGCCTCTGCCATTCTTGGGCAATGTCACACATCGAGTTGACAGGCTAGGGCGTCCAGATATTTGCCTGAATGTTATTCTGGGTGCATCTGAAAGGGTGTTTGCAGGTGAGGTTAGTGTTTAAATGAGTGGACTAATGGAGCAGTCGGCCCTCCCAGGGTGAGGGGGACCTCCGCCCAACCTGCTGTGGATCTGAATAGAACCAAAAGGCAGGGGGAGGAAGAGCTCTCCCTCCTGCCTGACTGCGGGGCTGGGACGCCAGTCTCCTGCCCTGATCCCCTCTGTTCTCTGGCCTTTGGACGCAGACGTGCCACCCCTAGTTTTCCTGGGACTCCAGCCTGTGGACCGCAGGTCCTGGCTGCTTTGTCAGCTTTCATGACCACCTGGTCAACTGCTTATGATAAATCTCATTCCGTCTCTCTCTTTCCGTATATACATCTGCTCTCTGTGTTGCATTTCTCTGGGGAACCCTGGCTAATACAGTGGATGCAGCAGGTGACAGATGTATCCCCAAGATTCATGTCCAGCTGGAGCCTCAGTCCTGGGACCTCATTTGCAGAGGAGATTAAGGTAAGGATGAGATGAGGTCATACTGGCTTAGGACGGTTCAGGTCCCAGGGGGCTTCCTGAGCTTCCTCTGTCTCAGCTAAGAGACAGAGGAGGACACGCATGTGTGGAGGACTGTGACATGTGTAGATGGAGACAGAGGTCGGAGTGACGCGTCTACAATTTAGGGGGGCACCAAAGACCCTGAGAGACGCCTGGACAGACCTTCCCTCCGAGCCCCCCGGTGGCACCTTCATTTGGGGCTTCTCATTTCCTGGATTGTGGAGAAGACAGTTCTACTATTTTAAGCCTGCAGTTTATGGGAATCTGTTTCTGCAGCCCAGGGAAGCTAAGCAGTGGGTCGAGGGCACCCAACCTTGACTTGGAGCTCGGGTGGGAAGCGCCTCTGGGGACAGCGTCCGAGGCCTTGCTGTCCCTTGGGTGTAAAGGTTGTTGATGCAGTGTCCTTCCCTTGAACCGCCCCCAAATCCTAACCCAACGGCTTCTGGAAGCTCTCCTTCCATATGTGAGGCTCTGTGACACCATCCTCTTGTGGTTTATCCAGACAGTGAAGGACAAGTGCTGTGGACGCCCCCACGGTTGCTCTGGCCCACAGACTGAGCAGGACAAGGAAACCAGTCAGACGGTGGCCTTATTCCCCAAACACTTTATAAAACTGGGAACATGAAGAGGCAGGGGAGGACCAGGAGGGACATGACCCCATCCAAGACGCTTGTTTGCAAGGAAGGCCTGGCTGTAATCCAAGACGCTCTTTGACAAAGACACACATTTTTTTCTTTCGGTGAGCTCTCCGTCGCAGAGGCCTGTCTTTAATAACATAACCCTCCAACAGAAGAAAGGTGAGGCTTGGACAGCTCGTCTGCCGGGAGCAGTCTAATCCTGATAAATGGACCAGCATCCTTCCTGCTGTGAGAAGTCCCAGCGTTAGATTAAACAAATCAATCCTGTTTGTTACCTCCTAGGATCCACCAGCTAGCACCTGGCCGGCCTCTGGGGGTCTGTCTCCGATGGCCCTACGTGGGAAGTGACAGGGTTCAGCCCCAGCGCCATGGTGGTTGCCGTGCCGTGTGCTGGCCCCGGGAAGCAGCCGGAGGGAGCCGGATGCTGTCCTCAGCAGAAGTCTGCCTGGCCCTCAGACTAGGAGTTGATCATAGCTCCCCGGGATCCTGTGAGAAGCCGGCGGAGAAAGACATGTTTCTGTAGTTGACGCTGTTCATGTTGCATTTGCGGGGGGGGGTACCCCATCCCCAAGCTGCCCCCTGCTTTGGAGAACTGATCCCTGTGGATGGAGCCACCTTACCTGTGGCAGGTCACACCCACCCCCACTGCCCTCAGTCTGGAGGTGGTGCAAGCCTCCCCTTGCCTCAGGGTGGGACCAGCACAACCCAGTCCTAGGGCTCCTGTGGGGTCAGGTTAGTGCCCCTCCAGCCCCTCATCCTCAGCCCCTCCCCCTTCCCTGTCCAGTCCCCTCGATCACGGCCCCACACCCAGCCTGGACTCCGCTTCTGGTAAACCGACCAGAGGCCCTGACTGGTGTCACGGTGGCGCAGGGCCCCTGGAGCAGAGAAGGGACAGCGGGGCCCAGCAGTGGATGGTGGGATCCCAGAGCAGCAGAGGCCACGTGGCAGTGCTCATCTGCCAGCAGCGAGTTACCCGGTGGGCAGCAAGCACAGAATGCTGGCAGGGCCCAACTCAGCCAGAACCCAGGGCAGTGACCTATGGATCGTGGTGCTCCAGGGCACGATGAGGGGCAGCCAGTGAGGAGAACGTTCATGTGTATAATAACACAGGATCAAAGATGGGTGAGGAGAAGGCTGAGGTCAGCTACCTAACTGCACAGGAGCCCCTGGCACGGTTCCAGATCCAAACCAGTTCTTGGACCAGAACCATGGATGCAGGCGAGGCCAGGTTCTGAGGAAGGAGGCTCCAAGTGGCTGTGTACTCAGGAGGGGCTCACCCGGTCCTCCCCTAGAGGAACTTGAGACCATTTACTGGGGTGACTATCTCCGAGGAAAGGCAGCGGATGGGGGATGCTGACACTGGGAATCTCCAGGCTTCTTCTCTTTCTCCCTGAAAGGAGCAGAGCTGGCTGCAGGCACTTGGGACGGGGCTGCGGTTCACAGTCACGGACTCGCCCAAGTCTGCTCCTTCCTTGTCTGTTGCTTGGCATTCACAGGGAGCAGGTGGTCCTGGAGAAGTGCACACCCCACCCACTGTTAGCAGCGCAGGGACCCACGAGCAAGAGTTGGCAGGTACACCGGAGGCTTTGATGATAATGCACGCTCCCACGGTGGAGATGCCAGAGCTGGCCACATCAGGGAGGGCTTGTGGGGCTGGGGGTGGGGTGGTGAAGACTGGAGTCTTCCGGGACGTCCCCCACAAGCTCTGAGCATGTGAGAGTCCCTGGGCTCTCCTCACTCAGGCAGATGCACAAGTCTTGGCCGGCCCCTGAGAGTTTGGAGGCTGCATTTTCCTTCCTTGAAAAGCCTGCTCTCATCTGTTCACAGGCATGCAAAAACTGCTGGGTTTGAGTTGAGCTCAGGGCCAGGAAGGACTTTTCAGTCTGCATCACAGGCTGATGTCAATGTTGAATTTTTCCTGAACCCAGGATTTGGTAAACTGATTGTTGAAGACCCACACCGACTCTCATGCTCTTGGCAAATGGCTTACTGCTAAGACCTTTCCCCACATGACTGAGGGACTTCTCTCTGTTTACTGAGAGTGAAACCAGGCACAGACCTCTCCTTCTAAATTCCCATCTTGGTCCCACCAATGATCAGCTGAACTGTTTTGTCCCCACTGATTGATAGGAACACAGAGCTTGTGAATGGAGCTTAATTAAGCTTCTCTTCTTACCATGACCCCTGGACCCAGGTCCATATCTGGCCTGATGGAGAGACAGCCCCTCCTGACCTGAGGGTAGAGGGAGAGTCTGGTCTGTGGTCCCATCATGTGTGTCTGCTATCTGAGGGCAGCTGGGAGACTTCGGTCACAGGACACTCACCTTGACCCTCTCATCTAGATGAGGAAAGTGAAGATGGCCTCGCCAGGTTCTCAAAGGTACCAGAGGACCAGAAGTGTTTCCTTCTTCCTTCCTTCTCATCCTCTGAGGCTCCAGGTAACAACTCTTCCAGGAAGCCTTCCTGGCCAGCTCAGCCCACTCTGGATAGTCCTCCACAGCCAACAATGGCCGCAAACAGTGGGGTGAGAGTAAGGAGGTGTGACTGGGCCCCTGGGCGCTGGTTCAACCATCTGGCCACTGAGGGCAGACACAGAGTGTTCTTCATTTGACATCCCCCCATGGGCCCGGCCTGGGGCCATGTGGTTTTGCAATGAGTATTGATCAACTTGGCCTCCTCTGGTGTCTCTGGTGAAATTTGTTAATGAGCATTGGTCAGTGTTTTCAAGAATTTTTGGGGTGCTTAGGTGAAGGCACTCAGACAGTGGGGCTCAGACCACTGTGCCTGTCTTTGATAATCGAATCCCCCATCCACTTCCCATCCATGCCCACCGTATGGTCTTCTTTTGCAGGATCTCCACTCCAACCCAGCCTGTGACCATCAGAGAGGACTCTGGTTTTTATTATCATAATTTTCTGCAGATGGCCTGCACACTTCATAAATGTTAACCATGACTTATCACCAGCCCCAGCGACCCCACAGTCACATAATGATAGGATAATTGTCATTACCCAGTGATGGTTTGATGGGCTGAGTGGTGGGAGCCGGTGATGCAGCATGGCCAGGGTCAGACGCCTAGCCCAGCCGCTGCCCTGAGAGGGCACAGGGCCTGGGGGCCTCCATGCTGCCTGTGCCTGGGCTGGGGCCCCACTGAGAAAGGCCTGGTGAGGGTGCCCTCTGCTCTGAGGTGTGGAGCCAGGGTGTGGGTGATGGGCTGGCAATGCAAGGTCACTGCACTAATTTTCTGCAGCTGCTTTGTCAAATTACCCATAGCTGGTGGAGCTCAGCATCAGACGCTTATCATCTCACAGTTCTGGAGACCAGAGTCTAAAATAGAGGTGTGGGCAGGCTTGGTGTTCTCCAGAGATCCAAGGGTGCATCTGGTCCAAGTGTCACTCCCAGCTTCTGGTGTTGCTGGCCATCCTTGGGGTTCCTTGAGCAGTAGGTCTAGTACCCTGAACTCTGCCTCTGTGGTTACCTGGCTACCTTCTCTGAGTCTGTCTGTGTCCCTCCTCCTCTTACATGGACATCAGTCATGAGACATAGAATCCACCCTGATCTGGTGTCAGGGCTTCCCTGATAGTTCAGTTGGTAAAGAATCTGCCTGCAATGCAGGAGACCCCAGTTTGATCCCTAGGTGGGGAAGATCCTCTGGAGAAGGGATAGGCTACCCACTCCAGTATTCTTGGGTTTCCCTTGTGGCTCAGCTAGTAAAGAATCCACCTACAATGTGGGAGACCTGGGTTCGATCCCTGGATTGGGAAGATCCTCTGGAGAAGGGAAAGGCTACCTACTGCAGTATTCTGGCCTGGAGAATTCCATGGACTATACAGTCCATGGGTCGTAAAGAGTCGGACACGACTGAGCGACTTTTACTTTCTTTCTGATCTGGTATGACCTCATTTTAACTTCATTACATGTGCAAAGACCCAATTTCCAAATAAGGTCACAAACACAGGTTCTGTGTGAACATGAACTTTGGGGTCACTATCAACTCTAATGGAGTCACTGAGTCCAAATTTAGCCCCAGCACTGACTCCTGAGCCTGCAGCCCTGCTTCCTCCTTCCTGTAGATGCAGGCCACTCAGTCATTCTCTCTGTCCACTGGCACCTGCAGAAGCCAGATGAATGGAATGGCCTCTCCATGTCCCCATGGTGGGCTGACCCTGGTTAAGGCAGGGGCCACATTGAGAGTCCTCTCTGTGCGGTCTGGCTTCCTGGTCCTTCTGTGGAACCCTCTGGCTTTGGAAGAAGAAACACACAGTCTATTTCTGACCAAGGGAGGCTGGAGACTCTCCTCAGTGGAGAATTGCTGGCAAGACACAGAGTTGAGTCCAAGAAGCCAGGTCTGACCATGAGGAGGAGAAATATACAGGCAGGTAAGTGAGAAAGATGGTAAGACACTGCTGGAAGTAACAGAGTCCCTCAAATAGGAAGCTAAATTGAAAAGTCTCTAGCTGGACTTGCCTGATGGTCCCGTGATTAGGAACCTCCTGCCAATACAGGAGACAAGGGTTCAGTCCCTGGTCCAAGAGGATTCCACATGCTGAAGGGAAACTAAGCCCATGCACCACAAATCCTGAGCCTGTGCTCTAGAGGCTGAGCCACAGCTACTGCAGCCTGCCTGTCCTAGAGCCCGGGCTCTGCAACTAGAGGAGGCCCTGCTCACCTCGACTAGAGAAAGCCCACTTGCAGCAATGAAGGCCCAGTACAGCCAAAGATAAATAATCAGTTAAATAAACAAAGGAAGTATCTAGCTGGTGGGAAAAAAAGGCAAAGCTGGCCTGATCCTGTTGGGGGAGGCAGGGGGACTGTGGTGGTTCCTCCTGGATCATCACAGAGTTCATGGCACATCAGTATCAGGCAAGGCCACCCCGAAACCAGGTCCGAGCACACTCAAAGATGTCCAAACCATAGACTGACCATCACCCGGACCCTGAGAGATGCGTGACCACTGCTTCTTTACCAGTCACACGTGAGCCTCACTCTGGCTCCAATCTTCTATAAAGCTCACTGAACGATCCCCATGTCCCGTTAGAATCTGACCCAGAGCAAAGCCTGGATTCCCACCCCAGATCACCAAGTACAAGCCCAAACCTATGATATGCTCTTCCTCACACCTTCTTGCTGAGACACTCGTGGCTCCCATGTGCATGATCCCCTATTTGCAGTGAGACCACAAACTCAACCTTATCTGGGTCTCAGTGTGTTCCTGGCAGCCCTAGGTGGTAGGGTCTTGACCCAGGATGTTAACCAGAGTTACCACTATGAGTGGTCTTTTGCATCAGGCAAGGAGCACAAAGCTTTTATATGCATTGTCTCACATTATTTTTCCACATCAAACTTGGAGACAGTTATTTAATACTGTGAGGTTGGGAACGGAGGCATGGAGGCAGTTGTGCTTTGGTTGTGTGTATCAACAACTGCTTGTGTATTTGTACCCATTTCTGCTTGTGTGTATCTCTGTATCTGGTGTTGATGTCTATGTGTATCATCTATGTGGACTTCATCTGTGTGTATGTCTGTAGCTGTATCATGTCTATACCCACATCTGTATCTGCATCTCTATTGCTACCTTGGCCTCTGGCTCTGTGTCTGCCCCCATCCCTATCTAACTGTGGATATCTATGTTTGTATATGCATTTTCAATTTCATCAGCAACTACAAATGAGGAAACTGAGGTCCAGAGTTGTTACAGAGCCCACCCAAGGGCATCATTAGTGAGCTGTGGATCCAGACAGTCTGGCCCTCAAGCCTGTGTGTCGGCCATGGGCTGTGTCCCCATGCCTAGAACTGTGACCCCACATAGTAGGTGACCCCCAAATCCCCACGGGCTGAACAGATGGAGGAATGCATGGGAGGATTGTTGGCTGCTGGGAGTGGAGACTGCTACGGCTCTTAGGAGAGCACTTTAATAATATCCAGTGAAATTGGAATATCCATATCCTACAGTCTGTAATGTCACTTTCAGGGGTACAAGCAAGGGAAACAATGACGGGTGGGCACGGGGACATGAAGGGGTATTCATCACAATGTGTCCCCATGTGTGACGGTGCGAAATGTCCAGGGACATGGAGGGCTTGCATAAATAAATGATGGTGCTCAGTAAGGATGTCAAACCAGTCCATCCTAAAGGAAATCAACCCTGAATAGTCATTGGAAGGACTGATGCTGAAGCTGAAGCTCCAATACTTTGGCCACCTGATGTGAAGAACTGACTCGTTAGAAAAAATCCTGATGCTGGGAGAGATTGAGGGCACTAGGAGAAGGGGATGACAGAGGATGAGATGGTTGGATGGCATCACTGACTCAACGGACATGAGTTTTGAGCAAACTCCGGGAGACAGTGAAGGACAGGGAAGCCTGTTGTGCTGCAGTTGGGGGCCACAAAGAGTTGGACACAACTGAGAGACTGAACAAAAGTGCATAAATTAGAGTTATATGGGATATTCACCAACTTGAATGGATCTCAGAATTACATGCTTTAAAAAAAAGCAAGTGGCAAAGAGATTTGTTAAGATTGAAGGCAAAAGGAGAAGAGGGCAGCAGAGGATGAGATGGTTAGGTTGTATCACCAGTGCAACAGATATGAATTTGAGCAAACTCGGAGACAGTGAAGGACAGAGGAGCTTGGTGTGTCGCAATCGCAAGGAGCTGGACACAGCTTAGTGACTAAACAACAACAACGATAAAGAGGTTCACTATGATAGTGTTATTTGTGTAAAGTTATAAAGCACTACTACTAATATCAGGTTGGACAGATCCCCTGGAGAAGGGAAAGGCAAAAAAAAAGTGTATATATGTGTGTATATATGACATTTATGTATTTCTATTTAGATATGTATATTTACACATTTAGAGACAACAAGAACAAGATGGAGAAAGAGAAGAGAGATTGAGAGAGAGAGATAGAGAGAGAGACAGACAGAGGGAATAAAAATGTGGACAGGAGAAAGTGGTCACCTTAGGCAGGTAGAGACTGGGTTGCTGGAACTTCCAACTCTAAGGCAATGTATTCATCTGAAAAGGACTGAAGTACAAATAGCAAAACATGGACGCAATTTTCCCATTGGGTGCAGGTCCCAGAGTGTCTGTTTCATTGGTCTTTTTTTTGTGCTTTTAAGCTTTTTGTACAAAGAACCTGTAGGAGAGGGCACCCCTCAGAGTGGTGGGGAAAGCGGGAAGGAGCTTGGTGGGAGGTGGCTATGAAGAAACCTGGAGATAGAAAACCTGAAGGGTATTTAGTTTTTTATAAATGAGACAGAAAGGTACTGAAGTTCATGAGTAGAAGGGGTAGAGGGAAGAGCTGCATCTTTTAAAGCTCACTCTTTTCTCCACGTGGTGATCAAGTAACAGTCTCTGTCTGATTCCTGGGGGCCAACCCCCAAATTACTGCAAACAAGGGTTTACAGCAGCAGCTTTATTCCTTTCCAGTCTGGAGGCCAGAATCCCCAGGGGTCTGCAGGGCTGTGCTCCCTCTAAAGTCTCTAGGGGACCACCCTTCTGCCTCTTCCGGCTTCTGGTGTCCCGAGGTGTTTTTGGCTTCTGGCTGCATCCTTGCAGTCTCTGCCTGCATTGTCACGGGGCCGTCCTCCCCACCGTGTGTGTGTGCTGTGTCTAAATCTCCTTCTTATAAGGACTCCAGCCATGGCAAAACCAATGCAATATTGTAAAGTTAAAAAAAAAAAAAGAAAAAACCAGTAATGGCCTCATCTTAACTAGTGACATCGGTAACCACTCTATTTCCACTCAATAAGGTCACATTGTGAGAGCCTGGGTGGACGTGATTTGAGGGGACAGAGTTCACCCCAAGACTCAGGCTCGGGGTAGCAGAGGGTGGTTCATGAGGCAGCGGTGGCCTAGGAGGGTGGCAGCTGGCTTTGGGATGTGGGGATTCCAGACGTACTGGGGGGTTGCGTGGTCAGGACTTGGATGTGTGGGGAGGGGTGAGAAGGTGACCTGGGATTGCCAAGACCCGGTGGGGGTGGGGCCCCAGGCAGCACCTTTCTTCTTAAAGCAGGGGCTCACCTCCCCCAGGGACTCAGACAACGAACGTGGGAGATGGAGCAGAACAGGGGGTCTCTGGACACTCCCTTCCACCTGCGTCTCCAGTCTCTGTTCAGTCCTGCCTGAGGTCTGAGGTGGGGGTGCATAGCTCTGCTGCTGCTTTTATTGAAACATTGTTTCCTGGCAAATGTCCAAGGCTTAGGTGAAGCCGGCTTCCCTTGCTAGCTTGGAAAATAGAGGTCTACGTCACTGACAGGGCTGGGAGTCTCACCCACCGACCCACCCAAATAGTCAGGATCTGGGAGGCAGGGCATGAAGGACATAAATGAGCCACTGTGCCCAAGATGCGCTGGCACTGCTGAGGTGGCACGCAAGAGGACAATTGTTTCTGGGGGCAAGGGTGAGGACTCGGCGTGCTCCCTCTCTCCAGCAGAGACAGCGACACTGGGGCACTTACTGAGGATGCACTGCTGGGGAGGCCAGGCCTGGCACCTGGCTGTCACTCACCCAAGGGTGGCCCCTCATTGACCCCAAGAGTTGGGTCCTCTCGGCTGTGGTCGATGGACAGACGGGCTGGCTGAGGCCAGAGTGGGATACGTGACCCGAATCCTGAGTGCCCAGACTTCCAGTGTGGCCAGATTCAGAGCTTGAACCACGTCAGCCCCCGGCCTGGTCCACCTCTCTGCACCCTCTCTCCACTCCCACTGTCCACCTCCTCAGGAACTTCCTCTTCCGGCAGCCCCGCTAGCCTTGGTCTCACCTCTTGTATCTTTAGCAGCCCTGGAGCCAAGGAGCACTTTTCCCCTAGTGGTTCCAGCAGCATTTGGAGCTTGTGGGCTGAATGTAGTGTGCTCATTAGTCAGAGTGGGTCAGGTGGGGATAGGTGTGATCAGGTGGGGTCAAATGGGGTCAGGTGGGGATGTGTGTGATCAAGTGGGATCAAGTGAGGTCAGGTGGGGACAGGTGGGGATGGGTGTGATCATATGGGCTTTGGTGGGAGATGGTTGTATCAGGTGGGGTCAAGTGGGGTCAGGTGGGACCAGATTGGGATGGTCCCATGATTAAGTGGGGTCAAGTGGGGATGGGTGTGATCAGGTGGGTTCAAGTGGGGTCAGGTGTGTATGGGTGTGATCATATGGGGTCAGATGGGTCAAGTAGGGATGGGTATGATTAAGTGGGATCAAGTGAGGTCAGGTGGGATCAGGTGGGGTCAGGTGGGGTCTGCGGGGCCAAGTAGGGTCAGCTTCTCTCACTTCTCACTGGTAAGGATGGGGACAGGCCTCCAACTATGGGCTGTTTCTAAAAGAAGGGCAAATAGGTGCTACATTGGCAAAAACATTACCAGCAAGTCTACCAGAGACAGAGATATCACGGACTCAGGCCTCCAAGGAGGGGGTGCTGGCAGCCAAAGCAGAGACACATGCAACTGCCGTGGGGCTAGGCCTGCATGCTGACACTCTGACCTGAATCTCTGTCTGGCTGCAGGACACTAGTCAGGAGGGGCCCTGCATCCCCAAGCCTGACTGCCCTGTTGTCATAGCTTCCAGGGGTGGCTGGTGGAGCAGGAAGGTGGTCTGTCAGGACCCCAGGCAGATAGCAGTTCAGGCAGGGTGGGCAGTGGCAGATTGGAGATGCAGCACAGCTGTTCCTACCCCTGCTTCTATAACAGGAAGGAAAGGGGTAGGGCACAACTTTTGAAAGAATGACATAAGAAGGATACAACATAAACCGATTAGAATCAAATGGGACCAAGATGGCAGATAAGACTAGACCTTTATCCTCAATCATTAAGTGAAATAACACACCGGAAGGCTCCATGACAGTTCCAAGGCACTGTTAAAAGACCAAGGAGTGGGCAGTGGCCCAATTCCTGGAAATCTCCACTCCTTCTCAAAATAGATTAGATAATCCTCCCACTCATTAGCATATGAAATTATCCAGCCCATAAAAGCTAACTGTGCTGCATTTCGGGCCACAGTCGTCCTCTATGACGGCCCGCACTCTGTCTGTGGACTGTGCGTCTCTCTGAATCTGAATAAATCCACTCTTACCTATCATTTATCTCACCCTGAATTCTTACTGCAATGAGACATCAAGAACCTGAACTTCATTAGTCCTGAAATCAGGTACTGTGGGTTTTGGCTGGGTTTGAGTTCCAGCCTGAGGTTTCATTTCCAGATAGCGAGTCAGAGCTCAGAGATGGACCCCAGTTTTCAGGGTGTCCCTGGGCTCCTGTGAGATGATGGCAGGAAGGCCCACATTCCTGCAGCCATAACAAAGGACCATGGAGTTGGAGTGAGAGAGGCTGGTGTCCAGAACAGCTGGAATTTCCTATCTCAGTCCTGGAGGGGCCAGCTCACTACAGGCCTCTTCCTGAGCCTCTGCAGGTTTGTGTGGACACATGTATACTGTGTGTCCATGGCCATGTGCCTGTATGAGTGCTCGTACATGAGCACTGTATGTGCACACGTGCATGCATATGCATGTGTGCATGTCTCTGTAACAGCCGCCCCCACCCCACAGCCTAGGTGCAGGGCCTTCCTATCTCACCCCTGGTGCACGTGCTTGGCCCTGGGCGAGGCTGGCTCTGAAGCCGCACAGAGGAGAGGCAAGGGCTCTGTGTTCCTGTGGCTCATCCCTCCAGTGTGCTGGGCCTTAGGCTCCCAGGAGGCCCTTGAGGACGGCCAGTGGTAGCACTGGGTGGGGATCATGAGGGCCTGTTCTCCCTGAGAGGCCTTAGAGTTTGGGGCTGATGCTAAGGCGGGCTCGAAAGTGGTGGCTGCGTCATAGACTCCTTCGCCAAGGTTGGCAGGTGGACTGCGTGGGCTGGGGTCATCAGAACTGATGGGAAAGGTGCTTTGCACACACCCACCCTTCTCGCAGGTAACACAGATGTTTCACTCTTGCATCTAGATGTAACGTGACAGCGATGGTCATTCAGCTGGGCTTGGTCACTGAAACCCTGCCCTCCTATGGTGTGTTGGTGGAGAGCCTGCAGGCGGAGTAAAGTGCGTCTCCGGACAGTTCCATCCGTGAGCCCACTCCCCAGGCAGTGGGTGCATGTCCTGTCCAGGGAGGGAGGTATGAAGGCGTGGCCCCCTCCCTCAGGGATTCAAAGTCCACTGATGAAGGTGGAAATATAATTATGATAAAAACTCTGCTGTGAAAGGCTGTCAGCCAACCCTATGACTAAAGGGGCAAGACTTACTCCAGATGAACCAGTTGTGTGACTCTGGCTAATGTCTTAACATCTCTGTGCTTTGCTTCTTCCTTTTGAAGTAAAAATGAAAATGAAAATGCCTACCTTCAGGGCAAGGCACACCATTCAGTAAGTTAATAGCTGTAATGGGCTCAGAACAGTGTCTGACCCACAAAGCTCTCTATACATGTTGCCTATTATTCCTAATAGTTGATATTTATCAGACTTCATTGTGCGCTAGACACTCAGTAAAGCATTTTATATTCATTCTATCTTTAATCCTCAGAACAAAACTCTTGAGTGCTGAATGTCTGTCCCTTGGGTTCATATCCAGCAAGTGACCCCTGGGGTCTAGGCCACTTCCTCAAGGACTCAGAGGCCCCAGGCATGCTTGTACCCTCCTCCCCTCCCCCAAGTCATTTTGTTTGGTGACAAATAAAGGAGGCAGAGGGTGCTCTGTCAGGTATACCAGCATTAATGCAGGTCAGAGGAGATAGGCCAGCATCACCACACCCAAGCTCTGTCTGCTCATCACATGACAGTCCAATAATCAGGAGATGAACCGTTGAGGCGAGGAATAGTGACTTTATCCAGATAGCCAGCCATCTGAGAAAATGGCAGGCTAGTGCCCTAGAGGACCAACAGAGTGGGGGGAGGAAGTGGGAAAATAAAGTAAAAAGGCCACCGTGGTGGTTTAGTTGCTAAGTTGTATCCAACTCTTTGTGACCCCCTGGACAGCAGCATATCAAGCTTCCCTGTCCTTCACTATCTCCCTGAGTTTGCTCAAACTCCTCCATTAAGTCAGTGATGCCATCCAACCATCTCATTCTCTGTCATCCCTTTCTCCTCCTGCCTTCAATCTTTCCCAACATCAGGGTTTTTCTAACGAGTCAGTTCTTTGCATCAAGTGGCCAAAGTATTAGAGCTTCAGCATCAGTCCTTCCAATGAATATTCAGGTTGATTTCCTTTAGGATGGACTGGTTTGATCTCCTTGCAGTCCAAGGGAATCTCAAGAGTCTTCTCTAGCATCACAGTTTGAAAGCATCAATTCTTTGGTGCTCAGCTTTCTTTATAGTCCAACTCTTACATCCATACATGCTTCCCTGGTGGCTCAGAGGTTAAAGCGTCTGCCTCCAATGCGGGGAGACCCAGGTTCGATACCTGGGTTGGGATGATCCCCTGGAGAAGGAAATGGCAATCCACTCCAGTATTCTTGCCTGGAGAATCCCATGGATGGAGAAGCCTAGTAGGTTACAGTCCACACGGTCACAAAGAGTCGGACACGACTGAGCGATTTCACCTTCACCTTCACCTTCACATCCATACATGACCACTGGAATCTATAGCTTTGGCTAGATCTCCTGCTTGATAGGTAGATTCTTTACCACTGAGGCACCTGGGAAACCCAAAAGGCCATTGGTCTTGCAAAATATCTCTTGGATTGGCCAGCATTGGTGGGGGAGGGTATGTGTTAATTTCTTCTTTTCTGCAGCCATTAGCAGGTGGCCAGGGTAAGAAGGTGTCCCTGTGAGCTGAACAGAGCACTTTAATGTTCAGACAGAGGAGCAGGTTCCCTGAGGCAGGCCATTATGTTTGTTTACAGCTAGAGACAGCATCCTTTTAGTGATTATAATAACAAAAGAAATGGAAAGCAAAGGTTAAAGCAAAAGAAACAGATCAACATGGAGTCAGGTTTTACTCTTCCCTGTTATACTAGGAGCCTCCCATTCTTGATCCCTTGTAATTCTCTCAACCACCTTCCAGATGGAAAATCTGAGGCCCAGCAGACTGAAATAACCTGTCCTTGGTTCCAAAGGAGGAGGAGGTGGAGCAGAATTTGAGATGCCCTTAAGGGGATGACAGAGGATGAGATGGCTGGATGGCATCACTGACTCGATGGACATGAGTCTGAGTGAACTCCGGGAGTTGGTGATGGACAGGGAGGCCTGGCGTGCTGTGATTCATGGAGTTGCAAAGACTTGGACACGACTGAGTGACTGAACTGAACTGGCCTTAACCACACAGTTTTTCTCGCTTCCACTGCCCAGGCATCCTGGGGATCACACCATGAGTCCCAGGGGCACAGCCATGAGTTGGGACATAGGGCTGAAAGAGAGGAAGGAGAGGGGAAGTCTGAGATGCGATCTGATGTGCACATGTGTGCTGGCTCTTGTCCACACAGAGAGAGGTGAGGGGGGCATTCGTGTTGTCAATGCCATCACCATCTGACAGTCTTGGCAAGGGGCATAAACACTGTGTGGAGTTAGATTTAGAAATAAAATCTAACCAAAGTTGCAAAATCCTTCTAAATCATCCTGAGCAGAATTGATCTGGAGGCAGCTTGAGTTGTTTCCAGAGTTTTGTTAGGACAAGAATGTGGACTTGGACAGAGAGTGCTCACAGGTGACTCAGAGAGCCAGGGCCACCTGGTCACATGGACATATCCCTTCCCACTGCAGGCCAGGAGGGGATGGGGCAGGGACAGGGCTTTCAGGAGGTGATGGAGGAAATGACCAGAGACTGACCTGTGTGAGCTAGGGGCCTGCTGTGGGCAACTGTTCTCAGGTATGAACTAGGGCAGGTGCTCAGGTGCCACAGGTATGACCTAGGAGCCTGGTGCAAGTGGGTGCTCACAGAGTGTGACCTAGGAGCCTGGTGTGGGCAGGTGCTCATAGGTGTGACCTAGGAGCCTGGTTTAGGCAGGTGCTGGTGTGGCAGCCCACAGGTGTGACCTAGAAGCCTGGTGTGGGCAGGTGCTCACAGGTATGACCTAGGAGCCTGGTGTGTGGGTGGGTGCTCACAGGTGTGACCTAGGAGCCTGGTGTGGGCGGGTGCTCACAGGTGTGACCTAGGAGCCTGGTGTGGGCGGGGGGGGCTCACAGGTGTGACCTAGGAGCCTGGTGTGGGCGGGTGCTCAGGTGCTCACAGGTGTGACCTAGGAGCCTGGTGTGGGCGGGGGTGGGGGGGGGGGGGGGGGGGGCCGGGGGGGGGGGGGGGGGGGGGGGGGGGGGGGGCTCACAGGTGTGACCTAGGAGCCTGGTGTGGGTGGGTGCTCACAGGTGTGACCTAGGAGCCTGGTGTGGGTGGGTGCTCACAGGTGTGACCTAGGAGCCTGGTGTGGGTGGGTACTCACAGGTGTGACCTAGGAACCTGGTGCAAATGGGTGCTCACAGGTGTGCACTGAAAGTATAGACAAAGTCTGGGACATTGTGTCACCAGCAGACACTCTCACCCTCTGAGACCCAGGTGGGCCCATTCAGTCCCAACCACAGGCCACAGAGGGGTCCTCACTATGTGTCTGTCTAGGGCAGGTGGGGCTGGCAGCTGTCTGTGGTGCTGACTGGTCTTGGTAGCATTTTCCATCTGTGATGGGTAGGTTTCACACTACTCTAAGTGATGTCTCGTCCTCTTGGGCCAAAGCACAGGCTTTTCCATGTGACTCAATATTTGTTTTGGGCCAAAATTGAATACAATTCAAAAGGAAGCGTGTGGGATACACTTGAAATGCAGCAAAAACGACTATTCAGCTCTGGGAGTCATGTGGAGATTAAGGCTGCCTGCTAATGGAAGAGCTTTGGGGAACTCTTAATCTTTTGGGGTCAACTGAATCTGCTGCTTCCTCCCAATGTGGCACCTTTTTTGGGCAGGGGGCCCAGGACCTCTCCTCTCAGTTTATGCCTGCAGCTCAACTTCCTTCTGTCTGAGTCCCCTGATCTCACAGCCCTGACATGCTGCCACTTGTCTTCTGAGCCCCCAAGAGGGTCTGGGGTCTGTTCTAGTTCCCCTCCTCTGCTCCCTTGCAGTCCAGAGGGCCCTGTACATACTCGCAACCACGTGCTCCAGAGTGGTTCAAGAGTCCAGCAAAGCTTCCCCTTACCATGTCCACCCCAATACCTCCTATCCTCCCATGGAAATAACCCATCCAGCTGTCATCTGTCCAGTGTATTAGATGTACTAGCTTCCAGCTTGTCTCCAAGGAATGTGGCCAGGATGGATAAGGGAGGGAAAGTGCCCTGGGTGGATGGCAGAACCACAGTCCAGGGGAAGATTCCACTTTGGAATGTGGAGGGAGCAGAGGCATCCCAGGTGAGCCCAGGTGTGGATGCCTGTGTAGTGTTGGGGCCAAAGCGAGGTGCTGGGCTGTGTCTGTCTAGGGAGGGAGTAAGGAGTACAGCCAGATGGATGGGATGGAGAACCAGGATGCCAATCACCCTTGGATCCCCTGGCTTACCTATGTCTCCCTATGCCAGAAGTCCCCACTGCCCCATCTGCCCATGGAAGGCCACCCCACCTGCTCCCCCACCCCCATGGATGTACATCAACATAGCTGTTCTGCTCCCAGGATGTGACACAAATGTGCTGGGAAGACTCCTGTATGAAGGGGAGGAGTGACTCATCCCAAGTGCTCATCAGGACCCTTTCCCTGGGTCCTGATAACTCAGCACTTCAGAAGAAATGGAGAGAGTGAGAGAGACAGAGAGAGATGGGAAGGGAGAGGGGAGAAGGAAAGGAGAGAGAAAAAGAAAAAGGGAAAGACCCCTTGTGAGAGTGAGAATGGCGCTGAGATCAACTGAGAAGGCAGACAGGAACATCCTGTCTGCTCTGTGGACCATCAATCTGTGATTCTGATCTGCCCAACCTCTCTCTTCCTGTCCCAGGCATTTCAGTTCCACCCCTCACCCCCTCCCTCCCCCTCATGTCTGTAAATATTTCTTTGTCATGAGTTTTATTTCCCCAGGGCTCACTCAAGGGATGGGAATGGGTCCATAAATGGACCAATCATTCATTCAAAACACGTTTGCCAAACTCCCACTAGGTTTCAGGCTCTCATCTAAGCAGTTGAGGGGCAAAGACAAATGAAACCAAGTCCAGGGGGTCCAGGATGGGAGACGCCTGAGTGTGGATGTGGCAAGGACAGATGGTACATGCAGCAGAAGGAAAGTGGCCTTGAGCACAAACGCCTGAGCTAAGGGAGACTTGGGTTGAAGCTCAGAATAGGGAAGAGTCTCCATTCTTGAAAACACCAGCAGGTCAGGGATTTTTGTCTGTTTATCTGCTCCCCTGAAGGAGGATTGGCAACCCAATCCAGTATTCTTGCCTGGAGAATCCCATGGACAGAGGAGTCTGGCAGGCTACAGCCCATGGGGTTGCAAAGATCTGGACAGGACTGAGTGACTGAACACACACACATTTGCTGCTCCACACTCAGCACCTAGGACAATACCTCAGGGGCCGGGCGGTGGGGGTGGGGGTCAGGGTTGGTGCTCAAGAACTGTTAGCTGAAAGAGTGAATGAATTATTAGAAAGAAGAGGACACAGACTTGCCAGGAGGAGGGAAGAGCTGATGAAAGGTGCTGAAGTTGGTGGTTTTATAACAATGTCCAAGGGAACAGGGAGGACTAATGCCAGGGGCCAGTCTAAGGATGTAGGGGAGCTATGGGAGGTTATTAAGCTGGAGAAGAGGAAAAATCAGAGCATTGTTTAGGGGTGATGTGCCAGGAGCCAGCACGAGGAGTCCCACCCGTGGCAAAAGTCATGAGGTTAAGGGGTCTGACAGGCAAAGGCAAGTCCAGCCTTAAGGGAGCCTCACTGGATTTTCTCGAGCATCTACCCCCACAACCAGAGTCTGCTTGCCATACTGCATTATGCTTTTCGCTTACGCTTCTGACATTAACAAGAGCTGTCCCCCACCACCTTTTTCTGGAAAAAGTTAATTTAGAGCTTTTAGATAATAAGTCTCCAGGGCATAATAAGAGTGTTTCAATCCAAAACCCCTCTGATGGCTTTCTAGCCTGCCTATAGGACTCTGACAGCTGCGCATGTGATTGTTTGCGGCCTCCCTACCTCGAGAGGCACAGGAAGCTCAAAACATCCTAGGAATGTAGGGGCTTCTGAGGAGTCAAAATCATTAGAATAGGACTGATTAAGGCTTTCATTTGTTGAGCCAATACTTGCTGCCAAATTTTCATATCTTTTATTTGTTGATATAGTTGATATATAGAAAAAGACAATTATCAACATAGATCTTTGAGTTAAGTACCTTCTTTTGTTATAACCCACTGCCCCTTTGTTCTATAGGGATGTAACTTTAGTGCTTTGAGGGTAATGCAGATTAAAGAAAAACATTTCACGGAAAATGAGATTAACATTCATTAAGGAAGAGAGCCATAAAGTGTTAACAGGCCTCTTGGCCAGAAGACAATGTAAATCACCTGAGACCTTTTGTATACAAAGAGATATACAGAAAGGGTCAGGACTGCTGCCCCTGCCTGACTCTGTATCTTCCATTATGTAAAACCTAGGGTATATAAACACCTTTAAAAAATAGTTATGGGGTTTTTGCACAAGCTTGGCTTCCCCCGTGTTGACTCTCTCTCTCTTTCTCCCTATCCCTCCCTCTCCTTTTCAGGCTGATCCCTTGGAATGCGGAGGCTCTCCGTGTCTACTTATTTGCCCGGGCTTCTAAGACCCACGCGAGAGGGAGCCCAAGGTGGGGCACCCTCCGTTATTCAAGTGGGCTCCTGTGGCCTAACGTAGATGGTGCAAGTTTCTTGTCTTGAAACTTTATTAGCTTTCCGTGCAAACCAAGGAATATCAGCTTCTTTTCTCCACTAATTTTCCTACTACACTATTTTTTCCTAATCTCTCTTTATATTTCTAATTAAATAATTCTTTCCTAAGACGCCAACTCCATCCCCCCCTTCGAATTACCCTGGATCCACCGGAGCTGGACGCTGGCAGTGATGCAAGAGGTCAAGATACCTGGTTATGGCTCATGTAATGGTCAGGATAGAGCTGGAGGGAGGTGGCAGGGATGGAAAATCAGATGGAATCCTCTGTTCTCATGCAGCATAGCAGCTTATACATTTACACATTCGTCATCTCTGGTCCAGTCCTGGAGGAAGGGGGCTTTGGAGTGAATTAATACTTGCTGAGCATCTGCAATGCATGGTCGCTGGTACCCAAGGGCATCCACACGTGTGTTCTTTCAGCCCCTGGTAGTGCAGGCAGGTACCTCTGTCCTGCTCTGGCTCACCTCTCGTCCAGAACAAGGAGCCTGGTGTGTGTATGTTAGTTGCTCAGTTGTGTCTGACTGTTTGCAACCCCAAGGACTGTAGCCCACCAGGTTCCTCTGACAATGGGATTCTCCAGGCAAGAATACTGGAGTGGATTGCCATTTCCTTCTCCAGGGGATCTTCCTGATCCAGGGATCAAACCCGGGTCTCCTGCCTTGGAAGGTGGGTTCTTTACCATCTGAGCCACCAGAGAATAACCCAGTCTTGCATTTTTTAAAGTGAACCAGCTCTGAAACCAGGTGAGGTGGTATTTTCTCCAATGTTCATTGTGTTTTAAAATGTGACTTATCCCTTTAAATGTTTATTGCGCACCAATTTACACCCAGCACTCCATTTAGATTTTGCTGATGAGAGGTGGGAGGAAAAAAAAATCTCTCCTCTGTTTCACAAAGACCCAGAGGGCAACCATTTACGTGGCTTTCAACTTTAATCAAGGGCTTGCTGGAACCTGGAATCAGCAGTAAAATTGTCCTCAAGAATGCCTCCAAGATGAATCATTGATATTTATATTTGCACTTACAGTATTATTGCTGCCGAGGAGGACTCATCCTAGGCTGTTAGGGAAAACGTGGGATTTGCCCAAATGTCCCAGAAGCTGCCTCCCTTCCTGTTCCCAGTTAACAGAGGTGTCTTGGACCACACACCAGAGTTTTACTCACTTGGAAAAGTTTGGGAGCTCTCAGGAAGAGAGGGTAAAATCTCCTTATCACGCTGCCCACTGCAAGCACCCACCACATGCACAGATCACATGCCTGGATTATTTTGGGCTCCCAAACCACAGAACCAGCCCCGGGTGCATTTTCTTCAGCGTCTGCAAAGTGTAATTAGTTGTAATTAGGTGGGGCTCTGGTTTCTGTTTTTATGGGTAAATCATATCGAATCACCCCATGAAAAGCCGTGATGAGCCTGGGGGCATGTGTCTGCTATTATCTGATATGAAAACAGCGGTAATAACAACAAATCTAATATATGTGGAATCCTCAGGCACACACAGGGTTGCTATTAAGTCATTAATCTGTGTGAGCACAAGAAGACTCTTTCTGGTGGGGAGATTCATGGGGAAACTGAGACTGGGGTCAGGGATAACCCTTTTCTCCTTGGCTTCTCTCCCGCTAAAGAATTTTCATCATGACTTGTGCTCTCCCAGAATGATTCTCTGACCACCTCGTAGAGGTTATGGGAGCAGAACAGCTTGGTCCACCCAGGGGGCAGGACTCGGTGTTACTGGCTGACACCTCTAGGGACAATGGAGCTGAATCCTGTCTACAGCACACAGATAGGTGCCTGTGGACTGCAGCAGGACTTCAGTAAGGAAATAACAGCATTTTTGTAGGAATAAGGAAAATCACAAAATCAGTTTGCATTTTCAAAGTTCTTGTTGCTCAGTTGCTCAGTCATGTCTAACTCTTTGTGGCCCCGAGCACTTCAGGCTTCCCTGTCCTTCACTGCCTCCTGGAGTTTGCCCAAGTTCATGATCATTGAATAGATGACTCCATCCAACCATCTTATCCTCTGCCACCCTCTTCTCCTTTTGCCTTCAGTCTTTGCCAGCATCAAAGTCTTTTCCAATGAGTCTGTTTGTTAACTTTGTGAGATTACTTTAGATATAGTAATGGTGAACACTCGCAAAGTGCTAAGTGCCACGTGCATTTCTAAGTGCTTTGCAGGAACTCCAGAGATCCTCCTGCAGCCTCTGGGTGTGACCCTGACTTTTGCAGATGTCAAGGGTTAATTTATGTAGATACTAGATTAGGGTGGCCCTGATTACTGATATCCCTGTAAGAAGAGGGACAGAGGATGCAGAGGGGAGAGGTGAAGATGGGTGGAGAGCCTCTACAAGCTGAGGACTCCTAGCAACTTCCATATGTTGCAAGAGGCAGGAAGGGCTCCCCCCAGGCTCTCAGAGGAAATGTGGCTCTGCAACACCTGGATCTCAGATGTCTGGCCTCCAGAACCAAGAGAGAACACTCGTCTGCTGTTCAAGTCCCTGGTTTGCGGCATTTTATCATCACAGCCCCAGAAAACTCATAGGGTAACTGTGAACTTCTGGTATTAGTGTTTTCCTCAAATCATGATTTCACATTCATTATCTGGTTGGATGTTCGCTGGATCCTGTGTGTTAGGTCTGGTAAGTACTTACTGCTTTGTCTGAAAAGGGGCTTGACAGGGCTCAGAGAGGTTTAGTCATCAGCTCCACGTCACACAGCTTGACTCAGTCAAGAGGCTGCATTGGAAGGAGCTATTTGGACCTTCCCTGCCCCAGCTGTCCAGACTCCTTACGGGTCAGTGCCCATGTTGTCAGGTAACACAGGCAGGGAAGACCTGCAGTGTGTGCTATGCTTGGGCTTTCTTTTAAATAGAATTATGCTCGTCGGTCAGATGGCAGGATCATAAATTACACTTCACATCATGGCAGGTGGGTGGAGTCTGGGGGCAGCTACCCCCTCCACCCCTTTCCCCCCTACCCAGGAGCATTTAACCCACCTCTATTGGAGTGTGAGCTTTGCTGGGACACAGAAAGCCTATAATTATAATTAAACTGGTATTGTGTATTTGATAATTAGTCATGACCCTTGTTCTAATGGAAACACTATAAAGAAAAACAAAATGCAGTGTTTGTGTCATCTAAAAGACAGTGGAGCCCTGGAGAAGGAAATGGCAATCCACTCCAGTTTTCTTGCCTGGAGAAACCCATGGACAGAGGAGCCTGGCAGGCTACAGTCTATGAGGCCCAAAAGAGTTCAATATGAGTGAGTGACTAAGTACAAGCACAGGCAAGAAAGCGGAGGGAGGGGACCTTTACTTGAACAGCCTAAGAGGCTCCTTCTCCATCTCTGGCTGCTTGTATTTGTCCAAAGATGGACTGAAATGCAGTGGCACCCCACTCTAGTACTCTTGTCTGGAAAATCCCATGGACAGAGGAGCCTGGTAGGCTGCAGTCCATGAGGTCGCTAAGAGTTGGACACGACTGAGCAACTTCATTTTCACTTTTCACTTTCATGCATTGGAGAAGGAAATGGCAACTCACTCCAGTGTTCTTGCCTGGAGAATCCCAGGGACGGGGGAGCCTGGTGGGCTGCCATCTATGGGGCTGCACAGAATCGGACATGACTGAAGCGACTTAGCAGCAGCAGCAGGACTGAAATGCAGAGATTTAAAGGGAAGTAAAACAGAAAAACAGCTAGTGCCGAGCTGCTGTATAATGCAGGGAGCTCAGCTGGATGCTCTGTGATGGCCTAGAGGGATGGAATGGGAAGGTGGCGTAGGGAAGCTCAAGAGGGAGGGATATATATATATATATATATATATATATATATATATATAAAATATATAACATATATGTGTTATATGTATATCACATGTAACTAATTCATGTTGTACAGTAGACACACAACATCATAAAGCAATTATCCTCCAATTAAAAAAAAAACAACTAAGAAAAGAAAGGAGAGTGAAGATGTTTGATTCTCGGGGTCAGATCTTGTGCTCACAGGCAGCCTGATGGGACAGAGTCACAGGGTGAGGACTCTTGGGACAAAGGGTCTACAGGGTTAGTGGGGGTCTGGGGGCCTTTGGACGAAGATGGAAGAGTTGGGGAAGACACTCTCCACCTGTAGACAAGACACCCAAAGGAGTGTTTCCCCATGCATCCCCTATGCCTGCTGGGAAGACCAACAGACAGTGAATAAAAGGATCTGAAGACTTTGAGCCCCACTTCCTCCCCACCCTGTGCTACCCATGTTTCCCATAATATCAAAGACCCCCTGGTGACCTCCCACTTGCCTGGAACCTCTCCTGATAAGTCTCTATGGGGTCACCAATCTGCAAGCTCTCTGAGTGCCATTCTTTTCAGGTTTTATGGAGGTTCCCTTACGCAAGTGGTGTGGTGGTGGTGTTTCAGTTCAGTTCAGTTCAGTTCACTTCAGTCGCTCAGTAGTGTCCGACTCTTTGCAACTCCATGAATCGCAGCACGCCAGGCCTCCCTGTTCATTGCCATCTCTCGGAGTTCACTCAGACTCATGTCCATCGAGTCCGTGATGCCATCCAGCCATCTCATCCTCAGTCGTCCCCTTCTCCTCCTGTCCCCAATCCCTCCCAGCATCAGGGTCTTTTCCAATAAGTCAACTCTTCTCATGAGGTGGCCAAAGTACTGGAGTTTCAGCTTTAGCATCATTCCTTCCAAAGAAATCCCAGGGTTGATCTTCAGAATGGACTGGTTGATAAAATCACCAGCCTACTGTTGATGGATTCTGTCTCTAGCCTCACTTTCCTCAGGGGTCTGGGGTAAGATTGAAAGTTCTAATCCTCTAATCACAGGGTTGGTTCACCTGGCAACCAGCCCCATCCTTAATTGACCTTGGGGCTCCCCAAAGCCATCTCATTAACATAGCAAAAGCTCCTTCCTAGCTCTTTTCACTTAGGAAATGCCTAGGGTTTGGGGAAACTCTGTGCTGGGAACCAAAGAAAAACAAAAGATATACTTTTAATTACAAATTACAATGTCACACTTAGTGACCCCCCAGAAAAGAGAATTTTGCTTGAGTGCTCAATCATGTCCGACTCTTTGAGACCCCTTGACTGGAACCTGCCAGGCTCCTCTGTCCATGGAATTTTTCAAGCAAGAATACTGGAGTGAGTTGCCATTTCCTCCTCCAGGGATCTTCCCCACCCAGGATTTAACTTGGGTCTCCTGAGCCTCCTGCATTGGCAGGGAGATTCTTTTATCACTGTGCCACCTGGGAAGTCCCCCAGACCTGCCTGTTTATGTAGACATGGTGAGAAACCCAGGCCTGGATCAGAACTGGATCCTTGGTGGGAGCAAGTGCTTGCTCCTTCGTTTCAGTTCAGAAACACAGTCCTGGTAGTCTGTCTCTTTTTGCTTCAGACCAAATTATGAACCCACCACCCAGATTCCTTTGTTGAAGCTCTAACATCTAATGCATTAGAAGATGTATTTGGAAATGTGGCCTCTGAGAAGGTAGCTGGGGTTCACTGAAGTCCCAAGAGTGAGAGCTGATCCCATAGGAGGCGTCCCTGTAAGAAGAGGGGCTTCTCTGGTGGCTCATACAGTAAAGAATATGCCTGAGATGCAGGAGACCTGGGTTCCATCCCATGAGTCAAGAAGATCCCCTGGAGGAGGAAATGGCAACACTCCAGTATTCTTGCCTGGAGAATCCCATGGACAGAGGAGCCTAGAGGGCTGCAGTCCATAGGGTCTCAAAGAGTCGGATACAACTGAGTGACTAATACTTTCTATTAAGAAGAGATGCCAGAGAGGTGGCTCGCTCTATCATGAGAATACACAGCAAGAAGCTGGCTGTCTTCATGATGGGAAGTGAGCCCTCTCCTAGAATGGCACCTCTAGCCTCCAAACCGTGAGTCCCCAGCTTTCTGTTGGTGAAGCCACCAACACCAGGAGTCTAGTCCAGACCCCTCTGCCCTGAGAGCTCCCAGAACCATCAGAGATGCTGTGTAACAAACACTCACCTGTTGCTGCCATCGCTGGCCTGCAAGGCGCTCCTGCTCTGAGGGGAGTCCGGCCGTTGGATGATCTGCACCATCTCTGCGTTAGCAGCTCCTTCAGTTGCAAGGATGGGTGGCTGGGTGGGGTGGGGGTCTGCAGAATCTCTGTGCTACCCGCCAGAGCAGGCAGACATCTGGGACAGTCTTGTGATGCTGCTCCTCTTTCCCATACACCCGAGACCTCACCTCCAGCCTGTGGGCACATCTTCCTCTTTTCCTCCAGCATATGGTGTTCAGAAGACGACAGGTCTGCCAAGATATTGCAGATCCCTCCACGGGTGAGATGGCTTCCCCACAGCTGGAGAAGCTGCTCTCCACGTGGCCTGTTGACAGATGGCCTGGGGGCGGGGGCGGGTGCTGGGAACCGGGCTTCTGCGTGGAAGTCTAGCAGATGCTTCATGCCCCTTTTCATGTTGGTGTGATTTGCACTCAGCCTGGGGAGCTGCTCAGGCTGTGGTTGCTGCAAATCTTGTTCCAGAACAATCCCCTGTCTGTCCAGATGGGGCAGCAGGGACAGCCTCATGTGCACCAGGGAAGAGGTATGGACAGGTCTGTCTCCATGGCCAGGGTCCAATGCGCTCCTCCAGTGAAGCTGAGTTTGCACACACGTCTAGAGCAGGGTTTCCATTGCTCTCCCCTCTGAACACATCACCAGCCCCTGGCTGCTGGTGTGGGAAGCACAGGTGTCAAGAGGAGACTGTGACAGGATTATGTCACATCTCAGGTAGAAGGCGATGGACAGTTCTTGGCACCTGCACTTTGGGAGCCTGGGGGCTGACTGGGAAAGCCCATGGACTTTCATGACCTGCCAAGGAGTGCCGAGGTCCTAGTTCTTGGCCACACTGAAGCCAGGCTCCTCCCAGGGTGTGTTGGGGGATCTGATGGGGTGTGCACTTTGGCTTTGCCACCTTGCCATTCTTGAGAAAGAATCTGAGAAGAAAGAAGCCTCATGTTGATATATAGCAGAGATAACACAGCATTTTAAAGCAATTATCCTTGAATTAAAAATAAATAAATCTTTTAAAAAAGAAACCTGAACCTTGCTGGGCTAGAATAGTTGAAGCAGTCCATGAAGAAGGCAATGGCAACCCACTCTGGTACTCTTGCCTGGAAACTCCCATGGACGGAGGAGCCTGGTAGGCTGCAGTCCATGGAGTTTCGAAGAGTCAGACATGACTGAGCGACTTCACTCTCACTTTTCACTTTCATGCACTGGAGAAGGAAATGGCACCCCACTCCAGCATTCTTGCCTAGAGAATCCCAAGGACGGAGGAGCCTGGTAGGCTGCCATCTACAGGGTCACACAGAGTCAGACATGACTGAAGCGATTTAGCAGCAGTAGCAGCAAGCCCAGGTTGGAAAAGAATTTCCAGCCACACAGCATTTCAGAAGGGAGTCAGTTTACTAAGAACAAACAGCAGAGATAAACTGAGCAATATGAATGCAACGGGCCACAATTCCTGACAGACCAGGTAGAGTCGACTGGTTTTGTGAGTTAATAGCCAAATTTTATAGCCTCAAGACAGAAAATTCCTGCTGGAAGTTTGTCATTAGGTGATTGGTTGGGGTGATACAGGGCGTTTACTGAAGTGGGCATCTTTGCCTAATTGCGAGTCAGGAAGCCTGCTAGGGATGATCAGGGTACTTTTGGCAATGGTTACAAAGAGACTCAGTCAGTGTCAGGTACACCTGTGGCCTTGCGGGCAGGACTCAACGAAGAGGAAGGAGATGCCACTCTGAGCCAGGTAAGGATGGAGACATGGGAGGGAGAGAATTCTTTACAAGGCTAAGCAGCAGGTCTTGGGGATGGACAGGGGGTAAGGTGAGAATCAAGCCTGGCTCTGATTTCTGGCTGAGGTTCCTGACGGGTGAAGAGAAGAGGAGAGAAACAGGACCCCAGAGGCTGTCAGGATCAGCCCTGTCTACCTCTGCTGCCTAGACCAGGTGAGAACCTGGTGCCCACATCTTCTTTCAATCTGGGCTTAGCCAAGAAGCTCTGTTTCCCTCAGGTGGCTTCTAGGAGGGTACCTGGAGGGCTGTGTGTTATGAGCAGAAGATCAAGGTGCCAGAGAATTTACCTGTCCTTCTGGGGGTTATTTAGGGATGTTACCAGGAGCAAATATATTATCAGAGGATATTATGGAACACTGGGCAAGCACCATGAGGGAACAAGAGTGAACAGACAGATTTACACGGAAGTCATTCAGGGAAGACTTCCTGGAGGAAGTGACTCCCCAGCTCAGTGTCGCTGGGTATATAAGAGTTGGGAAGGGGGAAGTGCACTTCATGCAGGTAGAATATCATCAGCACATCATGCTCAAAGCAGTGGGAAAGCAGTAAAAGGCAGAGGCTATTCCACCCTACATGCAATCCTTAGGGGTCTGCATAAGGAAAAGGGCTTTTGAGCATACCTCCAAGGCCATCTTCTAGAGGGATGAAGTCCACTAGGGTCCTGTCCACCCACTAGAGTCAAGGACAGATTGCTGGGGCCCTTCCTCTTCAGCAGAGACACTCCCTGTGGCTTAGGGATAAAGGCCTTTTCTGTCTCTCTCTTTCTCAGCAGCCAAAGGAAGACCCCTAATGATAACTTGCTTCCATCACTGTGATCAAAAATGAACTTCAGGCAACTTTCTCTCGGTGTAATTTCTCTAGCTTTGCAGACAAGCTAATTTACAATGGAGCAAATGTCAGCGATACATAACGGCCTCCTTGTCTCTGTTCTTGGAAGGCTGGGCTCGGAGGCCAGGCGCTTAAGAGCAGATGCATAGAAGTCAGCAGGCTGGTGGAAGGAGATGATTAGGATAGTGTCCAGGAGAACAGAGAGGAGGGAGGAGGGATTTCATCTCACTCTCCCTTTAAAATGGTACAGACAGGCTCAGAGAGGAAAGCAGAGAGGTTTTTGAAAGGTCAGAGCTGTAAAAACAGTAAGCGCCTAATTCAAGGCTTTTGCTATTTTTAGAATATTTCATAGAAATCAGGAAGGAAAGTCTTCTGTACCCCTGGAGTCCCTTGGAACAACGGAGATGGGTGGTCAGTCTTGGCGTTCAGTTATCGTTCATTTGCTCTCTGTTCTTTTTCCAGTAGACACTTCTTGGTCCCGGCAGGAGGCAGTCTTGTGTGGTGGAGTGTGCTGTGGGTTAACCACGTACCATATGGCTTTACCATAGGAGCAAGGTACTTAACTCCTGTGAGCCTCAACTTCCTTATTTTCTTTCAACAACCTGATGCCTGGTCAACACTTTTTGAGTTGTTGTAAGCTGGTTCACCATGGATTGCTTCCCCTAGACCACCTCTTGTAATCCTTACTATAACTCTATGAAATGCACACTATTTCCCCATTTCTCAGGGAAGGAAACTGAGGAGCAGTGAGATTAAAATAACTTATCCCTAACGTCACTTAGAGGTAACTTGGCAGAACCATGTGGCCTGTTTCCAGATTTGAGAAACTAATCACTCAGCTAGTAGGATATTTTTATTAAGTCAGGGAGTGATGCTCACCTCAGACAGAGGTGCGGGATTAGAGCAGATGATGCGTATGAAGCCCCCAGCTCAGGTCCTGGAATAGAGTCAATAGTGGATGGATGGTGACTATGATGATGACGATGGTGACGATGGTGATGATGGGGATAATGCCAATGATGATGGTGGTGACGATCAAGGTGAGAGTGATGATGACGGTGGCTGTGATGGTGACGTTGTCTATGACGGTGATGATGTAGTAATGCCGGCGGTGATCAAGATGGTGATGGTGGTGGTAAGGACACTGATGATACCCATGAAAAAGTGCCAAGTCTTCTGACAGTTGCCTGGGATACTGAGAAGGAAAATGCAACCTATGATGACAGGAAAGTCTGGTGGAAAAAAAAGAGAGAGAAACTCAACATCCAAATAATCATTTCAATAGCCATATGACAGAGAATGGAACTTTATACCAGGTCGGTGGCCATGGATATGTAGAGAAGTTGTATGATTGGAATAAATGTTGGAGGCAAAGCCCATGGTGCATGTTAAAGGGCTGAATGAGGACATGAAGACAGGGCTTCTTGAACTTGGCACTGGAAAATGTGGGGCTGGATCATTCTTAGTTGTCTGGGGTGGAGGAGGCTATCCTGTGTTCTGTTGGATTTCAGCAGCACCTCTGACCTCTATGTACAAGATGCCAATAGCACATTTTCTCTATTATGACAACACAACTTTCTTCAGACCTTGCCTGATAGGCTCTGGCAGGAGAGGCATCCAGTTGAGAACCACTAATGTAGGGAAAGAATAGAACTGGTGATAGTCCCTGGACCTTTGATTTAAGGAGTCGAGTGCATGGTGCTGTCATTTGCTATAAGGGAATTTTTGCCTCTTTTGTTCACTGCAGCTTCCCACCACCTAAAACCTTGCTTGCCCATAGTAGGTACTCAAAGGGCAGTTGTCAAATGAATGATTGACTGGATGGAGGAAGGACAGGGGAATAATAGTTTCTGTTTTGCTTTCTACTTTGTGTGTGTGTTGGGAGAAAATTGATTTTGCTTTAGGCAAAGTAAGTTTGAGATCGCTCAAATGTCCCAATGCAAATATTGAGTTGTCAGTTAAACATAGAAGTCTTGAGCCTCTGGGAGACATCAAGAGATAAATCCTGGGAGTCATCAGCATATCCATAGTGTCTAAATCTCTGGGACTGTCTGAGGTCTCCTAGGGCAGGAGAGAAACAGAGAGAAGAGAGAACAGAGAAGACTTCTGGAGAGTCAAACACATAGGATTTAGGGAGACAATGAGCAGCATGTTTCAGAGACGGAGGTGACAGTGGTCAGGGAGATGCAGGAAGGGCAAGGTTAGGAAGATGTCCTAGGAGTTGAGAGAATGATATATTGAAAGGAGGGAGTGGACAGCATGTTGAATTCTGCCTAGAGGAGGAGTTGTTGAAACACGGATGTGGCCATTGGAATTGAATCCATGGAGTCCAGGGTGGCTTGGGCAGAAGCCAGTCCAGCAAGATGGAGAAGACAGAAGCCCTTTCACAACGAGTTCCAGAGACATCTGGCCTGGGGGCAGGAGAGGGTCTGGAAAGGTTTGCTACAAAGTTTGCCAAGAAAAAGAGTAGTGAAAGAAAAGAAATGTGGGGTGTAAGGACATATAAAACATATTCTGACATTTGTTAGAGCAAGAAGGAAGACTTTGTTCAAGACTATTGTAACAGGGGACGGAACGCAACTCCAGGGACAAGTGGAAATTTATAGCCAATGGGAAGAATGAGGGATCAGTGCATGCAAAATTACTGAGAGGAACTATTAAGGTTAACATGTTCTTGCTAAAACTGACTTAAGTGGATTCATACTAAGGCAGAACAAGGTCAAGACCTAGTCAAGAAGGGGGCTCAATGATGCCAACTAAATTTGGTCAAGAAAGGAGTCTTTGTCAAGTGTCACAGGTAGGGTTTTGAAGGAGAGAGACCCTGTAGCATGTTCTTCCATGTTCTTACCAGTGGGCATGGCCATGGAGAGCTCTGCCTCTTCTGATGCTGATCCTTGGTGGGCATAGCATCCAACAGGTCAGAGAAAAAGAGAGAGGGTCAGAGGGTGGCCCCAGGCTCTGGACTGTTGCTCTGGCTCTCAGCTTTTCCACAAGAGAAGCTACAGATGGGCTCTGCTCCCTGTTAAGCCCCCTAATCATAATTTTGGCGTTTAGCCTAAACTTCACTAATCACCACATCGCTGTGCCTTGGCTCCCCACTAGTCCAAGGCAGGCTGTGAGGGATTCACTAATCCAGCTCAGTAAGTGGGCAGTGCATGTGGCAGTGCCAGCCCGAACAAGAAGATAGGAGCTCTTGCATCTTAAGGACATCTCTGTACCCTCCCGCCTTCCAGTATGTAGTGGTGGATCTGCTTTCTTCTCTAGGGTGGTGATTGTTCCCCAGCCAAGAGATGTCTCTCAATTCACCTTGGTGGTAAGGAGGGAAAGGCCTTAGGTGACCTTCCTTACAGTCAGCCCCCCAATCCTTGCAGAATCATTGATCACAAGATTGGATTGATCCAAAGGCTGAGTTGTCCTATTGACAAAAGTGCCAATAAAAATGTGAGTTTGGGGGTTGCTGTTGGTCTGGTGTCTAGGATAGGAATGAAGCCCTTAGTGAGGTGTCTGCTCATGATCAGTGTTCAATACACACTTGCTGCTGTTGCTATTTTTGTTTTCTTGCTTCTGAAATCCCATCACCTAACTCCAAAGGCATGAGTCATTTATCTGCACAGTTTCCTAATACTCTGCAGTCAGTAGCATCAGTATAAATACATCTTTTTCTAGAATTCTAAAGGGCATGGTTAAGGGCTATAAGTGAGGTGAACATGGGGGTTGTTGAAAAAGGATGAAATGAGAAGAGGTGTTTAAGGAAGAGTAGTCTGCCCGGAAAATCCCAGGGGTGGAGGAGCCTGGTAGGCTGCAGTCCATGGGGTCGCTAAGAGTTGGATATGACTGAGCGACTTCACTTTCACTCTTCACTTTCATGTGTTGGAGAAGGAAATGGCAACCCACTCCAGTGTTCTTGCCTGGAGAATCCCAGGGATGGGAGAGCCTGGCGGGCTGCTGTCTATGGGGTCGCACAGAGTCAGACATGACTGAAGCGACTTAGCAGCAGCAGAAGTCTGATGGTAGAGGTTAGAATGGCTCACACAGAAAGAGAATGAAGGGGGAGGTTCACTGTCCTACTGTTCCTGTCTGACCATTGGAGAAAAGGATTTGGCTGAGACCTCTCTGTATCTGATGAGTTCACTAGGGAGGCACCGTATCAAAGGAGGGTGTGAGAGAGGATGTCATCATCTCTTTTGTGGCACATGTTGCAGATTCATTTCAGTCTCACCACTTACAATTGTTCATCCTTCTACCTTACATCCACCTATCCATCCATCCATCCATTCATTTACCCACCTGCCTATCCATTCATTCATCCACACAGCTATCCATCCATCCACACACCCACCCACCCACCCATCCATCCATCCATCCAACTATTCATCCATTCACTTAAGATCCAGGTGTGGGAGGGGCTGGTTTCTCCCGAGGTCTCTCTCCTTGGCATGTAAACAGCTGTCTTCTCCCTGTATCATCCCTGTGCTGTCTGTGTCCTGATATTTTCTTATAAAGACACTAGTTCTGTTGGATTAGGACCCATCCTCATGACCTCATTTTACTGTAATCACCTATTTAAGGGCCCTTTTTTCCCAGTCCACATTCTGAGGTCCTAGGGTAACTAGGACATCAACATACTAATGTTGCAGGGAACACAATTCAGCCTAAAACTTCTGCTGTGTGTTTTGAGCAAACAGTGACTGGCTCTTTAGCCAATGTCTTTCCCAGAAATAGTGCTTCTCAGGTGGCTCAGTGGTAAAGAATCCACCTGTGATGCAGGAGATGTGGGTTTAATCCCTGGGTGGGGAATATCCCCTGGAGGAGGCAATGGCAAGCCATTCCAGTATTCTTGCCAGGGAAATCCCACGGGCAGAGGAGCCTGGTAGGCTACAGTCCACAGGGTCACAAAGAGTAAGACAAGAATGAGCACGCACAAACGCATGCATTCCCAGAGATAAAGATTGTTATTTGGATATTTTAAAAATAAGGTGATCACTCTTTGGAGTTCTTTCAGGAGACTGGGGACAAGGGGCCCCTTTATGGAAAGATCTTGTGATAAACATGAACACGGAAGCAAAGTGGAGATTCCCAGAACTGATGTCCATCCTACAAACAACAGGCACCAAGTAATCAATTGTTGGACTGCTTTTTATTGATGAAGACTGCTTTTTTAAAATTTATTTATAGTCAGAAGCTCCTCCAGAAGAAAAGTGATATCATTCACGTCCCCATCTTTATGAATGGTCATTAGTTTCGCCATCACTTGTTTGTCTTGCTAATGACCTCAGGGCAGAAAAATACACTTTAATTTCATGTATTTTGTGTTGCATAAGTTTGTATGGGGGCTTCTCTGAAATGCCCCACACCTAGCTTTTCATAAATTTAAATGCTCTTTCAAAGGGGCTTCCCCTCTTGGATCCAGAAATTGACATTGTCAATATCTGTTTCTTCATAGCACAGTCACCTGCTGGGACAGTGTGTGGTGAGGAATATGACCCAATTAGAGAGTTCTGACTTTTATCCTGCTTGTGGGAAGAAACTCCTAACCTTCTGAAATTCCTTGAGAGATGAGAGTATATTTGCTTTTCATACAGGACTCATCCTCATCACATCTGATAGTCTCCTAATTTCATCACGCAGGATGGGCCCCTCTGTGCTAACAGATGACTCAGAATGGGCCTGGCCATACCAAGGAGAACCATCACATGATTAGAAGGTGGAGCTTGGGACACAAGGGATCAGCCTGACCTCCCAGAAGAGGAAGGGGGCTGGGGATGGAGTCCAACCACATGGCTGATGACTCAATCACTCTACATAATGAAACCCCAGTTAAACTCTGGACACGGACACTGGGCTGAGCCTCCTGGGTGGTGGCCCTGGGAGGCTGAAACATCCAGAGGACATGGCAGCTTCACATGGGGACCCTCCCTGGCCCTGTACATCTCTGCCTTTGGCCCTTTCTATGAGCATCCTTTCATTATCTAACATCTGTACTTTCCAGATTTCCGTGACTTGTTCTGGCAAATTATTTAGCCTGTGAGGGGCAGTGGGGTACCTCAAATTTGCTTTGCTATGAGTGTTTCTGGAGAGCTTGAACATGTAGTGGTGTCTTCAGTGAGGGTGGCCTCATGCAGAAACTTCCTTCAGTCAGTGCAGTGTGGCCATACTCCCTTGAAATAATTCTCTCTGATTTATTTTGTATTTATTCATACACATCACTTGTTACTAACGACTGATGCATAGGTTCACAAAATTGAAAAGTTGTGATGATGAAACACTGAAAGGAGGCATTTAATTACTGTGCCATATTGACCAACATTCCATATGCATACATCCACGCATCTCGACTGAGCAACTGAACTGAATGCATCTATTTAACATGTTTTGAGGACCAGCCTATGACAGGGACATAGCTAGTTGGGTGGCCATGCTCAGGAGAGTGAGCCATGGGCCAACCCCTGAAATCTGAGCTTTTACCAAAGAGTTACATATTTCTATCACCCTATCTAGACTCACTGAAAAGAGTAATAATATATATTATGATGTATTTATTTTTAATCATGTAACTATATTCATCTATAGCTCTAGTTTGTGGTACTTTATAATAGCAGCCCAGGAAAATAACACAGGAGGAAAACAATGTATGTATCATTTTGGCTCCCTAAAACCTCAAAAACAGGCTCCTTAGATAAATCTGGATCTCATTTAGATAAAGAATTCAAGTTTCCAAGATTCCACGATTTCTCATGTGCCTGTCCAAGATTGCATCCATGGTGGGGCTGCTGTGGCTCCTTCCATCAACTCTTGTCTCCCATACAAGTCCCCTAGAGCAGAAAGGTCATCAGTGCACTGCACAGCATACATAGAGCAGGCAGTAGGGATACTCCTGCAGCTCCAAAGACGTTTGGTTTTAGGCTTATAGGTTTAGTCCTGATGTGTTCAAGAAAGAGACAATAAAAACAACATTTTCTTGGCAACTTCTCAGTTTCCCCTCTATTGTTTTGCTGAAGAGTTCTCATAAACTCAGTTCCCAGCCACAATGCTGACTGAAGGACTTTGTGTTCTCTAGTCCTGGTTCCCTGGGCAAGATATCCTCTGGATCTTAGAGTTGGGAAGCTGCAGAACAGGATCTCAGGGGAGATGCAAATGACATTTATAATGTTGTATCTACTTACACCCTTCCTTATATGCACACATTCTGAGTGTCTGTCTGTTCAGTCACTAAGTCACATCTGACTCTTTGTGACCCCATGGACTGCAGGATGCCAGGCTTCCCTGTCCTTTGCTGTCTACCAGAGTTTGCTCAAACTCATGTCCAAGATGCTATCTAACCATCTCATCCTCTGCCACTCGCTTCTCCTTTTGCCTTCGATCTTTCCCAGCATCAGGGCCTTTTCTAATGAGTAGGCACTTCACATGAGGTGGCCAAAGTGTTGGAGCTTTAGCTTTAGCATCAGGCCTTCCAATGAATATTCAAGGTTGATTTCCTTTAGGATTGATTGGTTTGATCTCCTTGCAGTCCAAGGAACTCTCAAGAGTCTTCTCCAGCACCATGATTTGAAAGCATAAATTCTTCAACAGTCAGCCTTCTTTATGGTCCAACTTTCACATCCATACATGACTACTGGAAAAACACACATTCTGTTTGTACCCTCTCTGAACACAAGTGAGATCAGGACCACGGATAGCAGCACAATCCCAGGATGAGCAGTCATACTTCTGTGGAAGTTCGGATGCTTTTGACTAAAAGGAATAGAAGAGCTTTAACAATAAGATGGGTTTAAATAATCAGATATTTGTTATCTTATAAAATATGCAATCAAGGGACAAGTGGCTCCATATTCTGAGATTTCAGGGTCATGATTATCCAAGGCCCAGAAGTGTATCCTTTTCTGCTTGCCATCAACTGCAAGCTGGGCATATCACCCTCCAAGGATGGAGACCAGCTGCAGCACAGGCTAACTCGAGCCTCTCTGGCTGTATTTCTTCCCCCACTTAAACTAGAGAGGAAAATGCTCCTCCTAAGCCTGTTGTAAACATTTCCTAAACCCCACTAGCCACATTGAATCACACTTCTGGCTTCCCTGGTGGCTCAGAGGTTAAAGCATCTGCCTCCAATGCGGGAGACCCAGGTTTGATCCCTGGGTTCAATCCCTGGGTCAGGAAGATCCCCTGAAGAAGGAAATGGCAACCCACTCCAGTATTCTTGCCTGGAGAATCCCATGGATGGAGGAGCTTGGTAGGATATAGTCCACAGGGTTGCAGACTCAACTGAGTGACTCAAGGGCTTCAAGGGTTTCTGTGCCTAAACCAGTCCTTGACAACAAGGGAAACTTGCTCAGACCAAACACATCTCCATCGTGGGGGCAGAAAACCTCCCTATGCCTGAGTGTGTGGTTGCAGAGCGCTCTACTATAGAAAGGGCAGAATGTGGCCCTTGGGAAGGAAGACGTGTCAGCCAGTGAGAAACCACGATGTCATGCTTTGACTTGGAAACAAGGCAGAGGCAGGCAAACGGATGCAGCAAAGCCTTCAGAGTTGTGTTTCCCTTTTGGATTTGGACCTGGGATTGTAATCTGGACTTTTAAGGCTCTGACAGCCGAAAGTCCACCCTTTTCAGAAAGCACATGTAGTAACTTGGTTTCTGTCACCTGCAAACCAAAGGATTCTACTCATGGCAATAAGATCAAAGATGGCATCTGTTGGAGTATATTAGAGTCCTAGGAAGAGTTCTAGGTTGGTGGCAGGGGTTTGGGGACTAGAAACTGGTTTTGTTTCCATCAAGATGCTTTCTTGTTTCCATTTAGCTCGGTATCCTGGCTTCATTATCTCCCACATGAGGTGGTCTTCCTTGTGGCTCAAGGAACAGAATACCTAGGGCCCTCTGAGTCCCACTGGCTCATCAGCTTGGCCCAAGACGCAGATGCTTCCACTTCCACTCTGCACAAGTGTCCCAGGACTATGATGACTAAATGCAACATGCTGGGCAGTTCAGAATATCAGAAATCTACTGTCTCACAGCTCTGGAGGCTGGAAGTCTGAGCACTACAGGGAAGAACCTCTGTGTCCTATTACAAATTAATCACTAAAGTGATGTTGCCTCTAAGCCTCAGTTATACATAATGGCCCATCTCTGGGAACCATGCCTCTCAGGTCATGAGTATTAAGCTAAAATACCTTTGTTAATTCACAGGAAACATCCTGACCAGGGCCACTTGTGAATGGCTGCAAGAAGGAAGAAACTATGATCAGGAAAATATGATGTTGGTGGGCATCTGAAGGCTATGCTCCCAATGAAAGGAGACTCTTCCAACCACTTTTGTGTAAAAAGTTAGAATTCTGTGCACACTACCACCATTCACCTTTTCATGGCAACACCTGGTCCCTACCATTCAGGTGTTCAAGCACTGTACCTCTTCCCATCAATGCCGCGCAGATGGTAAAGAATCTGCCTGCAATACAAGAGACCCAGGTTCAATCCCTGGATTGGGAAGATCCCTGGAGAAGGGAATGGCAACACACTCCTGTATTTGTCTGGAGAATTCCATGGACAGAGGAGCCTGATGAGCTACAGTCCATGCGGTCTCATAGAGTCAGACATGACCAAATAATTAACACCTTCAACAAAGCTGCAAAGAAGATACTGGTGACAGACTGAAAGAGCGAACTGGACTGGCGTGCTGGTGCAGCATGTGCCCTCAGGAGGGTTCTGTTAACCTCCATGCTTCTGTATTCTTGTCTCCTGGGGACCTTATAGCATTGTTGAAACATGGGGCCATTTTGAAGATTATAAACATATATATTTCATTTAGGGTGGAACCTAGGTTAATTTCTACTACTTTATGTTTCTTTGTTCAATGTTTTGTGAGTACTTTCCTTGTGTCAAGCACAGTTCCTGGTGAAAAGACACAGTTATGAAGAGGAGATAGAGTCCTGCTTTACGGAGTTGGCATTCATTTAATGGGAGACAGAACATAAGCAAAATATAAATGGAAGATATGCAACGTCATTGTCATGCGTGCTGTGGGAAATCATGGTGGAGGGGGAGCTGTGCTCGCATGTAGGGTGAAGCTGGGCTCAGAGCTGCAACCACATGCGGAGGCGAGGAAGTGCTTCATCTACTGGTCAGGGCAGGGTGCTTTATATTAATCCCCCTCCATTTTCTTATTGTTGCCATGTGTGTCTCCCCATGTCAGTTCTGTTCCGTGTCATCTGTCCTCCAGAATCAAAGTCATGAATCGCCTCTGTCTGGGGCATTTCTGGAGTTGTGGTGACATAAAAGAGCCCATTGCTGTTGCTCCTTCTCAGATGGGAAACAAGCCATGCTGCTCAGGTTTCACTAGACAGACAGACATCACAGTGGCCCGAGATTGCCTCCTTCCTGGGCAGGGGTAGACGTACCTGTAAGCAAGGACACAGCCCACCAGGCATGGATGAAGAAGGAGTTAAAGGAGGTGATGGAAGAGCCCATTCTCAGCTGTGTAAACCAAGGAACTGTGAGGTTGAGTGACTTGGCCTTACTTAGCCCCGCCAATCTGTAAAGCATGATGGCCACATGGCCCTGATGATTGTGGGGCCTGGGGTGAGGACATGGTGCACATATGGATCCCTCTCACTTCTTGGAAGTATCCCCTGCAAAGTGGGGCTGGTCTCTGAGAAGGCCAAGGCTGGGTCTGACTTCCTCTTTTGCTGAGTTGTCCAGCCACCATGCAGGCCACAAGGAAGCCATGTCTTCCCCCCTCCGCACCAGCCGGTTGTTACCTTATGCCCAGGCTGAGCTGGGTTCCCTGCTCCCAGGTAAGCTGACTCACAGGCTTTGGGGGAAGGGCCGCATGGGGCTGATAGCTGGCATTACCTGAAGCTTCGTGGGCTCAGGCTCCAGGCTTGGGTCAGGCAAAGCACAGGAGAGCAGGGAGGGGGCTATTCTTCCCTTACTGTCCCTACCATGAAACATAGCACAGCTGCCAGGCATCCTGCCAGGCTGTACCGGAGCCCTGCTCCTTACCTGTCACCTCCTCACCTCTACACCTCCTCACCCTCTACAAACAAAACTGGCCTGGTATGGCCAGTGATGAGGAGGGATCTTTTAACCCTTCTGGTGCCAAACGCTTCATTAGTTTTGTCTCCCTGTCCAACTTTTCATATGAATCCAGTGGAAAGCACAAGATGGAAGGGGGATATGGTGGGGGGGTAAACCAGTTGTTTGTTAGGAACATAGAGAAACAAGATGGAAAGCTTTGCATTCCTAAAACGAGCAAACAGAACAAACAACAACAACAAAAAACTTGACTGGAACTGTTTGTCCTAAATTGGCTTCCCCCACCTCTGTGGTTAGCTGGAAACAAGGCCTCTAACTGAGCTGCCTCTCTCCTTCCCTCCCTCCCACCCCTAAGAGCATCTTTCAGGAGCATGCACCTGTTCTAGAAAAATGGTAGAAGGTGGTGCAGATACCATACCGGAGAGTGAAAATATTAATAGTGACCTCATGTTGGTTGGGTTCTAATCTCTGTTCTTTACACAGAGAGTTTCATTTAATGTCCCCATTTCATAAAGGAGGGGTTGAACCTCTAAGGGTGCCACTTGCCTTGGGAGTGGGAGTGAAGCATCCTGTATTTGACCCATGTGCATGACTCCAAACCATGCTCCCAGCCACTCCTGCTGTGATTCTCAAAGAAGGACTTCCCAGGGTACCTCAGGCTGAGTTAGCAATTTGTTGGGATCCCATAGTCCTTTTCCCATTTCAGTAAAAATCTCGTTTTGCTGCTCCTAATGGTTGACTCTGTTGCTACCTCATCCCCTTTCTCCCACATTTGCTTGGTTCTCGAGAATTCCTCCATCTGTGACACAAGTCAGTGGTTCCCAGAGATGGCAGTAAGTGGACCCTTTGGCCTTCTTTGGGACCTTAGTTTGTGTGTCAATCTTCTAAGCACTTCTCAGCCAGGAGGCTCTGCTCCCTGTCTGCTCTTCTGACTGAGATCAAGGGTGCTGGTGACTAGGAACAGACATTCCTACCTCTTGCTTTTTGCCTGGGTGGATGCACTGAGCCCTGGCTTCCTCTTCATCTCCCAGAGCATGCTTTCCTAGGGCTACCTCAAAGGTATCAAAAGACCTTTTGGGACTGAGCCCCCTGGGGCCCCATGGCTGTATCCAACCCCCTGAGAATTTGTTAGTTTTGCTTTCTGCCCACCCAACTTAGCATTTCTGTGAGCAAGAACCAAGACTCTCTTTCCCCTAAAGCCATAAGATCCAACTTTCACACTTATTAATTATCCAAAGCAAAACATATGGCTCGTCTGCTGTGTTCTGAAGCACACGCTCCTTGCAGACCTCATGCCTGGTGAAACATGCTGTGTAGCCAACATGCCTGTCAGGCCACAATCTCCAGTTCTCCATCCCTACTCCATTGGTGCCCTGAGTGCCAGCACTCTACAGAAAGTTCTGATTCTAGAATTGTCCCAACACTGGGAATAAGGTAGGTATGTCCCTTCCCATTACTGCTTGTTAACATTGTACTGAAAGTCATAGCCAATGCAATATGATAAGAAAAAGAAATCTAAGGTATATGTATTGAAAAGGAAGATGTGAAACTGTCTTTGTCCACAGATGACATGGTTGTCTATGCAGAAAATCTGAAAGAAGTAACAAAAAAATCTTTTGGAACTAATGAGTGATTATACAAGGTTTATACACAAAAGTCAATCATTTCCCTATATGCCAGCAGTGAAATTAAAAACACATTACTATTTCTATCAGCACTCCCAAAATGATATACTTAGATATGAATCTAACAAAAGATCCATAAAAAGGAAGCTACAAAACTATGCCAAAATAAGAACAAAATAAATGGATACTCCATGTTTACGGATAGAAAGACTCAATATTGTCAAAATATCTGTTCTTCCTAACTTGATCTATGGATTCAACACAATATTAAACAATAGTGCAGTAAGTTATCTTATAACTATAGACAAAGTGATTATAAAATTTATATGGAGAGGCAAAAGATCCAGAATAGCAAACTCAGTATGGAAGGAGAAGAACAAATTCAGAGGACTGCAACAATTAGACTTTAAATCTTACTGTGAAAATACAGTAATCAACAGAGTGTGGGACTACGGAAAGAACAGCCAAATCAGTAGAACAGAGTGGAGAGCAATAGATCCCAGAAATAGACCCACACTTATAGTCAAGTGATCTTTGACAAAGGAGTGAAAACAATCCAATGAAGCAAAGATAGTCTCTTCAGCAAATAATGCTGGAAAAACTGGACACCCTCACATATATTTAAAAAAAAAAATTGAGACACAGGCTTTACATTCTTCACAAAAATTACAGATCATAGACTAAAAATGTAAAATGCAAAATTACAAAACTTCTATAAGGTAACATAAGAGATAATAGAGATGACCTAGGGTTTGGTGATAACTTTTAGATAAAATACCAAAGCCATAATTGATAAAAAGGTAACTGATAGGATAGATTTCACTAAAATTAAAAGCTCTGCTTTGTGAAAGACAATGTTGAGAATTAGAAGACAAGTTCACACTGGGAGAAAATATTTGTAAAGGCATACCTGATAAAAGACTATTATCCAAAATATACAAACAACATAAACTTAACAATGAGAAAATGAGGGATATGATTAAAAAATATATGCCAAAGACTTAAAGAGACACCTCAAGGAAGATGAAGATATGGCAAATAAGCATATGAAAAGATGCTCCATGTCATACTTCATCAGGAAAATGCAAATTAACACAACTAGGTAGCATTACATACCTATGAGAATGGTCAGAATCCAGAATGACAAAACCATATTTCAGCTAGGATGTGGAGCAACGGGAACTCTCATTCATTGCTGGTGGGAATGCAGCATGGTGCAGCCACTTAAAAGTTTTACTTGTTTATTTCTGACTGTGCTAGGTCTTCATTACTGCTTAGGCTTCTCTGCGTGTGGTGAGCAGGAGCTACCCTTTGCTGAAGTGTGTGGGCCTCTCACTGAGGCGGCTTCCCTTGTTGCGGAGAGTGGGCACTAGGGCACGCAGGCTTCAGTGCCTGCAGCACATGGCCTCAGTGGCTGTGGCTCCTGGACTCCAGGGCACAGGCTCAGGGGTTGTGACACACAGGCTTAGTTGCAGGCGAACAGATAAACTATGGTCCATCCAGACAATGAAATATTATTTAGCACTGTATAGAAATGAGCTATCAAGTCATGAAAAGACACGGAGGAAACTTAAATGCGTTTTGCCAAGTGAGAGAAACCAATCTCAAAAGGCTACATACTACGAGGTTCCAACTATATGACATTCTTGAAAAGGCAAAACACTGGAAACAGTAAAAAGATCAGTGGTTATCAGGATTTAGGGAGGAGGGCTGGATAATCTGCAGAGCACAGAGGACTTTTAGGACAGTGAAACTATCTGTATGATACTACAATGGAGGATGCATGTCATTATACATTAGTCAGTATTGATACAATGTACAACACCAAGCGTGAATCCTAGGGTAAACCATGGACACTGGGTGATAACACTGTGTCAGTGCAGGTTAGTCAGTCAGAATCAATGTGCTGGTGGGGGGTGTCAGTAGTGGGGGAGGCTGTGCTTGTGGGGGGAGGGGCATTCGGGTGATCTCTGTGCTTTCTCCTCAGTTATGCCATGGACCTAAAACTGCTCAGAAGACCGAACCAGACTTCACTCCAAAGAAGCCATAGAGACAACTAATAAACACATGAAAAGTTGCTTAACATGGCTCATTATTAGAGAAATGCAAATCAAAACCACAGTGAGGTATCATCCTACACCAGTCAGGATGGCCATCCTCAAAAAGTCTACAAACAATAAATGCTGAAGGGCACGTGGAGAAAAGGGAACTGTCTCACACTCCTGGTGGGACTGCAAGCTGATACAATCACTATGAAGATTCCTTAAAAAACAAGGGATAAAACTGCCATCGACCCAGCAATCCCACTACCCTGGGTACATACCCTGAGAAAACTATAACTGAAAAAGATACATGTACCCCAGTGTTCACTGAAGCACTGTTTATAATAGCTAGGACATGGAAGCAACCTAAATGTCCATTGGCAGATGAGTAGATAAGAAAGTTGTGGTGCATATATACAATGAAATACTACTTTGCTATAAAAGGAATGCATTTGAGTCAGCTCTAATGAGGTGGATAAACCTAGAGCCTATTATACAGAGGGAAGTAAGTAGGAAAGAGAAAGACAAACATTATTTATTAACACATACATATGGAATCTGGAAAGATGGTACTGATGAGCCTATGTATGGGGCAACAAAGGAGACACAGACGTTAAGAACAGACTTTTGGACTCAGTAGGAGAAGAGGGTGGGGTGATTTGAGAGGATAGCACTGAAACATATATACATTAGCATATGTGAAATAGATGACCAGTGCGAGTTTGATGTGTGAAGCAGGGCACCCAAAGACAGTGCTCTGTGACAACCTGATGGGATAGTGTGGGGACACGTACATCTGTGGCCAATTCATGTTGAAGCATGGCAGAAGCCATCACTGTACTGTAAAGTAATTATCCTGCAGTTAAAATAAATAAATAAATTTAAGATAAAGTTTTTATTTAGAAAAAGGTAGTTAGGACTTTTGGAACGGGGAAATATTCTGTCTTGATTGTGGTGATGTATGAATTCATCACAGTTCACTGAAATGAAGGACTTTACTTAATATGTTATATCTCAATCAAGTTGACTAAAAATAGATAGAATCGTCCCTTGAGTCTGCTTCCCTAGCAAGAACCAATATTTTACAAGCAAGGCATTGTGTCCTATGACTGTGACCCAGCTTGTTTGGGGGAAAAATGAGGTTTCCTTCATTTGTGTCTCAGCTTTGAACTTGGAGTCTGTTTATGTTTTATCACATCAAACAATCAGAATCAGAAGGCTCCCAAGCTGCCTGGAGTTCATCACACAGGTAGGCATTCTGTGTAGCATTCTATGTAGCATTGTGTAGCATTCTCCTACAGATTCTGCCTAGCGGATGGAGAAAAGGGGAGAGGGTACATCAGTCTTTTTTTTTTGGCTGTGCTGAGTTTTCATTGCTGTGTGGGTTTTCTCCCCTAATAGTTGTGCTGAGCCGTGGGGAGGGGGGTACTCTTTGTTGCAACGTACAGGCTTCACCGCGGTGACTTCTCCTGTTGCAGAGCACAGGCTCTAGGCCCTTGGGCTTTATTAGTTGCAGAGTATGGGCTTTAGAGCGCAGACTCAGCAGTTGTGGCACTCAGGCTTTGTTGCTCCTCCGTATGTGGGATCTTCCCAAACCAGAGACTGAACCCGTGTCCCCTGCGTTGGCAGGCAGATTCTTAACCACTGGACCACCAGGGAAGTCCAAGGGTACCAGTCTCAAGGCAGAGGACCAGGGACTAGGTGGAGGTCACTCCAATTTAGTTCAACTCGTCGAGGCTCGCTGAGCCCGGGTGGAGTCCCTGTGCCCAGAGCCTTCGAAGGAAGTGAGGAGGATGAGAGCAGCTTTCTGCAGGACCAGACAGATACCAGGAGCAATGATTTACCCCCAGAGTGGGTAGAAGGGGGGTCTAGAAATCCTTAGCAGTATTTGGGACGCTTTAATGGTAATGCAGGTGCTTACCTGGGTCTTGATGGGGGCAGGGTTCTCCAGGTGATGATGCAGGAGGTAGGAAGTGAGAGGTCTGGGGGTGAGCATGTGCAGCTGCCCCTGGCTGGCTCTAAGGACAGGACTCACTGAGATCCCTGTCCCCACCAGGCGACCAGTTTATTCCAATGAACCCACCCATGAGGTCTAGCTATGACAGTCCCAGAACTGAGCTTCACTTTAAGAAGACTTTCAGGGTAGATGCTGCAGCCAGGACCCTTGGGGAGGGAGAGGGCTTTGTACCTGGGCGGCTGGAGGTTGGAGAATGCAGCTAGACAGTGACCTTAAAAATGGATGAAGGGGACAGATGCGTAGGACATTTGGGAGGCAGTCTGTAGTTCTCAAGTACCAGTTAGACTGGAGCTTGGAAAGGCGGGTGAATGATGGTGCTAGAACTCTCAGCCTGGGTAGTTTGGTAGAATAATTACTGTAAGAATAATAACACATGCCTGTATGTGTCAGAGACATTGGAAACTAAATAGTGTTTAGACAAAAACAATTCTAATTTTATCTTCACAGACCCTCCAGGAAGGGGTCAATGAAGAAACAAATTCTCACTGAAGATAAGTGGCCTGTCCGAGGTGTCCAGGCAGGACTGGAACCCTGAGCTGTCCCCAGGTGTCCCCTACTCCTGATTCCTCAGGGCCAACACTGCAAGGTGTGAGAGGGACAAGGCCAGCGTATCTAGCCAGGGGAGAGGATGGGTTTGGTAGCTGCCCACACAGTCCTGAGAAGGTCACAGCTGGGAGCTTGGAGCAGAAGATGCAGCTCAGGGTCAGGAGGTGCTGGAGCAGGAGAAATGGGGTCCTTGTGCCAGCATGTGGACCCCAGTTGATATAGGGAGCGTGCAGAGAGGTATGGGAGAGAGTTGTGCAGGGAACTTTAAGAACACAGGAGGACTCCTGGATGTTGGGACCCCATTACTCCCTGTCTTTCATCTTTTAAAAAAATTTTTATTTTTAGCCATATCATCTCCTTTCTCTCCACCTCAAACTTCTGGCATTCTTACTTTCCATAAATAAACCATAGCTGAGATAGAAGCTTTATGGATAAAGTGAAAGTGAAAGCTGCTCAGTCATGTCTTACTCTTTGCGACCCCATGGACTATACAGTCCAAGGAATTCTCAAGCCAGAATACTGGCGTGGGTAGCATTTCCCTTCTCCAGGGGATCTTCCCAACCTTATGGGCAAAGGCTGAACACAAAATCCTCACCTGGATTTTTTTCTTTTTAAGAGTAGACCAAACCTAAGCAAAATCTGAGCTTTGATTTATAAGATCACTTTCCCCAGCACATTGGAAAGATGCAAGTGAAAGCTACTGTTTGGGGCGATGTACCAAGTGAATGTGGACTGTGATCCTTAAAGATGTGGCTGCTACAGCTCGCTGCCCATGTTTACCAGCCATGAAAGGCAAGGCACGCAGGACACAGGAGCCTGCACTCTGAAGAGGTCTGATGTCTTCATTTTTTCCCTCGACAAGAAGCTGCAGCCTTTGCGTGTTGTTGAGCCTTGGGCGGCAGGAGCAGGTTGGGGGGCCAAGTGGGAGTTGGAATTTGGTGTTTAGTTAATACCAGTTTTGTTATTCATCTGTTACTCTCCGCAAGGCAAGATCATCTCAATATGCTTTGAGGTCTTCAACTTTCCTGGCTTGTTAATATAGGAAATAGATATGTGTTGCAATTTGAATGGGACAGAGTGTTTAAGACATAAACAAAAATCAGATGAGATTCACCAAGTGAGAAGCAGCTTAGATGCAACCTGCCCATTATCACAGCTCTCTGTGTGATCTGGGTTTCTCTAGTCTCTCAGGAGCTTGAATATTCCTGCCCAAATAGACGCAGAAGCAATTATGGGAAAAGCCCCCCAGGAGCTGGGAGCAGCCCTCAGAGGGGGTCTGGAGTGGCCCTCTGCTCATCCCCTCTACCCTTCTTTTTCCAGCTCCAGGGACACCTCAGTTTTTCCTATGAGAAACTGGGGCTGGACTGGGGCAGGTGGAAGCTGGCAGAACATCAGGCCATCCCAGCCTGAACCTGGATTCGATTTCTGAGCAGCAACTGATCACATTTGACTGGTTGCCAAATGTCCTATTTTGGTTGCTGAGCGCAGATGACTGAGCTGTGATAACAAGATGCCTTCTTTTCGCACCAACTGAGTCATGGGTATGGATCTGATACAGATATTTTTGGTGTGGGTCGGAATTTTGTTCTGTTTCTAAATGTGCTCTGTCTCCTCCATTTTAAACCAGAGCAAGGTCTGAATTACAGGCATCGAAGCCTTCTAGAAGGAGAGTCACCGACAGCTTTGACTTCAGAGTCTTCCAGCCCCTACCTGCACCCACATCCTTCACCTGGGGGTGGGAAAACCTCCTCTCATCCAACGCAAACTTCCACAGAACTAATTTTATGTGCCAAATGTCCCCCAGTGCTGCAAATTCTGGTTCTATAAGTGACATTGATTGAAAAACCTGAAATCAATCACAACATTTATCCAGTATGTAACATGTTGTTCAACATTTTAGCTCACATGTGGAGGAGGGATCACAATTAAATGAATAACTTCTGAGACCTTGGGACCCCAAATAGCCAGCAGATAGGCCTGAGGGAAGAGCAGATGAGTCAATGTGATCAGTTACTTGTCATTTACAATTTAAATAAACCCCCGCAATGGCATGAACATCTCGGTGGCGATGGGATAAGCCTCTCAATTAGAGGTAGAGTTATTAGTCTGGGACCTGGTCAACCTTTCACTCAGGCCTGACCTCTAAATGCCTTGTCAGTTGCAGGTTACGCTTGGTGACACTTCTGGGAAAAGGAATGAGGGTAAGTGAGTATGCTGGGCCAGGTGGCTGCTCCAAAGGGAAGGGATAGGAGGAGAGGTGGCTTTCATAACAATGAACGGTCCGGCAGAAAAGGCCCTCACATGGATGATTTGTCAGAAGTGGGTCCCTGGACTCCCAGGTGGTGCTAGTGGTAAAGAACCCGCCTGCCAAGCAGGAGACATAAGAGACGCATGTTCGATCCCTGTGTGGGAAGGTCCTCTGAAGGAGGGCATGGCAACCCACTCCAGTATTCTTGCCTGGAGAACCCCATGGACAGAGGAGCCTGGCGGGCTACAGTCCATAGGGTCGCACAGAGCTGGACAAGACTGAAGCAACTTAGCACACATGCACGCATGCATGGGTCCCTGAACTCACCCTCTGGATGACTGAGTTGCTCAGACTGTTCCGAGCAAGTGTTCTGCAAAGTCTTTTTTTTTTTTGGTCTTATTTTTACAGACCTAGGTTGTTATTGGCAACCATTGAAAAGATGACTAAATAAATCAATGGTACAGGCCTTGAGCTGCCTGGGCTAGGACCAGGAGCCGCTGTGTTTCCATTTCTGTCCTCAGCATCCCGCCCTTGTACACTGGGAGCCACCTCCATGCCTCCAGCCTGCAGGACCAAGGGGGAAGGACAGATTCCCCTAGTGGATTCCTGAGAGGACTCCAGCATCGAAATGTTGGCCCAAATGTGCCTTCTCGCCCCTCCCTCATCTCTAGTTAAGGACACAAAATGTCAATTCCTTCTGCCGTCTCCCTGACCTTAAACTTGTTTTGGCAGCAGTGTGTGCTCCGGGCAGAATCTCACACAGAGGACCAGCCCAGGGTTCTCCCAGTGGAGGGAAGTATAGGCAGGTACCTCCTACAGGAGGCCAGAGCACCAGTTCCAGGAGCACCATCTACCAGGTGGTGCTGTGGGACTGAAGACCCTGTGCCTCTACCTCAGAGTTGGTAGGAAGGTCCTCATTCATGGGGGGACCCCAGGAGCTGTCCCTCCAGGTCCCCTGGATTTCACCAGTACTCTGACATCTTTGCCGGGAGACAGGAGGTTTCCAAAGCCTTGGGCTTGTTCTCAGGATAAGTAAACACAGCACAAAGAGCCTGAATTTGGATAAACAACTAGGAACTGGCAGTGAGGTGTCTCTAAGTGAGAAGGATGCTCCTTCCTACCTGCCTCCTATCGCATGGCCTGATCATCTGATCGAGTGGTGCCTTGGTCTTCTTTGGGTCATGAATGGCTTTGAGGAACTGGTGAAGGCCCTGGGCCTCCCCCTGGAGCACTGCTCCCTGGCAGACCCCAGAGATTCTGCTGTCATATCCACAGCACCTTCTGAGGGCTCCCTTGGACTACTAAGGGCAGTGGTGAGCAATGGAACTTTCCAGGTTGACACTTTCCAGCACCATAGCCACTAGCCACAGGAGGCTGTGAGCCCTTGGAATGGGACCAGGGCAGTTACCATTTCCTCCTCCAGGGAGCTGACCCAAGGATGGAACCAGCATCTCCTACCAGGCAGATTCTTTATCACTGAGCCACCAAAGGGATAAGGGCTTGATGCAAAGGATCCTGAGATGTGATCTCACCCCCAACCCCACCCCAGGGCCATATAGCCATGCCAGGGAGCCAAGATTTAAGAGCAAGCGGTAAATATGTAGCAATGCAAAATGGCCAATGGTGTGATGGGGTGGAAGCCTCTTTTCCTTACCAAGGTGGACCTCCATCCCTGGGGCATCCGTTCATGCATGGCTGGGTCACAGCAGTCAGAGATGGTCCAGAGGATGTGACACTCTGACCAAGGAAGCTGCTCCCAGTGGCAGCTCAGCTCTGATCCCAGCACCGAAGACCCAGCCAGTGGTTCCAGTTCTGGGGGAGGTTGTGCACTTGACAAGATTCTGGGCCCTGGACTGACCTTCATCTCACTTTTAGATTTAGTCTAGAATTTGGGGTGGCATGGTGTAAATCGGAAATGGAAGTCCTCTACAGCTCAACAGTCTAAGAAAGACAGGGAGGAAAGAAAATTAAATCACTCTTCAACAGTGGGGAGCATAGTTCCCTACCCCTAAGTGTGGGCTGCATAGAGTGACTTCTTTCCAGGAAGGACAGAAAAGAAGACCTTCACAGAGGAGCAGCCTGGAAAACACTCCTCAGAGGTGTTCAAGGTCAACATCAACGTAATACATCATGTTGATAGCAAGTACCCTTGATATGTGATGAAAATAACATCTTACTCCTGTGATCTTCCGCCTCAAAACCCATCACCCAAGTCTAACCATGAGAAAAACAACAGTCAAATCCAAATAGAGGGAAATCTTACAAACGATCTAACTAGACCCCTCCAAACTGTCAAGGTCATCAAAAAAGGGCAAGTCTGAGAAACTGTCACAGCCAATAGGAGCCTGAGGAGACTTGATGACTTAAAGTCATGCGGTGCCCTGGATGGGACCCTTCAGCCTAACCAAGGACATTAGGGAAAAGCTAAGGACATTTCAAGTCAACTGTAGACTCTTGTTAATAATAATGTATCAATAGGAGTTCATTTTTTTTTACAAACACATTACTGATGTAAGATGCTAATAATAGGTGAAACTGGATATGGGAACTGTCTGAACTATTTCTGCAATTTTTCTAAAAATTAAAATTGTTCTAAAATTAAATGTTTATTTTAAATTTTTCTCTTTTCATCCAGAGTAGTCAAAATTGCAGAGACAGAAAGTAGAATGGTGGGTGCCAAGACCTGGGGGAGGGGAACAAGGAGCTGGTATTTAGTAGGGACAGATGGGAGGTTTGGGAAGATGAAAGAGTTCTGGAGACAATGGTGGGGAGAGCTGCACAACAATGGGAAGGTGCTTAGTGCCACTGAGCTGTGTGCATAAAAGTGTTTAAGATGGTCAGTTTTGTGATCTGTATTTTACCCCAATTTTATTGTGTTTTTAATTCTTTTTTTTTGGCTTAAACTCTGGTTCTGGTTGATTATCTGTGTTCCAAAAGAATAGAAACAGTTGGTTTCTTTTTAATTGCTGAAAGTTTGAACCTTTTTACCCATATTTTCCTGTTTCTCCTACCCTTCACCCTGGTCTCTGGCAATAACTGTTTCTATGAGTTTGCCTTTCAAAAATCTTATATATTCATTTATTTATTTTTAGACATCATATATATAAATGACTCCATGCATTTGCATTTGTTCATCTCTGTCTGACTTATTTCAGTTAGTGCGATGCTCTCTAGGTCCATCCACTTTGCTGAAAATGCAAGGATTTCCTTCTTTTCCCTAAGGCTGATCAATATTAAATTTCTAACACCCCCTCCTTCCCCTCCTGGAGCCCTGCTTTCATCTGTGCTCCAAACTTTGGGCTCCTGGCAGATGGTCCAGCTCAGGACTACACCCAGCATCGCCTGTGTCAGGGATACCCTGTTACAGAGGCCTCGTCTGCCTTCCATGGGCTCTGTGCACCCTGCCCTCTGAAGCTGCATTTTCAGGGTTAGAGCCCCAGTCTCCTAAGAGCAGCCCATAGTCCAGTAAGTGAATATAGGGCTGTCTGTGATCTGAAGCTCCTCTTTTACACGATGGAGGGGATGGCTCTATTGCCTTTGAAAATACTCATGATTCCTCCATGCATGTCTGGTGATGGGATGAGCATGTGACCGCTGATTTGCCCCGGGAGTTGAGGATGCACGAACACTCTCATACGCTGCCCTTCATCACTTTCTCCCCACAACTTGTTTCTACCCGACAGCGTCCCCCTGGCTGCCTCTCCCTCTGGCTGACAGCTATCCACTGAGCTCTGTGGCAGATTTCCTCTGTGCATGATAAATAGTCCTCATTTTCTCTCCAGCAGTCCCACGGCCAATAAAAAGCAATAAAAAGCAAAATGACACACAAATTGTGTCCCCAAAGAGCCGTAAAGGCCTAAGATATTGCTGCCTGTGACAATCCGATGAGATTCTTTGCCTTTAAACAAATAACCCTCTTTAACAAAGAAAAGTATGTAAATGAGGAAGGGTGGGGTGGGGGGGAGGCAAGTGCCAGGGACTAGGGGCCTTTCTGGCTCCCCCAGGCTCTGGGGTCTCTGCTGCATTTGGAGTAAGGCAGAAAGCCTCCCTTAGAGGGTGCCAAGTGACATGATGACACACCAGCAATTTTGTAATTGCTCTGGATTTTAGGTTTGTTGGGACAATTTTTCTGCACCTTTTAGAAGCCTTGAGAAGCATTCATCTCTGGTATGCAAATCCTCATGCTTATTGGAGGTGATCTCCTACAGAGGGTTCACATGAGCTGATGCTCAGACCCCAGGCCTACAGATCCTGGTTCCATTACTTTAGGGGATCTCAGCGTGTGTGCTTTTTTCTTTTTGGCCAAGCCACAAGGCATGCAGGATCTACTTCCCAGGTTGAGGATCTAACCCACACTCCCTGCATTGGAAGTGCAGAGTCATGATCACTGGCCCATCAGGGAAGTCTGTGTGTGCACTTTTGAAAGCAGCTGCTTCAATTGTGAGGCCAGGGCAGTGAGCCCCAGGAGCTTTGGAGTCTGCAAGCCACACAGAAGTGGAATGTTCTTGAAGACGCAGCCTGCTGGCTCTTCTGCTCCCTGGGATCCTCTCCTCCATCATGGTTTCCCCAGCAGGGAAACACGCAGCCTGGTCTAATTAACCAGAGAGGAGGACAGGGGAGGCGCAAGCAGTGAGCTCTGCCCAGTGGGAACTCCTGTCCTGGTCTAATTTCTTTCTACTACTGTGCCTCAGGTTCCTCCTCATCCCATCCTCACACCACCCTGTGAGCTGCTCTCCCCCTTGGGACAGTGGGGGAATCAGGTGGCAGCAGGAACCCAGGCCTCCCACAACCCTACAGACCATGCCTGATTTGGAGTTGGGGTCCATGGTCTAGCCCAAGGGGATACTGGAAGGAGAGATGGGAACACTCTATGGAGCTGGTGTTTACAGGGGGAGCAGCTGAGAGGGCTCCAAGTGAGGGGCTTGTAGGAGGTCTAGGAGGCTGGATGTGCACCCGAGAGGTAGGCTGGGTGGTGGGAAGGGCAAGGAAAAAATTGTGCTGCTCAAGGAACAGGGAGAGTATGAAAGAAAGTGAAAGTGTTAGTTGCTCAGTCATGTCCCAACTCTTTGCAACTCCATGGACTGTAGCCTACCAGGCTCCTCTGTCTATGGGATTTTTCAGGCAAGAATACTGGAGAGGGCTTCCATTCCCTTCTCCAGAGGATCTTCCCAACCCAGGGATCAAACACAGGTCTCCTGCATTGCAGGCAGTTTCTTTACTGTCTGAGCCACCAGGGAAGCTGGAGTGCAGGGGTTGGGAAATAGTGGGGTTTCCATGGTTCACTTTAAACAGGAACAATAGTTGCATGTGACTGTTCTCAAAATGCTTTTCTACAATAACATGCTGTGTTCATGCTCGTCACTTCTGACCTTTTGGTGGGAAAACAGAGGGGAGGCTTTTGAGCTGGACTTGATCAACCCCAAAGGATTGAGGCTGCTACTGATGATCCCTGGGATTCACCTCGCCCCACCCCTTCTCTAAAATCTCATTTCCCAAGGGCTGCAGGCATCCTTGGTCCCTGAGCGTGGTGCTGTGCACCATCTGGGTGACCTTGTTCCAAACCCATCGCACATGTTCTCACTGACATTTATGGCCTCATCCTATCCATCAGGGCTGCTGTCCAGACAAGTCCAGCCTCCCAAGGAGTTTCTGAATGATCACTTACTTCCACCCCAGTTGGGCCCTAGAGAGACAAGGGAGGCAGGAAGGAATCCAACAGGTGTCATGGGAGGAAAGTTAAGTCCTAACCCAAACGCCAGAGAGTCCCCAGCCACTCAGGGATCCACAGCTGCAGGTTCTGTGCCTCCTTTGTCTCACTTCTGTCCAGGTGTGTGGTCGGTGGGGCTGTGAGACCAGCATCACAGGGTCTCCTTCTACCCAGGCCCGTGCACATATCCTCCTGAGCCAGCGCAGGGATCCTGGGCATGTAAAATTCCAGCCTCAGTCACTTCACTCTGTTTGACACTCCTTGGAAGAAAAGTTATGACCAACCTAGATAGCATATTGAAAAGCAGAGACATTACTTTGCCGACTAAGGTCCGTCTAGTCAAGGCTATGGTTTTTCCTGGGGTCATGTATGGATATGAGAGTTGGATTGTGAAGGCTGAGTGCCGAAGAAATGATGCTTTTGAACTGTGGTGTTGGAGAAGACTCTTGAGAGTCCCTTGGACTGCAAGGAGATCCAACCAGTCCATTCTGAAGATCAACTCTGGGATTTCTTTGGAAGGAATGATGCTAAAGTTGAAACTCCAGTACTTTGGCCACCTCATGCAAAGAGCTGACTCATTGGAAAAGACTCTGATACTGGGAGGGACTGGGGGCAGGAGGAGAAGGGGACGACCAAGGATGAGATGGCTGGATGGCATCATGGACTCGATGGACGTGAGTCTGAGTGAACTCCAGGAGTTGGTGATGGACAGGGAGGCCTGGTGTGCTGCGATTCATGGGGTCGCAAAGAGTTGGACATGACTGAGCGACTCAACTAAACTGAACTGAGGTCCATCCACATCTCTGCAAATGGCACAGTTTCAGTCCATTGGAGGCAGATCCAAATGTGACAGTCCTAGACTCTTACCTGAACTGCCTCTTACTTCCCAGGATAAATAAACCCACTTGACTACAATGTACTGCTGTTAACACATTGTGAGATTCAATTTTCAAATATTTAATCTAGGACTTTTGCTTCTATGGTCTTTGTGAGGCTGGCCTGTAATTTTCTTTTCTCATAATGTCCTTGTCCAGTTTTGATATCAAATTATACTGGCATTTAAAAAAAAGAGTCAGGTTTTTTATTTGCTTTATCCATTCTCTGGAACAATCTGTGTAAGAAAAAATTTTCTGTTCCTTGAAGCTTTTGTGAAACTCTTTGTTAAAAACCACCAGAACCTCTGTCTGAATAATTTTTATAATTTTTACCTAGAATATTGTCCATGTTTTCTAAGTTTTCATATTTATTGACAAAAATTGTTCATGATGTTTTATGATTTTAAACTCATTGAGTTTCTAGTCCTATTTATTTATGCCTTCTTTTTTCACCTTGATCTTCACACTCAGACAACTGTTTTATAGTTCCAGATTAAAAAACCAGATTCTGGTTTTATGGATTCTCCATTTTTTGTCTTTTGTGTTTGCTATTTTTTGTTCTTCTATGTTACTTCTTTTCTCCTCTCCTCTTATTTTAATAGGTTCTTGAATTAAATGATTAGCTCACTTATTTAATAACTTTTTAAAGACATGCATTGAAAGTTGCAATTTAATTTTAAAGACTGCTCTAGGTCTCATGAATTCTGGTACAAATGGCATTTTTCCAATCAGTTTGCTGTTATGATTGTGATGTGCTTTTTAACCCACAAGTTATGTTGTGTGTGTATATATATATACATATATATACATGTATATATATACATTTTATATATATATATATATGTACACACACATTTTTCCACTTGTTCATTTGAAATATTTCCCTGTCACTTGGCTATTGATTTGTCTATTTTAAATGACATGTAACTAGATTTTTTATTATCTATTTACGTAGCTCCCTGACTTTTGTAGGTAATTTTGATTGTCACATTTATTGAGTATCAATATATATTTCTCTATCAACTTATGTTTGTTTTGTATTTATGCTTGCTTCCATTTTCTTTCTCTTCCGGATTTTAATTACAAAACTTTTTTCTTGTGTCCTTTCCCCTTCTAGTTTGAAAAGGATTATATTATGTCTTTCTCTGTATTTCAGCTACACAAACTGTTGACATGGTTGTCATTTTTCTAACAAAGTCTATCAAGTTATTTGACATTTCTGTCCACGTCAAGCTGTTCCATCCTACATTGTTGTCTAAAATTTCAATTAAATATCCTTAAGTTAACATTTTAATCAGTTAAATAGATTTACAAAAATATTTTAATCAGTTTCTTTGCTCAGAATTGTCTCTGGCAGGTTGCTCTTTCCCCTTTGGTTCACTTCTCTTCTTTCTGAAACATATCCTGTAGTAGTTTTCTCTGCAGTGATTGGATGATGGTAAAGCATGCATTTCATTTCCCTCACTGTAAACACCTTGTTCTCTTCTGCCCTTGCTCTTAAGCAATGGCCTCACAGGAAACACTGAAGAGTTGTTTGCTCCACATTTGGATGCTGGTCACTGTCTCCTGGGATCTACTGTTGAGGATGAGACGTTTGTTGTCAGTTTAATTTGTCATATCTTTGTAATAACATGATTTATTCTGGTGGCTCTAGATATCTTCTTTTTTTCTGTTCTGCAAGAATTTCATTGTGATTTACTTGTGTTTATCCTACTCAGCACTCAAGGTGGCTCTTTAGCAGAGAAGCTCATGCTTTTTCATCAGATCTTTAAAGTTTGTAGCCATGCTTTCTTCAAATATTGTTTCTTTCTTATCCCTCTTTATGCTTTCTTCCTGGATGTTGGAATCTCAGTTTTTCTTTGATGGTTCTTACTTGTCTTTCATCTGTCTTAATGTTTTATACATATGTCATGCATCAGAGTACTGTCTTTCAGTCCATACATCTTTCTATAACCAGATTTACATCCATTTGTGACTTTAAAAATCCAATGACTGTATTTTTCACTTCTAAGATCTTTAATTGGGGTTTAAAAAATGATCTGCTTTTAATTTGTATCTGACTCGTAACATTTTGTTGCTTTTGTCTATTATTTCTTTCTTTACCTCTCTGAGGCCCTGAGAGGCTTTCTAGAGTCACTGTGTATATGTATGTGGGCTCAGCTGTGCGGGGCTCTTTGTAACCCCATGGACGGCGGCCTGCCAGGCTCCTCTGTCCATAGGATTTCCATTGTCAAGGTTTTTCTAATCTTTGCCTCTCATCAGTGGTAAGTGCCTTAAGCTACAATGTAATGTATTCACTGCTGCCATTAGTTGCATCTCCCTCATGGTCTCTAGAACCTTGTGCTGAGCTGGAGGGTTGGGGTGGGCTCTCCTCGCTCTCTCTCATTCTCCCCACCCTCCATCTAACCTTGTTTAGTGATTTGACAGTTGTTTATCCTCTGACCCTGAGAATCCTTGTCCAGACTAGTGTTGCATTAAAGGGTCCCACCCCCAGCCCATGGGGATGTTAGGGAGGAAGTGATGGAGTTAAGGGGCCAATGGGCAGCTCAACCCATGTCCGACCATGTGGCTCCTCTGCTCCTAGCATTTCCTAGCCTCCTTCTACCTTCTCCTGGCTTCATCCATGAACTTAGCTGCGGTTTCCCATTCCCGGGGGTTGGCTTCAGGAACCAAAACCTTCTACCACTTCTGGTCCATTCTTTTTTTTTTTAGAGTTTTGACCACACATTTACTAACACAACAATTACTGTTCTCAACATAGGAACCATTTAGAAATGGAGAGGTGTGTAGAGTGACAGACATCTGTTAACATTAGTACTCTAATTCAGTTCTCATAGAAGACTACTGTCTCATTACTACTGCCCCTTTATTTCTAGATGAAAAACAAAACAAAACAACTAGAGCCCAGCATTCCCACAATTTCAGCCCCCTTCTCACCATATTTCTGTTTCAGGTCCACAGAGAGCTTTATTTTCTTTTCGAGCATCAGTAAATACATAAACTATATATATTTAATAGACCTTTGCTGTGTTGGGGCAGAGAAAGCAGTTCAAGTTCTAATCGAGATAGAGATGTCTGGAACTTCAGCCCCTGCCTGGCTCAGTGGGAGGCACATCCAGGAAATGAATGCAGCAGAGGGTCTGTTTCTCCAGTCTCATGTATTTTAGGGGGCCACAAGCCCCTCCCCTCCTTTGAGAGAACAGAAAGGGAGCCTGTCAGTGCTGGAAGGAGCCAGAGTGCAGGCCATTTCTCAACTGGAGGCCACCAGTGGCTCCTCATCTGGTGTTTTGGAGAGAAGGCTGCGGGAAAGGGGAGCAGAGCCAGTGGAACAGCCTGACGCAAACCGGGCCCTGGTTCAGCCCGTGTGTGAAGCAATTTCTGTAGCAGGAGATAATGAGGCCATTCTTGGATGGGCTGGTGGTGCCACCTCTCCTAATGGGATGTTAAATGAAGTTATGGCAGATGCAGGTCCACTGATGTGGGAAGACAGGCACAGTCCCATCTCCAATTCCACTTAGCAGCTGCTGCTGACACAGTAAACAGATGAAGTTGGAGCTGATGTTGGCCATGCTCATAACCCAACTCCACCTGAGTGTGCACATGTGCGTGCATGCCTGCATGTGTGTGAGTGTGTGCATTTCCTCTGCTGATCCACATTGAAATGCAGCCTATTTGACATTTCTGGCTCCTGCCCCAAGTCTGCCTGCACCTCCTTTCTGAGATCCTGGAGCTCAGCAAGGCCACTGCCTTTGCATTTGGAATTGGAGAACTGGAGTGACCTCTCACAGCTAACAGCCAACACATTGCCAAGAAGGGATCGTTGACAGTAATACAACCTGCAAGGAAAGAGCGATGACATCCTGAAAACCTAGAGTATTAGGAGTAATTGTTGAAGCAAAAAGTTTACAGATCAATTGTGCCATCTACTCAAGTTCAAAATAGACTAGGTCCTCAACTGCATGAAAATCTCTGAAAATATTTGTGTTTCAAGCCCCTTGGTAAACACCCCCTGCAGAGCCGCTGGGGTAAAAGCAATAAGAAATGTTATGTTTCAGTGCACTCTTCCCGTGATTTAGAAAGGAAATGGGAGAAAGATACAGCAACAGTGTCATCAAGCATCCGCTGAATCTGCTCAGCCACGACGGAACATCTATTCTGCACGCAGAGGGGACTGTGAAGACTATTGCGTGCTATACACGATTTGTGCTGGAGCAATGAGCAGTAAAGTCTTCTCCAAAAAATTCAGTTGATCGATCTCATTTTTAACGTAGCACAAACCTGGTCCCATAAAAACGGCACGAAAAACTGGACAACTGTAGACTGCACAGAAGAGACAGTGTTGATTAAAAAGAAAGGGGATGCTGCCACTAGCTGGAGTCTGACCAAACAACCACAGCCACCAACAGGCATCACCGTCTGCCTATCACTAAAGATTCTTATTCCTATGTGTGTATGGCCTCTCTTGAGCGTGAAGACCTGTCTCATTATTAACACATTTGCCCATTTAGCAAATCATTTTAAGCACAGATCAAAAGTTTAAGCTGTGTTGGAAGTAGGGATACAGTAGAGAACAAGGAAGGGGACACCATCTGCCCTCATTTCATTTACATTCTAAAGAGGAAGGTGGGGATGCTCAAGAAATCATCCAGTACAGGAAACGCAGAAGTCAGAGGAACACATGAAGTTGTCATCCACAAAACCCAGACCAGAGAAATTCTGGGGGACAAATGAACTGGTTTCTTCAATAAATATATTAAGAGGAAGGGAAAGCGAGGAAAATATCAGAGGGGCATCTTGTGGATTAAGAGACTTAAGACATAATCACTTGCAATGTGTGGACCATAGTATGAAGACAATTGGGAATTTCAAGTTGACATGATATTTGATATTTTAAAGAAGTTATTGTTGATTTTTAAAGTTGGGATAGCAGCATTATGGAAATACACTTTAAAAACAATTCTCTAGCTTTTAGAAATACATATGGAAATATTTACAGAGAGGAGAACTTGGATTTGCTTCAAACAAGGCAGTAGGCGGAAGACCAGTGGGTGTAGATGAAATAAGAGTCATGAATTGATCATGGAGGGAGCAGGGATGTGGGTACACGGGGATTCATTAGGTTGTTCTGTCTGCTTAGGTATATGTTTGAAATTTTCCATGAGAAGATGAAAAAAATGTAGCATTGCTTAAAAAATAAGAAAGAATTCAACAAAGGAAATGATTTCAGATGGTGATAATTGCTAGGGAAGAAATACAAAAGGGCAGGGAGGTGACTGTGAGTGAGGGGGTGGTCCCCACTGTGGGTTCACCCTGTAGTTTTCTTTCCTCCTGTTCTTTCTATTCACAAGGTTTTGTTTCCTTGCATTCTATGCAGACAAGAATCCTATCCTTCTTGTTGCCTGGGTTATCCCTGAGCCCATCATCAAGGCATGGTGTGCCAGTTAACATGTGTGAACGAATAAATTCATGCATCAGTGGAAATCTTTGCTGATTGGCTTTGTTTAGAGATAACTTGAGAGTTATGCTAACCCCATTCTTCCCATCATCCTGATGTATGCATTTTAGGTCACAATTACACATTGATGAATAAATCATTAATTGTCTCTACTCCTTCCATGGGTTGCTAGGAACATTTTTTCTCCCAACCAAATTATTTCTCAAGAGTGGCCATCCATCTCCAGTTTCTTCATGGATCATTACAGTCAAGACTTGAATATCTGATGCCTGGGTCGAGTTCTGCACTCCATCCATACCTACCCTCGCCTTAGAATCTGCTTTATCTCCTCCTTGGTTAGTGACGGTGGGGCTCTGTTGCTAGAAGGGACAGGAAGCCTGGATAATTGGAAATTCCCCACCCTGGACTTTACTAAAGTTAACTGTGGGCAGGTCAGGTCATTTCTTGGGGTTTTGTGCCCTGCTGTGCCTTATGAATATTCTTTCAGAAAAGTGTGAGGAAGGAGAAGTCTGGAGAACAGAGAAAACAAGGAATTGAAGAAAGATTCTGAAAGGCATTTCTCTGGGAGTCCACAGTGTGGTCTAACTGGCCACAGGAAGAGCCGGCCGCAGAACATGAAGACCTTGAGAAGAGCCTCACCCTTTCTTCCCCTGCCTCCTCTTTCCTCCCTCTTACTCTCCTCCTCTTGGACATGATCAGACACAAAAGGAATAAATCAGGAAAATGGTGTTTAGGTCACTCCACAGTTATTGATTTTGTTTTATCACATATCAATCATGATGTGGGTACTGGAAATTCAGATTAAAACAAACAAACAAACAAAAAACAGTCCGGTTCGTGTTGGACTTCCACAGTAGAAGAGTCAGGTCTCAGGGGTTGGACAATACCAGTAGATGGAGAGTGAGATGGAGCATGTCATGTCTGGAGTAAGTGGTGGAGAATGATTTTAGAAATGGCAGTTTGGGATCAGAGTGCTGACCACACTAAGTTCGAAGAATGAAGATGCCCGGGGTCCCAGTCTGCAGCCAATCAAAGTTGCTCCCTCCCTAATGCTCCTGCCCCACCAAGGTCTTTGTACTTTTGTCCCACTATGTTCTTCATGCCCCAGCCCCACCGTGGTCTTCAGTCTTCTGCCCCCCCACTGTGGACTTTTCTCTGTGCCTGAACATCATTAATCTTACTTTCAGAACTTTTTACCTGAACCACAAAAACTGGCTATTTTATCTCCTTTTTGTTCCAGGAGGCAATGTGATAAAATGGGATGGCCTTGCACTGTGACCCTGATCAGCTCAGTTCAGTTCAGTCAGTCGCTCAGTTGTGTCCAACTCTTTGTGACTCCGTGGTCTGCAGCATGCCAGGGTTCCCCGTCCATCACCAACTCCTGGAGCTTACACAAACTGACGTCCATCAAGTCAGTGATGCCATCCAACAATATCATCCTCTGTCATCCTCTTCTCCTCCCACCTTCAGTCTTTCCCAGCATCAGGGTCTTTTCCAGTGAGTCAGTTCTTCGCATCAGGCAGCCAAAGTATTGGAGTTTCAGCTTCAGCATCAGTCTGTCTAATGAATATTCAGGACTTATTTCCTTTAGGATTGACTGGCTGGACCTCCTTGCAATCCAAGGGACTCTCAAGAGTCTTCTCCAACATCACAGTTCAAAAGATCTTTACCAAGTTACTCAATTTCCCCTTCTGTAAAATGAAACTAATTGTTGCCACCCACAGGGTGTGGATAAAGATGCAGTGGGATAAGGTTTGTGAAAGACCTTGTGGATTTAAAAGTGCTCTCTGAATGTTGGCTAGTTATGATTGCTATGTGTTGGTTACTATCTCCAAGGAGCCCAGATTTAATTATAGAAGTGCTGTTCTGATCTGTGCATTCTTGTAAGTCCAACGATTCTCTGTGCTATTAGGAGCACAGAACAGGTGGTCATTTCCTGACAGGAGGGTGTAGGATCTGAATCTAGTCCACAAACATTTCCTAATGAAACATCTACAATACATTCCCTCTGCTTGGCCCTGTGGACAACACAAAAAAATGAACAAAACACCACCTTGATGTACTGTAAGTCCCTGGCATACAAACAAGTTCCATTCTTACAGTGTGTTGGTAGGTCCAGTTCATTCTTAAGTCCTGCAAAGTTAGCCTAGGTAACCAGATAAGACAGCCAGCTATATAGTGCTGTACTGTGATAGTTTTATAATGCTTTTCACACAAACAATATGTAAAAAACAAGCAAACACAAAAAAACAAAGAAAACATTTTTAATCTTATTGTACAGAACCTTGAAAAGTATAGGAGTACAGTACAACGGCTGGCATACAGGGGCTGGCATCGAGTGAAGAGGCAAGAGTTGCTGACTGGAGGAGGAGAGGAGGTGGGGAGATGGTAGAGGTGAAGGATGGTCAGCAAGAGGAACTGGAGGGCAAGCTGCAGTTTCACGCATGCCTGCCGTTGATGGCTCAGGTTCTGGTTGCTTGAGTGGCTGCATCTTTGAAAGTTCACAACTCGAAGGTTCATATGTAGGGGACTTCTGTAGTCTCCTCCTGGTTTCTTCCAGAAGTCTCTGTTTCTGTCTGATGGTATCTGTGGTAGGTAGCATAATGGTCCCTACCAAACACAGCCATGCCCTAGTTCCTGGTTCCTATGACCTCACCACCTTACATGGGAAAAGAGAATGAATGTTGCAGATGGAATTATGCCCGTTCATGAGCTGACCCTGTGGTGGGGAGAATGTCCTAGCTGACCTAGGTGGCCCAACATTATCACAAGGGGCCTTAAAAGTGGACAAGCCAGGTAGGAGAGAAAGTCAGAGAGAGAACAGTGTGAGATAGGCTTGACCCAATGTTGCTGGAGTTGAAGATGGAGGATGGGACCACCAGCCAAGGAATGAAGAAAGCTTCTAGAAGATGAAAAAGACAAAGAAATGGACTCTTCCTGGAGCCTCCAGAAAGGAGCGTAATCCTGCCCACACCTTGGTTTCTGTCCACTGAGATCCATTTCATATTTCTGACGTCTAGAACAGTGAGAGAATAAATCTGTTGTTTTACACCGTAATTTTCACATTGGAAAAGACCGTGATGCTGGGAAAGACTGAAGGTAGCACAAGAAGGGGATGAGGATGAGATGGTTGGATGGCATCACCAACTCAACGGACATGAATTTGAGCAAACTCCAGGAGATGGTGAAGGACAGGGAAGCCTGGGGGTGCTGCAGTTCATGGGGTCACAAAAAGTTGGACGTGACTGAGAGACTGAACAGCAAAGCAGTAGGAAATTAACCAGATATCATTAGTCTCTTCTTCTTAAACATTAATTGTGTTCAACACTACGTATATATTGAGTTCTCACTGTGTCCAGCCTCTGAATAGGTGCTAACTATAAAATGATGGGGAAAACCCAGACATGTTCAGTTCTTGCCCTCATGGAGCCTACAGTCTGGCTGGGGAGACAGTGGTAATAAATGTGGGTAAAATTACAACTGTGCTGAATGCCAAATGGAACGGGGGCATTATGCGTGTCTTCTGTGGTCCCAGCAATTTAGTAATTGTCGGAAAACCACCCTGAGACCACCTGTTGGCCTCACCCTTGTACTTCCTCCCCCAAGGATGAGAGAAACGCAGGGTGTCGGGCAGGTGAGCTGAGAGGCTGCTCCATTAGGGTGGGACCTCTGGACCAACATCTTTGGAGGCCAAAATGCCTTGTCATCTCTCTCTGAATTGTCAATCAATGGAAAAGACACCAGAGACATTTACCGAGCACAGCTCATCAGTTAGGCATTCAATTAATTAGGCAATCATTTTTGCACTTGATTTTCATTACAGTGAGTTTATTTTCGTTTCTTGTGTAGGAAAAACAGGTGCTCACATTTAGCTTCATCAGCTTCCTGTGCCGTTTGATTCACATATTATTTTTAAAATAGGTTTATTTTGAGGAGAAATGTGACCTGAAAAAAACCCACTCATATTTACTCACTCCCATCGCTGTTTTTGTTGTTGTGTCTTTTTTTTCCACCAGCATTCAGAAGGTTTGGAAACGTCTGTGAAGCCATATCGTGCTCCCATTGTTGGTAAGGCCTCTGTTTCTTCTGTGAGTTCTGCCTTTTCCTTCTCGCACAGGAAAGGAGCTTAAATTTAAATGTCCTGGGAGTTTGTGAAATAGGTGGCCAAAAATTTGACAAAAATTTCATCCTCCGATGAAGACTAAGGCACCGATGTAGACTGAGGTTCACATTATCTCCTAAAACGCAATTTCTCTTCCATGTTCTGATGGCCTTGAGGCTCTTCCTAGGGTATTCAGGGCTGCTGTGAACTCAGGCCCAGGGGCATCAGAATGAGCCAGAGGGTAGACCCAGAGTAATAACCACTTACCCACACTTCTCACTGCTTCCAGGATCAAACCCCTCAGCCCAGGGCCAATAGATTCCAGACTGAAAACACATCTTGGTGGATCCAAGTCCCCAGTCATGTGCAAATGTAAGCTGGCTGAATGAGTTTTATTTATGCTATTTTTCCCCACCACATCCCCAAATCTAGACGGTTGGCATACACACTGTGCTTCCTTACCTTTCAGGTAAGTGCTAACGTACTTCTTCAGTGAAACCATACTTTGTTGGTCTTGAAATGAGATGCAAGCATGTGTAAACTACCCCCTCTCCACCCCACCCTCCCCTCTAATTTTCCTTTGTTTGTGATATGAAGGGTTAATATAAAAATAGAAGTTCTCAAGGCATTATGGAGTACCTCTTTGGGTTCCCATGGAAACCAAGCAGTGCAAATATGTGAAGAATTTTTTAACTTGGCCAAAAATTTCATCCTCCGAATATTTAGAGCCATTCTGCCTCATTGTTTGAGGACACATTTTAAGAAATATTTTTCAAGAAATTATCTTTTCACCTGTCCCCCATCCTCCCTCACATATTAAACTACAAGATTATGTTTTTTTAAAGTATTCAACGATAAGGGTCTCTTCCTGCCATTTCCAATACAAACCTTTGAGTGTTTTTAAAAAATTCCTTTTGAAACAAAGTTTTCCTCCCTAATCTCAGAAGGAGGAAAAAGGTTATTTCTTTCCTTCAATTTAAAGCAATTTGGAACAAGCTTGGTCACCACCCTTGAGCTGACAGTGATGACATCCCAATGGAACATCAGAAACAGATAAATATTTTGAGGGAGCAGAAACCTGAGTTAGGGCTGCCATTTCCTGCTCCTTTGGCTGGTCTGATAAATTGCACTCGGTCAACAGAAACCTCTTCAGGGCATTGCTGCTGCAGCTGGAGAATAGAAAAGACACAAAATTAGGGCTTTTGTCACTGTCACTTGATTTCATTAAAGGGCATTAGTTCTCGGCAATTTGTACCAAGTGGCTCGGCAGGTTGGATGTAGCAGGAAGTCTGGCAGCTCCTGGCTGGTGGTGAGGCTGGCGGGGGCATGAGCCTCTAGGCACACCTCCTCCTGCTGTCCTCCCTGGGCCCCTGTGCTGTCCTGTGTGTCCCCCTGTCTGTCATGTCTGGTCCCCCTGGCACTGTCTTGTCTGGTCCCCTGGCACTGCCTTGCATGGTCTCTCTTGCCAACAGGGACTAGCCCCCAGCTGTGTTATGGCTCCTGGGGTTTCCCAGCCACCCCGTCCCCAGGAGAATGAGCCTCAGCCACAGATCAATTCATGACGGGGGTGGGGGGAGGGGGTTACACTCTTTCCAGGACTGACTCATACAGGGACAGGAAGGACCCCCAGTTCAGGGCAAGGCCATGCTCAGCCTGAGACTCCGTTCCTGCTCAGCACTTTCCATCCCATATCACTTCCTTCCCCATTTCAATTTCCTCCTGACGGCATCACCCATCCACTCGAGTCCTCCCAACTCACCAACCCTTGTCTCAGGCTCTGCATCTTGAGAAACTGGGCTTCTGAAAACCCTCCTCAGCGGATTTTTTAAGGTCAGGGATGAAGAATGCCTTCTGTTACGGGTTAAATGATGGTTCCTCCTCCCCCTGCTATTGAAAATGCTGAAACCCTGACCTTGAGCATCTGTAAACATGCTCTCATTTGGGAGTAGGGCCTTGGCAGCTCACCAAGTTAAGATGGGGTCATTGAGGGGAGCCTGGTCCAATATGCCTGGTGTCCTCGGACCTCACAGCTTACTCAGGATCCTCTGACCCCTTTTCGACTAGGCCTCCACCTCGCTCCCCATCCTGTCCTTGGCTTGCCTGACAGCTGTGACAAGCGTCTGCTGAGTCAGTTTCACCAGAATCCCTACCCTTGATGTCCCCTCTTATTCATTTTCTACTCACTGACCCCCTCGCTCTGCCCACTGGCTATAAATACCCTGCTGTTTTTGCTGTGGGGGTTGAGCTCAATCTCTGTCTCCTGTTGCAATAGTCTTGAATAATGTCTTCCTCAGCATTTTAACAAGTATTGGAATACTTTTTTAACACCTTATAAAATGGGTGGTTTGAATAGAGGTGTGCACACGGGGGAGACAGACATGTGAAGATGGACTCAGGGATGGGGTGATGCATTCACAAGCCGAGGAATGTTACAGATTCCTGCAAACCACCAGCAGTGGAGAGAGAGGCGTGGACCAGTTTCTCCCCTGAGTTTCTCCCTCTCCCTCCCAGGGCTGCAAAGAACCAGCACTGCCGACGGCTTGATCTCAGACTCTGTCTCATCTCCATCTCAGACTCTGTCTCAGCTCCATCTCAGACTCTTAGCTTTCAGAACTGAGACACAGCAAATTTCTGTTTTAAATCACCCAGTCCTTGGCACTTTGTTATGGTTGCCCCAGGAAAACAACACTCTATTTTTTACATCCTTGGAATCCCCTGCCTCCCGATGCATTTTGCTCATCCTTCTGCAAACCCAATATGCTCCCACGAAGGTGAGTCATAGGAGGTGGGCATGAAGGTTAGCACTGGTGCACTGTAAAGGTGGGGTCAGATGGCAGGGGAGAAAGGGTGCTCTCTAATCTGGGGCAAGGCCGGGGTGTCCTGTCTCAGGTGGGGTTCTCATGACTGCTGCCCTTCCCTCTGAGCTGTCACAACCTGGGCTCTTGTGAGCTCACAGAATGAGCGAGCCTGCCTGAGAGGAGATCCCCTGCTCATCTTCACATTAACATTCTTTCCATTGGAAAAGGCAGTATTAACATTCTTCCTATCGGAAAAGGCAGTGCTCTGTGTGATAAATTATCTCCAGGCCTTTTAATGCACTTTTCCACGTGAACAACAATGTTCCTGGGTGTCAGTCATCAGGCAAACATAATTGGATCTGGAAAATGTTATATTGTGAATTAAGTTGACTGATGGCGAAATGTCAGTTTTATTAACATTCTCCCTTCAGATGATAATTTTATATCTATAAGGATGAATGACAAAGGAGTTACTGAATGTGTCAATTTAGAATGATCGAGCCCTTTTAATAAACTCTACTTTTTTTTTCTCATTCCTTGTTTTTAAATATTTCATCTCCATCCAAGGAATTGTTTCCATGATGTTGGCTGGTGATTGGACAAAAAGTCAACAGAGCAGGCAGTTTGGCTGAAAGCCAATTTGGTGTACGTTCTGAAGGTGAAGCAGCTGTGGGCTGCCTGGCAGCAACTAAGTGGGATGATCCTAAAGGGAAGTTGGAGAAGAGCCTAAAAGATGGTTCAGTGGTACCCAGGTCAGCACTCAGCACCACCCCTCACCAGCCTCATCTTCCCAGAAAGGTGTCCTCTTCAGCCAGAAGCTTTCAACAGTTGCTTGGAGTTGTCCTTCTCAGTTTGTGTGACAACCAGGAACAGGTCCTCTCTCACCTGGCCCCTGGAAACCCCTCTTTACTGAGTAATTCCCCACTTGCAGGTGCATCTCTGGAAACATCTTCCCTTCAGAGTGATTTGAGCCTGATTTTCAAGGAAAGTCGGATCACAGCACTTCTTGGCTTCTCTGGTTTCCAGGTTCTCCCAGAATGCCGCTGTCCTCCCCCGGCCCACCAGGCCCGCCTGCGTCACCCCTGCCTTCTTCTTGCGCTGTGGTTCGCCCTACAGTCCAGACACCGAGCCTTTGCCTTTCCTCTTCCCCATCCCGGAAGTCTGTCCCCAGAAGGTTCTCTGCTTCCTTCCTGGTTTTGTAGGTCAGCGTCCGAATGTCGCCTCTGGGCAGACCTGCCCTCGCCCTCTCCCCGCAGCTGCTCCTAGTCCTCCCACCGCGCTCTATCACTCTTGTCGCTTTTGTTTAGTCGCTAAGTCATGTCCGACTCTTTGCAACCCCATGAACTTCAGCACAACAGGCTTCCCTGTCCCGCAGTACCTCCCTGGGTTTGCTATCACTCTACCTAATCACCACAGAGACATCTGCTAGCTTCAGCTGGGCTCTGGAGGTTCTTATAGAGAGATGGCCAAATCCACATGCCAAGACAATGACCCTATGCCCTCTTCTGAGAGGGGCCGGTTCAGTAATGAGGGGCCCCATGCACATTCCTAAGTCTGAAATATTTATAGAGCGTCACACACCCTGTAAAGAACCTGCCACAATCATGGCATATGTGTTGGAATGTTGGTAGGACAGAATGATCAGAAACCAAGCTTAGAAACAACCTCAGCCCCAGGCTTTCTTCCTGGCAAATTCCTAGGGCCCATCCAATCCTACAACTCTTAGTTCAGATGCATAAGTGCCTCGTCTCTCACGATGATCCCAGATGTGCCACAGGGCCTCTCCCATTGCCAGGGAGGACTCGCCTATCATCTCTTTCAGTCCTCACATCCCTCACCGGTCAAGGGTGGTCTAACTCCCATTTCAGGCACGAGGGACTGGAAACGAGGGAGGGTGAGTGGTTTCTCTGATCTGGAGACAGTGGGATACTGATGGAACTGACCTGGCTTGTTAGAAAGCACATGCTATTTATATCATTATACTGTTTTATTTTGACTTTGTGTATCCTGCAGAAAGCTGCTTACACAGGTTAGAAAGGATGTCCTCTGAACGTACGACATATGTTTGGAAATACGGGGGATGCTGGGCTCCATTAAACAGCTTTTGTCACAACGGGAGTCTGAGAGCACCACCCGCTTTCGAGAGTCCAAAGGCAGGGCTGAGATACTGTGACCAACTCTGGGTTCCAGCGATTCACCCCTGCCATCCTGTCCTCCGTCCATCAGCATGTCCTTCTGCTCACAAGACCAGGGACACAGACTTGCTTTGATGGATGAGATTTGCAAGGACATGACCAAAGAGGGCTTGAAATGTGTTGTGGAAGTGAAAGTCGCTCAGTTGTGTCCGACTCTTTGCAACCCCATGGGCTATACAGTCCATGGAATTCTCCAGGCCAGAATACTGGAGTGGGCAGCCTTTCCCTTCTCCAAGGGGTTTTCCCAACCCAGAGATCAAACCCAGGTCTCCTGCATCACAGGCAGATTCTTTATCAGCTGAGCCACCAGGGAAGCCCAAGAATACTGGAGTAGATAGCCTATCCCTTTTCGGGTGGATCTTCCAGACCCAGGAATTGAACTGGGATCTCCTGCATTGCAGGCGGATTCTTTACCAACTAAGCTACCAGGGAAGCCTCTTAAGTGAAACTTGCTCAGTTGTGCTCAACTCTTTGTGACCCCATGGACTCTACCATCCATGGAATTCTCCAGGCCTGAATACTGGAGTGAGTAAGCCTTTCTCTTCTCCAGGAGATCTTCCGAACCCAAGGATCGAACCCAGGACTCCTACATTGCAGGCAGATTCTTTACCAGCTGAGCCACCAGGAGAGCCCATGAAATGTGTTGTGAGGTTGGCTTCACACTTTTCCACAAGAAAACCTCTCGGGTAGTTGCTAGTCCCAGAAAGATGGCAGGTACGTGGCTCATGCCAACCAGCACAGAGCCCAGCCAGCTGAGGTCCTCCTGGACCAAGCAAACTCAGGCTGCTGTAGACACCTGTGCCCAGTGAATGCACAGAGACTGAGTCCCGGATGGTGGTCCATGTAGCATCTCATGGCTAAAAGACTACTTTGAGCTCCTCTCTTTATTGATCAGGCAATCTTCGCTCTTTGAGCAGTAGTGGAACAGTCTTGGGGGATGCTTACCATCCAAGCTGGGAATCTGCCAGAAAAGGCATTCAGAGCATTCTGGAGGCATGTGTAGTTACCAATGGCAGGACTGGGGGATGTTTGCTGTGTGCTTTCTTGCTCAGTTACATCTTAAAAACCCACCTCTGTTGTTTTCACAGAAAAGGAGAGTGATCTAGAGACTAGAGGAGGCTACTGAGGACACTTTCCCTGCCCGAGGGCAGGAATGATTCTTGACCAAGACATCCATGCTCTAGGTCATAGCCTGTCAGAGAAGAGGTGGGCATTCCCTTCCCCCCCGGCTACAATGAATGGCCCTGGTCATGGGGCGTGGGTAGCACTTAGCAAACCCCCCGACCACTTGGAATGCCGCCCCCTTAAGGGTGTGGTCACAATGTTCCTTCTCCATCAGACTCAGAGGGAACCATCTGTTCCAGGGTGATCTTGTGGCCTGTTCTTGGGACACAGATGCCCCATATAAATGACTCACACCTGCCTCTTATTAAGTGTAAGATCCTCTCAAGTGACAGGTACTGCAGGAGAAGAAATCCCAGTTGTCTCCAGGGCCTTGGGACTTTTGCCCAGATTCTCAGTTTGGATGAGGAAAAAAAAAAAGGAGAGAGAGAGAAAGAGAAGACCCATTTCAAGCTTGATGTAATCTGGAGTTCATGAAGCAGAGGTAACCGGCTTGTTCTAAAAGGATCCCTTGAGCATGGCACAGACATTCTGAGGACACCCAGCCTGCCAGCGCCTTGATGGAGCTGGGCCCAGGAATGAGGCATCCACTGCTGCACTTTTCAGAAGCCTGGGAGAACTGGGTCATCTCCTGCCACCATCCCCAGGATCCCTCATGTCTTGCTACTGCAGACCCGCCAGGGGTGGGTCACCCTGACAGCAGGATATCCAGCAGGGAGCAGTGCCTCCTGGTCCCGGGATGATCAGACCAAATTTATGGGCAAATCCTCATCCAGGAAAAGGCAAGTATTTCCTTACTTCTTCCAGGGTAAGAAATCGTGGAAGAGGCCCCAGTAACTCAGAGCAGATGAAGGGTGACCTGTGAAAACTGTGATCCGCCAGCACCCCCACTCCTTCTACCGTATCCTTTCCAACTCAGAGGGAGGGAGTTTTTCAACCCTTCACATTCTTTCACCACCAGGCTTACTTGTCCTGGGCTTTGGAGAACAGCTGGTCAGATTAAAAGAGTAGGAAGTGGAGGGAGCTGGCTGCCTTTCTGCCCCCAGCCATCAAGAGGCAGGGAGGGGCCCCAGCACTTGGCATCGACCTTTCTTGCCTCAGTGAATTCCCAGGTGGTACAGTAGTAAAAATCTGCCTGCCAATGCAGGAGACGCAGGAGACTTGGTTTCGATCCCTGGGTGGGAAGATCCCCTGGAAGAGGGGATGGCAATCCACTACAATATTCTTGCCTGGAGAACCCCAGGGACAGAAGAGCCTGGCGGGCTACAGTCCATGGTGTCACAGAGTCAGACACGACTGAGCATGCACGCATTTCTTCCCTCAAGTCAATGGCTGTGAGATAGGTCCCTCATCCTGAAAACAACCCAGAGATGTGAGCACAGCTGCCAGCCACTCCTCATCTTCACCCTCTTTTCAGATGTGATGAGACAGACCCCAAGAGAGTAAGGAAAAGGGCCTGAAAGAGTTTCAGTGAGACACAGCCTCATATAGAATCCAGGGAAGATGCTTGTGTACTAAGAGCCTAAAGAATGTTTGTTTTTTGGCTTTTTTCCCTTCAAAGGAAATCCTTTCTGTCTTAAGAAGATATGCCTAAGGCGAGTTAACCTTTTCTCAATATATTTTCCAGGTGGGACCTGAAGTAAATAAGAACGCATGGGTTACCCCCCATCCCCCACCACATAGGTAGCACTGTGTGGAGACTGAGAAACATAAACAGGAAAAGCAAAGGTACAGAGAGAGAGGTGTCAGGTCCTCACTAGCCTTTAAGGGAGTGTAATAAATTTCATACATTAACCAGAGGCCAGCAATGGCACCCCACAGGACAAATCTGGCCCTTGCCCTGCTTTTATAAATAAAGTTTTATAGAAACACAGCCATGCCCACTCACTTCTCTATTGCCTGTGACTGCTTTCATACTGTAATAGCAGAGTTGAGCAGTTGCCACAGAGAACACTTGGCCTGACAAGCTTAAAACAGTTACCATCTTGGCTTTTCCAAGAAAAGTTGTCCATCTCTGACATAAATAGATTCATAAACAGAATTCCTGGATCTGAAGTGGACTTGCAAGATAATGCAGGTATCAGAAGGGCTTATCAAGAAAGTAAGCTAACCCAAATTTTCACCATTAGCTCTCCTGGGCTGGGTGCTAGCATGTGAATATTACACATTTTATCTTTTCACTTCAGCATTTTCACCCTTAAACATCTCTCAGGGGCAGCTAGGTACAAGTAGGGTAAAAGGGAGTGGTGAGGAGAGATATGGATGTGTTGAGTGCGTTTGAACATGCAAATTTATTTACAACAAGAAAATAAATTATGAACAATTACACATTTTAAAAAGCTGACAAATACAAGAAACATCAAAACTCTAGACCAATTGGGTAGTTATCTTTTTAACTGCCTGATACAGCTCTGGCCTGGTGCTCCAATATCACAGTTCCCCATGGGGTGAATTGGTTCAGTGGGCAGCCAGAGAATTCTGAGACCCTTTTCTCTATAAGGACACCAGTGTGCGTGGGTTATACTGTGCCCCCACACCTCAAATTCATATGTTGATATTACTTGAAAATAGAGTTTTTACGGAAGTGATCAAGTTAAAAATAAGCTCACATGTGAAAAAAGTCTTAGTTACTTAGTCCTGTCTGACTCTGCTACCCCAGGGACTATAGCCTCCCAGACTCCTCTGTTCGTGGAATTCTCTAGGTAAGAACACTAGAGTGGGTTGCCATTCCCTTCTAGGGATCTTCCCACAGGGATCAAAATCAGGTCTCCTGCATTGCAGGTGGATTCTTTACCATCTGAGCCACCAGGGAAGCCCAAAAATAAGGTAGTAAGGGTTGTTACAACAAAGGGTCATTACTGTTGTTCAGTTGCTTAATTGTCTCCAACTCTTTGCAACACCATGAACTGCAGCACGCCAGGCTTCCCTGTCCTTCACCATCTCCCTGAGTTTGCTCAGACTTATTTTTATTGAGTCAGTGATGCCATCCAACCATTTCATCTTCTGCCACTCCCTTCTCCTCCTCCTCTCAATGTTTCCCAGCATCAGGGTCTTTTCCAATGGGTCAGCTCTTCGTATCGGGTGGCCAGAGTATTGGAGATTTAGCTTCAACATCAGTCCTTCCAATGAACGTTCAGGGTTGATTTGCTTTAAGATTAACTGGTTTGATCTCCTTGTAGCCCAAGGGATTCTCAAGTGTCTTCTCCAGCACCACAGTTTGAAATCATCAATTCTTTGGCACTAAGCCTTCTTTATGATCCAACTCGCACATCCATACATGACTAGTGGAAAAAACATAGGTTTGACTACAGACTGTTGTTGGCAAAGTGATGTCTCTGCTTTTTAATATGCTGTCTAGGTTTGTCATAGGTTTTTTTTTTTTTTTTAACCAAGAGTGGGCTTAATCTGACTGATGTCTTTATAAGAGGGAGATGAGGATGCAGACATAGAGATGACCACGTGGGCACAGACAGAGGAGGTGCTGTGTATGGTGAGGACAGAGAAAGGAGGCCAAGGAGAGACCTCGGGAGGAACCAGCCCTGCCCACACCCGGATCTCAGATGTCCAGCCTCCAGGACTGGGAGAAAATAACTGTTGTTTAAGCCACTCAGTCTGTGGTACTTTGTTATGGCAACTTGAGAAAACTAATATATTAGCAATAACTAAGCTATGGAACTGGAGGAGGGCATGGCAACCCACTCCAGTATTCTTGCCTGGAGAATCCCCAGGGACAGAGGAGCCTGGCGGGCTACAGCCCATGGGATTACAAAGAGTCTGACATGACTGAGTGACTAACTAAGCACAGCACAGACTATGGAATCTCTTCCACTAAGAGAATTAAAGGTCTCCCCAACCCAGCTTCCCCTTGGTGGGACCCCCAAGGCCATGGCTACTCCATCAGTGCCCGGGCCACGGGTTAAGGGTGTGTGACAGTAAACTTGAGTAGAAGGAAGCAGCCCTGAGAGACCCTGAAGCTTTATGTCCATTGGCTTTCAGGCAAATCCATCAGCTGTCCCAGCCCAGAGGTGACACTGGCCACCACACTTTCAGGAGGCCCTGGTCCCTGGCAGGAGCTGGCCGCAAGCAGATCATCGTCATAGGACTCCTTGGTTCCTTCAAAGGCACCCAGACAGAGGCCAGAGTAACACAAGCTGTGCTTCTCAGCTCTCCTGACACCATCTCAGATCCCACAAGCTCCAACAACATACTTGCCTAAGGTCCTCAGGGCTCCCTGGACAACCCTTTAATCTTGTCTGACATTCGCACATTTTGTGGAATCCCCCAAAGATGCTGGCTGATACAAAGCTCTGGCAGAATGATAAAAACGTGAACGCTATTGTCTCTCTAAAATGAAGAAAGGAGAAAAAAAAAGGTTAGAAAATAGAGAGTGAAAGAAAGGTCAGAAATCGAGGTGCACAGGGATAAAAATAACAACAGCCCACATATCTGCATTCTTCAGAGCATTTTTGAAGGCTAAGGGCATACACGAATTTCAGACAGCTTTGCTTACACTCACCAGATTTGGGGAACTATCATAATAACCATATAATGTAATCTCCATTCTACAGGCTTTGAGACATCAGATAACTGTTCACCACTGGGCAGGGCTCATCCATAGACAGAGCGTTTTTCTTCCAAATATTCTTCTGACATTTCCACTGCAGGCTCAGTGGGAGGTCCATGGGACAAGTGAGCCAAGGGAAGAGGCAGGTGGGACCGAGGTCCAAAAACCAGCCACAGTGAGTCTGACTCTGGAAGGAGGTTTAGGTCAGCACATTGAACAGGAGCCCTAGGATTGGACCTAGATAGAGATCCTTCACTGAGCAGGTTGTCAAATATCCTTTGGATCAGAGAGCTTAGTCTCATTGGTTCTCCATGCCATCTGCCTGATGACAGACTCATTCCACACCCTCCCCAGACAATCTACAGCATCTAGAAGCCCATGTGTGTGAGCTCAGTGGCCCAGTCATGTCTGACTCTTTGCAACCCCATGGACTGTAGCCCAACAGGCTCCTCTGTCCATGGGATTCTCCAGGCCAGAATACTGGAGTGGGTTGCCATTTCCTACTCCAAGGCATCTTCCCAACCCAGAGAGTGAACCTGCATCTCCTGCTTGGCGGGCAGATTCTTTACCATTGAGCCATCTCAGAAGCCCCACCTAGAAGCCCACTACTCCCAAATACAGCCTGCAGACCACTCTGTCCATCTCAGAACACTGATGTCAGCAGTGACTCTTTGGACATTTTCTTGTGAATAACTCCCAGGCACCATGACATCTCAACACCTCACCAAGTCCATAATGGGTATCTCATTTCCCCCAGTCCCCCATGATGCCCATATTCTTCTTTTCCAGGGGTCTCTGCATTGGGAAATGACATCACTACTCCACAAGAGGCTCATTCAGACCCTGGAGGCTACCCTTGACCCCTCTGCTTCCCTTCTCCCATGCACCTGACTCATCTTCAGACTCTGCTGCTTTTACCTCTGATTCTGTCTCTATCATATTTAAACTTCTCTCATTTTCACAGTCACCCACAGTAACAAGTTTGATATTTGTCATTAAATAGACACAAATCCCTGCAAAACGCATCACATCATTGATAAAGTGCTATAAATTTCCTTTTGTGCCTGTTTTCCCTTTAATTGCCAGTGTCCAGGATCTCTCATTGCCACACGCATGTCTTGTCTGTTGCCTATAGTTGGGGATGTTGCTTACCCCCTGCTTATGCATCTCTTTCAGGATGAACAATTAACTCAAACAGCCACCACAGATGAGTTCTGAATGAGAGGCTTTCTGCACACTCACTGGTAGATCTTAGATCTGTGGCCAGGTTCTGAGATCTCACCCCTTGTGCTGAACAGTTTTGTCACAGGGACCTCCTTTTCCATTGGTTCATTTGTCCTCTTTCTTGATTCCTAGACTTTTATACATAGGCATATTAAAAAACAGGGGCATCATTTTGCCAACAAAGATCCATATGGTCAAATCTATGGCTTTTCTAGTAGTCATGTATGGATGTGAGAGTTGGACCATAACGAAGGCTGAGTGCTGAAGAACTGATGCTTTCAAACTGTGGTGCTGGAGAAGACTCTTGAGAGTCCCCCAGATGGAAAGGAAATTAAGCCAGTCAATCCTAAAGGAAATTAACCCTGAATATTAATTGGAAGGACTAATCCTGAAACTGAAGCTCCAATACTTTGGCTATCTGATGTGGAGAGCTCCCTGATGCTGGAAAGAATGAAGGCAGGTGGAAAAGGGGACAACAGAGGATGAGATAGTGTGATGGCATCACTGGCTCAGTGGACATGAGTTTGAGCAAAATCTGAGAAGGAAGACTAGCACGCTGCAGTCCATGAGGTCACAAAGAGTCAAACATGACTTAGTGATTTAACAGCTTAATACATAGGCTGATTCTCATTGTTGGATGGTCACATGTGCTACGAACTATCATAGTCCATTTGGGTTGCTTGACAGAATCCCATAGGTTTGGGTGACTTACAAAAAACAAGTGTTTATTTCTAATTTTTTAACAAAAAATTTAGTTATCTTTATGATAATCTTCCATGTCTTTTGTGGGATTTATTTTCAATACCTTGTATTTTTTCCTATCGTAAGTGATACCTTAAAAGTATTATATTTTGTTACCATTACTGTTTGTTGCTGAACTAAAAGCACACTGCTAATTCTGAGGGTTGAACCAGGTATCCAGAAACTGGGTAGTGCTCTCTGATTTGTATTCTGAGCTGATCTCTGTTCTCTGGGGCTTTCTGTGCGCTGCTCACAGTGACTGTGAATAATGCTGGTTTTTGGTTCTCCTTTTCAGTCTGTGCAGCGTTCATTTCTTTTTTGTGTCTTACTGTGCTGGTCGGGACCTCCAGCACAATGTTGAATACAAATGCACATCTCTGTCTTGTTCCAGATTGTAAAGTGACTGTGCCTGGCATGTCTCCATGAAGTGTAACTTTTGCCATATGTGTTCTAATTAATAGACTGGATCCCCAAATCTTCATCACCCACAGCAAACACACACACACACACCCTCTTGATTCTGTGACCAGTACCCTTATACCTGTCTGCTGTTGCTACTGCTGCTAAGTCGCTTCAGTTCTGTCCAACTCTGTGCGACCCCATAGACACCAGGCTCCCCCCGCCCTGGGATTCTCCAGGCAAGAACACTGGAGTGGGTTGCCATTTCCTTCTCCAATGCATGAAAGTGAAGTCACTCAGTCATGTCTGACTCTTTGCGACCCCATGGACTGTAGGCTACCAGGCTCCTCCATCCATGGGATTTTCCAGGCAAGAGCATTGCAGTGGGGTGCCATTACACATAAATCTGGAAATAGATACTGCCCCCAAATTCTACTTGTCCTGATTACATGTGACATTTTCTGTTCTGCTGTCTTCTGTCTTATCTTACTCCATCTTGTTCCATTCTGATCAATTCTGTTCTCTTCATTTGATGTGCTAAGCTTAATAACGTAATATCTATGATGTTTTCTTTCACCAAAAAATGATTCCACCATCCTAAAATGCATGGCCACACTCAGTTGGAAAGCAATAGTGGCATTGCTTTAGAAGGTTTACGAGATGGGGAAATTCTCCCCTACTCATAGGAAATCTACCTGATTTTGTTGTTTAACTGTGAATGGAGTGAGTTGTGAAGTATGTGAGAGAGAGAGAGAGACTAAGGATGACTTCAGGGATCTGGTCCCATGTACCTGAAAAGGTGGCCCTGTCACCTCTTGAGATGGGAGAAGGTGGAGGTCAGCGGACCCTCAAGTGGAGATGCAGCTGGATGGAGAAGCCTGGCTGGATTCTGGGGGCACTGGTCCTGGGCTTTCCCTGAGCCTTTGTCCATTCACATGTCCTTCATCGTGTTAACCACACATGTGTTTCCCTGCAGGTTGTCGGCCCCTCCTGTAAGATCTCACATGTTCTGGGCCCTCATGGAAGGTGGAGTCCTCATGGGTCCTGGGGTGTTGACTGGACACTTGGCTCTGTCACAGGTTTGTATTCCCTTGCGAGGGTCTTGGGATGGTGGAGGAGGGTTCCCCCAGAGCAGGCTGAGGTTTGCAGCTGTTGAATGTTCCAGAGGAATCACTAGACTCTGCTGATGAGCCCGCACACTGGCACGCACAGTTCCAAGCTGTCTGATGCTCAGAGAGTTTGGTTTGGGGTTTTGTTTCCGTCCTGAACTCTGCCAGAAGCACGTGAGCTTCCTTCATCTCTTCTCATACAGCTAGGGATGCACGTTGTGACTGAAGCTGCAACAGTCATGAGCCGCATTGTATTCAGGGGTCTTTTTCTGACCCCCAGGTCAGAGCCAGACTGGGTTCTCAGCCTCACCTGCTGTTGACACCTGGTGTTAAAGTTCAAGGTCATGTTTATAATCCCTCCTGCCCCTTCACTTGCCCCCTCATCTGTCCCTTCACCTGTCCCCTCACCTGCCCACTTCATTCAGGAACGCCACCACTCTGATTTTTCATTCTCTTGTCATGCTGGAGACTAGGAGTGTTTCCTTTCTTTCTTGGAAGCTCAAATATGCACTTCAAATATCTTTTGCTGTATTTAACCTGGCATATCTGGGTTATTTTACTACAGTCTGAATGTTTGTGTCCCCCTAAAATTCACATGTTGTAGCCTTCCCTACCCTCAAGGATGGTGATGTAAGGAGGCGAGGCCTCTGGGAGGAGCTTAGGCCATGAGGGTGGAGCCTCATGACTAGGACTGGTGTCCTATTAAAAGGACCTCAGAGATCTCCCACACCCCTTCCACGATACGAGGACATGGAGAGAAGACAGCTGTTTATGCACTGGGAAGCAGGGCTCATCAGACACCCAAATGACCAGTGCCATGATCTTGGACTTGCAGCCTCCAGAACCATGAGCAGTAAATTTCTGTGCTTTAGAAGCCCCCAGCCCAAGACATGCTGTTACAGCAGCTGGAACAGATCAAGACATGTTTGTTCTGCCACCTTGCTAGAATCATGAATCTTCAGCACACTCTTCCTACGCACAAACATGACTATATCATTCCCATGTCTACAGTTTTTCTAAGTTTTCCCTTTGCCTTAAGATAAAGCCCCACTTCTTCACTTGGGCTCGCAGTGATCCCTTGGGTCCAGCCCTTGACCACCCCCACCCATGTGCATCCTCTGGTTCTCTCTCCCAGGACCTCCAAGTCCCTAGACATTCAATCTAAGGTCCTTCTGTTCTCTTTAATAATTGAAAGCACATTTTTAAAATTATGAAAGTGTAATAACACATTTACAGAAGACTTGGAAGATACAGAACAAAGTTACATATAATTCCACCATGTTAGTTGCTAGTTGTGTCTGACTCTTGGTGATCCCGTGGACTGTAGCCCACCAGGCTCTTCAGCCCATGGGATTTCCCAGGCAAGAATATTGGAGTGGCTAGCCATTCCCTTCTCCACTGTATATTACAATTATTTTTCTTTTAAGTAGATAAATTAACATTTTTAGTTGGAGTTTCAATATCAGAATCTTAAAAATTAGTAGAATGAATTAGACAGAAAGGTAGAAGGATATAGTAGAACTGAAAAGCGCTATGAAGCAATTCAATGTAATTAAGATTTATACAATTTTCACATGACAGCCAGATACAAATTCTATTCAAGTTCCCAAAGACTATAAATCTGGAGACACTGGAACATATCCAGGCATATAAAACAATTTGCAAACATTTCATGGCGACCAAGGGTCTCTCTTACCTGCTGCTCCTCACGCCTGCTCTTCCCTCCACGTCCAGCTCTTCCCTCACCTCCTGGACCTGTGCTTTCACCTGGCTAAGCCTGTTCCTCCTTCAGATCTCATCTGACGTCCTATTTCTCAGGAAAACCACCCAGGTCCCCCTAACTGCAAGCTTCCTGTATCTCTAGCTATGTATTTACATCACACCCTGTATTTTTTCCAGAGCACTTTGCACGCATTGTTATTTAATAGTCATGCATAAGTGTAATAATTAGTGCTTTAACATCTGTCTGTGAATAGCCTGTGATAATTAGTGGTTTGAAGTCTGCCTCATCCACCAGACTTCAAGCTCCAGAAGGGTAGGGGTGTTTCACTTTTCACGGGATTCCATGCCTGGTGCTGTGGCTGCTGCTTCACAGAGTGGCAACGCATGGGTTGAATGTGTTTGTGTTTTGTTTTGCTTGTAGACAAAAGAGATGAATGAAACACAAAGCCAAGAGTGTTCTTTTCTTGCATAATATCTTTCCCTGTATCACCGTCCACAGGTTTGAGTGGAAGATACTCAGGTGGGGTGCAGATCAAAGCTTTATTGAAAAAGAAGTCACATATCATAAAACACTCCCTTTTTATATTCTTTTTTAAAAAATTGAAGTATAGTTGATTTACTATATTGTGTTAGTTTCAGGTGTGCAGCGAAATGATTCAATTACATATATATACACTCATATAATTATATTTTTCAGATTATTATTATATATTTTCAGATTATTTCCATTATAGGTTGTTATAAGATATTAACTATTGTTATCTGAGTTATACAGTAAATCTTTGTTGAGAACACTCCTTTTTAAAACATTTAAAAGTATATTACCAAAACTGTGTAAGTGTCACCACTGTTTAATTTTAGACTAGTTTTGTCACCCCGGAAGGAGCCCAGGACCCAGGAGCAATCATTCCCTATTCTCCCAGCAAATGCCAGTTAACTTTCTATTCCTGTGGATTTTCCAGTACTGGACCTTTCAAACAAATTGAATTATACAATACATGAACTTTTGTGTGTTTTTTTCACTTTGCATAATTTTTCAAATTTGATCCATGTTCTGTTCAGTTCAGTTCAGTTGCTCAGTTGTGTTCAATTCTTTGCAGTCCCGTGGACTGCAGCATGCCAGGCCTCCCCTGTCCATCACCAACTCACGAAGTTTGCTCAAATTCATATCCATCAAGTCAGTGATGCCATCCAACCATCTCATCCTCTGTCGTCCCCGTCTCCTCCTGTCTTCAGTCTTTCCCAGCGTCAGAGTCTTTTCCAGTGAGTCATTTCTTCTCATAAGGTGGCCAAAGTATTGGAGATTCAGCTTCAGCATCAGTCCTTCCAATGACTATTCAGGTTTGATTTCCTTTAGTATTGACTGGCTTGATCTCCTAGCTGTCCAAGTGATTCTCAAGAGTCTTCTCCAACACCACAGTTCAAAAGCAACAGTTCTTTGGTGCTCAGCCTTCTCTATGGTCCAACTCTCACATCCATACATGACTACTGGAAAAACCATAGCTTTGACTATAGGAACCTTTGTTGGTAAAGTAATGTCTTTGCTTTTTAACATGTTGTATAGGTCTATCATAGCTTTTCTTCCAAGGAACAAGTTACTTAATTTCATGGCTGAAGTCACCAACTGCAGTAATTTTGGAGCCCAAGAAAATAAAGTCTGTTCCTGTTTCCATTGTTTCCCCATCTATTTGCCGTGAAGTGATGGGACTGGATGCTGTGATCTTCGTTTTTTGAATGTTGAGTTTTAATGTTGATTCGTACAGCATGAATCAGAATTTCATTTCTTTTTGCAGATGAATAATAGTCCATTGGCTGAGTGTACCACATCCCTCCACTGATGGGCCTTCATGTTGCTTCCATTTTGGGGTCATGGTGGGCAGCACTGCTGTGGGCATTGGAAGGCTGTGAATTTGAATCTGACCTGGCCACTTTGTCACTTGCCTCACACTTTACCTTCTTTCAGAGATGTTTTTGCAGAGAATGTCAATGTTTGGGTAAGTCTCTTTTAGAATAATGTCTGGCATTCTGGACCCTAGTTTTTAACAGGTGTAAGTCCTGGGCATAATAAAGCACACATTCAGAAAATTAATGTTCAAATTTAGTAATTAAATAATGATAAGTAGATAAGTGACTATCCCTCCCCCCTTATAATCCAGAAAACTGTATTTTTATCTTGTGATTTTTCTTAAATTTTAATTCCATTTCTCATGGTACTAGCATGAGGTTCAGTCAGTATATTATGTATATGTGTGTGTACATACAAGGGCTTCCGTTAGACAGCAAAGAATCTGCCTGCAAGGCAGGAGACCTGGGTTTGATCTCTGGGTTGGGAAACTCCTTTGGAGTAGGAGATGTCTACCCACTCCAGTATTTTTGCCTGGAGAATTCCATGGGCAGAAGAGCCTAGTGGGCTATAGTCCATGTGGTCATAAAGCATCAGACACAACTGAGCAAATAACACTTTCACTTTTTCACTTCGCATATAGGGGTAGGCAGAATTCTAAAGCCGTCCCCCAAGATCCTCATCCCCTGCTAATTTAAACACTAATCTAGGTACTGCTGCGAAGGAACCTGGCAGTTGGAATGAAGGTTACTCATCAGTTGAGTTTAAAACAGGATGGTTATCCTGGATTGTGTGGATCACAACAAACTGTGGGAAATTCCTAAAGACATGGGAATACCAGACCATTTTACCTGCCACCTGAGAAATCTATATGCAGGTCAAGCTGCAACAGTTAGAGCCAGACGTGGAATAACAGACTGGTTCCAAATTGGGAAAGGAGTACGTCAAGGCTATATGTAATCACCTTGCTTATTTAACTTATATGCACAGTGAAAGTGAAAGTCACTCAGTTGTGTCCGACTCTTTGCAACCCCATAGACTGTATAGTCCATGGAATTCTCCAGGCCAGAATACTGGAATTGGTAGTCTTAGCCCTTCCCCAGGGTTATCTTCCCAACCCAGGGATAGAACTCCCCACATTGCAGGCGGGAGCCACAAGGGAAGCCCAAGAATCCTGGAGTGGGTACCTGTTCCTTTTCCAGTGGATCTTCCTGACCCAGAAATTGAACTAGGGTTTCCTGCATTGCAGGCGAATTCTTTACCAACTGAGCTATCAGGGAAGCTATATGCAGAATACATCATGTGAAATGCTGGGCTGGATGAAGCACAAACTGGAATCCAGATTGCAGGGAGAAATATCAATAACCTTAGATATGCCGATGACACCACCCTTATGGCAGAAAGCAAAGAGCAACTAAAGAGACTCTTTTTTAAAATTTATTTATTTTAATTGGAGGCTAATTACTTTATTGTATTGGTTTTGCCATACATTGATATGAATCTGCCACGGGTGAACATATGTTCCCCATCTTGAAACCCCTCCCACCTCCCTCCCCATACCATCCCTCTGGGTCATCCCAGTGCACCAGCCCCGAGTATCCTGTATCAAGCATCAAACCTGGATTGGCAATTCATTTCACATATGATAATATACATGTTTCAATGCCATTCTCCCAAATCATCCCACCCTCGCCCTTTCTCACAAAGTCCAAAAGACTGCTCTATATATCTGTGTCTCTAAAGAGACTCTTAATGAAGGTGATAGAGGAGAGTGAGAAAGCTGGCTAAAAACTCAACAATCAAAAAATGAAAATTATGGCAGCTGGTCCCATCACTTCATGGCAAATAGATGGGGAAACAATGGAAGCAGTGAAAAGACTTCATTTTCTTGGGCTCCAAAATCACAGCAGAGGGTGACTTCAGCCATGAAATTAAAAGACACTTGCTCTTTGGAAGAAAAGCTATGACAGACCTAGACAGCATATTAAAAAGCAGAGATATTACTTTACCAACAAAGGTCCCTATAATCAAACCAATGATTTTTCCAGTAGTCATGTATGGATCTGAGAGTTGTACCATAAAGAAAGCTGAGCACCAAAGAATCAATGCTTTTGAACTGTAGTGTTGGAGGAAACTCTTGAAAGTTCCTTGGACTGCAAGGAGATCAAACCAGTCAATTCTAAAAGAAATCAGTCCTAAATATTCGTTGGAAGGACTAATGCTGAAGTTGAAGCTCCTGTACTTTGGCCACCTGACGTGAAGACCTGACTCATTGGAAAAGACCCTGATGCTGGGAAATATTGAAGGCAGGAGAAGGGGACCACAGAGGATGAGATGGTTGAATGACATCACTGATTTGATGAACATGAGTTTGAGCAAACTTGGGAAATTTGAGCAAGACAGGGAAGCCTGGCATGCTGCAGTCCGTGGGGTCACAAAGAGTTGGATGCAACTGAGCAACTAAACTATTCTGGATTAAGAACGTGGGTCTAGTGTAACCATGTGAGCAGAAGAGAGATTCAAAAAGATTCAAAGCATGGGAGAGACTCAACCTTCCATTGCTTCAGGAGCCATGTGGGAAGCAAGAGGAGGAATTTGGTCTACAAGTAACAAAGACCAGCCCCACCTGACAGCAGGCAAGGAAATAGGACCTCAGTCCAACAACTGCAAGGACTGAATTTGATCAACAACCTGAATGTACTTGGAAGCTCATCATCACCCAGACAATCTTATTCTTGTTTTCCATTAAAAAGTTCAGTCCACCATGTAAGAAATGCCGCAGGAAGAAAGAGCCACCTCTAGGGACCGTCGATGGAAGCCTTTATTGGGTGGTCTCTCTCTGGCAGAACTCCCAGGGGCGAGCGAGGAAGGGAAGGGAGTCTGCGAGGTATGGGGGGTGAGGAGGGGGTTTTATAGCCAGGGCTGGTGTTCAAGCCAGGTTCTCCCATATAAGGTAGGGAAGTTGGTGTCAAGGGCTCCGTGTTGGCACTTGATTGGGCCAGGCCCGGAAGTTTGGTCCGCTCCTGGTTCCTGTTTGGGCGTTGGCCAACTGCTGGGACTTGTCCGGGGCACTTTTCTGGGGCATGTCTCGACATGCCCGACCTCTCACACCAGACACCTTGATTTCAACAAGAGTTGTAGCTTTAAGGCACACGGTGCGTGAACTGCTGGCCTTGTGACTGTAGGACGATGAATGGGTGCAGAGGTAAACCTGTAAGTGTGTGGTAACTTGTACAGAAGCAACAGACACCTAAGACATGCACGTAGATGTTGTGAATTTTCTGTTTTATGTCATGCGTTAGCAGTAAAATGTATGTGATATATTATATAGCATTTACCGTCTCCCGAATTACCTACATACACACATTTGTCTTGCTAAATGTTATTTTAATCATCTGACTCCTCTCCACTTCTTTGAAATCATTGGGTCTGGCTGGAGGGCAGTGGGGAGGGGCAGTGAGAAGGTGCATCTACAGGGGGTACAGTTAGGAATTGTTTGTAGTGTGCTGGACAATTCCAACCAAAGGTGTCTTCACATACTACAGATAAACAGATTATCATGAGAGGGTGATGTGGAGTATGTGGTTCCTTCCTGTTTTGTTTTGTGTGGTTGTTTGCAGGCACTCTGTAAGTAAATTAAATGTCTTCACCTGCTAAGCTACAGGGTGAGCCTTATTCACTGCAAGATGAAGAGTTAATTAGTGGTTTATAATTAGATATTAAACCACTAACAAATTACATGTAAATTATGGGGCCTGTTATTAATAGAGAGAAATCCAGGATAGCATGAAAGAACTGTAGATGCACAAGTAGATAGATATCTTACTATTTCATGGAAAAATCTCTGTTTCCCAACAACATTAGAACATGATAGTACTTTTCACACAAAAAAGCTGCTTCTCACCTCTGTACTCTCAGTATGGCTGTCCTCACTGCTGGCAGGTCACGTTCTGAATTCTTCCTTTTCTTAGCAAACTCCTCAGCAGCTTCTGAGATTCTCTCCAGAGACTCCTTCCTCCAGGAAGCCTTCTGTGCTTGTTCTAATGACACAGACTGTCTTCCATGGTGATGAGATACATGCATACATATCTTTGTATGTATACATAAATATGTACTTCATCTTGTCCTCTGTCAACCCCTGGATGAAATTATATATGTATACGAGTATGTATACATGGCCCTTCTATCAAGTAGCCCTAGCCTAGTGAGGAAGGCAAAAGAGGCTACCAGCACCATGGAAGGCAGTTTGTGTTATTAAAGCAAGCAGAGAAGGATTCCTGGAGGAGGATCATCTGCATAGAATCTCAGAAGCTGCTGAGCAGGTTGTTAAGAAAAGGAAGAATTCAAAATGTGCCCTACCAGCAGTGGGGATAGCCATACTGAGGGTTCGGAGGTGAGAAGCAGCTTTTTGTGATGCACATGAGTTTGAGCAAGCTCCTGGAGAGGGTGGAGGACAGGGAGGCCTGGTGTGCTGCAATCCATGGGGTTGCAACATGACTGAGTGACTGAACAATAACAGCAATATAGGTGTATGCTGGTTTATATATATGCTAAGAGGTCATTGTAATAAATATATCATATACACATTGAGTATATATATTGTATTAAATATATATACTGTGTGTATATATAAAACATTGCATATGCATTGTGTGTAGAAATATTATATGTATAGACACTATATATATTATATTATGTGTGTGTGCATATATATATATATATATATATACAATCTTTTATATACTTTGTACACATGTATATAGACTTCCCTGGTAGCTCAGATGATAAGCATCTGCCTACAATGTGGAGACCCAGGTTCGATCCCTGGGTTGGGAAGATCCTCTGGAGAAGGAAATGGCAACCCACTCCAGGTCTCTTGCCTGGAAAATCCCATGGACAGAGGAGTGTTGTAGGCTACAGTCTATGGGGTCGCAAATAGTCAGACACGACTGTATACACACATGCAATGGTATATATACATTGACTGTATATATAAACAATATTGTATATACCTTGAATGTATATGTATACAATGTATATATCTTGCATGTGTGTATATACAATATAGTATATACATTGCATATGTGTATGTATATGTATATTATTTCATATACATTGTGTGTATGTATTGTAAATACCTTATAAAATGTTGTGTGCTTATATAACATGCTTGTGTATATACACACATTGTATATAAGCACAATATTGTGTATGCATTGTATTTATATATAAATAATATTGTATATACCTATGTGCATGTGTATATATACATATATATATATAAAATATGGTGTATACATTGTATGCAGACAGGAACACGTATATAGTGTTTATACACTTATCTTCTTGAGCTTTGTCTTTCAGAGCCTGCACTATACCCCGCACTCAGAAGGCATCAGAGAATATGTGCTAAGAGTTGCATCCTGATGTGGTAAATATGTTAGTCATCATCCCAACCAGACTTGCTGAGAGCACAGGGGGCTGTCAATACTTCCGCTGGGAGCATGGGCCTGCCTGAAGGCCGTTCCTGGCAAGCTGAGACCTACAGTCAACCTGTGTAATGACGAGAAGCCCAGCGAGAGGGGAACGTGAGATGCTGGTGTGGGGCCACCAGTGGTGGTGCCGGCTGGCAGGAGTCAGATAGGGATGGCAGTCAACTGGCCACTGTGCAGCCATCCAAATAGAAGATGACCATGACTGTGTATAGAATTAAAGTAGCATCTTGAGGAAAGCAAGCCTTAAGGAAACTTTTTAATCATCTGTTTGTGCTCATGAGAATGGAAATGCACAGTTTTAATGTCTTGTTTACTCACAGTCTGCTGTCACCCAGTGGATGCTTACTTCACTCTGTGGATCTAACGCCTCTGGGCCAAATCCATCATCTGCAGCCCCACTGCCCACTTTGAAAATAAAGCTTTATTGGAACACAGTCATCCTTGGTCATTTACATACTGTCTATGGCTGTGTCAAGTTACAGTCACAGGGCTGAGCTGTGGAGACAGGCACCTGTATGGTCCACAAACTAAAAGTAGTGTCTGACCCTTTGCAGGTGAAAGGTTGTTGTTGAATTATGATGCCGGGATTCTTGGCCCCCAGAGGAGAAGAATTCGATCTGGGGCCAGAGATGAGGCTTGATTCCTCAGAGCTTTTGTGTAACAAAGTTTTATTAAAGTATAAAGGAGATAGAGAAAACTTCTGACATAGGCATCAGAAGGGGGCAGAAAGAGTTCCCCCTGCTAGTCTTCAGCTGGATGTTTATATAGTCATCAGCAGTCTGTTAATGAAAGAAAGGACTGTCTCAAAACTTAGAATGGCACCAGGCCCCTCAGCCATAGGATGTATTTTGGGATAATCTTGGCTCCAAATGGTTCATCTTGGGCCATAAAAGGATTAACTTGAATCTTGAAGAAGGGCAAAGCACTGTACAAATAGTTTCATTTACATAGATTAGAGGAACAATATCGGAGTATAACATACTGGTTTATCAAGTAGGTTCTGAGCCCAAAAGGCGGAACCGATTTGAAGACAGAGTTTGGGGTAAATGCATAGTACATTAACATAGCTTAAGATAAACATTTTCATAAGAAAAAGGCAATGGTTAACTTCAAGTGAAACCAGGTGTCATTATGGCAACACAGAATTTTAAGAGAAACCTCCTTTTAAATTTGTTTCCTCCTGCCTCTTGAGAGAGATAAAATGTCTGACACTTGCAGGCTATTTCCTCCATTTGGAGACCCCTGGCCTTCCTGCCTATTACCCTCTCACAGATAAAGGTTACTGATGGTGCAAACCTCTAAGATGCAAGAAGCACTCTCTTCATATAATACCAGGTATAGTTGTTAGGGAACTGTTGATCGAAGCCACCATGTTGGCCAGGCCTGCTTGCCTGAGTTGTCTCACAACAAGAGGTCCCAATAAGGAACATGATACTGCCACTGAAAACTAACTTGGAGAATTCGGGAGAGGACAAGAGACAGAGGACATGATCAGCCTCCCAGATTTCAGCCCTCATGCTGAAATCCATCTTGGCTGAGAGATGCGCCAGCTGTCAGGAAGGACCTTGAGTCAGACTATGGGTAACCCCATCACCATAAAACCAGAGACTGTGAGCTGCATGGCAGAGTAGCTCTCCTGGGTCCACTCACCCTGCTGCTTTCTGCCTGGGTGCCCCTTCCCAATAAAATCTCTTGCTTTGTCAGTGCATGTGTCTCATTGAACGATTTGGTTTCGAGTGTTAGGCAAGAAACCACGCTCCAGGCCCTGCAAGGGATCCCCCTTCCTGACGTAGTGGCAGATGCAAGGCAATGGGGCACTGGCAGATGGTGCCATCATCAGGCCCTTATAGGGGAGGAAACACTTTTCCTCCACCTTCTTAGGTTCTGTGACTTAGGCCCATGAGTTAAACTGATAAGACAGATGAACAGGAGAAAAAGTTTATTACATGAACACATAAGGGCCTCTAGGAAAAGGAAGTGAGGACCCAAGGAGGCAGCTAATCCCTGAAGCCTCCACACCATTATAACAATGAGGGATGAAATATGAATAGGGACACAGCAAAGGCAAAGGGGCAGGGAGCCAGGGCCAGGTCAATGTTAAGGGGGCAAGTGGAGAGAAGACTGATGTCACTGAGGTTTCTTTGTGCAGCCCTGTCTCTCTCTGGTCTTCAAGGTTGTCCCTTCCTTCCTGGAATGAGGGAAACTTATCAATACATCCTGCTTTTAGGCAGATCAGGAGGGCAGAGAGTTCCTCCTGAGTCTGCTATTTCTCAGCTGTCTTTGGCTCAAAATAGTCTTTTTGCCAAAATGGCATATTTGGGTGTTGGCATATCTGATCCTGTTGAAACCTATCAGGATCCTGTGAGGCTCCTGGTACAAAGTCTTTCTGTGTCCCCAACTTTTTTTTTGCCACATGGAGTCTTAGTTCCCTGACCAGGGATTGAACCCACACCCTCTACATTGGGAATACTGAGTCTTAACCACTGGACCACCAGGGAAGTCCCTCCCCCACTTCTTGATTACAGGCTTCATTTGGCCTTTTTGACTTTCCCTGAGTTCCCAAGGTTAGATTCAAACAGTTGGAAGTGAGGGCATACAGAGACAAGGGAGGAGCATTCTAGAAGCAACAGTGCAGCTTTGGGGCAGGTCCTGGCTCCCCCTCAAGGGATGCACACAATCTTTGAGAAGTTGCAGATGCTGAAACGCCCACCAGGTGGGAGAAGTTAACTGTTTGTTGCCCACTAGCACGTAGACCCCAGACCTGTTGGAACCAGAAAGTTAATGACGCTGACTTCGGATTACCTCACCACCAACCAATCAGAAGAATGTCCAGGAGCTGACCATGCCCTCTCTGAACCATTCTATAAAACTCCTCACTACCCTGTGAAGTGGAATAGCTCCTGTCATGTCAGTAAACAAGGATGTAACAGCCATCAGTGATTGGGCCTCCAAATGTGAATGAAGACTCCTAAAAGGGACAGCAATACCTGTGATCCAGCAGATGCCACCCCCCACCCCCATGGTTATTGCTGAAGAGCTTTGGAGGGATCTGGGAAATCAAATCAAAACAAAACAAAACAAAAACAGGACGCAGGCCCCAGAGAGCTGAGATGCATATGAAAGGAATGGCGTCAGCAGTCCCAGACTCTTGCATCTTCCCAAACTTAGAAGAATGCTAAATTGCTTAGTGTGATACCTGGTTTCCCTTACTTAACAGTAGTCTTTTATGTTCAAACTGCCTGCCCTCTTTGTGGCAAGATTGTATATAACCCTGACTTCCCTTCCCACCTCCTCGGAGCAGTCTCTCAGATCTACCTGAGTTGCTGTCTCTTGGGCTTGAAGCCCTAAAATATTCCCACCGAATAAAACACTTTCTACTTTCAGGCTGTGACTAATTTTTAAGTTGACAGCCCCCTCCAGGTTGGGACACATGAATTTATTAGGGGAAGCACACCGATTGAAACCGCCCACCCTCGCCAAGCACCATAGTAACTATTTGTATGAGTTGTTTTGTCATGGGAGATCCTGATAAGGGATATGGAACTAATAAGCCACCACCAACTGGAAGAGTTCGGGAAAGGTCGAAAGGAGAAACCACGTGTCCGTCCACTTCCCAGAATCCCTCTTGCTAGCATCCATCTTGGCTGAGCGATGCGTGCACCACCAGGAAAGACTCTGAATTAGAATGATTGGCCAAAGACCACCTGGAAACTAATCCCATCACCATAAAACCCCAAACTGCTCTCCACCCGGGTGCCCTTTCCCAATAAAATCTCTTGCTTTGCCAGCACTTATGTCTCCTCGGACAATTCATTTCCAAGTGTTAGAGAAGAGCCCAGTTTCGGGCCTTGGAAGGGGTGCCCCTTCCTGCAACAAATTTGAGGGCATTAGCACTGTAGCTCCCTTTGCCTGGCAAAGCAATGAAGCTATTCCTCTCGACTTCACCCAAAGTCTGTCTCCAAGATTTAATTAAATGTTGGGATACAGCGGCTGGATCGGGCAGGCATCACCCTTCAACTTACAGCTTAAGCTACACTAAGTGCTAATGGCCATTTATGATCTAAGCAAACTACCTGTGCATTCTTGCCTCAGTTTCCTCATCTTCAAATTCAGATAGTTAACACCCCACCCCCATCCCCGAGTCTACCAGGAAGCTGCTGTGCCCGTCATGAGGGGAGATGACGCCAGGAAAGCACTTTGTGGTTTAAAAATATACCACTCTGCACAAATTCAGTGGGCTGCTGACTCCGAGGGGCCCCCAGGGAGGGGATGCTGACGGGCCTCGGAGAGTTCAGTCCAAATGGGAACCGCTCGCTGTGCTTAAGCGCCCCTCCATTTCAACTGCTGCTAAAAGGAAAGTTTTTAGGGATCCTTTGTTCAAGCAGCAGGTTTGAATTTACCAAAGGCTGAATCTCCCTGCGGGAAACGGGGCTAATTGTGAAATGGCTTTGGAGTTAACTGTTCCGTTATCCTCAAAGAATGAGGCAGGATTTGCATTTGAAATGCATCACCCTGCCCGCGACTGTGAAAGCTTGGAAGGGTTGGTTCAAAGCCTTCTGGGTTCTCATAGCTGTCTCCAGTGATTTTCCATCCCGTGATGCTCCTCACCCGCTGAGGCTGGGAGAAGCTGTCTCCAGCCGGTTGGATATACTTGTGGGTCTATAGAGAATTCTGGATTCAGAAATGGGAGGAAGAAAGCCAGACAAGAAATAAAGCTGCTTCATTACGTGCACACGAACTATCTGTGAAGAATTTTGAGTCTTTGGAGGTAGAAAAATGCAGTCCACCCACAATCAAGTGGCATGCTCTGTTCACTCTGGGATTGTATTTGCATGGAAAGCAAGCAGCCCAATAGTTCTTCATAAAGTGTGCAGATTACTGATGGATTTGCTTACTTTTCATGCCTTCCATTTCACAGCATAAATTGCTTGATTAAGCCTTCATCAATTGTTTAAAAAATTTCTTTAAATGTTTTAAGCCACTTATTCTTTTAAGGGGGCAAACAGCTAAACCTGGAAATGGAATAGTATCTGATATTGGCATTTTATCTATTGCCTATTACAATGAATGCCAATTTCCCCTGCAGAAGGAAATTTAAAATGGTATTTATAGATGTTTTGAAGCTATGCAGGAGAAAACTTTTGCAAATCATATATCTAAGAAAGGGTTAATTTCCAAAACATACAAAGAACTTATGCAGCTAAACAGCAAATAATATTAGTGAATAATACTGTATTACACATCTGAACGTTGTTAAAAAGAAAATTTTCAGTAAGAAAATTTTCAGTGGTCTCACAGAAGAGATACTGCAATTATGTGATGTGATGGCAGTTTTAGCTAATGCTCTGATGGTTGCCATCTTGTGAGATATAAGTGCATCAAACAAATAGATTGTATCCTTAAATTTACACAATGTTATATGTCAATTGTATTTTATAGCTAAGAACCTCCCAACCCCTCAAAATGCACAACATTACACCATCTCTTGAAGGCTGGCCCACTGAGCTGCTGACTAGTTCCTGAGCACAGCAGAGTCAACAGGTTGTGTGCCAAGTAAGGGTACAATGCATGGGTTTGAATCCACATCCTGAAGTGGGGCCTGCTATAGATTCAATGCTTATGTCCTCCCCAAACCCAGATATTGCAAACCCAAGCCCCAGTGTGGTGGTGTTAGGAGGTGGGCTTTCTGGGAGATGAATAAGTCATGAAGGTGGGTCCTTCATCATGGGATTAGTGCCCTAAGAAAACGGACCCAGGGGAGAACTTCAGCCCTTCCTCCTGAGGACACGTGACTAGACTAGCAGGTTCACGCCAGTCACTGACTCTGCTGACACCTTGACCTTGGACTTGCAGCCTCCAGACTGTGAGCAGTAAACGCTTCACTACAGGCCGCCCAGACTGTGGGCTTCGCAGCTGGCTCAGTGGTGGAGAATCCGCCTGCAATATAAGAGACCCAGCTTTGATCCCTAGATCTGGAAGATTCCCCTGGAGGAGGAAATAACAACCAATTCCAGTATTCTTGCCTGGGAAATCTCATAGACAGAGGAGCCTGGTGAGGACTACAGTCCATGGCGTGGCAAAGAGTCAGACACACTGAGCACACACATATACACACACAGTCAATGATGCCGTTACAGCCACCTGAACAGACTGAGACACTGACCTCTGCAAATTACCAACTCCTCTGTGTCTCAGCTGAGACTCACTTGCCTCATGAGGATTCAACGGGGAGATCCACCTATATAAGTGCTAAGCAAGAGCCCTACTACTCACCAGACACTGTGCTGAACACGACCTTATTATTCCTCTGGATTCCACGAACTCCCCACCCATGACAAAGCTTGAGGACGAGCAGTGCTAGGTTGATCCTTGTCCTCCCCTCTCCCAGCCTGGTGCACAGTAGGTCTTCAGTAACTTTGGTGCCACGCGAGTGTGCTGGGCAGGTTGTCCCACTTCAAACTCACTCAGGACTCACTCAGGAGCTTTGAGTCCAGCTCACTTAAGTTTCGTCGGGGGTCAAAGCTCATGTAGGGAGGCATGGGTTGCCTCTTAGAAAGGGCTTACAAACCATAAACCGGGACTTCCCTGGTGGTGCAGTGGTTAAGGCTTTACCCTTCCAATGCAGGGAGCATGGTTTCCATCCCTGGCCAGGAAACTGAGGTCCCACATGCCATGTGGTAAGGCCAAAATATAGAAATGAAATTAAAAGGTAAAAGAAATCATAAATTAGGGTTCCTCAGGCTGCTTCCTCTAGTCTGGAGCTGGTGTGATTAGTGCTGTCCTTGGTAGGAGCTGAGAGCCTTTGTAGATAGTGGGACTGTGAGCACCCTGAAGGAAGGACTTATCCTTCTTGTCTTCTGTTTGTGGGTTTGCAGCCCCCTAGAACCATCCAGCAGGAGGCTGGACACACAGCACACACAGGCAGCATAATTATTAATTAGGTTGAGTTCCATCAACAGGTGGGAGGAGAGGGCGTGAGGGCTTAGGGGACAGTAAAACAGGGGTGAGAGCCACCCTGGGGTCATGTCAGAGCTGCAGGCTGACCACAGAGCCCCCACTAACCTCTGCCACCTGACGTGATGCCATGAGGAGGCCAGTGAGGGATGTGGGATGGTGGGCCGGGCTCTGCCTGCCTCCTCTGCTCTGCCCACAAGCAAGTGACACTCATGGTCTCCCTCTGACCAGTCCTCCTGTTCGTCCTTAACTGCTTGGTGAATGCTCAGGTTCCCCAGGATTCAGGGTTCAGGCTCTGCTCTTCCCCAGTCACCCATCTGTCCCCAGGTTTCAGTTATACAACAAACACTGACCACAAGGCCCCCAAATAGCCAGGAGTCAAGGCTCTTTACTCAGGGCCTGCTACAGCAAGGGGTTGGCCAGCAACTCCTTGTGTCTGGCAGAGGCTCAGAGGCAGGCAGGGGAGTTGGGGAGCTTCGGGAGGATACAGTGAAAGCTGGGGTGTGTCCTGGTGGGGGCTGTCAGTGGGGGAAGCTGGAGGCAGCCGAGGGAATAAGAGCATCTCTCATGATGGAGGAGGGGAACACAACTTTCTCTGGCTGGTCCTGAGCTGGAAGAGGGAGCAAAGATTAGGGAAACGGGCAACTGTTGATCAAGTCCTGGCCGTTTGGGCCTTATCGCCATAGAGGTCACGGTGGGCTTCCTGGACTGCAGGTTGTGGATCAGAGGTCAGAGTTCTGTTTCATCCACAGTCTGGCCATTGTCTATACGATGTTCAGTCTCACTGCCCACAGATTTGAATGTCAGCCCGGCCTGAGCTTCTGCTGCCCCCTAGACACCTCTACCTGGTTGCACCTGGAGAATGCACCCAGCATCTTCAGTCAGCCTCCTCCACCAACTTCCCACCTTAACCACCCCTACGCTTGTCCCAGTCTCAGCAAAAAGTCCTGTGTCCTTCATTGCCCAGGACAGACATCCTGCTCCCCCACCGACCCCACCCCAACCAAGCCCTGTAACACCAGGCCCTGCTGACCCCCTCCCACATTGTCCAGCTCCCATCTCCTTTCCTGGCTCACTACCTCCACCATCATCCAGGAACCTCATCTCCCTTCTTACCTGGTCCTCCTAGTCTCCCTGCCCCAGTCTGTTCCCCCAGCCTGGTCTCCGGATGCAGGCACCTTCCAAAGTACAAACTGATCATGCTATGCTCCCCCGCAACTTGGTATATCAGCACTTCCCGTAGCCCTAGGCTCTGGGATCAGAAACCAGAAACTTCACTGGAATAGATGTGGGGTGGGGGATGGGGAGCAGGGCTTCCCCGACATTCTTCTTGCTGCCTGTCTAAGTGTGGGTGATATGGATGAAGACTCCTGCTGTTCTAAGCAGCAGCATGAAAGTGACCCTCTGGGACCCAGTCCCTCCATCACATGGGCCCCACCCCTGCTCTGCTCTCAGATCCTCTGGAGGCTGCAGTGCGAGGACCTCACTGGAAGCCTGTCTCCCAAGTTAGGCTGTGAGCTCCCTGCTTCGGGACCCCTGGGAAGCCCTTCTTACCACGGAAGCCTCGGCAGTCAGCATGGAGTCTGCACAGGTATTTGCAGTGGGGGCTTGATAATCATTGGCTGAAGGAACGAAGCCAGCTTCCACCCTGACACACCTGCTAGGAATACACCCCGCCCTGGGTGAAGTGCATTTAGTGCCCTGGGCAGGTAGCCATCGGCTTGTGCAGGCCTGGTGCTGAGAACACAACTGCCTACGCTGTGAGCAGCCCACCAGCTGTGGCCACACTCTCACTGATGGCCGGCAGAGCCAGAAGCAGCCACTGGTGAGACATCAAGGCATGTGTTCCAGGGAAGGAAGGAAGGGCAGTGGTCTGGTGGAGGGCAGAGCCCCAGACTAGGATCAGCCTTTGCTCTGCCACAAGCTGGTGACACTCGTGGTCTTGTCTGGCCCTGGCAGATCAACTCCAAAGAGATGGCGGCGCTGGCCCTACAGAAGGGAGGGGAGGCTGAAACAAGTGTTGCTGAGTGTCAAACGTTCTGCTGTGCGTGGGTGAGGTGCACCAGCCCCCTTCTGGGTATAGATACTACTGTTGGTTTGTTTTGGTTTGTTTACTGCACTGAAATTCACATAAAGTAGAATTAACTGTTTCTGAGTGCATAAGTCTTGGTTTCAAGGGAAGAGTTTCATTTAGTACTTTCACGAGGTTGGCAACCACCACCTCTATCCTATCTCTAAAGCTTTTCATCCTCCAAAGGAAGCCTGTTCCCATCTGTGACCACTCCCCATTCCCCTCTCCCGAAGCCTCTGGCGACCACTAATCTTGTTTCTCTCTGTAAGGATTTACCTGTTCCGGAGGCTTCCTGGAAATGGAGTCATTTAATGCAGGCCTTTTGGGACAGGTCTCCATCCCTGCAGAGACCCCAGTGTCCCTGAGGGCAGAAGGCACAGCAGGGTGATGTGTCCCATCCTTCCTTCCCTCAGCTACAGTGTCTTCCCTGTTCCTTTGGCACCTTGTGTATCACACGGCATTAAATAAAAGGCCACCCTGCCTTAAAAGGGTGCTCCAGACTCCTCCTCCTCCCATCTTTCCTTTCTCAGCCAAGGAAGCTGAAACTTTGAGTGCAGTGACATGCCTAAGGTCACCTGATTTCCTAGCAGCAGAGCTGGGAATGATTTCATGAGGGTGTCCTGGTCTCCAACTTGAGGTCTGACACTGCACTGGGTGTTTTCGCGAATTGTCTCATTTGGAACCTGCTTCGGAGGCTCCTTTCACGTTCCTTTCCATAACTAGGCTGCTCCACAGACTGTCTAATCCCAGACAATGGAACCAAGGGTAATTTCTTGCCTGTGAATAGGTCCTGGGCTAGTCTACAGACAGCTCCCGGAGATTAGGATAAATTTTCTGAGGTCCCAGGAAAGAAATTGAGCTCTTGTAACACTGCAGTCATCTATCAAATGTCCACCACCCTTTAATTGGTAATGACTGTGGGAACACAAATCTTGACTGTGAGAACATGAGTCTGAACACAGGTTCCAGTCATTTAATGTGTAGTTTTCTATTAGAGTTGCTGCTGTTGTGGACAGCATTGCAACAGGGTAAGAGACCTGCTCACTGGAGGACACATGCCAGGTATGCTGCACTGGAGGGAGAGAAGGGATTTCACCCCTGGATGTCCTTGGAGGAGAAAGTTATTATAGCCCATGTTTTGCACATGAAGGAATTAAGCTCGAAGGTTCAGGGACTTACCCAGGTTCTCATATTCTGTACAAGGTGGAACAGGGATTCAGATCTTTTGGTTTCCAATATCCTAGTCATTCATTAATCACTGTAATTCTCTGAAAGATCAAGATTATAATTTCGCATACTGTTTTGAAATCTGTGTTTGCATTTAACAAATATATCATGGATATTTTGCCATATATTTGAATATTATTCAAAAACACAATTTTTAAAAGTTACATAGCATTTCACTACATGGGTGTAGTATAATTCATTTTACCCAGCCCCTATTCTTCAACCTTTATGTTGTTTCCAATTTTCAGTGGTTGTAAATATTCCTTCAAGGAACATCCCAGGAAATAAATCTCTTTGCTTCTATGTGGTTATTTCCTTCACATAAGATCTTGAAAGCAAAGATGCTGGGTCAAAGAGTATACCATTTTAAACTGTACACATATTTAACAGCTTACTTTTAATTTCTTATGATTATGACTGTTTTCAAAACCTGCAAGAAATAATATATTGAATTAGTGTTTATTAAACCTGACACAATGATAAATTAGACTTCTAATGATAAATTGAATTCTAAGAGCAAATGGAGGCAGCAGAGATTAGGAAAATATACCAGTGGCTAAGGGACAAGAATGCTAATGCAAGTTCAATTATTGTCATTGCTGATGGTTGATGTGCCTTACCTGAGATGGCGAATAAGATTATGATGGTGATGATGGTCATGGTGATGTTGATGATGTAATGGTGATAATGGGAATGATGATGGTGATGATGGTTATAGTGAAAATAAGGATAATGATGATGGTGATGATGATGGTGATAAAGACAACAATAATGAAACCACTTCAAGAGGTTTTAGCAAATACCAAACTTCAATACTCAAAGCTGCATGGCCATGTCTCATTTAATTCTCCCAGAAAACCGCTGGGATCCAAGAATATCACCTCAGCGTCCATTTCCCCCTTTTCCTTTCAGCAATAGAACTCTGCTGTGACAGTGTGATTTATAGTAAGGAATATGTACTTGGTCTTCATCCCAGATGCTGGCACAAAGCTCTTAAAATCCTGGGAATTTCCTGAGTGATGATCGCAATAAAGGTGTCTTTAATTATGTTAGTGAGGTGACTTGTGGAAAAGCACCTAAAGAAGGGGTTGGTTGCCAAGGGAAACAACCTTAAGTGGAAAGTTGGAACTTTCAGTCCCACCCCTGACCTCCCAGGAGGAGAGAAGGACTGGAGGTTGAATAATTGATTGCCAATAGGCAGTAATGTAATCAATCAATCATGCCTAAGTAATGGAACCTTCATAAAACCCCCCAAAAGACTGGGTTTAGAGAGCTTCTGGGTTGGTGAGAACCTCCCCATGCGGAAGGGTGGTGCCTCCCAGTTCCATGGAGACAGAAGCTCCCACTTCAGGGACTCTTTTGGACCCCTGCCCTAGGTGCTTCTCCATCTGGCTGTTCATCTGTCTTTATAATAAACTGCTAAACATATGTAAATATTTCTCTGAGCTCTCTGATCTGCCTTAACATATTAATTGAACCCCAAGAGGGAGTCATGGTCTTCCCTGATGGCTCAGTGGTAAAGAACCCAACTGTCAATGCAGGAGACATGGGTTTGACCCCTGGATTGAGAAGATCCCCTGAAGAAGGAAATGGCAACCCACTCCATTATTCTTGCAGGGATAATCCCATGAACAGAGAAGCCTAGGGGCTATAGTCCATGGAGCTGCAAAGAGTTGGACATGACTGAGTGACTAAACAATGAAGAGAGGGTCTTGGGGACCTCAGGTTTATAACCAGTTGGTCAGGAAGCACTGGTGAAAACCTGGATGGATGATTGGCATCTGCACAGGGGTGTCTCCGAGGGACTGTTCCCTTCATCTGTGGGATCTGATGCTTCTCCAGGTAGATCATGTCAGAAGGGAATTAAATGTGTAGGACACCCAATCGGCATCCACTGAGAATTGGAGAATTGTTTGATGACACGCTGGAGCAGCAAGCCCTGAGTTTTAACAGGACACTCTTCTGTCTGGCAAGATGCTGTAGGCCCAGCCTCCCTTGCAGCTAAATTTGGCTGTTGGACTAAATCATCACCATGGAAAAGTGACCATAAATTAGGAAGGCAAATCTGTGTGTTTCCTCTAAAGGAAGCTGCTTGCCCTCCACTTGATTTCCTTCCCCTTCCCACCTACTAAATTGTGATGAACGGATGGTGGGTGAGCTTCAACCATGCTGGCGACAATTCTCACGTGGCTTGTTGAGAACTAGGATGAAGAGACCCCAGTCCCTGCATAAGACCATCTATGTGCAATGGTTATGAGAGAAAAAAAAACAACACACAAAGCATTTATCTTGTTGATGTCATTTCAGTTTGGGGTCTGCTTTTGGAGTAGTTGAACCCGTTTTAAAGATGAAGTAACTGAGGTTTGGCCAAGAACCCATGGCTAATAAGATCTGAGAGAAGGATTAAACTGAAACAGCCAGACTCCAGAATCCACTCTTTGAGGTTTCCTCCAACAAATGCCCTAAACCCTCTCGGGTAAATGAGTCACGCCTCCCTGAGAAATTGATGAAAGAGTGGGCCAGATTCTAACCATTTTAGAACAGTTATTCTGGAAATATCAGTGAGGCCTCCTCACGGGAGGGAAGCAGGGCCAGATGGTTTGACAGAAATAAAAGGACAAGACTTGAAGTCTGTGTGAGTTCTTACAGCACCACCAACTTGGGGACATTATTGGGTTCCTCAGAGGATTCTGAGTTTTCCCTTCTTTAAAAAGACTACAGCAACACTGTTTTAGAACTCCGAAGATTCAATAAAATAAAGTGGCTAAAGGGTTTAGAACAAAACCTGACATAGAGAAATAATTCAATAGTGTGTTTCTTCTGACAAGTACGACTTTTCTGTCAAACCAGCTGCCTGCCCGTGAGTGCTTTCCATGTAACAAGACCACCTTCTGCGCTTGCCAAAGACAAGTCTTGGAGATCGGTGCCCTGGGTCCCGACTGCCTTGCACTTGAGAAGGGTGAGGTCCAAACTGGCCAAGCAGAGACGTGATTCCCAGGGCCAGAATCACGGCACTCCAGCTGAGACTGCTTCTCCAAGCCCTGGCCATGGCCAGCTAGAGATGGGCAGAACTCAGGAACCAGGCTATGGACAGCTGCCTTGCAGCTTTGAACTCCCTCCACGTCCCACCAGCTCTCAAACTGAGCAGGGAATATAGAAGGTGAACCGTCGAGGCCCTACCAGCCTGGTCCAGCCTCATCCTTGGGTCCCAGGCCCTCAGGACTCTCAGATCCACTCAGAAAGAAGATGCAGAACAATGAAGGCTGGTGGGGAGGAAAGGCCAGGGGAGGAGACCATCCGGTTACCTGTTACTATTTCTTATCCAGTGTAAAACAGGAAATGTGCCCTCTGCTAGCAGCCCAATTTAATTAAATGCTAGAAAAATAAAACTGGAGACAGGACAATTAAAGAACAATGTGGAGATGGCTGAGTGGCAGGTGTTTTTAGCTGTTCACCAAACAACCCGGATGCAGGGGCAGGGGCTTCATGGCCCAGGAAGTGAGGGGCGGTGAATCTGGCCCAGTCAAGCCGGGTGGCTCTCAGGATGTGTAGGAGGGGAACCAGACATCGTCAAGCTTGAAGGCATGTATCCAGGAAGGGCAGAATGTTCCGGAGGGCAGGACAGATGCCAGGCAGTTCTTTGCTTAGATCTAGCCCCAAGTCAGCCTGTCCTGAGGGAGGAAGGGCCAGGCAAGAGGTGGGGGCTGTGAGCGTGGGGCCCAGGGCAGCAGATGCAGCCGGGACAGCTGACCCAAGAGCGTTTGCAAAGTCGCTTGAGACCTGCAAAAAGGTGAATGGCTCCAAAATACGCAAAGAAAACTGTTCAGTCCATATTAGCATGCATGCTAAGTAGCTTCAGTCGTGTCTGACTGTGCAAAGCCCACCAGGCTCCTATGTCCATGGGATTCTCCACGCAAGAGTACTAGAGTGGGTCATGTGCTTTCCTCCAGGGGATCTCCTGACCCAGGGATCAAACAATGTCTCCGATGTCTCCTGCACTGGCAGGCGAGCTCTTTACCACTAGCGCCACCTGGAAACCTCCACAATCCATGTGAATGATACTTTAAAAGCCAAACTTGAACTCCCCCGCCAGAAAATATGCAAAGCAAAATGCTGCAGGAGTGAATGAGAGCTGACTGGAGATCACACTTTTGATGCTGTGCATTAGAGCTGGGGCAGCGGGAGGGGTTCAGGCTGGAAGCAGCTTTGGGCTCCAGTCAAGAGATTTCCAGTACTTTGGTCACCTGATGCGAAGAGCTGACTCACTGGGAAAGACCCTGATATTGGGAAAGACAGAAGGCAGGAGGAGAAGGGGACGACAGAGGATGAGATGGTGAGATAGCATCACCGACTCAATAAACATGAATTTGAACAAACTCTGGGAGACAGTGGAGGACAAGGGAGCCTGGCGTGCGGCAGTCCATGGGGTCACAAAGAGTTGCACACGACTTAGAGACTGAACAACAAGAACTTTGGCTCTTGATTTTGTTAAGAGATATAGTGACATATTTCAACCTTTCAGACTCACAGTATTCTCATCTGCAGAATGGGGATGATGAAGATGGTGAGAATATTTACAAACTGAAATGGGTAGACTCAAGTTCCTTGTAAGGTCCATGGCTGGTTTTGGCCCTGGGGAACCCAGAGCCCGCAGGACTGCCCCCAGGCATCTGTGCCTCAAGGACCTTCCAGTTTCCCTCTCATCTCCTCCAGGATGCCTTCTGGAAACAATGTCCTCTGATATTAGGGCATCCGCAAAACCCAGATGCCAGAGAACAGATGGTCCCACCAGCCTGGGGGCTTAAGTAAGTACCTTCCATGGTCATGATGTGAAAATAAACCGTCAGCTGGAAAAAGTCTGGTCCATGTGTTATCTTATTCCATTAAGAAGGTGACCCAAGAAACAGCTCCAGGAGGGCCACAAAGGGAAAGCAGAGGTGGCAACTCAAGAGGAGGCTGTGGTGTCCGCTGGTCAGGCTGCAGGCAAGGGCAGTACACCACCTGGACCCTGGGGTGGCTCCCAAACAAACAAACAGTGCCAGGTCAGCCCAGGATGCCGTGCATATATTCGGGAGGAAAAAAGTTCCCCCAGGCCGCTTGTGTTGGCTTCATCATTCTCATGTTATCATCTGTTGACCCGTTTCTGAAGAGGGCTGATGGCAAAGTTTTGTGCCCACTCCAAGGACAGCCTACAGTTCAGGGATTAGCGTCCAGGCCCCAGGGACCTGACCGTGTGTCTCCCCGCTCTCATCAACTGTGCCCTCTCCCCACCCAGCTAGTCTCCTCTCAGCTAGACCAGCCTCACCCACCCAGTCCTCAACCTAGAGGGTTTCATCCCACCCCACTCCCTCCTATCAGCTCTCAAAATTATTCCAGCAAGCCACTAGCATCCCCCTGAAGGTACAAGGGCCCCCCTGCCCTCTGGCCACTATGAAGTCTGCCACCACAGCCCCTGCTGGTTCCCTCTACTCCCAGGTACAACCCTGGGGGCCCTGAAAGTGGGACAGAGTCCCCTCTCCCCAGACCGTGAGTACCTGTGACTAACAACTGCTGATCATCTCATCAGTACAGTCTCCTGCATCTCCTACTATTTCTGGGGAAATCCCTTCTTTACAATAGGGTGTACAGGAGGCAATCAGAACAAGTGCTGGGGAGGACAGTCTGCAGAGGGAATTAGGAGCACCCTCCTCCCTTGCTTCCTCCAGGAAGGGGAACAAGAAGGGCAGAGGGAACGTGGGCTCCTCCATTGAGTCCAGGAGTACCGCCTGCATCACCAAGGTCTGGCCCAGCTTCTGTTGCCTTGAGGTTCTGAGATTGCCTCAGGAATCAGGATTACTGCGAGAAATATCAATAACCTCAGATACGCAGATGACACCACTCTTATGGCAGAAAGTGAAGAAGAACTAAAGAGCCTCTTGATGAAAGTGAAAAAGGAGAGTGAAAAAGCTGGCTTAAAGCTCAACATTCAAAAAACTAAGATCACGGCATCTGGTCCCATCACTTCATTGCAAATTGATGGGGAAACAATGACAGAATTTATTTTCTTGGGCTCAAAATCACTGCAGATGGTGACTGTAGCCATGAAATTAAAAGATGCTTGCTCCATGGAAGAAAAGCTATGACCAACCTAGACAGCATATTAAAAAGCAGAGACATTACTTTGCTGACAAAGGCCCATCTAGTTAAAACTATGGTTTTGCTAGTAGTCACGTACAGATGTGAGAGTTGGAATATGAAGAAAGCTGAGCACCGAAGAATCAATGCTTTGGAACTGTAGTGTTAGAGAAGACTCTTGAGAGTCCCTTGGACTGCAAGGAAATCAAGCCAATCAATCCTAAAGGAGACCAGTCTTGAATATTCACTGATGCTAAAGCTGAAACTCCAACACTTTGGCCACCTGATGCAAAGAAATGACTCATTTGAAAAGACCCTGATGCTGTTAAAGACTGAGGGCAGGAGGAGAAAGGGACGACAAAAGATGAGATGGTTGGATGGCATCACCGACTCGCTGGACATGAGTTTGAGCAAACTCCAGGAGTTGGTGATGGACAGGGAAGCCTGGTGCAGTCCGTGGGGTCACAAAGAGTTGGACACCACTGAGGGACTGAACTCAACTGAGGTTCTGAGGGCAGTGACTGGGTTCCACATCCTCACCCAAGCAGGGGGGTCTGAACAGGACTTTTTGCTGTTGGAATTAGCCAAAGCACTTGACTGAGGAGGAGCTATGTGACCCCAGTCCAAGTGCCCAGAGAAGGTTTACATCACTGAAAAGAAAAGTACTAGGAAAATCAACAGCAACAATAGAAAAGACCAGGAGGGTTGTTTTCTTTAGCTCATCATTGTGTTTTGTAAACACACACACAGAGTAAAAATAACCAAACACACTCTTTGCCCCATGGGAGCACAGCCTGGGCAGAAAAATGGGAGATGGGAGGTTTAGTCTCCTAAACCAGTGCTGCCTTTTCTGGCACTTGGGACTGATTCTGTGGAAAAGTATGTTTCCAAGGGCAGGAGAGGTGGTGGGGGAAGTTGGGAGGATGCTTTGGGGATTATTCAAGCCTACTGCATTTACTATGCACTTTATTTCTATTATTATTACATCAGCTCCACCTCAGATCATCTGGCAAGAGATCCCAGAGATTGGGGACCCTTACCTTAAGTGGTGTAGGCTCCAAGGTGAGGAGCTGTGTTGATCCGGTGGGCAAGGAAGAGAGTCTCAAGTGAGGTGGGAATAGGAGGTATCTTTCAGGAGAGTAAGCTTAGGTTCCCTGCTCATCAGCAGACTGATGTCTTGCAAGAACATAGGGGAGGAAATGGGGAAAATACTTGAGCATTCACTGTTCTTATCTTTGGGGCAAAGAGAAGTTGCAGGGTGGTTCAAGACAGATTCAGCTTGGGAATTTCAGATGAATCTCGTGCATGGGGTTAAGGCACTGTTAGCAACATGAATATTTTGATGATAGAATCTAAACAATGCATGTTCTTGAGCACATTCAGAAGACAATTAGCCAGCAATTCCAGTCTTACGAATCTGCCCATGAGAAATGAAGATGGACAACCACAAAGAAATGTGTGTGCATCTTCATGGCAGTGCTACTCACAATCCCCCAAAGGAGGGAACTAATGGTTCCCTCCCTGAATGGTTAAACAGAGTGTGATATATACATACCGTGGAATGATATTCAGATGAAGAAAGGACTTTTGATACACACTGAAACAGGGGCAGACCTTGAAAACATTAGTTTGAGCTTGAGAAACCATACACAAAGACCATCAGTTTTAGAACAGGTATAGGATTTCATTTATACAAAATGTTAAGAACAGGCAGATATACACAGATGTTGGGGTTTCCCTGGTGGTTCAGATGGTAAAGAATCTGCCTGCAATACAGGAGACCCAAGGGTTAGAAAGACCTTAGAGAAAGGAATGGCAACCCACTCCAGTATTCTTGTCTGGAGAATTCCATGGACAGAGGAGCCTGGTGGGCTACAGTCCTTGGGTTGCAAAGAGTCAGACACGACTGAGTGACTAACACACATGCAGATATTAATAGAACAGAGATGAGTGGTTGCCTGTTACTAGAAAAGTTATGGAGGATTGGGGAGTGAGAGTTAAGGGATGCAGGTTTCCTTCTGGTGTGATGAAAGTGTTCTAAAACTGATGGTGATGATGGCTGCCCAGTTCAGTGAGTGTACTAAAAACTGTTGATTTTGTGCTTTAAATGGTCAGTTGGATGGTACAGGAGTATTAGTTTAATAAACATGCTTAAAATTTTAAAAAAGAAGAGGACTCAATGTCTCCCATAGTCCCTACTGTGGCTCTACATTCCCAGTTACCTGCTGGAAAGGGAGGCTTCCCACTTCTCCAATGGTGCCCCACATGTGGCTGCCTCCCCCAACCCATTGCCTGCTCAATATCCATCACCCCTTTCTTGCTGACCAACAGCCCTTGTCCGAGGATGGTCACAGACCTAAGCACATGCACTCCTGCGTCATAGACCCTCTGGAAGATCTTGGTCCAGGTGACATGTTCTGGCCAATGAGTTGCAGGAAGAAGCTGGTGGTGTGCAGGTGGGTCCCTTTCCAAGTGAGAAGACCCCAATGCCAAGCAGGATGTGAATTTTCTGCTTTTAAAAATATTATCACTATTTATTAATATTTTATTGAAGGATAGTTGATTGACAGTGTTGTATAATTTCTGCAGTACAGTAAGTTGACTGAGTTATACACATATATACATTCTTTTTCATATTCTTTTCCATTATGGTTTATCACAGGATGTTGAATATAGTTCCCCGTGCTCTGTAGTAGGGCCTTATTTTTTTCTTCTATATATAATAGTTTGCACCTACTAACCACAAACTCCCAGGCCATCCTCCACTGCTTGGCAACCACCAATCTGTTCTGTCTGTGAGTCTGTCTCTGTTTTGCAGATAAGTTTATTTATGCCATATTTTAGATTCCACATATAAGTAATAGCATATGGTATTTGTCTTTCTCTGAGTTACTTCATTCAGGATGATCATCTCTAGATCCATCCGTGTTTTTGTGAGTTTAATTCAATTCAGTTCAGTCTCTCAGTAGTGTTTGACTCTTTGCAAACACATGGATTGCAGCAGGCCAGGTTTCCCTGTCCTTCACCATCTCCTGGAGCTTGCTCAGACTCATGTCCCTTGCATCTTTGATGCCATCCAACCATCTCATCCTCTGTCTCATCCTCTGTATTTTTATAAATGGCATTATTTCATTCTTTGTTATTGCTGAGTAGTTTTCTATTGTGTTTGTGTGTGTGTGTGTGTGTGTGTGTGTGTGGCACGCGCGTGCGTATTCTTGCAAAGTTGCTTCAGTTGTGTCTGACTGTGTGCAACCCTTTGGACTGTAGCCCACCAGGCTTCCCTGTCCAAAGGATTCTCCAGCAAGAATACTGGGGTGGGTTGCCATGCCCTCCTCCAAGGGATCTTCCTGACCTAGGGATTTACATCTCTTGCATTGACAGACAGGTTCTTTACCACTAGCACCACCTGGGAAGCTTATAATACATATATGTATGTATATATGTGTGTATATATATATATATATAAGCCATTGTCCTCACAAATGCTTATATATATACACGTGTAAATGGAAGGAATGATGCTAAAGCTGAAAATCCAGTACTTTGGCCACCTCATGCGAAGAGTTCACTCACTGAAAAGACTCTGATGCTGGAGGGATTGGGAGCAGGAGGAGAAGGGGACGACAGAGGATGAGATGGCTGGATGGCATCACTGACTCGATGGACATGAGTCTGAGTGAACTCCGGGAGTTGGTGATGGACAGGGAGGCCTAGCGTGCTGTGATTCATGGGGTCGTGAAGCATCAGACACGACTGAGTGACTGAACTGAACTGAGTGGCTGAACTGAACTGACTTGAACTGAAGTACTACATAATATACTCAAAAAGGTGGCTAAAGGCACAGCCTGTGTACCCTACCTCTTTATCCACTCATCTGTCGATGTGCATTCAGGTTGTCTCCACGTCTGTTATTGTGAACAGTGCTGCAGTGAACACAGGGTGCACGTGTCCTTTCTGAATTAGAGTTTCGTCTGGATATATGCCCAGGAGTGGGATTGCTGGATCATACGGCAGTTCTATTTTTAGCTTTTGAGGAACCTCTGTACTGTTTTCCATAGTGGCTGCACCAACTTGCATTCTTATCAATGGTGTAGGAGGGCTCCCGTTTTTCTACACTCTCTCCAGCATGTATTATTTGTAGACTTTTTGATGATGGCCTTCTGAGCAGTGTGAGGTGCTACTTCTTCGTGGTTCTGATTTGCATTTCTCTAATAATTAGCCATGTTGAGGATCTTTTCATGTGCTTGTTGTCCATCTGTATTTCATCTTTGGAAAATAGTCTTAAAATTATTTTTTAATTGACTAAATTTGACATTAATATTATGTAAAGTGTACAACATGTTACTTTGATATATTTATATACGGTAATATGATTGCTAGTGTAGTAGGATTTATCATGTTACATGATTACAGTGCAATATAATCATCTGAGATCATTATACTGTGTGCTTGACCCCTATGGCTTTGTTTACTATACATTACAAGTTTATGCCCTTAAACACCACCAGTCTTATTCATACCCTCCCCAATCCCCTGGGGACCACTGTTGCCCCCTCTGTTTTTTTAACAAGTTTACCTTTTAATCTAATTTTTAAATTTTTATTTTTTACCATGTAGCATACAGGACCTTAGTTCCCCAACCGAGGATCAAACCCACTGCCCCTATATTGAAAACTCAGAGTCTTATCACTGGACTACCAGAGAAGCCCCAGGTATACCTTTTTTAGATTCCACATATAAGTAATATCATATAATGCTCATCTTTGTCTTACTTATCTCACTCAGAGTAAAGTATCCAAGTCCATCCCAGTCATGGGAAGATGCCCTCCTTTTCTCACAGCTGAATAACATACCACATCGTTTTATCTATTCATCCATGGATGGACATTTGGGCTATTTCCATATCTTGGCTATTGTGAATAGTGTTGCAATAAACACGGGGTGCCGATAGCTGATGGAAATCCTGTTTTCATTCCCTTTGAGTTCAGTGGGAAGTGGGATTGCTGGATTGTAGCAGATATCTTTCTGTGTTTTTGAGGAAATGTCATACTGTTTGCCACAGTGGCTGGACCAATTTACATTTCCACCGGTGGTGTATATGTATTCCCTTTCCTCCGCATTCCTGCCAGCCACCTGTTGTCTCCTGTCTTCTTGACAATGGCCATCCTGACAGGTGTGAGGTTGATGATACTGAGCATCTTGTCAGGTGCCTCTTGGCTATTTTAATGTGCTCTTCTGTTCCTTTTTTCTGCACAAAATGCAGACCCAGTGCTGACTTTCTTCATACTGCCTGTGAATGAAATAAGCCAAATCCTAACCCATACACTCTGTGTCTGTAGAGTTGGGTTCTTCATGGTGAGTTAAGGGGAAGGTTCTGGAAACCAGGAACACTGCTTCTCTGTTCAGACCCTGCTGCTCCATACAGACTTGTTGGGGAGATGAGCATTTGTGAGGACAATGACCAAGGACAGCAGAGCAGCGTGTTATCTGGTCCTGTCTGCCACTCTGCACACTCAGGCCTGGATTTACAGAGTCCCCTCCCCTTCTCACCCTTCCAACACCCCCTAACCTGTTCTGCTTGTGTTAAGTAGAAGGAAGCAGCAGAAGAGGTGCCGGGTAGTCAGGGTCCTGGCTTCCCAGGGGCAGTGAGCAGAGAAGACAGATAGACCCATCTCTTGACTCCCAGGGTAAGGGTGGGGGTGGTTCAGAGAATCCCACCAGAGGGCTGCCTTTCAATGCACACTGACTTTACCTCCAGGAAGGATCCTTCCTTGAGCCCCCTGTCCTGGCCAGGGATCCCCATCCAGGAGGGTTTAGGGACACCTCAGCTTCCTTCCTAGTTCCCTTCCTGGAGGCAATGCTGCAGAGACCTCAGCAGGCTGTCAGTGCTGGCATCACTCCAAACCTGCCTCATCGTAGTGAAAGGAGATCCAAGAGCAGGGAGTCTTAGATCTCAGCTGTATCCCTGAGCTGAGATCTTGGACAGCATCAGGTCCAAGAGTGAGTGACTCAAACCGAAGTGCCAGGTGCTCTCCCTGGGGCAGAGAGTTAACCTTGCAACTCATGGCCTGTCCTGTCCTCTGTGTTGATTTCCGAAGCTCTCCATCCACCTGGTGGTCCCAGGTGATCTCCAGGACATGGTCAAAAGGAGAGATATGTGTCTTTGGGAGCTGATGCTTTGTTGGGATTTACAGTGACTTTGTTAGGTGAAAGAGTCCCTTCCCCCACATTGATGTTCTAACCCCTAGAACCTTGGAGGCAGAGCCTTTAGAGATGGAATTAAGCTAAGAAGTTAAGTAGGTGGTTCCTAATACAATAGGATTGCTGTTTTGTTGGTTAGTCCCTAAGTCATGCCCAGCTCTTTGGACTCCATGAATTGCGGCAGCACAGGAGGCTTCCCTGTCCCTCCCCATCTCCTGGAGTTTGCTCAGACTCATGTCCATTGAGTCAGGGATGCCATCCACCCACCTTATCCTTTGTTGTCCCCTTCTCCTCCTGACTTCAATCTTTCCCAGCATCAGGGTCCTTTCCAATGAGATGGCTGTTTGCATCAGGTGGTCAAAATATTGGAGCTTCAGCTTCAGGATCATTCCTTCCAATGAATATTCAGGGTTGGTTTCCTTTAGGATTGACTGGTTTGATCTCCTTGCTGTCCAAGGGACTATCGAGAGTCTTTTCCAACACCACAATTTGAAAGCATCAGTTCTTTGGGACTCAGCCTTCTTTATGGTCCAACTCTCAATCTGTACATGACTACTGGAAAAACCATAGATGTGACTACATGGACCTTTTGTCAGAAAAATGATGTCTCTGATATTTAATATTCTGTCTACGTTTGTCTTAGCCTTTCTTCCAGGGAGCAAGCGTATTTTAATTTCCTGGCTGCAGTCACCATCGACAGTGATTTTGGAGTCCAAGAAAATAAAGTCTGTCACTGTTTCCATTGTTACCCCATCTATTTGCCATGACGTGATGGGACCAGATTACGTGTCCTTATAAAATGAGGAGATCAGGACAGAGACACACACATAGGGATTATGATATGAGTACACGGGGAGAAGACAGCTGTCCCCAAGCCCAGGAGAGAGGCTTTAGGGGAAACCAGCCTTGCTCTCACCTGAATCTCAGAGCCAAGCTTCTGGGATGGGGAGAGGACGAATCCCGTTGTTGAAGCTGTCTGCTCTCTTGCCTGGGTCTAGCCCCGGTGGATCCAGGGTAGCGTATGACAGGCCTCCTTCCTCATGACCTTTGCCATGGGCGGAGTTCCTCATGCTGGCACCCGGCACTCTCTGATGCTTTGCTAACCCAGAGTGAGCTGGCTAGTGCAGGATATGGACAGAGGCCCTAAGGCTCTGAAGGGAAAACCACTGGAAAAGTGAATACACCCCACTGAAGTGGAGTCACCTATGAGCCTGAGGCTCTGACAGGGAGCACAGAGGGGAGGGGTGTGTGCAGAAACAGGACCCACTCACCACCTCCATCTGGAAGGCCACAGTGCCTGTCTAGCAGGCACTGTCTAGCACGGTCAGCTTCTCTTCCTGTGAGCCTAGGAAATCTGAAGTCATTCGTCAGGGTGGCACAAACCAGCCCTGGTGTCTGCATTTTGACTGACACCTGACACTGGAGGTGAATGTGACTACACAGTCCTCCAGCTCCGGAGGCTTGGCTGGAAGCACTGGGTTCTGAATCTACAGATTATCTGGGGGGCGGGGGGAGGGAGACGAGAGATGGACCCTCAGTTGTTTGGAGAACAGGGATGGCAGGGTTACAATGTCAACCCCGATTGTCACTTTAATATGTGATGTGGTTTTCAACCCCATCAAAGCGGTGGAGGGGAGGATGGGGAAATAAAGAAGTTGTGAGACACAGACCCAATCTGCTTTCACAACACTGTGTCTCTGATTATAAATGCTGGCTCCTCGCTGCTTCATGGTCTGTAGACGTGTGATTCCAACTTCCGCCTCTGTCATCACATGAGCATCTTCCCTGTGTGTGCATCTTTTCTCGTCTAAACGGGTCGGAGGTAAAATTAGTGCTCACCCTCACTCTCTGTGGGCTTCCCAGGAAGCTCAGTAGTAAAGAATCTGCCTGCCAATGTAGGAGACGCAAGAAGCGTGAGTTCGCTCTCTGGGTCAGGAAGATCCCCCCTGGAGGAGGAAATGACAACCCTACCCCAGTACTCTTGCCTGGGACGTCCCACGGACAGAGGAGCCTGGCAGGCTACATTTCTTGGGGTCACAGAGAGTTGGACATGACTGAGTGACTGAGCAGTCACCCACTAATCCCGGATGACCTCATCTTAACTTGATGGCATCTGCAAAGATCGCTGTATCCATGCCAGGTTCATTCACAGGGACTGGGAGTCAGGACTGTAAGCAGCCCCTGAAACCTCACAGGTATATTTTAATTTTGCCTTTACACCAGGTGCCCCCATGCTTCACTAACCTGTGGCCCTTGCTTACATTTCAAGTCATTTGATCACACAATGCTTTGCCTAACCTGTTGATTCTTTTCTGAGGTGAAAGAAGTAGGGATGAAGAATAAGTAATTAATGGATGACTTGACCTTTTCCTCCTGCTTCCCTTTTGGTGATCCTTTGAGCAAACCCACAAACAAGAGAGCATTGAAAGCAAGATCCCAAGGAGCCAGCCAGACTGCCCGTGGGGATAGATGATGGAGATTCTGACTCCTTCCTCAAATAATTAAGAGAAATAAGCTTCCCTTTTCTCCTTTTAAAAACTCTCACTGTCAGGCAGAATCTTTGGAGTTGGTTCTTGGACATGAATCCACTGTCTCTCCACATCACTGGCCTCCTGAATAAAGCAAACTTTCCTTTTCCAACTAACACTTATCTCCCAAATATTGGCTTTCAAGGGGTGCGCAGCCAAACCTGACTGTAGTAACAGGATTTCACCATAGGTTTTGTAGTTGTTCAGTTGCTCAGTTGTGTCTGACTCTTTGCAACCCCTGGACTGCAGCATGCCAGGCTTCCCTTTCCTTCACCATCTCCTGGAGCTTGATCAAACTCATGTCCATTGAGTTGGTGATGGTATTCAACCATCTCGTCTCCTGTCATTCCCTTCTCTTCCTGCCCTCAATCTTTCCCAGCATTAGGGTATTATTTTAAAGAGTTGGCTCTTCACGTCAGGGAGCCAAAGTACTGGAGCTTCAGCTTCAGCATCAGTCCTTCCAATGAATATTCAGGGTTGATTTCCTTTAGAATTGACCAGTTTGATCTCTTCACAGTCCAAGGGACTCTGAAGGGTCTCCTCCAGCATCACAGTTTGAAAGTGTCAGTTCTTTGGTGCTCAGCCTTCTTTGTGGTCCAATTATCACATCAATACATAACTATTGAAAAAGCCATAGCTTTGACTATATGGACCTTTGTTGGCAAAATAATGTCTCTGCTTTTTAATATGCTGTCTAGGTTTGTCATAGCTTTCTTCCAAGAAGCAAGCATCTTTTAATTTTATGGCTGCAATCACTATCTGCAGTGACTTTGGAGCCCCCAAAAGTAAAATCTGCCACTGTTTCCATTGTTTCCTCATCTATTTGCTATGGAGTGATGGGACCGGATCTTAGTTTTGGAATGCTGAGTTTTCAGCCGGATCTTTCAGTCTCCTCTCTTTCACCTTCATCAAGAGGCTCTTTAGTTTCTCGTTGCTTTTTGCCATAAGGGTGGTATCATCTACATTTCTGAGGTTATTGATATTTCTTTCATCAGTCTTGATTCCAGCTTGTGCTTCATTCAGCCTGGCATTTGTCATGGTGCATATAAGTTAAATAAGCAGGGTGACAATACATAGCCTTGCTGAAGTCCTTTCCCAATTTTGAACCAGTCAGTTGTTCCATTAGAACCAATAGTTTCTAACTATTGCTTTTTGACCTGCACACAGATTTCTCAGGAGGCAGGTAAGATGGTCTCATATTCCCATCTCTTGAAGATTTTTCCACAGTTTGTTGTGATCCACACAAAGACTTTAGTGTAGTCTATGAAGCAGAAGTAGATGCTTTTCTGGAATTCTCTTGCTTTTTTGATAATTCAATGGATGTTGGCAATTTGATCTCTGATTTCTGTGCCTGTTCTAAATCCAGCTTGAATATATGGAAGGTTCTTGGTTCACTTACTGGTGAAGCATAGCTTGGAGAATTTTAAGCATTACTTTGCTAGCTAGCGTGTGAGATGAGTGCAATTGTGGGGTAGTCTGAGCATTCTTTAGCATTGCTTTTCTTTGGGATTGAAATGACCTTTTCTAGTCCTGTGACCGCTGCTAAGTTTTCCAAATCTGCTGGCATATTGAGTGCAGCACTTTCACAGCATCATCTTTTAGGATTTGAAATAGCTCAACTGGAATTCCATCACCTCCACTAGCTTTGTTTATAGTGATGCTTCCTAAGGCCCACTTAACTTCTCATTCCAGGATGTCTGGCTCTAGGTGAGTGACTATACCATAGTGATTATCTGGGTCATTAAGATTTTTCTGTATACTTCTGTATATTCTTGCCCCCTCTTCTTAACATCTTCTGCTTCTGTTAGATCCATACCATTTCTGTCCTTTATTGTGCCCATCTTTGCATGAAATGTTCCCTTTGTATCTCTAATTTTCTTGAAGAGAACTCTAGTCTTTCCCACTATATTTTCCCTCTGTTTCTTTGCATTGATCATTTAGAAAGGCTTTCTTTTCTCTTCTTGCTATTCTTTGAAACTCTGCATTCAGATATCTTTCCTTTTCTCCTTTGCCATTAGCTTCTCTTTTTTTCTCAGCTATTTGTAAGGCCTCCTCAGACAACCATTTTGCTTTTAAAGGACACAAATCAACCCACAAAACCTGCCTGGTGACCTTAGCAGCACTTTGGAGTAAGAACTCACTGGGATCCACAACCTGGATTTCCACTCAGCTCATATGCACCAACCAGAAAATCATAACACGGGTGTCTGGAGCTCAGCGGGTGGGCAAGAATTGGGGAAATCCATCTTATTGCCTCGCCAGTCAGGCATGAGGCTCTGCCTGTATTTGAATACAATTCCAATTAGATCTTCGGGAAGATCTCCTTGGGGAAGGTCTGCTCTAATGAGTAGATAAGAATGATGTGTAATAAACACATGAATTATGAGTGTGTAATTGATGCTCTGGAAGGAGAGGGATTTCTTCCCCTTGATGTGAAGCTGCATAAATCTTGTTCACCGTATTCACCGGTTTAGGGGAGTTCGTCACAGGCTATGCAGGGAGCTCTCATCCTTGGTCCTGTGCATATGAGCAGACATCAGTCAGGGAGGTCTGCATGCCTGCATCACAATAATTTTGGCCTAAAAGTTTCACTCTGTACATCCTCCCTCCCACTGAATCCACCCCCAGAGCTAACGAGATAGCATTCTTTGGCGGTAAGGACGGTTGCCAGTCACCAGCTTTGGCGCAGAGAGAAAGAAGCCCCGAACCCAACCCTCACCTACCCCCAAATGAGAATAAACTTCACAGAGGGTCTCCTTCTTCCTCAGACTTCACTGTGGACCTTTATCATCTGCTGCATCACTTGCACTGACTGAGCACTTGGGGAATCAAAGGCACCACCTGCATGTGCTCTGCCTTTTGTGAAACCAAGGGTGCTCAGGCTGGTGGCAGGTGGGTGTGAGGGTGGCAATAGACAGCTCCAGGCCCGCCTTTTCTTCTCCTGAACACCCCTGTTCCAGTTTGGATGCAAGTTCCTGGGGATGCTGGAGATTGAAGCTATTTGCGGCGTGTTTAATTTACCACTGGAACGGCCAATTCATAATTCAAATGGTGTTGCCCTAAATTACACTGTGCAAGCTTCAAACTGAGTGGAGATGGAGAGATTTGGGTCCTTTCAAGAAAACCCATAAAGCCCCCATTTCTCTCCCATCCAAGGGAGTTCTGCTCTCTTGAGCAACTTTCCAGCTCCCTGAGAATAGCAGGTTTTGAGCAAAAAAGACAGTAAAATGAAAGAAGAAAATTAAATATGAAAATTTAATTAAATCCCTCTTTGATCATTCTCCCTAGAACCAGTGCAGGGGCTGTTTTCATTCAGACACAAATAAGATAACAGCATAGGCTCATTAGGGTAAGGGATGGGCCTGAAGCAGAGGAGATATGAATCCCCTGACCCCAGACCCGTTCATGTGGATGAGAGAGATGCTGCAGACTTCAGGTGTTTGCCATTTTGTTTCTCCTTTGTTCAGCCTCTCCATCTATAAGGGGTTCTTCTCGCTTCCTGGAAGGCCTCCCGTTTCATGGGCGACTCCTAGAGTGGGCTGTGGGCTGAAAAATGGTGTGAGAGGCCCAGAGCTACCATGAAACTTTGAGTCCTTGTTTTCCAGGCTTATGGGGAAAGGATTACCTTATAAATCAGCTCCATCTGTTCAACTCCAGGCCCCTACATTCCTGAAGTGTGACAAAAAGTGAAAAAGAACAAGTCGTATGGGACCCAGAAGCCTCATTGTCTGGTTAGAGTCATGAACACAGCCCCTGTCCCAGGATGTAGGCATCTTCTCAGTAAGATGGAGCACAGTCCAATTTAGAGGGTGGATTCACATGCACGCACATGTGCACAGAGATACACACATGTATATAGAAACATGTAGGTGCATACATGTTCATAAACAGAGACATATACAGACACACAAACACACTGTCACACACGCACACACATATTTGCACAGAAACACACATGCACACAGAGACACATGTGTATACAGAAACACATGTGTGAACACACATGTTCACATATGCCACACAAATACAGACATATATGAACACAAACACAGAGCCATGCACATACATATACCCACACGTACACAGATGCACATACATATACAGAAACACAAGCACACTTAAATACATATGTACATGTGCACCCTCAAACAGGGACATATGTGGACACGCATACACATGCACACACATATGTACACATACATGCACATAAAGACACATACACAGCAGAATTCAGTGCCCACAGGGCACCTTTAGGAAAGTGCTACACACCTTTCTGGTTTGTGCACTATGATGAATTTAGAAGTCTGAAGTGAGCCCTATGTTTTGCTAACTTAACAAACTTTGCTTAGGAGCAAAAAGGCCCCCAAGGGGGAGATACAGGGGAGCAGGAAAGCTGGGTTCAGATTCAGCTATGGGAGAACATCCCTGACTCCTGTAGCATGGCTGCAGTGGTGCAGAGTTGGTGATAATACAATTTATGGGGTGATCAAAGCCTTCCTGGGAACGATTTAGGAGGAAGTGTTTTGCTAAGCAAATTATGTTGCACAGGATTTCAGGGGCATCATTTAAATTATTTAAAAATCAATTGTTTTCCAGCATTTCGGCAGCATCATTTGCATACAATTAATATAATATTGCAAATTATTTTCAAGGATTGCTTTAGGGCTCTGAGTCCCCTAACAACTTTATTGGACAACATCTTTGTTACATTGGTTTATAAAAAACTGTAACTAGATTTTTTTTTTTTTTCTCTTTTGGAAGTCTACTTTTTATCTACTCTTGATTGGCCTTCTTGCTTCATGGACCCAAGGGAAGAGAGGCAATCTAGCCTTCCGATCCGTGTACCAAGCCAGCCTGGAGTCCGTGGCTTCAGCATCACAGATACAACCCTCCTCCTGATTCTCCAGGCAGCCTCAGCTGTGTGGTGGCTGGTTTGCTGGGCTCCTCGTGAGGGTGGCTCCCTCCTGCCTCACCCGGGACCAGGCTCAAGTGGTACATGATTCCATTTGGCCTTTCATCCCAGGCTTCTTCCTGGCCCATTGATCTTGGGGAGCATTTCAAGAGGGTGAAGGAGGAAGCTGCAAAGCATCTGAAGGTCAAGGCGCCAGTGACCAGTGCTGGGTCATGGAGTATCCAGATCACTGGTGCAACACTTTCTGGGAGTGTCAAGGTCAGGGGTGTTTCTGGGAGAGACCAGCATTTGAATTAGTGGATTGGATAAAGCAGACAATTGTCCCCAATGTGAGGAGCCTCATAGGATCCATGAGGACTTGAGTAGAATGGAAGTGGAGGCAGTTTGATTCTGTCTCTCTGTCTGACTGCCAAGCTGGGCCTTGGTCTCCGGCCCTTGAATTGGGACATCTCCAGCTCCAGGCTTCTGCTCTCCAGGTCTCCAGGTTCAGACCACAACTTGCCCTGCTGGTTCTCCTGATCCTCTGGTCGTCAGACACCATGGACTGGACTTAACTCTCAGTTCTCAAAAGCCTGAGAACTTTGAATATGGACTGAAAATACACCTCAGCTTTCTTGGGTCTCCAGCTTTTGGAAAACAGAGCATGGGACATCTCAGCCTCTATAATCATGTAAGCCAGTTCCTCATCATACATCTCTTTGTGTCCATCTACCTATCTACCTGTTTCTGATTGTTTTTGTTTCTTTCTAGAACTCTGGCTAATGCAGTTCCTAAATGCACACTTATTATTTCCACCATGCTCCACTGGATAAAGCAAAGCATAAGCACCCCACCCCAGGCATGGGCCCCCAATTCAGATGCAAGGAAGAAGAAAGAGACTCCAACTCCTTTTTGTATTTTAAAATTAAAAGTTTATTTTATTTTTGGATATTTATCAACTTTAAAAAAACTTTTATTTTAATGAATTATAGTTGATTTACAGTGTTTTGTTCATTTCTGCTATGAAGCAAAATGATTCAACTATATATATATATATATATATATATATTCATATTCTTTTCCATTATGCTTAATCATAGGATATTACATATAGTTCCCTGTGCAATACAGTAGGACCTATTGTTTATCCATTTTGTATATGAAAGCTTAACCTGCTAATCCCAAACTCCCAACCTATTCCTCCCCAAACCTCTGTCCCTGGGCAACAAGTCTATTCTCCATGAAATTGATTCCAACTCTTGTTCGAAGGTGTGACAAAGAATTTGTGGGATTATTTCATATGCTACAAAATATTACTAAAGATTGCTGATTTCTGATGAGGGTGGGGTGTAGGAGAATCATGTGTCCATTTGCCTTCTCTGGAAGGTAGAAGAGATATGAGAGGAGCTTTCTCAGGTACCTCGTCAAGAGAAACACAGAGAAGAGAGTTTGGATAAGTTCCCTTAATAAGCCAGAATGTAGAGATATGAAACAAAAAAATCAAATAAAATTATTGAAAGGAAAACATTAGGTCTTTCTGCATGAAATGACCCTCCATGTCAGTTCTTACCCCAAATTCCCATCCCGAAGTGTCTAAAAGGGCACAGAGGGTGGATGTCCTGAGCATTCTCTGACATTATTCTCAGCCTCACATTTGGAACTGCCCCCCTGACATTCTTTTCTGAGTCACTGGTCACAGAGAAATTAGCCAAGCCCATGAGTGGGCTGGGACTTTGTATTAGTTTGCTATAACAGATGGGCGGCTTAAACAGCAGAATTTTATTTTCCCACAATCCCAGAGGCTGGAAGTCCTAGACCGAAGTGTGGGCAGGCTGGTTCCTCCTGAGGCCTCTTTTTCCCTGGTGTGTAGACACCGTCCTCCTCCCCGTCTCCTCACATGGCCTTCCCTGGTGTGTGTCTGTGTCCTAATCTCCTCTTTCTACAGGGACACAGCTCAACTACATGACCTAACTTGAACTTGATCATCTCTGTAAGGATTCTATCTCCAAATTCGGTCACACTGTGAGGTCCTGGGGCTTTACCACATTAATGGGTGGGAAGGGCAGGACCCCATTTAACCCACAACAGACATAGCCTCTTCTGCTAGAAAAAATTAGTAAACATGGCATTCTCTTTTCCTTAGAATAGAAAGTGTACTCCTATGCTGGGGTGGGGCCTGCAGGCAGGAGGCAGGTGGGTTCCTACCACACCTAGCCATGCCTGCATCGGCGATGAGTTAGGTCTCTGGATGACAAGCAACAGACTCCTACCTGAAATGTGGGGTTTGTACAAAAGTTGTTCTTTTTAAAAATTTTTAATTTTGGATGACTTCATCAAAGGAACGACATTGACATGCAAGCATTTAACTTGGAAAAACTTAAAAGAACTTTGTTAAATGTCAGAACCGCGTGGATGAGCACTAAAACTAACAAACAGAATTGTTTCCTCTTTTCCCCTCTTGAATCTAGTGCTCAGCTCCATCACTCACACACTTTCATCCTCCATATCAAAGACACCCCAGGACGACAGAATCCTTTACAAACATTAATTAATTCTCCCAATCCTCCTGTGAAGTTTGGGGGATCATTCACTTCTCTCTTTTAAAGAGGAGACCCAAAACCAAGAGGCTAAATGACTCACCCAGATGGATGTCACAGGAGAGAGTTAGGAAATTGAGTTGGGTTTGAAATTGGGTTGGGAAAATTCATTACATGTTCTAAGAAGCACAAGTCCTAGTCCAAAGTGAACTGTTCACTGAAGCAGTCAGGTGGAACAAACAGAGCTTATGAGATTTGGGGATAAAAGGGATTTAGGGTCAGAATTATCAGAGGGAATCAAAAGACAGTCTAGTCTACAACTACTACCACTCCCGACCCCGCCACCTCCAAGGGCCATCTGGCTGGAAAAGACAGAAATGCATTCCACTCCTCCTTCAGAAATTCAGTTCAAGGTGATGATGCTGTTGGTGATGCTGGAAATGGAAAGAGGGGCAGGCAGTTTCTGAGGGTTCTTTGTAGGGTTGGTGCAGGTTCTCTGTGGGGTGAAAAGGGGTTTTAGAAGAAGCACAGATGCTTCCCTCATGGGACTATGTGTCATGGGGCAACTGTAAAGCCCCTGCTGGTTGTCCGGACAGACTCTGCCTCCAGACAGACTGGCCTCTGAGGACCAGTCACTGTCACATCCTCCTCCAGACCACAGCCCTTCTGAAAGGGACCTGGGTTCTCACACAGGGGCAAAAGCCTAACTCAAAGTGTCTTAAGGAGGAAAATCAAGTCAGTGCGTTGAGTCACAGGACTTGTAAGACCAAGCAGTGCTGGCTTCAAAGCATGGTGGTGGCATCAGAACACTGGCCCTGCTCAGATGGGCTTCTCTCTGTCCTGGCTCTGCTCTCAGACAACATTTTTTTTCCTTGTAGAGGTGCAGTGTTTGCTGACTCTCCAGAAATTCCTAGCCTTCTGCAAAGGCATTTTAGTACAAGGATGAAGAGCTGCGGTACTGGCCCCAAACTGAAAACCATGTGACTGTGGACAAGTCATTTGACCTCTGTATACCTCAGCATCCTCATCATGACGAGGGGATGGTGAGAGACCCTCCCTTGTAGAATGGTTGGGAGGATTAAATGAGTTCATGTGCAAAAAATACTTAGTGTGTAGGTAGCTGTACCTTAGAAAGTACTCAGAAGCTATTGTCACCTCTGATGCCATTGTGTGATTCATCAGAACTGCAAGTCCACTGGCCAATAAGAGATGATAGGACCAATGGTGAAACTCAAGCATTGTTCTGGCAAGAAACAAGCACTGTCAGCTTGAAAGGGCTGAGGAAGTGGGTCTCAAGGCAGGCTGCCTGTCATCAGTGTTGCACATCTGCCCTTGCTTCAGTGTGTCCACCTGCAAAGTCAAAGCAATCACCCGTACTTTGTTAGGAGACTATGAAGATTTAGCAAGTTACCCCTTGTGAAAAGTGTGGAACAGCACTTCATCTATGATAAAAATCTAACAGTATTATTAATAGCAATTAACAAGATTTTTATGTGTGCAATTTGTGTGTGACTGGAAGAAACTGGGAATGCTGCTCTTGTTAGATTCATCTTCACATTCCTGGCTGTGGGCTTCCTGGGAGCCCAGCCCAGTGCTGAATGCTGAGCCCACAAGGGAGGAGGTGAAAGGTGCTCTCTGTACTCTCCAGAATAACCGGGCTGAGCACTTACCACAAGCCAGGCACCCTCCTAAGTTCTTTATGTCAAAGACTTTTCATTTCTCAGATCATGGTTTTTATTTCCAGCATTTCCATTTGCATCTCATAGTCTCCATGTCTCTGCTGAAATTCCCCATAAGTTTATGCATGTTGTCTATCTCTCCTTTGTTCTTCCTGTTCATTCACTAAGACGTGTCGGACTCTTTGCAACCCCATGGATTGCAAAGCACACCAGGCTTCCCTGTTCTTCACCATCTCCCAGAGTTTTGTCAAACTTGTGTCCATTGAGTCAGTGATGATCCAAACATCTCATCCTCTGCCTCCCCCTCTCCTGCCCTCAATCTTACCCAGCGTCAGAGTCCTTTCCAATGAGTCTCTCCATTAGAATGAGATAATAATCTTTTAATATATTAACTATAGTTGTTTCTAAGGCCCTGTCTGACCATCCCGAAAATACAGGTCACCTGTGAGTCTGGTTCTGTTGACTCCTTCAGCTCTTGAAAATGGAGTGTTCTCTTTTTGGTTTTTGTGTCTCATAATTTTTAAGTTTAGTGCCAGACACAACACTAGACACTGGAGTAGATATTATTTTTTTTCTAGAAGTAGGATTTTTTTCTGTTGGGTCATTAGCATGAGGGATTGAGGCAGCCTCTTCAGGAGTTGAGCTGGGTTGTTCTTAGGGTTTCTTTCAGTGACAGAGACTCCAAACTCCTCCGTCACAGGCTACTCCTAGCTTATGCTCCTTCCCAGTCTCCAGCAGTTCCTGCCTGTCTGTATTACAGAGCGGGTGTCCCTTCCTCTGCTCTGGATCTTCCCCCATGATGCACTGCTGTTGCTTGTTACCTGTACAAGATGGTGGTGTGGGCTTGGGGTATTTCTTCTCCTCCAGCTCCAGCTCAGTCTTGGGCAGGTACTGTGAGCCTGGGGCAGGGATTCTCATGGGTTGAGATCCCCTGGGGGCGGGCATGGCAACCCACTCCAGTATTCTTGTCTGGAGAATCCCCATGGACAGAGTGGCCTGGCGGGCTATAGTCCATGGGGTTGCAAAGAGCTGGACACAACTGAGCAACTAAGAACAGCACATGATGTTGTGATGGTGTTGGGAGGTAACACCTTTTGGAGGCGTTTAGGTCATGAGAGTGGAACCCTCATTGGTGGGATTAGTGCCCTTATGAAAGAGACTTCCAGAATGCTCCCTTGTCTTTTCCACCATGTGAGGACACAGGAAAAGACAGTCATCTATGAACTGGGAAGCTGGGCCTCATCAGTTACTGGATTTACTAGTAACTTCATCTCAGACTTGCAGCCTCCAGAGCTGTGAGAGATAAATGTCTGCTGCTTACACCAAAGCCACCTAGTCTCCAGTATCTGTTATAGCAGCACGAATGGACCAATACAAAGGATAAGGAGATGGAGGAGGCCTGGAGTTGGGGCTAAGGAGGAGTCACCTCTTTGCATAGGGAAGTGAGGAAGGTGGTTGAACTGAGCAGTTGAGCTGAGCCTCAGATGGGCACCTCTTCTCTCCCAGCTACACTGAAATTCTGTTGTTTCTCAAACACCCCATGTTCATTTTTGCCTCATAAACTTTGCACTTGTCTTCCCTCTGGGGGGTTTCTGCATGGTTGCCTCCTTTTCTCTTTCAGGGCTTGGCATCCCATGTCTCCTTAAGAAACCTTCCCTGACCTCCCAATTCAAGCATCTTCCCCACCTCCAGGCACCTTCTTCACATCTGCTTTATTCCTTTCCAGCACTTCTCACTATGTGCATCTATCTTGCTTATAGATTGATTTACTTGTTTTCCATCTGTTCTCCTAGAATTTGGCACATGAGAAAAGGATCTTGTCTCTTGTTTTGCCACTGAACCCAGAGCTAAGCTCAGTGGGTCCTATGCTCTATAGATCCTGGCTAGACAAACACTCTAGCACTCTATATGCAGGGGACTGCAGGTGGGTATTGGTCTCAGAGACTGAACTCAAGAGGATTTGTTTCTAAGTCTTCAGGTGGGGGCAGCAATTGGACAAGTGGGAACATCAGACCAGGGAGCATCATGTTTTCCTCTGCCAGGGGCAACTTTGAGCTCAGTGTGAGCTGGGAGAGAAAATGCTGTGAGAAGATGCTGTTAAAATTGATGACAGAGCCAAAATCACAAGGATGAGCAGAGAGCCAAACCTCAGAGGGCATGCTGCCCAACTCACCATCCAGGCAAGACCAAACATGCCCCCAATCCACTGTGAGATGAAGAACTGCCTGAGTGTATGATGACGTGAGATTATCTTTACTTGGAATGAAAATGACAGTCAAAACTTCCCTTCTCTTGGGCAAGCCTGCTCTAGAATAAAGCCTGCCAGTGGTTCCCAAGAGGTGGCATGTGACTGAGAAATCATTGCCTATTGGTTCTTGGAGGTGACATGTGACAGAGTAGATAGCTCCCATTGGTTACCAGAGGTGGATTGAGAAATCAGTGCCTATTAATTCCTGGAGGTGGCATGTACTGAGTAGACAGTTCCTATTGTCTCCTGGAGGTGGCGTGTAACTGAGTAGACAGCTCCCATTGGTTCTCAGAGGTGGTATGTGACTGAATAGATAATGCCTCCTTTGGGTTCTAGAGACTATGACTAAAGAAGGCCCGTATTTGCCAAGGGGCAGAAGGAAGGCTACCCTGGACAAGCACCAAACAGACAAGCACCAATCAAGTCTGATTTGGGCAAGTTCTGGGATTCACAGCATGAGACCCATTAATGAGATCCTTGGCCTAAGATATGGACATGTCTCTGATCTATAGCATGACTCAGTTTAGCAAAGAAGCAGTTTAATCACTGGCACACCAATGATTAGGAAATGCTAAGGAAAGCCACAAGGCACATCACCACCAGGAACCAAGTACCCCCATTAAAGCTTTGTTGCAATTTCATATCACAATAAAATGTCAAAGGAAAAAAGTTGGTTCCTGATATTATTACTCTGAACTTTCTTGTGAACTTACTCTCTGGAAGCATAACACTTATGAGAAAAAAAGAATAGAAGGAGGAGGTGACCCAGACTGTGTTGTTCATCTTTTGTATCTGGGGTTTTCAGTTTAATTCTCTTGAGCTCCCTTGGCACTTGGAGTCTAGGCTCCCTTCTGGTTGTCATTTGCTAGTTAACAAACCAGCTGAAGCTAGAAGCTCTAAACAACCAGGCTAGTTTGCTCATAATTTTGTTGGTCAGATATTTGGGAAAGGCTCCACTGGGGCTTTTCTCTGGTCACTGGGAAGTCACTGGGGTGCACTGGTCCATGTCCAGGGCCCCAGGAGTCTACCCCTTGTTCCCTCTCTAAGGTCACTGTTCTCTCCACGTGGCTGGTGCTCCTCACTGCATGGCAGGTGAGGGCAGGGGCTTGATTTTAAGGTGGCTACCAGCGTCAGACTTTATTTCTTTGGGCTCCAAAATTACTGCAGATGGTGACTGCAGCCATGAAATTAAAAGACGCTTACTCCTTGGAAGGAAAGTTATGACCAACCTAGATAGCATATTGAAAAGCAGAGACATTACTTTGCCAACAAAAGTCCATCTAGTTAAGGCTATGGTTTTTCCAGTGGTCATGTATGGATGTGAGAGTTGGACTGTGAAGAAAGCTGAGTGCCAAAGAATTGATGCTTTTGAACTGTGGTATGGGTAAAACTCTTGCGAGTCCCTTGGACTGCCAGGAGATCCAACCAGATCATTCTAAAGGAAATCAGTCCTGGGTGTTCACTGGAAGGACTGATGTTAAAGCTGAAACTCCAATATTTTGGCCACCTCATGCAAAGAGTTGACTCATTGGAAAAGATTTTGATGCTGGGAAGGATTGAGGGCAGGAGGAGAAGGGGACGACAGAGGATGAGATGGCTTGATGACATTACTGACTCGATGGACATGAGTCTGAGTGAACTCTGAGAGTTGGTGATGGACAGGGAGGCCTGGTGTGCTGCAATTTATGGGTTTGCAAAGAGTCGGACACGACTGAGCAACTGAACTGAACTGAGCTGAACTTTCCTCCAAATCGCAGTCCCAGAATGAGTCTCCACCTGGCCCAGGCAGCTGCTTTACAGCCTTGCCTTGGAAGGCAGAACATCTCTTGTGCCGCGTCTAACTGGTAAAGGGAACACGAGGGCTAGCCCAGACCCAGGAGCAGGAACTAGAGTCAGTTCTCCTTGAGATGTGTAGCCAGGCATGGTGGCCATCCTTAATCAGCCAAACAGGAGAGTCCCTTTCTACCAGAGGGGACCGTGTCCCAAGAAGGCAACTCCTCAGAGAGCATGGGAGGTACCCATACTTGCTGATGGCAGAGGTGCTGCTGCCCTTCACCCACCACCTCTGGGTCATGTGCCCCTCCCACCCTCAGGAGATGTTCTCTGGCCGTGGGCATGGAGAGCCAATGGCACCTCTGGAGGTCTCTGTGGCCCGCACATGCCTGAGACATGACTCCATTCTGCCACCCATGATGTGCTGAGAGCTCCTGTGTTAGCCAGTCTGTGGCTTCTGGTCCCAAATATGCCCCAGGAGATGCCTCCCACCTCATGCGCATGCTCCCTCTGCTCAGCCCCTCCCAAGCCTTGAACCTGGCAGGTCTGGATGATAGTCTGGTCTCAGCAGCTAACCTACAGACTCTGACAGAGATATCCAGCAGCAGGCTCAGCTCCAGCAGCCCCGGGGACTCAACCTCTTATCAGCTGGACCATCCTAGAGTCAGCACAGATGCCACTTCCTCCAGAAAACCACAGGGCCTGTGTTTGCACCTGTATCACTGTAGGACAAAGCACAGCAGGACAGAAATTGTTACTTCTTTCTGAGGGAGAAGACTGCCCTGGAAGGAAAGAGAGGTGCTGAGATCCAACTGTTGTGACCATGTCCCAGCCTGATCTGGGAGTCCATCACTGTGAACCAACACTTACATCCACGCTGGCCAGTGCCACCCAGATCCATCCATTCAGGTCTTTGTCAGTAGTTGTCCATAGAGTCTCTGTGGTCTGACAGCTTGGAATAACCCACTGGAGGGCAGGGCCACCTAGGTCCTTAGTAGCTTGGGATCCAGTGGAAGAGACACAGGCAGGCAGATGACTTAAACATGGTGCTAAATGCTGCGAGGGGCCACAGTGCAGTGCCCCTCTCAGCACAAAAGGTATTTTGTCTAGTACAGAAGGGCTTGGTGGTGGGTAGCATCTCACTGAGTCCCAGGATGAGTCCAGGGGCTTCAGGACGGGGATTGCATCTGGGACAGCATTTCGAGGGTGATGTCTGCTCAGGGAAGGAGCTGTAGGTGGAAGCTCAGGGCACACAGCGCACAGAATGGGAGCAGTGTTGGGGACGTGTGCCGTGCCTTATCTAGACTAGTAATGAACAAGGGGATTGTAGTTCTTTTTATTGATTCATTTATTTTTTATTGAAGTAGAGTGGATTTACAATATTATGTTAGTTTCAGGCAGACAACAAAGTGATTCAGTTATACATATATATATTTTTTCATATTCTTTTCCATTATAGGATATTACCTATAATAATCAGGGCCTTCCCTGATGGTTCAGTTGGTAAAGAATTGCCTATAATGTGGAAATCAGGGTTCAGTCCTTGGGTTGGGAAGATCTTTTGGAGAAGGAATCGGCTACCCACTCCACTATTCTGGCCTGAAGAATTCCATGGACTGGATAGTCCATGGGGTTGCAAAAAGTCAGACACAACTTAGTGGCTTTCACTTTTTCACTTTCATAGGTTATTACAAGATACAAAGTAAAGTTTCCTGTGTTTTACAGTGCTGTTTTTCAGTAGCTAAATCATGTCCAACTCTGCTGCCTCATGGACTGTAGCATGCTAGGCTCCTCTGTCCTCCACTATCTCCCAGAATTTGCTCAAATTCATGCCCATTGAGTTGGTGGTGCTATGTCTAACCATCTCATCCCCTGCTGCCCCCTTATCCTCCTGCCTTCATTCTTTCCCAGCATCAGGATCTTTTCCAAAGAGTTGGCTCTTTGCATCAGGTGGCCAAAGTATTGGAGCTTCAATGAATGTTCAGGGTTGATTTCCCTTAGGATTGACTGGTATGATCTCCTTGCAGTCCAAGGGACTCTCGAGAGTCTTCTCCAGTACCACCATTTGAAAGAATCAATTCTTTGGTGCTCAGCCTTCTTCTTGGTCCAACTCTCACATCCATACATGACTGCTGGAAAAACCATAGCTTTGACTATGTGGCCCTTTGTCACAAAGTGATGCCTCTGCTTTTTAATACACCAAGTTTGTCATAGCTTTCCTTCCAAGGACCAACTATCTTTTAATTTCATGGCTGCAGTCACCATCCACAGAGATTTGAGAGCTCAAGAAAATAAAATATTTTACTGTTTCCACTTTTTCCCTTCTATTTGCCATCAAGTGATGGGACTGGATGCCATGATTTTAGTTTTTTAAGTGTTGAGTTTCAAACCAACTTTTTCACTTTCCTTTTTTACTTTCATTAAGAGGCTCTTTAGTTCTTCTTTGCTTTCTGCCATAAGGGTGGTGTCATCTGCATATCTGAGGTTATTGATATTTCTCCTGGCAATCTTGATTCCAGCTTATGATTCATCCAGGTCACATTTCACATGATGTACTCTGCAAGCACATCATTGGAAGGACTGATGCTGAAGCTGAAACTCCAATACTCTGGCCACCTGATGCGAAGAACTGATGCATTGGAAAAGACCCTGATACTGGGAAAATTGAAGGCAGGAGAGGAAGGGTAAAACAGAGGATGAGATGGTTGGATAGCATCACCAACTTGATGGACATGAGTTTGAGCAGGCTCTGGGTGTTGATGATGGACAGGAAAGCCTGCTGTGTTGCAGTCCATGAGGTCTCAGAGTCAGATACTACTGAGCGACTAAACTGGTCTTGCAAGTAAGTTAAATAAACAGGATATATACATATATATATATATATATATATATATGTACAATATACAACCTTTTCATACTGCTTTCCTAATTTTGAACCCGTCCATTGTTCCATGTCTGGTTCTAACTGTTGCTTCTTGACCTGCCTACAGGTTTCTCAGGAGGCAGGTAAGTTGGTCTGCTATTCCTATCTCTTTAAGACTTTCCCACAGTTTGTGTGATCCACACAGTCAAAGGCTTTAGCATAATCAATGAAGGAGAAGTAGATGTTTTTCTGGAATTCTCATGCTTTCTCCATGATCCAGTGAATGTTGGCAGTTTGATATCTTGTTCTTCTGCCTTTTATATTTTATGTATTTTTATATTTTATCTGTCAGTAGCACCTTGCTTATCTTTTTAATGTATAGCAATGTGCATGTGTTAATCCCATACTCATAAATTATCCCGCCCCCTTCATTCTTCTTTCGTAACTGTAAGTTTGTTTTTGTGTCTATGAGTCTGTTTCTGTTTCCTAAATAAATTTATTTGTATTTTTTTAGATTAACATATAAGTTATATGATATTTTCTTTGTCTGGCTTACTTCACTTAATATGATAATCTCTAGGTCCATCCATATTCTTTCAAATGGCGTTATTTCATTCTTGTTTCTGGCTGAGTGGTATTCCAGTGTATCTATATATCTTCTTTATCTGTTCCTCTGTCGATGGGCACTTAGATTGCTCCCATGTCCTGGTGGTGATTGCAGTTCTTTCAGGTTTGATGGAGTTTGTGTTTGTGGAGGACCTGTTAGTCCGTGAGGCCTCTGCACATCAGCTCACAGAGCTGGGTGTGCACAGCCTGGCCCACTCGCCTGCCTGTGTGTTCTGGGAAGGACTGGACAAGACTGAGTGTGAACAGGTGCTCTGAAGTGGCCCAGAGAAAAGGTGGAGGGGCCCGGCTGCTGTCAGGCCTCCTCCTGCTCCTCCCCTGAGCCAGCCCCCCTTCTCACTGTGTGCTGATTTATCCACTCCTCCCTCAAACATCAGAAATGTGTAACAAGACCATGGGAAACTACACCGACATTTGACACTGGGTCTGTGTTTCTCAGGCCCCTTTTCCTGTCCATCTTCAAGTCTTCCTATCAAGACCTGAGGAAGGAGCCACATCGCATGCCGCCCCCATAGCTCCAGGAGGGCCATTTCCCATCAGCTGGGCTGCCACCATTTGATCCCTATAAGTGAATCCAATTTAGCTGATTCATCTCATGTTTAATTTTTATGTTAACATAACAAGGTTATGCAGCTGAACATGAGAGGCTAGAGACAGAATTTATAATTTGTAAGTGGCAGTTCTGATTTAAGACCGAGTTCCTAAAGGAAGCAGCTGCGAAGGCACGTCCTCAGACAAAGGTTTTCTCTTCTCAGCTTGGAAAGCTTTCAGCCTGATTTAAATATAAAATCAAAGCTGTTGGCATTTAACAACCTCCGTGTAAAAGTCAGGGTTGACTTATAAATAAGATCCTGGCTTGGGTGACAGGATTTCCTGGCATCAGTATATCATCTGGGCTTTATTGATGGAGGGAAGGAAAGATGTGTTTATAGTAGAAGCTGGGAGAACACAGAGAGGTCTCTTGAGTGGTTTTTCAGACTTAATCACCTTGTTCATGTGATTCTCCAAGGGAATCCCCTTTGCTTGGCTCTCTGATGTGTTATTGTTCTTTTAGTCTCTAAGCTGTGTCTGAATTTTTTGTGACCCCATGGACTGTAGCCCACCAGGCTCCTCTTTGTCCATGGGATTTCCCAGGCAAGAAAGCTGGAGTAGGTAGCCATGTCCTCCTTCAGGGGATCTTCCCCACCCAGGGATTGAACCTAAGTCTCTTGCACTGGCAGGTGGATTCTTTTTCACTGAGCCACCTAGGAAACCCCTCTCTGATGCTTTCTTTACATGTTGGCATTTGTGGGTTTTCTCAGACCCCAATTGGTGTTCCCTTCCAAGTCTCTCTCATGAGTCTGGCCATGCTGCAAACATGGGGAAATAAGATCTTTTCCTCATTAAGCCCAACCTGTGGGTCCTTGGGATATGCCTGCCTACTGACTTGGAAGTGGGTCGGGTCTGGGACTGTTCCTGGAGGGTCTACACTGGAGGTGTGAAGAGATGGCAAAAAGTGGGGGCCCTGGATAGGTCAACACACTTAGAAATGTCACTCTCCCTTGGGACTTGGGTTCTCCCAAAGGGAAAGTAGCGTGGGATGACTTTCCCATTCTTCCATAATTTCTGTACTTTCTTTAGGATGGAGCCATGCCAATCTATGGAAGGACCCAGAAACTTTAGACTCTAGCAAGGAGAACAGCTGATTGAGTCCTCCGAGTGGTTCTCCATGCTGGCCTGGGAGCTCGAGTCTGGCCCCTCCCCAGGGACGTTATTTAGCCCTTGACATCCTGGGAATAAGAAGACAAGGGCCTGCTACCCCCTTCTCCCTAGCAGGAGCCAATGTGCAGAGCCCCCGAGAAGAGCCAGGCTGAAGAAGGCTGGTATTTAAACCTTCTGGAGTGGGAGAGAGGGTTGTTATGGCAACAAATTGCTCTGAGTCCCTAAAGAGGCTCAGCCCTGGCAAAACAAGAGATGGGGGGATGCTGGAGATGCAGAGGGTAATATTTCAGAAAAGCTCTAACCAGACAGGAATCGCAAACACATTTGCATTTTGGCTGGGATGTCTGATGGGTCTAGAGAGAGGGTATTTGCATCATGCTTCCCAGGGTGTCCAGGAGGAGGGGAGGGACCACCAGACTCACACTCTGCATCCTGCCCTCCTGGACATGCCATACCCTCCAAGTTCTCAAAGATGAGTGATGCTGAGATGCTGGAAGCAGTGCTGGGCAGTGGTTAGAGCTGGGACTCATCCTCCACCAAGAGTCCACTCAGTCCGGTGTTTTCCCAACTGCCTGCCACCTAAGGCAATGCAGAGTGAGGGACCAACCCTCTGGCCCCCTGGTGTGAGAGAGCACAGGGAGAATACGAAGTTGTATGGGTTTATTGGCACAGGGCTGCCTCTGGGTGAGGAAAACACTTGGGACCTGACAGGACTGGTGGCTGCTCAGCATCGCGCGCATGCTAAGCACCACTGAGTTCGTACACTTTAAAAACGGCTCATTTTCTGTTCTGTGAGTTGCAGCTTGATATGAGAAAGACAATGAAAAGCCCTGGTGATGCTGCCATGCTGGGCTTGGAAGTGAAGTTAGCGGGTCCCCCCACCTGGCCTTTCTACCCCCTCCCCTGCACCCAGGTCCAGTCTCGTCCCTATGTCTCCTCAGTGCCAGCCTCAGCATGATGGACAGACTCGGTGGTCCTCTTATCACTCGGGCACGGGCAGGTTAAAGAACATGAGAGCTTACACATGGGGAAGGACTGACTCCAGAGTGTTCTCTACATCACACCGATGAGGCCAGGTCCCTATGACGGCACGAGTGAAGGGCTGCCTTGCCCCCAATGCCATCCTTCCTGGCCGAGCAGATAGCACCTTCTGGTGAAAGAGTTTGCTTCCTAACCTGGTCTGGTCAGGCCTGGGATTGGCTGGACTGTCATCTTGAATAAGGAAGGACTTTGCGTCCTTCAACAAACCAGGAACGCCACCTCTGCCACTCAGCCACCTCAGGACCTTTCTCCTTCATCTTCCCACAAAGATCTATTCACACTCATCGATCAAAAGAAACACAGCAGCGAGGCAGAAAAATCCAATACTGGGGGTGTAGCAGCTACAAACGAATCCTGGTTCACTTCCCTTCTCGGGCGCCTGTGGCATAATCAGTTTGTTCCTGGAGATGGGGCTTCTGGAGGCAAGCACATGGGCGGGGGAGCCTGGGGTCTGAAGCTCACTCTGTGTGCCTTGGATGTGCCTGCCTAGTTCTACCTTGTCATCCTCCAAAAGGCTCAGGCTGGGCTGGACCTCTGCTTTGGGTATGGGGACCCTGGCTGCCTCTGTGCCTTCTGCAAGCCCAGCCCCCTGGGTGGTGCTGCAGAGGCTTCTGGGATTGCGCCCCTGGTCACCTACCAGCACCAGCAGGTGACTGGGATAACCAGGTACCAGGTTGGGCAACAGGATGGAGCAGGAGAGATGGAGGGAGAGGCTGGTCTGGGATTGGGGTGGGAGTGGCAGGAGGCTGTCACACCAACTGACAGTGGCGTGGAAAGCTGAGCTGAGCCCCTGGCTCTTGGGGCTTAGAGAACTCAGGGCAGGTCCCTGTATCTGTTACATCCAACGATATCCATGTTGCATGAAAGATGGTGAGGCAGGTGGACGCTCCTCGTCGGGTACCACAGGGCACCTGTAACTCTATAGCTGGGTTCTGGGACCCTCGAGATAGTTCAGAAGCTCAGAGAGGTCCTTAGGATGTGCTGGGAGCAAGTTGCAGCTGCAAATTTCACTTCGGTCAGCAAATTCATTAGCATCCACGTGTTTCTTCCCTCACCCTAAGACTTGGACTTCTTTTACTTTCACTTATTTTTCCCCAAGGCTTCCCTGGTGGCTCAGTGGTAAAGAATCTGCCTGCCAATGCAGGAGACATGGGTTCCATCCCTGGGTTGGTGAGTTGGGAAGATGCCCTGGAAAAGGAAATGGCAACCAGCTCCAGTATGCCTGGGAAATCCTATGGACAGAGAAGCTTGGTGGGTTACAGTCCATGGAGTTACAAAGAGTTGGACACAACTCAGAGACTAGACATTCCCTCCCCCCCAGATTTGTTGATATATACTTGACAAAATTGTATTGATTTAAGGTGTGCAACATGATATATCTATATATTGTGAAATGACTACCATGGTCAAGGGAACTGACCCAATCTGCCTCCTCACACAATGACCTTTTTTTGTGTGTGGTGACATCACTTAAAATATGCTCTCTTAGCAAATTTCAAGTAGGCAATGTGGTACTATTAATTGCAGTCACCAAGGTGTCCATTTGGTCCCCAGAACTTGTCTATTTTATACTGAAGGCTTATAATCTTGGGCTTCCCTGGTAGCACAGCTGGAAAAGAATCCACCTGCAATGCAGGAGACCCTGGTTTGACTCTTGGGTCAGAAAGATCTGCTGGAGAAGGGATAGGCTACCCACTCCAGTATTCTTGGGCTTCTCTTGTGGCTTAGCTGGTAAAGAATTCATCTGTAATGTGGGAGACCTGGGTTCGATCCCTAGATTGGGAAGATCCCTTGGAGAAGGGAGAGGCTACCCATTCCGGTATTCTGGCCTGGAGAATTCCATGGACTGTATAGTCCATGGAGTTGCAAAGTGTCAGACACGACTGAGTGACTTTTACTTGCAGTTGTAATCTTTGACCAGCATCCCTCCATCACACTCTACACTCCCACCTCCAGTAACCACCACCCTACTCTCTGCTTCTGTGAGTTTGAACTTGTTTAGATTCTACACATAAGTGAGATCCAGCAGTATTTGTCTTTCTCTGTATGCCTTATCTCACTTGGCATAATGACTTCCAGGTCAGTGCAGCTTGGTCTCTGAAGGGGAAGCAGGTTCATGCACCTGGGCACTCCATGCCTGCATCGCCTGGACAGCAAAGCTCAGGTGAGCCTCCCTGATCAGCAGGACTCTGTGTGTGGTCACACATCTTTGTTGGGAGAAGGGAAGGCTGTCCAAGTGGCTCCACTGGGAGAAGACGATGGGGAGCGTGTATCTGGTCCTCCCAGATCTGCCTCTGAGCCTCTGCCCTGGGCTGGTTCTAATCTGTGTCCATTCTTTCATTGTAATGAACTGTAACCTTGAGGATAATGGGTTTTAGTGAATTTTGTGAGTCCTTCCAGTGAATCACTGGACCAGAGGGTGGCCTTGGGGACTCCTGACAGCAACCTCCAATATGATGGAGCTCAGGTCTAACTGCATCCTCCATCCCCTTCGTCATGTCCATGCAGGCCCTGACCCTTGGCTACACACTCCCCTTGGCACAGAGTGAGACTGTGACACAGCAAAGCACAGTCTTGTCACCTCCCCCAACCCCTACACATAAATGGCCTTCCATCACTCCCTAGACTAAATCCAAGGCCTGCCCATGTGGACCTAAGTCTCTGGGCCTTATTTCTTGCTGCTGCTGCTGCTAAGTCGCTTCAGTCATGTCCGACTCTGCGACCCCAGAGACACTCTTCCCTTACTCAGCAGGGCTTAGTCAATGTTTTTTCTTTCCATCTGAATCAGTTCCCTAGGGGCTTTTGGTAACCAGCCACCACAAACTGAGGGGAGGAGCAGGTGCTTCAACAGCTGACATTCATTCTCTCCCAGTTTGGAGGTCAGAAGTCTGAAATCAAAGCATGAAGATTCAGGGGAGGGTCTTTTCTGCCTCTTCCAGCTCCAGGGGGCTTCCGGCAGTCCTTGACCTGAGGCCTCCTCCCTTTACTCTCTGTCTTATCTCTGCCTGGCCCCTCCTGTCTGTGTGCCCCTCCTCTTCTTCCAAAGACCTCAGCAACTGGAGTTGGCCTCCCCACAACCCCCTCCCCTGACTCAGGTACAGCATCATCGTAAATAACTACATCTGCTATCTGGCTTCCCTGGTAGCTCAGGTGGTAAAGAATCTGTCTGCAGTACAAGAGACCTGGGTTTGATAATAGGTTAGGAAGAGCTCCTGGAGAAAGGCATGGCTACCCACTCCAGTATTCTTGCCTGGAGAATTCCATGGATAAAGGATCCTGGTGGGCTACAGTCCATGGAGTTGCAAAGAGTCGGACATGACCAAGTGACTAACCCTTTTAACTGACTACTGTTCCTAAATCAGGTCACATTCTGAGGTTATTAGCGGACATGAATTGGGGGACATGTGAATTGGGGGACACAATCCAACCCCCTGTGCCATCTTGAACACATCAGGCTGCTTTCCAGACCAGGGGCTTGCTCCTGTTGTTCAATCTGCCCAGGACCCCCATGTTATACCCTCCCTTCTCTACCTGGCTGTGCCCTCTTTGTTCTGGCCTAACTGTCAGATCCTCTGGGAGTCCTCTGTGGCCACACCCTCCTGGTCTCTTGTGATCTGCATTCCATTTCCTTCAAGATCTGCATCTGGTTTATTGGTTGAAATGCTCTCTGCATCCACTGTCTGCTCCCCCATCAGACTGTCCCCTTGGTGAGGAGCTTCTTAGAGTGAAGCCTGGACCCAAACTTCTTGAGTCTGAAGCATGGGTCTTCGTCTGGTTGCCTTGAACCCTGGTGCCTCCACTTCTAAGAGCCTCTGTATCATCAGCATCTCCCGGAAATGACTGACCACAGCAGGGTGCTCTCTGGGGGACCACCATCCACCTCTGCTTGCTTGTCCAGAGGGCCACAGACATCCTTCACAGGCTTGCTCAGATGTCCCATAAGTGACATTTTCTGTTGTCCCTTCTCTACCACCTGAAAAATGGCTGGACTGCTGCAGGAGACAGTCCTGAAAAGAAAAAAAAAAAAAAAAACAACCAGCAGTGCATTATCTGACAGACATGCACGGAACTACCAACGTGGGCCTATTATTTGTGTGTGTGTACTTACATAAAGAGATATAAAAATATAGTCTACAGTTTTTTTGGTAAGATAAGGCATAAAAGGACTTCCCTTGGGGTCTAGTGGTTTTAAGACTCTGTAATTCCTCTGCAGAGGTCACAGGTTTGACCCCTGGTCAGAGAACTAAATAAAGACTATAATAAAGGGATTGCTGTATATCATAATAAATGCATCCAAATTATGATGTTTATGTGTGGTAGACTCAGGAAGTACCTATTGACTGGCATGAGTGAATAAAAGTGGATATTGCCATTGGGACTGGATGCTGGGAAGTTGATAAAACACTCGCTATGGGCAAACAGCAAGATGTCGAAGTTCTGTTGATATCTGTCATGGATGGATGGCTCTGGAGGCTGCAGAACTCCTGATAAAGCACTGGGACCTGTCACTCATCCGATTCATGAGAATGTCAAACCTTGCAGAGTCATCTTCACACCTGACTGCAGGGAGGCTCTACCTGAGTGAGGTCCCCCACCCCTTGTAGGGTTGTTGCTGACTATCAGCCCCCTTCACCGACACAATTGAAAAGATGAGGCAAAGTCTTCTTAGATGTGGAAGAAACTTCCCGGACACCAGAAGGATGGCTTCACTCATCACTTAGAACCACTTCACAGCCTTAGGCATTTGGAACTGATGTTCCAAAAAGTGCCGTGGGAACAGACACGCCCTGTGTGTTCTGAGTGGACATGGTGCAGGCGGCATCTTAGGGATGAGGGGAGGCAAGGTTGTCCTGGTGTCGTTGAGGCCAGCACACACATGCACACACACACACACACACACACACACACACACACACACATGCACAGAGACATGCACACTCCTGCTGGAGATGTGGTGACAAGTAGAGCATAGGAAATACTCAAAAGACAAGACTTAAGGAAGAAAGAGGGTCCAGGAAAGAAACACCATTGTAAAGCAATTATCCTCCAATTAAAATAAAAGATCCTATGATAAATCATAACAGAAAAGAATGTTTATTTTAAAAAGAATGCATGTATATATATATATGAGTGTGTGTGTGTGTGTGTGTAGCCAAATCATACAACAGGAATTAGCACCATTGTAAATCAATCCTGAAAAATGTTAGTCCTTCAGTCACGTACACTCTTTGTGACCCCATGGACTGTATAGCCTGCCAGGCTCCTCTGTCCATGGAATTTCCCAGGCAAAAATACTGGAGTGGGTTGCCATTTCTTTCTTCAGAGGATCTTCCCAACCCAGGGATCAAACCTGGGTCTCCTGCATTACACGCAGATTCTTTACTGTCTGAGCCACTAGGGAACATCTCATAAGCTCAATAAAAACAAATAAACAAGAAAAAAAGGAAAGAAACACCTCTACTAGCTGATCTTCTAGCCTCCACAATGGTGTGTCTTCCCATGATCCAGAGTGAGGAGCCAGAAACGCTGAGCCCAGAATGATGTGAGCTCATCCTCAGGGAAGCTTCCTAGACCCCATGTGGCTGGGGCCCCTCCCTCCACCAAGTCTGTCCCCTCCCCCGTGGCTAGTGAATGTGACTCAACAAACGTGTGCCATTTTTACCCTGAAAGCCGTCGGCTGGCCCTGAGTGCCCTTCTCCATCTCCTTCTTTGTGATTATGAGATGAATTGCTTCTGATTTGGGAGTGATTGTCCTAATCTGTGCACCCACCCCCGGATCATTTCTCCATCCTAGGCTCTGGAGCCCATCCAGCCATTGTGATTAATCTGGCTCAGTGAGTCATACAACCTCCACTCTGTAGGGACAGGCACTCCGTGGGGACCCTCATGATGTCTAAGTCATGTCAATTCTGTTTCCATCCCAGCTGGGCACTAACCACCCAGAGTTAGTGCAGATCCCACAGGTTCAGGGCTCAGGCCTCCATCAGAATGCTCCCGCTTCAGACCAGCCCTACTGCAGACCAGCTGCACTTTAGGGGTCCCCAAGCTGCCCTCATTCCCGGCTGACTGGCTATAGATTTAGGGGTTCCCATGACGCCCATGGGCTTCCCTGGTGGCTCGGTGATAATCTGCCTGCCAATGTAGGAGACATGGGTTCAGTCCCTGGGTCGGGAAGATTCCCTGGAGAAGGAAATGGCTACCCACTTCAGTATTCTTGCCTGGAGACCTGCATAGACAGAGGAGCCTGGCAGTTTACAGTCATGGGGCTGCAAATGAATAGGACATGACTTAATGACTAAACAATAGCAACAAAATGACTCTCATGTTGGAAAATTTACCACGATGACTCACAAAACTCAAAAAGTGGAAGAATTTTCCCATCATCAGACTGTAGGTTTTTACCCATCACTCTGAATCACTTATGATAATAATTTTACCATAGCTTGTTGTTGTTCAGTCGCTCAGTCATGTCTGACTCTTTGCAATCCAATGGACTGCAGGATGCCAGGCTCCTCTATCATCCACTGTCTCCCAGAGTTTGCTTGGATTCATGTCCATTGAGTCAGTATTGCTATCTAATTATCTAATTATCTCATCCTCTGTCATCCTCTTCATTTGCCTTTAATCTGTCCCAGCATCAGAGTCTTTTCCAATGAGTCAGCTCCTCACACAGGTGGCCAAAGTATTGGAGCTTTAGCATCAGTCTTCCAATGAATATTCAGGGTTGATTTCCTTTAAGATTGATTGGTTTGATCTCCTTGCTGTCCAAGGAACTCTCAAGAGTCTTCTTCAGGACCACAATGTAAGTGAAGTCGCTCAGTTGTGTCCAATTCTTTGTGACCCCATGGACTGTGTGTAGCCTGCCAAGCTCCTCCATCCATAGGATTTCCCAGGCAAGAACACTGGAGTGGGTTGCCATTTCCTTCTCCAGGGGATCTTCCCCCACCCAGGGATCAAACCCTGGTCTCCCGCATTGCAGGCAGACTCTTTACCATCTGAGCCACTAGGGAATCTCCACATAGAAACAGCCAAATGAAGAGACACAGAGGGTGAGGTCTGAGATGGTCCAAAACACAGAGCTCCTGATTCTGTGCCCAATTCTGTGCCTCCACAGAATCAGAGGGTATCACCTTGTTGTCATATCAGTGAAGATCCATCAAGCTTTGATACTGAGGGTTTTTAATGGGGTTTCATTGCATAAGCTGGTTGATTGAATCATTGACCACATAACATAACTCAGTCTCCAGTCTCCTCCCTCCTCTGGAGTCACTCCCCTCAAAGCTCCAAACCTCTCATCTCATGGTTGGCCTTTCTGTGACCAGCCCTTACCCTGAGCCATCTCATTTCTTAGCATAAACTCAGGTGTGACCCTAGGGGGTTGTAAATAATAGACACTTCAATTACTGGGGAAATTCCAAGGATTAATCTTCCACTTGGGAACCAGGAACAAAGACCAAGCAAACCCTTTATTATACAACATCTTGTTAGAAATGTGACTGTAGAACAAAATTATTGGATGTGAATACAGCTTTTGGAAACAACACTGGAACTTTGTTGTTGCTGTTTAGTCACTAAGTTTTGTCTGACTCTTGGACTCTAGCCCTTCAGGCTCCTCTGTCCATGGGATTTCCCAGGCAAGAACACTGGAGTGGGTTGCCATTTCCTTCTCCAGGAGATCTTCCTGACCCAAGGGTCAAATCCACATCTCTGCACTGGCAGGTGAATTCTTTACTTCTGAGCTACCAGGGAAACCCAGTACTGGAACTTAGATCTTGGCTAAACAGAATCAGACCAACTTTGTATCCAGCATAACATTCTGTCTCTAACGGTGGAACTAAACATACTCTGCAAGATGGCCAGTTACTCTAAGTCAACTTCAGTTCAGTTCGGTTCAGTTGCTCAGTCATGTCTGACTCTGTGACCCTAAGACTGCAGTATGCCAGGATTCTCTGTCCATCACCAACTCGAAGAGCTTGCTCAAACTCATGTCCATCGAGTCAGTGATACCATTCAACCATCTCATCTTCTGTCGTCCCCTTCTCCTCCTGCCTTCAATCTTTCCCAGCATCAGGGTCTTTTCCAATGAGTTGGTTCTTTGCATCAGGTGGCCAAAGGATTGCAGCTTCAGCCTCAAACTCTGTTTAGTACCCAGCTAGGACTCTGGGGCCCATTCACTGAATGAAACTCCATTTGAGCCACATATTTTTAGAGCTACTTCTTCTCCTAGTTATTGGTCTGAGATTTGCCAGGAGTTACCTTTGCCAAGGAGATCAAATCAGTCAATTCTAAAGGAAATCAGTCTTGAATATTCATTGGAAAGACTGATTCTGAAGCTGAAGCTCCAGTAATTTGGCCACCTGATGTCAACAACCAACTCAGTGGAAAAGACCCTGATGCTGGGAGAGATTGATGGTAGGAGAAGGGGACAACAGAGGATGAAATGGTTGGATGGCATCACCGACTCAATGGACATGAGTGTGAGAGAAGATGGTGAAGGAAAAGCTCTGGGAGATGGTGAAGGACAGGGAAACCTGGCATGCTGCAGTCCAAGGAGTTGCAAAGAGTTGGACAGGACTGAGCAACTGAACAACAACAACAACCTTTGCCAAAATAGTCTCAAGGTTTGATGAATAATCATATGATTTGGTGAATACGTGCAAGACTTGATATAAAGGAAGATTTCAGCAAGCCCACAGTTACCAAAGACACTGAGAAACACTGTGCTGGAGGAAAGATCAATTATGGGTTTGGGATTCACATACACACTACTGTATGTAAAATAGATAACCAACAAGGACCTACTGTACAGCACAGGGAACTCTACTCAATAATCTGTAATAATCTATATGGGAAAAGAACATGAAAAGAACGAATGTATGTGTATGCATAACTGAATCACTTTGCTGTACACCTGAAACGAACACATTTTAAATCAAATGCTAATATAATTTTTTTTCTAAAAAAGACTGTATTGTGGGGAGCTCAGCTCAGTGCTCTGTGATGAACTAGAGGGATGGGATTGGAGGTTGGAGGAAACTCAAGAGGGAGAGGGATATATGTATTTGTATAGCTGATTCATGAGCTTCTTCAGTTCAGTTCAGTCACTCAGTCATGTCCGACTCTTTGCGACCCCATGAATCGCAGCACACCAGGCCTCCCTGTCCATCACCAACTCCTGGAGTTCACTCAGGCTCACGTCCATTGAGTCTGTGATGCCATCCAGCCATCTCATCCTTGGTCGTCCCCTTCTCCTCCTGCCCCCAATCCCTCCCAGCATCAGTCTTTTCCAATGAGTCAGTTCTTCTCATGATGTGGCCAAAGTACTGGAGTTTCAGCTTTAGCATCATTCCTTCCAAAGAAATCCCAGGGCTGATCTCCTTCAGAATGGATTGATTGGATCTCCTTGCAGTCTAAGGGACTCTCAAGAGTCTTCTCCATGAGCTTTTAGGTGGTGCTATTGGTAAAAATCCACCTGCCAATGCAGGAGACACAGGAAACATGGGTTTGATCCCTGGGTCAGGGAGATTCCCTGGAGTGGAAAGTGGCAAACTACTCCAGTATTCTTGCCTGGACAATTCCATGGACAGAAGGGTCTAGTGGACTACAGTCCATGGGGTCACAAAGAGTCAGACATGACTGAGCAAACACACACACACACACACACACACACAGCTAATTCATGTTGTTATACAGCAGAAATTAATACAACATTGTACAGTAAATATGCTCCAGTAAAAAGGGGGAAAATAGTGTCCTGGAAACACTTGTACTGCCTCCTCTTTAAATATCTACATCTTCCCCTGAAAGCTGCCACCATCTACTTTGCTATTTGTTGTTCATGCTCTTTGACCTTTTCCCAGATCTTTGATGATTTTCTCAAAGAGTTAACCAGAACTGCTACAAAAAGCAAACCTCATGAAAAGCCACAACCTTCCAGGGAATTTAGGAGCAGGTGAAAATCACCCACAAAGTACAGATGAACTCAATGAGCATATTCAACAGTCAGAATTAATTTAAAGTGAAACCTCTCTGCTCCTCAGAACAGCCCTTCTGTTCCTGGAGAGCTGCATGTGTTCACCCTTAAGTATGTGAGTTCTCTGTTCAAATGCCATCTCATCAGCCCTCTCGTATTAACATCCTACATACACAGCAGCTGTGTCATCTGCTGCCACCCTTGCTGCACCTTGTTCTGCTTCAAAGTGTGCCTTGCCACTCAGTATCTATCTTTTATGTATTTCCAACCCCTTTTGAAATTGTGAGGTCACACGAGCTTGGCTCTGCTTGTTTTATTTATACCTGTGTCTCCCACAGCTAGTGTAGACATCTGCTTGTCAAAGAAAATAAAGAAAAAGAAAACTCAGTCCGTTGTTCCTTTTCCCGTGTAGTGAAAACCCAGTTCTTCCTTGTTATGGATTTTTTCCCTTTGGGTCTTTCTAGACTCTCAAGTAGAACACTTCTGGTATTCCGCATGTGGAGGTTTCTCCCCAGCACTTCAGAGTACAAGCCCAGGTTATCACCTGAGCTTCTGACCAATCAGCTACAGATTTTAAGTTCCCAAGACCCCTGCTTGGGTTTGGGAGTGACTCAGAACCAGAAAGACTTACTTAGGTTTACCAGTTAACCCAAAGATATGGTAAAGAACACAGATGAAGAGCCAGCAAAGAGATACACAAGGCGAGGTCTGTGAGGGTCCTGAGGGTCCTTGGAGTTGGGGTTCCCTGAAGTAGATGTGTTCCAGACATGTCTTCCCATCTGGAAGCCCTCCAAACCTGGTCTTTAGGGGTTATTATGGAGGATTCATTCCATAGGCACGATTGATTAACTTGTTGGCTATTGGTGATTGATTTGAGCTCAAGCTCCTCTCTCCTCCTTAGAGGTTGGGGTTGGGATAAACGTTCCAATCCTCTGATCATGTTGTTGGCCGTACCGATAACTAACCTCAATTTTAAACTTGGTGCAAAAGTGACCATAGAAACATGATAGACACATCTTTCTCTTTCTCCATCCGCCTATCCATCCTGATTGTCTCTCTCCTTCCCTCCCTTTCTCCTTTCTTTCCTTCTTTCATCTAACTGTCTGTCTATATATTATTTATCCATCTTATGATTTCCATCACTTAACAGTTCTAAGCATTTTAGGATCCTTGTAGCAGAAACAGGGACAAAGGCCAAATATTTCTTATAAACCACAATATTGCAGTGCTGCTCAGAAAACATTTGTCTATTGACATTGGACAAATATGCTCTGAGTGTTTCTTCAGGTCAGGCCACACACAGTGGTGGGAAGATGACTTTCTGTGATGTTCTGGAGGAAGTTCGCAAATCAGGTCTGGCTTAAGAAATCTGGTGTGTAAGCTCCCTTCCACTCTTGAGGTGCTGAGACTCCATGCCTTGACCTTATTTTTAACACTACTGAAGTCCAGATGATGTGGGCTAGGATCCTAAAACACAAGTCTGATTACTTTATAAGGCTCTTTGAAAGGCATACACAGATGGGGGAAAATCAATCTGCTTTGCAAGGAGAAAAACAGAAAAGATTCCATATCTGGGGATAAAAAACTCGCCAAGTTAAGATTCCCTAGATATTGATGCTAAGACCTGTTTGACTTCCCATCTTTTTAAATGACCTGGAGGAGAAAGTCACCATTTACATTTCCAAAGTTATAAGTGATCTTGAGCTGTACCAGGCAATGGGATGCAGAGTCAGGGGAAGTGGCAGCGGGAGATCCCACTGCACAGGTGTGTCTGTGTTCAAGCCCAGCGTAGCCATTGGCTACCTGCTGTTTAGAGAAGTGGTATGGTGTCAAGGGGAGAGCCTAGACCTGACAGCCAGCATCTGAACCTGGGTTCACACTCAAGCCCCTATTATCATGAGGCGTGTAGTTAGTTGTGGGCAAGTTCCTTCAGCAACTTGTGCCTCAGGTTCTCCATACGGAAACAGGAACTGTGCTTACCTTGTAAAGTTCTCTATCATCTTCCTTTATCTAGCTATATCTACCTACCATGCGAAAGTGAAAGTGTTAGTCACTCAGTCATATTTGACTCTTTGTGACCCCATGGACTGCAGCCCACCAGGCTGCTCTGTCCTTGAGGTTTCCCAGGCAAGAATATTGGGGTGGGTAACCATTCTCTTCTCCACGGCATCTTCCCAACCTGACTCAGGGATTGAACCTGGGTCTCCTGTATTGTAAGTGGAGTTTTTACTGTCTGAGCCACCGGGGAAGCCCAACTACCTAACATAAGCATTTATAATTTCATAAGTTGATTCATGAAAAGTACTCAGCACTTGGTTGAGTTGCAGATTGGAATAATTCTTGCTGGGGAGACAGAGGAGGATCTAGCTGCTCCCTCAGTGCTACACCTTTATCTGAAAGATCTGTCAGGGGAAAGAAACACAAAGAAAAAAGACAAAATGCCTGCGATGGTATTTGGAATCCAAGTCCTCACCAGTTACAGTGATCAGGCTGAACCCCAAGGAAAAATTTTCTCTTTAAGCAAAGTTGTTCTAACGGGTCTGAGCCAAGTTGTTCCAAGACCCTTGGCTATGTCACACTGTCACCTCCCCAGGGACAGTTCTCACTCCCAAGAAGACTTTATTCTTAACCTTCGTCTGCCCCAAACAACACTCTCTGCTCCTGAACTCACTTTCATTCAATATACATACCTGATCAGCTTTGCACAGGCGCTGGATGTGTAGTTCAAGGAGCAAAACCAACATGCACAGCCTGACTGTGAGGCTGTCAGTCAGAGCCAGGGGCATCCAGAGGCGGGGGGAGTCACCCTGCCTGGGGACTGCTGGAAAGGTCACCCCAAGCTGACTCCCCAGGGAGATGACAGTGACACCTCCTTCAGAGGCCGTAACTAATGGCTCAGAACCTGTCATTTTAAAAGGGTACTTGGTTTATTTCCCTCAAAAGTGTTGCTTTGTGCTAAAGTCCCACACCTCCTTCCTGCCCCATAGTATCACCTTGTGAATCTGCTCCATCCTGTGGACTTGCGGTTTCCACCAGAGACAAAGTTCCGTGTCAGATTCAAATGTGAAGAAATAACTATGCAGCCACTCTTTTGGAAAATTTGTGACCATTTCAAATACGTTTCGTCTCAGTGCTCATTCCTGGAAGAGCCTGCTCCTTGTCATTTTTCTTTTGCATTATATACAGCTCTACATGTGTGATAAAATGTCGCCTCAAGGACATTCTAATTCTTTTGTAATGGTCTTGTTATAAAACTGAAACATCTGAAGGTTCTTCACTGACTTCCTCAAATACATGTGGTCTTGAAAGGTCTAAGAAGCAAAGGACAGCCAAATGCCCAAATCTGGGTTTCTTGCCCTGTTCCCCACTGAAAGGAGCCAGGGCTCTGTGGGGACAGGGCCAATTCCAAGTCTGGGACAGAGAGAGAACAGTGGTCCCCATGACCTTGCTGTGCCAGAGAGCAAGAAATTGAGGGTGTGTTGAAATGACATGGGAGTCAGCTCGCAGGGTTCCTTCTGGCCGAATGTAGGGCAATTTGAGCAATAGAAAGAGTGACGATGGTGATGAATTATAAGACACTGAGATTTTAAAAAAATCTATGAGTCCGTGGTGATCCTCAAAAATGGTTTGGAAAAGAACTGATGGGGAAAACATTTTTTTTTAACAGAAAAAGAGAGTACTTGGTGTGGTAGGAGTGCTAGGATTAGAATGTGCTCAGTCACTCACTCAGTCATGTCCGACCCCGTGGACTGCAGCTCACCAGCTCCTCTTGTAAGCACAACCTTCGTCCTGAAACCCAGGGATGCCTCCCACTCTAAGCCTTTACACGAGACAAAACACACTAGTTTAGTCACTAAACAAAGCCAAGGACTTTAAGCTGCCCCTCAAGAGTCATAGATAATATTCTGAGCCATACCCTGCGAGCTGTTTTTCAAATACTGGAGCCCGCTCACCCCGTGGAAGAAGCTGACTACGTGATGGGAGGATAATTACATGATGACCAGACAAAGCTGTGACATAGCCCCTCCACTTCTAACAACTGTCCCCAGGATGTGGGAACAAATGCTGAGACTGGAGATGAACTGCATTCAAGACAGCCAAGATGACGCTGAACAGACTCCACGTCACTGATATAGAGATGACTGTTGGAGACGGCTATGACCATTGTTACTGATACCGAGATGATTGTCAGAGCTGACTGTGCCATCCTGCCCCCTCCCTCCATCCAGGCAACCTTGAAGCTCCCCTTTAAAAACCTCTGCCTCCTGAGCAGCATTGGGGAGTTGGTTCTTGGACACAAGTCCACCTTCTCCCCTGGTTGCCTGTTTCCAAAATAAAGCCACCTTTCCTTTCCTTTCCTACTAACCCTTGTCTCTTGAGAACTGGTTTTCCAGCAGCGAGCTGTCGGACCTGGTTTTGGTAACACCCTGTCCGTGGAATTTTCCAGACAAGAATACTGGAGTGGGTTGCCATTTCCTGCTCTAGGGGATCTTCCTGACCCAGAGATTGAACCTGCAACGCTGGTGTCTCCTGCACTGGCAAGCAGATTCTTTACCACTGCACCACCATGGCGTTGCAAAGAGTCAGACATGACCGAGCACAGCAGGGCAGCCCTGGATCAGAGGACTGCTGCTCTCCAGTCACTATTGCCATCACCGATGACAGCAGGGACCAACTGCTGATGCTAAAGCCTTGAGTAGCCGCTGCTGGTGAACGGGATATTTGTGCTCTCACAAAGCATCCTCACAGGTTGACTGTAACCTCCTTTATGATGGAGAGATTTGGAGGCATCATCTTATTAATAACCACTAATGAGACAAACCAATCTTCTGTCACTGAGATGTACTCCGTGTCTGGACCCAAAGCCCTTAACCTGAGTTAAACTGGGGGAAGCAGCCAGGAAAATCCCAGTTGTGGGACATTCTAAAAACTAAATGCACTGAATGCTTCAAAAAAGTCAATCACAAAAAAATAAATACCACAGTGAGATATGACCTCACACGCCTTAGGATAGCTATTAAAAAAACAAAAACAAAAACAAAAACAAAACAGAAAATAACAAGTGTTGGCAAGTATATAGAGAGAAATGGAAATCTTGTACACAGCTGATGGGTGTGCAAAATGAGGCAGCTGCTGTGGAAGACAGTATGGTGGTTCCTCAAAAAATTAAATGTGGAATTATCACAGGACCCAGCAACTCCACTCCTGAGCATAGACCCAAAAGAATCATATACAAGGACTTGAATAGCCATTTGTACATCCATGTTCATAGTATTATTCACAGTCACCAAAATGTGGAAGAAATTGAAATTGACAGATGGATAGATAAACAAACATGGTATGTACATGCAATGGAATATTATTCAACCTTAAAAAGGAAGGAAATTCTAACATAAGCTACAATACTGGTGAAGCTTGATTATAGTAAGTGGGAAAAAAAGAATAAACACTCATCCCTCTTATATGAAGTACCTACAGGTGTCAGATTCATCAAGACAGAAAGTAGAGGGTGTGAGGGGCTGGGGGAGGTGGATGGGGAGTTAGTCTTTAATGGGCACAGACTTTCAGTTTGGGAAAATGAAAATAGTTCTATAGATGGGAGGTAATGGTGGTTGCATAATGGTGTGATTGTATTTAATGTCAATGTTAAATTTTATATTATGTATATGCTACTGTAATAAAATAAATAGATAATAAAACAAGGGAGCTGCTCTAGAATAAATGAGAACTAAAAGCAATGAGTGATATTTGATTAAATCCTGGATTTAAAATATAAGCTATAAAGGACATTAGGGAACCATCAAGAAAAAATTAAATTAGACCTATGTATAATATTTTTGGGCTGCCCGGGTGGTGTTAGTGGTAAAGAACCCACCTGCCAGTGCAGGAGACATAGACACATGGGTTTGATCCCTGGGTCAGAAAGATACCCCAGAGAAGGGCACATAACCCACTCCAATACTTTTGCCTGGAGAACCCCAAGGACAGAGGAGCCTGGTGGGCCACAGTCCACAGGGTTGCAAAGAGTTGGACGTGACTGAAGCAACTGAGCATGCATGCGTAATATTTTTATACTCAGGCCAGAAATGAAAATAACAAATCAAAACAGTACAGTTCTCAAGTGGACCCGGCTTTTCTGGGCAGAAACAGATCCACTGCCTTCTGAGCAGGTGACATTTGCACATGTGTTAATAACTTGACTGTTTATTTTAGGTTCTATCAGCCTGTGGTTACAGAGGTGAGAACTGCCTCTGTGTCTTTCCCTGTCTCCTTGGGAATGGAAGCCAGGGGCAGACTTACAGGGGTGTGATGGTCTCCTCTGCCTTGGGGGTCCCTTTGTTTCTCCCTCCGGGTCTTGGAGAGCTAAAGGTGACGCTGTTGTCACCAACCATCCAATCCCAGCCTGCAGTGGGCCCTCTGTGTCCTTCTGAAGTGGCGGAGTAGGGAGAGGGTGGAGGGGAGGGAGGGAAGGGGTGGGATCTTACTTTCACACCCATGGTGGAGGCCAGTGCCTCTAACCAGGACTAGTGCTCTCATTTGCAGGGTCTATTGCCAAAAGTCAGGCTCTTTGTGCAAAAATCATGAAGATTGTTGAGATGGTGACAGTGGAGCGTGAAAACAAGCTTGGGTCCAGCCCTTCCGAGCACACGGCCCCACCGACCAGCTGGGCTCCACATTCACACCACTGGCCAGGCTGCTGAGGAATTCCTCCACCCCGATCCCTAACCTGGGGCCCTTGTCATTGTCCCATTTCTCCAAGAGATGCCTGATGAATAGATGGACAAGGAGGAGGACCAGCTCCAGGGTCCCTCCACCCTCCTGACTTTCAGGATTTGAACTGAGATAAAGACACTAAGTGGCAAGAGATGAAAGCCACTCATTCCCTAGCCACTCATCTGCTGGAGATGGAGGGACACTCAGGAAGGAAGTACCAGCTAACCTCTTCCTCCAAATGAGGTATTAGCCATGGTACCTCCCCCAGGGGAATACGGGGCACCTTGAGGGCCACTCTGCCTGAGCGTCTTTTCCTGTAACAGCTTCAACCATGGGGAAGACAAGTCCACAAGGAGAGAGAATGCCTGGTAGGAGGGGTGGAGCCAAGGAGAGGGAGGCGCAGGTAAATTGCTGAAAATTTCCTGGCTCTTACCTTTGCATATCATGAATATTCAGATCCCTCCCCCTGCGCCCCAGCAGAGAAAGCACTGGGCCTGCTAACAAGCACTCAGGGCTCCCACGGGTGACGAATGTGCTGAAGTCCCCAGGTGAGATAATTGCTGCCTGACTACAGAGACATCACTCTCCAAGACAGGCGAGGACATGTTTCAGTAAAGGAACTTTTTCTTAAGTGACTCAGAAAAGTCTGCACATCAGGGGCTTGTGCATGCTAACTCACTTCAGTCTTGTCCAACTCTTTGCGACCTCATGGACTGTAAGCCATCAGGCTCCTCTGTCCATGGGATTCTCCAGGCAAGAATTCTGTAGAGGGTTATTATGCACTCTTCCAGGGATCTTCCCAACTTAGGGACTGAAGCCTTGTCTCTTCCGTCTCATCTCCTGCATTGACAGGCAGGTTCTTTACCACTAGTAGCCACCTGGGAAGCCCAGGGGCTCAGGTAGGGACTAAGTAAAGATGGGCTCCCCTTTCCCACATACGCACAGGGTGAGATGTTTCTTTCTTAGCAGATCCGCTCAGTGTCCTAAGCCAAGCAGATGAGACAGGACAAAATGATCCAGATCTGCAAGTAAAGGTGGGCTGCTTATGAAAATCAGAGCTTCTGGTACCAACTACAAGTTAAAACAGGGATTCTCTGGTGGCTCAGACAGTAAAGAATCAGTCTGAAATGCAGGAAACCTGATCTTCCCTGGGTTGGGAAGATCCCCAGGAGGAGGGCTTGGCAACCCACTCCAGTATCTTGCCTGGAGAATCCCACGGACAGAGGAGCCTGGCGGACTGCAGTCCGTGGGATCACAGAGTCAGACACGACTGAGCAACTAAGCATAGACATTAACACACAGGCTTGAGGCTCAAGGCAGTGTGTCCCCACATAGGATGGAGGGAGGTCCCCAGTGCTTTCCTGCTTGATGCCAGGGGAATCTGCAGATCTTTTCATTTCTATATTTTTATTGTGCAAGAACATTTAACCTGATACCTGCCCTCTAACAGATAAAGTGCACAATACAATATTACCTGCAGGCACCAGGCCACACAGAGATCTCAAGAACTTATTTGTCTTGTATAACTGAAGCTTAAAATATTAAGCTTAAATGTTATGCTTAAAATCTTGCATGCTAGGCTTCAGCATTATGTGAGCCAAGAGCTTCCAGATATCCAAGCTGGATTTAGAAAAGGAAGAGGAACCAGCGATCAAATTGCCAACATTTGTTGGATCATACAGAAAGCTAGGGAATTCCAAAAATATATACCCCTGTTTCATTAACTATGGCAAAACCTTTGACTGTGTGTATCATAATAAACTGTGGAAAGCTCTTAAAGAGATGGGAATACCAGACCATCTTACCCGTCTTCTGACAAACCTGTATGTGCATCAGGAAGCAACAATTAGAACCCTGTATGGAACAACTGATTGGTTCAAGATAGAGAAATGAGTATGACAAGGCTGTCTGCTGTCACCCTGTTTGTTTAATCTGTATGCTGAGCACATAATGTGAGATGGCGGGCTGGATGAGTTACATGCTGGAATCAAGATAGGCAGGAGAAACATCAACAACCTCAGATATGTGGATGATGCAACTTTAATGGCAGAAAGTGAAGAGGAACTAAAGAGTCTCTTGATGAGGGTAAAGGAGGAGAGTGAAAGAGCTGACTTAAAACTAAATACTAAAAAAAACTAAGATCATGGCATCTGGCCCCATTGCTGCTGCTGCTGCTAAGTTGCTTCAGTTGTGTCTGACTCTATGCAGCCCCATAGACAGCAGCCCACCAGGCTCCCCCATCCCTGGGATTTTCCAGGCAAGAACACTGGAGTGGGTTGCCATTTCCTTCTCCAATGCATGAAAGTGAAAGTGAAGTCGCTCAGTCATTTTCAACTCTTCGTGACCTCACGGACTGCAGCCTACCAGGCTCCTCCGTCCATGAATTTTCCAGGCAAGAGTACCAGAGTGGGGTGCCATTGACCCCATTACTGCATGGCAAATAGAAGGGAAAAGGTGAAAGTAGTGAGAGATTTTCCCTTCTTGGGCTGTAAAATTACTGCAGATAGTGACTACAGTCTTGAAATCAAAAATGTTTGCTTCTTGGCAGGAAAGCTATAACAAACCTAGACAGTGTGTTTAAAAGCAGAGACATTTCTCTGCCGATAAAGGTCCATATAGTCTATGATCTTCTCAGTGGTCACATATGTTGTGAGAGCTGTACCATAAAGAAGGCGGAGTGCTGAAGAATTGATGCCTTTGAACTATGGTGCTGGAGAAGGCTCCTGAGAGTCCCTTGGACAGCAAGAAGATCAAAACAGTCAATCTTAAAGGAAATCAACTCTGAATATTCCTTGGAAGGACTGATGCTGAAGCTGAAACTCCAGGATTTTGGTCATCTGATACAAACAGCTGACTCATTGAAAAAGCCCCTGATACTGGGAAAGATTGAGGGCAAAAGGAGAAGAGGGCATCAGAGGATGAGATGGTTGGATGGCATCACTGATGCAACAGACATAAACGTGGGCAAGCCTTGGGAGATGGTGAGGGACAGAGAGATCTGGCCTGCCTCAGTCCATGGGGTTGCAAAGAGCAGGGTGACTGGGCAACTGAACAACAGCAATGACTGAAGCTTTGGTCTTCCTTGGTGGCTTGGTGGTGAAGAATCTGCCTGCCAATCAGGCGATGGAGGTTCAATCCCTGTGTTCGGAAGATCTGCTGGAGAAGAAAATGGCAACCCACTCCAGTATTCTTGCCTGAGAAATCCCATGGGCAGAGGAGTCTGCTGGGCTACTGTCCACAGGGTCACAAACGAGTTGGATACAACTGAGCAACTAAACAGAACTGAAGCTTTACATCCCTGAACTGAGGTGTCCCATTCCCTTCTCCTCAGCCCCTAAAAGCTCACCTTTCCATTCTTACTTCAGTGAATTTGTTTCATATTTTAAGCCTTTATTGAATTTACTACAATATTGTTTATGTTTTTTATGAGGTTTTTTGGCTACAAGGCATGTGGGTTCTTAGCTCCCCAACCAGAGATAGAACCTGCACCCCCTGCATTAGAAGGTGAAGTCTTAACCAGTGGACCAGCAGGGAAATCCTGAATTTGACTATTTTAGATATTTCCAATCACAATAGCCAAGACATGGAAAACAGCCTAAATGTCTACCCTCAGACGCATGTATTAAAAAAGTGCTAAATCTATACAATGGAGTATCACTGAACTTGAAAAACAGAAGGAAATCCTGATATATGCACAGTATAGATGAGCCTTGAGGGCATCATGCTGTGAAATGCATCTGTTGCAGAAGGACAAATGTTGCGCGATTCCATGCCTCTGGAGGAATCTGCAACCTGTCATCTCTGACTGTGAAATAATAGAAAAATTGTGTTCATGTATGTGTGTGTGTGTGTGTATTGGTCTCTGCTACCAGTTTCTGACACATGCATACATGCTAAGTTGCTTCATTCTTGGCCCACTCTTTTCCACCCTGTGAACCATAGCCCTCCAGGCTCCTCTGTCCATGGGATTCTCTAGGCAAGAATACTGGAGTGGGTTGCCATGCCCTCCTCCGGGGGATCTTCCCAATCCAGGGATTGGACATCCATCTCTAATGTTTCCTGCATTGGCAAGCAGGTTCTTCACCACTACTGCCAAGGGGCTGATCAGGAGAAACACCAAGCCGTAATTAGAGGCTTGAAACTTTCAGCCCTGCCTCCCGTCCTCCAGAGAGAGAAAGGGGCTACTACAGAGTGAGTTACTGATGAATCACGCCTGTGTGATGGAGTCTCCATAAAAATCCCTGAAGTGTGAGGTTTGGGGAGATTCCGGGTTGCTGAATGTATTCACCCTAGAGGGTGCCCTCTCCCCCACTCCAGGAGGACAGCAGCTCCTGTGCTCAGGACACTCCCAGACCTTACCCTCTGTAGCTCTTCATCTGGCTCTTCATCTGTGTCTTTTATCACATCCTCCATGTGCTTGGCTGCTCAGTTATGTCTGACTCTTTGCAACCCTGTAGATTGTATCTTGCCAGGCTCCTCTATCCATGGGACTTCCCAGGCAAGAATAGTGAAGTGGGTTGCCCTTTCCCTTCTCCATTCTTTATAGTAAATGGTAAACCTAAGTGTTTCCCTGAGTTCTGAGCTGTTCTAGGAATTTATGGAATCTGAGGAGCAGGTGGTGGCGACCTCTGATTGGTAGCAAGAGCAAGAATACTTCAGTATTCTTGCCTGGAGAATCCCATGGACATAGGAGCCTGGATGGCTATAGTTCATAGGGTCACAAAGAGTGGGCCACAACTGAAGCAACTTAGCATGTATGTATGTACCAGAAACTGGTGACGAGACCAATACACACACACACACACACACACACACACACACACACACACACCCCTGGGTCTCCTGCATTGCAGGTGGTTGCTTTACCCTCTGAGCTACAAGGGGAGCCACCCCCCACACATGCAATTTTTCTGTTATTTCACCTCAGAAGTACAGGTGACAACCTGAGGCCTGGGACCAGCATCGGATGTGGGTACAGCCTCCTGGGACTGAGCCCTTCGCTTGTTGGCTCTGGAGGCGACCCCGAGTTGAGTCAGAACTACTTTGGTGGGACTTCCCTGGTGGTCCAGTGGCTAAGACTCTGCGCTCCCATGGGGTGTTTGGAGTAAGCAGCTGTCTGAATGCAGGGGGCCTGGATTCAACCCCTGATTGGAGAACTCGATGACACATGCCGCTGCTAAGACCTGGTGAGGCCATGTAGATAAATATTGAAATGAAGACAAAGAACTGCTTCGGAGTGGGGCACACCTCGGTGATGCTGCAGAATTGCTCAGTGTGGACAACCGTGCATCAGGTGTCGGGAGTGCCTGACACCATGAGCAGACTCAGAACTCAGAGTTTCCCCATAAACTGCTCATAGCCATGTTGGCCGCACATGGATGCTTGGAAGGCTAGTTTGGTTATCTCTCTATTGGCATCGGAAAGGAAATTTTAGCTTACAGAGAATGAAGGGGTCTCAGGAGGTCAGACTGTCAAGACACTGAGTGATGGACCTTCCACTAAGTCTCCAGGAGACTCTCTGATGTCCCACAAACTCTGCTTAGCCCTTGCTCCAGTGGCAATGTTCTTGGAGGTGTCTGTGAGTCTTTCCGCCACCGGCCTCTGCTCAACCCGAGTCCATGTCAGCGGGGCCACCCTGCTCTGGGTGAGGGAACACCAGCCTCGCTGCAGGCAATGGGTTGCGGGGACTCTGGAGCTGGAGCACCAGAAGAGCTGTTTTGAATCTTGCTTTAACTTCACAGGGCTGAGAATGCCACCTTCCTGGGGAGGGTGCAGGGCTCCGGGCAGCAGCAGCATTCTGGCAGGAGGCAGCAGAGATACTCACACCCCAATACGGACGGAACAGCTTGGGAGGTGACACCAGGGCACCACGCTGTTTCCAGTGATGCAGCTGAGATGAAAGTCACCATAAACCGTGATGTCAGGACATTTTCCCCCAGACCAAAAAAAAAAAAAAAAAAAAGGGAGAAAACCGTTGTTCAGCAAACTTTCTGCTTCCTGCTCTTCAGGGTGATGCTGACACAACCAGCAAGGGGTGGTGAATTGATTGGAGGAGAATTATCAATGGAGACATGGAGACTGGACTCGTGCTGATAAGAGTGCACTTTTGTATAGGAAACACGTCGCTTTACAGCCTCACCTCAGCAGATCCACTCCTCCCCTCCACACCCCAACCCCCGCCCCAAGGCAGGAAGTGAGAATGTGAGTTCTCACCCAGTTCCCAGGGAGCAGCCTGGTTCTTCCAGGGACACAGCTGGGCCATGGAAACCCTTGGGAGTGAAGCCCATGGGAACCCCTGCAGGGAGCCTCACCCAGATCAAAAGTCAAGGCAGGCTGGTGGCGAGTGGACAGGAGGTTGGTGGGACTGAGGGTGTGGAGGTGGTTGGTGGGACTGAGGGTGTGGAGGTGAGACCAGCAGGACCCTGTTTAAGGTGGGGTCACCTGCAGGACAGACACAGACCCCTTCATTTGTTTCCATAGGGCCTGCCCCCAAGAGTGGTTTTCACGTTGTCAGATGGTTGAAAAAAATATCAAAAGAAAAATCCCCTTTTATAACACATGAAATCCTCATTTCAGAGACAATGAATGTTGTTTCACTGAAACAGAGTGAGGGCCACGCCCTCGGGAGTCTGGGGGCCTTTGCCTGCACGGCCGTGTTGGTGGGGGGGGTGCAGCAGAGACAGTCCTTTGCCCTTGGCCTTTCACAGACAGGGCTGCTACCTCTGGTTTAAGGCAAATACTGGGGCCGGAAGGAGGGTTGGTGAGGGGCGGGCCGGGGACATGCACGGAGCCTGGGGGATGGCTCAGATGCTGGCCCAGGAGTCACCCGGCAGCGGCACCCCCGCAGTTTGTGCTCTGGGCAGGGGCTGGGGAAGAATGAGGTGTTTGGAGTAAGCAGATGTCTGATGGGAACTGAGAGATGGGTGATGCGAACCTGTGTAGAAGGATCTGCCCTCCTCCTGTGAGCCCAGCTCACTGTCTGGCTCAGACAGCATCCATGACAGCTGCTGACACACCAGACATGGGCAGCTCAGCCTCCCATCACCTGGCACCTGCGCAGCTCACTGGGGATGGACGAATGGGTGAGCGAGTGGCGGAGGAGCAAGCTGAGCACGTGGCCTGTTTATCTTGAGACCTCCATGGACTCCAACCTCCAGGGACAGCCTTGTCACCTCCCCTGGCAGGTTCTGTGATCTTAGGTGAAGGCCAGCATGCCTGGTTGAAAGGAAGCTCCCACTTGTCTCCTCCAGCCCAGCCTTGGGCAGACACTGGCCCCTCAACACAGCCCATATCTTCCTGCTCTCACCCTCTCTCCCCAAACCCCAGCTGTTCCACCAGCAACTGGCCTAGTTTAGTTACATCAAATAAATTAGATTTCAGGGCTGGAGAGGCAGGGCTGTAATATGGGACAGTGTCTTGCTGTGGAATTCCCATTCCTGTGATTCCTCGCTTTGCCTCCACCCTTTCTGATAGGTTCCTGGGCAGGGAGCTCAGTAAGGCTGATGTTGTTGCAGGTCTGCTGTGAAAGTCTCCATCTGCTCTGTGTACCCCCCAACCCCACCCCTTCCTGGTGGCCTGGCTGCCTCCAAGAAGAAAGGGCTGGAAGCTGAGGCCTGGAGAGAGGGAGACTGGGGGTATATTGGCTCCTCCTGTCATTTCCAGACCCACTGGGACCCATCTCCCCACAATACCTCCCCAGTACCCCAGTGACACCCACCTGCAGCCCTATCCATGTCTGAAAGTTTACCCTCAGTCCCATCCAGGTGGATGGATGACCAGGAGACAGGGCTGGATGAGTGACCCAACAGAGGGTAGGGGAGGTTCTAGGGCCTTCAAGGTGGGAGAGAGCATAATCATCATACACCAGTCTTCACTTTAAAAATGAGAAATGAGGCTACAGTGGACTTCATCATGCCAGATGGACCGCTCAAGATCCATCTGACCTTGACTCCCAGATACGTGTGTTCCACACCACAGGGAGTCTGCAGCCCTCCCTGTCTGCTCCAGGTTGCTGCCTGTGTTAGTCGGGTTCTACAGAGGAACAGAACCAACAGGATGTGTGTAGATAGACATGTTCAGTTCAGTTCAGTTCAGTCACTCAGTCATGTTCAACTCTTTGTGACCCCAATGACTGCAGCATGCCAGGCTTCCCTGTCCATCACCAACTCCCAGAGCTTACTCAAATTCATGTCCATCGAGTCAATGATGCCATCCAACCATCTCATCCTCTGTCGTCCCCTTCTCCTCTCACCTTCAATCTTTCTCAGCATCAAGGTCTTTTCCAGTGAGTCAGTTTTTGCATCAGGTGGCCAAAGTTTTGGTGTTTCAGCTTCAGCATCAGTCCTTCCAATGAATATTCAGGACAAGTTTCCTTTAGGATTGACAGGATGATCTCCTTGCAATGCAAGGGACTCTCAAGAGTCTTCTCCAACACCACAGTTCAAAAGCATCAATTCTTCAGTGTTCACATTTCTTTATAGTCCAACTCTCACATCCATACATGACTACTGGAAAAACCATAGCTTTGACTAGTGGACATTTGTCAGCAAAGTAATGTCTCTGCTTTTTAATATGCTGTCTAGGTTGGTCATAGCTTTCTTCCAAGGAGCAAGCATCTTTTAATTTCATGGCTGCAGTCACCATCTGCAGGGATTTTGGAGCCCCCAAATAAAATCTGTCACTGTTTCCATTGTTTCTCCACTTATTGCCATAAAGTGATGGAACCAGACGCCATGATCTTCGTTTTCTGAATGTTGAGTTTTAAGCCAACATTTTCAGTCTCTCCTTTCACTTTCATCAAGAAGCTCTTTAGTTCTTCTTCACTTTCTGCCGTAAGGGTGGTATCATCTGCCAATCTGAGGTTACTGATATTTCTTCCAGCAATCTTGATTCCAGCTTGTACTTCTTCCAGCCCAGCGTTTCTCATGATGTACTCTGCATAGAAGTTAAATAAGCAGGGTGACAATATACAGCCTTGATATTACTCCTTTTCTGATTTGGAACCAGTCTGTTGTTACATGTCCAGTTCTAACTATTGTATCTTGAACTGCATACAGATTTCTCAGGAGGCAGGTCAGGTGGTCTGGTATTCCCATCTCTTGAAGAGTTTTCCACAGTTTGTTGTGATCCACAATTGCACTCATCTCACACGTTAGTAAAGTAATGCTCAAAATTCTCCAAGCCAGGCTTCAGCAATACGTGAACCGTGAACTTCCAGATGTTCAAGCTGGTTTTAGAAAAGGCAGAGGAACCAGAGATCAAATTGCCAACATCTGCTGGGTCATGGAGAAAGGAAGAGAGTTCCAGAAAAACATATATTTCTGCTTTATCGACTATGCCAAAGCCTTTGACTGTGTGGATCACAAGAAACTGTGGAAAATTCTGAAAGAGATGGGAATACCAGACCACCTGACCTGCCTCTTGAGAAACCTATATGCAGGTCAGGAAGCAACAGTTAGAATGGGACATGGAACAACAGACTGGTTCCAAATAGGAAAAGGAGTACGTCAAGGCTGTATATTGTCATCCTGCTTATTTAACTTATATGCAGAGTACATCATGAGAAACGCTGGGCTGGAAGAAGCACAAGCTGGAATCAAGATTGCTGGGAGAAATATCAATAACCCCAGATATACAGATGACACCACCCTTATGTCAGAAAGTGAAGAGGAACTAAAAAGCCTCTTGATAAAAGTGAAAGAGGAGAGTGAAAAAGTTGGCTTAAAGCTCAACATTCAGAAAACAAGGATCATGGCATCTGGTCCCATCACTTCATGGGAAATAGATGGGGAAACAGTGGAAATAGTGTCAGACTTTATTTTGGGGGGGCTCCAAAATCACTGCAGATGTTGACTGCAGCCATGAAATTAAAAGACGCTTACTCCTTGGAAGGAAAGTTATGCCTAACCTAGATAGCATATTAAAAGTAGAGACATTACTTTGCCAACAAAGGTCCATCTAGTCAAGGCTATGGTTTTTCCAGTGGTCATATTTGGATGTGAGAGTTGGACTGTGAAGAAGGCTGAGCACCGAAGAATTGATGCTTTTGAACTATGGTGTTGGAGAAGACTCTTGAGAGTCCCTTGGACTGCAAGGAGATCCAACTAGTCCATTCTAAAGGAAATCAGTCCTGGGTGTTCATTGGAAGGACTGATGCTAAAGCTGAAACTCCAATAATTTGGCCACCTCATGCGAAGAGTTGACTCACTGGAAAAGACCCTGGTGCTGGGAGGGATTGGGGACAGGAGGAGAAGGGGACAACAGAGGATGAGATGGCTGGATGGCATCACCAACTCAATGGACACGAGTTTGGGTGAACTCTGGGAGTTGGTGATGGACAGGGAGGCCTGGCCTGCTGCAGTTCATGGGGTCGCAAAGAGTCGGACACGACTGAGTGACTGAACTGAACGGAACTGAACACAGTCAAAGGCTTTGGCATAGTCAATAAAGCAGAAGTAGATGTTTTTATGGAACTCTCTTGCTTTTTTGATAATACAGCAGATGTTGGCAATTTGATCTCTGGTTCCTCTACCTATTCTAAATCCAACTTGAACATTTGGAGGTTCATGGTTCATGTACTGTTGAAGCCTGGCTTGGAGAATTTTAAGCATTACTTTCTAGTGTGTGAGGTGAGTGCAATTGTGTGGTAGTTTGAGCATTCTTTGGCATTGCCTTTCTTTGAGATTTTAATGCAAACTGACCTTTTATAGTCCTGTGGCCACTTCTGGGTTTTCCAAATTTGCTGGCATATTGAGTGCAGCACTTTCACATTATAGTTTTAGAATTTGGAGTACCTCAACTCCAAATGGAGAAATTCCATCACCTCCACTAGCTTTGTTCGTCGTGATGCTTTCTAAGGCCCACTGAGTTTCTCATTCCAGGATGTCTGGCTGTAGGTGAGTGATCACATCATCGTGATTATCTGGCTCGTGAAGATCTTTTTGTACAGTTCTTCTGGGTATTCTTGCCACCTCTTCTTAATATTTTCTGCTTCTGTTAGGTCCATACCATTCTGTCCTTTATTGTGCCCACCTTTGCATGAAATGTTCCCTTTGTATCTCTAATTTTTTTGAAGAGATCTCTAGTCTTTCCCATTCTATTGTTTTCCTCTATTTCTTTTCATTGATCACTGAGGAAGATTTTCTTATCTCTCTTTGCTATTCTTTGGAATCTTTAGTCCAATTTTCTGTTGATGGGCAGGGCTGTGTTCCCTCGCTGTTTGATGTAAGGTCAAACTATGGTGGAGGTAATGAAGATAATGGTAACCTCCTTCAAAAGGTCCTGTTTTTTGGAGGGCACAAACTAGATAGACATGAGAGGAGGTTTATTACGTGGAATTGGCTCAAGTGATGGCAGAACTGAGAAGTTCCACAGTTTGTTGACTGCAAGTGGAAGATCCCAGAAAGCAAGGGGTGTAGGCCCAGTCTGAGTCTCAGGGCTCAAGAACTGGGAGCACATATGTCTGAGGGGACGGGAGGGTAGACATCCCAGCTCAAGCAGACAGAATGAGTCCACTTTCCTCCACGTTCTGGCTCTGTTCTGCCCTGGTCCACTGGACAATGGACCTCCTGGTCCATACCCTAACAGCATCTAATGTCACCCCAGGTGACTGGGGATTAGGCTTGCCCAAGGGGGCTTCCCTGAGTGACTCAGCGGTAAAGAATTCTCCTGCAATGTAGGAGGCACAGGAGATGCCCAATTGATCCCTGGGTCAGGAAGATCCCCTGGAGAAGATCCTTGTGATCTAAGTACAGAGACCCTAGACCCTGCAGGCTGGTCGCCACTCCCCACTTCCACTTTCAGTTTTGTTTGTTAATTGAACTGATTTCTATTCATGCCTGACTAAGAGGGAAGTAGGATTCTATGGAAATTCAATTTGCATATAAAGCCACACGGTGAAGCAGGCGGAGTTTCTATTACCCAGCTGGTAAATGAGCTCTGTCCCAGCAAAAGGCTTTCAGCTGGAAAGCCATTGCTCCTATGGGGAGGGAGGCTGGCTCCCGGCACCAGGCGAGCTTTGGAAGGACCACCCCACATGGGTCACTGCAGCCTGATGTCAGGAGCTGGTCTCACGGGTGAGGGGAGGTGGTCATTCCTGCAGAGGTAACAAAGCAGGACCCCTCCCTGCTTGGCCCTGGGCTCTGTCCTGAAGCCTGTGGTCTCCCATTTGGTCTCCTCAAGTTGAAGGGCACAAGTTTTCCATCCTGGGTGGAGCATTGTCTCCAGGGATGGGTCTGAGGCCAGGAGTTCCAAGATGGTGCTGGTTAAACCTTCTGTTCTCTAGACCAGGGGTTAACGGGCCTCCCGATGTCACATGGGGGCATTTCCTGGGCCTGGGAGGCAGGCCAGGCCTCCAGAATCTTCTCAACTTTCTCCAGGATGATTCTCAGATCCGTCTGTCCCTTCAATGGCCTCAGAAGTGCGCACAGAGCTGCAGGTGAAGTTCACACTGGACTTGGAATAGTCATGTAACTTCCAGAAAGGGCCACCTTCCTGTGTTACAGGCCGGGAGACTCCATCCCGGGATGTGAGCGAGTCATTTGTCTGTGAGTGTGTTGCTTTGAAGGATTACGGGCTCTCCAGACATGGGCCATCAAGATTGGTTTTGTTTTTCACATCAGAGGTGCCTGGATCTTAGAGGAATTGTGGACTGGGGATACTGGCTTGGTAGGTGACCCCACAGTGCAGCATGGCCTCCAGGATCATGAGCCATGAAGAAGGTCATTGAGTGGCCCAAGGGTAGGGTCCAGGGGAGAGAGCAGTGACCAGACCAGAGTTAAAGGACGAGTTCTCTCCACAGCCTCAGCGTGGGACCAAGCTTTCCATCCTCAGCCTCATGGTCTTTACTAGCTGTGTTCACAACCTAACCCAGAACCTGTGAAGGTGGCTTTATCTGCACTCTGTGCAGATGGAATTAGGGTGAGGGTGTTGATGTGAGGCTTTTCCGGTAAGGAGCAAGCTCAGCTGACAAAGAGCCTGCCTGCCAATGAGGGAGATGCAAGAGACGCGGGTTTGATCTTTGGGTCAGGAAGATTCTCTGGAGGAGGAAATGACAACCTACTCCAGTATTCTTGCCTGGAGAATCACATGGACAGAGGAGCCTGGTAGGCTACAGTCCATGGGGTCACAAAAGAGCTGGACATGACTGAGTGTGCACGCACATGCACACTCAATGTAAGATCATCCTGGATTGAGGGTGTGTGCTGAGTCCAAGGACAAGTATCCTTAAAAGGACAGGAGGGGATAAAGAGAGACAAGGAAGCTGACTGTGGGGCCAGAGGTGAGAGGGATACTGCCACAAATCAAGGACCCCTTTAGTCCCTGGAAGAGGCAGGAAGGATTTTCCCTCAGAGCCTTCACAGGGAGCTGGCCTTGCTGACACCTTGATTTCAGGCTTCTGGCCTCAGACTGAATGAGAATAAGTGATGTGCTAAGTCCCGCCTCCCCCACCCCTGCCTCGCACCGTGGTGCTTTGTCACTGCAGTTGTACGAAACTCATGCAGATTATAACACAGACCTGAGCTCATGGGACAGGTGCCTGAACCTGTGGTTGCCTCTAGCTACTATCAGTCAGCACTGGGACGTCGCTGCCCTGGGCTGAGGTGTAAGGGCTGTATCACAGGTATGGCTATTCCTTCTGTTCTCAGAACCGTTGTTTCCTCCTGGATACCAGCCAGAGTCCCCCAACCCTATCTCCATGGTCTTCTGTGTGTGTTTCCCTCCACCCCCTCAATCCCCATCTCAGTCCTTTGTAGCTGTTGAAACAAAGTCCCAGAGGTGAGGGGCCAATAAACAGCAGATAATCAGCAGACATTTATTTCTCAGTCTGAAGGCTGGAAGTCTAAGATCAAGGCACTGCCAAGATTAGTGTCTGATGAGGCCTGGCTTGCTGGTTCACAGACAGTATCTCCTTGTTGTATCCTCACGTGGAAGAAGGAGCTCTCTGGGATTCCTTTTAACAGGGAACTAAGACCATTCATGGGGGATCTACCCTCATGACTTAATTTCTCTGAAGGCTCCACCTCCTAACACCATCACATTGGGGTTTAGGCTTCCCCCATATATACATTTAAAGGGGCTTCCGTGGGTGGTTCAGCTGTAAAGAATTCTCCTGCATTGTTGGAGGCACAGGAGATGCACAATTGATCCCTGGGTCAGGAAGATCCCCTAGAGAAGGAACTGGCAACCCACTCCAGTGTTCTCGCCTGGGAAATCCCGTGGACAGAGGAGCCTGATAGGCTATAATCCATGTGACCACAAAGAGTCAGACACGACTGAGGGACGCACGCAAAAACATAGACTTGGGTGGGGGACACAGACATTCAGCCCGTAACCATCCCCAAACCCACACCCAACCAGACTTCAGCTGAAGTCCGCTAAACCCCCCACTCCCCTTTCTTTCATGATCTTTATTTACCTAAAGCAGAGGTTGACACGCCTTTTCTGTAAACAGCCAGATAGGAAATACTGATTGGCGGAGAAGGGGAAGTGGCCAGACTCTCAGTACGTGAATAGGTGAGGCTGAAATTTGCCCTTCATGTCATTTTTGCATGACACAGACAGTATCTTTCTTTTAATTTTTTTCCCAAGAATTTGACAATGTAAAAGCCACTTGACTCATAGGCTCTACAGACACAGTTAGGGGGCTAGACTTGGGGGCAACTGTGGTTGGCAGACCCCTAGGCTACAGAAATCAGAAGAGGAATGTGACTACAGAGGAGGGGATAGCAGGCATTATGACCCTGGGCAGAGCTCAGGTGTGACACCTCATGTCACCCCCTCTCTGGGCACAGTGCCAGGCACTGGGTGTCCATAGCCAGGTGTCCCCCTGAGAAAACCAGGCTTTTCTAGTGGTTGAGCTCAGAGTCCCTGTCTCCACATGTGCTCACACACGCTTCAACGTTAAATACAGAACATTTTGAACATTAAAGGACTTAGTAAGAAACAGCTTGAGACAATTTGAAAGAGCTTTGGATGGGAAAAATGGGCATATTAATTGCTTCCTCTGGTGAGCTGCTTTTTTCTCTCCATTCACAATCAAAAGCCTTGCTGTGTTGAAATGTTAAATGCTTTTCCCATACAAGGCTGTGGATACCTTCCTGGCTCTACACGTAGTCCGATGGCTGGAAGTCAAGTGTGGGCTGGTTGGTCATGATGCCCCAGGGCTCCTGCACTGCTAGCCCCATGCACATTTTGGCTGCAGAGTGCACATTTGGAGTGATAGGGAGGGCAGTCGTTCACTGGACAAGCGGGCAGGCAGCCAGCCTCTGCTGCCTCTGACCCAGGGGAGGGCAGAGGGCAGGATGAAGGGGTGGTGGTAGCCGTGGGAACACGAGATGATGACGCAGTGCTGCTGGGGACAAGGGTTGATGATCAGAGGGAGGGTGCTCCATGGAATAGCCCTCGGGAAACACCCTTTCTCCAGCAAAGCACAAGACCATCTGAGGCAGGGGTTTGCTGAGGCTTTTTATTTGCAAAAGCCAGTTACAATAGTGAAACTAAATTGCCAAACATGAGACATTGCAGGCACCTGCAGTCCTCTCTAGACTGGCTCCGAAGGCCACTGTTCATCTGCTCTAAGCGAGATGGTTCGAAATAGCCAGATATACAAGGAGTTGCTGCTGCTTCGTCACTTCAGTCAGGTCTGACTCTGTGTGACCCCATAGACAGCAGCCCGTCAGGCTCCCCTGTCCCTGGGATTCTCCAGGCAAGAACTCTGGAGTGGGTTGCCATTTCCTTCTCCAATGCATCAAAGTGAAAAGTAAAAGTGAAGTTGCTCAGTTGTGTCCGACTCTTCGTGACCCCATGGACTGCAGCCTACCAGGCTCCTCCATCCATGGGATTTTCCAGGCAAGAGTACTAGAGTGGGGTGCCATGGCTTTCTCTCATACAAGGAGTGCAGATGCTAATGAAGACTGTCCAACACGACGGAGAGAATCTGAGGATCGAGAAAAACAAGGGTAAATATTCTAAAGCCTTTATCCAACAAGGCATTAATCATTCATCCAGACAAACACAGTGATTTTGTCAAGGCCAAGTGCGTGTCTGCCGAAAGTGCATGAATGCATCAGACCCCCAACCCCTACCAAGGGTGGGCGACAGGGAGCCCCGTGGTGGACAGTTCGACATGTTTACAGAAGTCCTCAACTCGGAGGAGATGGTTGATCAGGCATGCAGGAAGCGAAACCTTAATTGGGGCCGGCTGCCTGCTTGTGATTCCCTTAAATCATCACTACTTTGCGGAGTTTAACCTGGACGGGGACCCTGCCATGGCAGCTGTCTACAGGAGCCAGGACTGGACAGGGGACAGCTGCCCTGCCTCGGTCTCCTGGGAGATCCAGGGCCCATCTCTGCCAACCAGAGCTGGGCAGCTGGAAGGGGTATAGCCAGCACAGTCAGCACAGCCGACAGGTCCCTGCAGCTCCACAAATGCTCAGGACACAGGTGACCTCCCAGGGGCACAGCAACGTGCAAGGGCTCCCTGACATCTGAGGAGACAGGTGGAGGATAAACCATCGCCAGGGCAGGAGGAGGGCACTTGACGTCTTTCCTCACATCAGGTGGCGCTCACAGGCCGGGCAACCTTGGCTTCTGAGACCAGGATCACCTTGACCCCAGAGTAGAAAGTCTTTAAGGAATCCTCCTGGGAAGAGCCAGGAGAAGGGGAGGGGGCAGAATGTGACAGATTTCGCCAGTGTCAGCCCCACCGGTCATGGTCTCCCTGGCTGTACCTGCCTGCTGGCTCTGGTTGGACTTGCCTCCCACGTGGTCCCAAGCTTCTCCCATGAATTCTTACTTGACTTCTCAGTGCAGCTTTCCTAGAGCTTCAGAAATGCCCTCAGCTTGATACTGACCAGGATTCTTGGTCTTCCCCAATCTATAGAAACACAAAAATTCAGGCAAGGCTTTACTGAGCCCCTGCAGCAGCAGAGGGGAGTGAGAACAAATACCAGGTCCCCTTGTTCACCCCATGAAGTGGGGCAAGCTGGTCCCTTATAGGGATGAGGGTAAGGGTGGGTCCAGAGGTCAGGCTGGAGGGGTGGCTTTGGTGGTTTGTTTTTGCTCTTGACTCTTCAAACTTGGCAGTTGGGCTCTTTTGGTCTTTTTGGATCTTTTGTCCAAAATTTGTCCCAACCGTGCAGACATACAGTTACGTGTGGTCCCACTTTCCTGGTACTTGGCTCTGGTGGAGAGGTGTATCCAGGTACAGCACTGCAGCAGAGCCCCAGGTCCCAGCCTGTCTCAGACCCGCCTGTCCTGCCTTGTGTCTGAATTCTCTGCCCGAGGGAACCTCAGTCTGCACTCTTCCCTGCATGTAGATCTCTTTACCTTCGTTTCCTCTGGGTCTGTTCTGCATGCTGGTCTTCCAGAAAAGCTTTCTGATCCTGCATCAAAGGCACGATCAGCCCCTAATATCCTTAACCCAGTCTGCCACATGTCCACATGCCTTGACCCAACCCTCCCCTCCATAAGCCTATCTATCTCACCCCAGCCGATCCTCCCCCACATCTAACCGCCTCACCACAACCTGCCTTGCCACACAACTACCTGTCTCGGTCCATTTCTCCCCATTCTGCCACATCGAGGATGGCACAAGGTCACTGAGGCACTATGATCCCATAAGGCAAGTGGTGTCACCCTCCAGGTTTTGGAGGGGACGGGGGCAGGGCAGGATAAAAATGAGAGTGTTAGTTGCTTGGTCCGACTCTTTGTGACCCCACAGACTGGTGCCTGCCTGGCTCTTCTGTCCATGGGATTCTCCAGGCAAGAGTATCAGAGTGGGTTGTCATCTCCTTTTCTAGGGGATCTTCCTGACCCAGAGATTGATGTTGGGTCTCCTGCCTTGCAGGCAGACTCTTTAGTGTCCAAGCCACCAGGGAAGCCCCTGGGTGGAGGGAGGGGGAGGAGGACAGGAAGGCTGCTCCTAATTATTTGAATTCTCTACCCTACGCTCTCATTAATAACTCTTCTTCTGGGTCATCACTGTGTGATGTGAGCAGCCTACTTTGGGCTGAAACAAAATGAAGTCTCTGGAAATACAGACATGGAAGATACAGGGGAAACTGTTTCAATTTTTCTTTTTGGAAGAAAAGATTGTAAGAAAGAACATGAAATTAATTTGGATTAATCAAGTCAGGGCACAAAAATGAGGTGCTGTATGGAAAGTGCTAAGCTGTTTTCTGGAGCAGTCAGCCTGACTTCCTACCATACCTCATGTGGTCTGGCTGGGGTTACTCCTGAGGTTGTCCACACCAGGCCCTCAGATCAGGCAGCCCTAGGGGTGGGTGGTCTGGCCCTATGGTGTCAGCACTGGGTTGGGGTTAGGTGGAAAGACAAGCCCTGTGCGGGTAGCTAGTCCCAGTCTTCCCATCCTGGGCTGCCCAATGAAGGCCACAGCTGTGAGTGGCAGAGACGTGGACAGACTGTCAGCCCCATGTTTCCTGTTACAAAGGCCAATCCACACAGGAACTGAGGGGCTACCAGGTATCTGGCTGCTCTTTGGATTGTTTTCCAGGTGCCTGAGATTCACTGAGCAGAACACATCTTTCTGGGACTGAAGAGGGTTATGAGTTGAATCATGCCCCCCAAATGGTATATGGAGGTCCCAGGTACCTCACAATGTGAATCTATTTGGAGGTAAAGTCTTTGCAGAGGTCATCACAATAAATGAGGTCACTAGTCTGGACCAGGTGGCTAGTGGTAAAGATCTGCCTGCCAATATAGGAGATGCAGGAGCCGTGGGTTTGACCCTTTGGTTGGGAAGATCCCCTGGAGAAGGAAATGGCAGCCCACTCCAGTATTCTTGCCTGGAGACTCCCATGGACAGAGAAGCCTGGTGGGCTACAGTCCATGGGGTCACAAACAGTCGGACATAACTGAGCGTGAGCATGAGTCTGGACCCTCATCCAAAATGATAACATCTTTCTGAAAAGGGGAAATGTGGACACAGACCTGCGCAGCAGGGAGAAGATGTGAAGACACAGAGAGAAGACAGATGTGAGAGGAGTGATGCAGCCACAAGCCAAAGGAGGAGTCAGCAAAGATCTTCCCCTACAGCTTCCAGAGGGACCGGCCTGCCCACACTTGGATTGAAAACTTCTCATCTCAGAAACTATCAAAGAAAAAGCTTCTGTTGTTTGAACCACTCAGCTTGTGGTATTGTGTTACTACAGTTTCAGGAAATGGATACAAATTAGCTTACAGGGTAGGATCAGATTCTGGTTCCAAACAGCTGGTATCTGGGAAAGGATGATCCAGAGATCCTAGAAGGGAGGGTCTCTGCGGAGGATCTAGGGTAGTTAGACATGGCTTGAGGATGAGCCCCAGCACTGAGATCCATGTGCTGAGTGGAGCAGGCTTTTGCCACAGAGCTCCCAGGCTGCTCCAGAGAGAGCCAGGCACAGGGAATGCACCAATGAATGCCTGCTGGCACTCCCCAGGGGGTCAGAGGATGCTTGTCCTAACTAGCCTTCCTCCAGGCCTCGAAGGGCCACATGGCCTCTGGTTCTAACTTGCTGTTGATCTTGGCAACACCCCCAAATGGCGTGCTCAGTCCCTCAGTTGTGTCTGACTCTTTGCGACCCCATGGAGGGTAGCCCACCAGGTTCCCCTGTCCATGGGATTCTCCAGGCAAGAAGACTGGAGTGGGTTGCCATTTCCTTCCAGACTGCTCCAAATCAGAGACTGACTTTCTTTAAGTCACAATGAAATCACCAACACATATTAAATTTAAATCTGGCACATTTCGCCCTCCTCCCTGCCTACTGCCACTCCTCCACAGTATGCTTTCCTGTGAAGTGATCTCAGTCAGATGACCATGGACAGGTCATTTTTAAAAAGGTCAGCATTTCCAATTAAGGCAACTTTTATCAGCTGATTTTAGGGGTATTTTCCTCCCTCTGGAGCAGCGCAGCTGCAGGGCAGGATTGTTCCATGCGGGGAGAGGGGAAAGGGAGTGTGTGTGTGCCCTGGACTGAGGAATCCATCAGCTGTGAACCCAAGGCGGCTGGGACTGTCTTGGTTCCAGGGCTGAAAGTCCTGCCTCCCAGGTAACCCTCAGAACTCAGCACACAGGGATGATTTGTCTCCCAGCTGAGGATAGCCTCTGTCCTCCACCACACAGCCTCCTCCTTCTCCACCATGCACGTGAGTCCTTGCTCACCTATCCTTCTCAAAGTTTGGTGACTCAGCCCTGAAGGCATCCCCTGCCAATGAGTTCTGCAGCTTGCCGGACAAGAAGAAACTCTGATTCTTTGTGCCAACACAACACAAAAGAATTCTGAAACCCATTTGTCACAAGAATTTTAAATTCATTTGTAAATCTTCTAACCAAACCTAAACGTCAAGTGGCTTTGTATTGATGAACTCCTGAAGACCCAAGCAAAGGCTATCTAATTCTGGATCATCAGTATCCAGCCAGGCTTCTTTTGTTAGCAACTGATTTGCATTGAAAAATTGGCAGGTTTTTGGAAGGACAAGCTTCAGGAGTATATCAATGTCACTTATGGAGGGAGAAAAAAAGGCTCCAGGCTTGTTTTTGCTAATCAGCTTATTTTGAGTGAGCTCAGCTATGACCTGGATCAAAAATTAGAGTTGCTTTGGGGTTTAAAGATGCTCAAGTCTTGGTGGATACCACGGTCCACTATCCCAGGTTGCAGTGAGGTTCCTGTAGGCTATGCTGAGTAGGCTTTTTTGTCTACAAGGGATAGACATCCAACAGGCAAATGAAGGAAAGAGGCATCATTGGTTCATCCATTCACTTGATGTGTGGTCACTGAGCTCCTACCATGTGTCGGGCTTAGTTCTAGACACAGGAGATGAATGTAAACCAACTCTAGTCCTCCTGGAGCTTGTCTGTGATTTATTCTCATAATGGAAAATCCAGACCCAGTGGGTCAGGGGTTGAAGTAATATCAGAGCTCTCTGAAATTTTTATTTTCTCCAAAAGTTTCACACAAAATCATTAGAATGGGGTCTCATGGGTGCTGGGCTTCCCTGGTGGCTCAGACAGTGAAGAATCTGCCAGCAATGTGGGAGACTTTGATCCCTAGCTCAGGAAGATCCCTTGGAGAAAGGAATGGCTACCCACTCATGTATCTTGCCTAGAGAATCTTGTGGACAGAGGAGCCTGGTGGGCTGCAGTCCATGGGGTGGCAAAGAGTTGGACACGACTGAAGCAACTTAGCACACACACACCCTCATGGGGGCCACTTGGGTTTCAGGACAACTCTACATCCATCACCACGGCTGCAAGTGGGGTAAGTGGGCCGAATGCTCCAATTAGCCAACCTGGATGATGTTCCCACTCCCAAACCAATCCTGTAGCGGGTGATAAGGATGAGAGCTGCCAAAGGAATAAGCCAGTTGATCAGGCCTGACTCAGTTGTCTAGGCCTGAAACTCAAAGGGCACTATCTACTCAAACCCATGGATCCAGGGATTGAGTGGAGGAGAGTAGGCTCCTCAAGAAAAGTATGGGTGAGTTACCTGCAGAAGGAAGATAAGGTGCTGGCAGACAAAATCAGCAGACCACCTTTGTAATGGTTAATTTTGTGTGTCAGCTTGTTTAGAATATGGTGCCCTGATGCTTGCTCAAAACCAGTCTGGATGTTGCTATGAATCTTCATCTTTTAAATAAAATTAACATTTAAATCAGACTGGAGCCCACCAGGCTCCTCTATCCATGGAATTCTTCAGGCAAGAATACTGGAGTGGGTAGCCATTCCCTTCTCCAGGGGATCTTCCTGACCCAAGGATCAAACCTGGGTCTCCTGCATTGCAGGCAAATTTTTCACCCTCTGAGCCACCAAGGAAGCCCAACACTTCAATCAGTAGACTTTGAGTAAAGCAGATTATCACCATTGGGTGGGCCTCACCCAATCAGTGGAAGACCTTAAAAGGAAAGACTGAGATTCCCCCAGAGAGGAAGGGGTTCTGCAAACCTACTGCCTCTGGATTCAAGTCTATAACATGAACTCTTCCCTTGGTCTCTATCCTCCCAGACTTGCCAGCTCCTAGCAATGTGAGTCAATTCCTTAAAGTAAATTCCTCCCTCTGTGAAAGATAGGTAGATAGACAGACGGATAGATTAGCATGTTAGGGAAGCTTTAGGATAATGAGAACCATACATGAGTTGCCTCACAACAGGAGGTCCTGATGAGGAACGTGGCACTACCACTGAACACTAAGGACTTGGGAGGGGCCACAGAAAAGGAGGAGACACCGGTCCATAACACATCCTCCCAGTCTCCCAGAATTCTCTGTGCTGGAATCCACCTTGGCTGAGTGATGTGTCTGCCCCCAGGAAGGACCCTGAATCAGAGTGATTGGCCAGTGATAACCCAGAAACTAATCTCATCACCATAAAACCCGGATTGTGAGCCTCCTGACAGAGCAGTCCTCCTGGGTTTCCTTTCCCTGCTGCTCTCTGCCAGTGTGCCGTTTCCAATAAAACTTTTTGCTTTGTCAGCACACGTGTCTCCTTGGACACCTCATTTCCAGGTGTTCGGCAAGAACCCACTCTCGGTACTGGAAGAGGTCCCTCCTTCCTGCAACAGAATGATAGAGTAGATAGATGATAGATAGATAGATAGATAGATAGATAGATAGATAGATGATAGGTATACCTCTATCTCAATCTATCTATCCTAATCCACGTCTACAGACATCCTCTGGGTTCCGTTTCGCTGGAGAACTCTGACAGTCCTACAGGGGTCATGGAGGGAGAGAAGGTACTCGCCATGTCATACACATTCTGGCCTTTGGACACAACATTTGAAGAATCTTAAATTGCTGGTTGCAGGACCACTGTATCAGGCCACTCAGGGCATAGACTGCCCAACCACACTGAGATTACAATCTGAACAGCGCCCCCTGGAGCCTTGCAGTGTGAACCCCCTCATCTGCTTCTGACATCAAAGGTACACCTTTGTGGGTTCATGACGCTTGCAAGTCCCTTGGACTGCAAGGAGATCCAACCAGTCCATCCTAAAACAGCTCAGTCCTGGGTATACATTGGAAGGACTGATGTTGAAGCTGAAACTCAAATACTTTGACCACCTGATGCAAAGAGCTGGCTCATTTGAAAAGACCCTGATGCTATGAAAGATTGAGGGCAGAAGGAGAAAGGGACGACAGGGGATGAGATGGTTGGATGGCATCACCGACTCAATGGACATGGATTTGAGTAAACTCTGGAAGATACTGAAGGACAGGGAAACCTGGCATGCTGCAGTGCAAGGGGTTGCAAAGAGTCAGACACGACTTAGCAACTGAACAACAACAGCATTATAACCAGTTAGAATGGAAACAATTTACTGATTAAATAATTTATCCAGATTCCACACAGAAAGTCTTTTGCCGAGATGGACCAGCTAATAAGGAACATTGATTTTAGAAACCAAAGTCGATGTGAGGTTAGGGGAAACGTTCTCCTCTTTACGTGTTCCTGTCTCCTGAGATTTGGTGTCGCTTTGTGTGCTGAGAAAATCAGCCAGGAAACTTGATTACAGAGTCTTCTTCCATTTGTTAGTTTTCGGGTATCGTTGTAACTGTACGTCTGAAGTTGGAAGGGGTAATGGTGTGGGGATTTCATTAGCAATTTATCAATAAAAACGAAGATTTCTTTCCTCAGGTGCTCATTCTAGTAGATTACTTGTTAGTTTGAGGGGGAAATGGCCTGAATAAGTGGGGTCTAAATTAGAGGGTATTTGCCCAGATCACATTCAAGGCTGAGTAATGAGCCAAATTGAGTACTCAGACTGTGTCTCAGTGTATCTCCTCCATAATCAAGACTCCTCTGTAATTGGAAGCAATGATTTGCATATAGACAATTAATGTAATAAGGTGTCCAAAAACAATTTTTTCCCTTTGAATAGCTCCCTTGTAATTTGGCTCATCTAATTCCTTACTTAGCTCTTTTGTTCAGATATAGTGAAAAGGTGGATTTCAGCCCATCCAGGAGGAATTTACAATATTTTGTTTACTGAGGCTTCCCCATATTGGGGTCCCCCTGATTCCAGAAAGCATACAGGCATGGGTGGGTAGGTGGGCAGAGGGGCTTGACTATTGCATCCAGAACAGTTTCCCAAGTCTAGCATAAAGCAGGATCTCCTGGAAGTCTGTTCAAGCAGATTGCGAGCATCCTACCCCCAGGGCACCAAAGTCAGCAGCTGGGGTGGAGCCCAGTGAGAATTTGCATTTCCGACAAGTGCCCAGGTGATCCAGAAACTCTGAAAACCAATGGTACAGAACTCACAAATTCTTCAAAGACAAACTGATGAAAAGGCATTGCCTGAATGGGTTCAGGTTAATAAGTCACAGTGTTTGAGATCTGTCTGATCTGAACCCTGCACAGGTAAAAGGTGGTTTAGAAAAATTGTACTAATTTTTACAATTTGCTGTTTTGTCTCTTTCCTTCCTCTTCCAAATCCTGGTATGTTCAGAAAAGCTGATCAGTGATTTCTTTTGCCCAAGTCCTCCATTAGGATGGAGATACAGAATTGGTTAAATAAACCTGATGTTTACCCTTCAAACCACTTCCTTTCTTCTCTGCATCCAGCTCCAATTAGGCCATTGTCAACATTCTGAAATAGAAAACAGCTGTAGAGAGCAGCTGTCAGGGCCACGGGGTCTTGAGGACCCCAAAGGGGGATCAGGGAGCAGTTTCATGACGGGCAGAGGACAGAGAGCTAAATGCCGTCCACTGGGGCTGGAAATCTAGGTTGATGATGATGGTGATGATGATGATCATGATGATGGTGATGATAATGACAGCACAAATTGAAATAGATTGGCACAGGCACTGGGGGCCCTGCGGACTGCGTTAAAATGTTTATTCTGATTGGTCTTGAACCCAAGGGGCAGAGCTTTGCCAAATGTTCTCAGAGAAAGTGATGAATTTCAAAATGAGTCTGTATTTATCTGGCTCTTGGTTGCACAAGGGGTGACTGGCTGTGCTGAAGTGAAGCAGCCTCATCACTCACGGGGCTGCACGGAGACTCACAGGGTCCTGACTTTGAGGTGCCTGCGTCCAGGGAGCTTCCTATGCTTTACCTGGAACAGATCCAGAAGAAAGGGGGCTCCAGGTGGATGTCCTGCTAGGGCTTGCCCAGGCCTCTGCTCGGCGCTCTGCTCAGGCATAGAGAGGTGACGCGTGCCAAGGACATTCTCGCTGCTGAATTCTGGTCTCTCCCAAGGCTCCCGACTGTGGAGCCATGGTGTGTTGCCACCAATGTCAGCATCCATGGTGTGTTGCAACCAATGTCAGCATCCGCAAAAGTGAGACAGGCTTCATGCTCGCCACCCCTGGCCCATCCCCACCACCAGGAGAACATGGTGAGTAATGTAGATAACTCAATTTAGACAGGGAAGTGCAGTGTACATCTAGCTGGGTGGGGTGCACAGAGAGCTGGAGATGAAGGCAAAGCGGACTAGATAAAGGGCCGAGGAAATGGACAGATCTCTGGGGCCTTGGTGGGTCACCTTGAGCCCTGGTTGCGAGGCTGCTCTAGCCTAGCTCCTCAGCTGGGGCCTCAGGCCAGCAGCTTTGTGTCACCTGCAATCTGGTTAGAAATGCTGACCAGGAGATCAGGAGCAGCCCAAATTCCCCAGACTCAGAATCAGTGTTTTCACCAGATCCCCGTGATTCCCAGGCATGTAGAGGCCTGTGAACTTCCAGTAAGAGCTGTGCCTTCACACCATTTGAGTCAGGTGGATTAAGGATTGGATTGATTGGCTGGTGACCACTCTATCGCTCTCTAGTTGAGTGCTGGTCAGTGTCAAGTACTGTCCCAGTGTGGGGGATCCCAACCCATGTCGAGACAGATGTGAACTATTCATAGAATATTGCTGCTGCATCAGTAAGCAAAGGATGTTGCAGCCATCAGGCCATCACATCACAACCACCCTGACGGTGCACCCTGAGGAAACTCAGGATGAGAAAACACAGGATGCTGGCCCCAGAGAGCTGGGGAGCACATCAAAGGAGTGATGGCTCTGAGCCTGGAATCGTGCATTGTCCCACACATAGAAAAATGCTAAATTCCTTAGTTTGAGTGATTAACAGCAATTTTTTGATGCTCCTACCTGGTCTTTGACATGAAAAATCCTATATATCCCAGTTCTTTCCTTATCATTTCAGAGCAGGGTCCCACAGCTCCAGGAAAGACTATTCTCTTCCTAAAGAACTGTTTGATGCTCCAGAAAGGCTCTGAAGAGACAACTCTACTGTGTGGCTTTAATCCACCACTGTAAGGATTCAGCCCTTTTGATGATGGAATTTGCATGAAGCCAGCACCATGAAGCCAGGGTGATCACTAGGATTGGGTGGGGTGGGGGAATGGGGAATTTGTCAATCCAAGCCCAGGCCTTTACCTAAGAATGTGGTGACACGTGATAAACGAAGCATGCCTTGGGAACTGGCAAAGAAATCAAAGATGATGAAAATATTGATTGATCTTATAGCCAACTTTCATTACCCATCAGTTCAGTTCAGTCACTCAGTCATGTCCGACTCTTTGCGACTCCATGAACTGCAGCATGCCAGGCTTCCCTGTCCTTCACTATCTCCTGGGGTTTTCTCAAACTCATGTCCAAGTCGGTGATGCCATCCAGCCCTTGCATCCTCTGCCGCCCCTTCTCCTTTTGCCTTCAGTCTTTCCCAGCATCAGGTCTTCTCCAATAAATCAGCTCTTTGCATCAGGTGGCCACAGTCCACACTTCTTATATATTGCTGGCTCACTGCACAGACCACAGGGCAGCAGCTCATGCTGATAAAGCTCATCTCACTCACACGTTTTCTTCCTGAGGCGCATATCACACTCCTTGTGCTTAGGACACCAGGCAGTGCTTCAGGGCTACGCGTGAGGCCATTTTATATAGCAAAGCCACCAAGAAAACCTCAGAAATGCAAAAAAAAAAAAGAGAGAAAGGAGAGAGAGACACTGAATAGGCCGAAGAAGGGATGCTTACTTAGGGTCTTGGTACTGAAACCAGAAAGCAGAACATCCCTCTGGACACCTCAGCTGGAAACATGCATGGATTCTGTGACAATGTCTGCCTTGACATGGAAACAGCCTAAGTGTCCATCAAAGATGGTAAAGACGATGTGGTCCCTTATCAAAAGAATGAAAATTTTCTTCTGCAGCCACATGGATGGACTTGGAGGGCATTAGGCTTCGTAAAAAGAAGTCAGATGGAGAAAGACAAATGTATGACATCACTTAAATGCGGAGTCTAAAAAATGATACAAGTGAACTTATTTACAAGATAGGAACAGATTCACAGATTCAGAAAACAAATTTTATGGTTACCAAAGGGGAAAGAGGGGATTTCCCAGGTGGCACTGGTGGTAAAGAAATTGCCTGCCAGTGCAGGAGATGTAAGAGACGTGGGCTTGATCCTTGGGCTGGGAAGATCCTCTTCAGGAGGTCATAGCATCCCACTGTAGTATTCTTGCCCGGAGAATCCCCATGGATAGAGGAGCCTGGTGGGCCCCAGTCCATAGGGTCACAAAAAGTCAGACATGACTGAGTGACTAAGCATAGCACAAATACAAATAGATAACCAATAGAGACCTACTGTATAGCACAGGGAACTCTACTCAGTATGATGTAATAACCTACATGGGAAAAGAATCTGAAAAAGATCAGATATTTGTATATGTATGACTGAATCATTTTGCTGTACATGTGAAACTAATACAACATTGTAAATCAGCTCTACTCCAATAAAAAAAAAAAAAGAAGGAGAAGAAGTATGACAAACTGCCGGTAGAGAACCTGCCTGCCAATGCAGGAGACATAAAAGACATGAGTTCGGTCCCTGGGTCTGAAGATCCCCTGGAAGAGGGTATGGAAATCCACTCCAGTATTCTTGCCTGGAGAATCCCATAGACAGAGGAGCCTGGTGGGCTATGGCCCATAGGGTCACGAAGAGTCAGACACGACTGAAATGACTTTACACACACACACACACACACACACACACACACACACACACCAGAAAAGAAGCAGACTCACAGATACAGAAGGCAAACTAGTGATTACCAGTCGCCATTATAAGGATTGGAGAGGGAGGGACACAAAGGAGGGGATGATGGGTATAAGACAGGCTCAAGAATGAATTCCCCAATGTGAGAAAAAAAAGCCAATATTTCATAACAGTTGTAAATAGAAATTAACCTTTAAAACTTGTATAAAAATTGTCACAGAGCTCTGGGTTTGTGTTCCCTGTGTCAACCTAGAGGGATGAGATGGGGAGAGAAGTGGGAGGGGGGGTTCAAGGAGCGGGGGACTATATGCATACCTGCGGCCGATTCATGTTGCTGTATGACAGAAACCATCACAGTGTTGTAAAGTAACTATCTCTAATTTAAAAATTATATAACAAGTTTAAAAATTAGAAAAATGTGTGCTCAGTATCTTTGGATAAATGTCCAGGCTCCCCCAATCAAAGCGCATCTCATCCTATAAAATGGGAGTGAAGTGAGGTCACTGATCACTGTAGCTAATTTCCAGCCACAGTTTTTAGAAACAATGACTTAAAAAATAGTGATGGCAAAGTTATTGCAAAGTAAAGGTCACAGAGCATCACCGACGGTGTTGTTAGCACCTCGGTCCCGAGAGCTGGGAAGGTTGCCAAACACCTGCCTTTCAGGAGAGCAGCCACTGAGTCCTAGCTCTTGCTCCCAGTTTTTCACACGATTCAGTTGCTTATTTTTGCCCAGATTCTAGCCCTGACTCTGCCACTGGGGACCAGCTCTAGCAGCAAAATGAAGCCGTGCCCAAGTGGCTCATTCCCTCCACAAGGGAATCTGGCAGTCCTGACCAAAACCACCTCGATGGTTACCCTTTGAACCAGGAGTCCCTGTCCTAGAAACCTACCTTGAGGATGCACCAAACAATGTCAAGTAGGCCTTGTATATTGGCAGTTCTCTGAGATGGCACTGGCTGTGACTGCAAAGTACTGGAAACAAGCTGAACGCTCCCCGTAGGATAGGCTGGGTAAACTCTGAGGCACCCACAGGGCAGAGGGGCTGGCAGCTCTAATGAGGATAAAGAGGCTGCCTGTGGGTAAATACAGGTTGGTCTCCGGGATCTCTTGCTTAGCGTAAAAGAGCCAGCATTCAGCAAGAGTTTATTGTGCTTCCCTCACTCGTGTCAATTAAAGGCAGGGGTGTAACCAGAAATGATAAAGCCACACCCAGGTGTCAGCGGTTCCTCTCTAGGAGGACTGTACTCTCCCTGGGCTCTCAGAGGACCTGCTCCTGACCTGAGACAGTGGATACCATAAGGCATGGCCAGTCCACCGTGACTGTGACATGGGAAAGAAGTTGAGTTTGCAGGCGATAAAAGCTGGATCGGGGTCTTTCCTCTTCAGAGTCACGCAGGTGTCTCTCCTGCCACACTAGGGGCACCCTGCATGCCCCTGACACCAGGGGAGCGTGAATGGTGAGCTTCAGACCTGACCACAGCTGGGACTCAGGCTTCTCTGGCTCTGACTCTGAAGGGGCTTACAGCAAAGACGGAGAGCTGGAAAATTAATTAAAACTCCTGTGCCCTTTCGGCTGCCACCTCAGAGAGCAGAGAGCCTCGTTTTTCTTGTATAATAAACAAGTGTCTAGTTTACTGCTGTCGGCCAGCTCTCTGTAAACACCTCCTCTTACTATTTCCCAAGCCTGGGGCCAGCTGTTCCCTGATTGATAGGTCTGTGCAGAAACGTGGTGGCAGACACTTGTTCCTGGGGGCCCTGCCCACCCCCGAGGATCCTTTAAAGGGGAAGCCTCCGGCCCAAGGGGTCTCCACTCCTCCTGCCTCTGTTGGTGTCACACACTTAGAACTCATTCTCTGCCAGCACACCTTCCTATGCAGGACTATGGCTTTTCCAGTAGTCGTGTCCAGATGTGAGAGCTGGACCATAAAGAAGGTTGAATGTCGAAGAACTGTTGCTTTCGAAATGTGATGCTGCTGGAGAAGTCTCTTCAGAGTGCCTTGGACAGCAAAGAGATCAAACCAGTCAATCCTAAAGGAAATCAACCCTGAATATTCATTGGAAGGACTGATGCTGAAGCTGAAGCTCCAATACTTTGGCCACCTGATGCGAAGAGCTGACTCATTAGAAAAGACCCAGATGCTAGGAAAGATTGACGGCAAGAGGAGAAGGGGATGACAGAAGATGAGATGGGTGGATAGCATCACCAACTCAATGGACGTGAATTTGAGCAAACTCCAGGAGATTGTGAAGGACAGAGGAGCCTGGCATGCTGCAGTCCATGGGGTGGCAGAGAGTCAGACACGACTTTGCAACTGAGCAACAACAATGATTGGTTTCCTCTCTGCCTCGTGCACTGATCAGAAATGACTCCACAGCAGAGGGCGGCTGGCAGCTGGAAGGAGGTTCCTGCCTTTTTCTTTCCTGTTGTGAAGTTGTCTCAAATTGGAGGAAAGAAACCTTTTGTGGGTGAAGGGTGGGGAATGGGGTGCAAGGGAGGTGGAGAATCTAGAGTTAGGAAGGAAGGAATGCAAGGAAGAAGGAATCTCCTTCTTCCTTACCTGGTAAAGAGCAAGGTTGTGGGGAGCCTAAGGCGCAGCCAGCCTCAGGCAGGCAGTGCAACAGGAGATCCGGGCCAGGCAGAGAACAAGGGCCTAGGGGGTGAGGTGATGCCACCAGAGGGCATGATGGGCAGAATGGATGCAGAGGGAGGCCCTCAGGAGGGTCCTGGGCACCAGAGCCCTCACCTGGGTCTCTGAGGTGATGGATCCTTCCCATTAGAGGTCTTCAAGGAAGACGCCACGATGATTCACTTTTCCTCTTAGTAGAGTCATGGAATGCCATGGGCCTGGAAGTGACCTCTGTCCTTGAACTGGACCCTGTTGCATATGTTGGCCTGTTTGAGACCTCAGCCCCTCCAGAGTTGTGCTCCCGGACCCTCCAGGGTTTGTGCCCCTCAGCTCCTCCAGGGCTCATTCTCATAGGAGACCTCATTCCTTGGCCTCAGGAAGTCCCCAAAGGAACATTACTGAACCCTGAATTCAGCAAGTTTTCCCAAATAAAAGAGGTCCAGGTTCTTTTGCTGGGAAAGCCAAGAGAAGAGCCCAGCATAAAAAGACTCCTGGAGAAATAAGAAGCTTGGAAAGACGTGCCCACAACTGGAGGTAAAAGCAAAGAGAGGAAGTCCCCTCCAGGCTTGTGGGCAGACGCCCTCTCACGGGTAGATGGAAAATGGTCCTGCACTCCTGTGCTCTGTCCCTCCCGGGACAAGGTCTACGGTCCTGATTTGCTTCAAGACACGAGGATCGTGTAGTCAGATCACCAAAGATACACTGAGGCTCTGATGCCCACCGGACCCCTTGACTGCTGTGTGATTTGCATGGTGTTGCACAGGCTGGCTTTCCCTCCTCCAGCCAGGATGGCACACTTGTCACATCCTGCAGCCCAGCAATATCAGATGTGAAGCTCTGGGCTCCTGATCCATCCTCAAGGGCACAGTCAAGAGCTCAGGACAGATCACAAAGAACGTCTGCAAAACTCCTAGTTGTGGTCCAGTCTTGTTAGGCTTGCACTTGTGAGGGGTATAAAGAAGATGCAGATCATTCTCGCATAGCGAGAAAACACAGTTCTCAGAGAGGTGTGCGGAAGGCTCTGCGTGATGCACAGCCTTGCTGAAACCCAGTCAGGTGTCTGCGCTTCTGGTGGTTTGGAGACCAGAAGGCAATTGTGTCTGCTATTGATTTCTCCCTGCAAGAGATGCTTTGGAAAGCTGTGCGCACACAGCGAGAGTCATCAAAGACAGGTGAGAAGGTTGAGGATTTAAACCCCGAGTAGAAAACCAACGGCAGTTCTGAGCAATTGCTGTGAAGTTTGTAAGCAACAGTTGAAAACGGGCATGTGTAAGTGTTTTTCAGATGAGGATTGTGGGGTAACACTGAATATAAATGACCCGGCTTCAGCAGACATTCTCAGGCTTTTATTAGCACCCTGCATATCTGGAAGCGGTTTTTAAAAATAACCTGAAAGCTCCTAAGTTTGTTGGCTAGCAGAAGCCAGTCTTTAGTCCAAAGGTTATGATCAACCCCAGATTCAGTAGGAAGTTCGTAAAATACCCTCCTCATAAAGCCAATATTTCATCTTGACTGGATAAATCGAGGGGAAAGATGATACTGACAAATAGAAAGGAATTTTGTGTGTGTGTGTTTTTCTGGATTTGTTCACTAAAAACAGACGTGTGTGAGGAAAGTGGATGACATTTAAAGCAGTGCTTGGAGCAACCTCGTAAATGCCCAGCACCCTGAGTGCTTGCATGTTCAGTTGCTCAGTCATGTCCGACTCTTTGTAACCCCATGACTCTAACCTGCCAGGCTCCTTGGTCCATGGAATTATCCCGCTGAGAATACTGGAGGGGGTTGCCACTCCAGGGCATCTTTCCAACCAGGGATCAAATCTGCCTCTCCTGCATTACTGAAAGCCTCTAGCCTCCTGATGGCATCTTCATATAATAGAAATCTCTAGAGCCACTCCTGGGGTCCCCTGGCAAAATTCCAGCAGAAGATAAACATTAGGAAACAGAAACTGGCTACAGGTCTCAGCTCCAAGAAGTTGCAAGAGGTCTGACATGACCACCCAATAGTGTGACAGGCATGTTTCAAGCTGATATGTTACTCGTGAGATGGATCAATTGAGACCAACAGTGGCTGGGCTGGGCATGGGGCAGCCCTGTGATTTTGTAAGAAGGCTGCTCTAAGATGCTGCACAGCCTTCCTGTCCACACTCCCAGGAATCATATGCCTCTGCTGCTGCTGCTGCTGTTAAGTCATTTCAGTCGTGTCCAACTCTGTGCGACCCCAAAGATGGCAGCCCATCAGGCTCCCCTGTCCCTGGGATTCTCCAGGCAAGAACACTATTTCCTTCTCCAATGCCTCTAGGTTGAGGGCAAAGACAGTGACGCTTCCCAGGTGGATCAGTTTAAAGAATCCACCTGCCAGTGCAGGAGATGTGGGTTCGATTCCTGGGTTGCAAAGGTCCTCTGGAGGAGGAAATGGAAACCAACTCCGGTATTCCTGCCTGGAGAATCCCCTGGACAGAAGAGCCTGGCGGGCTATAGTCTGTGGGGCTGCAAAAAGTCAGCTGACTGAGCACACACAAGAATAAGAGCAGTGATGAGAAAATCCCTATGATGGCTAATTTTGTGTGTCAACTGGGCTGGACCACAGTATCCAGGTTTTTGATCAAACACAATTTTAGATGTTTAGTTAAAGTATTTTGGGTGGTGAGATTAATTAACTTTAAATCCTCAGATGTTATGTGGAGCAGATTATACTCTGTACTATGGTGGTTTAGTCACTAAGTCATGTCCGACTCTTGCAACCCTGTGGACAGTAGACTGCCAGGCTCCTCTGTCCACAGGATTCTTCAGGCAAGAATACTGGAGTAGGTTGCTAGTTCCTTCTCCAGGGGATCTTCCTAACCCAGGAATCAAACCCAAGTCTCCTGCATTGCAGGCAGATTCTTTACCAGCTGAACTATGAGGAAAGCCCACTCTGTAATGTAGGGGTTCTCATCTAATCTAATGATGGCCTTTAACAAATAGACTGAGATCCCCTGCCTGAGGAAGAAGGAATTCAGCCTCCAGGAAGTTTTTAGACTTGAATTGCAACTCTTCCCTGGGTCTCCAGCATCCTGGCCTGCTCCATAGATTATAGACTATAATCTACATATGTGTCAGGATCCACAATGCCATGAGCCAATTTCTTAACGCCATGAGCCAATTCCTTAAAATAAGATTCTTTCTCTCTGTGTGTCTGTCTTTGTCTCCCTCTGTCTGTTTGTCTCTATATACTGTTGTTGTTGCTTAACTGCTAAGTCATGTCCTATTCTTTTGCCACCCCATGGACTGTAGCCCTCCAGGCTCCTCTACCCATGAGATTTCCCAGGTAAGAATACTGGAGTGGGTTGCCATGACCTCCTCCAGGGGATCTTCCCAGCCCAGGGATTGAACCTGCGTCTCCTGCATTGGCAGGTGCATTCTCTACCACTGAGTCACCAGGGAAGCACCACCCCCACGTGCGTATGTATGTGTGTGTAATACACACACACACACATCCTATCAGTTTTGTTTCTCTGGACAATCCTGATCAATAGTATCCTAAGGCTTATCTCACTTTGAACTGTGGAAACAAACCTCTCAAGAGAACACAGGTCCTGAAATGTCCTTCTTCCTGTGGATCACACACAAGGGGACACATTGAGAGTTGTGATCTGTGACATCCATGAGGGACCCCATCGCCATGCTTCATCTCAGAGCAAGGACTCTGGGATTCACATGAGGATTTTCCACTGACTGGCTGTTTCTGGACAAGGTGCTCGACCTCACTCACCTTGGTAGCCTCGTCGGTAGTACAGAGATGATGAGGCTTCCTTCAGGAGCCCCGGGATGTTCATCCAAGATACTGAGCATAGCAAGTGCTTTGTAAGCGAGGCTAGTGGTGTCGTTATTTCTGCTGGGTATTTTCAAATTACCTCTCTGACATCTAATCAAGTTGAATACAATGTATCATTTCAGTTCTGTTTAAAATAAAAATGAGATCCTTTTAGACTAACTCCTCTGGCAGGGTGTATTCGGGGGCAGCCCTGCCGTTAAGAATGCCAGAGGGGCTGGCTGCTTGTGCCCAGATCATGGGTGTTAAGTGAGCCCAGTCCCTGCAGAAGGCACTCATTTAAAAACATCCTCTTTGCAAGCTTCCCCAGTCTCCATAATGGAGATGCCAAAGGCATCCGTGATAAACACCAAACTGGGAAAGTAAAAAAGAATGTGAGAGAGGAAGGTGGAGAAGCTTAGAGACAGCTATGAGGGATCCAATCTTGAAGTGCAAAATCAAACCCACAACTTCCAACTCCAACATGTCGCAGCCAGAGCTGTCACGTGACAGGCTGCGGCAAGAAACCCACAGAAGCTGCTGCAAACTGTATTCTCTCCTGCTTGAGCCAGCAGAGTCTCATCTGTGAACACAAACTCATTAGCGCAGTGATGAGCAGGGCTTGAAATGCAGGGTGTGTTCGAGCTATCTTTAACTCCTATCTTGGCCTGAAGTTGCAAGACAGACAGAAGAATCTAGCACCTCTTCCCTTCTGCTTAACTGACTGTGAAGAAAAGGGAAGGGACTTAGAGAACACAGGCTGGGGCGGGGCAGAGGATGACACAGAGAGCACTCCTGGGTGTAGAGTGTGCGTGTCAGCCAGAGGCTGCCCAGAATCAGAGGCCAGGAACAAGGGCAACGTTAAAAGGACATTTAGGTAGATTTGGTGGTGGAGGAAATTGCAACCCACTTTGATATTCTTGTCTGGAGAATCCCACAGATAGAGGAGCTTGATGGGCTACAGTCCATGGGGTCACAAAGTGTTGGACATGACTGAGTGACTAACAGTAAGTAGATTTGGGGTCCAAAAGGCAATATCCCAAGCAACGTGTCACAGACTGAATGTCCCTCGAAAATCCGTATGTTGGAACCCTAACCCCCAGTGTGATACAGCTGGGGCTACTGGGAGGTCATGAAAGTGGAGCTTCATGAATGGGATCAGTACCCTTTTGAAGAGGACCACAGAGGGCTCACCTGCCCTCCCCACCACGTGCAGATCCAGCTCAGTCATCTTCTCGCTGAGTCAGGAAGCAAGTTCCAGATCTGCCGGTGCCTTCATCTTGGACTTCAAGCCTCCAGAACTGTGAGCAGTAAATGTCTGTTGTTCATAAGCTGCCCAGCCTATGGTATTATTATAGCAGCCTGCACTGAGACACAAAGATGGATGCTTCTCATACTGGTCTCATCTGCCACCTCAAGAATAATGTTCTCAAAAGTTAGAAAACCTTGAGATTAAACTTTGATGCATGCAGATACCAGTTAGAGGTGCATCTCTTGGCTTCTCTGAGCCTCAGTTTTCTCTTCTGGGAGACATCAGCAGAAATGATCACTTACTCCGTCAGATTGTTGAGGAGAGACATCAGGAAGGAGCCCAGGGGAAACACCTGATACAGCTTGCCATGTAGAAAACACCATTGCACATTAACACCAACCGAACTGGTGATCTAATTTTCAAATCCGTGGGTTTTGAGCCCTGCTCTGTACTGCCCTGAGGTTTATCCAGGGATTGCCTGAGGTAGGGGGCTGTAGAAGCCCCCCCTCCAATGAATTAGCTCACTGGGAGCTCACTGGTAACCCGCCATCTGTCATTTTTAAAATATAGTTTTGTTTATGGTTATGCTGGGTCTCCACTGCTGCATGGGCTTTCTCTAGTTGTGGCAAGCAGGGTCTACTCTTGGTTGCGGTGCACAGGCTTCTCATTGCGATGGCTTCTCTTGCTATGGAGCACAGGCTCTGATGGGCTTCAGCAGTTGTGATGTACAGGCTTAGCTGCTAGGTGGCATGTGGGATTTCTCCAGACCAGGGCTCAAACTTGGGTCCCTGCATTGGCAGGTGGATTTTTAAAACGCTCTACCCCCAGGAAGCCCTTGTCATCTGTCTTTTATGTAAGGTTTCGCTTGAGGGCACCTCTTGCGCCCACTTGGCAGCCTCTCAAGCTCACACAGGTGCCCCCAGCTCTGCACAGGTGCCTAGCCTCCCCTGGCAGATTGGCAGAAATACAAAACATTGGCAAAGTTGATGTGTCTGTGGAGAAATATTGCTGATAGAAATTCAAAATAATAGAACCCCTATCTATGATGGAGAATTTGGCAAAAATCTAGCAAGATCTTATAATCGTGTACCTTTTGTCCAAGGAATTTACTTTTGGGGTCTATTTTCAAAGATGCACTTGGAAAATATGAAAAGACAGGTGCTTGTTCCTATTCATTGTAGCACTACTCGCAGGAGCATAAGACAGTCACAGTTCAAATGCCCATCACCAGGAAATGACAGAGGAAACCGGTGTGTATCCATACAATGGGTTATTTTGCAGCTGTGAAAAGAAATGAGGACTATTTCTTTGGGTAGGTTTGAAGCAATTCTAGAGTATAGAGATAAGTGAAAATAGCAGGGCAGAAAGTGAAAACAAAACAGTATACTTTTCTTCCTTAAAAAATTTATTTGTTTGCCAAAAGGAGATGGAATCAACCTGAAAGGTGGCAAAGCTGGTACCATACGAGCAACAAAATAATAGTAATGATATTATATTATAGCCTAAAGGATAAAATGCTAGTATTATGAAAATTGGGATGCTGACTCAAACAACTTATAAAAGAGGGGAAAAATGGAGACAACTGGATAATTTGAAGAATGAGAGGATATTTTAAGATATTATGGAATTACTGTTAAATCTGAGGTATGGTGATGCTACTAACGTTTATATATTTTAAAAGAACCTTTCTCTTTTAAAGATACAAAGTAAAGCATTTACATAAGAAGCAATATAATGCCTAATATTTGCCTCAAAATAATCCACGGGAGGCAGGGATCATTGCAGCCGGATGTTCATTATACAAGGCTTTCTCATTTTGTACTTGCTTGCCATTTTCCATAATAAAAGGATTTTATGTACCAATCTACCTTACTGATTACATACATTTAAGCCACATTCAAGGCATGGAAACTTGTTCTACATGTCCTGAATTGTCAGCCTCTGAAGCAAACTTGTGGAAACTTTCAATTATGTTGTCAAGCGAAATGAACCATGAGGACCCTTTGGTGGGTCCTCATCCCCTCTCCCCCATTTGGCTGCACAGCAGTAGATGGGGAAAAGCCTGGCCCAGGGGGGATGCAGGAGCTCAAGTTGTGGGTGGTACGGTCGGTCATGACGATTGTTAACAAACATGCACAGTCCAGGGGGGAGCTGGCCAAGCAGCAGTGCAAGAGCCTGCTGTCATAGAGTTTACACAGTGGGGAGGACAAAGGCTGTGCGCGTGATGCGGATAAGCAAGATCTCCGGCTAGGCTAGCCGTATGGGAGGCCAAGACCATAGATCTGACACAGGCATGGAGGTGTCCATGGTCCTGGAAGGTCTCACTGAGAAAGGAATTCTTGAACTCAGAGCAAACACAAGAAAGGACCAGCCTTGCAGAGATCTGAGGAAGGGCTCTGCCTCCTCTGGTCCAGCTCCTTCAGGCTCCTCCTGGTTTCCTGGGCTCCAGCCATGCTGATTGCCTCCCCGGAGGCCCTTAAACACTCCTGGCACGTACAGGGCTCCAGGGCTCTTCACCTGCTCCTCCTCTTCCCTGCAGCCCCCTAAGCCATCTACCTGAAAGACCCATTCTCTGCTTCCTAACGGAGAAGGCAATGGTACCCCACTCCAGTACTGTTGCCTGGAAAATCCCATGGACTGAGTAGCCTGGTGGGCTGCAGCCCATGGGGTCTTGAAGAGTTGGACACGACTGAGCGATTTCACTTTCCCCTTCCATTTTCATGCATTGGAGAAGGAAATGGCAACCTACTCCGGTGTTCTTGCCTGGAGAATCCCAGGGATGGGGGAGCCTGGTGGGCTGCCGTCTATGGGGTCACACAGAGTCAGACACGACTGAAGTGACTTAGCAGTAGCCGTAGCAGCTGCTTCCTAAGTTCAGTTCAGTTCAGTCACTCAGTCTTGTCTGACTCTTTGCAACCCCATGAACTGTGGCATGCCAGGCTTCCTTGTCCATCACCACCTCCTGGAACTTGCTCAAACTCATGTCCATCGAGTCAGTGATGTCATCCAACCATCTCATCCTCTGTCGCTGTCTTTTCTTGCCTTCAGTCTTTCCCAGCATCAGTGTCTTTTCTAATGAGTTGACTATTTGCATCAGATGGCCAAAGTATTGGAGCTAGAGCTTTAGCATCAGCATCAGTCCTTCCAATGAATAGTCAGAATTAATTTCCTTTAGGGTTGATGGGTTTGATCTCCTTGCAGTTAGGGGACTTTCAAGAGTCTTCTCCAACACCACAGTTCAAAAGCATCAGTTCTTCAGTGCTCAGCTTTATGGTCCAACTCTCACATTCATACACAACTCCTAGAAAAATGGACATTTGTCGGCAAAGAAATGTCTCTGTTTTTAATATGATGTCTAGGTTTGTCATAGCTTTTCTTCCAAGGAGCAAGCATGTTTTAATTTTATGGCTGAAGTCACCATCCGCAGTGATTTTGGAGCCCAAGAAAATAGTTTCTCACTGTTTCCATCTTCTTAAAGGCCACATCATCAGAGCAGCCTTCCTGCTAGAATTTCTTGAGAGCTCATTTCCTCTTCCCCTTACTTGGCTTTATTTTCTCCATAGCATTTGTCATCATCTGACATATCAGCTCCAGCAAAGCAGGGACTGAGTCTGTTCTGGACACACGTGTACTCCCAGCCTCTGGAATGGTGTCTGGCTTAAAGTGAGTACTCAAAACATGTTTCTTGGACAAATAAATGAATACAAGACTACTGTAGAAACTTTTAATTGTGATGCTAAAGAAGACTCTTGAGAGTCTCTTGGATTGCAAAGAGATCAAACCAGTCAATTCTAAAAGAAATCAACTTTGACTATTCATTGGAAGACTGCTACTTGAAGCCTAAACTCTAATACTTTGGCCACCTGATGTCTATAACTGACTCATTGGAAAGGACCCTGATAGTGGGGAAAACTGAAGGCAAAAACAGAAGGGGGTGGTAGAGGATGAGATGATTAGATAGCATCACCAACTGAAGGGAGATGAATTTGAGCAAACTCTGGAAGAGAGGAGAGAGGAGAAAGACGGAGGAGCCTAGTGTTCTGCAGTCCATGGGATCGAAAAGAGTCAAACATGACTTAGTGACTGAACGATGACAACAACAATGCTATATATCAGCTCTGAAATGAAATACATGAAATTATGTTTTTGTTGCTTTTGTGAATGGAAACTGAAAAAAAATAGGAATACTAATAGAAGATATGAAGAAATTTTGTGGAGAAAATGACAAAAGATTTGTTTTATAACACTGCAAAAGCATAACTAATGCATCCTGTTCTATAAAAATAAAAGTTATCTGCAAATTAACTCATGATGTCACACAATTTCAATAAAAATTCCAATCTTTTGTAATGAGAAAATCGATGAGCTGATTCTACAACTTAAATGTAAAAGCACAATGATAAAAATGGCCAGGGAAATTTTGAAGAAATGAAACAAGGTCCTAGTGATAGCTTACAGTGAACAGTAATGCTCTCTGAAGAAGATTTAGCTTTGGTACCAGGTACCACACTTGATCACTCAAGAGCTTTTGTGCATCAGAGTTTTATTAAAGTATAAAGAGGGACAGAGAAAGCTTCTGACATAGACATCAGAAGGAGGACAGAGAGTACCCCCTTGCTAGTCTTATCAAGGCCTTATATACATTTATTAGACCCACTCCCACAACATACATCTTAAATTAACAAGATTAGAACTAACAATAGAAAGATCATTCCAGACTCACTCCCATAATATATATTTTAAGATAACAGGATTAGTCAGAAGATTTTCAAGAAGGAGAAACTGTTCGCAAGCAGGATACATTGTTGCTATATAATCCTTAGATTGAACCAGTCCATCCTAAAGGAAATCAGTCCTGAATATTCATTGGAAGGACTGAGGCTGAAGCTGAAACTCCAATACTTTGGTCACCTGATGTGAAGAGCTGACTTACTGGAAAAGACCCCGATGCTGGGAAAGATTGAAGGCAGGAGGAGAAGGGTACAACAGAGGATGAGATGGTTGGAAAGCATCACCGACTTGATGGACATGAGTTTGAGCAAGTTCCAGGAGTTGGTGATGGACAGAGAAGCCTTCTGTGCTGCAGTCCATGGGGTAGCAAAAAGCCAGACACGACTGAACGACTGAACTGAACTGAACAGAGTTGAAGCTGAATTGTTTTGTTGTGTAATCATCAGCTCCAGGCTTAAAGAAAAAATGTTTTAATGACTAAGACTGAGGAATGTAAAAAAAAAAAAGTTTGTCCTTTCTCCTTGAGAACTCCAGACCCCTATCTCCTCTTCAAGAGCCTCATACCCCTCTCTTCTCCTCAAGGAAACTGGACTTCTTATTAACCTGCCTAGGAATTGATGCTCTCACTAGGAAATATGTTGGGGGAGTTGGCCATATAAGATACCAGAATACATCATGAAGTTATGGTGGGTAAGCAATGTGATATTAGTAAAAAGCTAGTGGAATGGAATACAATGACCAGAATACAGATCCATGTGTGTATAGAAAATTAAAACATGAGAAGGATGCTCTTTTAAACTAGTAGTAAAACAGTACCTTATTTAATAAATAGTGCTGGGACAACTGACTATCTCCATGGGATATAAAAATTAGCTCTTATCTCATTATCTCATGTCACAGCCAATATTCAATCCCAGTTGCATAAAGGTCAAATCAGAAAAGCAAAAGAATTTCAATTTTAAAAATAGCTTTAAACTTTCCGAATAGGGTTGTATTCTTAAGCAAGCTATTGTTCATTTGCTGAGTCATGTTGACTCTTTGCAACCACATGGATAGCAGCATGCCAGGCTCCCCTGTCCTTCACTGTCTCCCAGAGTTTGCTCAAATTCATTTCCATTGAGTCGGTGATGCTATTTAACCATCTTATCCTCTGCCACACTCTTAAGCAAGATAGACATGCAAAAACTACTGTCAATAATTGCTAATGGTAAAAAATTATTGTCAAATACATGAAAGTGAAAAAAAAACTTTCAGTCATCAGGAGGTACTATTTTGGAAAGGCAAGGGGTTTGAGAGAGAAGGTTACATGTAAGTCAAAGCAAGACTGCCACGTGCTCCTTCTCAGATGCATCTTCCATTGCCCTCGTCTCTGCCATGGACACAGTTGAGCAGCCAGGCCAGGTCCTCCTGCTGTCTTCAGTCCAGTTGATCCAGTTTCCCCACCCTTTGCTGGTTGGTGACTATACCTGCCCAGTTCAGCCCATAGATGAGTAGCAGCTCCCAGTTTTGTGGGAGCAAACCACAACCACTGTTAAAGGTGGTGATCCAAGCTGTGGAGAAGGTCCACACTTTCTCCAAATAGAAAAGACAGACCCTATGGTCACTTAGGGGCTTCCCAGGTGGTGAGTGTCATAAAGAAGCCACTTGGCAATGCAGGAGATGCAAGAGACTATGGCTCAATCCCTGAGTCGGGAGATCTCCTGGAGGAGGGCACAGCAACCCACTCCAGGATTCTTGCCTGGAGAATCCCATGGACAGGGGAGCCTGGTGGGCTATAGTCTGTGAGGTTGCACAGAGCTGGACGTGACTGAAGGGACTTAGCACACCGCACAGCAACATGCTCACTTGCAGAAAAGCCCCTCAGAGCTGCAAGCCACTGTGCCCAGAGGCCAAGCAAAGGAAGTTACAACTGCTTTCACCAAAAGGCTCAGTCTTTAGGGGTATCCTATTAGCAAAGCTTGTGCGTGTGATAAAGAATGGAAGTCACTTCTTGCTCTCTAGAAATCAGAAAAGGGGAGTAGTCAATTCATATGGTCCAAGGGTGATGAGGGGAGCAGGTAGAGGGGAGAATGCATCCTTTTTGTCTTGAACACCAGGGACTAAATTGGCTATAAAGAGGCCAGCCCTGGAGCAAGGGAGAGGAGTCATGTGAAAGGCAAACATTTTGACCTTGTTAGTTCAAAGGTGGCAGGAGAGGGATGAGGAAGAAGGGCAAACTGGGTGTTAAGCCCTTAAATGCAGTTATAGTGGGTTATCGCTAAATTGGAAAGACTGAAGCTGAAGCTGAAACTCCAGTGCTTTGGTCACTTGATGCAAAGAACTGACTCATTAGAAAAGATGCTGATGTTGGGAAAGATTGAAGGCAGGAGGAGAAGGGGATGACAGAGGGTGAGACGGTTGGATGGTGTCAGTGACTCGATGGACATGAGTTTGAGCAAGCTCCAGGACTTGGTGATGGACAGGGAAGCCAGGAGTGCTGCAGTTCATGAGGTCCCAAAGAGTTGGACACGACTGAGTGACTGAACTGAATAGCTAAATCATATACTCTTGCTGTCTAAATTTCCCATCCACTAAAGGAGGTGGTGGGGGTGCTTATTAAATGTTCAGAGAAATAAGGATAGTTGCCATAAAAATCATCTGTATAACAGCTTCATTATATTAAAGCAAGTAATTGAAGGGCCCACATTAAGTTACCTCCAAATATTTTGCATGCACATCTCATCTTTTATCTGTGTACCCATAAATGCCTTATGGATAATGACTGCTATAAAAATAATGAATTGCTTAGGTGAGTTCCTTTTGAAAAAATAAAGGAAATATCATTTTCAGACATTATTTCCTTGAGGGATGCCACAGCAGAAAATGAGAACTGGCTTCTCCAACTTTGCCAGCTGCTTTTTTTTTTTCCTTTTGGTTTTGTTGTGTTTCTGAAAGAAAACGTCCACATGCACCAACATCTCTAGATTTGCAGAAAATTAATTCTGTAGATGATGTGGAAACGATAGCCTATAAAGTTAATGAGATATTACTGAAGGCTGAATAAACAATTAGCAGTATTAGCTGCGAAGATAAACCAAGACCTGTTGCCATCTAACAGAACTGCAGCTAATTAAATCGAAAATTACAGCACAAGCGGGTGAAAACAAAAGCCAGTGGAATGGGGGCGAGAATTAACAGAGCTAATATTGCAAATGCAACATTGTTATTAAAAATAAGAAGGAAGGTGGTGTATTAAAACCATCAGTCTCCCCTTCCCCATTCTTCCCTAGATTTTGTTTGAATCATTGCATTTCCCCATCGTCCCTGTCTTTCCAGAGTCTGTTTATGGCCACTCCTCAGGTCTCCGGAGATGCTAAGTCTGCATTTTCTGCAGTTCAAAACCTGCAGAGCAGCTAGCCCATCTGAGTGAAAGAGTCCTTCCTGACCCCACAGACCACCCCCAGTTCCCTGAAGCATGAAATTGGCTTCCTTGTTTCTGAAGATGAAGAACTGAAGACCTTCCTGGGGAATAACCATTGTGTTGCAAATCGCATCATTTTGCCTTAGATTTGGGAACTTCATGGCCCATGTTCTCCATGCTCTCAGGGCCATGGAGTTGTATTTCTCACTCAAAAAAAAAATTACAGTCATCCAATTTCATAGCTTTGTCTCAGCTCCTCCTTGTCTTGGAGAGCCTGGAGCTTCTCAGAAAGCCTGCTGGAAATGGGGACAGAGGCGGTGCCACAGGTAGATTCTTCCATAGGATGGAGACCTGGGCAGGATAAATGAGTTAGAGGCTGCTCTGTCTCCCCACCTTAGCTGTGATGTAGAAGGTGCAGGAGAACCAACTGTCTCTTTCTGAGACTCAATATTGGCTGCAGTCAAGATTGTCATTGTTGTTCAGTCGCTCAGTCGTGTCTGATTCTTTGTGACCCCATGGACTGCAGTATGTCAGGCTTCCCTGTCCTTCGTTATCTCCCTCAGTTTGTGCAAACTCGTGTCCAATGAGTTGGTGATGCCATCCAATCATCTCATCCTCTGCCACCCTCTTTTCTTGCCTTCAGTCTTTCCCAGCATCAGGGTCTTTTCCAGTGATTTGGGTCTTCCCACCAGGTGGCCAAAGTATTAAAGCTTCAGCTTCAGTATCAGTCCTTCCAATGAATATTCAGGGTTGATTTCCTTTAGGATTGACTGGCTTGATCTCCTTGCAGTCCAAGGGACTTTGAAGAGTCTTCTCCAGCATCACAGTTCAAAAGCCTAAATTCAAGATAGGTCAAGATAGGAATGTAAAAAGAAACTTTGTTCAACTTTGTTGAGTATGTCCAGGCATCCTCAGGATGCTGGCATCACCTATACCTGGATTAACTTATATGAGATTTCACCTGTACTGAGGGACCACATGGTCACTTCACTTTCATGAGAGCCAGGCACCAAAAGTAAAGAATTTCTCTCTGAAGCTGCATAGGGTGCTCTACTGACAGGCAGGGATGTCTTGGTGGGGGACAGTTACTGCACAGCTCCACCCTAGCCCACGGAAGAGGGGCAGAACTACAGAGATCTCCTGAGAGGACCTTGAAAGGTTAGGAATTGGGAGGTTTGTGCGCCATCAGCATCCTTCATCTGATGACAGCATCCAAAGGACATTTGTCCCATCAGAGGTTAAACCTGCACGAGCCAAACTGCCCAGGAGTCTGAGAAGGTCCATCCCATGGTTATGAGCATCTCTGCTGGACTTGGGATCGTGGACCTTAACTCCCAGTGGAGGTTCCCCCAATAGTCCAGGCTTCCTCCTCCCGTTGTCTCTGGATTGATTCCTTCCCTCAGGGCTCTCAGAGTCCTTTACATGTTACTGCAAAAGGAGAGCGTTTGGGGTGGACCTTCTCTGGATCATAATGACCTGAGCCTGGACCAATTAGCTTTGCCTTTATATTCTGTCTTGGGCCTTCCCAGGTGGTGAAGAAGTAAAGAATCAGCCTGCAAGTGCAGGAGATGCAAGAGACCCAGATCTGATCCCTGGATCAGGAAGATCTCCTGGAGGAGGACATGGCAACCCATTCTAGTATTCTCGCCTGGAGAATCCCAGGGACAGAGGGGCCTGATGGGTTACAGTCATGTGGTCACAAAGAGTTGAACGTGAGTGAGTAACAAAGAACATATTCTGTCTCATATTTTTTTCTAGTTGATGATGGATGTAAATTTTCCCCAAGAAGTATGCTTTAGGGATTCAGAAATTACACCTTACACCTTCTCCTCCTACCCACCACCCCTCCACAGAGACGCACCACCACCACCACCACGGCTAGTCTTGGCTGGGCACACCACAGGGGCTCATCGATGCTCATCATGAAATCAACGCATTTTATTCTGTGACATTTAATTCTCTTTAAAACAATCTAGCCTTGCTTCCATTCTAGAAGAGTCTCCTCAGAGCCTCTGCCTCCCCTCAGGATCTTCCCTACTGCTCATGGCAACCTTTTGACTTGCTGCATCTTTAGATAAAGGTCAGTTATTGACAATCTGGCTGGAGAAGAAGCATTATCAAAGAGCCCAGTGGACGGGGGGCTGCCATGTTTGATGCATACAGTCTCTTTGATAGATCACAACATGAAGGGTTTTGCTCCAGGCAAACTGCTCTAAACTGTCTGGTTTCCTGCAGGAAAGTGGAGCTTGTTTGGGAGAAAGTTGGAGGTGTATTCACTGCTCAGCAGTGACCCATAGATGGGCGGCTATCTCAGCCTGCACGAAGACTGAATGACTTAACAAAAAGACAGCAAAGCCCACTGTCAACCAGAAAAGAGCTCAAAGAACAGTAGGAGTTTCTGCTTGTAACGGAGCTCTTACTGGATCCACAAAGGACTGGGACTTGGTGCTAATTGAACCCCTGCCTTAGGTTGCCTTCCACAGGAAGGGAGCTGGGGACTAAACTTTCAAGACTTATTCTGAACCATCTCACCTTCAGAGCACATAGGAATGGTGACCAGCTGGCCCTCATCATTTTTGTTTGCTTATTTTTGGCCGCTGTGGGTCTTGGATGCTGTGTGGAGGCACACAGTTCTGGCGAGCCGGGGCCACAGTGCATGGGCTTCTCATTGCTGTGGCTTCTCTTGTTGCAGAGCTTGCCCTAAGGAGGGCAGGCACAGTAGTTGTAACACATGGGCTTAGTTGCCTCATGGTATCGCCCTGGACCAAGAATCAAACCCATGTCCTTAACATTGGCAGGCAGATTCTTAACTATTGACCCATCCAGGAAGCCCATAGCCCTCGTTAGAGACTTTTCTATCATCACAGACACAGATTCCAAACATGCCTATCACTTGAGAGCCAATGACTCCATTTGCTCAAAAATTGTATTAATTCAGGCAAAAATAATGATCCAAATGAAATACCAGAAGGGACTATACTTGGAAATCCTTCAGCGATGTATCACACATGAGAATAGAGCTGCGGAAAAGACTTCAGTGTAAATACTGTAATTCTGCCGATAATTAAATAACCTTAAACTGACTCATTATCTTCAGAGTTACATGTTAATAATTTTACTGGCAAACATTTCATAAGTTAATTCTGAAAAGACTTAAGCATAGATAGATTTAATTAATTCCATATTTGCAATAGCTTTTGCTCTTTTAACTTCAAATGATTTCTTGAAAAGTCAAGGAATGTGTAGACATGTTGCATAAGTGGTGAAATGACAACATCCTCCTGAAATTATTTGGAAGGAGAGCTCTGTGTTATAGGATGAGGCTGAAGAAAGACAGCTCTCAGTCCATGATTCTGACAATTGCAGGTCACACTTGGGCGAGGGAGGGTCCCCAGGATGGAAAAACTTGGTATCAGTGATTTTCCACCCCCAGGTTCTTGTAAAATACTGGGAAATGCATCATTCTATAAAGTGTCTCCTGATGCTTTTTCCATATGCCCATAGATGTGCTGTATATAGAAGTTGGAGCTGGTGGCCAAACAGTGATTCATGGTATTTGATATAAAAATTTAAAATGAAACCTTAGTCCTTTTCTCAGAAAGACATTCAATATACACTCTCAAACTATCTGCTCTTCAAAGTGTCCAATTCTGGAGCTTGAAGGGAGAACAAGTGCCATGAGACTGGTATTTCAAGGTGTGAAGAAGTGAAAGTGTTAGTCGCTCAGTCATGTCTGACTTTTTGCAACCCATTGACTGTAACCCATTAGGCTCCTCTGTCTATGGAATACTGGAGTGAGTAGCCATTCCATTCTCCAGGGCATCTTCCCTGACCCAGGGATTGAACCCGGGTCTCCTGCACTGAAGGCAGATTCTTTACCATCTGAGCCACCAGGAGGGTGTACCTAGTATCACTTCACTGAAATGCTTTCAGCATTTGGACAACTCACCAGTCCCATAGATGCTCTTTCCTCTCTGGGAATAGATAACACCCAGCCCCCAGAGCTGCATGGACCTGATGGTGGGGTGCTGTCTTTCTTCTCCTGGTTTCATCAGAGAAAAATCTAACCTGAGTAATGGACACATGCATCCTCCATTCTGCGAAGAACTCTCGTGATCACCAGCTCGTTGCTCTCATCTCTTGTCTTCATTTTACTTATCTTGAAGTAAAAGATAGATATTGGCTCCTAATTAACCCACCTAACCCTGCAGTCTTAAATATCTTTGCTTTTGTGAAACTCTGGATTAAGGTTAATGATTCAACTCTGCTTCTAAGCATGTTCTTTGAGAAGATAATTCACTTGTACTAGAGGAAGCATGTCAGGGCATACCATGGCTGTGTTCAGGGTCAGGGCAATTTGAAGTGACTTTTATTAAGGCAACAGGAAGAGGGTTGGAGGTTGGGTCAGATCCCCAGCTAATTATCGGCACTTTATTCTGGGACTGATTAACATTCAGAAGCAGAGCCAGACCTGGAAAGGAGAAAGGACATGATAAGAAGTGTTCAAACTAAACCCATGTATTTCTACTGTGTAGAAGGAAGATTTATTCTTAGGATGAATCTAGCCATGACTTTGTGCTTCCTTTGTGAGTTTAGGAATTAACCTTTTCACTTAGAGCCCCCAAATGAGCCTTACTGAAGGGGAAGAACGCCACTGAGCAGTGAGTGGAGGTGAAGACGGCCTGGGAATGTGGTTTAGCTGATTTCTCTGAGAGGCTAAAGAAGTGGCAGACTCCAGACCCAAACTCCCTACAGTTATCAACAATACTGAACTCCATTATGGATAGAAACAGGCATCATTTCTTGGCTGTGTTAATTTTTAATAAGTGAGTTGCATCAAATCTAATCATGCCACGGAGGGCAGTTTTTATATTTTATAAGCAAAGATAAATCCCTTCCCAATTCACAAGCTCCTTGGTGGCAGTTTGCAGAGGCCTTTGGGGTAGCACACTTTTAAACCTTCATCTCCTATTGTCATCCCCCGACTTGTAAGTACCTCTGCAAGATTCATTGTTGCTTAAATAATTGAATCTATTTAAAGACATGAAGCCAATTAACTTTTCAGTTTATGACCAAGAAATAATTTCACCATGTGTGGTCAGACTCTGCTGAGTATCTGGGGATTCAATTATTGTTCAGAGCTTAGAAAAATCCAAACAGGATCTTAAAGTACATCAGACTGCCTTTTCCATGGCATTTGTCAGGGTAACCTATGAGTCCAGACTTGGTGGGGCCATTAAGCAAGCAAAGCTCTATCTAATATCTATAAATCCCATTTGGTTTTTCTACCAAAGCTCTTAGGCAAGACGTGTGAATTAGGGATCCATGTTTCCATGCTCTAGTTTTTGTGTCATTTGGTTTTTTCCTTACCTGGTGCAATTTTTTTCTTTTCATAAGACACATAGTGCACCCCTAGGTCTCTTTCTGGTCTTCTTCTTCTTTTTTTTTTTCTTAGATTCTCTATGCACATGGGGCTTTCCTGGTTGCTCAGATGGTAAAGAATCCACCTGCACTGCAGGTGGATTTGACCCCTGATTTGATCCCTGGTTGAGAAGATCCCCAGGAAAAGGGAATGGCAACCCACTCCAGTATTCTTGCCTGAGGAATCCCATGAACAGAAGAGCCTGGCAGGACACAGTCCATGGAGTCACAAAGAGTCGGGCACAGCTCAGCCACTAATACCATGCACAGTAAGGTGTCAGTGATGGATGAGAAGTTTTAAAAATGGTAAACTTTTCTTGTGGGAATTTGCATTTTAAATAGGAAAAGTCATCTGATAATAAAGAGAAGAAAATGTGGGCAGTTGGATTATTAGAAGCTGGTGCAGGGTGAGAACCCTGAGGACATCTTGGTCCTCTGGGGGCTGGCATCTCTCTACCACATGGGCTGAACTCTCTGCATTACCCCTTCCCTCCCACGAGCCCACAGCACAGAGCCATGGCCCTGGGGCAAAGGGGAAAGTCGAGATCTGCATATGTGGTCCAGGTGCTACATAGGTGAACAATCTCCTTCACCTCTGAGGTTTATTCTTTAATTTCACCATCAATTCTAGACTGACTCCCAAATCTGTAACACTGGTCCAACCCTTCTCTCAAACTTCAGAGATGTCTCTAGAATTTTTAAAGTGACATCTCCACTTGCACTCCCTCCTCTCTTTACAAACTAAACATGCCCAACTTAATGAATATATGGCCACCATTTACCCAGCTGTCCAAACCAGAAACCCAGGGATCACCCATGTCTTCTTCCTCAAATTCATTCAGCATATCCAACTGGTCACAAACAAGACCATAGTTATGCCCTGAGTCTTTCCTACATTTGACTCCTTCCATCCTTACCACCACCTCCAGGATTACTGCAAACTATTATCTTTGCTTTCTGTCCCCTGCTTGTTGTTACATTGCTTATCTCTCAGTCATTCAACACCTTCACAGGTGGCACTTCCTCCATGAAGCCTTCCCCGAAATCTTCACTCCTAACCCCCATCACCATAATCATTCCTTCCTTTAAACCTGTCACTTCTTTCTGTCTTGTAGCACACATCCTTGCCTGGCTTACATACAGGTTATTTGGGCACCTGTGTTGACCCACCTACTTTTTTCTTGAGAAGGATCAGGGCTTTTCATCTCTGTACTCTCTTCACTTAGAATGGCCCCTAGCCTATGACTGTTAAATGAACAAAAGCAACACTCAACTAAGACCAGAATTTGAAGACAGTTTGGAGGAAGAAACAGGTGCCAGCTTCCTCGTTATTCTCCAGAGAGACTTAGTGGGGAGTTGGACATTTCTGGGGAGTTCTCTTTTGCTGCTACAACCAACTCTACAAATGAGGATTAGAGGGTGTAAGGAAAGCTGAAGGCTTAGGGCCCAAATCTCTCCAGTCTTTCTTAACACCAGAAGAGTCTACCATCATGGAGAAATTACTCTGGAGCATGATCAGGCTTGATGTCACCAGAGATTATCCCATAACTCACCAAAACCTCTACCAAGGTGAACTGTGGTTGGGGTCTGACCAAGTGAGAGCAATACTCTTGGAAATGAACCCTCAGGCTGGTGGCTCTGTGGGTTGGGCTGGTAATGAAGGGTGGAAAGACTGCAGCCAGGAGTATTAGACCCATGGAGACAAAGTGTGGTTCACATTGTGGCTGCCTTCCTTCCTCTTGGCTCATTCAAGGATCTGTGACCCAGATTGTCCCCATGCAATATAACCACAGGGTCCCTTTGTATTCCCAAATGGGCATTTCCAATAGCTTCTCTCCTGAAGGGTGCACGTGGGGAGGGGTCCTACACCAGAAATGGTTTCTATGACAATCTGTGAACAGTGAATCCTTTGGAGGGTGGGGTTGTCAAGCATCTGGTTTGTTAGTTGCTCAGTCATGTGCAACTCTTTGTGATTCCATAGACTATGGCCAATCAGGCTCCTCTGTCCATGGAATTCTCCAGGCAAGAATACTGGAGTACATTGTCATTCCCTTCTCCAGGGCATCTTCCCAATCCGGGGATCAGACCTGCTCTCCTGCATTGCAGGCAGATTCTTTACCACCTGAGCCTCCTGACTCAGTGATATTGAAGAGGAGTTCTGAAGGGTTCCCAGGAAGAACCCACACACAAACCACAGTAACTTCTCCCTGTTTCTGGGATCTAAACAACATGAGTCTCTGAAAGAAAAGTCTAACCACATGGCAAAATCATTTTCTTGGTCATAAACTGGAAGTTAATTGGCTTCATTTCATTAAGTGGATCTAATTATTTAAGCCCCAGCAAAGGTTGTGGTGAGAGTTACTAATGAGAGTGCTTTTACCTGTCCCCTGCCTCGGGGAACCGGTTGGCACCCTGGTGGCCTGGATGAGTTAATGCAGCAATGACTAAGGGGCTCTGGGGGCCAGGAAGGAGAGGTCTCACAGAACTGGGGCCTTGGGAGCCAACTGCCTAGATTAAGAACTTCAAATACCCCCATGCCTGAATTGAAAATGAGTTTGGAACTTTATCCAACAGCATAAACCAATGCAAATTGTTCTTAGAGACAGAAGAAGGCAAAGGGCTACAGAAGAAATGAGGCTATCAAACCCTGGCGGTGCATGGATGGCAGGCCCAGGATTTCAGTCCAGAGTCGAGCTTTGTGGGTGTTGGTGAGCTTGGCCATGCTCCAGGGTGGGTACTGAGCCATGCCATCGTGATTATTTTCCTTTCAGCTGTGCTAGTGAAGAACCACCCGTGAGCCTTTAAACAAACACAATGACCACACAACAGGAATAAAAGATAGTGCAGAGAGTCAAGCAGCGGCTCCCAAATGTCTCATATCCAGGAAAGAATTAGTTTCTTTCTAGGCATGGCTGCGTGTTGCCCACTGAAATAATGAACTGCTGTTAGCTATTCTGTTTTATAATTAGTTATTAAAATCCTAAATTTCAGTGTATTCTTAATCCCAAGTCCAACGGATAAGGCCTACATCAAGAGAGTGTTGTAAAGCATTTTATTTTTGTGCCAATGGAAACAGATTTAGAAGCCTGTTGTTATATAGGACTTCCCTGCTGACTCAGGGGTAAAGAATCCTCCTGCCAATGCAGGAGATGCAGGAGACATGGGTTCAGTCCCTGGGTCTAGAAGATGCCCTGGAGGAAGGAATAGCAGCCCACTCCAGGATTCTAGCCTGGAGGATGCCATGGACAGAGGAGCCTGGCAGGCTTATGGTCCACAGGATTGCCAAGAGTCAGGCATGCACACGTATAGACTTTAGGGGTGGTGTGTGTGTGCATGTGCACACCTGCTTCTCAATGACCACAGTCACTATTTTTATAAAATTAAATGTCTTAAGTGGCATGAATGATGATGATGTCAGCAGCTATTGGGATCTTCAGGTACCCCACTATGACTCCCTCACCCCCTCCACCCAAGTTCTGACTAAATGGAGAAATAAAACAAAAAGTAGCTGATGAACTCAGCTGTGAACTCTCTTGTTAGTGGAGGCCAGATTCGATGATCCCACTCTAGCTGTTCGCATTACAAGCTGACAGTGGTGGGCAGAATGGCCCACCCAGCTCAGGGAGCCCCATGCTGGACCCAAGAGTAGCAGAGACAAATGTACACTCTTCCAGGAGTATTCTAGGTTTTTCCTCCCAAATTTGCCATACTGATAAGTCACCTGTCTTCCTGATGTGAATGAAAAGTGATCCTGCTGTATCAGTAAATAAGGGATGCTATAGCCATCAAGCCACCCCTTTACAGGTGCCTTGACTGTAATCCCCAAGGGAACTCGAGATGGAGGCAAATGGGCTACCCACCACCAAGCCCTCAGCTACTTGGGACCATCACCAACGGTGCGTCCTTGGGGGACTCAGGATGGTGAAAAAACAAGATACTGGCCCCAGAGAGTTAAAGTCAAAGGATGATTTCAATGAGCCTAGACTCTTGAATCTTCCCATATATAGAAAAGCAGTAAATTCCTTAATTTGAGATGTTTGGTTTTCTATAATAAACAGTAATCTTTTGGTGTTCCGACACCATAGTCTTTACTGCAAAAACTCCTATAAATCCTGGCTCCCTGCTTGCCTCTTTGGAGCAGATTCTCAGAGAGATCTGAGAGTCTTGTCTCCTGGGCTTGAAATCTTCAGAATGTCCACCAAATAAAAACATAATTCTCCACTTCTGCATGCTTGTGTGCTAAGCTGCTTCAGCCATGTCCGACTCTCTACGACTCTATAGGCCACAGCTCACCAGGCTCCTCTGTCCAGGCGAGAATACTGCAGTGAGTTTCCAGGACCTCCTCCAGGGGACCTTCCTGCCCCAGATATCCAACGTGTCCTGCATGGTGGGTTCTCTACCACCAGCACCACCTGGGACACCTTCTCAGCTTTTAGGTTGTACAGCTTTTCCAGGGGGCACTGGAGAAGACAGTAAAGAGGTGGGTGATAAAGACCCTCAGTGTGGGAGGAAGCATCCTGGCGGAGATTTTATAGAAGCTAGGGATGAGCCGGGTGTAGCACTGTACCTACAGGCAGTCTAGTCTCCACAGAAACGTGCATTAGGACTCCCCTCGCAGAGATGAAGAGACTGATGTGGTCAGAAAGTTAGGTGACTTGCCCAAGATCAGCTAGTTAGTAATGTGCGTGTTCAGTCACTCAGTCATGTCTGACTCTGCAGCTCTGTGGACCACCAGGCTCCTCTGTCCATGGGGTTCTCCAGGCAAGAATATTGGAGTGGGTTGCCATTTCCTCCTCTAGGGGATCTTCCCCACCCAGGGATCAAACCCGTATCTCCTGTGTCTCCTGCACTGGCAGGCAGATTCTTTACCACTGGGCCCCCTGGGAAGCCCCAGTTACTGATAGGATGGAGATCTAAACGCAGGGTTTTAAAACTGTAACCATTTCAAAAGCTCCAATGTTTATACTTGAAAATTGTGCAGAATCATGGTCTTCAGAAAATGGCCCAGGACTCCTGGGAATTCCCCAGACCCTACCAGAGTGACTTCAGGGTCAAAACTATTTTCATCAGGGCACTAAGATCTCATTTTCTGTCTTCACTCTTATTCTGTCACGGATGAACAGCAGGGTTTTCCCGGAAGCTATGTGACACGTAGCATCACAGTTGATTGGAGAAGCAGCAAGGGGAGTTCAGCTGTTAACCAAAACTCAAAGGGATTCGCAAAAATTGTGAAATGATGCCACTCTTCTCACCAACATTTTGTTTGATGAAACATATTTCACTTTACAAAAATATTTTTGTTAATATGTGGTAAACTTCTTTTTAGTGAAATAAGGCATATTTAAATTTTTCTCAGTTTTCATTTCCAGTATGATAAATCTGAATAGATGTAAATAAAAGCTCTTGGGGAAGAGAGGGTTCCTACATGTTTTTAAGAATGTAAAGTGTTCCAGAGACCAAGTTTGAGAACCACTTGTATAGACCCTAATTTAACTATATAAAATCTGTGTCCGCTTTGGACTTCCATTTCTACGTACTCTAGAGGACTATTTCAGCTAACAGTCAACTAAAAATCAACTTTGGAGCCTGGAATCATAGGGAAGTGAAGGGATGAAGCCATCCTTTTGTATGGCTTATGTATCTCAGAACTCGGGAAAATCTGAAAAACTTTTTTTTTTTTTTCTTAAAAACTATTGTGAGCTCTTCTGAAGACACATCTAAGACCAGGAAATCCCAGCCTAGAACAGAAACACATAGTTAGAAATTTATTTTTGTTTTCTCCACCGTTGATCAGGTAAGCAATCAGGACTCCGTATTTATTCTGTTCTTTCTGCCTGAAAAGAATCAAGCAATCAATTTGTGAGCTTCTGATGAAAATCAGCACTTTTCAGGGCAAAGCTCATCTGTGCCACAGAACCACAGAACCAAGGTCATGGTTTGACCTTGGCAAAGACACAGCCATGTGGCCTCTCTTTACCAGCTGCTCCCTAACTTCTGAGGGGGAGGCCGTGGGGAGTACTATAATTGGGTTGGATTTTAAGTAGCTCGAAAAATCCGAAATAAGTTTCTTATTTGTGGTCAAGCTTATTGTCTTTTGAAGAAGTTCAGTGGCTGCAGGGTCCTCGGTTATTAGCTTGGTCCAATCCTCTCATTTTACTAGGAAATAAACAGGATCCACAGGAGGAGAGCACCCAGCCCAAGGTCAACACCCACCACTGTTTTGGATGCCTGTTGTGGGTTCTTTAGAAAACTTTAAGGTTCCAACCCTGCTTTCGCAAGTGTCCACTGACCGGATAGGTACATGTCACTTGGATAGAGGGGCCCAGCAAGGAACTCTCCACACTCATAGACTGTGTCCTCTGCCTGGTAACCCTTCCACCCAGGCCCTGGACCCGGCGTCAGAGCTACATGTTTAACCCCCCGTTCTCATATTGGTCTAGGAGGCCCTTAGTCTGTGTCTTTGGTCGTTGTTGTTTTCCAGCATCTGGTATAGACTCCTTAGCACACACCTGATACTTCATACTTGATTGTTGCATGAATGAGTGAGAGAGTGAATGCATAAACACATAACCTGGATTGATGGGAGCTGTTTTTTATTTAGACAGCAAAGGGCAGTGTGATTAAAACATTTGGCCCTCTTTGTCATTTTTGTTCAGTTGCCCAGCTGTGTTTGACTCTTTGCAACCCCTTGGACTGCAGCACACCAGTCCTCCCTGTTCTTCATCATTTCCCAGAGTTTGCCCAAGTTCATGTTCATTTCATGAACATGATGATGCCATCCAGCCATCTCATCCTCTGATGCCCTCTTCTCCTTCTGCTCCCAATCTTTCCTAGAATCAGGGACTTTTCCAATGAGTCATCTGTTCACATCAGATGACCAAAACAATGGAGCTTCAGCTTCAGCATCAGTCCTTCCAAATATTTAGGGTTGATTTCCTTTAGGATTGACCAGTCTGATCTCCTGTCCAAGGGGCTCTCAAGAGTCTTCTCTAGCACCACAGTTCGAAAGCATCAATTTTTGGTGCTCAGCTTTCCTTATAATCCAACTCTCACATCCTCACATGACGACTGAAAAAACCATAGCATACTCCATTTGTCAACTCTTTTGAAAGTTACAGAACAAGGTAGAGTGCCCTTAGGGGTTTATATTTTCACTGCTTGAAGACACGAGGAATTGGAGTGAACCAAAGATTCTTTCAGGTTGTATGTTCCATGATTTTGTGCTCTGAATTCAGTATATTCCACAGTACTTGGTGGGTATCCACAGTAGGCCAAATCCTCTACCAGATGTGGAAATACAACAAACAAGACTCCTGATCTCAGAGTCTTGCTGGGAAGAAAAAGAAGGCAATGGCAATTTAATAGGATGAGGGCCTGATGGAACCACAGAGGGGAACAGCTAACTCAGCACTGGGGAGACATCCCACAGGTGGAGACATCAGCAGAAACTGGAAGGATGTGTCCAAATGAGTGAGGAGAAGGTGGCCAGAGTGAGGTGGAGGCGTGAGGTTGTTCTAGGAGGTGCAAACTGCGTGTATAACGCTAAGAGGCAAGCAAAGCCCATGTTCAAGGACACAATTTGGCTGGAGTGTCGGGCTTCCTGTCCAGTTTGGTAAACAGCCACTTCAGCAGCCCTGCTGGCATTTATCTGGTCTCTGAAATAATACAAGATAGGAATGGCACAGAGGAATGAAATAAAACCCTCTCACTTCCACGGACTGTCCTGACCAACCTCCCTGAGCAGAACATTTAACAACTTTCTCCTCCTGACTTCCCCAAATCAGGGAAAATTGCTGAACAAGACAAAATATGGTCACAGGTGTGACCAAGATGGAGATTTGACCTTGTGACTCTGTCTTTAAGGAAGGGAGGGTTTTTGTTGTTGTTGTTTTTCCAGTTTGGCAAATTGGCATTTCCATTCCTTGCTACACCAGCAGTTGGTCTCAAAGTTGCAGTTTCATGCAAGAGACCCATCTATCAAGGGCAAGACAGTTTTGATGGTTATGAGAATATATGAAAGTGCTGTTTGGATGATATTAAATGGAAGCAAAGTAGGTCAATATTGTCTGGAATAATGAACTTGAGTTTAATCAACATATCATAAGCAAAATTATTTGGAAAACCCTAGCAAGTTATTGTTGCTGTATTTGGTTATTTGACTGCTTAATCTTCTAATGTATGCACATAATAATAAAATAATTTTACATGTGGATAGAGCTCATTTTTCTACAATCATACAAGTGTATTTAACAATATGTTAATAATGCATCATGCTGTATTTGTGGGGAAAGGTTTTTTAACATTGTATTCATCAGCTGACATTGAATTGTCCTGCTTGTTCGTACCCACAGGTGGCCTAGTGGCTCCTCTGTTCATGGAATTCTTCAGGTAACAATTCTGGAATGGGTTGCTGTTCCCTTCTCTAAAGGATCTTCCCAAACCAGGGATTGAACCCAGGTCTCCTGCATTACAGGCAGATTCTTTACTGTCTGAGCCACCAGGGAAGCCCTTGAATACAAGAGGTATTTAATATTAATAAAAATGGGTAGACTTAAGTGGAGAAGCAAGCTTGTTTCCCAGATCGTTAGTTATAGCAGGGCCAAGGAAAGCCTTCCTTTTGGAGTACTGTGATTATTCCATGATGCCTAACAACCTTCACAAGTTCAAAGACACTTCTGCCAAACTTGAGGGAAAAAAGAAAGATGTGAATTATTTACCTTAAAGAGGACAGTTGTTTTTTTTTTTTTTTAAATCATGCTGATTCTTATCTTGGTCCCTCTAAACTCTTGCAAACCTCAGAAGAAGAATCTGAGTGAGGCAGGCAGGAACACAGAGAAAGTTTCAGGTGCTTCCACTGACTTTTGTCCTCAGGAATAGACTGGTGCCTGTGTTCCAGAGACATCTCTCCTGGCTGCTCAGCCTCAGGAAATTCTCTTCCCCTAGGTAAGTCGTGGCACCTCCCATTTTGGAAAATGTGAGGTCTAAGTGGAGGTATTCCTGATAAGTAAGTACCTGGTACAGGTAAATGCCTTCAAGAGACATTGCACCTCCTGATTATTTTTATTATTGTCATTTTCATCATCCCTAATCATCATCATCAATATCATCAAAGCTATCACCATCACCATCGCACGGTCAGAATCAGTATCATCACCATCATTTCTATCATCATGACCACCACCATCATCACCATCATCCTCACCATCACCGTTATCACTATAATCACATCACTATCTTCATCATCACCATCCTCACCACCGTCACCATCCTCACCATCAACATCATCACTATCATCACCATCATCATCACTAGGGTCAAAGACGAGTCATCTCCACATTTAAGATGCATCTGACCCACTGAACTTGATGCATTTTCTTTGGCCAAAACAAAACACGTTGGCCAATCCATCTTTGTTCTGCCCTGTTGGCTTGAGGTCTGGCACCATTTTGCAGAGTGTTGCCATTTCTGTTGACATTTCAGATTCCCTTGGGTCTGTGACTTAGGTAGCAGAGAAGGTGATAAATTAGTTTGGAAGATCAGGGCATTTATTATGGTCCTGAGGATGGACAGTTTCGGAAAAAGAAAAAACCAACAATGTGCCTCTACACATGCCTGGACCCTTGAATGTCGTCAGAATCATCCATCCACTCCAGGTTAAAAGGGAAAAGGGGCTGGACCCAACAGTTGTCCAGCACCCATTGCTCTGCTCTCCTTGTGAAAGTGACCTTCACAGTTTAATCAGTTGGTAGCAGAGAACCAGATTGCCTCCTAGTAAAGCATAGTTTAAGATCAGTTTTAGGAGTTTTCTGGGTGTTTTTTATCTTTGCAGTGAAGCCATAACAGCCCTTGCAGCAGCTGGGCAGGCTGAAAAGTTGATGCTTCCAAGCGGCTCATTAGGGTGTAATGGCATTTCTGAAAGTAGATGCTCCTGCGAGGAGCAGGCAGAAGCCTCTTGCAGCAACAGCTTGATGTATATTCCTCATCAATGAGGTTCTGGCTGATGTACGGGCCGTCAGGGACTGAACTCGGGCAGCTCTGAAATCTGAAGGGGTGCTGAGAGCTCTGTTCTCAGGGATAGGGAATGGGGACCATTTCTGAGTGTGCAGGTGCAAATGAGGGGGTGAGAGGGGCTTGGTGGATCTGATTGGAGTTATACAGTGGTGGCGAAAGAATAGGTTAGAAGCAATTTAAAGCCTTCCTCTACAGTTTAGATTGAGCTGTAAATTCTGACTGTAATGTGGCTATTGTATTTGATAGGATTAAAGTTTGGGAGGAAAAGTGGTCTTTGAAGTCAGTAAAATTCTGGATTCAACCTCAGTTTATCTTTCTAATAATCTTATAACCTCAGATAAATCATTTCCTCTTTCTGGGCCTCACTTTCTTTATCAGTATTACTGGTACAGTTGAGCATAATTTCTCAACATCTTTCGCTACACAGTAAACCACCCTAAGACAGCTTAATCATATCTTTTATAGTTCCGTGGGTTGACAGAACTCAACATTGTATGTTCATTTGGAAACTCTCATGGTTACATTCAGATTGTAGCTGTGTTTAGGGTCATCCAAAGTTTTGGCTAGGCTGGAAGGTTAAGACTGCCCACTTCACTTATGTCTTAGCACCTATGCTAGGCTGGCTGGAAAGAATGGGGGTGGGTGGGGTGGAATAGCTTTCTCTCCATGACTGGTTTGATCATCCTCAAAGTATGGCTGCCTCAGATTAGCTGAGTTCTCATATGGAAGTCAACTTTCCAAAGACTGAGCATTCCAAGATGGAGAAACCAAAGCTGCCAGTCTCCAGTGGCCCTGGCCCAGACAGTCACAGAATCAATTCTGCTGTAGAGCAGAAGGCAAGGAGTCACTGAGTCTATTGAGATTCAAGTGGAGGAGCGAGGACACCATCTCTCCATTGGAGGATGGCAGAGAGTCCTTGCAACCATCTTTAATCCTCTTCTACATTGAGAAAATTCTATTTACCCCAAGTACCACCGAAAAGCCCTGGGTCAGGAAGATCCCCTGGAGAAGGGAATGGCCACTCCAATATTCTTGCCTGGAAAATCCTATGGACAGTAGAGCCTGGTGGGCTACAGTCCATGGGGCCACAAAGAGTCAGACACAACTGAAATGACTTAGAATACACAGGCGAACCACAAAAAAAAAAAAAAAAATTAATGGAGGGAAAGAATCTTTCTGAGTGCCTGATACAACTATGCAGTCAATAAACACCCATTCCTTCTCTTTTCACCCTCCTCCTTTCTAGATCTCTTAAAACTGAGGTTCTCAGCAGCACCAGGGAGGAAGTCCCTCCTTTTTCCTCCTTAGCTGGCAATTATGGGAAAATCTGTCCTTCTAGATTTTAGATTAAGATGGCCATTCTCAGCCCTGGATGCACATTAGAAACTCATGCGAAACTTTCATGAAAGCCAGCTCTTGTCGGCCCCCTAGAGTTTCTATCTTGGCTGTTTGATATGGGCCCCTTATGTATCTAAGTTCCTCCTCCTAGTCATTTTCATGTCTGCGGTGAGAGGGTGGGTGCTGAAGTTCCATGATTTCTGTGTGCACTTGCAAACATGCTACCAGAAGACGTGACAAGTTGACCTACCCCAAAATCTGCCAGTACTGGGTGTCCGGGTGAGCCCCAGGGAGCCAAAACTGGGCTCCAAGGGATTGGGACTCTGCAAAATGCCTTTGATAACAGGTAGTCATTGGAAAAGACTCTGATACTGGGAAAGATTGAAGGCAAAAGGAGAAGGGGATGGCAGAGGACAAGATGGTTGGATGGCATCATCGACTCAGTGAACAGGAACTTGAGCAAATCTGGGAGATAGTGAAGGAGAGAGGAGTCTGGCGTGCTACATGACTTAGTGACTGAATAACAATTAGATACCCATTTCTAGGAGTTCCTGGACAGGGAGGAGGAGACAGGCAAGAAAGCAACAGGCTAGTGATGAGGGCTCCAAAAGGATGTGAACTGTGCAGAAACCCAAGGGGCCACTGCTTATGATCACTGGGTGATGCCCTGCCCCCTGGTCTCTCTGGTGCCCAAAGCAAATGGAAGGTGTTGACAAAGTCACGCCAAGGTGGGCGTCTCCCCATCACCCCATCTCCTGCAGTGACTGCTTGAGCAAACTTTCCTCCTCTCAAGATTTAGCAGTCATGTTCATAAAGATAAAACAGTGACATGAGGCCCCTATTAAAGAGAACAACCACATTTGGTTTCCATCAAGTCTGGAATGGCGGTGATGGATATAAATAGCTGGCTTTTTGGAGGAAACTGCTGAGAAGGTACAAATATCACCCACACCTTGAAGGTATCTGCTGAGTCTTATTATTCTTGGGTAATTGGGGTTGTGGCCAGTTACTCTCTCTTATCGGTCAGAGTTTCTGAAGCTGGCACCGCTAGGGTGAACTAGCGCCCCCTTCATAAGCTGCCAGGAACCAATTAAAGCTTTCTCTGCCCAAGCACGGAGAATTTCTTCTAACCTCTCCAGCTTTGCCTCCTCCACGATAGCCACCGTTCCCTGCCCACCACAGCCATCCAGGGGTGGGAAGGCTCTGGACAGAAAAACGGGGTAAGAGTGGATTCTGCAGGTTGCAGGAGCTGGAAAGTGGACGGGGAGTGGAGTGCTGTGATCAGTTTCTAAAGAAAAAATGCATAACCAGTTAAATGTTCTGACTCACCAAAAATAGCAGTTTTCAGGTGGGAGCACAGTTTGGGAGAGTCAGTTAACCTAAATGAAATGACTCAACTGTCCATGAATGCCTTGATCATCTGACATGACTGAGCAGTTGATGTATTAGGAAGAGAATGAGGCAGGAATTAGGGTGCTTCTTCCTCGAGTTTTACTTTTCTCTGTGTGTTCCCTATCTGTCTTCAGCCTCTTGGGGTATAAAATAATCCTGAAAGGACTCCATCCTTGTGGTTCTGGGTGCCACCCAGAACCAGCTTGGAGGGTGACGAGGACCCCAGGGAAGAAGGTATGATGAGGAGAGGCACCTCGAGACACAGAGGCGAGAACCTGCTAACATCTTTCAAAGTCAATAGCCGTGTGCGTGGTGGACTCTGATTCGTACAAAGCCTCAAGAATTTATTTTATCTCTTAATGAATAATTCATTTTTGATAATACGAGGTTTTATTAACTTTGACTGTCCATGCTGTGAGTGACGGATTTGTAACAGGCTGTGTGGCCTTCCGATGGCCTTAGCCATGGGACGTGAATGCACATGTGCACTATCTGTACTAGGGTCCTGGGATGACTGGAGCAGAGCCCTACAGACTGGGTGGCTTAAACAACAGGCGTTTATTTTCTTGCAGTCCTGGAGGCTGCAGGTCCTAGATCAGTGGGTGAGCAGGGTTGGGTCCTCCTGAAGACTCTTTCCTTGGCATGTGGACGCCACCTTCCCCCGTGTCCTCCCATGGTCATCCCTTTGTGTGTCTGTGTCCTGATCTCCTCTTCTTAAGACACCAGTCCCATGGGATTAGGACCCCCCCTCCCCCATAACCTCATGCGACTTAATGATCTTCATAAAGACCCTCTCTGCAAATGTAGTCACATCTTGAGCTGCCAGGGTTAGAATTCAGCATGAATTTTGGGAGGGGGTTGTCATGATTCAGCTCATAACGCCACCAAAAGCCAGCATAGCATCCTGCCTTGGGGTCAGCAGGGCTGGGCCTGCAGAAAGCCCCCTCCTCTCTGTGACCAGCTGCCTTTTCTGTCCTCTCTGCAGGCTGTCGGCTGCTGCAGACTTGGTTTGGGAAGGTTATGTACCTTATAGTAACGACCTTCACCTCCTGGCCTCTGGCTTATTTAATACAGCAGCTTCCTTTAAACCCTCCATGGCCATAAACAAAAACAGATTGCTCCTCTCAAGTTTAAGGCCTTTGAATATAGAACAGAACCAATTTTATAGATGGGAGAGGTATACCTCCTCTCAAGTGAGGTTGCGTGTGATAAGAAAGCCCCTCGCTCAGCGAATTCCTCCTTCTGGGAGACCTCCTATAAACTCGCTTCCATATGCAGGTGAGTGCAGAGCAGACAGAATGCTTAGCTCTTGCCCCAGTGGGTCTGAGCAAAAATTTTATCTCCCTGATTGTTCACCAAGGATTTGCTGCCTCTCCAGGAAACACTATTTGGCATGTCACATAAATCAAGTCCATCAGCAGATTCAAGCTCATTTGCTTCACGGCTTTCTGATGTCATGCATCTCAGTCTTCCTGGGTGAGCACCCTCCTGGTTCTAGAAAAGTCGGTGGTCCCCCGTTGCCCCTGCCCCTCCCCAAGCACCCAGCTGCTCTCTCCTACTCCCAGCCACTAACTGCCCTCCAGACACCTGCATTTCCCAGTCGCTGGTGCTCTGACCTGGGAATTCAGAGCACAAAAAGCGTTACCTGGAATGTGTTTGTTTCCTGAATATTCACCTCATTTCTCTGAAGTTGCAGAAGGCAGAGGAGAGTGAAGAAGTGGCTCTAATCTTTCTGAGTGATTACGAAAGGCCAGGTTTGGGCAGAGAGAATGTGTTTTCTGGCCATGGTGTTGTTTTCCATCTTGGCAACTGGGTTTTTAGAAATAAAAGCATTACTTATTTATTGGAATGCCCCAAATATTTTAATCTTCAGGCTTTACTTCCAGGTGACTCAGCACAGCTCCCAGAAATAAAAGCACACAGAGGCAATCGCTGTCTCCTCTCTCTGCTATACCCCACAACCCAGCCAGTATGGCCAGCACTGGCGTAGAAAGGACAGGGCCCCTGTCACCCCACTTGCTGAATGATGTCCTTATCATTTCTAATTAAACCTTGGGCTTCCTGGAAAGCTCTCCTTTCTCTACATAGTGCTCTGGCTTTTGTTTCTCCTTTATTTGTCCTTGTTTTTGCAAATGGCAGAATAATGTAGAGATCAAGAGCACACTGGCCAATGTAGGAGGCGTGGATTCAGTCTGTGGGTCAGGAAGTTCCCCTGGAGAAGGAAATGTCAGCCCACTCCAGTGTTCTTGCCTGGAGAATCCCATGGACAGAAGAGCCTGGTGGGCTACAGTCTTTGGGGTCACAAAGAATCAAACACAACTGAAAGATTAAACAATACAAACAAGAGCGTGGGTCTGGAGCCAAGCAGCCTGGGTTCAAATCCCATCTCTGCCACTCACCAGCTGGTGGCTTTGGACAAGTCACTTAACATCTTTGTGCTTTATTTTTTCAGTGGTTAAGTGGGAGATAATCATAGTACCTATAATTGTTCAGTTGCTCAGTTGTGTCTGACTATTTGCAATCCCATGAACTTCAGCACACCCGGCTTTTCTGTCCTTCACCATCTCCTGGAGCTTGCTCAAACTCATGTACATTGAGTTAGTGGTGCCATCCAACCATCTCATCCTCTGTCATCCCTTTCTCCTTTTGCTTTCATTCTTTCCCAGAATCAGGGTGTTTTCTAATGAATCAGCTCTTCATATCACGTGGCCAAAGTATTGGAGCTTCAGCATCGGTCCTTCCAAAGTATATTTAGGATTGATTTTCTTTAGGATTGACTGGTATGATCTCCTTGCAGTCCAAAGGACTCTCAAATCTTCTCCAACACCACAGTATCTACAATAGCTCCTACTGAAGTGGCGTGAGTCCCTACAGTCCTTGCCCCTGTCCATGTTTTCTGCCTGCCTTTTATCTGTGGAAAAACTTTAGTTGAAGAATAAGTTTAATCAGCGAAGTGAGAAGATGTAGAAACAAAGGAAAGTCTAAGGAGACCAAATAATAATAATGTAGTATTAAGCATAGCCAAGGACCTTTAGTTCCTTCTCAAGGACTATAGATACTATTCTGAGCCATATCCTGAGAGCTCTCTTATAGATACTGAAACCCCAGGTGGAGAAGTTAACTACAGGAGGACCAGACTGTACCAAGGACGTGAGCGGCCACAATCATGAGAACTGACCACAAAGAAATGGGAACAAATGGACCTTGGAGCTGAAGATTAACGCTACCTAAAGCAATCAAGATGATACTGGTCGGACCACTGCATGACCCATTTCAAGAAGACTGTCAGAGTTGACTGTGCTGCTTCTGCATGCACCTCTGTCTATCAAAGCTGTTGCCCTCTGATTGTCTGGGAAGGAGTGGGGAGTCCGCCTTTGGACAGGTGTCCACCCTTTCCCCCACTTGTTGGCATCTGAAATAAAACAAACTTTCCTTTCCACCAACCTGGCCTGTTTATTGGCTTTTGAGCAGCGAGCAGCTGGACTCTACCCTTCAGTAACACTACCACAAAAGATATGTTGTGATAGTTGAGAAGAGATGCTCACAGCTTATTTAACATCATCCAAACTCAGGCATTTGCCCCGACATCGCTTTTCTATTTGTTCCATGAAATTCTTGCCCAGGAAGATAAGGCTGCAAATACATAACTCACAGAATCACCAGTCTCAGCAACATCCTGAAAATCTGTTTCGCTGAACAATAGACTGTTCAACTGGGCAAACACACTAATTCATCAAAAATTTGGCCCAAGACCCTGGCCTGGCCATGTCAGCCAGTTCTACACTATTATATCATGGACATTCTGGGCAGATCTATGCAGTGAATACCCTCAAACCCACATCTCAAACCCTGTAAATGTTCACCTTTCACCTCCTATGAATTTCTGCCGAGATGTGTTCTCCTTCACCATCTTAAATCATCCACTTGACTCTGCTCCATCAATGGGGCTCTGTTTGGCGGAAAATGTGGCTAATAGGATGAACTGAGTGTCATTCATTTATAATATCTAATAAGCACTTAACACCGCTTGGCGTTTTTCAGGCAGGCAGGTGTTAGTTATCCTTACTATGCTCCATTGTGAAAATAACTTTGATGCATTCAAAGCATTGATTTTTTGCACCCTTTGCTCATGTCCAGTGTATGCTCCAAAGGAACCCTAAGTGGACAAGTGAAAAGGACAAAGGAAATATGTCACAGGAAGGACGTTACAGATGGGTTTGGAGGACACTGGCAGGGCCTTTCAGGAAAGGAGAGAATCTGAAGACATTTTCCATCCTCCCCGCTGGCTCCCTCCCGGCTGTCAGCACAAGTTGCTTTGAGCTATAATTGCTCTCATCCTTCAGTGATTCTCATGCGGGTGATGGAGAAGGTGGTCTTCCGTGTCTGGCCATCTCAGGATTCAGGGTGGGAGGACTGTGATAAAGAACATTTTCTCATCCCCATCACCTCGTGGAGATTTGAGGACCTCCGGCCGCATGACTGCCTGATCACCCGACAATAAAAAAATCTATAAGATGGTAACATTTTCCTTTTCCCTTCCCCCCTCCTTTTCTGTGGGGACTTGATCTTGTGAAATTCTGTTTTGCCTCCAGGTTGGAAGGAGATGATGAAGATCCATGGTGCCTTCCATAAAAGGAGACCACAGGAGGGACTCACTTGCAAAGATGGGCAGGCAAGAATTCCAGAATATTCTCTTTCTACCTTTTCTAAACTTTCATGTCTGGATGCCAAGTCTCTCCAGTGAAGGGCATCACAAGGATGTTTCCTAAGAAGTGACAAAAAGTACAAGAAGAAAACATCCTGGCACATGGGCCACTTTTCACGTTTGACCAACAACATCGATTTTTGTCTATGTTGCTGTTTGATGCTTTTAGATCTGACCCGGTGCTGGGAAAAGTTTGGATGTGGAATGGAGGTGGTCCTTGAGATAATTACAGTCAGCTCAAGGAGTGACTGTTGACAGGGTTGCCTCAGAGATGCATTCTGTCAAGGGCTGACACCTCCATACCAGAAACACAGAGAGAAACTTCCTTCTGATGCACGACCCCGTTTCCATTTGGAGGTGGGATTTGACACTGCTTTTCAGATTTGCCAGACTTAGTTCTTTCTTTTTCTTTCCCTTTCAGTGTTCACAACTAAATTATCTGCGTTTTCTTCTGAGACAGATTTTATCAGAAAAACAGCTCCCCTCGTTCCTTACATGCTCTGTCCTAACAGCCAAGTTATTGAAATCCTTTTGAAATTCATTTTCCAGAGTAGGACATCCCACGTTGAGAAGAGATTGCAGGAAGGGCAGAAATGTCTCTCAACCATTTTATTGTAGGCTTTTGGGCACTGGAGGGCTGGGCTTCTTTCTCCTGCCTGTCTGCATCTGCCAGGAGGGTAGAGAACCCTCTGAGGCCACACTGGACGTGAGCTGAGCTCCCACCTCCTCAGAGGCAAGTCTTAGCTTGTTTTGCTGGAAAACAAAACCAAGTGAAAGACTTCTGTGTATGGATATCACTAATATGAAATTTGGGCTTCCCCAGTGCCTCAGTGGTAAAAAAAAAAAAATCTGCCTGACAATGCAGGAGACTCAGTTTCAATCCCTGGGCTGGGAAGATCCTCTGGAGAAAGAAATGGCAATCCACTCCAGTATTCTTGCCTAGGAAATCCCATGGACAGAAGAGCCTGGTGGGCTACAGTTCATGGGATTGCAAAAGAGTAGAATAGGACTTAGTGATAAACAATAATTGAACTTTATGATAATCTAGTTAGAAAGGAGCTGTGGTGATGGAAAGTTTGGGCAAATTTACAATGCAATCAAGCCTGGAGAAGGGCGGTCTAACTGCCTCTAGTTGGCTGCCTGTTTGCAGGAACTGAGGGGACACACCATTTATTTTATCTATAATTGATTTGCCAATGAGACATCTATCTTGTTTTCTACTAGACTGGGAGGCAGGAACCTGAGTAGGCTGGGATCAGCACAATGCTTCAGACTTAAAGTTATTTGCTGATTGAAGAAATGAATATTTTAATCAAAATAAAGACCCAAGGGAAAATACTTAGTTTTGGTGAGTCAATACATTATTTGACTAATTTATCTCCATTTTCTTTAAAGACATTCTATAGTTCAGAATTTTCACTCATTTAGATCAATGGATCTCAATCAGGAGCAGTTTTGTTTTCCTGAAGATATCTGGCTATACCTGGAGATATTTCTGGCTGTTGTAAATTGGGAGAGGTGGGTTGGTGCTACTGGCCACCACCGCCCCTCTCCTCCCCTGCACACCCTCCCTTCACCCTCACACACACACAGCAAAATGTTATCTGCTCCCCAGTGTCAACAATGCTGGTGACCTTGACTGAGAGGGGCCTTCCTCTCAGTTCTTCTGGGTCAGGGAACTTGAACTCTGAGACTCTGTGTTAGGACATCTGTGGTTTTCATTGTGCCTCTTGAAAGATTTTGACATTTCGGCTTCCTGTCTGCCCTCTCAGACTCAAGAGGACCTGTAAGATGGTAAGCTTACTTATTCATCTCTTTTACAACCTTCATCATTAGTGAATTTGTGTGTCAGGTGAGACATCTCATTTGTGCCCTGGGAGAATTTCCCCAGGGGAATGGTACTTTGCCTCCCACTTTTGAGCAAATCCTGGGGGAAGAGAGGCTGAGTGAGAGCTGGTGCCATGCAAAGATTGAAGCCCAAGTGAGAGGATGTTCTGGTGGCCCCCTCATGAGTGGTATGAAACAGACTCCTATGGTGACCTTGCCAGTTTAGTAAATTATTCCCTTGGATAGACAGGGAATTTGTCATCTTGCCATCTCTTCCTGTCTGTTTGGCCAAGAGTTTCATAAAATGCAAATTGAGTATGTGAAAATTTGATGGGAAATTGTCCCATGGCCATGAATTTGCATGCATTTTTGTCACCTCTAGGAAGCCCTGATCTTCACTGTCCACCCATCCCCTCAACTCCCAGGCAAGTAGAGCCTGAAGTGGGAATCAGGGTCTGCACCGGGTGGGCTTTTCCATTGGGTTCACTCAGCTGAAAGACCAAGAGCAGAGCTTTGACTGAGGGAGATGTGGATTTCCTATTCTAGCTTCATCATGTATTATCCACATCAATGGGGAACCACTTTCCTTATATTAAAAACTGGTGTAGTGATGCCCAGCCTCTCAGGTTGTCATGGAGACAGAGATAATGTGTGCACAATGCTTAGCCCAGTGTTTGCCATGAGGAAGCTCTTCGGAAGAATGGCTGCAAACACCCAGAGGTAGCATTTCCTACTGTGGGCATTAATAGGGTGTAATGCAAAAATCGTGTCTTGTATTCAAAATAGGCTAGGAAGTTCAAAAATAGGTATGTTTCTTTTTTATGCTAGGACTCCTCAGCAATATTAATATGTAATGCAAATTGGGACTCTCCAAGAGAGATAAATAGTGGGCAGCATTTTCCAAACTTGCTTTATTCATTTCACACTTAATTATTATGTTCATATATATGCAAAACACTGTTCGAGGTATTCAGGATCATGCAGGAACAGGACAGAGTGTCAGCTTCATCTCAGGGAGAAATGTGAAAGGGAGGAGAAAAGTAGAATTCGAATGGATGAGAGGGATGGTTGGTTACTTCAGATGGGGTGGGGGGAGGGCACGGTCAAGGCAGGGCTCCAAGGAGATTGAGTTGAGTGTTTAGTGACAGAGACACAAGCCAGGGACAGTCAGGGTAAAAGACATTCCACATAGAGGGGACAGAAAGTGCCAAAACCCAAGCCCTGAAACAAGAATGAAGTTGATGAAGGTCAGAGAGATGGAAAATGGGGTCAGAAAGGCAGGAAGAACCCCATTCGTATGAGATTTATGTTTTGAAGGATCACTCTGGCTTCACTGCTGTGACTGACATAGCAGGAGGCAAGGTAAGAAGTAGAGAGGATATCACGGAAAGCCTTGGAGATGACAGGGCTGACACAGAGCAATGAGAGTGTGTGGGGTCAATGAGAGGTGGATGTACTCTAGACCCATAAATGTTGTGTACTTACATATTCATTCATACAGAATTCCCACATCACAAAGCCACACATAAGCAGCTCAGTGCATGATTACAAACAGAATGTGACCATGGAACGACCCCCACCTCTGGGTCTGGAGGGTCCCCCTATCACTCCCCTCAAAACCAACCTCACACCCACTTTCCAAGGGGAAGCCATACTCAGGGTCTAAAGCCAAAGAGGAGATTTTGAATGTGTGCAATGGACTCATACACTATGGAGGCACCTCTGATTAGCTCCTTTGGTTCAACATCAGGAAAGGTCCACCCAGGTGTTAAGCATCGCAAGCGTTGCCTGTTGACTGCTGTACAGAACTGCACTGCTCCCCTACACCAGGACAGATGCGCCTTCCACCTTGGATGGCCATTTGGGCAGATTCCCCTTTTTAGCTCTGATGAATAATGCTGTGAAAACATTCTGTAGTGTGTGTGTTAGTCATTGAGTCGTGTCTGACTCTCTGGTTCCATGGACTGTAGCCCACCAGACTTCTCTGTTTATGGGACTTTCCAGGCAAGAATACTGGAGGGGGTATCCACTCCTTTCTCCAGGGGATCTTTCTGACCTGGGGATGGAACCCAGGTCTTAGGCATGGCAGGCAGATTCTTTACAATTTAGGCCACCAAGGAAGCCCATTAAAATACTTCATGTGTGAATTTTTGTGTGTACAGTTAGCAGTGGAGTTTCTGGGTCATCAGTTCAGTTCAGTTTAGTCGCTCAGTCATGTCCAACTTTTTGTAACCCCATGGACTACAGCACGCCAGGCTTCCCTGTCCATCGCCAACTCCTGGAGCTTGCTCAAACTCATGTCCATCGAGTGGGTGATGTCATCCAGCCATCTCATCCTCTGTTGTCCCCTTCTCCTCCAACCTTCAATCTTCCCCAGCATCAGGATCTTTTCAAATGAGTCAGTTCTTTGCATCAGGTGGCAGACTTCAGCATCAGTCCTTCCAATGAATATTCAGGACTGATTTCCTTTAGGATTGACTGGTTGGATTTCATTGCAGTCCAAGGGACTTGCAAGAGTCTTCTCCAACTCCACAGTTCAAAAGCATCAATTCTTCTGTGCTCAGTTTTCTTTATAGTTCAACTCTCACATTCATACATGACTATTGAAAAAACCATAGCTTTGACTACAGGGACATTTGTTGGCAGAGTATCGTCTCTGCTTTTTAATATGCTGTCTAAATTGGTCATAGATTTTCTTCCAAGGAGTAAGTGTCTTTTAATTTAATGGCTGCAGTCACCATCTGCAGTGATTTTGGAGCCCCCAAAATAAAGTCTCTCACTGTGTCCGTTGTTTCCCCATCTATTTGCCATGAAATGATGGGACTGGATGCCATGATCTTAGTTTTCTGAATGTTGAGTTTTAAGCCAACTTCTTCATCTCCTCTTTTACTTTCATCAAGAGGCTCTTTAGTTCTTCTTCACTTTCTGCCATAAGAGTGGTGTCATCTGCATATCTGAGGTTATTGATATTTCTCCCGGCAATCTTGATTCCAGCTCTTCATCCAGCCTGGAAAAACACACGATGTACTCTGCATTTAAGTTAAATAAGCAGGGTGACAATATACAGCCTTGATGAACTTCTTTCCCTATTTGCAACCAGTCTATTGTTGCCTATCCAGTTCTAACTGTTGCTTCTTGACCTGCATTCAGGTTTCTCAGGAGGCAGGCAAGGTGGTCTGGTATTCCCATCTCTTTAAGAACTTTCCGCAGTTTGTTGTGATCTACATAGTCAAAGGCTTTGGTGTAATCAATAAAGCAAAACTAGATGTTTTTCTGGAATTCTCTTGCTTTTTGGATGACCCAATGGATGCTGGGAATTTAATCTCTGGTTCCTCTGCCTTTTCTAAATCCAGCTTGAACATCTGGAAGTTCACGGTTCACGTACTGTTGAAGCCTAGCTTGGAGAATTTTGAGCATTATTTTGCTAGCGTGTGAGATGAGTGCAATTGTGCGGTAGACTGACCATTCTTTGGCATTGCCTTTCTTTGTGATTGGAATGAAAACTGACCTTTTCCAGTCCTGTGGCCACTGCTGAGTTTTCCAAATGTGCTGGCATATTGAGTGCAGCACTTTCACAGCATCATCTTTTAGGCTTTGAAATAGCTCAACTGGAGTTTCATCACCTCCACTAGCTTTGTTCATAGTGATGCTTCCTAAGCATCACTGAAAATACAGTGGTGTCACCATTAAAAAGAAAAAGAAACCAAAAGACAATTTTAGAACTGAAAAATAAATATCCATAAATTAAGCACTTAGATGTAATGGAAAGTGGGAAAATGTTTAAAGAGGTACTTTACTTTACAAACAAGAATATCCAAGTTAGCCTATTGTCTGGGTCATATGCATATATTAATAGTAACTTCAGTAGATATTGGGTTTCCCTGCTAGATCAGATGATAAAGAATTTATCTGCAGTGTCAGAGACCTGGGTTTGATCCCTGGGTCAAGAAGAGCCCCTGGAGAAGGAAATGGTGACCCACTTCAATACTCTTGCCTGGAGAATACCATCAACAGAGGAGCCTGGTGGGCTACAGTCCATGCAGTCTCAAATTGTCAGACACAACTGAGTGACTAACACTTTTCACTTTCAGTAGATTTTATAGAATACTTTTTCCAAAGAGGCTGTACTATTTTTCTCTCCCATCATCAAGGTTAGAGAGTTTTAATTTCTCCTCCGTTGGTGTTGTCAGGCTTTTAAAATTTTCACGGTTCAGGTGGGTCTGTCCTGGTACTTCTTGTAACTATAATGTTCCCTCCCTTGATGATTAGTGAGTTTGAACATCTTTTCCCATTTAATAAGGTAACTTGGACATTCTTGTTTGTAAAGTACCACTTTAAACATTTTACCACTCACCATTACATTTGTCTAAGTGCTTAATTTGAGGATGTTTATTTTTCAGTTCTAGAATTGCCTTTTGATTTTTCTTTTTTATGGTGACACCATTGTATTTGCATATAACTCTTACTCTGAGGGGGAAGAACATTCTTCCACTTTTTCTTTTTGTTCTTTTCATGTAGCATTATTATTTTTTAAATTTATTTTTTGAGGTATAGTTGATTTACAATGTTGTATTAATTTCTACAATGCAGAAAAGTGATTTAGTTATACACATATATATTATTTTTCATATTCTTGTCCATTATGCTTTGCTGTTATTGTTCAGTTGCTAAGTCATGTCCAACTCTTTATGACTCCATGGACTGCAGCACGCCAGGCTTCCTTGCCCTTCACTATCTCCCAGAGAATGCTCAAATTCATGTCCACTGAGCCAATGATGCTTTCTAACCATCTCAACCTCTCCCTCCCTCTTCTAATTTACCCTCTATCTTTCCCAGCATCAGTCTTTTCCAAGAGTTAGTTCTTCATATCAGGTGGCCAAAGTATTGGAGCTTCAGCACCAGTTCTTCCAATGAATATTCAGGGTTGATTTCCTTTAGGATTAACTGTTTTGATCTCCTCTCTGTACAAGGAACTCTCAAGAGTCTTCTCCAGCACCACAATTTGAAAGCATCAGTTCTTCAGTGCTCAGCCTTCTATTTATGATCCAACCCTCACATCCACAAATGACTACTGGAAAAGCTATAGCTATGGTTTATCCCAGGATATTGAATATAGTTTTCTGTGCTATATAGTAGGACCTTGTTGTTTATCCGTTCTATTTATAGTTGTTTGTCTGCTAATCCCAAACTCCCAATCCACCTCACCCTCATCTGCCTTGATTTATTTTTGTGGTTTCCAGTTCTCTGCCCAAATTCTTTATCTTTTCTTAAATTTCCTGAACAGACTAATCACAGATACTTCAAGGCCTGTGTCTGAGATCTCAACATCTGTGAATCACTGTGGGTTTGTTCCATTGTCTGTTTTTCTCTTGGTTTTCACCTAATTCTTGCATTTTTAAAAAGCAATAGGATATCAGAAGCCACATGTGTTTAAGAGGGTCTCTCAAGTTTGGAAGGTCCTGAACTTCAGTTTTATCTCCCAAGCACTGTGAAGTCGCTCAAAGCTAGGCATATCTTCTTCAACAACCTTTTCTCCCTAGTTTTTTTCCGCCTTGAGAATTGTGCTTAATAAATCAGCAAGTCCCTTCACAGGAAGAGCAGCATCCTCTTCTGTTTACATCTCTTCTCTCTGGAATACGTGCAGATCACCTCGTCCAGGTCATATGCAAGTTGTTCATAGTTCAGGTTTATGGTTCTGTTGTGGCTCTTTCTTCTTTCTCCCTCTTCCTTTTCTTTTTTTTTAAAAATTTTCCCCCTTTTTAGAAGGGGATAAGCTAGTCTATTTCTGGTCTGCTCTCATTCTCGGTTACAGCCCTTCCTGGGTTCTACCTTGATGCCGCATGTTTACTGGAACACAACCTCTATGACAGCTTGAGCATCCCTCACCTGCCCAGCCCTGTGGGACTCAAAAAAGCTCTTCTCAGCTTCTTAGGCACACAGCCTCCTTTCATCAAATCAGCTGATGCTTCGAGTAAAGTCAGACCAAATCCTTGGCTCTCCTGCCCTTACTGGCCTTCTCTAAGGGACTGTGGTTTCACACATCCCTGCTACCATGGTGGCACTCAGTTGCCTTCAAACAGATGTTTTTCTTAAAGATATTTTTCCTGAGTTTTCTACACACGAGAAATTTTCTATACAAAATGTGTGACTATCCAAAACAAAGTCATCTGTCATATCCAGATGTGAAACACCTGGAGGTATTTTGAAGGGAAGTCAACAAGATGACCTGAGAGATTGTGGGTGAGAGAGAAAGAGAGTCTTCCTCAAGCATAACTTTAAGGTCTGTGGTAGAGAAACTGAAGAAGGGAACTAACATCCTCTGGAGGAAGTTGGAGAGAGATGAAGAGTTAAGATTTGACCTGTTGGATTTGAGATCTTAGATATTGATGTAGAGAAGTTGGTTGAGCACTTGGATACATCAATCTGGAGTTTAAGGGAAAGCTGAACAAGCAAACACAGTTACTGGGTGGGCAGTGGATAAAAACTTGAACTTTCGGAGATATTCTTCCTGAAGATGTAACTACAGAGTCATTGGCACATACACGGATGCTATTTTAAACCACGGAATTGATCAATCACCAAGGGAATGAATGTACATGTAAAGAGAAGAGAACCAAGATTTGAGCTATCTGGCACAACTTTAAGAAGCTGTGGAGAAGATCAGATAAGAAGGAACCACTGCTGAGACAGGATAAAAGCCAAATAGTACATGTTGTGTTGGAAACCAAGAAAAGAGAACTACCAGTGAAGAAAGAGTTATCATCAATCTTGACAAAGATGGCCTCAGCAGGAAGAATGTGTAGCAATTTCTGGAACCCTCCAAAAGTTTTAGGTCAATCAAAGAATAAGGAGCTGATAAAGAGGCTGAGTAAGAACTTCCCATTAAACAGAACAAAATCTAGCAGTGTCAAAAAATCATGAAGAGACTGATTTCAAGAGCGAGGTAACATTGGGACTTCCCTGGTAGTTCAATGGTTACGAATCTGGCTTGTAATTCAGGAGATTAGGATTTGGAGTGGGTTGCAATTTCCTTCTCCAGGAAATTTTCCTGACTCAGAGTTTGAACCCACATCTCACTTGGCAGGTGGATTCTTTACCACTGAGTCATCTGGGAAGCCCAAATAAGTAAATAAATAAAGAAAGAGGTAGCGTCAAATGAGCCAAAAACTGCTGAAAGTTCAAATAAGATAAAAGCATAAAAACCTCCTTTGATTTGGCTATATGGTGGCCACTGGTGAGCCTAACAAGAGCAGGTTCAATAGAATAGTAGGGATGGATGCCCAAGGCAGAGAGTTAAAGAAAATTATAAATTGTATTAGTTGGAGTTCTCCAGGGACAGAGAACCACTAGGATGTGTAAGTGTGTGTTTGTGTCTGTGTTTATGGGAGAGATGGATTTGTTTTAAGGCATTGACTTGTACAATGGTAGAGGCTGACAAGTCTAAAATTTCCAAGGCAGGCCAGTCAACTGGAGACCCAGGAAAAGCTGACATGGCAGCTCAAGGTCAAGGCCATTTGGAGACAGTTTCCTCTCCCTTGAGGGAACCTCAATCTTTGCTTAAGGCCTTCAACTGAATCAATGAGGCCCACCTACACCACGGAGGGTAATCTGCTTCACTCAATGTCTGCTGATTTGAATCTTAATCCAAAACACTCTCACAGAAACATCTAGTATGGTGTTTGATCAAATATCCATGGGCCATGGCCAAGCTAAGTTGATGCATAAAATTAACCATAAGAGATTAAAAAAGAAACAGAGCATAGATGATTCTTTGAGCTGATTCTCTGTGAACAAGATAGAACTAGAGAAGCAGGTGGAATCTGAGCATTATTTTGTTTCTCCAGAGAAGATATTTGAACATGTTTGATCACAAAGCCTTTATTCTTGGAGTAATTATTAATGTTTCCCTGATACAATATTCTTTGAATATCAGTCTGGGAAATTCTGGCTTAAAGACTCAAAACTCAGTGTGTATCTTTTTTCAAATAATCAGGGAATTAATCACACAACAACAAACCCCATACTGTTTTCCAGCTTTCTCTGTGCTCCATCTGTGGATTCTATCTGATGAATTTATCCATTGATTTCTGCTAGTGGGATGTTATTAATCTCTTTAGATTCTGCATTTACATTATGATGGGGTTTCCTGGGAAGGAACAATGTCTTTCATACTGAACGTAAGTGACCTAGATATCCAATATCACACTCCCAGATAGTTGAAGGGTTTAAGTGTGGGATGATCAGCTGTATCATTGGGGTAAGTGGCAATGGCAGTGACTGCCATTGAGCAAACACACGCCCCAGTGTTAGTTGCTCAGTCATGCCCAACTCTTTGCAACCCATAGACTGCAGCCTTCCAGGCTCCTCTGTCCATGGGATTTTCCAGGCAAGGATACTGGAATGGGTTGCCATTTCCTTCTCCAACTGGGGTAAGAGACCATCCCAATGAGCCTACTCCACCTGGAAAGAGGCAGTCTTAGTAAATTCTCAAACGCACATAGTGCTTTAAGATTTTCACCGTTCATTCCACCATCTAATTCTATATACTGGCAAGTATTTATTGCAAAAAAAAATGATTGGGAAATAAAAAATTTGAATATCACCTCCGACTCTGTGCTTAATTCCCAGAAAGAAATATTAAATTTTGACCAGAAAAAATTCATAGTGACCTCAAGGTCCTCAATGCTGATTTTATTATTAATGGTACAGGTGTCTTTGCCCTACAGTTATGTCATTAAGGAATGGAAATTTCCATCTCCAGAAAGGCATTTCACCTGCTTCTCACTTCTGGAATTAGCCCAGACTAAGGTGCAAGCAACAAAACACAGCACCATCACTGTTTAAGTAGAAAAGGAGTTTGTTCGGTAGAGGTGGAGCAGCTCATGGAATTGTTGAGATTCGAGAGATAAACTCAAGGCTTGAGAGCCAAGGACAGCATACATGTTTATGTTGCAGAACAACCTGGGAGATATTACTGCGTCGGCATTGGCTCTTAGCTCTCAAAATTTGCACTGCCAAGTGTCCACTAGGGTTAGATCTTGGACACAGGAGCCACAAGCCTACAGTGCCGGTACCCTAGGAATATTTTCCTCCCAAAGACATCTGTACCCCTGTAACTGAGCAGGACCCTATGGGGCCTTCTTGGAACAGACCACCTCCCCCACCAATGTCCTCCACCTGCCGCTCTATAGAATAGCAGCAGCCTCCTAGGCCTTCCCTGAATTCCAAAGAGTATTTAATCAGAGAAGTGACAAAATGCAAAAAGGAAAACAGTCAAGCTAGGTAAAATAATAATAGTTCAGCCATTTTAAACAAAGTCAAAGAGGGGGCTTCTCTGGTGATCCAGTGATTAAGAATCTGAATTGCAGTGCAAGGGACACTAGTTTGATCCCTGCTCTGGGAAGATCCCACATACTCTAGGGCCCAGGAGCTGCAACTACTGAACCCACATGCCTAGAGCCTGTGCCCCAAAACAGGAGAAAGCAATGAAGCAGCAGTGAAGACTCACTACAGCCAAAAAATAAAATAAATAAATAAATCTGTTTAAAAAATGTCAAGGACCTTTAGTTCTGCTGCAAAGGCTATGGAGATAATATTCTGAGCAATGTTCTTCAAGCTGTTTTGCAGATACTGAAATCCCCACCAGGTGGAAGAAGTTAACTTTATGCTGCCCAGAATCACATAGACCCCAAAAGGTTGATGATGTTGACTCCTGATTACCTCACCACCAACCAATCAGAAGAATGTTTACAAACTGATCGTATACCTCACAATTCCCTCCCTTACCCTACCTTTAGAAGGGAGGAGAGAGTGAGATATATGGAAAGAGTAACATGAAAACTTACATTACCATATGTAAAATAGATAGCCAACGGGAATTTGCTGTATGGCTCAGGAGACAAACAGGAGGGGGTGGGATGGGGGTGGAGATGGGAAGGAGGTTCAAAGGGAGGGGATATGTGTGTACCTATGGCTGATTCATATGGAGGTTTAACAGAAAACAACAAAATTCTGTAAAGCAATTATCCTTCAATTAAAAATAATAATAAATTAAAACATCAATCTTTCCCTGAAAACTTTCAGGAAGTTAAGATTTTTAGATAATAGCTGCCTAGATTCCTTGCTTGGAGTCTGAAATAAATGCTGCATTTTTTTCACTGCCTCATGTCAATAGATTGACTTTACCGTGCTTGGGCAAGTGGACCCAAGTTTGGTTCAGTAACACAAGTGGACCCAAGTTTGGTTCGGTAACACCCCCTTCCCTACATCAGCAGATCCTGACTCAAGTCTGACCAAATGTCTCTGGTTGGTGGATTCTAGGTCACAAAGTGGTGCCCCAGGATGGCCAAAACTGTGAATATCTGCCTTTCTCTGCTTCTATATAAAAGATGTCTCTGTCTTCAAGATCCCTAAGGGAAAGTGGCCACAAGTAGGAAGGAAGATAAAAGCTTGGTAACAGAAAAGCAAATGACAACAGCTTGTGCAGCCTGTCCACCTGGCTTCTCAGCATCAACACGTGCTCTCATCCCATTCTTAGATTTCTAAAGCAGTGTCCCCATCTAACATTTATTCCTCTGACATCACTACAAATGTACTCCTTGTAATTGAAATGAAAAGCATGACTTCAAGTTCTATTCATCATCGTGTCTACCTCCATATACAATCATGATCTAATCTTGATATTCTACAACCCATGGTCCAAACTACAGAAACAACCAACCACCATGGAAATTGTTTGCTGCTGTTGTTCAGTCACTAAAGTCATATATGATTCTTTTGTGATCCCATGGACTACAGCCTGCCAGGCTCCTCTATACATGGAATTCTCCAGGCAAGAATACGGGGGTGGGTTGCCATTTCCTTCTCTGAGGGATCTTTCTGACCCAGGGATCAAACCCACATCTCCTGCATTGGAAGGCAGATTCTTTACTATAGAGCCACCAGGAAACCCACCAATAACATATGTTATAGATAATGGTGGAATCAACAGAAAGAAAAGAAGGAGAATATTAGTTAAAAAAAAAAAAAAAAATTATATATATATATATATATATATGACTCAGGAAGCAAGAAAATATAGAAATAAGCTACAGTTCTCCTGTCTGTAATTGATGAAGAGACAATGACTTCTAATTATGACTCCTCTCTCCAACTGTTCATCCCATTTGCCTTCAGCCAACATTTTGGCTGGTCATATTCTTTTTAAGTTAATTTTTCTTGGAGTATATTTGCTTTACAATGCTGCTAGTTTCTATTGTATAACAAATTGCATCAGCTAGACATACACATATATCTCCCTTTTTTGATCTCCTTCCCATTCAGATTCCCACAGAGCATTAAGCAGAGTTCCCTGTGCTATGCAGTAGATTCTCAATAGTTATCTGTTTCATACAATAGTGTCAATAGTTTATACATGTCCATCCCGATTTGCCAATTCATCCCACTCCCCTTCCCCATTGGAGTCCATATGTTTGTTATATACATCTGTGTCTCTATTTCTGCTTTGCAAATAGGCTCATCTGTACCATTTTTCCAGATGCCACATATAAGAGTTAATATATGATATTTGTTTTCTCTTTCTGACTTACTTCATTCTATATGACAGTCTCTAAGTCCATCCACATCTCTACAAAAGACCCAATTTTGGTCCTTTTATGGCTGAGTAATATTCCATTATATATATGTACATCTTCCTTTCTTAAATCCTTCATTCCTGAGTCATCTGAGCCCTTGGTGGAGCTGCTTGCAAACAGTAGCTCTAATGTTTCATTAGATGTCAACACTGGGCTCCCACAGACCCCCAGATTTTCCTACCTCTCCATCTTGCAATGTTTATCAACAACCTACTTTTCCTTCCTCATTTCATGGTCAAGATTCATCTTTTAGCCAATATCATATAATTTTTGTTTGTTTGTTTCTTACCTATTGGCTTTAAGATCACAGAAAGTCCTCATAAACAGTTATTTGCTACCACTCAGTCCTACAACTATAGCTCTTCCTTCATGGGTCAATACGCAATTTGGGAATTTCTCTTCTTACTGATGTATTTCTTGCAAGTATATGCTCAGAAATTGGACATACAGAATGGGGATTAGAGTCAATCTCTGTGTATCACCTGATCCTCTTAATACTCCACCCACAATTAGGATGAGATTGGCCCATTTTGGGGCTTTCCTGGTCTCTCAGATAGTAAAGAATCTGTCTGTAATGCAGGAAACCTGGGTTCAATTCCTGGATCAGGAAGATCCCCTGGAGAAGGGAATGACTACCCACTCCAATATTCTTGCCTGGAGAATCTCATGGACAGAGGAGCCTGGCAGGCTACAATCCATGGGGTTGCAAAGATCTGGACATGACTGAAGCAACTTAGCATGGCCCATTTCTGACAATCCCTGAAGGTCTGAGCATTTCCTTTTTTCCTAGTGAATAGCTGAATAGTGAAAAAGCTACTGGTCTTTTTTGGAGAGGATTAGGAGAAAAATTCATAATTATTTTTTGTAAGGTTATTCCCAGATCCCGCCTCAAGGGTGGGTAGCCAGCTCATCATTCAAGAGGCCCTAGGCTTGTGAACTGACTCCAGTCAGGGCCTTAGGTGAGGGGGTGAGACTCTATGTCATTATGGCTCTATTTACACTCTGTTCATCTGGCTTATTCAAATCAAATAGGATCTTAAGTGCTGTGTTTCATTTCTACGGGACTCAACATGCATGAGCTACCTCTAGTAATTTATGAACAGCAGACCCTTCTAATTACACTATTTGGGGTCTTAGAATGTAACTACATCCACTTTGCCTGGATGGTGAAGTGTCACTGTGTCCTTTCCCTGGCCAGGCTCTTGGAATTCCTATTTAAATCAGGAAGCCCGATTCAACTGCAGCATCTCTGCACTGCCTGCCTAAAGACAACTGCCACTACAGTTTTTTTTTTTAAAGTTTCAGGTGCTTCCATCATCAAAGCATTTATTAATGCATTGGTGAAGGGAGTGCTCTGAGCCTTCTGGTAGGTCATCATTAAGGAACTGGAGAGCAGGTAATAAATCTGCTCCAGTATTTTAATCTTCCTCCTCATGGAATCCTTCCTCTATGGTAAACAAAAGAAGGCTGGCATCCCAATTTCATTTAGTGTGAGCCTCTGGTGAAATGCTGGGTCCAGGTTTTGTTCAATCAACTCAGTAAATAGAACAATTTTCAGAAGTTTGACTTACCATATTGCAACACAAATTTCTGACATATGCACCCATATTGGGAAAAAAATAGCCTGGTCAATATTATGTGCTTCCCTGCTAGGACCACCACTGTGAAATCTTAGTGCCCCCTTCCCTTCCTTCCAGACATAATTCCTATCATTAATTTTCTGGCTATCAATTTCTTACTGTTCTTTAGATATTTACCCCATTTTAAAATCACCAAACATTAAAAAAGAAAAAAAAAATCACCAAATACTATATTAAAGATCACCAAACAATATACTGAATATCTGCATGCCTTCAGCCTGACACAAACTTAGTCTTATGCTTTATGTCTTTTTTTGTGAATGTTGGTTTTATTAGTCAAGGTTAGAATTGCAACATTTTTTTTTTTTTTTGGTAAATGAATCAAATCTTGAAAGTTCTTTGGTGTTTCAGTTTATCATTGGTCCTGCTAGGTATGGAGGAAAGAAAGGTCCATGTAGGCATGGCTTCTGCTCACCGTGGTCCTCAGGCAGGGTCGTGAAGGCATCTTCAGGCAAGTGGGGACCCCTCGGTCAGAGAGGGAAGTAGAGCTGCTTCAGCTGGCAAGCAGAGTCTGCGGGGTGCAGTGACTCAGGCTCCCGTGGTTCATCAGACTTCTCCCAAATGTCTCTGTTCTAGGTCTTGTCTCCAGGGAGGACACTGCTGCCGAACAGTCACGCCGCTGTCTGTCCCATGAACGTTACTAGACCTGCTCCAGGAACTCAGGCTTCCTACAGGCACCCCGCCACACTGTCCTCATACCATCCTATCTAGGCGTCACTGGCTCCCAGGTTTGGTCAGGTGAGTGCATCTGGTGATGGAGCCCAGGTGCCATGAATACCTGGCATGTTCAGCTTTTCTAATGGGAAGTAATTCTTCTTCCCATCAAGACCCAGAAATTTGGAGGGTTCTCCGCATATGGGAAAGGGTTTAAGTGGCCAGGCAGCCAAAAAATGACTAATGCCAACCTCTTCCTGGAAAGATTGAGTTTGTTTCCTTCTCTTGTTAGTGAAAATCAGCTTTTCATTTATTTGTTTATTTGTACTGGAATGGGTAGACTTTTTCTTCTCCAGTGGTTCTTCCCAACCCAGGGATTGAACCCAGGTCTCCCTCATTGCAAGCAGATTCTTTACCAGCTGAGCCACAAGGGAAGCCGAAGCCAAGGGAAGCCCACTGAACTATCAGGGAAGCCCTTTTATCTGTTTAGCTATTTATTTATTTTTGGTGGCACTGTGCAGCTTGGGGGATCTTATTTCCCCAACCAGGGATCAAACCCAGTCTCTGGCAGTGAAAGCACTGAGTCCTAACCATCAGAGCACCAGCAAGCTCCCCAAATTTTTAATTTAAAAGAGTAAAAATGAAAATGTATTGGGAAGATCCTAACTTATTTGATCATGATGGTGATGAGGTCCTTAGAGAGTTCAAGGTTCATATGGTTAATCCACTTAAGTACTTATTTATTGAGCATTACCTACAAGGCATGTATTCTGCTGAACCCAGTATAGTTAACCCAGAAATGGTCCCAGACCCACTAGATTATTCTCTAGTACTGAAGACATGGGCTTCCCAAGTGGCTCAGACAGTAAAGCATCCGCCTGCCACTGCAAGAGATGCAGATTCAATCCCTGGGTCTGGGAGATCCCCGGAGGAGGCCACATAAGCCCACCCCAGTACTGTTGCCTGGAGAATCTTATGGACAGAGGATCCTGGTGGGCGACAGTGCATGGAGTCGTAGAGTTGGACACGACTGAGTGACTTAGCACAACATAAGACACTCCAGTTTTGTTTTCTTGAACCATCCTCTCCAACACACATTTTTCAGATCCAGGTCTTGGGACTTGCATTAGTCAGGATTCTGCAGAGAAGCAGAACCCATAGGAAGTGTATTTGTTGTTGTTGTTTAGTGGCTCAGTCATGTTCAGCCTTTTGCCACCTCGTGGACTGTTGCCTGACAGACTCTGTCCATGGAGTCTCGCAGGTAAGAATACTGGAGTGGGTTGCCATTTCCTTCTCCAGAGGAGGTGTACATAAAGAGAAAAAGATGGAAAGGAATTGGGGTGCCTGATGGTGGAGGCTCTTGGGTAGCTTGGCTGGCTAGGGACTTAGGAAGGAGTTAGAGTTCAAGTCCAACAACTGTCTGCTGGTGAACCTGGAGGAGTTAAAGCCACAGACAAAGTCTGATGACAAGTTTGCTGCAGAATTCCCTCTTACTTGGAGGAAAATAAGCCTTTTTTCTGTTAAGATCTTCAACGAATTGCATGAGGCCCAGATTACAGAAGATCATCTGCTTTACTCAAGTCCATTGATTTAAATGCTATCCTTATCTGGGCTTCCCTTGTAACTCAGTGGTAAAGAACCTGCCTGCCAGTGCAGGAGACACAGGTTCAATCCCTGGTCTGGGAAGATTCCACATGGCACAGAGTGATTAAGCCCATATACCACAACTATTGGACCTGTGCTCTAGAGATCCTGCTCTGCGACAAGAGAATCCACCACAATGAGAAACCTGAGCATCACAACTAGAGAATAAACCGTGTTCTGTGCAACTATTGAAAACCAAGTGCAGCCAATAAATAAATAGAACAATGGATTCTTTATATATTCTGATGCATTGTCTATAGATATTAAGATAAAGGCAAGCATGTATCTGTGGATACTTTGTAAGCTGATCTATCTTTATACTTAGGAAAGTCTCTTATTAGTAGGATTCCCTGGTAGCTCAGATGGAGGAATGTGGCTGCAATGTGGGAGACCTGTGTTCGATCCCTGGGTTGCGAAGATCTCCTGGAGGAGGAAATGGTAACACACTCCAGTATTCTTTCCTGGAGAATTCCATGGACAGAGGAGCCTGGTGGGTTCATTGGGTCTCAAAGAGTTGGACACAACTGAGGGACTATCACTCACTCATTTTTAGAAAAGAAAAGTAAGTGTTACCCCATCCCCAAATATTCCCACACACAATAATATTTGACCACGTTTCTGGGCACCGTGGCCTGAGCATGTTGACACATAAAGTGAGCCTTGCCTTAAATGCAGATGCCTCTGAGGGCTAAGCCCTGCAGGCTCCTTGGTTCACCCTGTGTTAGGGCTTTGCCGTGGCTCATGGCATCACTGACTCAGTGGCCAAAAGTTTGAGCAGACTCCAGGAGATACTGAAGGATAGGGAAGCCAGGCATGCTGCAATCCATGGGGTCACAAAGAGTTGCACATGACTGAGAACCTGAACAACAACAATGGATCACTTCCAGGAACTCTCTCTCTCCACCCAAATGCTATTCCCTGAAAGCTCTTACTCTACAAAAGAAAATGTTAGTCACTCAGTCGTGTCCAATTCTTTGTGACCGCATGGACTGTAGCCCACCAGGCTCCTCTGTCCAGGAGCTCAACTCAAACTAACTGGCCAGGCAACAGTAGGTGGCCTGGGAAGCTGTGGCATCTGTCCCCATGGACCTTAAAGAGGAAGCGAATCATCTGTCCTGCTGTGCTCATCCGGGGCCCCACAGGCTTGTACAGGAGACAAGGCCAGATGTTCCCTTGAGACCTTTTCTTGATCAAGGATTTGATGACACCAGCCCTTCAGTTCTTCTGAACCAACAGCTGCTGATTTCATTCAAATAATCTAATTTGGAATTCTGTTTCTGGAATGCAGACAGCGTTTTCCGCCCAAGCAGAACAATGGGAGTGGAACAGGGGGCCTTCACAGGGGATATTTTGGGTGCTTTCGGACAGAGAAGTCAACAATCTGTTCATTCACGGGGGGCTCTGACCTCTTGTTTTGAAGGAAGAGAAGAAAAACACGCTGGTTACAAAGAATGTAAATATTTTGCTTTCACCAATTCTCCAATCTGGACTGAAATAAATGTCATCCTTGAACCTGCCCCCCTCCTCTCCCCTCCCCCAAGACATCTTTGAAAAGCCATGATCAGATCATGAAAATGGGTTTAAAATGTAATTACCAGTTTTGAAGAAATAGGTGAAGATGCAACTCTTCATTTCAGGGAGGAGGAGGGCATTCTCTCAGATGCTTACAGGAGGCTTTGGAGGACAGACATAGACCTCTTCCCAAGTGGACATGAGACAGGCTGGGATCTGGGACCTGCAATGCTTGTACCTAGACTCACCGTTCCTCGGACAACAAAGAAACTATAGGGGATAAAAATAACTGCTCTTGTATATACAGTTGGAGCAAATTATGGGCAAGATATAAAAAGGCCAAAATGACCAACTGTTACTTCTGTAGAGCCAGGAGCAAAAGCAGGGGTTCGGGCCATTGTACATGCCCCCTGCACTTAGCACCACTGAAGGGCTGGGCAAACCACCTAAGCCGTGCCTCTAGCCCAAACCCTGGACCCACCCCTCCCCTCACCTCATATATAAGGAACCAGCTTACTGTGTCCCCCAACCCTGGGGAGCCAGCAAGGGCACCTGTTACTTGTTTTCGCTCTCCCTGCTGCACCACGGCCCCCAGTAAAGCCTTGCCTGGATTCCTTGTCTGGCTTCTTATCAATTTCTCTTGTTTAAGGAGTCCTAGAACCCTGGTTGGTAACGAGTGTTTGGAGCTGTCCAGGAGGGAAGAAGACACAGCTGGAGGCAGGGAGATGGGCAAACAAGCTGTGGTCATTCCGTGTGAGGACCCAAAGTGTGAATGCATGAAAGGAACAGAATCTGAAGACTCACTCACAAATAGCTACTCTATGTTTTAAATTTGTGTCTTCATGATATCCCTAGCCTTCTGCCTTTGATGATGGTCAGAGGTGGTATGAATCAGGAACACCTCTGCCTCCTGTCCTGTGTGGCCCAGCTTCTTCATCACAGAAGTCAAAGCTTCATCTCCTTTCTCTGCCATCTGGGATTCCTCTGGGAAATTTTCGAACGAAGGCTCTGGCTAGATCAGGGACAGCTACGGAGACTGGCTGGATGAATGTTTGCCTGGATGGGGGCACTGGGACAAGGCGAGGATTGGCTGTGTGAGTTACTTACAGATATTGTAAGATTATTAAGATTCTTTTTCTAGGCAAAAAAAAAAAAAAAAAAACCAGACAGGTTTTCCTATTATCAAAGAAGCATACAATCAGATTGTTTTAATGAAAAAATTAAATGTACAGATGATAGAATATTGTGGATTGCTGCCCTTTGGGAACAAGTAATTTATGGCAAAGTGGTTCTCTGAGAAAAAAGTCAGCTGCTCCTCACACATTCCCACCCACACCTCCCTCCCTCCCCTCTCTGGGGTCCAAAGAAGGGATGCCTTCACAGTCTTTGGGGGTATTCTTATCCAGGAAGCCTAACTATCCAATTAAACCAGCAAGAGTCTCAAATACCTGCTGTGAATCCGACATGATGTAGGTACCAGCCTGGTGCTTGTGCTTAGTTGCTCAGTCGTGTCCGACTCTTTGAGACCCCAGGGACTGTAGCCTACCAGGCTTCTCTGTCCATGAAATTCTCCAGGCAATATTACTGGAGTGGGTTGCATGCCCTCCTCCAGGAGATCTTCCCAACCCAGGGGTCGTGCCCAGGTCTCCCGCATTGCAGGTGGATTCTTTACCATCTGAGGCACAAGGGAAGCCCATGTGAGGATAATAATGTCCCTCTTTTCAAGGACTGTAAGGTTTTGCTAAGAAACTAGATGCATATGGTGTTGTTATTTGTAAAACAGAAAAGGAAAAATATATTGTGTGTGAAGCATGGGGCAAGGGCACATTTGCAAGAGGGCTTCAAGGAAGGCTTTATAGCAGAGTGAAGTTAGGACCGGATGCCAAAAGAATTGTGGGGAAAAACAAGGATCTGGGGGCGGGGATGAGGGCTGGCTGGTAAAGCTTCACAGAGGAGGCAGGAAGGTTGTGCACTGACTGCTGCTGAGTAAGGAGCTTGAAAGGGACCCGTGGGAGATGAAGGGGGAAAGTAACAGAGGCAGAAGTGAAAGCCTCAAGTGGTCCGCTAAGACACTGGAGCAAAGGTGGATGTCCACTTTTGGGCAATGGTTTGGGCAGCTCCAAATACTGGGCTGAATTTGTGCCCAGTAAGTGACCTGTCCTGGGTACAGGGCCCACTGACACATAAGCAAATCCCTGTCTTCCCAGCAAAAGGCGATGTATAAAGGTGCTTCAAGCCATGTGCTTGAAGCAGATGGAGGAGCCTCAGAAGGGAGTACATGGCTTTGCTTATTCCTTCACCCATTTGTTGATTCATTGTCAGGATGATCTATGTTTCTTTAGCTTCGAGGAATCTGAATAAATGTGCTCAGAGAGAGTGGGAGAAAGATAGAGACCGGCTGCCTGCCTGATGGAGGAATGTACTTTTAGTGGTAAAGTGGACCCTGTCTACAACCCCACCAAAGATTATGGGATCCAAGGCCTCAGAGCTTGGACCTGCTGCCTTCTCCAGCCGTGCCACCTACACCAGCATCTCCTATCTCACCAAGGTAGTGAGACTCACTTGTTCTAAGGTTTCTATTCGGCTTCCCAGGTGGCTCAGTGGTGAAGAACCCACCTTCTTCACCCAAGACTCAGGAGACTTGGGTTCGATCCCTGGGTCAAGATGATCTCCAGGAGGAAGAAATGGCAACCCATTCTAGTAGTCTTGCCTGGAGAATCTCATGGACAGAGGAGCCTGGCAGGGTACACAGTCCATGGGGAAGCAAAAAGAGCTGGACATGACAGAGCAACTAAACAAAGCACATCATGGTCCTCAAGAGCATGCCATCTACTTGGTGAAAGTGAAAGTCGCTCAGTCATGTCCGACACATTGTGACCCCATGGACTATACAGCCCTTGGAATTCTCCAGGGCAGAATACTGGAGTAGGTAGCCTTTCCCCTTCTCCACGGGATCTTCCCAATCCAGGGATCAAACCCAGATCTCCTGTATTGCAGGCAGATTCTTTACAAGCTGAGCCACAAGAGAAGCCAAAGAATACTAGAATAGGTAGCCTATCCCTTCTCCAGGGGTTCTTCCTGACCTAGGAATCGAACCAGGGTCTCCTGCATCACAGGCAGATTGTTTACCAACTGAGCTACCAGAGAATCCCCTGATAGCTACTTGGTGGGCAAGTGCCAAGCCACAGATTTTGGGCTTTAGGGCTATTATAGATGTTCCAGGATGATCTTTATTAGTGACTCTTCTTATTCAGAGCAGCTTGGGATGCCCACACTCCAGTAAGAAGTGCCCATGTAGTCCCTGTTGTGTGACCAGCCATCTGAGACACCAATCTCCCCACACACCCTGAGGGCTCTGACCACACCCACCAGATAATATCATCCAAAGGGTCTGGTCTTTGATCCTACAGTTTAGAAAGAGGTCATCACTGTCCAGTGACAGTAACTCTGTCCTCTCCTTGACTCTCCCTGTTCTCGAACATCCTGCAAATACAACAGGACAGGCTCCACTGGGCCACCTGGTTGGAGTGGAGCATAATGGTGCAGTTTCAGAGTGAATTCTGAGTCCTTTCGTTGAAGCTGTCATGTGCCAGGGCCTCAGGGTGGTCCCTGTCCAGAGCAGTACTCACAGAACCCCAAACCTGTACTAGGGGGTCAGATGGAGCTGTGGCCCCAAGAGATGCTTTTGAAGGCAAGGACAGACACAGGGTCCTCTAAACTCTGAAGCTCTGCACGGCAGCACCCCATCAGAGAAGTCCCATCCTCCTCCAACCTGTGGAGGCAGTGGCAGATTTTATTTTCTTGGGCTCCAAAATCACTGCAGATGGTGACTGCAGCCATGAAATGAAAAGACACTTGCTCCTTGGAAGAAAAGCTATGACAAACTTAGCATATTAAAAAGAAGAAACATCTCTTTGCTGACAAGAGTCCATATAGTCTAAGCTATGGTTTCTGCAGTAGTCATGTATGGATGTGAGAGTTGGACTGTAAAGAGAGTTGGACTGTAAAGAGAGTTGGACCGCAGGGACTACAGCATGCCAGGCTCCTCTGTCCTTCACTGTCTCCTAGGAGATATTTTCCATGAAGTGACGGCACCAAAGAATTGATGCTTTCAAATTGTGGTGCTGGAGAAGACTCTTGAGAGTCCTTTGGACAGCAAGAAGATCAAATCAGTCAATTCTAAAGGCAATCAACTCTGAAAGTTCATTGGAAGGATCGAAGTTGAAGCTCCAATACTTTGGCCACCTGTTGTGAAGAGCCAGCTCATTGGAAAACACTCTGAGTCCGGGGAAAGATTGAGGGCAGAAGAGAAGAAGGTGACAGAGGATGAGATGACTGGAATCTTAGTTTATGGCCCAAGGGGAGCCCTGGTGGCTACTGACCACACTTGTACTCGGCACGCATTCTTGAAGCATCCACAGCACTGCCACCCAGAGACAGCAAGGCGGGGCTCTGCCCTCCAGAAGCTCACCCACTGCCCGGAGGAGCTGGCAAGGATGCCCCTTGCCAGCAGAAGTGGTTCCATCAGGAGCACAGAGGTGCTTCCTCCCTCCCTCCATGTGGCTGACTAGAACCCAAGTCCCAGAAGTGTTGGAGGCTGTGTTATAATCAGGGCCCAAGGTCATCCTTACTGGTCTTGAGGACCCTCCTGGATCCCCCCTCAATGCTTCATCCATTTCTGAGGCCCCACCCCCCTACAACAGGGGTCTGGGGCTTCCTCCCACCTGTAATAAGTGATGCATTGCCAGCCAATCATTCCTATGACTGTGACCTCAGGGGCTGTTCCAGACAGAGCCAAGCCAGGTCAGCTGTGGCGCATGTGTCTTGGTCATGGTCACAGGCAAACCTTGAATCACCCAGATTTGTGTTAAAAAAAAAAGGTCACACCCAGAGGCATTAAGAGCTTTATTGTGGTGCTCTTTGCACCCTGGGCTTCCCAGGTGTTCAGTGGGTAAAGAACCTGCCTGCGATGCAGGAGACACCGGGGGTATGGGTTCAGCTCCTGTGTTGGGAAGATCCCCTGGAGGAGAGCACGGCAACCCACTCCAGTATTCTTGCCTGGAGAATCCCATGGACAGAGGAGCCTGGTGGGCTACAATCATAGATTGCAAAGAGTCAGACACGACTGAGGCGACTGAGGGCCCGCACTTGTACTCAGCTGCAGAAGCCTGCCCTTGCAGGACACTGAACAGGCAGACCCTCTGCTGCCCCTCAGCTGGCCCTTGCCTTTCCCCACCCAGCGCATGGTGCCAGGTCCCAGGGCAGGGAGTCAGTGGATGTCCCTCGGGCTCCCCTCTTCTCCTGGGGGTGTCAGACCCTGTCTCGAACAAGCCAGATGGGCCCAGACCTGGTCCCAAGCATTGGAGGGCCGATGGGCCTCTGCAGGCTCCTGGGGGCAGAATTACAACACATCCATGTTACTAGGCCTCTTCCCCATCGGTGGTCCCAGAGGAAAGCCCAGCTGGGTGCTGAGAGCCGTGTGCGTGTGAAGGCAGGTCCTACAGTGGGCTCGCATGAACACAGGAGGTATCCAGGCCCCACAAACCTGTTCCTTCTACATGGTTGGGTGGACATTGAGTGTCCCATGTCAGAACTGGCCATGCTCCTGAGCAATCCAACCCCAGTGTCTCTGGAGACCCTCGCTTCAGCTAATGAAGCCCAGGACTGCTCAACGCAACCACAGTGTTTATAAATAAAACCACATTTTAGTTGTCCCAGGGGTCATATTATTTAAAGGAACTTTTCAGGAATTTTTTAACCAATTCAATCAGGACATAAAAGTCTCCAGCCCTGGGCCAGGCCACAGCCCACAGAGGTCAACCCCCACCCCACCTTCACAGAGTCTGTGGACCCTTGGGACAGAGGGCTCGTGTCTGCACACAGCCACCCAAGGAACTGATGTCAGAAGTCATGGGTTTCCCATCCACTTAGCATCCTGACATCCACAGCTGGCTCTCATTCCAGAGTAATTTTTCACCAAGAAATAACATTTGATCATGTCATCAGATTTTCTAGGCAACACCTAGTAAATTACTGGGTATTTACTTTCTTATTAAGTACTAAGTATTTAAATATCTGCTATTTTAGATCCACAGACATAGAAAACAAACATATGGTTACCGAAGGGAAAAGGGAAGAAGGGATAAATTAGGAGTTTGGGATTAAAATATACATAGTCTATATAAAATAGATAAACAACAAGGGTCTACTGTACACAACAGGAAACTGTAGTCAATTATTTCATGGTGGGGAAAGAATTTGAAAAAGTATTATGCATATGTGCAAACATACACGTACTAAGTTGCTTCAGTTGTGTCTGACTCTGTGTGACCCCATGGACTGTAGCCCACCAGGCTCTTCCATCCATGGAATTCTCCAGGCAAGAATAATGGAGTGGGTTGTCATTTCCTTCTCCAGGGGATCTTTCCTACCCAGAGATCAAACCCGTGATCCCTTTCTCTTATACTGGCAGGTGGATTTTTTTTTATCACTGAACCACCAGGGAAGACTCAAATACCTGGTATTTAAATACCTGTTATGTAAACACCTAGTGTTTACATGGTGCCTACCAGGTGTTTATTGTGATCTACTCAGTCAAAGGCTTTGGCATAGTCAATAAAGCAGAAATAGATGTTCTTCTGGAACTCTCTTGCTTCTTCCATGATCCAGTGGATGTTGGCAATTTGATCTCTGGTTCCTCTGCCTTTTCTAGAACCAGCTTGAACATCTGGAAGTTCACAGTTCACATATTGCTGAAGCCTGGCTTGGGGAATTTTGAGCATTACTTTACTAGCCTGTGAGATGAGTGCAATTGTGCGGTAGTTTGAGCATTCTTTAAGCATTGCCTTTCTTTGGGATTGGAGTGAAAACTGACCTTTTCCAGTCCTGTGGCCACTGCTGAGTTTTCCAAATTTGCTGGCATATTGAGTGCAGCACTTTCACAGCATCATCTTTCAGAATTTGAAATAGCTCAACTGGAATTCCATCACCTCCACTAGCTTTGTTCATAGTGATGCTTTCTAAGGCCCACTTGACTTCACATTCCAGGATGTCTGGCTCTAGGTGAGTGATCATACCATCACGATTATCCGGGTCATGAAGATCTTTTTGTACAGTTCTTCTGTGTATTCTTGCTACCTCTTCTTGATATCTTCTGCTTCTGTTAGGTCCCTACCATTTCTGTCCTTTATCAAGCCCATCTTTGCATGAAATGTTCCCTTGGTATCTCTAATTTTCTTGAAGAGATCTCTAGTCTTTCCCATTCTGTTGTTTTCCTCTATTTCTTTGCATTGATTGCTGAGGAAGGCTTTCTTATCTCTTCTTGCTATTCTTTGGAACTCTGCATTCATATGCTTATACCTTTCCTTTTCTCCTTTGCTTATATGCAGATGACGCCACCCTTATGGCAGAAGGTAAAGAGGAACTAAAAAGCCTCTTGATGAAAGTGAAAGAGGAGAGTGAAAAAGTTGGCTTAAAGCTCAACATTCAGAAAACGAAGATCATGGCATCCGGTCCCATCACTTCATGGGAAATAGATGGGGAAACAGTGGAAACAGTGTCAGACTTTATTTTGGGGGCTCCAAAATCACTGCAGATAGTGATTGTAGCCATGAAATTAAAAGACGCTTACTCCTTGGAAGAAAAGTTATGACCAACCTAGATAGCATATTGAAAACCAGAGACATTACTTTGCCAACAAAGGTCTATCTAGTCAAGACTATGGTTTTTCCAGTGGTCATGTATGGATGTGAGAGTTGGACTGTGAAGAAGGCTGAGCACCGAAGAATTGATGCTTTTGAACTGTGGTGTTGGAGAAGACTCTTGAGAGTCCCTTGGACTGCAAGGAGATCCAACCAGTCTATTCTGAAGGAGATCAGCCCTGGGATTTCTTTGGAAGAAATGATGCTGAAGCTGAAACTCCAGTACTTTGGCCACCTCATGTGCAGAGTTGACTCATTGGAAAAGACTCTGATTCTGGGAGGGATTGGGGGCAGGAGAAGAAGGGGACGACCGAGGATGAGATGGCTGAATGGCATCACGGACTAGATGGATGTGAGTCTGAGTGAACTCCGGGAGTTGGTGATGGACAGGGAGGCCTGGCATGCTGTGATTCATGTCATCGCAGAGTCGGACACGACTGAGCAACTGAACTGAACCAGGCATTTACCTACCTGTCCCCTAGTAAACCGCCCATCACGTCACACGTGCCACACTGCTAGGCAGTCTGTGAAGAGCAGGACCCAGGTGGGTGCTTGTGTTCTGCTAGACTCATTTCTTAGCTAAGTAACTCACTGTCCCACACCCACCTCACTGTCCATAACTTAAATCCAAAGCCTAACAAAATATCAGTGATCACCGTAAAACCAAGTCAGCTGTGCCTTATTTTGTTTTGTTGTTGTTTTTCCTGTTATCTGTATCTTGCTATGCCAAGCACAGAGGAGGGGAGGTTACTGAGCTGGGCCAGGGGCTGTCAAGGACAGCTTTGGGACTGGAGATGTGGTCAGGTATTGCTAGATGGGAGGAGACCAAAGGAGGATGGGAAGGTCCTGGTTAAGGGGGACATGGTCAGGCTGCAGTGAAGGAGGAAGTGTGGAGACCAAGGCAGAGCTCTGTGCTACAAGCAGGGCCTTGGAAGCAAGGTAGACTCTTGGTCCTCCACTGGAAGCAGCTTCAGAAAGGATGAGATGGGAGAATCACCCCATCCGCTGTCTGAGCTCTGGTGGAGCAGGATGAGTTTGGCTCAAGTGTAGCTGGGACAAGACAGCTGGGAGGCTCTGCAGCTGGATAGACAGGGATTCCACCTTGAGCATCATTTATAGCCTGCTGTGTGCCCTGGACTAACGGCTTGACTTCTCTGAGCCTCAGTTTCTCTATCTGTAAAATGAGAACCATAAAGGGACAGAGCAAACTTGCAGCCAATGCTCCATCCCCCATTATTAAAATGCTTTCTTGATGGTCTGAAAAGAGCTCGGATGGGGTGGGGGCATCGGGGTAGAGAGCTGCGTCTGCAGTCACTCACACTTGACACTCTTCATGTACAGAGCTCACCAGACTCTCACTGGATTCTCAAGGTGCCCTTGGAAGGTTGCCAGCAGGTGTGACCTTTCCCTGGGCCCAGCTGCCAGAGTTGGGTGTACAGAGTGATGTGTGAATTTAGACCCAGAACCCACTCACGTTCATCCCTGCTGAGAGTAGAGCTGTTCTGAGGGTGGGCAGGAGCAGGTAGAGACGCTTGGTCAGGACTTAGGGTGGATCCATTTGGATCTGTTGAGTGAGTCTGGGCTTCTGCATCCAGGATTGGCCTGAGACTCCCAAGACCAGCCTCTGGGTTCGAGTGATGAATTCTGTCAGTGAATAAAGATGCCTCTTTCTGAGCATCTGCCGTTTTCTTGGAGCTTGCTGATGAGGGCTTCCCAGGTGGTGCTCGTGGTAAAGAACCCACCTGCCAATGCAGGAGATACAGGATTCCCAGGTTCATTCCCTGGGTTGGCAAGATCCCCTGGAGAAGGAAATGACTACCCACTCCAGTATGCTTGCCTGGAGGATCCCATGGACAGAGGAGACTGGTGAGCTACAGTCCATATGGACTTTGTGGGCAGCAAAGAGTCAGAGCAACTGAGCACAAGATGCAAGATGAGGGTGACCGGCATTGTCACTGAAAGCTTAGTGGGTCTGCCCACAGTGGGCTTCAGGAACAGCCTGGAGAGAGCGAGAGGCAACCCCCAGCTCAGACCTGGGAGGATCTGGGCCCTGCTCCCTCCTCCAGCTCCCATTTCCAGAGCCAGATCCTGGAAGTGTCTCCAGTGGCCGGGACAGGCCCCCAGGCATAGTGATGATGAAACATGGGTCCTGGGAGGAGCTGTGGCCAGGCCTGGGGCACTTGGTCAATGATGATCCCCCTACGCCAGGGTCTGGAACAATCCAGTTCCATTCAGAACCCACACAAAGCCTGGCTCAGAATAGGCACCGCTACTTCTGTGCTGGTGAGTGAAGGAAGTCAACGGAAGGAATGGTAAGATTAGGTGGATATCACTCACAGATATTCCAGAGAGAAAAGAAAACATCTCCTCGGCCCCTGTGGGCTTGACCTGGTGCGAAGCAGTGTGACCCATCCTGGGATCTTTCAGCATGAGGTTCTGCTTGGAGACACTGGCGCAGAGCCCCAGCCTCAGCCTGGAAAGCACACAGGGTGTTTATTGAGAATGGGCTTGGTACCAAGACTCACAGGTCCTGTATACACATTAACTAAGGCTCAGAGAGGTTAAGTCTTGCGCCCAGGAAAACACAGCAAGCACATCAAATCCACATCCTTCTGATTCCATGGCCTCCAAACCCATTGTGCCAACACCACAGGCTCTACCCAAGGGGATGGACCAACAATTCTGCCCTTCCAAGCCCTCTTCCCCAAGAGCCCTGGACACCTGCTCTCTGCTCCACTGCCTCCCTCCCCAGGCCACATGCCTGCTGTCTACCCCTCCACCCCCCTCCAGCTGGGCTCTGGGAGGTTTCCAGCCTGAGGTTCCAGCCTGTGCACCTGGACACTCACTGTCCTGGGCGGGGAGTCTGTGGCCCCTCAGAGACGGGGACTGTGATCTTCCTGGCCTCTCTCAGGGCAAACTCAGGGCATGGTGTGAAGTGGGACTGCTCCTCTGTTGATCAAAGAGGAGGGCAGGATAAAAACGCTCCTCTTTGGCGGTTGTGTTGCCCAATCCATGTTTTCTGTGCAGCAGCAGACAACTGCCAGGTTCCCAAGTCACTTTATTATTATTATTATTATTGAGTAAAACTGCTTTACAAAGTTGTGTTAGTTTCTGTTGTACAATGAAATGAATCAGCTATGTAAAGTGTGTTAGTCACTCAGTCATGCCCAATTCTTTGCCACTCCATGGACTCTAGCCCACCAAGCTCCTCTGTCCATGGAATTCTCCAGGCAAGAATACTGGAGTGAGTTGTCATTTCCTCCTCCAGGGGATCTTCCCCATTGAGGGATCAAACCTGGGTCTCCTGTATTGCAGGTAGACTCTTATCTTTTGAGCCACCAGGGAAGCTTGAATCAGCTATCTGCATACATACAGCCCCTTCCTCTTGGGCCTCCCCTCCCACCCCATCCCCATCTCACCCCACAGAGCACGGGGCTGAGCTCCCTGTGCTGTGCAGCAGGTTCCCACAAGTTGTCTGTCTTACATATGGTAGTATATATATTCCAATCCAACTCTCCCAATCCATCCCATCGTCCCCTTCCTCTCGTGTCTACATGCCCATTCTCCCTGTCTGTGTCTCTGTTCCTGCCCTGCATATGTGCTCATCTGCACCATTTTTTCTGGATTCTATGTCTGTGTTGGTGGTTTAGATCCTATGTATATGCATTAACATATGACCTAGGGACTGCCCCACATTCACACGCCTGCCTCCTCCTTGTTCTTTACCCCCTTGCCTTTTCATGGTTCAAAAGTGACTGTGGAACCCAAGTCATTCCTGAACGATGAAAAGGGGAGGAGGTGAAGAACAAGGTGGATGCAGGCGTGTGGGTGGGGGTGGGTCCCCAGATGCAATGTCCTCCATCTCCATCCCACTGCTCCCCTCATCCCAGCCAGTGAGTGAAACAAACCAGACCCAGTGCCTGGCTCTGTTGTCTTATTCCAGAAGACTGTTCGTCCCTCCTGGTCTCTCCCTTTTCATCCTGAAATAGAGGAAATCACATCCTCCAATTTCTGATGCACCCGATCCCCCAGATTCCTCGTGTGTTCCCCTCCTCCCATTGCTGTCAGGAGCACTGGCCGCTGATGGAAACACGTCATGGACGGATGTTACCCTTAATGCTGAGAAAGCCAGAGAATCAAGGTCAGCATGTTTTTGCTTGTGACCAGGGCCAAGCAAAGGGGAGTCAGATGTGTTTGTGCCTGCTGCTGCTGCCAAGTCACTTCAGTCATGTCCGACTCTGTGTGACCCCATAGATGGCAGCCCACTAGACTCCCCCCGTCCCTGGGATTCTCCAAGCAAGAACACTGGAGTGGGTTGCCATTTCCTTTTCCAATGCATGAAAGTGAAAAGTGAAAGTGAAGTTGCTCAGTTGTGTTCGACTCTTAGAGCCCACCAGGCTCCTCCGTCCATGGGATTTTCCAGGCAAGAGTACTGGAGTGGGGTGCCATTGCCTTCTCCAGGAACCCCCTCCCAATTAACCTGTCAATCTAAAGGTCTCAGTATAAGCTGTACTGCTCAGGCTGTGTGTGTAGACTGGAGGACCCCTCCCTGATCCTGTGCTGTTGGGATACTGTCCCCATTGGGGGCTGCTTTGCCCTGGCAGGCTCCGCAATGCACCCCTGCCTGAATGAGACAGGGGACCCCTGCCACAGCCTGACCTCATGCCACCTCAATTCTCCCCAGACCCCAAGGGGACCGCAGTATTTTCCCCCAAGAGTTCTAGAATTACCGCAATGTCTCATCCAATTATTTTTTAAGTATTTGTTTATTTATGGCCGTGTGGGGTCTTCATTGCTGCGTGCAGCCTTTCTCTAGTTGCACTGTGGGGGCTTCTCATTGCAGTGGCTTCTCTTGCTATGGAGCACAGACTCTAGAATGTGTGGGGCTCAGTAGCTGCAGCTCATGGGCCCTGGAGCACGTCACCTGCTCTCTGTAAACAAGGGCTCCCAGATAACCATGGTAACTTTCACAGGCGTGGATTTCCATCTTAACCTTCATTCCCCCAATAGCAGAATTCCTATGGGACAAGAGGCCATAAAGCCTGGCACAGAGAGGCAGCCTTCCCAGCTCACTCCCTTGCCCTCCCATCCACTCCCTCCTTTCCTTCTCACAGAAAGAGAAGGGAAGCTGCAGGCAGACAGTGCCCCACCCCCACTTGCAGCCTTTGTGCTGTAACGAGGCTTTGTCCCGGATAAGCCCAGGCTCTTGGGGAAAGGGCTGTCCTGAGAATGGCTTTCCTTCACTGGGGTGGATACCTGAGCTGAGGTCCCAGATGAGTCATCAAAGGTCAGGCCAGGTGTGTCAGCTTCCATCTGACACCCCTCTAGACCCTTCTGGTCTCAGGGGACACTTTAAGTTTCTGCCAGTACGGTCTCTGCGTTACTTGTTTTCACACTTGTCAGCCTGGTAGGTTTCCAATTGTTTTTAACAATCTTCTGTTTGAAGAGAAGGGGACTGTACCCAGTGGTGTCATAAAACCCAGCATCTCAGCTGGCAAAACACAATTCCTTTTAAAGCCTGAGAATGAAGATTGTCTCAGTGGCTCAAGGCAGAACCTGCACAGACACGGGAGTGCAGACTCAGGCAGTGAGGGAGAGGTTTGTGTCATGAAAAAAAAAAAAAAAGGTTGTGAATGTGGATGTGGGCACATGAAGGGTGGATGGAGCTGACCCGGTACCTTTTTAGGGCCACCCTGCTTGGCATGCCGGATCTTAGTTCCCTGACTGGGGATCAAACCCCAGTCCACTGCAGTGGAAGCACAGAGTCTTAACCACTGGACTACCCAGCACCTTTGCAGAGAAACTAACACTAAAACTCAGATGAAAGGAACATCTTCCTTGTTAAAACCTTAGAAAAGGACCTCTTGTTTTGAATGGCACCTGTGTTCCAATAAATGGCTGGGTTCTGGGCAGGTGGGTGGATTTGTTTAGCAAATTTCATTTGAAATAATTGAGCCATCTAATGCTGATGAACAAAGCCTCTCACATGTGAGTTTCTACACAAACCCTGAGGACCAGAGGGGTATACTTGGGAGTCCTGTCTTTGTGGAGCACAGCTGATGGGGACTTGAAATCCACAAGCAGGAGAGGCCCTCTCATCCTCCAAGCAGAAAAATGGGAGGAAATAGTCAGACTCAGCTTGTCTCCAAAGGGAGGTTTGATAAGGAGGCTCAGATTCCAACTTCTTTACTCCATTATTCTTCACGCCCACGGGGCTGTAGAAACTGGATGTCTGCAGAGGCAGAGAATGGAGGATGTCAGGCTATGACACGGTGAGACCCACTCACTGTCTGGAGAGCTTCACAGAAGAGGTTCAGTCCCTGATTTCAGAGTTGTCTGTCCTCTGTTCTTGTGAAAACAGGGGCCCCAGGGGCTTTGTGTCCTAATTGGCAGGATTGTGGGTGGTGATTTTCCAGATAGAGGTCAGGAGTGTGGACACCAGTCTTATAGGCACAGTGAGCATTGTTTGGGGAGCAGACTTAGTCTGCTTGGTGTCAGGTGTATTCTCCAGGGAATGGAATTTAGCTGCAGGGTGTGGACACCAGGGTTCCATGAAGGACAGCTCCCCATAGCCACGTACCCACTGGGGTCTATGGACACTGCCTTCTGGAGGGGGTTCCCTTTCATGTTTATGAAAGCTCTATCATCTGCCCTAGACAGGAAAGCATCAGAATTTATTGTTCATTCCAGCTGTATTTTGGGGGCATCTGTTTGATATTTTCAGGTTTCAAGGGGTCATAGAAGAGAACATGAGAATGAGACCTTTGGTTCTGAATTTACTGCACATGCCCAGAATTCAGTTCAGTCAGTTCAGTCATTCATTGGTGTCCGACTCTTTGTGACCCCATGGGCTGCAGCACGCCAGGGATCCCTGTCCATCACTAACTCCCGAAGCTTGCTAAAACTCAAGTCCATTGAGTCGGTGATGCCATCGAACCATCTCATCATCTGTTGTCCCCTTCTCCCGCCTTCAATCTTTCCCAGCATCAGGGTCTTTTCTAATGAGTCAGTTCTTTGCCTCAGGTGGCCAAAGTATTGGAGTTTCAGCTTCAGCCTCAGTCCTTCCAGTGAATATTCAGGACTGATTTCCTTTAGTATTGATCTCCTTGCAATCCAAGGGACTCTCAAGAGTCTTCTCCAACACCACAGCTCAAAAACATCAATTCTTCAGCGCTCAGATTTCTTTATAGTCCAACTCTCACATTCATACATGACTGATGGAAAAACCATAACTTTGACTAAACGCAGAATTAGGAATCTGTGAATCCATATGCATATAATTATATTAACATAACTGAAGTACATGTAATATTTAATAATCATATTAAAGCAAGGCGTGAGGAATCCATTGAGCAGGGTGGTCCTTCTAACCTTAATGAGCCTCAGAAAGTCTTGATAAGGAACTTGGCAACATTGAGTTCTTGCTTCCAGGTGTTTTGCACACCTGATCTGAGTCTCTAATCCAGCAAATGGGAGTCCAGGGGCAACTCCAGCAATCCTGCACAAGATACAGTTAGGGTATCTTGTTTTACTTATAGACTCTATTTTTCAGAGCAATTTTAGAGTCACAGAAAAATTTAGCAAAAGGAAATGGCTATCCACTCCAGCGTTCTTTCTAGGATAATCCCATGGACAGAGGAACCTGGTGGGCTCTTGAGGTCACAAAGAATTGGACATGACTGAGCGCATGCACGTGCACACTCATACACACACACACACACGTGTTGCCATGTACTCCTGCCCCTACACACACAGCCTCCCCCACCATCAACCCACCCACCAAAGAGATGTGTTTATGCATTTGTTATAGTCACACATACCTGGATACCCACCTACCTGGATACCTACCTACTCAGATACCTACATACCCAGACCTTGCCTGGGAATTCTGATGGACAGAGGAGCCTGGAAGGCTATAGTCCATGAGGTTGCAAAAGAGCTGGATATTATTTAGCCACTAAACAACAATGTCCATCTTCTTACTGTTGAGTTTTACAAGTTCTTTGCATATTTTGGTTCACAGTTCTTTATCAGTTGTGTCCTCTAGGGAATATCTACAACAGGATGAGACCCTGTGATTGGAAAACAGTGACCTTGGTTATCAGAGCTCTTAATGAGTCTCTGCCCTGGTTCCAGGTGCTGACCAGGGCACTGGAAAGGAAGAAATATGATGTTAATGATGTGGTTCCCGTATGACCCAGTGAATTTACTGAGCAAGCAACCAGCAACTGCTGGGTAAAATTGAGGACACATGCGCTTGGGGGAAGGTCCTTGTGCTCAGGCAGTACTTACAGAAACCTCAAGACTAGAAGAATCTCAAGCGTGACTTCATAATAACTTACTCTCAGGAAGGTAGCTGATGTGACCGATGCTTTGCCAAGCTTCAGACTAAGTGGATTCCAGGAACCGTTTCTGCTTCTCATCAGCAGCAACCTGTCTGGCACATGGTCAATTCCATCCTCACCATTAAAAACTAACCTTCCCAAGGTTGCCAAGGACTCCACATTGCTGCATATAAGAGACCTGTCTGTCCTCATCTCATTAGAGCTTTCAGCATCCTTAGCACAGCAGACCCTCCATCCTCCTTGAAGCCTTCTCTCCTCCCACCCCCAGCCTCTCCTGAACTCCTCTGCTTCCCCTCCTACTTCTGCCAATGCACTTCTCTGTCTCCTGTTCCTTGATCCCATATTTAAAGGTTAGAGTCCCCCAGGTCACCGTCTTACCTCTTCTAGTCTCTATCTACCCCCATCCTAAATGTCCATCAGAATTAAACAGTCCCCATAAGTGATGATTCATGAGCATTTTCTATCTTCTCCTGAGGGCTCTAGACTACACACCCAGCTGCTTGCTTGACTTTTCTACTTGAAAATATACCCTGTGCCTGAAGCCTGACCTGTCTAAACAGCAGCCCCTTTTCTGCCTATCTCTGTCTCTCTACTGGTCTTCTGCACATCCAGGGTCTATTCTCCATAACCCTCCTTTCAGAGCAGTTTTGGTTGAACTTAATGCTCTTATATGTAAATTACATCCAACATTCCTCTCCTTAACACTTCGATTATGACCTGAGATTAGTCTTCATTGGTGGCTCAGTGGTAAAGAATCCACCTGCCAATGCAGGAGACATAGGTTTGATCCTCGGTCTGGGAAGATCCCCTGGAGAAGGAAATGGCAACCTGCTCCAGTATTCTTGCCTGGAGAATTCCATAGACAGAGGGACCTGGAGTGCTACAGTCTGTGAGGTCACAGAGTCAGACATGACTTAGTGACTAAAAATAACAATGTCCTGAGAGCTTAGAATATACCTAATCCCCTTGGCAAATCCAACATGATGCCTTGTGTTCTGGTCTCTGCTCCTCCCCCAGACACTAGCCAGCATTGGGGCATTTTAGGTTCCTTAAGGGGAGCAGTGTCTGTGAGGGCCTAGAGGAGCTATCCCATGTTGATGGTCAGGAAAGGTGGTGGTGAGGAGACACCCCTCATCCAAGGTAAGGAGCAGTGGCTGTGCTTCACTGGAGCAGCCGTGAAGAGATATCCAACACCCAAGGTAAGAGAAACCCAAGTAAGATGGTAGGTGTTGCAAGAGGGCATCAGAGTGCAGACACATTGAAATCATACTCACAGAAAACTAGTCAATCTAATCACACTAGGACCACAGCCTTGTCTAACTCAGTGAAACTGAGCCATGTCCGCAGGGCAACCCAAGACGGGCGGGTCATGGTAGAGAGGTCTGGCAGAATGTGGTCCGCTGGAGAAGGGAATGGCAAACCACTTCAGTATTTTGCCTTGAGAACCCCATGAGCAGTATGAAAAGGCAAAATTGTAGGATACTGAAAGAGGAACTCCCCAGGTCAGTAGGTGCCCAATATGCTACTGGAGATCAGTGCAGAAATAACTCCAGAAAGAATGAAGGGATGCAGCCAAAGCAAAAACAATACCCAGCTGTGGATGTGACTGGTGATAGAAGCAAGGTCCAATGCTGTAAAGAGCAATATTGCATAGGAACCTGGAATGTCAGGTCCATGAATCAAGGCAAATTGGAAGCGGTCAAACAGGAGATGGCAAGAGTTAACGTCGACATTCTAAGAATCAGCAAACTAAAGTGGACTGGAATGGGTGAATTTAACTCAGACAACCATTATATCTACTACTGCAGGCAGGAATCCCTCAAAAGAAATGGAGTAGCCATCATGGTCAACAAAAGAGTCTGAAATACAGTACTTGGATGCAATCTCAAAAACGACAGATTGATCTCTGTTCATTTCCAAGGCAAACCATTCAATATCATGGTAATCCAAGTCTATGCTCTAACCAGTAATACTGAAGAAGCTGAAGTTGAATGGTGCTATGAAGACCTACAAGACCTTTTAGAACTAACACCCAAAAGATGTCCTTTTCATTCCAGGGGGCTGAAATGCAAAAGTAGGAAGTCAAGAAACACCTGGAATAACAGGCAAATTTGGCCTTGGAATGCAGAATGAAGCAGGGCAAAGACTAATAGAGTTTTGCCAAGGAAATGCACCGGTCATAGCAAACACCCTCTTCCAACAATACAAGAGAAGACTCTACACATGGACATCACCAGATGGTCAACACCGAAGTCAGATTGATTATATTCTTTGCAGCAAAAGATGGAGAAGCTCTATACAGTCAATAAAAACAAGACCAGGAGCTGACTGAGGCTCAGATCATGAACTCCTTATTACCAAATTCAGACTTAAATTGAAGGAAGTAGGGAAAACCACTAGACCATTCAAGTATGACCTAAATCAAATCCCTTATGATTATACAGTGGAAGTGAGAAATGGATTTAAGGGCCTAGATCTGACAGATAGAGTGCCTGATGAACTATGGAATGAGGTTCGTGACCTTGTACTGGAGACAGGGATCAAGACCATCCCCATGGAAAAGAAATGCAAAAAAGCAAAATGGCTGTCTGGGGAGGCCTTACAAAGAGCTGTGAAAAGAAGAGAAGTGACAAGCAAAGGAGAAAAGGAAAGATATAGGCATCTGAATGCAGAGTTCCAAAGAATAGCAGGAAGAGATAAGAAAGCCTTCTCCAGTGATCAATGCAAAGAAATAGAGGAAAACAACAGAATGGGAAAGACTAAAGATCTCTTCAAGAAAATTAGAGATACCAAGGGAACATTTCATGCAAAGTTGGGCTTGATAAAGGACAGAAATGGTCTGGACATAACAGAAGCAGAAGATATTAAGAAGAGGTGGCAAGAATACACAGAACTGTACAAAAAGATCTTCATGACCCGGATAATCGTGATGGTATGATCACTCACCTAGAGCCAGACATCCTGGAATGTGAAGTCAAGTGGGCCTTAGAAAGCATCACTATGAACAAAGCTAGTGGAGGTGATGGAATTCCAGTTGAGCTATTTCAAATCCTGAAAGACGATGCTGTGAAAGTGCTGCACTCAGTATGCCAGCAAATTTGGAAAACTCAGCAGTGGCCACAGGACTGGAAAATGTCAGTTTTCATTCCAATTCCAAAGAAAGGCAATGCCAAATAATGCTCAGACTACAGCACAATTGCACTTATCTCACATGCTAGTAAAGTAATGCTCAAAATTCCCCAAGCCAGGCTTCAGCCATATGGAACCGTGAACTTCCAGATGTTCAAACTGGTTTTAGAAAAGGCAGAGGAACCAGAGATCAAATTGCCAACATCCACTGGATCATGGAAAAAGCAAGAGAGTTCTGGAATAGCATCTATTTCTCCTTTATTGACTATGCCAAATCCTTTGACTGTGTGGATCACAATAAACTGTGGAAAATTCTTCAAGAGATGGGAATACTGGACCACTTAACCTGCTTCTTGAGAAATATGTATGCAGGTCAGGAAGCAATAGTTAGAACTGGACATGGAACAACACACTGGTTCCAAATAGGAAAAGGAGTACATCAAGGCTGTATATTGTCACCCTGCTTATTTAACTTCTATGAAGAGTACATTGTGAGAAACTCTGGGCTGGAAGAAGCACAAGCTGGAATCAAGATTGCTGGGAGAAATATCAATAACCTCAGATATGCAGATGACACCACCCTTATGGCAGAAAGTGAAGAGGAGCTAAAAAGCCTCTTGATGAAAGTGAAAGAGGAGAGTGAAAAAGTTGGCTTAAAGCTCAACATTCAGAAAACGAAGATCATGGCATCCGGTCCCATCACTTCATGGGAAATAGATGGGGAAACAGTCGAAACAGTGTCAGACTTTATTTTGGGGGCTTCAAAATCACTGCAGATGGTGACTGCAGCGATGAAATTAAAAGGCACTTACTCCTTAGAAGAAAAGTTATGACCAACCTAGATAGCATATTCAAAAGCAGAGATATTACTTTGCCGACAAAGTTCCATCTAGTCAAGGCTATGGTTTTTCCAGTGGTCATGTATGGATGTGAGAGTTGGACTGTGAAGAAAGCTGAGTGCCGAATAATTGATGCTTTTGAACTGTGGTGTTGGAGAAGACTCTTGAGAGTCCCTTGGATTGCAAGGAGATCCAACCAGTCTATTCTGAAGGAGATCAGCCCTGGGATTTCTTTGGAAGGAATGATGCTGAAGCTGAAGCTCCAGTACTTTGGCCATCTCATGCGAAGAGTTGACTCATTGGAAAAAAAACTCTGATTCTGGGAGGGATTGGGGGCAAGAGAAGAAGGAGATGACAGAGGATGAGATGGGATCACAGACTCGATGGACGTGAGTCTGAGTGGACTCCGGGAGTTGGTGATGGACAAGGAGGCCTGACATGCTGCGATTCACGGTGTTGCAGAGTTGGAAATGGCTGAGCGTTTGAACTGAACTGAACTGAACTGAAGGGAAGTGGGCTTTGCTCTGCATTTCTCTCCCTGGAAGGTTCTGCCCCAGCCTATCTCCGCTCAGCTGGCGCTCAGGACAACCCCCTCCTAAGTCTGAGTCTCAGTCTGCTCCAGCAGCTGTGACAAAGTACCCCAGACTCTGGGACCTAAACAACAGAGGCTTATCCTTTCAGAGTTCTGGAGGCCCAGTGTTGACAAGGCCATGCTCTCTCCGGAGGCTTCTGGGAAGATTCCTGGTCCATCCAGCTCCTGGGGAATGCAGAGGGCCCTGGCTCATGGCCACACCCTCTGATCTCTGTCACATCTGCAGTGGCTTCTCCCCTCTCTATGTCCACCTGCCTCTGCTTCTCTCTCATGAAGTCACACACAAGTGCCTGTAGGGCCCACTGGGCCAGTTTAGGACAAGCTCCTCCTCTCAGGGTCCCTCTGCCATAAAAGGTCGGGTTCACATGTTCTGTGAGTTAGGATGTGGCCATACCTTGGGGCCACCATTCAACCCACTACACTCTGCTTTGTGTTTCTTAAATAAACAGGAACCACTTCCTATATGGGTTTATTGGGGACGGGGAAATTACCTCCTCTAACCTTTTGAGATTAAAAGATGCTTACTCCTTGGAAGGAAAGTTATGACCAACCTAGATAGCATATTGGAAAGCAGAGATATTACTTTGCCAACAAAGGTCTGTCTAGTCAAGGCTATGGTTTTTCCAGTGGTCATGTATGGATGTGAGAATACTGTGGTGTTGGAGAAGACTCTTGAGAGTTCCTTGGACTGCAAGGAGATCAACCAGTCCATCCTAAAGGAGATCAGTCCAGGGTGTTCATTGGAAGGACTGATGCTGAAGCTGAAACTCCAGTACTTTGACCACTTGATGTGAAGACCTGAAGGTCTTTTCACTGGAAAAGACCCTGATGCTGGGAGGGATTGGGGGCAGGAGGAGAAGGGGATGACAGAGGATGAGATGGCTGGATAGCATCACTGACTTGATGGACATGAGTTTGAGTGAACTCGGGGAGTTGGTAATGGACAGGGAGGCCTGGCATGCTGTGATTCATGTGGTTGCGAAAAGTCAGACACGACTGAGTGACTGAACTGAACTGAACTGAACCTTTTGAGACAGTGTGGCCAGACTAGTAAATAAAATTGACATGAGACAGATGAATAGGAGAACAAGAAACAAATTTTACTTCTTTCACATGGAGGTTCCACAGAGATGGGATCCGTGAAGTGACCAAAGCAGGCAGCTTTTATACTTTTTATATGAAGAAACAATACATTTTTGTGGAATGACAGGACAGAGAAACTCAGGTTTCAGTGCTCATTTTGAGAAGAATATAAACAGCTTTAGTCCATGAAAGAGGTCACCAGGTTTGTTGACATATGTTTCTCAGCCCCAATTTCCAGATCTTTCATGGTAAATTTGTCCTTCTACCTCCAGACTCAGGGAGAGCACCTTTCACATGAGAGATGCATATCCTGCTTTCAGAGAGACAGAGAGTCAGGGTGTCCCTCATGGGCTGGCTGTTTCTTAAGTAACTTTAACTCAAAATAATCATGAGCCATGGAGGCACATTTGGGGGTGTGCTGCCCTGGGCCCCCGTAGGCTTTGGCACATCTTACAGGCAGGTCCAGCTGCCTTTTTCGGCAGCATGACATTTGCAGTAGCTTTTCTGTGTGTGGCAGGGATATTCTCAATATGAAAAGGTAAGAATTCAGTGTTTGTCTAGAATATAACACCCTGTCCTTCAGGGCAGGAGGGGAGGTGGTGGGGCCCTGAGGGGCTGTGGCTGCTGGAAGGGGTGAACTTTCCCTAGAAGGAGGAAGCTGGAAACTGGAGAGACAGAGTTTGAAGGAGAGGATCTCGAGGAGGCTGTCCAGCAGCCTTTGATGGAAACGATGAAGCCATTAAGGGTTTCCCCAGCAGTAGGTCCTCCTCTCCCTTCATCCAGAGTGGGTATATGGACCTAATTGCCAACCCAGCCACACCAATGACAAATGCCTCCAGTTCCCCTGGAGTGGGCAGCTGGGGACAGAAGCCAGAGATGCTTGTCCCATCACAGTCTTCCTGGATCCGCTCTGTGGCACGTGTATCAGCACATGGCTCAGCTGTCTGCTTTCTCGGGACCCATAGGCCCCTTCTTTCCCTCCACAGAATCCCCTTCAGATACAGCTGTGGTGTGCATGGATTGTCCATAGGGAAAAAGCTCAGATCACAGACACTGAAAAATGGAAGTCCATTTTCCTGCTGGGAGTAGGAAGGACAGACCATCAGCAATGAAAACACATTTCCATCCCTCCCTTCTTGGAGCTTTGCTTCTCTGAAGACAAGACTGAGTGAATGCTCACTTTTCTCTTGCTAGAAAAGCAAAATGCAAATAAGTCTTCTGAAAGTTGCTTCCATGTATAAGATTTTTGTGTGCCTTTCTACAACATACAAGGAAGACAGAGGGACACACAGATGGTGAGTAGAAATTGACCAAGTGAGTCCTTGACTGTTCCTTCAGTTCTACCCCAGACCTCCTGCACAAACTGCAGTCAGCCTATAACCACACTGGGCCTCTTTCCTTTACGTTAAAGCGTGACCTGGTAGGAAAAAACAAAGCAAACGAGAAGCCAGCATGAGTCTTCAAACCAGGCAGAACCGCATTCAGATGCTCTCCTGCCATGTCATCTTGGGAAAATTATTTAATTATTCTATTTCCTGAGCTGAAATAAACAAGCATTAGACTCCTCATCAGATTGTTACAAAGACAGAATCTGAAAATGTACCATCCAAACTTGCACAAAAGCCCTCAAAACCAGTGGTTTTTCTTCCTTTCCTAAGTGAAATCAAGAATTAAATAAGAGTGAGTAGCCCTTTGAAAAGTGGTCCTTTGCTCTTAGCAGTAAGGAGCAGAATATTTTCTTCTCCATCAATAGGAACTCATTTTTACAGGCTTTAGTCATTTAAGTTGAAAGAATATTAAAACACTTTAAAAAGCTGCTCAGAAATGGTATATTTCCCCCATTGCTTAAGAGGAGGGATCGAAATGTTTTACTTTCTAAATGTGGTGTTCAATTATCAAACCAGCCCAGAAGGGTCAAAAAAAAAGTTTGCCACTCAGTCCTGTCCAGTTCTTTGCAATCCCCTGGACTATAGATCTCCAGGCTCCTCTGTCCATGGAATTCTCCAGGCAAGAATGCTGGAGAGGGCAGCCATTCTCTTCTCCAGGGAGATCTTCCTGACTCAGGGACTGAACCTGCATCTCCTGCATTGCAGGCAGATTCTGTACCATCTGAGCCGCCGAGAAAGCCCTAGAGGGGTCAAGCCACGTGTGAATTCCTGCAGTGACTTTTCTGACCCGTGTACCTATAGTGGCCTGCATTCTCACTACATGGCCTCTCTCTTTCTCCTTCTGCAACACTGAGCTCATTGAAGGTGGCACTTGTTTGCTCATCGTCTGGGGCCATGAGGGCTACAGGGAAAGTTCCTGGGACTCATTTCAGTGAGTTGAAGCACACACATCTTTCTAGGAAAATACACGTATTACTTTCTCCTGCCCAGCCAGACGTTAGTTAGTTCAGTTATCAGTCATGTCTGACTATGCAACCCCGTGGACTGCAGCACACCAGGCTTCCCTGTCCATCACCCACTCCAGCCAGACCTGGTCTCTACTAACTCTGGAGTTTGTGTTGGTTAAGAATCTTCTGGTCATAAACTGTCAAAACCCCACTTCAAGCCAGCTGAATCTAGGAGGGACGTTTATGAACCCTCCTAACCCTATGACCAGAGGTGGCAGAGTGCCAACAGCCAGCAGCACCCAGTATTTTCTGACTAGTTCCTGAGAGCTGTGGTAACAAAGCACCTCAGGCTAGGTGGCTTACAGTACCACACGCCGGTGCTCTCACACTTCTGGCTGCAGACGCATCAGCAGGTCCGTGCTGTCTGGAGGCTCCAGGGGAGGATCCTTTTGTGCATCTCTCCTGGCGGCTCCTGATGACCCTCAGTTTGCAGACCCGTCGCCCCCGTCTCTGCCTCCATTACACGGTCATCTTTCTTCTGTGTGTATCTCTGTGTGTCTCCTCCTCTTATAAGACTCATGACATTGGATTTGGAACCCACTTTGCTCAAGTATGGATGCACTTTAATCACACCTGCAAAAATCCCACATTTGGAGGTTCCAGGTGGGCATGGATTTGGGGACCCAGTTCAACCCATAGCTCCTTCCCTTGCTTGATTTCTCTTGGTCTCTCCTCACTGCTTCCTAAGGCTGATTCTACCCCCATCATTGCAAAATGATGCTAAGCCAATGCCGTCAGCCTTGCATCCTCCCTTAGCCAACACAAGAGTATGTCCAGCTGCCAGGAGGAGGACCCCCTCCCCTGGCTGAAATGCTTCTCCCTGACAATACCCGGAATCAAATGGTGCTTAAACACCTGAATAATTTAAATGGCAATTCAAGGAGCCCTGCCAGCAGAGACGACAAAATGACACTCCAGACCTCATCCAGCCACTCTGCCTCACCCCTAGGGGCTAATCAGGGACCTGGCTTTGTCTTTCAAAGGGCCGGAGGCACTCTTATTATCAACCCTGCTTTGTTCCCTACCACATCTGAAGTGTTTTCCTTGTTTCCAAATAAATAAAACAGCAGTGATGAACTGTCATTTCACCAGCTTTCAATTAGAAGGGAAAACACACAGGAAGGTGGGAAGGTGGAAATCAGCTCAGCTAGGGGGAGATGGCCTCACATGCTGGGCCCCTCAGGCTAGGATGGGGTGGGTTAGAAAGACAGGAGCCACCAGGCCAGCTGCACATCCTGTTTGGGTCAAAGGTGAGACACAGACAAGGTATCCAGGAGGTTTTGAAGTCCTGTGGTCTCCACCTGGCTCTCTCCTCTGTCCCTGCCTCTCCTCTGTTTCCCCTGCTCTCTCAGCCTCCCACTACCCTGCCCCACCCCCTCCTCTGCCTCTGCTCTGAATCTGTCTGTATGATCAGCCTAGGACAATAGCTGCTTTGACAACCAAGGTCACAGTCTTCTCTGGGCTGTGCACAGCTGGGTGCCGGGTGGCTCCATCAGGGGGTGTGCTTTGTAGAGAGACAGTCTGGGGTGGGGAATCAGACTCCTGCCCAGAGCTGGGGTTGCTCACACTAGAAGACCACCCCTGAGAACACTGGGGTGGGGGAGCTGCTGGGCAGAGCAGATAAGGCTGCACTGAGGTCTCTCCATTTCTGTAGAGCGGCCCACCTCCCAGGTGCCAAGTCACCAGCACGGGGCCTGCATGGTCCAAATGAGGGGACGTTGGCAGGGGCGATGCTGGAGACACTTGCATGAGGGTCTCTTCTGCTGTCCCCCGGCTGCCCCCGCCCTACCCCACGCTGGGGTCTCAGCCAGTCCTGCTATGACTTCCAGGTAGCCACAAGGTCCCCTGAGGTAATCAGCAACAGGATGAAACATGCACCATTAAGCGCCATCATTCCATGATGGCGTCAACCTCTAGAAGGGTTCTCCTGTCAGTAAACAGAAAGATAATGTTAGAACCATGCGGGGAGCAGGATGCCAAATGAAAACATGAATTGTCAGGTGCACGAGGGCGACAGGGAGTTGGCAGTTCTGCTGTAAATCAGGTCTATGCTTTGCACTTTACAGGTAATTGTTATCTTGCTCTAGAAGTAACTGATAATACAAACAGTGATCCAATTTGTCTCACCACTCCTCCCCCGCTGCCCCCCCCAACTAAGAGCTGATGCAGATGCTGTGCCTCTTACACCCTATTCGGTGGGGGGCAGAGAAAGTGCTTTTAACTCCACTCAGTCAGTTTGGGATCCACTCAGTGAAGGAAAGTTAGATTCCAAAGTCTGCAGAGGCTCTAAGTGGCGACTTGTTGCCTTGGCACCAAAGGATGCTGCCCTCCTTCTCCACTAAGTCAGCAGCCTGGACCGCCTCTCTGTACCTGCACAGGTCCTGTCCTCCTGACTCTGGTCCCTCACCAGCCATTCTTTGTACTGAACTTTCTTGCTCACCTATTGGATAGTTCCTCGATTGAACCCAAATGGATGCAAGATAACTGGATGCAGAAGAGAAGCCTCAGCCCTCAGACAGCAGCCTTAGGAACATGCAGTCGCCCTGCCTCTGAGAGGGGTAGCCTCTGGTCCACCTCGGCCACATCCCCCTCCTTGGCAGGCCCACACCTGCATCCTCACGGGGCTTCAGGATGCTGCCAAGCCAGTGGGGCCCCGGAGCCTGTGAGAACACGGGATATGGAAACCCAGCACCTCCAGGTCACGTTCCTCATCTATAGAAAGAGAGGCGAAAACCGGCCTGCAGACCATCATCATGGGGATGTGGTTAGACAAAGTGTGCCCAAGGCTGCTTTCGTTTAACTGGGCCTGAGTGAGGCTTGCCCTGTGGCCGGGACATGGCTGACAGCTGCTGTACTTCCTGTGTGAGCTCGGAGCCAGCCTGTGGAGGTTCGTGTGCGTGCGTGCATAGTCACTTTAGTCGTGTCTGACTCTTTGTGACCCTATGGACCATAGCCCACAAGGCTCCTCTGTCCGTGGGATTCTCCAGGCAAGAATACTGGAGCGGGTTGCCATGTCCTCCTCCAGGGGGTCTTCCCAACCCAGGGGTTGAAGCCACGTCTCCTGCACAGGCAGGCAGGTTCTTTACCACTAGCACGACCAGGAAAATCTGTGGAGGCACCCGTCTAGCACCAGGGGTTCAAAGGCGAAGCTGTGGGGCCTTCGGCTCACTCTAAGAGCACACAGTCCACATCCCTGGAAGAAAGGATTCTTGCAGAAGAGTGACTCATACCAGTGCCCTAGGAAACCATGCACAACAGGAGGGCACCAGCTTCGGAAGCCTGGACTGGGGCGAGGGGCTGGGTGTGAGGGCAGGAGGAGAAGGAGTCACCAGGAAATGGCTCCAGAGCTGAATCTTCAAGTGTGATGAAAATATAGACAAAGCAGGAACACAGGGACAGTCAGGGAGGCTGAGCACGTGGACCCCAGAGGACAGTGTGTGCCAGGGTCCCACCCCATAAGAAACTGCAGGATGTGTGACGATGTGGCGAGAACTCACTGTGGTAAAGTGTCACGTCTGAAACTGGAGCAAGTAGCCTGAGCTGGAGGGGAGGGTGGATGTGACTGTGGGGGCTCTGCGTGCTATGGAGGAACTCAACCTCTATCACCCAGGCACTGGGGAGCCACAGGAGACCCAGAGAAAGAGCAGCAGTGGGCTCAGAGTGAACCCGAGGCAGGGAGCTTTGAGGGGCAGGTGGGGGGCAGGGAGAGTGAGTGGTGGGGCAGGCAGAGCTGATGAGCCCTGAACCCAGATGGAAAAGGTTGAACTAAGACAAGGGAAAAGGGCCAGAGGTACAGGGCAAGATCTGCAGAATCGACATGGATGATCAGGACTGGGGAAGAGAAACAGAAGCAACATATATCAGGGTATATACGGTAGAACTGGTGGTGGTGCTGCTGCTGCTGCTAAGTCGCTCTTTGCGACCCCATAGACGGCAGCCCACCAGGCTCCCTAGTCCCTGGGATTCTCCAGGCAAGAACACTGGAGTGGGTTGCCATTTCCTTCTCCAATGTGTGAAAGTGAAGTTGCTCAGCCGTGTCTGACTCTTAGCGACCCCGTGGACTGCAGCCCACCAGGCTTCTCCGTCCATGGGATTTTCCAGGCAAGAGTACTGGAGTGAGGTGCCATTGCCTTCTCCAGAACTAGTGCTACATGATCCTAACACAAGGGCTGGATGTCGTAGATTCATTACAGGATTCTGCACACCCACGTTCTGCTGCTCTCAGTCATTGTGAACGTCTTTCCTCTACTGCACACAGTTCCACTACCTGGGGAATGAAGACACAGCCCATGGCCCCAGAAGGTCCTGTGTTAGCAAATGAAACAGACAAATAGACAGGTGTCCACAGACTCAGCTTTGAGTTCTGGCTCAGTTTGAGGGCAAGGAGGAGCCTGCTTGGAGGGGTGATTGTTTAAGCCAAACCTGGGAGGGATCAGGACAGGAGCCAGGAAAAGGAGGTGCAGGGGTGCTCCTGGTGGAGGGAATGAGGGGGGCAGTTCAGTTCAGTTCAGTCACTCAGTTGTGTCCGACTCTGTGACCCCACGAACTGTAGCACGCCAGGCTTCCCTGTCCTTCACTATCTCCCAGAGTTTCCTCAGACTCATGTCCATGAAGTCTATGATGCCATCCAACCATCTCACCCTCTGGAAGGAGGCGCTAAGAATAATCAGCTCACAAGGGTCGAGAAGCACAGGGGAGGACACTGGGTTAGACTGCATTGAGTGGGAGGACGGAGCACTCTGGGGAGATGGGGGCATCCTCCCAGTGGGCTGGCCTCAGGTGTAGACACAGACTCGGTCATCCTCCAGGTAACATGAATCCCCTGCTCCTCTCTCAGGACCCCTAACAATCCCGCTCTGAAGGAAGGCCCAGGGGGCTCAGCTGCCACAGACGGGCATCTGCATCAAGAGCCAGAACATCCTTGAACCCGTACCCGCAGGGCTCAGAAGGCCGAGTCCAATTCCAGCAGAACCCCCACTCCCTCCCGCTACACCTGGCTGTACAGGAAGCCATCAGGAGGCTGTTTTGATTGGCTCATTTCAGCGAGCTCATTATTTTCACAGGGAACAATTTCTAACAATTTTCCTTGTCACTCAGGGTGCTTGCTGCTAGCTGAGTTTCTCGGGCCGTTATAAATACATTATCAGACACGTTCCGCAAGCACTTGCAGGTAAAAATAAACCCCCAGCATTTGCATCACGGGGCACAGATGTGAGACGGCTTGGGCGAGGTGTTTGCTCTCTGGGTCCTCCCTCCCCAGGGAGTGAGGGGTGGCTGTTGGAGCTGCATCACCCCACGAGGCTGGGTCCAGGGCTCAGGGGCTTAGAAAGCTGAGTTACGTGAGCCTGTCCTCATTCCCCTTCATGGTGGGAGGCTCAGGTAGGAACTGTTTGGGATATGAACCACTGAACAGGGCCCCAGTGACATCAAGAATACACGGGACCCATAGGCTGGTGGCACTTGTGCTCTCTGCTTTAGACTGTCTTGGGAATTTCCTGATGAGCAACCCCTCAAGGCAGATTCGCTGAACTTGGGGGCTCTGGGAGTCCACACCAACATGTCTTACGGGCCAGACAGAAAGGACAGAGTCAGGTGGCAGAGCCAGAAGAACCAGACCCAAAGCATAGTCTGGCACCATCTCACTGGGTGCTGTGGGTGGCCTAGGCTTCCCAAATCTCAGTTTTGTCATCCATGAAATGGGCATCGTCAGGCTTACCATGTAGCACTGCTTGATGTTCAGTTTATGACACAGCCTTTCACAGCTGTCCTTAAATGTTGTAGTGTTATTAACCGCTCACTCTCATCTCTTGAGCATGTGACCGAGAGCAGATTCCGTCGTCTCACTCAGGCTCCTGTCTGTTGCCTGTGGATCTGTGTCAAGTGCTAAGCCCAGTGGTATGGGGTTTATCTCTATAGGGTGTCTAGAGCTGCAAGTGCCTTGGGCCTCAGGAAAGAGCAGGGGCCACGTATCTGTAGCGGGGACGTGGATCCCTGTTGGAGAGTCAGAGGAGAAGAGCTTCAGGGATAAGATGGAACTCCAGGCAGTGGGGAGACGTCACAAATCTTTGCTTGAAGAAACGAAGTTACAGGGAGGGTGGGCAGATAGAGGTGGACAGGTTAGACACTTGGCAGACAGGTAGGACCCTGGAGCAGAGTCGGGCCCCTGGCAGACAGGTAAGACACCTGGTTGAGAGAGAGGGTGGAGCAGGATATCTTGACAGGATTGAGTCCTTTCAGACCATCCATGGTGATGGAATTCTACACGGGTGGGAACCTCTTCTGCATCCTTCCTCCCCTCTGACTGCACTCTTGTTGGCTGAGTACTAACCCCATGCCCACACTGTGCCCTGTCAGCTCATGGCATCTTAGCAACCCCAGGCTCTGTTCCGTGAATGGATGGCCAATATTCAGGAAGCTTGAGCCACTTCCTGGGTCTGGGACCCAAATCCTTCTGATCTCAGGTAATGAGAAGTGTAGTTATCTACATGCGTATGTGCCCAGTCACATCTGATTCTTTGCAGTCCCATGGATTGTAGCCCTCCAGGCTCCTCTGTCCATGAGATTTCCCAGGCAGGAATGCTGGAGGTGGGTTACCATTTCCTTCTCCAGGGGCTCTTCCCTACTCATAGATCTAACCCACGTCTCTTGTGTCTCCTGCATTGGGAGGTGGATTCTTTACCACTGACTCCAGAATAGGGAAATAACAGCAAAGGTACAATAAACTTTCTAGAGTGATAGAGACATTCCATATCTTGGCTGGGTATTGGTCATGTAGGTGTGTACATATGTCAAAGTTTATTGAACTGTACACTTAAGAGCTTTTGATTTCAGTGTACTGTAAATTAGACCTTGATTTAGGAACAACAGCAATATAACTGTCAGATTGCCTATATCTGAACAAAATAAGCAGAGTTTGGATGGTGTGTGTGCTGATCATTTCACCTGTCCTTTCTTCATAGTGAAAGGAGGGCATTAAAGACAATTAAAATGACATATTTTTGAAGTATGTTTTTGATAAGTGGGTTTTCATATATGTGTGTGTGGGCTCAGTCATGTCCAACTCTTTGCAGTCTCATGAACTATAGTCCTCCAGGTTCCTCTGTTCATGGAATTTTCCAGGCAAGAATACTGGAGTGGGTAGCCATTTCCTCCTGCAGGGCATTGTCCCAATCCAAGGATCAAACCTAGATGTCCTGCACTGCAGGCAGATTCTTTATCACTACGCCATAGGAATTCCCTAGGTAGATCCACTGGAATTTTTTGAAGAACAAGCATTTTGTTTCAATAGTCTCTTAACATCTAAAAATTTTCCATAAAATTGCTTGGTCTTTCATAAAAATTGTGTATTCTTTTGCTAATACATTTGAAATTGTTGACACCTTACACTGACTTCTCTCTCCTAGACCATAACATATTTAATTGAGACAATTATCTCTTTGCGGGTGCAGGGGGATATGGTAAGCTCAGAATAAGCAAATTTTGCTCTCTACAGAGGGCATGTTCACGGGTTTTGTTTTCCCATGGTTGAAATGTATCAATATTTTACCCAAATGCATTTACAGAGGCTGAGAGTCTTTCTTTGACAAACAGTCTTACAAGATAAAACTCATCAAATAAGTTGTCTGTTTTGAAGTCATTTCTATATATGATTCTCTTGAATGTTTCTCCAAATTTAGATGCTGCAAACTTGTAGATCTTTTAATTTGGTTCCATCCTGGCATGGAATATAAATTTGTTTAATTAAAAATAGGGTTTCATTAAAAGATGCTTTCTACTAGTTAAGATATTCCAAAGCACAATTATGTAATTTTTAAATTAAATCTGAGGCTGTCGGGGCTCACATGGTTTCATTGGTTCCCTCCCTCCCTTGCTTGCATGGGGATAAATTTAATGTCTTCCTGTTTGCAAGCTTTGTTTTCAATAATGATAATTTTCCAAAAGCCTCAAAAGCTGAAGTTTTTGTTGTTGTTTTTGCTCTCCTCCTTGGATTGTTGAATGCAGCCAAAACACAGAGGATTTGTTTACAAAAGGATTCAGTGCTGTTTATAGGACACTCTAGATTGATTTACAAAGAAGCTCTTCAAAGGCTCAAACATTTCCAGACTCTTTTTCATGGTGAGCAGCAAGAGAGAATCCGTACTGCCACACTGAAGGGCTTTTAAAATTCAATATCCGCTTGTCATAAAATGTTGCAATTCAGTTACTCTAAGTATATACAGATGCACAGTTGTAAATTTCCAACAACCGAAACTTCTATCACTTGACTGTTAGATTGTCTCAACTTTTCAGACAAGTTTGAATTAGCTGTGCACCTCAACATGTTCCTCCACTTCTGTTTGGTATGGTTTGTGAAATGGAGTATTTCCTGCCGTATCAATAAACAAGGATGTCACAACCATCAGCTATTGTGGCCCTCCAAAAGTGAGTTTCTGAGCCTGGAGGATGCCCAGAAAGAACAATGCCTGCATTCTGGCAATTATGGGACTGATGACCACTCCCTATGGTGACTGAGAAACTAAGGATGTGAAAGCTCAGATCCAAGGATGTTGGCCATCGATAGCTGAGATGTATATTAAAGTAATGATTTCGCTGAACCCAGACCCTTAAATCTTCTCATACACAGAAACGCACTAAATTCCTTAACTTGAGATCTCTGGTTTTCCTTAATTTACAATAATCTTTTGACGTTCAGACTACCTGCCTTGTTTCTAACTACTATACAACCTGACTCTGCAACTTCACGCCCTCCCCACCACCCCCCACCGCCCCGCCCCCCGCCTCGCCTCCTCGGAGCAATTCTCTCAGAGTTCCTTGAGATGCTTTCTCCCAGGCTTGAAGTCCTAAAATTCCCCTGGAATAAGACATAACTCTCAATTTCTAGGTTGTGACTATTTTTAAGTCAACAGTTTCTTACTTTAATAAGAATGTGGCTTCCAACTTGAAACTCATATCAAATATATGTTCATATTATGACCGCATCAGCTAAACAAACAAGTTGTACAACCTAAACGTTGAGAATTTCACTTTATTTGTCAGAAAAAAAAACTGAGCACTCAAGCTCGGGAGGCAAACTCTCAGCTCAGGGGGACTGTTCCTAAGAGGTAAGGGAGAAGCCAAGATATACAGAGGTTTTTGCAACAAAGACCAGGGAGTCGGGACACCAAATATGTTAAAACCAGATATCTCAAGTCAATGAATTTAGCACTTTTCTGTAACTGGGAAATGCAAGAGTCTGAGCTCATTGAACCCATCCTTTTGATTTGCACCTTAGCTTTCTGAGGCCAGAATGCTCTTCTTCCCCATCGTGAGTTCCCTCAGGACTCACTGTAGTGACGCAGTGTCCTTTGTTTTCTGATAAGGCCGGCAGCCTTGTTTTATTCACGACATAATACAATCAATCAATTTTACCCTCAGTGTGGAATTTTCAACCGACTTTGCAATAGCACTCAGCATAGTCTCAGGTGTTTTGCTTCCAACAGAATGAAACCCCTGAAGCTGTAACTTTTTTCATATAATTTTTATGTATTTTTGGTTGTGGTGGGTCTTTGTGGCTTCGCGGGCTTTTCTCTAGCTGCAGAGAGCTGTGGCTGCTCTCTAGTTGTGGTGCATGGGCTTCTCATTGAGGTGGTGTCTCCTGTTGCAGAGCACGGGTTCTAGGGCACATGGGCTCAGAAGTCGTGGCTTCCGAGCTCTAGAGCACAGGCTCAGTAGTTGTGGTGAATGGGCTTAGCTAGTCCGTGGCATGTGAGATCTTCCCAGATCAGGGATTGAACCCGTGTCTCCCTGCATTGGAAGGCAGATTCTTTACCACTGAGCTACCAGGGAAGCCCCTAAAGCTGTATTTTTAGTTTAGCAAATGAATCATGAAATACTGAGCCCTTCTTGGAACTTGTAGACTTTGTGTCAGAAGTATCTGATGTCATGATGTCAAACTGGCTTCCTTTCCAGTTCCCAAAGCCTTCTTCTGCCAGGGGCCCTGATGGCTAACTGCTTCATCCTTCCTCCATGCCCAAGGAAACTTAAAATCTGAACTGAGCAGCCTGAGTTTGGGAATTTCACCTAATACTCAACCTAAAAGTTAGAGTTATGTTTTATTTGGCGGACTTTCTGAGGACTTCAAGCCTGGGATGCAGCATCTCAGATAACACTGAGAAAATTGTTCTGAAGGGGCAAGGGGAGGGGAGCCGGATATATAGCGTTTTTGCAACAAAAGACTAGGTAATCAGAACATCAAAAGATTACTGTTAATTAAAGCAGATCAGACATCTCAAGTTAATGCATTTAGAGCTTTTCTATGTATGGGAAGATGCAAGAGTCTGGGCGTCACTGAAATCATTCCTTTGATGTGCACCCTAGCTATCTGGGGCCAGGAGCCTCAGACTCAGGTTTAGTCCTTTCAGGGGGCACCATCAGGAGGGTGTGGCTGTAACAGCTGACTGCTAGATGTGAATGGGGAGCAGGGTGCTCTTGCTGCTTCCATCCTGAGTTCACTCCAGGCTCACGGTCAGGGGGCCATAATGTGGTGACTTGATGGTTGTTACATCATTTGCTTACTGATATGGCAGCAATATTTTTCAATCACAGGAAGAACAGTATTTGATCTAAATTAAAAAAAAATCAGCATTTGATCTAAACGAAAAATCCAGCCTTACGGACACACATGCAAGAAGCCTTCTACAGCCACACATGGTAAGTACCCATCTTTGAGCAAAATCTTCTTAAATGACCATTAAGGTAGAAGTAGGGACTGCCGTACAGTCAGCATCCTGCCTGTGGCCCACAGAGAGAGGGGCCATGTGGAAGGGCTCTCTGCAGCAGCTGCGGCTTCACTGTAACTTTAATGACCGACAGAAGCTCAGTCCCTGCTTTTTCATTAAATGTGTACTTTCATTATTTTAGCTCGTTGCTGCCCAAAGAGTTCATTACAAAATTTTTAAGCATTAGCAAATAATAAATACTTGGTGATATATTTGCTCTGATGGTAAAGAAAGGCTCTTTTGTAGCCAAGTCTGTGGCTGCTCCTGTTTGTCTATTCTGAGCAGGACTGTGAGTGTGTGCTACGTCCCTTCAGCCATATCAAACTCTTTGCAACCCCATGGACTGTAGCCTGCCAGGCTCCTCTGTCCGTGGTATTCTCCAGACAAGAAGATTGGGGTGGGTTGCCATGCCCTCCTCCAGGAGATTTTCCTGACCCAGGGATCAAAGCCCGGTCTCTTGTCTCCTGCACTGGCAGGTGGGTAGGTTCTTTATTTCTAGAGCCACCTGGAAAGCCCCTGTGAGCAGGACCGCTGATCTCTGACCTTCAGTGGGCTTCACACACTTCTGCTTGGAGGGTCCCTCTGGCCCCACTGGCCCCATCAGCTACCAGCTGGGGGCTTCGAGGTCTTTCAGGTGGTGGTCCTAGCCACAGCACAGCTGGCTGTCTACCAGGTCCGCCAAGGAGGGCAGTAACTCAGGACACTCCTCTCTTCACCTGAGGGCGGCCAGATGGAGGACGTACTTCCTGCCACTCATGGCCGAGAGGTGCCCCGTGCCCGGTGGTGGTCACCACTCAGAGGCAGGAGAAACGTCCTGGGTCTGGAAAGGGTTGGGAAAGCAAGGCTGCTCTGTCATCATCAGTGGTGTCTCAGCTTGAACCGCATGTTAAATTAAAACTGCTCACTGCCTGCTTCTCATGCACTAGGAGACAAGAGCATCGTGGAAGCCTGGGGCCAAAAGCTGGCATCTGCTGGACCCACGGCTTATTTCAACATGAACATCGTCATGATATTCTGTTTGAAAATGAAAAATCTGGCATAAATGCCAAAATGATGGGGTGTCTTGCAACACTGTAGACCGGGACAAAGGTCACCCTTATGGACTCAATGCTTGTCCCCCTCAAATCCATATGTTGAAATCCTAACCCCTAATATGATGATATTAGGAGGTGAAGCCTTTGGGGCTGATGAGGCCATGAGGGTGGAGCCCCATGAATGGAATTTGTGATCTTATGAAAGGGACTACTTCTTTGCTCCTTCTGCCACATGGAGGCAGAGCGTGGAGACGGCCATCTATGAACCAAGAAGCTAGTCTCACCAGATACCAGGTGCCTCAGTCTCAGACATTCAGCCTCCAAAACTGTGAGCAATAAATATCTGTTGTTTGTAACCCCCCAAGTCTTTTATAGCTGCCAGAATGAACGAAGATAGTCTCCCTCCTGAGGGACAGCTGACCACCCCTATCTGGGGGTGTCCATCTTCCTTGAGTAGCAGCTGAAAGCCTCTCCCCTCCAGCCCCTCCAGATGGTTGAGCTGACCCTGCACCTACTATCAGCCCCTCCTGTGATAACAGACAGAGTCTTTAGTACTGTCTGTCTTTCCTTAACACACACCCCAGAACTCTGGCCATATGTTACACATTAGAATTTCCAACAGCAGGAACATTGGCTTTTCTGGGGCCTTCTCCATCCCAAACCCCTAAATGGGAAAGTCCATGGCAGGGCCCATCTGGGAGGTTTGAAGAGCCAGGCCTGGACTTGGGGTCCATTTCTCTGCTCTGCTGGCTGACAAGTGCCTGGACTCCAGAAAGAGAGGTGGGGAAATCTGGCTCGCTGTGCAGGGATGAGGTCCTGTGAATGGAGTGGTGTGCATTCACAGCCTGGAGAGGTTCCACAAGCCCTGCTCCAGTCACATCTCCACATGGCTGGGGTGCAGGTGGCTGGATCTTCTCATCAGGACACACAGCCCTGGGGCACATGGCTCCTCCTAGGGAGGGAAGCTGTACAAACATCGCTGCCTTTGGGCAGGTATCATCTCCCATCCCGCTAGACTTTGCAGACGAGCAAATGAAAACCCAGTCTTCGTCTCAGCCAGAGTCACACAGCTGCTTGGCTCGGGGTGGAGGTCTGAGCTCAGGTGTGTCTGGCTCCTGCATCTGTGTCCAGGTGAGCATCCGATCCTGCCTGCTCTACCTCATTAGCTCACTCGAAGGTCACCCCAAGCCTGCGGCAGCTGCTGCCTCCGCATGTGGCCCACTTCTCTGCTCATAGTCGCACCCTGTGCCCCTCACTCCCAGCATGACCAAGGAAGGTGGGGAAGTCACCTCCAGACTTGGCTTCCTCGAGGCTCCTCCCACCCAAGCAAGAGAGACTGTTCTCCGCGCACACAGAAACCCCTGTCTGGAGATGGGCTGTGTTTGGAATTTCTCCACTGGAGCAACCCTGGGAGGAGGCTGTGGCTGGCATTCCCCAGAGTACCTCCCACAGGGGGTTAGTCTCTCTTACTACAGAAAGGAAATCAATCCTCCCAGAGCTGCTTTGCACGCGACATGCGTTGAGAGAGGATACAGGGCAATTTGTCCAAATTACAAACAGGAAGACTTTCCAGACGGATCCATTGCAATTAATGGTGAAGCTTTAATTCCAGGCGCTCGTGTGACAAGAAGAGTGACAGATGCAGAGGAACCCGGCCCTCCCTCCCTCTCCCCCCGACCCCGGCTCCCAGATCTGGCAGTGAATTGAGACTCCGAAAGCTCCTGTGGGAGCCTGCCCCTCCCTCACCACAGGTTTCGCTTTTCTGGAGCACCTACTATGTGCACAACAGAGCTGAACACAGTCAGTGTTTTTAGGGTCTGTCCAAGCAGGTCTGGGGCAGAACCGTAAGGCTGGACCTGACCCAGGGGATGAGGTGAGGACAAGGTGACCGGGCTTTGGAGTCTTCCTCCATGGGCTCCTGCTGCCCTAGGACCGAGTCTGGGGTCCTTTCATTCCACCAGAGTTTACACCTCCCCCCCTTATGTCTGGACACCGAGCTACATGGTGTGCATGGAGAGATGACACAGGCGTGAGCTGTGGCTGCCCATGTGGAGGAAGCATGAGAGAGAATTATCAAGTGAGCTGCAGAGGACGCCCTGGAGTCTGAACAGGGCTGGGGCCCTTGATCTGGCCAAGATGTGACTGGTCAGGGTGGGATGCAAGCCTGGCCAAGCTGGGGCGGGGTCTGGGGAGGGCAGGCCCAACACGGTCACCAAGGAGAGGGGAGAAGCCGGCACTGGCGATGCCAGTGTGGAGGAGGATGAAGGAGACGAGGGTCCTGCCCTCCGGAGGCAGAGATGGAGCAAACACAACGGTTCAGCTCCCACTCAACTCACTGTGCTTGTGCAGAGGGGGTCCTGAGAGCTGATGGCTGGATATTCAGGAGTTTTGTGAGCAGGTTGCTTTGTGGTTTGTAGCTGGAACCAGCTCCCTTGGGAGTATTGGACACCGTGGAAATCAGCAAAGACAGCAAAACAAAGCATGTCCTTTTTCTTCCTTTTCCAGCCAATTCGCCAGCAAGGAGGAGGGAGGCAGGCCTCCAGGAGGAGGGGAGCAGGACAGGCATGGGGTGCAGCAGTCCAAAGGGGTTCGCAGGGGGTAACTCTGGGGGTGGACCGCAAGGAGAGGTGACCGGGCTCGTGGAGGAGCAGCAGCCCCGCCTGGGTACAGGCTGCCACGGCCCACGTGCAGCCATCTGACTGTCTCCTCAGGTTTGTAGGGACTGTGGGTCACAGCTAGGAGGGCCCTTCCTTTGTGGGGACAGGAGCAGTCAATTTCACAAAGGAGCCTGCGCCTTCTCGGCTGTGCTGGGGGACAGGTTGGCTGGGAAGGCTGGACTGGCTGCATGTGTAAAGGCCACCCCTTTCCCCTGCCATGTGGATAGTGAAAACACTCCCACAGTCAGCTCTGTGTCTCCAAGCAGTTAGCATGGATTCTGAGATGTTCCAGAGTGAGGAGCTGAGGGGTGGCCAGAAAGTAGGGTCACTGGCTCCACGCCACACAACAGGGCCTCCCAGCAGAACAGAGACAGGCCTAGGTGGGCTGGCTCTGCACCTCCATGTGGAAGCCGAGGTCCCCCTCTACTGAGACGTCCAAGCCCTGGGTCCCTCCAGAACCCACTCACTGGGTTTCGAAGCAACAAGGTTTTTATTGTGCCACTTGAAATTAAAATCTCTCCATTTTGCAGAATTGTCAGCTGCTGGAGGAAATAAAACTTCATCGGCTTAATCATTTCAAGACATTTCAAGACGGGTGGTGACATGCCGGGGGAGTGCAAGTTGCCCCACTTTCAGCAGAGACAGATCACGGAAAACGATTATACCCATAAGTTCCATTTGAGGGTTTAATGAAACAAGCCTGCCCTGCATTGATAAATAGCTCAGGCAGAGAAGCAGGGCATGGGGGCGAGGCTTCGGGGAGGGAGGAGGAAAGGAAGAGGGAGGGGCGAGGAGGGAGGAGAAAGAGAGGAAGAAGAGGGTGGTTTCTGCAGGGAGGAGGGAGAAGGAAGGAAGAAGGGGGAGAGGAGGGAGGAGGCGGATCTGTCTGCTGCAGCTGCCATAGCAAATACAGCAGACTAGTCCATGGAGTCGCTGAGAGTCGGACACGACTGAGTGACTTCACTTTCACTTTTCACTTTCTTGCATTGGAGAAAGAAATGGCAACCCACTCCAGTGTTCTTGCCTGGAGAATCCTAGGGATGGGGGAGCCTTGTGGGCTGCCGTCTATAGGGTCGCACAAAGTCAGACATGACTGAAGCAACTTAGCAGCAGCAGCAGGGGCTTAAGAGGCAGACACATGGTACGCACGGTTGTGGAGGCTGCACCTCCAAGGTCAAGGCCCATGCAGACATGGTGTCTGGTGACGATCCGCTTCCTCTCTCGCAGACCTGCCTCATCTCACTATCTTCACCTGTATCTCTCCTGTCTTTCATAAAGGCACCAATCTATCAAGAGGGTTTCACACTCAGGACCTCCCTTGGCCCTGCCTCCTGATAGCAGCCCATTGGGAGATAGAATTAAATTTTTTTCTTTTAAAATGTATTTATTTACTTATTATGCTTCCCAGGTGGCACTAGTGGTAAAGAACCCGCCTGCCAATGTAGGAGACATAAGAGACTTGGCTTTGATCCCCGGGTCAGGAAGATGCCCTGGAGGAGGGCATGGCAACCCACTCCAGTGTTCTTGCCTGGAGAATCCCCATGGACAGAGGAGCCTGGCAGGCTACAGTCCATGGGGTTGCAAAGAGTCGGAGATAACAACAACAACAACGTTCGATCTGTAGCAAGTGGTCCCCAGGACACTTGCTGGGAGTCAGTCCCTCAGTGGCAGGGACCTGCTGTTTCATCGGCTCTCTGTTGGTGCGTGGCTTTGCCTCCAGGCCGCCCAGGGCTGTGGCTGCAGGCCCCCATGTGCAGGGGAGAAGAAGACAGGTGGCATATGGCGACAAGTCCTGTCCTCAGGCCGAGGGGAGCCCAGTCTCTGGGGGCAGGTCCCAACTCTCCTTCTGCTCCATCATCTGTTACCAGCTGTTACCATGCCGGATGCCCAGCTGAGTGTGAGCTGCAGATAAGCCACACGTACGCACAGGCTGGTGTACGGAACCCTTGCTGCATCTGCAGTGCATTCATAAGAAGTTACTATTTATCCGAAGTTCATGTTTCACCAGCATCCTGTATTCTCTCCTGCAGCCATTGACCCAGGCAAGCCTCAGCTTCCTGAGCCTCAGTTTCCTCCTCCCCAGACAGTGTCTACCTGTGGAGACCGGATGATTCCAGAAGGCAGGGGGCAGAGCCCAGGGCAAGCCTGCTTAGCCTGGTGGTGGGTAGGTCTTGGTTGTCCTTCCAAGTGTCCCAGACACCCGGTAGACCACCACATAGCCAAGCAAGGTGACCACATGAGGGCAGGCTCAGGCCAATGGTGGAAGAAGTCCATTAGTTAAAGCCACGGGGCTGGGGGATGGGCAGAAACACCACAAAGACACAGGCTTGAGAAAAGGCTCCGAGTCAAGGAAGACGTGCCCTGGTGCGGGGACGGGGGGTGGGGGGTGTGGGGGCTGGGAATCAGGTGTGGGAGGACTTTGCTTTAGCGTGTGGGGATGGAGGCCTTGGGCTGCTGGGAGAGGCTTTGAAGGCATCTGGGATGGAGGCCTGGACAGGCTGGCTGATGCCCTGGGGGTGGGGTGGGGTGTTGAGCTGAACTGTGTCTAGGGAGTGTCCTGGGTCCAGGAGGGAAGAGGGCAGAGGAGGGGTCAGGCCTCAACCTCCAGAGTTGCCAACCATGATGTAAGGTCTTAGCATGGGACGGGAAACTCCAGGTATCCCAGCAGATAATGGAATGGCTGCTGGCCACTTTGTGAGACCTGCAGGCAGAATTCCAAAGTGGCTGAACGATTGTGGTTCACCCTGGAGCCTGATCAGAATGGTAACTTGCCTCTTGCCCATGGACCGTTGGGCTTCTGTAGATGTCATTAAGGTCCCTACTTGGCTGATCTTGAGCTCAAGTCCATGGAATTCTCCAGGCCAGAATACTGTGATGGGTAGCCTTTCCCTTCTCCAGGGGATCTTCCCAACCCAGGGATCGAACCCAGGTCTCCCACATTGCAGGTGGATTCCTTACCAGCTGAGCCACCAGGAAGCCCAACAATGCTGGGGTGGGTAGCCTATCCCTTCTCCAGCAGATCCTCCCAACCCAGGAATCGAACTGGGTTCTCCTGCCTTACAGGCTGATTCTCTTCAAGCTGAGATACCAGGGAAGCCCCTGTCCAGGGTAAGAGTGACCCAACTGGGAAAAGATTCTTACAAGAGGGACTGGGGCCCTTCCCAAGTCACAGGCTCTGTGTCCTGCTGGCTTTGAGGAAGGAAGCACTATGAATTCTACAGCAGCAAAGAACTGACTTCTGCCAACTATGGGAGCTCAGATGAGACCCCTGTCCCCATCAATACTGTGATGGAAGCCTTGTGAAACCACACCAAGGACCCAGCCTCTGACTCACAGCAATTGTGAGATAACTGACAGGTATTTTAGACGCTGAGCAGGTGATGATCCTGAAGCACCATAGCGGCCGTGCAAATCCATGCATGAGTTCAAGGAGTGGGCAGGTGGCCACCAAACAGGTGTGTTGGGCTGGGACTTTGGCCTGGGTGAAAGGGTGTGCCGGACCACTTGCACTTGGGATCTGGAATCCACTATTCCATGTCTCCAGACAGACTAGGAGAAGGGCATCATTCATTCACTGCAACACATTTTATGTAAAATAGCAAAGACCTGGTGGCGCTGCCCTCAAGGGGCTTAGACGCAGATAGAAAGGACCAGTATCAGCAGGTGGACAGGTGGCAGCTGGGGTGGGTGGTCAAGGACTTGCAGTGCAGGTAAGGTACTGGAAGGGGGTGACAGTGCTGGGGCCCTGGAGGCCCTCCTGGAGGAAGGATTGGTGCGATTGATTGTGAGCTTGGTGAGCTGGCCCCCAGAGAAAATGGAGGTGAACCTTCCCTCTGATCCACCAGGGATGCAGGCTGGGTTGGTCCCCAAGGCCTTCCCTGACCTGAGTCAGGTGTCCCTCTCACCTTGGCCAGGAGTGGCCTCCTAGGGCTAGAGGTTCTCCAACCACCAATTTCTCATGAGGAGGAAAAGCACGGAAAGGATGTGGAAGGCAGTGAATGAAGGGAATGGGCCTTTCCTCTTTCTTTTAAAGGGGCCCAGGCTTTGGCCATCAGCCCATTTCTATAACCTGAGGACCCAGGTGGTGCAGCCACAGCCACTAATGTCTCCAGCTCTGCTTCTTCCTCTGTCTCAATTAAGATCTGAGTTTCCACGGGGGATCCAGAAAGGTCCTCCTGCCATCCGAGTCTTCTTTCTAAACAAGGCACTGCTCTTCCTTGCTCTCTGCACAGCAGGAAATTTGCATTTTTAATGCTCAGTGCTGCATGTATTGATTAAAATTATACTGATTTGCATTTTTGAGGTGGTCAGCCACTGGAGCTGTTTTTTTCTGATGTATGTTTCTTACAAAATGAAACCATAAGCCATAATCATGAGTGACAGAGGACCTGGAATGTGGAGGCAGCTGCTGGAGCCCTCCTTGGAGTAGGGGGTGCTGGGGCTCCTAGGGACACCAGCTCTTGCCCAGGAGCTAAGGCTTGGCGCCTGGGGTAAATGCTGAACATCCTTCCCCGAGGGGTGTATCCTTCCCCGAGGGGTATATCTTGCAATTAGCCAGAATGCCAAGGTCAGAGGACTCTGGGGTCATTCACCCAAGACCACATTCACTTCTGACACCAATACCAAGTGGAGGTGGGGGCGGAATCCTCAAATCACCTTTAGGTTTGATAATTTGCTAGAAAGACTCACAGAACCCACTAAAGCTGTAACTCATGGTTACAGTTTCTCATCGTTCAGAACCAACCAGGAGCAGAAGCATGGGAGGGTAGAGTTTGAGTGGGCTCCAAATACAGAGCTTTCATTGTCCTCTCCACATGGGGTCAGGACACCCCCTCCTCTGGCATGAGGGAGTGGTAACACAGGCCGGGCATCACCCACCAGGCAAGCTCTCCTGAGCCCTGTGCCCAGAGCTTTCTCAGGGCTCCATGGTAGGCATGACTGATTGATTGACAATGGTTTGATTGGTGACCGACCCGTTGAGTGCCCACCAGGTCCATCTCAGTCACCAGGTTGGCTGAGATGGCAGGACCCAGAGCACCTCTACCAAGTCATATGGGTGGTCTTTCTAGCATGGCCAGCCTCATCCCAATGGTGGCCCTCCTGTCAGGATGACAGGTCACCTTCCAGAAGCCAAAGGCAAATATCAGACCACTCTTGGTTGCCATTCAGTTGCTAAGTCATGTCCAGCTCTTTGCGACCCCGCAGACTGCAGCACGCCAGGCTTGCCTGTCACCATCTCCCAGAGGTTGCTCACACTCATATCCATTGAGTCAGTGATACCATCTCATCCTCTGTCACCCTCAGACCACTCTTCAGGCAAGGCCAAATTTTTCGCCATGCAGAGGACTTCACTGGACTCACCCCACCTAAGGCCAGGCCACATCCTTACAGCTCCCTCTGAAGGACCCCAAGGCAAGGAGGAGTTTAAGACCATCAGAGAAAGAGCCCAGAAGTCAAGTGGTGCAATTGTGGGCAGGGGCTGTGGGGCTGTCAGCTGCCAAACAAGAAGGATGAATATACCCTGAACCAAGCCAGGGGGTGGAGACTGGCACCTCAGCAATGTTTCCCAGCTGTGCCCCCATTCACCCACCTGCCCTAGCTCTTGCTGCCTCCATGATCAGGAAACCCTCTGACCTCGGCCACACTGGGCTGGCCCCTTCTCCCGATCTCAGTCTTCTGTGTGGGGTCACTTGCACAGTGAGGTCTCCCTGACAGCCCTGCCAAGGAAGCTGTGAGCCCACCCCTGCTCTTCTAGTTGCTCTCAGGCCCATTGTTATTGTTGTTTAGTCCCTAAGTTGTGTTCCAGTCTTTGCGACCCCATGGACTGTAGCCTGCCAGGCTCCTCTGTCCGTGGAATTCTCCAGGCAAGAATACTGGAGTGGGTTGCCATTCCCTTCTCCAGGAGATCTTCCCGGACCAGGGACAGAACCCCGGCTCTCCTGTATTGCAGGTGGATTGTTTATCACTGAGCCACCAGGTAAGCCCCTTGGGCCCATTACTTTTATTTCATTTATAGACTTGGGTGTGGAGGGTGGAAGGATATTAGTTTCCTACTGATGCTGTAGCAAAAGTCCATATACTTGGAGACTTAAAACACTTATTATCTTATCAAATATGTAAAAATCTATTTTCTTGTTGTTCTAGGTTTCATAGGTCCTATAATCAAAGTGTCAGCAGGACTTCCTGCCTCCTGGAGGCTCTAAGAGAGAATCCCACCTGCCTTTTCTAGTTTCTAGAGGTGCCAGCATTCCTTGGTGTGTGGCCCCTCCCTCCATCATCAAAGCCAGTAGGGCAGCATCTTGCAGTCTCTGACTCTGACCCTCTGCTTTCTTTTACGAGGACTCTGTGACAATGCTGGGTTCTCCAGATAATACAGGACAATCTCCATCTCAGGATCCTTCATTTACTCCCAGCCATGAAGGTCACATACTCACAGGTGCTGGAGATGAAAATGTGGGCATCACTGGGGCCGTTATTCGGCCTCTTATGGGAGAGATTATCTATACAATATTTTTATTTACATGGGCTTCCCAGGTGGCACAGTGGTGAAGAACCCACATGCCAATGCAGGAGACACGGGAGATGGGGTGGAGGGGGGAGGGCGTTTGATCCCTGGGTCAGAAAGATCCCCTGAAGGAGGAAATGACAGTTTACTCCAGAATTCTCACTTGGAAAATTCCATGGACAGAGGAGCCTGGTAGGCTACAGTCCATGGAGCTGCAGAGTCAGACCCGACTGAGCAGTCATGCATACGTGCATATCTATACAGCGTCTGCGTACTAACTATCTGCCCTCACTAGCTGCCTCACACCTCACACCAGCCTGGACATCTCCTGAGGGCAGCAGCTAGCGCATTGCTGCACACCCAGATCCTGTTATGAGCTGGCACATGGTGGGGGTCTGCGCAGATGCATGAAGTAAAGGAGAGAATACAGTGTGAGAGGCAATGGGGGCGCTTGCTTCCTGCCTGTCACCCAGCAAGATCAGAAAGACAGTGGGTATGGGACCCGGCAAGGGTGGGGGTGGTCCCTGTGCTATAAGCTGCAGAGCTTTGCCTGGGAGGCCTGCCATGGGACTGGTGGGTTGTATACAGGAGCCTGGACATGACAAGCCTGCTTCTGAGAAGTGTGGGCAAGTGGTCCAGGGGAGGGGGTGCTACAGGAGGTCACAACCCACCTCAGAGGCTGGCTCTCCCATCCTTGGCTGCACGATATGGAACACAGAGGTACCCCCTCTCTCTGGCTGTGCCCCACCCTGGGATGCTATTCAAGCAGTAGATATGTGAGCCACAAATGATACCATGACCAGACTGGGTAACTGAACCCCAGGAAGAGCTCAGGTTTGGGGATGCCTGGATCCCTCTTACAGCCTTGTACCAGGAAGAGAGCAGAGAGAGACTCAAATTCAACAATGTTTGGTCTGTAGCAGAGGGTTTGGGGATGCCAACCCCTCCCATCCCATCAGCCTCCTCTCACATTCCAGAAGGTACAGCCTCACTGCTCTCGGGTCACTGGAGAGGCCGACGAGAAGCGTGGACGGCAGTAAGTGGGCTCGTGTTAATCGGAGATAAACCGCTGTCTCCACCTCCTCCTCTGCAGCCCTCCCACCAGGATCCCCATCTCTCCTCTCCTAGAAGGTGGGCCTGCTTCCCTTCTGAGTGAGTCAGACATCCTGAGCTATTGTGTTTTGCTTTTCATTTGTTTTTAAAAGTCTCCAGAGCCCAAAATAGCATAATCTTCCTTGGGCATGTAAAGATAATTTATGAGAACTTGGCTTGTCTCTACAAGCATGGGTGGCAGAAAGGAGGAACCACCTGAGGACTGTGTCTGCAAGCAGCCCTCATCCAATGTCTCTTCTTGGCTAAACTAACCTCTTGTTCTCCGCCAGGTAATCCCAGAGTGCAGCAAGAGCCGGCATCCAGCCAGATTCTTGTGTGTCATGTGCTTCTAGGAGGAATCCATCACTTAGGATGTTGAATGGCAATGAAAGGAGTCGTCTCCTCATTGGGGCCTCCCATCCTTTAATTTGCCAGACTGTTTTGTGTGACACCGGGGCGGGAGAGTTCCAGGTGACCCCAGGGACCTTCTTGCAGGCGAGAGCAGGTTTAAGAAAGCCTACTCCAGCTTCGGCTGGGGTGACCTGCACTGCCCACCTTCACACTACCTACCCATTCACCCTGCTCATTCACCGCCCACACAATACACAGATGCTCAGCACCCGAACTGAGCCAGGCAGTGAGGGTGGGGCTTCCCAGGGCAGTATCTGGGCATTTACAAGGACCAGTTACTAAGAGGGTCAGTTCCAGTTCTTCCCTGGAGGAAATGATGGTCCAGCAGGAGGAACAGAATATGACGAGGGTGGAGATGAGGATGACAGAAGAAGGCAGGACAAGGATGGGGAGAAGGAGGCTGGCAGTGGATTGAGGCAACAAAGAGGACACATGGCAGGCTGTGGACCCACAGAGGAGGGACGCCTAACCCGACAGGGAGGCTGGGAAGACTTCCCAGAGGAGGTGAGACTGTACTGAGTCCTAAACGACCAGGACAAGCTGGCCAAGAAACAGAGGAGCGAGGAGGAGGCACTTTCCAAGAGGGTCCACTGGCTGGTGCACAAGCCAAAGGGCCAGTAAGATGGTGCAGAGAGCAGGACATTGACAGTGCGGGCCTGGGCCAGGTGGTGTGGGGCTGAGTACCAAGGAACGTACCTACAGGGAAAGAAAGTCTGGGCCCTGACCAGCCAGATGCTGCTGTGCTGCATTGTATGGGAGAAGCTGAAATCCACTGTTGAACTGTAAGTCAGGAAGTGACTTCACCAGGGCCATCATCCACTTCACCACAGTTACTGAGTATTTACTATGTACCAAACACTTCCAAGGGTAGAATCTATGATGACTCATACAATACACAGAGCACTCAAGAGGTAGAAACTATTACTTAACCTCTTTGTATGGAGTACAGAAAGGTTAAGTAATTTGCCTAGAGACAAACAGTTAAAATTTCTGATGCAAAGCCAGGGTTTGAACCCTAGTAGTCTGGCCAGCACCTACATCTTCACTGTGCTTCCTTATAACAATACTGTTCCGGTTTGCCTGTGGTCTTTGAATGATGCCGGGCTCCTGGGAAGAAGGTGGGCTTGAGAGGGACAGAGCTGGCTGCAAAGGGTCTCAGAAGCTTAGACTCTCAAGGAACTGCTTTCTGTCATGTTGCGGGGGGGTACCTTTTGCCCCTGACATCAGTGTCTGCACCCCACTTGACAGACACATCTGCTCTCAGGGACCTCCTCAGCCTGCTAATCATGCCAAGTGGAAATCAGACATTTTTCTATCAAGAGTCTGAAAGCCCCGTTTTCAAAGGATGCCTCTCATTGAACAAATGAATAGCCATCTCCTTATAAAGCATTCTTCTTTGAAATTCTGGGATGAAAAGATGAGCCCAAGAGATTGGAGCGATGGTATAAGTCACACAAATCACCATCCTCGTATGGTACCAGGATTCTCATTTTGACCTTGGGGGTGGGGAAGTATGGTTAATTAGTGTCCTCTGACTTCATGCTCCAAACCTGAGCTGTGCTCTTCCTACAGCAGGAAAACTGTCAGCCAAGGAAAGTGGTGCATGCAGAAACAGGGCTCCGGTAAGGTGATGCTCTCACCTTGGGCTTTCTCCTCCCTGCCCGGGCCTTTTGAAGATCCGGCAAAGATGCTTCCATGTCACAGCCGGAACCCCTGGGACCCCGAGGACTTAAACATATTGGAATCCAGGACAAACACTTCTCAGCAGCTCAGGCCACGTGTCCAAACTGCACTGCCAGCCTCAGGAGGCGTTGATGTCTATTCTGCCCCAAATACGGGGAAATCCCTCACCTTGAGCCAGGTGGCGCATGCTTGAAATGGCTGATACCCAGAGCAGGGGTAGGGGAGCTGTGAGCCATCATCCCTGGGTGGAATGGTCAGGCCAGTCACTTAGGATGCCCTTGGCCCTGTGAAGCCCTCCTCCACTGCTCGCTGGGAGCACGGAAAGCTGCCAGCAGGAAAGGGAAGTCACAAGATGCTCGCATCACCGGACCATCCCTGTCGAAGTGCAGAGAAACAAGGAAACACCAGCAAAGAGAGAAGGAGAATCTTAAGAACTGAGATGTGCTCACTCAGGCATGGTCGCCACAGAGTGACCTGCAAAGAACAGGCAGGACAGGACAGTGCTTCCCTTTATACATTTCAACACTGAGTGCCCTTGGCGGTCACCTCCTCCCTGTCCTGTGCAGCGGGAGGTGGGGAGCATCCCCCAGGCCTCAAAGCAAAGGACCTTTGGGGTTATCCCACCTGCTCATGAGTCAGAGGTACTGAAAGGAGGCAAGAAAAGACAGGATTCTTCAAGACAGATCTTATAATGGGATGCTGTTGGGGCCAATCTGGGTCACCGACTTTCTTGACCCTGAAAACAATCTGTTGTTCAGTCATGTCTGACTCTGTGAGACCCCATAGACTGTAGGCACCAGTTTCCTCTGCCTATGGGATTTCTCAGGCAAGAATACTGGAGTGAGTTGCTGTTTCCTTCTCTAGGGAATCTTCCCAAAGCAGGGATTGAACCCGAGTCTCCTGGTTTGCAGGCAGATTCTTTACCACTGATCCACCAGGGAAGCAAAAGTAGCAGCATGCACCTTGCTCTCCAAGCAAAGTGAGTACCAAGTGGCCACTCTGGTCCAGCAGGGTGCCCAGAGGCTGCAGGCATAGTCTGGTTAACAGAGCAAGAGACAAAGATTCCATCTGAGTTCCCAACCTTGCAGAAAACCCTCCTGAAATGCCTCGTTGCTTGGCCTCCACTGGAAATCTTTGCATGGACACGAGAACAGGACTCTTAACCGTGGGCAGAGGCTCCTGTGGTCAGTGCTGCCATTGCTTGGGTTAGAAGCAGCCGGAATGCACAGAATTTGATTAGCCCTACATCTCCCTGTACAGCATGGCATCACCATCCATGCATGGCCCTTTAAAAAAAATATGTATTTTTGAAGTACTATTGAGTTATATCATTGTCAAGTCTTATATTTAAGCCTTTAAGTTTTGAGTTTTTTTGAGTAAATTTTTAAAAATTTAATTGGAGGATAATTGCTTTTTTATGTTGTGCTGGTTTCTCTTGTACAACAATGTGAATATTATAAGTATATATATATCTTTTCCCTCTTGAGCCTCCACCCCACTCCCCCTTGAGTATATTTTTGTGTATGGTGTGAGGGAGTGTTCTAACTTCATTGATATACATGAGTTGTCCCGCTTTCCCAATACCACTTGCTGAAGAGATTGTCTTGTCCCCCATAGTATATTCTTGCCTCCTTTGTTGAAGATTATGGTGTGTGGGTTTATTTCTGGGCCCTCTGTTCTGTTCCATTGATCATCATGTCTGTTTTTGCAACGATGCCATGCTGTTTTGATGACTGTAACTGTGTGGTATGATTTGAGGTCTGGGAGGTCCACGTTTGCTCTTTTACCTTAGGGGTGCTTTGGCAGGTTTCAGTCTTTTTCGGTGATTATTAGTTCTATATAATTTCCCTCGTCTTGAAAAAGGAGGGCCCATGACACTGAAGAACGAGGAGGTGATGGAATCCTGGACACAAACCCAGTCGGTGGGGGTGGGGAGGAATCAGATCCACTCTGGATTCATCAGCTTCTTGTGAGGGCACCAACCCCATCATAGGGTCCCCACCCTCATATTTATCTAAACCCAAACCCTTCCCAAAGGACCCACCTGCAAATATGATTGCACTGGGGGTTAGTGCTTCCACGTACGAATCTCCAGGGGACACAAATGTTTGGTTCACAGCACTTACCGACAGTCAAGAGGCCAGCCGACCAGGAAGCAGGCAGGTGGGAACCGACCGCTGTCAGGAAGTGACTTTGTAACTCTGCCTCCAGAACTAAATTTCTGCACTGCAAGTTCCCTCGGGGAGCAAGGGGATGTCCCACACCACTCCCAACCCATCCTGAAGATGGGCAACAATCCTTGGACACTGACTCCACACCCGACTAAGGACGACATGACGGCAGTGTGCATACCCACTTTGTCACACTGGCTGGGGGAGCTGGGTGTCAGCCACAGGGCTGAAGGGCTAGGCGTCTGTGCTGCCCACCTGCCAGCAGAAGACTCCAGAACACACTCTGCAGACCTGCCCCTGGGTGCCTCCCAGAGCAGCTGTCTGGGCTAATAATGTCCTCACTTTAAGGGATGCTGTCAGGATAAATGGCCCAAATGTATCAAGTCTTGACTCATCATTAACCAGTTTATAATGTTAGCTGGAATTAATAAAATGATCACCATCATTGCTATCACTCACGCACAGAGTGGGCATCCGATGAATTTTGAATGAAGGAGTGAACGGCTATGCTAACAATGCACAGGTTTTACAGGCTGAGCCAGTTATTGAGTCTGCATCTCTTTTTTCACTTAAAAATTACCATTATTAATGTAACTAACATTCTTACTAAAAATAACATCTCCAAATTAAAAGGACATTGTGTGAGACATCTGGATCATCACATCTGAATCTCCGTTCAGTAGGTTGCAACATGTCATTTTGGTTAATGTATCTAAGGAAAACTCAGCCTCAGACATCAGTGTAGCTAGAAAAGAGATGAACGTTTTAATAGATTTTTCAAATAATTGTGGATATCTTGTTTGAAACCACATGGAAATTTGACAAGTTGTGGTTTCTTAATGGTTAGTTGCAAGGTGGAATTCCATGTCTGTGCTTTTGTACTGTATTACATTAAAATCCACTGGTTTATCTTACTTTGAATGGATTTTTACCCATGCATGATTTTTAATTCACATACTACAAAAATTCAGCCATTTAAGGTGTACAATTCAATGGTTTGGGCATATCCACAGATATGTGTAGTCATCACCTAGTCAGTTTCAGAACATTTTCATCACTTTAAACCATAGTACCCTTTTAGTTATCACTCCCTATTCTCCCCCTGCTCAAAGCCCTGAGCAAATAGTAAACTACTTCCTGTCTTGTTGTTCAGTTGCTCAGTCATGTCCAACTCTACGATCTCAAAGAGCAATATGCCAAGCTTTCCTGTCCTTCTCTATCTCCCAGAGTTTGTTCCCTGTTCTGGACATTTCTCATCAAGAAATCACACATGCCCTTTGTCTAGTTTCTTTCACAAGCATCATGTTTCCAAGGATCACACATGTTGTAGCGTGTGTTGGTGCCTCATTCTTTTTAAAGTTGAACAGTCTTCCATTGTGTGAGGATCCACATTCCGCTGTCCACTTGTCTATTTGTGAACATTTAGGCTGTGTCCACCTTTTGGTGATTGTAAGCAAAGCTGCTATGAGCTTGCACGCCCACATTCCTCGATAGACTCTCACTTCTCAGTCCAAGATCCCTGGTGGCTTCAACCTCCCAGCTGTGTGCTCAGTTGCTCCGTCATGTCCAACTCTTTGTGACCCCATGAACTGTAATCTGCTAGGTTCTTCTGTCCATGGGATTTTCTAGGCAAAAATACTGGAGCGGGTTGCCATTTCCTTTTCCAGACTCCTACGTGGTATCTCTTTAATGCTCAATAGCTTTTGACAGCATATTAAAAAGCAGAGACATCACTTTGCTGACAAAGATCCACGTAGTCAAAGCTATGGTTTTTCTAGTCATCATGTACCAATGTGAGAGTTGGACCACAAAGAAGACTAAGCCCTGGAGAACCGATGCTTTCAAATTATGGTGCTGGAGAATAGTCTTGAGAGACGCCTGGACAGTAAGGAGAGCAAGTCAGTCCATCTTAAAGGAAATCCACCCTGATTATTCACTGGAAAGAATGATGCTGAAGCTGAAGCTCCAATACTTTGGCCACCGGATGCAAAGATCAGACTGGGAAAAGACCCTGATGCTGGGAAATATTAAAGGCAAATGAGAATAGGGTCGCAGAGATACTTCGTTAGCATCATTGACTCAGTGAACATGAATTTGAGTAAACTCTGGGAGATGGTGAAGGACAGGGAAGCCTTGCATGTTGCAGTCTATGGGGTCGCAAAGAGTTGAACATGACTTAGCAACTGAACAACAACAAAGCTTTTGATGTGGAAGCACTTGGTTGATTGAATCAGCATAGAATTTATAGTCCAAACCAGGACACCTTGAGAGTGAGACAGAGCAGTGTGAAGAGTTACTCCAGAACAATAGTCCTAGCCTGTCTAGGTCACCCTGTTTGCCGAGAGCCTCCCCCTTTGGACATCCGTGTTTCCCTGGTTGGCAATCAAGTTCTTTTAATTAATTAATTAATTAGGCTGCATTGAATCTTAGTTGGAGCACATGGGATCTTTTGTTGTGGCTTGCAGGCTTCTCTAGTTGTGATGCACAGGCTCTAGAGCACGAAGGCTCAGTAGTTGTAGCATGCAAGCTTAGTTGCCCTGTGGCGTGTGGGATCTTAGTTCCCTGACCAGAGATTGAACCTCTGTCCCCTGGCTTGGAATGTGGAGTCTTAACCACTGGACCACCAGGGAAGCCTCAACAATCAACTTAGACATTATACAGATGAGGCTAGCTGCCTCTTTCCCAATTTTCAAGCAAGTTTTAGTAAGCCGATGATGCCTCGATCACAGAGAGCTTGCTAACCTTCCCATATGGATGTTTGGGGCTTGGAACTTGACCCAAGGAATCTAGGGATGAAGACAATCCAGTCTCATCAGTCCCTTAATCCCAAATCTGGGTTCCAAAGTGATATCTAGCCCACATTTTCTGAAACTCACTAGGCTGAACAAGAAAACAACCTGAGAGAAGGGATCTCGTTTGTCTGATGCAGCAGTCATGGAATACAAGTTGGCTCAAGGAACATGTGAATCGAGGAATGGCTGACTCTAAGCTGCTGACTGCTCTACCTGGAGAGAAGTTGACCTGGATCTGTGTGTCCTTGTTTTCCTACCAAGTTGCTCGGAGGTAGGGGCAGCTTCAGATCCCTCACAGCACTCTGCAGAAGCCTGCCTATGTTAGGTCTCACTGTACTGTTCAGACATGTATTACTTTCATCAATATGCATGGATGTGACCCTGGCTTTCCTAGTGTGTGAGTCTCTAACTCTCCTCTGAGATCCAGACACCATTATTCCATAGCCACTCACAGGACCATTTGCTACTGTAGGAAGGAGGGCCAGGGATGTAGCTTGCAGGCTTCTAGCCCCTAAGAGCAGGAGGAAGCTTAGAAAGGAGGTGATGGTGCCGAGTACCAGACAACAGCCAGTCAATGACCTTCAGAAAGTTTCCAGTGGACAATTATGCATTTCTATCTTGTGTTCTGTTTATGGTCTGGATTCTTCTCTGAACTGTCTTATGAAGAAGCTGTGTTTCACTGATAAAAGTTTACCTGGTACCTAGAATCATGCACAATAAACCTTTGATGCATGAAGTGTACATTAATAAGGAGCTGATATCTGTCCTCAGATGTACAGCAGTTGCACTGACAGCAGCTCCTTCCTAATCATGGCAATGATTTATGAGCATCTAACGTGGCAGGAGCATCGCCCAGGTCATATGATTTAAATCCTCCCGAGGTTTGCTCCTTCCGGTCTCATTTGCAGGATGTGAGAACCATGGTAAAGGAAATGACATAACGGTCTGAGATCTGGTAAGTGGTGAAGGCAGCACTTGACACTATCTGTCTGATGTAAAAAAAGAGGAACAAATGGAATCCATATCCTTCTGATTACTGTACGCGTCCTTTTTTGGATACAAAAGTCGCTGTTCATTATGAGGGTGAGGGCTATTGCTTCAAAAGATACCCTGGATTGCTGATATATTTGGGAAGCCTAAGTCCTCAAGCTCATCTGGGATGCTGTGGGCCTGATTCAGCTTTTAAACACCTGCTTCAGACACAGCAGACCAGGCTATCTTCTCTGGAGCCCTTTGCTGGCTGCTGCAACAGAGGAGAACTCTGGGCATCAGACATGCAACCCAGATGAGCCAGGAGTCACCGTATCCTGGGATACATGTACCGCCTTACTCAGTGAAGTTTCCAGAAACTTCAGAATAAAGGAAAGATGAATTCCTTAGCTTCAACACTCCCATCCCCAAGGCAGGAAGAACTCAGCAAAAGAGGTGACATTGGTGAATCAGGTGTATATCAAGATGTTAAGGGGGAAATGTGAGGCCAATACAGGAGATGCAAGAGCCCCAGATTTGATCTCTGGGTTGGAAAGATCTCCAGGAGAAGGGAGTGGCAACCCACCTTAGTGTTCTTGCCTGGAAAATCCCATGGACAGAGGAGCCTGGTGGGTTACAGTCCACGGGGTCACAAAGAGTCAGACATGACCCCGTGTTATGTTTCAATTTAGACTCTTGATTCTGGATTGATCTCAGTCATTCTTTTTGTTTTAACTTTTAGTGACAGTTGATAAAATTCTACCCTAGGAAATTTAGAATCTTAAAACAGTGAAGGCCTACAACTGAATAACTACCAGCCTTACAGGTAAGCACTGGCATGCTCTCAGTGAGGATTACATTTGGCCAAAAGCTACAGAAAACTGGGACCAAATGAAGCTTGAGCTAATGTGAGATCTATTTCCCTTGCCAAGCAGGAAGTCGGTAGGCAGGTAATTTGGGATGCATGTGGCTGTCCACCACGCCCCAGTGGCCCAGACTCCTTCTGTCCCTTTACTCTGACATTGGACATGCAGCTTCCACTCTCATACCTGTCACCTCATGGTCACAACACGGCTGCTCCATCTCCTGCATCCTATCTGCATTCCAGGCAAAAATGAGGACAAGAAAGAGGGCAAAAACAAGTGCTAAAAAGTCAGCCCCCTTCTATAAAACTTCACCAGGTATCCCATCAAGCAATTTATTCTTATATCTCATTGGCCAGAACTGCATCACAAGCCACCCTCAGTAAAAAGGAGGTGGGGAATACATGAACTTTCAGCCAAGCACATTTATCATTCCTCCTCTCCTCCCAACAAAGTTATTTTAGTAAGACAGACAGAGGCAGTAGATATGGGGTGGTCATCCGGCAGTGTGTAAATGCAGCCACATTCCCTAGAGGTCCAAACAAAGGTGAACCTTTCATAAAAGCATAGTTCTAAAGATGGGATTAGGGCCAGAGTTGATTATGCAGGGGAGCAGCTCTACTGTGCATTAGAAAATCATGATCCCGGGTAGCAATTGGTAGAACTTGAGTACTGAACTGCTTTGAACACAGGTTGCCTTCCAGGGTTTCGGCTTTTTAACATACTCAAAAAAAAAAAAAAAAAAAGAATAAAACCCATAGGACCAATTGAAAAAAAAAGAAAGAAAGGAAGAGGTGGTGAAATGAGTCTCTGTCAAGAGTCCTTCGTGTGTTGTGCTAGAGACAGCTTCAGCATTGGACATCCCAGACTGGATCACTGAGTCATCCCTCCCTTGCAGGGGGATCCTGGACAATCAGCTTTGAAGTTCTGATGCATATCCATGTGATCAGGCCTGGCATTCAGTCAGCATGGTTGGGAGTAGCCACTCCAGATATTATAGAATTGAAACACTTTCCTACGAGCTGCAAACAGCCTCTCCACTCCCCAGCATCCCCCGACTGCCACCTCTGGTCCTCTCCCGGAAGCCCTGCGTGACCCCATGGCTGTGGACAACCTTCATCCCAGTGCCCAAGGTGCATGGTATGAAATGCTTTCAATATAAGCCCGTGTATGATAGTATCACCAACCTCTCCGGGTTGCGGCAGCACTTAAATGAGGTCAGAAATGTAAAATTCTTCATGGTGAAGAAGAATTTAAAATTCTTCATTCATCTTCCATGCAGGGGTGACTTTCAGGCTACACTGGGACGAACCAGCTAGGCATTTGCTCTGCACCAATGCATTCAGGAAACGACAAGTCTTCCTCCCTCCTTGGCATGTTCTGGAAACCTCTTCAAGCTGAAGATAACAGCTCCGACAAGGCACTATTAGAGGAAGTGGCTTTTCTGCTCAATTACTTTCTGGATTGGCTGAGAGCAGCCCAGATGAGCTGCTGCTGGGCGAAGGCAGGGTCCAGTAATTATTGACTGAGAAAGGAGGCCATGGAGGCATCTTAGAAATGATGGTGATGACAATGGTGGCCATGGTGATGATGGTGATGATGGTGGTGATGATGATAATGATGATGGGGATGGTGATGATGAGAAAGATGGTGATGGAAATGATGGGGATGGTTGCTTTTGACTAATCCCAGCTCTCTCTTCTAGACAGACATACAGGCCCTAAAGATGCATTATCTGACCATTTGTATAGTTAGGGATAAAGCCAATCAGCCCCACTACCCAATCAGTGACAACTGTCTGCCTCTGAGTTTCCAGCATTAACCAGGTGCCTGACTCTTGGGTAGGGGTTAATGTCTAGATGAATTCCTGCAGCCTTGAGGTTCAAAAACCCATCTAGAGTTCAGAGATAGGAAAAAAAGCATGCGAGCACAACATGCTTGCCAGAAAACATGCTACCTTCCTTTGAACAAATGCTGGCATTGTCAAATTTAGGGGCTCTGTAAAAATGAAATATTAAACCTTCTGGAATTGTCAGCACCTATCAACTCTGAATATTCATTGGAAGGACTGTTGCTAAAGCTCCAATCTTTTGACCACCTGATGCAAAGAGCTGACTCATTGAGAAAGACTCTCATGCTTGAAAAGACTGAAGGCAGGAGGAGAAGGGGATGATAGAGGATGAGATGGTTGGATGGCATCACTGACTCAAAGGGCATGAGTTTGAGCAGGCTCTAGGAGATGGTGAAGGGAGTCTTGTCCATGGTGTCGCAAAGAGTTGGACACAACTTGGCAACTGAACAACAACAACAATAACTCATAAGTAGAGGTGTCACCTGCCTTTCTCTGGGGGAGGTTTCTGTTTCCTCAGCCCGCTGATGCCAGCCTGGCTGTGCCACCTCCTGGTGCCTTAAGGGCCACAGTGAGGTTCTGCCATGACCCTGTGCTTCATGACGGGGTGTGCAGCTGACAGCAGCTCCTTCAGGCTGGTCCCGAGTGAAGACAACGTGCAGGAGGACTGATGGGGCAACACGGCAGTCTTAAGCGTGAGCAGGAAATCACCCTGTATCAGATTTGGTCACCAAGCTCTGCAGGTTGTCTGTTGAAGCAATGGTTTCTGGTCTGGGCTGAACGATGTGGTTGATAAATTGATTTGGAAGAGACAGCAATAGCTTAGAATCCAGGGGCATCCAACTCGGCCTTTCCTGCTTAGAGCCAGGGGTCCCTGGACCTGCCAGGAGCAGCAACCCCTCCAGAGTCAGCCCTCAGTTCCTGTTCACCCACTCCTGATGGAGGAGCTTGTCCCTCGGGAGCCTCAGTCGCTGGTATTTTTCCTGCACATCCTCAGGGCTCAGTCAACACAATGAGGGCATACTCAGTCTCTCTCCTCTCCTCCTAGAAGCAGTGGGACTTTTGGGGCTAGCAAGTGATGTCCCTGGGTCCCTTACCGTATCGAGTATAACCAAGGGGCCCCTGACCTGCCCCCAACACCGCTGATTTTCCTTAATCCTCAGTTCACCCATCTAAAGCCCCATCCTGAGGACTCTGTGAAGTTGGGCAGCCCTTCTTGCCACTATGGTCCCTATCCACCCAGGGCCCAGAATCTTTTGGAACGTGAGGCAGGAAGTCATTTTCCTCACATCCCTTCTGGAATTAGTCACTGTGTCCCAGTTCTTCCTCCTGGTTTCTCTGGCCACTGTGGTCTCCCTTAGCCCTCACACCCCCACAGCAGAGGTCTCCCAACTCCCCTCAACGCAAGCACAACTGCAGAAACTTTGCAACACAGGACAAAACCCTCAGACTCTGCTTCATTTAAAAATTAAAAAAAAATTGTTTATGTATTTTTGGCTGCACTGGGCCTTCATTGCTGTGTGCATATGCTGTCTCTGCTGTGGAGAGCAAGGCCTACCTTCCTAGTGGCACAAGGGCTTCTCATTGACATGGCTTCTCTTGTGATGGAGCACAGGTTCTAGGGTGCTTGGGCTTCAGTAGTTGCAACATGCTGGCTCAGGAGTTGCGGCTCATGGGCTCAGTGATCGTGGTACATGGGTTTAGTTGCTCCATGACATGTGGAATCTTCCTGGACCAGGGATAGAACCCATGTCTCCGGCATTGGCAGGCAGATTCTTATCCACTGCACCACCACGGAAGGCCAAAACCCTCAGATTTCGGACTCAGTCACAGGAGAATGTGTAAGGATTCAGCTGGGTAGCCCCATCCCCAGGCACCTCCTTGACTGGCTTCCCACCCATGTCTGTCCACCCTAGACCCTCTCCTCTTCAGTTTCATGCCCCAAACCTCAGATCCTGGAATGCCAAAGGACTGCTAATCAAATGGTCACTTTATATTGCAATGGGAATGGATCCTCCTGTTCTTCATCCTTGCCCATTTAAATAGAACAGGAAAGTTGGTCATCATAGAATATCTAAAAGGCTTGAAGTGAGGGTTTTCTTTTTCCCAGATCAAATTCTCAGGCAGCCCTCATGGGAGTCCATTGCTTGATCAGAGGAAGTGGAGGGACCATATTTTTCTCTCTCTGATACACATGAGTATCTGACGGGTAGTAGAGACCCAGCATCTCCTTTGGCCAGGCCTGGGTTGCTGGACAGTGGTCCTCTGAGTCATTTGATCAGAGAGAGTCTCAGTTTCCCTCCCAGGCTCTGACCTGCCCACAGCTGGAGTGGACAGCTGTGTGCAGCATCCCTGGGGAACAGTTCAGAGGTGGGTGGGGTCGGGGCAAGACTCCAAAGTCAGGGGCACTTACCCTCCCCAACTCAGGAGGAAAAGTGACCTGGACTTCCTTTCCCAACCCTCTGACCCCTTGAAAGTTTTAATGGGTGGAGGAAGCTGGAAAGGCAGGGGGGCAGAGGCAGAGAAGACTGTGTGAACGCTTTAAAGAAACATAATCATTTCAATCAGTATTTCCCTTCCATTTAAAATCACAAACCTAGCCACTTAATCAAATGTCATGCTTAAGACACATTTACCTCCTTGGGAGAAAAATGAACAATGGCAGCTCAATTTGGCTTTGGATGGGTTTTAAAAATAGTCAAGTCTGTGAAGGCCATTAGGTAAATGGTCTAAGAGCTTCAAAGAGGGCCTCCCGCTGGGGGTCGGCCAGCTTCTTTGTTGGGAAAATAGTGCAGGGCAGAGAGGGCTTCCAGAGGCTGGGGCTAGCCTGGGATTCCAGGTCCCTGGGTGCAGGCTTCTCCTGGGCGGGGTGGGATGGGGAGGGGGACCTGATGATCTTTCAACAATGGGTATACATTTGAAAAGTTCCCTTTTGCATTTGTTGAAGCTTGTAGGTGTGTGTCTGTGCCTGTGTGTGTGTGTGCACACTGGTGTGCTGGGTGGGAGATGACTTACACCATCCCCTCCAAACTCCCAGGAGAGGAGAAAAAGGGACTGGTCAGAAATATGAGATGCCAGCCAAGCACAGGAAACCAGTTACATTAACAGTGAAATATGTCATTGCTCTTAGTGTTAGTCGCTCAATCATGTTCAACTCTTTGCGACTCCATAGACTGTAGCCCACTAGGCTCCTTCTGTCCATGGAATTCTCCAGGCAGGAATACTGGAATGGGTAACCATTCATTTCTCCAGGGGGTCTTCCTGACCCAGGGATTGAACCAGGGTGTCCCGCAATGCACGCAGATTCTTTACCATCTGAGCCACCAGGGAATCCCAATATGTCATGATTTTATTCTTTTTCAGCACATACAAATGACCATGTTGGGACTTCCCTTGTGTTCCAGTGGTTAGGACTTCACTTTCTACTTCAGGGGTTGCGGGTTCAGTCCCTGGTCAGGGAGCGAAGATCCCAAATACCTTGCAGTCAGAAAACAAACAAGCAAGCAAACAAACAGAACCAATGTTGCAACAAATTCAATAAAGACTTTTTAAGAAAATGGTCCACATTAAAAAGCCTCTTAAGAATGACAATATTTGCATCAAGAGAAAAAAATAAAAACAAAGTAAGAGCTGTTCTCTTTGGAGAATTTGCAAGCTAGTGGTCAATGCCCCAGGGAAACAGAACCTGGTAGGTCTTTGACTTTCCAGCCTGGGGGAGGGCAACCTCCCTCCTCCAGGAGTGGAAGGTGCCCCGCCAAGTCTTGGTGGTTCCCTGCTGGGTAACTTTCCCTCCTGACTGTCCCTGCCCCCAGCTCTTTCCAGAAAACACTTCATTTACTGTCTTCTCAGCTCTGAGGTTCCTACCTGAGGTCCGGGGACCCGCTGGGTATGTGGGTAGAATGCAAGGGGTCTTTATACTTGGATGGTGAGAAAAATCATGTAAGTCCAGCATTTCTTTCTGTTATAAACACAGCAGCAGAGCAAGGCGGTGTGACAAAACTGCGACCCTCAAACAAACTGCAGACATTTCTCTTGCAACACCACGACTGTGGATGGCTCAAAATATTACTGCTACATGTCCGGACACAGCCAAATCATGGCACACTTTGACTCTAGCAATTCATCCTCAGCATAATAAAAAGAACATACACTGCTATATAAAAATACCTTTTAATATTTTGGTGTGTTTCAGTACACTTGGTTTCCTAACAATCCTGTGCATTTTAGTTTCTATGCACTTAAAACGTTCTGAGGCGAGGGTTTGCTTAAAGGTGCTGAAGGGGTCCTTGGAGCAGAGCTGGTCAGGAGATCCCCCAGGTTCACCTGGCCGGACAACCCCATCAAGGATTATTCTGGTTCCTGAAGGGCTTCCCTGGTGCAGCACTCCCACTTTATCCCGCTAGGTGGCAGCAGTGAAGTCACCGCTTCTCTCCAGGCTTCAGGGGCCCAGTCCATTGTTCCAGGACCTCCCTTTGGGATCTGTCCACCCTCTTAAACGCTCAAGCAGAGAGAGGACTCCAGGGAAGACCTGCCAGGAGTGGTCAGGTAGATGAAATGCTGATTCAGCCTGCCGCTTCTTCCGACAATAATAGTGAAACAGTGTGAGGCAACCTCATTTAACCCCCACAGAAATCTCTGTGGAAGGGAATATGGAACCCATTTCACAGATGCGAAAACTGAGGGCCCAAAGAGGTTGATAATGTGCCCAGGATTCTACAGTGAGTAGACAGTGGCACCTGGGCTACCTGCGTCAAAGACTTGCGGTGATCTGGCCACCACACCACCCTGTCCTCTGCCCTCTCCTCTAGGACCTTCTCAGGGAGGCAAGTCACCCCCTTCTGTCCTCCTGCCTGGGCAGAGGAGACCCTTATGACTTTCAAGGTCCTGGAGGCTCAGGGATGAAGTTGCCTGCCTGGGAGTCCATAGTTCCAGGGACAAGCACCGGGCCTGGCTCCACCCCACAACCATCTGCCCCCTCCCAGGGAGGCCTGTCTTAATAGAGGGGTCTCTCCCGCGGGCTGGGGGTTACAGAGCTTTATTGGGAGAGACACCTGCATAGACCACTGGTGCCTGCCCCTCCGTGGACCCCCGCATCCACACTTGCCACACAGGAGCTTCACTAGCTGATTTCTAAGGCCTGGTTTGTGCACCTCCTCGGGCGCTGAGAGTTGGAAGCAGGGCTTTGTCGCGGCTGCTCACGTAGTCGGCCTTCAGCGCGGAGTTTCCCAGGAGTCTCTTCCCGGTGTGAGGGACCCCGCCGCGGGCCCTTTCGCCTTTAGTCAAGGCCTTGCAAGGACAACCTAACCAGGTAGGCACGGGAACTCCGGAGACCGACAGTCCGGGACGCTGGGGTCCTGGAACTCTCCGGGGTCCTCCTTCTTCGGGGCCGGCCGAGCAGCAGCTGCAGCCGGGCGATCGGGCGCAGCCGGACGCCCAGTCCGGGGGGCGGTTGAGGCTTCGGGATTCGGGACGGGACGGGACCGGTGGGGGGACAGAAGATGGTGGAGTTCTGACCAGGGACGCAGAGACTTCTCTCACCGGAGCCGAGACAGGGGTCCAGGCCGCAGGGAGAGACGAGTGCCTAGTAGCGGACCCTCCCACCTTCCTGACTCCCGCGGCCGCTTCCGCGCACCTCTGCCTGGAGGAAACTTTTCTCCCAGTCTCCGCCCCAGGCGCCCCCAGAGTACTTCCTCGGGAACGTCCCCTCCCCCAAACCAGCTCTCCCGGGGCACTGGGCGCACTGGTAACCGGGTCAGAACCTCGAACCGCTTCGCGTGCCATCCGGTTACCGTGGCAACACCATCCGGCCGCGCCCGGCGGTCCAATCCGAGCCCGCGGCCTCTCTCGAGCTTTTCCCAAGGTGGGGACCGGGACGAGACCAGAGCTGGGGAAGGGGCGGCCGGGGCCCCGCCTGCAGTGTCTCCGGGGCCGGCACAGCCCCGCGCGGAGAGGTGGGCCACCGCGAGGCGGGGCGGGCGGCAACCGGCAGCCGGGGCCGGGCAGGGGGCTCGGGCTTCAGTTCGAGGGGCGGGGGAGCCGGTGACGTGAGCCGGGCCGGGCGGGCGGAGTTGGGGCCCGCTCGGGGAGGCGGGGGCGAGCGCGCGGAGAGGCAGACGCGCGGAAGGAGGCGGCCGAGCGGCGCTGGCGGCTCTGCGGCGGGCGCGGTGGGCGCGGGCGGCGGGGCCCCGGGATCCCCGCGCGCCTCCTCGGCGCGGCGCCGCCGCCGCGCGTCCCCACGCCCCGCGCTCCACGGCGCCCTCGCCCCGCGCGCCTCCCCGCCCGCCTCCTGCCGGCCTCCGGCGCCTTGTCCGTCTGCGGAGCGAGCGCTCAGACGGAGCCCCCAGCCAACTTGAGCGGCGCCGAGCGGCGGCTGGAGTCCCCGGGTCGGTGGCACGCGCAGGGGAAACGCGTCCACCAGCGTCGCAGCCGCCAGCACCCCCGGACCTCGCCGCCCCCTCGGCGCGGAGCTCTGGCCGGATCGAGAACCGCGCCGCGAGACACGCACTGTGCGCGGCGGCGCCGCCCGCCTCCCTCTTCGCGGCTCCAGAGGACGAAGCCGCCGCTCCCCGATCCTCGCCGCGCGGCCGCAGCGCCGGAGTGCGCCCCTCCCAGGCCGGCAGCCGGCTCCCTCACCTCACCGCTGCCTTCTCCGGGTCGCTCCCGGAGGGGGTCGCGAGCCCTGCACCCGGGCTCAAGGATGTGCGCCCCCGCGGGCCGCCCCGCCTGAACCATGCGCCCCAACGGCGGCGGCGCGCCGGCCGGCATGGAGCCCCGCGCGGCCGCGTTCTGACTCGCTCTGCGCCCCGCGGCCGGCGGGCGGCGGGCGGCGGGCAGCGGGCGGCGGCGGACCGAGAGCCGGAGACCGGCGCCGCGGGACGGAAGCGAGCGGGCGCGGGCGCCGCGCAGATGGCCGGGGCGAGCGAGATCTGAGGCTCTGCTCCCCGAAACGTGACCATGTGGATTCAACAGCTTTTAGGACTCAGGTGAGCGACCCGGCCAGCGCCGGGGTGCGTGTGGGCGCGCGGGTGCGTGGGTACCGAGCTGGGCTGAAGCGGCGCTTTCCTCTGTGTTGCGAATAAAGCGAACCCCTCTCTGCTCCCGCGAGAGGCCAGCCGGTGTCCCGGGATTCGGGTTGGGGCGCCGCTCCGGGCTTGGAGCCCCGGACCCGGCTGTCCCGGGTTCCGCGTGTCCGGGTCGGGGCGCCCGCCCCATTTCTCCCGGTTCTGGGGCCGGCCGGGCGCGCCCGCGGCTCCCGGCGCCAGCAGCGCAGTGTCCTGGCCGGCCGCCCCGGCGCGCCGCCTCTTCGGGGCCCAGGGGAGGTGCGGGCCACTGGGCGCGGCGGGCTGTGAACCCAGGGCGGGGGCCGGGGCTGCCAGGGAAAGCCAGGGGCTCCGGGTCTGGCGAGAGCTCGGCCGGCGGAGTTAGAAGAAACGGAAGCCTGATAGCCATGCCGCCCCTCTTTTCCCCTTCCTCGGGGCCCCGGGGCTGAGCAGGGGCCTCCTGGGCTCCCAGCTGCCGATCCAGATGTTTGCCAGTGACCTCCGGGCCCGACGGGCGCGCACAGCTGGCGGGCAGCTGGGGCGGGAGACGTTGAGGCTCTGGGGGAGCGCGGGAGGGCACCCTGTCTCTCCTGCGGGCAAACACCCTCCTGGAACGCCCCGGGGTTTGCCTTTGTCCCGGACTCCAGGGCCGGTTTAAACCGGGGGTTCGAGCTCGATGCCCCCAGCAGGGGTACCCAAGAAGACTCTTTGAGGCAACCTTCGCTCGCCTGCCACGGCTCTCAGGTGTTAGCCCTGCTCAGAGCCAGTCGGACACACTTGTCCCCTTGGCGGGGCAGACGGCCTCCGATCCATCGCCCTCCCGCCGGGGTCTCGGCGAAGCTGGTGCGTGTGGGTCCCAGGTTGCATCGGAGAATTGGAAGGACGCAGGCGGAGGCTGCGAAAGCCAGCGTGCGGTTCTCAAGTTTGTCCACTGGGATGCACTGCGCTCCCGCTTTGGGGAGAAAGGGGCCCGGTCGTCCCCAGGGCCTGTGCCTGAGCCTTCCCCACCACCAGCCGATAAAAGCTGGGGGAGCGAGCTGAGGGGGAATCGAGTGCGCGTCCTGATTTTGAGAAACTGGGAGAGGACGGAGCCCGCAAGGCGTCTCCTAGCTACCCTTGATTTATGAGACGATTCCCCGGTCCCGGGGCAAAGCCTGTTGGAAATATCTAGTGAGAATTGTCCAGTGTTATCCTTGGCCTTTTTCTTGAAAGCGGCGTTCCTTGTCTGGGTGGCCGGGTCGTGTTCAGCGGCCTGGGCTTTAATAGGTTAATACTGAAGCGAGTTGCGCTGGATGTTGGCTCAGCCTGAATCGATGTCCTGTACTCAGACTAGATAAGGTTTGGGCTCAGCCGCTCTGGGACACAGACTCCGTGGAGCGTCAGGGCAGCTCTGCCCGAGTGACCCCTTCCAGGTGCCCTCACCTCTGCCTGCCGGGTTTCAGCCAGACTCCACAGCCTTCCTAAAGATCAAAGGGGTCCCCCTCTTTGGGAGAGGATGCTCCTTCAGCTCCCAAACACCTCCCCAGCTGCTGTCTGGCACTGCCTTCCTGATTGACTGCCGGCAAGTTATTTGAACCGACATCTTTCTTTATTACTAACTTGCTAGATTGAAAGATTAGTATATTTTGATAAAGAGAAAAGTGAATAAATATTACAGGAAAAAAGAACCTCTCTGGTGGTTCAGAATTCACTAAAACAGTTCATCTAACACATCCCTGAGTGAGGTCTACTTGGGATTTTGCTTTAGGAAATAGTTCTGTTGCTGATTTTGAAGTTTGACCTTTTGTGTTTTTTTTCCTTCAGAGTTAGCACAAGAGATTTTCTGTAAATGTGCCTCTGAGGATGGGCTGTCACCTCTTGGGGAGGCTGGCAGGAGAGAGCTCTGTCATGTCTGAGAGCCATCCCCTGGCTGGCTGGCCAGGAGAAGGGGCCGTGTTTGGAGGGTCTGTGTTTCTGCATCTCACCAGGCACAGCGAAACAGTCACTAAAAGCCAGGGATGGCTGGCCTGGGACCTGCTAATGCATTTTTCCTTGAAGGCAGCCCATTTCCTCTCCTCCCAAGCCCTTCCATGGCTCCCCCAGGTGAGCACCGGGCATTGTGCTGCCCGGCTTCCAGCCTGGTTAGGTCAGGCAAGCAAAAGACATGGGGCCCAGGTGACAGGAGATGGCTCTGGGCGCTATCTGAGTGAAGACTCTCAGCTCTGGCTTGCGAGACAAAGTCTAGGCTAGGATTTCTGCTTCTGCATTGGAAAGGAGCTATGCGCGGTGCCTTTTCTCCCGAGGAGGAGGAGGAGGAGGAGGAACAGATTGAGTGTTTTGGAGCTGTTTTTATGCCTTTTTGGTGGTGGTTGTAGCAGAGCTCCGAAGATACCTTCCATCCGTGCAGATAAAGGTATCTTTTGAAGGTGGCCTCAGAGCCCTGCCAGCTGCGTCCAAGCTCGAACTGGGAGCAGCTTGAAGGGGATGCTTACTCAGCAGGCGGCACAGATTTTAGAGTTCGGCGGCCTGCTTGTGAGTGGCCTCTGAGGCCACAGCCTTCCACGTAGCAGCTTTCTCGGGGCTCGGAGCCTGCCACGCACTTGCCAGGTGTCCTCAGGGGGCACAGTGGCTAGCCAGCACCAGGCTTCTTGCAGGCCTGGTGCCTGTCCTTCTGCCTGTTCTTCCAGCCTAATGTTCTGTTGCCCCTTCTATTCCGGAGGCCCTAGGTGTGCCTGCGGTGGGGGAGGGTCTGTAGCAATATAAGATGACTCTTCTTTCATGGGGGTTCACACAAGTCCCCACCGGCCACACAGTACCATGTCTGGGCCTCTGTGCACAGTCCCAGTGGCTTGGTTGTCCCCATCTCTGCCTGTAAAGTCCTCCAGCAGCTGGGGCCCTGCAGCTGGGCTTTAGAGGCCCAGGTCAGAGGCTCTGTCCACAGACGTCACCCTCTTGGTCAGTCTTTGTTCTCACCCACTTCCAGCTGTTGGCACCAAATTGATTGCCACTGGAGCCCCTCGAGTGTCAGTGGCCGTGATACTCATCCAGGACAATACTGCTGGAATAAATCATCATTTTAGGAGACAGCTCACATCTTTTCTGCCACGTGGGTGCATCTCCCCCACCACTCAAAACTCCCCCACCCCCAGGGGACACCCTGTCCACACAGAGGAGGGGGCAGTAGGCTCCTCCCAGCCTGTTGATGGATTTATTCTTTGGTTGATTTATTCTAATCACCTGCTTTTTCTTCTTGCATCAAAGAAGCCAGTAACTGGGGAGCAGGGCACAAGCTGAGACAGCTCCTTACCTCCCTGAGATGTCTGTCTCCCAGTCCCTGGAGAAGGAGCTGCCTTTTTCCCCATGCATCCTGCATCTTCCTAGCTGGGTCACTCAGAGACAACAGCGGCATCCCACCCTTCTTGTGGCCCCCAGACCCAACACGGACACCATCAAGGTGTTTGGCAGGTGTGCGCTGAGTATGCTTCTTGAATTCTCCGCCCCCCAGCTGTTGTGTGGGGAGACCACAGGGTGCACAGAGCACGTGGGGCAAGGCTGCACCCTGGGTCGCGATGAAGTGGGCGGACACCAAGCCCCAACCCGGCCGACCACTGCCCGGAGGCCCGGGCTCCTGTCTAGGGTTACGTAAGAGTCATCTGCTTTCCAAACGTAGTTGCCAAGTTTTCTTCAAAGGGCTACAACTCAGTAGAGACCAAATTGATGTAGAGATTAGCTTGGAAAGCCAAATATATCCTTGATCTAGATTTTCACGTTTGAAGTCTGGCTCGAGAGGGTTTCTCCTGCCCGATGCCAGTCAGCCAGGAGGGGGAGGCAGGGGAGGACTCACTGGGGCTACAGCAAACAGACCCTGTGGTCCCAGACTCTACTCTCTCTCAAGACCCCCCTTCCAGGAATTCAGAGGAGCTGGTGCGTCAGGAGGCCATCCAGCGGGGAGTGGTGGTTACGTAACTCAGATTAACTCAGTTCATAGAAAGTCAGAGGCTGCAGCGTTCCCATGTCGGAGCTCCGGGAGCCCTTGGGTCCTGGCTCCCCCGGTGGCCATTCATATAGAGCCTGGATTGTTTCTGGCTGCTTGGAGGAGGCTGCTTTGGCCCCCTGTTGGGAACAGCATTCTCTACCAGCAATGAGCCAGGCACAGTAGGCTACTTCTTCAGGGCCTCTTCCAAAGCCCCTTCCAGAAGAGCATGTAGGTCCCCTACTGCTGGTGGTGGTGGGTGGGGGTAGTGAGCTGGCTTGTCTCCTAGCAACCTCTGGACCAGTGGAGTTAATTGGGATGTCTCAGCAGGTGCAGGGAAGTAGCCAGGTGATGAGTGATGTTTCTCTGAGGGTACTAAGAGGCTAGAAGCCCCCCATTCATCTATGGGCATCTTCATAGTAGATAAATACCTCCAGCATGACCCAAAGAGAGCTCGGGTGGAGGGCAGTGGGAATGGTGGCATCCATTTTGCCCTCGTTGGTCCTGACCCACTGACCTGGGCACCATCAGAGTGTCATGTGCTGGCAAAGAACAGGGTCCTGCTGCTGTGCCATGGGAGACTAGGGGATCAGGGGCCGGGGGCGGGGATCAGGGGGCCGGGGGCAGGAATCAGCAGGCCTGGGGAGATCAGGGTGCTGGCAGAGGGTTGGGGGGGTAGTCTGGAGGGACTGGGGGTTGTATTTGCATCTCCATCCCATACATGCACTCTGAAATAAGCTATTACCTTTATTTCGCCCCTCCTGCCAAGACAAGGTGGGTGGCAGCTGTGCTGCGTGCATCTGTGCGTCAGCTTTCCCCACACACCGCTCACGCGCGGGTTCTGTCCACTCACCGGGGCTGTGGTCATTCGGCGCACTGTCTCTTGGGTGGTCAGCCAGCAGAGCCCACTGCCTCTGCCCTCTTGCTGTTTCCAGCCCAGAATGGGCAGTGGCCTGGACCATGTGTCTGCTGAGACCTCCTGCCTGACTCCCCAGCAAGTCAGTGTTTGGGCCCTGTGTGTGACCTCAGGGGTTCAGCTGGCACTGGAGACTCGGGGATACTGGTGCACCTGTGCTCAAGCTTCCTGCTTGGTGCTGGAGAGGAGCCCTGGTCTCTGGACTGTGAGTGATGAGGGCAAGGGCTGTCTCATCCTTAAGCACCTCTGGAGAAGAGGGCTGCCACTGCTCAGATGCTCAGGAGCTCTCTGCAAATGAGTAAACTTATCCACTTGGCACAGTGCCCATGCTTTTTCCAACTGTTGCTCTTGTAGTTACTTGGTCTTGACTCTAGGCTAAGACCCAGGAAAAGAATGCACAGCCAGAGCCGGGTTTAGGTTGAGACTCTTTCTGCCCCCCACAGATAGAGACCTTCTTCAACCCTGCTTACTGGTGCTCACAATTCCACCATTAGAAATTAATTCCTTTGGTTTGAACCTTCATCACAATTGGAATGCAGGCATGTTCAGGAAAAACTATCTGAGCTACTGATCTGATAATAACTGAAAGCACTCAGTGGGATAGTTTTCAGTTACTATCAGTTCAGTAGGAGTGAGAGCATCCAGTTTTTAACTTTCTGAGAGGAAAGGTGAGTGTAGAAGAAAAGAGAACATGAAGGCAGGTGGCACAGTTCTGGCAGTGGGAGCTAAGGTACCACCAAGGGGGCCTGAGAGACATGGGGTAGAAGTTGAGGGCAAAAGGCAAACTCACTGGCCTTGCCATGGGCTGAGGTCTCCCCTCCCTTGGACTGTCTTGGGGAATAGGGACAGTTAATGTGCCTACTAGGGATTAGTGGAAGACGGGGCCAATGCATCTGAAAGAGAATATTCTGGTCAGTATAGGAGTGCAGCTGGGCAGCTGGAAGATGTTAAGGAATGTTAGTAACACATAGACACCTTAAGCCACGTCTGTTCCAGTCTTAAATGTGAGCTGTGGAATTTGTACTGTATTTGGATAAAATATGCATGCTTTTTTTCTAATTGAGGTATAATTTTCATAAACATTATATTAATTTCAGGTGTACAGCATAATGATTCCATACTTGGATACCTGTGAAATGAGCAACACAGAAAATCTAGTTAACATTTGTCACCATACATAGTTACAGAATTTTTTTCTTATGGTAAGAACTTTGGGGGGGATAAATTAAGAGGTTGGGATTAACATATATACACTACTAGGTAGAAAATTACTATGTAGAAAATAGATCATCAACAAGGCCCTACTGTATAGCACAGGGAACTATACTCAGTATTTTGTATTAACTTGTAAGGGAAAAGAATCTGAAGAAGGATATAAACAGATAGATAGTTGTTGTTTAGATAAAAACTCAGTCATGTCCTACTCTTTTGTGACCCTGTGGACTACAGTCTGCCAGGCTCCTCTGTTCATGGGATTTCCCAGACAAGCATACTGGAGTGGGTTGCCGTTTTCCTTCTCCAGGGGATCTTCCTGACCCCGGGATTTCACCCACTTAGGCTGCATTAGCAGATGGATTCTTTACCACAGAGGTATTGGGGAAGCTTCATAGATGGAGCTTTATATATATATATATATATATATATATCTTTGTTGTATACCTGAAACTAACAAGACAGGGTAAATCCACTATAATTTAATTTAGAAAAGAAATTAAAAAACAAAGCAAAAACTTTTAAGATCTACTCTCTCAACAACTTTCAGATACGTGATTCAGAGAACAGGCTGGTGGTTGCCAGAGATGAGGGGTGAGGGGTGGAGAGTGGGTGAAAGGGTGGATGGGTCAAAGGTACAAATTCCAAGAATAAAATAAGTCCCGGGGGTGTCATGTGCAGCTTGACACTGTAGTTCAGGAGACATATCTGCTGTAAATGTCTGTACAGCACAGAAAAGTGTCCTGATCCTCGTTTTCACTTATCTCTCTCATTGGGTTTGCGCCTTAGTTTCTAAGTGCCTGGGCATGCCCCACCCTGAGTAGATGCAGAGCAGACCCAGAAATGAGTGGATTTCTCCTCTTCAAGACTTCTCACTCCAATAATGGGGGCAGGCAAATGAGGGGTAAAACACCCTTATTGGGGTGAAGGGGAGCACTGTCCAATAGAAATATAACACAGGCTACATTGGTATTTTGAAATTTTTCAGTAACCACATTAAAAGAAAAATGTAACAGGTATAATCAGCTTGAATGATATATTTAATTTTTCAGTATATGCAAAATGGCATTTCCACATGTCATCAGTCTAAAATAGGATCAATGAGGATTCCTGTTACATTCTTACCTTGCTCTGAGTCTTGGAGATCTGGAGTGCAGTTTGCTTTCATCTCTCCCTTGGACTTGCTGCATTTGGGGGCTCATATTGGACACTTCCGTATGGAAACTCGGAAGTGAGAAAAGCAAGTGTTTGGAGACTGCCACCTCCCCAACCAGTGTGTCGTGTTGGCACCATTGCTCCATTAGTAAGAGCTCCGAGGAGGGCCAGTCTGGCCAGCAGCCTTCCTGATTCAACAGCGGGCATTTGCTGATGCCAGCTCTATGCCAGGTCGGTGCCAGGGCCAGAGGCAGAAGGATGAGCTGGGGTGGGGGCAGTGGCTGCTGCCATTAGGGGCTCTCGGCTTGGAGAGGGGGGTGGGGCTGTGCTAGCATGTCCTGGCCTCTATACCCACCATGCCATCAGGGGCCCCCACCAAGAGACCCCCACCAAGCTGTAATAAATAAAACACTTTTGGGAGCCTGAAGAGGGGATGGCAGAGCTGTTTCTTTGTAACATAGGTGTCAGAGGCCAGGGTCAGCTGATGCAGAGGGAAAAAACCAGTGAAAGAGCCTAGTGAACACAGAAGCTGTGTTGCCCACCAGAAAGGAGCACTGACCCCCAGGATGGGGGGCATTCCTGCCTCCCACCAAGTGTGCCCCAGAGCCAGTGCCTGGAGTGAGCACACCCTGGGGTGACAGATCTCCTGGTGGACCCCTCTCACTCCAGCAGTGTACATTCACTGGATCTGTCCTGGAGGGGGTCCCCATCCTTCACCCCCTACCCCCAGCGCTTGTCACCAATGCTGAGAGTCCGTGATACCTCAGGCCCATGGGAGGAGGAGAGATGAGGAATCACCAAGGCCTGGTTTCCTTGAAGATTTTAGGAATGTTTTTGTAGAAAGAGGTGTGTATGTGTGTGTGTGTATGGTGTGGGTGGTATCTGGGTGGAGTGAGCATGCCTGTTGGAGAGTTTATGTGGGTATGTTTTTGGGGAGTTTAGGGGCTAGTGGGCATCCAAACACTTATCAGAAGTTCCAGCTCCAGGTGAAGAGACTAGTTTTTAAACAAAACTCTCCCTGCAGGAGGGAATTCGGTGTGTTCACAGGACTGATGATCTGGATAAAGAAGCCTAAACAACCACAATCAGAACTTGGCTTCTGACAAATGCTCAGAGAGACAACAGACCCCAAGGGGGCTGGTGGACAACTAATCAAAGCTGCACAGGCACAAGGGGGCTCTTGAGCAGATTTGGGAGCAGTGTCCTTGCAGTGACCAGCCCACCCTGTGCCTGCAGGAAACACTGATGAGGATCTTACTAAGTGCAAGACCTTGGCTCTGGGCACACTTCTGGGCAGTGGGGTGTGATCTGTGAAGGGACTGCACTTTGCTGAGGTGCCCTGAGTGGTCATTTGTAGTTACCTGTTCTTGAGTATTAAAGAATTTGTACTGTGGAACAAGTCCACAGTATGGGAGTCTGTCTGTATTAAATGGTAAACTCTTTGAGCTCTGAGAAAACTCTCTTTTTGATATCATCTAAATCTTTTTGAATGTACTGACTTAGTTAAGCAGGGCACAGATTCACTGCTGTTCAGTCGCTAAGTTTTGTCCTACTCTTTGTGACCCCATAGCCTATAGCACACCAGGCTCTTCTGTCCTCCACTATCACCTGGAGTTTGCTCAAATTCATGTCCATTGAGTCAGTGATGCTATCCAACTATCTCATTCTCTGCCACCCGCTTCTCATTTTGCTTTCAATCTTTCCCAGCATCAAGGTCTTTTCCAGTGAGTTGGCTGTTTCCATCAGGTGGTCAAAGTATTCCATCAAGAGCTTTAGCTTCAGCATCAGTCCTTCCAATGAATATTCATGGTTAATTTCCTTTAGGATTGACTGGTTGAATCTTGCTCTCCAAGGGACTCTCAAGAGTCTTCTCCAGCACCACAATTCAAAAGCATCACTTCTTCATCACTCAGCCTTTTCTGTGGTCCACCTCTCATATCCGTACATGATGACTGGAAAAATCATAGCTTTGACTATATAGACCTTTGTTGGCTATGTCTCTGCTTTTTAATATTGTGTCTAGGTTTTTCATAGTTTTCCTTCCAAGGAATAAACATATTTAATTTCATGGCTGCATTCACTGTCGATAGTGATTTTGGAGCTCAAGAAAGTAAAATCTGTCACTGTTTGCACTTTTTGCTCTTCTATTTGCCATGAAATAATTGTAAAATCCCTAAATTCAAACTTAGGGAACTTTGGGGCAACTTAGATGAAGATTAAGTGGCTTCTTGTGCCCAAATCCAACGATGCAGCCTTTTCAAATTGATCTATAGGCTCTACCAGCTGTTGTGAAGATTCCAGAAAAAGAAGGGTGAGGAAGGAGTAGTCATCAGTGTCTGTGGAAGGGGGATCTCAGGAGTTCAGTATTGTTTGATGGACCTCAGTATACCAGGGCTCTGTACAGAGTTTTCATGCTATTTCATGGAATCCCGGGTCCTGAAAAAGAACATGTAGGTTGGAGGAAGGGAAGGTCTCATGGAGAAGTTCTGACAGCCAGAAAGTGTTATGAAAAAGCTATCATTCTCAATTCTGTAGACCAATATAATTTATGAAAACAGACCAAGAAAATCCTTAACAGTATTAATAAATAGGTAAACTTAGCAACATGGAAAAGAAGCATATGGGGGCTTTCAAGGTGGCTTAATGGTAAAGAATCCGCCTTCCAGTGCAGGAGACGCAGGTTTGATCCCTGAATTGGGAAAATCCCCAGGAGATGGAAATAGCAACCCACGCCAGTATTCTTGCCTGGAGAATCCCGTGAACAGAGGAGCCTGGTGGGCTACAGTCCATGGACTCGTAAAGAGTCAGACCTGACTTAGCAACTGAGCATGCATGCAAAAAGAAGCATGCACTGTGACAAGGTGAAGTTTATACCATGGATGCAAGGATGGCTCAATATTTGGAAGTCAGGTAATGTAATGTATCGTAAGAAAAGGCTAAAGAATAAAAATCAGAGGATCATATATGTTTAATAAATTCAGAACTTATCTGTGATGAGAACCTCTAGAAAAAGGACTAGGAGTGCATTGCCTCAACTTGATAAAGTACATTTATAAAAACTATCACTGACTTGATAGTTAATGCTGAGAAACTGGATGTTTCTCCCCTGAGGTGAGGACAAAGTCAAGGATATGCACTCTCACCACTGTTACTCAACGCAGTGCTAGAAGTTCTAGCCAGTGTGCTACAAGAGAAAAGGAAATAAAAGACATACAGAAAAGGAGAAATAAAACTATTCTTATTTGTAGATGATACAATTATCTCTATAGATATGATTATCTACATAGAAAACCTCCTGTAATCTATTTTAAAAAACTCCTAAAGTTAATAAGTGAATTTAGCAAGGTTGCAGGATATGAGATAAATTTACAAAAATGAATTATATTTCTATTATCAGTGAACACATGGACACTGAAATTTAAAAATGCAAAACCATAGGTGGTTACAGTTGCTAAAAAGTGAAATATTTCAGTGCAAATCTAATAAAACCTCTTATGTTGACAGCTTATATTCTGGGAAATATACAATACCAATGGAAGAGTCAAAGAAAGTCTGAATATATGAAAGACATACCAGCTTCATGTACAGGAAGACTCATCATAGTATATGCTGAGGATGTCACTTTTCAGATTGATGCAGAGGTTTAGCACAATTGTAATCAAAATCCCAGCAAAATATTTTAACACATAGATAATTCTAAAATTCGTATATAAATGTGAAGGAACTAGAATAATTAAGCCAGTTTTGAAAAAGAATGATAAAATAAGAGGCATCGGTCTATCTCATTATGACATTATATAATTGCTGTTATCAAAACTGTGTAGTATCAGTGAAGGGTTAGATTCACAGATCAGTGAAACAGGAACAAGGAATCTAGACTCCCACGAATACATACAACTGATTTTTGACAAAGGTACAGATTCAGTGGAGAAAAGACAGCCTTTTCAATAAATGATACAAGAACAAAAGGACATTTATAGGCAAAAATAAAATCCTCACTTTATACAAAAGTAACCTTGGATACAAAATTCTGGATCACAGAATTAAATATAAAACACAAAAACACAAACTTTTAGGGAAAAAAAATCTACAAGATGTGGGGCTTCTCAAATAGTTCTTAGACTTGACAGCAAAAGCACAATCCATAAAAGGGAAAAATGATAAATTGGACCTCATCAAAATTTTTTACATTTTCTCTGTGAAACCTTTTAAGAGGATGAAAATATAGGCTGAAGAGCGGGAGAAAATATTTGCAAACCACACATTTGACAAAGGGCTAATATCCAAAATACAAAAGACTCTTAAAACTCACAAAGACCTCTAAAAAAAGAAGATACAAGCTAATTAGAAACAGGTAAAGCCATGATGGGACATTTCATCAAAGAGAGTGTTTAGATGGTAAAGAAAAAAAAAGACATGTGAAAAGATGATCAACATCATTGGCTGTTAGAGAAATGCAACTAAAACTACAATGAGACTTCCTTATCCATCTACCAGAATGGCTAGAATAAAAGATACTGACACCAAATTCTGACCAGTATATGGGGACCCTGGATCACTCATATACTGTTGATGGGAAGGTAAAATGTTCCAGCCAGTCCACAGAGCACTTTGGCAGTTTCTTATTAAATTAACCATGCAGCTGCCTTGAAGTTGAGCATTCCACTCTTGGGCATTTAGAGAAATGAAGATTTCTGTCCACATGAGAAATTGTATATAAATGCTTATAAAAACTTTATTTGTAAATAAAGTCTCAAATTGGAAACAATCCAGGTGCCCTTTAGTAGGTGAATGACTAAACATATCATGGTACCTTTATACCACGGAATAGTGTTGAGCAATAAAAGCGAGGAAACAGCTTAGTATGCACAGCTGCCTGCATGAACCTCCAGAGAGTTATGCTGGGTGAAAAGAGGCAACCTCAAGGGTTACACACTGTATGGTGATTCCACAGTCTTCTTGAAATGAAAACATTATAGAAATTATAGTTCTTGTAATTATAATTATAGAAACACAGTAATAATTGTCAGAGGTTAGAGAAAGAAGAGAATGGCTATAATAGGACGAACTCAGGGGCCCTCATGGTGATGGAAAGCTTTCTGTCTTGATTGCATCTGTGTCACTGTGCAACTTATTTTGTTGTTGGCCAGTCACTAAGTCGTGTCTGACTCTTTGTGACTCCATAGACTGCAACACGCCAGTCTTTCTGCAACACTATCTCCCAGAGTTCGCTCCAATACATGTCCATTAAGTCAGTGATGCTATCTAACCATCTCATCCTCTGTTAGCCCCTTGTCCTTTTGCCTTCAGTCTTTCCAGCATGGGGATCTTTTCCAATTAAGTTGGCTCTTCCCATCAGGTGGCCAAAGTATTAGAGCTTCAGCTTTAGCATCAATCCTTCCAACAAATATTCAGTACTGATTTCCTATAAGATTGACTGGTTTGATCTTGCGGTCCAAGGGACTCTCAAGCATCTTACCAGCACCACAGTTTGAAAGCATCAGCTCTTTGGCACTCAGCCTTTTTATGGTCGAACTCTTACATCCGTGCATGATGATTGGAAAAATCATAGCTTTGACTCTGTGAAACTTCATCGGCCAAATGATGTCTCTGCTTTTTAGTACACTCTCTAGGTTTGTTGTAGCTTTCCTTCCAAGGAGCAAGCGTCTTTTAATTTCATGGCTGCATTCACCATAAACAGTGATTTTCGGAGTCCAAGAAAATAAAATCTGTCACTACTTCACTTTTTCCTCTTCTGTTTGTCCTGAAGTGATGGGACCAGAAGCCATGATCTTAGTTTATCCAGCTTATACATTGTATTGTAGTTTTGTAAGATGTTACTGCCGGGGAACTGGGTAGGGGTGTGCAGTATTTCTTCTTATCATGTCTTACAACACTTGTGAATCAACGCAAAAAGTATCGTTAAAAACACTAGTATTCTCTATCACACTGTCAAAGGTTAGCATCTGATTGTGTGTGCGTGTCCCCTCTTTAGGTACCATGTATTTGAATTTAATGACAAGTCATGGGTGATGTGAAAACAGGTAAAAAAAATTTACAAGATTTGCTATGCTGTGATTCTGCCACACTTTTTATCATGCTAAATACATCAGCATGTAAACTTGCAGTGTTGCTAATGTGATGATATCTGTTAGCAGTGACAGTAATGAATGACCTGGTGCATAATTATTGGATAAGAAGAGCTGTCCAGATTCATGCATAAATCAGGTCGGCTCTGAAAATAGCACAGCCTTTCTGGGGACAGTCCTGCTTGCCTGCCCTGGCACATAGCGTGGTATCAAGACTGTATTCCAAGGAAACACAAACAGTTGGTTTCTTGTTTTTAGATCAGTAAGACAAGAGCCTCAGGTTTGTGAAGGCACAATGTTCCTTTGTATCTTTGCTGTTTTCACTTTCTTTGGTCTTTTAAAGAACTGGTGTGTAAGTGTATGTGTGTGTGTGTGGTATGCACACATGTGCTCTATTAATACTTGTGGAATGAAGTTGGATAATGCAGTGGGAAACTCCGTGTCAGATTTGGCTATGAACTGCTGTGATTCCAAGAACTAGACCCTTTACTTCTCTTTTTTTCTCCTTTTCTGTCCAGCTAGGAGGTGCTGGAACACAGTGTTCCAGACCTTTCCATAACCTGGACTTTTGCAAATGACCAGCCAAGCAGCACCATCTCAATCTGTCCTCAGGATCCATGTGACGATCCTGCAAGGCAGGTGTTGCCACTCTGATTTTGCAAAGGAGGAACTTGAAGTTCAGAGAGATTAAGTATTTGCCCAAGGTGACTCTGGTGGCTGGTGGGGGAATGTGCTCTTCCCACTGTCCTTTATGGCTCTCATGTTTTATATAAAATCTACTTTTCACTCCCTTGATTTAAGTCACATTTTGCCCTTCTAGGAAAAATAAAAATGAAAACAAACCCAAACGTAAAGTGGAGAAGGACTCAGCCACTGTGATGTCATGTTAGCACTCTGTGGATCTAGCTAGGCCTAACTCTGAGGTTGTAAGTCCTTCTCGCACTCAGAATTTTAGGTAAAATCTTTGAAGTCTAAATCAGAGGTTATTTTGCAGCAAAGAATTCATAAGATGTCATAAAAGATGAAAACATGCCTGTGACACAGATACAATTATTTAATCTATTTAATAATTAAAAATAAATGTTACCAAATTTAAGGAAGCCTCTTTGAGAGGCTCTTGTGAAATTAAACTTGAAATTAATGGGTTGAGAAAGTTTGGTTTAACATAACTTGTAAATCTGGTCTTGTACCAAAAGAATTCATGATGGAAGTTGGCACATCCCCTAATAATCAAAAGCTCTCACATATGGGATTATCTGAATGGTTGACTCCGATTATGACGTGTATGTATATGTACATGCAGATATTTAATATGTAAACCTAAATAGATGGACATAACTAAATTTAGTACATTGAAGAAAAAAAAAGCTTAGTCTGGATAAAAAGGATTGCCCACCATGTGTGTGTTTATTGAGGTCTGGTTTATGTACCATAGCATTCATCCATGTTAAATGTACCATTCAGCTTCTAGTGAACTTACTGTGTGGGCAACCATCTTTGTACTTAGCTTAGAGCATTTCCACCACCCTCAATAAGATCCCTTGTATTGTTTACAGTTAATCCCATTCCCACCCCCATCCTCAAGCAACCTCTTGCCTGACTTCTGGCTCTAGATTTGCCTATTCTGGGCATTTACTATGAACAGGATCAGACTTTCTTGTCTGGTTTTCATCACTTAAGCATAGGGTTCTTGGGGTCTACTTTGTGGGCTTTTTTTTTAATTTCTGAGTAGCGTTCCATTTTTTGGACATACCAAATGTATGGATGTGAGAGTTGGACTGTGAAGAAGGCTGAGCGCCGAAGAATTGATGCTTTTGAACTGTGGTATTGTGGAGAAGACTCTTGAGAGTCCCTGGGACTGCAAGGAGATCCAACCAGTCCATTCTGACGGAGATCAACCCTGGGATTTCTTTGGAAGGAATGATGCTAAAGCTGAAACTCCAGTACTTTGGCCACCTCCTGCGAAGAGTTGACTCATTGGAAAAGACTCTGATGCTGGGAGGGATTGGGGGAACAGGAGAAGGGGACGACCGAGGATGAGATGGCTGGATGGCATCACGGACTCGATGGACGTGAGTCTGAGTGAACTCTGAGAGATGGTAATGAACAGGGAGGCCTGGCTTGCTGCGATTCATGGGGTCGCAAAGAGTTGGACACAACTGAGCGACTGAACTGAACTGAACTGAACAGCTGGTTTATCCATTCATATGTGGACGGGTCTTTTCACTTTGCTACTTTGTGGCTGATACAAACAGTGCTGCTGTGAACATTCTTTCTGTTTCTCTCCTGATCCCATGTTCTTTGTACCCATTCATATAAATGCTTCGGCAGGGGTGGGGTTCAGAGATGCCCTTAAGGTGTTACTCATTTGGTGGAAATGCACAGGCCAGGTATCCAGGCTCCACCTCTGGGTTTGGATTTGCTCCTTCCCTTTGATCTGAAGAGAAGAGCTGACTGCATAGAAACCTTTGTTTATTCATTCATGTTTCATTCAATACACATTTATTGAGTGTCAGCTGTGTCTCGCCCATGGTGCCGCATCTTGGCGAGATAAAGACCCGGACAAAGGTTTCCGTTCTGCCTTGGTACAAAGATACCGTGAAGGGGAACATTTTGTTCATTGGAACAAGGGCTCCTAACTGGCCTGGGGCTGGTTCACGTGGCTGGAGGGAGGCAGCCTGTGGCCTAGGGGTGGAGGGGTCCTGCAGATGGTCCTGCAAAAGTCCCCCAGCCACAAAGCACCCTCCTGCTGCAAGTGGCTGGTGTGGCCCTCGGGTCTCCCAGGGAGTCTCAGGGAGGCAGCTGTGCTTTTTTGGGATCCTATGCTTCCTTCCGGGGGACAGTGGCCATTTTAAGGAAATCCACCACCATGGGACGTCTTAAAAGCTACCATTTCCGATGAAAGAGAGTGCTGGTCTGAAAGCTCAGGACAGAGTGTTTGGTTTGGTTTTGCTGTGTTGGCTGCAGAACCCCCAGACTGTACTCTCCTGCTGGGGGTAGGTGGGGAGCCTCATTCTCAGCAGTCAAGGTTGGCCCTGAGAAGTGGCCGTGATTTGGGAGATGGAGCTGGGCAAGTCCTCACCTGCTTCTCTTTCTATAAGTGAACCTTTGGGTGAAGCTCCACATGGTCCCATTTGAGCATCCATATATCCCACTTTGATGAGTCTTATCACTCCCCCTTTGGCCCAGCTGTACCTGTGATCAAAAGTGAATGTTCCCCTCCCAAACTGTTGCAGAAAGCCACCTTAGGCCGGTAATTACCCAGGGATGCCCAATAGGCTTCATTTGCGCATATCCGCTGTTTTATAAAACTGACTTTTCTAGATGATCAGTAAGCAGGCAGGGTTCTACCTTGCAGGCTAGCATGGAGCCTCCAGAAACCATGAGGCCAGGCTCTGACAGAAGCCTCAGCCTCCAGACCAGCTGAAGACCACGTTCTCGCGCTTAGCAAGGAGCACATTGTGATGAGGAAGGATCCACCCCAGAGTCTATTTCTCTCACTCCTCCCACCCCCTGTCTTTTGTAAAGAGAAGATTCAGGACTGTACCCAGATGCTGAAGAGAACTGTGCTTCCTGCTGAGGGACACGGTGGCTTTCAGAATGCAAGGATTCTTTAGGGAGCCAGTTATGCAAGACAAGAGTAAGCATATTTATTTTTATGACATCACATTTCAAAACCCCAGAAAACACTGACAGAATGGCCCCATTAGGCGCTGGCCCTAGTGCTGGGCATGGCACTGGACAGGTTTCTGGGGGGCACAGGCAGGCCCTTAATGAAAGCCTGGCCTGGGGCTAGTGGACTGCCTGTTACTGCTCTGGCCCCAGATTCCACCTTCCCTCAGCATCTGCAGGCTAATTCAAGTGTCTTCACAGAAGCCTGATGCCTTTGAAAAGCTGAGCCTCAAGCTCACACAGCTGGCATCTATCTCCCAGGTTCTTGTCCCCGGGGTCACGGGAGAGGTCAGGGCTGTGGCTTTGTCACACCAGCCATCAGATGGCCCCCTGAGAGTGTGATGCCCTAGCGCTGCAGCCCAGGCCACTTCTGGCCTGGTGGGGCTGAGGGAGAGTTCCTCTTGCAGCTTCATTCTGCTTGTGTGGTGACCTGCCCCCAAGTGCAGTGCTGTGCTAGGCACAGAGACAGGGGACTTCCCCTAGCTCTGCAGGAACTCTTCATCAGAGTGGGAGCAGTGGTGCAGCTGGAATTGCAGGAGCTGAGAGGAAGAAGCAGAGGGCTCTACCTGGAGCCACTGGGAAGACTTCCTGGAGGAGGTGGCACTTGGCCTTGTCTGGGAAGAGGAGGGGAAAGAGGAGGAGGAAGAGGGTGCAGCTAGGCATAGGGGAAGGGTAGCTCTGTTGACCACTTCCAATGCACGTGCTTCACAGCCAGCGACCTGGGGGTACCAAAGGGTCAGTGATTTCTGAGGACGCCCCTCTCACCCCCCGCCGCCAGGAGGAGTGTGGGTGCCAGGAGTAGGCAGAGCTGGGTGATTAGCCAACAGCACAGAGTCAAGGTGGAAATTTCCAGTAGGAAAGGGAAGATGGGAGATTGGATCCTCCTCAAATGATGTCACGTGTGGGTCCAAACCTATGTAGCAGAAAAGATGAAGGCCTTCTTATAGTAGCTTCAGAGAGAGAGCTGGTGTGTGTGTGTGTGTGTGTGTGTGTGTGTGTGTGTGTGTGTGTGTAGGTGTGTGCATGGAGGTGTGTATCTATATGGGGTATGTTTGTGTGGGGAATATGAGTATGTAGGTGTGTGTGGATGTCTGTGTATTGTGGGAGGTGTGCATGTGTGTGTACATTTGTCTATGAATGTGGTGGTGTATGTAGCTTTTGTGTTTTTGTGTGTCTCTATGTATATGGGGATTGTGCATATGTCTGTGAGTGTTTTTGTATGTGGGGTGTGTGTTGTGAATGGGTGTGTATGAGGAGGTGTGTATGTGTCTCTGTGTTATGGAGGCATGTGTATGTGTGTGTATGTCTATCTACAGGTATGGGAGTGTATGTAGTTTTTATGTGTCTTTGTGTGTGTCTATGTGTATAAGTGTGCATGTGTAGATGTGTGGATTTTTATATCTGGGTCTATGGGATGTATGTGTATATTGCGTAGGGGAATGGGTATGTGGCATCACTAGGCTTGAAAATCACCAATTAACAAATCTTTGCCCTTTTCATCCATCAGCTCTCAAGCAGTGCAAAAACTTTCACAGAATCTCTTAATAGCTCTTCAGGGTCAGGAAACATCATTAGCCTTATTTCACAGATTGGTAAACTGAGGCAGAGAAAGGGTGAGCAGTTTATCTCAGCTCACTCAGAGTCAGAGGATCTAGCCCAGACTCTTGGGCAGCCAGCGGTCCAGCCCCAGCCCTGGGAGGGGGACCCCAGGAACAGCATGGCATTTCCTTGTCTTATTCTGTGTGTCCTTGGGAGCCCCAGCCTAGGAGATGGGACATCTTCCATGCTGATGTCCGTGGCAGCTCTGAGAGATGGTGGGAAGGGTAGACTTCGAACCGGCTCCTCCCATCATCCTAAGGCCCCCTCCTCCCACGTTGTATAGGAATTCCAGAGTCCTTCTGAGCTACAAGCAGAAAGAATTCATGTCAGTGGCCACAGGGAATATTTGGATCTCACAGGAGGGAGTCAGACTTAGCCAACACTCCTTTTTTGTTCTTTTGGTTTTTTTACTGATATGAAATTCAATGCTTAACAAAATTAACCATTGAAAAATGTACTTTTCAGTGATATTTTGTGCATGCACAATACTGGTCAGCCATCACCAATAGCTAGTTGCAGACGATATTCGTCTTCCAAAGGGAAGCTTGGTACCCATCAGCTGTCACTCATTCCCCTCCCTCATCCCCTGGCAACTGCCAGTGTACTTTCAGTCTCTAAACTGTCTATCCTGGACAGTCCATGTAAATGAGATCATGCAGCAACTGACCTCTGGAGCCTGGCCCCGCTCACTCATCCACACGGCAGCCCGAGTCAGTGCCTCATTCTTTCTCATGGCTGAATAATACTCCACTGTATGGGTGGACCACATTGTATTTTCTATTCATCCACTGATGGTGATTTGGATTGCTTCTCCTTTGGCTACTGTGAATAGTGCTTCTGTTCACATGAGTGTACAAGCGTCTGTCTTAGGCCCTGCTTTCGATTCTTTGGGGTGTGCGTAGGTATCAGCACTTCCCACACACGGCGTTTATGCACACCTACCTGGGTTGGAAGCAGCTGAACCATTTGTGTGATCTTGGGCAGCTCCCGTGGTCCCTCTGAGTTTCCCCGTGGGCTTGGGATGGGCTTGTCGCCCCACATGGGGCTGGGAGGAGGGTCACTGTGTGAAAAGCACAGCCCAGTATCTGGCTGCCCAGGGACAGAGCCACCCCCATCCCCACTCCATTACAGAGAGCCAGGCTTTCGCTTTGCCTGTGGTCCCAGTACTGGAGTGCCTGCATGGAGCAGCTGTTTTCATCTTTACTCCTGACACATCCCCAGGGAAGAGGCTCGGGTGAGAAGCAGCACTTTTATAAGCTCTGCACTAAGGAGGGATTATGAGCCATTTGGGGAGTGGATTAAAGCAATTGCCCCTGGGATGGATCTTATTCTCGGTGACTTCTGCTTTCCCCTCTCCCTGGACCTCAGAGCTGAATTGTGTGGTCTATTGAAAAACACCTGAACCAAGGTTTATCCTTTTAGTTGAAAAGCCAGCCTGGACCGTGCGATCACATGGGACCTCTGTGAGCCAGCCATGGGCCGTGAACTTGGAGCACCCCCGTAATGACTTCCTGAGCCCGTTGCCTTTCCTTGAGAGCCGTGTCTTGCCAGCACAGAAGTGCAATGCCCACTCTGCTGCTGGCTCCTGGGACACTGCTACCCCTCGAGTCCAGTGCCTGGGTCCCCAAGGAGCAAGCGGGTGGACGTCTCCCTGTCCGACCCATCCATCTGCAGTTTTTAGAGAACCTGCTGGGCGACTTGGGAAAATGTGTGAGAGCGAGAGCACAAAGGCATCGTATTCCAGATTAACTGGAAGATGGGTTCCCAGAATGTTCTTTTGTCCTTTCCCTTTTGGAGGAGGGGAAAAGGCAAATGACTTACCCAGTATGTCGACAGAAGGGTTTAAGTTTTAGGGAAGCGTCTTTTAAGGGATGCACTGGCGTGGATATGGTTTGAGAGAATGCCCTGAGCCTTATGCGTCGTTCCCTGTCTTGGAGATGGAGGTGATAGTAACACTTGCTGGCATTTCATAGAGTTTGCCTCACACTTCCCATGCGTTGTCTCCCTTGTTGTTCACAGCCACGGGTAGAGTTGGGTGATTTTGTTCATTTCATAAGTGGAAGAAACCGAGGTCCAAAGCGTAATAGTGATACTGATAATGACATGAGGATGACAGTCTTCATAAAAATAGCAATAGCAAGCAACTGTTACCAGGAGCTTACAATGTATCATAGCACAAATGCATCATCTTTCTTAATCTTTACACAGACTCATGGGAGCATCAGAATGTGGGTCTTCTTATCTGACAGGTGTGGGACGGTGGGCTCAGGACACGCCCGCCTTTCCCAAGCACAGCCTGGGCAGTGGAAGAGAGCTCTCCTAGACCCTTCAGTCCTTCTCTAAATATCTTCCTGATTCTGCGCTCACAGCATATCTCCATCCATCAAAGGATGCTGGCATGATGACATGGAAACCTCGTTAGGCATGCTTCTAATCTAAAAGATATTGGCCCATTATTTTTCCTGCTTTTGTAGATCCGGAGACGGAACAAAATTGAATCCCTGGATAACCAGAAAATGTAATTAATGGGAACACAGAGTTTCACAGAGAAGCTGGTTGGAGCCTGCTTTCATTGTGATGGTCTGAGCGGGGACCCACAGTGCAGACCTCCCAGGTGCACTTGGGTGCCGTGGCAAGAATGAGACTTTTGGAAATGAGCATTCTCCTAAGCACTGTTCTTCCCCACTGAGTGGAGTTTTCCAGAACCCTCCCCCACCTCCCTGGTTTCTGTGGACTGAAGCTCCCTGAGCTGCCTGAGCATCATTACAACGTGTACATTTAATCTAAACACTGCCTGTCTCATGGGTGTGGACCCTTGACATTGGGTGGGAGGGCATTCAAGGTCACTCAGGCCTTCCGTGGATGGACCTTTTGGTTGCTGTGTGCCACCAAGGTTATTGGACCCCATATCAGTGCAGTATGAGAAGCTACAGGCACATTGAACAAAAATGAAAGAGCTGAACCTCCAGGGGCCACAGGGCTACAAGTGGTCAGATGTTCCAGCTTTGGGGGCACTACAGGAGTGGAAGATGTTTCTGCCTGAGCTTTGCCCATGTGGTGTTGGGATATGGTATGGCTCTGTTTGGGACTCTGCATCGTGCTTCTGATGAAGTCTGAGGGTCTGGGAAGCAGGATGTCTGGCAGAAGGTCCTCAGATGGCTCCAAAGCCACCATTTCTGGGGACCAGAACCCACTGCAGAGGCACTTCCATTGCAAATGCCAGTTCTCTCCAGTGCCATTTCTGGAGACTGGACCATGTCTCTCTGGTGCTCCACAAGGTCTCCAGGGGTGAGTGTCCCAGTGGATGATGGTTGAGACTTGTGGCCCCCTTGCAGGTCCTGGGCTTTGACTGGGATGCGATGCTCTGCCCTGAATCCATCACCTGACACACAAAGGGGACTTTGCAGAAGTAATTAAGGTCACTATTCAGTTGATCCTAGAATAAAGAGATTTCCCTGGATTATCCAAGTGGCTGTAGTGTGACTGTGCATGCCCTTAGATGCTGAGGCAAAGGATGGAGAGATGCAGAAGCCAGGTAGGGGTATTCCGACCATCACAAGGATGTGACGTGGTGTGGAGATGGAAATGACCACCCGTTGAGGAAACAGGGACTTCAGTCCTGCAACCATGGGGACTGGATTGTGCTGGCTGTCTGCATGACCTCAGAAGAGGATCTTTCCCCAGGGTCTCCTGGGGAGAAGCAGCCCAACAGTGCCTTGATGTGAGCTTGTACAGCCCTGAGCAGATGATCAGCCATGCCCCTCTGGGCTTGGACCCAAAGAGGTACGGGCTGATCCCTGGCTGGTGGTTCAAGCTGCTGTTTGTGGTAATTTGTTACACAGTGCAGCTGACCGATACAAATGACTTAGGTGAAGAGGTGTCGTTGCTGTCCAGTTTTCTTACACCCACTCCTCCCCTCTTGTCTTCCCCCATTCTGTTCTCTCTTCCCTTCTCTCCTAGGCTTTATCAGAATTAGTGGTTCAGGGGAGGAGCCATTCTCGAGATTTGGGATCTCTGTAGACTGTATTGAACTGTGTTGCCACCACATACGACTGCCAGATAAAATACAGGATGCCTGGTTATATTTGAATTTCAGACAATTGTTTAAATGTACCAAATACATTTTTGGTAAAAGTTTGTCCCAAGTTTTGCATGAGATATCCTTACATTTAAAAAAAAAAAAAGGCTAAAGCTGTTGTTTTTCTGAAATGCAGATTTTATTTTCATTTGCTAAACCTGGCTGCCCTGGACCCCGAGATTGCAACCAAGCTGAGAGATTGGCTTGCAACACAGGCTAATGGGTCAGGGGAAGGCATTGGAGAGGGGATTCATGGAGAACCTTTGGGGCTTTAGGAGCTATTATGTAGGTCAGGGGTCGGCAAATCAAAGTCTGAGGGCAGTATCCCACTGCTTCCTGATTTTGTAAATAAAGTTTTATTGGCACATGGCCACACCCACTCATCTGCATGTTGTGACTGTTTTTGTGCTGCAAAGGACAGGATTGCATGATTGTGCCAGGGAGCCCTGCCCAGCTCAGCGGCCTAAAATACTTGCTCTCTGGACTTTTACAGGAACAGTTTGCTGACTCTTGGTGTGTTCAGAGGTCAGAGGGAAGGCAGAGGTGCTGGTGGTGAAATGAAGGACTGAAGTCAGATACAAGGGGGGACTTTCTGACCCAGAGCACAGCTGGCCAGGCTTTTGCACACAGCAGGCAGGAGCTCTTGGCCCCTGGGGCTCTGGTTTGATGAGAAGCTTGCCAAGCCAGTTTTTGTTTGCACAGAGGACAGGGCAGAGTAAGCAGGCTACACGCTTCTCTGCCTCCCTGTCTCTGTATTTTGGAGTCTCTGGCAGAAAGTTCTGTGCAAACAAAAGCCTCCTTTCATCTGCATGTGCCTATTTCTGTCTCGTTGCCTACTTCTCCTCTTCCTTCTTGACATTCAGCGTTTTCAAACACAGATTCTGCACAGGGCATGAATCATGTTGCCATGTGGCTATAGAGACGTCTGGGGCGCTGGCTCCAGCATCCTCCTGCAGGCTTGAGGAACACACTCCCTTCCCCGTAGAGTCCAGGTGTCAGAGCCTCAGGACAGGAGGAGGGGGCAGGACCTGGGACATAGACCGTGTCCCACTCTCCAGCCCCTGTCCCTCTCCTGAGCCTCTTGAGGACCAGTGATGGGAGCTGTCCCAAGGACCACCATCTCTTCCTACATGGGCTCCTGTGTTTGGGAATCCCCAAACCATTCCCATTTCTGACGTCAGCTGCAGCATTTGAGGGTCCTCAGGACCACCCTCAGGTTTGGTAATTTACTAGAGGAGCTCCCAGAACTTGGAAAGGCTCTTGAACTCACAGTTAAGGTTTATTACAAGGAAAGGATGTAGATTAAAATTGGCAGTGGGAAGAGATGCATGGGCAGAGCCCAGGAAGGAGCCAAACCCAGACTCCCCAGTGGGCCTGTCCCTGTGCAGTCAGGACATCGTCCTCTCCTGGGGACAGTGTATGATGGTGCACCTGCAGCGCTGACCCCAGGAAAGCTCACCTGAGTGAGGCTTGGTGTCCACAAAGTCTTCACTGGGGCTCCATTGACTGCCCACGTGACTGGCCTCCATATCCATATCCACCCCTTGAAGGTCAAGCAGATACCATGTGACGCACCCCTGAGTCATACTCTTAAACTATTTGGTGGCCAAGCTCCCCCAGGAAAAAACACAGACATTCTGATCAGGCAGGACATTCCCAGGGCCTGGACCCACCTCCCAGTGGCCATGGGCAAAACCAGACCTCTCAGGTCAAGGTTAAATCCTTTACTACACAGGGTCCTTTACACCAGGGTCTGAGAGTCTCCCAGAGTCTCCCTGTTGATGGAAGTGTAGCCAAAGCTGGTTAAACGCTGGTCTGCAAACCTTCAGGGCAGAGGAACTGGGAGAAGGTAGAGTGGTTTCTCCCTGAGTCAGCATGATGTCCTGGGTGTGCAGTGGAGTTGCTTCAAGAAACAGCATCAGAACTGCCTCGTTTCCTGCCGGGACTCAGACACCATCACTGGAGAGGAGGCTCGCGTCCTTGCCCAGGGACAGCAGCCCTTGCCAGCCACTCACTGCCCCTCCTCCTTCTCTGGGTCTGGACACCCGGCCTCTCTCAGAAGAGGACTTTGTGTTGCTTGGTTCTCAAGCTGCAGATATCGGTGGGCACCATGTGTTGGCCTCCTCATTTCATTTTCGGTGCCTGTGTGTTAGTCACGCTGCTCCGATTTCCTCATCTCTTAGGCACTCGCTCATGGTTTTTTTTTTTTGTTGTTTTTTTCTCTTATTCTTTTTTTAACCAGTTCCAAAAAAAGATGATTTGTGTGAAGGGAGTGAAAATTGAGTTTATTTACGACAAATTCAAACTTCGGCGAAGAATTCCAGAAGAGGCTACTGGCTCCTGAGATGGGTCTGGTTGCGTCATCATTGTACGTGATGTTTCCGGTCCAGCTGGCCAGTGAGATGCTGACCCTTACTCCTGTCCTCCTGGGGTCCCTGAGGTCGACTTCTGCACCGCCCCTTCTCAGAGTCAGGGAAGTTTGCTTTCAAATAATGCACACATCAGAGAGAAGAGAAGGTGGTTCCTTGGGGACTCCAGCCCACAGGGTCCCTGGACATTTACGTGGGAGTGAGGCAGACAGGCTGAGGGAGGGAGATGGGAATTTGGGTGCCCTTTCTGTCTGTCATCCAGGCTCTGGGGCTGACAGTGCTCAGGCAGACCTTGTCTTCCAGTGTCTCACTGAGGGTCAGGCACCAAAAAAGGGCACTGTGAGGATTTCTAGATGCCAACTGGGGTATGGCATTATTGAATTTGCTAAGAGTAGGGACTCTTGAGAGTCCCTTGGACAGCAAAGAGATCAAGCCAGTCAATCCTAAAGGAAATCAACCCTGAATATTCACTGGAAGGACTGATGCTGAAGCTCCAATACTTTGGCCACTTGATGCAAAAATCTGACTCATGGAAAAGATCCTGATGATGGGAAAGATTGAGGGAAGGAGGAGAAGAGGGTGACAGAAGAGGAGACGGTAGGATGGCATCGCCAACTCATTGGACATGAGTTTGTGCAAACTCCATCCAAGAGCTGGTGAAAGACAGGGAAGCCAGTTGTGCTGCAGTCCACGGGGTCTCAAAGAGTCGGACACAGCTGAGTGACTGAACAGCAGTGGGGGAGAAGAGACGCAGTGGTGCTCCCTCCAGAAGTCTTTTTTTTTTTTTTTTCAAAAGAGCAGTGGACAAAATTTCCACTAATGAGTTGCTGTTCACTGGGTGTGAATAGAAGGTAGGGCCTTCACCCAGCTGTGGGTTTTGGAGCTTGATTTGTAGGTGGAGAGGGGAGGAGGTAAGAGTCTCCCCTTGCAGGAGCACCAGCTCACCCCCCTTTCCTTGAGTCATCTGACTCCTTGGGACCAACCATAATGCCCTCCCAGCCCTGCCTGCCTGGCCCAGCCCTTTGTGGAGAGGCCAGTAGCCCTACTGGTGGTCTTGCCCAACCCCTGGGGGCAGGTCAGAAGGTGACTCAGACACCCTAATCTATATCACCATCCTCCTTCCTGTTCCCTGGCAGAAATGACCAGTCCCACTCAGAGCCATGGAGAGAACTCCAGAAGTAGGAGTGACCGTCGGTAGGGCCCCGGTGCCCAGCATTTTCCTTTGTCCTCACCCTCAGGCCTCTGTCTCTACGTATGTCCCTGGCAATCCTGTGTTCAAAGGCCCACCCCTGGGGGCCCCCGAGACAGTTCCTTGTTTGTAGGACACTGGGGAAATGTGACATGGCCTCGCTGACTCTCTAGTTCCTTCATCAGAGAGCAGGGTTGTCAGTCTCACTCCTGCTGGATCCCCGCACCCAGCACAGGCCTGCTGCATCCCCAGCAGTTGTCTACCATGGGATTGATTCACTCAGGGGTGGACGGGTGGGTGATGGAGGGACTGAATACACAGAGACATGGGAGATGTTTGTGTGTCTAGGAGGAGGGAAGGCTTGGGAGAATCAGGAGTTAACCTGGGCCGTGTGAGCTGAGGTCCTCCGTCAGCAGGGCTGTTTGGGACAGAGGGTGATGTGGACTTTGGGATGAGATGGGAAAAGTGGGCAAGACTCACAGGGTGGCTGAGATTAGTTCAAGGTAAACAATGACATAATCTTTGCAGGAGGTGTCCAGTGATGCAATGAACGGCTCATAGAGAGAGTGAGTTCCCAGACAGAAGAGGCATACAAGCCCAGGCTGAGTTGTCAGGGACAGTGCAGAGGGGCACCCCTGTGGAAAGTTGGGGTGGGCTGTCATCTCTGGTGCTTTCCAGCTTGTCGGGCTCCTGAAGGCTAAGGACTCTGACCTCACGACCTGCTTCTTCTAATAGAGAGGCTGCCGATGTGGTGTGTGCAGCCCCTGTCCAGCCTGCTGCAGAGATTAATTGCTTTTATTGGTCATAAATGAGCTGTTCAAATAGAGGAGGGTCTCCATGAGAGCGGGCCAGCAGCTTTTCTCTCCTCTTTCAGAGAGTACCCCACTGTCTCCTGGCTCATTCTGCTATGCCAAGTGGATGGCAGAGAGGGGATTAAGAAGGGAAAGAAGGATTAAAAACAAAACAAAACACTAACATCTGAAACCAAAGCTGGCCGTGCAGTGGGCGTGAGGCCCTGGTTTACGGGAGACTCTTTTCAAGTTAGTTAGCCGAGATTCATGTGGGGTAGGAGAGACTTGCCTCATACAAAGGAACCAGCAAATGTTCCAAATGAAAATGACATAAAATTAAAAAAAAATTACGTGTGAGCCTGTGTTCAGCTCATTAAGAGTCTGTAGTAAATATGTACCATAAATGATGAAAATGAGCCACTGTATTTGTCTGTCCATGGTGGTTTTGGAGCTAACCATTGGTTCAAATCAGAATGTCAACTACTTAATTTTTCTTTAATGTCTGTTTTTTATTTAGGCTACATCGGGTGTTAGTTGTGGCCTGCAGGCTCAGTAGCTGTGATGTGCAGGCTTAGTTGCTCCGTGGCACCTGGGATGTTAGTTTCTTGGCCAGGAATCAAGCCCACAGCTCCTGCACTGGAATGCAGGCACTTCACCACCGGACCACCAGGGAAGCCCCTCAAGTCACTAATTTTAAGAAGAGATGTTAGGAAATTCCTGGCTCTGGAGTGGTTAGGACTCTACCGTTTCACTGCCAGAGCCACAGTTCCAATCCCTGCTTTAAGATCCCACGAGATACATGTGCTCAGCGGCTTCAGTCCTGTCCAGCTCTTTGTGACCCCATGGACTGTGGTCCCCCAGGCTCCTCTGTCCATGAGATTCTCCAGGCAAGAATGCTGAAGTGGCTTGCCATGCCCTTCTCCAGGGGATCTTCCCGACCCAGGGATCAAATCCATGTCTCTTAAGTCTCCTGCGTTGGCAGGCAGTTTCTTCACCACTGAGCCACTGCGGAAGCTCCACAAGCTGCATAGCACAGCCAAAAAAATAAACATTAGCTATATATTATAAATACAAGCTAGAACTATGGAGGAGGGTGCTTTTTGTTTTTCTGAATAGTGGGTGTTCTCCCTGAAGACAGCTTTTTGAGTGTGGATCAACCTGGGGCCCCATAAGTGGTGGGTTTAGCAACCCTCAATGGGACTTAAGTGGAAGAAAGTAGGGAAAACCACTAGACCATTCAGGTATGACCTAAATCAAATCCCTTATGATTGCACAATGCTAGTGACAAATCGATTCAAGGGATTAGATCTGATAGCGTGCCTGAAGAACTGTGGACAGAGGTTTGTCACATTGTACAGGAGACAGTGATCAAGACCATCCCCAAGAAAAAGGAAATGCAAAAAGTCAAAGTGGTTGCCTGAGGAGGACTTACAATAGCTGTGAAAAGAAGAGAAGTGAAAGGCAAAGGAGAAAAAGAAAGATATACCCATTGAATGCAGAGTTTGAAAGAATTGCATGGAGAAATAACAATGCCTTCTTCAATGATCGATGCAAAGAAATAGAGGAAAACAATAGAATGGCAAAGACTAGAGATCTCTTCAAGAAAACTAGAGATACCAGGGGAACATTTCATGGAAAGAAGGGCACAATAAAGGACAGAAATGGTATACACAGAAGAGCTATATGAAAAGGATCTTCATGACCCAGATAACCATGATGGTGTGATCACTCACCTTGAGCCAGACATCCTGGAATGTGAAGTCAAGTGGGCCTTAGGAAGCATCATGATGAACAAAGCTAGTGGAGGTGATGGAATTCCAGGTTGAGCTATTTCAAATCCTAAAAGATGATGCTGTGACAGTGCTGCATTCATTATGCCAGCAAATTTGGAAAGCTCAGCAGTGGCCACAGGACTGGAAAAGATCAGTTTTCATTTTAATCCCAAAGAAAGGCAATGCCAAAGAATGTTCAAACTACTGCACAATTGCACTCATCTCACATGCTAGCAAAGTAATACTCAAAAATTTCCAAGTCAGGCTTCAGCAGTATGTGAACCATGAACTTCCAGATTTGAACAAAACCAGATTTAGAAAAGGCAGAGGAACCAGAGATCAAATTGCCAACATCTGTTTGATCATCCAAAAAGCAAGAGATTTCCAGAAAAACATCTACTTCTGCTTTATTGACTATGCCAAAAAGCCTCTGACTACATGGATCACAACAAACTGGAAATTCTTAAAGAGATGGGAATTCCAGACCATCTTACCTGCCTCCTGAGAAATCTGTATGCAGGTCAAGAAGAAACAGAACTGGACATGGAACAACAGAATGATTCCAAATAGAGAAAGGAGTACATCAAGGTTGTATATTGTCAATCTACTTATTTAGCTGATATGCAGAGTACATCATGCAAAAGGCTAGGCTGGATGAAGCACAAGCTGGAGTCAAGATTGCCGGGAGAAATATCAGCAACTTCAGATACACAGATGACACCACCCTTATGGCAGAAAGAGAAGAACTAAAGAGCCTCCTGATAAAAGTGAAAGAGGAGAGTGAAAAAGTTGTCTTAAAACTCAACATTCAGAAAACTAAGATCATTGCTTCCAATTCCATCACTTCATAGCAAATAGATGGTGAAAGAATGGAAACAGTGAGATACTTTATTTTTTGGGCTCTAAAATCACTGCAGATGGTGACTGCAGCTATGAAATTAAAACACTTGCTCCTTGGAATGAAAGCTATGACCAACCTAGCCAGCATATTAAAAAGCAGAGACATTGCTTTGCCCAACAAAGTTTTGTCTAGTCAAAGCTATGGTTTTTCCAGTAGTCCTGTATGGATGTGAGAGTTGGACAATAAAGAAACCTGAGTGCCAAAGAATTGATGCTTTTGAATTGTGGTGTTGCAGAAGACTCTTGAGAGTCCCTTGGACTGCAAGGAGGTCAAACCAGTCCATCAAAAAGGAAATCAGTCCTGAATATTCATTGGAAGGACTGATGCTGAAGCTGAAGCTCCAATACTTTGGCCACATGACGCGCAGAACTGACTCACTGGAAAAGACCTTGATGCTTGGAAAGACTGAAGACAGGAGGAGAAGTGGACGACAGAGGATGAGATGGTTGCATGGCATCACCGACTCGATGGACATGAGTTTGAGCAAGCTTCGTGAGTTGGTGATGGACAGTGAAGCCTGGCATTCTGCAGTCCATGAGGTCACAAAGAGGTGGACACAACTGAGTGACTGAACTTAACTGAACTGAATGAGACTGACTGGGTCAGCCCTACTAGTGAGTATAAAGGACTGACCCTTGCTTCAGTGCTAGGGGCCATGTGGAGTGACTCCCTTATGAGTCTTCCCTGTGGCCCCTAGTTCACAGGGTTCTTATGGTTCCAAGTGAGGAAGAGTGTCTGTTTGTGAATCACTTCGAAATGTGTGTGGGATGGAAAGTGTGTGCTTCACTAGCATCAGTGACTCTGGCCCAGCATTGTGCACTGCAGGGCCTGCCCTATTTCTAAAGATGAGCAGCCTTTGTGTTAGTTATCCATGGCTGCCTAACAAAGCACCACAAAGTCAGTGGCTTGAAACAATACACATACATGATTTCCCACTTTCTGTGGGTCTGGAGCCCTGGCCTGGCCTAGCCAGACTCTGGGCAAGAATGTGTCCTCTGTAGGCTGGGACTGGTTCGTCTGAGGCTCAGCCCGGGAAGGACACACTGCCACACCCCCTGGCTATTGCAGCTCCTGCAGGTTCCCTAACGGAGGGCTCCGTTTCTTCCTGGCTGTTGCTCCTTCACCCTGTGGCCCTCCACATAGCAGCCTGCAGCGTGGCAGCTGGCTTCTTCAAAGCCAATGAGAGGGAGCATCTCCTAGCAAGAGGGATGTTAGGATCCTAAGTGATGTCATCCCAGAAGTGACATCACCACCTTTCCTGGTTTCTATTGGTTAGAGGGGCATCCCAGGTCCTACCCACACTTGGGAGAGTGCATTATGCAAAGCATAGACACCAGGAGGTGCATAAACCACTCTGCTGGGGATTTCAAATAATCACTGACATTTATGGGCACAGTAGGACTGTAGGCCAGGTGCACCTACCTTGAAGTATCCCATCTTTACCACAATCTAGTGAGATGATCCTATCACCATCTCCTTTCAACAGCTGAGAAAACCAGTCCTCAGGGGCTTCCCTGGGGGTCCAAGGCTAAGACTCCAAGTTCCCAGTGCAAGGGGCCCAGGTTCTATCCCTGGTTGGGGAACTAGATGAGACATGCTCCAACTAAGACCCAGTGCAGCCAAGCAAACAAGTAAATAAAAATATTAACAACAACAACAATTATCAGAGAGGTTCTGTAACTTGCCCAAAGACACACACCAAGTCTCTGAAGTCACATGTGCATGGGTATACCTGTTTGAGCCCTGAAGGTCAAGAACAAGCTGCTGACTAGGGCCCTGGTGGGTAGCTCTGTGCCATGCACCCCCAGCTCCTCCGCATCTTAAACGTACCATCCAACTTCAGACACCACCCTTGTGTGTGTTCTGTACCCCACTTCCTGATGCAGCCATTTCTCTCGACAGCCCTCTTTGCTGTCTGGTCTGCTGTACTTTTACTTGATTTGTGTCTTGCCTGTCTCCCCTTCCTGGAATGTAAACCCCACAAGGCAGAGGGTTGTATCTTGTGTCCCCAGGCCCCAAACAGAGATGTTTCAGAGCAGACCTTCTGTAAATATTTGATGGGTCAATGGATGAATGAATGAAAGATCCACATGTCTTTGACTCTTAGGTGGGGGCCACCTGAGATAATAAGTGACCCCAGCTGATTAGTTTTCCGGGGCTGTCATAACAAAGGACCCCAGTGACCCAGCTATCATGTCTCTGGATATTTACCCAGAAGAATGAAGCTTTTGCTTATACAAAACTCTAGACATTATACTTTACCACAATTTTATTTGCAGTAGCCAAAATGTAGAAATAACCTAAATGTTATTTGTTGGTGAATGGTTAAACAGACTATGCTGTCCAAAAGATAGCAGCCTTGAGACCCAGAGAAGAGCTAAGATTTTAGTTCAGGTCCAAAGACAGGAAATGCCTGATGTCCCAGCTCAAAGCAATCAGGTAGAAAGAGGTCCTGCCTCCTCAGCCTTTTGTCTTTTTCAAATCTTCAACTGATTGGATGAGGCCCACCCACAGCAGGGAGGGCAATCTGCTTTACTGAGTTTTCAGATCCAAATAGTGATCTCGTCCAGGAACCCCCTTGCAGACACAGTCAGGATAACATTTGGCCAGATGTCTGGGCACCTCATGGCTGAGACAAGTTGGCACATTAAATTACACATCGCACCAGTCATTAGACGTCAGTACGACCTCTCTTGATTACATCTTCAAAGACCCTATTTCAAAATAAGGTCACATTCTGAGATTCAGGGGGATGTGAGTTTGGGAGGATGCTATTCCCTCCCCCTACTATACACCCAGGGACTTCTCTTGTGACTGAGCTGGTAAAGAATCCACCTGCAATGCGGGAGACCTGAGTGTGATTGCTGGGTTGGGAAGATCCCTTGGAGAATGGAAAGGCTACCCGCTCCAGTATTCTGGCCTGGAGAACGCCATGGACTGTATAGTCCACAGGGTCGCAAAGAGGTGGACACAACTGAGCAACTTTCACTTTCACTATACACCCATGGGAGGCAGAGGCTTGGAAGGAGTTCAGCTGCGGGTCCACTGGGCCCACAGTCTTCTCCTCAGTAGATGCTTGTGTGTGAATGAATGTCATGGGACTGCACAGAGGCCTGACCCTGCTGGCCCCAGCTCTGGGCACCATGCAGGCCACGGCTGTCTGCTTCACTCCCTTGCAAAGCCTTTCTTGAGGCTGGTACAACTGCTGGGCAGAATTACAGATGTATTTTCAGGTGTGCTGGAGTTTTTATATCTAGACAAATAAAATTTGTTTCTTCCCCAATAAGAATGGCAAAGTCACTGTAGCATTGCTACTTAGGTGCTTAGGTTCCAACACAAGCCTCTTTCCAGACTTGTTTTTATGTGGACTTTTGGCTGAAGGGGAGTCTAAATAGGCCATTTCTCTGCAGGATTATAGTCTTGTGTCTTATAACCTATACAATATACGAGCTAAATAACAGGTCTTTGACATTAGAATTTGGGGGATTTGGAAATATTGTGAAGATAAACTTCTGAGCAAGTTCTGTTTGAAATGGAGTGCTTTCCAGCACCTGTTATTGGCTTAAAATCCTGCGGGGAAGAGTTAAATAAATCAACGAGACAGGTGCAGTTTTTAGATTAAACAGCCAAACTCGTACAAAATCCCTTTGTCTAGACTGGACAAACGTCAAGTGTTATTTCAGACGTTTTGATGAAATGCCCACTGTTAACCCGCAGCCCGCTGAATGCCCACACTGTTTGGGAAAGCCCCTTGGACGTTCGTGTTTTCAGCACCGCGGACAGTGTGCAGAATTACCGCAGATCTCGATGGAGAGGGGTGTGTGCTGGGCCACGCTGGCGTCCCTGTCTGCCAGCCGCAGGCCGAGGAGGGGGGCCCAAGTGCCTGCCAGAGCCAGACTGGGATGTCAGCCATGCCTGCCCCTCTGGGCAGCCTCCAGGAAGACCCACGAGGTGCCAGGGCCTCCGGGGGTGGCCTGAGGCAGGGCTGGGTGCTGTCCTTTCTGGGCCTCTCTGCTCACACTCCTAAGACGAGTCGTCTGGGGCAGAGGGGACTTGACTGCACAGAGGCGGTCCCAGGGCAGAAGCCGGCTCCTCTTTCTGGGAATCTCTGTGCCCCGTCATGGGTGTGGAGGAGAAGGCCTCTCTAGAAACAGTGCATCTTGAATTGTCACTTCTGGCTGTGTCCCCACACAGGGTAGGCAGGTCGCGGGCAGGAAGCTGCGTGCTTGGGATCTGATGGGCCCGAATGGGGATATTGCTCAGCTCGTGATGCAGGCAGGCTTGTCAGGGCCTCTGCCCAGGTCTCCCCACGTGCAGAAAGGCGAGGGTGATACTAGCCATGGCGGCAGCATCTCTCAGCTTGCTGCATGCTGGACACCATGTGGTGGTCAGTCCTCAGCACCCCTGCAGTGATGCTCATGTTACTCTCTTGAGGCACAGAGAGGGTGAGTACGTTCTTAAGGCCACACAGCCCAGAGAGCCCAAAGCTGGGATTAATCTGTGGAGTCTGGCTGAAGGTCTGTTATCAGACTACGGTCTGATAACAGCCTAGTCCCTTGGGGCTCTGATGCTGTGGAATGGGATCTCGTAACTTCAGAGATGCTAAGCGTGCAGGCAGCTCACGTCTTAGGGTCATGGAAGCAGGGGTGCTGATGCCATGGGGCTGTGGGGATGGTTGATGAGGGTCTCTGTGAGTGGTGACCCGTCATCACTACTGAGGCTGTCATTGCTACAAAAACATCTCCATGCTGGTCCAGCCTGACCACCTGTCTGGCTTCCACCTGCCCTGTGTGGCTTCCTCCCCTGACATTGCCTGGGCCCACCCCCATCTCTATCTGCACCTGGACCACTTTTCTTCTGCTCTCCTGGCTGGAGACCAGCCGCATCAGCCCTCAGAGGCCAGCTTGCGTCCCCACTGCCTCAGCCCTGGGGCATCCCAGCTCCCTGTCCCAGGCAGCTCATTGGTGCCTGCAGAGCATCTACCTGGTTCTGTATGATTTCAAACCCAAGATGTCTTCTGTGTTTCCTGTAGCCCCACCCTCACGGCACCCAGAGCCATGCTGAGCCTTCGTGGGGCTTTGGACGTGGGTGTGACGGTGACGCTGATGGCGATGATGATGCCTTTGTAAGGAGTGAGGATGCATCATTGCCACGGCCAGGTCCCTTCTGCCCCGTGGAGCTCAGTGGGTGGTGTGTGGGCTCCACCTGCCCCACCTGCCAGAGCCCCAGCGCTGTTACTGCTGAGAGCCAGATGTCTGCGTCTCAGATCTGGACTGTTACCTGCTGTGTGGCCTTCCATGTATTACTCACCCTCTCTGGGCCTCATGCCCATCATCTGTAGAATGAGCTGATAACAGCATCCGTTTGTCAGGGGCTCAGGGGAATTAAATTAAGGCCTTTGAAGTGCTGTGCACAATGCCTGCCCCTGGTGTTCAGTGAAGGGCCACTGGCATTCCCACTCAGCCTCAGAGCCCGGGACCCCCAGCCCTGAAGAACTTGTGAAAATGCAGATTCCCTGGCCCAGAGCCTCTGGATTCCCTGGGTCTGAACTGCAGCCTGAGCATGTGAATTTCTTCGAGTTCCTGGGTGATGCTGGTGCTGCTGGCCCTGGACTCGCCCTGAGAACCTCAGAGCCAGTTTGTTCTGCTCCAGTGGCCCTCCTGTGACCGTGGTGTGTGGAAGGCAAAGGGACTCTGCAGAGGTCGGGGGGCAGAGATGTGGGAGGTGCCTCTCGGTGGTTTGGGGGCGTGGCTTCCTGTACTGGGTGCCCTCGACCCTGGGCCTTGGGGGACTCTAGCACGTCTTCTGGCCTCAGAGCTGGAAAACTGCCCTGAGACTCAGGATGAGATGAAGTCGTCACTCACCCTTTGTGTCATTCAGTTTGCTTCCATCTGAGGTCTCTCCTTGGCTGGCTCCAGAGTGAGGTTTGGGGCCATGGAGGCAGGGAACGTCACCCCTGCCTGAGAAAGCCTCGTGAGAAGGGTCAGGAGAGTGTGATGCACAGGGCTGGGGGGCCTGGGGAAGGCATCCAAGATAGGCAGGAGCCCGGGGAGCAGCTATAAAGCCAGGGAGATGGGCCCCTCAGGTGTGCGAGGGCAGGCAGGCATGGCTCACTGGGCGGATCCAGTTTCCTGTCTCTGCAAAACTCCAGTATGCACAGGGCAGTGAAGAAGGGGTGCGTTCCGGCTGTTTCGGGGCAGCTGTTATACAGTTGATAATTGTCCTCAGTAGAAATTGTTCTCCATTTCATTTGCTGCTGGCTCAGCATTTCTTGTAGGTTTAAGAGTTCACAGTGTGGGTGGGCAGGAAGGAGTGGGCCAGGAGACCCCCTCGCACCTGGAGTTGCCTGCCATCTCCGTGAGCGTGGCTTTCTAGCTATCAGCTTCATGAACTGAGGGAGACAGAGTTCAGGGAAGTGAGATGAGGCCCAGGGCATCTCAGCAGCCTGCCTGCCTGGCTGCCTGGGGGAGGCATAGAGTGGGATGGAAGGGCGTGGAGAAGCTGTGGGGAGGGGAGGGGAGGCAGCAACCTGAGCAAATTCTCTGCACATCCTGATTCCAGGGAACTGTTTACCTCCTGCTTCTTAGACATCCCAGATCCATGGCTTCTCTGGGTGGAATCCTGGAATGAGTAGTTTTTGCAGGTCACCTGGGGGTCATCACTGGCTTTCAAATAGAGCTGCATCCTAACCATCAGAGACAGTCTGGCATCTCTCCATTTCACAGATGGGAAGGCTGAAGCACCGGATATTGACTTGTTCAAGGGCAGCTTCCTAGTTGGCGCTAGTGGTAAAGAACCTGCTTGCCAATGCAGGAGACGTAAGAGATACAGGTTCAGTCTCTGGGCCAGGAAGATCTCCTGGAGAAGGAAATGGCACCCCCACTCCAGTATTCTTGCCTAGAGAATTCCATGGACAGAGGAGCCGGGTGGTCTACAGTCCTTGAGGTCGCACAGAGTCAGACACGACTGAGTGATTTAGCAGCAAGGGCAGCTAGTAAACACAGAGATGGGATTGGAACATCTCGTGAGCTCACCTGCCCCTGGAGGGTTGGCCAGTTTCTTCCGGGGATAGCAGGGCCTCATGGTGGTCTAGGAAGATGGACTCAGACCTGGTTCTAGGCATTGTCCTCAGCTCTCTGAAAAGTCAGGAAGACTATTCTAGCCTCCTGCTGCCGGAGCATCCCCTCTCAGCAGGCCTTCTCTGCCGGATGTGATAGTGGCTGAGAGCCTGTCCACGCTGTCCCATGTCTGTGTGACAGCCAGCCTTCCTGGGCTCCAAGAGTCTCTGTTAGTCCGATTATGTCCAGAATCGGGAACTGTGAAATGCTCCCAGCCCATAAATCATGAAAAACAAGGACATAACCTTGCTTCTTTCTGCACCATCAATACATTACCTAATTCAATCATAAAATGGAAGAGCGGTTCCATTTGTATAATTCCATAGGAAACATCAGCAGATCTTTGCATTTTAAGTGCTGCCTGGACAGCCTCTCCACAGGCCATGCGGGGTCCCCTTTGATGAAATGAGTGTCGAGCAGAAAAGGGTACCAAGGAGCTGCTATAACACTGCCTTCATGCTTATTTAGGGGATCTTTTAATGCCTCGCTGCTGGGGTTTACTTGCAAATGGTCTGCAAGCTGCTAACAATTTGTGTTTCACAATTTGTGGGGCCTGGTAGCAGCCAGGGTCCTAACTAATAACACTGACAGGTCACAAATGTGGCATCTTTGTCTTCAAACTGCTGTCGGCAGGCACTGCTTCCTGAGAGCAGGAGCTTGGGGCTGCAGCCCCCTCCCCAGGCAAGGGATAGGTAGGCTGGATGAAGACCATACCCTGGCTCCTTCTTAACGTGCACTGTGGGGCCTCCCCTCATCCCCCCCAGCAACACCCCCAACTGCAGGAGCAGGTGCTGTGGGCAGCCTGCCATCAGCCATCTGGTCAACCTGAGGCCACAGGGCTGAAGGTCTGTTTGTTTGGTTATAGCAGCCTCTACCAGGATGGGGATGACGGGAAGGGTCAGATGACAGACACAGGGACCCAGGCAGCCGTTGAAACATTCACCAAATTTGACAGAATCCTTTTCTTTAGGGATTGCCCCTTGTTTTGCCAGGCAAGCCAAACTACTGCCTGGATGTCACGGCCTTTTCTACTTCTCTGAGATCTTTCCCTCAAAAGCATGTGCCAGGCACAAGAGAGCTGATGGTTGATGGTTACTGAAGTGATAAGACAATTGAGCCTCCTCTTTACTTCCTCCTTAAGTTTACTTCCTCCTTGCTAAAAAGGCAGGGACATCACTTTGTCGCCAAAGTCCATGTGGTCAAAGCTATGGTTCTTCCAGTAGTCATGTACGAATGTGAGAGTTGGACCATAAAAAGGCTAAGTGCTGAAGAATTGATACTTTCGAATTGTGGTGCTGGATAAGACTCTTGAAAGTTCCTTGGACCACATGGAGATGAAACCAGTCAGTCCTAAAGAAAATCAACCTGGAGCATTCATTGGAAAGCCTGATACTGAAGCTGAAGCTCTAGTACTTTGGCCATCTGCTGCAAAGAGCCAACTGATTGGAAAAGACCCTGATGGTGGGAAAGATTAAGGACAGGAGGAGAAAGGGGCAACAGAGGATGAGATGGTTAGTCAGCGTCACTGACTCAGTGGACATGACTTTGAGCAAACTCTGGGAGATAGTGGAGGACAGAGGAGCCTGGCATGCTGCAGTCCACAGGGTCACAAAGAATCAGACACAACTTAGTGATAGAATGGCGACAACATTACTTCCTCCTGAAAGCCCTTGGTGAGGAGGGTGTCCTCCAGTCAGGGCTGCCTTAGCAAACGATCACACCTGTGCAAATGTCCCAGGGCACCTATACCAATGGCTGGGATTCTCAGAACAACAGAAATACATCCTCTCCCAGTTCTGGAGGCTGGACGTCTGGTGTGGGCAGGGCCATGCTCCCCGCAGAGGCTCTGGGGGAGGGGCAGGAAGATGCTTCCCACCTCTTCCAGCTCTTGGTGGTCCAGCATCCCCTGGCTGGTGGCTACATCTCTCCACTCCACATGTCCTTCTCCTCCACGTCCAAACCCCCTTCTGCCTTTCTATTGTAAGGACACTTGTCACTGTATCATATGTCCACTCAATGAGTCCAGGATGACTTCTCCTCCTGATCTTTAACTTAATCACACTGCAAAGACCCCGTTTCCAAGTAAGGCTCAAGTTCAGGTGGTTGGAGGTGGCCATCTCTTTTGAGGGGACACCATTCGGCCTGTGTAGCAGCTCTGGAACACCAAGCTCCTGCTGTGAGCTGAGGACTTTGCATCCATCATCCCTGACCTTTCTGAGATCCCACCAGACACCTTCTGTCCTTTGCAACTTACAGATGAGGACACCAAGGCTCACAGTAGGCCTGATGCACAAAGGTATGGCCCGGGAGTGAGTGGTTGAACTGGCCCTCAACCCAGGATGGTTGGGCTTCAAGGTCCAGGTTTCTACCTTGATAACTGTCTCCCTTCCTCAAACTGGAACCTTGAGGGGGCCTAGGGTTAAGTTTTCTTTCTTCTCTGAGAGTGTAAACCCCTGAATTCCTTTGTGCCCTCAGCAAAACCCCTTTTCCAAAAGAGTGCCCCTATTCACAAATATTCAGTCTCAGTAAGTAAAAGAAATGATAAACCCCAGTCCTCCTGGATCTCTCACTGGTGCTGAGGGAGCAGGTAAGCCTGGGCCTCTCTGGTCAGGAGGCACCAGTAGGAATTTATCCCCTTGCTGCTATTCTGCCATCTCAAAGCCTGCAGATAAAAAAGGAGATTAGCTGAGATGTGGATGTGGACAAACCATCCTTCTGAAATGTTTTGTCCACTCTTCTCAGCTGTAGTCAGGACTACTGCCTGGCTCTGGGCAAGTGAGCCCCTCATCTGTGTGTCCCCTGGCCTTCCAGCAGTCACCAGTCCCTCTGGTCCATTGGCATGACTCACTGGCTGTGTAAGTCCTGCTTTTAGGATTTCAGGCTCCAAGCAGAAGGTAGTCACTGCTTCTGCAGAGGGCTCAGGGTGGATAGAGTTAGTGTTTCCCGAGTTGGACCAGCATCCTTGCTGCCCACGCCCTGCCCTGAGCTGACCAGGGCAGCTGTCTGTCATTGATCACAATTGATCCCTGTAAGGGAACCTCCCATCCCCTCCACCCCACCCCCTGGATTATCAGGACCAAGAACACGGATGGTGACGCAAGCCAGCAGTTCTGGTCTCTCCCTCTGGAACTTTTAGCTTGGTGTCTTCTCAAAAGACTGATGAAGATCTGTCTGTCTCCCTTCTTGCTCTTTGTAGAATCCATTCAACAAACATAGGAAAGTATTTGATTTTTAGAGCTGCAACCACAGTGAGGATGTGGGGTAGAGGGCTTGAGAACTTATGAGATCTCTGTGGGCAGTCACCATGTAGCACAATCCTGGGGGCGTTTAGAGAAGCCGTGGATGGTTTTTGCAATTTCCCAGGATCATTTGTTGTCTCAACTGAAAATTCAGAAATAGGCTCTCCTTAAGCCCCACATAGAAAAAGAATAGAAACATGGGCACTCCCTCCATTGGCCTCAATGTACAGATCTACCCATAACATTGTGTCCAGTGTGAGGTCAACCCACGTGGGCACAGCCTGGTGGGCAGCCTCTGGACTGGGGCTGGAACCCCTGGAGTTTACGTGATGGATGTGAGGTCCTGGTTTTCTTTTGATTGGAAATAAAAGTGCCTGACAGCTTGTCTGCTTTCGTCATCGGATGGTGCAGGTCAAGAGTTGCATGGTACCAGCTGGGGCAGGGAATGGACACAGTTCAAAGGGATAGTAGCAGGAGTTTCTGCCCTCCGTGACTAAGGCTTCTTTAAAAAACGAAGATGTTCACAAGGGAATTATGACCACTCGGGCTGTGGCTGCGAAACCCTGAGCTGAATTGTGTGATGAACGTGGCTGTCATTTAGAGAAGGCGGCGGAGCACCCAAGACCTGGTGGTCAGTGCAGACAGAGAAAGGAGGGAGGCACCCTACAGACGGACCAACACAGGTGCTGTCCATCTGTCCATGCATCCATTCGCCCATCCCATGTTTGCATGGAGGTGTTGCTGGGGAGACTGGAATACAGACCAGGGCAGAGCCCAGAGCCTTGGGGCCCCCCAGCCAAGGAAAGGGGTGCAGCTGTAAGGGGCCGCTGATGCAGGCTGTGGCTCCGAGAGACTTTCTCTGGGCCCACCTTTCGGGGAACACAGGAGGTTGTTCAAGGCCAGCAGGAGTTGCAGCAAGGACGCGAAGAGGGCTGGGGAAGGGGCATGCTGGGTGAGGCTGAGACTGGCCTTGTGAGCCCCGTGGGGTCAGATGTGGGATGTGGGGCACCGTTTGGAGTGGATGGCATCTGGCTTGGGTTGGCCGAGCTGTGGGAGTGTGCACGTGCACTCGGAGTGAGCATAGGTGTGCAGTCTGGAGAGGCAGTGTGGACGGCCCATCCCCTGTCTCTCCCAGGCTCCGGGAGGTGATTCCTCCACTGTTTGGTCAGACCTTGGGCCGGCTCAGTGGGCCCAGATCTCAGCTGGGGCCTGGGAGGGTCCAACAGGGAGCTGGCCTGACTGGGGTCTGTCAGCTGTTCGGTGGGCTGCGGGTCCAAAAAGAAAGGAGGAGGGAGGAAGGGAAGGAGGGAGATAGACAGAGGGAGAGAGAGGTTGATGTCCTTAGGTGAAATGCAACATGTGAGAAATGTAAATATACATTCAAACATAGACTTATTTAGTGAAAACACCCAAGGTGTAGCTTCTCACTAAAAAACAAACAAGTGATTAAGTTGGAAATAGAATTCTGGAAAAAAAAAAAAAAAGCCCGATTCGATGTTTTCTCTTGTCGTTTATCTCACCGTGGAGATGAGTGGAGATGATCCACGTACTCGAATCGCATCAACTCACAAAATGCACAGACTCCCTGAGAGTATCATCACCCCCATGGACCGGGAGACTGGAGTCCCAGAGGTGCTATAGGCCCTGAGGACCCCCACTCAGAGCAGGCATGCAGGCAGCACGCCCACTGAAGAAGAGACCCGTTGGGGCTCAGCCCAGGGGAGCTTAAGAGGCTCTTGGTGAGTGGCGGGGAGGCGAGGTCCCCTCCTCTGTGACCATGTTTGTGGGGTGGGGGACTCGGGCTCCTGGCTGACCTGGCATGCTGGCCCTCATCCAGAATACTCTCTGTTCCCCATGGAGTGTCCTGAGGCCGCAAGAGGGAATGGGGCATCCAGAGCAGCTCCTGGAAGAGCTCAGAGAGAGACATGCCGACATCCTTCTATCCCAGAGAGGGTTCAGACACAATTACCGATAAATCAGAACAGCACTCCCGGTATGAATTCAGCTGATTGAGGTGGTTAAATCGTTTGCCCTTGTCAAACGGTGGCCCGATTAACAGCCAAACAAGCAATTTGATACACCTGAAATGCCCACTTTCCTACTTTCTGAGCTGATAGCAGATTGAAGGGAGCCTGGAGGAGCCCCCCAGGCAGGCAGAGCCTGGACCAGAGGCCCGGCCCACCCTCCCTGTGGAAGGTAAAGGGAATTCCTGGAGGATTTTATACACATAGCAGGGTGAGGACCAGACTCTTCATTGCCCGAGACTCTCCAGCAGACTTCTCCTGGAAGGGATGAACATAGGAAGCTGGGGCTAGATGCAGGTTGGAAGATGGGGCCCTGAGACCTGGGGCTTGGATTTGCTCCTTTAAGGAGGGCTGTGTCTGGAAGGGGCTTCCCTGGTGGCTTAGCCGTAAAGAATCAGTCTGCAATGCAGGAGAACCAGGTTTGATCTCTGGGTGGGCAAATCCCTTGGAGGAGAGCATGGCTCCCCACTCCCATATTCTTGCCTGAAGAATCTTATGGACAGAGGAGCCTGGTAGGCTAATATTCCATAGGGTCACAAAGAGTCAGACACAACTGAAATGACTTAGACACATGCACATGCCTAGGAGAGTCTGGATTTCAGCCTTGAGATGCGATAGGGCTATGAGCGCCTGGAGTGAGCTTGAAGGACCCTGTGCTTTCCACACCATGAAGAGCTGGGCTCCCGTGAAGGGTGTCTGTGAAAGGTGGGGGAGGGGTGGAGAAGCAGGCTGGTTGGCAGCGTCATTGGAGGGGATGGGAGCCCCCGGTAGAGACAGGTCAGAGAAGAGCTTTCTTCTTTCTCCCCTTCAGAGGGGAAGGGGGTGCTTGCCTCGGGTGGGCTGCCTGGCTCAGGGCAGCATCCCCAGGCTATAACACGGGACCTGCTCAGCTCCAGTGCATCCACGTGGGCTTGGTGGATGTGTGTAATATTTCCTGCCTCCTGACAAGACAAACAAGGCCCAGCCCTTCTTTGGAGGAGCATAGTGAAGGGTGGGGTCTCCCTACTGGCCATAGCCACACTTGTGCCCACCTTCCCCAGGAGGATTGTGGAGGGGCTTCTCCCAGCGAGACCCTGCAGGAGGTTTTCCAGGCTCTAGCCCCTATCACCGATCCCTGGGCAGGGCTGGCCACTACCCTGCCCTCTCCTCAGGGGTCTGGGATGCTGAGCTGCGTCTGCAAAGGCATCCAGAGCTTTCCTCCCTTCACGACGTGTGACTTCTTGTATTAAAGACAGGGGCCCAGCGAGTGGCCATCGGAGCCTGCATGGCTGCTGCTGCTTGTCTTCAGGGGTCTGCAACCCGGAGCTGCCCTGGGCTCCCGAGGAGGCCCCTGGGAGCAGGAACATCGCTGTTGCTCTGTGTCTGCACCTCCGGGTTGCAGGCCTGGTTGAGAGGGGCAGGGCTCTCCCTGTTTATGGAGCATCTGCCCACCCTGGGTCCATTTACTCCTTGCCCCAAGGCATCCTGTCCATTTCACAGGTGAGAACACTGAGAGAAGAAGAGACAGACCTTTGCAAGTTCTCTGGACATTCTCTTGAACTGATTCTAGTGGAAGGGAAGTCCTCAGTGAGTATGGACCCCAATCCTCTATAGGGGGACACGCCTTAGGGCTGGGAGAGTCCAGCTGCTCTTGGTAGCCATGCCTCCCTTGCCCATCCCTCTCAGGCTGGAGCTGGGCAGGGCCCCCAGCCACTTCCCTTGTCCCTCTCTGTGCAGTAGAGCTCTGCCCCCAGAGGCTGTGGGGGGTGCAGGTCGGTCAGCAGGGTCTGGGGCTGTGGGTGGGCAGCCTGGATTTCCCATTTCAGGAGGCCTGTCCTCTGCATTATCAATGCAACAGGCAATAGTAGGAGCAACAGCACTGGTGCTCCTGGGGGCAGCTCTGCACATGTCACCGCATCTCCTCCCCGCCACCTCCCCAAGGGGTAGAGGTCGTCCTTGTCAACAGAAGAGGGTGGAGATGGTGTCTCTTTGTTTCCAGATCCCTAGAACCCATCACTGTAGCTCCTTAATCAACATTTGTGCAATAATTGGATTAAAACAAGAATTAGGAAGCAAAGTGTTATCAATATTAAATAAGAATCAGGTTCAATAAGCATCCACCTTAGGCTGCAGATTTTCTCCCTCATCCCAGCTCTGGGAGTTTGGTGGGGCTGGATTCCTCTTCCAGTTCCCAGGAGAAAGCATCTGAGCAAACCCAAGAAGCCTCTGTGATGCTACCAGGATGTGGAGACACATGTAATGGGATGGGGGTGGGGGGAGAGGCAGTGGCCACCGATGTCATGGGTAGGCGCTGGGGGGAGATGGACTCTGAGCTTCAAAGGAGACCTGGGAGAGAGAAAGGTGGGGGTGGCAGTTAGTCATGGGTGGCTTCCTGGAGGTGGTGAGGAGGTGACAGGGGCTAAAGCACACCTTCCTTGGAAGTGCCAGAGCTGCCACCCCCACTGTCTGCAAAGGGGCCCTTCCTTCCACAAGTGAGGCTGATCACAAGCACGCTGGGCACCGAGGAGCTGAGAGCGAGAGTTGCCTACCTGAGTGAGGTTCCTGGGCCCCAGGGCACATGTGGTCATGTCAGGAATGTTTGTCATGACTTGGGGGTGCCATTCTCATCTTCTGGGTGGAGGATGGCAAAGCCCCCAGGTGTCCTGCAGTACCGGACAGCGCCCCCACTGCCCCACCCCAAAGAATGGTCCAATTCAGATGTCCATGTGTGGAGGCTGAGAACCCCAGTGTGAGAGGGAGAGAGGCATGGATGGAACTGCTGTTCAGAGTGGGGGTGGTGGGGAAGGGGTGGGGGGCTCGGAGGGCAGAATTCTGGCTGTGTTACCTGGTAAGTGGTGGTGCCCCGTGGCTGTGCTGATGGCAGGGGTTTTATAGGGCTCAGGTTGAATTCTGCTGTGAGCTGGCTGTGAGGGTGGTCAGGCCTGGGACTGAAGAGCCGAGTCTGGACCCGTAAGGTGCGGTCATGCTTGTGAGTGACCACTGCGGGGACAGTATCTGAAGCCATGGTGCCGGGTCCCAGGAGAGTGATGACAGGGACCCACGGCAGTCACTGAGCCCTGAGCTCCCATGGTGGGAGCAGCAAGAGAAAGCACCCTGTCCTGGTCAGCTCAGGTGCCGTAACAGCCACCACAGACCTTTGTCTTCTCCTGATCCTGGAGGCCAGAGTCTAAGATCAAGGTGTGGGTGGGGCTGGATTCACGTGAGGCCTCTCTCCTTGGCTTGTAGATGACCATCTTCTTCTTGTGTTTCTACATGGTCATCCCCCTGTGTGTGTCTTTGTCCTGATCTCTTCTCTTATACCACACCAGTCATAGAGAATTAAGATCCCACATCTATAAGTCTTTTTACCTCAATTACCTCTGTAGAGACCTCACCTCCAAACAGTCACTTTCTGAGATACTGGGGGTCATGACTTAATGTATGAATTTGGGGGACATGGTGCAATCTGTAGCAGAGCCTCAGAGGGAGGGAAGGTTGACCCCAAGAAGAGGCATTGCTTGGAGGACGCTGCTCTCAGAACTGCCAAGGGTTCATGACTGATGACCCCCCGGCCTATCCCCCAGGTCTGATGCTCAGCTCTGCTGGGCTGATTTGGGAAGAATTTTCCGTGTTTCATCCCCAGGCCGGTGGTGACCATTCCATTAGCTATACACCAAATTGTCTTGTGGCCAAGCTCTGGACACCCCTCTTGCAGACTCGGGCGACATTGTGCCCAGGATGGTGGGCTTCATGGCGCGGCCACTGGAGGGACGCAGGGTGAACCAGAAGTGGAGTGGCTGCAGATGTGTGGGCATCTGTGTCCATGTGTGACCATGTGTGTGCACACATGTGGTCCAGGCTTGTGTGGCCTGCAGGGGGAGCACCTCTCGTGGGTTGGATGAGTCCAGAGTCCCCACAGGATAGCTGAAGAGGTGAGGTGGAAGTGCCCCCGGGAGGCTGTCTACCTGAGCCTCCACCCCAGACCTGCTCAGTGCTCTTTGTATGTAGTGAGTTTCCTGTCAGTGTTTGTATTCAAGCTGAGGCTGGAAAAAGCCATGGATGGTGGCGGTTAGAGCACAGTGTCCATCAGGCAGGATGTCCCCTGGCACTGGCTGGCTGGCTGGTGCTAGGCCCTCCTCACTCTGTATGCAGGCCCCAACATGAGATGGGACCAGGCAGCCGAAAAGTGGGATTGAGTCCTGTAGGCGGGTGTCCAGTCCCCGAGCATCTTGCTGACATCTCTGAAACGTCCATCCCCTCATTGGTAATGTGGGAGGACTGGAGTTGCATCTCTTGGAAGGTGTGGATGGAGTAAACAGGTAGGCCAAATGGGAACTGGGGGACTGTTCAGGTAAGCACTCGGCTCCTATTTGTCTGGTGTCTTTCCCAACACTTGGGGGCACCATTCCTCGGTCCTGTGGGACTCATGCCAGGCCCCTCCCCACCTCGACTGGGGACGAGTGTTTTGGGATATCAGCAGCAGAGCCTCTGTCCTCCTCATGTCCTCCCGACAGGGACATGGGAACTTGCAGTCATAGCGACAGAACGGTGACCTACATTGTAGGGTTTGCACAGATGACTTCACGAACTTCCGGCTATGCCAGCTTGTTTTCCAGTTAGCATTTCTTTCTCTCCCTCATGGGCACTGTGGTATTAGATGAACCAAGGAGGAGCCCCTGACCACTCCCTGCTCCCCAGATCCCCTCTCCACAGGAGCCCTGTTTTCGTGGAGGCCACCATGTGGTCCCTCAACCACCTGCAAAGGCCCCATTTCATCTCAGCCTCATTCACACTCAGGTACAAAAGACTGAGGATGGTTATGTGGTTGCAGCTGGGCATGGAGCCGGCTGCCTCTGGACTTCCGTGCTCCCTGGTCCCATTAGGTGGGCTGAGTCTACTTAACATTGTGAGAGGAAGACCCTCCTTTTCCCTCCTACCTGAAATCTGCCCATCACAGACTCCAGAGGACCTTCAGTGAAGGTCATCTGCACCCTAGTCGGCTACAGGGGCTCCTCTCCTGGTGCCTGCCTTTGTATGATGCTCCTGGTCCAACACTGGTGCCACCCACGAGATTCTGAACCTCCCCAGGTTCCTCTGCAATTTCACCTCCTTCATATCACTCACTGAGAGCTCTTCACCTAGAGCCTTTGTCTTCCTCATGGTTTATCTTGATGTTCAGGGGCCCACCATGGTCAGCCACACTGAGCCCCTCTGAGCAGAGGCTGCAGCTTTCCCTAAGGGATGGTCCCACGGGCCCTAGGGCTTGGGGTTGGCCTGGAGACCAGTGGAGAGAACTAGAGGGTTCAGCCTAAGCTGGTCCTTGGGCTCCTCCGGCCATCCACCCGTTTTGTCGCTGGACACAGAGATACTCTGCCTTCACCGCCCGTGGCCTGAGCCCAGCCTCCTCTTCAGTCCTAGGCAGCAGTGTAGCTGGCCCTTTCCTGAGAGCTCTGCCAGTGTCTTGTCATTGTCACTGTCTCTCGCATAAAGTGGGCACGTGAACACCTCGGGAGATGGTGCACAGGTGAGGTGGGGTGACCTGCCCCAGGCCATACACCTGGTGAGCTGGTGACGAAGCTGGACTTTTAGGCCGAATCTGCTTAACCCCCAAGCTTTCCCTCAGCCTTTTCACTCTTCCTTCCTCGTGCCCCACCCTCGCCACCTCCACCACTGTCATCCTTTTCCTGTCTCTGCAAGTCCCACGGCAGCTCTGCTTCTGTGACTCTGAGAGGCAGAGACGCCTCCGCTGTTCGCCCCTGTCCTTCCTGGTTGGCTTACAAAGTACCAGGCACCCGTACTGGACTTCGTAAATGCGACATAATGATGGCAGCAAAGCTGAAATAGATATTTCCCGTGAGGACAGAGGGACTTCACTGGGTACTGTGGAAGCTGACATCATTTATTCTTCTGAGTCCACTCTCTGGGGACAAGACCGGCATTAAGGAGCCATCTATCGCCAGGAGCAGCGTCAGCTACTCGGAATGTTCTCCATGGGGAACACGTGTGTTCCCCAGTGCCAGAGAGGTGATGAGATGGTTCTCCAAACCTGAAACCCTGGAGGAATGCGTCCTTCCCAGAACCGGCTTCCCTCCGGGCTGAATATTTACCTCCTTCAGCGTCAGCTGCTTTCAGTTGTATTTTTAAGAGTCTTCTTTCCAGAGAAAAACACAGCTACTATTTTTGTGCTTTTCTTTCTTCTGCAAGATGAGAGTAACAGCCGTTCTTCTCGGAGGGTTACCGTGCGAACGGCATGAGACAGTTCGTGTTGAGCACGGAGCCCAGAGCCCCACGTGGAGCTGGTGCTCTGTCTGTGTGGGTGATGGTTCTGGCGCCTGCCCCGCCCTTTCTGTCCTCGATCAGCTCTGTTCAGTGCAGTTTTCCATAAATACACATCTGTGCCGTGGTCTTTATCTCTTCACATGATTGCATAAGAATTTTCCTGTGAGCATCTTCCCAGGCTGATAGGCCTGACACGTGGTGCCCGGGACCCCTGTGCTGAAGAGTCACTGGCCTACAGCATTCCTTCCCCCAACCCCATCTTGGGAGTGTTAGTCACTCAGTCGTGTCCTACTCTTTGCAACCCCATGGACTGTAGCCTGCCAGACTGTTCTGTCCATGGGATTCTCCAGGCAAGAATACTGGAGTGGGTTGCCTTCTCCAGGAGACCTCCCCAACCCAGGGGTCAAACCTGAGTTTCCTGCATTGCGGGCAGATTCTTTACCATTTGAGCCACCTGGGAAGTATCATCCTATGTCTCTTGTTAAAAATGGATAGAATTAAAAAGTAGAATTAAACTGAGCCCTACGGAGGAGCGGGGCTTCCCACGTGGCTCAGTGGTAAAGAATCCTTCTGCCAATGCAGGAGATGCAGGAGACACAAGAGTTGCAGGTTCGATCCCCCTAGTCAGGCATAATTCCCAGAGGAGGAAACTGTAACCTACTCCAGAAATCTTGCCTGTAAAATCCTATGGACAGAGGAGACTGGTGGGCTACATACAGTCCATGGGATCGCAAAGAGTCTGACACGACTAAGCACGTGGGTGAAAATCAGGCAATGTTCCCCAGCTCTCAACTGGATGCCTGGGGAGCATTCCAAAATATTATCATGCTGGGCTCCCTCCCCAAAGATCCTGATTGGTGAGTCTGCTGTGGTGGGACTGGAGCTCAGAGTTTTGTAACCATCCTTTCTCCCAATCGGATTGTTCTCATGTGAAACCCAGGCTCAGAACCACTGCCAGGGATTTGGAGAATCAACTTTGCCTTTTCTGGGTGTTCTAGTCTTTGTTCTGAGTTGGCTTTGGTGGTGGTGAAGGTTTACCAGACATCAGATTCACCTCCAACTCCTATTCAGGTTTGCCTTTGCCCTGAGAGAGATGGAGAAGACAGGCTTGACCAGGGGATGGACCAGTTCCTGACAAGGGCCCGTCTCAGACCTTTGCTTCCTTCCTGCAGAGGAAGCATGGGAGGATGGCCCTGGGTACCTGGCAAGATGGGCTGGCAGATCCGGGAGGCTGCTCAGCTGCTGGTCACATCCTGGGTGCTGCCTAGACAGGGCACTGACCCCATGCAGCTGAGGGGACTGAGCGGGCTGGGGGGCATTTGGTGGGGCCGCCTTTCTTGGATGGCCTGCCTGCTTTCCGGCTGCATGACGGCTGCAGGAGGGCAGTGGGGGCCTGGCCGCAGCAGCAGGGGCTGTAACATGAGACACGCAGAAACCCTGCTCCCCACTCCCAGGGAGAGAGCGTCCCGCCCACAGGGCTCCCCACCCACCACTTGTCACCACTTCACTCCTCCGGAATGCTTGCGGGCACGTTGCCCAGGCAACCAGAATGCCAGCATGTTGCTATCCTTCAGTCTCCTCCGAGCACCTGCGACGCCTGTCGAGCAGCAGCCCCCATGCCTCAGAGTTCTGTACACGCCCAGCTCTGGAGCACCCAGGGAAGGAAAATGGGTTCCTGGGTGCCATCCCCAGCCGTGGTGGGGAGTGGTGGGACCATGTCTGGGAGCCGAGCCTGAAGTACTCACCATGGAGTCCCTGACACACCATGGTGCAGGTACCCATGTTCACCCCATTTGACAGGTGGGGAAACTGAGGCTCAGAGATGTTCCACTCATTGCCCATGCTCACACAGCTAGGAGGTTGGAAGTCAGGTCACCAGCCCTGAGCCCCTGTGTCAGCACCACACCAGGCCACTTCTGGAGCTCCAGGGCTTTGTGATGGGGCCTGTCCTGTGCACGTGGAACATCCTGCAGCCTCCCTAGCCTCTGCCCACTAGATGCCAGTAGCAGTGCCGCCCTCCCCAGCTCCTTGTGTCCAGGAATGTCTCCAGACCTCGCAGAACATCCTGTGGGGGCGTGACTCCCCTGGGGAGACGCGCTGACGGCATGAATGCACTGAGTTATCTCGACAGCGTCACTGACACGCAAGGGCTTGTTATCTTTCGTGAGAGCTTGGAAATGAAGCCACAGGGCCCTGATGGCTGGATAAGGTTGGGGTAGGGGTGTGGAGTCCCACCTGCCCAGGCTCAGCACTCCACCCAGGCACCTCCGTGCAGATGGTCCAAGGAGTAGAGTTGCCATAGTTACAGTTTATCATGAGTTTGTTCTTGCTCTACTTCTTCTAGTGTGTCCCTGGTCCCAGAGGTCTAGGGCTGTTGGGACCCAGTTTCTGAGCACAGAGATCATGAGTCCCTGAGTCCTAGACTCACGGTGACCCCAGCCAGGCCCCTTCATTCCTGGGTCTCCTGTTGCCCACACCTGGGTAATGATGGTTTGGGATGAAGGCACCTACACACAGATGCTCCAGGACAAAGAGGTCTATCAGGAGACTGATCTTCCTGTGCTTCACTCACTGTGAAGCACCCAGGAGTGGGAGGGTGCCAAGTGGAGGGTGCTGAGGGGCCTGCAGACCCAGAACTGATCCCACTCTCCAGGGAAGGAGAGTAGCCAGAGATATCCTGTCGCCTGTTGTGCTAGAGGTTTCTTTCCAGGGCTGCGCCCTCTCCACATCAGACATCGTGTGTGCGCCCAGCATCCACGGGGGCCATGGAGTACGAAAGCTTAGGCACTGTGAGCACCTTTCCTGAAGGGAGGGAAGTTTTAATCCCCTGAGTCCTGGGGCTGAGCATGGAGCAGCTCCAATGGGACATCATGGTGATATCAGACTGGGAACACTGTTTGAATGAATCAAGGCTACATTTGTCTCATTAGGAAAACTGAACCAGTGACCCTTTCCAGAAGAAAGCGTGTATTCCCTTCTGGAGCTGGTATAGAGGGATGGAGGTTGAGGCACCTGTGTCCATGAGTAGGGAGGGGGGTCTCTGCTCTAGAAAAATAGAAGCCGCTGCACTGTCCTGTTGCTGTTGGGGATCCAGGGGACACAGGGTGGAAGGGGGCCCCTCAAGTGTATCTGGGCACCAGAGGGTCCCTTGTGGAGGGGGGAGATGGATATACCCTGGTGCTGGAAGTCCTGGTCCCACTTTCTCCAGGGCAGAGAACTTGGGGCAACACTGAATCGGGGTGACACAGCTTTTCCTGCCTCACCTAGAACCCATGCTGCTGCTTCCTCATGGGATGTATGTTCGTTCCACTAGGAGGAGAGGGTGCTGAGTCCACCTGGAGTTTCACTTTGCCCAATGGGCAGAGTTAAGTGTGGCTACCCTCTCCCCTCTGTCGCAGCCTTGAGATCTGGGTCATGACCTCAGAAAGCTCACTGCCACCTCCATCCACCCCAGACCCCCAGCCTGTGCTCCATGGTCTCTGGTCTTTTTCAAAGAACAGAATTATGCCATCAGTTTCTAGGAGAGGGCAGCTCTGAATGTTCTGAGAGAGAATCTCACGACTTGTTCCTCCCAAGCCTCCCTCTAGCTCCCTGAGGGGGAGATCCCATGGCTGGGCACCCCGATGCCTCCCTGCCAGCCCACACCCCCAGAGCACGTGGAGTGTAGGTTTGAAAGGAAGAGAGAATCCTGCTTGTCACCACTGTCCTCTCTGTTTGAGACAGTGACTTCCTCAGATTTGTCCCTTTTCACAGAGTATTAATAAGCAGAGACATCACTTTGTTGACAAAACTGTATAGTCAAAGCTATCGTTTTTCTTGTAGTCATGTATGGATATTAGAGTTGGACCATAAAGAAGGCTGAGTGCTGAAGAATTGATGCTTTCAAATTGTGATGTTGGAGAAGACCTTTGGGAGTCCCTTGGACTGCAAGGAGATCAAACCAGTCAATCCTCAAGGAAATCAGTCCTGAATATTCATTGGAAGGACTGATGCTGATGCTGAAGCTGAAGCTCTAAAACTCTGGCCACCTGATGTGAAGAGCTGACTCACTGGAAAAGACCCTGATGCTGGGAAATATTGAAATATTTGGAATAATATGGAAATAATGAAGGCAGGAAGAGAAGGAGGTGACAGAGGACGAGATGGTTGGATGGCATCACTGACTCACTGGGTGTGAGTTTGAGCAAACTCCAGGAGATTGTGAAGGACAGGGAAGTCTGGCATGCTGCAGTCCAAGAGGTTGCAAAGAGTTGGACATGACTTAGCAACTGAACTGTTGCCATGTTGTTGAACATGGCTTGGCTGCTGGATGGGTGAGATTTGAAGAGTTAAAAACAAAGTGGGTTTTCTCCCTCGAGTGTTTGCTGTGCTTGGGGTCCTGCTTCCTGAGATGAGCATGTGAAAAGGGGACAGTCATTACTTTTCAGTGGGGACTCCTGGCCGACAGGACGTCACAGGGGGCTGAGGTCATCAGCAGTGGTGGGTTGTGCTGACAGCAGGTGCCTCCAATATCATGTGATGAGGAGGCTGCTACAGTTCTTATTTCCTCCCAAGAACCCATCAGCCCAGTCTAACCGTGAGAGAAGCACCAGACAAATCCCAGTAGAGGACCATCCTACAAACTACCTGACCCATCCTGCTCAAAACTTTCAAGGTCGTCCAGAGAAAGCGAGTCCAAGCGTCCATCACAGTCTAGAGGAGCTTGAGGAAAAGTGATGACTAATGTCACATGGGGGCCCGAGCGGGATCCTGAAAGAGAAATCTGGTGAAATCCTAATACAGTGTGGAATTTGGTTCCTTGTCACGGGCCCATGGGTTCTCTTAGTTTTGACGGATTCATGTTGGTGATGTAGGATGTTCTCATAGAGGACTCTGGAGGACTGCACAGGAGTTCTCTGTGCCCTTGTGCTATTTTCTGTAAATCTAAATCTAAAACTGCTCTAAAAGCTACCATTTGTGACCCCATGGACAGTAGCCTGCACCAAGCTCCTCTGTCCATGGGATTTTCAAGGCAAGAGTACTGGAGTGGGTTGTCATTTCCTTCTCCAGGGAATCTTCCCAACCCAGGGATTGAACCCAGGTCTCTCGCATTGTATACAGACAATTTACCATCTGAGCCAGGAGGGAAGTCCAAAAGCTACCATATGACTCTGCAATCCCATTCCTGGGTGTATACCAGAGGAAAACATGATCCAAAAGGATACACGCACACCAGTGCTCACTGCAGCACTGTTTATGATGGCCAAGACATGGAAGCAACCTAACCGGCCATCGACAGAGGAATGGATAAAGACGATGTGGTCCATATACACAGTGGAATGCTACTCAGCCATAAAAAGAAGGAAACAATGCCGCTTGCAGCAACATGGATGGACCTGGAGAGTGTCATCGTGAGTGAAGTAAGTCAGACAGAGAAGGAGAAGTATATGACTTCCCTTTATGTGGAATCTGAAATGATGCAGATGAATTTGTTTACAAAGTAGAAACAGAGTCGGAGACTTGGAGAAGGATCTTATGGTTCAGGGATCGGGACGGACAGTGGGGGAGGGGAGGGGTAATTAGGGAATTTGGGATGGACATGTGCACACTGCTATATTTAAAATGTGTAGTCAACAAGGACCTACTGTATAGAACAGGAAACTCTGCCATATGTTATGTTGCAGCCTGGATGGAAGGGGAGTTTTGGGGAGAGTGGATACATGTATACGTATGGCTAAGTCCATTTGCTGTTCACCTGAAGCTATCACAATGTTGTTAATTGGCTATATTCCAATACAAAATAAAAGTTTTTTTTTTAATTTAAAAAAGATTAAACTGCTCTAAAAAGGTTATCTAAAAAAACAGCCAATAAGTGGCGTGGGATTGGAGAGGCATCTGCACACGAGGTCATGCTGAAAGTGGGGCAGGTAGACTGAATAGGGCTCCCAGGTGAAGAGATGCTCGAGTCTGCAGGGGATTGGGAGTGTCCACTTAGGAACATGGCCTCCCCGAGAGCCAACTCTGTGCTGGAGGAAGCCCAATTGTGTCTGTCGCACATGCATCTTTGGAGTCATTTCAGGTTGTACCCTGTCAATTATTGATCACAGACGCACATTTCTTCTTAGAAGGTGTGGAGTCCTCCATGCCACTGCTCCAAATGTGTTGAATAAGGATTGAACCCAGGGCCTGTGAAGCAGAAGCAACAAGCTCACACTCAGGCCAACCTCAAACAGAATTATTCCTACCGTGACTTGTCCCTCAAGCCAGCTGATGACAAGTCCAAGAGCAGACATGGAAGGTGGGGGTCTCCCTCAGTCATCTGGTGCTGAGATTGCACACGGGGTGCTCGTCACTGCCTGTGGCAGGGCTGGGACAGGCTGGCCACCTACCTGACACCTCTAGGGTCCTGTCCCATCCTGGAGATTATGGTATCGCCTCTGAGCCATGCAGACTCAAGGCTCCTGCATGAACTTGGGGTGCAGCCCCCATGTTCAAGCAAGTGGAAGCCAGCTGCTTGCAGGAGGCACCCTTGCAGACACCTCGCTCGAGAAAAGTGCACCCTTAAATGGGAGAGACGTCTTTGTCTCCCTTAATTGACAGTGATTTTCTTCAGTGAAGAAAATACACAGAAGGTATCGAGTTGAATCTCAATCTGCTGAATCTTATTAAACCGTTCTTGGGGAAAAAAGATTTCAATAAAAATTTAAAAGGGAGAGAAGCAAAAAGCCTGCAAACTAGAAAGTAAAGTGAGATGGAGCTGTAGTTCCCGATTTTGGAGCAGTCAGGTGGGGGTGGCTGGGGCGTTTGTTCTTCATTTGAAAGTCTGGGCTGGGATGCTGCCGCGTTGGAGCCGTCTGTCATGGAGTGTAGATGGGCAGCCAGACATTCAGGCAAGGATCATGAGGACGAACCTGAAGTCTCAGCCGCAAGTTTATTGCCAAGGCTGCCTCTGACCCCAGCATCTTTTCTTTCCTCCTGCCTGCCATGACTGGGAGCAGGACTAGGCCTCAGTGCAGTGCACCCCAAGCCTGTCTACTCTACCCTGGCCCACATCACCTCTTCAGATTCAGTCTGCTGCTGCTGCTGCTGCTGCTGCTGCTAAGTCGCGTCAGTTGCGTCCGACTCTGTGCGACCCCATAGACGGCAGCCCACCATTACACACCCTAAAATCCACTCCTTTAACGTGCAGATGTTAGTAGTTTTAATATATTCACAAGTTTGTACACCTGTTGCCACTATAATTCTGGAACATTCTTATCACTCCTAAAAGAAATCCTATAATCATTAGAGTTTAGATAGTTACTCCCAACCTCCCTGCCCCCAGCTCCTGGCAACGACCAGTCTACTTTCTGTCCCTGCAGATTGATTGATTCTGGGCATTTCATGTAAACAGAATCGTGCAACATTCAGCCTTTTGTAACTGACTTCTTTGTGATGTCTTCAAAGTCCATCTATGTGGTAACGTGTATCAGCACTTATTTCCTTAAAAAAATAAATTCACTGGAGTGTAGTTGCTGTACAGTGATCTTCCCAGGTAGCTCAGCTGGTAAATATTGTGTTATTTTCTACTTACAGCAAAACACATCAGCAGTGTGTTTACATATCTCCCCCTCTTTTCGGATTCCCTTCCCATTTAGGTCACCTTAGCACACTGAAGAGAGTTCCTTGTGCTACACGGCCAGTTCCCCTTAGTTATCTGTTTTATTCATAGAATCAGTAGTGTATATATGTCAGCCCCAAATCTCTCAGTTCATCCCGCCCCCATACTTTTATGGACAATTAATGTTCCACTGTAGGGGTGGGCCACCTTTCTTTATCTGCTCAGCAGCTGATGGACACTGAGGCTATTTCCCTTTTCCTCTGTTAGAAATAATACTACTGTGAACATTCAGGTACTCATTTTTGCTCCCAAGAGTGGAATTTCTGGGTCCACTGGTAACTCTCAGTCTTCCAGGAACTTCCAAACTGTTTAATGGCTGCACCATTTCACATTCTCACCAATGATGCGTGAGACTTCCTGTCTCCCCCACATCCCCGCCAACACTTGGAATGGTCTGTCTTTTTGCTTGCAGCCATCCGTGTGGGCTGAAGTGGTGGTATTTTGTACGGGGTCTGTGGAGGCCCAGAGTTTAGGGGGCTGGCCGCACCTCTGCCTGCACTGTGACTTGACCTTGGTGTGTCACCTGCTGGCCCTGTGGTTAGTGGCATCCTCAGCAGGGTTAGCAGCAGTCTTAGGCGCCCCCGGCCCCCGCAGATGTGTGGGATCCTCTAGAGAATAGGCTGACGGCACCGTGGATGCCTTCCTGAGTGAGAGGATATGTGAGTGGTGCTCCAAGAAACCCTTCATCAGAAAGTGGGTGTGGTGTTGGGGGCTTCCCAGTCCTGTGCTGAGCAGTGTCACAGCAGAGTGTTCCTGGGGTCCTGCCTGGTTTCAGGACCAGCTGAGGGATGAGGACAGAGGTCACCGGCTGCCCCTCCCATGGTCCTTGCAGACCTGGCTGAATCCCCTCATGCCAAGGTGCGTCTTCAGCCCAGCGTGTCTGCACACCAGTCCAGAAAGGTCGAGATTTCATGTAGAGGCATCAGGCCTGCTGATAGAGCAGGTGGGTGGAGCCTTTGACCCTTGTAAAGAGATGAGTCATGATGGGTCCCCTGTAAAGAGGCCACAGGATCGGCCGCTGACCTCCATGTTGGAAGGGCTATCTCTGTCCCCACCCCAAGCCCTGCATTTCCTGGCTGCTGGGGGTGGGGGGGTAAGGTGGATGGAACCTCTGTCCTGACCTGTTCACCTGGCCTCCTGTTTTCCCTGTGAACAAGTCTACCAGTTCAAAAGAAAGAGACTGGACTGGAAGAGGAAAAATACATCCAGCTCTCCCTGCCATTGTGATGGCCTGGCTTTTCTACATAACAGCTGGGTGGCATGGAAAGAGGGTTTCCATGGTAACCAATTACAGCTCATGATTGGTGGGAAATGGCAGAAATATCCTGCGTGTAAAGTTATGTCGGGCAGGCAGGCAGGGGCTGCTGTTTTAATTTCCTGGGGCGATACTTCTCCAGGTACAGGTGGCAGGTGGGTTTCTGTATAGCTGCTCTTCATTCAGCCTGGTGAGGCCCGATATGACTGGTACCTGAGGGTGCCTGGAGAGGCTGGGTATGCAGGTACCTGGGGAGGCCCGAGGGTTCTTGGTCATACCTGGAGGGGCCTATCGGTGACCGGTGGGGGTACTGTGAGACCTGGTGAGGTGGTGGTACTTGGTGGTGCCTGGTGAAGCCTAAGGTTACAAGACAAGGCCTAGTGGTACCTGGTGGTACCTACTGAGGCCTGGTGGTACCTACCAGGACCTGATTTTACCTGGTGTAGCCTGGTGAGACCTGCTGAGACCTGGGGGCTCCTGGTAGTACCTGGTGGGGTCTCAGGGGTACCTGATAGGATCTGGTGAGGCCTAGTGACACCTAGTAAGGTGGTGGCACTTGGTGGTGCCCAGTGAAGACAGGTTACAGGATGAGGCATGGTGGTTCCTGGTGAAGCCTGGTGAAACCCAGTGATACCTTATAAGGCCAGGGGGTGTCTGTGAGGCTGAGGGTGCTCAGCACTGCCTTGTGGGTGCCTGGGGGTGGCCAGATCTCCATGCTGAGATCACACCTGCTGGAAGCAGTGTCTCATTTCCCTAGGGGCTGGACTTGTGTCTAGATGCACAGAGAGGTGGGAGAACCTGAGCTTCTAAACCTCAAGGGGCCACAGAGCAGCTGCCTTCGGTGTGCGCCTGGGGGACCCCTCACTGACCTGAATCTCTGTGTGATGCTGGCCTGGTCCCTGCACTGCCCTGGGCTGGGCATGCCGAGAAATTGCACACCGGCAGCCTCTTGATGTGGAAACATTAGCATAATGAGCAGTTCCTAATTTCTGCAGCCAAGCACTTTCTCGTTCTGATTAAAAAACCAAGGCCTTATTATTCTGGGATCTGTCCTTTTGGCAATTAGCACTCATTAATACAAGTTTCTTTCTTTCAACACACAGATGTCCAGGGGAACAGCACCTTCCTGAGTGTTGGCGAGCATAGGTCAGCCCCAGGCACGTGGACAGCCTCATACTCACTCAGGGGCTGAATTAGTCACTTTTAAAGTCATATGACAGCCCGGCAAAGAAATGCTGTCCGACTCCGAGTCCACAGGCCTGGTTCCAAGCAGCGTTTGGGTTGGCAGCTCAGCTCACCGAACACACTCACCTACCCCTGCCCACCACCATCCCTAAATTCTGGCTTTGTGTCAATTTTCAGATTTGATGTTGGTGCTGAGCTCTGATTTTGAAGGGCACCTGTCCCCGGCCCTCAGTTATCTAAGCAGGTGGGAGGACCCGGGGGCCTGGTTCCCCTGCCCTGTGTGTGTGGCCGCATCCTGACCTGGCTCCATCCTGCCCAGGCCCAGCACACGCTCAGCCCTGCACCCTGGCTGAGGGGCATGCACTCCCTAGCCTCCTCACGCTGAAGACACAGAAGAGAGGGTTTGCCAGGGCACCTGCATGGGAGGTCACACTTGGTAGAGTTGGTGCCTTGATGAACTTTCTGCTTCCGGGCAGCACATCTTCTGAGTGAGATCCAATTCAGTTCAGTTCAGTTCAGTCGCTCAGTTGTGTCCGACTCTTTGCGACCCCATGAATTGCAGCACACCAGGGCTCCCTGTCCATCACCAACTCTCGGAGTTTACTCAAACTCACATCCATCGAGTCAGTGATGCCATCCAGCCGTCTCATCCTCTGTCGTCCCCTTCTCTTCCTGCCCCAAATCCCTCCCAGCATCAGAGTCTTTTCCAATGAGTCAACTCTTCTCATGAGTGAGATCCAGAGGTGGCCACAAGTCAGCAGCTTTCCCTGTGCACACATCACGGCATTTGAGGCCACAAGCCTGCTTTCAAATAGACGTGTCCAACTGAAATAGAGGCAGAGGGGGTGGGAGTGGCAGGGCATAGGGCCCAGCCAGAGCAGCAGGTGTGGGACTCTGTGCCCCATGGGAAGCCCCACAGGCTGAAATCCCTATCCTTCCAGACCTCAGGACTGGCAGCTGTGGGCTCAGCATCACACACCCTGGAGTGGGGACTTCTGTGACCCAGAGCGATGTGCCAGGCCTTGGGCATGGTGTGTGGATACATTCCTGGCTTTGCTGTCCCCTCACTGGTTCCCTCTTGGTACCTCTGTTTTATTCTGGATCAAAGCAAAGTGGGATGGAAGACCCCTGAGGTCATAATCTCTCTGGGGGTTTTGAGGACTCAGTGTCCCTCCTGTAAGAGGATTCTCTGACACCAGCTTGTCATCAGCTGGCCATGTATGGGAGAGCTCCTGAGAGGAGAAGTGGGTCCTGATGAGTGAGGTTGGGCCTGTCCTTCAGTGATGCTAACAGAGCGGACATGAGTTAGCCTTTGAAGGGGACTAATCAAGTGTTCCATTCCTCTTTGGAAGTTGGGATTAGTGCTTGTTACTAGGAGAGTGTTTCCTTGACCTGGAGTGGGGGTGGAGAGAGCCCCCTGGGTGGGAGGCCCCCACTAACCCTCTTCTCTCTTTCCCATGCAGTTCCATGTTCATCCGCTGGCCCGGCTGCTCCCTAGGAAGCCATGCTTGGATCCTTATAGCCATGTTTCAGCTCGCCCTGGATCTGCCCGCGTGTGAGTCCCTGGGCCCGGGCCCTGAGTTCCGGCTGCTGCCTCGGCCACCCCACCGGCCGCCTCGCTTGTGGAGTTTTAAGAGTGGACAGCCTGCCCGGATCCCCACTCCTGTGTGGAGCCCCCGGCCGCCCCGCGTGGAGCGTGGACACAGTCACGGACAGATGCCGAGTCCCCGGGCCCGACGGGCACACAGACCCAGGGATCAGGAGGCCACTCTTGGGCCCAAAGGGGGGCTGGCCAAGCCCCCAGCTGCTGCCAAATCCAGCCCTTCGCTGGGCTCCTCCCCCACCTCCTCCTCCTCTGCAGGGGCCAGCGGGGCCCCCACGGACCAGCAGGCTCTCCTGCGGCGGGGGAAGAGGCACCTACAGGGGCTCGCCTTCAACAGCTTTGACTTCCAGGGCAGCAGGCCCACCACGGAGACGGAGTTCATTGCCTGGGGGCCCACGGGGGGAGGAGGAGGCCCTGGAATCCAACACATTCCCGGGCTTTTATGGCCCCACCACAGTCTCCATCTTCCAAACGCGGAAGACAACTGTGGCCACCGCCACCACCGCCACAGCCACCACAGCCACTTCCGTGACACTGCAGACTCAAGGGGTCACTGAGCCCCTGGACCCCAGGAGTAGGATCCCGGTTGGGGTAAGCACAACGGAGCCTTCCACCAGTCCCAGCAGAGACAGTGGCCAAGACAGCCAGCCCCCGCGGGTTCTGGGGAGACCTCAGGTACGCCCACCTCTTCTCTGGTTGGATTTGGGTTGTGGGGTGCTTTGGGAGGGTGTGGCTTACAAGTGATGCTGGGATTGTCTGTTTTCCAGCAGGAGCACCTAAAGCCATAGTACCTGAGGGTGAGATGGGGAACTTTGTGTCCATGAACTTGCACATGTCCACGTCCTGGCAAAGATGGGTTATGCTCTACGAGGAGTGGCCAGGCTCTTCTAGTGGATTAAGCGAGAACGGAGAGGGTCTCTCCCTAGTAGTGACCTAGAGGTGGACATGTACCCACCTTGCCTGTGTAGAGGGGTTCTGAACCCCACCAGACATGGAGCAGCATCTTCTCAAATGCCAGAACTTAACCTCCTGGACCAGCCTAGAGTCAGGTGTGAGCACATCTGCTGATGGAAGTAGGGTGTGTGGCATCTTCAGAAACCTTCCAGGGTGCAGCCCTCTGGAGGGGCAACTACCAGACCAACCCAGAGTTAGGAATTACCTTAAACAGCAGGATAGATGGAGGCCAGGTTATAAGGAGGAATTCTCTTTGGTGTTAGCTGAGGCTTTGCACACTGACTCGGGTTCTGGGGTATCTTGTCCCTGAAGTCAGGTTAAGAGGTGTTTGGAGGATGGAGATCAGACAGATGGCTTTAGTTCTTCTGCCTGTGTCATTTTAGGTGCATGCAGACACTTAGCATTTCTTGGTTTTGAAATATCTACTGCATCGTCATTGTTTCTTTCTCGACTCCTCCAATTGCTTCAAAGGGAGTAGCCCTTGTAAATCTCCCAGGCCAAAGCACTTCCCTTCTCTAGTAGCCCCTTATTTATATACCTGGCTTCAGGCCAGCAAAGGGCAGCCCAGAATCCTGGACCCATTTGTTCCCATCCACTGCTAGCATCCTTGGCTTCTGTGAACAGGCCGTGGCCCCAAGCCCCATCATGACTTTCAGGTTTAGTTTGGAACTGTCCATGCACATTCTTGACCAGCAGCAGTATTTGCTAACTTGTAATACAGGAGACAAATTCCAAGGCATAAGCAGGAAGGTGATGGGGGCACTGTGCAGTCTCTCCCACCACTGGCTTGCCTCTCTACTTCCTTGGAGTTTGGAGCTGATGTGAGTCCTCTTCAGAACCCAGAGGACAGAGAGAATTGCTCCTCAGGATCCCTATGCAAACCGATTACCATGCTGTCCCTTGTACTCTGTGTGTGCATTAGATTTTGCAAACTGGCCAGCAGGTAGGCTATGGTCATTAGTTGGACAGGTTTCCATAGAGTGGGTGGCTTTTGTTCCATGACCTACTTCCTCCCTTCACCTGGACAAGAGAGCTGCAGTTTTTATTCTGAGCAATTCTTCCCTAGAGAGCAACATATCTATGGACGCAAAGCCAAGCTCCATCTCAATGCTGGGGGCCATGGGCCAGGATGGAGGGATGGAGGCCATGAGCTTGGGAGCATTGTGGGTGAGGGTCTGCAGGACTGTGCTTCAACCATCTCTCCTGTAGCCTCCTTCTGGAATCCACAGACACACAGAGCCTGCCATTCATTTCTGTGCCAGGCACCCAAGAGGCAGTTTACAAAGCATTAGTTTTTACCTCAATAAACTCCCAAGCCATCATCATAATAGAATCTAGTGGTGCATTCATTTATTGTCATCTCCCTGCCTACGTCACTTACTATATAGACGTGGATGAGAAAACGAGTTCCCATTTCTTCCAAATTACATTTGTTATTACTAAAGTTAAACGCCCGGGACACCATTATAAGGCTTAGCAAATTAATTCACAGTACATTGGATATTGCTAATCCAACTCGACAGATGCTTATCTTGGAAAAGATTTATGGTTCTTCATAATATAATCTGGTGCTAGATTAATTTGTTTAGCACAACAAATTTAAATGGGGGAAAATATGTGTGTTTGCTTTTAATGCAGAGAAATGCTCATTCTGGGAAGTGATGCTGGATGCTGAGGAGGGGCACCCCAGTGTCCTCAGCTTCAAATTCAAGGCAAGAAAATGCAGAGATGATTCCCCTAACTGGGCTCCTCCATGCTCAACTGGTCGTGCAAAAGTGACCCAAGCCCCAGAGCATTGAGAGCCCAAGCAGGGGTCCTGAGAATCCCCTAGTGGTCAGATGCAGACCTAAGCCCCCCCACCCCCCAGCTCTTTGGAGTATGACCACTACTCACACTTCTTGGCCAGCAAGGGTGGCCTTGGAGATCCCAGAGCAGTGGTCTGGGGGGCTGTGTGAGCTGTAGTGAGCAGTACCTGCTTCTAAGCTGCAGATATGAACATAGCTGGATGATTCTGGGAAAGTTCCCTTCTCTCTTCGCTATATTTTCTTCATCAGCATAATTAGAGCTTCAAAATATCTCTCCTAAAAGGTTGCTGTGAGGCCTCCATAAATCAACCCTGAGTACAAAACGCGGTGCCTGGCAACCAATAATCCTCCATCCACACCAGTTGTTTTTATACCCAGCAGGAGTGACTCCAAGGAAAGGGTTACAGATGTTGAGGGCAAATAACAGGCCCAGGCTTGCCCACTCACTGCACCTCAAGTCTGGAATTAAGGCTTTAGGAAGAAATTGCTAAGTCAATTCCTTTGTCCAAAGAAGTGTCTCTGGAATCAGACTGCGAGAGTTATGTTTTTAATAACCTTTTTATTTATTTTTGGCTGTGCTGGGTCTTTGTTACTGTGAGGGCTTTCTCTGGTTGCAGAGAACAGAGCTAGTCTGCATTGTGATGCATTGTAGCAGCTTCTCTTGTTGTGGAGCACAGACTCTAGAGCAAAGGCTGGGGGGTGGACTTAGTTGCTCTGAGGTATGTGGGATCTCCTTGCAACTGAACCTGTGTCTCCTTCATTGGCAGGTGGATTTCTTACCACCAAGCCACTAGGGAAGCCCTGGGGAGTTGTTTTATTTTTCTTTCTGTAGATAAATGTTTAGAAGGGGAATGTTATGTTTTCTTCTCTTTCTGTAGCACAGACATTGGTGGGCATAGAAAGGGCAGGTGGCTGGTGATTTGAAGCCCTATGAAATCTGTCAGAAGGTAACATTTTATAGGAACACTACTGGAATTGTCCAAGGGCCATAAAGTGGTTGGGAGATCTCTCCTAGTTTTAGTGTGATGGTTAAGAGTGATGCAGCCTGATGCCAGTTCCTGGCTTCATTTGTATTAGTTGTTTGGACCAGGACAACTCACCTCTCCTCTTTGTGCATCAGTGGGAATGACAGAATATACCATCTCATAATGTAAAAATTAAGTGAGATAGTATATGCCAGGTGCTCAATACCTGTCACGGGGCTTCCCTGGTGGCTCAGCAGTTAAGAATCTGCCTGCAATGCAGGAGAAGCAGGAGACTTGGGTTCCATCCCTGGGTTGGGAAGATCCCTTGGAGGAGGGGGTGGCCACCCATCCACTCCAGTATTATTGCCTGGAGAATCCCATGGACAGAAGAGCCTGGCGGGCTACAGTCCAAATAACTGCAAAGAGTCAGACGCAACTGAAGGGGCTGAGCATGCATGCACAATACCTGTCATAGAACGGCTCCTCAGGATGTGTTTGCTGCTGTCAATGTGATAATATTATGATATGATGGTGGTTGTGATGATGATGATGATAGAGATAGTAATGATAATGATGGTGCTGGTGATAGATGATGGTGGTGGTAGTGATGATGGTGGTGTGATGACAGAGGTGGGGATGATGGTGAGGATGATGGTGGTGGTGGTGATGGGGTGATGGTGGTGGTAGTGATGATGGTGGTGTCATGATAGAGGTGGGGATGACGGTGAGGATGATAGTGGTGATAGTGGTGATGGTGGTGATGGTGGCAGTAGTGATGGTGGTGGTGTGATGACAGAGGTGAGGATGATGGTGGTGGTGGTGATAGTGATGATGGTGGCGATGGGGTGGGTGTTGGTGGTGGTAGTGATGATGGTGGTGATGATGATGCTACTGGGATGTGATGGTGATGCTGATGATAGGGATGATGGAGATGATGGTAATTATGATGATGGAGATGATGGTGCTGGCGGTACTGGTGGTGATGGTAATGACAATGATAGCTATTATTCTTGGATGATCACTGGCTTTCTGCTCCACTTGCTCTTCTCATGGTGAGTTCATTTGATGAGGTCATTAGATGAGGTCCCCATGTTCTCATCCCTGACCTTGGTGCTTCGAGTAAAGATGTAGATGATGCTTAGCCTGGAGCTGCTTGGGATGGAAAATCACCTGGCTCAGGTTCACGGAGGCGCTGAGCTCCAGCCTCACGTGGTGCCGGCAGAGGCTGCGTGTCAGACGGTCAGCAGTTCACCCGAGGCTGGAGGGGAGGGCTCCCCACAGCGAAGCGCCTTCCTCCTGTGACAGCCCTCTGGCTGGTCGTGTTCTGACTGTAGAATCACAGAGTCTTCCAGGGGAAAATGGAAAGTCATTTCCCAGGCTTTAGTCTTAATCCTGGGAAAGGGAGCTGTGGGGAATTGAAGCCAGCTGGTTTCAGTCCCCGCCTTGCCCGCTGTGGTATCTCCTGGGCGCTGGCTACAGTTGTTGTTGTTTCAGTTGGTCAGTCGTGTCCGGCTCTTTGTGACCCTGGCTTGCAGCATGCCAGGCTTCCCTGTCCTTCACCATCTCCCAGAGTTTGTTCAAATTCATGGCTACAGTTAGTACTCAGTGAAGATTTCCCAGCCCTGCCAGTCCTCAACCCAGCCTGCCGGCCCCTGGCCCCCTGCCTGCACAGATACAGCTGACACTTTCCCTACCGGCCCACACTCACAGCTCTGGGAAGGTGCACTGCCCGGGAGGCCAAGGTGCCCATCGTCATTCAAGCTTTGTCCCCATTTGGATCAATCACAGATTCATGACACCGGCAGCTCAAGGATGCGGCGGCGCAGACGTCCTCCCAGCTCTGCCTGGTAATTTTTACACGGAATCCATTCATGCGTTTCCAAGGGCGATTTCCGGGCTGCTCTGGCCTTGTCACCAGGGGCCTTCAGTGTCCTCACTGTGGGGTGGGCTGTTGTTGTGTTCTCTCACCCTGATGGTCAGCTGACTTGAATCGGGAGTGGGGAGACCTTGGGACCAAGTTGTATAACGATGGAGTGGTTTCTGGATGCCCGAATTGGAGGAGAAGGGAGTGAGAGGCAGATGGAAGGGACAGAACTGTGGTCCTCCCCTTCTGTTTGAAGCCACGATGGCGGTTTAAATGCTGAGCCCCTTTTAATTAACTTGCTGGGTGTTTGCTACCAGGGAAATGAATCTGTCCTTCATTTAAAGATATTTGAAGCAAATGACTCATGAACTTCAAAAGTTTTGAGGGGCTTAATTGGTATAAGAGCATCAAAGGACAAATGAGCATGTGGAGTTTTGCTAAACATGCTAAAGTCTGTAGATGAGGCTGGTCTTCAGGGTCTTCACTGGACCCTCTGGAGTAGATGGGGCGTGGCTTGTCCTATTGGCTGTGGTTCTGCAGTGACCCGTCCTGGCCACAGGCAGGGATCCCATGTATCTGCCGACAGCTCCTAGACTTGTCCAGCCTCCCCAGGCACTTCCTTGCTTTTGCTGAGCAAAGCTGTGTTCAGACCAAGTGGATAAATGAGCTCTGACTCATTAAAGCCGACCTCGGATTCTCCTGGAGATGACTCTGTCACTGAGTTCCTTTTATTTCCTTCACATGCTTTCTGCTCCAACGTATTGCAATTAGTGCTTCTTAAGTTCTTTGTTTCCCTCAGGGTTTCATTTTCCTTCTAAGAGCACCTTGGAATCTGGAAGGTTCTTCAATTCTTGTGGAACCCAGGTGCCTGCACTGCACTTTCTGTCTGGAAACCAGGGCCTTCCACACCCCTGGGCTGTTGTCCTCTCCAGGCCCTGGGGAGCTGCAGGAGGAGGCCTGGATTGATGCCTCCTCATCCTGGAAAGGAGTGTCCTCTAAGGGTGTCCCTGGGGCTGCCGGCCACCCAGGGCCTGGGAGTTGCAAGAGACACACCCTGTAGGACACGTCTCCGCTCCATGGGAACTGCACTCACAGATCCATCTGATACACAGTGGATTGAATTTATGGTTTCATCCACTCACAGGGGAATGATTCTAAGCATTGTGATTAAATATTAGATAGAACATCATTTTTAGCATTTTTATTTGACTATGTTAAGGGAACTGGTCTCAGAGTTTCTAGCTTCTGATCAATTGCTCAGGAAACCGTTCATTCCTTAGATGACATTAAATGTTGCACCTCGGGGTGGAGAGGGGCCAGGAAAAAGACCCATCCCAGTGCCCTCTTTTCAAGGACTTTAAAAGTCTCTCTGGGAAAGCCAGACAGGGAAGGGCACAAGAGAGGCAAATGACAGTTAAGGACACTAGCGGGAATGTCACAAACACCACGTAGGCTACAGCTCAGTTGTTATTCTGCAAACGCGAATCGGGGAGAATGAGGTGAGTCCTGATGGGTTGGGAGGGTGAACAGGGCCAGAGGCTGGGGAGCCTGGTGCTCCTGGAAGCCTGGTGGCCTGCCTGGTAGAGGGAGTCTTGTGGTTGAGGGGGTGAGGGCCGACGCCAGGACTGTCTTCTTGCCTCTAGAACTGCTGGAAGAGAAAACCTGTGAGGGCCCTGGGCTAGCTCACAGCTGAGACAGGACCATGAGCAGCCCTGTGTCCTTCTGCCAAGAGCTGGAGCTACAGCGTTGATACTGCTTCCCTCCCATTTTGTCATCAGTGAAAGGAGGGCCTTGGGGAGCTTTGGCCTGCCGGCTTCCAGCTTCAACAGCCTGCCAGCCGAGGGGGCTGAGCAGTGGGCCCAGCAGTTCTCAGGTGCAGGCGAGCTCCAGGGTCAGCAGGCAGATGCTGGGAAGGGGGTTTCAGAGCCACTATTTGGGGTGAGATGTCACCCCTCCTGTTCCCACCACCCCCCCACCCCTTCAGCCCAGATGTGGCCCTGGGTTACAGTGAGTAAGGTGAAATGGCCCAGTGAATACATCTGGGGAGAAACTGTGCCCTCACCTGCAGCAGGTAGGTTCCCAGTGAAGCCCAGTGGCCCCTGGAGCTCCTGCTCAGATACAGAGACCCAGTTCCGACCGCCTCTGGGTGATGGACGTGCCTTGTGGTCGCCAGGCCTTCGGTCTGTGCTTTCCATGTGGTTCAGCAACTAAAGTCCGCTGTTTGTTGTTTAGCCACTCAGCCACGTCCGACTTTGCGACCCCATGGACTGTAGCCCTTCAGGCTCCTCTGTCCTTGGGATTCTCCAGGCAAGAATACTGGAGTGGGTTGCCATTTCCTACTCCAGGGGTCTTCCTGACCCAAGGATCGATCCCTAGTCTCCTGTATTGGGGGCAGATTATTTACCACTAAGCAATCAGGGAAGGCAAAATCTGTTGTTAGGAGGTGATGATTGGTGATGGTAGAGGAGGAAGCTTACTTTTCTAGAAGTTTTCTTCAGCAGCAGGGATGCTGAGTCTGTCTAGGGAGCTTCATGGGGGATGAAGCCAGAGGTGGAGAGTGTTGAGGGTGTGCAGCAGAGAGAGCCTCTGATTTGACCAGACCTGCCCTGGGCCGTGGCCGCCTGCCCCCAGGCCAGTGGTGTGTCCTCAGCAGTACACGTGACCTCGGTGGGTCCTGGTTCCCCTGCCTGCAGAGCTGGGAAATGTCTTCTGCCTGGCAAGGCCGTCCTGAGACTTGACCATGTTGACCCTGGTGGAGCGTGGAGCTCCTGGGAGGGCCTCGGTAGCACTGATGTGGTGGAGTCCACCTCCTTTGGGGGTTGGAACAGTGCCAGCGCTGGGAGAATGCTGCTTATTTTATGTCCTTCAAATGCTCCCCAAAGATGTTAGCAGGAGGAGGAGGGTGTTCAGGTGCCCAGCCAGCTCTATGGCAGCTCTCCAGTGACCTTTCTCTGCCCTGGAAGGCTTTCAGCAGCCAGAATTACCCCCTGTCCCCCGAAAACCCAGCAGACCCCACCAGTGAGGCACATCAGCAGCTCGTGTGTGGTTTGGGGGGGCATCTGACCTGGGGAGATCAGGGGCTGGACTGTCCTTTCATGAGGGCAGCTTGCTTCTCTCCAGACACCCCCTGTACACCTCCCCACCACCCCAGTAAGTAGCCAGGAAGCACTTTCCATGCTCCAAGCTCAGCTTCACTCTCCTTTTTCTTAAACTGCCTGGGGGTAGGGGTAGTGATGCTGGTGTTAAAGGAGGCTAGTGGGCCTGGGCCCCTCTCTCCTCACCCCAGGCCAGGGCTCTTTCCATGACTCTGGGGGCCCTCCCCCTACATGCCCCTGTTGCCTGAAGCTTCAGGACATCCTGATTAGAGGGGGTATGTGTGCTTAGTCGCTCAATCATGTGTGACACTTTGGGCTGTAGTTTCTCTGTCTATGGGGTTTTATAGGCAAGAATACTGGAATGGGCTGCTGTGCCCTCCTCCAGGAGATCTTCCCAACCCAGGGAATGAACTCTGTCTCTTGTGTCTCCTGGATTGGTAGGCAGAGATTTGCGGGAGTCGGGTCCAGAGTCTACAAGGAAGCTGACTGCCTTATTCATTAGGATAATTTGGGCCCGTGTGTGAAGTCCAGTGATAAAAGAACCTTCCGTGTCCTCTTGGGCCTTTAAGAAGCTCCTTTGTGGTGGTGATGGGGGGCTTCACCATCAGAGCCCAGCCAGGGTGAATGGAAAAGTCACATGCCCACATGATGTGATCTCACACACTGTCTGGAAAGGCCAGCAGCTCAGGCCCCAGCCAGGACTCTGGGGGCCGAGAGCAGAGCCCCTGTGAGGTGCATGCCTGGGTCCCCTTCTGCCCCCACTTGCACACGTGGGGAGGACACCAGTGTCCTCTGTGGAGACGGCAAGAGGAACGACTTCGGGGGGCAGTAGTGACTGGAGGAAGCTGGGCCGGGTGGAGGATGCTGGAGGCAGGAGAAAGAAAGACCAGGGCTCTAGGTCAGGACCCCTGCCCCATCCGGACAGAGCCTGGGTTCCTGGTACACATTTGCCAATGTACCTTTAACTCACTTCTGATGTACCTTTTGGCAAGCTTGCCAAAATCTTTGGTTCTAAAAACTCGTGCAGTGCCCTGACTGATTCAGAGGGAACACAATGGAAGGTTACTTAGAATAAATGCTGGTCTGTGCACAACTGGGAGGCTCGAAGGACCCCCCACCCTCCTACCCCTGGCCTCACCAGGAACGTGATGCCACATGAGCTGAGACGGGTGTATCTTTCTGGGCCTCGAGGGCAGTGACTTTCTGAAATGGGGAGCAGCTTTCTGGGACAGATTAATACAGCTTCCTTCCGATATGCTTGGTGGTTGAGTTCTGGAAAATTTGGTGCTTCTTAACATCGTGCAGAAACATGGTGGGTCTGTGCATGGAGCCTAAGGAGGTGCTCCAGGCTCAAGAGTGTTGAGAGCCCAAACGTGCGGCAGGACAGGGCATCTGAAGTCATGCAGGACGGAGGGCCATCAGAGGATGCATATCTGTTCCGCATCCTGTAGGGCGGGCAGCATCTCAGCCTCACCCAGCTAATGCCAGTCATCATGACAACCAAACATATCCCCACATTCCAAGATGCCCCAGTCCTCAGAATCCTGGATATCCCAGAGGTAGCCTTGCATCCCATGAGTCCCAGGCCCCACCCCCACCCACATGCTGCAGATAGAAGGGCCAGCTTTCTTCTGAGCTTGAGTGTCCTGGGGCCAGAGCAATGAATCAACCCAAAGGGGGCCAAAAACCAAGAGAAGTTCTTTCTTTCCCAGTTCTGGAGGGCAGAGGACCAAAATGGAGGTGCAGACAGGCTGTGCTTCCTCCAGAGATTCTGGGGGACCATCCTTGCTGCCTTGTTCAACTTCTGAGGGCTTCAGCATCCTTGGCCTGTGGTTGCACCTCTCCAGTCTCAGCCCTGTCCTCACAAGGCTTCTTCCTTCTGTGTCTGTGTCCCCTTGTAAGGACACCTGCCATTGGATTTAAGGTCCAAGCTGATAACCAGTATGGTTTCATCTTGAGACTGTTAATGTAATTACATTTGCAGAGGTCCTTTTTCTAAATAAGGCCATATTGACAGGTTCCAGGAGTTAGGACATGGCTGCCTTGGTGGGGCTGCCGTTCAGTCCACTGCAATGGGAGGAACTTTGGTTGGCTCTGGCTAGTGGTTGGCAGTGCCAGGGGATTTTCTCCTGTAGAAGCAAGGAAATTGCAGCTTCTGTCCATGCTGGTCTTGGCAATGACAAGGGCCTCACCAGTGGCCCTTCAACTGGTGAGGTGAGCTTGGCATCATCGCCTGGTTCAGTAGTGAGTCAACAGGCATGGAAGAATCCATTCCAGCTGCATCCCCTCTACCAGAGCCTTGCATCCCCCACCTGCCCAGTTGAGCCCGTTCTTGGCTTCTCTGCTGGCTTAAGTGGTAAAGAATCCGCCATGCAGAAGATGCAGGAGATGTGGGTTTGATACATGGGTTGGAAAGATCCTCCTGGAGAAGGAAATGGCAACCCACTCCAGTATTCTTGCCTGGAGAATCCCATGGACAGGGTAGCCTTGTGGGCTGCAGTCCATGGGATCTCAGAGTCAGACATGACTTGAGCAACCTGAGCACACACACGCTTGCCAGATTCACAGAGCATCCCAGGCTCTTTGTGCTGCCTTCCATCTGTAAGCTGATACCAATGGCAGCCCCTTCCACATATGGAAATCAGTTTCTCCTCTGTGAGAGCCTTTCCCCGAGGCTGGAGGCACTGCTGGGCCAGAGAATGGCCATCTGGAGTACACCCTTTAACAGTCTTCTCTAAGGCACACCAGAACTGGTCCTGCTCCTGGCAGAGACTCAGACTCAGAAACGAGCCCCTCACTCTTTCTTATGAGATCCAGGCTTTATTGGAAATGATGTTCTGCCCCCAAGGGGACTGGTTGGACATGCAGGAGGTATGGACCCCAGCCCCAGGGCTGGCACCACATCCAAAAATGTGGTCAGTGGTCAGCTGCCTCTTTGGCAAGGCTGAGGCGCACCTCTGGATAGCAGAGGACTGACCCATTAGTGGACATCAGACTGGGTGCTGTTCCCAGAGGCTCAGGAGAGGATGAGCCACCATGGGTGATGATGCATGACCAGCAGCATGCCAACTCTTCTGGTGTCTCGGCAGTAGCTGAGGACAGACTAATGCCTCTAGCACATTATTAGGAAAACAAGCATCTGGGCAATGAACACACTGTAGTCTGTCCTGCTGCTGCCATGAGCTTCCGTAGGGTGGGCACCATGCAGGACAGGTGGAGGGGGCAGGGCAGCTTACATCCTGAGGGTGTCCTGAAGACTCGTGCCCCCTGTCCTTCTGGCCAGATCCTCTGATACAGGCCACAGTATATAGGGTTGCAAAGAGTAGGATATGCCAAAAGCAGCTGAGCGCACATCCTGGCCACAGAAGCAACTTTCCTGCAAACATCAGTCTTGGCCATGTCTCCTCATGGAGTTTCCCACTCCACCTTGGGCCTGGTACCCCCACTCCCCCTAGCCCACCCTCCTGTGGGCTCTCTGTCACCAGAACCAGCCCCGCTGGACCTGTCACCTCTGTCCTGGCTGCAGACCCCCACCAGTCTCTCATCAATCCCTGATGGTCACGGGGCCTGTGGACCCCCAGGGCTACTGCTCCCACTCTCTCCTCCCCCTGCCCAGCTCAGAGACCATTGTTCTCCCATGTCCCAGGAAAAAAAAATCATTGATATAAATTACACATCAACAGCTAGAGATGGATCATTAATTAATACACTTAGCTGTCTTGGCTTCCTACCCGTAAATAGCACCTCCAATGAATGAATAAGTGGCTTGGTTCCTGACCTCAGTGCTGACAAGATCTCCCTTTTGTTGGTCAGAGTGGGAGGAACGCTCGACAGGGTCTGTGTCCCCCTGGGTGTCATACATTCACTGGGGCACTCAGGTAGTCCAACTGAAGCATGTGGACTGGGCTTCTCTGTAACTCAGTGACCTCTGCAAAGACTATCTCCAAACAGAGCTTTTGTGGGGGACACAAGTCAACTCAAAAAGCTTATCATTGGATTTAGGGCCACTTAGATAATTCAGGATGATCTCATCTCGAGAACTTTAACTTAATCATATCTGTAAGGACCCTTTTTCCAAGGAAATTCACATTCCCAGGCACTGGAGGCTAGGACTTTAGTGTCTTTTCAAAAGTACAGAGTGAAGTAAGCCAGAAAGAAAAACACCAGTACAGTATACTGACACATATATATGGAATTTAGAAGACAGTAATGATGACCCTATATGTGAGACAACAAAGAGACGCAGAGGTATAGAGTGGACTTTTGGACTCTGAGGGAGAGGGAAAGGGTGGGATGGTTTGGGAGAATGGCAATGAAACGTGTATATTTTCTTGTAAGAAACGAAGCGCCAATCTATGTTCAATGTAGGATGCAGGATGCATGGGGCTGATGCACAGGGTGATTCAAGTAGAGGATGTGGGGTGGGAGGTGGGAGGGGGCTTCAGCATTGGGAGATTGTGTTCACCTATGGCTGATTCGTGTCAATGTATGGCAAAACAAATATAGTATTGTAATTAAAAAAATAAATAAATTTAATAATTAAAAAAGAAAACAAAAGTTTTTTGCTTATTTTTAATTGGAGGATAATTGCTTTACAATATTGTGCTATTTTCTGCCAACATCAACATGAATCAGCCATAGGTATACATCATGGCCCCTCCCTCTTGAATCTCCATCCACTTCCTACCCCATCCCATCCTTCTAGGTTGTCATAGAGCACTGGTTTGACCTCCCTGCATCTTTATAAAGGGGCAAAGTTCAACCCATAAAAATTTCCTTCTTCTGGCTCCTCCATTGCCAACCAAAAACAGCTCTGCTCTCCTGTCTGTATGAGCTTCCCAAGTGGCGCTAATGGTAAAGAACCCGCCTGTGAGTACAGGAAACATAGATGTGGGGTTGATCCCTGGGTCAGGAAGATCCCCTGGAGGAGGAAATGGCAGCCCACTCAAGTATTCTGGCCTGGAGGATCCCATGGACGGAGGAGCTTTGGGGGGCTATAATCCATGGGGTTGCAAAGAGTTAAATGCAACTAAAGTGACTTAGCATGCACAGGTACTCTTGTCTGTGTGGCCCCACTAGAGCAAATCCTTGAGAAGGTGGGTGTTTAGTAAGACTGTTGCAGAGGGAGGGCCTCCTTATCACCAAGAACAGAAGTTTCCAGAAGTTTCTAGAAGTTTCCTTTGACCACACGTGGATTGTTTAACAACCTGTTGGAGGAGGAGATGGGAAAGAAGAGAGACATGTCTGCTACATGTTTGCGGCAAAGGTTCTTGTGAAGTTTGCTGTTGTTGTTGACTTTGGCTTTGGGGAAAAAATGACTCTGCAAGACACTGAAAGAGAATTCTAGGCAGCGAGCTTGGCACAGCCAGTCCAGAAGCCAAGATTAATCTTTCAGCTCACCTAGCCTAGTACCTGGGGAAGAAGTGGGGGTGGGAAGCACTTACCTTCCTCTTGATCTCATCTCATTTTTACACATTTTAAAGACAAGCAATAACATGAGCCACAGCTTTTCCTACTGAATGTGTCAATCCCTGGCCGGCGTGCTGTGCTACCTGCTGGTCCAGACACAGGAACGATGTGGGGCCTCCTCATTCTGCAGCTGGAGACAGTACCATGGAACCCGCCTTTTGGGCCAGAGCCAGAGCCCAAGGGGAGGACACCTCCTCCAAGGAGGAAAACACCTTCCCTTGCTGAGCCCACACCTGCTGGATGGAGGTGGCCCTGTCTCCTGTAGAAACAGGCAATTCTGGAGCATCTGTCAAGTGCAGGTGCAGTTGGGCATCCAGAGTTGTACAGAGAAGAACAAACACTCCAGCCTCCTTCCCACACTCTGTCCTTGAGCAGTTCTTGTCCCTTGAGTGACTGGATCAAACTTTGCCTGCACTCCTCCTTTTCCTCCAAGGAGAAATTATGTCCTCTTCCTTCGGTACCTCTCTTTCGTTTCACTCATAGATTCAACTCTTGAAATTAAGAGACAATTGCAGATGCTTCCACCACAAGAACATTTTATTGTTGTTTTGGGAAGTAACTGAAGAGCTGACATTTGCTCAGACTCTTTCCAGATGTCATCTCTGGGGAAGAGCTGCAGCCTCTTCTTGGCATTTCAAGTGCCCCCTGCCAAGAGCTAAGAAAATTAAAAAGTATATCAAAGCATCCTTTTGTAGGCCTTATATTTGACTTTCTTTATCAATGATACCTGAATAAAGCTGAAGGGAAAGAAAAGACAAGTTCATGACAAGGCAGGCAGGCAGGCGGAGGGACCATGGGCACAGTCAGCCTGCCATCATATCAAGTCAGAGTTGCAGGGACAGCTTGAGAAGAAGGAAGAAGCAGGTAGTTTAAGGGACCGTGGCCCCAGACCATAGCCGGTGGTGTATGGAAGTCCATGGGGCAAGCTCGCTCCAACACGGGGTGCTGTTTGTATGGATTTACAGAGGGTCCAGCTCCTGCAGCGTCCTGGCCTCCCTAGGGCAGCAGCAAATGAACTCAGACAGTGGCCTCCTAACCTGGAGCTTCTAGAAAAAGAGATGAAGCCACATCAGCTCTGGAATGGTGCCCTCTCCCCATTCTTTGTCTCAGGTCTGAGCCTTCCTGGGGTACTGGGGCCTCAACATCTGCCAAGGGACTTTTGGGGGCATCTCCAGCAGTGTCCTCTCCAAGCTGCCCATCCTCCAAGATCCCTCTCTGGAGGCCAGGGCTTCCTCGTTTAACCTCAGCTGTGATAGCAACAGAGGGGGAGCCCCCAGAGCCTTGGGGTGTCCAGGAATGGACATGCCCTCCAGGGAGAAAGGCTTCAGGGAGAGAGTGATGTGAGTGTGTTTCCCGGACCCAGGGGTTGATGGAGTGCATTTCCACAGCCCCCACGGTGCATTTCAGCCATACGTCAGGGGCTCAGAGGGCTCCTGACACACAGTTCTGGGGACAACTATGTCCCCCTCTTCCCAGAAAGCCTGAGAAGGGGGTTGCATGGTAAGGCAGGACCCTGGGGGTGAGAGTGTACAGAAGAGGCTATGCAGGTCCAGAGAACTCTAATGTCATCCCATCTTATTTATTTCCTTATTTCTTTTTGGCTGGTCAGGGTCTTCATTGCTGCGTGGGACTTTCCTCTAGCTGGAGTGAGTGGGGGCTACTCTCTAGTTGCAGTGCACAGGTTTCTCATTGCAGTGGATTCTCTTGTTATGGAGCACAGACTCTAGAGTGCTCGGGCTTTAGTACTTGTGGCACATGGGCTAAATAGCTGTGGCTTCCGGGTTCCAGAGCACAGGCTCAACCACTGTGGTGCGCAGGCTCAGCTCCTCCATGGCATGGGGACTCTTCCTAGACCAGAGAGCGAACCAGTGTCCCTTGCATTGCAACGTGGATTTTTAACCACGGGACCATCAGGGAAGCCCCTGCCTCATCTTAGCACTGGGCCAGGATGCCACGTGGCTGACCTGGGCAAATCAAGCCTCCCGGGAGGGGGTTGGGGAAGGACTGGCATGTGGATGCTGAAGAGAAGCATCTTGTCCCAAAGTTCTGCTCCCACTCCTGCTCCAGTTCGCCGGCTTCCACAAGTCCTGGGAAGTTGTGTCGGGTATGGCTGGGGCTCGTAAGAGAAGCCCCTCAGAATTACTCTTTGCCCACAGAGAGCCTCACGAGTGCCAGCACTTTCCATAAACAAGAGCGTCACCCTCGCTCTGGGTGCCCCATGGTGTGTAGTGCCATCCAGTACAGAGCAGCTTAGTAGAAGCGGCTCAGGAGCGAGGCGGCTCACTGCTCCCCCTGAAGGACCTGGTGTGGGCAAGGAGCCCTGGGTCTCAGTGTGCACTCCTGTAAAATGGGGTGACCTCCCTGCCAGGCCTCCCTTGGCATGAGGGTAGTGGATGCTGGAGCTCCTGGTGAGATACGCTGCACTGCCATCCTTTCCAGAGCATCCTCAGTAGATCCTCGGAGAACTTCCTTCCCAAGCATCCATCTCAGCCTGGACATCTATCTGTGGCCTCTCCTGCTCCAGTGTCCTCACGGATGAACTGACTAGGATCCGGGACTCTTCTCTGCCCAGTGGAGCATTTCAGAGCATGTTAGCATGGAGAACAATTGAAAAGCTGTTGAAATACTTACTTTTACCTCGGGAATCTTCATGGGATTTCCTGGTCCCCTTGCTGTGGGCTGCTCTCCACCCAGTCTTTCCCCTTCTGCTCTTGCTGAGTTGAGCTCACAGGGCTTGACTCAGTTTCACTTGATTTAGTTGTTTTTGACTGTTTATTGATCTGGCTAAGCTGGGTCTCAGTTGCAGCTCTTATAGCTGCAGGATCTTTAGTTGCAGCATGTACGATCTCTTTGGGAACTCGAAGTTGTGGCGTGTGGGGATCTAATTTCCTCACCAGGGATCAAACCCAGGCCTGATTGCATTGGGAATGTGGAATTTTAGCCACTGGACCACCTTGAAAGTCACTGACATTGTTTTATAGAAATGAAATGCTCCCTTCAGACTGCATACATGAGGGAGACCATAGCTCTGTATTTGCCCAAGGCTCTGGTGGCCCTGAGAATCATCATCTCAAGACCCCTGATGTAGAAGCAGCTGGAGACAATGCCCAGGGGAATGCCTATTGCTTGTGTATTCATTCATTCAAACCAAGGGAATATATGGAGTACCCCAGTCTGTGATCGGAGCTGGGGCTTTAACAGTCATCAGAATAGACTCTGCCCGGCCCTCAGGTCTTCAGGGAGCCCTTGACTAGCCCAGTGGGAACCAAATACAACTGAGCAGCTGACTGCCCTATTCAGAGAGGCCGTTCTAGTTGTTCCAGAAGTGCATCTAGAGGGCTGACCCTGCTCCCAAGCACAGGAAATCCACTGGCCTGACCTGTGGGGAAGGTCCAGGGTGTCCTGACCCGCTCCTGGGTGTCCCCACCGTGGCCCAGCAGGAGCAGGACGAGGCCACTGTGACTTGTGCCACTTCCCAGATTCCAGAGAAGATTCTAGTGTTGTGATCTGCCCACAGCCATCGTCTGTGTCAGAGCCAGAAATAGAACACGGAAGAGTCTTGCTCTGATTTCTGCGCTCATAATTCTAGGGCAAGCTGCCCTTACGAAATGTGGATCAAAGGAGACGGGGTGGGAGTGGGGAGGGCACAGCGGAGTGGTTCTCCGCGAGGCCTGTGCCGCGATTGCCTGGCCTCCCTGAAGCGCCAATTAGCTGCATTTGTAATCCATCACGTCCAAGAATCGACTGGGTTCAGCCCAGGGTAAAAAACGGGAGCAGTCTGCAAAAGGCCCTTTCAACCATGACAATGAAAATCCAAATACAGACTCTGAGATCTCCGGAACCCCGGGTGCTGGTTCGTGGGGGAAGACCGGAAGGTGCCAGCTGGCATGCTGCACCTTCTGGGAAGAAAGCCACACATTATGTGAACCCCAGAAAATGGTAGGGGTATCCAGTGTACAACTCCTGCCTTCAATATTAATAATTTAGATATGTACCTTGTACCCACCAAGAGCCAAGTGCTTGGCTTGAATTAAATCTTGTTGAACTCACAGCAGCTTTAGGAGACAGACACTCCTCTGATCCTTATTCAGCAGTGGCGAAACTAGAAGCATAGAGAGGTTAAGTGACTTGTCCAAGGTCACACAGCCTACAAGGACTGGAGTCTGGATTCTGGGCTTCAGGGATTGCATTGCACCTTGTTGTTGATAGGTTGTGTCTGACTCTTTGCAACCCCATGGACTGTAGCCCACCAGATTCCCTTAAAATCAGATGGGATTTCCCAGGCAAGAATAGAATAGTTGCCGTTTCATTCTCCAAGGGATCTTCCCAACCCAGGGATTGAACCCGAATTCCCTGCATTGCAGGAGATTCTTTACCACTGAGCCACCAGGGAAGCCTAATGCACTGCACTAGCCTAGGCCTTTTCTACTTCAATCTTCTCAGCAACTCTTTGGAGTCTATAGTACAGACTAGGAAATGGAGACTAGAAGAGATTAAGGAGTCTGTGACTGTCACTGAGTTTGACCCCAGTGCTGGCCTAGCTCCAAAGGCCTGCTGTTCCCAGTGCCCTAGGCCTCTGAGCACACACTCATGGAGCCCGCTGTCCCTTGGCTAACCTTGCCTAAGCCTCCTTCCCCTGAATCCTCCCACCCTGGGGCCCTGGCCTGCCCCCTCCTCTTGGCCTACTCAGATCCATTCTCAGGGAGCCTCTCTTCTCAGTGGCTAGAGTCCAGCTTCTGTTGCTTCTCCCAGAGGTGTAGCCCGGGAGGTCCCAGCAAAGACGCTTAGAGCATCTGAAGAATGGGAGGGGGCGACGGTGTGTGAGAGGAGCAGGAAAGCCCCCACACCCCAACATTGCAGCACCCCATAGCAGCTTTGGGAAATGCAGACCTTTTCCCTAGCTGCCCAGGGACCAGCTGCACATCCTCAGGCAGACAAAACCAATGACATCCCCAGTGCACGTGATCTCAGTCCCAGTCCCTCCGGGCAGAGGGGCCCACAGTGCTGATGCCCTGTACGATGCGTGAGCTCTCTGTGAGCATTCTTGGAAGGAAGAAGAGAGGCAGCCCCAGGGAAGGGCCAGTGTGGGGCAGCTTTCTCACTTCCTTCTGCACAGGTTCCAAGGTCCAGGGCTTCCTCTGCTCCCAGAGCCCACGGGAGTGCCTCCCCTACCTTCCTGTGTCCCCATCACAGGTCAACTGGTCCATGTCTGCTGTCTGAGCCTCCACACATCTTTGCTGGGTACATGGACGGGGGCTCAGCTAGTCAGTAGAGGTGGAGGCCTCCCCAAAGGCCTTCAGCGGGATCCAGGGGGCCTCACTGCTAGACAGAGGAGCTGAGAAGAGCCATTTGGGTTCAGATCACTTCAAACTGGATGGCATCCTGTCTGCCATCCTGACTCTCTTCTGGGAGCTGGAGGGATGGTGTGAGGCACACAGGGTCCCAGGGTTAGGGCTCTTCCTTAGAGGAGTCTGTACACCATCCCCCAACCCTGCCTGTAGATAACCTGGGAGATACTCAAGGACAGGCATGATGTGTTGGGGGCCACCCATCCCTGCATCTCTGGGTCAGCAGCCGGTTCTGCCCCAGCTGTCTCCTGAAGGTCTTAATTCTCTATGCTTTATCCCAGCCACCCCTGGCCAATCCAGGGGACCAGGCTTAGGAGAAGAGGGCCAAGTCTCCCCAAGTCGAAAAACCAGCTCCGCCAGATCCTTGCTGTCATTGCCTGACTGCTCTGCATCTCGCCTTTCTCACCTCTGAAATGGGGATATGAAAAATGCCTGCCTCGTAATGCTGTGAGGGCAAAAGGAATCAATACTTGTAAAGGGCTCAGAACATGCCTGGCACATGGGAAGAACTATAAAGGGTTTATTCCATACAGTTCATAAAATAGTTTGCACATAGTGGCCAGATCTGACGTTACCACTCCCTTGCTCAAAAATCATCAACGGCTCCCAGTGCCTATGAAGAGAGAACATGCTCCCTAACTTGGCTCAAGGTTGCAGTCACCTATGCACATGGCCTCCAGGGACCCTCCTCCTTCCCAGGCCTGGCCTCTGCCTGGAGGAGGCATCCTGCTCTAGAGGCTCTGGCCACAAATGTTCCCCAAGCACAAATCTCTCTCTAATCCCCTGCAGCAGGAAGTGATCTCTTCCTTCCCTTCCCTGCTGTGCTTGTCTACAGAAAGTACTGCAAAATAAGACTGGAATGAGACCCTCCCTCCCTAGCTAGCCCCAAACCCCCTCTGAGCTGAGCCCTGATAAGCTTTCTTTTTCATCCTCCGTGTAGAACATGGAGAGTAATTGTACCTGTGGTGCTCTGTGCATGCGTGCATGCTAAGTTGCTTCAGTCGTGTCTGACTCTTTGCGACCCTATTGACCGCAGCCCGCCAGGCTCCTCTCTCCATGGGATTCGACACGACAGCTGGGTGACACCCCCTGGAAGCCAGGTGACCATCCCCCCGTGTTCTTGTGTTTCCCAGGCGAGAGTGTTCACCTGAGGTCTTATTGCTGCCTGCCGAGCTTTCTGGGGAAATAAGTCAAAAGTTAATTTGATTTTGAACAGATTCTTAAATCAGTTCCCGAGAGGCAGAGATCAATTTGCATTTTATTTTTTCCTACTGAGTCATCTTGGCTGGTATTTCACACGAGTTGTTGGTATTTTCCGTGTTCTCTCACTGCACAGAAATGACCCTCCGAGCATATTTTTAAAAGAAGAAGCCATCTGAAGATAGGAAGGAGGCAGCAGGTTCTTCTGTATGTGTGGCTTCTGTTCCTGGTGGCACAGCGGGTCGCAGCGGCCCTTGTCTCTGACTGAGTTGTGTATTTGGTCAGAGGAACATTTGCTTCTGCTTTTCCACCAGAGTTCAGCATCTCTTCCTGAATCCTTGGCCACTGAGTATCTCCTAGGGGTTGTTGTTGTTTAGTTGCTAAGTTGTGTCCAACTCTTTGTGACCTGATTGACTGTGGCACTCTGGGCTCCTCTGTCCTTCACCATCTCCCCTGGAGTTTGCTCAAATTCATGTCCATTGACTCAGTGATGCTATCTATCCATTTCGTCCTCTGCCGCACTCTTCTTTTGTCTTCAGTCTTTCCCACCATCATGGTCTTTTCCAATGAGTCATCTCCTCACAGAGTATTGGAGTGGATAGTCATTCCTTTCTCCAGGGCATCTTCCTGACCCAGGGATCAAACCCAGGTCTCCTGCATTTGCTGTCAGAGCTATCAGGGAATCCCTATGTACTAGGGGCAGGGATCTGCTAATACAGACCCTCCCCCAGCTTGGGCGTCCCCATGCAGAGCTCAGATGCCCTCATCTTGGAAGGTGGACAGGATATGATGGGCCATAGATGCCAAAGAATGGAAAGCAGGGACTCAAGAGATATTTGCCCACATATGTTCACAGCAGCATGATTCAGAAGAGTTGAAAGGTAGAAGCCACTTAAGTGGCCCTGGATGGATGAACAGATATACAAACTGGTCCATCCATGCAATGGAATATAATTTTGCCTTATAAAAAGAAGAATGCCTGCTGCAATACTGATGAACCCCAAGGACACTATGCTTAATGAAATAAGCCAGTCACAAAAAGACAAATCCTATGTGATTCCACTTACATGATGTCCCTAGAGTCATCAGACTTAGAGAGACAGTAATTAAGGGTGGGAGTTAGGGGCTGGGGGGAGAGAGAAGGGAGTTAGTGTTTAATGGGGAAAGAATTTTAGTTTGAGAAGATGAGAAAGTTTTTAATGGGGAAAGAATTTTAGTTTGAGAAGATGAGAAAGTTCTGGTGATGGATGGTGGGGATGATTTCTGGACAGTGTGAATGTGCTTAATGCCACTGAGCTCCATGCTTGAGGAAGATGAAGATAGATTTTATGTGTATTTTAATCATTTTTAGATTATTTATTTTAATTGGAAGATAATTACTTTACAGTATTATGATGGTTTTGCCATACATCGACATGAATTGGCCATAGGTGTACATGTGTCCCCTCCGTCCTGTACCCCTCCCCACTGCATCCCTCCAGGTCGTCACAGAGCACCTGGATATCTATTTTACACTGGATGTCTATTTTACATATGGTAAAGGAATGTTGCTAAAGCTGAAGCTCCAGTACTTTGGCCACCTCATACAAAGAGCTGACTCATTGGAAAAGACTGATGCTGGGAGGGATTGGGGGCAGGAGGGAGAAGGGGACGACAGAGGATGAGATGGCTGGATGGCATCACTGACTCGATGGATGTGAGTCTGAGTGAACTCCGGGAGTTGGTGATGGACAGGGAGGCCTGGCGTGCTGCAATTCATGGGGGTCGCAAGGAGTCGGACATGATTGCGTGACTGAACTGAACTGAACTGAACTGAACTGAAATAATGTATATGTTTGGATGTGGAGGCAACCTAGATGTCCATTAGCAGATGAATGGGTAAGGAAGTTGTGGTATATATACACAGTGGAATACTACTCAGCTATAAGAAGGAACACATTTGAGTCAGTTCTGATGAGGTGGATGAACCTAGAACCTGTTATACAGAGTGAAGTGTCAGAAAGAGAAAAACAAATACCACATATTGAAACATATGTATGGAATCTGGAAAGATGATACCAATGATCCTACGTGCAAGGCAACAAGGGAGACAAAGACATAAAACCAGACGTTTGGACTCAATGGGAGAAGGAGAGGGTGGGGTGATTTGAGACAATAGAATTGTAACATGTAATTTTTTTTTAAGTTAAAAAAAGGACTTAACAGGGGAGGACTAGGGCATCCTGCTTCTGGCCTCAAATCTTCATCAGAAGCATTGGGAGCAGAAAGGCATTCTTGGAGTTCTAACTGCAGAATCACCATCAGACTCCACAATTTCAGAGAAGGCATGGTCTCTCTGCCGATGCATGTGGCTGGGGCCATTCCAGGGGGTTTCAGAGCAGGGCAGTGGCCAATGGGACTGAGAGATCGGCCTCCTGCAGGGGACAGAGCTGGGCAGACAGGCGAGGTTTCTCCCGGGGATATGAGAATGGGAAACTGATGATTAGCTGCAGGGGTGGGTTGTGTTTGCCGGTTGTGTTGGTTTTCTGGGCCTTCTGCAACAAAGTGCCACAAACTGAGGGTAGGAGGTGGACTTACAGCAGCAGACATTCATTGTTTCCCAATTGTGGATGCTAGAAGTCTGAAATCAAGGTGTAGGCGTGGCCAAGCTCCCCCGGAGGTTCTAGGGAACGTTCCTTCTTTGCCTCTTCCGGGCTCTGGGGTCAGGCTGTTCTTTGGCTTGTGGCCGCTTTTCTACAATCTCTGCCTCTGTCTGCATTTGGCAGCATCTCCTGGAGTGTGTTGTGTGTCTCTCTTCTTAGAAGGGTACTGTTGCAGGAAGCGGGACCCCTTCTGGGGCCCAAGAGTGGATTCTTATCTGGCACTTGGAAATGAATTGTCTGAGGAGACACCTGATGACAAAGCATGAGGTGTTATTCATGGCTCGCAGTCTCAGGTTCACTTCTGGATTGTCTCTGGCCAGTCACTCTGACTCAGGATTCTTCCTGATGTCATGTGCATCACTTGCTGGTGGATTCTGGCTTGGAGGATTCTGGGAAGTTGGTAGGACATATGGACTGGCATCCTTAGTCGTTAAGTCACGTCCAACTCTTTTGTGACCCCATGGACTGTAGCCCACCAGGCTCCTCTGTCCAGACAAGAATTCTGGAGCGGGTTGCCATTTCCTTCTCCAGATGATCTTCCCTACCCAGGGATCAAACCTGCGTCTCCTTGGCAGGTGGGATATTTACCACCGAGTCACCTGGGATGCCCCTTCACTCTTTTGGACCTTTCTCTAATTGTTCCAGTTGGTGGTAGCTTGTTAGTTCTGCATTTCTGACCAGGACCTCCTGTTATGACTCATGCCAGTGGTTACTATGGTACCTGGTCAGGGTAGGTGGTTTTGGTCAGTGGTTCCCCTAACAATACCAGTCATTGGATGTAGGGCACCCCCTAATCCCAGTGTGACCTCCACTTAATCACACCTTCAAAGACTCTGTTTCAAATAAGGTCCCATTCTGAGGTTCTGGGTAGGTAGGGATGGTGGGGGCTATTTAACCTCCTGCAGAGATATTGGTGCAGACTCATGGTTTCCCTAGTGATCATCAAGACGTCTCACGAGCTCTGGGGCCCAGGAGCAGCAAGATCCTAGCCTGCATTCTCCACTGAGGGGTGAGGCCTCCTTGAAGAGATGCCTGATTCTGGGACTGGGGCAGGGAAGGAACAAGCCAGACCTGGAACCCCTTGTACCTAGGGGTAAGAAAGTACTCCTAGAACTGAAGGGATGTGTCCCAGAGACGGAGAAGCCAGCTTGAAGGGACTCCCGCTGACCAAACTTGAGACAATTCCAGGTACAAAACGAGGGAAGGGGGGCATAACCAGATGAATAAAGTAGGGCTACCTGAGTGGATAAAGAAATGAAGAGATCCTATCTTTTCTTTTTAAATTTTCTTAAATTATTTGTTTGTTTATTTATTGGCCGTGTTGCATGTGGGATCCTAGTTCCTCAACCAGGGACTGAGCTCATGCTCTCTCCATTGGAAATGAGGAGTCTTTATTGTACCATCAGGAAAATCCCAAGGCCCCTCCTCTTAACGGCAGGATGCCAGCTAATAAAGGCAGAAGGAACAACAACATTAGACAATTGCTACCTTTACAGGTGGCTCAGTGGTAAAGAATCCGCCTGCCAAAGCAGGAGATGCGGGTTCGATCCCTGGGTTGGGAAGATCCGCTGGAGGAGGAAATGGCAACCCACTTCAGTATTCATGCTGGGCGAATCCCATGGACAGAGGAGTCTGGTGGGTTACAGTCCAGGTTGTCCCAAAGAATTGGACAGGACTGAGGACTAGGCATGCAGTCAACTCGCACATTCATAGTGATAATTAACTCAGACAAGAAACATTGATGGACCATAAAAAGAGTGGGTGAATGTTAGGAAAGCCACAGGACTTTACATCTTAGATCGTCTCCCAGAAAATGCTGATTTTCATAAAGGTAGGGGAGTAACTTGGCAGCAGAGATGCTTGGTGGACACCATCTGGGCCCAGTGGTCCTTGCTGCCCTACCAGGGGAGGAGACACAGTGACCTGCTCTTGCCAGTAGGAGTCACAGAGCACACAGCCTCACTTTGTGATTTCCCTTGAATCCACAAATCGGGGAAGATGTTGGTCAAATCAAAATTTCATGCTACAAAATGCCTAATTATTCTGTTTTCTTAAAACATGCTAAGCTTGTGAAAGTCTAGGAAAGACTGGAAAATTTTTCCCGATGGAAGGAAACTAGAGATGAGTCAAAGCCAAATCGGACAAGTGGTCCAGGACTGGATCTTGTGGCAGGACCACTGGCAAATCCCAGTGGGGCCTCTGGTTACAGGCATGTGGGCATCTGTCCTGTCCTTACCCTTTCCTCTTAAATCTGAAATTGTTTCAAAATGAGAAGTGAAATAGCTAAATATAAAAGCCTCTCACCTTTTGCAGCCCTTCCCTAAGCCTCTCCCTGCATATGTGCACACAGACACAGACAAGAAAAGTGTTCCCGTTGTTGGAATCAACATAAGGCATAAGGGGAACATTGTGACCCGTTGTCAATTAAAGCACAGCTCAGGGGCAATACTTGCACTTTTTTTTTTCTTAAAAGTCCTGGAATTCAGAGGCCATTCCTAACATGAGTTGTTTCCTTGTAGGAAAAAAAAAGAAAATGTGAGGCAGTGATGGGAATGATGACTGTACCTCTAAATAGTATTCTAGTTTCCAGATCGGGTGTGCTGGCACATTCTGGGAGATGCCCCTCAGGTCCCATGTGCCTGGAGACCCCGTACTGGTTCCATAGCTGCCTCCAGAATGTGACTGAGGGGGAGGGGGTCCTGAAATGTGGCTCCAGGGTGGCTGCAGTGCAGTCTCCATCCACACGGACAGCTGCCCCGGGCCAGGTGTGAGAGGCTTTTGTTAAAAAGGAAATGTGTTCTCTATTGTGGGACCCATGGGGTCCTCTGGGCTCCTTGTTGTTAGGTTATAAGAATGTCATCAGAGGCTCTGGGGCAAAAGGATGTGGGACCGAGGTCTTAAACAAGCAAAGGCTGTAAACCCAGTACTGCTTAGCCAGAAACTTGTGTGCAGTGGGGAGGCGGGGACTGGGGGAGGAGGGCCATGATAGGGTCAGGAGACAGCATCTGAGTTTGTAGAGGATAAAGGGAAGAGGGCTCAGCACGGCTGGAGAAACAGGGAAAACAAACTGGAAACTGCAGCTATCTGTCTGCTCTCTGCAATTACTCACACTCCCAGGTGTCTGTGTATTCACTCATTCATTCATTCATTAGCAGTAGGTCAGCAGACAAATGCTGAGGCTTTGCAGGGAGCTCAGGATGTGTGGACAATATGTGAACCATTCCCTCCAACTCTTCCCCCAGCCTTCCCCAAGGAGTTTGTCTTTTAGTTTTTGACCTGAACCCTTAAGTGCTCTGGGCAGTTGGAGCGGATTTGCATATTGAAGGTCAGGTTGGCTCAACCTCATCCACAGGAGGTCTCACCAAGAACAATTCCTGACTTACCTACTCAAAATGGATTGGGGGATAATTGGCCTCCTGACTTCGGTAATGCGGTAATGCTCGTGTACTGATTGAGTCTTGATGATATAATTATGGGAGAAGCCGGGGCTGCGGCTTGCTGAACGGTCCCCCAGGCGCTCTGGAGGCTGGACCACAGCTCTGGATGGGAGGTGAAATGATCACTGTCTTTCCTTGGGATCTGTATGAACAGTGTGGGAGAGAGGAGAGCAGAGACTCACGGCTTCCTGTCAATGCCACTGTGACCCTCTGCAGGACAGCGGAATGCATGGACCAAAAGGGCCCTTTGAGTGCCTGAGTCACTGTTCCCAGGGCAGTCATGTGCGTGCATGTTTGCACCCAGAAGGGGTCTTGTCTCCCAAACACTGGACCTAGCCATTGCTCCTGTTCCCAGCTCCAGAGATAATCCTTACGTCTGTATAATGCTTCATAAGTTTTAAAGGACCTCTCACATGTTTTCTCCTCTGGCAGATGAGTCGGCTGAGGATTTAAGTGGTTTGCCCAAGGTCAATGAATCAATCAACAGAGCAATTATTGAACTCTATCAGAGAGGGTGATGTTGAGGGCCTGACGAAAGGGACGAGGGCCTGCCCGAACTGCTCAGGGAAGGGGTGGATCTCAAGGCAGATGCAGGCACACGTGTGCACATACACCATGCCCACACAGATTCCAGCCTCAGATTAAGTGCATTTGTGTGCCAGAGGTTGAGGATACCACCTTGAAGGAGCAAGAAAGAAAAGGAGATAGAGCAGGTGGGTCATGGGGACTTCAAGGGAGGGGGGCCTGGGCCCCAGGTTTTAGGCCTGGGGACCCAGGCCCCATCCCCCAACCTTGAGCTGATGCCACCACACCAGGAAAGAGCCCTTCAAAGTCTCCTTGGAAGGAAGGAAGGAACGAAGGAGCCGATCCCTGTGAAACTTGCAGCTGCCTGCCCCCTCTGCCAATGGAATTGAAATAATCAGAATAATCACAGGCAATCAGACTAAATAACAATGTGTAATGATAACAAATGGTCGTCGGAGCCCCTCCAAGGTCTGGAGTCGACTGGAGAGCCTAGGATGACAATTTCCTAAATTAATTGCTACTGGGCCTCGGCTCAGTGCTCGAGTGCAGAAGGGGCTCGGGGATGATTGCTGCTCCTTCTTCCCAGCCTGCAGTAGATGTTCCCACTTCTCTGTTTTCACTCCGCTTTCTGAGGCTTTGAGGGCATTGCTGCCCCCACCTTCCAACCTTGACAGCAGGTACGGATCTGGATGCTTTGATTAGAAAATAATAAAATACAGCCCTCAGAAAGGGATGTGAGGGTTCACCCCTCTGAGGGTCCCCTTCCTGTTAGGACTCTCCCACTGCCAGTCAGCCGTGTACCTCGCAGTTGATTGGTGTCCAGGAATGAATTATGCATGTCTCGGAGCCTTGGGTGGAGCGCAGAGGGGGAGATGAAAGGCAGCCTCAGAAAAGTGCAAAGTATGAAAGTCCCTTCCGCTTTTGGCTCCAGCAAAAGGTGGGTCATTGGGGCATCTCAGGTGGAGTCTGGGAAACTCATTCTCTTACAGAAAGTCCTGGTCCCAGGTGCCTCTATTTGCTGGTCGAGTGACCTGGTGGGTGTTCGGCTGGAATTTAAGGACGAGTGGAGAGAGCATGGGTTTTGGAATCGGGCTGAGCTGAATCTGAACATGGGCTCTGCCATGTACTAGGCACCTGGCAGCGGGATCAGCTCTCTTCCCTCCTTATAGAGTGAGGACAGAAAAGTCTGTTGTGATAAGTCACCACCAAGGACAGCGGATCTGCTGTGACAAGTCACCACCAGCCCAGCAGCAGTCTTAACACGACAGCAGTGTACCATCTCACAGCTGGTAAAGAATCAGCCTGCAATTCGGGAGACCTGGGTTCAATCCTTAGGTTGGGAAGATCCCTTGGAGAAGGGAATGGCTACCCACTCCAGTATTCTGGCCTGGAGAGTTCCATGGACCGTATAGTCCATGGGGTCTCAAAAAGTTGGACATGAGTGAGTGACTTTCACTTTCACTTTTCCCTATAGCTCTGGAGGTCAGAAGTCCTACATCAGGGTGTGGGTGGGGATGTGCTCGCTCCCGGAGGTTCCAGGGAGGGTCCTTCCTGCCTCTCTCAGCTGCCAGGACCTCCAGGCATTCCCTGGCTTGTGGCTGCCTCTCTCCACTCTCAGAATGCTTCTGTTTTCCCATGGAATTCCCCTACTCTGCCTGTTTGTCCCATATCTCCCTCTACTTTCTTTAAGGATACCTGGCATTGGATTTAGGGCCACCCCTAAGTCCAGGATAACGGAGTTTCTTAACTACGGAGATTCTTAACTAACTACATCTGCAAAGACTGTTTCCAAGCAAGGTGACATCTTTGAGCAGGGCTGTTCAACCCTCTGTACCTGTTCTGTAAGATCATTGATATAAGAATAAGTACTACTGTGTGTAATGGCCTGCCAGCTCCTGGCTGTGGCCGCTATCCCACACATGGCAGGTAGCTTGTCACTGTCCTCTGCAAAAGGACCCAAATTGTCCCATGGTGACTATTCCAAGTCTGCTGTAAACTGACTTCAGACCATGGCTGAAAATAGGTTTATCCCTTAGGATGACAATCATCATGTTTAGTATCAACTATTTTCACCAAATCCCCCTCTTTATTTTTTGTGGGTTTTTAACTTTTGTTTGTGTGTTTTTTTTAAATTAACTTTTATTGGCTTATACTTTCCAAATTTGCTGGCATATTGAGTTTTCCAACAAAGGTCCGTCTAGTCAAGGCTATGGTTTTTCCTGTGGTCATGTATGGATGTGAGAGTTGGACTGTGAAGAAAGCTGAGTGCCGAAGAATGGATGCTTTTGAACTGTGGTGTTGGAGAACACTCCTGAGAGTCCCTTGGACTGTAAGGATATCCAACCAGTCCGTTCTGAAGGAGATCAGCCCTGGGTGTTCTTTGGAGGGAATGATGCTAAAGCTGAAGCTCTAGTACTTTGGCCACCTCATGTGAAGAGCTGACTTATTGGAAAAGACTCTGATGCTGGGAGGGATTGGGGGCAGGAAGAAAAGGGGATGACAGAGGATGAGATGGCTGGATGGCATCACTGACTCAGTGGACATGAGTCTGAGTGAACTCCAGGAGTTGGTGATGGACAGGGAGGCCTGGTGTGCTGCGTTTCATGGGGTCGCAAAGAGTTGGACACGACTGAGCAACTGAACTGAACTCAACTGATAGTTGCTTTACAATGTTGTTAGTTTCTGCAGTACCACAGAGTGAATCAGCTATACATATACATGTGCCTGTGTGTGTAGGTGTGTGTGCGTTCCAAGTCCCTTCAGTCACGTCCGACTCTTTGAGACCCCATGGGCTGTAGCCTGCTAGGCTCCTCTGTCCATGGGATTCTCCAGGCAAGAATACTGGAGGGAGTTGCCATGCCCTCCTCCAGGGGACCTTCCCAACCAAGGGATCAAACCCCTATCTCCTGCTTTGCAGGCAGATTCTTTACCTATGAGCCACTAGGTAAGCCTATACATATACATATATCTCCTCTTTTTGGATTTCCTTCCCATTTAGGTCACCACAGAGCACTGAGTAGAGTTCCCTGTGCTATGAGTAGGTTCTCATGAGTTACCTATTTTATATATAGTAGTGTCTGGCATCCGTCCCAATCTCCCAATTCATCCCACCCTCTCCTTCCCGTTTGGTGTCCATACATTGGTTCTCTATAAATTCCCTTCTTTTTCTGCTTAGTGAGCACCAGCTTGGCTGGAGGTGGTTGAATGAAATGAACCCCAGGCTCTTTGTGTTGCCTGCTCATTTGGTTGTTCACAGCTTGGTTTCTCTAGATGCTCCCCAGGTCGAGAAATTGCCTCCTCATGTTGGGAGTTTAGTCAACAAGGCAGCTGGTGGCCTTGGGTGCCCCAGGTGAGACTGCGGTACACCAGCGGCTGCCCCACACTGCCTTGGGAGGGGCTGTGTCCCTGTGGTTACTGTGATGCTGGGATGGATGGTCTGCCCACGAGGTCAAGGATCACAGCACCAGAGCAGTCTGCCAAGAAGAGGCTTATTCCCTGCCACCAGCAGATGAGACTGTCTGCTTCGCGTCCATACAGGCCTCTTTACAGAAGCCCCTCTGTGGAGGTTGGGCTACCTGAGCCCAGAAGTCTGCCTTTTGTGTTTGTGTTAGTTTCTCTTGGCTGTCGTGACAAAGCACCACAGACTAAGAGGCTTCACACAGCAGAGATGGACTTTCACAGCTTGGAGGCCAAGATCAAGGTCAAGGAGGCACCAGGGGAGGGGCGTGCTTCCGGGTGACTCTGTCTCAGGACCAAATCACTCTAATCGCCGCCTCTGGGGTCACGTGGCTGTCTTCTCTCCATTTTGTGTGCCCTTTGTGTGTCCTTGCCTGTGGACACCAGTCACACTGGATCAGAGGTCACCCTGCTGAGTGTGCCCTCATAGATGGTTACATCTGCCTTGACCCTGTTTCCCAGTAAGGTCACATTCTGGGGCTCAGACCTCACCTTGTCATTCGAGGTCACAGTTAAACCTGTAGCATAGTTTTTCAACCCGAAATCATATTCCCAGCACACCCAACCTGCCATGCAATTCAGCATGGAGGGCTCTGTGGTTTCAATCCTTTTAACTTTGATTCTCTGCCTGATTGTCAAGTACCCTTCAGAAGTTTAAACAGGTGATGACCCACCCCCACCCCACCCTGCCAGTTCATGTGGGACCAAAGAAGGCTTTAGGGATAAGAGCCTCATGCAGGGCATGGCATCGGGCACCACTTTCAAGCTGCGCTGAGCCTCCTGTGAAGGTGCCTTGAAGAGGCCGCCTTGTCCCCAGACAGTAGGGCTTCTTATCCACAAAAGTGAGACCACATTGCCACCCCATGGGTCTCTGCAAAGAGCCAAGGCAAGAGACACTGTAATCCCAGGTTCTGAGCATTTCTGTCTGCCCAACTCTAATGCAAGGTTTCAGAGGTTGGGTGGACCCTTGCACATGCATGAGAGGGGGCTGTGAACTGATAAGAGGTGGACCAGAAGGAGCCAAAGTTGAGGAGTCTGTCTGATTACCAGGAGCATGTGCACAAAGAGGCACCATGACCCAGATGCTGGATGGTTGAGGCCACGGGTAATCGGCTCTGTATCAGACAGGTGTTTCAGAAAGGCATGTGCACACGTGTGTCTGTCTGCCCATGTGTGAGTGTTCACGTGGACCCACATGCGCCAGACGGAAGCAGTTTAGGTGTGGACCCACTTCAAGTCATCAGGACAGGACTGCCTGGTGGCCTCAGAGTCCTTCAGGCTTTAGTGCTAAAGTTGGAGACAGAACAGAAGGTGACCAAAGGGTCCCAACAACCAATCTTGTCATCCCTGTAACTTGTAAAATAGTTTGCAGCTATAAAAGTAAAGACACTTGTTCCTTGAAAGGAAAGCTATGACAAATCTAGACAGAGTATTAAAAAGTAGAGACATCACTTTGCCAACAAAGGTCTGCATAGTCAAAACTGTGGTTTTCCAGTAGTCATGTACAGATGTAAGAAGTGGACCATAAAGAAGACTGAGTGCCAAAGAATTTGTGCTTTTGAACTATGGTGCCAGAGAAGACTCTTCAGAGTCCCTTGGACAACAGGGAGCTCAAACCAGTCAATCCTAAAAGGAAATCAACCCCGAGTATTCACTAAAAGGACTAATGCTGAAGCTGAAGTTCCAAGACTTTGGCCACCTGATATAAAGAGCCGACTCACTGGAAAAGACACTGATGCTGGAAAGATTGAGGGCAGGAGGAGAAGGAAGTGACAGAGAGTGAGATGGTTGAGTATCATCACCGACTCGATCGAATCTGAGCACATTTTGGGAGATAGTGAAGGACAGGGAGCCTGGCTTGCTGCAGTCCATGGGGGCTGCAAAGAGTCAAACATGACTGAGTGACTCAACAAAAACAGCAAACCTGGAATGGACAGCACATGCGGTAGACACCACCTGAATGGATGGAAGTGTTCTCCCTTCCTTTGTTACAGGTTCCACAGTGTGCAGGGCTTGGGGCAGAGGAAACTCCATCAGACACACGAGAGCCAAAGTGCATCATTCACCAAAGGAGGGCAGGGAGGAGGTGGGGGAGCAGAAGACCCTGGGGGTGTCCACCAAGATGGACATGTGAAAAATGGGCCGGCTTGTTTTGTGCTTGAGGGGTGCAGAACTTCCCCAGGGAGATCCCAACAGAGGCAAGAATGTAGAAGGTGAGAGATCTCAGTGGGAGAGGATGCCATGGACATGATCAGTGTAGAGACAGTAATCATAGGTTGAGAGCCACCAGGACTGCCCAGGGAGGGCCCTTGTGCAATTTCTATGCATCCCTTATTTGCTGTCCTACAGGGCCAGGAAGACTGAGGGTCCACCCGGCACGCAGCAGGTCAGAACAAGTAGGGTTGTCATGCGGTGGAGTCTACTCTGCTAAGTAGAAAGGAGCTGGTGTAGCTCCTGGTGGAGAGCTCTCCATGAGATTTGGCCTCAGCTTCCCCTAGCTTCTCAACATCACATGTGATCCGCACCCAGGACTCTCACTTCTCTGCATCCATTGTGTCATTAAGAAATGACCCTCACCTCCCACACTCTCCACACCCCACCCAATCACAGTTACCTGAATGGTTCAGTCTTCCAAGGAGGGTTTGCCCTTCAAAGACAAGGATAAAACCAGGAGCTGAAGGGTGGAATTCAAGTCGCGAGACAAAAGCTGGGTCCTTGGGGCTGGAGAAGGGGAGGGAGGCCTTGTAGGGCTGGGGAAGACACATCCTGATCCAGGAGGGCCGGTGGGTCCTGCTCTGCCCAGGGCTCCTCGTGCCTGTGCACAGACTTCCTCCCAACTGTGACCCGGGGGCCCCTTGGCCCCTGGACTTTCTTTGGCCACCCTATAGGTCCCCATCCATGGCCTTTCCTGCTCATCACATCCCTCTGAAGACTATGAATCTCCTTCTTTCACAGAATCTTACATCTTTGCTACTGGAAAGGCCCTCACACATTAATGGATCCAACATTTTCAAAGTGCTTTCTGGTGAACTTTTGTATCTCCAGTGTGGAGAACAGGTGGAAAGGGGATGATGCAGTGAACAGAAGGGAAGACCCCAGAGCCACCTCCTTCATCCTTCCTGACCCCCAAGAAGGCACAATGTCAGGCTCAGAAGATTTCACTGGGGGGCCACAATGGAGGCCTAGCTCCCCACGATACAGATGGGGAAACCAAGACCTCAAAAAGAAGTAAGAACTGCCCAAGGCTGGTCACATAGGAATTGGCAGGAATAGATTCTGTTTTCTTTAAAAAAATTCATACATATTATTCAGACATAAATGTAAAAGCTATTCATATGTATTATATGGGGTGTCTGTGGTGGCTCATACTGTAAACAATCTGCTTACAGTGCAGGAGACCCAGGTTCTATTCCTGGGTCAGGACGATTCCCTGGAGAAGGGAATGACTGACTACCTGTTCCATTATTCTTGCCTGGAGAATTCCATGGACAGGGAATACAGTCTATGTATTATTCATACATAAATATATAAGCTATTCATATGCACTATTTATATACAGAAAGTCTCCTCCATAAGAATGAGTTCTGTTCTGAGAGCCTGTTTGTAAGTCTTTATTTGTTCATATGTCCAACAGAGTTAGCTTAAGTATCCAAATAACATGATCAACTCCATATAGCTCCTTTTATGCTAGTTTCTGGACATTGTAGGCTTGAAATAAAGATGCTGTGTTCTGTACAATAAAATACACAAATGCACAACCACTTGTAGAGAAGGCGTGCGCTTGACAATGTACACCAGACATGAGCACTAACTTACATGATTGGACATGGGAAGGCACGTTCACATCTTTGAAAGTTTGCAACTTAAAAATTCGTGTGTAGGGGACGTACTTATAAGGTATCAGGATTTAACCAACTGTCTCTGTATTGTCTGAGCTACCAGGGAAGCCCAATAAGAGATAGGTCACTGTTATTTGAAACTTGGTGCCTGATAACTATGAAACCTGGATGCTTTTGGAGACTACTTTTTTCTGTTTGTGTTTTGCTCTCTCGATTTTTGTTCACTGGATCTTGTCCCTTGCTGTGTTTTGTAGTGTTGTGCTAGATGCTGGACATTGTATCTGAAACCCTATGGAGATCATTTGAGGTTGTTGACCAGAGGTTGCCAAACTATGACCTGTGGTGCAAACATTGCCTGTTTCCTGCTTATGTACGTCATGGGACCTAAGAAAAAAAAAATTTTTTACACATTTAAATGGTTGAAAGAATAAAAAGGATATTATTTCATAATATGTGAGAATTATTTGAGATTTGAATGTCAGTGTCCACTGTTTCTTGGGACACAGCCCCACCTGCTTGCTTGTATCAGTCTCTGGCAGCTTCTGAGCCACATTTTGTTGTTCTTCAGTCACTAAGTCATGTCCAACTCTTCACGACTCCATGGACTGTAGCACACCAGGCTCCCCCTGTCCTTCACTGTCTCCTGGAGTCTGCTCAGATTCATGTCCTTTGAGTCAGTGATGCTTTCTAACCATCTCATCCTCTGTTGCCCCCTGCTCCTCCTGCCCTCAATCTTTGCCAGCATCAGGGTGTTTTCCAGTGAGTCGACTCTTCACATCAAAGTATTGGAGCTTCAACTTCAGCATCAGTTCTTCCAGTGCATATTCAGGGTTGATTTCCTTTAGGATTGACTGGTCTAAGAGACTCTCAAGAGAGTCCACAATGGCAAAGCCTAAATGTTAACATCTGGCCCTTTGTAGAAAGAATCTATAGACTCCTGCTTAGAGGTTGTTCCTCAGGCAAAGAGGTTGGAACCATGAGTTTGGAAGCCAGGTTTCCATCTTTCTGGAAGGCCATCCTCCTTAGAAAGGTTCAGCCTCCGTTTCTGAGTCTGCAGCCCATAGATGCCTCCTTGACTCCAAACAGCTATGGGAAGATAATAACTTTTCTGGTCTCTGAACCTGCAGGAAATTCCTGGCTTCTGACTTCCCAGACTGAACTTGAACATTTTTCTGTTTCCTGCTTATTCTCTCGGACTGGGTCTCAAGCATGTGCTTGAAAATCCTGTCTGGAGAACGTGGGTTTAAATATTGCAAGGACTCCAAACCAAAGACACAAGTTGCTGTTTCCCCATCATCTCCCTTCTTCCTCTCCTCCCCCATGCCTCCCACCCTCAGGTCTTTCTCCTGGCTCCCTTAGAGTCATGGGGATAAGTCCCAAAACTATCACTGCCTGGGCTCTTTATGTGCTGACTTTGCAGCAAGCTCTGGGGGCCAAGATGCAGGGGGAGGTCCAGTCTGACCTGGGCCAGGTGCTTCTCAGCAGGACAGACAGGGGACTCTGCCTTGGGAGTGTGGTTCTCTCCTGGTGCCCCTGCTGGACACTGCCTTGCACTATCTGCTCCCATCCTGGCAGGAGGAGAGGGATGGACCATCACCTGAGGTCAGTGGGAAGGCCAAGCAGGGCTGCTGGGTGGAGACAGTGGTACTGGAATCTTTTAAATGCAGCTGTTTGTCTGTTTATTGCTTTTTAAATTTTTGTTTATTTATTTTAATTTTAGGATAATTACTTTACAATATTGTGATTTTTGCCCTAGACGAATATGAATTGGCCATAAGTATACATGTGTCCCCCTCCATCCTGAACCCCTCTCTCTCTACTCCATCCCTCCTGTTTTTTTGTTTGTTTGTTTGTTTGTTTTGTTTTGTTTTAACAAAATGGTAGTTAGCAGCATAAAGACCTCAGCAGTGGCTATTTATTGGATTTAAGTATATTCCCCAGCAGGAAGCCTTTCAAAAATGGGCAACTGGTGCTGGGAGCGCTTGCCTTTCTCCTGCTCTCTAACACCCCCTCTCTCACTGCCCCCATCAAAATTGCATTGTAATTTCCCCAAACTTTCTGGCTACAGATAGGTTTTAATGGGACATGGGGATGACCATCTCCCTCCTGCCGGCTCCACTGACACTGTCAGTGGATTCTGAAGGCAGAGCTGACAGCCAGCTGTGCCTCCCACTCTGTTTGCAAACTGAGCATCTGTGCTCCATGGAGGCTGGGCCGGAGCCTCCCACCCCAAACCTCGCTTTCAGTTTAACCCTGAAGGTTTGGCTTAGACCTTCCAGAAGGCTGTTACAGATGGGGCTTTGTTCCCTCCATCAGTGAGCCAGTGACCCTCAGTGTAGAAATAGAGCAGCAGCCAGGGGATAAGGCAGGGCTGAAGGTGTGGCTGCCCCAGCATGGTGGGGTTGCCTGACTTGGAGGCTGGGACCAAACCCCTGCTCTGGATGCCCCAGGAAGGGTCTGTCGTGGACAGGAATTTCAGACAGCTCGTCTCTGGCTGTTTTTTAGTCTCCAAAGCAGAAGCTCATCCCAGCCAAGACTAGGCAACAAGAATGTTCCCTCGTGATGAGCAGTTCTGATGCCGAGCTTCTTGTCTCCATCTACAGATGTTTGTTGAGGGCCGAGGATGCAGCAGGAAGTGAGTGGGACTTGGAGAAGCACCAGAACCTCGAGCCGGGGTGGAGGGGGTGGGGGAGGCGGGGGTCATGCTCCTCTCCCGAGCCCACATGCTGTTGAGTTCCATCCATGGACACTCAGTTTTCCCTGAGGTTCAGGCGCGTCTGTTCTGGGGGAGGAGAGAGCAGATGCCAGAGTGTCTGGGGAATTCTGGGTTAAACCAACTTCCTGAAACAGGCTTCTTTTCTGGAGGATTCTCAGACCCGTGCATCACGAATCTCTAGGAGAAGTTTAGGGTGCATGGGCGGAGCTCTTGTTTTATTGGAATGCTGAGAAGGGTCTTTGGAGAAGGCAGTGTGGTCCCTCCAGGTGAGCTGCCCACAGCCCCCTCCCCAACCCTTCTCTCTCCACCAAGTGAATCAAACCCTGTCTGTCCCATGTCCCCACCCTTTATTCTGTGCATCAGAGCCTGGCATTCCTGAAGGGAGAGCCTGAGGGTCACATGTGAGTTGTTATTGGGGACGCGATCTCAGTGAATGTGTTGGGGAGCTCTGGATGTGCATCCTGAACGACTGGTACCCTCAGCTCTGGACCAGAAACCACCATGCCTCTTAGGAGCCCTAATTTCCCTGCATCACTGTGTCTGTGGCACCCTCCTGCCACAAGGCCTTCCGGGGAGTCCCACACCGACCTTCACCCATGCAGTTCTTCTTCTTTCCCTGGAAGAACCATCATCCCCTGCTCTCTTCACCAAGTGTACTGGTTAGCTATGGCCCTTTCAGTGCCATGTAATAAACAGCACCAAACCTCAGGGAATTCAACCATATGAGTGAATTCCTGGGGTTTGCTCACATGGCTGGGGCTGCTTTGCCTGCTGATCTGGGTTGGCTTCCATCCCATTGATTGAGGCCATCAGTTCTGCTCCACCTGCCTCCCATCCCCCAGTAGTAGCCTGGGTATGTTTCCATGGCAACAGCAACATACAAAAGAGCCAACCTCACACACAAGCCCATGTCCAGCCTCTGCTGCCTCACTGGCCCAGCCTAGAGATGAGAGCCAGGGCAGGTCACCATATTGGGGGTAGGGATGGCAGGAACACTCCAAGTGCCAAGGATGGAGGGAGGGAGAGAAGGGGAACACTTGGGGTCACCATGGTGACATTACACCAGGGGGCTAGTCTAAGGGTCTCAAGGACCCCTTCCCTGCCTTCCTAGATTGGCTCATGACAGGCCTCAGCACCTCTTGTCACTGGAGCCTTTGTCACAGAGACAATGCACAGTTATGGTTATGTTTGAGCATTTTTGATGGCACCTGCCCCTAGGTCCCCAACTGCAGCTTTAGTGTCCAGCCTGGTGCCTGCACACAGTAGGTCCTCAATAAATAGCTGCTGACAGGACAGGTGACACTTTCCTATCTGGCAGGGCCCTTCCGTAAAGGAGGTATCCATCTTTGTCTGGTCTTGCTGGGGGCTCTCAAGTCTGCACAGGGACCAGGGAAATGATATTGTAGCCATTTGAGGTCCTGCCAGCAAAGCACAATCATGTCCCCACCCTGCCTCATTCATCAAAGAGCACTTCTCATGCCTCTGTGGGATGAGAGCATGCCCCCCACCCCACGCCCCCTCAAGACATCTTGAGTACAAAAGGCATTCTCATGAGTGACTCCCAAAAATGCAGCAGTCAGTGGGCAGCTCCCATCTGAAATCATGTTCTCAGAATTGCATCTCAGACAAGCTCTTTCTTCCTCCTGAGACCCCAAGCCAGGAGCAGTGGCTGCACCTGCTTTGCATGGGGTGGCAGGTGAAGGTAAGAACAATTTTCTGCTAGAGTTTGTTCAAACTCATGTCCACTGAGTTGGTGATGCGATTCAACCATCTCATCCTCTGTCACCCACTTCCATATTCAATCTTTCCCGGCCTCAGGGTCTTGCTGGGTTATTAACATTATTATATCTGTCACCATTCCATGATTGTCTTTATCTGTGACACACTGACCAGCAAGGGGTATTCTGGCTGGGATGCTGAAGCCCCTTCAGTGCTTGACCGGCATCTGAGACCCATTCACTTTGCCCTCCACGTGGCCTCTGCCTTGATGATCAGGTCTGCTCCTCTCTGCTGGAGCCACTGGACAGCCATGTCTGTCCCGGGTCATGGTCAGCATGCTGAAATGTCACTAAAAGTAGGAAGAGGATGAGGGCACATGCAACAGGGAGTAAATGCCCTGCAGTCTGGGATCCTGTCTGTCTGATTTGGAGAGGTGTCAAGGGCATGGGGAATTTGAATAGTCTCAAAAGATCAGTGGAACTGAGGCCTCTGGGCCTGGACTTGCATAGGAACATGGACTTGCTTTCTTCTACTGGAGTATAGTTAATTGGCAATGTGTTAGTTTCAGGTGTACAGCAAAGTGATTCAGTTATACATATATGCATATATATTCTTTTTCCGATTCTTTTCCCTTCTAGCTTATTATAAGATATTGAGTGCAGTTCTCCATGCTCTACTGTAGGTCCTTGCTGTTTATCTATTTTATATATAGTACTGTGTATATGTTAATCGTAGGCTCCTAATTTATCCATCCTCCACCTTTCCCCACTCCCTGGGGCTTTCTGAAAAGGATGCAGCGCTGGTCCTTCTGTCTATTGCTGTTGTTCAGTTGCTAAGTTGTGTCCAACCTTTAGCAACCCCATGGACTGCAACACGCCAGGCTTCCCTTCACCATCTCCCTGAGTTTGGTCAAACTCATGTCCATGTCATGCTTATTTAACTTACATACAGAGTACATCATGAGAAACACTGGGCTGGAGGAAGCACAAGCTGGAGTCAAGATTTCCGAGAGAATTGCATCTCAGATATGCAGATGACACCATCCTTATGGCAGAAAGTGAAGAGAACTAAAGAGCCTCTTGATGAAAGTGAAAGAGGAGAGTAAAAGTTGGCTTAAAGTTTAACATTCAGAAAACTAAGATCATGGCATCCGGTCCAATCACTTCATGACAAATAGATGGGAAAACAGTGGAAACAGTGGCTGACTTTAATTTTCTGAGCTCCAAAATCACTGCAGATGGTGATTGCAGCCATGAAATTAAAAGATGCTTGCTCCTTGGAAAGAAAGTTATGATCAACCTAGACAGCACATTAAAAGCAGAGGCATTACTTTGCCAGCAAAGGTCCATCTAGTCAAGGCTATGGTTTTTCCAGTGGTCATGTATAGATGTGAGAGTTGGTCTACAAAGAAAGCTAAGTGCCGAAAAATTGATGCTTCTGAACTGTGGTGTTGGAGAAGACTCTTGAGAGTCCCTTGGACTACAAGGAGATACAACCAGTCCATCCTAAAGGAGATCAGTCCTGGGTGTTCATTGGAGGGACTGATGTTGAAGCTGAAACTCCAATACTTTGGCCACCTGATGTGGAGAGCTGACTCGTTTGAAAAGACCCTGATGCTGGGAGGGATTGAGGGCAGGAGGAGAAGGGGACTACAGAGGATGAGATGGTTGGATGGCACCACTGACTCAATGGACATGGGTTTGGTTGAACTTCTGGAGTTAGTGATGAACAGGGAGGGGGGTCTCAAAGACTCGGACACGACTGAGCGACTGAACTGACTGACTGACATGTCCACTGGGTCAGTGATGCCATCCAACCATACCATCTTTTGTCATCCCCTTCTCTTCTTGCTCTCAGTCTTTCCCAGCATCAGGGTCTTTTCCAATGAGTTGGCTCTTCAATTCAGGTGGCCAAAGTATTGGAACCTCAGCATCAGTCCATCCAGTATTTAGGTTTGACTTCCTTTAGGATTAACTGGTTTGATTTCTTTGCTGTCCAATGGACTTTCAAGAGTCTTCTCTAGCACCACGATTGGAAAACATCAGTTCTTTGGCACTGAGCCTTCTTTATGGTCCAACTCTCACATCCTTCTGTTACTGGGAATGTGCTACACTGTGAGTCTTGTCTGGGCCACGCCCAGCCCTGTCCTGTGCCAGGAAGGTGGCCTGAGCCTCTGCCCAGTCATGATCACCTACTAGGATGGGAACTACTATCCTCTGTACACCTACTGTGAGCCACCTCCTGGTCTGGACCCTTGGGAATTCCAGGCACATGGTCTACAGAACAGGAATGTGCAGGTGACCCTGTGAGAATGGTTCTGAAAGGAGGGGCAAGCAGGCCTCACTGTTTGCCTGGAGGTTTGAGCCATTCACTGTTTTGTGGGCTAAATATAGACCCCATCCTGATGGTGGGTGCTGGTTCCGCTGGTGAGTAATCTGGTCACAGACTTTGCAGCTGACACGTGGGACCCAGAGCTCCTGCTGCGCAATGCGCTCTCAGCAGTGCTGGCTGATGGGCACCTAGTGTGTCCCTCCCTGGGCCCTCACCCCTCCTTAGCATCAGGCAATACTGGCTGCCCGCCTATACCCCATCCAAGCCTGCTGTCCTTTGTTGGAATATTCTAATGTGGTTGGGAGTTCAATGAAGGAAATGGGTCATTTCCATGTTGGCTACTGAGCTCAAAGCTGAATGTCAGCTGCTTCTGTTCCATCAATGAGACGAGCAGTAAATTCAGCATGTGTGCGTGTGTGCCTGTGTGTGTGTGTTTCCACGGAATGCCTTGTGTGCTTGTGCATGTGTATATGTTGTGAGTCCACAGGTTCTGGAGGGGATTAGGGAACAGCATGGGAGGGGGGGACAGTGACACGCTTGAGAAGCCCCACTGTGCACACTGCCTGGAAATTTTGGACTCCATACCAGCTGTGTGTTTTGCCTCTCCCTTTGTTGTTGTTCAGTTGCTAAGTCATGTCCGACTCTTTGCAACTCCATGGACTGCAGAACACCTGGCTTCCTGTCCTCCATTATCTCCCGGAGTTTGCTCAAACTAATGTCCATTGGATCAGTGATGCCATCCAACCATCCAACCTCTGTTGCCCCCTTCTCCTCCTGCCCTCAATCTTTCTCAGCACTAGGGTCCTTTCCAGTGAGCTGGCTCTTCACATCAGATGGCCAAATATTGGAGCATCAGCTTTAGCATCAGCTCCTCCAATGAATTATTCGGGGTTGATTTCCTTTAGGATTGACTGGTTTGATCTCCTTTGCAATCCTAAGGTCTCTGAAGAGTCTTCTCCAACATAACAGTTCAAAAACATCAGTTCTTCATCACTCAGTCTTCTATATGGCCCAACTCTCATATTCATATGTGACTATTGGAAAAAACATAGCTTTGACTATACCTACCTTTGTCAGCAAAATGATGTCTCTGCTTTTTAATATACTATCTAAGTTTGTCATAGCTTTTCTTCCAAGGAGTGAGCATCTTTTAATTTCTTGGCTGTAATCACTGTCTGCAGTGATTTGGGAGCCCAAGAAAATAAAATCTGTCACTATTTCCACATTTTCCCTATTTGCCATGAAGTGATGGGACCGGATGCCATGATCTTAGTTTTTTTGAATGTTGAGTTTTAAGCAGGCTTTCACTCTCCTCTTTCACCCTCATCAAGAGGTTTTTCAGTTTCTCTTCTCTTTCTGCCACTAAAGTGGCATCATCTACATATCTGAGGTTATTGATATTTCTCCCAGCAATCTTTATTCCAGCTTTTGCTTCATCCAGCCTGGCATTTTGCTTGATGTACTCTGCATAGAAGTTAAATAAGCAGGGTGACAATATACAGCCTTGATGTACACTTTTCCCAATTTTGAACCAGTCCATTTTTCCATGTCTTGTTTTATCGGTTGCTTCTTGACCTGCATACAAATTTCTCAGGAGGCAAGTAAGATGGCAAGTAAGATGATATGGTATGCCCATCTTTTAAGAATTTTCCACAGCTTGTATCTCCCTAGGGACTAGCTTTTCTGTGGGAAATGATCCTGCCCGTGAATGAGTAAATCTGACCCCTGTGTCTAGCTGGCCAGGGCCCCAGGCTGGGGGCACATTTCCTGGGCCAGCAGTGACAACATCCTGGTCACTGCTGCCCATTGAATTGAAATTTGGTTGAGTGGCCAGGTGGATAGGCCCCGGCTTCCATGAGCAACCCATGTGCACAGCCATTGAATCCAGTTTAAATCCCTCTGAAAGTGGCGACCCTATGGCTCAACCCTCCAACCCGTGTGGTCATGCAGCAGGAGAGACACATGAGAAAAGGGCATGCAGGGTCACCCTTTGCTTTCCCCAACTGTTCTCTGCTCCTCACCCCAGTCATGCCACATGCACCATGGTGCCCTCTCTGTGGTTTCAGCTGTCCCCTAGGGGCACATAGAGAGTATTTTAGGATTTCAGCCACACTGCTCGACTCCACCATTGTAGCATAAAGGCAGCCCTAGACAATATGTAAATGAATGGACGTGGCCTTGTGCCAATAAAAGTTTATTTACAGTGTCAGGCATTGGGCCAGATGTGTCCCAGTTTTCTGACCTCTGCCCTAAGTCTTTGTTGTGGTGGTGTGCTATCAGGGACCCCAGGAGCAGGGGCACAGGATCTCAGCCCCTCAGCAGGCCAGCTGAGTCCCTTTCTGGAAGGAATTTGTTTCCAGGGTGGAAGGAAGACCAGCCTCACTGTTGCCAGGAAAGATACCTGCCCTTAAGGAGACAGCAGCTAAAGACTGCCTGTGTCCTGTGTGCTGTGCTTAGTCTCTTAGTTGTGTCCAAGTCTTTGCAAACCCATGGATTGTAGTCCACCAGGCTCTTCTGTCCATGGGGATTCTCCAGGCAAGAATACTGGAGTGGGTTGCTGTGTCCTCCTCCAGGGGATCTTCCAACCCAGGGATCGAACCCTGGTCACCCACATACAGGCAAATTCTTTACTGTCTGAACCAGCAGAGAAGTGTAAAGACTGCCTACATCCCCCGAATAAACCTTCCTCCTATGATCACTTGCTCAGGCATGTCCAACTCTTTTGCAGCTCCATGGACCGTAGCCCCCTAGGCTCTTCTGTTCATGGGATTCTCCAAACAAGAGTACTGGAGTGCGTTGCCATGCCCTCCTCCAGGGGATCTTTTGGACCCAGGGATCGAACCTGCATCTCCTGCAGCTCCTGCTTTGCATGTGGCTTCTTTACTGCTGAGCCACTGGGGAAACGATTTCCTCCTGCATCTTTTTGTGAATGAGGAAACTGAGGCAAAGCCAGTGTATCTGTGTCCTTGGGCACAGGCTGGGGCATAAAGTAACAGAAAGGTGTTCTCAACAGCCTGGAGGTTAGGAACCAGTATCTGAAGGGCCCTGCTCCCTCCACAGCTCTGGGGAGGATGCTCCTCATCTGCTTCAGCTCCTAGTGGCCACAGCTCCTTGGCCACATCCTTCCTTCCCTTGCCCCTGTCTCCACATGTGTTTCTCCCTTGTTCTGTGTCTTCTTCTCTTGTGTGTCTTGTAAGGACACCAGCCACTGCATTGAGGGCCCACCCTGAATCTAGGGTAACATCATCTCCAGATCCTTATGTAATCCATTAAATCTGTAAAGACCCGATTTCCAAATAAGGTCAAAATAAGGTCCAAATAAGGTCAAAATCTGAGGTTCTGGGGGGCATGAGTTTAGAGGGACACTATTCAACCCAATACAGAGGGACGTCACCTGTCCCCTGTTGGCTATCATGGGACTGGTGAAGTGTGTGGTTAAGATGGGGGCTTGGGAACTTCCCTGGTGGTCCAGTGGTTAAGACCTTGCACTCTCAATGTGGGGGTGAGGCATGGGTTCAAGTCCTTGTCAGGAAACTTAAGATCCAATGTGTCCTGTGACATGAAAAGTAAACAAAATAAATAAAAATAGATCTTTAAAAATAAATAAAGTAGAAACATTTTTAAAAAATGATCACAGCTTTGGGTACATGGTCCCCTCCCTTTGTGACGGCCTTGTCAGGGGACTGACTGAAGGGCATGGAGCAGGAGAGGCAAAAAGAAATTGAGACCATGGCTTTGAAGTCATCTGTGAAGTGGATCATAGGGTGAGGGCTCTGGGTTTCTTGACCCTACTGACACCTCCCTCCCTAGTTTGCCTGAGTGTCATAAAGGTAAGAAGGTGCAATTAATTCCTGGGGTCCCCATAACACAGATCCACAGATTGGGGGGAGGGGGAAGCTTACACAGCAGATTCTATCCTCTCAGTACTCTGCTGGGCAGACATCGAGGCCAGTGTCTGCGTGGCTGTGCTGCCTCTGAAGGCACCACAGAAGCATCCATCACTGGCTCTCTTGGAACCACAGTAGCATCCATTACAGGCTCCCTTCCAGGCTCCCTCCTGGTCCCAAGCAGATCCTTGGCTCTTGGCAGCATCACTGCAGTCTGCCCCCTGTGTGTGTCCACATGCCCCCTGTTTACAAGGACACTAGTCACATGGGAGTAGGGGCCACCTGACTCCAGTGTGAATGAAGTCACTAACTAATTGTATCTCCAAGGGCCCTATTTGCAAACAAGGCCATATTCTAGGGAGGTGGGGGAGACAGGACTTCAACATCTGCACTTGAGGGGGACAAGCCAACCCCATAACCTGGAGCAAACCCTGCTGCCCATGAGTAGGGTCTCCTGAAGCTCGCTGTGCCCCATACCCCACTCTTGCATGGATCCCAGGTCTGAATGGGCAGAGCTGGCCCTCGGGCTGAGAAAGGACTGAGCTGAGACCTGGCTAGAAGACAGTGCTGAGAAGAGTGAAGGTGGCTGGATGTGTTCTCTGGGATCTGGATCTGACATCCACGTGACTGTGTTAGGTTCCAGGCTCCCTCTGTCTCCCCATCTGCAGCACTGGGTTCTCTAGTTCAAGTCCAAAAATGAAGGAAGTTCTCAACTGAGAAACTTGCTCCCAGATATGGACAATGTGGATGGAACAGCTTTAGTTGAGCCCAGTGTCAGGGGATGTCATTCAAGGTCAAGTCCCTTTTGAAGACTCTGGACTGCACAGTGAGTGTCATCCCAGGACTGTGTCTCCACAACCACTGACCTCCCATGCAGAGAGGGACTGCCATTCTCCAGCGGGCTGTGTGGGGCACCAGCTAACAGTGCAGGCTGAGAACAAGCCTGCTTGGGTCTGAGTCCCGTGTTTGCTGAGTCTCTGCTATATGTGCAAAAAGGGTTAAGCTCGCTCAAAGAAAAGCTCTTGGTCCCACCTCCTGAGAGGTCACCCTTCAGCTCCAGGAGTGTGCTGCCTGAGATGAAGGTCTTTGTTTACCTGGTGTCTTGAACTGGGCATATAGCCTATGCTAACAAGGTGATTTAGGCTGGGACTGTAGGCTGCTATGTCAGCCTGACCTCTGGATGGGCTGGAGACCACAGCCAGCCTCATGGGAAGTCAGCTTTGTAGACATGACCAAGCCTCAACAGGATTGGACACTCAGGCTTGGAGGCGCTTCAGTGGCTGAGCATACCCTGTGCATACTGTCACCATGGTCACTGGGAAGCATCGTGCTGTCCACACCTCCACTGACAGAATGCTTGGAGGCCACTGGTCTCTCTCACACTCTTCCTATTGCTGATTTTAATCTGTAACATTGAGCTGTCATCAACTGTAACTGGAGTTTAATAGCTTTGCTCAGTGCTGTGGGTCCTTATAGGGAGTTATTGAATCTGAGAGTGGCCTTGGGGACCTCCCAGGTTGCTCCGTGCTATCTCCCCATGGAAATGGGGAGCAACTTTGTGCCCACTTCTGCAAAGGAGGGGGTGCTGAGCTGCATGGGAACTCATTCACTGAGAAGCACGGGTGGTATCGCCGCCAACACGACCACAGGGTGGATCAGCTCTACAGCCCTCACATCAGTCCTGCACCCTCGCTGCCAGTCCTATCTGTGCTCTGCATGGGGTCAAGACTAGGGAGAGAAGAGACTTGATGGGAAGGGACCACATTCCTCATGGTGCAGCCCCAGAGGGTGTCATCTTGGGACATTTCTTACCCTCTAGCTGTGTGCTGCCTCAGTGATGGTGTCCCCGGGAGTCAGTTCAGATGGTCTGCTGGGGATTTGAGAGGGGGATGCCCGTGTCGTGTTCACTCATTTCTCCTTGCAGACAGCCTCAGCACAGTTGACATTTGGGTCCAGGTTTTTCTTTCTCATGAGGCTATCCTGTGCATTATTGGATGTCTGCTGGCTTCTGGGTTTGTTGTTACTGTTGTTTTTATTGGAGGATAATTGTTATTACAAAGTTGTGTTGCTTTCTGCTGTATAATGAAGTGAATCAGCTATATGTATACATATATCCTCTCCCTCCTGAGCCTCCACCCCACTCCCCACCCCCCACCTCTCTAGGTCACCACAGAGTGCTGAGCTGAGCTTCCTGTGCTACACAGCAACTTCCTACTAGCTATCTATTTTACACATGGTAGTATATATTTGGGCTTCTCCAAGGGCTCAGTGGTAAGGAATCCATTGCATTGCAGGAGCTGCAAGAGACATCGATTTGATCCCTGAATCAGGAGGATCCCCTGGAAAGAAATGGCAGCTTACTCCAATATTTTTGCGGGAAATTCCATGGACAGAGGAGCCTGGCGGGCTACAGTCCATAGCGTTGCAAAGAGTTGGACATGACTGAAGCAACTGAGTATGCATTCACATTGTATATACATCAGTGCTACTATCCCAATTTGTCCCAACCCCCTCCCCCTCTGGTATCCATATGTCCATTCTCTACATCTGCATCTCTGCCTCATCTTTGACGTCCACTCTCTAGATGCTAGTGGGACCACACATGTCCCCTGTGTCTACTGACCCAGCCTGATATTCCTGGCCCAGGACCACTGCTGCAGTCAGGCTCTGAGGTGAATCACCCCCTTTGGGGTGATTCCTTGAGGTGTCAGCACAGCCGTTTCCCAGGTGAGCTTCTGTGCTCTCTGCTGACGTCCTGCCCCGGGCTGGAGGGACTTTGGATGGGTGGACACGTCATCTCAACAGTCTTGTCTCTAAACCTCTCTTATCACTCACTCCTTGGAAGGCTCGTCCGAGTCAGTTAGAAAATAATGTGCCTTTATGTCTCCACCACAAAGCAGGTAGCTTTTTCTGTGGACACCCCAGTTTTAGAAGGTGCACTTTCTCTCAACAGCCTGCTCCCATCCAGGTGGCCAACTGCCTCAGAAAGAGCCTCAACCCTGTGGTTACTGTTCCTCAAGAAAGTGAGGCTGGCCTCTCACCTGTCATCCCGTGGATGCTGTAATTTCTGTGGTATTGCCAGAAACCATTTGTCAAAGATGTCCTGTGCATTCAGGGCTTTGTGTTGTTTGTGGAAAAGGAATGGTCTCTTTGTGGTGGAATTGGATACCACAGTCACCTGTCCAACCCCTGGAGGCAGACATTCTTGCATCCATTTGTCACTGAGTCTTGGTTCCCATAATGTGAGTGCATGAGAGCCCTGCTTTGGAAATGAGCCAGTGTAAACCCAGAAATGCTATCCTTTTCCTCAATTACAGGGCCCTTGTTCCTGCCTCAGGTACCCACAGGTGAGTCTCACTGCCCCTTCATGTCTGGAAGGGAGGTCCTGGAAGGGCTGGTTCCTGCCATGGACAGTTGATTCAGCTGCATTTAATAAGAAACTCATCCAGACCCAGAGATGGATTACCAATTTCCCCATCAATCTTCAGGACCTGATCTTATTACAAACCACCACAAATATATCCATAAAAGCCCTATTGATTGATGCAGCACTTGGTAATCCATCTGTCGCCATCCATTATTCTGGGTATAATTTTTCATTATCCGGATGGCAGCTGATTCCTAGCACATTAGTATACAGTGGCAATTACCAGGAGCAGAAAGAGCCCCTAAATTAGCAGGAACAATCACACCTGTCAGGAAGAGGAAGCAAGATTCCCCACACAGCTTGCTCTGCACACTGGGACCATGTCTGAATGGCAGAGAGTTTGAAGATGGATTCAAGATTGACCTTGGAAGGTGGGGAGGAGAAAGTAAGTTGTCTTTTCCTCCCTTTCTTGAGGGTATAGAGTGTATGTTCCCTTAAGGTGACATCGTTGTCAACCCAATCACAACCCACCCAACAGCTGGCCTTGCTCAGGGTCAGTAAGGTTTATGGCATAGAGGTTGCTGCTTTTGCATTATGTAATGAGTACCAGAGACCTGGCCAGAGGGAACATCATTGAAGATGGGAGTGTCGAGAGAAATTATTCAGAGAGGAGAAAAGTTGGGTGAATGCTTCCCTAAGAACAATTCCATTTGTGGCAGCCTAAACCCTGTCCATAGACCCAGGGGTAAGATCTCTCCCAATGCAAGGATTCTATGCTCTGAACATTCTTTTATTTTAAAAAATTAATTTTTATTAGCTCTTGTTGCTGTAGTCACTAAGTAATGTCTGACTCTTTGGACCCCCATGGTCTGTAGCTCTCTGGGCTCTTTTGTCCATGTAATTTCCCAGGCAAGAATATTGGAGTGGGTTGGCATTTCCACCTCCAGGGGATCTTCCCCACCCAGGGATCAAACCTGCATCTCCTGCATTTCAGGCAGATTCTTTTACCTCTGAGCCACCAGGGAAGGCCCCCTAAGCTTTTTTTTAGTTGGAGTATAGTTGATTTAGAGTGCCATGTTAGTTTCTGTTGTACAGCAAAGTGAATCAGTTAGGTTGTTTGTTTTTTAGTTGCTCAGTCATTTCTCTTTGTGACCACATGGACTGTAGCCCTCCAGGCTCCCCTGTCCATGGCATTTCCCAGGCAAGAATACTGGAGTGGGTAGCCATTTCCTTCTCCAAGGATCTTCCCAACCCAGGGATTGAACCTGCATCTCCTGCTTGGCAGGTGGATTCTTTACCACTGAACCACTTGGGAATCAGTTATTAATATACATATATCCACCCTTTTCTAGATTCTTGTCCCATATAGGCCATTACAGAGCACTGAGCAGAGTTCTCTGTTCTATATAACATAGGTCCTTATTATCATTCACACAATGAAACTTCTTTTCAACCGTAAAGGAAAATTTGAGATAGACACATGGCTGAAATATTCCTGAGGGCTATTGATTCAACTGGTAAGATTCTCTTTGATCTTTAGTCTCCAAAAATCGAGAATCCTGTTTAACTGAGTGTCACAGAGTTGTCTGTTCTCAAGCCAGCTTTGCATGAACGTATCCAGTAGGGCGAAGCTGTCCACTGTTGGTAGTTTTAGCCCCACTTGATAAGACAGATGCTTGACAGTCTTTAAAATCACCTTGACACTTACAGTGAAGGTCTCAGAAGACTCCAGATCTTTGATGATAGAGTAGGAAGGTCGTATAATACCAGAAGTTTGTAGTTTGAGTCCCAGCTTTAAGCAACCATTCAAAACCGATTGTATGTTTCTTAACTGATAAGCCACATCACCTTCAGTTATTCACCTAAATTAGTTGTATGTTTTTGTAAATAAAGTTTTATTGGCACACAGCCATGCCCACTGGTTGCATACCATCCACAGCTGGGTTGAGAAGTTGCAACAGAGGTCATGCTACCTGCCAAACCTAAAGTATTTATCATCTGGCCCCTTATGTCAAACTTTGCCTTCCCAGGATCTGTGCAGACTTAAGTGACTTACATGGATGAGGAAACAACTCCTGGCATTTGGGGAACCTCAGTGATAAGACAGATGCTTAAAACACTACCTAACTTCTCATAAGAAGTTTTATCATCCTTTTAGGAGTGACTTCTCAAAGAGAAGAAAAGATGAGACATCCTTACTGGGTTTACTTCCTCTAATCTGCTTCCTACAAATATCATTCTCACTATGTGTCAAAATTCCTGGTCCTTGTCAACCATCCTGACTGTGGGGTCTTCTTGTAGTCATCAGTCCCTTATGCCTGAACCCAGTGACCCATCACAACCCACAGGCCAGGCATGGAAGCACAAGGCTGTTTGGTTTGCAAATGAAATACATGAGGAGCAGTAAGGAATTTGCCTCTAACTACTTTCATTCCCAAGAATGTGGTTACAGATTTGTTCATTTGGAGCTTGATGTTTGATTTTTCCAGAGTAGAGAACTGCCTACACTCAGGCTCTGCAGGATCAGCAGTGGATTAAATTGATAACAGATGTGAAGACAGGCGTAGAGAAGTCTTTCCAAACAGCACGGCCATGATATTATTGTTGTACTTCCACTCAGATGATCCTGGCTGGCTATTAACTTACATATCACTTTTTCCAAATTTTAACTTGGCAAGTCCCATGGAGAAATTTCACACAGAAGGCAGGAAAGGGTCCTCTAGAACAAGGCAAACATTGGAATTATGTCATTAACTTTCTCCCTGTTCCCCTGGCTTTTTGTTCTATACTCTTCAGTTATCAGTTTCATAATATGTCACACAGTGCATATGCAAGGTTCTGTGTCAGGCAATTTGTGCGTGGTTGGGAGTGGGGTGTATATAAAGATGATGAAGATTGGGCTTTTGCTTTAGGGGCTCAGAGACTCATGAGAACCTTAGGCAAAGGGCTGGGCTTCTGGTCTTCCTGTCATCAACGAGGGCATTCCTTGAGCCAGCTGTTTTCCCCTCTGATCATCTGTTTCTTCCATTCACCAGATGAAGAGAATGAATGCTTTTTCCCCATCCTTAGTCACAGAGGGAGTGGGAGGGAATTAAACATCTAAGATGCAGCTGGTCATTGAGCTCTTCCCTTCTAAGGACTTTGGTCACTGCAGATGCTCAACCCAACAGAAGAATTCCTTTGGTATGTGGAGTCCACGTCCAGTGGTGGCCTGGGCCTCTCTGGCCCTGCAGACATTGGGGCATGGACCATAAAGTGTTCTGCTCTTGTAAGGGAGCTCTCAGTGCCTCTATTCTAGCTGGGCTTGGCCTGAAGTTGGACCAATCCCTACTACTTTTGGCTCACTCCCATTCAATGTGCTCTTTTATACTCCATAGATGTTGAATGCTCCTACCCAAGAATATGGCAGGTTTAGCTCAAGAAACAATACTTCAGTTCTTGCCATGGACTTGGGAGTGTGACCTGCCAAGATGGCTGAGAGGCTCTTGACATGGGTCTGGAGCACTCCTTAAGAGATCTATCCATGGAAGAGATGATGAGGCTTTTAAACACCAGCATCCATAATTTAGCAGATTATTCTCCCCAGGAATGTAGAGGATAGTGGTGCCAGCTTCTGTCTTGAAAGATGCAAGGACCTGAGATCAAAGCCCAAACAGAAATGAATAAAGTTTGAGATCAAATCCTATTATACTACAGCTCTTAGTATGGGTTTAGTAGCCATCAGGTTCTATGTGATCCAAGGAATTTAAGCAAACTTGTCCAGATGAGTTTCATTTCCATATTTATTATGACAGTATGCACCTCTGAGTGTTGTTGTAAAGAATAAATGAGATAATTTATTGACAATTTCTAATACTTGAGCATCATCGCTATCATCAACATCAATACCATCATAGTCACCATCATCAACATAAGTACCATCATAGTCACTATCGACATATCAGTACCATCATAGTCACCATCGCCATCATCGACATCAGTACCATCATAGTCACCATCGCCATCATCGCCATCAGTACCATCATAGTCACCATCATCAACATAAGTACCATCATAGTCACTATCGACATCAGTACCATCATAGTCACCATCGCCATCATCGACATCAGTACCATCATAGTCACCACCATCAACATAAGTACCATCATAGTCACTATCGACATCAGTACCATCATAGTCAACATCGCCGTCATCAATATCAGTACCGTCATAATCACCATCGCCATCATTGACATCAGTACCGTCATAGTCACCATCACCATCATCAACATCAGTACCATCATAGTCACCATCACCATCATCAACATCAGTACCATCATAGTCACCACCGAAATCAGTACCGTCATAGTCACCATTGCCATCATCAGCCTCCTTCTCGTCACAAGAAGCACAGACGCAGGATGAGCTCATACTCTTCATGACAGCATCCTCGTCTCTTGACTGAATCAGAAGGTTTGTGTAGATGGAGGGTGAGGGAAGACTGAGCAGCCATCTTTCCTGATCATCCATTAAACTAGACATCCATGTCAACCTCCCTCTTCCAACAAAGTCTGAGTTGGGTCTCAGGGAAGAAGCTGGTGAATATATAGAGATTACTGAGACTGGTGGACACTTTGTTGGTGATGAGATTAAGGGTGGTCCTTTACTGGCAAATGTAGCTTTCCAACCCCCATTGTCAGGCTGATCTGGCAGACCCAGAGGGAAGGCAAACCGGCTCAGAGCTTTACAGTACATGTCATGTATTGGGCACAGGTATATGGGAAGCCACTGGTCAGAACCAGCAGTGAACGCTGCCACTTTTAAAAATGGTACCACAGCAGCTGTTCCTGAGGGCAGGCACCATGACCGGAGTTAGTCAAAACTGGCCCTGCTTGGCATGCAGTAGGTACTCAATAGGTGATTCTTGAATCAGTGGCTAAAAGAATGAGTGAAGGGAGGCCCATGACATCTTTGGTTTTCTGAGTGTTGCTTATTCTGTGGGCTCAGGAAGGGAATTCCTTGGGAAAAACAGAAATAGCCCAGAAGAGAGGCAGCCAGGAAGAGCTTGTTTTCTGGTCATGCCAGCTTTGAATCATTTATTAGCAATTCCCCCCATGAAGATCATATTCAGTGGAGGGGTAACATCTGTGTGAGACTGTGTTCTTCAGAGGCCGCCAAAAAAGTGTTACATCTCTGAGATGCTCCATGCTGGACCACACACATGCTGTGTCCTCACTCCAGAACTGGCAGGGTCCACAGGTGTGATGGGTGGGCCTCTGCACCTGAACATCACAAGTGGAGAGAGACAGATACTCAAGTGGTAGAGATGAAAGAATGGTAGGGAGTCAGCACTCCCAAGGTCAGGTATTGCCACCTGCAGGGGTCTCTGCAGAGTCCCTTATGGCTGTTAGACCCCAGCTCCTCACGTGTGGTTCTTGATGATGGGAGAAGAGGAGGACCAGAGTCCTGGACCTTCCAGGTGGACCTCACTGACCAGACAATTCAACCCTAGTGTTCCTGGAAGGATGTAAAGATGAGTTACAAAGGGAAGGGATCAGAAGTGTTTCCAGCCTGTCTTTTTCCCTCCCCCTGCATCTGTGGTTGATGGAAGGTGATGCAGGGGATGGGGTGGATGGACAGAGGGACAGTACAGACAGAATTCTTGTCCTCTGCTATCCCGGCCCTCGTGTAGGGTTCAGACCACCGTCATTCAGGGCTGTGGCTGCTCTGCTCCTGGAGTGGCCAGTCCTTCTGTCCCTGTCTGCTGTTTCCCCTGACTTCTCCCCCATGGTGTATAACACACACAAGAGGAGACAGGACCTGGAGGCCAGACTTCAGATCCTTCTTTGGGATTTCAGGAAGCATCACCTCCTGGGCCTGGATCTCTTATTCCCTGGAAGCTCATCTGGCTGTGAACTTCTTGGAGAGGAATCTGGAAAGATGAAGATGCTCTCCAGTGACCCAAATGCCTGAATCTACGACAGTGTCACCTGCCTCTCTTCCCTCCCTTCCCAATAAGTCCTGGGCTGTCCCGGCTCCTCCTGCATCCAGGCAAACCCTGCTCCCACCAGCAGGCCAGCTTCCCTGGTTCCCAGACACAAGGAACAGAACTTACCCAGGTTGGGAGGAGAGAAAGGAGGGGTGACAGAACTTACCTGTGCCAGGTGAAGGGCTCAGCAGGTGCAAGAAAGGCCACAGCTGCCCAAGGGCTGAGTTATTTCTCAGGGCCTGAAAGAGGCCAGGCTGGGGCTTCCCTTCCCTGGCCCAGGTGAAAACAGCCCTGGTACCCACTGCATCTGGCAGCACCTGCATGTGGGCAGGAAACCGAGCTGACCTGGTCCCATGAGACCCCATCAACGTAGACCCCCCCTGCAAGGCTTCTCAACACATGACTGGACCTCGTGTTCAGGGCTGAGTTGATGGGACAGGTCCCTCCTCCTTGTCCCATCCTGGGCCTCTTCATCTCATGCCTCTGGTTTCACGGCTCCCCTCCTCCTTTTCTGTTTCCAGGTTTGGCCGTCCATCAGATCATCACCATCACCGTCTCCCTCATCATGGTCATAGCTGCTCTGATTACAACTCTTGTCTTAAAAACTGGTAAGGACCCTCAGCCCTTCTGGCTGGGTAACGGGGGTCAGTGGGGGTCCCTGGGGAACACACACAGAGAGTTCTTGCATCTCAGCCCCATCTCAGCTCACAGCCCAGAGAATCATTTCTCTGGGATGGAGAGTGCCACGCAGCTCCTGCCCTGCTCAACCCGCTCACCTTTGCCCGGGCAGCTCAGCCACCCAATGGGAGGGGTTGTTCCCTGACAGTGCCCTCCCAGTGGCTTTCCCTGCAGGGCACAAGCCCAGCTTGCTTGGCTTAATTCCTTAGGCAGCAGGTAGCCTGTTCTCGAGGTCCATCTCTCGGATCCTAGCACCCCTCTGAATGTCCCCCTCATAGCTCAGTTTGGTTTTCCTTATTTCATACCAGCAGCCTGGTTGGGGTCCCTGCCTGCCCCTTGTCATCCCCCGCCTTCCTCTAGCAGTCACTCTGTGTCTGCTGAACTAGGTTACTTCTTTGCTCCAGGCAGCCTGTCTTCGCCTATTTCCTCCTGGAAATTGGCCTACTTTGAGCTTGGCATTGCTGGATGTACACACCTGCTACACCCCTGGGAGAATCGGGGGCTGCCAGCTGACCCCACTGCCCGCACGCCTCCTGGGCCCCTGTCCGCCTGCAGTCTCTCCTCCAGCTAGCGAGGCTCCTCTTAATATCAAAGCCAAAGCACCTTGGATGCAAATCATCCCCCTGCCGACCTTGGTAGGAAGTCACAGGTTGGTGGGAGGGAAGTTCCCTGAGCCTCTGGGTAACAGAGATTTGAGGAAATGTGAGAGAAAGCTGGCCTCCAAGATTACAGAGGACAAAGTGTGGAGAGGTACCACCCTGGAACAGCCCAGGGAGGTCTTAGAGCTCCTAATGGCCTGCAAACCCTAGACCTAGGGTGTTTTCTGGGAGAGATAGAGAAGATAATGGTCAGCTCTCAGAAGCATGTCTTGGGCAAGGCTGGCTGGTTGGAGAAGGGGGCTCCAGGTCCTTGGACCACAAGGATGCTCAGCAGGTCCAATCCCACTGACTGTCTTGATGGTGAAATCCCCTCCCCACCAAGGAGGTGACAGACAGTGATGCTGTAATAGACAACAAGCTTCCTCTTGGTTTTCCCACACTTTGGGGTTTGCAGCAGACCTTCAAAGAGTCTTTTGGGGAAGACAGTCCAGCAGGGTGAATAAGTGGTTCTATGACGTTGGTGGGCGGGGCGGGGGTGGTCACTTGGCTTTCACGTCCATGTTCTCACCTTCATTTATGGGTGGTCTTCCCTGCCAGCTATTGGGATATCTCTCGTTGAGAAGAGGCAGGGAATTAACACAATTTATATGGGGACAGGCTCATGAACCCCTGCCCCTTGCAGCCCACTCACTCTGCAAAGGCTATGAGCTGTGAAGTGGGTAGAAAAGGAGAACTGATGAGCTGATGAGAACCATGACCCCTCAAATCTCCTCCTTCATGGGCATGACACTTCCTTCCATCCTTGTGAACTAGAGGTGACTCCTGGAGCCAGGAAGGGTCCCTGCACACCTTCTCTATCAAATCCCTTGGTCAACAGGGGTGGGACCCATATGTGCAGTCTACACAGGATCTGAAAGCCTCTGTGGTCCAAAATAACAGGGAATGAAGGCAGGTACCCACGGGCACAAACAGAGTCTTCTTCATAGACCCAAACGACCTGCTTTCATTTCCAGCTTGTCAGCCTGGCCAGAGGAGATGCTGAGGATGAGAGTTCCCAGTCTTATCTCAACCCAAATATAATTATGTGGTCCACTCCACATGAACCGTGGCCACCCAGACCTGTGCACAGAGCCTTCCCCATGATCATCATTTCCATACCATCTAGGCGTTCCTGGGGAAACTGAGTCAGTACCACTGCCTGGCTGACATTTCTTGGCCAAACCAGACCTCCGCTCCCCGATAACACAACTCCAACCCTCACTTCTTAATCCTTCCTGCAATAACGGCCACATCTAAAATTCAAATTTTATTTTATTTTTATTTTATTTTATTATTTTTTTTAAATTTATTTATTTATTTATTTATTTTTTTAATTACAAAGAGCTCATTGCTTGTGGTTGATCTTTCTGAAGAGTCTGGGAATTACTATTAAATGATGTCTAATTAATGCCTGGAGGTGAAATTTCCTTAGGGTCAGCATGGCGGGAAATGCTGGTGGGTCTCTGCACCTACAAGTCCCCCACCCCGACTCCGACCCCCCACCCTGACCTCTCTCTCCCCCAGCTGCGCGCAGGGTGGGAACCCACGAAGGAACAGCCACCAGCGGAAGACGAACCATCAGGAGGAGAGTTGCCAGAACCTGACAGACTTCACGCCTGCCCGGGTGCCCAGCAGTCTGGACATCTTCACGGCCTACAACGAGACCCTCCAGTGTTCCCACGAGTGTGTCCGGGCATCCGTTCCCGTCTACACTGACGAGACACTGCACCCGGCCGGGGAGTACAAGTCCACATTTAATGGGAACCGGTAAGCACAGACACGAGCCAGAACCGGCCACTGCCCACTTCTGGGGATGCCGGGTCTGTGGATGGGTGTCAGGCAGCTTTTTCATCTCTTTATGTGGTCGGGGCACATGCAGGCAGCTCATTTGCTGAGCTGAGACAAGAGGTGCAGAGTAGATGTACTAAGGTGCCAGGGTTCACATCTGGACCCCCTGCACTTGGCCAGTGGATGGACCTGTCTTGCTTGGTCCTGGATCCCACATGCTGGAAGCTGAGTAGACAGCTCAGAGCCCAGAACCAGCCTCTTGGCCTCAATCAAGCCTCCAAAATACCAACAAATCATGATGGGTCCCTCCCTCCCCAGTCAATATCTGTGAACCCCATCACTAAAATGTCAGCAGCAAATCTGGCAGAAATATCAAACACCAAGCAGACTCCTGGTTATTAAATGCTCTTTTTAATGAGTCATATGTAATCCCTCAAAGAAGACATGTCTCTAAAACCATCCATGGGAATATTTAAGAAACCCTTGAGTCAGCTTCTGAAGGTTTATCCAGAATTAGATTAAAATATCAATAAGCTATTTTTTTCTAAGTGAGTACACATTCATGCATCATTTTGTAAATTAAAAGAGAAACAATTCTCCAATGACTTAAAGATCTTAGGAAGAAATGAGCAGGACAGCAGGGTGACTTGAGAGGCATGGGGTCAGTGGCAGGAGTGGTGATGGGGAATACTGCCCAAGGTGCTGTACTGGGCTCCTCCCAGAATCCAGGTCGAGGAGACTCAGGGGAGCCTTCAACTGCTGTGCCTGTGGCTCATGTTGGCCTTGTCCTGTCCTGGAGAGCGAGGAGGTGTTCCTTAGACACCTCCCTGCTGCTCCTCTCCTGGTATCGCCATGTCAGACTCTACTGTATGTTCTGTCTGAGATACTCCCTCCCCAGGGGAGAAGAGTGGAGAGCAGAAACCCTAGGACCCTCCCTCTGAACGACTTTCCTTTACTCGATCGCACTGGGGAGCCCGTGGGTTGCATCCCAGCCTTCCAGAAGGCTGAGTTCACAAAGAATTGGAGAAAAAACTTTAAAACCATTTCATTGAATGCCTGTGTGCCTGTTTGGATATAAATCTTGGCCACCCAGAACCTCAGGCTTGGGGGGAGGAGGAAAAGGGAGTGGCTGGGTCTGGTGTTTCACTGTGTCTCCCTCTCTGCTCCCATGTCCTGGGAGAGCCCTGTCCATGTACGCAGTGGGCACAACTCGCTTGTGTGGACACCCTGGAGGGAACAGTTTCTTGCGTTGGGGCCAAAGGTGATGCTCTGTTGGTTCTCACTGGCTCTGGGAAATATTAGCTCAGTCTCAAAGGGGACAAAATAACTGAGGGCAAAGGGCATTTTAGGCATCAGGCCCTGCCCTCTCCAGAAGGTGCAGTAAAGTGGGTGGAATCTCTGATCTCAGAGACAGAGACCCTGAGCTTCGCACTCGTACTGCAAATGAAAAACTGAAATCAAGACATAGCATCTTTGTGCATCTTCATCGGATTCATCCTATGCACAGAACCCTTGGACTGTGTGTCCTCTTAAGCCTCCTAGAGTGGAAGGGAGGACTGGCTAACACAGGGAGAGGTGGCCAGTGGGTCCAGGCCAGGTGAAGCATCACCTTCCGGAAGTCCTTTTGCCTGGAGAAGCCAGTTTTATGCAACAGGTCCCATCCGGCCTGCCTGTCAGGTTTTACATATGAGCCCTCGCAAGCCCGTTTTTCTGCTTGCTGCAGGCCCTCTTCTTCTGATCGGCATCTTATTCCTGTGGCCTTTGTGTCTGAGAAATGGTTTGAAATCTCCTGCTGACTGGCCGAAGTCTTTTTACCTCCTGGGGGCAGGGCAGACGCCATGTGTCTGTTTTATGGTACGTACCTCTCTTACTGGACCTTGCTTGATTTCCTCCCTCATCGCCCCAATCTCTCCTCTGAAATACTGGGAGCTTGTCTGGACATGGCAGGTGGGTCTCAGCAAGGGCATCATTGCCCTGGATGCAAACCAGAGGGCTGGGCACGTGGTCTCTCTGCTGCACTCATTAGAAATGCCCCCACACCCCAGTGGGAGGGAGCGACAGACTCAAGAACCCCTCCTCTGAAATCTTATCCAGTCCTGCCCATGCTGCTCCATCTCCCAGGAAGCCCTGTAGGGCATGGGACCCCAGTTCTGGAAACAAGCTACAAGTACACCCCTCACTTCCCCAAACAAGAGGAGATCAGAGCCCCAGCCCAGTGGGCAGACACCATGCCGCCACCCCGTCTCTACGTGGGGGTGGGGAGAGAGAACACTGAGTGGAATTAAAATACAATTTTGAAATATAAAAATAAGAGATAAGAAAGAAAATGATAAAGAGAGAAAGTGAAGAGTTGAGACGTCTACTAATTTGAAGCCAGGGACTGGTACCAAAACAGGGATGAATTTGCCACGCTCTGCTGGATAGGAACATTTGGTTTACTTTCAGTGATATTGACTTTAATGCTGACATTAAATTGCTTTCTTCTGTGCTGAACCTCCTGAACACACAGGCTGTTGTTGGGGGAAGAGCATCTTGTCACCCGTCCCGCCCCTCCCCCGGCCCCCCCGCCCCAGTGACTGCACATTCTGGATGAACAGTCAATTGAGGTGACTGGGTTTGTTTGTTTTTTTTTCCATTTTTCTTGTTTGATGCTAGGGTTTTCAAAGGATGACATCTTGCTCATCCACAGAGAACATCTTTTTCCTCCAGATCTTCTCTCTAAGCATGACATCACATCACTTCCAGGAGCAGGGAATCCAGTTTTTAGGGTTATCTATGTTTGAAAAAAAAATTTAATTTACTTTTCTCATCTTCTGATATGTGGACTGAGTGGGAAATGTCACTGTCAGAATTGGAGGAGGGCCTGGGGCTTCTTAGGGTGTACTCCATCTTCTTAGGGAGCACACAGGACCCTCAGAGGCCTCTGCTTACAGCACCTCTGAGGGGCCCTGGGGCCCAGCTGCTTGGAGAAGTAGGTATCAATCAATCAGTTCATAATCCCAGCCCTAGCAAATTGTATATTTGTTCCACATCAAATGTCCATCCCTCACTTTTGTCCTGAAGCCAGAATGACCCGATTAGCACTATGTTTAGCCGATGAGTGAAGGAATATAATGAGGTTAAAATGGAAATTGACCCCCTATTCACACAGAGGCCTTTGCTGAGATGTATAGGCCAGGCAGGTGAGATGAGGGCTGTGCCCGACATTCAAGAGCCACATGCCCTGGGCACAGGTTCTCCGTCAGATGCTTGCACCTTTGTCTGCCCGGATGTGACTAATCTCATTAAGGCCTCGGACAAGCTCCCTTTGGCATTTCAACCCAGCAAGTGATGGGGAAGCTCCCAGTTAGCAGGGGAACTCCCGCCTGCCTGGCAAGGCCTCTGCAGGGTGGCCAGGTGAGCACCTGCATCTCCTTTGGGATTTCACAAATGCATAAATACGTAAGACATTGACCTGGGAGACTCTAGCCCTGCACATCAGAGACTTCTGCTCTCTTTCTCCAAGACCGTGGACCTGCAGGCCTGAGGTAGACACGCCTTCCACTCCAAGTAGCCCCCATCTGGAGAGGGTGGGGGAGGCACTGCCCTAATGGCACACTCACGTGGCAGCTCACTGGCACACTTTTGACATATAGGGACCCATTCAGTCTTCTCAGCAATCCCACTTACAGATGGGAAACTGAGGTCAGATAGGGAGGTCATGTGACTTGCCTGAGGCTAGTCATGTTGTAAGTGGTGGGGCCATGTGATCCTAGGCCATCTGACTCTGGGGCCACGCTCTGCCCACCAGTCAGACTTCCTCAACTGCTGTTCCCAGTGGAATGCCTCTGTGCCCCTTTCCATCCCTGATGGCACCCTAAGTGGGAAGGGAGTCAGGTAGTGGGAGAGGAGGGAGGGGTTTCCAGCTGATTTGGACACCCAGCCTGACTCTGCAGAGCAGGGGGCATTGCAGTTGGGAGAACAGCCCCAGAGCCTCCAAAAGTCTGGGCTGAGGATTGAACCAGGGAGCCGCAGACTTGACGTTAAAAGAAAACCAGGTTGGGAGGAAAAGTGCTTTTTATCCACACCTCTGGTCCAGAAGACATTCCCACCCCCTTTGCCCAGTTCTCTCTAGCAACCCAGGACATAGAAGGACCCCACGAGCTAAAAGGTGGGTTCTGCCAGTGTGCCACCCCAGATGGGCCCCAGGGACCATGTTCTCCACTAGGTGTCCAGACCCCACTTCCCAACTCTGCGTGAGGATCAATTTCAGGACCATCCCCATCTACAGGAAGACACCTCTGTGTTTGGAGAGCTCGACCTTCCCACCATGGATCTCAGGTGGGCATTTTGGGGAGTTGAGAAGAGGCAACAGGACTCAGCGGAGCTTGGCCATGCTCAGCCACAGCACCTATGGGCTCAGGGCAGTGGCTCCCTCCAGCCAACTCCTCCCGGAGACACAGACCAGGAGGTCCATGTGAGCAGCCTTGTTAGTCCTTGATAAACGCTTACACATCCCTTTGCTGTGGGTCAGCAGGGCTGTTTATCACTCACTGGGAGGAAGTGAAGTGAAGTTGCTCAGTCGTGTCCAACTCTGCGACTCTGGACTGTAGCCCACCAGGCTACACTGGGAGGAAAGCATGCTCATTCGAAGTGTCCCTGATGTCTACAGTTAATGCCTGGATGTGAGGATGGAGCGGTGGAGAGCCAGGAAGACGGCTCAGATTTATTGGGATTCTTATTGTCCCTTAAATAAATAGCAATTAATACTGGAACATTTAATTAAGGTTTAAGAGCCAGCAGAGATATTTATCTCTTGCATAACTGTTAGGCCTCTCCAAATGCATTTTTAATGATGCTACCGCAGTTTGTTACAGCACCGTCTTGTGTGCTCACACTAACCCACATGCATGTCTGAGACCCAAGCCCTGCCCACCCCCGTTTCCCTGCGGGCAGCTTGATGGTGATTCTAGGGCTCATGGACACAGGTGACCCCACCTGGGCAGAAATTTGTCCCGTTTACCTAGATTCAGCCTCTGTGATAGATTCGAGCACAAACTTTTCCTGGGCCCTCCTCCTCAGTGGAGCCTGATGGAATGCTGAGCAAGACAAAACGAGGCGGCCTTTCCTGCTCTGAGGAAAGAGACCTTGAACACAGGCCTGTCATTGGCTCTTGGCTGATTTCCTGTCATTTTTCATGCAGCAAGTAAACTTCAGAAAAACCTCATCAGTGTTCAGATCTTCCCGTTTGCCGAGGCCACTTCATTCCAGCCTGAGAACTCATAAAAGCTCTTGCATCCAAAGCAAGTGAGAAATAAATCATGTGTTATTATTTTCAAAAAAATGCACTGAAGAGATAACTAATAAAAAAACAAGAAGTGCACCTGAGCCTTCCTGCTTTGTTCTGAAAAATGCATTAACAGAATATCCAGCTTCTGTAATTCAAAGGAATATTTTCTTCAAAGCAACATCCAGACCCTTCTGGAAGCCGTTTTTCTCCGAAGCTGAGAACCAGCACCAAGGAAACCGATGTGCAAGGAGCTTTTCTGGTATGTGGAGAAACTAACTAGAGGCTCACTCTCCAGGAGGCCTTGCTGCCAACTGCCTGTTCTCTTTGTTCCTCAGAAGCTGATGCGGATCTTGAAGCCCAGGACACCTGTGTGGTTTGCAGCTCTGGGGGCCACAGAGCCAGAGCATCCCCTTCCAGGCAGCAGAGGGCACTGGTTTCTCCCAAGTCAGGATTCATCCTGGATCCCTGATCACTCAGATCTCTCTCCAGCTACAGCTTTTACTTCTGGCTCAGCGTCTCCCCTGCCTGCCCTCACCGGCTGTACGACCTTGCCAGTGTCCTTCTCCAGGAAGGATGCCTCTCCCTCTCTTCCCCTCCCTGGGTGAATGCCAGGCTGAGAGGCTCTTGCTCTGAGCCTTTGGATCAGAAAAAAACCCAACCCTTCCCCTCAAGTTGAGTGCAAGCAGCAGTGTTTCAACAGGAACTGGGGCAGGCCTGGAAGGTGACCTGGCAATTGAGACCTCTCCTCCTTGCAGGGGACCATCACCTCTGCAGGAAGCCAGCACTGCTGTTCCAACAGTTACTCAAGGTGCAGAGTTGGAGCCATCACTCCTTCTCTATACCACCTCTTTTTCATTCTGCAAAAGTAAAAGTGCAAATGTTAGTCATTTTTGTCTGACTCTTTCCTACCCCCATGGACTTTAGCCTGCCAAGTTCCTCCATTCCTAGGATTTTCAGGCAAGAATACCGGAGTGGGTCACCATTCCCTTCTCCAGGGGATCTTCCCTACCCAGGCATTGAGCCTGGGTCTCCTGCAAGGCAATGGCACCCCACTCCAGTACTCTTGCCTGGAAAATCCCATGGACAGAGGAACCTGGTGGGCTGTAGTCCATGGGATCGCTAAGAGTCGGACACAACTGAAGCGACTTAGCAGTAGCAGCAGCAGCTCCTGCATTGCAAGCAGATTCTTTAATGACCCAACCACCAGGAAAGTCCCTGAGATGCTGATAGAAGCAGATATTGGTAAGTTTGGAAGACACTTGGCCCCCTCAGTGGCCCAAGAACCCCTCCAGCCATCCTCCCAGGCAGGCAGTATGTGAAGGTCATTCCAGACAGATAAGGGGCTGAGGACAACGCTTCTTTCACACAGATACCTCTTCTCTGAATTTCATCCAGTGTTGATCTCCCTCCAGAGAGCCAGGCTCAGAGCTGGTACCCAAGCAAACCTTGGCAGACTTGGCAGGCACCCATGACACCGGGGTGACGTGTGATGTACACACACTCAGGTACAAAGCAGTGCCCGAGGAGTCACAGAAACAGATGCTGTAACAGAGATGAAACAGAACACAATTAGGAAAGGAAGGGGGTATCCATGAAGGTCTCCCCAGGGAGCTAACAGTTAGCAGAAACTTGAGGGTTTTCAGGTCAGAGATTTGCTATTGAAGCCAGGCAACCGCCCAGAAAGGGGAGAGGGAGAGATGGGGCAAGAGGAGCCGGGCCCTTGTCCTCGAGGATCCGAGGAGCCACTGTCAGAAGCACTGAAGACTCTTCAGCCTTTTAGCAGATAATGTCTCTTTGAGAAAACCTCAGGAGACGACTGGCCCCAGGGAAGAAGCAGTAGCAGCGCCTCCCTCGTCTGTCTGGATAAGGTTGCCAGGAAGGATCTGAGAGCAGCCCCAGGCTGCAGTTCTCCCTTCTTAGGAAAGGAGGCCCCATGACTCCAGGTCCCACCCTGCATCTGAGAGTGGGCAGGGGCCTGGTGGTCAACCTGCTGGGGCAGTGGGCGGCAACTCAAACCAGAGACTGCCCCAGATCTGGGCAGATGGTCACTAGGCCTGGCTTTTACTGTCCCCATATTTTTCATAGGTGACAGAATGAGATGGTTAGATAACATCACCAACCCAATGGTCAGTGGACATGAGTTTGAGAGAACTCTAAGGACAGGGAAGACTGGCATGCTGCAGTCCATGGGGTCGCAGAGAGTCAGGCACAACTTAGTGACTAAACAATAGCAACAATGTTTTTCAATATGTATATATATTTTAAGATGTTTGATATGGACTATTTAAAAGTCTTTTGTTGAATTTGTTACCATATTGCTTCTGTTTTATGTTTTGTTTTCTTGGCTATGAGGCATGTATGATCTTAGTTCCCCAATCAGGGATCAAACCCACACGCCCTACATTGGAAGGCAAAATCTTAACCCTTGGACCACCCCGGAAGTTCCCCAATATATTTCTTAAGTTCTTAAAATTATAGTAAAATCTATATAACATGAAACTGACCATTTTACTTTTAACTGTTTTTAATGGAACAGTTCTGTGGCATTAAGTACATCCACAATTGTGCAGCCGCCGCCACTGTCCACCTCAGAAATCTTGTTTTTCTTGAACTGGTATTATGTCCCCCTTAGACACTAACTCCCCCACCCGCCCCTGGCACCCAGCATTCTACTCTCTGTCCCCAGGAACTTGACAATTCTGAGGACTTCTTATAAGTGGCATCATCAAGGATTTGTCTCCATATTTTTTAACTTTCTAAAGATTAAAAAGAAGGTAGACATACAGGAGGGACATTCTGCTTTAATGATTCCACTTTTTAAAACCACACTCCCTCCCTCCCTGCAAATCCTAGAGAGCCTAGGTGTCAGCAAGTGGGGGGGCGGGCGAGGGTGGAGGGGGGTGGCGGATAGCTGGAGTAACTTTGTCGAGGGTGGTCCAGCACACAGCTGACCAGATGTCCATTTCATCACACTCTTGCTCACAGCAGGGCAGGCCACCCCACAGGAGATGAGGAGACGCCCCATTTGGGCCTCCTGGGGTTGCCCAAACAGGTGTCATTTGTTTGGGCAAGGCGATGCCCTGGCTTTCTTATCCAAACCAGGAGGGGTCCTGGAGAGGGAGCAGACACTGCCACCCCACCTCGATGGAGTAGCTTTCATGTGCTGAGGCCCTCAGAGAAGATGACGGATGCAGTGCTGACCAGATGCTCTCCTGAGGGCTGCAGGTGTGTCCTTGCACCTGGATGCCCTTCAGCCCTCCATCCTGTGGAGGTTCCCTAGGGGGCTTAATTGATGCAGGAGAAAGAACCTTACCCCAGAGTCCATTTAGAAGAAGGGTGCCATGGTATCCTCTTTGTATCATTTGAGGGTTCAATTTCCTGTCATTGTGGGACTGCAGATGAGGACTCTGAGTGACAGCAGAGAGACACACCACCCCGCCCCTTGTAACAGAACAGCAGCTTTGAGCCAACGCCCCTCCCCCAACCCAGGGCTGAACTATGGGGCATTTTGACTTACCTGGCCATGCCCAGGATGGCTGTAGCTCTGTCTCCCTGGGGGATGCTGACCTCACGGTTTGTCACTGAGGCAGGATGACTTTGGGGTCCCAATTTTCTGAGGCAGCACCCCCAAACTGGGTAAAAGCCAGCTACTTCTTCGTAGCCATCTGACCTGGCCGGCATGCAGGGCAGTTCAGGTTCTTCCTCTCTCCAGTGAGATCACTTCTTAGGGAGACCCGAGGGGTGGTTATTCTGATGCAGTCCATTAGCCTCACCAGGTCCTCCCAGCCCCTCCAGCTGGGCAGGACTGAAATGGATTCCATTGCTTCCTGAAGCCCAGGACTATAGCTGGCAGCCCCTCTGCCTTTGGCATCAGGAGCTGGAAGGGGAACAAGCAGGACGCTGGATGCATTCAGTCACCTGCGGGCCTGGAGTGCCATGCCTGCTCATGAGTTAGTGTCGGGGTAGTCCCAGGCTATTCTTGGGAAGCCCAGGCCCTTCCCTCAAAGGCAGGAGGACCGCTCTGTCAATTACTGTAATTAACACGAGGTCCCCTCAGGATTCCTAGAGTTTGTAGCAGTCCTTGGTGGCCAGTCCAGCAAGATAGCTTTGGTGCCCCTAGGATGACACTTGCATGTCATTCAGCTAGACAGCTGTGCACCCAGGTCCCGGTGACAGAGGCTCAGAGGGGCCTCATAGACACCTACTATGTTTGGTCTGCTGCCATTTAATCTCTTCTTGTTTTCTTTCCACACAGGATTCCATTGGTGAACCTGTAAAAAAAAATTAAAAATTACAAAAAACACACAAAACCTAAAACTAAACTAAGGGAGGGTCCCCACCCCTACCACTTCTGTTTGCCGGTGGGGAACTCTCAGAGCAGGACGCTATAGGCCAAATATATTTTTATAAAAATGCTGACGCCTATGGGGGACTGCCTTCTCCCAGAGCTCCTTCGGGAAACAGAAAGAAGACCCAACAGAAGGAACCGGAGACAGAATAAGGGCAGGAGGACGCACCAGAAGCTGGAGTTTGTACTTCAATTCTGAACCTGTGCCAATAATACCATTATGTGCCATGTACTGACCCGAGAGACTTGGTGACAAAGCCAAGCCAAGCGAACCATGAGGAGTAAACTTACAGAAAACAGGAGTGGGCATCTCTTCTGTAGAGTCTCTATTTCTGGTTAATATACATATATAAATATATAAAGACACACAGATACACACACACACAAACACACACTCCTTTTTTGTACCGTAGCAATTTTTGAAGACCTTCAATGTTCCTTTTAAAAAAAAATGTGTTCTCGGTTACAAAATCTGATTTCTTTAACACGCTTAGTATGAACAGGATGAACTGGTGTTTTCTACTTTGCAGGATCACACACAGGCACACGCGTGCATACACACATGTCCGCACATATATATGCATACACTTGAAATGCAGTTCCACGTGTGAGCGTATTCTTCTGGTGACCTGGTGTCCCATCGCTGTCCAGCCTGGGGCGGCCACGATGAGCAGACAAGACCCTCGAATGGCATGTCCTGCATTTGCTGGGTATTTGGTGAGTGGCACCGGGTATGTGATTTCTTATGTTGGGCCAGAATGAAGATTGCCATGGTTTTATCTACATACATACATACATATATATATATATAATCTCTATACATATAAATACAACCTTTTTTCATTGAGTTGTTTGGAGAAGCTACCTAATAGCCATGTGCACACGTGTGTGGCCGGCCACTTACAAACGGGCCTGAGCGTCAGACTGGGGGAGGGGGTTGGCTGGTGGATTCTTGGCCATCCTTGTGTTATACAAGCATAGACCGAATTAAAGGAATTTTCCAGTTCCCAAAATTAAAGGAATATATCCTCGTAGTGTGTGTGCGCATATGTCAGAGCATAACTCAGAAATACTTGAGTGCCCCGTTCATCTGGGCAGGAGCACTGGGTCCCAGGCCAGCATGCTCTGTGTCTCTTTCCCACACAGTGGCACTCAAAGGTCACCCGCTCTTTCTTGAGCCTGAGAGTGACTTTGAACCTTGGTGGAGATGGTGGCAAAGATGCTGTCTCTTATCGGCTCCCGTTGGCCAGCCTGTGAGCTTTGCTGTTAAGAATTCCACCTCGGGGCCTCTCTGAACCCCGACCGCACACTTTAGTGAAGATCCCACTTTACAGCCCCCACGTTATGAAGGCGCCCTGTTGCTCCTCCTACTGGGAATCCATCTGGGCCTCAGACAGAGGGCATGTCTTCCCCCAGGGAGCCCAGATTCTATGCACAGGGCCTGTCTCCGGTGAGTGATGTCACCAGTATGGCATGAAATGCGACAGGTTAAGTTGAAGGGTTAAAGGTCATCAGGCAAGAAGCTCACCCCTCCTACTCACTCACTGACCAGGCAGGTGACCCAATCCTTTCACCAGGCTCCCTCCTCAACACCTTGAAATGTACTTGGAAACTTGGCTTTGGTACCTTTTAATATATGAGAGAGTCAGATAATGCCAGCAGAGGGAAAAATGTCATTTGTCACAATGCCTGTTAAGATCTGTTTTGGGGGATACCCCCCTCCAAGAGTGGGAAAACTGTGTTTTTGGTTTTTATTTTGTCATCCCCTTACCCTCCAAAGTTCTGGCACGTTAACAAGATGCCACTAATGTCCGCATCATCTCCAGGCTCCCGACTCACCCGCATGGTGCTCCCTGCCACCCTGCTCTCGGCCCAGCATCCAGCACAGTCAGCTCTCATCCTCCAGTCACTCTCCCTGACTGGAGGGGTGGCCCTGGGGTCTTCGTGACTCAGGTGAGCACTGTGCAGTGTGAAAGACAGGCGAGGGCTATGGGAGCCACCACTGTGTGTCGGATGAGATGAAGGTGATGGCAAGGGTGTCTGTTGTAACACTGGTAGCAGAGCCTAGGGTTCCTGATGGGGATGCGGCTCAGCGACCAGCGTATCACCTCTAACTGTAGCTCAGTCCTCTCCCTGGACCTCAGGCTGCCTGACCACTGGGTGACACAGAGCTTTCAAAGGAAGCTTCAAATAACAGCCACTTCATCCACCTCCAACACACACACAAACCCCTTTGGCACGTGTTCAGGACACGGCTGGGAGATGCGTGTACCACTCCCAGACGAGCCATGCCTGCATGTTCCCGACATCTGTCCAAACAAATCTACTTTGAGGAAGGCTACCATATCACAGTGATGGAGGGAATGTGTGTAGAGATGCTTTATTTTTAAATGGTTACCTGGAAACATCATCTCTATACAGGGAGATGAAAGTGAGTAGGCTTACGAAATTAAGCTCCTTCCACAGTCAAGTCTATGAAATGATACAGCACAGGTTTTTTTCTGACTCAGGCCCCATATTGTCATTCAGTTGCTAAGTTGTGTTTGACTCTTTGAGACCCCAGGGACTGCAGCATGCCAATCTTTGCTGTCCTCCAGTATCTCCCTGAGTCTGCTCAAATTCATGTACATTTAGTTTGTGATGCCACCCATCACATTCTCCAACCATCTCACCCTCTACCACCCCCCTTCTCCTCCTGCTCTCAATCTTTATGAGCATCAGAGTCTTTTCTAAAAAAAAAAAAAAAAAAGTCCGTTCTCTGCTTCAGGTGGCCAAAGTATTGGAGCTTCAGCTTTAGTATCAGTCCTTCTAATGCACATGTGTACATTTGTCTGAACATTGTATGTATCTGTGTGTGATGAATTTGGCCTGGCCATGCTTGCAGAGACCTAGGGTGACGCTCTGGGTCAGTCAGTGATCCCTCTTCTCAGCTCTTTGGGTTTCAGAGTCCACCAGTGACCAGTTGTATCTTCTTATGTCCCAGGGCCCCAGTTCTTACATTTCCTTTAGCTTTATTATCTTCTTCAAAAAAAGTACTCAAAGGAAACTTTCCTCTTGTTGTTTGGTGAGGTACTGCCCTCATGGGTTTTACTTTCTGTGACAGGCAGAGGCAAACAATTAACACAGATGCAAACAAAATAATTTTCAGAGAGAATGATGAAGGAAAAAAATTTTAATAAATTATAAATAAAAAAATAAATTTCAGAGAGAGATGGTAGGAAAGCAACAGAGTAGGATGACAGGAAAGAGAGAAAAGGGGGAGCTGTCTGGGTTTCTTCATCCGGCCATCATCTCCAACTGAGAAGTCATCTCCACTTGCCATCATCTCCAAGTGGGAAGTCGTCTCCACTTGCTTCCTGAAGGTTGGTCTGGGAATGAAGGATAAAAGTGAAGTGCCAAGAAATACGATGTTCCAGTCATTACAACCCTTCTACCCCCAATCATTCTAGCTAGGAGAAACACCTGAGGAAGCAGAGAGAAGAGACCAGAAAGAGGCATATCACCCTGATGATGGACTTGATCTTTGCCTGGGGTGCTGTCTCCCCCAACACGGGTCCCCTCCCCTCCCTACTCACATCCCTAGGTTGTCAAGTCACCATTAGATCAACTAGATCTCAAGGAAGACAAAGAAACTCAAGGAGAGATAGGAAGCCCACAGGACACCGGGGGCCCCAGGGAGAGCCATCCCTCCTCGTAAGAGAAGTCAGCTGCCTTTCCCAATGCGCAACATCAACACAGATCATGCTCAGTAATGTACTTCTTAAACAACATCTGCTTTTATTCCAAAACATGCTGTGATTCATGTAATTCTGGAGTGGTTACTTTGGTACAGTTTGTCAATTTGCTATGCCATACTGTTTTTTGATCGTTTGTTTGTTTTCTGATGTAAATAGCACAGCCCACATAAACGAGCCAGACTCTCACCATCTGAGAATCTTTGATTATTCTTCCCAACTTGTTCTTCGCCTGCTCTGAGCCAAGATGTGTGTGTTAGCTGCACTCAGCACTATTCCTGGGGCTCCCATCCAGGTCTCAAATGATCGGTTGATGTTTTGAAATATGCTCCTAGCCCTTCATTTCAAAAAATGTGAGGCTGGGTGGGCAGTTTTGCATTTCTAGGTTTTGAGTTCACACTTAAATATAAAGAATGGGATAAATAGAGGCATAGGCAGAGGATCAATCTTTTTATATCACCCCACCCATTAAGCAAGGGGTTCCCAGGTGGCCCTAGTGGTAAAGAATCTGCCTGCCAATACAGGAAACATAAGAGACACAGGTGATCCCTGGATGGGGAAGGTCCCCTGGAGTAGGAAAAGGCAACCATTCCAGTATTCTTGCCAAAAGAATCCTTTGGACAGAGTAGCCTGGTGGACTACAGTCCATGGGATTGCAAAAAGTTGGACACGACTAAAGCAACTTAGCACAACATTAAACAAACAGGAAAACTGAATTTCTTTGGACTTCAGTGATTTTAGGAAGAGCTCAGCCAGTAAGCCCACAATAGCCAAACTCCACAGTTCAAAACGGTCACCACGTGAGCAAGTAGGAAATTTAACTCTGGGCATAGTCTCTCTTTATGCCAAAGGGCCAGCTGTAGCATTTGCCCTTTGTCAGGGGAGCAGTGTTACCAGAGCAACCAGCCTCTGGTGGGTGGGGCTTGCATGTACCCACTCCATTCTACTTCACTTTGGTTAGGGAGGTTCAGCACCTAGGCTGTACTGATGAAAAAGCAGTGAACACACGAGGCCAAGCATAGAAAAGGACAAGGAGAATGAAGAGGCAAGCAAGATGCTATGTGGGTTCTTGAAGGCAGTAGTGCTTGGATGATGGAGTGGGTAGCGATGCAGGCAAGGGGCTTCTCTCCATGGATTCCCCGGACACTGCAGCAGCAACAGGTCCACAGTCCACATTTAACAGACGCACGGCCCACACCCAAGTGTAAAGGCAGCTGAAGAGAGTGGTCAGCTAAGTTATAAAGTGCGTCTGTATTGGAACTGGAAGGCTAAAATCCATCCTTCCAGCCCCATTCCATTTCCCATTTGATAGATTCCCTGCTAAATGCTCCAAGAGTTACGCAGCGTAGAATCAAGAGAGAATCAGAGCAATTTTGAATGAATCCATAAATCTAAGTCATATATGGAACAGCCTGAGCTTAAGAGGCTGGTATAAACTGGGGCAGCCCTGCCCTCTGGGACAACAGAGGTTTATAAGCACATAGACAGGAGTAGGGTAAACAGAGAGTGAGCAGTAGGGGAAGGAGCCAGTGAGCCTATCAATGGCCCTGCTGTCTCTTCTGTGTAGGCTGAAATCAGAACACACATGTACCATGGAGAGTATAAATGAAATAGTTCATAGAATAAGCCAGGAGAGTTGCTAAGACATCCCCTGGGGCTGAATTAACTTGCTCAAATCTCAAATTTCAAAGTAACACAACTGCTGATCATATATACAGAAATGGATGCAGAGAGGATCAGATTGTAGGAAATCCTTCTTTATAATGTTAATTAGTTTTGTCCCTTGTAGTCTCTCTTAAAAATAGAATCTCCTGGAGACCTAGGTTCTTATCAACACTCAAATACTTGCAGCACCAAATAACTCCCCCAGAAACTTCTTTCATGTGTGAACCCAAACTCAGCTGTCCACACTGGTTAGGTTTTCTTGGATTTCTGAAATTCTGCAATAAATTCTTTAGTGTTGATATTTATAGATTTTGGATTGGTGAACTGGCAGTTCATGCCAGTCTTCCTGAATGTAACAAGTTATTGCTTCCAGAGAAGTGGGGAGACTTTTCACAAGAGAAACAAGCCCTAAGTTCTACTTTTTGACATCATCTTGTACCACGAAGACTTGTTGCTAAAATGGTGGGATACCCTTTGAAGACTCCCAGTACATTTGTGTCTAATAATTATGCAGAAAACTATAAGAGCAAAGACTGGTGACCTTCTAGACCAATGATTCAACTCCCAAGAGAAGAACGTGATTCTTCTCCACTCTGCAACCATGCCAGGCCAGAAGGGACACTTTCAAAGCCATTGTGACACCCTGAACTCAATTTCCAACCTTTGGGGGACTAAATGGAATAGGGGAGAAGGGCTTCATTGAAGTCTCAGGTCGTAGGAATCCACATGGCGGTAGAATAGTGAACCAATAGTGTCGTTCCTGACAAGGTTTTTGTGACAAGGAACTCTCTCCCTCTGCCTCCAATGTCTATTTTGGGCTGGACACTCCACTCTGTGTCATCTCTCCCTTATGTGTATGGATTTCTAACATCAAGTGTTGTGACTGCTGACAACTCAAGGTCTACAAGGCAACATGAGTATTTTTCCCATGGACTTAACAGCAAGCAGACATGAACTGACATGAAGGTTCTGGAAAGGAGAGATTTCTAAGGTGCTGTTAAGTATTTTGCTACTTCTGCACATAAGCACAACTGGATGGCCAGTCAAGGGCCTTAAAGATGAAGATTAGCAATTGGTTTTGAAAAGTCAGCAGGAGTTACAGAACCCACCTACAGCCACCCACTCCTTGAGTCGAACTGCCGTGACCTACAGAAAACATTTGGTTTTATCATTTTTGTTTGTTTGTTTTTCACATGCATTTGGGTTGCTCCCTCTGAAGCCAGAAGTGTGAAAGGACTTGAACAAAATTGGTTCTCAATCGACTCCCCATGAATTTGATCTTTAAAGATGAATCCTTGGCATAAGATGACATGGAATGACTTGAGATTCAGCAGAGCTTTCAAAGACGCTCACGTGTTTTCCTTGGCTGGAAGATAAGCACCATCTGAAGCATTTGCTGCTCCCTGAAACACTCTCCTATCATGGGGAGAGACAATGTGGGGACTTAGCAAAGTCTGGGAATAAAACATTGAGACTGAGGAAAAACTGTAGTCAGTTTTGGGTTCCAGATCATTGTTTCCTTAAAAACTAGAGAGTTTGTGGGGTTTTCTAATTTCCTTTTATTCTGGCAGCCCCATTGGAATCCTTCCTCTTTTCTCACTTGGAGAAAAAGATGGCAGGGGATGGAGCCCAGAACACAGTTATTCTTCAGTAAAATTTATTTAAAGGAAAAGCAGAACAACAACCAAGCTTCACCTGACCATGAATGACTTTGCTGATTAAGTTTTACTTAACTCATGATTCATATTTGGATCAACAAGAGATTCACTGATTTTTCTGTCTCTCTATATGTGTGCTACTGAACATGAGTTAAACCCTTGAACATGAGTTAAACCCTTGAACATGAGTAAGACCCAGAAAGTATTAAACTGGACATTGGAGGAAACATAAGGCCACACATCGACTATATTTTCAAAGTCTTTTACATTTTTTTTCAAAAGGAATAAATGTTTACCACAAAACATTTAGAACATGAATAGAACCAGAAAGAAGGGCAAAATCAGAAACCCTTCAGTTATTTAATTCAGTGGTAACTGTTCATTAAGGTCTGGGGAGTGAGGACAAGTCAGAGATCTCTCCACGGTAAGCATGGTTGCTTACCCATGTTGGAAACATCCCTCTGTTTCCAACATACGTTTTCTAAAAAGTTAGTCTAACTAATACTTGAAGGCATCTTTGTTGTGGACTACAGTCTTCACTAATCACGAAAGTGTCTCCATGACTAAGTAGAAAAGGCAGCCAATCATTTGGATGTTTTGCTTTCATATCCATCATCACACGTGGGCACATCTGGGTGTTGTAGGGGGGCGGCAGGGATACACAGGATACTCAGAGAAACATCCAAACTCTTGGCTGAGTTTTTCACGTGGGACATCTATCTGAGGGTGACAGACCTGATAACCAGAAGGCTCCATGCCCTTGTGAGACCCTCATGTACTTGAATCACATCCAAATTTACCAGGTCTAATCACATACATTTAAACACAGACCCATTCCCCCTCCTTTCCCCAGCTCACCCGTGGAACTAGGAAACTCACAAACCATGAACCTGAACCATAGGACAAGAAGGTCAAAGGTGATGGCCATACAGGCCCATTTCAGAACTTTATTTTTCTCCCCTCCCCAACTCATGTATAGCAACAATGGGTTTATTTTGATTTTTCTAAATTATTTTCTGATACAATAAACTGTTTACTGTTTATTTATACTTTTACATGGAGCAGTGGTTATTTTTCCTTAGAAAAACAGAAGCTTCTCTGTTTACGTGTTATGCATATATATCTATACCACAGCTGTCCTTACAGACACATGGATATATCATCTTCCTGAAAGAGCTCAATTATTGTAGTTATTGTTGTGTTTTTCTTTGAATGCATCTCATAATCATGTTAATAAACAGACATGACACGAGCTACGGGGGTAGGGGTGGGGGGCTGGGTGTGCTTTCCATACAGGTGAAATTTTATTCCAGATTTTTTAAGTTGTTTCTGTATTTCAAAGCTATGTAATTTGAAAAATTATTGTCAATGCAGCAGCTATATCAACTTTGCTGTATATTTAGTACTCTGATGTTGCTATTAAAAAAAAAAACCATAATATGAAAAAAAGAGACAAAAGAATCACCGTTAGTTCAGGTCATGACCTCAACATGACTTTTTCAAAATGTTATTTGTATATTTATTTCCTTTCCAGTATTATCTGAAACCTCCTCTAAGACTATGTTCATGTCTGTGTCATGGTTCACAGATTCTAAGATTTCCTCCTGAGTCTTCATTGTTTCCAAACCAATTCTTTCCCCAGTTCAACCATGAAGAAAATATTTCCAGGTCTCTGGTGTGGGTCCCAGGGTTGTTTGCAGCCAAGTCTGTGCTAACTGGGACGGTCCCATAATACTTTAGCTGAGACCACGAGGGCCCACAAGAGCAGGCTGGGGGCTTCCTGGGAGGTTTTTGTGGACCATCGAGTCCAGTCACGTTTGTGGAGATTTCCCTGCAGAGGAAACTGCCCCCGGGAGGAACAGAGATCCAAGCTTCTTTGTCTGTGCCGAGGTGGGATATTCCAAAAGGCCCCCTTCCCTGGAGTTGATGGACTCATGGAATAGGCAAGGTTTATAGAGGCAGAAGATGGGCTCAGGTCAGGCCGATGGTGTGTGAGTGGCCCTGCCCCTAGCCCAGTGGTTCTTAGCCAGGGACAGTTTTACTCCTCAGGGAGCATCTGGCCTTGTCTGGAGACATTTGAGGGGGTCACACTGGGAGGTGTTGCTCCTGGCCACTGGTGGATAGAAGCTGGGATGCTGTAAGCATCATAAAATGCACACGATGGCCCCCAAAGCAATGGTCAGACCCAGATGTCGACAGTGCCCAGAGAGCAAAGCCTGCCCTTATCTTCAAGGATGTAGGCTGAACTCTGCCCTGATGGCAGGCAGGGGTCTTGCTCCCCTGATGTGGATTTAACGTGAATGCTTTTGCCTCAGAGGAAGTTTCCTGGCCCCCAGGCCAGTGGGCTCTCTGGTCAAGTCTGAGACAGCAAGGACCCTAAGGCTGTCTTCTTTTTCAGCAAAGTCACTCCCTTGGCCCTTAGCCCTCAGCCCAGTGAATTGCTCTTCTGTTAGTGCCTGTCCACATACCTGCTGTGGTCTCCCATGTTGGGGATCCCTTGACTGCAAAAGGCCTGCACATCATCAGCTGCCCAAGATACCATGAGCATCCCTGGCTTCTAAAGGGCCCCTAGCCCATGGAGTGGACCCAGAACCTCACTCCATCCTCCCACTTCCAACCACAGCCTCACAGGCCTCCAGAAAAGTCTCTGCAACACAATTCACTTGCTTCCAAGTTTCCTGGCCCCTCTTTGTGGCTCAGTAGCTAAGATCTATCTGTCTGACTTTGCGATCCCATGGACAGCAGCAAGCCAGGCTTCCCTAGTTTTTGCTGTCTCCCAGAGTATGCTCAAACTCATGCCAATTGAGTCAGTGATACCGTCCAACCATCTCATCCTCTGTTGTCTGCTTCTCCTCCTGCCTTCAAATTTTCCCTGTGTCAGTTTCTTTTCCAATGAGTTGGCTCTTCAAATCAGGTGGCCAAAGTATTGGAGCTTCAGCTTCAGCATCAGTCCTCCACTGATATTCCAGATTGATTTCCTTTAGGATTGAATGGTTTATCTCCTTGCTGTACAAAGGGTGCATCCAGTGCCAAGGCCATTGACTAGTATCAGAAAGACAGGAGGGAAGGGGGCAGGGAACTGTGGTCTCAGAGATCAGGCCACACACAAGAGCTAACTTGCACCCCGGGATCCCAGTGAAGCTCTGCAGAGTTAGAGACATGAGGTGTTCACCATCTTTTCCTAAAAGGAGAACGGGTTTAGGAACCCGTTTCACTTTTCAGAAAAGTGAAAAGTGAAAGTGAAATCGCTCAGTTGTGTCCAACTCTCTGTGACCCCATGGACTGTAGCCTACCAGGCACCTCCATCCATGGGGTTTTCCAGGCCAGAGTATTGGAGTGGGTTGCCATTTCCTTCTCCAGGGGATCTTCCCAACCCAGGGATCGAACCCAGGTCTCCCGAGTTGTAGGCAGACACTTTACCGTCTGAACCACCAGGGAAGTCCAGAGATGACAACAACTGGAAGAGGGGGCGGATAGAGGATTCTTTTTAAGTCTGAATAAGCAAGCATTCCACACCCTTAAATAGCTCAGGAGAGCAGGTGGCACCCTGCCCAGCCCCCACCCCATACCCCTGCAGGACCCACAGGGTATGTACGTATCACCTAGTTCAGCACAGGACCCATGCAGAGAGACACTCTTCTGTTCCCTCTTAGCCTGGAGCGCTGCCTTGGTCTCAGCTCCTCAGTGCCCAGGAGCCCCCACTGGTGTCTGAGGCTGTGAGCCAGCAGATGGCTGCAGTGACCACTGGCTCCCCAGGGAGAGCCTCTCTTCAATCAGTGAGGGGTTTAATGCCCTGAGACACATTGATGAATGGGATGCATAACTGTCTTTAACAAGCAGGAAAAAAAAAAAACAATACCACTTTGGTCATTTAACTGATTTAAACAAATCAACAGCCTGGATGCCATTAAAATAAACTCAATTTGCTCGCCAGTGAGAGATTCTAGGATCCATTTGCTAGTGCATAGAGCCCTTGCCTCTGAACTGAAGCCAAGAACATCAATACGGAGGCCTAGGATGGCTGGATACATTTGGCAGAGCTGACCGTGACGGGTGTCCGAATCTGCAAGCCCAGCAGAAACCATCTGACTCTGGAGGGTGGCTGGAAGAATGTCCCCATCCCTGAGCTTATTGTAGGGGTGTGGCCTGTGACACGGGGTTTCTTCAGTCCCACCAATGGTAAGAAGGGAGAGGACGCAGGGGAAGAGTTTGGAAGGAACTGAGGATCTACATCACTTCCCTCAAGAGGAAGTCAGGTCAGCAGTCTAGCCACCAAAGATGCACACCGGTCCATCACAAAAGCGACTCACAGACCACCCAGGCTGGGAAAGACCACAGGATTCCAGATCCTATGCGTCTCCCCATCTACAGGAGCACCGCCTGATTATCATAATTAAGGAAGGGTGCCCTGGCCCGTGGAGGCCAGGGATGCTGACATAATTCTGGTTTGCACAAGACAGCCCCCCACAGCAAAGAATGATCTGACCCAAATGACAACAGGTAAAGAATCCACCTGCAGTGCAGGAGATGCAGAAGACATGGGTTCAGTGCCTGGGTCAGGAAGATCTTCTGGAGGAGGGCATGCCAACCCACTCCAGTATTCTTACCTGGAGAATTCCATGGACAAAGGAGCCTGGCGGGCTATAGTCCATGGCCTAGCAAAGAGTCGGACACAAATAAGGGACTGAGTACATAAATGTTGACAGTGTCAACATGGAAAACCTTTGCTTTAGGGAAGTTAAAAGTTGACCTTCTTTCCATGGAGAATAATTTCTAATAGACCGGATGTTGGTCCCCAAACCCATCCTGGCTGCTACTGGTTGGTTCCCAGGACTGACTGTAGAATCTTCCCTAAAACATCAACTGTATAGAGACACAGAAGGTGCGCTCCAGCAGTATTCCAGATACCAAGGTGTGGGCTTCCTTTCCCTGCTGTATTATTTTTCTTTTATACACACACACACACACACACACACACATATTTGGCTTTTGCTTCTTAACCTGGATTATTGGCTGCTGGAACAAAGTACCACAAACAAAGCGGCCTGGAAGAAAAGAAATGCTTTGTCTCACTTTGACGACAAAGGTCCATAAAGTCAAAGCTATGGTTTTTCCAGTAGTCATGTAGGGATGTGAGAGTTGGACTATAAAGAAGGCTGAGCACTGAAGAATTGATGCTTCTAAACTGTGGTGCTGGAAAAGACTCTTGAGAGTCCCTTGGACTGCAAGGAGATCAAACCAGTCAATTCTAAAGGAAATCAACTCTGAATATTCACTGATGCTAAAGCTGAAGCTCCAGTACTTTGACCACCTGACTCAAAGAACTGACTCATTGGAAAAGACTCTGATGCTAGGAAAGATTGAGGGCAAGAGGAGAAGAGAGCAACAGAGGATAAGATGGTTAGATGACATCATCTATTCAATGGACAAGTGCTGAGCAAGCTCTGCTGCTGCTGCTAAGGTGCTTCAGTCATGTCTGACTCTGTGCGACCCCATAGATGGCAGCTCACCAGGCTCCCCTGTCCCTGGGATTCTTCAGGCAAGAACACTGGAGTGGGTTGCCATTTCCTTCTCCAAAGCATGAAAGTGAAAATTGAAAGTGAAGTCGCTCAGTCGTGTCCGACTCTTCAAGACCCCATGGACTGCAGCCCACCAGGCTCCTTAGTCCAAGGGATTTTCCAGACAAAAGTACTGAAGTGGATTGCCAAAAGGACAGGGAAGCCTGGTATACTGTAGCTAATGGAGTGGCAAAGAGTCAGATATGTTTTAGGGAATGAACAACTATTTGCTGCTGCTGGAAGAAAGTATCACAAAAGGAGTGGCCCGGAACAAAAGAAATGTATTGTCTCACCATTCTGGAGGTTCAAAGTCTAAAATTAAGCTGTGGTCAGGGCCATGGTCCTTCTGAAGGCTCTGGGGAAGGACATCTCAGGCCTGTGTCCTGACTTACGATGGCTTCTTGGTTTGGGCAGCATCACCCCAATCCTTGTGTATGATTCTGTGTCCAAATCACCCCTTTTTATAAGGGCACAAGTCCTATTGCATTGGGCCAAGTGCATTTGCATTTCCAGGATGACATCATTTTAACTTATCATGGTTTCAGTGACCATATTTTCCAATAAGGTATTGTCTGGGGGTGTGGTCTTGGAGGTTACTTAGAATTACAGGATGTTAATTTGGGAGACACAATTCAGCCCAGAGTAAAACCAGTTAGTGTGGTGTTGGGCTTCCCTCCTGCAATGCAGGAGACCTGGGTTCAATCCCTGGGTCAGGAAGATCCCCTGGAGAAGGAAATGGCAACCCACTCCAGTACTCTTGCCTGGAAAATTCTATGGACAGAGGAGCCTGGTAGGCTACAGTCCATGGGCTCACAAAGAGTTGGACACAGCTGAGCAACTTCACTTCACTTCACTGGGGCTCTGAAGAGCTCCGGTACCACTGTCCTTTATGTCTCAGTGCAGAAGAGAATTCAACCAGAGCACAGTGATAGATAAGAAGTGATTATTAGGCTGAGATGTTTGTGAGGCTTACAAGCAGATGGAAAAGGGTGCCTCAGCATGAGAACTTACTGGGCTACAGTTTTATAATCAAAGGAAAAGTGGGCAGGGAGAGAAGAAATTCTTTGTCTTAAGTAGATGTCATACTTCTATCATCAGTTCTTCCTCCAGGTTGAGCAGGGGAGTTTCCTTGCCTCTATATGGTCAAGCTAGGTCCACAAATTATTGTTTTTATGTGTGTAGAGAGTATGTCTTAGGGGTCATTAACTTACTGGGCAGGTTATGGGTCTCACATCATGACTATTTTATTATTTGGGGGCATATCTCATGCTTCTGCTGCATGGGTTCTTTTGCTATGTAAATCTGCTTGGTTTTGTGGTTAAGCAAACCTGCTTTTGGTCTTCTCTGATGGTTTAGCAGATAAAGAATCTGCCTGGAATTCAGGAGACACAAGAGACACCAGTTCAATCCCTGGGTTGGGAAGATCCCCTGGAGAATGAAAATTTGAAATCCACTTCCATATTCTTGCCTGGAAAATCACATTGACAAAGGAGCCTGGCGGGCTACAGTCTAAAGGGTCGCAAAGAGTTGGACACGACTAAGTACGCGTACTTTGAAATCTACTTTCATGAGTTACCATTAACTTACAGGAGTCTCCCATATTTTTTTTACTTACAATTCACTAGTGGGATTAATGCTTAATCACCTACTTTATCCCTTCACTCTGTCTGTGTCAAGAGCACTGGGGAATCAGAGAGAGACACCCTTACTAAGACAGAAGCCAACCTCATTTTTCCCAGTCCTATATCTGCCAAAAGAAAAGTGAGGATCTAGGAGCAGGGGAAGAGTGAGTCCAGAAGGAAGGTTCAGGTTTTTCCTCCCTTTATGGAAGCTGAAAGATCTGGTCAGGAAATGATAGAAGTGGTGGAAACATCACCTTTTAATTCTGAGACATCTGAATTCTAGTTAGAGGCCCAGCTGGGCTTAGGAAGGAAAAGTGACTTCCTTTTAAAGTGACTATCCTCAGAATAGTGTTTTGTTTTGGTTTTGGTTTGCCACATAAAGGTGAAGCAGCTGTCAGGATTACGTGGTAATAAAACTTAGAAGTAAGGGGAACTCAGAATACATTACTCTCTACACAGAGAGCAGCTGCAAAGGCAGAGATTTGCCTTTTTTCCCCTCTTTTTTTCATCTTTTGCCCTTTCTCCCTCTTTTGTGATTCCTTATTTCTGTTTCATGTCTTCCCTGAAGCCCCATGCCTCCAGCCTGCAGCATCTGTGGTGTCCCCATTAGGGTCTGCTGCATGGATAAAGGAAATTGGGCAGCTGTTGTTGGTGAGAAAGTCATTATGCGACTTTGCCCTGTGATCCAGTCAGCTCTTCCCAGCTTGTCTCTCCGAACTTACCCTTGGCGGGAGGGTCTGGACTGGAAAGGACACTTCTCCCTTCTGATCTCCTTGCAGCTAGCACTTTATGATCTCCCTTCCCCACAGCTCTCTCCATGTTTCCTAAATATTCAGCTTTGAACTTGGCAGAAATGAGGTAGCAAAGCCTCCAATCTTTGAGGCTGTGGTTTCCAGTAAGACTTTCTGGGAGTGAGATCAAAGGTGCCAAAGCAGGAGGCAAGGTGAGAAAGTGCAGAAATGCAGAGATGCAGGGCAAGTCTGTAGTGGTCCTAGGCTGGTGCTCACAACTTCACTGAAACCCCAGCCCAGAAGGTCCCTAGAGCTCTACTTGGTGCTGGAGGTGCTGGGTCAGTTTACTTGTTCTCAATGTCTTAAAGACACATCTTGAGAAGAACCAGTGTGTAGACATCTTGGTGATGGTTTTAGAGACAACCCCCCAGAACACTGTGGCTGAGAACATTCAACACAAACTAACACTGGAAAACTGTGAGATATTTCACTTTTTGAGGGGATTGTTGTTCAGCTGCTAAGTTTGTCCAACTTTTGCAACTCCTGTGAACTGTAGCATGCCAGGCTTCCCTAGCCTTCACTGTCTTCCAGGGTTTGCTCAAACTCATGTCCATTGAGTCAATGATGCCATCCAACCATCTCATCCTCTGTTGCCCCCCCTTTTCTTTCTGCCCTCAGTCTCTCCCAGCATCAGGATCTTTTCCAATGAGTTAAGTCTTCACATCAGGTGGCCAAAGTATTGGAGCTTCAGCATCAGCCCTTCCAGTGACTATCTAAGGTTAATTTCCTTTAGGATTGACTGGTGTGATCTCCTTGTTTTCCAAGGGACTCCCAAGAGTCTTCTCTAGCACCACAGTTTGAAAGCGTCACTTCTTCGGCTCTCAGCCTTCTTTATGGTCCAACTCTCACATCCATACATGACTACTGGAAAAAGGACAGCTTTGACGATACGGACCTTTGCCAGCAAAGTGATGTCTCTGTTTTTTAATATGCTGTCTAGGTTTGTCATAGCTTTCCTTTTCTCCTTTTTGGGGAGATAATGGCACCAAATGAGCTATGACATGGGCTAGACCTTCCTAGGATCCCAAACCACTTCCCATGTGTCTTGTTCATACCAGCAGACTCCCTGAGGCTGTCATCACCAAAGGCAGCTGAGTCAGGAGAGGACATAAGAGTTTTGAGAACACTTCACCTTTTTCCTCTTGAAGTTATGCATCAAGGTGGATCAGTCCATGACCTGGATTTTTCCCTCCCCATATCGGCAAGTCCCTCCACCCCCACCTATGCTAGATCACTTTGATTCATGGAGAACTAATAATGAAGCATTGCCATGGGCATCTTGCTTAACTTTGTTCTTCCTAGGATCAAAGAAATCACACCGCCATCACTCCAAGGATGCAGCAGATACCTGATTCTGTAGCCCAGACCCTGACTGGGCTTTGAGACCTTGCACTGTGGTGAGTAATGGCTGAGGTGTGAGCATCCCTCAGCCAGGTCTTTATATATGATAACATTATGCAGAAAAATAATGAGAACCGTTGAAAGATGCTGCTCACTTTGGAATTGAATTACCGTTTAAATCAAGCTGGCAGTGGGCAGGGGGCTTGTGAAATGAAATTAAGGGGGAAGCTGCATTTCAATTGGGAAGCCCTGGGTACTTTCTGGGAGAGTGGGCTCCTATAAATGAAATATAGCCCTGAGCTCGCATTCTGTCTTCTGTGATTTATCTGAGCCGAAGGGGCTTGTTCGAACCATTCTGAATGTTGTTTTCAAAGTGCAAATGAATATCTCATTCTGCAATCAATGACACAGGAAACAAGCTCGGGAGGAGGTGGCTTGGGGGAGAAGACAAGAGGGAACATGGAGTTCTGCCCAACCAGCAGCCAGATCTAGGTGGGCTTCAGGGTTTGTAAAGTGAGGAGACCCAAGGGTTTTGGTGGGGCAGAAATGTCAAGCCTAGGGCTCTTTCTCTGAACATCAACAGTCAAAAGGACTTGTTTCCTGCAGTCCACGTGGGGATGCATATGGCCAGCGAAATATGAAAGAGACATGCCCAAGCCAGACTCCAGCCTTCCCCATTGGGTCCTGTTGGCTCCAGAGCATCTGAGTGCTGGACAAGAGGCTAACATTCAGACAGATGAGTTTGGCTTTGAAAGTGTCCCAGATGTGAAACTTATGTATTCCACTGGAGCAGATACATTTACTCAGGTGATGAAGAGCCATGGATATTTCTGAGCAGAGGCGTGATGTGAAACGATCAGAGTTTGAAGAAAGAGAGCACAGGCCGTGGGCTGGAGGGAAATGGGACCCGAGTCAATGGTCAGCAAGGAGACATGACAGCCAGGGCATGAGGCCACTGAAGCTGGCCAAGTTGATCCAAAGGGTGAGTTCATGGGAGGAAGAAAACACAGAGCTGCCTCCACGACCATCTGGGGTGGCCAACATGTCTTTGCTGGAATATGTCCACACACAAGGCTGCTCTAGGCACAAGTCCCAAAGGTGCCTGGGCAGGTGTGGATGGTCTTATGCTGTGGTCCAGGAGAAAGCAGACACCAGGACCCAAGCCAAGACCAGAGGGCACCACTCTCCTAAGCTCTCTCCAGCTCTAGCCTCTGTGATGCTGGTCTCTGCCCATGGGAGGGACCACAGAGAGACACACACCATGAATGAAGAAGGGACTTTGGATGGGTTCTGGTGGAGGAAGATAGGAGGCCTGAGCAGAGTCTGGGAGCTGTCCAGTGCTGAGGAAGGCAACCGGCACACAGGAATCATGCCTCCATCGCTAGGGGAAGCCAGTCTCCCCACAGTTCTTCTGTGTTTCTTCAGCAGTGGCTCAAAGCTTTCCCTCTGACCATCCTTCCCATGTCATTCTGGTCATGACTTACTGCCTTTTCCTTCATCCACTTGCATCACCTTCTGTCCATCCTCTCACCACTTCTTATTGTCCATCGCAAATCTGACCTCAGATATCTTCTGCACAAAATCTCCACTGGCTCCAGGGCCTTCACAGAACTCCCAAACTTGTATGTTGTCTGTGTTTGTGATTGTCCTGGAGGGAGGGCTGGCTTTTCATTCTATCTGCCCACCTAGAGGATAGACACCCTTGAATTTATTCTTGGTCTAGAAAAAGCAGACCTTTGGAAACTGACACCCAGAGGAAAGTTTATTTAATTCAATGGAAAATAAACCCTCATTCTCTTAAGTGGACATTTTACCTTCCCTTGAAGGTGGGTTTTAGTCTCAGTTGCATCCAGTCAACTTTACAGGTAGACTAGTGATTAACAGGTGTTTACTGTTATCTGTGCCCCATTTGAAAGTTGATCAAGGTGAACCCTTCCCCACAAAGGAGATTTCTTTCTTTTCCTTGGATTAAGGTTTGAACTCTGACCAGTGGTAAGTGTAAGAAGATCGAACATCATAGAAAGCATGCAGATTGAACTGCTGGGTACTTGCGGGCCTTTGCTGGGCACCTGGGAGAGACAGTCTGCCTCCTTTTTATTCTTTTCTGCCTGTGTTTCAGAAGTACAGGCATGCACCCCACAGTACCCCACCTGCAGTTTGGAATGCTGAGCTGAGCACAGAAGGAGCCAGAAGGAGCATCTGCCTAAGTAAGATGTTACAATGTCAACTTCAGGAAATATGGCGGCACAATGATCAAAGCAAGGCTTTATCTTTCACTGCTGTAGCCCTTCTGCTAACATCTCATAAATGATGCTAGTTCATTCTTGAGATAAGATGATAGGGCCATTCCTCTTGTTTCTGATACTTGGGTAAGATAAACCACAGGAGAATGAAATGAAGAAAGGTCCAAACCTGGATATATTCTGCCACTGGGAAGATGTACTTGTCCTTCAAAAGGCCTCAGATTGTAAGGACTCCTCCTGCCCTTCCCAGTCTTTTTGGCCTGCTCCCAATTTGTCCTATGCTTCAACCCCAGAGACCAAAGCATTGTCCCTTGGTATGGCTAATTCTTTGAAGTCCATGGTTAAGTAGTCTGCTTAGCCTAAATTGACCTTCTCCCAGGAAAAATGTTTTAAATTTCTCCATTCAAAATACTCTCATTTTTCCTCATTCAGTGTTCTTATCTCCAACTCCTAACATTGTCACACACCCTGACTGGGGATTGGTCCACCCCTGCCCTGTGTTCCTACCATGTTTGATCTGAAGTGTAGGGCCTATTACTCTAAGAGATGAACTGGTGGCCATGGTAGAGCAACAGGCAATATCTACTGAGCATACAGCTTGTGCACTTGATCTTCCCTAACTCTGGCTCAGAGAAGGTGATAGCACCCCACTCCAATACTCTTGCCTCGAAACTCCCATGGACAGAGGAGCCTGGTAGGCTGCAGTCCATGCGGTCACGAAGAGTCGGACACGACTGAGCGACTTCACTTTCACTTTCCACTTTCATGCATTGGACAAGGAAATGGCAACCCACTCCAGTGTTCTTGCCTGGAGAATCCCAGGGACGGGAGAGCCTGGTGGGCTGCCGCCTATGGGGTCGCACAGAGTCGGATACGACTGAAGCGACTTAGCAGCTTAGCAGCATTATTGTCAAGGAGACTTGGGACCTGCAGGAACTCTTTGAATGGTTAACAGCTATCATTGGAACGTAGGACTCTTCTCTACACAGATTCTGAGGGAAGAACAAGGCCAACGGATGGAAGCTATGCAGAAGATTCAGGTGCATTTTCTAACAGTAAAATAGTTCAGAAATGTAACAGGCTGCCACAACAAAGAGTTAAGTTCCCATTATCAAATTGAATCAACACAGCCTAGCTGACCATTTACTAGGGAATGGCAAGGGGATGGTTGCACCAAATGGAAAATTAGACAAAGCTTGTTCAGGACTATTCTAACTCAGACTTCCTGTAATTTTCTAATTCTGTTGTTTCAGAGCCAAGAGCATACAATGTAAGTATCACCCTTATTTCTTCATCTGAACATTCATGTATGCAACCAATATTTACCGTTGCGGTTTAGTCACTAAGTCATGTCTGACTCTCTGCGACCCCATGGACTGCATGCAGCACAATAGGGTTGCCTGTCCTTCACTGTCTCCTGGAGTTTGCACAAATTCAGCAGCAGCATGTCCATTGAGTCAGTGATGCCATGTAACAATCTGATCCTGTCGTCCTCTTCTCCTCCTGCCTTCAATCTTTCCCAGCATCAGGGTCTTTTCCAATGAGTCTGCTCTTTCCATCTGGTGGCCAAAATATTAGTGCTTCAGTTTCAGCATCAGTCCTTCCAATGAATATTCAGGGTTGATTTCCTTTAGGATTGACTGGTTTGCACTTCTTGCCATCCAAGGGAGTGAACATCCCACATATGCTACATCTTATGCTAAATACAGGAACATAAGATGGTGATTATAGCAGCACCATGAATACATGGGTTCCATGAGCCTCATCCCAGAATCTAGTGGAAGATACAGACAGTTTATGAAATATAACCATGTAATAGGAGAAATGTTCTATTGAGAAAGAAGCCCAGGCCACCAAACTTCATCTGTGGAAAAGTAGGGAAGGGAAACTTTTGTGAAGGGAGGAATGTTTACTTTGAGAACTGAAGGATGGGTAGGAGCATAGAGACAAAATATGGTTAGAAGTAAGAGATGGAGATATATATATATATATTTTTTTTTAAATTAGACGAAAAAAAAAAAAAGAGAGAGAGAGAGAGATGGGAAAGAAGAGTGGACCAAGAAAAGGAAGAGTTACATGGGGAGATTCAGAGATGAGAAAAAGCATGATGGAGGGCATTAATAAAGCTCTTCAGGTAACCAGGGCACAGGAAATGGAATAGACAGGATGTGACTGAAAAGCTCTGTTCATCACTGAGAGGTATTCTCGTTCTTCCAGGATTTATGGCACCATCCAGCTTCCTCCCTCAGTCTGTCATTTAGAAAGCTATTATTTAGTTGATGAGGATCTGTCCCAATAAGGCTGCAGTAGAAAGAGAGACAAGGAGTCGATTTAAAAGATCTTTGAGGAAAAGTGGCATGCCTTGAAATTGGCACTGATTTTCAAGAGAATATGGATAATTGAGCTAATGTTTAAAGATGACCAAAATTTTGAGCTTAGCAAACACAGGGGCACTGAAAGGAAGAGCTGATGGGAAGTGAAGATAAAGAATTTACTTTGGAACATAGTGACTCAGAGATAATGGCAGGGCAGGATGTATTCTAGATAATTAGAGATGAGAGGCTGAACACTGAGTGAAAGACTGGGTTGGATTTATTGACTTGAAAGTCACAGGAGGATACATCTCTTATTCTATCAACTTGGATAAAATGGTACCAGATCTACGTTCCTATCTAAGCAACTAGAAAACTGGATGAAGCATAGGAGACTTGGCAGTATAGGACTGTGACATGTGGCATAGAATAAATGAGGTGATTGCCTTGTCTCTGGAGGTACTTTTCATGCTATGGTATAAGGTGAGGGAACATAGGTAGATGAGGGTAGTGTCATTGATTTGAAGAGAAGAGATGGGAATTTGGGGATTCTGAGGTTGGAATTGGGCTTCCCTGTTGGCTTAGACAGTAAAAAGATCTTCCTGTAAAGTGAGAGGCCTGGGTTTGATCCCTGGGTTGGAAAGATCCTCTGGAGAAGGGAACGGCTACCCACTCCAATATTCTTGGATAGCAGTCAACACTGGAGAGGAGAGAATCATGGTGAAAAAAAAAAAAAGAGCTCCAGAAACCTACATAGAGTTTCTCAGGAATCTTGCTAAATGCTGAGTATCATAGAATGAAACTTCATAAGGCTTGGTTAGGAACTACCAGTGAGTTTTAAAGTAAGAAACTCTTGAAATCCACACAGGGTTTCTGGAATCGTGAGGTCTGAACAGCTACAGTGTTTAACATCTGTGACACTCAGAGAGACCTTAGAGAGTTATGCCTTATTAATAGGGCTAAATTACCATTGATTAAAGTCTACTCTACACTTGTCCTTAAAAAAATGAAAAAAAGTCTCAAAAGGATCAAACTGATTGACAAATAACTAAATTGCACCCAAAACAAAATTCACAGTATTCTAAAGGTTAACAAAATGCATGCACTCAACATTGTAATATTCAAACTGTTAGCATCAAATAAAAATTGCTAGACATGAGAAAGTAGACTAAGTGACCAATGACACGGAGAATACATTTAATAGAAACAGACCCAGAATTCAGAGAGATGGGTGACATTAAATACAAGTCCTTAAAACAGTAATTATAAATATACTTAAGGGCTTACTGGGAGATATAAAAATTAAGAGAAAAAGATATTTAAAAGCATATAAATCTTAAAAATAAAATATCTGAAAGGAAAAATTCCCTGGATCAATTTAACAGATTAAATGCTTAAGAAGAAAAGACCAATGAACCTGAAATACAGAAATATAAACTATCCAATTGAAACATAGAAAGAAAAAAGATAAATGAACAAAGCTTTAACAATCTGAAGGGCAAAATCAAGCAGTGTAACATATTTATAATTGGAGTTCCAGAAAGAGAGAATGAAATGGGGTCAGAAAAACATTTGAAGAAATAATGGTTGAAATTTCTCCAATCTGATAGAACTATAGCTCACAGATCCAAGAAGCCTCAGAGACTCTAAGAGAATAAACATAAAGGAAACCACAAAAAGCCACATTACCACTCAATTCTTGAAACTAATGATAGAGAAAATCTTAAAAAATATTCAAAGAAAGGACGCTGTCTATTTAGGGGAACAAAGATAGGACTTATCTTTGTTACTCTCAAAAAACAATGCAAGATAGAAAATGGTGGGAAAACACTTTTAAGGGGGGTGGGAAATAAAGACTTTTATTTATTTATTTTTATTTCTTTTAACTTTAGAATATTGTAATGGTTTTTCCATACATCAACATGAATCCACCACAGGTGTACACGTGTTCCCCATCCCAAACCCCACTCCCACCTCCCGCCCGACACCATCTCTCAGGGTCATTGCAGTGCACCAGCCCCAAGCATCCTGTATCATGCATCGAACCTGGACTGGTGATTCATTTCACATATGATATTATGCAGATTTCAATCCCATTCTCCCAAATCATCCCACCCTTACCCTCTCCCACAGAGTCCAAAAGATTGTTATATATATCTGTCTTTTTGCTGTCTCACATACAGGGTTATTGTTACCATCTTTCTAAATTCCATATATATGCATTAGTATACTGTATTGGTGTTTTTCTTTCTGGCTTACTTCACTCTTTATAATAGGGTCCAGTTTCATCCACCTCATTAGAACTGATTCAAATGTATTCTTTTTAATGGCTGAGTAATACTTCATTGTGTATATGTACCACAGTTTTCTTATCCATTCATCTGTTGATGGACATCTAAGGTTGCTTCTATGTCCTGGCTATTACAAACAGTGCTGTGATGAACATTGGGGTACACATGTCTCTTTCAGTTCTGGTTTCCTCAATGTGTATGCCCAGCAGTGGTATTGCTGGGTCATATGGGAGTTCTATTTCCAGTTTTTTAAGGGATCTCCACACTGTTCTCCATAGTGGCTATACTAGTTTGCATTCCCACCAACTGTGTAAGAGGGTTCCCTTTTCTCCACACCCTTTCCAGCATTTATTGCTTGTAGACTTTTGGATCACAGCCATTCTGACTGGTGTGAAATGGTACCTCATTGTGGTTTTGATTTGCATTTCTCTGATAATGAGTGATGTTGAGCATCTTCTCATGTGTTTGTTAGCCATCTGTATGTCTATTTGGAGAAATGTCTGTTTAGTTCTTTGGGCCATTTTTTAAATTGGGTCGTTTATTTTTCTGGAATTGAGCTGCAAGAGTTGCTTGTATATTTTTGAGATTAATTCTTTGTCAATTGCTTCATTTGATATTATTTTCTCCCATTCTGAAGGCTGTCTTTTCACCTTGCTTAGAGTTTGCTTTGTTGTGCAGAAGCTTTTAATTTTAATTAGGTCTCATTTGTTTATTTTTGCTTTTATTTCCATATTCTGGGAGATGGGTCATAGAGGATCCTGCTGTGATTTATGTCGGAGAGTGTTTTGTCTATGTTCTCCTCTAGGAATTTTATAGTTTCTGGTCTTATGTTTAGATCTTTAATCCATTTTGAGTTTATTTTTGTGTATGGTGCTAGAAAATGTTCTCGTTTCGTTCTTTTACGAGTGGTTGACCAGTTTTCCCAGCTGCTGCTGCTGCTGCTACTAAGTCGCTTCAGTCATGTCTGACTCTGTGTGATCCCATAGATGGCAGCCCACCAGGCTCCCCCCGTCCCTGGGATTCTCCAGGCAAGAACACTGGAGTGGGTTGCCATTTCCTTCTCCGATGCATAAAAGAGGAAAGTGAAAATGAAGTCACTCAGTCATGTCTGACTCTTAGCGACCCATGGACTGCAGCCTACCAGGCTTCTCCGTCCATGGGATTTTCCAGGCAAAAGTTCTGGAGTGGGTTGCCATTGCCTTCTCCTAGTTTTCCCAGCACCACTTGTTAAAGTGATTGTTTTTCCTCCATTGTATATTTTTACCTCCTTTGTCAAGTATAAGTTGTCCATAGGTTCGTGGGTTTATCTCTGGGCTTTCTATTTTGTTCCATTGATCTATATTTCTGACTTGGTACTAATACCATACTGTCTTGATGACTGTGGCTTTGTAGTAGAGCCTGAAGTCAGGTAGATTGATTCCTCCAGTTCCATTATTCTTTCTCAAGATTGCTTTGACTATTTGAGGTTTTTGTATTTCCATACAAATTGTGAAATTATTTGTTCTAGCTCTGTGAAAAATACTGTTGGTAGCTTGATAGGGATTGCATTGAATCTATAGATTGCTTTGGATAGTATACTCATTTTCACTATATTGATTCTTCCAATCCATGAACACAGTATATTTCTCCATCTATTAGTGTCCTCTTTGATTTCTTTCACCAGTGTTTTACAGTTTTCTATATATAGGTCTTTTGTTTCTTTAGGTAGATATATTCCTAAGTATTTTATTATTTTCATTGCAATGGTGAATGGAATTGTTTCCTTAATTTCTCTTTCTATGTTCTCATTATTAGTGTATAGGAATGCAAGGGATTTCTGTTGATTTTATATCCTGCAACTTTACTATATTCCTTGATTAGCTCTAGTAATTTTCTGGTGGAGTCTTTAGGGTTTTCTATGTAGAGGATCATGTCATCTGCAAACAGTGAGAGTTTGACTTCTTCTTTTCCAATTTGGATTCCTTTTATTTCTTTTTCTGCTCTGATTGCCATGGCCAAAACTTCCAAAACTATGTTAAATAGTACTGGTGAGAGTGGGCACCCTTGTCTTGTTCCTGATGTTAGGGGAAATGCTTTCAATTTTTCACCATTGAGGATAATGTTTGCTATGGGTTTGTCATATATAGCTTTTATTATGTTGAGGTATGTTCCTTCTATTCCTGCTTTCTGGAGAGTTTTTTATCATAGATGGATGTTGCATTTTGTCAAAGACTTTCTCTGCATCTATTGAGATAATCATATGGCTTTTATTTTTCAATTTGTTAATGTGGTGTATTACATTGATTGATTTGCGGATATTGAAGAATCTTTGCCTCCCTGGGATAAAGCCCACTTGGTCATGATGTATGATCTTTTTAATGTGTTGTTGGATTCTGATTGCTAGAATTTTGTTAAGGATTTTTGCATCTATGTTCATCAGTGATACTGGCCTGTAGTTTTCTTTTTGTGTGGCATATTTGTCGGGTTTGGGTATTAGGGTGATGGTGGCCTCATAGAATGAGTTTGGAAGTTTACCTTCCTCTGAAACTTTCTGGAAGAGTTTGAGTAGGATAGGTGTTAGCTCTTCTCTAAATTTTTGGTAGAATTCAGCTGTGAAACTGTCTGGATCTGGGCTTTTGTTTGCTGGAAGATTTCTGATTACTGTTTCAATTTCCGTGCTTGTGATGGATCTGTTAATATTTTCTATTTTTTCATGCTTCAGTTTCAGAAAGTTGTACTTTTCTAATAATTTGTCCATTTCTTCCAAGTTGTCCATTTTATTGGCATATAATTGATGATAGTAGTCTCTTATGATCCTTTGTATTTCTGTGTTGTCTGTTGTGATCTCTCTACTTTCATTTCTAATTTTATTGATTTGATTTGTCTCCCTTTGTTTCTTGATGAGTCTGGCTAATGGTTTGTCAGTTTTATTTATTCTCTCAAAGAACCAGCTTTTGGCTTTGTTGATTTTTTTCTATGGTCTCTTTTGTTTCTTTTGCATTTATTTCTGCCCTAATTTTTAAGATTTTTTCCTTCTACTAACCTTGGGGTTCTTCATTTCTTCCTTTTCTAGTTGCTTTAGGTGTCAGTTCAGTTCAATCGCTCAGTCATGTCTGACTCTTTGTGACCCCATGAATCGCAGCATGCCAGGCCTCCCTGTCCATCACCAACTCCCAGAGTTCACTCAGACTCACGTCCATTGAGTCAGTGATGCCATCCAGCCATCTCATTCTCTGTCGTCCCCTTCTCCTCCTGCCCCCAATCCCTCCCAGCATCAGAGTCTTTTCCAATGAGCCAATTCTTCGCATGAGGTGGCCAAAGTACTGGAGTTTCAGCTTTAGCATCATTCCTTCCAAAGAAATCCCAAGGCTGATCTCCTTCAGAAGGGACTGGTTGGATCCCCTTGCAGTCCAAGGGACGCTCAAGTGTCTTCTCCAACACCACAGTTCAAAAGCATCAATTCTTCGGCACTTAGTCTTCTTCACAGTGCAATTCTCACATCCATACATGACTGCTGGAAAAACCATGCTGCTGCTGCTGCTGCTAAGTCGCTTCAGTCGTGTCCGACTCTCTGTGACCCCACAGATAGCAGCCCACCAGGCTTCCCTGTCCCTGGGATTCTCCAGGCAAGAACACTGGAGTGGGTTGCCATTTTCTTCTCCAATGCATGAAAGTGAAAAGTGAAAGTGAAGTTGCTCACTCATGTCTGACTCATCGCGATCCCCTGGACTGCAGCCTACCATGGGAGATTCCAGGCAAGAGTATTGGAGTGGGGTGCCATTGCCTCCTCCCAACTCAATGCTACCTCTTCCTAAAATGGGTATGCCTAGCTGTGAAAGAGCAGAAGTCTTAGGCTTTTCAGATTCTTAGGACTCCCCCTCCTTTCTCAACTCCCTCAATCAAACCAGCTGTGAAGCCCCATTCTGTCCACTTCTCTTGAATCTCAAAACAGCCACTCCCCTCCTGGCTTAACTATTTCAGCAATCCCCTATCCAGCCCTCAACTGCCTCCTTTCCTCCAAGGTACTCATCAGCCAGGACCAAGGACGACTATTTGAAACGTAGATGTGATTCTGGCACCACAGTCCTGTCCCACTGAACCTGCTGTGCTTCTCCATTTAAATACGCAATCTTGTCTCCCACTTTCAAGCCTGCACACACTCGGTTCCCTCCACCTGGAAAGGTTCAGGGCTTTTTTCAAATATCGCTCTCATAGGGAGCCTTCTCTGTACCCCCATATCAGAAGAGGTACCCTTCCACATTCTCACGGCCCTCCCCAGTATTTCCCCAGTGTCTGTGTAACTGTCTACAACACTGCTGGGCCTATTTGACTTTTTTCTTGTTTCTTGAAGTATGCCTGTATTGCTATGAACTTTCCCCTTAGCACTGCTTTTACAGTGTCCCACAGGTTTGGCGTTGTTTTGTTTTCATTTTCATTTGTTTCTGCATATTTTGATTTCTTTTTTGATTTCTTCTGTGATTTGTTGGTTGTTCAGCACCATGTTGTTCAGCCTCCATATGTTGGAATTTTTAATAGTTTTTCTCCTGTAATTGAGATCTAATCTTACTGCATGGTGGTCAGAAAAGATGCTTAGAATGATTTCAATTTTTAAAAATTTACTAAGGCTAGATTTATGGCCCAGGATGTAATCTATCCTGGAGACGGTTCCATGTGTGCTTGAGAAAAAGGTGAAATTCATTGTTTGGGGGTGAAATGTCCTACAGATATCAATTAGGTCTAGCTGGTCTATTGTATCATTTAAAGTTTGTGCTTCCTTGTTAATTTTCTGTTTAGTTGATCTATCTATAGGTGTGAGTAGAGTATTAAAGTCTCCCACTCTTATTGTGTTATTGTTAATTTCCCCTTTCATGCTTGTTAGCATTTGTATTACATATTGCGGTGCTCCTATGGTGGGTGCATATATATTTATACTTGTTATATCTTCTTCTTGGATTGATCCTTTGATCATTATGTAGTGTCCTTCTTTGTCTCTTTTCACAGCCTTTGTTTTAAAGTCTATTTTATCTGATATGAGTATTGCTACTTCTTCTTTCTTTTGGTCTCTATTTGCATGGAATATCTTTTTCCAGCCCTTCACTTTCAGTCTGTATGTGTCCCTTGTTTTGAAGTGGGTCTCTTATAGACAATATATATAGGGGTCTTGTTTTTGTATCCATTCAGCCAGTCTTTGTCTTTTGGTTGGGGCATTCAACCCATTTACTTTTAAAGTAATTATTGATAAGTATGATCCTATCATTTACTTTATTGTGTTTCCTGTCTAGAAAAGATCCTTTAGCATTTGTTAGAGAGCTGGTTTGGTGGTTCTGAATTCTCTCAGCTTTTGCTTGTCTGTAAAGCGTTTGATTTCTCCTTCATATTTGAATGAGATCCTTCCTGGGCACAGTAATCTGGGCTATAGGTTGTTTTCTTTCATCACTTTAAGTATGTCCTGCCATTCCCTCCTGGCCTGAAGAGTTTCTATTTAAAGATCAGCTGTTATCCTTACGGGAATCCCCTGGTGTACTGTTTGTTGTTTTTCTCTTGCTGCTTTTAATATTTGTTCTTTGTTAATTTGATTAATATGTGTCTTGGGGTGTTTCACCTTGTGGTTATCCTATTTGGGACTCTCTGGGTTTCTTGGACTTGGGTGATTATTTCCTTTCCCATTTTAGGGAAGTTTTCAACTATTATCTCCTCAAGTATTTTCTCATGGCCTTTCTCTTTTGTCTTCTTCTTCTGGGACTCTTATGATTCAAATATTGGGGCATTTAACATTGTCCCAAAGGTCTCTGTGATTGTCCTCATTTCTTTTAATTCATTTTTATTTTTTCCTCTCTGATTCATTTATTTCTACCATTCTATCTTCTACCTTACTAATCTTATCTTCTGCCTCCATTTTTCTACTATTTGTTCCCTCCAGAGTGTTTTTTTATCATTTATTGCATTATTCATTATATATTGACTCTTTTTATTTCTTCTAGGTCTTTGTTAAACCTTCCTTGCATTTTCTCAGTCCTTGTCTCCAGACTATTTATTTGTGATTCCATTTTGTTTTCAGGATTTTGCATCATTTTCACTATCATTTTTTGGAATTATTTATCAGGTAGATTCCCTATCTCTTCCTCTTTTGTTTGGTTTGGTGGGCATTTATCCTATTCCTTTACCTACTGGATATTCCTCTGTCTCTTCATCTTGTTTATATTGCTGTGTATGGGGTTGTGTGGATAAGCGCGGGCAGCTGCATGGTGTGTCCGAGAGGAGCTACCCCACGTCCGAGGTCAGGGGCGGTGGCTGGGAGGAGCTATCCCGTGACTGAGGTCAGGAGCAGCAGCCAGGAGGAGCTACCCCATGTCCAAGGAGCATTGGCTGTGCTGGCACAGGAGGGCCTAGAGGAGCTACTCCAAGTTCAAGGTCAGGAGGGGCGGCTGTGAGGAGATACCCCTCATCCAAGGTAAGGAGCAGTGGCTGTGCTTTACTGGAGCAGCCGTGAACAGATACCCCACGTCCAAGGTAAGAGAAACCCAAGTAAGAGAGTAGGTGTTGCAAGAGGGCATCAGAGGGCAGACACACTGAAATCATAATCACAGAAAACTAGTCAATCTAATCACACAGACCACAGCCTTGTCTAACTCGGTGAAACTAAGCCATTCTGTGTGGGGCCACCCAAGATGGGCAGGTCATGGTGGAGAGGTCTGACAGAATGTGGTCCACTGGAGAAGGGAATGGCAAACCACTTCAGTATTCTTGCCTAGAGAACTCCATGAACAGTATGAAAAGGCAAAATGATAGGATAGTGAAAAAGGAACTCCCCAGGTCAGTAGGTGCCCAATATGCTACTGGAGATCAGTGGAGAAATAACTCCAGAAAGAATGAAGGGATGGAGCCAAAGCAAAAACAATACCCAGCTGTGGATGTGACTGGTGATAGAAGCAAGGTCCAATGCTGTAAAGAGCAATATTGCATAGGAACCTTGAATGTCAGGTCCATGAGTCAAGGCAAATTGGAAGTGGTCAAACAGGAGATGGCAAGAGTGAACATCGACATTCTAGGAATCAGCAAACTAAAATGGACTGGAATGGGTGAATTTAACTCAGATGACCATTATATCTACTACTGTGGGCAGGAATCCCTCAGAAGAAATGGAGTAGCCATCATGGTCAACAAAAGAGTCTAAAATGCAGTACTTGGATGCAACCTCAAAATGACAGATTGATCTCTGTTCATTTCCAAGGCAAACCATTCAATATCACAGTAATCCAAGTCTATGCCCCAACCAGTAATGCTGAAGAAGCTGAAGTTGAACGGCTCTATGAAGACCTACAAGACCTTTTAGAACTAATACACAAAAAAAGATGTCCTTTTCATTCTAGGAGACTGGAATGCAAAAGTAGGAAGTCAAGAAATATACCTGGAGTAATTTAGGCAAATTTGGCCTTGGAACACGGAATGAAGCAGGGGAAAGGCTAATAGAGTTTTGCCAAGACAATGCAGTGATCATAGAAAACACCCTCTTCTAACAACACAAGAGAAGACTCTACACATGGACATCACCAGATGGTCAACATCGAAATCAGATTGATTATATTCTTTGCAGTCAAAGATGGAGAAGATCTATACAGTCAGCAACAACAAGACCAGGAGCTGACTGGGGGCTCAGATCATGAGCTCCTTATTGCCAAATTCAGACTTAATTTGAAGAAAGTAGGGAGAACCACTAGACCATTCAGGTATAACCTAAATCAAATCCCTTATGATTATACAATGGAAGTGAGAAATAGATTTAAGGGCCTAGATCTGACAGAGTGCCTGATGAACTATGGAATGAGGTTCGTGACATTGTACAGGAGACAGGGATCAAGACCATCCTCATGGAAAAGAAATGCAAAAAAGCAATATGGCTGTCTGGGGAGGCCTTACAAATAGCTATGAAAAGAAGAAGAGAAGGGAAAAGCAAAAGAGAAAAGGAAAGATATAAGCATCTGAATGCAGAGTTCCAAAGAATAGCAAGAAGAGATAAGAAAGCCTTCCTCAGCAATCAATGCAAAGAAATAGAGGAAAACAACAGAATGGGGAAGACTAGAGCTCTCTTCAAGAAAATTAGGGATACCAAGGGGATATTTCATGCAAAGATGGGCTTGATAAAGGACAGAAATAGTATGGACCTAACAGAAGCAGAAGATACTAAGAAGAGGTGGCAAGAATACACAGAAGAACTGTACAAAAAGATCTTCATGACCAAGATAATCACAATGGTATGATCACTCACCTAGGGCCAGACATCCTGGAATGTGAAGTCACTTGAGCCTTAGAAAGCATCACTGTGAACAAAGGTAGTGGAGGTGATAGAATTCCAGTTGAGCTATTTCAAATCCTAAAAGATGATGCTGTGAAAGTGCTGCATTCAAAATGCCAGCAAATTTGGAAAACTCAGCAGTGGCCACAGGAATGGAAAAGGTCAGTTTTCATTCCAATCCCAAAGAAAGGCAATGCCAAAGAATGCTCAAACTACCGCACAATTGCACTCATCTCACATGCTAGTAAAGTAATGCTCAAAATTCTTCAAGCCAGGCTTCAGCAATACGTGAACGATGAACTTCCAGATGTTCAAGCTGGTTTTAGAAAAGACAGAGGAACCAGAGCTCAAATTGCCAACATCCACTGGATCATAGAAAAAGCAAGAGAGTTACAGAAAAACATCTATTTCTGCTTTATTGACTATACCAAAACCTTTGACTGTGTGGATCACAATAAACTGTGGAAAATTCTGAAAGAGATGTGAATATTCCAGGCCACCTGACCTGCCTCTTGAGAAACCTATATGCATGTCAGGACACAACAGGTAGAACTGGACATGGAACAACAGACTGGTTCCAAATTGGGAAAGAAGCACATCAAGGCTGTATAATATCACCCTGCTTATTTAACTTCCATGCAGAGTACATCATGAGAAACGCTGGACTGGAAGAAGCACAAGCTGGAATCAAGATTGCTGGGAGAAATATCAATAACCTAGATATGCAGATGACACCACCCTTATGGCAGAAAGTGAAGGGGAACTAAACAGCCTCTTGATGAAAGTGAAAGAGAAGAGTGAAAAGGTTGGCTTAAAGCTCAACATTCAGAAAACGAAGATCATGGCATCTGGTCCCATCACTTCATGGGAAATCCATGGGGAAACAGTGTCAGACTTTGTTTTTGGGGGCTCCAAAATTACTGCAGATGGTGACTGCAGCCATGACATTAAAAGACGCTTACTCCTTGGAAGGAAAGTTATGACCAATATAGATAGCATATTGGAAAGAAGAGACATTAATTTGCCAATAAAGGTCCATCTAGTCAAGGCTATGGTTTTTCGAGTGGTCATGTATGGATGTGGGAGTTGGACTGTGAAGAAAGCTGAGCCCTGAAGAATTGATGCTTTTGAACTGTGGTATTGGAGAAGACTCTTGAGAGTCCCTTGGACTCCAAGGAGAGCCAATCAATCCATTCTGAAGGAGATCAGCCCTGGGTATTCTTTGGAGGGAATGATGCTAAAGCTGAAACTCCAGTACTTTGGCTACCTCATGTGAAGAGTTGACTCATTGGATAAGGCTCTGATACTTGGAGGGATTGGAGGCAGGAGGAGAAAGGGGCGACAGAGGATGAGATGGCTTGATGGCATCACTGACTTGATGGATGTAAGTTTGAGTAAACTCCAGGAGTTGGTGATGGACAGGGAGGCCTGGCGTGCTGCGATTCATGGGGTCACAAAGTGTGGATACGACTGAGCGACTGAACTGAACTACTGTATTCTGGCAGTTTGTGGAGTTCTCTTTATTGTGGAGTTTCTTCACTGTGGGTGGGGTTGTATGGATGGCTTGTCAAGGTTTCCTGGTTAGGGAAGCTTGTGTCGGTGTTTGGTGGAGTTGGATTTCTTCTCTCTGGAGTGCAACAATGTGTCAGTAAGGAGTTATGAGATGTCAGTGGGTTTGGAGTGACTTTGGACAGCCTGTATATTGAAGCTCAGTGTTATGTTCCTGTGTTGCTGGAGAATTTGCGTGGTATGTCTTGCTCTGGAACTTGTTGGCCATTGGGTGGTACTTAGTTTCAGTGTAGGTATGGAGGTGTTTGATAAGCTCCTGTTGATGAATGTTTCCTGGAGTCAGGAGTTCTCTGGTGTTCTCAGGATTTGGACTTAAGCCTCCTGCTTCTAGTTTTCAGTCTTATTTTACAGTAGCCTCAAGACTTCTCCATCTATACAACACCACTGATAAAACATCTAGGTTAAAGATGAAAAGTTTCTCCATAGTAAGGGACACCCAGAGATGTTCACAGAGTTACATGGAGAAGAGAAGAGAATAGAAAGGAGGGAGATAGAGGTGACCAGGATAAGATGAGGTGGAATCAAAAGAGGAGAAAGCAGGCTAGCCAGTAATCATTTCCTTATGTGCGCTCCACAGTCTGGACCTCTCAGAGATGCTCATGAAGTTATACAGAGAAGAGAAGGGGGGAGGAAGGAGACAGAAGTGGCCAGGAGGATAAAGGAGGGAGGGGATCAAAAGGAGAGCGACACATCCAGCCAGTAATCAGTTCCTAAGTGTTCTCCACCATCCAGAACACACAAAGAGATTCACAGAGTTGGGTAGAGAAGAGAAGGGGAGGAGGAGATATAGGTGACCTGGTGGAGAAAAAGGGGAGTCCAAAGGGGGAGACAGTGGTCAAGCCAGTAATCTCGCTCCCAAGTAAAAATGGGTACTGAAGATTGGGTTCTTAAAGGTACAAAATTGATAACAAATACCAAAAGCAAAGATTAAAAGTCTAGAGTAGAGGTTGGATTTTCAAAAATTCAATATTAAAGAAAAAAAAGTCACAAAAATTATAAAATAAATAAATAAATAAATATATATATATGAAATTTGCTTTAACAAATAGGGTCTCTCTCTCTTTTCTTTCAAAGTAATAGTAGGTTATAAAAATTAAAATTAAAGGAGTAATAAAGGACTTAAAAATAATTTTTAAATGAAGAATGATAGTAAAAATAGTAAAAATATATCTAGGACTTTCTCTGGTGTTGTTGTGGGCAGTGTGAGATCAGTTCATTTTTGGATAGTTCCTTGATCTAGCTTATATTTCTGAACATCTATAGGCCCCTTCCTATGTAGGGGCCTAACTACAGGGTTTTAATCTATTGCACTTGTCACTTCCAAGGAGGTTCCCTCTGTTTTAGCTTCTTCTGTTTACTGGTCTCTTCAGTGTCTAATTTCCGCCCTGATGCAAGGAGGTGCTGGTGGACACTTTTTAAGGCTCACTTGTTCAGTCGTGCTGTGGGGAGGGAGAGATGCTGCAAACAAATAACACTGGCATGTGCTTGCAGTGTCTCGGCCACACTGGGTTTGTCCCCGCTTACGGCGTGTGTGCTTTCCCTGTCTACACTGCTTAGGCTCTAGGTCACTCTGCCGGGAACTGTCTGAAGTCGGCCCTGGGTTGTATGCTCTTTCCAGGTCTAAGCCACTCAGGTTCAGGTACTCGGGTAGTCCTCAAAGGAGCAGACTCGACTGGGCCTGCATTTTGTGCCCTTCCCAGGTCTGAGCAGCTCAGGTGACCAGGTGTTTGGCGAGCGCGGTTGCTGCGACTTATCGCCTCCTCTGTCCCTGTTGCTCAGTTTTCTGGGTGTACAACTGGTGCACTTTCTCAGGCGGATGTTGACCATCCAGAATCCCAAGAAATCTTGGTTAGCAACATAGCCAGCTTGCAGTTTGGTAGATAATGCCTCTCTGGGGCCATGATTGTCCCCTTCAGGCTTTGGCTACCCTCACCTGCCTATCACTGGAGGCGGATGGGCTGGCCTGCAGCCAGCTAGCTCTGCTCAATCCTTTGTTCTATGAGCAGGCCTAGTGGTGTCTTAAGTTAGGGCTTTTCGTATGGTAGCTATCCCACAGTCTGGTTTGCTATCCCAAGTTAGTTCCCTCAGTTGCCCTCGGGGCATTCAGACCTGGCCCTTATTCTAAGCAATGCAGCCTGCGCCTCCCTGCCCAGCCTCTGCTTGCTAGTGGTGGATGCAGACATCTGCACTGGTTCTCTGCTGGGAGAGTTACCACTGGGCACATAATCTGTGGCTTTTAATTATTTATTAATCTTTCCTCCTGGTTATGTTGCCCTCTTTGGTTCCAAGACTTGCCACAGACTCGGCAGTGAGAGTGTTTCCTGGTGTTTTGAAACTTCTCTCTTTTTAAAGACTCCTTTCCCAGGATGGAGCTCTGTCCCTACCTCTTTTGTCTCTCTTTTTATCTTTTATATTTTTTCCTACCTCCTTTCTAAGACAATGGGCTGCTTTTCTGGGTGCCTGATGTCCTCTGCCAGCTTTCAGAAGTTGTTTTGTGGAATTTACTCAGCATTCAAATGTTCTTTTGATGAACTTGTGGGGGAGAAAGTGGTCTCCCTCTCCTATTCCTCCCAAAATAAAGACTTTTAAAAGCAACAAAAGCTGAGAGAACCTGGTCAGCAGACCTGTACTGAGAAATGTTCAAGTTTTTCATTCTGAAGGACAATGATATCAAAGAAAACTCAGATCTACTCAAAGCAATGAAGGCCTTCAATAATGGTAAATATGTGGGTCAATTTAAAATAGGTTCTTTTCATCTTGACTTTTAAAAAGATAAATTACTGTTTAAAGCAAAAAATTACAGTGTTCTGTGGAATTTAAAGAAGTAAAGTATCTGACAATATTAATACAAAGGGTGAAAAGGAGAGATGGAAAATTATTATTATAAAGTGGCTATAGGAGATGTGGGCTTCCCTGGTGGCTCAGATGGTAAGGAATTTATCTTCAATGTAGGAGACTCAGGTTTGATACTTGGGTCAGGAAGGAAGATCCCTGGGGAATGGAATGGCTACCCACTCCCAGTATTCTTATCTAGAGAATTCCATGGACAGAGGAACCTGGTGGGTTACAATCCATGGGGTCACAAAAAGTCTACATAGTAGACATAAGGGCATAATCTTAGTTGAAGTTAGACTGTCTTCAGTTAAAATGAGTATGATGTTGTTTTTCTGTCACCAAGTAATGTCTGACTTTTCACAACCCCATGGACTGAAGCACACCAGGCTTCTCTGTCCCTCACCATCTCCCAAAGTTTGTCCAAGTTCATTTCTATTAAATTGGTGACACCATCCAACCATCTCATCCTCTGTTGCCCTCTTCTCCTTCTGTCTTCAATCTTTCCCAGCATCAGAATCTTTTCCAGTGAGTCAGCTGTTCACATCAGGTGGCCAAATTATTGTAGCTTCAGCTTTAGCATCAGCCCTTCCAATGAGTATTTAGGGCTGATTTCCTTTAAAGGTTGACTAGTTTGATCTTCTTGTTATCCAATGGATTCTCAAATCTTCTTCAGCATCACAGTTCAAAAGCATCAGTTCTTTGGTGCTCAGCCTTCTTTATGGTGCAACTCTCACATCCATACATGACTACTGGAAAGATAATAGCCTTGACTATACCAACCTTTGTCAGCAAAGTGATGTCTTTGCTTTTCAATACACTGTCTAGGTTTGTCATGGCTTTCCTTCCAAGAAACTGAAAAGTGAAATACGCTCAGTCATGTCTGACTCTTTGTGACCCATGAACTATACAGTCCAGTGGAATTCTCCAGGCCAGAATACTGGAGTGGGTAGCTGTTCCCTTCTTTAGGGTGTCCTCCCAACCCAGGGATCGAGCACAGGTCTCCTGCCAAGAAGCAATCATCTAATTTCAAGGCTGCAGTCACCATCTGCAGTGATTTTAGCATCCAAGAAGAGGAAATCTGTCACGACTTCCACCTTTTCCCTTCTATTTGCCATGAAGTGGTGGGACCAGATGCCATGATCTTAATTTTTTTTTTTTTAATATTGACTTTTAAGCCGGCTTTTTCACTCTCCTCTCACTTTCATCAAGAGGCTCTTTAGATCCTCTTTGCTTTCTGCCATTAAATTGGTGTCAGCCACATATCTAAAGTTGTTGATATTTCTCCTGGCAATCTTGATTCTAGCTTGTAACTCATCTAGTCCAACATTTCACATGATGTGCTCTGCGTATAAGTGAAATAAACAGGGTGATAATAAACAACCCTGTTGTACTTCTTTCTCAATCTTGAACCAGTCTACTGTTCCAAACAAGATTCTAACTGTTGTTTCTTGACCTGCATACAGGTATCTCAGGAGACAGGTAAGATGGTTTGGTACTCCCATCTCTTTAAGAGTTTTCCTCAGTTTATTATGATCAACACAGTCAAAGACTTTAATATAGTCAATGAAATGACATAGATGTTTTTCTGGAATTCCCTTGTTTTCTCTATGATCCAGTAAATGTTGGTAATTTGATCTCTGGTTCCTCTGCCTTTTCTAAACCCAGACTGGACATCTAGAAATTCTCAGTCCACATAATACTGAAGCCTAGCTTGAAGGATTTTGAGCATAACCTTACTATCGTGTGTATGATGAGACCTATAGAAATCAAAAAAGTTAAAACGGAAAGGTGTAACCCAGGATGGAGATATCATGAAATACTGAAAGATAATCCAAAGTTAAGGCAGGAAGAAAAGGGAAAGGAGATCAGAGAGAATATGACACAAATTGAAACATGAGAGACTTGGACTTAATTGTGTCAATAATCACAATAAGTGTAAGTAGTCAAAGTAGTTAAATTAAGGGCAGATGTAAACAGGATAGAAATAAGCAAAATCAGTGGTCTACTGGAAAATGTTTAACCACTAGCTCTCTGGAGGAATACAAGTCCTAATTTGTATCAATTGCTGATTTACGTGGCATAAATACTCCCACTATAGCCAAGTTCAAGCTATGACATGACATCTACTGGCTTGCAAAATTCTTATAAAGTTAACAATCAACTCTTATGAACTAGTATGAGCTCATTCCAGCACTGGTTTAAAAACTCGTTAAAAACTAGATGTTTTTTATGTACTGTTTATAAGAGACACAATACACAATATAAAGACTGATTAAAAAAAAAGTAACTGCTAGGTTAAAAGTGAAAAATAAAATGGGAAGGCATATACTATGCTAAAAATAATCATAAGAAAACTTAAATGGCTACATTATTTTCAGACATAGTAGATTTCAGGACAAAAAATATTAACAGGGACAAAAATAATATTTAATAATGATAAAAATATCTCTTAATCCAGAAGAAATTACAATTCTATGTATGTAATGAATAAGAGTCACTCTGCTTATTTAACTTATATGCAGAGTACATCATGAGAAATGCTGGACTGGGAGAAACACAAGCTGGAATCAAGATTTCCAGCAGAAATATCAATAACCTCAGATATGCAGATGACACCATCCTTTTGGCAGAAAGTGAAGAGGAGCTAAAAGCCTCTTGATGAAAGTGAAAGAGGAGAGTGAAAAAGTTGGCTTAAAGCTCAACATTCAGAAAACGAAGATCATGGCATCCGGTCCCATCACTTCATGGGAAATAGATGGGGAAACAGTTGAAACAGTGTCAGACTTTATTTTTGGGGGCTCCAAAATCACTGCGGATGGTGACTGCAGCCATGAAATTAAAAGACACTTAGTCCTTGGAAGAAAAGTTATGACCAACCTAGATAGTATATTCAAAAGCAGAGACATTATTTTGCCGACTAAGGTTCATCTAGCCAAGGCTATGGTTTTTCCAGTGGTCATGTATGGATGTGAGAGTTGGACTGTGAAGAAGGCTGAGCATCGAAGAATTGATGTTTTTGATCTGTGGTGTTGGAGAAGACTCTTGAGAGTCCCTTGGACTGCAAGGAGATCCAACCAGTCCATTCTGAAGGAGATCAGCCCTGGGATTTCTTTGGAAGGAATGATGCTGAAGCTGAAGCTCCAGTACTTTGGCCACCTCATGCGAAGAGTTGACTCATTGGAAAAGACTGATGCTGAGAGGGATTGGGGGCAGGAGGAGAAGGGGACGACCGAGGATGAGATGTCTGGATGGCATCACGGACTCGATGGACATGAGTCTGAGTGAACTCTGAGAGATGGTGATGAACAGGGAGGCCTGGCATGCTGCGATTCATGGGGTCGCAAAGAGTCGGACAAGACTGAGCGACTGGACTGAACTGAACTGAACTGAACTGAATGAATAAGAGAACTTCAAAACATACTGTGCAAAACCTACAGAACTGAAAGACAGATATAGTCAAGATTAGTTTCCACAGCCCCTTTTTCGTATCAACAAGACAACAACTGGATTGAAAACCAGGGTGCTACAGAAGACTTGAACAACACTGTCAATCACTTTGACCTACTTGACATTTATAGAAAGTTATTCAAATCAACAGAAGAATATATTTTCTTTTCAAGTGCATGTGTAACCTTCATCAGTTTAAGCCATATGCTGGCCCATAAAATAAGTCAATAAATTTAAAATATTAAAGTCAGACACAGCATGTGTCTGACCATAGTAACATTTTATTAGAAATAAAAGAACCAAAAGGTATTTGGATTATATCCAAATCTTTAGAAAGCAAACAACAAATACTCTTAATAAAAGTTTGCAAGAGACAATGGAACATATTTTAAGCTGAATATAATAAGAACGTAAGGAAGAAATCACAAAAGAAATCAGAACATGTTTGAAACTGAATGGTAATGAAAATATAGCATATGAAACTTTGTGTGATATAGCTAAAAGCATTTAGAGTGAAATTTATAGCTGTGGGTGTTTACATGACAAAGAATAAAGTTGTAAGATGAAGACCACTGATTTATTTTTTCTACTTTAAGAATCTAGAAAGAAAAAAGCAAAATTTTTAAAAAGCAAATAAACTAAGGAAATACTAAAAGCAGGATTGAAAATCTCAGTGAATAAAATATTAAAAGAGAATAAATTGCTTAAAAACTAGTTCTTTGAAATAACCATTAAAAGCATAAACTCCAGCTAGATTAATAAAAAGGAGACAAAACAAAATCAGACAACATCAAGTCAGACAACAAATAAAGGTGGTATATAGATCATCCAGACAATAAAAGGGAAATATTAGGTTGTTGGGGCTTCCCAGGTGGCACTAGTGGTAAAGAACCTGCTTGAGAAAACAAGAGAAGCTGGTTGGATTCCTGGGTCAGGAATACTCCCTGGAGGAGGGCTTGACAATCCGCTCCAGTATTCTTGACTGGAGAATCCCATGAAGAGAGGAAACTGGCAGACCACTGTTGATACGGTTGCAAAGAGTCAGACACAACTGAAGTGACTTAGCATGCATGCTCTAGGTTGTTAGGGACAACTTTATGAGAAGTTCAACAATTCAAATGAAATGCACATATTGCTTAAAAGATGCAAGCTACTAAAACCGACACAAGAATAAGCAATTTGGTATAGCTGCATATGTATTAAAGCAATTGAATTCACAACTAAAGACCTTCCACAATGAAAATTCTGATCCATGTGGCTTCATACTGATGAAGAAATTATACTAGTCTTACACAACTTCTTTCACAAAATAAAAGAATAAATGCTTCTCAGCTCATTTGTGAGTTGAGACCAAGACAGAATTAAAAAAAAAATACAGACCAACATTCCGTATTAAATTCGATGCAAAAATCCTCAATACAATTTCACCAAATCAAATTCAGATATATTGATAATAAAAAGATAGCTAATACTTATCCCAGGAATATGAATAGGTTCGATATTCAAAAAATCAACTATCTATTATATTACATTAAGAAAATAAAAGGGAAAAAAAAATCATACGGTTATTTCAATGGATGAAGAAAAAGCATCTGACAAAATTAAAGGCCCACAACGTTAAAAACTCTTAGCAAAGTAGAAATAGAGGAAATACCCTCAATCGATAAATGACAGGTAAAAAAATGAAACAAAACAGTCCAAAATAAAACAAAAGCAAAAGCAGTTTTTATTGATAAAGTTGCACTTAATGATGAAAGCCTGAATACTTAGAGGAACATGGCAAGAATGTCTATTCTCACTATTTTTATTCACTATTTTACAGAACTTCCTAGCTAGTGCAATAACAAAGGAAAAGAAATAAAAGGCATACAAATTAGACAGGAAGCAATAAAACTGTCTTTATTTGTAGATGATAGAATCATGTAAATATGTAGAAAAATCCTAAGGAAACTCCAAAAATATTGCCACAACAAATAGCTAAATCTAGCAAGTTATCTGAAGTGAACATACAAAAATAAAGTTCATCTCTGGATGATAGCAACAAACAAATGGAAAATGAAATTTTAAAAATAGTAGCTTATAATAGCATCAAAAGTGAAATATTTAAGAATCTGTATATAGTCAATATAGTTATATACATCTAACATATGTACTATATTCACTGTTGTTGCTGTTTTGTCACTAAGTCGTGTCTGACTCTTTGTGACCCCATAGACTCTGCCCACTAGGTTCCTGTGCCCATGGGGTTCTCCAGACAAGAATACTGAGGTAGGTTGCTATTTCTTTCTCCAAGGGATCTTCCTGACCCAGGAAACGAACCCATGTCTCTTACATCTCCTGCATTGGTAGGCAGATTCTTTACTGAGCCACCTGAGAAGCCCCCATATACTGTTATATATCCCCCATATTTTTATTTACATATAAAATATGTAAATATATGGGGATATATGTATACATGGAAAAACTGTACACCCAAAAACTACAATTTGCTGAAAGAAATGAAACATCTACATAAATGAAGAGGAATATCTTGTTTAAAGACTAAAAACTCTACTTTAAATTGTTAATTCTTCCCAAATACATATACAAATTCATATAATTCCTATCAAAATCCAAGAAGATTTTTTTTTTACTTTCTTTTTTTTATTTTTTTAATTACAATACTGTATTTGTTTTGCCATACATTGACATGAATCAGCCACAGAAACTGATTCTAAACTTCAGTTAGAGATGCAAAATAACCTAGAACAGGCAAAATTATTTTGAAACAAAGAAGTGGCTAAGTGTTCTGGGTGCTATAACAAAATGCCATAAATGGGGTGGTTTAACAGCAGAAATGTACCTTTCATAGTTATGGTTGGTGGTGGGGAAATCCAAGACCACATGGTGAAACAGGGGAGGAGAGAGAGAAGATGAAAGCTAGGTTTCCAAGGAGGGCCATGAACCGCAACTCTCCTGGGGGTCCCACTCTAACAACCTCATCTGAACACAAAAACCTCACAGACATCACACTTCCAAATGCCATAGTTGCACAGTTCAGGGTCCTGACATGAATTTGGTGCCAATACAAACATGGATCCAAAACAAATAGCAAAGTAGGAGACTTGCCATGTCTTGATTTCAGTCCTTACCATAAAACCACTATAACTGAGACAGTGACACCCATAGGTATATACTTTTAGGTCAGTTGAACAGAAAAGAGATTCAAGAGATATGTTCATAGTTATACAATCAATTAACTTTCAATAAAGATATCAAGATAATTTAATGGGAAATAATTGTCTTTTCAAAAATCGTGCTGATTTTACACATAGTAGGTGGCATGAGAGCACCATAGTAGGTGACATGGAACAACAGACTGGTTCCAAATTGGGAAAGGAGTACATCAAGGCTGTAGAGTCACCTTGCTCTTTTAACTTATATTCAGAGTACGTCATGCAAAATGCCAGACTGGATGAAGCACAAGCTGGAATCAAGATTACTGGAAGAAATATCAATAACCTCAGATATGCAGATGAGACCACCCCTATGGCAGAAAGGGAAGAGGAACTGGAGAACCTCTTGATGAAAGTGAAAGAGGAGAGTGAAAAAGCTGGCTTAAAACTCAACATTCAAAAAACTAAGATAATGGCAACTGGTCCCATCACTTCATGGCAAATAGATGGGGAAATAATGGAAACAGTGACAGACTTTATTTTGGGGGGCTCCAAAATAACTGCAGATGGTGACTGCAGCCATGAAATTAAAAACACTTGCTCCTTGGAAGAAAGCTATGGCAAACCTAGACAGTATATTAAAAAACAGAGACATTACTTTGCTGACAAAGGCCCATATAGTCAAAGCTATGGTTTTTCCAGTAGTCATGTATGGATGTGAGAGTTGGACTATAAAGAAAGCTGAGTGATGAAGAATTGATGCTTTAGAACTGTGTTGTTGGAGAAGACTCTTGAGAGTCCCTTGGACAGCAAGAAGATCAAACCAGTCAATCCTAAAGGAAATCAGTCCTGAATATTCATTGGAAGGAATGATGCTAAAGCTGAAATTCCAATACTTTGGCCACCTGATGCAAAGAACTGACCCGTTGGAAAAGACCCTGATGCTGGGAAAGATTGAAGGCAGGAGGAGAAGGGGATGACAGAGGATGAGATGGTTGGATGGTATCAGCGACTCAATAGACATGAGTTTGAGCAAGCTTCGTGAATTGGTGATGGACAGGGAAGCCTGGTGTGTTGCAGTCCATGGGGTCACAAAGAGTTGGACACGACTGAGTGACTGAACTGAACTGAAGTGGCACTAGTGGTGAAGAACCTGCCTGCCAATGCAGGAGACGTAAGAGACATGGGTTCAATCCCTGGGTCAGGAAGATCCCCTGGAGGAGGGCATGGCAACCCACTCTAGTATTCTTGCTTGAAAATTTCATGGACAGAGGAGCCTGGCAAGCTACAGTCTATAGGGTCACAAAGAGTCAGACATGGCTGATGTGACTTAGCACAGTACCTTATTGTTCTGGACTAGCTAAATGGCAAAATGAAAATACATGTGTGGCAAAATGAGGAGCAACAGGTGTGCTCAGATGTTGCTGGGTGTAACTGGACATTTTGGAAAACCATTTGATGGACAGATTCTTTACTTCTCATAAAATCTAGCAATTGACTCTCGGACATTTGCATGTGTGCTCAGTGGCTAAGTCAAGTCAAACTCTTTGCAACACCATGTACTGTATCCCGCCAGGCTCCTCTGTCCATGGAATTTTCCAGGCAAGAATACTGGAGTAGGTTGCCATTTCCTCCTCCAAGGGATCTTTCTGACTCTGGAATAGAATCCATGTCTCCTGTGTCTGCATTGGCAGGCAGTTCCTTTACCACTGAGCCACCTGAGAAGCCCCTGGGCATTTACCATATGGAAATGCAACCAGAGCTCTAATCATCACAGCCCAGCCTGGAGAAGACCCAGCTTTCATCTACAGGTGATTGGCTGTAGACACTGTGGTTCCACACGAAGGAACATCTGAAGCAGCACACAGGATTAGAGTTCCAACACACAATAAAGCCAAAGAGCAAAATGAGGCAAAGGGACAGAAAGGACATGCTATGTGGTTCCACACAGAGCAGGTCAGAGTTTGCATGGGGCCAGGGGCCGGGGTCGGGGGCAGGGTGTCTCGCTGCCAGGAGGCTTATGTCTATATCTGTATCAGAGCTCATTCAAGTCTGCATTTCAAAGGGGGTGCTTTTGAATGCTTGTAAATTATACCTCAATTAAGTTTTTGTTTCTTCTTTATTTTTTGTGATTAAAAAAATTTTTTATTGAAATATAGTTGTTATAAAATGTTGTGTTCATTTCAGGTGTATATCAAAGTGATTCAGCTCAGTTTTATATATATATATATAATATGTATATACACTCTTTTTAATATTCTTTTCTGCTTTAGGTTATTAAAATATACCGAGTATAGTTTCCTGTGCTATATAGCAGGTCCTTGTTGGTTATCTATCTTATGTGGTATGTGTATGTTAATCCCAAACTCCTAATTAACCTGTCCCTCCTCCAGTGTAACAGTTACATGTATGTGTAGTTTAGAACTTGCCACTTTGGCAACCATAAGTTTGGTTCCTATGTCTGAGTCTGCTTCTGTTTTGTAAATAAGTTCACCTATATCGTTCTTTTACATTACACATATAAGTGACATATGATATTTGCTTTCTTTGTCTGCCTTACTGTACTCCATACAATCATCTCTATGTCCATCCATGTCGCTGCAAATGGCATTATTTCATTCTTTCCGATGGCTGAATAATAGTTCATCATAAACGTGGACCATGTATTCTCTATCAATTCCTCTGTCACTGGATATTTAGTTTGCTTCTATTTCTTGGCAATTGTGAATTGTGTGGCTGTGGACATTGGGGTACATGAACATGGATGCAAAAATCCTCAACAAAATACTAGCAAGTTGAAGCTGACTTTTAAAAGTGTGAAGGATCTAGGGAGGAGGTGGGTGAGCTGGGGTGGAAAAGCTCATGAGCCACCAGCTAACAGTCAACATGTGTCTTGTGCAGACAGGCTGAGGAGGGCTTGAGTCGGGGAGGAGCATATGGAGATTTGGCTTTCATGTTCACATCTGGCACTCCTGTGGATCTTGAGCCATATGGAAGACCTCGGGCTGAAGTTTCAAATACGGAAAAGCACAGAAAGTGAGAAGAGCCAAGAAAAACCATCGAAAGATATAGCTGAGAGGCATTGGAAATTGACTTACTGATGGGAGGAGGGAGAGGCAGGCTCTAAGACATCTCCAAGTAAAATGTTTCTAAAAGACAAAGATAGTCCCATAGGGACCTTCCTGGTGGTCCAATGGTTAAGAATCTGCCTTGCAATGCAGGGAACACAGGTTCAGTTCCAGGTTGGGAAACTAAGATTCCACATGCTGCAGATATACTGATTTCAGGCACCAAAAGTAAGACCTAGTGCAGCCAAACAGATAAATTGTTGTTATTATTCAGTGGCTCAGTAGTGTCCAACTCTTTGTGATCCTATGGATTGCAACACACCAGGCTCCCCTGTCCTTCACTATCTCCTGGAGTTTGCCCAAACTCATGTCCATTGAGTCGGTGATGCCATCCAACCATCTCATCCTCTGTCTCCCCCTTCTTTTCCTGCCTTCAGTCTTTCCCAACATCAGGGTCTTTTCCAGTGGGTCAGTTCTTTGCATCAGGTGGCCAAAGTATTGGAGCTTCAGCTTCAACATAAGTCCTTCCAATGAATATTCAGGACTGATTTCCTTTAGGACTGACTGGTTTGAGCTGCTTGCAGTCCAAGGTATTTTCAAGAGTCTTCTCTAACACCACAGTTCAAAAGCATCCATTTTTGGCTCTCAGCTTTCTTTCTGGTCCAACTCTCACATCCATACATGACTATTGGAAAGACTATGACTTTGATCATACGGACCTTTGTTGACATCTGTCCTTCCAATGAATATTCATGGTTGATTTCCTTTAGGATTGACTGATGTGCTTTCCTTGCTGTCCAAGGGACTCTCAAAAGTCTTCTCCAGCACAGTTGGAAAGCATCAATTCTGTGGTGCTCAGCCTTCTTTCTGATCCAGCTGTAACATTTGTATATGATCACTGGAAAAACTATAGCTTTGGCTATATGGACCTTTGTTGGCAAACAGATAAATAAATATTTATTTATTTATTTTCAACAGACTTGAACAACTGCACTTGGCCAGGAATGGCCAAGAAACACAAGAAAAAGTGCTCAATATCATTGATCCTCAGAGAAATGCAAAGGGAATCCCTAGACTATACTCTTTTGCACCTGTGAGCTTGACAAAATTTGACATTGGATGGCTCAGACTTGGTAAAGCATCTGCCTGCAATGTGGGAGACTCGAGTTCAATCCCTGGGTCAGGAAGATCACCTGGAGAAGGAAATGGCAATCCACTCCAGCACTTTTGCCTGGAAAATCCCATGGATGGAGGAGCCTGATAGGCTACAGTCCATGGGGTTGCAAAGAGTCGGACACGACTGAGTGACTTCACTTTCACTTTCACTTTCACTGTTTGTTGAGGGTGTATAACAGAAGCATAGTAAACATAGTACTTGTTACAAGCACTTGGGAACCCAGTTGCAAGTAATCTATTAAACTTGAACACATATGTTCCCTATGACCTGCTGGTTTCCCTCCTAGGCATATACCTGGTCCAGAAGCTCACCTGGACAAGTGCAGCCCCAAACTGGAAACAAGCCAGACTTCCATCAGTGGTGGACTAGATACAGGAATCTACAATGAGATACTTAAGCAGCAACAAAGAGACGGACATGCATGGGTGAATCTCACACATGTAGCATCAACAGAATGATGCTAGACTTGGAATACACACAGAATGATTCCTGTGTATTGCATTCCACAACAAGCAAGCCTGGCATGGGGGGGTAGGGATGCACGACAGGGCAGCATCACCATAGCAACAGCAACACCAACAACAAGAACTAGTCACGATAAAAGTCAAGATAAGACCCTCTGTGTGGAAGGGACATTTGAGCTCTTCCTGCACTGGCAATGTTACATGTCTTGATGTAGGTGACACTTTCATGACTGTGTGCTTTAGTACTCCCCTTTAATTTGAGCAGATATATGTTTTATGCACCTTTCTGTATGTATATTACATTTCACAACTTGGTAAATTCAAAAAAGTCAGCAGAATACACGGTAGTCATTGAAAGCTTCAGACACACAGGGCTAATGAACTCAGCTGCCCAGACTGTGCTCTGTGCAATGCCTAGGGAAGCTACCAACACAGACACCATGACCCCAAAAGGGAGTCAAGAGAGTGGAATTGAGTGCTTGGTCTGAAGCTTGGAGGGGCAGGCACCTCATGGAGAAGCAGGAGGTGTGCAGAGACCAAGAAGGAAGGGCGAGAAGGCAGAAGGCTCTCCAGGGCAGTGCAGAGACGGGAGGAGGACCCCCACAGAGCACCTCCCCTAGGGACCCCCCTCCTCCCAGGGCCCCATAGCACTCCTGAGCTCTGCCACCTCATTACCCACTCCTAGAAGCAACTGGAGTCAGATCTGCCAGTGGTCAGATCCCCAGGCCCCCTCCCAGGGAGAAAGCAGATGATACACTTTGAGAGTGAAGAGGGCTGAAAGGATGAAAAAAATAAAGGCAGCCTCTCCCACAAATGGGAACTTAGGTCACCTTGCCAGTCAGGGTCTTTCTGTTTTATAGAGCAAGGCCAGAGCAGAGGGATGTGACCTCCTCAAGGTCACAGGAAGCCTCCAAATCAGGCAGTTCCCCTCTATGGCCTTCTCACTTCTTATTCTAATTTGCTGGATTAACTCCCCTTAATGACTCCTGATAGGTAGAAATGTTATTCTGTTAATATATTTGCATGATAATAGAAATTCAGTATCTCAATAGAAGGAACATCAGTGCCAGTCCAGGGAAGGCCAGTGAAGCAAGACCATGCCACTTAGGGTTCTGGACTTCTCAGGAATTTGAGAAGAACCCTGGACCCCCTCCTCAGGGAAAGTGACACTAGCCCTTTGTTTATAGGCTTTGAGGAATTTGTGTACAGGCTTTGAGGAGGTTTGCAGACATCCTCTGCCCCCACCAGTCCATCAGAGACTCAGGCTGACCCCTATGAGGGAAGCTAGCTTTAGTCCTAATGACTGCTTGATGGTGGGCAGGAGAGAGAAGGCCTCCATCAGTGAGAGAGAGAAGGTGGTGGGGGAGAGAGACAGGGAGACAGGGAGATGAAAAGAGACAGAGAGACAGAGGCAGAGAGAAAGAGCAACAGAGACATTCTCTTCTGTTAAGACCAAGTAACAGCCCATATCCACCCAGTACCCATGCTGGATCAGGCACTATATTAGGCACCTCACAGGGGACGTCTTGACCCCTGAGCAGAGACAGTGGTGTGAGATTCTGTGTCCTTGGATCAGGAAGGGGCCTAGGCCACAGCACTTCAAGTCCAGGTGGGCTAAGAGCCCCTTTGTCGTTCAGTCCCTAAGTCGTGTCTGACTCTTTTGACCTCATGGACTGCAGCACACTAGGCTTCCCTGTCCTTCACCATCTTTTAGAGCTTGCTCAAACTCATGTTCATTGAGTCAGTGATGTCATCCAACCATCTCGTCTTCTGTCGCCCCCTTCTCCTCTTGTCCTCCTGGCTTATAATAAAAGCTGAGTACAAAACAAAAAAATCTCAAACAACAACAAAACCCACCCATCACTAGCCTCTGTCCAAACTCAATGATTGTGATTAAGGCAAAGAAGAATGGAGTCTAGGGTATTTTAAGCTACAGTCAGTGTATCATTTTGAAAAATGGGAAGTTGGACTCTGAAACCACAGGTTAGCAGCCCAACAGGACAGCAATGCTCTTCCTAAATAACTATTTGTATCCCTGCTTCTCAGCCCCCACTTCCTTTTATTCAGGCCAGAGGCTAGCTGCAAGCCCTTTTTGTCTGGCAATTGCAGTGCTGGTTCAGGATGCCAAGCTAAGAATCCCCAGGTGATGCCTGGGAGGACCAGGGGATCAAAGGAGCCCACTCTCCTCAGCCCCCTGTAGGCTAACCTTCACCTTGAGCTGACCTCGGGGCCACAGGCAGAGACCTCAGGGCAGATTCCACTCTCCCCACTATTCACTTGGTTTAGACTGATGGCTCCACCCCATGCACACACAGACACACTCAACAGTATGCATGCAAATGGACAAGGACACCTTCATCCCCATGGCCCATTTGCCAAGTGCATGTACACAGATGGTACCCCCAAATGTGGTTAAACAGCGCCCACCCCATCCAGCACCCAGCTCCCTGCAGCCACCCATGGGTGTGGTACCTCTTGAGTTCAGAGCCCAGAAGAGCCCTGGGCTCTCCCCCGCATGGGAGCAGAAGTCATGTTGCTTCTGCCTTCTCTCTGCTGCTTCATGTGTTAATTCATCTTTTTCTCCCCTTTGGGGATGCAAGGAAGGGGCTGCTGCTGGTCCAGAGCAGATATCTGTCTGACACCTACTGGGCATAAATGTCAATGCAGCCATGTATTGATGAGTTGGGATTTTTTCCCATTCTTCTCGCTGATTAAGATACAGTTCCTGGGGAAGTAAAGGGGTTTGCAGGAGTAGGTGTGCCATGAGCCCAAGAGGGTGTGCAGAGAGCCTGCAGATAGCAGGGCAGGGGTCCATGTCACTTGTATGGAGGGAACATGCGTGTGTAGGAATGTGTGCATGAGAGCTTGCATGGGGAATATAGCAGTGACTTCTGCTGGTAATGACGTTCCTGGGAGCATGTTTCTGGGGCCATAGGAATGTCACCAAGACAGTGGACCTGTGGACCTATAGGGTGGCCCTGCAGGGGTCTGTGTGTGCCTGGGATTATGGGTGTGTGTTGGCGTGTGATGTGTGGGAGGTTGCTACTGTTCAGGTTGGGGGTGGGGGAGCGGTCTTTACATTTCCATGGAAGGTCCTTTCTCAGACATGGGCTCTCCCCCTTACACTCTTTCAGCCAGAAGATGGATGCATGGCTTTACCTCAGGGATGAGAAGCATGGTTTCCTGGGTGTTCTCATGTTCTCACCTAGAGAAGTAGCCAGGTGTCTCATCTAAACACACATACACACACCCGCACATGCCTGGCATAACCTCAGACATCAGGAAGCAAAGTGCTCTCATCTCACAAGAGGCAAATGCACAGAAGCAGGACACTGGGAAGAGAGCTCTGTCTGGCTCACGGGCAGCTCAGGCACCTGCGTTGTGCCCAGAGCCTCTGTGACGGCCAGCAGTCCATCAGCTCTGCTGTACTTGGTTTTAGGTGTAAAGAGACTTAATTAGGATCTTCCCCAAACAGATGGTTCTGGAAAACATTGATGGTGAAGATGAGGACAGAGGTCCACAAGGGCTCAGAAGGTGGCAGGTGCCCCACCAATTGCTTTCTGTGCATCGTCTTGTTTAATCTCCACAAAGACACCAGTGGGCTGTCTCTCTCCTCCCTGAGACTCTGAGGAGAGAGCTCGCCTTGGTTACCTGTGGATGATGGCCAGCTGCCCCTCCCCTTTCTTTGACCCCCTAACCCTCTTGTGAATAACTGCCTGTAAAGAGTCTACTGTTTCTATACATCCTGTACTGGCACATATGGAGGTCCTGTGATCAAGTTCAGGGCAGATGAGGGTGCATAAAAGCCAAGCCTATAACTTTGCAGGGGGTCATTCCCTAGACTGGATCAGCTCTGCCCTCCCCTTATCCACCCCTGTTTCCAGCAAGAGCTGGTGCCTCCATGACCTACAGACAGATGCTCTAAGCTAAGGGTGCAGAGCTGCCCTGCTGGCCATGGAGCTCACTTCTGAACAGGAACACAAGTGGGAAAGTTTCTTCCACATCAACTTGGTCCTCTGGTTAGAGCAGATATGGAAACTACCATAGTCATGCCAGCAGAGGACAAGATGATTGGATGGCGTCACCGACTCGATGGGCAAACTCCAGGATATGGTGAAGGACAGGGAAGCCTGGTGTGCTGTACTACAGTGGGTCGCAAAGAGTCGGACACGACTTAGTGACTGAATAACAATGTGGTCACACTGAAAATGTGAAGGTTGCATCAGCCAGGCCCCAGATCTTGCCAGCTGGAAGCTGGGTCCTTGAGTGCATCTTTCTGTGCAGTTTCAAAACATCAGAAACATCAGTGAGGGTGGCCCACATCTTAAGAAGGATGAGTTGGGAAGAGTCAGAATGTTAGCGCTGTCAGCAACTTCCTATAAATTTCAGCAAAGCCCAGCAGGAGAGGAGCCCAGACTGCAGCCAATTGCTCTGCAGGCAGGCAGTGGGGAGAAGGCTGGAAGCCCCCTCAGGGAATGCTCTCCATTGGTGCCCAAGCACCAAGTGGACAGAAACCTGGGACCTTGTCACCTCGAGAGAGTTAAACCGCTTTTGAATTGCAGACAATGGGATGTAAGTGTGGGAACTCTGCTTTTCACAAGAGCCCCCATTATTACTTTTTGGCCAGACAGTAGAGCCCATCCAGCTAACAGGGGAAGGTGGAGGGTGGGGCCTCCACCCTCACCTACTATGCCTACTGGTCTCAGAGAATCATCCCTGAGGGGAATAGGAAGAGGTGACGGTGGCACACAGTTCTGAAAACAGATGAGAAAATGTAGGCTTCAGCCTCATATATAAGAAGGACTCAGCCTATGATTACTAAGGCTGGATGCCTGTAAGACTTGGAGAACCATTTTGGCAAATAGAGTAAAACCTTTACCTACAAATGCTATGAGCATTCAACCTGAAAGTAAGCACCATCTCTCCCAAACTCTATCTCTTAAGTGGGCACTCTGCCCTTCTCAAATGCACTAGGGTACTCCAGAGTAAGAGCTGGACCATGGAAAATGATGATGATCTTCTTGGAGAAGCAGAACCAAGAGCTAAATTTGAAGGACTGATGCTGAAGCCAAAACTCCAATATTTTGTCCATCTGATGTGAAGAATCGACTCATTTGAAAAGACCCTGATGCTGGGAAAGATTGAGGGCAGGAGGAGAAGGGATGACAGAGGATTAGATTCCTGGATGGCATCACTGACTCAATGGACATGAATTTGAGTAAATTCTGGGAGCTGGTGATGGATAGGGAGGCCTGGCATACTGCAGTCCATGGGGTCACAAAGAGTTGGACATGACTGAATTGAACTGAACTTCCCTTGTGTTTGAATTTTGGGTGTGATCCATAACTGTGTAAGAATTTTAAAATAATCCATCCAAAATCAATGCATTTTACTACTGCTGCTATGTTGTATTGAGTTACACCACTGTATAATCAAACTATCCTGTATGCTGTAGGTCAGCTCGTCAATGAAGGTATATAGGATTGTCATTGAAGCATTTATTTCATTAGCTGTTTCACTGGGTATGTGGTATTGCATGTTGTTTCAGCTAAAATTTTTAGACTTAGTTGAGTTGAGAGCCATTGGATACATCAAGACTGGATCCAGTTCCTAGCACGTAACACCAGCAATCTTACACTGGCCATTCTGCTAGAGTTTTGCACCTTACAGATACAATTCCAGTAAAGTCTATTTTGCTATTTTCACAATGGAAGAATAAAGGTGGTGAGACTGTAAACATACACACAGAACTTTTAAGTGTGGTCCTGAGAGTATGTTCACAAGTGGATGAAGAGAAAAACCATTTTCATGTCCCACATTTGGTTCTGTATTCTCCAAATCATGTTTCTTCTCCACTAAATACATAATCCAGCCTGGGAGATGAGAAGGCATTCTTATTTCAAGGTGTAACAGTTCTTACATCTTTGGGTCACAACTGTAGATGAGTTGGAATGTGGGCAGCAGGAGAATTTCTAGAAGCTATCCCTATGTAGATAGCAGAGTCCTATATGTGGAAACACACCTAATCCCAGTGAACCCCTAGCTCCAACGCCCCCAGACAAGAAAGGTGATGTGATAGGGACGTGCTGGAGAGGAAAGGAACAGTGGCTTAACCACTGCAATGACAGTGTCTTCTGAGAACTGTATAAAAAATACTACAATGCAATCCCTAAGAAACCCATGAATGATTTAAGTAGGAAAAAATTGAAGAGTTGGAAAACATTGGAGGAACCATCAAGATGGTTTAGGGTTGAGCTCTCAAAGGTGATGTGGGAGATGGAGAGAGAATGCGATTTTGCATCAGGAGGCAGAGTCTGGACCCAGACTCATCATTGACTTCCCATGAGATCTGGGCAAATCGGTTCCCTCTCTGCACCACAATTTCCTGGTGAGTAAAACCAGGTGGTGAGAATGTCATCTCCATGTACCTGCTCCAGTTGTCATGAGGACCACACCACTGAGCACAGCAGGAAGTGCTTTGTAAACCAGCAGGAAGCACTGTGTTCTAGGGAACAGAGTTATTATCAATGCTCTGATGTTTGGGGAAAGCTGGAAATCAGCTTCCATAGAGCACATTTCATAACTACATGCTGACTAGCAAGACATCCTTGATTCCAAGAGGGCACTTGTCTAAATACTTCCATTTGCAAAATCTCCCTTCATTTTTCCATTGTTCATTAATTCAGAAAAATGTCCGAGCACCTGCTCCATGCTGGATGCTGGCATTACAGAGGTGAATAAGCCAGTGAAGTTCCTGCTCTCATTTGAATCATGGAAGTAAACCTGGAGACAGATGAGACCAAATTGTACCAACCCTTCCTCACCACTAGGTAGTAATGAGCTGGATTCTATTCTGCCAGGAGCCATGTTCAAAGATAGAACAAACCACAATCCCTGGTGGATCCGGACAGATCCAGATCCATCCTCATCATCAAGCTAGGCTCCTTGTGGTGGTGGTGATGGGGAAGGTGGCTGTAGCTGTTGATGATGTTGCTGCTTTGCCTGTTGGCTACAGTGATGCTGTTACTGAATTTAAGCTCATACTACTTGTGGTGAAACAGGCCAGTAAATCAAGAAGTGAATTGTGAGGGCAAGGAATAGTGACCTTGTTCAGAAAGTCAGCAGACTGAGAAGATGGTGGACTAGTGTCCAAAACAATCATCTTATTCGAGTCAGGATTCAGATTTCTTTTATACTAAAAGGGATGGGAGTGTGCTTGGATGTTTCAAACTTCTTTGCGCTGGAATACTTTGTTCTTGCAGTTGTCCATAGGTCAAGTCAACATGTTCCTGTAAGTCTCCAAGAAGACAAATGTGATTCTCTATTCTGTGACTTTTTATCTCTATATAAATGGAAAAGTATTACACCCCTAAATGTCAAAGCCTTGAGAAGGGACTATCCTGTCTCTTTTAGGCTATAGGCAACATTCTTCACTTGTAGCAAAGTCAACAGAATACGAAGTTTAGAGTAAAATAAATAGATCCATTTATGGAGTCAGATTTATTCTTCTTTGTTACAGTAATGTGGTGGTGGTGGTGGTATTTGTAGTGGTTGTTTCTGATGTGTAGTGGTTGCAACTATTAATTTTTTGTGGTTGTTGTAACTGTTATTATGGTGGTGGTGGTGGTGTTGCTGTGATGGCTATTGTACAAGGTTGTTATGGCCTTGGTAGTGGCTGTGATGGTTGCTGTTGCTGATTTCGTGATGGTTGCAATGGTATTGGTTATGGTTGTTCTTATCACTGTCGCTGGGATGGTGGAGGTGGTCGATATTGCTTAATGGTGGTGATGGTGATAGTTCTGATGGTGGGGGTAGTTATGGTTGATGCTGTTGTGTGAATGTTGGTGATGCAGTGATATTGCTGGTGTTTACAATTGATGACGTTATTATGGTTGCTGCAGTGGTGGTAATTATTGTGGTGGTATCAGTTGCCATTGCACTGTTGGTGGTTCTGGCAGTTGTGGTGGTTGTTGCAATGGCAGTAGTGGGTGTTGTGGATGCCACTGTTGTTGGGGCGATGGAGGCAGTGGTTGCAGTTTTTGTTGTGATGGTGGTGGTAGACATTGTTGCTATGGTAGTGGTTGTGTTGGTACTTGGTGTGGTGTCATGGTGGTGATGGTGGGTATTGTGATGCTGTTGTTGGGGTATAGTTGTTGTGGTTGTTCTTATGGTGGTGTTGGTGATTGTGGTGATGGGTGTTGTGGATGATGTGGTGTTGTTGGCAGTTGGTGTTGTTGCAGTAGTAGTGGTGGTGGTGATTTGGTGGTGGTGAGGTTGTGATGTCACTGTTGTTGGGGTAGAAGAGGTGGTGAATATCTTGACTGTATCTGTTTGCAAGTACATCCACCATGGCCTCTTTTCCCAGATAACCACACTGACTTACTTTAATTATTGATGGAGAAGTTAATTAAAACATGGAGCTTCCACAAATCCCAAAGTGCTGGTCTTCAAAGCTGCTCTCCTTGCCATTTATTATGACCCTCTGTTAACAGGCAGTGATCCAGCCTTCAATCTTTGTGACAATATTCCAATCCCAGCCAATTTAAATAATTTTCCCAGTAAAAATTCCACAAGATGCTGTCAAACATTTTATGAATCTAAATACATAGCACTGCTTCTGCTAAGTCACCTCAGTCGTGTCCGACTCTGTGCGACCCCAGAGACGGCAGCCCACCAGGCTCCCCCATCCCTGGGATTCTCCAGGCAAGAACACTGGAGTGGGTTGCCATTTCCTTCTCCAGTGCAGGAAAGTGAAAAGTGAAAGTGAAGTCGCTCAGTCGTATCCGACTCTTAGCGATCCCATGGACTGCAGCCTGCTAGGCTCCTCTGCCCATGGGATTTTCCAGGCAAGAGTACTACTAACTATATCTAATCATTTTTTGTTTAAATCCTATTGGGAGGAAACAAGTGATAAAAAATATCTGGCAAAATTTGCTTCTGTGAATCCCTCCTATTATTGTTCAGGAACAGGAAATCTTCCATTTCCTCTCCTAATTTTCCCATCATTTTATTTACTTAAAGGGAATCTGCTGTGCGACATCTGAGAGCAGCTTTGATCAGTGAGAGTGGGCCTTCTGTATACTGCCTCTTGTTCACCAGCTCCCTGTGGTCTCACACCACTGGTGTCTCCAGGAGTGTCGCCATCCTTGGACTTGTGCCCCAATCCAGCCACCAGCTGCTTCCCCTTGGTTGGGTCTCAATCCCGTCATCTCTAAGTTAGGGATCTACACACCAACCTACAGGACTGTCCTGCAGACAAACTGTGATTAGGACCCTGAACTCAAAACTGAGCCCGGCTTGGAGGAGCAGTCCCTTTGACAACAAGCCAGTGTCCCCTAGAAAACAGGGCTGAGCATTCTCTTCTCTACTAACTAACTCCTCCCTCCTAGGAACCACTGGCCAGATGGGCTTGGATACATGGGCACAGACCTTCCTCCTCAATCTCCGGGCCTTTCTCATGCAGGCCCAACACACATATTGGAAAATAGCAAGAAGGCAGCAGCCAGTCCTTGAGAAGCCTGTGTCCTGGAGGAGTCTGTGTTCTGGTGGAGAAGTGAAGAGAAGCGTATCTGGCTTCACAAGATATGGGGCTTGGGAAAGTAGGAAAATACTGGGTTCTAAACAAATTACTAAAAATTTCAAAATAGCAGGGGATTAAACCAAACACAGGGTCCTCCTCAGTGTGGAACCTTGTGTTTCTGAGCAGTTCACACACCCATGAAGCTGTTTCCTGGGAGAAGGAAACGCTTGTCATGACAGGCCATGCTGGATCACGTACATGCTTTGTTTTATTTCACTGACTTAAGAGCTAGCTGCAAAGGGTAGGCATTGTAATCCCTCATTTACATAAAAGGGAGACAGAGGACTTAACCTGTTGAAAGATTTCTCAAGCACACATCAAAGTCCACGTTCCACTGGTTAGGCTGGACATTGGGTCCTCTGTAGCACCTTTAGGCTTTCCTATGAGGAGCCCCAGGCAACCTGAGGAGGCAGACAGAGCATCCTTTTCATTACAGCCTTGCTCTAGACCCAGATCTTCCATGACTGTTCAAAGCAGTGTCTCTGGGTCCAGAGTTCAAATCCTATTTTTGCCTTGTATTACTTGGATGACACTGGACCAGCCATTAAAACCCTCTGGGCTTCAGTATCCTCATCTGTGACATGGACAAAATTGTATCTGACGATGTTGAAAGGACTGGATGAGTGAAGAGGAAAAACATTTAGAATTTGCTTGAAAAGTGAAAAGTAAAAGTAGTCACTCAGTCATGTTTGATTCTTTGCAACTCCATGGACTGTAACCCACCAGACTCCTCTGTCCATAGAATTCTCCAGGCAAGAGTACTGGAGTGGGTTGCCATTCCTTTCTCCAGAGAATCTTCCCAACCCATGGATTGAACCCAGGTTTCCTGCCTTGCAGATGTACTCTTTACCATTTGAGCCACCAGAATTTGCCTGACGTATTAGCAATTCTATCTGCCATGTTATATAAAAATAACCCACGTGGATTTGGGATAGAAAGTAGGCTTCATTTCATCAAATGGAAGGAGATGGCTGCTTGAATCATGCTAGTGGGAAGATCAGAAGGTTGGGAAGGGTGCGATGATCGTTTGTTAATGTCTACTGGATCTGCATGTGGATGGTGGGGTTGTGTTGTAGGCTGCTGGCCTTTAAACAAAGTCAGTACAGACTTCAAGGGTGGTAAACATTGGCTGGTCATTTTTTTTTCACTTTTATTTATTTAGTTTTCAATAAGTTTAAGTCCTTGAACGGTACAGCATCCCACGGATTCTGTGTCCAGTGGCCTCAGCAGGAAGATTGCTTTGGAATTTGACATGAGCCATGCCAAATGTTTCCATGAGCTTGAGTTATCTCTCCCCAGATTGCTCTGGTTCTGTTAGGTTTTCTGCCAGGAGTTACTATGTTGTTCTTTGCTCTGTACACATATGCACATCTCTTGCCTGGACAGAACTCAGTTTCATTGAGGGCACATACATCTTCAGTTTGCAGGAGAGCTGTGTGCTCCTTCCCTCTGATTTCACAGACTCCATTCACAGCCAACAAAAATGGGTGTGGACCACAGCCTTCCAGACTTATTTGTCATTTCAGAAGTCCTGGTCCCAGCAGGTCTCCACAGAGTCCAAAATGGCCAGGCTGGTGTTTTCTTATTCCCAGGATCCACCAGGCCAATCCAGGTCAGGCACTGCACTGAACCCTCTCCGGCAGGAACTCATTTCATCCTCAGATGATCCGGTGTTGAATCTGTGTTTAGCTTAAGGCCATTTCTACAAAATGCTCAAGCATCTGAAGGAAGATATAAAAAGAACAGCTACCCCCAGACTGGTTTCCAATGATACCGACTCCAGATTGTGCACTTGAAATGGGGTAGCCCGCGTGGAGGCGGGCCTGATTTGGAAGACTGCATATGCAAAAACTATGTCAACGATCACGTAACTTTTATACAATTATATGTTCAAGTGATAATATTTGGTATCTGTTGGACTAAATAAATTATGTTATAATTTCTTTCTTTCTTTCTTTTCTTTCTTTCTTTCTTTCCTTTTTTTTTTACTGTTTTTCAATGTGACTTCCAGGAAGCATGAAATTCCATACCCAGCTCACATTGCAATTCTATCGGAAGGCTCTGCAGCAGAGTGGACATTTGCTGGATATGCCAGGCCCACTGCAGGAAGCTCCCAGGAGATTTTGAAGGCCATAGTTACCTAGACATGGGCCAGTCTTGCAGAATAAGGCCTGACCCATGTGGGCTGGACATGATGAAAGGCAACAGGATGCCCTCTGAGGGAGTGGGTATGTATCTCTGCCCTGTGGCGTCCATGGTATAGGTGGGCAGACCCACCTCTCTGATCCTCTCTCTGGGTGGACTCCAACCCCACACGTGTCCTCTTTTGGTCTTTACTCAGATGTCCCTCCTCAGGGAAGCCTCTCTGGAGCTCTTGTATAAGACCCCCTCCCTGATACCTCACAATGCCGCCCTTGCTTTAGTTTCTCCAAAGCATGTACGCTGTGGGACATACTCAGTGGTGAATAATTTTATATGTCAGCTCAACTGTACTAAGGAATGTCCAGAGAACTAGTGAAATATTATACTTGGGTCTGGGTGCATTTCTTTTTCTTCCTTTTATTTATTTATTTGTTGGCTGTGCCACAATGCATATGGGATCTTAGTTCCCCAAACAGGGATCAGACCTGCACCCCCTGAATTGGAGTGCAGAGTCTTAACCACTGGACTACCAAGAAAATCATCCATGGGCGTATTTCTGGAAGAGGTTAGCACTCAGTTCTGTCTGTGAATGAAGAGCCCTGCCCTCACCCAATGTGGGCAACATCCTCCAACACTTTGGGGGCCTTAATGGAGCCAAAAGGCAAAGGAAGAGCAAGTTCTCTCTCATCTTGAGCTGGGATTTCCATCTTTTCCTTCCCTTGGTCATCAGAGCTCCTGCTTCTCAGGCCTTTGGACTCTGGGACTTTTATCAGAGGCCCTGTGGTTTTCAGGCCTTTGGACTTGAACTGAGTTATATCACTTGGCTTTCCTGGGTGTCCAGCTTGTGGATGGCGGATGGTGGGATGTGGTCTCTGTAACCACGTTAGCCAACTCATGTAATAAATTTCCTATATATATATATATATATATATATATATATAACACATATATAATGTATATGTTCACATGTAGATAATATACCTCCTATTGGTTTTCTTTGGGGAACTTTGACTAATCTGAGCACCTATTTCCTCTTTTAGCACTGGGGAAAAGAAACATGCCCATGGAGGATTTTCTTGGTGGTCCAGTGGTTAAGACTCTGCACTCCAATTCAGGGAGTGTAGGTCTGATCCCTGTTTGGGGAACTAAGAGCACCATATGCCTTGTGGCACAGCCAATAAATAAATAAATAAATAAAAAGAAGAAAAAGAAATGTACCCAGACCCAAGTATAATGTACCCAGACCCAAGTGTAATGTACCCAGACCCAAGTGTAATGTACCCAGACCCAAGTATAATGTACCCAGACCCAAGTATAATGTACCCAGACCCAAGTATAATGTACCCAGACCCAAGTGTAATGTACCCAGACCCAAGGGTCTTCTATGTTTGCTGTTATTTCCCAGCACATAGAACAGTGCCTGGTGGGCTGTCAGGAAACCTTTATGGGATGAGTAGGTGAACAGGTCTCAGAGAGAAGAAACTACCCTGCATGATACCTGAGGTCTGGCTAAGGGAGTCCTTAACTCTTCAGCAGACCTGCTCCATATCTAGCCTGAAGAACATGGCCCCAGGATGACCCTGCATCTAAAGGGACCAAGCTTATATCCCATGAGACAGGCCTCTACCCTCCCCCTGCCCCATCTTGCCAAACACACACTACTTGCCTTCTGGGTGTGTTTCTTCCCTGGAATCTTAAAGAACAAGGGGAACTCCAGTGATCCATCTCTAGTACTAAGGTTATGAAGGCCCAGGCCTTTGGTTCACACACACCTAAGACATGGGCAGTGTCTCTGACCTGAGGGAGGTGTCTTTAGCTCAAAATCTGCCTCCAGCCCTGTGGACCAGGGATCAAAATCCAGGACTAGATCACAGACCACAATGAGCATTCATTTACATTCTCACCATGCATCACTATATGCATGTATTTTCATAGACTCTGCTCTAAGTAAGGTAAATAAGTGGAAGTCACTCAGTGGTGTCCAACTCTTTGCAACCCCATGGACTATACAGCCCATGGAATTCTCCGGGCAAGAATACTGGAGTGGGTAGCTGTTCCCTTATCTAGGGGATCAACCCAGGGATGGAACCCAGGTCTCCTGCATTGCAGGTGGATTCTTTACCAGCTGAGCTTCTAGGGAAGCCCAGACTCTGCTTTATGGGGATAAACTGACTCTGTGTTTGTATCTCTCTATTCTCAAGATCTAGAATGATACTGCTCCAGGGATGGTCACAGAGATGAGGATCACACAGAGAGGTGCTATGGAATGAATGGTATCCTCCCCAAAAGATGCTGAGGTCCTGACCCAGTGTCCATGAATGTGGTCTTTTCTAGAAATGGGGTCTTTGCAGATGACCAAGTTAAGATGAGGTCATTAGGGTGAGGCTTAATCCAATAAACGCTCAGTCGATCAGTTGTGTCCTACTCTTCACAACTCCATGAACTGCAGCCCACCAGACTCCACTGTCCATGGAAATTTCCAGGCAAGAATACTGGAATGGGTTGCATTTCTTCCTCCCAGCGCTCTTCCTGACCCAGGGATCAAACCTGTGTCTCCTGCATTGGCAGGTGGATTCTTTACCCCTGAGTCACCAGGGAACCCAATCCTGTAAAACTGATGTCCTGATAAAACGGGCACAGAGACACTTTTAGAGGGAAAAGTTCAGATGACAATGAAGGCAGAAGATGGAGGTCCTGCATCCTGATCCTCTGCATCTCCAGAGCTAAGCAAGGACTGTGTTGCTCAAGCCCTCCATCCTTGAGGTGGTTCATTGTAGCAGTCCTAGCAGACCAGTACATGAAGGATGACATTTATGCCTACTATTTATCATATATTTCTGGTTCTTTTCCTGGGCACACAGGAGGGCCACTGTTTGCTAATCCCTTTAGGATCAGGGGTGACAATTTGACTTGCCTGGCCAATGCATGTGGGCTAAGAAGTGTGTATAAACCCTGGGGAGATGCCCCAAACCATAAGTGATTCACCCCATTCCCTCTGTGTGCTTCTGAATCCCTGGGAGCTATGCTGAGATGAAGACTCCAGTTTACCTCCCTGGGAGCAAGGGGTGACAGTTATCACAGACCCTCTACTATCCTGCAACAGATGTTTAGTGAATGAGGAAGAACTTTGGTTATGTTTAGTCACTGAGATTTGGGGGGGTGGCTGTGCTTGTTATGCTTGTTATAGCAGCATAATCTAGCCTATCCTGACTGATACACATTGAATGGCAAGAAATAAGTGAGGGAAGGAGGGAGGGATGGAATAAAAAAAGGAACAACTTTTGTTGGATGGTGATCTGTTTTGTTTCTAGAAAAGCTTAACTCTGGGGTTTCCGTGGTGGCTGCCAGACAAACCCGTTAATTTCAGCCATGATCCTAGTGGTTTAGACGAAGAGTGTGTGCATGCATGCCACACCTGCATGCATGTGTATAACTATGTGTGTGCACACACTTGCAAATTACTAGTCATGTGCTTCCCTTGCAGCCCCTGCTTTGAAGGCTGGCAATGCACTTGTGCTCAAGGGACAGAACTCCCGTTAGTCCCACCAGTTCTGAAACCGCTGAATTGGAGACATTCTGTGAGTGTCTGAAACCAGATACCTTCCTCCCACTCTGCTCTTCTGGGGCTAAGCTGAGCTCCCAGTAAGGAGCTAATGTTATGGAAGAGCTGGTGTCAAGGTAATTTGTCGTAATAAGCCTTTCCACCTGCGATCTCCCTCTGCAGAGGTTTGAAATATGGCAGAAACTCATTTAAGGCAGAAGAATGATAACAGACCCAGAGCTCAAGAAAAACCAGCCACTTTGGGAGCAAAATCAGTCTTCATCAGAACCAACCCATTAAGAAAAAAAATAGTGTGCCTAATTCTCTGCAGGGCATTTGCATATTTTTCAAGTTCTTAACAGAGAAAAATCACAAGGTGTCAGGATAGGAACCTCAAGACAGCTCCAATTCCCTTCAAAATGAACGAGAGATGTCATCTTTAATGAAAGGAGAAGAAAGAAGCCTTTAATCCTCCTACCACTCCCCCTCCTACTCCCGTAAATTGGGAGCACTCTCCTTGCATGCTGCTGCAGAGAAAGGAACAGGGAAGCGGCCCAGGTTGGTGTGAGTGGGGCTTATAAGTCGCCTCAAGCTCAGTAGCCAACTGCCTTGTGTGGCGGGTGGGGAACTGGATGTTGATTCCACAGAATGACATCTCCTGACCTCAGCAGGGTTCCAAGGGTGCTGAGGCTCCAGAGAGCCAGCCCAGCACCAGGCTCTGCTTTTCTAAATCAGCAGCAAAACCAAAGGGCAGGTGGCTGCCCACCAATGTGGCTTCCAGAGGGTTGCTCCTTTCTAAAGAAATTCTCAGTTGATTTTAAGCCTTCATTTGCTTTGGAAACTTTTCTGAGCCAGAGGGACTTTATAGGATGGATTTTGTGGCAGGCAGGATTTGAAGACAGCTTTCGGGATCCTTGGCCCTTGCTTTGCGTACTGCTTATAATTCCCTCTGCTTGAGTGTGAGTGGGCCTGACCTAATCAGGTGAGCCCTTAGAAAAGATGCTCTAGGGATCAGAGAGAAAAGGAGCCAGAGAGACCAAGAGCCACAAAGATGCTATCTTACTGGCCTCTAACAGAGGACCCTGACATGTTCTGAGCCACATAGCAAGAAACTGTATACAGATGGCTTTCAGGAGCTGAGAGTTGTTCTTGGCCATGAGCCTCAGCCCTGCAACAGCAAGGAACTGAATTATGTCAGCAGGACATGAGCTTAGAAGAGGATCCTGAGTTCTAGAAAGGGACACAGTCCCCCTGACACCTGGATGACAGCCTTGTGAAACCCCAGGGCAAGAGCCCAGCTAAGCCAGGGCCTAGATTCTTGAACTTTGAAAACCATGAGATAGTCAATGTATGGTGATTTAAACCACTGAGTGTGGGGTTGTTTGTTATTTGGCTTAGATAACTGATACAGACTTTTGATAGGAAATGGGGACCAAGTGCTGCTGGCCATGAGCAAAAGCCTGGGTGGTGGACTGGGGAGGGTCTGAACCACTCTCCTCATTTTCTCTGTTGCACCACACACCCACTCCCCACAGTAACTGAGTGTGTCCCAGTAGGGAGGGGCAATTGTACTTGTCTACAAGGGAGCTCATGCTTTCCTAGTAGAATTGTCCATCTGTGGCTTGTCTCCCCAGGAAGCTAGAACTCCTGGAGGGTAGTGCCTGTGTCTCTCATTTCTACACTAGCACCTGGCTCAGCACTGAGTGGCTTGACAACAGCCGTGGGACTTGAGGAGTCTCTTAACTCAGCAGCATCCTCGTGGCATATGGGGTTATGGTGATTTCCTTGCAAGCGACCACTACTTTCTCTCCATTTTGTAGCAGTGTTGTTTTGGGTGGGGCTGACTCATTTTATCCTTGGCTTAGGGCTCAGGAGTGGGCCCTAATTAGTCTGTGTCAAGCTGGATGACCCCACCCACCTTTCCATACAGATGAGTTCAGAAGTGGGCAGAAGCCCAGGCTGCGGCCAGTCAGTGCCTGTAGTTCCCCTGGCCCCAGGGACTGGTTAGCTGAGTGATGAGGCATTTTATTGCTTGCTGGTTGGAGGAAGAGAAGTATCAGTTTGTACTGTGAGCAATCAGATATGCATACAGAGTTCCTGCCATAATTTGCCCACTATGAGGGGAAGTCAGTCTTCACATGGAGATGAGAAGAGTCAAGATCATCACAGACAAGTGGAACTGGATCCTTGATCAAAGCATGCCTAAAAACTATCCTGCTCTGGATTTTCTTTATTATTATACAACCTGAGTTGGGTTTTAGTTGTTCCTCATAACCTAACACATTGTCAAATAAAAAGAACAGATATTTATTCTCTTTTCACAGTTGAGCATGGAGGCCTCATGTGTTTCAACAGCTGGTCCTGGAAACCATTAGAACTAGAAATTATCAAAGGAGAAAAGATGAACTCAAATCTTTCTAGTAGGTGATAGGCAGAGTTCTAATATGGTCCCCACAATTCCCATACCCTGGGTGTATGCAATCTGTATATCCCCTTCCCTTGCATGTGGGCAAAGTTTATTAATATGATGAGACAACTCTCCCATTGATGATCAGGTTATATGACAAAGTTGAACAGATTTTGAAGATATAACTAAGTTATATAACTTATAAGATATAAGTCAAAACCAGTAGGCTTTAAGTTAATCCAAAAGGATGTTGTCCTTGATAAGCCTGGCCTAATCAGGTGATCTCATAAACTGATGAGAGGCAGGAGATGCTATCTGGCTGGCCTGGAAGAAAGTAAGCTGCCACGCTGTGGAGGGGACCACATGGCAGGGAATGTCGTGTGGCCTCTAGGGACTGAGGACTTCAGTCCTAGAATTGTGAGAAGCAGAATTCCACCAGCCATTGAGCAAGGAAGAGATCCATGAGCCCCAGACAGTACTGCAGTCCCATCAACACCTTGATTTCAGCCTGTGAAACCCTGAACAGAGGGTCCAGCAAACTCACACCCAGACTCCCAACCCACAGAAATTGCAAGATAATAGATCTCTGCTGGTTCAAGCTGCTAAATTTGTGGTAGTGTTGCCAAAACTTGGCCTCTGTTCATTGGTGCCAAATAGAAATGTAGAGACAGAGTTTGGGGTAAAGGAAAATAGATAGCCAATGGGAATTTGCTCTATGGCTCAGGAAACTCAAACAAGGGCTCTGCACAACCTAGTGAGGTGGGATGGGGAATGAGATGGGAGGGAGGTTCAAGGGGAAGGGGATATATGAATACCTATGGCTGATTCATGTTAAGGTTTGACAGAAAAAAACAAAATTCCATGAAGCAATCATCCTTCAATAAAAAATAAATTTAAAAAGAGTGGCTATTATTGCTTTGCCAGGCAAAGTGGGGCACAGTGGGCTAATGCCCTGAAGACCGTGTGACCCATCCTGGAGGGGGTAGTGAGGAGTTTTATAGAGTTTAGGGAGCAGGGTGTGATCAGCTTGTGGATAGTTCTTGGATTGGTTGGCATCAAGGTGAAGTTTCAATCATCATCAGTCTTTTGGCTTCAACCAGCTTAGGGACTGTGTTCTTGTGGTCTGTAGTTTTCATCTGGAGGGGGTGGTCTACTTCCTGTAAAAACAACTTCAATCTGTTTAGTCTCTCAATTGTGTCTAACTCTTTGTGACCCCATGGACTGCAGAATACCAGGCTTTCCCATCCACTGCCAACTCCCAGAGTTTGCTCGAACTCATGACCATTGAGTTGGTGATGCCATCCAACATCAACTAAAAATAATTTAGGAATGTGTGTTAAGTCTTTATTTGTATCTTTCAGGGGAATCGGGATTTTGGTGATTCCATTATGTGGCAGAATTATAGTCTAAATTGTTACCAGTTCCCTAGCCCAACAGTTATTTTTGTACATCTTCACATTTCCAAATAAGTAACTCTTGTGTCAGCATTTTACTTCAAAAGACAAAGACTCAGGGACTTGTACATAGTTTCAGTAAATTGTTACACAGCAACGTGAAACTAATAAACAATATAAGTCACCACTGAACAAACTAGTTAAGAGGTAAATATTAAAATATCTGTGTTTGCATAATCAATCCCTATCTATCTAACTATCTATCTATCTATCTATCTATCAGCAGCAGCAGCAGCATCTATCCATTCTCTAAACAGCTATTTATTCATCATATAACCATCTATTTATCCATTATCTATCTATCTATCACTCAAGTCCACTCAGGAAAATTTCCTTTTGGTTAACTCAAAACCAACTGATTAGAAACCTTAATTGAACCTTCACCTTTATGACCCCGGGAGCAATCTTGCATGTCATTCAAATGTACATTCACAAATCTTGGATACTTTTCCCATGTCAGACCCTTTTAAATACATGAGCTCCCTGGTGTTCACTAGCCCATGAACTAGACACTGTTGTCCTTGCTGTAGACTAGATGGACATTCAGGGTCGAATGGCCTTCCCAGGTGTGTCAGCACCAGATTCTGCGCCTGTGGCTGACTTTTGATGTCACCCCCTTATTCCAATAGCAGAGAAGCCAACAGCACAGCATGAAAAAGCACATGCAGGTTTGAATCCTGGCTTTGTTTCTCACTGGTTGTGGGATTTGGACTGAGTGACAGCGTGTCCCTGTATTTCTGTTTCCTCCATAATAAGGAGCAAAGACTTGCTGCAAGGGTTACATGTGATGCTGTGCATAAAGTACTCGAAATACTGCCTGACTTACAGAGTAAGCATTACTTGAACTGTTACCACTGCTATACCACCTCCTAGTAAGTATGTAAGGACTTCGTTGGCAGAAACAGAGAAGGAATAAGAAATATCATGAAATGATGAAACTAGAAGAGAAGGAGGTTCTGTCAGGTCCCAGATCCCTTACCCTTTGCTCCTTCTTGTTTCTCAAAACTCTTCCAAAATTACAAAGATCATCATGGGACTCAAGTGATTTGAGTTCCAAAAGTCCAAACCACTGAAGTTATGTCTAATTAGCCAGTCTTAATTGACATTAAGATAAATAACTTTACAAATTATTTCTCCCTGTGAAACTGAGATGTGTTGGAGGGCAACCATCTCTAATTTAAATCAATGAGTTAAAACAAATGTGATTTAGTGGATGCTGAAAGGATAGGAAAAACTTTAATGTGCTAATCAACTCATCCGTGTTGATAGTGGGGGGGCGGAATTCTAAAACACATTAATCAGCTGTGGATGAAATGGTTTGGAGACAGTCATGTGTTGTCAGGAGCATAAATATGCAGTGATGCCTAATATGCTTAATAACAAACACCACTGAACTTTTGATGCCTTGCAGGTAGGGTTTTGGAGAAGGCAATGGCACCTCACTCCAGCACTCTTGCCTGGAAAATCCCATGGGCAGAGGAGCCTGGTGGGCTGCAGTCCATGGGGTCGCTAAGAGTCGGACACGACTGGTGACTTCATTTTCACTTCTCACTTTCATGCATTGGAGAGGGAAATGACAACCCACTCCAGTGTTCTTGCCTGGAGAATCCCAGGTACTGGGGAGCCTCATGGGCTGCCGTCTATGGGGTCGCACAGAGTCAAACACAACTGAAGCGACTTAGCAGCAGTAGCAGCAGCAGGTAGGGTTTGCTCACTGCCCAGTATCTCATTTTTCTCTCATAGATGAAAAGGCCAATCTTCAAGCACTATAGTCCAGAAAGAATATAACTTTTACTTTTTTTTTTTGCTGCTTATGTCCCTCGTCCTGCCTCTTTTCTTGTTTCTTTTTTTTTATTTTTCACCTCCTTTCTCGTTCCAGACTTCTGTTAGCATACAAACCTAAAGCTCTAAAATGTGCCAAAACTTCCTCTGAGATCTGATCATGTGCTAATAAGGGAAAGAGTTGATTTCAATGAGGCCAGAGAGCATGTATAGGGGGCAGCCCACTTCTTGAATATGTGACAGTGGTGGTTGCCCAAAGCTGAAACCAGAGGCAAAGGCATAGCACAAGTCCAAGGCTGCAGGCAGAGCAGCATAATCTGCAGTTAGAGAGACAGTTCCAAAATGCTGAATATCTTTGTTCAGTTTTTGTTTTCAGCTTTCATTTTGATAAAAAAGCCAACTTTATCTTTAGATTTCACAGTCTATTTAAGTTGTAAAAAATGAGAAAATATTGAATCAGTTAAGATTCTTTCTATTGAAAGTGACAAAACTTGATAGAAACTGTCTTAAGCAAAATGGGAATTTATTGGCTCATGCAACTGAAAATCTTGGTATGTATTCAGCTTAAAGCAGAATTACAACCAAGACACAAACAAAATGCTCTGAGCATTCATCTCTTTGCCCTGCTTTCCCTCTGTTGGCTTCAGCTAGGGAGTTCTAGCTCTCCCATTGTGGTAGTAGGGTGGATGAGCTGGCTCCAGCCTCACAGACTCTCACACTGAGATGAACAGGAAGAATGAGAGTCTTTTCTGTAGGTAGACCCTGGAGTTGGCCATTCACTAATTCAATGGTAGTGGTTAAGAACTCAAGCTATGAGGAACTTCTAGGATTCACATCTCTTCTCTGTATCTTTGGGCAAATTATTAAACCTCTCTGGGCTTCATCTATAAAAAGGGATGGCACTTACTGCATAGGGTAGATGTGAGGCTTAGATAGGTTTGTGAAAAACTGGGTGCTTAGGGCACTATATGCACACAGTAAGAGCCCAGTGATCGTTAACTCGTGTGTGTGTGTGTGTGTGCTCAGTCACTTCAGTCATATCCGATTCTTTGAGACCCTGTGAACTGTAGCCCACCAGGCTCCTCTGTCCATGGGATTCTCCAGGCAAGAAAACCAGAGTGGGTTGCCATGCCTCCTCCAGAGCATCTTCCCAACCCAGGGATCGAATCTGCCTCTCCTGCACTGGCAGGTGGATTCTGTACCACTGAGCCACTAGGGAAGCCCGGAACATTCTCTACCGTCGACATATTCTCACCCTGAACCAGTCAGAGGACAAGGAAAGGAATGAACTGGACTGTGCTTGGGCTGGAGTACTGTGCACCTGCAGACCACCTAGACAGAAAGAGGAGAAAAGGCAGAGCCCCACACTGTATGTATGTTATCCTTGGGGGAGACATACCCATGTTATAACATTGCAACATGGGGGCTGCGAAGATCTGGGTTGGTGCCAGCTTGACTCAGTTATTTTCACTGACTTCATGTCACCCCTTTGGGGGTTTCCCAGGTAGAGCTAGTGGTAAAGAACCTGCCTACCAATGCAGGAGACACTGGGGATGCAGGTTCGATCTCTAAGTTGGGAAGATCCCCTGGAGGAGGAAATGGAAACCCATTCCAGTATCCTTGCCTGGAGAACCCCATAGACAGAGGAACCTGGCAGGGTACAGTCCATGGGTCGCAAAGAGTCGGACACAACTGAAGTGACTTAGCACACACACATACCCATGTTATAACGTTGTGACGGGGGTGATGGTATCTGGGTTGGTGCCAGCTCAACTCAGTAATTCTACTGACTGCGTGTCACTTCCTTTCCCTCTGGTCCTGGAGGAAGCAGCAGAGTAAGAAGCATTCATCTTGTGTAAGAACTGTCCAGGGGATGCTGGGAGGTCCAGCTCCCTGCTCTGTTACCCAGTGACAAACACAGCATAATCCCCAAAGCTCTCCAGTCTCAAGAGTGTCACCTGAGCTTGGCTTCCATGGAGACCGCTTCTACCCATGGAGAGTCTATTCCGAATAAGGGCTTCTGATGGGGAAGCTAAGGATGTGAAGCAGTTTCCAACCAAAGGACGGAGGGATGGAAGTAAGGCTGGGATGGGGACGTGGGTTTTATCCTTGTAGCTAGCAACTCCTGGAGGAGAGTTATGTAACATCCTGAGCCTCAGTTTTCTCATCTATACAAGGCGACAGTTACCCTTACCTCACTGAGTTGTTGTAAACCTGATGAGGTGGCGTGTCACTGGGGCTTGGTAGCTGCAGCCTCTGGGGCAGTGTAAATGCGCAGGGTTGTAGCACATCCTAAGCCTGTGTTGCCTGGTGCCCTGCAGTCCATTGAGGTCGCAAAGAGTCAGACATGGCCGAGCAACTGAACTGAACTGAACTGACTGAAGCCTGTGTTAGGAATAATCTTTTTAAAAATCTTTTTTATTTTTTAAACTTTTTATTTTATATTGGGATATATCCAATTAACAATGTTGTTATAGTTTCAGGTGAATAGTGAAGGAACTCAGCCGTATAAACACATGTATCCATACTCCCCCAAAGTCTCCTCCCCTCCAGGCTGCCCATAACATCAAGCAGAGGTCCCTGCGCTATTTAGTAGGTCCTTGATGGTTATCCATTTTAAATATAGCAGTGTATACATGTCCATTCCAAACTCCCTAAATATCCCTTCCCCCTGGCAACCATAAATTTAGTTTCTAAGTCTGTGAGTCTGTTTCTGTTTTATAAATAAATTCATTTGTATCATTTCTTTTAGATTGCACACATAAAAGATGTCATATGATATTTCTCCTTCTCTGACCTACTTCACTCAGTATGACACTCTCTAGGTCCATCCATATTGCTGTAAATGGCATTATTTCATTCTTTTTAATGGCTGAATAATATTCCATTGTGTATATGTACCACATCTTCTTTATGTGGTAGAAATAATCTTCATCTGTCCATACACTCATTTATGAAAAACTGCATCACATGTTGGTCTCCAGGGACTGGGGCCTCCAGGAATGCCTCCCCCATTCAAGCCTTCCAACCATAGTAAACTAGGGAATCCAGCTCTGGTCTGAACTCTATTTTCTTGTTAACCGAAATCTGCCCTCACTGAGGACTTTATGTATGAGGAAAGAAATGGTAAAGAAGCCCTCTCAGTTAGACCAGGCTGTGGAAGAAGCCGTACAAATAATGCCGCCCTCCTCCCGGTCCACCTGATAGAGCTGTGACATCACGGCCCCAAGTGTGCCCAGAGGCCACCAGCTCCACAAACAGGTCATGGACACTAGGGCCTCCAGACAAACTTGCTCCTAAAGGCTCCGCTGTGGTCCTCACTCCTGTGAACCCATTTCCACTCTGCAAGATAATTTCCCCCCCCAAACCCGCTCTCTGAGTAACTTGGGAGGGTCCCCCTTGGGCTGCACATAAGGCTGGTATTATTTGTCTGGGGGTGGGGGAGAGCTTTGGGCAGGCTGCTTAAACTTTCTGGGCCTCAATTTCTCCAACTACAGGTCAGGGAAGAAGCCAAGGTCACCTCTCAAGGCTGTTAGTGTGACTGAGACCAGCAGAGAAGCCATCCCATCAGACTGCCCTGTCTGCAGAGCCACAGCTTCCTCCTCGTCCTCTGTGTCCTCTCCTCAGCCTATGGGATAGAATTGAGGGTAAACTGGATAACAAGATCTCTATCAATAAAAGATATCCACGATGTTCCACCTCTGGCATCCATCTTACATTCAAGAACTGCTTGACGACCAATGAAAAACACTCTTTCCCCAGCTTCCATCCAGCATGGAGAAAACTGGGGAGGTCTCAGTCCCACTCCCCTCAGTCAGCTTTCCCTGATAGTTGAGCTATTTTCCAATCTTTATTTTTGTATCAAAAGAAAAATGTTCCCACCACGGAGCCTCGCTCTGACACGTTGAAAATACATTCAGCATGGCCATGCCTTCGCAGCAGGACCCGAGTGTGTTTGTTTCCCAGAGAAATGGCTTTCGTGAACCAACTGGTGGAGTGATTTGATGGAGGCACAAATTTGCAGCTTGTTAAACCAGCTGCAGAGAACACGGTGTGCACCGAACACCTCCCGGAGGAGTCCAGTGGGAAGGAATAAGGAAGCCAGGGGTGCATCAGGCCAGACATAGAATTGGGCGTCTTTAAGCGCACACTGCACAAAGATGCTGATTGAGAGCTGTGATGCGTTGCCCTGTTGGAGTAAATTCTGTAACTGTTAATCAGGCAGGCCTTATCACCCCTGATGACACCCCATTCACTGCCAAGGATCCAGAGATGCTCACCTGTGTTCTCTTTACATCACGAGATTATAATTCATAGTGACGACCGTGCATTTTTATTTCCTTCTGCCTGTACGCATCACTGAGAAACACACAAGCCTTTTCAGATGTAAAGTAACATAGAAGAAAACTGTGCTTATTGTGGGGTTTCAGACTGATGGTAATTAGGACGCCCTTTGCCCTCAGATGAATGCATGTTTATAAACATGACAAGTGCTTGCCTACTGTGGTGCCAGTGGGAAGCAGGGACTCAGTTCTGATGAAACTACCTTGATGCAGTGGCTCGCTCTTTGGAACCAATGCCAGTCACATGGGGAGGGCTGGCCTCTCCTCTCTGGCTCAGGGGGCCTGTTGTAGGTCAGCCTGAGAGGGAAGATCGAAGCAAACCCGGACCTACACGCTCAGTGCTGCTGTGAGGGCGTGCAGTGGTCACTGGTGACTCAGAGACATTAAGCATTTCGCCCAGGGTAAAAGTTCACCCTCGGTGAGAAAAAAAAGGAAATCTGGAGGGCCCGATACTGAAGATTGATGAGGATCTGAAGGATGGTTCTCCTCAATCCTGTGCTTGGAGCAGCTCACTGACACCCGTTTGGTCATTTAGGAAAGGCATCAGTCAGGGTTTTCCCAGAGCAATGGAACCTGTAGGAGGAAGAGCTTCATCTCCATCCACACCTGTACCTGCAGCTGTCACTCTATCCAGCTCTGCATCCGTATCTGTGCAGACGTCAATGTGCGCATCCTTATCTATATACAGATAATAGTACATACAGGTATGGCTATGGGCATGAAGATGTATTTTATAGCTCTAAAAATGACAGAGAAGGGACTTTCCTGGCAGTCTAGTGGTTAAGACTTCACCTTCCATTGCAGGGGGTGTAGGTTGGATCCCTGGTCAAGGAGTGAAGATCCCACATATCTCATGGCCAAAAAGCCAGAACATAAACAACAGAAAGAAGCAATATTGTAGGGAATTTTAAAAGAGTTTAAGATACTCCACATTAAAAAATACATAGAAAAGTAGGTAGATAGATAGATATTTATATTTTTGTGTTAGGTTAGATAACTATAACAAAATACCACAGACTGGGTCTATATACAATAGAAATTTATGTCTCACATCTCTGGAGACTGGGCCACCAGGATTGGGCTCCAGTGTGGCTAGGCTCTGGTGAGGCTCTCTTCCGGGCTGCAGACAGCTGTCCTCTCCTGCATCCTCACACGGTGGAAGGTGGGAGAAGGCTCTTTGGGGTCCTCTTTATAACAGCACTGACACCATTCATGAAGGCTGCACCCTCATGATCTAATCACCTCCCTAGTCTCCACTCCTATTCAAACCATCACACTGGAGGATAAAGAGGTATTGTATCTCTATAGCTATATCATACCATCTATCTATATATCTATAAGATATAACTTGTATAAGATATAGATATAGAGATCTAGATAGATACAGACATATTACATCTCTATGTCCACATCTGTATATATTTCTATACATGTATCAATATCAATATCAGTATATCATATCTCTAAATCTATGTCCATATTTATAAAGATGAGGCAGAAGAACCAGAGATCAAATTGCCAACACCCGCTGGATCATCGAAAAAGCAAGAGAGTTCCAGAAAAACATCTATTTCTGCTTTCTTGACTATGCCAAAGCCTTTGACTGTGTGGATCACAATAAACTGTGGAAAATTCTAAAAGAGATGAGAATACCAGAACACCTGACCTGCCCCTTGAGAAACCTATATGCAGGTCAGGAAGCAATAGTTAGAACTGGACATGGAACAACAGACTGGTTCCAAATAGGAAAAGGAGTACATCAAGGCTGTATATTGTCACTCTGCTTATTTAACTTATATGCAGAGTACATCATGAGAAACGCTGGGTTGGAAGAACCACAAGCTGGAATCAAGATTGCTGGGAGAAATATCAGTAACCTCAGATATGCAGATGACACCACCCTTATGGCAGAAAATGAAGAGGAACTAAAAAGCCTCTTGATGAAAGTGAAAAAGGAGAATGAAAAAGTTGGCTTAAAGCTCAACATTCAGAAAACGAAGATCATGGCATCTGGTCCCATCACTTCATGGGAAATAGATGGGAAAACAGTGGAGAAACAGTGTTAGACTTTATTTTGGGGGCTCCAAAATCATTGCAGATGGTGGTTGCAGCCATGAAATTAAAAGATTCTTACTCCTTGGAAGGAAAGTTATGACCAACCTAGATAGCATATTCAAAAGCAGAGACATTACTTTGCCAAAAAAAGTCTGTCTAGTCAAGGCTATGGTTTTTCCAGTGGTCATGTATGGATGTGACAGTTGGACTATGAAGAAAGCTGAGTACAGAAGAACTGATGCTTTCGAACTGTGGTGTTGGAACTCTTGAGAATCCCTTGAACTGCAAGGAGATCCAACCAGCCATCCTAAAGGAGATCAGTCCTGGGTGTTCATTGGAAGGACTGATGTTGAAGCTGAAACTCCAATGCTTTGGCTACCTCATGTGAAGAGTTGACTCATTTGAAAAGACCCTGATGCTGGGAGGGATTGGGGGCAGGAGGAGAAGGGGACGACAGAGGATGAGATGGCTGGATGGCATCACCGACTCGATGGACATGAGTTTGTGTAAACTCTGGCGGTTGGTGATGGACAGGGAAACCTGGCGTGCTGCTATTCATGGGGTCGCAGAGTCAGACACGACTGAGTGACTGAACTGACTGATAGAGATATATATCTCTTGACTCTATGTATCTTTATCTTATATGATTTTAAATTATCAGATGCAGATATCATATATGTATATCTCTATATCCATCTATCTGTATCTCTATATGTGTATATTGTGCTATGATTAGTCGCTCAGTCATGTCCAACTCTTTGTGACCCCATGGACTGTAGCCCGTCAGGCTCCTCGGTCTACGTAACTCTCCAGGCAAAACTACTGGAGTGGGTTGCCATTTCCTCCTCCAGTGGGATCTTCCCAACCCAGGGATTGAACCCAGGTCTCCCACATAGCAGGCACATTCTTTACTGTTTGAGCCACCACCTTGGAATGGCTGGTTCTGGTCATGTAGGCTTTCAGCTGATGGGACCAGTTCCACCCAGAGCACAGGGCAGTCTCCCCTGACCGAGAGTCACCTCACTGAGAGGTCAGCCACACCTACAAGACGCCTTCTCAGCAGCACTCTGATTAGTGTTGGGTTGAATCACTGGAAACTGACCATCAGACTACCCATCACAGGAATGAATAGATCTCTCATTAGGCTAGAGAGAGTGGTAGGTTGGAAAGTTAATTATGAGAAGATAATTTGGGGAGGAATTTCTATTAACTTTACAGAATATTGTGTGTGTTATGGATGTCTCACTAAATCAATACCAGCTACCCAGGAGCACAGACCCACGCATTAGGCATCATGACTACCCATGCACCAGGCGCTAGTTCATACACCCACGCACTAGCCCATGAGCCACACACTCACAAGCAAACCACACACATCCATGTACCCATGCACTATGCACTAACCCATGACCTTATATGCCTCACACTCGCCTGTGTGCCACACATTGGTCCACGCACCTGTGTGCCAGCCCATGAACCACACACTGACCTGAGTACCACTAGCCCCATCCTCCCCTGTGCTGCTTGTCTTGCTGAATAACCCACAACTCTGGGGGAGACCCCCTTTCATCCCCATTTTCCTGATGAGAAAACACAGGTACTGCTCATACTGTTCATGGGGTTTTCAAGGCAGGAATAAAGTGGGGTCCTATTGGGGTGGTACGTTTAACTCATGACAGAGACAGGACTCAAGTCCAGTGTTTCATTCTCGTTTCTAGAGACTTCCCAGTGACCTTTGTATTTTGAGTCAATCCTGAATTATTCTTGAGAGGTGGTAAGAGTCAGCACCAACATTGCAGCATCCACCTGTGAAGTCTGGACACGTCAGTTTGCCTCTCCAAGTCTGTTGCATCATATGGAAAATGGGGGTGCACACTCCGTTTTAGGCAGTGCCTGCTTGCTAGATAGCTTGAAAGTCTAGAAGGCATCACATATGCAGATATATTTCTGTAAACTGTACAAAATGGAAGGGATTCATTTTCCTTATTTCTCATCTGAATAATTTTACTAACTACTACATCTGTGTTCAGCTTGGCTTGATGAATTGCCCTGTGTAACAGGCAGCAAGTGTTCCAAAGCACATGTGCACAATTAAAAAAAAAAAATGCCATCTCTAAAATGCCTTTATTTTCAGCTAAGATTAGAGAAAAAACCTCCACCATGCACTTTTTGGGCTCTTTCCCTCTCTCTCATGTGTCCTAGAACAAGGGGCTCTGGGAGACTCCTGAGCAGAGCCTGGTGGCCTTTATTACTTCTTGTCCTGGCTCAGAGCCCCATTCCTAGGAATGTTCCTGGTCTGAGGTCAACCACCAGCATCTTGCAGAGACTCCCTGTTCAGAACCTCACCATCGACAGGACTTGTGGGGATCATGTCTCCACCACGCCTCAGGGAACCTGCCACCCTTGGATTTCCTTCTCCTGGGCTTGGAGCATCCCATGTCCAAGGTTTGGGACATTCCCTCATCGCTCTGGTCATAGTCTGCAGCATCTTCCCTTCCTTCCAGGAGAACACAGCCTTGCTGGGCTTCCACCTTCAAGCCTACTCATGCTGCTGCTGCTAAGTCGCTTCAGTCGTGTCCGACTCTGTGCGACCCCACAGACGGCAGCCAACCAAGCTCCCCCGTCCCTGGGATTCTCCAGGCAAGAACACTGGAGTGGGTTGCCATTTCCTTCTCCAGTGCATGAAAGTGAAAAGTGACAGTGAAGTCGCTCAGTCGTGTCCAACTCTCAGTGACCCCATAGATGGCAGCCAACCAAGCTCCCCCGTCCCTGGGATTCTCCAAGCAAGAACACTGGAGTGGGTTGCCATTTCCTTCTCCAATGCATGAAAGTGAAAAGTGACAGTGAAGTTGCTCAGTCGTGTCCAACACTCAGTGACCCCATGGACTGCAGCCTACCAGGCTCCTCCATCCATGGGATTTTCCAGGCAAGAGTACTGGAATGGGGTGCCATTGGTAGCATGCCCCATTGCCCTCCTTCACAGGACTGCTCCTCGGGAGGAGAGGAGCCGGCATCCTTAGAAAAGAAAGCGATGCTTTCTCCTCCTGTTTCCTTTCCTCCTTTCTCTAGTCCAAAACACCTCTTCTTTTCTTCAGTGGGCAGCCCACCCTGTCACATCTCTTGGTGTAGAGAGCTGCAGAGGAGGCGAGGTCTGCTCATACGCACCATCTCTCACCCACGACTTTTGGGGTGGAACCTGAAAGTGAGGATGAAGCCCAACTGAGGAGTTCTCTGAGGAAGCCTGTTACTATGGAAACTTCAGCTTGGCTTCGTATGCAAATACCTGTCTCCCTTGAAATCTGCCTGACAGTGATGCTTAGCAGAAAATGTGAAACACGGTGAAACGGCTTTTTAACTTTTATGGAGGGGCCGTGCAGCCGTGCCTGCTAATCATGCACGAGCACTCACAGGTACACCTGGTAGACACGTCTGCAGGTAATGGCTTTTTGACAAATCCCCTCGACTGTTAATTTTTTTCCAAAGGAAGCTTTTTTTTTTTTTTCAGTAAATAGAATAAGAGGAGGAGAGGCAGTTCATTTTGAGCTGGCTGCTCCGGGCACCCATTAGTGGAGCCCTCACTGCAAAACTTCTTTCTCTTCCTCATTAGTGTGATGGGAACAAGACCTCGGGTGCCACCTGGCCTGCCTCCTGGGCTCAGATAAATCCCTTGGGGCTGTCTCTAATCAGTGAAAGGCATGTCAGGAGCCCACGTGTTAGCACGAGCCACTCTCCCTGGGGGCTGCCATCTGAGACCACCTGGGGGCTCGCCAGGAGGGAGGGACCAGATCTCCGTTCAGTCTCTGGAAGGAAATCTCTCCAGAGCTCAGAGACATGGGACGTGGAGTTTAGGTCCTGAGCCCCTCAAGGCTTCCAAGGAGACAGAGAAGAAGCACCTGGGACCAGGTGACCTCTCTGTGCAAGGTCACTGAAGTTTGTCACTGTGCTAGAGGAGGAGACCAGTGAAGTGGGGGGCGGGGGCAAAACTTTAGGGAACAGACTGGAAATCAGCCAAAGGGAGTGACATAAACAGGGGAGCTCCGAGGGCCTGTCCAGATGGAGGTGGCTCTGTCATCAGGACCCTGTGCACACCCTGGTGAGGAGGCTTCCAGAAGCAGGCTGGGACACACTGGGCCCTTTAGGCCCACCCTTTAGGATCTGGGTCCTTCCCGTTGGGTGAGCAGAATGTGAAGACATAGCCTGCGGGGACCCAGAACTGTGGGGACTGCAGATCAAAAGTCAGACGGACGGGAAATGTGGAGGGGGCTGTGGGGTGGATGGCACAGGGACCTGGGGGTGGGAACCAGGGAGGGAGTCTGCCTGGAGACCAGGAGACAATTTTGGGGGTCTGTGTCATTCATGCACTGACTCTCTAGGGTGGTCCCAGATCCCTTTACGGATGAACAGACTCAGGCTGGAGGAGGTGGGGAGCTGCCCTGGATGGAAGAGAGCAAACAACAGCAGATCTGGGCACCTCCCTAGTCCTTCCCTGAAATCCCCTGGGACAAAGCAAGGGATGCTAGTGCCTGGGAAGGGAGGGGGCAGCCCTTTGGGAACCAGTTAGCAAGATCGTAGCCATTTGCTGTTGTTCAGTCACCAAGTCGTGTCCAACTCTTTTTGACTCCATGGACTCAGCACACCAAGCTTCCCTGTCCTTCACCATCTCCAGGAGTTTGCTCAAACTCATGTCCATTGAGTCAGTGATGCCATCCAACCATCTCATCCTCTGTCAACCCCTTCTTCTGCCCACAATCTTCCCCAGTGTCAGAGTCTTTTACAGTGAGTCAGCTCTTTGTCAAATGTGTCCCCTATCTAAACAGGCCCTAAGCCTGCCCAGGCTCCTCTGTAGTGAATGAAGTGGGAGGGGTCGGTTACCTTGTGGGTGGAATTGGGTCCCCCTCCGAAAACTCACATATTGTAGCTCTGACTCTGAGGAGCTCAGAATGTGACCTGACTCAGAGAAAAGGTCCTTTCAGATGTAATTAAGTTAAGATGAGGTTGTACTGGAGTCAGAGGCTCTAATCCAGTGGGACTGGGATCCACATGAAAGGGAGGCTGGGACACAGATGCTCACACAGGAGATGCCACAGCAGACACAGGGTGTTGTATCCACACGCCAAGAAGCACCGAGGATGCTGGCAGAGCACTGGGAACTGGTGGGGGGGGTGGGCACGGATCCTCCCTCACAGGCTCGGGGAGCCACCCTGGATCTCGGGCTTCCAGCCCCCAGAGCTGGGAGGTGAGTTTTCTCAGGTTTGAGCCACCCATCTAGGGACTCTGCTGGAGAGAGCTGACGTGAGACCTGAAATGAGCCCAACCTTTCAGGGTTGGTGGTTGGACCACGGCTGTGGAAGGACACACTGGCATCACTACCCATCCCTGCCCTGGGGTTTCCATGGGGTTAGGAGTGGCAGTGAGGTCACAGGCTGGGCCTGGGGAGGATGTGGGCAGCCAGGCTGCACACTGCTCTCTGCGGCCCCGGGACTCCACAGTGACCATGGGCCATGGCGCTCATGGGGCTGCGGGCTCTCTCCCAGCGTTTCCCCTTTGGTTCTCACCACAGTGTGGCAACGCTGGGAAAGACTGAGGGCAGGAGAAGTGGGTGGCAGAGGATGAGATGGTTGGATAGCATCACCGATTCAGTGGACATGAATCTGAGCAACCTCCAGGAAAAACAGGAGCCTGGTGGGTTGTGGTCTGTGAGGTCTCAAAGAGTTGACTTAGTAACTGAATAACAGCAATATGGCAAAGAAAACAGAAAAAGCAATATTATGAAGACCTGAGGGCCTTGCTCCCACAGCCACAGAGCAGAGAAGGGATCCTGCCGTCTAGGGTGCAGCAGCCACCCCCGGCACATCACACCTGCCACTCTGCTCTCCCCAGGCCTCTACTGGAAGGCGAGAGCCTTACTCAGTGACATTTCTCCAGGGGAATTTCAACTGATGAACTGTTTAGTAGGTAAAATTCACTTCCTCCATAATTGAAAACCCAAACAGAAGTGATTATAGGCTGATTTGTAGCAATTTGGCAAATTTAAGGAGTGTGCCATTCTGCTAGAATGGAGGCTGGCGCTGGGGGCTCTGCCTGCTTGTGATGGACTCAGGGACTGTGCCAGGGCAGCCTGGGTGAGAGAGGTGGATTCCTGGAGGGCCCTGTGTGGCCTCATCATGACCTGGCTGCAGGATTCCACGGTTAGGGAGGTGCTTTAAAACTCGGAGCCAGGACTGTGGCTACCACGGACACACAAAGGAGCTGTCTTCAACCACACTGAATACCCAGGGTTTGTTATTCATACCTCTCTGCCCCAAAACACAGACACACTCACCTGTGCACACTCACACACATATGAAAGCCCACATCATGTACATGCATGTACCACACCCCCACCATGCGCACGTGCGCGTGCACACACACACACACACACACACACCACTGCACACATAGTATACATGCACACAGACACACATGCACACACACACACAAAGCCCATCACACACACACTCATGCACACACACACCTCTTCTGCCTCCCTGCTCTTACTCCGTGTTGTTCCCTCGTGATATTCACTCGGCTCTGTGGGGTCAGGACCCCATGCAATTCCAGGGAGGCAGGGTGCTGGTGGCATGGCCTCAATTTACTGGATGTTCCTCACATGACCAGGACTTTGTCACATCAGCTTGCTTTAGCCCTTCTCCAGGAAGACAGAGGAATCTGTGCTTTTGAGATGCAAAGTATACTGTCCACAGTCTTGCAGGGTCGTTCAAGGTCAGGCAAGGTTGCACACCTCCTTGGCCCAGTGCCAGGATCTATGTCCGGTCAGCCTATCTTGGAGCACCCTTACCCTCCAGACTTGCTGAGTCCCCAGGTCCATCCTTCCACTTGTTCTTTCAGTTTTCCAGGAAAAGTTGATGGAGAAGCGAATTTCCTCTTGGCGCTTGGGTGTTTGGTCCCTACTGGGTCCCATCCCAACTCTTGGCTGGAGAGGTCACTAAAGTCTTATGTCCCTGCCTTGTCAACCCCAGTAGACTCGGGCAATGGCATTGCTTCTGGAGTGTTTACAAGTGTGACACAGAAGCCATGGTCTAAAACCAAGGAATTAATCCGTAAGCAGAGAATTCCAAGTTCTGAGAGGACTGGCCATAAAGTCTGGAAGACAATGGTTGATATAACGACTGTCGGCCTTCCTGTCTAGCTCCCAATATCAGGATACTCCCTGCCTAAGCCACTGGCTTCCCTTCTTGTGACTTAAAACCAATGCCTCTCCCAGTCCCCTCCAGTTCACTCTCCTCTCCCCCAGGCCTGTGTATCTCGGTCACAAAGGAGGGAGTCAGCCACCAGCTGCCTTAGGGACCCCTCCAGCTCAGGGATTCTGAGATGGACACTCTCACCCAAATGGTCCTCCTTCTGGGCCCGCAGAGGTGCCAGGCCTTCGAGCGTCAGTGCTGTCCCCACGTGCCCACCTGCTGAGAGGCTCCCTAGCTTTCCCCCAATATGATACCCTGCATCCTTCTTTTTCAACCACAAGATGCCACCTGGAACCAGTCCCATGGAGATTAGACCCTGCCTGTCACACGTTTGGACAGTAGTATACTAAGCATGTGCCAATCGAAGGCGCAGAAGTGATTAAGAAGAAAAATCGAAGTGAGAATGATTTTTAAGAGCTCTGCATTGCTGAAGTCTTGGTCTTCAGTTTGGTCTCTGGTATATATTATGCAAATCTCTCCCTCTCTCTGTCCCTCTAATGGAAGAGTCTGGCTGAGTTTGCCTGGATTTTTAAAGTGGAAATTTAAATACAATATCTGAAGCTTTTAGCCTTACTTATAGCAACACAAAAAAAATCCAATTATCAATTAGAACTGATAATGCTTTATAGACTGTTCTCTTTATTAGAGCCATATTGCAGCTAATTCAAGAGAACGATTTCTCGGAAATGTCCCTGGGTTATGGTTTCGCTGACTCCATTTTGCAGAAGATTTAAGATTTCAGCGAGAGCCAGCCTGAGCATGCAGCAGGGCCCTCCACTGCCATCCCTGGGTGGCCTGGACGGCTCCTGCCTGGGGCTTGAAAGGCGACTGCAGATGGACCCTGAGGACGAGATTGGCTCCAGTTAGGTGGTTCACCAGCCCCTTTATGTGTTTGGTTTAGATCTTCCATCACTGAAAGGTGCACCCCTAAGTATCTGCTAAGAGTCTACAGAAACAGGAGAAAGCCACATCCTCCTTGGCTTTCCCACCAGCATCTAGGACACCAGATAACAATACCCAAGCTCTCGGTGGGACACGTCAGCAAACCCACCATTCCCAGCCCCCTGCTAGGCCCACAAGTCAGTTTCATAGCATGTGGTGGTGCCTCTGAACTTCTCCCAGCTATGCTTGTCTTCCCGCGGGCAAGCCTAACTCAGCACCAGGGCCAGCAGCATCTGCTCTGCACAGGGTCATCCTTCTAGGATGAAGCCATTGAGGAGAATGGCCGGTTTACACCCCAAATGCAAACCCTGCTGGACCAGTGGACAGGAGCAGTAGGAAAGGAACTTGTCTGGGAACCATGCCTTTTGGGAAGACCTTCACCCCACCTCCTTCCATGTCAGTATCTGACACATCCCTGGCAACACCCAAAGGTACATCACTCTTGGTTTCTGGTGGAGGAACCCTCAGGGAGGCTCAGAGATTGCTTCAGATGTCAGAGCAGGACTCAGACTCATGTTTTCTCTGCATGGAGTCTGGACTCTCCCAGGAGGCCCAGATGCTGGCAGAGATGATTCCTTTTCTGAATGGAGTGTTCTGCTCATGGCACCTCTGTTCCAGCCCCAAAGTCTTGGCTGAGCTCTTGGGTGACCCAGAGTCACGTCCACATGTCTATAATCATCAGCGCTGATGGCTTTGTCCGCACTGTTTTTACATGACTGATTGGTAATTAGGACTGAGCTTAAATTAACTCACTGTCCCCAAAGCCCAGCACAGCCACCCCTCTCCCCTACCCAGCCAGCCTGGGCTCATTAGCTGGTGGGTGGTGGGTGAGTCAGCTTCCGAGGGAGACAAAGCTTATTTCATTTCCTCACTCATTCATTCAACACACTGTCACTGTGTTCTAGGTCGATATAACCTCTGTCATTAGGACCCTTAGAAGGTTTGAAGTGTCATCTTGCCCATGAAGTATAAGAAGGGCTGAATCTTGATCTGGGGTTCTCCCACCTCCCCCGGTCCCCCACCAGCCCCTACACAAGACACTCATTCGTGGTGGCTGTGAGGATGGTAGAAAACCTGATCTACTTCAGCGGAGAGGGGAAGTTGTTAAATCCAGCCAACACTGGCATGGTGTGCTGGGTGTGACAAAGCCAAGATCAAGACCTCCTCCACCTCTTAAAGTGATAGGCTGAGCAGGAGACCCTTGAAGACTGTTACCCAGCAAATTCCATAGTTGCCCAAGTCCAGGGTTGTTTCCTGTGCAGCCCTGCAGTGGGATCTCCACCAAGGGGAAGTCTGAAGACCATGCCCCTCTTCCTGGGTAGTCTGTGGTGTGGTTCTCTCCTTGCTGGGGGACCTGGAGAAGCCGCTCAGACTTTGGCTATTGGCAGTCTTAGAAGGAAGGAGTGAGAAGGAGTTTGTTATTAAATAAAGCTTCAATCTTAGGCAAGTCCCAAGGAATCTGAGAGAGAAAGGAGGGGAAAATAGGGAGTCTGGGGAACAAACTGCAGGACCAGAGGGGTTGACCAGGAGTGGCAGTCTTCTGCTGCCACAGGCGTGAGTGCCCCCTCCCCACTTTGTCCCTAGTGCTAGCGGGGCTGGTGTCCCCGTGATCAGGCTCAGCTCACTCACCAACGCCAAAGTGGAAAACAGACTTAGGCCTTGGGAAGTGTAGCGACAGGACGCGTACTTCTTGATCATGCACCAGTCACACACCTGGCCTCATATAGAGCAGATGGAGAAAGCTTCTGCCTGTGGAATGGAGGCTCAAGTCCTAAGGGCATTTGTTCTAGGGGACCAGCCAGGGTCGTTCCTCCACCCTCTGGAACTTTCCTTGGAAAGTGGAGAGCAGAAGGATGCCCTATGCAAATCCTGCTGTGTTTCTGCTCAAGGCAACTAAAACAGCACTTTCACATTTTAGTGAATAAATTAGTGGTGAGGGAGGAAGTTGGCGCCTGAGAACTTGCCTTCAGTTGATGGAGAGCTTCATGCATCTTCTGAAAACTCCAGAGGTGAAGCCCTTCCATATGAATTTTCTTTGCGAATTTTCCACCCCCCTCCCAAGGCTGATCCAACTCTATCCCAATGGATTTTAGGTAGATCTTCAACTGCCCAAGTTCTCTGAGCTGAGAGGACCTTGAGGGCTTCTATAAGATGGCAGGTCATGGCAGGACCAGCGAATGAAGCCCTGGTCTGTGAAAAGATGGGCTTTCTCTCTTTAGCCCAGGTGCCTGTCCTACTACAGTGTTCACATGCCCACCAAAGCTTCTTCTCTGAGTAAACACACACTACTTAATAAAGAAAATGTGGTACATATTATTGTTGCTGAATATTGTCATGTCTGACTCTTTGTGACCCCATGAACTGCAGCCTGCCAGGCTTCTCTGTCCTCCATTATCTCCCAGAGTTTGCTCAAATTCATATTCATTGAGTTGGTGATGTCATCCAACAATCTCGTCCTCTGTCATCCCCTTCTCCTCCTGTCTTCAGTCTTTCTCAACATCAGGGTCTTTTCCAATGAGCTGGCTGTTCACATCAGGTGGCCAAAGTATTGGGGCTTCAGCTTCAGTATCAGCCCTTCCAATGAATATTCAGGGTTGATTTCCTTTAAGATCGACTGGTTTGATCTCCTTGCAGTCCAAGGGACTCTCAAGAGTCTTCTCCAACACCACAGTTCAAAAGCATCAATTCTTTGGTGCTCAGCCTTCTTCACGGTCCAACTCTCACATCCATTACATGACTACTGGAAAACCATAGCTTTGACTAGACAGACCTTTGTCAGCAAAATTTTAATATGCTGCTTTTTAATACACTGTCTATGTTTGTCTTAGCTCTCCTCCCAAAGAGCAAGTGTCTTTTAATTTCATAAAGCCCCGAAGTCCCCATCTGCAGTGATTTTGGAGCCCAAGAAGATAAAATCTGTCACTGTTTTCACTTTTCCCCCTTCTGTTTGCCACGAAATGATGGCTCCAGATGCCATCATCTTAATATTTTTAATGTTGAGTTAAATGGAATATTAGTCAGCCAGAAAAGAACAAAATGTTGCAGCAATATGGATGGACCTAGAGATGATCACACTAAGTGAAGTAAGACAGGGAAAGACAAATATCAGATGATATCACTTATATGTAGAATCCAATTTTTAAAAAATGATACAAATGAACTTATTTATAATGCAGAAGCAAGCTTACAGATTTTGAAAACTAACTTATGGTTACCAAAGGAGAATTGTGGGGGGCAGGAATAAATAAGAGCCTGGGTTGAACACACACACACTACTCTATGTAAGATAATCAACAAACCTTACTATATATCCCAGGGAGCTCTACTCAATATCCTGTGATAACCTATATGAGAAAAGAATCTGAAAAAATGTGGATATATGTATACATACAGCTGAATCACTATGCTGCATGCCAAAAACTGACACAACATTGTAAATCAACTATACTCCAATAAAATTAAAAATAAAACCCAAATTGAGAAGAAGAAAAAAGAGTCTGAAATTGCAAGCTCATGGCTTTCAGGTATTACAGAGGACCTGGGGGACTTCTGGGCACGGTGAGTTGGGGGAGGGGCCTAAATTGACACAGACCCTCAAGGCAAGGAGGAGGGCCACAGAACACACCACACCTGGGAAGGGACCCACACGTGGCCCAGAAGCTGTGGTCAGAAGGGTAAGGGAGCCAGGTTCAAACCAGATTCATCACTTGTAGTTGCAATGGCAGCTCTCACATCAGCCAGTAGAGGATGAGTAAATAACCCAGGGATGCAGAAATTCTGCATGGAGACCCAGTGGGGGTTTCATTGCCTCAGTACTGAGGTTAAAGGTTCAGGGAAGGCAGAGAGCAGGGTGTCTCTACCTTAATTATCATCCCCTGGTCCCCAAGGTCACAGAGGTTACATCCACCCATTTTCATCTAGAGACAGTTCCAGAAGCCGATCCTAACAGGTAAGTAGGGGAGATGCCTTTGAAGGGCTCCCTAATGAAGACTTCAGGAGCTGTTTTTATTTAGAAGTGGATTTCATCTGATCAGGCCAAGGAGGGCCTGGAGGTGGGCAGGCAGGGCATCATTGCTCCCAATTACTGCATTTGTTCCTTTTAAGCTGGTGCTGGGACCTTGACTTCAAGCGAAGGTCAGAACCTTCAGTCCTAAGAACCTCCCAAGACATGCCCAGGTGGACAGGAAACTCTAATGAGCTTGTGCTGTTGTGTCTTATTCACCTGGAACAGAAGGCATTTCATTCTTTTCTTTGGGATCAGGATCATTTGAACCCCATCTCTTGCTCCCACGTCCCTCCTGGGGGTTCAGAGATGCTCTGAGGACTGGCTTTCTGATGTGGAAATGTGGGACTATTGGTTAACCTTCTCCCCAGGTAATGTGTTCCTTTGTGTTGAGCCTGGGCAATCTGAAGAGCATGTGGTCAGCACTTTCTCTGCATGACTGTTTGCAAGATAAGTGACCATAGGGAGGGTCAATGGAGGCACTTCCTCAGTCAGCATGAAAGCATCAAGGAGGCAGCATGGAGGTGGGGGTGGGGCAGTGAGACCTTAATTTGACTCAAAGGCCTGGGTAGAGATGTGGAAAAGCCAGTGCATCCTCCACACAGACACCCCTCATCCTGACTATTTCTAGACATCTGTCAGGAATGTAGATTAGAAAGTGCCCCTCTTCCAAAGCTGTGGTTTTTCCAGTAGTCATGTATGGATATGAGAGTTGGACCATAAAGAAGGCTGAGCACCAAAACACTGATGCTTTCAAATTGTGGAGCTGGAGGACTCTTGAGAGTCCCGTGGACTGCAATGAGATTAAACCAGTCAATCTTAAAGGAAATCAGCTCTGAATATTCATTGGAAGGACTGATGCTGAAGCTGATGCTCTGATTCTTTAGCCACCTGATGGGAAGAGCCAACTCATTGGAAAAGACCTTGATGCTGGGAAAGATTGATGGCAGGAGGGGAAGGGGGTGACAGAAGATGAGACAGTTAGATAGCATCACCAACTCAATGCATACGAATTTGAGTAAACTCTGGGAGATAGTGAAAGACAGGGAAGCCTGGCATCCTGCAGTTCGTGGGGTCGCAAAGAGTCTGTTGTTATTGACTGTACAACAACAACTCTTTCCAATATTGCTGGCCAAGGGGTTCTAAGAAGGAAGCCAGAATCAGGACACTGAGACCTTGAGGCACAGGGCAAGCCTGGGGCCTCTGTGCCTTATGGAGTTTTGAGGCTAAGATGCTTGATCTCCAGGCAAATGGATTAGTTGTGCCTTTCTTACTGTCTTAATTTCACTTTATTTGAAATGTGGACTAACGGGCCAGAAACATACTACTCTAAGGTATGGCACCTTGAGATACTGAACATTTTAAGAGAAGAAATTTGAGAAACACCAGGGATAGAAAGGACTCTCTGACCTCCCCTTGAAGCAGGTCAGGAGGTCCTCCTGCGCAATGTGCCCTCCCAGGCTGAGACTGGAATGTCTTCTTCTCCAAGACAAAGAGATGTCAGGAAGAATCTGAAGGTGCAGGACTCCCAAAGGCCCCCAGCTGGTTTCCTCCCCTGAGCTCAGAGCCCTTCATGTTTTCAATGACTTCTTAGCCTTCATCAAACCTGGTATCTTATACTCAGCAGTCACTATGCATGTGGGTCTTCATTTTCTCACGGAGGCTGTCATGTCACATAATACTAATATTATGCACACTTGCATGCTTTTCTCTTGTTAATCTTCATTCAGACCTCAGCCAAGAACCAATCTAAAATGATAGAAGGGATATTTTTTTCCTCCCCTAGGAATGCGAAGTCAAGTGGGCCTTAGAAAACATCACTACGAACAAAGCTAGGCTCGTGGAGGTGATGGAATTCCAGTTGAGCTATTTCAAATCCTAAAAGATGATGCTGTGAAAGTGCTGCACTCAATATGCTAGCAAATTTGGAAAACTCAGCAGTGGCCACAGGAATGGAAAAGGTCAGTTTTCATTCTAATCCCAAAGAAAGGCAATGCAAAGAATGCTCAAACTACCTCACAATTGTACTCATCTCACACGCTAGTAAAGTGATGCTTAAAATTCTCCAAGCCAGGCTTCAGCAATAGGTGAACCATGAACTTCCAGATATTCAAGCTGGTTTTAGAAATGGCAGAGGAACTAGAGATCAAATTTCTAACATCAGCTGGATCATCGAAAAGCAAGAGAGCTCCAGAAAAACATCTGTTTCTACTTTCTTGACTATGCCAAAGCCTTTGACTGTGTGGATCACAATAAACTGTGGAAAATTCTAAAAGAGAAGGGAATACCAGACCACCTGACTTGCCTCTTGAGAAACCTATATGCAGGTCAGGAAGCAACAGTTAGAACTGGACATGGAACAACAGACTGGTTCCAAATAGGAAAAGGAGTACATCAAGGCTGTATATTGTCACCCTGCTTATTTAACTTATATGCAGAGTACATCATGAGAAACACTGGACTGGAAGAAGCACAAGCTGGAATCAAGATTGCCGGGAGAAATATCAATAACCTCAGATATGCAGATGATACCACCCTTATGGCAGAAAGTGAAGAAGAACTGAAGAGCCTCTTGATGAAAGTGAAAAAGGAGAATGAAAAAGTTGGCTTAAAGCTCAACATTCAGAAAACAAAGATCATGGCATCTGGTCCCATCACTTCATGGGAAATAGATGGGGAAACAGTGACTGACTTTATTTTGGGGGCTCCAAAATCACTGCAGATGGTGATTGCAGCCATGAAATTAAAAGATTCTTACTTCTTGGAAGAAAAGTTATGACCAACCTAGATAGCATATTTAAAAGCAGAGACATTACTTTGTCAACAAAGGTCTGTCTAGTCAAGGCTATGGTTTTTCCAGTGGTCATGTATGAATGTGAGAGTTGGACTATAAAGAAAGCTGAGCACAGAAGAATTGATGCTTTTGAACTGTGGTGTTGGAAAAGACTCTTGAGAGTCCCTTGGACTGCAAGGAGATCCAACCAGTCCATCCTAAAGGAGATCAGTCCTGGGTGTTCATTGGAAGGACTGATGTTGAAGCTGAAACTCCAATACTTTGGCCACCTGATCCAAAGAACCGACCTGCTGGAAAAGACCCTGATGCTGGGAAAGATTGAGGGCAGGAGGAGAAGGGGACGACTACAGAGGATGAGATGGTTGGATGGCATCACTGACTCAATGGACATGGGTTTGTGTGGACTCCGGGAATTGTTGTTGGACGGGGAGGCTTGGCGTGCTGAGATTCATGGGACTGCAAAGAGTTGGATACAACTGAGAGACTGAACCAAACTCAACTGAACTGATAGGGCTAACTGTTTTCATCAGCCAAGAACCTATCTGGAAGGATAGAAAGAAATTCATATATTTTTTCCTCCCCTATAAGGCTACATGTTTCCCTCTCATTGGTTATTTATTTTCTCTCTCTCTCTTATATTTTACTGCCCAAGAATTGAATCTGGGTCCCCTGAATTGGAAGCATATACTCTTTTCCACTAGACCCCCAGGGAAGTCCCAGGATTATTTATTCTCTTAAATAGTTTTTTTGGCTCTGTCCTTCCTATAGCTGGGATGGATGCCACTTTTTCTTAAGGAGAAGGACCACACTTCCTGCTCAGTAAGAGGTGACCGTCATGCCAGACGAAGCTGCACACAGCCTGAGAAGCCAAGGTTCTCATCACAATAGGCTCCTCACTCAGGTAGGGATCTGTGGGAGCATTACTAAGTTCCTCTGTCCCTTGTGATCTCACCCACACTGTGGACATAATAGCATTAACCTGCATCTCACGGGGCTATGTGGAGTTAATGAGTTAATGTACTGAAAGTATTGAGATGGGGCCTGGTGAGAAGCTGGTTTGGGTTTTTGATTATTGAGCTAAGATCGGACAACATTTAATTACCTATTTTAGAAACAAGTGATGCACGCTAAAGAACTCAACTTATAACACAGGAACCAGATGTGGGCAGTGGGTGGTGGGGTCGATGGTGGAAACTTATTAAGAGGGAAGGGCAAGTCTTTGCAGAATCCACCTAACAGGATTCTTGCTGAAGGCAGGCCAGGGTGAGCAGATATCACTGGGGATGAAGAATGTAAATGTAGAGGGTGATGGGCCTGGCTAAACCAGTTTGATGGGATTCTTGCTGAAATTGAGTCCTGCACATCTTGTTATGTATATGATATTCTTTGAAACAATTTGATGGCTTCCTAAAGTCCTTGTAATAAAGATTAATAACTTGCCTGCCAATGCAGGAGACATAAGTGACATGGGTTCAATCCCTGGGTTGGGAAGATCCCCTGGAGAAGGGCATGACAACCAACTCCAATATTCTTGTCTGAAGAATCCCATGGACAGAGGAGTCTAGCAGCTAAAGTCCACAGGCTCTCAAGGAATTAGACATGACCAAAGCAACTGAGCATGCAAGCACATACTGTTGAATATTTAAGTTGTTTTGATTTTTAAAATACTATAATTAATGTTTGAATGAGCATTGTTGTAGCTAAAAAATAAAATAAAACAGAGTTTTATAAAGATAGGAAGTTCCAAAGTCGTGACCTCATTGTGGGGAGGGAACAGAGGCACCTGCTGAGGCCTGGTCAGAGGGAGATTCTTTGTCAGACAGAATTCTGAGTAGTTATCATATATTTCAGAGCAAATACTTGGCATCAGCTCTGTGCAGCTCTTAGCATATTTTGTAGCTAATGATTCTTGAGTACCTTGTTGTTGTTCAGTCACTAAGTCAAGTCCTCCTTTTTGTGACCCCATGGACCAAAGCATGCCAAGCTCCCCTGTCCTTCACTAACTCCAAGTTTGCTCATATTCATGTCCATTGAGTCAGTGATGCTGTCTAACCATCTCATCCTCTGCCAACACCTTTTCCTTTTGCCATCAGTCTTTCCCAGCATCAGGGTTTTTTTCTAATGAGTCAGCTCTTTGCATCAGGTGGCCAAAGTATTGGAGCTTCAGCTTCAGCATCAGCCCTTTCAATAAATATTCAGGGTTGATTCCCTTTAGTATTGACTGATTTGATCTCCTTGCAGTAGAAAGGATTCTCAAGAGTCTTCTCCAGCATCACAGTTCAAAAGCATCAATTCTTTGGTGCTCAGCTTTCTTTATGGTCCAACCCTCATGTCCATACATGACTACTGGAAAAACCATGGTTTTGACTATATGTACTTTTGCTGGCAAAATGATGTTTCTACTTTTTAATACATTGTCTACATTTGTCATAGATTTCTCGAAAGAGCAAGAGTCTTAATTTCATGGCTGCAGTCACCATCCACAGTGGTTTTGTAGCCCAAGAAAATAAAACTAGTCACTGTTTCCACTTTTTGCCATTTATTTGCCATGATGTGTTGGGATCAGAGGCCATGACGGTTTTTTGAATGTTGAGTTTTAAGCCAGCTTTTTCACTCTTCTCTTTCACCCTCATCAAGAGGCTGTTTGGTTCCTCTTTGCTTTATGCCATTAGAGTGGTATCAACTTTATATCTGAGTATCATCTGCATCTCTTGAGCACCTACTCTGTGCCAAATCCTTGCTTGAGTGCAGCCCTGCTACACACATTGGCTGTTTGCTCCTCTCTGAACCCCTGGAGGCAAGTCCTGCATGGTGACGTCAGGAGACTGAAGTCTGAAAGGGTTAATTCACATTAGAAATAACCTGGATTCAAATCTTCCTGATCTGAAGTCCTGACTTGGAAAATCAGACAACCCAGCAGCCCTTCCTCCTTCTGAACTGGTGGGCATGAATATAGGTCTCTGAGGACCTGCAGTGTGCAGGCCAGCTGGTGACTGCTGCAAGGAGACAGCTTTCTGAGATCCCACCCTTTTGGCAAATGCTGTACTAAATAGAGCTCTTTGAACCACATGTGTACTCACCTTTACTACCCTAAAGAGCCTGGGAGAGGGTTGAGGTGTGGGGTTTTCATATGGAGTTGACTACAGAACATTATTCTGATGGGATCATCTCTTCACTGACTTTCAAAGGAAAATGGTTGGAAAGTATTGTCCTGAATGCCCTCAAAGGCCTTCTGCAGCCATCAAGTCTTTTGATCTGATAATTCCAGAAGACCGAGTAGCACCATGTGCCTAAGGAATTATACGTTAAAAAATAAAAGGCCTTTCTTGCCTACAGACAGCGTGTGGGTATGTGTGTGTGCTCAATCATGTCCAACTCTTTCAGCCCCGTGAACTGTAGGCCACTAGGCTCCCTCTGTCCATGGGATTCTCCAGGCAAGCATACTAAAGTGAGTTGTCATTTCCTTCTGCAGGAGATCTTCCTGACTCAGGGGTTGAACCTGCATCTCCTGCACTACAGACAGATTCTTTACCACTGCACCACTTGGGAAGCATAGATGGCACAGGGAGGGTGAATGAATGATGGTCTTTCCTGGTCCCTTCAGCATGTCTGAGTCTGGGCAGACGATCCTGCAGCGCTACCACCTCCTGTCACTCAGACAAGATCCATCATCCTTGGCATTTCAGCCTCTCTGCTGGGCCTTTGAAAAATTGGCCTGTGCTAATTGTTAGAGGCTACGGCTTCCGTCCTCTTCCCCTAAGCGGAAGACAAGGGCTGTTGCCTTCACTTCACAGCAACAGTTGTCAGAAAGAGAGATAGCTCTTCCCCAGGATGTGGACTCTGCCTCTCAGGCCCAGAATTTTCCATCTACAGGAACCACTCAGAGCCATTTGACAGTTGAGTGCCTGGGATCTTGAAGAGAAAATCTGCTTGAGATATGTGGGATGGAAAGAAATTTATCATTCTGGCAAGAACCCGACTATGTAAATCAGGAAGTGCTCTGCCCAAACCCTTTGTTGTTGTTCAGTCGCTAAGTCATGTCTCACTCTGTGACTCCATGAACTGCAACATGCCAGGCTCCCTGTCCTTCACTATCTCCCGGAGTTTGCTCAATTCATGTCCATTGAGTCAGTGATGCCATCCAACCATCCCATCCTCTATTGCCCCCTTATTCTTTTGCTTTCCATCTTTCCCAGCATCGGGGTCTTTTCCAATGAGTTAGCTCTTCACATCAGGTGGCCAAAGAATTGGAGCTTCAGCTTCAGCATCAGTCCTTCCAATGAATATTCAGGGTTGATTTCCTTTAGGATTGACTAGTTTGATTTCCTTGCAGTCCAAGGGACTCCCAAGAGTCCAGCAGCCTTGGCACACTACAGAAAAGTAGATGAGATGATGAGACACAATATATGTGTGTTTATGTGCATGTGTTTGCCAATCAAATTAGAAGTGATCACATACATTCCTAGTAACTAGTGAATGAAATAATGAGCTTTCCTCATCCCTAGTGGCCATATAAACTGATTTGGGGGGTCGATTGATAAAGATTTTATAAAACCTCATAAAAAGTATAGTTAACATTTATCAGTCACCGAGTTGAAATCTAAGTGTTGTAGACACTTTGAAGCAGGGACTCCCTCAAAATTTCTCTACATGGTGGATATAGCATCATCTTTACCCTCACCTCATAGATAGAGAGACAAAAGGAAAAGTGTTCAAGTAATTGATCTGAGGTTACACAGCTAGTAAGTGACAGACAGAATTTGAACTCAAGACATATAGCCCCATCCACCTTACTCTACTGCCCTGCAAGACTCACTCAGTGGTTCCACATTTATGAAGAAGCCTAAATACATATTCATATGGCCTCTTTGACACTAAGATGTTCATCAGTTTATCTATGATAGTGAAAACTTGGAAGTAGGTCAATGGAATAATGCTCTGTCATTTTTTAAAAATCAAGATTTCAGGTTACAGAAGTCAAAATGTACACAAACACATTCACCTGCAGTGCCTGCTTAAATCTTACTAAAAAGGACAGTAAGTGGAAACTCAAGATTGTGAGGACAATGAGAAGAGAAAGGCAGATAGTACATTATTCTGGATGCTGGGAGGCAGAAAGAAGTGTTTTTCAGCTCAGCCATCCAAGAAAGCAGAATCCAATCAGCATTATCGGAGTCACATAAGAAAACACGGGAGACTGGTAGGCATTGCAGGACCTTCAGTGGATACGGCACAGGATGCTGCTGAAACTGTGGGAGCAACATGGAGGAGTGCTGAAGATGAAGGCTGATTGACGGTCCATTTGAAAGTGTTTGAACCACTCCCTCGCCCAGAGCTGCCTAGCCCAACTCAGTGTGCTGAAAGACTGATCTCCACCACCCTGGCAGGAGACTAGAGGTCTACATTTTAGACAGAAGCTCAATAAAAGCATGAAGATTCAATGAATGGCCAACTTAAAAATGTGATAATTAACTGGATATTTTGCCCTGGTTGAGTTCCTGGGATCCTGATGGTCAGACCTCTCCCATCCAGGCAGGAGACTGGAAGATTATTCTTTGGGAAATCTGACCAGCTGAAGAGCAAAGCCTTAAAAACAGTAACAACAGAGTCTCCTAAGTGAAATTCAGGAAAATCATGCCATTGCAAGACCACAGTTGACAACTGCCACAGTTACTTAGATTTGCCACTCGGCCTTTGAGGCCTTATCTATTAAATATGAGAAAGCTTTCAAGATCACCAAATATTTGCAAAAAGCTTGTAATGTAGACAGATACCGAAGAAGTCAATAGTATCCCAGAAGGGAAACAATTATGTAAGACAATGAAAACCAAAGCCAAATAAAGAGGAAACATGTCAATAATATCCCCAGGGTTATAAGAGAAGATGCTACATCTATGAACTAAGAACAGGATGTGATTAAAAAAAGGAATATTTAGAAAAAACTCAGAAGAAAACTTCTAAGATAAAGCTAAATAAATCTGCCAGAAATGAGCACACTGACAAAGTGATTAAAAAAGAAAAGAAAATTGAAGACTCAGAAGTGGAAGGAGAAGAAGGAGGAGAAAGGAAAAGGGGAGGACAAGAGGTGGGGAAGGAGGAAGGGGAGGAAATAGAAGGTAGCAGGAGGGGAGAGGAAGAAGAGGTTAGAGAGAGAGAGGACAGATCGAGGGGATACTGAATCATAAAGAATAGCAAAGATCCTGGTGATTATGCAATAATTCTATGTGCCTAAAACTATTCACAGAATTGCCTGTTAACTTAATAATTAAATATTAACTCATATAACTGTAACAAAACTCTTGCAGTAGACATTATTTTCATCCTGTTTTAGAAATTAGGAGACTAAAGCACAGAGAAGCTGGAAGGCTGATTGCCCGAGGTCCCCCAGCTTCTAAAAGTAAGAGTGAGGATATGAACTCGGGCAGACTTGCTCTCTCATCCAAGCCCTTAACATCCTGACGAGATTGTCTCTCAGTAAAAGAGCTTCACAAAATTCAAGAATTACTTAAAGGTTGTTTTTCAGATCTGATGTTTCCAAATGAAAAGGACCTTTGAGTGTCTGTGAAAATGGGTAAAAATCATCCTTGTTAATTTATAAAATCATGGCACTCTGGGACTTCAGAAGCCTGAAGAAAAGTTGAGATCCTAAAAGCTATGAGAGAAAAGAGAGAGGACAGAACAAACTGCCTGTATATCAAAGATTAGAATGACATCTGACTTCTGAAGAGCAATACTGGAAATAAGGAGAGAATGGAATAATGCAACATCTTTCAGTTCAGTTCAGTTGCTCAGTTGTGTCCGACTCTGCAAGCCCAGGGACTGCAGCACCACAGGAACCCAGGCTTCGCTGTCTACCATCAGCCCCCGGAGCTTGATCAAACTCATGTCTATTGAATCCATGATGCCATCCAACCATCTCATCCTTTGTCATCCCCTTTGCCTCCTGCCTTCAATCTTGTCCAGCATCAAGGTCTTTTCCAATGAGTCAGTTCTTTGCATCAGGTGGCCAAAGTACTAGAGCATCAGCTTTGGCCTCAGTCCTTTCAATGAATATTCAGGACTGATTTCCTTTAGGATTGACTGATTCAATCTTTTGCAGTCCAAGGGACTCTCAAGAGTCTTCTCCAACACCACAATTCAAAAGCATCAATTCTTTATGGTCCAACTCTCACATCCAAACATGACTACTAGAAAAACCAGAGCTTTGACTAGACGGACCTTTGTTGACAAAGTTAAGTCTCTGCTTTTCAATATGCTGTCTAGGTTAGTTATAACTTTTCTTCGAAGCAGCAAGTGTCTTTTAATTCTGTGGCTGCAGTCACCTTCTGCAGTGATTTTGGAGCTCAAGAAAATAAAATCTGTCCCTGTTTCCCCATTTATTTGCCATGAAGTGATGGGACCAGATGCCATAATCTTTGTTTTTGAATGTTGAGTTTTAAGCCATCTTTTTCACTCTCCTCATCTGTAATTCTGAGCAAAAAAAAAAAAATCTTTAATTCTGAGCAGAAAATAGTAGAATAGCAGTCTATACTCAGACACGTTGTCAAGAATGAGTGTAGGGTGACATTTTTAGACACTGAGTCTCATGTCTCTTTTCTCTGAAATCTGCTGGTGGAGGTGCTCCATCAATAGCAGAGGGTCAACCATATAGAAGAAGTCATGGTGTCAGGAAATGGAGATGGACATAAGAGAGGTGGGTCCCTAGGGTGTTATCCCCAGGATGACACGTGTGTGTCAGAATAGTGTTAAGCCCAGAGCACATTGGAACACTGGGAAGATGTCTCCAAGAAGATGAAGGTCACTGGATGCAGCTGAGTGAACTGGCAAGAGACTGTGAGAAATTTTCTATAAAAGAAGGTGGAAAAGTAGACAAACCAAACAAACCAAGAGACAGCATGGAAGATAATTAACTCTGTTGAGAACAAACAGTTGTTTAGGAAAAGAAAAATCATCTTCTGGTGTTCAGTGTATTGGATTCACACTTTACCATTCATAGTTGCACGGATTTGAAGATGTAAATACTGAATGTGGATCTAACCAGACTGTAGCCTCATGGTGAGATGATGGATGATGGAGGGGTGAGGAGTGGACGTCTGTGGGAGTAATAAGGATGAATGGCTGAGCATTTCTTTTCTTAAAGTTTATTTTTAATTGGAGGATAATTGCTTTACAATGCTGTGTTAGTTTCTGTAATACAACAATGTGAAACAGCCATAAGCATACATATGTCCCCTCCCTCTTGAAACTCCCTCTCACCCCCCACCCCATCCCACTGCTTTAGGTTGTCACAAAGCACCAAGTTGTGCTCCCTGTGTTATACGGCAACTTCCCACTAGCTATGTTTTACATATGGTAATTTTACAATGCTGCTCTCTCAGTTTGTCTCATCCTTTCCTTTTCCTGCTGTGTCCACAAGTCTGTTTCTATGCCTATGTCCACAAGTCTGTTTTCTATGCATCTCTATCCCTGCCCTGCAAATATATTCATTGGTACCATTTTTCTAGATTCCATATATGCATACATTAATATATGATATTTGTTTTTCTGACTTACTTCCCTCTGCGTAACAGGCCTGGTTCATCTATCTCACTAGAACTGACTCAAATTTGTTCATTTTTATGGGTGAGTAATATTCTACCATATACATGTACCATAACTTCTTGATCCATTTATTTGTTGATGGACATCTAGGTTGCTTCCATTGCCAGGGTCCAGCCCTGGTGGATCCAGGGTGATTCGAAGGTGGGGACGGAGTAGGCATCCTAGAAAAAAGCTATTTAATTACAGATATAGAGAGAGATTAGAAGCAGATAGTGTAGTAGGAAAATTAGTGGAGAAAAAGAAGCTGAATAACTGGTTTAAGTGGAATACTAATCACCACCTACATAGGCCACAGGCGTCTTTCCATTCTCCCAAAGGAGAGGAGGCACTGAGGCCTCCCCAGTCCGATCTTAGAAGCCCAGACAGAGTTAGTAGGCTTGGTGCGTACCCTCATATCAGATGGGAATTCAGCCAGGAAAGTGGGGAGCAAGAAAGAAACGACATGGGGGAATCAGCTTTCCAGAAACTGATCCCATTTATTTATTTTTCAGGTTTGTTTTTATACCTTTTGTTATACATAAGGATGAATACAGAGTCACGCGGGGTCAGCAGACCTGACCCTTGTCACAATCAGGTGCTTCATATAAAATTATACAAAGGTCTTATGAGTTTTTACATCATCTTTTGACCATGAGGTCCGCTGACATTTTATGGCCCTTTCTGATACCGGTCAGTTAACCAGAAAACTTATTTTTCCAGGGGTGATTTTTTCTTAAATCAGGCTCCACCCTCCAAATAAAGTGGCATTCCTATAGGGTGAGGGTGTAGTGAGTTACAATCAAGAAAGGAATTTACTTAACCTAAGGTTTAACATGATTAATCTTAAAGGTTAATACTTATTTCTCCTATATGCTTAAAGGTTAATACTTATTTTTCTTATATGCTAGCTATATTCATTATAAGGGCAGGGAATATGAAGATTTAGCAGCAAACATCAGCCCAACAAGTGAAAATCCTTTCCCCAATGTTCCTCTTAAGATCTACTTAGTCTTAAGATAGTGATAAAGTTACATTTTCACATAGTAAGGACACAATGATTTATAACAAAGTACAGTGGTCTATAACAAAAGAAAATTCATTAACTCAAAAAGTCTAGTATTGCTAACATCAAAAACCACTATATTTCCTTTTCTATGTTCCAAATACATTGATTAATATATTCCCAGGTGCCTAAGGATACGGAGGCCTGGTGGCAATCAAATGAGAAAAGCCCTATGCTAATACTCCAAACTCTGTGCTATTTGTGGTTGAGAGGTTGTCACACAAGCTAATCTGTCAGCAGAGAGGTTTGACCTGAGACACCCTTGTCACACCCAGGGCAGGGCAGTGCATTAGCAGTAACGATTGGCAGGACAAATGAAAAAACCCTTCACCAATATAATTCCTAATCAACCCACTAATACTATACTAATAATCTTCTAACTTCTCAAAAGAGTCTGTATTTAGAAAGTTTTAAAGCATCCCATGCCTCTCACAATTGGGAGGCTGTAAACAATCACATGCGGCTGGACGATCAGGCAGGCCAGAGAACCCTCAGAATTCATAAGTTGAAACATTCTTGTCACACCCAGGAATTTTTATTAACTGGGGCTGCAAGTTAACTCCTTCTCCGAGAGAAATGGTTATGGGGGAGAGCTCCCTGTAAAGTACTCTGGTTTGGGGGTAGATGCTCGGGAACAGAGGATTTCCTGAGGCTTGATCACACCTTTGCATATGCCAAAGCCCCCTTCCTCATGACCTTTGCCAAGGGCGGAGATCCTCACGCTGGCCCCCAACATTCCATGTCTTGACTATTGTAAATAGTACGCAATGAACATTGGGGTATATGTGTCTTTTGAATTATGGTTTCCTCAGGGTGCCCAGTAGTGGGATTGCTGGGTCATGTGGTATTTTATTCCTAGTTTTAAGGAATTTCCATACTGCTGTCCATAGTGGCTGTGTCAATTTATATTCCCATCAGTACTCAACAGGGATTGAGTGTTTCTTGTTCTTAGTGGTAAGACAATCAATAATGATTCAAGTTGAAAAATCAACAGGTATAGATATGAATAGGTATAGATATTTATGAACATAAGAATAAAAACTAAAAGAAATTGCTAAAAAATGATAAGTAAACTTGGTAGTGAAAAGTGGGCAGGAATTTGATTATTGATTTTAATAATAAATCTATGGAGTTAATTGATTTTATAGCTATGTGCCTGGGTTGCTTGCAACAATAAAACTCAATAAAAAATACTGATGAATGTGAATACTATGTAATAACATAACAAAATATGATGTTGGTTGAAAAGCAAGATCCCAAAGATGTGAGCAGTATGACTGCAACTGTGTGAAAAGTCATAGGAAATGTGGTTGAAGGAAATGCACCAAATACTGACGGTGGTTGGTGAGAGAGTGGAGTATTTTACAGATTACTTTGTCAGTGATTTCCATATTTTCTGTACTGTTATGACATTCCTTTTATAATGGAAAGTGGAGAGGAGAATAAGTGGTGTCTGCCTACTTATGCACTGCTGGGCGTGGAGTAAATAAGGTCGCTGGATTTGCTTGGAGCCAAGGAAATCCTCTTCTTTATGAAATATGATGATATCCATGGCAACTCTCTGGCCAAAGGAGCCAGAGCATAAACACCTGGGATGGGAGTTAGTACATAGACCTGAGAAGAGTTGGCAAAAGAAAAAGCTGTGACAAAGAATCAAAAGAGAATGCTGTGGTAGGTTGCTTATGCTGATGACACTTGGCTGGTATCAGCCTCCTCAACTCCCCCACACTGCCTTGGACCAGCAGAAGCACCTGGATGTGAACTGTCCTCTTACGTTGCTGCTGGACACATCTTTACTGTGAGAGGACCAACGTGGGGCAGTTCATAGTGAGTCACCCCCTCCCTTCCCCTTAAAGCTTCATCCCACACTCCTGCATCTGAGAGGGGCTGAATCTAAGAAAGACATCTCATTATGGAATGTCCAAGGAGCCTCACTCTCATGGATACAGCAGAAGAATCCTCTTCCACTGCCAGGTAATCAGCTCTACCTCCCTGTCTCATCTGTTATGCTATTAGCTTCTTGGGAGAAACTGGCTGATGTTATACACATGGGAGAGACACTCACTAAAGGAGCAGGTCTGACCTCAGGGCCAAATGGCAGATGAAAAGTTTCCAAAACAGTGAATTTGGAGAAAGCAGATGCTTCCAGTGGTGGCTGGGATGAGCTCATATTGACCTGTAAGGACCGATGGTGAGCATCTCTTGATGTCCTGTGGGTAACTTGAAATTAGCCAATTAACTGCTTGGTGGGAATATTTACACCAGTGTAATGGAGAAACACTACAAGTAAGCTCCCCAGGTCCACTGGATTGCTGGCTGGTAAGTGCTCACTCCGATTATCGCTGTGGATCTGGATCCACTTACTTGATGGCCATGAGTATTTTTCTTGGAAGCAATCAACAGTCCAGTGATGCTGGAAATGGTTACACTGTTAGTCCAGAAAACATGCCGGGACTGGACTCAAGCATCCAGAAGGGCTTCTCCAGCTGGGAATTGTTAAGAATCTTTATATTTGAAAGAATTGGAAAAGTAAGGGGCTCTTTACTTCCTGATCATTCTGAGACTCAACTCTTGAGATTTTTCAGGAATCTCAGCCATAAACACGGGAAAGGGTAGGGAGGAGTGTAGGGTCCACCTCCATTGTCTAATTCTGTGGCAGAACCAAACAAACATTCCACAGCAGACTTTGGAATTTCTAGAGAGCAAGTTTAAACATAGCAGTATTTCAGAATTTGTGTGTGTGTGTGTGTGAGTGTGCTTGGAAGGAAGCTACAGATCAAAGACTATCCATCTCTGCAACCCACTGCCTGGTTTAAAATTTTTTTCAATGTGGCAAATGAGTCCTGGGTGGAACTGCCAACACAGCATTATAAAGATTGATACCCTATAGAAGTTTTCATCTCAGAATGCAAATGCTGTCTCTATGAATCCAAAGCATAATCACAGTAAGTGAATGGACAGGGCTAGATGTAAGAAACACCAAGTCTTGGAGTCAAGAGTCAAAGGGTTCTGTGGGAGAATTTGGGTACTCAGAAGGGCCAACCCTGGTGCTTTTTGAACCTCAGAATTGAGGCATTGACTAGGTCTCTCAAGGATTTCTCCTTATTGACAGAGGTTCACAATAGTCATTCCTTGAGATAACCTATCATTCATTCATTTATTCAACAAACACTTACTGTCACCTACTTTTTGCCCAGATTTTGTGCTGGCTGCTTCTACAGCAATAGTCTTATTTAAACTTTTAACAGCTCCCTGAGATGGGTACCACAGACTCAGGATCAGGAGATGGAGGCTTTGAGCATTGCAGGGCAACTGACTGACCTTCTTCCTCTCCCCCAGGGCATCCTCACCTCCCTCTTCAGCCTCCAGACACACTCTTCTTTCTATGCTTCATGCTACTATGTTTCATCCATGTCTCAGGGCCTTGGGACAAGCTCTTCTTTCCTTCAGAGCCTGTGCTTTTGCACACACAGAGCTGCCTCTCAGCAGAGCACTTGCCCCTTCCAGGCTCCTCCTCCTTCATAGTCTTCCATTCACTTAATCTCTGACCCTACCCTCCAGGGTGTAAACCTTCCACCAACACACACCTCTGCCTCCCCAGATCCACTTTCAGGAGTTGGTAAGGAGAACACATGTGACTCAGGCTATGTTGGATGCAGTCATGTATGACTGTTTGCAGTCCCATGGACTGTAGCCTGCCAGGCTGTGCATGTAATTTTCCAGGGAAGAGTACTGGAGTGGGTTGCCAGTTCCTACTGAGGGGATCTTTCTGACCTGGGGAGTGAACTGGTGCTCTTGGGTCTCCTGCATTGCAGGCAGATTCTTTACTGTTGAGCCACTGGAGAGGCCCCGGCCCTTCCTATCCCCTAGTAGAGCAGCACATCGTCTCTCAAATCCCACCCCTTCTTGGGTATTCCCCTCTTCCTGTGCTGCCCTTGCACATGTCAAATTAAAAAATGAACAAATGTGCCTGCCTTTTCTCCCACTAAATCTGTCTGTTGTCAGTCTTAATTCATAGGGTCTCCAGCCACTGAACCTAAGTAGGCAGAGAAGTTATTCCTCCCCTGTGACCACCGATGTGTTGAGAAGTCAGATACTGGAAGCAAGAAGAGAGAGTGTGTAGGATTAAGAAAGAGGGCCCAGAGGATTTTATTTGGTTTTGCTTGTAAATAATTCCAGGTTCAACTACAAGCACTTTGCATCACATCTGACTTCTCCCCAGTGAGAAGAATCCCTGTGTATCCGGCTTCCTTTCCTTCTCCAGAAGCTCACAAAAGCCAGAGCCTGTGATTTATAAGGACATGATGCTTAATGAGGCCAGAGGTGCTGAGAAGCTGCACTTGAACTGTTCGCACAGAGAGCAGGAGGCCAGTAGCGGGCGGTAGAGATGGCAACCGCTGTTTTGACCATCAATATTAGTTAAATTTAATAGTGGGGTCTTATTGACTCTAAGAGTCTTAATTATCAGGAAGAATGGCCCTGTCTGTTAACAGCAGAAAAATGATCAGAACTGAAACCATGTAAATTAAACTGTTTGCTTATCCTTTTATAAATAAGATTAATTGGCTAAATGGATCCCATAGGTTAAAAAGGATAAGTGACTGTTTTTGTTTTGTTTTTTTTTTTCTCCCGACAATTGCCTTCTTAACACTCTCAGACTTCTGCTCTGGAGGTTTGATGAGGAAACATTCATCAAAGAGTGTTAGTTATTATGTTTTAATGTGTCTCTTATCTGAATTTCTCCCATCTCAGCGCTTTATCTGCTGGTGGGTAGGATGGGTTTAATGGGCCTGTGGGCTATTAGAATAGGATATTCTGAGGAGGTGGGTGTTATGGAAGTCTCCATGGAAGCTAGCCCTGCAGGTGTGCACACCCACATCCTTGTGTGCACGTGCCCTGGCCCGCGCGCATCCTAGCCCACACAGCTCCTGGTACACATCCTGCCTACGCCCTCGACCAGGATGGGTGGAGCCTGGAAAGATGTAAACCTTTTGTGTGAGTGCCCTGCTGAAACAGCCCCCAAAGAGGAACCTAAGAGCTGGGACCTTGCTACTGAGACCGAGCTCGTATTGCTCACTGAAGAGAGATGAGGTAGTGGGGCAAGAAATAAAGAGACTGTTTGGAGAGGCAGAAGACCGAGAAGATGGTGGACTAGTGTTCCAGAGAACCGTCTTCAGGCTTCTAGTTCCAGACAACTAGAATTCAGGTTTTACATATAAAAGGGGAGTGGGTGTGGTTAGGTTATTACAAACCTTTTGGTGTTGGAATTCTTTGTTCTCATAGCTCTCCACAGGTCAGGTCACCATGTTCCTTTAAACCTCCCAAAAGACAAATGTTAGTCTCTATTTTCCAACTTTGTATCTCTCTATGAATGGAAGTATTATAGCTTTAAAAGTCAAAGGTCAGAGTTTTGTGGAGTGGCTGACTTGTATATTTCAGTCTATAGACAGCATTCTTAACTTGTAGCAAAATCAACAGATACAAAGGTTAAAGTAAAAGAAGACAGATCTGCTATGGAGTCAGATTTGTTCTTCCCTATTACAGCATTAACTGTAACCACGCTGCTGGCCATTCAGGGATTCAGGTTTTCTGTTATTGCTCTTCTCCATGACACATCATTGGAGAAGGGGACGACAGAGGATGAGATGGTTGGATGGCATCACTGACTCGATGGGCATGAGTTCTGAGCAAGCTCCATGAGTTGGTGATGGAAAGAGAAGCCTGGTGTGCTGCAGTCTATGGGGTTGTAGAGTCAGACATGACTGAGTGACTGAACTGAACTGAATGAGACATCAGGTGTTATGAGTTGGATGGTGTTCCCCAAATTTGTATGTTGACAGTTTCAGCCCCTCAGAATGTGACAGTATTTGAAGAAGGACACTTAGAGAGGTAATCAAGTTAAAATCTGATGCCCTTATAGAAGAGGAGATTAGGATTCTGATCCACACAAAAGGAGGACCATGAGCAGACATAGGGGAAAATCTGTTATCTATAAGCCAAGGACAGCCTAGCTCAAAACACTAAGATCATGGCATCTGGTCCCATCACTTCATGGCAAATAGAAGGGGAAAAAGTGGAAACAGTGACATATTTTATTTTCTTGGGCTCCAAAATCACCAGATAGTGACTGCAGCCATGAAATTAAAAGATGCTTGCTCTTTGGAAGAAAAGCTATAACAAACTTAAATAGAATACAGAGATATCATTTTGTCAACAAAGTTCCATATAGTCAAAACTATGGTTTTTCTGGCAGACATGTAAGGATGTGAGAGCTGGGCCATAAAGAAGGCTGAGTGCCAAAGAACTGATGCTTTCGAACTGTGGTGCATCAGAAGAGTCTTGAAATTCCCTTGGACTGCAAGGAGATCAAACCAGTCAATTCTAAAGGAAATCAGTCCTGAATATTCATTGGAAGGACTGATGCTGAAGATGAAGCTCCAAGACTTTGGCCATCTGATGAGTCATTGGAAAAGACCCTGATGCTGAGAAAGATGGAAGGCAAAGGAGAAGGGGGGCAACAGAGGATGAGATGCTCAGATGGTATCACCTTCAATGGACGTGAATCTGAGCAAACTCCAGGAGACAGTGAAGGACAGTAAGCCTGGCATGCTGTGACTGCAATGAGTTGGACATGACTTACCCACTGAACAACAGCAACATAAGCCGAGGAGAGAGACTTCAGAAGGAAATACCTCTGCCGACACCTTGATCTCAGACTTCCAGCCTCCAGACTGTGAGAAACAAATGTCTGTTGTTTCAGGCTCCTGGTCTGTGGTGTTTTGTTGCAACAGACTGAGCCCACTAGGACAGCAGGTCCCTTCTGATCTCTGCAGGTTTTCTGACACAGAACTTCTGGGTCCAGAGGTGAGGAGGAAAGCAGATGGGTCCTGCCTGCTTCTTTTCCTACAGACTTGTCTCCTGTGGTCTTAAATTGCAAGGCATTTTTAAGACATAGAAAACATTTATGCCCTTAAATCAAAGCATTCTATTTCAAAGGCAATTTAATAAAGCTTGCTTTTGCAGCCTCATGCAAATGTGTCTATGCAAACATAGGAGATCCTTGTCTGAAAGTAATTCTCTCCTGGGTCCTTCAGCCACCAAGGGAATGAAATCAAAAGCTGGGCAGTGGTTCCAAGCTTATCATTTGTCAAAGCAAGGTACAGCTCAAAGTGGCAGGTTTCTGTGTCCCAGGCTAAATTTAGCTAATCACACCTCTGAATTCTGTTCTCCATCAAGGGCCCCCGGCATCCCCTGTGAAAGGATTCACCATGCTGTCAGCAATAATGATACTTTGTGCTTTTAGTTCCTTGCTCCAGACGATTTTCAAAGGATTCATCTCCCTACTCTGTTCAGGTAACAGTGGTGTTTCGAGACACAGCTGATTTGCAGGCTCCTGACCCATCACCACAAACTTTTCTGAAATGGCTCACAGGTAATGTCCCGGGGTCTGTATATTTGGTAATGATGGTGATGGACAGGGAGGCCTGGCATGTTGCAGTCCATGGGGTCAAATAGAGTTGGAAACACCTGAGCGACTGAACTGAACTGAACTGATAGGCATCACTGAGAAAGCAGGCAACATGACAACTGAAGGCAAAGAGAAAGTAGATCAAAATACCATTAATTATCTAAGTGAATCAATACAAAGTGATCCACAGCAGCTACATTAATTTCAGAGAGTGGGGTGGCCTTTTCTTTGCTACTTTTCCTTCCACTCTGTGTGTGTATTTTGCGGGGAGTATGGAAATTTCTTCTCTCCTGATGTTCCCTTTCATGGTGACAGGTAGAAGTGACCTTCTCCAATATGGACTCAACCTTAATCCCAACACCGCTTTTTAATTGTTTTAATCATTTAAATCATTTCTTAAATGACTCAGAATATAGGCAGGGAGAAATATGATATTTAGTGTCCCCCTCCACCCCCACCACCACCAAACACACACACTGTCATTCTCCCCACGCATCTCGACTCCTATTGTGCGGAAATAAATGTGGAATCTGAGCTCTGGTTCTAGATATGTTTAATTATCCGTGTGTTTGCAATGATTCTGGCCAAAAGAAAAATGTTTTACAGCCTTAAAATCTAAATTAAATGTTTCCAGGGCCTGGAGGATGTGAGCTGAGCCTCGAGGGAGACTCGGGTGACCTGGGAGATCAAGGAAGTCTCTGGAGCTGCTGCCCAACCAGTGACCCCAAGTCCTCTTCCCCCACATTGTGGAAACACACACCAAAATGATATGCAAGGGCAATGGAGATGTCTGTGAAAGGGCATGTGGGTCCTGCGTGTGGTTCATGTTCAATCCATCAAAGACTCCTGTCTGTCTGGAGACCTGACACCCCCTTGCTCTATGGGCTCTGAGTCCTCAAGGTCAGGGTGAGTGTGGGCATGCCAGCCAGCCCGCACAGGCACCCTCTGCAAGGGGCCACCACCCATTTGCCAGCTTCTTCTCTCAGCGGTCCTCAGCTCCTACATGGTTCTGGGGATGTCAGGATGGTGGAGATTCCATCTCCATTCTCAGGAAGCTCAGCGACCCATGATGGGGAGTAAGGATGCATGTCAGCGGCATGATCGTGGCTCCATGGCTGTGTCTCAGGGTCCAACCTGCCCAGGCCCTGCCCCTCCGCTCCCCTGTGGTCCCCCGGCTCCCTCTCTGCAGCCACTGGCCTCCTCGCTACTGTCCCAGGTACCTCTCGCTCCCTCGGTCCCCATATGGGCTCCTGGCCAACTCCCTCCCTTCCTCTAGTCTTGGGGTTCTCTTCTCAGTGACCATGATGCAGCTCAAGCTGTCATAACAAAGCATCACACACTGGGCAGCTTGAACAACAGAAATTTATTTTCTCTGTTTCAGAGGCTGGGAGTCTGAGATTCAAGTGTGGCCAGGGTCAGTTTCTTCTGAGGCCTCTGCTGGGGACGCAGATGGCCGTCTTCACCCTGCGTCCTCACTTGGTCATCCTCCTGTGCGTGTCTGTGTCCTGATCTACTCTTCTTATAAGGACACGGGCCCTGTTGGATTAGGACCCACTCACATGCCCTCATCTTACCTTGTTGTCCAGTCACTCAGTCATTTCTGACTCTTTGTGATCCCATGGACTGAGCACGCCAGGCTTCCCTGTCCGTCACCTCCCTGAGTTTGCTCAAACTCATGTCCATTGACGCTCATGTCCGTTGGTGACGCTATCCAACCATCTCATCCTCTGTCACCTGCTTCTTCTTCTGCCCTCAATCTTTCCCAGCATCATGGTCGTTTCCAATGAGTCGTCTCTTTGCATCAAGTGGCCAAAGTATTGGAGCTTCAGCTTCAGCATCATTCTACTTTAATCACCACTTAAAGGCCCCATTTCTAAATGTGGTCACCCTGGGGGTTAAGTTTTTGCTATAAGGATGTGGGGGAGACACAAGTCCATCCGTTACAACCACATGATGCACAGATAGAGCATCACTGCTCAGGCACTCCACTCTCTCATCCTAGTTCCCCTGCCCCACTGTGGCCGTGACCCCTGATCTGCCACCCGACTCCCTTTATTGGGTACGTCCTATTCATGGTCAATCCTCCCATGTGTATAAGCTCCAAGAGGATAGAGGTATTGCCATCGCCCCCTCCCCCGCCTCCACTGTGCTCCCTAAGCCTTTCTCCAGGGTTTGGCTGGCAGCTGGAACTTAAAGAATGAGGTAACTGCGCAAACTCTTCTTGGAGAGAGGAGGCAGGCTTCCTGGGAGGCAGACTCAGAAGAGGCTCCTGAGCCTGAGTATCCTTGAAGTCCTACAGACACCTGTCAGAGGAATCGTGAGCATTTAGAACACGAGGGTAACTTGACCCTGGGAGGAAGGATTGTAGAGAACGTGCTGGGAATGTGGGATTTGGCACGGAGACAAGATGGGGGCCCTGGGGACCTCGTTAGCAACAGCCTTGCACCCCTCTCCTGTCCCCTCCTCTCCATCTGAAACTAAACCCCTTTAGAGTTGGGGAAGGACTGTGTGTGGGATTCCAGGAGAAACCCTGCAGCACAAGTCCTGATCCTGTGAGCAAGCCAGGCTTTCCCTCATTGACTGACATCTCCAGGAAAGTGAGCGGGGACCCTGCAGGGCTCTTGGGCACAAAAGCCTTTGTGTGCCACTTCTCTTGATTACAGGAAATAGGCTTCAGTCTTCAGGACCTTTCCTGAGTTCCAAAGGGCAGGTTAGAATAGTTGCTAATCAGGGAAGGGAGAGGATGCAGAGACAAGGGAGGAGCAGTCAAGAAACAACAGTGCAGCCTTGGGGCAGAACCTGGTTACCCCTCAAGGGAAGCACACAGTAATAATCTTTGTGCTATTTTGCAGATACTGAAACCCCCATCAGATGGGAGAAATCACAGACCCCAGCATGGTTGGAACCAAAGGTTAATGGTGCTGACTCCTGACTACCTCACCTCCAACCAATCTGAAGAATGTCCACAAGCTAATTATGCCCCCTTTAACCATGACTATAAAGCTTCTCACTATCCTCTCCAGGCCGGGACTCACAGTTTTGAGGGCATTAGATCTCTATGACTCCCTTTTCCTGGCAAAACAATAAAACTGTCTTTTCTACTTCACCCAAAACTCTGTGTCCAGGAATTATTTCAGGGTTGGGGTACAGAGGCTGGATTCAGCTTCACCAGGAGACACCACTGTCCCTCTGCAGAGGGCAGCCAACTGGGATCTCTTGTGGAGCATTAACTGGGGTAGTGAAAGGAGAGAAATGAAATTAAGTCCAAAGCCTGGGAGAAATCAGGCCACATATCTACTTACTAGCCTGGCAAATCTTTTGAAGCCTCAATTTCATCATCTTTAAAATGGGGATACATTTCCAATTGAGGCTTTTGAGTTGCAAAGGCTGGAGACAACTCTTGAGAGTCCCTTGGACAGCAAGGAGATCAAACCAGTCAATCCTAAAGGAAGTCAACCCTGAACATTCACTGGACACTTAAGGTGAAGCTCTAGTACCTATGGCCACCTGATGTGAAGAGCTGACTCACTGGAAAAGACCCCGATGCTGGGAAAGATGGAAGAAAAAGGAGAAGAGGGTGGCAGAGGATGAGATGTTTGGATGCCATCATCGGCACAATGGACATAAACCTGGGCAAACTCTGGGAGATAGTGAGGGACAGGGAGGCCTGTCGTGCTGCAGTCCATGGGATTGCAAAGAGTCGGACATGACTTAATGACTGAACAACATTTCCACTCGTCAGTTATCCATTAAAAATGGATGACATGAGTAACATGAAGATTTACAATACCATATGTAAAATAGATAGCCGATGGGAACTGGCCAAATGACTCAGGGAACTCAAACAGGGGCTCTGTAACAAGCTAAAGGGTGAGATGGGGAGGGAGATGGGAGGGAGGTTTGGGAAGGAGGGGACTTAGCTGTACAGATGGCTGATTCTTGTTGATGTATGACAGAAAACCACAAAATTCTGTAAAGCAATTATCCTTTAATAAAAAAAGTTTAAAAAAATGGATGACATGTGAACACGGCTGACACTTAGGAGGCACTTAATGAAATGAAGCATTTCTTGTCATCTTTAATAAAGTCTGTGGCTGAGTCAATACATGGATCAAAGAGCCTAGCCATAGGGGGTGACATCAAAATTCGGGCAGGCAGGTAGGTCAGGTAGCCCCCTGGTGTCACGGGGGACGGGCTTCCTGAAGGCTGACATTCAGTTGCTTTAGACGACAAAGTGCTGCTCACTCCCTCCCAGTCTGGAGTCATTTTAAGAGGATGGAGTGAGCCAGGAATTTAGGACACATTTTGCTAAAAATAGGGGATTATTTTTAAAAATACAAAACAATAAAAATCTGTCTAACACATTTTAAGGATGACTGCACACCACTGAAATTATTTAGAACAGTAATTTTCTTTCTTCTTTCCTTTCATATCTCCTATTGTGTAGATATAGTTTTCTTTATTTCTCTTTTTTCCCGTTCATTGGTTTTATGCTTACATTTTCTACGGGGTTTTTTTTACATTTTTTCTTTGATGATTTCTAATATTAAATTTCAACATGTCTATTACCAAAGCCTAGTAACACTAAACAACATTTCTATATGTGACCAGAAGTTAGAATACTTCAGTTCCAAACTCTCTTAACACCCCACTTCATGTTTCTGTTGGCTAGTATTTCAGTATCATCTTGTTTTTAAACCCTCCATTTATTCTTTAATGTTATTCTTTATGTAGAGTTACCAGTGTGTTGACAGCTTTATTTACATAGGTTTTTGTGCATTCTTACTTCTTCCTTTGGGTTTAGTTTCCTACTTGTTTAGGTGTATCCCTTAATACTTCTCTCAAAAGGGTTGCTGACCAGCAAATAATGAATAGTAAACTCTTGCAATCTGCATCTGAAATTGTCTGAAGGGTATATGACAAGATGTAGAATTTCTAGGTTAATAGTTATTTCCTTCCTTGTTTAAGGACTTGTTTTGTTGCATTCCACTATTTATGCTGCTAATGAGAGGTCTTCCCTTCTATATTATTTTTTTTTTCTTGCCTCTGGTAGAGTTTAGGATTTTTCCCTTTTCTATGACGATATGAGAATTTTACAGCTTTCTCTTGATCACTGAGGCTTGATAGTGTCAACTACAAATTGGAACTTGCCATCTACGTAGTTCGATGGCCTTCCTTGGTGGCTCAGTGGTAAAGAATCCACCTGCCAGCGTAGGATGTGTGTGTGGAAAGATCCCCTGGAGAAGGAAATGACAACCTATTCCAGTGTTCTTGCCTGGGAATCTCCATGGACAGAGGAACCTGATGGGCTACAGTCCGTGTGGTTGAAAACGAGTCAGGCATGACTTAGCGACTAAACAATAATGATCTACCTTTATAAGGACTGAATCAAGTGCTTCTGCAGGTGCTGATTTTTAGCAACCCCTGAAAGGAGTTCAGGGTGGAGAACAGAAATGAGGCTCTCTGCACTCTGGAAAACTGGCAGATATGTCTTCAGGTAGATATTTTTAGGAGCCAATTTTATGAGCCCAATTCTTGCATTTCCTCATACCTAGAAAAGCAGGAATTTCCTTCATGGTGACATCTGCTCCTTGTGACCAGCAAAGAATTTCTGCAAAAACATATGCTTGATTGTATGTACCTTCTTCACCAAAATCACATATATACTAACCGCCCTCTGCCTCTTCGGAGCAGTTTCTAGGAGCTATCTGAGGTGCTGTCCCCAGCTATAGAACTCTTTTGCCTCAATGAAAACTTAACTCACGACACTTGTGTTGTGCTTTTTTTTTTTTTAAGTCAGCAGTGGTTTTACTATAACGTGTGCATGTGTACATCTGTCTTATCTCTTGCTCGGGACTTTTGGGTTTCATAAATCTGAGTTCTCACTTCTTCCTTCACTTTTGAAAATAGGCAGTGATTTTTTACTTCAAATGCTTTCTCTCCTTCATATACCTTTAGATAAATGCATGAGTCTCTCATTCTGTCCATCCCCATTTCCTAGCAGGTTCTGATGCTCTCTCTCCAAGCTGCCATCTCTCTAATTTCCCTGTTGACTGTCAGCTGAGTCAGTCTATCTGCTAGAGTCTCTTTCCAGAGGCAACAGTCTGTGGCTGATCAGGGTGTGAGCGGGTTTGGATATTGGGGTATGCTGGGCAAATGTGCAAATCTCCGGTTATAAGATGATAATATTCTGGGGATTTGAGGTACAGTGGTGTGATTATAGTTAATAATACTGTGTAAGATACTTGAAAGTTGCTATTTAATAGAAGTGAAAATGAAAGTCACTCAGTCATGTCTCACTCTTTGCAACCCCATGGACTATAGCCTGCCAGGCTTCAACTCAGGTCTCCTGCATTGCAGGCAGATTCTTTACCTATTGAGTCACTAGGGAAGTCCAAGAATACTGGAGTGGGTGATCTATCCCTTCTCCAGGAGATCTTCCTGACCCAGGGATCGAACCAGGGTCTCCTGCATTGCAGGCAGATTCTTTACCAACTGAGCTACCAGCAAAGTCCTTTTAATAGAAGAGGAGATCTTGAACATTCTTGCACCAAAGAGAAAGATTGTTAAGTGAGTAAAAGGAGAAGTTAGCTAACTTTATTGTGGTAAACATTTTGCAATGTATATATATATCAAATCTTCATATTGTACACCTTAAACCTAGAGATGTTACATGTCAATCATATTTCAGTAAAACTGGGGGAATATTTATTAGTAACTGCAGATAATCATTTCATATTTTGAAAGGTAGATAGATCACAGATCTATTCAGGGTGCCATGATCCCACAGCTGAGCACATACCAGTAACCACAAATAATAACTTCTCCAGGTGTGACCAGCTTCCTTCCATTAGTGTAAATGTGCCTGCTGGAATTTCATGATAAACACTGATGTATTTTGAAGTATGAAAACCTAGACTTCTTGAACTTTTGTGAGCAGGTATTGGAAGCAGCAAGTCTCCAAGACAAGAACAAATCTCACCTTTTAGATGAGCAGGACTGATTTGCCCAATGCTCAGTGGCTACTCTCAGAACAGTCCTAGGTCTGGGCTGACCATTCCAACTCTGAAAACTAGGCCAGCATGCACTATTAAGATAGTACATTTTGACTCACTATATGGGACTCCCACAGGTAAGCCAGGGACCAGCTACCCACTCCTCCCCACAATCAGCCTGGATGTCTTGGCCTAATTTCACAAGACCAGTGTGAAAATCTGAAGCTCTGTTGTCATGGCAACTGCATTCCAAGGAAAGGGTCCATGACCTCTGGGGGAATTCCCAAAGATGGGACCTCCTGCCTGGACCACACCTGACATCATTCTTCTGAGTCCCCATGGAAGTGTTTCACTGGACTTGCTCTGGTCCATTCCCAGGGGAATGCAAATCCCACTGGGTGCCCCCTCCCCACCCCATCCAGGCCTTCTCTTGCACAGGTACCCAGCAGAGGATGGGGGCTATGCTCTCTGAGCTGCAAGGTTGGAGGACCCACCAGGAGAACCCATTAAGCTCCCAGGCTGTGAATCAGGCTCCTTCTAACTCATCAGCTCTCACACACCTCCTTACCCATCTTCCTGTGTGGATAGTTTGAGTCTCCGTTTGCCCCAGTCATTCCAGATGGTGATCACAAGCACATTGCAGGCCAATTTAGATTCAGAAGGCTGACCCAAGGCCGCCATGGGCCCATTAGAACAATGATCTGACTATAGATGGTTTGTTTGACCACGTGAAGGGTCCTTGGGACTCATTCTGTCTCAACTAATGAGGTCTTTTTGATTTCCTGGCACTGCTTTTTCTTGATGGATGATAGATTTATGATTCATGGAGGGTTTTAGTATTAATGTTGGCCCTATGGAAGATAAATCGGACACAGAATTTATTGATGTAGTAAAGAATTAGATGTTCCCTCCCCTGTGACTGTGGAGGAATTCGTGAACTGGCCACCCTGTCCTGTGGTTTAGGAATCCTCAGGTAGCAGCTCTTTCACAGAAGTTAAGTCTCTGCCCAGAAAGAAGAGGTCAAGTGAAGAAGCTACCTGAGCTTTGGGGCTGAAACCAGAACGGGAGAAGGGAGCTGGCAGGGAACTGGTTAAGTCCGCACCTGTTGCCGCGGCCTCCGTTTCTGTCAGCGTTTATTGGACCTGTAAATATCGCCTTGCAGCTCAAATGGTGGGTGCATTATGGGGAGTGTTCGTGCAAGAATTCGAAGAGGGAGTAAAATTGATGGATGCCCTCAATGTCTCCTGCCGGCAGTGGGAAGCCGTGTGGGAACCAGCCACCCATTTCCTAAGGCTCTCTGTGCTCTGCTGGCGTGTTCTGTATTTCAGCTACAAGTTCTGTAGCTGAACACTGAGATGCAGAGTTGGATGACCATATGGCCTTCCTGGTTTAAATACAAAGATAAAGCAAGCAAAGCATCTAGTGAGTGCTTACTGTAGGTCAGGCCAGTTCTGGAAGTTTTTCTTGGGATCTCACCCCTCTTGGAAACAATACTACTTAGTTAGAGATGTTATTACTGACCACATGATAGCGATTAGATATGGCCTGCCCTCACCCCACCCCGAGGTTCGGAGATGGACCCAAGGTCATCAGCAACAAAACAGCAGAGCTTGGATTTGAAGCTGCCTGGCTCCAGCCTTAGCCACAATGGCTGTCAGGAATAAGCCCCTTCCCGTTCCCCTCTTGGGCTTCAACCCAGCTGTAAGCAACAGCCTGCCCCTGTGCAGTGGTGGACGTGGTGGGGAATTTGTTCTTTAAAATTCTACAAGAAACCCTCAGGCAATCACTTATTGTCTGCACTCCCAAACCCTCAGGAGCAAGTGTCATCCGGACGTTCAGCTCCCAGGGCCCATGAGGACCACTGGCTGGTGGATACAGGCTGTCTCTCTTTGTCCCACCTCCTGCCTTCAGTGTCAGAGCTGGTTTTCCAGGACTGTTTCTTTGTGACAATGGTTTGAGGACTTTCCTGCCCTGCAATGGCATGACTCAGACAAGGGGGAAATGTGATGGCTGATGACTTCCTAAATGGCAGAAAGGCAACCCTGCCCTCTCTGCAGAGCGAAGACCCCCCAGAGGGAGGGCAGCAGCCCCTCAGAGAAGTCAAGCCCTTCTGTGTTTTATGACCACACAGCTGTCTTTCTTCCTTTGTTCTCGGAGTCTGTACTGTTTCCACCCCTACTGGGTGGAGTGCAACACAGTTCCGACTCCAACCATCCAGCTTAGCATAGACCCCACAGATGAAGGGCTGGCTTTCTGCAGCTTCAAATGCACCTCCAAGGGGATTCCCCAGGCCACTTGCGCCTCTGACCGGCTGGCTATGAATTCAAGGGCTTCTGAGACCCCTCTTCAGAGGAGATTGGATAATTCGCTAGTGGAAGGACTCAAGAAGGCACTGCACGGCATTGAAAAGGACATACAGAGGGACAAGTATGCCAAAGCGGCCCTGAGGGCAAGGTCTGCGGCCAGAGCTCAGAGCTTCTGGACCCTCTCCCTGGGGAGTCCAAGTGTGTCTCCACAACTGGTGCATCAATGTGTCCACCAACTAAGAAGCTGCCTAGAGTCTGAGTGTCCCAGAGGTTTGATTGAAGTTTTGTTACATAGAACAGATGGATTAAATGATTGGCCCATGATTAAATGAAATCCCCAGGATCATTCCCTCCTGGAAGCCGAGCTGGTTCAAAGCCCCAGTCCTTTAATTACTTGGTTGGTCTTTCTGGTGACCAGTCCCTATGTGAAACTATCCAGGGGCCCACCTCCATCACCTCATTAGAAACCTAAACTCCTGTCACTTAAGACAGTCCAGAGACTTCTAAAGTGCTTGCCAAGAACCAAAGACAAACATGAAATATATTTTTTATTTCATCATAGAATCCTGTCTGAAAAACAGTGGCTGCACTCTAGTATTCTTGACTGGAGACTTCTATGGACAGAGGAGTCTGGTAGGCTACAATCTATGGGCTTGCAAAGAACTGGGCACAACTGAGCGACTAACACTTTCACTTTTCAGAGCCCCATACTCAGGCAACCCTGTGTCCTAGCCTTGATATTAAGATAGCATTACTGATGCTAACTATTGTCTTCCCTGCAGGTAAAGCTCCAAGCCACACTTGCCCCATGGACTTAGTCCTGATGGGTGAGATACTGCAGGGCCCAAATGGGTTCTCGGTCTCCATCATCAGTAAGACTCTCATCAAAGAGCCCTGATCACACAAGAGCTCAAGAGCTGGGCTCAGAACAAGGAAGACTTGTGCTGGAGCAGGAGTTTCTATTACATTTACTTTGTTCTCATTTTTCTGCTGGCGAGTAGGTCAAGGGGGTCACTATCCCTGAACATACTCTGCATTTTTAAACTGCAGCCAGAGGAGGGTGAATCACAGGCATTATTAACTATTCAGGACAGACCAAGCCTTAGCCCACAGCATCGCTTTCCTACATAATTACAGAAAAGATGAAATGGAGAAAGAGCCTGGCAGCCCTCATGCCCTTTCGGTTCTGCTTCCTTCCTTGTTGACTTTTTGACTCTCTGGGCTTAAACAAACTCCTTTTAGAGGAACGGAAGGGCATTTGCTGGAGGCCAGACCCCTTCTGTATTCAGTCAAATGAAAGGAGACACAGAGGTCCTGGGATATGCTAAGCTAGGCTCGAATTGTGGACTCTCATCCCACCATCTGTGTCTACTGGGGGCTTCTGTTTGCTGCAGGGTCCCAGAATGAGGTCCTGGGTAGAGCTCAAAGATGGGCACGCATGCTGTCAGGATTAAAGCCGTTTCCTGTAGGTGGGCACCAAGGAGGAGGCCATGGGCTTGACCTGGTATCACTCCGTCTGATCTGGCTGCTGTAACAAAATGCCACAGACCAGAGGATTAAACAACAGACTTTTATTTCTCACAGTTTGGGAGTCTGGAAATCCAAGATCAAGGTGCTGGCAGATTCCAAACTATCTTGGCTTGCAGATAGCTTATTTTCTCACTGTGTCCTCACACAGGGGCAGATGGAGACGACTGTCTGAGGTCTCTCCTTTTCTTTTCAAGACTTTTTCTTAATGTGGACCATCTTTAAAGTCTATTGAATTTGTTACAATACTGCTTTATGTTTTTTTGGCCACAAGGCATGTGAGATCATAATTCCCTGACCAGAGATCGAACCAGTACCCTCTGCATTGGAAAGTGATGTCTTAACTACGGGACCAGCTTGGAAGTCCCTGGGGTCTCTTTTAGAGGGACACTGATCCTATTGAGTTCAGGCCCCACCCTTATGATCTCACTTAAGCTTAATTCTTCCTTAGAGGCCCATCTCCAAGTTCACACTTAGGGATTAGCACTTGATTATATAAACTTGGGGAGATAGGGTTCTGTCCACAGCACCAGGGCTTCATGGGCAGGGTCATAGGAACCGTGTAGAAACTCTTTTTACCTCCCCCTTATTCTTCCTTCCATATTGTAAGAGGAAGTCACTTTTTGCCCTTCCTCTCAGTTCTCCTGACATGGGCTGTGTGTGGGGTTTTCCCACATCAGGGCATCCTCTGATGCCAATGGATACCAGTCTCTGCAGCTGGCTCACCCCCATCCGCTCATTCACAGTCTTGTACTGAGTTAAGAGAACACGTCTTTCTAACCAAATGTGCATTATTTCCACTTTCAGCTTGAAGGGCTGCTTCAGGACATGATTTACATAGACTTTCAGGTTTTCAAAAGTGGAAGAAATCCGAGACACGCTTGTGCTGGAAAGTACACGAGGGTCTTCTAAGGGTTTTTAAGCGCCCAGAACATAAAAGGGAAATTGGCCCGACAGAGGCACAGCGGTTGATTCTGCCAATAATACATATAATATTGCCTTCCCGAAACGCTAGCGCCTCCCGGGCTATCTCATCAATAGGCCCGGCTTTAAATAAGACGCTTTGTTATTAAATAAAGCCTTCTCACAGACAGGGACCATAGGGCTGCAGGTCAGTCATTGGGGTTTGAAATCTCCTTTAATATGAATTTCCAGAGGATATTACAAAAGGGCCTACACGGGCAATAAAACACATTGTGCGCAGCAGTTAAATATGCATTTCTGCAACAGGCTCTTTCAACGTCCATGAATACAAATGCACAAAGACATAAAACCACCGCCTGTTCCCGCTCCGGGAAGGAGGCTCAGGGAGGCACAGTGATAAGCCTTGTCCTCTGCATCCGCCTGGCAGCCTTGCCGAGGCCAGCTCCAGTGTTCAAGGGGGAACAGACAGCCCTTGTCTCACAGGCTGTAGGCCCAGGGTCCTGGAGACAGTGGACAGACCCCTGGTCTTCTGGAAGGAAGTGGCCCTGGGCCCCCAGTGACCTGGTCAACCTTCTGTTCCAGACCAGCTGTGTTTTCATTTCAATCTCCTGGTAGGAGCTCTAGAGATGGGCCCTCCTGCCCTGACTCTTGTGGTCCCCTCCCCAGCACCCCAAAGCAGTCATGGCCTTCTTGTTCCCAGATACATGTGTGCATGGCCACTTGAGGGAGGATGGTATGAAAGTCCCAGGGCAGCCTAGCAAACATCAACTAGGTGGCCTGAAACAACAGAAATGGACCATCTCAGTGCTCAGGAGGTCAGGAGTCCATCTGAAGGCCTCTCCCAGCTTCTTGGCATCCCTGGGCTGTTAGAGGTGTCACTCCAGGCTCTGCCCCATCATCATATGACCGTCTTCCCTGCAAGGGTCTGTTTTCTCTTTTCATAAGGACATCAGTCAAATTGGATTAGGCTCACCCTGGTCTGGGATGACCTCATCTTAACTGGTTACATATTCCATCTCCAAGTAAGGCCATATTCTGAGGTCCTGGGGGTGAGGATCCCAACATGTCTTTTGGGGGGACACAATTCAACCCATAAGAGATGGCTTTTCCTTCTGGTAGCTGAGGACATTGCAATCACATATTCAAGGCCAGAAATTCATTTACTTATTCATTTATTCAACTCACCAATAGGAATGAAGCACCTGCCAGGTACCAAGCTGAACTTGAGGACTGAGTGGGGAGTTAACTTGAGAATGGACATGTAAGGCAGCACTGGATTGGAAGTGAGGGTGGAGTCAGGGACGTGGTGGGGGAGGGGGAAGGAGCATGGTGGGAGAGACATGGAGGGGGGAGGGGTATGACAGGTGGGTTGAAGGAAAGAAGGAATGAGAAGGGAGGAGTCACTTGACTGCAGGACCACAAGGACACATGAGGATTCATCTTCAGCCCAGGAGCAAAGTGGAAGCATTGCTGATTGCAGCAGCTTGTACACGCTATCAGATTTATGTTATAGGTAGACAACAGGGAAGTGGGGGAGGGGAAAGCTGCTCTGAGAGCCAGCATGATGGATGTGGGCACCTGGATAAGGAAGCATGGCAGAGGTCCAGGCGAAGGGCAGAGGGGGCTTGAGCAGAGGAGATAGCAGCAACTTGGCCAGAGAGCAGAAAATGGGATCCACAACCCTCAAAGCAACACTAAGATGTGGAGATGCTGGACAGGACCTAGAAGGTGCCAGAATGCTTGAGAATGCCCAGCACTGCCAGAGAGCATCTGGCACACCTGGCATTCATCCAGCCACTGGGAGAGGAGCTGGTCAGCAGTGAAACACACAGAGGATAGCAAAGCAGGATGGGGGATGGCACGGTCACTGAGTTCTGTGAACTCCTGGAAGTCTGCAGGAAAGTAAATGAAAAAGGATCACCGAATCTTCCACTTATATTGGCCAAAACAAGCAAACAAACCGAAAAAGGAAAATAGTATTCAGTGCTGAAGAGCCTGAGTGAGATATCACTGCCGTGCCCTGCTGGTGGGAATGGAAATCAGTGAACGCTTTGGAGAAGACCATTTAGCAGAAAGATCTCCTCCGGCAGGTTGCTGCTGAGAATCCATCCTGAAGCCACATTCTTGTCTGTGCGAAGACTTACACTGGTGGGTTCTCACAGCAGCATCCCTTGGGAGAACAAAACACCCACTACTCACTTGTGTAATCAGCCATAGAGAAACAGCTTAAAATCTGAGTGATGTCCCCATTTAAACTGTGGTTTGAAAACTAACTAGTGGGGAAACTAACACAACAGTAAATAAAAGATGCTAAATGCCAGACTATAATACACTACAGTATGTTTCCGTTCCGATTTATGGGGGAAGGTATGTAACATAGCGTGTGCGTGTGCGTGTGTGTGTATGTGTGTGTGTGTCACTTAATCACTCAGTTGTGTCCAACCCTCTGCAGTCCCATGGACTGTAACCCACCAGTCTCCTCTGTCTGTGGGATTCTCCAGGCAAGAATACTAGAGTCAGGTTGCCATTTCCTCCTCCAGGCGATCTTCCTGACCCAGGGATCAAACCCAGGTCTCTTGCATCTCCTGCATTGGCAGGCAGATTACTTACCACTTAGCAACACCTGGGAAGCAACTGGCAAATGCTGACAATGAAATTATTTACAACATGATCTCATTTGAAAGCATGAATGTGTGTATTTGTGTGTGAGTGATGCAAATGTGTGTCTACTTAGAGAACAGAGTGAAACAAAATATATCAAATGTCTAACAGTAGTTATTTCCGTCTGGTGGGGTTTGGGGTCAAATTTTAAAAATTCATTTTAGTTTTATATGTTTATAATTGTAGAAGACCCTTGAGGGTACTATGGAAAGCAAGGAGATCAAGACAGTCAATTCTGAAGGAATTCAACCATGAATGTTCATTGAAAGGAGTGATGCTGAAACTGAAACTCTAATACTTTAGCCACCTGATGCAAAGACCTGACTCACTGAAAAAGACCCTGATGCTGGGAAAGATTGAGGGCAGGAGGAGAAGGGGCAACAGAGGATGAGATGGTCAGATGGCATTACTGACTCGATGGACATGAGTTTGAACAAAGAATCCCTGAGATTGAAAGGAGCAGGTATTGATCACACGCACAGTAGCTCCTGACACCTTGCTTAACCACACCCTCAGGGAGATAGTGAAGGACAGGGAAGCCTGGCATGCTGCAGTTCACGGAGTTGCAAAGAGTCAGACATGACAGCGACTGAGCAACAACAATATTTATTACACGGATGCATCATAGAAAATGAAGACGATACAGGAAAAGATGGGTAATTTTAGAGGATCTAGAGTAACAGAGATTGCTGGATAGGGTGCTTCTTAGACAATTTTGCAGAGTCCTGCTTCTTACTTCTTTCTCTGGGAGACAGCCTTGCCACTATTTTTCCCCAGGAGCCAGCTCTCCTCCAGGAATCCTGAGAAGGCACACTCCAGGGACGGCCTCCTGGCTCCACTGACTTCTTGTTTTTGCTCTGTGGGATCACCTCAGGCATTTGCTGGCACCTGCCCAGGTGAGCAGACATGACAGAGCAAAGATATTGCGAATGAAGGGTGAGAACACAGAAGAAAAATCGTTCCTCATGTGTGTATGTGAGAGAGAGAGGCAAGAGAGAGAGAGAAGAGGGTGTGAATCAGGAACTGGGTTCAGGCTGATTCATCTGGACAGAAGGAGGGCATCTTTTATCTCCAAGGACCATCAGTCTGGCTATTTTCACAGACACTTAATTCCCCTGAGAGCAAGGCAAATATTTTACCATTCTTTTAAATATATATATATATATATATATATATATATATATGTATATATAAAAGGTCTGGCTTTAAAACCTAGAAGCCAGGAAACCTAAGCCCAGGCTGAAATTTCCTTTGCAAGCAGGTCTTGGGCGGTGCAAATGACATGAATTATACTCACCATTACCTCAAGACACACTGCTCCGAGTTGGCATAAAATTGCCCATTTCCTGCAGTGATATAAGGGGCCTTATTCTGGACGCTGGGTCGATACCAGGAGCTCCTATTTCGCGCCTGACACATTGGTCATTCTAATCACCGGCCCCCGCACCTGGGCTGTGCCCCCTCTTCTTTGGCCATATTTTTGACTCTGCAGTTTTCACCGCTTGGGTCCTTTGGAGAGATGCATATTATTCAGAAAAGTCAAGGGCCTCATCCCTCTAGGGTATGTCAAGAAGTGGAGGAAACTTTATAAGCAGACAGAATAAATAACAGCATGGTAAGGGCGTTGGTGAGGTGGTGAGGGCTTGGGAGATGTAACTGAGCAAGTGCCAGTGTGCGTGCACATGTGTGTGTGTGTGTGTGTGTGTGTGTGTGTGTGTGTGTGTGTGCGCGTGCACTCCCCTGCCTCCTGCCCAGCACACAAGGAGCCCTGCTTTTCTCCAGCTGCCTGATAGCCAGTGTATTCTCCAGGCAAGAATACTGGAGTGCGTTTCCTCCTTCAAGGGATCTTCCCCACCCAGGGATGGAATCCACGTTCCGGGTGTCTCCTGCATTGGCAGGTGGACTCTGAGGCATTGGGCAAAGGAGAATTTGTTCCACTTCGGTTGATATAATAGGAACCCATCTTAGCATGATGTGGTGCTAGAGGTAAAGAATCTGCCTGCCAATGCAGGAGACACAAGAGATGTGGGGTTGACCGCTGGGTCAGGACGATCCCCTAGAGATGGGAATGGCACCTACTCCAGTATTCTCACTTGTAATATCCCAGAGGAGCCTGGCAGGCTACAGTCCGTGGGGTCACAAAGTGTGGGACACGACTGAGAGGCCGAGCACCCAAACTTGTCTGGAAGAGACAGAGGAACAGAACAGGAGATGGACGTAAGTGAATGCAGGGAGCACTCTGCAACCCACACACGCCCCTCAAACACCTTCCTCAGTGGACCGTGCCTTCTGAGTCACACCCGTCCGATCAGGTGTTAGAACTTCCCATCTGATTCCAGACCACCTTTCTTCCAACCCCACCGCGGCTGGGGAGCTGCAGTCCTCCCCACGTCCACATCCACTGCACTTTGCAGGGCTTCTCCAGGGTGAGGAGCCGTATCTGTTGTAGTGGGTCAGGAAAATCCCCTGAAGAAGGGAATGGCAACCCCCTCCAGTATTCTTGCCTGGAGAATCCCATGAACAGAGCAGCCTGGCAGCTGCAGTCCGTGGGGTTGCGAAGAGTCAGACACGACCGAGCGACTAAGCATAGCACTTGCTCTTTTCCCAGCTATTTGACATGGTTAACAGACTGCCCTATTTATTATTTTATTTCTTGCTTCTCCATTGAGGTTTGGGCTGTCTCCCCCCGCCCTGGCTCCTACACACTCACCTGGTCATGGCAGGTGAGTTAGTCCAAGCCATGGCTTTTAGGGGCATGTGTATTGCACAACAACAAGACTGACTATGCTCTGATAATTCTTCAACCTGGGAGAGGTTACAGGCAAAGCTTCAAATTAGTGTGGCCATTTTATCCCCCAGGAAGAGCTGGGGTGGTGCTGAGAGGGACAAGGGAGAGGAGAAAGGTCCACTCCTTCTGCAGGTCAGAGATTGACGGTCAGTAGTGGATTGTGGGTCACTTGTTGTGGTGGGCTGAGGGATGCCCCTCAGTGGTCCCCACATCCTAATCCCCAAATCTGTGTTACCTTATGTGGCAAAAGGAATTTTGCAGATTTGACTGAAGGATGCAAAAGTAATCAGAAGGGTCTTTGGAAGATGGAGATGGATGCTGAAATGATAGCGGAAGAAGGTGAAGAAAGATCTGAAGCAGGGTGTGACCCTGCTGGCTTTGGAGACTGTGGGAGAGGCCATACAGCACGGAACTAGACTCTAGAAGCTGGAAAATGCTGGGAACAGCCTCCCCTGCCCCCAGCCGAGCTCCGGAGGGAGCGTGGCTCTGCTGATATCTTGATTTGGGGTCAGTGAAAGGGATTTTGGATTGATGACCTCTGGAACTGTAAGAGAACAAATGTGTGTTGTTTTAAGCCACCAAGTTTGATCTATTACAGCAGCCATGGGGAAAGGAACCCATAAGCTTTTTTGGAGGAGGTACAGCCTTGGAAACAGCCTGGGGCTGGAGGCGGGGCTGCTGGCAGCTCCAGATAGTTTTTGTGTGTCTCTGCTTCCTGGATGTCACTGTGATAGAATGGATCTGGCAGGAGGTGTAGCTGCTCCGTGACAATCTGGTCTCTTTGGGATGCTCAAAGAATTATAAGGAAAAGCATCAGGGGAGGCAGAGTCCCCACACCTGACCCAGAGCAGGCAGGTGGTGCAGTTGGCTTTTTCCTGCATCTGAGACGCAGCCACATTTCCTTTCTTCTCAGTGTCCCTAAGCCTGGCTCCCTCCTGCCCTCACTGCACCCCTTCACCCACAGGTCAGGGCCATGGAAGGAAAGCCTTTCACGCACTCTGTCTCTACCCAGCATCCAGACATGAGCATCCTGTGCCCCTCCTGCCCCCTTCCCAAGCACACTTCTGACTGCCCACTTGGGCATGCCTGTTGCTTCTTGGTAACCCCTTTATTGTAACCCAGAAAAGCATCTCAGAATGTAGGTTGCTAGAGAGATATCATCCGAGATAAAGTCTGATGGCATCAGGCTGCTTTTTCTAGCATTCATCTTCCAAATGCCATTAATCAACCTGCTGTCCTCAGGAGTGCAGACAGCACACGGGAGCTGGCTTCCATTAACCATGTCACCACCTGCCTGGGCTACTTCCTGGGGCTGCAGCGCACATTCAGTCCCATTAGTTCTAATCTGGGGCGTGTACAGGCGTGGGGGATACCTTGTACCCCCGAACTCTGCCTCAGAAGGCTCTAAGCACTCGGTTTGCTAGCTCTCAGATGACTTGGAAGCTGTGAGATGGGGTCACGCAAGGTCCTTGGGTGGAGAACAAGGTCTAGCCTGGACAGACAGCAGGGGACAAGCCAGGCATGGCCTGTGGGCACCATACTCTCACCGGGGTGCTGAGTTCCAGGAAGGCAAATTGCCCTGACTGATTAACCTTGGGAATGGATTCATCAGTCAGTTAACCCCTTACCCAGCCAATGCCAGGTGCTATCTGCAGGGGTAAGACAACTTTGGGGAGCCAGCATCCCTAATCTGGAGGCAGAGGGGGCTGTGCAAACAGACAGACCGCCAGGAAATTGTCCTTCCATCAGGAGACAGCGGCCATGTATCCAGATCCTCACAAAGACCCCCATGGAATAGGGGACTTCTGTGATCTTTTCATTGTGAACCACCGAGTCCTGGAGGAGGACACATGAGCCAGATGTGATTCAATCAGTGCTGATCTCAGATGCATCCAGAGTACAAACCAGAGAATCTGTTGGTATAAAAGGAAGAGGCAGAGGAATTTGGGGCTTCATTGGTGGCTTAGGCGGTAAAGAATCTGCCTGCAATGCAGGAGACCTGGGTTCAGTCCCTGGGTCAGGAAGATCTCCTGGAGAAGGGAATGGCAACCTACTCCAGTATTCTTGCCTAGAGACAGAGGAGCCCATGGATAGAGGAGCCTAATGGGCTATAGTCCATGGGTTTGCAGAGAGTCGGACACCACTGAGCAACTAACACTTTCATTTTTCAGAGGAATTCAACTTATGGTCAGTGTTGTTGTTAAAGTTATTATTGTCCTTTTTGTTATTAGTATTATGTATAATTATTCCTGGTATACAGCCTCACGATTTTGAGTACCATGTACTGCTGTGGAAATCTTTTAAAGGTGACTTAACTTCCCTGGTGGCTCAGACAGTAAAGTGTCTGCCTACAATGTGGGAGACCCAGGTTCAATCCCTGGGTCGGGAAGATCACCTGGAGAAGGAAATGACAACCCACTCCAGTATTCTTGCCTGGAAAATCTCATGGATGGAGAAGCCTGGTGGGCTAGAGTCCATGGGGTTGCAAAGAGTCTGACACAACTGAACGACTTCACTTCACTTTACAGTGTAGCCCAGTGAGTAGGACCATTCATATTCCCCTGCAGGGGATGAAGACAAAAACCAGCCTCATGTTATCAGATGAGCCTGTGGCTTCATACATGATTTCCAATGACAGGCAAATCAGAATCCCCAAATCTCTAAGATTCTAATGCTCAGACAGGAAGTGGTTAGATTCCCAAGGAATGGCTTCACCCCAAAGATGCCAAGTGATGTTTCTGAATATGACTGCCTGATGAATTATGAGCAGGGTAAAAAACAATGATTATGATTAACACATTGTTTAATTCTACATTATAAAGAAGAAATTTAATAAGCAGGCATTTCATTATTTAATCTTCATCCAGAAAAAGTAAATATTTAAGGTACCCACAGACATATTTCCTTGTCTGGAAGACCAGGTCACTTACAGGTGGACATGTATCCTGGACACTGTGCCAAGTGCAGAGGTCAGGTGATGTCAGGGTTGGCCGAGGCCAGAACCTTATGGGGGCACCAGGGTGGGAAGGGAAAATGAGCACAAATTAGGAGAGGGTTTCTGGAAGAAAGGACCTCTGAGCTGGGACTAGAGACGAGTCTGAGGTGAAGAAAGGAGTAAAGAGAGAGTTCCACCATGAAACAAGGCAGGGGATTCCACATCCTCTGAGAGTCTGGGGTCCTGACTCAGGGATGACCCAAAGCATAAGCTTGCAGAGACTGAGGGAGCAGGTGTGAGGAGCCTTGTAGGTTGGGCAGAGGCATGGGGGATATTTTCAGTGGGTGAGGCTTGTTGACAGAACACTCTGTGGCTCCTCCTCCCTGCAGGATTTCCCACATTTGGTTTTGGGTTCTTCTTTCCTGAAAATCACACTGAGGCGGAAACTTTCAGATGGACAATGATGAAAATGCTCAATGCACCGGGCATTGTCTGGGCTCACACACCTCTGTGAGATGGTTTAAACAGATCCGTTTCAGGTTTTAGGGAGAAGTTTGGATTTGAATTGCAGCGGGGTGGGGTGGGTGGGACAACAGAGTTAGGTGGGGTGGAGGAGGGAGAGAGAGTGACTTCAGGGGAGTGGATACCTTGAAGAGCGGGGTGAGTGAAGGCGCATGGCAGGGGAACTGCTGGGAAGTGGCAGGAAAGGGTGTGAGGGGCCTGGTGGCAGGAAAGGGTGACATCCCACACTTGACATGCACAAGCCTCTGGGGCTTCTGGTCTACTGCAGCATCTATTTACTCAGGGCCTTGGGCCAGGCCAGAGAGTGGGATTCTTGGCGGGGGACCTTGGGTCAGAGGATATCAGTTTGGCCCCGGGGGCCTGGATACTGGGCAGTTCAGGTCAGCCATGTGTGCGCTCCATGCCTACAGGGTAGACCCCCAGGATAACCCCCAACACCAAGGCACCACAGTCTTTCCTGGTTGTTGACCCTTCTTATGTGTGGTCACACTTCCTTGCTGGGCAGATGCAGCTCTGTCTACACAACAGCACTGGGAGAGGCCAACCAGAAGCCTGTGTCTGCTTTCTCTCCAACTCCATCCTGCATACCTCTGTTCCTTGCTGATTTCAGTCTGTATCCTTTCTCTGTAATAAGCTGTAACTGTGAGCATCGTGGCTTTGTTTGAATTCTGTGAGTCCTTCTGGGGAATCATGGAACGGGGGGTACAGTGGACCCTCTTTACAAAGGAGAGTACCACAGGCACAGTCCTCTTGAGGTCACACCATAAATTACTAGATGTGGGAGAGAGTTGAGTGGCTTTGGAGGAAGCCTGGAAAGGATTCCAGTACTCTTGTCTTGAAAATCCCATGGACGGAGGAGCCTGGTAGGCTGCAGTCCATGGGGTTGCAAAGAGTCGGACACGACTGAGCGACTACACTTTCACTTTTCAGTTTCATGCATTGGAGAAGGAAATGGCTACCAACTCCAGTGTTCTTGCCTGGAGAATCCCGGGGACGGGGGAGCCTGGCAGGCTCCCGTCTATGGGGTCGCACAGAGTCGGACACAACTGATGCGACTTAGCAGGAGTAGCAGCTAGAAAGGACATATCAAAAGGCGCAGCTGCAGAAACAGCAGAGCTTGGCATGACCAAGGTCTCCAGCCAAGTCTCCTTTTCTGCCCCCACAGGCCTTGCTGCTGCACCTGTTTCTGGACAAGGCCTGATCTTTCTCACCTGAATCACTGCTTCCTTGTTTCTATTCTCTTGAGTCTCCTCCTCTTCCTTTCTTTGGTCAAAAGATTTTTGCTCCTGCCTCAATAATCAACCTATACATTTCATTATGAGTGTTTCTCTGACACCAACCAGCAGAAAAATTGTTTAGACTTAATTCTATGATAGCATCTTCCCTTGCTGCCATGTATCTTAAAGAGTGGGCTTAATCACATCTTATTCATCTCTGTAATCCAATCTCTAGCCTACTCCCCAGCACAAGAGATCTGGATTCCTATGTGGTCAGTCAAACAATTTCCAAAATCCCAGAACAATTTCCTTTACTCGTGATTTCAAGAAAATATTAAACAACAATCTTGGTTTGGTGTTCTAATCATGAAAAGCCAATGTGTGAATGTAATAGAAGGGCCATTACAAATTGAGAGCTTGAATTTAAAATGCTCTCTACATTGCAGGGCACCTATTTGTCATTTTCCCATTCTGGCTACCAGTTTCTATTGGGGATTTCCATCAGGCCAGGATTGGGAATTATAAGGCCTATGTGCTACCGTTCTCATCTTGTGCTTATGGCAGGCATGACTAATCGTGTCATGATTAATCACCCACCCCCATGTCTTTTCAAGCAGGAGAAACACACTTGGTGTGGAAATAAAACCTATTTGCCAGCCCAGGGTTAGACCATCCCCAAGTTTTTCTCCCTCAGTTTTTCAATCCACTGTATGTTTTCCTGAATTCAGCAATGATACTAAAAATGGAAACGCAGTGGGTAATGTGGGCTCCATTTGAGTCAATAAACAGCAAAAATTCTGCCAGAAAATTCCCCATGGTTATGTCAGTAGGTCAATAATGTTGATCGACAATTCATCTAGTCATCACTGGGCAGAATGTCAGGCTATGGAGTAAATCTGAACAGGAAATTCCACAGCACTGCTCGCACCTGTTATGGGCCGACTTGTGTTCCCTCTGATTTATATACTGAAGACCTAACAGCCAGGATCTCAGCATGTGGCTGTATTAGGCGACAGAGCCTTTAAGAGATGATTAAATAAAAATGAGGCTGTGTGGGTGAGCCCTAATGCAAGCTGACTGGTGTCCCTTACAAGAGGAGGTTAGGATAGAGACCCTGAGGGATGACTATGTGGGCCCCCAGGGAGGAGACAGCTGTCTACACGACAAGGAGAGAGGCCTCAGGGGAAACCAGCCCTGTGACACCTTGACCTTGGACTTTCAGCCTCTAGGATGGGGACAAAATAAATTTCTGTTGTTTAAGCCTTTTGGCTTCCCAGGTGGTGCTAGTGGTAAAGAACCTCCATTCTAATACAGGAGATTTAAGAGACGAGGCTTCAGTCCCTGAGTCAGGAAGATCCTCTGGAGAAGGGGCGTTACAACTCACTCCAGTATCCTTGCCTGGAGAACCCCATGGACAGAGGAGCCTGGTGGGCTATAGTCCAGGGGGATCACAGAGGGTCGGACATGACTGAAGTGACTTAGCACACAAGCTGTTCAGTTGGGAAACCACAGGCAGCTAATACAGAACTCATTTCCATGATGGAATAACACCATCATGGGTGGTGTCTGGATAGAGAACATGCCAGGGGCTATCTTCTCTTTCTCTGCCACTGTTTCCAAATCCCAACTTCTGTCATGAAGGACTATCTCAGCAGGATGGGGAGGGACACTGGTGGGCTCCTGGATCACACCTCGAGGGTTTTGCTGGAAGTTTCTTATCATTCAACACCTCATGCTCACCTCCATTAGTCCGAACTGGAGCAGGAGGCCTGATGCCTTCACCAGCGAACAGTCATGTCAGCTTAGCTCAGTTTCCTGAGCTAAGAAAGTTTTCAAGTGACTCCTGAGCAGAGTAATTTCATTTGCTGTGAAGTAAAGTTAGAAGTAAATTGCACTAAATTAATATTGATTCAAATTAAGCCATTTATCTCTTTATGCATTTCAACTCCACAGCAAATACAATCATTGCTCAAACTCCTCCACGGCAAATAAAATTACATGTTAAATTGCATCTCACAGTGGTTTTCCTTTTCTGGGAAACAAACAAAAAAATATGCACGTATGCACGCAGTCCAAAGCTTACAGCTGAACCAGACATGGCTTTCCAGCTGACTGAAATCAGAGGGGAAGAGAAAGCTCACTTGCGCTGTTCACAGTGATGAGAGTTGCAAGGTGGCTGGATTATTTCCCCTTAAGATGGGATGCCTGCCTTAATTGCTCTGAGAATGGCTCCCCTAGTCCGGGGAGGCTGCAGGAGCTGTGAATTTGTTTCCAGGCGCAGGCAGCAGTATGCTAAGTGCATGCCTTCTGCGGATGTGTCTCCCAGGTGGCCAGTCTCTGCTTCCCCTTCCCTCCTGTTGGTGTGCTGGTTCCATTTGCTTCTCCATTCCTCTTCAGGGCAGAGATACAGAAAGGGAGAACAGCTCTGCAGGGAATGCTGGAGCCCGAGACCAAAACCACAGGTAGGAGGCAAGTCCCAACACCGGTTTCAGGGCTGGGCACCAGAAATGCACACGTGGGCACACACACATGCAGGTGCTGGCCTGGCCTCTGCCCATTTGAAACCTGGTATGACACCAGTTGGTGTGGGATGCTGGGGGCTATGCCAGGCTGTCCCTGTTCCCTAAAGCCCAGCCAGTGGTGACATCCCCACCCTCTCCTCCTTGCTAGTGAACAAGTGGTTATGACTTATGGTAAGTAAATATCAGGGGCATGTTTGAGTGACAGGCTTTCAGCTCTGCAGGGAATAAAAATATGATCCTCCCAAAGAAACCAGTGGATCTTTGGATCATGCTTTCAGTGAGTTTGTCTCCTCACCACCAGGACTCCAGCCTTTTAACCCCTGCCTCGATGCCCCTGGAGGGAAACTGCACACCCTCCTTGCTGGTAGCTATGGCAACAGGAGGCTGCTTTGCGTCCATTCAGGCAGCTGTAAAAGGGCACCTGAGACTGGGGGCTTATAGACACAGCACTTACTTCTCACAGCTCTGGAGACTGAGGTCCAAGATCAAGGAGCCAGTAGGACACAGGTCCCCTTCTGGTGGGAAGGATGAAGGAGCTCTATGGGGTCTCCTAGGCCTCACTCTCTGATACCATCACACTAGGGCTTAGGTTTCAACAAATGTCTTTAGCGGAACACAGTTGTTCCATCCACTGCCAGGTGAAACTGGGGGGCCCTGAGGCTCTGCCGGAACCTACCAAGCTGGGAGTCCGTCTCCAAGGAGATAGATGCATCAAATGTCCATCAGAATCAGAATCTTTTGGTTAAAGGGGGTAACTCTTTTCATAAGATGGGTGTTTGAGATGGTTACCCATCTTTACAGATCAGAGGAAAAGAACACACAGAATCTGGATAAATACACAGGAGCAAATGCCAAGATTTCCACCTTGCTCTTTAGCCAGCAGGGCTGCATGGACAGATGGCCTGACCCACTGGCCACAGCTGGGGTCTCTTAGAGGCGACCGTCAGGCAGGAAACCCGCCACAGGAGTCAGTCCTGTGTACCGCTGTCCTACTGGAGAGAGAAAGGCTCAGTTAGGGGATGTTTCCCTTTGGGTACACCTGCCTGTCTTTCTTTTTCTTTCCTTTCTATCTTTTGATTTTTGGCTCTTAAAATTTTTTCTTTAAAAGACTGCGTTGGCTTTTTTTTCCTCTTAATAATTTTAATGAATGAATTAATTTTTGACTGTGCTGGATCTTCATTGCTGTGCAGGCTTTTCTCTAGTTGTGGTGAGTAGGGGCTACTCTCTAGTTGCAGTGTGCAGGCCTCTCATTGTGGTGGTTTCTCTTGTTGAGGAGTACGGGCTTTAGGGTATGCGGGCTCAGAAGTTGCTGCCTGAGAGCTCTCGCACAGACTCAGTAGTTGCAATGCATGGGCTTTACTGCTCAGCAGCACATAGGATCTTCCCGGATCAGGGATCGAACCCATCTGCATGGGCAGGGGTTGCCGTTGCAATTGTAATTGTGCCCCATTGGCAGGCAGACTCTTCACTGCTGAGCCACCAGAGAAGCTCTGGCTCTTATTTTTAAAACTGAATTTTACCAATAGCAATAGGAGAGAAATTCATCAAGTGTGAACGACTTGGTTGGATTTATTTCTTTCCAACAGGAGACTCAGGGAAAGGCATTGTGGAGACCTGAGAGGAAGGTTCCAGAAGCGGGACGGGGTAGCTGGAGGAGGTGGAGGCAAGGGAGACACACCTGATGGTTGCCCAGGACAGTGAAATCCTTTTCTCCTTCAGACCAAGCTTCAGTCCACTAACTTCTCAGAGACCCCTTCTCTGGGGACGTGACCTCATCTCCTGGGTGTGTGATACCAGCAAACATTCACAGCACAGTCACTGCAGGTGGAAGCTGGGCTCCCTCCTCTCTGTCCCTTTGGAAGAGCCCTGGATTAGTCGCTGGGCCCCATCACCAATCCTTGCAACAGAGGGTGCCTTAAGCAACAGAGCACACGCTCCCTGTTCTGGAGGCTGGAGGTCTGAGGTCCCAGTGCGACAGGGCTGGTTCCTTCTAAGGCCTCCCTCCTGGGCGTCAAATAGCCCAAAGCATCTGGAGATAACTCCTGGTGCTCAACTCTTCCTCCAGGGGAGAGAGCTGGACCGGGAGGGGAGGGATCTGATGTCACTCTCAAATGCTAAGTTGGGATCTGAACAGCTAACAGAGCCAGCCACAGACCCCACTTTCTACCCCTGAGGAAGGAATCAATCCCATGGGCTGCCACACGGGACCCCATGAGGCCGCGGGAACACAGCAGTGGTGACCGCGTGGAGGCGCTGGAGGGTCAGGCTTGCTGGGCTCTCTCAGCCCTCCAGAGGGCGCTCCTCAGAAGTGCCATCTCTGTGCTCACAGTTGAATGAAAGAGTGAGCTGCCCATATATCCTGGGTAAGTGGCCTTTAGGATAAGTGGCCATGGAAGAACAGCAAAAATACTTCTATCTTCTACTTGCAAGTTCTTCCCATGAATGGAAGCCATCCACCGCCAGAAAAACAGGAGACATCAAACCCAGTCCTCTAGGAGCCCTTCTCAGAGAAAGACCTGTTGGACAAGAAAGCTAGCAACGGAGTCGTTTCGTTTCATCAAAAACTAGTCACACTGGGGTGACTCTGCCTTGTTGAAACACTTACTTGATTGTTTCGGGTTTTATCTGTTGACCCACTCTACAGGCCACGAATCCATGCTGCTCAGATTCTCAGCCTTAAGGGAGGGATGATGCAGAGTGCTGAGGAGCCCAGGTATCACAGAGGTCCACGGAGGACATGTGATCTCACGGAAGCTTTCAGCAAGTGTGTCTCCTCCGGGTCCTCCTGTAAGTGCTCAAACACAGGAGATGGGGAGACACTCTGAAACTACAGAGGTGCTGGAGATAGGGGCTCCTCCATGTCTGAGCAACAAGAAACCTGTGGGATTGCCCACTGCCCCAGTGCCACCTGAGTGCGAAGATGAAGTGACCTTTACAATGTAAAGTAACCAGCTCATAATAAAAGTCAGTTCACACTATTGACTCATGAGTCCAGGCCTCCAGGACTCTGCTACCCCTTTCATGTCAGTTCTGTTGGTTTATTCCATCTGCTCACTGGCCTCTGAGCTCTTCCCTGAAACCACCCCCCCCCACCCCACCCGGGGTTGGTGGGAGACATTCATCCTCCAGGTATTTTCTCTGGCATTTTCTCAAAGTCTCCCTGGGCCCTGCATACAAACTTGCAATCTCCTGGCCTCTGGCACCTCCCTGCTAGACTGCTTTTGTCTCCTCCTTAGCACACATCCTCATTTAACCTCCTATGTATTCTGTGTCCTTACCTTGTTTAATCACTGCAGATGGTGACTGCAGCCATGAAATTAGAAGACGCTTACTCCTTGGAAGAAAAGTTATGACCAATCAAGATAGCATATTCAAAAGCAGAGACATTACTTTGCCGACTAAGGTCCATCTAGTCAAGGCTATGGTTTTTCCTGTGGTCATGTAGGGATGTGAGCATCAGAGAATTGATGCTTTTGAACTGTGGTGTTGGAGAAGACTCTTGAGAGTCCCTTGGACTGCAAGGAGATCCAACCAGTCCATTCTGAAGGAGATCAACCCTGGAATTTCTTTGGAAGGAATGATGCTGAAGCTGAAACTCCAGTACTTTGGCCACCTCATGCGAAGAGTTGACTCATTGGACAAGACTCTGATGCTGGGAGGGATTGGGGGCAGGAGGAGAAGGGGACGACAGAGGATGAGATGGCTGGATGGCATCATGGACCCGGTGGACGTCAGTCTGAGTGAACTCTGGGAGATGGTGATGGACAGGGAGGCCTGGCATGCTGTGTTCATGGGGTCGCGAAGAGTTGGACACGACTGAACGACTGAACTGAACCTTGTTTAATACATCCATCTGCCTTACTAGAGGGCTTCCTGGTGGCTCAGATGGTAAAGAATCTGCCTGCAATGAAGGAGACCTGGATTTAATCCTGGGTTGGGAAAACCCCCCGGTGCTGGGCAACCAACTCCAGTATTGTTGCCTGGAGAATCCCTATGGACAGAGAGCCTGGAGCACTGCAGTCCACGGGGTCGCCAAGAGTCAGACATGACTGATCAACTAAGTACAGCACAGCCCTACTAGAATGTAAGCAAAGGAGGGCAGGAAGTTTTATCTGGATTCCCCACAGCTGTGTTCCTGGAACAGTGCCCATCACAGGGCAGGCATCTGTTAACCCCTAAAAAGGACTGAAAGTACCAGTGAAAAGGCAAATAGAGAGATGCCCTGGAAATAACAGAGGATGCGGGTGCTGACAGACGCAGTGAAGGAACCCTCGTCTGCCAGGCCTGCTGGAGACGTTGCTTTTCCCTTGAGAAAATATATTCTGCTTTTCATCGCATAGGTGAATTGGAAAATATGATTTTTAAATACAGATGCTCAGTTTATAGCCAACTTTATTGGAATATTTCTGTTCAGTAAATTAATTTGCATCACAGAGCATTTTAGTGGCTGGATGGGATTTCTGAGAATACTTAGAATTCTGTGGGCGGTCTTGTACTCGCTTAGATGTACATTGATGGCTATATTTTTCTTTTGATGGGAGAGATCGTTGTAATCACAGCTCGACCATGTACAGACAAGAACGTTGGTATAATTGGGCTTCATCAGCCATTGTGGAGGATTTGGGATTAGACTGGAGATTGAGGGGATGTCTGGGGTCCATCAGTGTCTCTCCCAGGTCGATTTGTCCAATGTTAATTGGCATCGAGAGAATCACAGCCCTTAAAGAGTCTGATGAGAGTGGATAAACTATTTCCTCCTAATATTTTATGCCGAAAGTTGATGGTGCAAAATGTAAGCTCCCCGAAGCCTGACAACTCGTTTGCAATAAATTCTAGAAGGAGAAAAATAATGACTCCAGGGTGTCACCTCATCCCATCTCAGCATAATTTCTTTGCTTTTCTAAACCACGGCTGCGGGGATGTATGCACAAGGCCAGGGATAGTCAGCAGGGCATCTCCTGGAACACAAACCAAGTCCCACGTCCTTGTTTCTAATGTTGAACTGACTTCCTGGGAACAAGAGCTTCATCTTCTAGGGGGCCCTGATCAACACTGCCCAGCATCTGTTCATGGACATGTCCTCTGCATTAATGGCTGTGACTGGGAGGGGCGGGACAAAGGGATGGGCTGTCATTTGGAGCCTTGCTATATGAAGTCTCTGCAGCCAGATCACTGCATTGGCAGGCAACCCACAGAAAATGGGCTTTCTAAATTATGCCACACACTGGTATTCTCACACTTTTTTCAAATGTAATTTCAAAATTAAATTAGGCTGGAGGCAGACAGGAATGCGGTGGGCACTGCTCCCCCGTGGACCACAGCCAGGTTCCTCTCAGGCCATGTAGAAGGGAAGGGAACTCATTAACTTTCTAGAACCCCGGAACTGGGCCCGTGTGAGCTGATTCACTCCCAGCTGCCTCCCTGCTGGAACTTTCCTGCCTTTCCCAAGGACATGGTCAGGCAACGTCAGTAGGGTTCCCAGGGAATCCATCCTCTCCCGGTGGTCACAGTTTGCAAGGGGCAAGAGGGCAGGGGCATGTGACAGGGGAAGGGGGCAGCCGAAGGCTGTCTGTGTCTGAGCCCAGATTCCCTTGACTGGCCCTCTCAGGCTTCACTTCCCTTACAGGGTCTTGCCTGCTTGCTAAGACTTTGTCTTAGGAAAAGAAATTCTTTACAAAGAGGTAGCGTGTCTCCTCAAAGCATGCATGTGTTATCTCCTTGGGTGACCCTTGTCAGCCTTGTGTGTCATGAGTCCGGGCACATAGTGGGAACTTTGTGTGTTAAAGGTCATTCCACAGACAGCCTGTGAGCTCTTCCTGGGCTGGGCTGTGTAGAGGAAGGAAAAATTCACCCCTTACAGATCCTGATCCCAGGAAGCTTCCAGAAAGGAGGGAGACATAATACAGGCTCTTCAATTCTCAGCACAAGGCAGAGTACCCAGTACAAAGTTAAGCATCCAGCTGAGGACATGGTACCCAGAAAGGACAAAGTACCCAGCTCAGGACAAAGTACCTAGCACAGAGCAGGGTACTCAACACAGGGTGGAGTACCAAGTAAAGGCTAAGCACCCAGAACAGGACAGAGCACCCAGCTCAGGACATAGGACCCAGCTCAGAACAGATACCCAGCATAAGGCAGAGCAGCCCCCAGTCAGGACAGTCTCTGCTGTCATGGCCTCATGTGGATTTGCACCCCAATAGGGGACAGAAGCTGTGCCCAAAGTGCTCAGAAGATAGTGCTGACTCTTGAAGACGGCCATCTGCAAGACAGGGAGAGAGGCCTCAGCAGGACATCCCCGCCCACACCTTGATTCCCAGAGCCCAGCCGCCAGGACTCTGAGCAAACAAACGTCTGCTGTTGCTGCCACCTCGGCTGTGGCACTTGTTACTGCGGTCCCAGAAAACAAATACAGTGAGTTACACATGGGTGCCAGTTCCCACTGGGTTCCCTGCAAAAGCCATCTAGTACCTTCATCAAGGCCAAAAGTGACCCGCCTGAGGGCAGCCGAGATTTGGTGGAGAGTGAGGTCAGAGGGCATGTGGAGGGCTCTAACCACCGAACCGTGGATCGTAAATTACTTATCTTAAAGTGGCTCCATTACTGCTCTTTTCAGCAAATTCCCCCTGGCCTCTGGGCAAGTGCAGTCTAACTTTCACCCAAGTCTTCATCTCCACTGTTGAATCTTAGGACACTGCCTGGAGATTGAAGGGGACTTTACTCTCATTTTACAGGGAGGGAGCTGGCTCATGGAGTGGTCAGGGGCATACCCAAGGTCATGGAGCATCCTTCAGCAGATCTGGATGGAGCTGAGTGAAAGAGTGCCAGTGAGGAGGGTGCCAGGACACAGAGAATGCTCCAGAAGCACTTGGCCAGCAAGAACCAGGCCGGGAGGGAGGGAGGAGGGAAAGAAGAAGGAAGGAGGGAGGGAGCACTCTTCCCTTAGCTCTGAGTTATCAGCTATGCATTTGCATTGCTGACTTGGAAGAAAGACTAAGGTTTTTGCAGAGACCTTAAAGGCAGTTAAGGGCCTGGTCTTCAACTTCATTAGCTGTGCTGGACTAGTGGGAAGCATAAAGTGCCCTCCTAGACAAAACAGAGGGCTGACCCCTTTTCCTGCCACCTCCACTTGTAGTGCACAGCACACACACACACACACACACACACACACACACACACACACCATGTTGCCCCTTCCAAACCACAGTCTTCCAGACTGGCTTCTTTCCAGATACCGAGGCTACCTGCCCTGTTGACACGGGTGATGCTATGAAGACGGTGTGTCAGCTGTGATCTATATGAATTACAGCTACATCTGCTTTCCTTACTGGCCAAAGGGATGAAAACCCCTCTTCTGTTCATTTTTAGTGCCTGACAGCATCCAGCTCATTTCCCAGCATGCAGTAGGCAAATTACAAGCACACACATACTTTAAATTGAATGAAAACTTTTTCCAATGTTCATCAGTGTCACCAAGGGATCCCAACACTGGGAACTCGATGAGTCAGGGGTGGAGAGGTCTCTGGTTTCAGAATATCAGAGTCGGGGGCCTTGACAGCTCATGGACCTCCAACCTCCTTGGAATCAGTAGCCTGTTCCTGCTCCCCACTTAATTCTCCTTTTGACTAATAATTTACCGACAGGCTTGAATAGGGTCCAACTGCCACCTGGTTTCTAGCAGCAATGGGTTCTTAAACAGCATTCAGTGCTTATCTTTGTGAAAAAAAAAAAGGGTAAGGGCTTTGAACATTGATTTCTACCTTCAGGCTAAGGTTATTTCTTTGAGAAAACGATGGTAGAATAAAGGATGTTTTGATCTGTTTTGCATTCTCCTTAAAAAATAAAAATCACTCCCCAGGCTTGACAGCTCATTCATTACACCCATCCCTGCCCTCGTGAGGCAGATACCCAAATGAAGAAAGTCTCTCTGCTACGCGATGCACTCCCCTCACTCTGCAAAGGCTGCGGGGAGGAGGGTGCCTGGGATCCTAGTGACCGGGGGATGTCAGGACGGGGGAACACACAGCTGCAAAACAGGCAGACCTGGTGGAAACCCTCCATCTGCTGTTTCCAACTGTGGAACCTCAGCTCAGAGCTTCTGTGTGTGTGTGTGTTACTCGCTCAGTTGTGCCCAACTCTTTGTGACCCCATGGACTGTAGCCTTCCAAGTTCCTCTGTCTATGGGATTCTTCAGGCAAAAATACTGGAATGGGGGTGCCATTTCCTTCTCCAGAGGATCTTGCCAACCCCGGGGTTGAACCCAAGTCTCCTGCATTGCAGGCAGGTTCTTTCCTGTCTGAGCCACTAAGGAAGCTTAGCTTCTGTTTATTGAGGCCAAAATGGGCAGGTGCTTGGACCAGTCCAGCGAGGCTGCTAAGACCACATTTATGGAAGAGCCTGGAACAGAGCAAGTTGCTCTTCATATTGTTGTTTATATCACTAGTTTAAACATTTAAGACACTGGGGCAGAGCTAAGAGGCTGAAGCGCTGAGGTTTTGGGCCATACTAGAGGTTTGGGTGCAACAGGCAGATGCTGGAAGCAAGCCTAGAGAAAGGATTTGGCCTCATCATTTAAATGAGTTGGTGTGAAGTGGATATGAAGTCCCCTGGCCATTGTCCCAGTTAAGCAGACATGCTGTTTATTAAGGGAGCAGTGATTATGTGGATCCTACTGTATTAATAACAATAAATCTGAGTGATACCCTCCTTCCCAATGCACTCAGTCTGTGTATTAACTCTGTGCACAGAATAGAGCAGTTCAGTTCAGTCACTCAGTTGTGTCCGACTGCGACCCCATGAATCGCAGCACGCCAGGTCTCCCCGTCCATCACCAAATCCCAGCGTCTACCCAAACCCATGTCCATTGAGTCGGTGATGCCATCCAACCATCTCATTCTCTGTCGTCCCCTTCTCCTCCTGCCCTCAATCTTTTCCAGCATCAGGGTCTTTTCAAATCAGTCAGCTCTTTGCATCAGGTGGCCAAAGTGTTGGAGTTTCAACTTTAGCATCAGTCCTTCCAATGAACACCCAGGATTGATCTCCTTTAGGATGGACTGGTTGGATCTCCTTGCAGTCCAAGGGACTCTCAAGAATCTTCTCCAACACCACAGTTCAAAAGCATCAATTCTTCGGCACTCAGCTTTCTTCACAGTCCAACTCTCACATCCATACATGACCACTGGAAAAACCATAGCCTTGACTAGGGGGACCTTTGCTGACAAAGTCAAGTCTCTGCTTTTAATATGTTGTCTAGGTTAGACCCCCATCAACAAATTCTTTTCATCTCAGCCAGGAAACTGTGCCTCTCTGTTCACAACCAGTGGTACCGTCAGCTTGGAATTGAAAGGCAACAAGCCAGTCTATTTCTGATGACATTTAAAGGTGAGCTTGGACCAGCTCGTTATGCAAAAGAGACAAAGAGGGAGGGTGGAGGCAAGATTGGGCGCCGACTCCTTTCCAAAATTTGGGCTGCCTTTCATCTGCCTCCCAGCCACACTTCCATCAAACCCAGAAGTGTAGGAACTGATTTGTGTTTTGAATCAAAACAGTAAATGGTTTATGGCAGACACTTACTTGCTTATTCATTAGATTTGCATTTACATAAAGAACATTTTCTCTCAAAAAAAAAAAAAAAGCGGGGGCTGTTCCCTATTAAAATTAAAAAAAAAGAAAAAGTGGCAGCAAGTTTAGAAATAATAGAAGGCTGTGTTGTGTCCCATCCTTAGGAGAGAAACAATGCGGGAAAGCATTCTGACCAGAGGAGCGTAAGGCGGCCAGAGGCTGGTCCAGGGATAAGGCTTCAGTGAACAGAGGAGCTGGAGCCACTTCTACTGGAGCACTTTACTGCAGCTAAATGACAAACGGGAGTCTCCACAATATGGCTCCGCAGCCCATATCCAGCCCCAGAAGTGGACAACCCTGGAAAAACTGGGTATAGGCAAGAAAGAAAGGTCAGGGGCTTCCCTGGCAGTCTAGCCGCCAAGACGCTATGCTCCCAATGCAGGGGGCCCAGGTTTGATCCCTGCTGGAAGAACTAGATCCCACATACTGAAACTAAAGAACACACATGTTACAGTTAGACTTGGCATAGTCAAATAAATATATATGTTTTTAAAAGAAAGATTGATCAAAGGGAGTATGCCAAGATTTCCACCCCTTCTTTTCTCCTTCCTCTTTCTTTCTTTTTTTTTTTTTTAATTTTATTTTGGATTTACAGTAGGAGTTGGAGCTACCATTGGTGCAGGTAGAGAAAGGGATGGGACCCTGAGTGAAAATGTCCAGAGGTCAGGGTGGGACCCAGGAGGGAAAGGATATGGTGGACACCTGTCTCTGGGATGCCTTCAGCAAGGGTTACAGCTGAAGGTGCCACTGTGGGAGAGAGAAGATGGCAGTTGCTGTTGCATCTCCTGGGGCCCTGGGTTTCCAAGGAAGGGTCTGTAACAACCTTGTAAAAACAGAGAAGCAGGAGAGGCGGAGAGGCAGTGGGATTCCCATCCCTGAGCCTGCTGTGCTGACTCACATGGGTGCTGGGTGGGCCCCTTTTATGTATACGGAGCAGAGGTGAGGGCATGGGCAAGAAAGATCAGCCTCAGGAGACTGACCCTTAGTTCATTTTGCCTTAGACCATTCATCTTAAAGGTGACTCTGAACAGAGAGCAGTTGGAAAGTAGACAAAAGGAAGTTAAGCAAAAGAATTGCTGTTTTTTAAAATAATGATCAGTTTATTATCACAAGTATTAATAAATTTTCAGCAGGTGTCATGAAGACTAAAGTAAGATAATTGGACAGGTATATTGCTTATATACTTCAGTAAAGCCTCCAGGAACAGGTAGCCAGTGGGACTGGAGCATGATAGGAAGTGGGTGAGTAGGAGAGATGAAGCTGAGAGAGGAGGTGTCCAGAGTGGGTCATCAGGAGTGACATTTGAGATGAAACCCCAAAATAGAAAGACTGTCATGCAAAGAACCTTCCAGGAAGAGGTGACAGCATGTGCTAAGGCCCTGGGGCAGAGGGAGCTGGGCTTGTTAAAATGGAAGGAAAATGGGCAAAAGAAGTGAATAGATATTCCTCCAAAGAATTTGCAGGAATGGCAATCAGGCACAGAAAGAAATGCTGAACATGACTAATCATCAGGGAAATGCAGATCAGGACCACAGTGAGATGTCACTTCCCATATGTTATGATGACTATCATTAAAAATCAAAAGATAGCAAGTGCTGGGGAGGATGTGGAGAAAAGGGAGCCCTCAGGCACTGTTGATGGGCATCAAAATTGGTGCAGCTGCTCTGGAAAACACCATGGAGATTCCTCAAAAATTAAAAATAAAATCATGGTATGATTCATCAATTCCACTTTTAGGTATATATCCAAAACAATTAAAATCAGAATCTCAAAGAGTTATCTACATTGCAGCACTATTCACAATAGTGAGAATATGGAAATAACCCCAATGTCCACTGACAGATGAATGCATTAAAAAAATGTGATATGCAATGGAATATTATTCAGCCTTTGAAAAAATGAGAAATCCTGACGTTTGTGACAATATGGGTGAGTCTGGAGGGCAATATGCTAAGTGGAATAAGCCAAATAGAGAAAGACAAATACTGTAAGATCTCGCTATATTTGGGATCTAAAACAGTCAAACCCATAGAAGCAAGAGGGTAAAATGGTGATTGTCGGGGGCTGGGAGGAGGTGATGGCCAAGGGGTACCAAGTTCTAGTTATGTGAAATGAAAAGTCCTAGAGATTTATAACACTGTGTTTAGCATTAGCAATACTGTATTATAGACTTCAGAATATATTCGAGAGCTAGATCTCATACTGGGCTGAAACTCTCATATGTTAGCCACCTGAGGCAAAGAGCCTAATTATTGGTAAAGACTCAATGCTGGGAAAGATTGAGGGCAGGAGGAGAAGGGGGAAACAGAGGGTGAGATGGTTGGATGGCATCACTGACTCAATGGACATGAGTTTGAGCAAACTCCAGGAGATAGTGAAGGATGGGGGAGCTGCAGTCCATGGGGTCACAGAGTCGGACATGACTTAGTGACTGAACAACAACAAAGATCTCATTAAATGTTCCTACCCCCCCAAAAAACAAAAGCTATAAATAAAGAACACAGGAAATTTTTTGAAGTGATGAGTGTGTTTGATACCTTGATTATGGAGTTGATATTACAGGTGTTTGCTTGTGTCCAAACACATCAAAACGAATGCAATTGTTTGTATATCTTTCTTTTGTATACTTTTGTTTGTACAATTCAATAAATTGTATGATTCAGTACATCTAAAGGCCCCCTAATCACAGATACCCAATGGGATTGGAGCATAAATAGGAAGTGAATGAGTAGGAGAGATTAAGCTGGGGGAGGGACAGGCCCCCCAATTCCTGTGAGGAATGTGGATTCAGGTCTAAACTTGCTTCGGCGGGAGGAATCGCGTACTGTAGTTGAAGAGCAGGAGCCGCCAGCTGGAGGAGGAGATAATGAAGACACAAGACAAAGACTGCTGTGGGCCAGAAAGAAGAAATCTCTGGAAAGGCAATTAGGAATTTCATGGCCTCTTGGTAAATGGGCGATCATCCTTTCCTTTCAAAGCAATCGCTCATAAAATTAGGCCTAGAAGAAAGCGGGGGAGATGGAATGCAAATTGGTTTTCAGAGGGTGAAACCTTGCTGTTCTGGTGCAGAGAGGTGCTGCAAGGATGGGTCTTCGGCGGGAAGCGGCCACGGGCCACGCCAGCAGCACATTTGCGATTCTGAACCCCCTCCCCTGCTCCGCACTAAATTCTTCACATGGAACTCCACCTCATGTTCCAAGATGGACTTTTATTACCTCCAAACAGGTAATGCATAACAATCCAGCTCTTCAGTGTGAGCTGCACAGCCCTCCAGGTAACAAACGAGCTGCTACCTGGTGTCGCCCTGCAAATATGTGATAGAGATAGGATTGCTTAGTCAAGGTCAGGCCACGGTCAGCCTTAAGTATTCAAGGCCAGGAAGACAAGCCCAAGAGGAACAGGAAGGCATCTCTGGGGAGATAAAGTGATGCCATGCACACTCTGCCCCCAGGACTCTGCCCTGGGGACACCTGCGTGCTCACCAAGGAGGAATTCCACTCCTGGACACTTGCAGTGCACTGCCCACTCCTTTCGTCACTTTTAACCTGGGAGAACCACCTCCTTACCCTTGCAGCCTCACCCTCAGGAAGGACTGCAGGGACCTGGGGCACATGAATTGGGGATCTTTCCAAAAATTACTCTCCTGCTGAAGCCTGGAGTGCTACCACCAGCCCTCTGTGTCTTGGAGGCAAGAGTTCTGCCTCTTCACTGCCTGCAGGGGAGAGGTGGCCTGTTAAGTCTCTGACACCTCCGTGTAAGTACTTTTATTCAGTAGAACACAGCCTTGAAAAGTGGTGCTTGAGAGTCTTCTGCCTAATCAATTGTTCTTCCAAGGATAAATTGCTGACACTTATAAGAAATTAGAACCCAAGCAGATACAAATTACCATGCATCAGGTAGATAAGCAACAAGGATATATTGTATCAATACAGCATGGAGAATACAGCCAGCCATCACACTCTGCACAAACACTGAATCACTACACCCTACACCTGAAACTAACATAATGTTGCAAATCAACTATACTTCAATTTTTTAAAAAAATGTTCTTGCATCCCAGTAGTCAGCCCTGTTTCATGCTTCGGGTCTCCCACTTGCCTGGTCACTGGGGAGTATATGAAGGTGTCCCCTTCTTATAGATGGCACAACTAGAAGGGATGCAGCCTGGACAGACTCTGGTGTAGTGGGCTCACAAGCTCAGGGTCTCCTCAACCCCAGCAGGCATCTTCCAGTTCCCATCATTGCATCCATAGTGTCAGGGGGCTCGGGGCTTGACTCCAGCCACTCACTCCCCTTTGCTGGTCTCAGGGTATAGTGTTACTTCCAAGACCTGCCCTACCACTATTGCACCAAATGGTCCCTGACTTTCTCTTCCATCAGCACCCCATAATATCACTCTCTTTATTTATCAGGGAGCATCTGTCCCTGATAAGTCATGGGGCACCTGTTGGAGCTGACACAGGCAAGGCACATATTGTGAAGGTAATTTGCTGATGTTAATCTAACCCTAACCCTAACCACAGGGTTAATCTAATCTAACCATAGGGTTAACCTAACCATAACCCTGAGGAGTTTACAGAACAGCGAGGCAAAGCCCCCAGGAAACAGGGACAGAATAAATGCAGAAGTAGCCACAAAGCCTCTAAGGGTTCGAGAAGCACCAGCACTTGCCACTCTAAAATAGAACTCTTTGGCACATGGACAATTTTGAGCCAAAAGCCAACGAGAACCAGCAGATACTAAAAGCAGTCCACAGATTCCCTCTTTTGTAAAGAAAGCTTGCTTATGTAAAGGACATCGCCATTTGTGGAGATATGTCCCCTCTGCACCTGGATCAGGAGGGCCCTTCACAACTTTTATCCTGGAGAAGACACCAGCTTCATCTGCACAGTGAACCTCACTGAAGAGCCCTTGTTTACCAAACTTTCCCCAGTCACCCTATCGCAGCTTGACTCCCCTGCCCAGAAGCCCCAAACTCTTTATTTTGTTAAAGTCCAAGTTCTGTCTGTCCCTTTAGGTCACTTATTGGTGGGTGCTCTTGGATGCTTACGCCAAAGGCACATGTTAATATACTTCTGCTTGTTTTTCTCTTATTGATCTGACTTTGGTTCACCCCATTGTAGGTCCTCAGCTGGAAAACCTAAGATATGTAGATTAAAAAGTATCTTCCACCCTCAACCCCTCCTGCACAGATTCACATCCCCACTTCCTTCCCCTTTAAGGCATCCTTGATGTAAGGTGCACAAGTCGAGCTGATGTGTCCAAGATAAAGATACTCCCATCTTTGCATCTCTGGGATGTACCTGCAAGACTCCTTCTGATCTTCTTGACTTCTCCCAACAATCTCATGAGGAATTATTTGCCCCATTTGAGAGGAGACAGAGGATCCAAGTGTTTATATGCCTTATACCTCTCTTGAGACCCTTGAAAATGAGGCAGAGCCAAATGTAACCTCCTTTCTAACCAGCTCCAAAGAGACTCATCCAGGTCCACCCAGCTCATGCGTTGCTGAGCAGAGACACCCCTGGGATGTTTGAACTTTTGTTGCCCTGCAGTCAGGTAGTCTCTGGGCTTCACCCTCCCTGGGAGTGACAGACGCTTTGCAAGAGGTGGCCAGGCACTGTCCGCAGTGAGCACACAGACTTTTCTTTACTTTGGCATCCCTTCCCACCCCACAGTGGCCCCATCACCCCCACATGCCATGTTCTTCCTCCTCTGGCAGAGGAATCGAAGGCTCAGATGAGCTGTGATTTGTGACTGGACAAGTTTCAACAACATATTTCCAAATCAGATGTTTCATTTACTCCATTTATCCTGAATTCCATGATGTTCAGAGCCTAACAGTCTTAAGCTTGGGCAAATGACACATCTAAATGGACTGTTTGGAAAGAAGCTTCCATATGACCAAGTACAGCCAGAGCACCAGCAAATGGAATATGGAAACATATGGCAGAAGGAGAGGAGCAGATTTCCAGCCATATTACAAGCTCTGGGACAAATGGGGCTCTTGCAAGGGACAAAACGCTAGTTGTTTTTGTTCATGGCGGACAGCCTTTGGGGCAGAATAATGATAACTGTCCCTGGAATATTGGTTCAAGTTAACTCTTCCAGGTGGTGCAATGGTAAAGAATCCACCTGCTGATGCAGAGGATGCAGGAGACATGGGTTCGATCCCTGGGTTGGAAAGATCCCCTAGAGGAGAGCATGGCAACTCACTCCAGTATTCTTGCTTGGAGAGTCCCATGGACAGAGGAGCCTGGCGGGCTACAGTCCACAGGATTGCAAAGCATTGGACACTACTGAGAGAATGAGCCCACAGCACAGAGCTCTTAAACTAGCAAAGCTCTTGAATATTAACATTTCACATTTATTTTCATATAGACTTCTTTTTAAATTAAACACTACAGTCAGTCCTAAAAGAAATCAACCCTGAATAGTCACTGGAAGGACCGATGATGAAGTTTCAATACTTTGGCTGCCTGGTGTGCAAAGCTGACTCATTGGAAAAGATTCTGATGCTGGGAAAGACTGAAGGCAGGAGGAGAAGGGGATGACAGAGGATGAGATGGTTGGATGGCATCACTGACTCAATGGGCACGGACTTGAGTAAACTCTAGGAGATAGTGAAGGAGTGGGAAGCCAGGTGTGCTGCAGTCCATGGGGTTGCAAAGAGTCAGACACGACTGAGCTACTGAACAATAACAGTATTAGTTGTATGTCTGGTAAAAATTATGAGCCTGGGCATAGTTCTTGCTGAGGGAAAGCCCAGCTCTACTGAAGAGAGTCTCAGTGGAAAGATGATGGTAGAAGCCATGGGTGAGGTGGCCTGTGCCACCAACACCATGCCCATGCGTCCTACAGGTCCTCTATCCGGTTGCAGACATCCTTGGATCTCTGAGCAGTTCAGGGAGAAACATGATAGAATTGAGTTTTCGGATGATTTCAGAACAACAGATGGTATTCTGGGGAGTGGGGGCAGTGCCTCCTTCAGAACCTCCTGCTGTTGTCAGAGGTCTGTTCAGAACACAGAGGCAAGAGCAAACTTCACCAAGATGGGAGTGAAGGCTGTCTGAGGGCTGGTGGGGGGAGACCAGGCTGAGGCCGTGGCGTCTGTATCAGCCAGAGTCCTTCTAATAAACACAAACAGTAGGGTGTCTGTGTCTATATCTCCAGATATGTCTCCTTCTATCACCTCTCTGAGATTCTGAGACGGGCAAGTCCTAAATCTACAAGGCAAACAGGCAAGCCAGAGATCCAAGGAACACTGATGATGCGGTGTTGTTTCAAAGGCCATCTGAAAATTGTAACTCAGAAAGATGCATGCACTCCTGTGTCCTTTGCAGCAGTATTCACCAGAGCCAGGACAAGGAAACAGCCTAAACGTCTGTCGACAGAGGAATGCGTAAAGAAGGTGTCGCACACACACACAGTGGAGCACTGCACAGCCATGGAAAAGAACAAAGTAATGCTGTTCACAGCAACATGGATATTGCCAAATTCAGACTTAAACGGAAGAAAGCAGGGAAAACCACTAGACCAGGTATTACCTAAAATAAATGCCTTATAATTACACAGTGGAAGTGACAAACAGATTCAAGGGATTAGACCTGATAGAATGCCTGAAGAACTATGGACAGAGGTTTGTGACATTGTACAGGAGGCAGCGATCAAGACCATCCTCAAGAAAAAGAAATGCAAAATGCTTGTCTGATGAGACCTTACAAATAGCAGAGAAAAGAAGAGAAGCAAATGGCAAAATGGCTGTCTGAGGAGGCCTTACAAATAGCTGTGAAAAGAAGAGAAGTAAAAGCAAAGGAGAAAAGGAAAGATACACCCATTTGAATGCAGAGATTCCAAAGAATAGCAAGGAGAGATAAGAAAGCCCTCCTCAGCGATCAATGCAAAGAAATAGAGGAAAACAATAGAATGGGAAAGACTAGAGATCTCTTCAAGAAAATTAAAGATACCAAGGGAACATTTCATGCAAAGATGGGCTCGATAAAGGACAGAAATGGTATGAACTTAACAGAAACAGAAGATATTAAGAACAGGTAGCAAGAATACACAGAAGAGTTATACTAAAAACAAAACAAAACAAAACAAAATCTTCATGATCCAGATAACCATGATGGTGTGATCACCCACCTCGAGCCAGACATTCTGGAATGCAAAGTCAAGTGGGCCTTAGGAAGCATCACATGAACAAAGCTAGTGGAGGTGATGGAATTCCAGTGGAGCTATTTCAAATCCTAAAAGATGATGTGGTGAAAGTGCTGCACTCAGTATGCCAGCAAATTTCGAAAACTCAGCAATGGCCACAGGACTGGAAAATGTAGGTTTTCATTCCAGTCCCAAAGAAAGGCAATGTAAAGAATGCTCAAATTACTGCACAGTTGCACTCATCTCACACATTAGGAAAGTAATGCTCAAAATTCTCCAAGCCAGGCTTCAATAGTACATGAACCATGAACTTCCAGATATTCAAGCTGGATTTAGAAAAGGCAGAGGGACCAGAGCAAATTGGCCAACATCTGTTGGATCATGGCAAAAGCAAGAGAGTTCCAGAAAAATATCTACTTCTGGTTCATTGACTATGCCAAAGCCTTGACTGTGTGGATCACAACAAACTGTGGAAAATTCTTAAAGAGATAGTAACAGCAGACCACCTTACCTGCCTCCTGAGAGATCTGTATGCAGGTCAGGAAGCGACAGTTAGAACTGGTCATGGAACAACAGACTGGTTCCAAATAGGAAAAGGAGTATGTCAAGGCTGTGCATTGTCACCCTGCTTATTTAACTTATATGCAGAGTACATCATGAAAAATGCTGGACTGGGTGAAGCACAAGCTAGAATCAAGACTGCCAGGAGAAATATCAATAATCTCAGATATGCAGATGGCACCACACTTATGGCATCAAAGAGCCACTTGATGAAAGTGAAAGAGGAGAGTGGAAAAGTGGCTTAAAACTCAGCATTTGGAAAACTAGTTCATGGCATCCTGTCTCATCATTTCATGGCAAATAGATGGGGAAACAATGGGAACAGTGAGAGACTTTATTTTTCTGGGCTCCAAAATCACTGCAGATGGTGACTGCAGCCATGAAATTAAAACACACTTGCTCCTTAGAAGAAAAGCTATGACCAACCTGGATAGCATATTAAAAAGCAGAGACATTACTATACAACAAAGGTCCATCTAGTCAAAGCTATGGTTTTCCCAGTATTCATGTATGGATGTGAGATCTGCACCATAAAAAAAGCTGAGCGAGCCGAAGAATTAATTGATACTTTTGAACTGTGGTGTTGGAGAAGACTCTTGACAGTCGCTTGGACTGCAAGGAGATCCAACCTGTCCATCTTAAAGGAAATCAGTCTTGAATATTCATTGAAAGGACTGATGCTGAAGCTGAAACTCCAATACTTTGGCCACCTGATGTGAAGAACTGACTCATTGGAGAAGACTCTGATGCTGGGAAAGATTGAAGGCAGGAGGAGAAGGGGACAACAGAGGGTAAGATGGATGGATGGCATCACCAACTCAATGGACATGAGTCTGAGTAAGCTCCAGGAGTTGGTGATGATCAGGGAGGCCTGGCATGCTGCAGTCCATGGGGTCACAAAGAGTTGTACATGACTGAGCAGTGGAACTGAACTGATACTAAATGAAGTAAGTCAGAGAACAACAAATATCATATGATACCACTATATGTGGAAGCTAAAATATGACATGAATAAACTTATCTATGAAACAGAAACAGACTCACAGACATAAATAACAGACTTGTGGTTACCAGGGGAGAAAGTGGTGTGGGAAGGATGACGTGGGAGTCTGGGGTTAACAGATGTAAACTGGTTATATAGACTGGATAAACAGTGAGGTCCTACTATATGGCACAGAGAACTATATTCAATACCTTGTGATTAAATCATTAATAGAGAAGAATACAAAAAAGAATATATATTATATTTTATAACTGAATCACTTTGTTGTACAGCAGAAATTGACACAACTATAAATCAACTATACTTAAATAATGTTTTTAAAAGGCCATTTTCCTTGGGGAACCTAAGTCTTTTTCTCCCAAAGCCTTCAACAAATTGGACTAGGCCCACCCACCCACACTATGAAGGATGTGTGTTCTGAAAGTTAAAGGCACTCAGTTGTATCTGACTTTTGCAACCCCATGTGCTATACAGTCCATGGAATTCTCCAGGCCAGAATACTGGGGTGAGTAGCCTTTCCCTTCTCCAGAGGATCTTCCCAACCCAGGAATCAAACCCAGGTATCCCATATTCCAGGTGGATTCTTTACCAGCTGAGCCACAAGACAAATGCAAGATGTGTTCTACTCAGACACTATTGATTTAAGTGTCAATAACTTTAAAAATACCTTCATAAAGACATTTAGACTAGTGTTTGACTGTAAGTTGGGCAAAGTGACCAGTCAAGTTGCCATCTTGAGTTAACCATCATGGGGGTCTCAGGACTCAAGTGGACTTTCTTCTTTAGCACAGGAGGCTCAAATGTGGCCAGTCAGCTTCACATCACTCTTGTTTCTGGGCCCAGTGTGGGAGTTCCCAGGGGACTAACCATGCAATTCTACTGCTGGAGACAAGGGAGACAATTTGCTCTAGTTCAACCATTGAGCACAAATTTCCTGATGCCATGGAGTCCAGTAGGATGACTACTTTTCATCTTCTACATTCCTCATCAACAAGACTATTAACCCAGGGTGTAAAGGATGCAGGGCTATTCCATTTCAACCATTATCATGGCCAGGGGCATGGTTTTGGAAGGATGCAGGACTATTCCTGTTCAACCATCAGCAGGGTCCTGGGCACAGACTTAACCTGGACCTCGGACCTGTCATGTTCCTGATATTTCATCAGCTTGTCCCCAAGCTGTGTTTTCACAGAAATTAGATTTTGGTGGTATAGCAATTACTCCTGGTTGTTATCAGGTGTTCATTTATTAATTCCCAGAGAATAAGCATTTCCATGCTTAGTGTCAGTAGATCCTGAGCTGGTCAAAGTTGTACTAATTAGGGCTTCAGAGGACATTTCATGGGCTTGCCAGCTGGCACCCAGGTGGTGTCTAAGGGTCAGAGCTTGGCTGGGTTTACAAGTTGTGGTTCTCTATTCAGTTCAGTTCAGTTGCTCGGTCATGCCCGACTTTTTGCGACCCCATGAATCGCAGCACTCCAGGCCTCCCTGTCCATCACCAACTCCCGGAGTTCACTCAGACTCACACCCATCGAATCAGTGATGTCATCCAGCCATCTCATCCTCTGTCGTCCCCTTCTCCTCCTGCCCCCAATCCCTCCCAGCACCTGGTGCGAAAACAATTGCTGTGGTAAAATAATTCTAGTGTGTGGTTCACTTTTTCACTTGCCAGTCAGTTTCCGTGGGGAAAATTGACTTTAATTGTACAGGTGCGTCCCATAATAGGGTGGACTTCTCGCATTTGCCTGAGCCCCCGATGAGGCACTGCCAGCATGTTTTGCTGTGTTCATGGGCCAGAGTTGCAGAACGTGGATTTACACGTGTTTCCCAAGGAAACTTCTAAGTACATGGAAACTTCTAAGAATTCTCCTAGAGAGCTGGACCTCAGCACAGGGAGGGTAGAGGGTCTCTCCCAGACCTGGGAGGGGAGGTAAATTGTGAAAACCTCAGAGGCTGGCTCACAGGTGGGCTCTAGCAACAAACCCCTGGCCTGAGAATAATACAGGCTGAGCTGGGCTCAAATCCAATCTCTTCCACCCTTTATGTTCCTGTGTGTGTTGGCTCATTCAGCTGAGAGAGAGCATTGTTGTTTTTTAGTGGCTGAGTCATATCTGACTTTTTAAATGCCATGGACTGCAGCCCGCCAGACTTCTCTGTCCATGAGATTCTCCAGGCAAGAGTACTGGGGTAGGTTGCCATTTCATTCTCCAGAAGATCTTCTGGACCCAGGGATCGAACTCAGGTCTCCAGCATTGGCCACCTGGGAAGCCTGAGAGGGTGCATAAAGATACTTCAATAAGAAGAAACACTGACCAAACAACTCTGCTATCCTGTCCACTCCCTCCCAACATTTAAAGTCACTTGGATCAGATAAAGCCCAGGACACTGTGTCTCCCCCTTTCCTGGGTCCTAAGAGCACTCACATTGATCACTAGGAACCAATTACAGTGATAGTTATGAACTATAAGAAGTGCTTAAGAATAGAATACATGAGACACAATTTCAGATTAAAGCACCTGCCTGGCCCCTCCCATGGCTAAGCTAGCAATGTCCAGTTGTGATTCATGGCTGAGGAAGCCAGACTCGGCCAAGGATGAAGACTGAACTCAAGTCTCTGGTTCTAGCCTTGGAGCCCATCCACAAGAACCAGGTGCTTCTCAAAGACAAACAAGGGCAAGGGAGTGTCAGATTTAAAGCTCACACATTCTAAGTCTCCTTGCTTTGCTCCACAGAAATAGAATGTCAACCTGAAGATGGTTATCACTGATCCCCATGGGGCCCTCCCAAGGTACCCCACTGGGAACTAGCTCCAAGCTTATCTTTCATGCGCAATGAAGCTAGGAGGGTCATCTTAGACATCATAGGCACAGGTCTATGACAAATAGCTTTCCCAAGACCTATGGGAAATGGTCTTGTGCAAGTTAATTTTGCACAAGGAAGAACCACCAGGGAAAAATTGTGGGTCGGGGAGGGAGCGAACAGGCAGGGACTCAGACGTCAGAGTGTTCTGAGAATATCTTCAGCACCTCGGGAGGGTATGTGCCAGCTGTAGGTGCAACCTACGGGCACCTGAATGCTGCAGGTGCTTGTTATGGGTATGTGCACAAAGACTGAGGGCAGGAGGAGAAGGGGCCGCAGAGGGTGAGATGGTTGGATGGAATCACCAACTCAGTGGACATGAGTTTGAGCAAACTCTGGGAGATGGTGAAGGACAGGGAAGCCTGCCATGCTGCAGTCCAAGGGGTCACAGAGTCAGACATGACTTAGCGACTGAAAAACAATGTACATGTATGTCACTTCTCAGATCATGCGATGAACATTTGCAGTGACGTCAGTTTAAATATGGTGCATAGAATGTGTAGGTTTCATACTCAGAGTCTGTCCCTTCTTGATATGAAAATGGAATCCACAGGTAGAATGCTGGTAAGCTAGCATCAATTTCCCAGATCTCATCTGCAATTAGGAGAATGGGGTGTGATGCAACTTTTAACTCTGTAATAAAGAAGGGTATTGTGGATTTCGTGACTCATGCGATTGGTCAGGTGGCTCTTAGGTCTGTCTTCCATTCAGCTAGTGACAAAGATTGCAATCAAGACTTGACCTTCATCTTAAATTTCAACAAGAAAAATCTTGGGAGTGTACCCTCAAGGTTGATTTGAACAGACACTCCAGTTTTCTAGCAGGGCTTCCCAGGTGGCTCAGTGGTAGAGAATCTGCTCGCAATGCAGGAGACATGGGTTTGATCCCTGGGAGAAGGAAATGGCCATCCGCTCTAGTATTCTTGCCTGGGAAATCCCAAGGATGAGGAGCCTGGCAGGCTACAATCCACAGGGTCGCAAGAGTTGGACACGACTTAGCGACTAAATCAAACACAGCAAGTCACCCAAGAGCTTCTTGGTCTGTTCCTAGGACACTTTCTTACCTGTAAAAGCGGGTCCTACAACTAAACCCATGTACCACAACTACTGAGCCTGCACTCTAGAGCCCGGGAGCCTCACTACTGAGCCCACGTGCTGCAAACACTAAAGCCCGAGTGCCCTAGAGCCCACACTCTGCCACAAAAGAAACCACCACAATGTGAAGCCTGAACACCACCACAAGAGAGTAGCCCCCACTCGCTGCAGCTAGAAAACAGCCATGCAGCAGTGAAAACACAGCCAAAAATAAATAAATAAACAATATCATTTTAAAAAGCAGGTCCAGATATATCGGTGAAATTTAATTGGAGTGCGTGATGTAAAATCAAAGGGAAGATGAAACCAACTGACTGAAGCAGAGGCACGAACGTCAGCCATACGGTCAGCCGAGGATGCCTTCATCCCATCTCGGTCGTTAACTCTGGTGTAAGATGAGAGAAAGCATGTGTTTTCCCTCTGGTGAGATAAGAAGGGTGTGTTAATTTCAATAAGGAATTAACTTGGTCAAACGATGTACATGGGGCCAACCAAGGTAAGACCAGAATTTTATTATGTACTGTGGCCCAAGGTCATAGCATGTTCAAGTCCTCAAGAGAAGCTTTGTGGTTCTGCATCAGATGGGACTTTTGCTTCTTCCTGTGTTTCGGGATCCACTCCCCGCAGTCACCACTAGGAGCTATAGTTTTGGCTCGCTCCTGAATGATGCTGTGAGTCAACAGAATCACGACCGTTGTGGTTTGTTTTCCTCTCCTGGCTTTTTATTATTCCCAAGATGGCTAAGTGGATTAAGTTCTAAAAGCTTTTGAAAAGGAAAGAAGAGTTTGTTTTCTGGCCAAGACCAATAGGAAATGATTTAGGCCCCAAAGACATTTCAGAGTGAGTTGTATCGATCAAAAAGAAACTTATAATAGAAACCGTTTCCCACTATTACTATAATGTGAGCTACTAGGAATGCAATTGTCCTTATATATGGAGATGTGTTTTTATTTTAGAAAAATGCCTATAATTCTCATGCATGCACTCTGGTTGAATTGGATTGTAAACTTGTATTTGACCACAAGGCAAAGGCCCAAGGACAGTGTGGGGAGACAAACGGCACTATCAGGATGCCTAAATTACAGCCTCAGCAGTTGTCTGAATCCACAGAAAATACTTGCTTCGCTGCTGCCCTTGTAGCTGTAATTAAACGGAAAAGCATCCTCTCCTATGGGCGATGCCACATCTGCTCGGCGGTTAACCAGTGCTTTCCCAAAAAGACTGCCTTAATTAAAGACATAAATCCATCCAGGGATCTGCACAAACACTGAGCTGTGAGCATCTGAGGAGTCTCCTCCTCCAGGTGCCACATCACGGTTAGGATGAAAATGATGAATTGGGACATCCACAAAGCAAGGGCTATAAGGAAGAGATAAAGTAAGAAAAAGTGCGGATTTGGGGATGTGTTAGAAAACCAGGAGGCCTTTTTATTTTTTTATCAACATGTTTCCTCTTCCATCATTATAAAGTTTCTTTATCAGGGACTTCCCTGGTGGTCCAGTGGCTAAGACTCCAGGACCCCAGTGCAGGGGCCCTGGGTTCCATCCCTGGTTAGAGAACTGGATACCACATGCTACTACTAAAGATACCATGTGTTGGAATGAAGATGCCGCAACTAAGGCCTGGTGCAACCAAATGAATACTAAATAAGTGCATGTTCTTTATCAAAGTGTGCGTTTCTAGGACATGAACGTGGCCTGGGATATCAAAGTCCCTTCCTTGTAAAGTAGTGAAGGGACCCTCTGGAGTGCTCCTGGTCACTGTACTCCACACCCTCCTACACCCTGACTGCTAAACACCCCAGAGAGATGCTTAAAGCTTCCCCTGAAAGGCTACCTTCCCTTCCTATGAATGGGTTTAGAGAAGGGAGCCTAGAGGATGCTGGAGGCTGTGTATGACCTCAGAGAATGACAGTTCTAGAAGGAGAAAGGCCTCCTGGTCTGTTTTTAGAGGCAGCTGCCAGTCTCAGCCAGGCTTGCGCTGCACCACTCAGCTTTCTAGAAGATCTTCTCCTGGTGATGGAGACCCTCCTTTGGATCCCGTCCTTTCTCCTTTGCACAGCTCCCCTCCCCTATCACTGTTTCTTTCTTGGAAATTCTATTCCATTTCAGAAAACATTGGGAGTCTCTCTTCTGGCCCTAAAAACAGACTAACCTGGTACATGAGAGGCTCAATGGACACCGGTCAAGGCAAATAAGACTTTTTCTTCCTTTGAGATCAAAGTGAGTGGGCTGGACTAAGGGACCAAGGGGATTAGGACAGGAAACCTGAGAGAGACACTGATGCTAGTTTGTGTCAGCAGGGTCCTCGAGGGGGAATGTGTAGACAGAGGGCTGGGCCTAATGTTCCCTTCTCTGCTGATAGAGGCTCCTGTTGGCACAGAAGGACTAGTGCATCCATAGCACTAGGAATAGAGGAAATCTTCGTGACCCTCCTCCACCAGACCTCTACCTCAACCCACATCGTTACCATGCAAGAGAAAGGCAGGACAGTGTGCCTCGTTTTGTGAAATGGCCCACAGCAGCTCTGCCCAGCCCCAGCTGTCTTGGAAGAAGAGGTGACACCCCGTGGGTGTCTCTACAAATGTGAGTTGCTGGTCATTTAGCTGGATGCCAGCAGTTACCTCTCAGCACATGACCCCATGACCACTCATAAGACGGACCCTCTTGTTATAGTATCTTGAGTCCATATCAGAAGTTGTAGGTGAAGCAGAACCTTCTTCTCTTGGCTTCACATTTCCCTGGGAAAGGACAGTAACACCCATGGCTTCCCCTGACCTCTAGGCAACAATCACTGGTGAGTTTGGGAAAAGGAAGTGGCTCAGATGGCTTAGTTCTGTCTTCACCTTGCTCCATTTACAGTGGTGCTTGTGATGACCCAGGGCTAGGTAAGTTCCACTTGGAGGCTGAGAATCAAGATGTCCCCTGTGGCTGTAACCCTAAACCACATTCTCCAATTTCTGCCTTATCATTGATGTTATTGCTGTTCAGTCACTAAGTCGTGTCTGACTCTTCAGGACCCCATGGACTGCAGCACACAGGTTTCCCTGTCCTTCACTATCTCCTGGAGTTTGCTCAAATAAATGTCCATTGAGTCAGTGATGCTGTCTAACCACCTCACCCTCTGCTGCCCCCTTCTCCTTTCACCTTCATTCTTCCCCAACATCAGAATCTTTTCCAATGAGTTGGCTCTTTGTCTCAGGTGGCCAAAGTACAAGAGTTTCAGCTTCAGCATCAGTCCTTCCAGTGAATAAGAAGTTTTATTTTGGTTGGCTGGTTTTTTTTTTTTTTTTTTTTGGTCTTATTACCTGATCACACCAGCACACATGGGAATTCTGGACCCAGCAATGACTGCCCTCAAACACCCGTGACTGTGTGCCTGCGGCAAGAGACCTTGGGCTGGGAGAGGGAAAGGCAGAGGGAGAAAGTGTCTTCACCTGCTCAGAGTCTCCTTCATGGCTTTAACCTGGATTTGATCTGCTTCACTTTAAAACCTTTCCCATCTCAGCCAGAGGGAGGGGAGAGCATGGCCCTCAGCAGCATGGCATGGATAGAAGACACCATGGATTGTGGTCCCTAGGAGCCAACCAGTGTGTGGGAAACACCTTCACACTCTGTGCCAACAGGGAGGAGCATTCTGTACAGGTGAGTCTTCAATTTGGGAAAAGAAGGAAGGGAGGCCTGGGGAGAAAAAAGAGACAACTTCTGATCAGCGTTGCTAATGTGTCAGGGTCCAGATATAGTAAATGATCAAAGAAAAATGAGGCAAGGTTTTTATAATACCTCTTTTTTTCTGGATGATAGTAATATTATATTGACATGTGATACTCTGTCTATAAGACAACTAAACTGGTTTGTCCATGAATCTCCATTGGACTTTCTCATTTTGCTATTGACTTTAGGTTAAGAACAAAGGGATGCATGGATGCTTGTCTATAAATCACCAGCTATCTTTCTGCTGAAGAACTAATTATGCTGACACCCCATCTTTTACACTGCATTTATTACAGTGGTTGTGTTCTGGGATGAGCAGTGGATGAAAGAGAACACTGAGAGCTTTGTCTGTATCCCTACCCTAGACCATCAATCGTCTCAACAAAACAAGGCAGGAGGTGTCAGCCTTCCAGAAGGGACGGGATAAAAGATGTGCTGCTGAAACAACTGATTATTATGCATTTGCATATGAGAACTTGCAATTTGTACCCATCAAATTTGCTTCTCCTGTGCTTGCTTTGGCACTTTGTTTTAAAGTTAATTTTCAGTAAACCTACATCCATGGAGGGAACTTTAGAATGATCCAGAAGGGTCTGGTGCTGTGGATATGTGTGTGTTTAGTACGTGTTTAGTTGGATTTTTTTTAAGTACAAAGTAAATATGCCCCTATTACAGAAAGTATAGAAAAGAACAAGCATTTTTGTTTTCCTGTTGGGAGTTACACAGGCTTCTAAGACTCCGACTGGAGACACCTCCGAATGAATGAGCTGGCCCAATGGATGGCTGCATGAGAAAACTTTAGATTAGGGGTTCTCAATGTGTGGACACTGGCCAGTGGCAGCACAAAAGTTTCTAGAATTGCAAGTTCTTGGGCCCCACTCCAGACTTTTTGAATTAGCAACTCTGATAGTTGAGCTAGCAATTTCTGTCTGAACAAGTCTTCCAGGTGATTTTGAACCTCTGCTCCAGATGAGACTTGAAAACCAGCTGGTGACTTAATACTTTGTGGAAGACATTCCCAATGAGACAGGCCTAGGAATAGTCACATCTCACAGTAGAATGCTGGTCCTTTCCTGTGTGTGTGCACAGCCTACAGACAGACATAACAAGACATGCAGAATGTCAAAAGGTGTTGAAATTATGCCAAGATTCTCCCAAATACTAGCATTATGTCTGTGTGTGTGTGTGTGTGTGTGTGTGTGTGTGTGTGTGTGTGTGTGTGGCAGTGGGCATGGAAGATAGCCCATGAGAATTCAATTTTCTTCTTAATTTGGATGAAGTCTTGGAAAGTCAACCTGATATCCATTCAGAAGACAACAAATATTTAATGAACTTCTACTATGCGCCAGAGACTGCTGTATATGATGAGGAAACATTGGTGAATAACTCGGGAGAAGTCTTCCCCTTCTATACTTTACTTCCTAGTGGGTCCTACAGCCTTGTAAGATCAACTTTAAACCATGATATTGTGTAAGGGGTGATAAGAAAGTGTGAGCAGAGAGAAACAGACCAAAGCTTCATTTGGAATCATCTGAAATGTGATACATTACTGGTTTTTTGTCAATGACATCACACTCATAATTACATTTCCCTTTAATGTTCAGTCAGGGATAATGACAATGAGAAATAGAGAGATACTCTCGGGAGCCTCGCTGCTACAAAACAATTGGTTCTTGCATAAAACATAAATGTTATTGCCTCACTGGGTTTGCATGGAAAACTTGAAGAGGACTTAAAAGGGGGAGCTAGAAAAGCAAAACCCCTGAGCTGTGAACCATGTGTATAGCAAAGCTTCCTTGCAGGAAGCCAAGAGCAAGGAGAAAAATTAACTCCATGACTCCACTTAAAGCCTGGAGTTGTGGAAGGACAATAGAGTAACCACGAGTGATGGCCTCCACAGACTTAGGGCCGAAGTGAATAAAAATCCTCTTTTGAGGAAAATATTCTCCATTTAGGTACCTATAGGAAGGTTCACTGATTTGAACTCATGATCAACAATCACCAGGATAATCTACCAAGAGTGAAAATCTGCAGAAACAATACATCCAGATTTATTTTCCCAAGAACTGAAATATTAAGCTTATTATGAGAAGAATACCAGATAATAGTGTGAGGAACATTTAAAGAAAAAATGAAAATAGAATTGCAAAATGAGGAAACAGCAACAGATAGACTGAGCAAAAAAGCAGATAGAACTTTTTGAAATTGAGGGTAAAATTATTTAAATTAAAAATTTAGTGTCTATGTTAAAAAGCAAACTGGGCACAACTGAGGAAAGAATTAATGAACAGGAAGATAGACCTCAAACAATAACCCACAGTACACCATGGAGAATTAAAAAGAAGAGAAACAAGAAAGATCAAAAGGTATGGACAATTGAGTGGAAGATTTCAGCGTAAATCTATCTGGAGTTCCAGAAGAGGAAAAGACTTCAAAATGAGCAGAGATAATATGTTAAGATGCAGTAGCCAAGGGTTTTACAGCATTTTGGAAGATATGAATCCACAGATGTAAGAAGCACACTGCCTTCCAAGAATAAGTGAAAAAGAAAAATCCACTCTCTTTGGCCCCTTGTGGTAAAAGTGCAGATAACCAAACAGAAAGGTGTAAAACTTAAAGAGATCCCCAAGGAGAAAAATAATCTGTAAAGGGGTGACAATTTGTTTGACAGAAAAAAATCTCAAAATGCAAAATGGAAACTAGAAGAAAGTGGAGTCAAACCTTCAAACCCTTGAAAGAAATTGAACGTTAGACTAGAACTATGATTTCAGTAAAAGACAAAATAAAGATACGTTATTTAGTCGCTAAGTCATGTCTGACTCTTTTGGGACCCCATGGACTGTAGTCCACCAGGTTCCTCTGTCTGTGGCATTTCCCAGGCAAGAATACTGAAATGGGTTGCCATTTCCTTCCCCAGGGACTGTTCCTGACCTGAGAATATTCCTGACCTAGGATTAAACCAATGTTTCTTGCATTGGCAGATGATTTCTTTACCACTGAGACACCAAGGAAGCCCAAATATATTTTAGATAAATAAAAATAAAGTGAATTTACCACTCTTCCACTTAATCTTGGGAAGTAATTATACTGTAAGGAGAAGAAAATTGATTCCAGAAAGAAGGTGTGAGCACCAGAAGGGATGGTGAAGAATGAAATGGGTAAGTCCAAACAGCCTTATCTATACCCTCAGAGCCCAGAACACTGTCTGGCACAGAGTTGGTGTGCAGTCATTTTCAATAGGAAAAATATTTGAATAAAATAATATTTCTAAAACATGAGAATTTTGAATAGAAATATCAAGGTCAGAAGCAGCATGGCTTTCAGGCTCTTGCTTTGGTTACTTGGGGGTTGTGATGTTGCCTTAGGTTTTATTAAGTATGCATGATGAATTTCCAAGGAAAACTACTGAAAGAGTAGAAATGGTACATAAATTCTAAGCTAAAAAAAAAAATATAAAGAGAGAAATAAGAAACTAAAGTGCAAAGACTATGCTAATGATGTTAGGTGCTATTCTAAAATTTTTCATATAGGAACTCATGGGATCCTTAAAATGTTTCATTGATGTGGGCCACTGTTTTGTACTTTTATAGATAAGGGCACTGAGAGATTGAGTGATTTGCCCAAAGTCACACAGCTAGAAAAAAATAAACTCGATAAAGGAGAGGCAAGAAAGGATGGAAATGTAGTAAAAGTACACAAATTGTAGAAAGTAAAATTGTGGAAATGAATGCTATATATCTGTAATTACAATAATGTTAATGGACTAAATTTGCAAGACAGAGATTGTGAGATCCAATTCTTAAAAAGACATTCAAACTTATGCTTATAAGAAACCCACCTTAAAAATGAGGATAAATATTTAGAAACAAAGGGATGTAAAAAATTAGACTATGCAATTAAGAACCAGTAGAATGTATGATAGGTATATTAATGTCAGGAAAAAACAGCATATAATACCAAAATGCACTAAAAAGAGTTAATACATTATGATATATTGGTCAATTTCCCAGGAAGACATAACAATTCCACTTTGTATTCACCTAATAAAATTGCTGCAAACCATGTAAGGCAATAGCTGATGGAATTATGAGGAGAGATAGATAAACCCACAATCCTATTGGATCTTTACCAAAATTATGACTAAAGCAGGCAAAATTTCTAAATAATGTCATTGATGAATGTGGTACATGGAGTGTGTACCCAACAAACAGAGCAGGTGCTTTCTTCTCAAGCACATACAGAACATTTATCAAAATCAGTCCTGTAATGAGGAGCTCCTAGTAGCCTTTTCTCTGTTGATGGTACATTAAAAGGCAAGTGTTATCAACTGGATGAAGAAGGCACATCTGCCAGGTAACCATGTCCCTAACCTGACACAGGGCCAGGTTGGGTGCTATGTACAAGATTTCTCAAGATGCCATGTTGTTTTGGGGGACTGGGGGTTTGCAGACAATGGAAACCATAGTGATGATGGAAATAGAGCCTGTGATGATGGAGACAAAGCCTGTGATGATGCAGTGACAGCTGACACATTGAAAGTCTGCCAGACATGTAGTAGGTTCTGAGCTTTGCATGGATTATCTCACTTAAACCTCATCACAACTCTGCCAAGAGAGTACGATGACCATTTCCATTTTCACATGAGAAAGTTGAGGCTTAGGAATACAGTAATCATATAACTAAGAACAGTGCTGCTTCTTAGGTCTTCCTGGCTGACCCCATCCATGGTGCTGAAGTCTTTCTTCTTCCTGAAGGGAAGAGAGGGCCAAGGGATGGACATTTGAGTTTCATGAGGCTGTTCCTCACTGTTCTTAGGACTTTGTGGGATCATTTCACTACTGTAATGATTAAAATGTAGCTAATGCTCTCTTCCCCAGGTCTACCTGGAAGTACAATGCATCATAAATCATTTAGACTGAATCCCAGCCAAGGAGAAAATCATGCAAGATAAAGCGAGGGATAAGTGGTTACCCATTTAGGGTTTTCCAAAGTGGTGGACTTGGATAAAGAATGAAAACCATGAAAATGTCAGCACCAGTCTTCTTCTTCTTCCTTGAAGGCAAAAATGTTTGCCCCCCATCCCCAAGGTCCCTGGGCCCAGCTTTGAGCCTGTTGTCTAGAGGAACCAGAGTAGGCAAGGCTGTGAAACACCTCACTCACACTCGTGGCCCATCCACTAACCATTCAGCAAAAAGCCCGAAGCGAGACATTAGTAATAGAACTTCTGCCAGGACCCTGGACTACTAATGTGCTTGGAGTGAGGGATGAGATTCTGCTTAACTGTGGGGCTAAGATTTGAACTCAGGTCTTCAGAGCCATAGGATCTGTTGTGCTAATAAGCCTTCCCACTGGCCAACCTCCACTGCCAGATGTGAAGGTCCTTCTGGGTTAACCTACAGTTCCCCATAAAATACTTCCTCAACCATCCTTTCCTTGGTGACAGGGCTCCCCCTCTGCACTCCCAAAGCCCCAGCTGTGTATCCCTAGCACAGCCCTCTCTACACTGGGAATTGCAGGGTTCCTCTTATCCCCCACTAAGACCATGGATAAGACTGTGGCTCATTCATATCCATATCCCCTGCTCCTGGCATAGTGACTGTCTTGAAAGGCTCTTGTTGATCAATGAAGAAAAGTGACTTTCATTTTGCAGTGGGATTTGCAGGGGGAGCAAACATATTTCAGATTAAAGAATGCACATCATAACATAAAATAGCTTATCACAACCATTTACTGTCTCTGCCACAGACAGGATGATAGGAGGGCTCACAAGAAGGTCGCAGAGGGTGAGTTTTGCCATCAAATGTCATATCGACCAAAGTCCATTATGACAAGCGGGGAGGGTGAGAGTGGGTGGGCTCCAATGCATTAGTGATTGTCCCAAATATGAGAAAATTGATTGGTGACAAATTAATCCTGGCAGCTTTCATTTTCGATTTCCTTTTTGAATTATATGGAATGATTAAAGTGTACCCAAAGAGAAAAGAATAAGACAGGACAAAGAGAGATACATGTGCCATATATTGATTTCTTACAAAAATAGTTGAAGAGTAGATTTAACTAAATGGTAGTAGTAATATTGACATAGTAATCATACTTCTAACAACAGTGCTGCTTCTTAGGGCTCCCCAGCTTGACCCTATCCAGTGGGCTGAGGTCCTTATTCTGCCTGAGGGGAAGGGGAGGGTCAACAGATGGATACTTGAGTTGCATGAGGCTGTCCTTGCTGTCTTTAGGACTTTATGAGATTATGTTTTTACTCTAATGAGTAAAATGGAGCTGATGCTTTCCTCCCCAGGTCTACCTGGAAGTACATTTAGCCTGAATCTCATCTAAGAAGAAATAATGCAAGAAAAGGCAAGAAGTCAGTACCTAGTTGTGGTTTTCCAAAATGGCAGCAGGCTTGGATAAGGAGAGAAAAATGTGGGGATCTCAGCACCAGTCATCTTTCTTGAAGGTAAAGACACTGGTCCCCCTCCCCAAGGTCCCTGAGCCCAGCTTTGAGCCTGTTTTCTAGAAGAGCCAGGGGAGACAAGGCTGGGAAATCTTTCACCCACACTGTTGGCCCATCCACCAGTCATTCATCAAAGAACTGTGAGTAAGGAATTGGTGATATTGCTGCGACTAGGACCCTGTACTCCCAGCGTGCTCCAGGTCATGGAGGAGATTCTCTTCCTCCAACTGCTTAATGAGAGGACTGGACCGTAACAGTGGTTCTCAAACTCAAGTCCATGGACAGCCTGTGTAAGAATCATCTGGGAGCCTTTAAAAATGATGAGATTCCTTAAAAGCTAACTCAACAGCGGGATGCAAGAGCATGCATTCCTAGGCTGCCTCAGCAGTGCTGATGCCACTAATTCGCATGTATATCTGTAGTTTTGTCCTAGGGCCTTTGAAAAATGCAAATGTGCTCTGTCAAAATTCTGGAGAGAAGAAATATAAAATCCAGGTGTTGGCAGCCATCTTCCCTCCAGAGGCTCTAAAAAGAGTCCATTCCTCACTTCTGGTTCCTGGTGACCCAGGTGTTGCTTGGCCTGTAGCTGCATCCCTCCATCCTCTGCCTCCATCTCCACATGGCCTCCTCCTTTTTCTGTGTATTTCTACTCTGTGTGTCTCTTATAAGGATACTTGCTGTTAGATTTAGGGCTAGATTCTTGAGAGTCCCTTGGACTGCAAGGAGATCAAACTAGTCAATCCTAAAGGAAATCAACCCTGAATATACATTGGAAGGACTGATGCTGGAGCTGAAGCTCTGGTACTTTGTCCACCTGCTCAGACGCTATCTTGTGGAGGCTTCACCTGTGACCTGGCAAGGAGGCCACTGTGCTCTCTCTCCCTGCTCTGTGTTTCCTCTTACCCACCACATAAGACACATCACCTAATCACTCAGCTGGTTCTGTCTGAGTGGTATTCAGACCTGGGGGCCGGGAGGCGCTGGGGAATATGATTGTCCCCCCCACACACACACCGAGCTGATCCTTGGGGGAGAGAGGTTGCCCCCTCCACCCCAAACCAGTGCCTTGATGGCATTGGCTGGGTAGCTTCATCTCCAACCTGAGTCCACAAGAGTTTTTGTGGAAAAATGCCAGTGAGAAGGTGGCAGGATGACTAGAGCCCTTCTGGCTCCCTGTTCTGCAGTGGACTCTGAGAAGCCTCCCCCACCTCTTGTCCTGCATCATCAGCATTTTCCCAAAACTGTTTCCACCACACTGCTCACCCCAGAAGCCAGAAACGTAGGGGCTTCTTGCTGAAATGACCTGACTAGTCTCCCCTGGCTGCCTTCCCTGAGCTCTCCCTGGCCCACCCGCTCCTCAGTCCAGGTGGTCTCCTGCCCATCCCTGCCCTTACTTCTGCCCTCGGCAAACACCCTTTCCTCCCAGGTATACTCTTCCTGCCCTGGAGTTTTTGTTGTTTAGTCTCTCAGCTGTGTCCAATTCTTCGTGATCCTATGGACTGAAGCATGCCAGGTTTCCCTATCCTTCACTAACTCTTGGAGTTTACTCAAAGTCTGTCCATTGAGCCAATGATGTCATCCAATCATCTCATCCCCTGTTGTCCCTTTCTCCTCCTGCCCTCAATCTTTCCCAGCATCAGGGTTTTCCCAATGAGTAGTCTCTTCGCATCAGGTAGCCTACGTATTGGAGCTTTAGCTTCAGTATTAGTCTTTCCAATGAATATTCAGGGTAAATTTCCTTTAGGATTAACTGGTTTAATCTCCTTGCAGTCCAATGGACTCTCAAGAGTCTTTACAGCACCACAGCTCAAAAGCATCAGTTCTTCGGTGCTCAGCCTTCATTATGGTCCAATTCTCACATCCATACATGACTACTGGAAAAATCATAGGTTTGACTAGATGGACCTTTGTTGGCAAAGTGATGTCTTTGCTTGTTAATATGATGTCTAGGTTTGTCATAACTTTTCTTCCCTGGAGACCCACCAGCATCCTGTCCTTCTGAGGGTCCCATCAGCTATCTGCCTCCTTGATGGCCTTCCAGGCCTCACCTGGCTTCTGCAGCCACAGGAAGTGGCCTCTTATTTTCTCTCTCAGCTCGCTGTTCTATTTTAATGCTGTTTGATGTTGTGCTGATGTCCACTGGCTGACAACAAAACCCATATCTAAGCCTCCTCTGCAGGCAGCCAAGGTCAAGTTCACAGCTGTCTGTGCTCATGGTGACACATGTGTCTCCATGGTTACAGGGGCACATGACCACCTGCACCCCATAGTGACAGTGGAGGGGACAGAAATGCATGGGTCTCTCTCATGTTCTGGGCACCATTCTGGGCATTTCCCCAATGCTGTTGTTTCTAGCACATGGAATGGGGAAAGGTGCCTGCTCAGGGACCTTGGTTACTGGAACACTTTGAGCTTTCAAGTGAGATTAAGTTCTTCCAAAAACAAGACATTTTCACCAAGAAGTATTGCAACAAAACCCAGGGAGCCAGGACAGAGGGTAGGAGCCCGGACAACTGACTGGAGCGCGATAGTGTTCTGAGTCTCTTTGGTCCTTGAAGACAGAACCCGTCCTGTCCTGTGGTTAGAACCAGGATGGAGTCCTGGAGATGTTTCGTTTAACTCCTTCAGAGGCTGTGGATAACTCTAGGAGCAACCATTTTCAAAGTTCGTTGGAATTATTTTAGGTGTGGGCCTTCTATTATGTCTCTGACTCAAGGGAGGAGAAAACTCTAGCTTCCTGATGCCCGGCAGATGCTTTGTAGGTGTCGCTGGTTCCAGGAATCCAGTAAGATATACCTGTGTGAATGAAAAATGGTGCTGCAGTATCAGAAGACAAAGGATGCTGCAGCCTTCAAGCCACTGCCCCCATCCCCCTGCCTGTGCCCACCCCCGACCCCCCAACTCATCTCCCTCCCCGTACCGTGATGAGCCCTGAGGGGACTCAGAATGGAGACAGAGACTCACAATGGAGACAAAGAAGCTATCAGCTGCCAGGCCCTCAGCCACTGCAACCACCACTAACAGTGCACCCTGTGGGGACTCAGGATGGAGAAAGAACAAGACACTGGCCCTGGAGAGAGCTAAGATGCATATCAAAGGAGTGAGTCCAAGGAGCCCAGATTCTTGCAACTTCCCAAACAGAGAAAAGCCCTGGGGCTTCCCAGGTGATTCTGTGTTAAAGAATCTGCCTGCAATGCAGGAGACACAGGGTCGATCCTTGGGTCGTGAAGATCCTCTGGAGTATGAAATGGCAACCCACTTCAGTATTCCTGCCTGGGAAATCCCATGGACCAAGGAACCTGGTAGGGGCTACAGTCATAGGTTGTAAAGAGTCAGACACAACTGAGCAACTGAACAAAACCAGCAACAACAAGTGATATATCCCATCAATCAAGTGACTAGCATAGTTTACCTCCTGAAAATATAACTGTTCTTTCTCTTTAAAACAAAAACTAAAACTAAAAACAAACAAATAAACAACAACAAAAAAACTCTTTTAAAAAAGAAAACACTAAACTCATTAATCTGAGATGTCTAGTTTTCTTTAGCTAGCAGTAACCTTTTGATGTTCTGACTAGCTGGTCTTTGTTGCAAAAACTCCTGTGTGTCCTGGCTCCTCCCTTCCCTCTTTGGAGCAGTCCCTCAGCTATTTTTGAGAGGCTGCCTCCTGTGCTTAAACCCTCCAAAAATCAACCAAATAAAAGGTAATTCTCAGCTTTCAGGTTGTGTACTTTTTCCCCTCAGTTGACACTTGGGTGCCATTGAAGCAGAAGCAAGCCTGGTGCAGGTCCATAAGAGTTGTCCACTTTGACAGTTGCTTGTCCATCCCAGGAAAACTTCCCAGGAAAATTCTGGTTCACAGGGTAAGTTTCTGGAGACATGCTAGAACCCTGACTTATAGGCAGACCCTGACACCCATTCCAACCCAAGCATCTGCCCAGAAGGGCTGCTGGCTGAACACAGCTGACAAACAAACACCCACGGCATCAGGAAGGGAGAGGCTTGACAGGAGGGCTCGGCTGCAATCGCTATTTGCTTTTTGGCTGGAAGAAGAGAGCGTCGACAGTGAGGACAGAGATCCTCAGTTACTGAAATGATGCAGCCTCTGGTCCCTAGGACCACTGGCAGCAGCCAATTAAAGCAAAACCATTCTGGAAAGCAATTAGAGAAGGGAGCCCCAGGGAGTCCCCAGCCTGCACCCCTGGGAACCACCTGTCAAGACCTCAAATGATATGCGGTCCTTCTGAGAAACCCTAGGGAGAAAATGAGCTTTAATCATCCAACCCCTTAACATTAATCACCACCCATGAACAGGATAGACCCTGCCAAAGTGGAGTCACTCTCAATCACACAGGCTAAATAAATGAATAATTATAGGAATAAATGCTGTGATTAATACCAGTGTGTTAAACACACCATGGCTCCCCCTCTGCTCCCCAGTGTGGCTGCAGAGTCCCCAGGACTCCCATGGGGCCGCTGGGAGGCGACAAACCTCACCCACCAGGCTTGACCTGGGAGGTCCTCTTCCCATTCTGCCAAGACGGCTGAACCACGTTGCACATCCTAGTGGATCAGGAGAGGCCGTGTCCCTCCTAAGAGGCTGAGAGGACCTGGAGGGCAGCTGCAGGGCCTACCATGACCAGGGACACACGAGAAATGGGGTGCAGGGAACTGATGTTCTCCTGGAGCCCCCGGCCTCCATCATATCCCAGGCTGCTGGGTTTACCTCTGGGGAGACGGAGCCCTGGAGAGCCACGGTGCCTCTGCAGGGAATGGGGGCATCAGTGGCGCCCATGGACATGCCTTCACAACAACTGAAATCTTCCGTGTCTGCTGCCACCTGCACTCGCTCGATCCAGAGCCTCTACAGCCATCACGTAAAGATGAAAAAAGGGACGATTTTCTTCTCCTGCTCTTTCTTATTGAAGTAATCAAGAGGTGGTGTGTTCAAGCCACTGTTTACCCAAAGGAATGAGCAGCGATCAATATTAATACCTGGACACCTACACACTAATCTTTTCAAAATGTCACACAAAAACAAGGCATCAAGAAACTTTATTCTAGGTGTTTGCCAACCAAGGGGGTGAATCTCAATCTCTCTCTCACACACACACTCCTAACACCCACATGCTTCTAAAGATGACACCTGCACAGATGCCAACAATCCATGTGAAATTCTAGATTCTTTCCACTTGGAAAGGCCAGTGTGAACCCACAGTTAGGACCCAAGGGCAGAGAATGGAAAATGCAGATGGAGTCAGACCCTCCCCTCCCTGGTGTTGGGTGGGGGTCCACGGCCACAGCACCAAGCCACCAGCTGTCAACACTATTTAAGGTGCCTCCTCCAAACTCCACACTGCTGTTTTGTTAGTCATTGATTGGAAGCTCAGATCTAACCACAGAAGCTGCCGAGGGGTCCTTTTCTGAGCTTGCAAGCAGTTTGTGAGTCGTGCTCAGGGTCCACGCCTGGAAGATCAGTCTGGAATTGGGGTCCAGTGCACAGCTGAAGGCCCTAGAGCTGATACCCCTGGAGGCATGAGTCCTGTGAGTGATTTGTGTCCCTTTGGAAGCCCCCAAACACAGTCTCAGGGGATCAGCTCTCTACTTCCTTGGCCTGATTTCATTCATCAAACACCAGCTGCTTCTGAGAGCCCCAGGGAGAAATCTTGGAGCTGGACATTATTCCTGCAGTATCCTCATCCAGGACTCATGTTCCTGAACTCCAGGAGCTCAGGACTTAACAGGTAAATATGCCCTCTGCTGACCCTCTGTTTCCTGCTCCTTCCTGCGCCTTGTGCAAGAGGATTAGACAGATGGGGAAGTAGGCTAATGGCCACACACCTGATGTAGGGACCACGTGCCTCCCTGGGTCCCTCTCTTGTCTCTGTAATTCACACAGGAATTCCACTTCCTTCAAGACAATGAAAAACAAACCCAAAATGCACCTCTGAGAAAATGAGAGTCAGAGCCAGAGCTGATTAGCAGTGAAGCACGAAGGAATCCTTGTCAAACCACTCTGAAACCAGCAGAGCTCTTTCCTCAAGGAAATCATGCATAGAAACAAAACAAGGCTGATGTTCTATTAGTACCAGTCTATTTTACAAGTCTTAAATTATTCCGTCCCACTGTCTTCAAGCAATTCAAGCAAAATCAATAAGAATTGAGAATCAGGAACACTAAAATCACAACTGAAATCTGTAGAAGGAAAAAAAAAAAAAACCTCTTACAGGAACCTTAGTTTTCAGTATTTTGGGGGAAAATGTGAAATTTTTCATTTCGGTATATAAATTGTTGTAAATAGAGATATTTTTAGACTCTAATTTTCAAGATATTTCTCCTATAGGCTGATCTAGAAGCTTGAAAGAGGAAAAGCAGAAAATGTGGGTCTAGTGTTGAATCACTGAGTCATAACAGCTTACAGGCTTTCATGAACTCTAAAAAGAATTGGGCAAGAGGCATCCACAATTTATGACAAGCTCTAAGATGAGTCATCAGTCCCCTGTGACTCCTATGCTCAGCCCACCCCCTGTCTCTTGTAATTCCCAGTGCCCCTGGCGGGGCTGCAGATCCAGGGTGAGATGGAGAAGAATTTTCCTTGGCAGTTTTACAGGGCTGAGTTTGTATCATCCTGATTCAGAGATACAACTTCCTAATCATTGACATTGCATACACAATTCAGATGCATGCACAGGCAGAAGAAAGTACATCCCCAATCTTAAGAAAAGGTATTCATCGGTGCCAATAGTTTCCATTGTATTAATAATACAGCATGTAGGAAAGAATGTCTGTGGTTTAAAATGTCTATGTGGCTTGAAGACCTTCTTGAGTACTCAGTAGCTCAGTCATGTCTGACTCTTTGCAACCCCATGGACTGTAGCCTTCCAAGCTCCTCTGTCTATGGGATTCTCCAGGCAAGAATACTGGAGTGGGTTGCCATTTCCTTCTCTAAGGGATCTTCCTGGCCCAGGGATCAAAGCTATATCTCCCGGTCTCCTGCATCTCCTGCATTGGAAAGCAGATTCTTTACCAGTCAGAAGCTCTGGCTTAAAGACCATTTCACTCAAATTGTAAAAGGCTCTAAAAGGTCTTCTGAGCCCCCAGATGAAAGCAATGAAGATCAAATAGTCTCCTTGTGGAGACTCCCAGTCTTGAGATGCAGTGTGAGGGGGCTAGGTTAAATCCCATTGCCACCATCCAAGGTGGTTTGCATCTGACTTTATAGTTAAGGAAACCAAGACCAAGAGACATGCAGTGAGGGTGCAGGGAGAGCTCAGGTTCATCTGTCTCTCAAGTCCTCCTTCCTTTCAATGTGATAAACATATGGAGAAACAAAGAGGCTTCTAGGGGCTCTCAAGCTGGCCCTAAAGACTTCTTCCACTGCCATTTCCACCATCGTCCCTTGCATCTCCCTGCTTTTCCTTCCCTCATACCCAAAGTCTTTACCCCTGAGTATCTACCTGGCTTTCTCAGTTGGCCCCTTCAGCCTGGGCTCATATGTGCCTTTTCATGGAGCCTGCCCCTTGCCACACTACTTGAAGTCACCCCTTCCCACTTACTGCCTAACACACAGCTTTACTGTTAATCATCTATCTACACCACAGTCAAGGAAGTTCTGTTTGTGGCCTAGAATAGCTTGGCATGGTTCATTTTATGTATCAGCTGACTGGACCAAGGTGCCACTGGTGCGGTCAAACATTAATCTGGATGTTTCTAGAAGGATGTTAGTGGATAAGATGAGCATTTTAATCTGTGGACTCAGAGTGATGCAGGCTGCCCCACCCCACCCCCGCCCAGTGTGTATGGGCCTCAACTAATCAGTTGAAGATATGAGTATACCAAAAGACTGATCCCCCAAACAGGAGGGAATTCTGCATCAGGAAGCCTTTGAATTCAAACTACAATGCCAATTCTTTCCTGAGTCTCTAGCCTGCTGGCCAATCCTGCAGTTGTTTAAACTTGCCAGCATCCATAATCATTTAAGCCATTTCCTTACAATAGATCTCTCTGTATGCAGACATGTTCTGTTGATTCTGTTTATCTGGAGAACTCTGGCTACACAGAGCTCACAATTGTTTGATGAATGAAGGAGTGAAGAAATGAATGAGTGACCTTGCAGGAAAGCTGGACCTGATGACTGCATCATGGGCAGTCCTAGAGGGAGATAGCCAGCATCCTTGTGGGCTTCTTAATCCTTTCCTGTTAATCATGTGAGAACTTCCCCCGAACAATGAACACCACAAATTTTAGGGAGTTCATCACCCAAAGCAGCCACCCTCCCTCTTTCCTCTGGAGAAGAATTTGAGCTTCAGGATGTCCAGTCTTGTGTGATCAGACGCTCCTTCAAAGTGAAGAAAGTCAGGGTGCAAGGTTTGGAGTCAGGAGATCCAGTGACCCTCTGTGACCAGACAGTCAGCCACTCTGAGCCTTCATTGTCTCAAGTCCACAGTGGGAAGAGTGTGGTAACCCCTACCCCTAAATTGTCATGAATTATTAACACAGTTTCATATGGACAAATAGTGGAACCCCCATTGCAGTAGGCTCAATAGCAGTGAATACAAAAATACCAGCCTTTGGGTAGCTTATTAACAATAGAAGTTTATTTCCTATGCTTTTGAACTGTGGTGTTGGAGAAGACTCTTGAGAGTCCCTTGGACTGCAAGGAGATCCAACCAGTCCATTCTGAAGGAGATCAGCTTTGGGATTTCTTTGGAAGGAATGATGCTAAAGCTGAAACTCCAGTACTTTGGCCACCTCATGAGAAGAGTTGACTCACTGGAAAAGACTGAGTTGACTCACTAGAAGAGACTTTGATGCTGGGAGGGATTGGGGGCAGGAGGAGAAGGGCACGACAGAGCATGAGTTGGCTAGATGGCATCACTGACTCGATGGACGTGAGTCTGAGTGAACTCTGAGAGTTGGTGATGGACAGGGAGGCCCAGAGTGCTGCGATTCATGAGGTTGCAAAGAGTCAGACACGACTGAGTGACTGAACTGAATTGAACTGGAGTTAGGAAGTCCAAGATCAAGTTGCTGTTGGATTTGATACCTGGTGAGAGCTAACTTCCTGATTCACAGATGGCTGTCTTCTCACTGTAAAACTCACATGGTGGACAGGGTGAGCTGCTTCTCTTGGGCCTCATTCATAAGGGTACTGAACCTAATCACCCTCCAAAGTCACTGTCTCCCAACATCATTACCTTGGGGATTAGGATTTTAACATGTGAAATTTGTTGCACATAAACATTTAATCTATAGCAATATTGTAAATAAAATGGAATATATTGAGCATACAAGCAACATATCCAGTCCTCCTACACTAGACTTTCACAATGACTGTCTGAGAAAATCTTTTAAATAAGGATTCCACACTTGGTCATTCATTTGTTCATTCATTCATTTAATCACCAATTCATTCATTCATCTAGTCATTCATTCCTTCAACCAAGTGCCTACTCTAGCATCAGCTTGGCTAATGGCTAAGGAGGAATCTGCCAAGGGCATGATCTACTGAATCTCATCTTTAGGAAGGTCATGGGCAGGTGGCACAGCACTAAGGGGGCAGGATGGTGCTGCTGTGCTCTTGGAGGCCGGGGGCAAGAGGAGGGACCCTTGCTGAGGACCAGAGCTCCAAGATGGCCAGCCAACATGATCCCAGCCTTCCTAATTAGATAGCCACTGACTGCTGCCCACTGACCATTTTCTAGTGCTCAGTTATAAAGATTGGTGATTTTTGTAAAGCCCACCCCTCACTCAATTCTTAAAATGAGAAGCCCACACTTGAACTCGGAAGCCTGGCATCATGCCGCCCCTTCAGTCATAGGCTTCAGCCATCTGTCTTCACAAGGCTTTGGTCAGATTCACCGTCAGGACCCTGGACGTCATCAACACACCCATCGTCCATGATTGCACGGTCTCCTGGCTCAGGAGCACCAGGACTCCCCTCCCATTCCCTCCCTTCCCCCTAACCTCCAAGGGCCGGAGCTGCACATACATCCTTCTTTTTTGGTAATTTTTAAAAATACATTTAAAAAGTTTATTTTTGGCTGTGCGGGTCTTCGTTGCTGTGCAAGCGGTTCTTTAGTTTTGGCAATCAGGGCTCCTCTCTAGGTGCGGCGCACAGGCTTCTCATTGTGGTGGCTTCCACTGCAGCAGATTATGGGCTCTAGGGCAGGCAGGCTTCAGCAAGAGTGCCTTTCGGGCTCCTAGAGCACTGTCTCAGCAGTTGCGGCACATGGGTTTAGTTGCTCCACAGCATGTGGGGTCTTCCAATACCAGGGATTGAACTCATGTCTCCTGCACTGGCAAGCCAACTCTTTACCACTGAGCCACCAGGAAAGCCCACACATTCATCGTCAACTGTATGAATGCTCCAGAACCAACAAAATCAAATGCTTGACAACATGCATTGCCCACAGTTAACAGCACAGAAACATTCATGATTGTCTTTCATTTCCTCAGATGAAATAAAGCCCAAAGCTCCAACCTGCATCTCAAGAATTACTGTCATCAAGGCTCCCCTGGTGGTTCAGATGGTAAAGAATCTGCCTGCAATGCAGGCGACCTGGGTTCTATCCTAGTCAGGATGGCCCCCTGGACTAGGAAATGACAACCCATTCCAATATTCTAGCCTGGAGAATTCCACAGACAGAGGTGCCTGAAGGGCTACAGTCCATGGGGTCACAAAGAGTTGAATACAAGTGAGTGACTAATAGGCTCCTATGGGTACCACCTCCTGAAACTATAACCACGAAATGCAGTAAATCTCCAGGGCCTGAAGGGAGTCTTAGGAGCCTGAGTTCCCTAAGTCTGCCATCCCGACATGATTGACATTGGCCAAGAGTGGCTGTGCTTTATTATTTTCTATCTGATTGTTTCAAAATGGTGCAGCTGCCTTTAAACTTTTTGTGTTTCCTGTTTTGGGTCTCTGTGTTTATCCTTTGAGACAACCTGGCTAATGACTCCTATTTCACCTCCCTCTTTCCTTTTAGAAAAAATGAATCTCATAAAAATCACCAGACTGGAGACTGAGCAAACTCACTGGCATCATAAAATTTTGATTTAGAGGTTTAGCAAATGTGATGGAACATTTTTCTGTGCCCTTCTGATGTGTGCAAACTATTTTTGGTGTGTGGATATTTACATAATATTGCCAGACACAGCCCCCCCGCCCCCCGCCGCCCCTGCTCTTTTGAAATGGGAAGTGATGAGTCAAGTCAGAAAGAAACAGGTTCTGAGTCAGAAGACACGGGTTCACCAAGTCAAGCAATTCCAGATGATATTCAGGCACAAAATATTGTAATCAGCTGGTGAGATCAGGGTGAAATACCAACACCCAGAAAAGAAATATGTTTGTGCCCATCACCTGGAAGTTGGTGCTACCCCAAGCTGGATGGAGCAAACTTTGATCATCATTTGAGTGGCAGTAAACATCAAAGTCATAGTTTTTCCAGTAGTCTTGTATGGATGTGAGATGTGGACCATAAAGAAAGCTGAGCATTGAAGAATTGATGCTTTTGAAATGTGATGCTATAAAAGATTCTTGAGGGTTCCTGGGCTTCCTGGTGGCTCACACGGTAAAACGTCTGCCTTCAATGCAGGAGACCTGGTTTCAGTTCCTGGGTCGAGAAGATCCCCTGGAGAAGGAAATGGCAATCTACTCCAGCAATCTTGCCTGGAAAATCCCATGGACGGAGGAGCCAGTCCATGGGGTTGCAAAGAGTCGGACACGACTGAGCGACTTCACGTCACTTCACTTTGGACTGCAAGGAGATCAAACCAGTCAATTATCAAGGAAATCAACCCTGATTATTCAATGGAAAGACTGATACTGAAGCTGAAGCTCCAATACTTTGTGGCCATCTGGTGTGAAAAGCTGACTCACTGAAAAAGACCCTGATGCTGGGAAAGACTGAAGGCAACTGGAGAAGGGAGAAGGGGGGCAGCAGAAGATGAGATGGTTGGATGGCATCACTGACTCAATGAACATGAATTTGAGCAAACTCCAGGAGACAGTGGAGGACAGAGGAGTCCGGTATGCTGCACTCCATGGGGTTGCACGACTTAGCAACTGAACAACAGCAAAATGACTTGAAGTTGGGCAGTGGGTAACCAGTGGATCATGGGAGGCTGCAGGCTGCTGGTGGGGCTATGAGGCCACTCTTTGTACCCTCCACAAGCCCTGGGAGGGGGTGCATGCACCATGGGACACATTCTGGGAAATCACTACCTAAAAATTTCTGCCAAATTGTGTGAAGCACATCCAGAAGTGGAGATTCAAGCAACTGGTATAAAAAAAAAAAGCCCCAGAATGTCTACAATGGAAGAATGAGAATCATCTCAAGATGAAGGGAGCCTACAACTGGAAGATGAGATCTAGGATTTGTGGAAAAGAAGAAAATGACATTTATGTGCGTTCCATGAGAGCAATGGAGAAGGCAGTGGCAACCCACACCGGTACTCTTTGGAGGAGCCTGGTAGGCTTCAGTCCATGGGGTTGCTAAGGGTTGGACACGACTGAGCGACTTCACTTTCACTTTTCACTTTCATGCATTGGAGAAGGAAATGGCAACCTGCTCCAGTGTTCTTGCCTGGAGAATCCCAGGGATGAAGGAGCCTGGTGGGCTACCGTCTATGGGGTCACATAGATTTGGACATGACTGAAGCGACTTAGCAGCAGCAGCAGCAGCAGCAGCATGAGAGCAAACCTGGAATGGGGCTGGATGCTTGTAACCTGTCTGGGTACAATAAGCTTCTGATGAACTGTGAGCTCTGTTTATTGTGGGTTTGCTATGTGCCATGGTTAGCTGTTGACTTGTATTATTTCACTCTCATCAACCCATTTTGCAGTTGGGAAACTGAGGCAAAGCCAGGTTTTCGCTACTTGCCTAAGGCCAATCAAGAGGTAGAACCAGAGTTCAGAGGCAGGAACTCTGCATTCCATGCTGTGTAGTCTGGTTCTAATTTCTAAATCATGGCTGTGTTCTTCAGATGGACACTGGGGCTCAGGAAGGCCCAGAGGCTTGTCTGCAGCTGTGCAATGACAGTGAGTAGTCGTGTAGTTGCTCAGTCGCGTCTAACTCTCTCTGATCTCATGGACTGTAGCCCGCCAGGCTCCTCTGTGCATGGATTCTCCAGGCAAGAATACTGGAGTTGGTAGCCATTCCCTTCTCCAGGAAATCCTCCCAACCCAGGGATTGAACCCAGGTCTCCCACGATGTAGGCAGGTTCTTCACCATCTGAACCACCAGGGCAGCCGTGCAGTGACAGTGAGGGAGACTGTGTTCACACTCCGACTGACTCCACCATTGCTGCTGTTCCTGGGGCACCCTCATCCTCCCCACCCCAGGCATCTGTCAAACACTGTCTGATGGCCTCCCCTGAGGGCTGGCTGGGTAGCTGTTTGAGTGGGAAGGCATCCTGTTGGCATGGACACCACCCTAACCATGCTGTCTGCTACCATCTTCACTGCAGGGCCCTCAGCTGCCCTTACAAGCATCCTGCCTTCTTGCTATCATGTTCATTTTCTCCATTATACTTCAAACTGTGCGATCCACATTGCACTGTCTCACCATTGATTCAGTGGTTAAATTAGCTGCTATTTCTCTCTCCTGCATTACAGGCTCAGAATAATTTGTTTATGAATCAAATGTTCTGCGGGCTTGAAAGGAAAGCTTAATATGCATTCATTACAGCCGAGCCATAATCACCCTAAATCACAGGAACCTTGGTCCCAGGCAAGGCGCGAGTCTTGCTTGGTGTGGAAGCCCATCTTTTACCTTCTGAAGCACGCTGCTCAGGCCTGAATTTTCATCAGAATTCATGGAAGGGTGTGCAAAGGGGGAGCAATAAGTTTTAAAAATCTGTAGAGTAATTTCAAACTGATGCAAAAACTTTTTATACATCTCACCCTCTACATGATCTTCAGAGGGCACCAACCACAGGTCTACCCACCTAGTCTCCAGCTTGGGTCAGTATCATCAGGCATCTCATGTAGAGATAAAGATAAATGTGGGTGAGCTCAGAGCAATGGTCGGTAAGATGCTCCACACCTCTCCTCCCATCTGGGGCCTCGTCCCAGCCCTGGGAAACGCACAGGCAGGCTTACATCATGGCACTACACCCAAATGAATCTTTTCAGAAGACCCTTCAGGCTCCCCCACAGCAGATAGTGGCACATCCACGCCAGGGCTCTGGTCCCAGTAGGTGGCAGTGCTCAGAGGACTGAGTCCAGACCCACAGGGCCTCTCACATCGGACCCTGCCTTTAGGAGGTGCAGGGCCTCTGCCCCATGGGCCTGCTTTTCCTCATCCCCTGTGGTCCCCACCCGAACCACCACCTCCCAAGTCAGAGATAGGATAGCAAGTGGCAGAAAGCACACTTCCTGGTCACTTGACATTTTAACAGGATAATTCTAGGCTCCCAGTTATGGTCCCTGCAATGGACTAGAAGTTTGTGTCCCCCAGTATTCATATTTTGAAACCTAATTCCCAAAGTGATGTTTGGACATGGGGTCTTGGGGAGGTGCTGAGGTCATGAGGGTGGAGTCCATGGGATGGAGTTAGTGACCTTATAAAAAGACCCCAGAGAGCTCTTTTGCCCCTTCCACCACATGGGTGGACATGGTGAGAAGGCAGCCATGTGGATAAGGGTTCTGACCAAACTCCAAATGTGTCCACATCTTGATCTTGGACTTCTAGCCTCCAGAACTGTTGATAAATAAATCAGATTTATTAAAGATTTATTAACAGATGAATATATATCTGTTGTTTTTAGAGAATGAACTTATGGCTACCAAGGGGAGTGGGTGGAAGAAAGGGCTAGTTCAGGAGTTTGGGATCAATGTATGCATGCTGCTATAATTAAAATGAATAACCTATACAGGACCTACTGTAGAGCCCAGGCAACTCTGCTCACTGTTGCGTGGAACTCTGGATGGGAGGAGAGTTTGGGGGAGAAAAGACATGTATATGTATGACTGAGTCCCTTCACTATTCACCTGAAACTATCACAGCATTGTTAATTGGCTATGTCCTGATACAAAATAAAATGTTTTAAAAATAAATGATTTTCTGTTGTTAATAGGGCACCCAGTCAATGGTGTTCTATTATAGAAGCCAGGATGGACCAGCACAGTGCCCTCACCCTCCAGTGGGCCTCACACAGGAGACGCTGGACTCGGAGGCAGATGAATGAGGGGAGATTTCCAGGTGGCCTTGCCTTGGGAAGATCCTAAGATGGATCTCATGTTGCTTTTCCTGAAGGTGGGTCCGGAGTTATCCCCAGGAGCATTAGGAAGCTGGCATAGGGTGAGCCTCCCCAAGGATCAGTGAGTCCGTATCAGTCTCTTCTCTCCTAAAATGCCAGACAGACTCCAATGCTGAGGCTGAGGGGCTAGTGACTTAAATTGGGCTGACTCAGTGGAAAGGGCGAAAGATTATAGGAAGCTGAGCTTACTTGGAGGGCCTCTGTCTGTGGGCGGTGATCCCACAGCTGTGATGGGCCTGCACCCTTGGGCACCCAGAGCCTCCTGTGTTTTCTCCAGAGCATTTTTCCTTCCCAATCGGAAAGGAGACTAAAGCCTCTCAAACCACACTGCTGGGAAAACCAAGAGTAAAACTCCCAAAGCCAGAAGCTCAGGAAATTTCCACTGTGCATGGCAAACACTCCCCATTAGAAATTTTACTTGCAGATTTTATTACAAACTAGTTTATGACACAAATGATGCAATGTCAAGGAAGTATAAATGAATCAGAACCTACTTATGTGTTTCAATGGTGAAATCCATGCCATGCCCGTCTTTATTGCCGTCCATTTAAAACAAAGCTGGATCCATTATCGTCTTACAGAAACATGCTTTTCTCCTAATCCCATGGACAATATTCTACTTAATGAAATGTCTGAGCTAACTACATCATCAGATTCTTAAATGTGACTTTGCATGGAGAGACTGAGTCTTCATCTGTCTTTGGAAATCATAATAGAAACTCTGGAGTCAATGTTCCAACTGTTATGGTAAGCAGTGGGCACAGAGGCTGTGCTGGCCAACGATATAGGACTCTGGGGTTAAGGATCATGGTAAAAAAATCTTTAAAAATATATTCTCCTGAAGGCCAAAGGGGAAATTTTCTCACCCTTCTCCCCAGCCAGGCCATTCCTCTTCCTGAGCTGAATGCCTCCATGTCTCTGTGGGCTGTGATTCACGGCCAGGGCTGACACCTGGGGGTGAGTCACCTCCAGATCATGGGGGTGTGTGACAGGCTGACATATTTGTGTACAACACCCAAGTGCCCCTGACTGAAGAAGAATTTTCCTAATTACTGTTCTCCCAATCCCTTTTAAAAATGTAATGAGGGCGATTACAGAAAACTCTTTAAGGTAAACCTAAATGAATGAATTTGTTTAAACTGTTAATGAACTTTCAACTCTCCAAACCGGTGAGCTCTGGGGCTGGAATTACTAACTGCAGCGTTGATGGGAGCTGAGGATGGGTGGCCATTCTGAGAACCAGATGCTTAGCTTGGAGGACCAGCTCATTTACTAACTGCGTCCCTGGGAAGCAGTGACCAATTACTCCACCTGCTCAACACTTCTCTTTCCCAAACAGACAAATTAAGCCCTAGACCAAGTCCCAAGCATCAGAACCAGGTGGGATGCAAGGTGGCCCCCTACCTAGAAAGGATCTCTAAATGCAAAAGCAACCAGAAAGTGGTACCTTGGGGAAAGAGTCGGGGGTGGGGGGATGGAGGGGATGCACCCTGGCTTGTTGGCAGGAAGGAGGTCCAGAGTGCTCTTGCCAGTGGCCAAACTGTGGAGGTAGTGGATGGCTACCCTTGGGGCTGGTGCCCTGGGACCCCTCTGGGTGCCCCTGGGAGCCAGTATTGTTTATGCTCCATGGTCTCCACTCAGAGCAAATGTGTGTCATTTCCTTGATCCTGTTCTGCCCCATTTTTGCACACAAGGATTTTCAATACTCTCCAAAGCACTCAAGTCTACAAACATGATCCTTAACCTTCCTGAGACGGGCTTCCATTTTATTAGAATTTGAGTCAAGGGTAGTTTGCTTTCTTGCTTCTTCCCCTTAGATTTCTCTTTCCCCAAACTTACCCCACCCATTCTGGACCTTGGAGTCACTGCCATCCCTATTGTCCCTGTGAGCACATCCATGCACCTCACAGAGGGCCTCAGCTCTCTGTCTGTCTGTCTGTCTGCAGGGCTGGGTATGAGCGGAGTGTTCAATGAGAACTCACGAATGAAACTCTTTGGATTCCTCAGGAAAGGCAACATCAAGAAGCTGAGGAATGCTAACTTTTGGTGGACCCTGAGCCATTTCTGAAGTTTAATGTGTCAAGAAGTATGGGCAGAACAGAATAACTTAATTGTCCAAAGGACTCTCAACTTGACCCGGGTTGAGTCTTCGGAGCGCTCTTGGCTTTTGGTCACCTTGAAGGAGCCTGCTTGAGCTGACTAACGGGTCATCAAGATTAATAAATACAGGGGTTCTGGCTGATGCTCAGCCACAGAAAAGTCACCTGGAGTTGCTCTTTCGTGACTGATTAATTAGGGAAAAACTCGGGGGTGCTAATTAGCCGTTGAGTGTTTTCTGAGCGTTAACATTCATGGTATGCAAGTGTATCAATTTCTAACAATATCTAACAAGATCATTTGAAAGTGAGATTCTCCTGAGAAATGCAATCATGGTTTGGGGAAAGTGCAGGGGCCCCTTCAGTTTTGTACAAACTCATATAAATCAACAGAAAGTTTGTTACCAATTGTACTAATGTTCTTCAGTAAACGAACAGATTGGCCAATAAATATGCATTAGATGTAATTCTATCTACCTGTTGCATTTCATCCCAGAAGCAAGGACCATTACATTACAGAAGTTTGATGAATGCTTTCTCATGCTCATATGACTTGGAAATGAGTGAGTTTGCCCAGTTGTGGGGAGGGAGCTACACGTGAGGCTCGCCGCTTCCACGTGGAAAGCTCTAAATTGAAATCTGTACCTTTAGGGATTGTGAGACCAAAAGGAAACTGTTGGGCCCCCAAGGAACCATTTCCCACCATAATGAGAATTTTAAGTGGCGGGTTTAAATTCGTTGAAAAGCCTTTCAGAAACGTGTGCAAATGATGGTTTCTGAATTACCAGCAGAGATGCAATTAAATTAGAGAGAGAATATCTCCTCGTTCTAATTTCCTAGCCTAAAGACCTTTCTCCCTACCCCAGGAGGAGAAGGGCACATCCCAGCTGTAAGCAGCCCAGGAGCCTAATTGAAGGATTCTTCAAGTGGCCCCAGATGCGGAATTGAAGCCCAGAAGGGAGAGATGCACTATGGGGGAGCACCATGTAAAGGTGGCAATGGGACCTGAGAATAAAGGGTCCAAGGATCCTGCCTTCCAATGCAGGGTTCGCAGGTTCAATCCCTGGTTGAGGAATTAAGATCTCACATGCTGTGGGGCAACAGAGCCTGCTTACCACCACTACTGAGCCGGAGCTCTAGAGCCCACAGGCCACAGCTAAAACCCACATGCAACAAAGATCCTGTGTGCCACACCTAAGACCCAACAGAGCCAAAAGAGAGAGAGAGAGAGAGAGAGAGAGAGAGAGAGAGAGAAATATCTTTATAAAAGAATCCAGAGAGAGATTCACCTGGACATTTCCTTCCCAAGGCATCTGCCTCTTCTTCACCTAGTTGCAAGCTAACTAACCCTGGGGAACTGTCAAACATTAGCAGAACCCCCTCACTCTACCCACAAAAGTGGGTCGTTATAACAACCATTCTTTGAGCATGTACCAGTGTGGAGCTCCCTCTCAGTCCTACCCAGGTCACCCACTTGCACCTTCAGACTCCCCTGGGCAGTGCATACTTTGAGTTCCCCATGAGATGGAAGGTGATGGTTAAGAAAGCATGACGGTTAAGAAAGCAGGAGGCAGCCTGCCTCTTGGGTTAGATTCCTGCCTCCATCAATTCCCCACTATGTAGATGGGTTACCTATCTGAGTCTCCTTTACTTCACCTGTAAGTTGGGGATAATAGGATTATCTGTCCCAGAGGATTGTTGTGAGAATAAAATGTGTTCATCTATGCCTTGCATGGGCTCCACAAAAGTGGTCATTGTTACAGAGGTTAAGTGATATGACCATTACAGAAAATCCCATACTTACAAACCTTCAACTTGTGAACTTTCAAATATGCAAACATGTGTTCCATCAACAGCTAGTGTGAGTGAAATTGCAAATTGTCCTCCATCTCCTAATGCTGATGATCCTTCACCTCTACCATCTCCTACCTCCTCTCTCTCCTCCAATCAGAAACTCTTCTTGCCTGTTCGCTTGATGCCAGCCCTATATGCCAGCTGTTGGACTGTACTGCTCTACTTTTCAAGGTACTGTACTATAAAATTAAAAATATTTTGTATGTGCTTGTTTTTAATGTATTATCTGTGTGAAAAGTATTATAAACCTATTACTGTACAAGACTATACAGCCAACTGTATGGTTGGGTACCTAGGCTAACTTTGTTGGACTTATAAACAATCTGGACTAAGGAATGTACTCTCAGAATGGAACTCATTCATATAGAGGGGACTTACTGTGCAAGTAAGAGTCTTTTCCAATGAGTCAACTCTTTGCATGAGGTGGCCAAAGTACTGGAGTTTCAACTTTACCATCATTCCTTCCAAAGAAATCCCAGGGTTGATCTCCTTCAGAATGGACTGGTTGGATCTCCTTGCGGTCCAAGGGACTCTCAAGAGTCTTCTCCAACACCACAGTTCAAAAGCATCAATTCTTTGATGCTCAGCCTTCTTCACAGTCCAACTCTCACATCCATACATCACCACAGGAAAAACCATAGCCTTGACTAGACAGACCTTAGTCGGCAAAGTAATATGAATATGCTATCTAGGTTGGTCATAACTTTCCTTCCAAGGAGTAAGTGTCTTTTAATTTCATGGCTACAATCACCATCCGCAGTGATTTTAGAGCCCCCCAAAATAAAGGCTGACACTGTTTCCACTGTTTCCCCATCTATTTCCCATGAAGTGATGGGACCAGATGCCATGATCTTTGTTTTCTAAATGTTGAGCTTAAGGCAACTTTTTCACTCTCCTCTTTTACTTTCATCAAGAGGCTTTTTAGTTCCTCTTCACTTTCTGCCATAAGGGTGGTGTCATCTACATATCTGAGATTATTGATACTTCTCCCGGCAATATTGACTCCAGCTTGTGTTTCTTCCAGTACAGCGTTTCTCATGATGTACTCTGCATATAAGTTAAATAAGCAGGGTGACAACATACAGCCTTGATGGACTCCTTTTCCTATTTGAAACCAGTCTGTTATTCCATGTCCAGTTCTAACTGTTGCTTCCTGGCCTGCATACAGATTTCTCAAGAGGCAGGTTAGGTGGAATGGTATTCCTATCTCTTTCAGAATTTTCCACAGTTTATTGTGATCCACAGAGTCAAAGGCTTTGGCATCAATAAAGCAGAAATAGATGTTTTTCTGGAACTCTCTTGCTTTTTCCATGACCCAGCAGATGTTGGAAATTTGATCTCTGGTTCCTCTGTCTTTTCTAAAACCAGCTTGAACATCAGGAATTTCACAGTCCACGTATTGCTGAAGCCTGGCTTGGAGAATTTTGAGCATTACTTTACTAGCATGTGAGATGAGTGCAATTGTGTGGTAATCTGAGCATTCTTTGACAGTGCCTTTAATTGGGATTGGAATGAAAACTGACCTTTTCCAGTCCTGTGGCCACTGCTGAGTTTTCCAAATTTGCTGACATATTGAGTGCAGCACTTTCACAGCATCATCTTTCAGGATTTGAAACAGCTCCACTGGAATCCCATCACCTCCACTAGCTTTGTTCATAGTGATGCTTTCTAAGACCCACTTGACTTCACATTCCAATATGTCTGGCTCTAGATGAGTGATCACACCATCGTGATTATCCAGGTCGTGAAGACCCTTTTTGTACAGTTCTTCTGTGTATTCTTGCCACCTCTTCTTAATATCTTCTGCTTCTGTTAGGTCCATACCATTTCTGTCCTTTATCAAGCCCATCTTTGCATGAAATGTCCCCTTGGTATCTCTAATTTTCTTGAAGAGATCTCTAGTCTTTCCCATTCTGTTCTTTTCCTCGATTTCTTTGCACTGATCGTTGAAGAAGGCTTTCTTATCTCTTCTTGCTATTCTTTAGAACTCTGCATTCAGATGCTTATATCTTTCATTTTCTCCTTTGCTTTTCACCTCTCTTCTTTTCACAGCTATTTGTAAGGCTCCCCGGACAGCCATTTTGCTTTTTGCATTTCTTTTCCATGGGGATAGTCTTGCTCCCTGTCTCCGTACAATGTCACGAACCTCATTCCATAGTTCATCAGGCACTCTTTCTGTCAGATCTAGGCCCTTAAATCTATTTCTCACTTCCACTGTATAATCATAGGAGATTTGATTTAGGTCATACCTGAATGGTCTAGCGGTTTTCCCTACTTTCTTCAATTTAAGTCTGAATTTGGTAATAAGGAGTTCATGGTCTGAGCCACAGTCAGCTCCTGGTCTTGTTTTTGTTGACTGTATAGAGCTTCTCCATCTTTTGCTGCAGAGAATATAATCAATCTGATTTTGGTGTTGACCATCTGGTGATGTCCATGTGTAGAGTCTTCTCTTGTGTTGTTGGAAGAGGGTGTTTGCTATGACCAGTGCATTTTCTTGGCAAAACTCTATTAGTCTTTGTTTGCCCTGCTTCATTCCGTATTCCAAGGCCAAATTTGCCTGTTACTCCAGATGTTTCTTGACTTCCTACTTTTGCATTCCAGTCCCCTATAATGAAAAGGACATCTTTTGGGGGTGTTAGTTCTAAAAGGTCTTGTAGGTCTTCATAGAACCATTCAACTTCAGCTCCTTCAGCGTTACTGGTTGGGGCATAGCCTTGGATTACCGTGATATTGAATGGTTTGCCTTGGAAACGAACAGAGATCATTCTGTCGTTTTTGAGATTGCATCCAAGTACTGCAGTTTGGACTCTTGTTGACCATGATGGCTACTCCATTTCTTCTGAGGGATTCCTGCCCGCAGTAGTACATATAATGGTCATCTGAGTTAAATTCACCCATTCCAGTCCATTTTAGTTCGCTGATCCCTAGAATGTCAACGTTCACACTTGCCATCTCCTGTTTGACCACTTCCAATTTGCCTTGATTCATGGACCTGACATTCTAGGTTTCTATGCAATATTGCTCTTTATAGGTCATATAAGTGGGTCCAAATGCCACTCAGGTGTCTTTATAAGAGGGGGCAAGAGGGAGGCTTGGCACATGCACAGAGGAGGAGCCACATGACTATGGGCACAGAGATCTCCAGCAGCCATCAGGAGCTGGAAGATGCAAGAAACAGATTCCCCTCTAGACCTTGCAGAGGGGGTGCAGCCCTGCTGACAACCTCATTTTGAACTTTCGGCCTCCTGTAAGCACAGAACTGTGTGCTGTTTTAAGTCATTCAGTTTGCGAGAATATGTCACAGTAGCTCCAGGAAACTAACACACATGGGTCTTTCCACTTTTCTGCCTTTGATCAAACTGCCTTATTCTACCCAGAAATCACTTCCCATTCTCCTGTGTCTAAATGGTTCCTTCAAGTCCCTCAAGGCTCATCACCACCTCCTAAAGAAAGCCTTCTAAGACTATGCCTTCCACTCTTCACCCCTCTCCTCTTTCCCCATCACAGCAGCACTGGATGGCCATCATCTCTTTGCTTGTGTTTCTCCCTGACTAAACCAAGGGCTTTTTAAGGTTGGGGATTACCCTTCCTGCCAGTGGCATGTGGCCGGGGAGGAACGATATGTTTTCGATTTGTTATTAAAAGTCCCCTCTTCAGGGGTGGGATGGTGAGGGAGATGGGAGGGAGGTTCAAGAGGGAGGGGGATATATGTATGCCTATGGCTGATTCATGTTGAGATTTGACAGAAAACAACAAAATTCTGTAAAGCAATTATCCTTCAATTAAAAAAAAATAAATTAAGGAAAGGTTCCCCCCTTCAAGATGGAGAGGTGGAGCCACTCAAGGGGTGCACAAGATTTCCAGGGATCTGCACCTCCACTGCTCTAGGGTACTAGTAGGGTTAGGTTCCTTACAAAGAGACCACAGGTAGAGGTTAGCTTCTCAAAGCCACTGCCAACTATGAGGACTGGGGTTGGGAGACACTACCAGGTCACAACGGGAACCATAGGAGCCCTGGAGAAGCTCCTAGGGGTCTTCTAAGAGGGCAATTCAGTGCTTCATATTGAGAATATAGGTTCAGCCTCACCAAGGATCCACTCTAGCTTCTTCCTGTGCTGGGAATAACACAAACATCGCCATCAGTGTGGAGGCTACTGAAAGGGGCAGGAATGACCCTCACCATCACGGCTGCTCATAAGCATTGAATTGGGACTTGGATGAGTCACTCTGTGCCCCAGGCAAGGTCATTTGGGCTAGTTGGGCTTCAAATGCCCTGCTTCTAAATAAGTGCCTTGAACTTTGTGTTGTACACATCCTTTCCAACTCTTAAATGAGATGACATTTAATGAGGGCCTCCAGTGGAACAGTGCTGTATTGTCAATGGATTTGGCCAGATGCCAGTGATACGTGGACTTGCTTCAGCATGTCCTGGCCGTGGCCTCCACTCGACAGCTTCCAGACAAGAGATAGCAGTGTGTCCCAATGTATCGGCTATGGCTTTTTCTTTCAGCATAGAAAAGATTCTTGTCCGCACTGCTCCGCTTTCAGGGTGCCTGCTCTCCCTCTGACCATCATGAATCATTTTTGGGGGGTGGAGTGGGGCATGTCACCACAAGTAGGATCTTAGCTCCCCTGACTTGACCGGGGATTGAACTTGTGACTCCAGCAGTGGAAGCCAAGTGTCAACCACTAGACCACCAGTGAGGTCCCTGACCATCATGAATCTCAGCTCCATGGGGATGGTCTGGGCAGAAGGAGAATATCAGGCACCCATCAGAACATGATAACTGAGATCTCATTATGGAGGGACTCAGGGCTGGGGTGTTATTCGGTTTGGTTTCCTGGCCCAGGCTGCATCCCTCACTGGCTGTTGGGTTCTGAAGACACTTTAATGATGTTTTGATGCCATCAGAAGCAGATGAGACTCCAACTGGACCTGAATAATTAGGGTGTGGAATTAGACTAAGAATCAGATTTGTAGAATTAGAATAGAATGGGATGCCTCACTCTCTAAGATGACTGTGACAGGGCAAGGACAGTGGTGGAGCATATAGTCTGAGTCTCTGGTTCTAATCCTTGAGGGCTGTGATCGTTATCTTTGGGTGAGTTATCTCACTTCTCCAGGACTCAGTTTCCCAACTGAAATGTGCAAGCCATAGTAATTGCCTTATTGGGGTTGTGGTTAACCACACAATGCCCCTTCTCCTGAAGATATTCACGTCAAAATCCTGAAAGTTACTGTATTTGCAAAGTCTTTGTAGATATAAGTTTAGGATCTTGAGAGGAGATTATCTTATCCCAGTGGGTCCTAAATGTAGTGTCTTTACATTAATTAACAGACCCACAGAGGAAGACAGACAAGCAGACACAGAAGGCAGAGACTGGAGTGACATAGCCACACAAGCTGAGAGAGGCAGGAAGGATTCTTCCTAGAGCTCCTAGAAAGAGTATAGCCCTTCAGATACCGTGATGTTGTACTTTTGGGCTCCAGTACTAAGAATCAGTTTGTTATAAAATGTGTTTTTAAAGCTACCGAGTTTGTGGTAATTTGTCACAATATCCATTAGAAAGTAATACAGGGGTTATGAGGATTATGTAATTTAATACATGTCTAGTGCTCAGAACAAAATGAGAACTCAATATATATCCATAATCATGCCTTTAACCTAGTCTCCACTCTAATATGTGTCCAGCAGATAGAATGGAATCAGCACACATGAGACTTTGCTGTGTGAAGATTTTAGTAGTAGTCAGGCATATAATCCTAAGCATTTCCTCTTATAATTTATTCAGGTAAAGTAGATGGAAATCACCAATGACCTCTTTCTTACTTTACTAAATAAGTATATCAAATGTCTACTTAATGCCAAGTGAAAGCTGCTCAGTCATGTCCGACTCTTTGCGACCCCATGGACTATACAGTTCATGGAATTCTCCAAGCCATAATACTAGAGTGGGTAGCCTTTCCCTTCTCCAGGGAATCTTCCCAACCCAGGGATCAAACCCAGGTTTTCGGCATTGCAGGGAGGTTCTTTACCAGCTGAGCCAATATCTAACACTGTGTTAATTTAGTTTGTGATATAGTATTAGTTTTCCACAAGTCCATTCATTAATTTAATGAGTATTTTGTAAGCATTGACCACATGCCAATTATAATTCTAGGTTTTGGGGATGGAATGGCAAACAAAATACACAAAACTATACAAAGCTTCCCATGCTCGGGGAGTTAACTCTGTTCTGAGGAGACAGGGTAAAATAAATGGGTAAAATAATAAAATGTATTAACTGTGGTGGTAATGAGTATGGAGAGAGTAAATAGAGATGATAGGGTTCCCTTGGTGGCTCAGACAGTAAAGAATTCACTTTCAATATGGGAAACTTGGGTTCAGTCCCTGGGTTGGGAAGATCCCCTGGAGAAGGACATGGCAACCCACTCCAGTATTCTTTCCTGGAGAATCCCCATGGACAGAGGAGCCTAGTGGACTACAGTCCATGAGGTTACAAAGACTCTGACATGACTGAGCGACTAAGCACAGTGCAGCACCTAGGGGAAAGCCTCACCGGGAACATGACCACTGACCAAGGTGCTGAAAGAGAGGGCAAGGCATGAGCAAGCATCTGGGAGAAGGGTCACCCAGACCGAGGGAAAGTTGGGGGAGGCATAGAAAGCGCAAAGGTCAGCAGTGAGGTGGGGGAAGGGATTTAGATAAGGATGACTGTGTTGACCAATGCGTGTTCTATTTGGAATGAAACTAGAGGAGGTAGCGGTGAGAGAAAAACCTGAAAAGGGGGCCGTGTGGGTGGTCTGGGGGAGGTGTGATGGGAGTCTGGCCTCAGGATAGCAGAGTTGAACAAGGATGGATCCCTTTATCCTAGGACTGGGAGGAAGCAGCTGGGGAGTGGAAAGAAACTGAGAAAGATGCAGTATGAGTGAGGCAACTGACAGGTGTGTTCCTAGGAGGGGTAGGGAGACTTATGAGGTCAAAGGCTGCCACAGGTCAAGGAAGGTTAGCCCAGGAACTGGTCACCAATCAGTGCCCTTCAAGAACCTCAGAGAGGGACATGAAACTGAATGCCAATTCCCCTTTTTGGTAACAGCACCTGGATTTTCCTCGGAAGGGAACTCCAGTTCCTTAAGACATGCATCTCTGTGGAGCTGTCACGCCAGCCAAAACCCCTGTTTCCCTTGGCTAAGGCAGGGCATGGGCCCCAACTTAGACATAGCTTCTCACCTTTTCTCTCCTGGAAATGTTCATCTTCCTCTAGCATGAAAGTGAGATTGTTATTCACTCAGTTGTGTCCAACTCTTTGCGACCCCATGAACTGTATCCTGCCAGGTTACTTTGTCCATGGAGCTCTTCAGGCAAGAATATTGGACTGGGTTGCCATTCCCTCCTCCAGGGGATCTTCCCAACCTAAGGACTGAACCCAGGTCTCCTGAACTGCAGACAGTTTCTTTACCATCTGAGCAACCAGGAAGCCCACTGGCATAAGGGAAAACAAATCACACTACAAAAAGTCATTTAATCCCATCAAGAAGCATATGAAGCTATTAATATTTTCCATTCATTCATCCTTCTGCTTCCTTGAGTTTGAGTGAACTCCGGGAGATAGTGGAGGACAGGGAAGCCTGGCATGCTGTAGTCCACAGGGTCACAAAGAGTCAGACACAACTGAGCAGCTGAACAACAACAACCATTACTTCCGTAGGGCTGTCCTAATTCCTGGGTATTAGAAGAATTTCTCCTTGATTCTACTGTCCAGTGTCATTCCACTGAATGTTCTCCTTGAAGCTCAGACTTCTACTTGGACAGATAAGGAGACCTCTTAGATTGGTTGCATGCCTGCTGATCATCCACCAAATACACACTTGGATTGGGAGTAAGATCCTGAAATTGGGAATTGCATCAATGGCCACAGCAAAAGGACAATTCTGTTGAATAATTTCTGCAGTTTATTCTTATTAGCAAACCTGAAAAATCTTTTCATTTTGTCTCAGGTTTGGTTAAGGAACAAAAAGTTGAATGCTAAACCACATGTCCATGCTTTGGAGTGTACTCTGTCTTATCCATCCTTCAGGGACAACATTTTTCTGTGATGGGTGAATTTACCCAGCTGTAGTTTAAATAGTGCCTGTCATCTACTATCAGTCTGTTGCACACTGAGAGCCCCAAAAGAAGTTGCCTATCTCAGATTTCTTATCATCTATATTTATATGTACTCAAAACAGTATTTGGCTCACATCATCCTTATCTCTGTCTCTGAACACCACTAGTGCACACACAGGCACATACACGTGCACATGTGCGCACACACACACACACACACACACACACTCCTGCATCCACAAACACGTGCACGTGTACCACTACACACCACACACACACCTGAGTTTTCTGATTATTCACTTACTTTTTTGGTGGGCTTTATTGCCTGAAAGGGCTTCCCTGGTGGCTCAACTGGTAAAGAATCCTCCTGCAATGCAGGAAACCTGGGATTGATCCTTGAGTTGGGAAGATCCTCTGGAGAAGGGAAAGGCTACCCACTTCAGTATTCTGGCCTGGAGAATCCTATGAATTGTATAGTCCATGGGGTTGCAAATAGTCAGACTAAGCGACTTTCACTTTCATTGTCTAAAAGATCCCAATTAACCCCTCATTTGATAAAGTTAGAATTCATGCCTTGAGTTGCCAACTCTGAAAGAAAGAATGGAAGATGAAACTTTTGATTTGGCTCTGTTACTCTCCCAGTTTCATCATGCATGCTAAATTTTTAGTGTCGACATTCTCATTTAGGGGGAAAATCATTGGTTCGTTTTTTTTAAAAACTATCAGATGTTTTATAGACCTTCTAATGGCATGTTTGGTGTGAAATTAATTATCAAAGATGCACAGAGTTTTAAATTAGATTTTCTCTGTTCTTCAAGGCAAATAACTGATTCTGTTTTTGTCACTAATATAAGGTTCTCATTGCTGCCTTTTTTTTCCTCTACAATGAAATGATAAAACAAATCTTCAACTTATTTTAATGTGCTAATTGGGGGTTATTACAGCTCATTTTATTTACATTGAAATAAAAAAGCACCAATTCATTTTCTTTGCACAAACAACTTAGAAAAGATTCTAATTGCCTCCTATACAAACACATATTTGTAAAGAGAAATAGTATATAAAACTAAAAGCCTGGGAAAAATTTTTGTTTGGGCAACAATCTAAATTGAATCCAGGGTTTTCTAAATAGATATCTAATGCCTTTAATGGTTTCCCTTTCGAACGGCTGCTTCATATGGGTGATGTTCCATACTTTGCAAGAAATAAATGCTGGTAGGAGGTAGAGAAATAAATAAATATGAAGGCATTTCAGAGCATTCTGGGTGTCCCACTCAATCTCAAGGTGTTTTGTTTGGTTTTTTTGGTAGTAGAGGAACAAACCAGTGTGAGCCACTCAGCAGTGTGTGACTCTTTGTGACCACAGGGACTGTAGCCCACCAGTCTCCTCTGTTCATGGAATTCTCTAGGCAAGAATACTGGGGTGTGTAGCCATTCCCTTCTCCGGGGATCCTTCTGATTCAGGGATCAAACCTGTGTCTCCTGCATTACAGGCATATTCTTTGCCATCTAAGCCATGAGTGAAGCCTGGACACACCAGAGTGCAGATTAATTAGAAGCCACAGTTTATGCTACTGAGTCCCACACCCATGGACATGAGGAGATGCATTAATCCAGTCCTTTATGCTCACCTTTGATCCTCTTACAGATTCATCCCTGTCAATCTCCCTTCTGGTCCTTCAAAGTCTCAGAATAATCTCTCAGGCTTTAAACATGTCATAGCTAATTACTGTGTGGGATGACAGATGCAAAGACATATAATCAGAAAATAATGATTAGATAACGCTTGTAATTAATACTTCAAGTCAAGCAAATACTTGTGGGGAAACACTCAGAAGTCACCAGCTTCTGCAATTACATTTTCTGCCCTTGGACTTATCCTTCCTACCTTTTGCCTCTTTCAGAATTAGAATCTTTATTTACAAGGCTGGGGGAATTCCTGCTCCTTGTGCTGTGCTTTGCTTGTATAGAAGTAACAATGACACACAAACACGGTCTTTGCAGACTGCCTGACCCTCCAGCTCCCTCTTTCCCATCCTGGCTGCAGAGGACAGCAGATGCCAGGGGGCTGACACTGCTAGGAGCTCCTGCTCCAGGCCAGCAACTAGTTACAATATCTCATTCACTCCTCGTGACTCATGACCCTGTGGGATGCACTCGGGTTTCTCACTTTTAAAAGCAAAGCAGTGAATGTTTCCTGCCTTTCCTTATGGGAATGATTGGTTATAGATTTATGAAAGAAAATTTGTAGTGGACAGACTCCAGTGGGCAAGGAAGACACATGTTAGCACTCTTGCTGTGAAGGTCAAGGCTAACACAGTAAAGGCGAGAGCCTGAACTCAGGTCAGGTTACAACAGGAGAGTGGAGACGGGAGGGCAAAGGGGTCACTGGATAAAAATATTATCAAGAGGACCTTGTTTGGACCTTGAATAAGTGGTTAAAACCACATTCCTTCTTGGGCGGGACTCAAACCAAGACTCTGATTGGTTTGAGCCCACAATTCCTGACCAGGAGGGGACTCAAACACACTGCCTTTTAATTAAAACTGCTCATCTGGTGTCAGGACTTACTGAAGCTCAGATTCTTCTGTCTAGTCACAGAAAGAATTCAGTATGAGGCAAAGTGATAGGCAAAGAGTAAGTCCGTTAGCATGGGGGCACTTGTGAGACACACAAGCAGGGAGGCAAGGGAATGCAGCCCTGAGACCAAAGAGGGCTACATTTTTATAATTTTTAAAAAAAGGAGGTAGAGGAGAGAAGACCACCATCTTCCTCACTCTTGGGCAGATGTCAAGGCTTACATCATTAGTTTCTCCTTTGACTGTACATGGTTTAACTGGGACTATCACGGCGTGATTTAAATCATATGTATATTAGCAAAAGGGGCTTCCCTGGTGGCTCAGTGGTAAAGAATCCACCTGCCAATGCAGGAGATATGGGTTCAATCTCTGGATGAGAAAGATCCCCTGGAAAAGGAAATGGCAACCAACTCCAGTATTCCTGCCTGGGAAATCCCATGGACAGAGGAGCCTCAAGGGCTACAGTCCATAGAGTCTCCAGTCGTGAGACACGACTTAGTAACTAAACTACCGCCACACCACTCTATCCCTATCATGGGGATTCTCCTAGACTAACTAAGGCAGACTCTTGGTAAAACTAAAGTTTGGTCAAGAGAATTCCTTATCACTGTGCAGAGAAACCTAGAAGCTTGTTGGGGAGAAAAAGAAGGTTACTGGGAGATATTTTAGCAATATTCTTGCCTTGGTTCAACAAACAGGCAGAGCTTCATGTGAGAGAAGGTGAGACATATACTGACCTCCTTCTGGGATCACTAGAACATCTAACAAGAAACAGGCTTGACTGACAGCCCTATTGTCTCATATTGTCTTCCCTATAAGCCTGGAGTTCCTGAGAATGGGATGCCAAGACCAGTGTTCACTCAGGTCTGCAGAGGAGGGGCTCTGAGCTCCTATCCATACCTTTCCAAAGCCACTCACTGGCTCACTCTCACAGTAAGGAAAGGTGCTCCTGAGGATGTAAGCATCCTGCTAGGGTTGGGTCACAAGGCACTGTCAGGATGGAATTTGGACGTGGTGGGATTTGGATCCCCTTTTGAAGGATGGGTCCACTCCCCAGCACAGTTCCCCACCTGACCTTGGTCTCCAGGATCACCCCTTTTTCTCAGTTCCCAGATATGTGAGAAATGTGACTATGAACATTCTAAAAGAGACCTTAGATATTGGATAACAATATCTATCTGGCTGACTTTCATTTCCTTCTCATCTTTTTTAAGACAGTGGAACGTTCCACACTGCTGGGACCCTGGATGCCCCCTGCTCGGAGCCAGCATCTGTGTTCCATCTCATTTCACAAGCATCCTGACACAGAGCCTGCAGTGTGCAGATCCCCTGGGGCTCAGAAGGAGAGGCGGCCGGGTGTGGGAGGATGGGAAGGACTGGAAGATTGACCACCAAGGCAATTAATCACACCCAGATTGAGAGAAGGGGCTGCAGGGGCTGGCTGCCTGCAGACTGACTCAAAGGCTGCTACCTCACTTGTGACACCAGATGCTGTTCTCAATCCTACTGTTAGTGCTCTGCAGGCATGAGTGAGCAGTCAGCTTAGAACTTGAGTTTAGAGCTTCTTTTGCCATCATCCTGAGGGGAATTGAATCTGCCATCTCCTCTAGCTGGTTGGCCCCATCTGGTTGCATCTGCTCACAACCCAGCTAGACACTGCAATTTCCTATGATCTCCCAAAGAGCACAAGCATCCAACCAGAGGGTCCTTTACATCCCCAGACATACCAAGCTTATGGCACCAAACACCCCCTAACTGTGTTCTGCCTGAATACCTCTATCTCCAAGGAGACACCCTCTCTTCAAACACTGAGTCCCAGCTGAGATCCATGGAGCAGGCTTTGAAGCCATCTTATTTTGCAAATCCCTATGAAAGGTGGGAGAATATGATACCCCCAAATATGCCCTTTTGGCCTAGAATTATTTTGAGCTAAAGGCACTTGAAGTAGAGCAGGTGCAAGGAAGATGCTCTGAACCCCTTTTCTCCCTGAAAGCAAGACATAAAACTCAAAAGTGGAAGATACACTGTCTGTATCAAGAGGAAAGAAAAGTTCTTATCCCCAGAGATGAGAGTTGAGGATGAGAGAGAAATCTGTACAAAGAGATTTTTCAGAATGACTCCCACCATCCTTGAGTCTCCTCGTCTGTTCCGATTTCTTTTCTGCAATCATCCTCTTTATTCAACCTGGTTTATGGGTCTTCATTTTCCTGTGGGGGCTCCATGTAAATGCGAATGTCTGTATGCTTTTCTCTTGTTCATCTGCCTTATATCAATTTAAGTCTTAGGCCCAGCAGAGATCAGAGAGGGAGGAGGGCAATTTTCACTGATCTTCTACCTTCCTTGGTCTTCTGGGCCATTCACTCCCACTTCCCCCATGTCCACCCCTTACACAGCCTGGGTTCTTCAACTGATTCAAATCTGTTTGAAGAGTAAGGTGACTTGAACATGGCCTGTGTCACCCTTATAGCTGAACACCTAATAGGTGTTTTACAAAAGTGTTACTCAAGTCTCATAGTCTTGGGAGGAAAAAAAAAAGGATGCCAAAAGCTCAACTTCTCTATATCCAGGTGTCAAATCAAATGTCAGAGACAGAGTTTCAGGTGAAGTAGAAAAGGGTGGCTTTATCACTTTGCCAGGCAGACAAGAGGGGCCACAGTAGACTTAGGCACTCAAAACCATGTGTCCCCACTTGGGAAAGATAGTGAGAAGTTTTATATTAACTGTCCAAAGAGGGCGTGGACTTAGGCACTCAAAACCGTGTGTCCCCACTTGGGAAAGATAGTGAGAAGTTTTATATTATATCCAAAAGTTTTATGTCCAAAGAGGGCGTGATCAACTTGCGGACACCTTGTGGACACTCTTCTGATGGTTTGTGGTGAGATAAATACGGGGGTCCATGTTGTCAGCCTTCAGGTCCCACTGGCCTGGGGTCTACATGCTTGTGGGCAGTATTCCATTGTTAACTGTTAATTTCTCCCAACTGAAGGGGATTTCAGTATCTGTAAAATAGCTCAAAGATACTGTTGTGTGTATCCATTGATGGGGAAACAGAATCTTGCCCTAAGGCTGCTCTTAACTGCTTCTCTCTGGTCTCGAATCCCCTCCCTTCCCCTAATTAACAACTGTTTGAGTCTGCCCATGGGAACTCAAGGAAGGTCATGGAGGCTGAATGAAGGCTGTTTCTTACAGTCCAAGAAATGGGGGACACAAAGGCTTTGTGCCCAGGAGCCCCACAGGGCCCTGAATGCCTCCAAAATTATGCTAATAATCCTAGGATGCTGCACTGAGGAGGGGAGCGTGAGGCTACATCCTTGGTCCATCTGGGAAAGAATTTTGCTATAAACCTGGTGAAAGGCTACTTTGATAGTCTGTGTGGCACCAGCAGATAAGGGAGACTATTAGCAAAGAGCCCTGGCCTCCTCTGATTCTTACTGGTTGGAGAGATGGTAACACTCAGAGCAGATGGCTGATGACTGGTGAGGGCCACCGATTCTAAGAAGGTAAAAACAGCTCACTTCTAAAGCCCTCTCTTCTTCCTTCTCCTTCACCTAGCCCTGCTTGATCTCAGCACAAATCCATCCTTCATTGCCTGGATGAGAGATCTTATTAAACACAAAATGAGTCAGCAGAGGTTACCTTGAGCAGAGACCAGAGACCACTGGCTGTATATCTTCATTTTAAAACTGCAGCCCCGGATGCCAGCTGTATCAAGAATGTGATTTTCTCCCCAGGACCCATAGGGAGAAAAGATGCTGATGATGTTCCAAATCTTGCTGGCGCTCTGGCCCCAGGAGACAGCCCGCACGGAAGGGCCATTTGCTTTATTTCGGAGCTGGGGGGGGGCAGCTTTCCGAGGTGGGAACAGCTGTGTCTTCCACCAGATGTGAACTGTCATATTGTGCCCCCCACCCCACTTCGTTACAGGGGCCTCAGGCTATAATTAATTTCTGAATATGGCGATAAATCACAGCGTTGGAAATTACAGAAGACTTGCCTCTCTTTTCCAAATGGCTCTGCTGCTTTCCTTCCTGTTTCTCCCCTTTCACCGCCTTCTTCTAAGCACCTGAAATGTGTGCAGACATCCCAGGAATCAATGCCGAGAACAAATCCGTGTTTCAGTCTATAGCATTTGGAGTCGGAAAATAAAAATAAAACCCAAAATAGCATCCATCACCCAATCTGGGTCATCTCAGTTTGTGTTGGATCTGACGTTCCCCTCAATGCTAAGATGCAGAGTCAGGAGTGACTCTCCACTGCAAAGTCAAAGGCTTCACTCCAGGCAAAAGCTGTTTATTTCCATTTTTAAGAGGCACACTTTGCATATAAAAGCATCCACCGCACAATCTCTGCTCACTGTCGTCTCTTGCAAACAGGCCTCTGTAATTGATGAGAAATAATAATAATAAAAAGAGTGGGAGAGGCTATGTGTAAAACCCTCTGTGTGGAAGCGAAAGATGAAAACAGAGAACAGCCTCTGGGCTAATCCGTGCGCTTTCAAAATTGTTATTTCTTTTGTTTTCTCACTCATGTCCCCTCCGCGCTCCCAGATTTAAATCTCTCGCCTCTGCAGCTTCAAGCAGGGGAACAAATATGCTTGGTTCTCTTAATGAGAAAGCCCCAGCTGAGGAGCAAGGCAAAGGGAAATAGAAAATTCCAGATTAAAACTGAGATGACAATTGAGCAAGAAGCTGGAGCGACTCTTGACTTGTCACCAACTCCTCTTCAAACCTTACCTTCATCTAAAAAGTCTGGGGTGCTAGAGGCAACAGGTAGCAAGTCAGGTAGGGGGACACCCTCTGAGGGAAGTTTCATTTGACATCAAGGTTGGAATCTTGGTTGCCTCTCATTGAAGAGCTGTGTGATTTGGGCAAGTGGTTTTGGCTCCTTGGGCCTCAGTTTCCTCGTCTATAAAACAGGCTTGAAAAAGAGCATCTCTTCTAAAAAATATTTTTGAGTGTGAAGATGAAAATAAATGACCGAGGTCAAGCATTCAGGGTCTGTGCTTTTATTATTTTAAGAAAAATGGTACAGATGAACCTATTTGGAAGGCAGGAATAGAGGTGGAGATATAGAGAACAGGTTTGTGGACACGGGGCGAGGATTGCGGGAGAAGGAGAGGAGGGTGAATTGATAGAGTAGCGTTGACAAATATACACCATGTGTAAAATAGATGACTAGTGGGAAGCTGCACATGGAGCACGGGGAGCCCGGCTTGGTGCTCTGTGATGACCTAGAGGGCTAGGTGGGAGGGAGGCTCAAGAGAGAGGGGATATATGCTCTGATGGCTGAGCAGTAAATAATCCATCTGCCAGTGCAGGAGACTTGCAGGAGGCACAGGTTTGACCCCTGAGTTGGGAAGATCCTCTGGAGAAGGAAATGGCAACCCACTCCAGTATTCTTGCCTGAAAAATCCCACTGGCAGAGGAGATTGGCAGGCTGCAGTCTGTGGGGTCGCAAAGAGTTGGGCACGACAGAGCAAATGGGCAATAAGCACATGACTGGTCACGTTGTTGTACCACAGAAAATAACACAACATTGTAAAGCCATTATAGTCCAATTAAAAAAATTAAAATACTATCAGCACCATACTACTGACTCATTGGAAAAGACCCTGATGCTGGGAAAAATTGAGGGCAGGAGGAGAAGGGGACAACAGAGGATAAAATTGTTGGATGGCATCACTGACCTGAAGGACATGAGTCTGAGCAAGTTCCAGGAGTTGGTGATAGACAGGGAAGCCTGGTGTGCTGCAGCCCACGGGGTCACAAAGGGTATGACACAAATGAGCGACTGGCCTGAACTGAACCAGCCCTATGGAGCTGTAGGCTCCGAAACATCACCCTGGTAGATCTGGTTCCTTCTGGCCCTCCAGGGAGCCATGAACTTTGGTCAAGTTGGCAAGGTCACCTGAAATAACAGTAAGACAAAGGTGGGCAAGGCAGGGTGCTCATACACTGTTGATTCTGGAAGTGTGTGTTATGGGAATGTGGATGAATATCAAGGGAAGCTTTCTAGAAGAGGCAGGTGCCTGATTTGGTCTAATTCAGGAAAGTGTTTTCTAGCTCTACTTAAACTGCATTCCTGTGTTGATTTCTAAGCAATACTTGGACAAGCCGGGCCTCTCCTGGGGCGCTTCAGGAGACTCTCTTAAAATTATGAAACTGCTCAAGAAGTTAGTGGGGATAAAAATATCTGGAGACACTCCAAGGTGTGTGTTAAGTCACTGACAGCCCTTGGGAAGTTTCTAGTTTGCTGTCCTTGCCTCCAGATAATGATTGATGATTGCATGCCAGGAACTTACTCTTTTGAGTATGGATAGTTCTGGAAGGTTACGGGTCTCAGTGGAAAGGGTGTAAACTGAGACATGTGAGTATGCATTCTGCATCCCATCTTTGCCAAGGACCAGCTGTGGACCCTCGAACACGAGGCTCCCCGTGTGCTGTTGGGGATCCACCTGCTCACTCAAAGGAGTAGCTGAGGATTGAGATGGAGGATGCTTGAGAATCTGGCCCTCAATAGAATGGCTGTCAGTTTGCTTCCTTCCCTGACATTTGTTACAACACTCTCCCAGGTGTCCAATCCTCCAGGGCAAGAGAGAGCTCTGATGTTAACTCTCAATTACTGACATAATATAATGCAGTTAGTTTTCCTCTTGCTATGAATTCATCTCATGATTACAGGGCTGCTTAAAACAATGTGTGTATAATGAATGAACCTTCCATTAGCGTGCATCTCTGCTTAGGTGTAAATATTTGAAACACAGCTGCATGAAATGAAAATTAAATGACATCATTTCTGGTGAATTTGATGCTGGAAACTGGTGGATATGCTTCATCCGCATCCAACAGATTTTACTGCGGACCTACTATGTGCCAGACCACTTTCCCAGGGGCTGGAGATGCAGGGACAGATATAACTGCAGCTCCTTGGCAGCATGGCATGGATGATGCACGTATGTGAAGCCCAGTTCTTGGCAGGTGTGCTGTCATTGCTAATGGAAAGGGTGGCACCTTGCCTCTCCCCTCAGCCTCACATTACCCTCTCCTAGCTGGCTTCCATCCCCAGCGGTACCATCCAGGTGATTTTGGTTGAAGCCATCAGTTATCTTCAAATCTTAAATCCAAGGTATGTGTCTCAGACTTCACCATACCCCCACCTTTCTGCACTCATCACATTAAACTATCATCATCTCCTCAAACTGACAACCCTTCTGGGCTCTGGGCTGCCATACCCTGCAGGTGTGTGTTCATGGACTCAGTCCCAGACGACCTTCTATTCTTACTGCCCCCAGCCCCCTGGCTCTCTCACCCACACTCACGGCTTTGTCAAAACTGCACACCGGCTTTTCTGAAAGCAGCATCTCTAGCTCCCGTGACTTCTTTGAGCATCAAATCCACATGGCTGATGTCTCCTTGACCAAAAGCCTCCAATATACCACCAAGTCAAAAAGTTAAGAGCCTTTACTTATTCAAGAGGACAAATCACCATGAACCTAGGAAGTAAAGCAGAAATCTAGAAATCCTGGGACTTCTCTGGGGGTCCAGAGGCTAAGGCTCCATGCTTCCAATGCAGGGGACCGGAGTTCAATCCCTGGTTGGGAAACTAGATCCCACATGTAGCAATTAAGACTTTACTTTCCAAAACTAAAGATCCTTCATGCCCCCAAGAAGATGGAAGATGCCAGGTGCCGCAACTAACACCCTGTGCAGCCAAATAAATAAAGTGTTAAAAGAACAAAAGAAATCTAGGAATCCCTCTGCTCAACTCTCTCTCCCTCACCCCCACATCGAATCCATCACTGAATCAGCCCAGTTTTATCTCCAGACACCCTGCTGTTCATACAGCTTCCTCTGTCACCAGTGCCTGCACCCAGAAGGCACTGACCTTGTGGCAGGTGCCCTTCTCTGATGTTTTTCACCCACTCTTCCCTTTCAACCCTTGTTATTCTTTCTTTTTAAGAATAATTACAAAGGGGGCAACTAGATACCCAAGAAACAGATCTTGGCCAGCGTCTTAGAGGGTCTGTCCCTCCTCCATTTCTTCCCCAACCATACTCTTGCTCCTTTGCAACAACAATTCTCTTGTTTTTATCTGTTGCTTTGCCATCTACATACAGAACCCTATACCACAGGACATAGGTTCCACTGGCTACTGATCATACACAAAAAGAATTAGACCTCATGGGTTCTCTGTGACTTCCTTCTGTAGCTTATCATTTCTTAGTGAGTGTTTTTAGCTGTAACATTCATTTCAATTTCAAGTACTCCTTGATTCACTTCTCTGCTATACAGTTGATAGACATCCAGGGTGGTGTCAGTTTGCTGCTCTGAAAATTCCCTTTGCAGGTCCCCTGTATAAAATATATAGCCCCCAAAAGGAAGTGGGAACCCCTGCAACTCCTCATCTTTCTCATCATCTCCTGTTGTCAGGTCTTTAAGCTTTTACCCTCCTGAGGTCTGCAGTGTATCTTATTGTGGCTTTACTTTGCATTTTCCCAATCAGTATTGAGGTTCAGGATCACAAGGAACGATAGTCCCTCAGTTGTGTCTCACCCTTTGCAACCCCATGCACTGTAGCCTGCCAGGCTTCTCTGTCCAGGGGATTGCCCAGGCAAGATTACTGGAGTGGGTAGCCATTTCCTTCTCCAGGGGGTCTTCCCAGCTCAGGGACTGAACCGGAATCTCCCGCACTGCAAGCAGATTCTTTACCATCTAAGCCATCAGGGAAGTTCCTGGTAATTGGGTTGGTGGCTTTTTATTTACTTTTATTGACCAACTGCATTTCATCATTTTGGCATGCCTATATAATGCCTATGAGGATTTGATGCTTTTAATATTGTAGATGCTTTTAATTTTCTGCATATTAAGATGTTAGAGCATCCTAAAAAAAAAAATCAAGAGAACAATAACAAAAGAACCTTTCTAGCTGGGAAGAGATTGCCCCTTCTTGAGCCAGTAGATTCACAGAGAGAGCAAAGGACCCAGCAGGGAGCAGGCCTTTGATATGCAAAGTGACTAATCCAGAGCCAGACCTTCTTTCTCCTGCCCTACATCCCAGGAGGCAATATTCCTGCTGAACTGTAGCGCTTTAATCAAAGGAATATTGCTAGGCACCAGGTAACTAGAGACCACCCCTATAGCCCAAAGCTAGCCAGAATGATTCAGATGTAGCCAGTCCTAAGCTGTTCATCCTATTCTGCCTTTTCTGCAGAAATCCCAATAAAGACCTTACCTAAATGCTCCCCGGGCTTCTCTGGTGGCTCAGGTGGTAAAGAATCTGCCTGTAATGCAGGAGGCCAGGCTCCATCCATGGGTCAGGAAGATCCTCTGGAGAAGGGAATGGCAACTCACTTCAGCATTCTTGCCTGGAGAATCCCATGGACAGAGGAACCTGGCAGGCTACAGTTCATGAGCCCACAAAGAGTCAGACACAACTGAGCCACCAACACTTTTACTTTCAAAAAGCTCCCCACTCCCACTCTGCTCCTGCCTTCTGCCTCCTGACCACTTTGGTGCTTCCGCATGTGGCCCCACATGGCATGCTAGCTCCTGCATCTTTTTGTTTTCCTGTGTCTCTCCTCTGCCTCTCCTTGTGGCATATCCAACTGACCATCCCATAAAAAGAAAACAGAACAGCAGCTATGGATGAAGCTTGATGGGCTGTCCATCTTCTCCAGGTTGATTCATACAACCTCTCACTATCTCCCATCAACTGCAATTTGGCACGTGCAGTCTACTTCTACAAGGATTATATCATGTGCTGCTGTGGCTGCTGATTTTTAACAACCCCTGAAAGGAGTTTAGGGTGGAGATCAGAAATGAGGCCCTGTGTGCTGGGGATGTGGGGGAGTGGAGGTGGGACTGACAGAACAGGTCTTCAGACAGATAGATTTCAGAGCTGATTTTATGAGCCCAATTCTTGTATCTCCTTGTATCAAAAAAGCACTAAAGTCCTTCATGGTGACATATGCTCGCTGTGGCTAGCAGAAACCTTCTGGAAAGAATATCTGCTTGATTGCATGGACTCTCCCTTCACCAGAATCACATGTATACTGACCTTCTCTCCTGCCTCTTTGAAGCAGCTTCTCATTTGGCTGCAGTTCTCGTTTTGCCTCCAATGAAACGTGCATCTCTCATGTTGTGTATTTTTTTTTAAGTTATCATCATCCCATAAAAGAATACAGAACAGAGGACGTGGATGGATCCTGATGGATCATCCATATTCTCTCAGTCATCTGGACAGCATGCTAAGATGCTTCTGTCACATCCAACACTTTGGGACCCTATGAACTGTAGCCCACCAGACTCCTCTGTCCATGGGATTCTCCAGGCAAGAATAATGGAGTGGGTTGCCATTTCCTCCTCCAGGGGATCTCCCTAGCCCAGAGATCCAACTGGCATCTCTTGCATCTCCTGTATTGGCAGTCAGATTCTTTACCACTGAGCCACCTGAGAAGCCCTTTATCATCTGGACACTAGCTCTCTGTTGATGAAACAACAACAACAAAAAAAAACAAATGAAAAAATCTCCAGATATATTATTTCTGATACCTAATTTTAATATTATCAAATTTATACATCCTTTATTTCATAATTAGTGCTGTTGACACCATGTTTTTAAAAAAACAATCCTTTTTCACCATTTGGTAAGGCAAATTATCTCTCCTTGTTCTTCGATAGCTTCATCTGTTTCATCCTCCCCTGCTGTTGTTGTTGGCTTTAATGTGTTGCTTTTTTTATGCCTATGTCAATACAACACTATCTTACTCATTTTAAGATTGTTGTGGGAAACTGTGGGAGTAACAGTCCCCAGTAGATCAGTCCACTGTTCACTTGTCTGTTTTCATCTGATGCTGTGGCTTGCTCTGGGCAACGGCTCATCAGCAAATGGGACAGAGAGACTAGGTAAGTGTTCCTTCACTGGGGCTTAACCCCAGAGTGCTGCTCAAAGATGACCATGGCATGAAAAACCACAAGGAAGGGACGGCTGGGCCATGCCAGGCACTGCAGCTGACCCTTAGGCAAGCACCTCCAAATGCAGCCAACGAGATGAGGCAAGCCTAGCAGCACTGGTGGATCATTTCACAGAGGGGAAAAAGATTCTATTGTGGGGCATTTGGTTGTTAGCAGTAGGTGAGTGATACAGTGGCCTTGCTATTCTTCGGTCCCTGTGCTTCTGTCTGGACCACAGCCTTCTCTCCAGGTCCAACCCTACCATTCTAGTGTGAACAACTGACATCTCTGCCAGAACCTCTCACTGCTGCATCGGTGTCTACTTTGCCTCATCCAATCTATTGAAATTCAAAGCATAGAAAAATACATAGAAAAATGTCACAAACTCCTTTGTACTCAGCATATTTTTAGAATGTCATTTGCTGTTTCAATTCAAATTGTTTTGAACATAAAAGCAATAAAGTTCCTTTGATTCCACTTGAATCCTTTTTCAGAATCATCCCCACCTTTCCTCTCCACAGGAAGTATTTTAGTAGGAACCATGATCCAATTCTTTGTAGTGATTAAGACTCTCCCCTTGACCAAACAGTGGGCAGCCTCTTTGAGCCTTGTCCTCCACCTGGCCTCATCCTTGGGCCCTGTCTTCTGTCTGCTGAGTGTGGTGGTAATAAGAATCATGATGAGTCAGTTAGGTGAGAATGCTCCCACCCTTGGTAGCTGATTACCGTAGTCTGCCTTCAGCAGAAATCCTGTTAAATCACTCTAGCAAGAAGCTCATTCGTCCTAATGTTTTTGTTCTTCATAATTTTCCATCCACTGACACCTACACCTGCCTCTTAGCTATAAATCCCCACTTATCTCTTGTATTTGGGGTTGAGTCCAACCTTTCTCCTATATTGCAATAGTCTTCAGTAAAATCTTCCTTACCACTGTAACAAGTCTCAGAATGAATTTTTCTTTAACAAATAACATCTTTTTAGTCAAAGCTTTTATATGCCTACTATGCACACACACACATGTATAATGTTACAAGATGAAACATTTTTAGCATTATTTTGTATAATATATTTATAAGATTGACAATTCTGTGTCAGTCTATTAATATAATGCTTCTGAAAATTCAACTTCATTTTTGAGCTGATTCAAGCAAACCACAGTCATCTTTCCAAGGACTGGGTAATACTCCATCACAAGACTACACTATAATATATTTACATACTTCTCAGTTGGTGACATTAGGTTTTTCACATTTTCCCCTCTAATTGACTTCATTGCAAAGAGATCTTTGCATGCATCACCTGCTGCATGCACGTAAGTGTTTCTTGTTCAATTGCACAGTTGTGTCTGACTCTTTGCAACCCCATGAACTGAAGCACGCCAGGCTTCTCTGTCCTTCACCATCTCCCAGAGCTTGCTCAAACTCATGTCCACTGAGTCAATGATGCCATCCAACCATCTCATCCTCTGTCATCTCCTTTTCCTCTTACGTTCAATATTTCCCAGCATCAGGGTTTTTCCAATGAGTAGGTTCTTTGCAGCAGATGGCCAAAGTATTGGAACTTCCGCCTCAGCATCAGTTCCTACAGTGAATTTTCAGGATTGATTTCCTTTAGGATTGACTGATTTGATCTCCTTGCAGTCCAAGGCACTCTCAAGAGTCTTCTCCAACATGATTCAAAAACATCAATTCTTTGGTGCTCAGCCTTTTTATGGTCCAGCTCTCACATCCATATATGACCACTGGAAAAACAATAGCTTTGGCTAGATGGATCGTTGTCAGCAATGTGATGTCTCTACTTTTCAGTACGCTGTCTAGGTGTTCTGTCATACCTTTTCTTCCAAGGAGCAAGCATCTTTTAATTCCATGGCTGCAATTACCATCTGCAGTGATTTTGGAGCCCAAGAAAATAAAGTCTCTCACTGTTTCCATTGTTTGCCCATCTTTTTGCCATGAAGTGATGGAACTGGATGCCATGATCTTAGTTTTTGAATGTTGAGTTTTAAGCAACTTTTCCACTCTCTTCTTCACTGTTATCAAGAGGATGTTTAGCTCCTCTTCACTTTCTGCCATAAGAATGGTGCCATTTACAAATCTGAGGTTATTGATATTTCTCCCGGCAATCTTGATTCCAGCTTATGCCTCATCTAGCTTGGCATTTGTCATGATGTACTCTGCATATAAGTTAGATAAGCAGGGTGACAATATACAGCCTTGATGTACTCTTTTCCCAATTTTGAACCAGTCTGTTTTTCCATGTTCAGCTCTAACTGTTGCTTCTTGACCTGCATGTTCACTTCTCAGGAGGTAGGTAAAGTGGTCTGGTATTCCCATCTTTTGAAGAATTTCCCACAGTTGTGATTCACACATTCAAAGTCTTCAGCATAGTTAATGAAGCAGAAGTAGATGACTTTTTGAAATCCTCTTGCTTTTTCTATGATTCAATGGATGTTGACGATTTCATCTCTGTTTCTCTGCCTTTTCTAAATCCAGCTTGAACATCTAGAAGGTCTCTGTTCATGTACTGCTGAAGCCTGGCTTAGAGAATTTTGAGCATTACTTTGCTAGCGTGTGAAATGAGTGCAATTGTGTGGTAGTTTGAACATTCTTTGGCATTGCTTTTCTTTGGGATTGGAGTAAAAACTGATGTTTTCCAGTCCTGTGGCCATTGCTGAGTTTTCCAAATTTGCTGGCATATTGAGTGCAACACTTTCACAGCATCATCTTTTAGGATTTGAAATAGCTCAGCTGGAAGAGTTTCTAGTGTAGGATATAAGGGGAAAAACAGCATTTCTGGGTTTTGAGGTTACATACCTCAGTCAATCCTAAGGCTATTACAGGAATATATTATTATTATATTTATTAAAAGGACCAATGATGAAGCTGAAGCTCCATTGTTTTGGCCACCAAATATGAAGAACTGATTCACTGGAAAAGACCTTGATGCTGGGAAAGATGGAAGACAAAAGGAGAAGGGAGGTGGCAGAGGATGAGATGGTTAGATAGCATCATCAACTCAGTGAACATGAATTTGAACAATATCCAGGAGCTAGTGGAGGACAGAGGAGCCTGGAATGCTGCAGTCCATGGGGTCACAAAGAGTCAGACATGACTTAGAAATTGAACAACAGATCTCAGCTTTCCTAGGCAATGTGCCATGCTCTCCCAGAGGCTAATTACTATGTCGCATCCCACCACTACAGATGAGAGTTCTTGGCTTTCAACATCATTGCCAACACTTGATATTTTATGTATTTTTATTTTAGTTTGCATGTATTATTTTATAAAAATAACTTCCTTTTGAAGTTATTTAAGGAAGGACCAATGAATATAAAAATCTCTTGGTCTTTATATGACTGAAACACATGTATGAATTTTTATTCAGCTTTCAAGCTTCAATCACTATTCCAACACTGAAATCTAGACTGATTATTATTTTCTCTTTGTCTTTTGAAAATCTTTTACCTTTCCAAGACTTTATGGCATTTATCTACTCTCATTCTAATTGCTATTTGTTTAAAAATAATTTTCTTTTCTTTCTGGAAATTTTTAAAATCCCTCTCCTGTTTTTTAGCCTCCTGCAATTTAATTATACTTTCTAGATTTGGATTTGTTTTTATGTCTTACCCCTACAACACCTAAACTTTTTTCATGATCTCTTTTAAGCTTCTTTTAGAGTGTCAGTCTTCATTGTCAATCTTTATTATCTCTTTGTTAACAATCTCCTTTATCTCTTCCCTTTTTTCCTCTTCTCTTCTGTGCAACATTTATCCATTTATGTAACATTTTAGCTGATTTCATTAATGTTCTCTTCAGCTCTATCTAGTTTCTTGCTTTCATTCATCAAATAGATTTTCCCCCCATAGCTTTGTTTTTTAGACTTTCTCTTTGGTTACTTTCAGAACTACTTTTCTAGGTTTCTCACTGTCTGATCTTGCCAGCAGCTGCTAGCTATTCCTCTTCATGTCTTATGTTCTCCAAAAAAATTCCTAGAGCAAATAGATGAGTTCATTAAAGTGGCAAGACACAAAATAAACATATAGACATTAATTGTATTTTTATATATTAGCAATGTATTATACATGGACACCAACATTTAAAACACAATGCCATTTATAGTTACTTAAAATTAAATATTTAGTTGTAACTCTAGCAAACCACATAGACTTTGTTTACTTAAAACTACAAAATGCTGATGAAAGAAATCAAATATCTAAATAAATGGAGAGAGATACTATGTTCACTAACTGGAAGATTAAAAACAGTAATATGTCCATCCTTCCTTAATTGATACACAAGTTTAGCATCAGTTCAGTTCAGTTCAGTTCAGTCACTCAGTCGTGTCCGACTCTTTGAGACCCCATGAATCACAGCATGCCAGGCCTCCCTGTCCATCACCATCTCCTGGAGTTCACTCAGACTCACGTCCATTGAGTCCGTGATGCCATCCAGCCATCTCATCCTCTGTCGTCCCCTTCTCCTCCTGCCCCCAATCCCTCCCAGCATCAGAGTCTTGTCCAATGAGTCAACTCTTCTCATCAGGTGGCCAAAGTACTGAAGTTTCAGCTTTAGCATCATTCCTTCCGAAGAAATCCCAGGGTTGATCTCCTTCAGAATGGACTGGTTGGATCTCCTTGCAGTCCAAGGGACTCTCAAGAGTCTTCTCCAACACCACAGCTCAAAGGCATCAATTCTTCAGCACTTACCCTTCTTCACAGTCCAACTCTCACATCCCTACATGACCACAGGAAAAACCATAGCCTTGACTAGATGGACCTTAGTTGGCAAAGTAATGTCTCTGCTTTTGAATATGCTATCTAGGTCGGTCAGAACTTTTCTTCCAAGGAGTAAGCGTCTTTTAATTTCATAGCTGCAATCACCATCTGCAGTGATTTTGGAGCCCCCCAAATAAAGTCTGACACTGTTTCCACTATTTCCCCATCTATTTCCCATGAAGTGATAGGACCGGATGCCATGATTTTCATTTTCTGAATGTTGAGCTTAAGGCAGCTTTTTCACTCTCCTCTTTTACTTTCATCAAGAGGCTTTTAGTTCCTCTTCACTTTCTGCCATAAGGGTGGTGTCATCTGCGTATCTGAGTTTATTGATATTTCTGCTGGAAATCTTGATTCCAGCTTGTTTTTCTTCCAGTCCAGCGTTTCTCATGATGTACTCTGCATATAAGTTAAATAAGCAGGGTGACAATATACAGCCTTGACACACTACTTTTCCTATTTGAAACCAGTGTTGTTCAATGTCCAGTTTTACCTGTTGCTTCCTGAACTGCATACAGATTTCTCAAGAGGCAGGTCAGGTGGTCTGGTAATTCACATCAAAATCTAGCAGGATATTTTTGCAAATATAGAAAATTATTTTAAAGTTTATACCCAAAGATAAAGGAGCTTTTGTTGTTCAGTCATTAAGTCGTGTCCAACTGTTTGTGACTCCATGGACTGCAGCACACCAAGCTCTTTTTATCCTCCACTATCTCCTGAAGTTTATTCAAATCATGTCCATTGAGTAGATGATGCTATCTAACCATCTCATCCTTTGCCATCTCCTTCACATTTTGCCTTCAATCTTTCCCATAATCATGTCTTTTCCAATGAACTGGTTTTTCAAATCAGGTGGCCAAAGTATTGGAGCTTCAGCATCAGTCCTTCCAGTGAATATTCAGGGTTGATTTCTTTTAAATTGACTGGCTTAGTCTCCTTGCAGTCAAAGTGACTCTCAAGAGCCTTCTCCAGCACCACAATCTGAAAGCACCACTTCTTCCTTGCCTTCTAATCCCAAAGAACAGCAATGCCAAAGAATGTTCATTTGCACTTATTTCAAATGCCTGTAAGGTTATGTTCAAAATCCTTCAAGCTAGGGTTCAGCAGTACATGAACCAAGAACTTCCAGATGTACAAACTGGATTTAGAAAAGGCAAAGGAACCAGAAATCTAATTGCTAACATTCATTGGATCATGGAAGAGGCAAGAGAATTCCAAAAAAACATCTAATTCTGCTTCATTGACTATGCTAAACCCTTCGATTGCATGGATCACAACAAACTGTGGGAAATTCTTAAATAGATAGGAATACCAGACAAAGAACATATAATAGTTAACATAATGTTGAAAATGAGTAATAAAAAGGAAAGATTGTCAAATCAATGTCAAGACTTATTATATAGCTATAGTTATCTAGAGTAGGTGGTATTGTCAAGATAGATACATACAGTAGTGGAACAGAACAGAAAATTAGAAGTAAATCCAGAAAAATATTCCAAATTGACTTTTGAAAAGGGTGCAAAAGTAACTCAATGGAGGAAAGATAAACTTTTCATCAAATGGCATTTTCATGCATTAAATTGCATCTCCTCAATAAAAGTTTGTGGCAATCTTCAAACCCAGCACCTCTAAATATGATCTTATCTGTGGAAAAGGTCTGTATACAAGTAATCCAACTAAAATTAGGTTACTAGGGTGATTTCTAATTCATTATGACTGGTGTTATTATATTAAGGGACCTCTGAACACAGAGACAGCCAGACACAGAGAGATGAAGAAGTCAAGAAACAGAGAGAGGCCATTTCTCTGAAGATAAAGGCAGAGGTCAGGATGATGCTTTTATCATCTAAGGAATGTAAGATCACCAGCAACGCCCAGAGTCTGGGAGAGAAGCCTGGATAAGAGTCTCTCTCCTAGACTCAGAAGGTGCCAACCTGGCTGCAACCTTACTCTTGGACTTCTGACTTCCAGAGCTGTGAGAGAATAAATGTCCACTGTTTAAGTCACCCAGGGTGGGGTGCTTTGTTAACAACAGACTCCTCACCCACCGGAAACTAATACAAGTAGTGGAATAAGTAGACATCCACAGTAGAAAAAAATATAAGCTTAACCCAAGTTTCACACCTTATACAAAATTAATTCAAAATGGATCATGGATTAAATGTAAAACTATAAACCTTTTAGAGAAAAGCACAGGGAAAAACTTCAGTGTCTAGGACAGCCAAAGAGTTCTTAGATGTGACACCAGAAGCATGATCCATAAAAGGAAAAATGGATAAATTAGACTTAATCAAAATTAAAATCTTATGCTCTGTGAAATTCCCTGTTAAAAGGATGAAAAGGCAAGTTACAAACTGGCAGAAAATATTTGCAAACCACATATTTGACAAAGAACTAGTATCTAAAATACACAAAGTATTCTCCAAAGTCAATAGTGCTTGGAAAAAAACCAAGCAATTAAATTAGAAAATGGGTACATGCCATGAAGAAAGATTTCACCAAGGAAGATACACAAAAGTCAAATTAGCACACGAGAAGATGTTCAACATCATTAGCTGTGAAAGGAATGCAAATTAAAACCTCAGGCTCATAACACTACAAACCTTTCAGAATGGCTAAAAGAAAAAAAAAAAAAAGGGAAAGAAATCCACAACACCAAATGTTGGTGAGGCTGCAGAGAAACTTGGTCACTCACATTGTTGGTGAAAATTGAAAATGGGACAGTCACTCTGAAAAAGCTTAGAATTTTCTTTACAAACAAAACGTAAATAGCATAAAGTCTAGCAATGGCACTCTTGGGCATTTATCCCAAAGAAATAAAAACTATGTTCACACAAAAACATGGGCAGAAGTGTCTATTGCATCTTTAATCCCTTAATAGCCCCAAAACTGGAAGCAATCCAATGTCCAATCTCCTTCAATAGGTAAATGGCACAAAATCTGTAGTACAACTCACATCAGGTAACGCTACAAGCAGCAGAAATGAACAGACTATTGAGACACTCAGCTGCCTTCCTGAATCTCCAATGAATTGTGCTGAGTGAAGGAAGCCAGTCCCAAAGGTTACATACTTTATGATTCCATGTATGTAATATTCTTGAAATGTCTACATTATAAAATAGAGGGCAATGTCTGTGGTTGCCAGGGGTTGAGAAGGAGCTGGAGATCTGAGGGAGGTGGATGTGGTCATAAAAGGGTGACAATGTTAACATCCCTGTGGAGGTGGAACGTTCTGTATTTTGATTTATCAACATCAATGTTCTGGTTGTGAGGCTGTCTCGTAACTTTGCAGGATGTTGCTGCTGCTGCTGCTAAGTCGCTTCAGTCGTGTCCAACTCTGTGCGACCCCATAGACGGCAGCCCACCAGGTTGCCCCGTCCCTGGAATTCTCCAGCCAAGAACACTGGAGTGCGTTGCCATTTTCTTCTCCAATGCATGAAAGTGAAAAGTGAAAGTGAAGTCACTGAGTCGTGTCCAACTCTCAGCAACCCCATGGACTGCAGGATGTTACCACAGTGGAAAACATGGGATGTCTGTGTATTTGTTCTTACATTTACAGGTCATTATAATTATGTCAAGATGAAAAGTGTAATTTAAAAAATGAGGATATTTATGACTCTCCATTGTGTAAAACCCTGTGTGGGCTTCCCTACTTGCCTGGGCAAACATACCTGGCTATTATCATGATTCAAGATCCCTGTGATCTTGTCTCTACCCACCTTCACCCTCTCTCAGAATTTCTGGTTGCTGTCCATGCTCTAACCACATTTCCCTTCCTCTCCCTCCATCCTCAAATGTGCCATGTCCTTCTTGCCTCAGAGTTTGCAATGCCCTCCCCTCTTCCTGAGAGCTTAAGATGTGTTACACAGTGAATTATTCACTTTAGAGTGAGAATTTTTGAACAATTAGCATCCAGGAGCACCTGCAATGTACCAGGTCCTATTCCATGAAAACAAGAAACAACAGTGAGCAAGCAACACAGCTGAAATGCTTGTCACCATTCAGCCCATCTTCTGGGTTGTCCATCTGTGTCTCTGAGGAGGGCAGAATATGCAAGACAGTGCAAGATAAATATATTCCATGCAATATTGGATTTATCTGAAATTCAAATTCAGCTGTGTGTTCTGTACTTTATCTGGAAACTCTAAAAGGTAAGACCTTCTGAGAAACATCATGAAATGTGTCTTTAACCCAGCTGTTCAGGGGCTGAATGGGAGCATTCATCCATCTCTTCCTGTCCCCATTAGTGAATATTGCCATGTGGTGTGTTAAGTCCTCCATACGTCTAGCTGTCTACATGGTGCAAAATACTTGTACCAACAAAGTGTTTATTTCTTGTTCTGTTGCGAAAGTCTCTCATGCTCATCTGCACCTAGCAAACCCATGGTCAGTATGTGTTCAGTGAACCAATAAATGAATCTCTCTGTCTTTTCTAGGGATCTGTGTGCTTCAAACATCTCTTAGATCCTATATCAGACTCTCTTGGCTTCACCTTTCTTCCAGCTGCTGTGATGGGGATGAGTTTTGCCTTGTCTTGGCTGGCATTATGAAAGTACCAGCACCTTGACTGAGGCCCATGGCACACCTTGCACTGCCATCCCCAAGGTTCTCTGAAGCCCAGTGGGTGTGGGAACCCTGTGTAAACCTGATGAGTTCTCTCATGTCAACAATCAGAAGTGTGGAAGAGATATCATGCAATATGGAACCCTTGTCTGATGAGGACAGATACCCCTCCACTCAACCCCTGACTAGGTGGTTCTAAGACCCAACTTATCAGTTCAACTCAGTTGCTTAGTCGTGTCTGACTCTTTGTGACCCCATTGACTGCAGCACAGCAGGCTTCCCTGTCCATCACCAACTCCTGGGGCCTACTCAAACTCATGTCCATTGAGTCGGTGATGCCATCCAACCATCTCATCCTCTGTCGATTCTTAGAAGATCCTCTTTGTTGGGATGGTCAGATAAAGTGCAGCATACCTGGGTAAATTTGAATTTCAGTCAAAGTAATGGTAGAAGTATAGCCTAAATATTTCATGGAATTTACTTATGCTAAGAGATGTATCTGTTGTTCATTTGATATTCAAACTTAACTGGGCAGCCTATTTTTTTATTTGCTGAATTTCATAACTAGCATGTGTTTTGTGTTGGTTCTTCCTCCTTTCCTGGCCCTCTCTCCCTCTACCTGGAACCACAAATAAGTTACTCCCACTGAAGATGGTCAATACCAAAATAAGATTGATTATATTCTTTGTAGCCAAAGGTGGAGAAGCTCTATACAGTCAGCAAAAATAAAACTGGGAGCTGACTGTAGCTCAGATCATGAACTCCTTATTGCAAAATTCAGACTTAAATTGAAGAAAGTAGGGAAAACCACTAGACCATTCAGGTATGACCTAAATCAAATTCTTTATAATTATAAAGTGGAAGTGACAAATAGATTCAAGGGATTACATTTGATAGACAGAGTGCCTGAAGAACTATGGATAGAGATTCATGACATTGTGTAGGAGGCAGTGATCAAGACTATCCCCAAGAAAAAGAAATCCAAAAGGCAAAATGGTTGTCTGAGGAGGCCTTATAAATAGCTGAGAAAAGAAGAGAAGCTAAAGGCAAAAAAGAAAAGAAAAGATATACCCATTTGAATGTAGAGTTTCAAAGAATAGCAAGGAGAAATAAGAAAGCCTGCCTCCATGATCAGTGCAAATAGAGGGAAACAATAGAATGGGGAAGACTACAGATTACTTCAAGAAAATTAGAGATACCAAGGGAACATTTCATGCAAAGATGGGCACAGTAAAGGACAGAAATGGTATGAATTTAGCAGAAGCAGAAGATATTAAGAAGAGGTGCCAAGAATACACAGAAGAATTGTACAAAAAAAAAAAAAAAAAAGACCTTCATGACCCAGGTAACCATGATGGTGTGATCACCCACGTAGGACCATACATCCTGGACATGAACTCAACTGGGCCTTAGGAAGCATCACTATGAACAAAGCTAGTGGAGGTGATGGAATTCCAAAGGAGCTATTTCAAATCCTAAAAGATAATGCTTTAAAGTGCTGCACTCAATATGGCAGCAAATTTGGAAAATTCAGCAGTGGCCACAGGACAAAAAAAGGTCAGTTTTCATTCCAATCCCAAAGAAAGGCAATATCAAAGAATGTTCAAACTACTGCACAGTTGCACTCATCTCACATGCTAGTAAGAAATGTTCAAAATTTTCCAAGCCAGGCTTCAATGGTATGTGAGCCATGAATTTCCAGATGTTCAAGACAGATTTAGAAAAGGCAGAGGAACCAGAGATCATATTGCCAACATCCATTAGATTATTAAAATAAAACAAGAGAGTTTCAGAAAAACATCTGCTTTGTTGACTACACCAAAGCCTTTGACTGTGTGGATTACAACAAACTGGAAAATTCTTCAAGAGATAGGAATTAACAGCCCACATTACCTACCTTCTGAGAAATCTGTATGTAGGACAAGAGGCAACAATGAGCACTGGAAATGGAACAAAAGACTGGCTCCAAACAGGAAAAAGAGTATCTCAAGGCTGTATACTGTCATCCTGCTTATCTAACTTATATGCAGAGTACATCATAAGAAATGCTGGACTGGATGAAGCACAAGCTGCAATCAAGATTGCTTGGAGAAATATCAATAACTTCAGATACTCAGATGACATCACCCTTATGGCAGAAAGAAAACAAGAGCTAAAGAGCCTCTTGATGAAAGTCAAAGAAGAGAGTGGAAAAGTTGGCTTAAAACTCAACATTCGGAAAACTAAGATCATAGCATCTGGTCCCATCGCTTCATGGCAAATAGATGGGGAAACAATGGAAACAGTGAGAGACTTTAATTTCTTGGGTTCCAAAATCACTTCAGATGGTGACCGCAGCCATGAAATTAAAAGATGCTTGCACCTTGGAAGAAAAGCTATGACCAAACTGGCCAGCATATTAAAAAGCAGATACATTACTTTGCTAACTAAGGTCCATCTAGTCAAAGCTATGGTTTTTCCAATAGTCATGTATGGATGTGAGAGCTGGACCATAAAGATAGCTGAGTAATGAAGAACTGATGCTTTTGAACTGTGGTGCTGGAAAAGACTCTTGGGAGTCCCTTGTACTGCAAAGAGATCCAACCAGTCCATTCTAAAGGAAATAAGTCCTGAATATTTATTGGAAAGACTGATGTTGAAGCTGAAACTTCAATATTTTGGACACCTGATGCGAAGAGCTGACTCATTTGAAAAGACTCTGGTGCTGGGAAAGATTGAAGGCAGGAGGAGAAGGGAATGACAGAGGATGAGATGCTTGGATGGCATCTTGGACTTGATGGAGATGAGTTTGAGCAAGCTTTGACACTTGGTGAAGGCCAGGAAGTCTGGTGTGCTGCAGTCTATCGGGTCACAAAGAGTTGGGCACGACTGAGTGACTGAATTGAAATGAACTAAAGCCTTTGTCTCAGGCTAAGACATTCTTTTTGTGTTTTCAAAGAAAGATTTTTTTTTTTTTTTTTTTACGTCAGCCAATCCAAAAATGAAGAAAACACTCTTTAATGATCTGGGTCACCATGGTCTAAGTTAAGGGAATGCTGCCCACCCCCAGTCCCTCCTGAGTTCCCCGAATTTCCTTCTGAATCTTTTATATATATATATGCATATATACCTTTTGAAGTCTGAGGGATATTAACTAAGAAGACTAGTACTTAAGTATAAGCCTTTAAAAAGTCATTTGACCTGGTTAAGTCACCTGTGCCCTACTTTGGCAAAATGTTTTTGAAGTCTTCAGCTCAATAGTAACAAATCTTCCCTTCAATAAAATAAAATAAAATAAAAAGCCCCACGGAGAAGGAGAGGGTAGAAAAGCATCATCCCCCTCGGTGGGCTAGTTTCAGTTTCAACAACTTCCCTTATTAGTGATAGACTAGCCTGTGCTTACATAATGCAGCAATTACTCAAAGGGCTTCATTCAGAGACAAATTCAGCTACAGACAGTCTCCTAGGTGAGAGGCTAGTCTTCAAACATCTGCTTTCAGATAAGTGATCTGCAAAGCTTGTGTGTGTGTGTGCATGCGCACGTTTGCTGCCAGGGAGGGGGAACAGTAGTTATTAAGAGCGATTTCCTGAATTACAAGGTAAGTCAAGGACAGAGGAGTCAGATGTCTTAAGAAGGAGCAGGATGGTTAAGGATGGTCAGTCTTTCCTGTGGGTGTATTTTTGTTACTGTCTATGTTAGTGCACTAAAGAAATAGAAAGCTTCTGTTAGACTCAGAGATAAAGACTTTTCTACTCATCATCTTGGGTGAGAATGTTTTGTTTTTGACAGATTCATGATGTTGCACCCATTAAATCATTTCCATTTAATAGAAAGCCAGTTTTGAAGGGCTTCAGAATAAGAGGGCATCATTGCCCACCCATGTAACAGGGACTGGTTCATATCCCAACCCTGCTAAATGTGATCTCTACTCCAAAGCCTTCCATGCATCACCGTGTAGACACAGGAAATAGGGAAGGGAGGCAGGCTAGCTGCATGAGTCTCCGAGTGGTGACGAGGATGCACCCCCAGCCCTGAGACCCGTCCAAGCCCCTGGATCAGGCCCTCCCAGGGTGGTCCATGACTCAGCATCTAGATCAGCTCCTCAGAAGGACACTGTATGCTGCAGTTTGCTAATCAGCCACTTAAAGGCTGGAGACCTCCTCCTCATTCCTGTCTTCCCTCCCTTTGGAGTCACAGTAGCTAAACTGTCCTCTGTCCGCATCTGCCTTTATACCTGTTTCTCTTGGCTTCCAGTCTTTGTATGAAGAGGATGGAAACTATTTCAGGTGGCTGACTGCCCTTACAGTTCCATCCTCAAAGACACTCTACGTCAGCCAAAGCCTCCTCAGTTCTAGTAGAGACAAGACTGCTCCTGATTGGGTCCCTTCTGGTTTTGGTCCTTCTGTCTGCAGCTTTCTTGGGTCACCCACCAAGCCTGCCCACCAACCCAGTGCCTGGGGATGAAGCCCATCAGCAAGTTCTCAGTTCTGTGTCTATCTAAAGCCTTGCTATCACTGCAGCTGTTACTTTTTATAGCTTCTTTGCCCACGTCTTTGGGTACCACTGAGAGAAGAGTCACCAGGTGTGCCTCTAACTAGCAAAATTAGGAATCATTCAGTGCTTTGATGGAGCTAATTAGCTTCCCAGTATGAACGCCAAGATTTTTTTTCTAATTAAGGCAGGAATGTTTCTCAGTCTATAATAATCTCATTTAAAGTGTGTCTAAAACACCTAATGTGCCTTTGTTTAGGAACATCATTCCTAGGCATTATTTAACTGTGTGAAAAGAGGTGGATCACTGGGATGCTCACTGGTTGTTCACCAGACATGTCTGCGACACTGATGTGGGCCTATGGCTTTACAAGAAAAATGATCTGCTCAAGTTGAGTCTGCATATTTGTACCCTAAAGGCCTGCTCATTCATAGAACGAGACTTGCACCTTTAATGTCAAAGGAACAAAGACATCTTTTGGACAAGTATAGTAGGTCTCTTTTCTCAGACCTCTACCTCCCACCCACTATGGAGGCATAGATTCAAATTTGACAAATTGCAAAACCTAGGCTGAAGGCTCTCCCAAATCCCAGAAAATGGAAGATCAGTGATGAAGTCTGTTTCTGAATCCCATTTTAGCAGAGCTCCATGCAATCGAAGACTCACTGGACTGTAGGAGCCAACAGAGTGAGAACTGGGGTATGTTGTGACCGCTGCATCATCCCCAGCACCTGGGACAGCACCCAGTGCTTGCTTGTTTGGGGCTGGATCATACTGCTGTTTATAATGGATAACCAACAAGGACCTACTGTAGAGCACAGGGAACTCTGCTCAGTGTTATGTGTCAGCCTGGATGGGAAGGGATTTGAGGGGAAAGTGGATGCATGTATATGTATGCCTGTATATACCCACTCCAGTGTTCTTGGGCTTCCCTTGTGGCTCAGCTGGTAAAGAATCCACCTGCAATGTGGGAGACCTGGGTTTGATTCCTGAGTTGGGAAGATCCTCTGCAGAAGGGAAAGGCTACCCAATCCAGTATTCTGGCCTGGAGAATTCCATGGATTGTATAACCCAGGGTGGTGCAAAGACTAGGACGTGACTGAGTGGCTTTCACTCGCATATGCATATGCATATGCATGGGTATGAAGCCACCTGGAGCTTCCTTGGTGGCTCGGATGGTAAAGGACCTGTCTGCAGTGTGGGAGACCTGGGCTCAGTCCCTGCATAGGGATGGACCCTTGGAGGAGGAAATGGCAAACCACTCCAGTATTCTTGCCCAGAGAATCCATGGACAGAGGAGCTTGATAGGTTATAGTCCACAAGGTTGCAAAGAGTTGGACATAATTGAGCAACTAACACACACACAAATATGTATGCCTGAGTCCCTTTGCTATTCACCGAAAACTACTACAACATTGTTAATCACCTAAAACTACCCAAATACAAAATAAAAAGTTTAAATAAAAAAGACTTATTTGAATGAAAATTTGATCTTTCCAGCAAAACACAAGACTAGTTCTTGTACTCTATGAGTTACTCCTTCACAAAACCCTGTGACCCATGTTTCTGATTTCTTACATGTTGTTCTTTTCTTTTCTTTTCTTTTTTTACATGTTGTTCTTTAGTTGCTAAGTTGTGTATGACTCTTTGTGACCCCCTGTCCTTCACTATCTCTTGGTCTTTGCTCAAACTATGTTCATTGAGCCAATGATGCCATCCAACCCTCTCATCCTCTGTTGCCTCCTTCTCCTTCTGCTTTCAATCTTTCCCAACATCAGGGTCTTTTCCAATGTGTTGGTATTTCGCATCCGCTGGCCAAAGTATTGGAGCTTAGCTTCAGCATCAGTCCTTTCAGTGAATATGCAGGGTTGATTTCCTTTAGGATTGAGTGGTTTGATATCCTTGCAGTCCAAGGGACTCTCAAGAGTCTTCTCCAGCATCACAGTTTGAAAGCATCAATTCTTCAGCATTCAGCCTTCCTTACGGTCCAAGTCTTACATCTGTAACTACTGCAAAAATGTAGCTTTGACTATATGGGCCTTTGTCCACCAAGTGATGTCTCTGCTTTTTAATATGCTGTCTAAGTTTGTCATCACTTTTCTCTGAAGGAGCAAGGACTTCTTATGTAGAGCTTTCTAGCTCTAGAAAGCTAGAGCCCTTTGGAAGAGATGTAGCTTATCCTGTATGCAATAACCATTTACAGTCTTTAAAACAATCTAATGTAACTCCTTATTTTTGTTCCCATCAATTCCATAGTTGTGAGAATACTCTTTATGCAAGCTACAAAACCCAGGAAAGTCATCTTCCTTCTGATAAGGGATATCCTCTCCCCATTGTGAACTCTCTTACATAGTGGAACAATTGTACATTTAGAGGCATTTCACATCTGCCTCTTTCCTGACCTAACTATCATTTTAAACAAGTTCTGTGGGCAAGGGGGGGAGAGGAGCCTGCCCAGATTTACTGAGGGAGGCAGGTGCTGAGGAATGGTCAGCAGGAAGTAAACCAGAGGACCGCGGTTTGGCTCTCTGGTGTGAAGTCTCAGGTCGTTCAAGGTGTTGGGAAGCAATTCTTCAGATGATGATGTCAGTGTCCATGCAGGGTTCATGTCTCACTTTTCTTTGCATCTTGGGGTCAAGGACTTTTTGTTTTAGAAAATGTTGGTTGAATGAGTGAAAAAGCTCCTCAGATGATGTGTAATTAGAAAAGTCACCGTCATCTCTCCTGTTGTCTATAAATATTCCATCAGTGAGAAAAGACATAGCCCCAGGGAACAACAAAATGAGCTGGCATGGAAACCAAGCAGCACTTTTCGGAATTCAGTAGAGAGAAGCCAGAAACCACTTGCTTGGGCAGTCAACAGGGATTCCTGAGAGCTTATGCCCTTTGCAACTTGGAAAACAAAACAGCAAAAACTCAGAGATTACAATAAATAACCACTGAGAACACTAACGGGAGGGGAGTTTTGGCTTCTGGTCTTGGACAGCAAGAGCAGGATGAGGGAAAGAAAAGAGAGAAGAAACCCTCTTAGATCAGGAGGGCGTGTAGCCCAGAGGGCTGTTGTTTATAAGGAAACATTATCTCCTGATCCCTATGTTATGTTTCCTATTTAGAGCTAATTTGCTGCAATGTGTACTGTGCAGCCCTGAGGGACAGGGCTGGCTTTTGGGCACCTGCCAGTCAGCCCCTTACTGCCCAGTTTACCGAATTCAGATCCACTGGCATGGACCTGAAGCAGCACAGTTGGGGCTGGTGGAAGTTCTCTGCAGTCTCCTGAGTTGCAGGCTACACCATACACCACTATCAAGGGTTCTCTCCATGCCACGGGGCCGCCTGGCTCCAGAGTCCCTTCTGAAGAAAGGCCACAGGTCCCACTTGGAGATCACATCTTGACCTCTCTATTTCTCTCTTGTGTTAGTTTTCTATTCCAATATAACACATGACTACAAAGGTAGATGCTTTCTTTAAAACCCAAGTGTTTCTTGCAGTATCCATAGGTGGGGAATCCAGGCAGAGCCTGGCTGGTTTCTCTGCTGGGGGAGACACAAAGCCTTAATGGAGGTGTCAGCTTGGGCTGTGGCCCCATCTGAAGCTCAACTAGGGAAGGACCCATAAGCTCATGGTTGCAGCTCCTTGAAGTTCACGTGACTATGGGCTCTTTTTCTTGCTGGCTGTCAACACCTCACCAGATGTGTGCATGCTCAGTGACTGCAACCCCATGCACTGTAACCTACCAGGCTCTTCTATCTGTGCGATTTCCCAGGCAAGAATACTGGAGTAGATTGCCATTTCCTCCTCCTGGGGATCTTCCTGACCCAGGGATCAAACCCACATATCATGCATTGACAGGCAGATTCTTTATCACTGAGCCATTATGGAAGCCCTTTCACCAAGTGGCTATCTCCAAACAGTAATTAGCTCACAAAACTGGTGGCTTGTGTCTTCAAAGTCAGCATGTGGGAGTTTTCTTAAGACAAGCATGGCAGTGTTACAATGTAACAATTGTAAAAATTGTGGTAACATAATCTCATGTCTCATCACCTTTGCATATTCTATTGGGTGGAGACAGGTCATAGATTCCACTCACATTCAATGGGGGGTGGGGGGGTGGGCGTGGGTATCCCACAAGGAGGTGATCATGAAAGATAGATCATGAAATCCACCTTAGAATTTTCTTGCCCCTTCTGTCTAAATTCCATTCTTTGATTTTTTTAACCCTTTTTTGGGGATGTGAACCATTTTTAAGTCTTTATTGAATATGTTATAATATTGGTTTCATCTTTTCATGATTTGTTTTCTTTTTGTTTATTTGTTTGGCCCCAAGCACATGAGATCTCTCCCCAACCAGGAATCAAATCCACACCCTCTGCATTGAAAGGTGATGTCTTAACCACTAGACTACCAGGGAAGTTCCCATCCCTTGATTTTAAATTCTCCCCAAACCCTCACATTTAAACTCCAAAATTTCAGACTTGGATATTAGATGCCTGTTCCATATCTTCTTTAGCAATCTAAAAGTGAGGTTGAATTTAACACATGCATGACACAGTCCTGATTACTAAACCCTCAAACACTGGTCCTCCTATGAATTCCCTCATCTCCTTTGATGGCAGCACCATCTTTCTGGATTTCCAGGCAAAAACTAACTTTCATTCTTCTCTGTTACATCCCACAGTCCATGTTGGCAATCTCTGCTATGTCTACCTTGAAATTGTGTCCAGACTCTGAACACATCTCATCCTCTGCCCTGTTGCTGTGCCAGGACCTAATCAGTAACCCTAGGTTTCACCTAGACCAAGAACCTCCCAAATGGATTGTGTTTCTGTGTTTGACTGTCTTGTAACTAGTTTAGTCAGAGTGATTCTTCTAAGGGATTATCCTCTACTCACCACCCCCAATGGCTCCCATCTCAATTAGAGTTAAGCCCAAAGCTCCTACTATGATCCACATGGCCCCAGATGATGGACTCCTGGCTATGTCTGTGAATTTAATCAACACAATCTTTCCATTGTTTTCTACTCTCAAATCTCATTCACCTTGTGCTGTTCCACAGACACACAAAGCATCCTTCAGCCTCAGGGCTTTGCACTGGCTCTCCCCGCACTGCAAAGTGTGCTTTTCACATATTCCAAGAAATTCCCCAAGATAGTCCACATATCTCCTTTCTTCCTCAAATCTCTGCTCATCCCTGACATTCTGATCAGAACCTTCCTGACTTTATCAGACATAGGAGCCACTCTCAAGCCAGCCTGGTACCTCCTACCCCTCTTAGCCTTCTCAGTGATTCTCCATAGAAATGATGGAATACATGTTTATGCATTAATTTGTTGTCTGCTTCCCCCACTGGCATGTAAATTCCATATCTTTGCGAGCTCTGTCTTCAGTAGGCATAGCTCCCTACCTACTCAATAAATGCTGATTGGATGAAAGAATGAATGAATGAAAGGATCCTCACTGTCACTAACTTTACCATTGTGCCTTAGGACACAGGGAAATCCTTTTACCTATCCTCTCTGTATGTATGGGGTCTCCACCTCAATTATTTCTGCCTTCCCTGAGCCCTTGTTTAGGCCTTTCCAAGACCAGGGTCCATGCTATCTCTTTGAATAAACAGAGCTTCTCCTTTGGCTCTTGTTTTCCCCTCCACTTGTTTGGAAAGTTTCGAAGCACACAGCAACGTCAGGCCATTATGCTGGTATGACTAATATTTCATCCTGGCAAAGGCGTAATTTGCAGGAAGTGATGCTCCCTCCCCACGTTAGCCTCTAAGCAAAACAACAAAATGACAATGGAGAAGTCTGTGACAATGGTTATGGAGATGAGGAAGAGCCTGCCATGAAACAGAGCCTTTCTGTAGATGCAAATTCCTGCTCCATTGCCTGCCAGCCGTCTGACCTTGGCCGAGCTGCCTGCCCTCTCCAAATCTCATTGTCTTCATACACAAAACAGGAGAATCACACCACCCTTGCCAGACTATTATGAGGAGAACATAATTTAATGGATTCTTAAATGTCTACCACCATGCCCAGCATGTAGTAGGAACTCAACAAATAGCTAAAATTAGGCTTCGTAGGAGGCTGACAAAGGCTTCCATGTTGCAACATGGTACAAAGGAACGAAATAACACCCACTTTTTTCCTTTTAAGAGCATTTTCACTTTTAAAATCACTTTGGGGCAACGGGGCAACTAGTTGTGGTCTACTCTGTCACCAGGTAGCCAAGCTTTGAGGTAATCTGATGGCCATCTTGGAATCTCAGAGATTTTTCTCTGGAACATTCCACCTCAACATGGAGAGGGTACACTTTGTTGTTGCCTTTCAGTTGCTCAGTTGTGTCCAGCTCTTTGAGACTCCATGGACTGCACCATGCCAGGCATCCCTGTCCATCACCAACTCCTGGAGCTTGCTCAAAGTCACGTCCATTGAGTCAGTGATGCCATCCAACCTCCTAGTTCTCTATCATCCTCTTCTCCTCCTGCCTTCAATCTTTCCAAACATTGGTTTTTTTCCAGTGAGTCAGCTCTTCACATTAGGTAGCCAAAGTATTAGAGCTTCAGCCTCAGCATCAATCCTTCCAATGAGTATTCAGCGTACGCTTTTGTTAGGGCATATTCAAGTTGAACTTTCAATTTAACTTATTTATTTTTCAATGTGGACCATTTTCTAAAAGAAGTCTTTCTTGAATTTGTTACAATATTACTTTTGTTTTATGTTTTGGTTTTTGACTGTGAAGCATACGAGAACTAGCTCCAGGACCAGAGGTTGAACTTGCACCCCCTGCATTGAAAGGTGAATCTCCAACCACTGGACCAGCAGGGGAAGTCCTTCAAGTTGGAATTTTTATTTCTTCTAAATATTTACTGCACTTTGACTAGCATGATTGAATTTAAGAACAAAGACAGGGAGTGAAGGGATTTTTGTCAGCAAATCCTTTCTGCCTCAGAGAACTTAGCACAGACATTTCTGAATACTGACAACTCTCAAAATCTTAATTTGGGAGGCAAGCTTTCCAGCAAGGTTGGTGTGGTCCCTTGTAGAAACAGTCAGAAAGAGAAAAATCAGATACAAAACCTCCATTTCCATCACATCCCTCCAGTCCCCAACTCGAGGTCCCTGACAACCATTGTTCTAATTTATAAAAATATCACTTCCTGACAGAAAGAAGATTTTCAGAAGATTCAAGGAATTCATGATCTTCACTGGACCTTATATAACAACATTTTAATATTTGTTACCTCTACTATAGCAGCTTAAAGAGGTTAAACTCTATCAAAACTGTGAGGATTCAAAATTCTAAGCACAAGATGCGAGTGGGAGAATGTTGCTTCCTATAGAACCCAGAATAGTTTAATAGCTTTGTGGAGCTGAGGCACTCAGGTCCCCCTCTTTCTTAACCCAGAAGGATGCTTGCTTGTAACCACCCACTCCATTTTTCTTCATTTTCTCAAACCTGGCATAGGTCCACCTTAAATTAATGTTAAACAGCTTTATTAAGGCAAATTGACTTCAATTTCAAGGCTCTCCAGGAGCTGGCATGCATTAGTAGGCTCCAGTGGTTTCCAATAGGTTCCAAAAGCACTTTTTGTTGTTTTAAACATTGGGGAACATCGAGGCTAGGGATATTAATACACAGGATGATTAAGCTACTGTTTCCTTTGTCAGTGGTTTAATTGTTCACAGTAGGACTGCTGCTAACAGGTGTGTTTCAAGTCCCATCTCTTCCCTCACCACGCTTTGCTGCTAGCTCATTCTGAGATGTTAAAATCATATCAGCACAGAACTTCCTGTTTGGCTCAAGAAGAAAGGAGTCTCTACTGCAGCAGGATGGTGGACCTCACAGCGTTCTAACAACTGTACATCCTCATTTTCTCTCCATGAACAGACCCAGGCCAAATTTTCTTTCCTTACTGAGCGATTAAGCCACACACAGGATGGCAGGATTGCAGAGGACCAGTGAGCAAGAATTTCAGGATCTCATGCTGCATTAGGAACAAAGCATCAGATCCAGCAGAGAGGCCGCATGGTCTAATCGAAGTCACTTTCCCAATCAGCTCAGAGTCCTGCTGGCCAACCACCATGCTGCATTAAGAGTTCATCAGTCTAGATAGATGTCTTCAGTGAAAAGGGTGTGTGTGTATGAGTGTATGTGTGTGTGTGAATGTGTGTGTTTACATGGATGAATGGATGTATGTGAGCATGTGTAATTGTGCCTAGGTGGATAAATGGATGATGGATGGGTGGATGGATAGATGGTTCTGTGTGTGTGTATGTGTCTTGATGACTAGATGGATGGATGAATATGTTAGTGTGTGTGTGTCTATATACATGGAAGATGTATCTATATAGATGAAGATGGATGGGTGAATGTGAGTGTGTGTATGTATATATGTATACAAGAATGGATGAATGGATGGGTGAACATGAATGGACATATGTATGTGTGTGTCCATGTGTGTCTATCTATCTGTCTAGGTGAACGGATGGATATGTGAATATGTATGTCTAGATGGATGGATGGGGGTGTGTGTGTGTCTGTTGTGTGCAAATAGAGGAATGGATAGAGAGTTGCACATGTGTGCATGTGTGCTCAGTTGTATCCAAGTCTTGTGACTCCATGGACTGTAGCCTCTCAGGCTTTTCTGTCCATGGGATTCTCCAGGCAAGAATACTGGAATGGGTTGTCATTTCCTCCTCCAGGGGGTCTCCGTGACCCAACGATGAAATCTGACTCCTGCATCTTCTACATTGGCAGGTGGATTCTTTACCACTGAGCCACCTGGAGGCCCAGATAGACAATCAAATACACATGAATGAACATGTATGTACCCCCAAACACACACACTAGCTTTCAACTTTATTAAAAACCCATCACGTATGGGCCCCTACAACAAGATTTGCAAACTAACAGTCCTCACAGAGCTGAGAGAACTATCTGAGAACTGCAACACTCAAGTAAGCTACTGAAGATGCCCCTTGCCTATGTATAGCCCCTTGGTACCAGATTCTAAGTAATACGCTTTCCAGAAGTTCACATCATGCTTGGATCAACAGCAGGCCCAACTTCCTTTCTTAATTAGCAAGTTGAATGTGTTCTGTGGTCATTCTCAAATTTCCCTAACTTGTTATCCTAATGAGATTTGGGCTATGAGGTGCTTGGAAGAGCTGGAAAAGGTTCAGAGGCACACCTCCCAACAGCAACAAGGGTTGCATGTCTTTCGTCACTTTCTCCTGTGTATTTGGCTATAATGCGGTTCCCTCTGTATTCAGCCAACCAGTAGCTCAGGGTGATTGCTGGGCTCCAGCCACACATAAGCATCCCATCCACCCCACCCCCAAGGGACGGCACCACCATGAGGGCTCACACTTTCTCTGACAATGACCTGAGAGGGGAATCAACAAACTGGCCTGGAGGGCTGGGGACTGCCCTCTGGCCAATCCCAGGGGCACTCCTGAAGGACACTCCTACTCAACTCTCTGTCACACCTCAGGCAAGTGTCTAGAGGGCGTGGTTTGGGTCAACTGTGGGGCAGGTTCTGTCTGGAATGCAGCGAAACTGGAGGGTCTATCATGTACGCACTGGATGAGCATCCTTAGAGCTCATAGAAGTGTTACAAAACATGGTGAAGCAGCTTCTGGACCCAACACGCTGACAGTCCAAATGGAGGCGGAGGCACCACATGACCACTCATGAAAATATTGCCTGAGGGTACAGTTCTGGGGGTGCACTGTAACTTCAGTAAAGGAGGCAGAGGAGGCACAAAGAAGAAGGGGTCCTGCAGCAAGGGCTCATGGAGGATCTGGCATAAAGGAACTGGACATCTTTTGAGCAGATGAAGAGGTGATAGGAAGGCACTCAAGAGCGGGTGTAAGGAAGCCATCCCCATAACATCTTAGGGGAGCACCGAGGCTGTTTGCCTGAGCTCAGGGAACTGGAGAGGGAGGAGGAGGGAGATGAAGAGGGTGAGGAGGGGAGGAGAGGACAGGTGGAGGCTGCAGAATGAATGGGAAAAGAAGAAATAGAAAATGAGACTTTTCCATCAGCCTCATTTCAGACCTTTCTGCACATCAGCACGGCAGCACTGAAGATTAGAATCATTCACTCCTTCTTGGATGAGTCCAGCTTTTGCTCAAACATATTTCGGTCACCCTTACAGGTGAGCGGCAATAGACACAGGACTCTGAATTATTCTTTCATCATGCAAAGCTGCTTCCCTAAGAAGCTAAAGCTACACCCACAGGATGCTCATAAGTGCTCTCTGTGTCTCCAAGGGCACATCTTGGACGAGGGGAAGACTTGGAAACATATGAGCCCCAAGCAGACCACCCCCTGCTCCAGACCACTGGGCCCTCCTGCCAGCCTCCTGCCAGCTGCCCCCATCCTTGCCCACCATCAGCCCTCTCCCAACCCCTGTGTGTTTCTCTGCCCCTGCAGGTGTCTCTTTATAAGGAAGCCAACCTGCTGACATTTCCCAGCTCATATTTGCAGCTTTTGTTTCATCGTGCACCCCCTCCTCAGTATCTGGGGGCCTGCAACTGCAGCTTTCCCACCCAGATTCCTCTCTCTCCTCCTTTCCCTGGCTGGCTTAGCACGTTTCTGCACCTCTCCGCACCCATCATCCCTCCATCAACTCGATTCACTGTCAACAACCCAGAAACTCCAGTCAGGAACTGCAATCTGAACCCACAGAGTGCAGAATGTTATCTTGCTCTCTGCTCTGGGGATGAATGACTGATGGAAGCCAAGGGCTGTTTCTTCCAGAATGCTCTGCACACAATCAGAAACATAGCCCAGCCCACTTTGAAACAGTATCAGCTCCCTTTCTTACAGATTTCAGGCACCACCTGGAAAGATGTGATGTTTCTCCTCAGAAAGCTAATAGGCATCTAGAACTGAGACTCATGATTGCCTGAGATGAAATCTGAGGGTGAGAAGGGGACAGGACAAGGCAGCAAGATTTGGACAAGCTCCTCAAATGAGCCTTGCACACGAGCTGTCAGACAGATGTGGACTTTGGAAATGGCAACTCAGGGAAGTTCCCTGGATGTTCTGTTTTACTCCATCAGACAATAGGTAGCTGGTGAAGGATTTGTACCATATAAATTAATTTCCATTTCCTTCTCCAGGGGATCTTCTCCAACCAAGGAATGAACCAGTGCCTCCTGTGTCTTGTGCATTGGCAGGTGGATTCTTTACCACTGAGTCACCTGAGAAGCCCGATTTCTATTAAAAGGTTTGCTCAAAATCTCTAGTTAGGGGACTTCCTTGGTGGTTCAATGGCCACGACTGCATTTCCAGTACCAGGATCCTAAGTTTGATCCTTGGTCAAGGAACTAGATCCCACAGGTTGCAGCTAAAGATCTTGCAAGCCACAACAAAGATCAAAGATCCTTCATGCCACAACTAAGACCCAGAAGAGACAAATACATAAATAAATAGATATTTTTAAAAATCACTGTTTGTGCTTCAATTTTAAAGACTCATACCACACTTAGAACGGCAATGATTTTACTTTTGAGTCTGTTTTATTTCTCAGAGAAATACACTCATCTCACAATGAAAATCCACTCAAAGGTACAAAGTTGTACAAATAGAGTCAGTTGCATGCTAAGTGCTTCAGTCATGTCCACCTCCGTGCAGCCCCATGGACTGTAGCCTGCAAGGCTCCTCTGTCCATTGGATTCTCCAGGCAAGACTACTGGAGTGGGTGGTCATGCCCTCCTCCAGGGGGAATCTTCCCAACCCAGGAATTGGACTCCTGTCTCTTGGGTCGTCTGTATTGGCAGATGGGTTCTTTACCTGGGAAAAGAGAAGTGTCACCTGGGAAGCCCACAAACAATGTCAATGTGGAGGTCAATTCCTCAGATGTTTCCTCCACCTGCAGAGACGAGTTTACTTATTTACAGAACAAGGAGCCCAAAGGAGGGGACCATCACCCGACCTGTCCCTGGTGTCATCTTTTCTCCTGTACTCCAGCCTTCTTGGCTCCCAGCAGTTAAGACTGACAATTACCTTTTATTAATTTGACTAGTTCAATGACTCCCTTGGTACTTAGCAACCTTCTCCTTCCCACTTTAGACTTCACTTTCTTATGAAAAATACTCTGAGTTTATAAAATGGATTCTCAGGGGCTAGATTTTAATCTACATACTTGTGCTTTAAATCAATAGCCTATATACCCAGTTTAAGCTCATTGCTTTATTAGCTGCCATGTAATATTGGTCTGTAGCCCAGTGTCAGAGCTGACAGCTGATGTTAAAGAATGCTCAGAGGTTTCAGCTTTCTTTTTTTTTTTTAAGTCCTACAGCTGTCTGTCATGTGACTGGAGAGCTAATAACTTTGAGCCGCAGTATCATCCTCTGTAAGTTCATTTCAATACCGAAAACCAAAATGCACTATTAAAACTCATTACCATTTCTATCTCTAATGGTGCAGATTCCATTTCCTATGATTTTATTCTCATCTAAAAGCAAATCGTATTTGCATAAGGAAAGGGAAAACTCAGATTTTTCTTTCTTTTAATTAAGGAAAAATATACATAATGGTTTCTAGGGGAAAAAAGTGCCACCCAAACACATTCGTTGAGCAAATCAAAATCTCCAAAACCTGATGTTATGGACTGAATTATGTCTCCACCAAAATCATATGTTGGAGCCCTAAATACCTGTACTTTCAAATGTAACCATATTTGGAGATCAGGTCTTTATAGAGAAAATCAAGTTAAAATGAAGTCATTAGGGTGGGTTCCAATTCAATGCGACTGGTGTCCTTATCAGGAGATCAGGACACAGACACACACAGAAGGACGGCCATGTGAGGATACAGGGAGAATATGGCTATCTACCCACTGAGGAGAGAGGCCTCGGGAGGAACCAGCCCTGCTGACACCTGGATCCTGGACTTCCAGCCTCCAGAACTCTAGACAACACATTTCTGTTGTCTAAGTCACTCTGTGTTACTTAGTTACAGCAGAGGTTACTGAAGTATCTGATATCTGAAGTATCAGATATTACTATCTGATTGTGATAGTAACAGTGAAAAGTGAAGTAAAAGTGTTAGTCACACAATCGTGTCCAACTCTTTGAAACCCCATGGGCTGTAGCCCTCCAGGCTCCTCTGTTCATGAGATTCAAGAATACTGGAGTGGGTTGCCATTCACTTCTTCAGGGGATCGCCCCAGCCCAGGGATTGAACTAGGGGCTCATGCATTGTAGGCAGATTCTTCACTGTTTGAGCCACCAGGGAAGCCCAATGGTAGTAGTAGCTAACATTCATTTATCACTTACTATATGCCAGAAAATATCCTAAGTGTTTTCATGTGTCATCTCATTTACTCTTAACCCCACGACGTGTCACTATTTTCCTCAATCTTGCAGATGAGGAAACTCATCCCAGGGATGCTGAGTCACTGGTTTAAGGCCATGCCATTACTGGACGGAACCAGGTGGCTGACCCAGAACTCTTAACCAGGAAGCACTACCAGGTCACTCTGGAATCTTGAATCTTTGCTGGATATGAAATAAAATCATGAAGCCAAGAGCTGGGCTCCATTAAAGCTCCATATCTGAGCACAGGGCTTTTGCTAATGACTAGCCACCCCAATACACACACACACATGCACACACGCACGCACACACACATTTCATCCAGAACAGAGATGAGCTGATAGATAAGCTGGCAGAAGAAGGAGGGGCACCTTGCATTGCCATCAGCTGCCCCAGGGCTGGCCTGCCCATTTTTCAGAAGAGCAGGAGAGCAAGGGGCTTGGACAGAGAGACAAAGACCCAAGAGGAGTCAGGGCCTCCAGGAACCTCAGAGATGTGGCAAGGAGCAGATCACAGTTCAAGGGCACAGTGCCCAAGACAGCAAGAGATAGGCAGAAACCTGGAGAGGGGGCAAGTTCCAACTTCCTTGAAACTGAGTTTGGGGAAGCCTGTTGTTGTCATTCAGTCGCTAAGTCATGTCCGACTCTTTACGACCCTATGGACTGCAGCATGTCAGGCTCCTCTGTCCTTCACTATCTCTGAGTGTGCTCAAATTCATGCCCGTTGACTTAGTGATGCTATCTAACCATCTCATCCTCTGCCATCCCCTGCTTCTTTTGCCCTCAATATTTCCCAGTATCAAGGTGTTTTCCAATGAATCAGCTCTTCGCATCAGGTGGCCAAAGTATTGGAGCTTCAGCTTCAGTATCAGTCATTTTAATGAATATTCAGGGTTGATTTCCTTTAGAATTGACTGGTTTGATCTTCTTGCTGTCCAAATGAATATTCCTAATAAAATTAAGAAGATAGAACAATAGAGAGACCCATTCAAAAAACAGACCACTTCTATGATGGAGAGTCAGTTGTTCCATTTAACAGATGAAGCAACTAAGGAGCTGGACCACCTGCCCAAAGCCTGTGTCTGGGAAGCAGCAGATCTAGGAAGTGAGACTATGTGTCTCCTCCTAGAGTTCACAGACAACAGGTCTGCCGTCTCCTTAACTAGCTAGAGGACAGGCACAGAACCTGGATGGGTAGGAGACAAGGAACCTTTGTGTTCTCTGTTATGGCAGGTCTGCACTCATCTCCCTTCATCCAGAATAATAGTGTGCACCCTGGAACACGGCCCCCTGGCTGGTTAGCTCTCCAGTCTCCTGTGCCTTTAGAAGCAGCCATGTATAGTGTGATGTATCCCTATTTCAAGTTGTGCCTTCAAGGAAGCTCCCGCTCCTTGCTTCTCTCCCCTGCCACCAACTGAGGACCAGAGGATCACAGTGACACTGGATGGATGCCCAGTAACAGAAGAGAGGTTGAGTCCTGCAATTTGTGGGAAGGAAATGTATGAATTCTTATTTTGACCAGTATTATTTGGAATCTCTTGTTTACAGCAGTGAAGTCAATATCCAAATGCATCTATAAAAACGTCGGGGACACCCTCCATCACTTTTCCTTTTCCACTTTTGAAAGTTGTGAGACTCTCCTGTGCACTTAAAAACAGCATGTCACTTTCCAAAGCTAAAATGATTTGGAGAAGAAAATGCTTCCCCAGTTTGTCTCTCCAGCCAGTCAATAAATCTGGCAGATGTCCCTGAATTATAGTAAAAATGCTGGATCTACAGAGTAAAAACATCTTGGCATCATTCCTTGGAAGGAATGCATGTATCTCCCTGGAAACCCAGGGCTCAAAGGATTTCTCTGCAGGTTCTCCATCACATGTCAGCTTCACTCTTTCTGCCATAAACTGCCATAATGAGGCTGTAAAAGGAGAAAGTGGGAGGTGTTTTCTGAGAGCAGACAAGGATGAAGAGAACTTGACTGGAAAGAGGGAATGGCTCCCCAAAGAGGCAAACTCAGGGAGCGGAATTGATGGAGACAATTGAAGATGCCAGGGGGGAAGATAATTGCAAAACACATTGTGGTTCTGATATACAAACAATTTTTAGCAGGGAGGGTTCAGGAGTCCTGAGCGGCTTGGGGAAATCAAACTTAAGAAAACCAAAAGCCCTGGAAACCGTCATCATGATGAACCCTGGAATCTGCCCTCCCCTGAAGGCTGAAAAGCGGGGAAGGACAATCTGGCCCAGGCAGCCCCAGGCCGTGACTCTTGGCTTTTAAGGCTGGCCTGGACTTTTTCAGAAAAAAAGATGCTCAGCAAGGTCAAGGCACAGCTCCTAGAATTAATACCACAGCCCGGGAAAATATAAGGAAGATGAAGTCACACAATACCTGCCAGACAATGAAGCTCAGTAGAAGCATAGATTCAAATAGACTCAGAGAGCAATGTCCTGGAGACTTTTGCATGTGTTCACTGGGAGAAATATCCAAGACTATATTGGGCTATAATATACAAACTATCTTAGGAATATATATATTCTTAGTTTTAGAGAAGTGAGAACCCCTGAAATGAGGATGGTGGATCCATAATTGTGCCGTGTCCACACAGTGGAATACACATAGCCATGGAAATGAAAGAAGTACAGACATACAGATCAGCAAAGATGATTTGTGCTAAGCGCCGCCTCCCCCCAAACCAAAAAAAAAAAAAAAAGCAAGTTACAGAAGAATGCGTACAGGTCATTCTCCGTAAATATTTATCTGTGGTTGGAGGGTCTATTATGTGTCAGGCACTCTCCTAAAGCAAGATGTGTGGATACACAGTAGGCCCAAAAACACACACAGCATACACCTACACATGATCTTTGCATCCTGAAAGCTGGTGGAGATAAATACATACCATGTTCTGGACAAAATAAATACATACATGATTAAATATGTAGTTGTTAGATGTAGACGGTGCCATGGAGGCAGGAGTCAGGAAGGCAGACAGGGAAGGCCATCACTTGAAGTTCAAGTTGAAAGGCCTCATGGAGAAGGCAAGATTGAACCAAGAAGAGGCCAGTTTGGGCCCCATGAGGAGGAGGAAAGATATGAAACAGCATGACCAAAAGCCCTGAGATGGAGGTGTGCTGGGAACATTGGAGGAATAGCAAGAGGCCGGCAGGTGGGAGTGGAGTGAGCAATTTAGAAAGGTCAGATGCTGAGGTCTATGGATGGAAACCTGGGAGCTTGGAAGGCAGAGGAAGCAGGTGGTGCTTGGAGAGCTGCCACCTCAAGGAACTTGGCTTCAACTCTGTCGTAAAAGGGCCTTTGGGCTTCCTAGGTGACTCGAGGTAAAGAATCGCCTGCCAGTTCACGAAACACAGGTTTGTTCCCTGTGTCAGAAGATGCCCTGGAGAAGGAAATGGTAACACACCCCAGTATTCTTGTCTGGAGAATCCCATGGACCCAGAAGCTTGGTGGGCTACATACAGTCTAAGGGGTTGCAAAGAGTTGGAAATGACTTGGTGACTAAACAACAGCAACAACAAACAAGGGTCTTCAGCAGAGAGAATGCATGAACAGGAGAGAAACGTAGATGCTTACCATGAAGACCCAAGGGAGAAGTGATGCAGCAGCACCATATGTGGTGGAAGGGTAACTGGCTCAAAATATTAAAAACTGGACTTCCCTGGTGGTCAAGTGGTTAAGATTCTGAGCTTCCACTGCAGGGTGCACAGGTTCAATTCCTGGTCTGGGAACTAAGATCCCACATGCCACACAGCTTAGTCAAAGAAATAGACCCTTAAAAAAATTTGCAATACTAAGTGTATTGTTTATGGACACGTGGATATTTAGTAATTCTCTAAAGAAAAGCCAATAAACGTCATGGAAGAAAGGGGCCAATAAATGTCATGGAAGAAATTCATCTGGGAGGTAAGGCTGGGGTAAAGGAAGAATCACCCATGTGGTGCGGGACTATTCATCCTGCTTTGGGGAAATTTCTTTCACTATTCTTAACATGTCAGGTATATTGCACACAATACAGCATGTATGAGATTTCATAATTAAAAATGACAGTGTCATTGGTTTGAATCTCTAGGTACCTAATGTCTCTTTTAATGTAAGAACATAAAGCTCAAAAAGGACACTAGAAAGTGTATGAATTCATGCATACCTTTGGACATAAAATCAAGGAGTCAGAAAATCTAAAAATCACTCAGTTTGACTATATGAGCATTAAAAGCCACATGCAAAGTCAAATGATGAGAATGAAACAAAAAGACCAGAACTCCTGGGAGTGGTGAACCCCTTTCTGTGGCAGGCGAGTACGCCCTCTTCACAACTCAGGAGCAGCATACATGGCCGCCTGGCTTGTCCCTGTGCTGTGCTCAGCTGTTCAGTTGTGCCCAACTCTTTGAAACCCTGTAGACTGTAGTCCACTGGGCTCCTCTGTCCATGGACTGTTTGGGCAAAAATACTGGCGTGGGTAGCCATTTCCTCCTCCAGGGGATCTTTCTGACTCAGGGGTCAAATCCACATCTCCTTTGTCTCTTGCCCTGCAGTCATCCTTACACATCTTTGCCCACTGAGCCCCTGGGGAAGCCCTGTTTGCCCCTGGTGTCTTGGCAAATCCTGGGATGAAGTGTAGTCATTGCTACTCAGGTTGTTGAAGGCATAGGAAGATGGGCTTGTCAAGAGATAGGTCTTCCAAGGGACACTTAAAAATTACCAAGAACCAGCATTCAGCAAAATTCAAGTTCCATAGAATTCACTCTAGATTCAGCTCACCTTTATATAACTGTTTCAATGCCTTTTTGGAGACTAATATGAAGGATTAGAAGATGAGTAAATATATTAAGTTGATAGATACTGTCAATGTTTTATTGATATACAATGTTCGCTTTAGACTGAACCCTCTCCAGGGTAAAAATTTTTATTTCAAAGCACGTATATTTGGAATATTAGGACAGAGCACCAGAGTGGAGCTGAAATTCCTCCAGCTCATGTTGTTCCAAGATATGGATACACTTGTGGCTCTTCTGTAACTTAAGCCAATAAGTGATGATTTCTCCCAAGTCTAGACTCCTCTTGAACTGGAGAAGGGGGTTGCTATAAATATTATTTGATAAATGATGTCAAGTTTTAATAAAAACAGATGTCGCAAACTTTTAAGTGCTTTCATTTCTGGGTCCCTGGGATTTGCTCCAGTTTCATATTGCCAACTCCAGAATGCAATTACCTTATATTATAAAGTGAGGTCCCAACTGAAGAGATGTCCTGATTGGGGATTTTACCCCACAGCAGAGAACTGCCTGCTCAGGGAAATTTTGCAAGATGTGGTTGTGGTTCACAAAATCTTTTCAGGAAAAAAAAAAAAAAAATTGATTCAATTCGAGAGCACCTTTGCCTTTGTTTTGGGTTTCCTTGTTGCCTCAGATGGTAAAGAACCTGCCTGCAATGCAGGAGACCTGAGGTTGATCCCTGGATCAGGATCTCCTAAAGAATGGAACGGCTACCCACACTAGTACTCTTGCCTGGAAAATTCCATGGACACAGGAGCCTGGCAGGCTTTAGTCCATGGGGTCGCAAACAGTTGGGCACAACTGAGCGATTAACACTTGCCTTTGTTTTGGAATATTAGCAAAGATTTTCTGGCCAACACTCGTGAAATATTTATTCATAAAACATTATGAGTTTCATAAATAATTTTGTTTTCACTGGTTCTATTTTTGTAAGATGCTAAAGATAATCTTGGTAAGTAAATAAGACACAGTTTGGAAAATTTTGCCTCTTTCAAACCAGATGGATTAAGCCTATGCAAGAGGCTGAAGAGAGAAACATTGGTGTGCATCTTGGCTTATTTTCATACGGTTTCATACTCACAGTGTCCACTCCACATCCGGTCATGGTGGCCTTGGGCCAGCTACATAACCTGTCTGAGCCTTCATTTCCTCATCTGTAAGTAGCTGTGCAATAGTGGTGCCTCCCCATAAGATGATGGAAGTGCCAGATGATCTGAGGGGGCTTATGAAGTGCCTGCCATGGGGTCTGTTGATGATAGAACTTGACCCAGGGAGCAAGTACTGGGTGTGAAGACTCTTTAGGATGGCTGCCAGGTAAGCACTGTCAGCCTCATCAGACAGGCTTAGTGGGGCTGGGAACAAAGCAGAACTTGCAAAACCACAAGCTTTATCAAACAGTTTATCAAACAGCTCCCCTCCCCTCTCTTCCACGTGTTTAGTTGTTTTCATAAGAGGGAGACATTTGTCAATCTTTCTTTCGCTCAAGAAAATACAACCAACAGGTCTTCCGGCATCCTGCCTTGGATATTCTCATCTACTGGCAGTTATTGTTCCTCTTTTTCCTTTAAAAAAATTGAATGAAAGAGACTCCTCTACATGATCTCTTGCATTATTTCATTTTACAGAATTGTCTTAAAGTGCCTAGTTTTTAACATGTGTGATGACAGTTCTTTTATACATTTCTACACACACACACACATATATGTTTCAACATAACTGCAAGCTTAACTTTCACTTTTTTATCTAGAGTGTTTTCAGTTTTCAATTTTTCTACACATCAACCTCCCTTCCCCACAGGTAACTGGTATACATCCAGTCACACTTTTTGTGTGCTAATGTGATCATATCTGTGTTTATGTTTACTAATACATGCAAAACAATAGTGAACTCTCATAGCGTATGTGCTACTCTCTTGACACTACTTTCTCTCCAATTCCACTTAATCCTCAGAGCTCTTAGAAGTAGCTGCCACATTATTTCCATTTTTACATGTGGGGAATCAGAGGTATGGAGAGGTTAAGAAGGCGACCAACTTCACATAAAATTCAAATACAGGCTGGCAGTGTGACTGCAGGTCCTTGATCTAGAGGATTTCTTGGTCATTGCTTATTTTGCAAATTGAGGTGATGCTACATAAACTGTTCTGAATCTTGCTTTTAACATGCCACAAAACATTGCAAAAATCTGTCTAATTGAACTCATTATTTTTAATGGCTGCATGATATTCCACATTATTCTCATTTCATAACAGAGCCTCTGGGCATTTCCTTTGTTTAAAGCTTTTTGCCCCTGTATACAGCACTGCAAGTGAAAAGTGAAAGTGAAAATCACTCAGTTGTGTCTGACTGTCTGCAACCCCATGTACTATACAGTCCACGGAATTTTCCAGGCCAGAATACTGGAGTGGGTAGCCTTTCCCTTCTCCAGGGGATCTTCCAAACCCAGGGACCGAACCCAGGTCTCCTGCATTGCAGGTGGATTCTTTACCAGCTGAGCCACAAGGGAAGCCCATATACAACACTGCTGAAAAATAAATATCTGGAACATTGCCTTAGGTAATGGTGCCTCTGTTTCTCTGAGACAATTTTTTAAGAAATATGAATGACACCAAAACTGACCCCAGAAAAAATAGAAAACCTGAATTGTCTAATTGACAATGAAAAGATTGTAAAGGCAATTGAAGATATACTGTTTGTAAAGAAATGAGTTCACAGTGTAAGTCTAACTAATATGTAAAGAGCAGATAATTTTTGGTATAATTTACACTTTTAAATGTATATGGAAACAAGGGAAATGATCAATTATAACATCCTGGTTACCTCCAGCCCCTGTGGTGCCTTCATGAAAATTAGAAAGGTCTACCCAAACTGCCCCTCGCCAAACACCTCTGTGTACTTCATAAAGCACACAGCTCCTCCGGATAGTGCAAAATGCAATGCAAAGAAAGACAATCACAGGCCAGCTCCATTTATCAGTGTAAACTGACTGCTCCAAACAGTGTTTTAACAAATTCATATATCTGGTGATATATCAAAAGAATAAAACACAGATTTGTGTGGCAAATAATACATGTATAATGGCTAGGAAAAAACAGAATAGAACTCTATAATCAAGCAGGTTTTTTCTTAAAATGGAAACATGCTTTATATTTTGAAACTTGCTACCATGATTTTTAACTTATTAAGGGAAAAAAATATCTGAAAAGATCCAAAGAAGACATTTGATGAAATTTTAGTGATCACTAGTAATAAAAATCCCAAGTAAAATATAAATAAAAAAACAATATGATAAAGTTTATTTCTTCAAGACAAGTATCAGAAATCATTTTGAATGGTAAATAACTAAAATGGTATCTATTAAAATCAGGAAAAGACAAGATAGTTGTTATCATCTTTGTTACTGACCATTCTTCAAAGTTTCAGAGAATGTGAAAAGATAAGAAAAAGGTAAAAATCAGGATAAAGAAGAAATCGCACTCTCCTTCCCTATGTTATGATTGCATATCTATAAAACACAAGAGATTTGAGGGAAAAAGTTAGTGTTAGTAAAGAGTTTTTATTAGGTGCACAAATAAAAGACAAAGGAAAAAATAGTTTTTCTTGGTCTTATAAATAATTTTAGCAGTAGAAAATTACTGTTGTTGTTCAGTGGCTAAGATGTGTCCAGCTCTTTGCAACCTCATGGAGTGTAGCATGCCAGGCCTCCCTGTCCCTTGCCATCTTGCAGAGTTCACCCATGTCCATGTCCATTGAGTGGGTGATGCCATCCAACCATCTCATCCTCTGCTGCCCTCTTCTCCTCCTGCCCTCAATCTTTCCCAGCATCAGGGTCTTTTCCAGTGAGACAGCGTATCACTTCAAGTGGCCAAAGTATTGGAGCTTCAGCTTCAGCATCAGTCCTTCCAATAAGTATTCAGGGTTGATTTCCCTTACGACTGAAAACAGAAAATAGAACTTGCTATATACTAGGTATGCTCTGAGTTCTTAAATGAGTGGGTCCTCACCACAGAGCTAGGTGTATACAATTATTATTCCCATGTTCAAGATAAGGAAGGAAAGCACAGGGAGGTGAAACAGTGTGGTCCAAACCAGACAGTCATGGAGGAGTCAGATAGGAATCTAAACAGTTTAACTCCAAATGTGCCTTTAGCCAAATCCTTCTGCTGGTTCTCACTGAAGAACAGAAATGGGTTAATAGAATTCAAACAGAAAGAATCTACATGCACATTGCTAAAAAGTTCTGTGGTCATATTTATCTTCATTACAAACATACACACATATTCTTTAACATAAATCATAAACGAATAACAGAATCATGTTACGCATGCTGAAGTTTTAAAATCCTCTCTCTCTCTCTATCCCTGTCTCTTCCCATCTCTTTTCTTTCCCTGTCACTCTCTTTCTCTCTCTCTGGCCCTGCCCGCCACCCCCCACCCACCACCATGCTACTGCCTCTACTTCCGTTCTCCTTCTCCATCTACCATAATCACAACACTTCCAAATTATGTTAACCTATGCTTGTAAGTTAACGTCCATTCATAGTTCACCACTGACATACAGTTACAAAAAAGCACACATATTTTCATGCATACTAAAATTTTGTATGTTTTCTAAAATGATGCCTTTATAACTAGTTTATTCTTTTAACCTCTGAATAGCATTTCTTATTTTGTTAATGTAATGGTTACCATTTTCTATCCATTCATTCCTTTCTTTGGAGGCACTAAACTGTTTATTTTTTTTCCTAGTTTTTAACCACATGCAATAAATTTACAGAATCTGCCTATTTTCTGTCTACATGTATGTATCTATCATCTATAATAATTACATATATAATTATGAACATATAACTTTAGGTACCTGCTTTTGTAGTTTTAGGTGATAGGATGGAATCTATATGCTTAATTTTAATTACTCTTGTCAAGTGCTTTCCAAAATAGCCGTTAAAATGTACATGTCTATTAGAAACTGTTAAGAATATGTTCTGTGAAGTATCTTGCTAACAGTAAGTGTTAAAATTCTCATTAATTTTTACAGTCAGATTGTTGTAAATATATATCTCCTTTGACTTTAAATTGTCCAACTGCTGATGAGTAAGAGAGCCTTTCTCTATTTATTAATTAGTTGGATTTGCTCATCACTGCATTGCCTACTAATATACCTGGCCCATTTTTGGTTGTCTTCCTCTTATTTGTCAATTAGAGACTTTTATGTTATACTTATTAACACTTTGTCTGTCATAGACGCAGTTAGTATTTTAGAAATCTGTTTTTATTTTTAATTTCTTGCCAGCAGAAGCTTTTTAAAAACTTAATAAAATCTATATTTTATCTTATAGCTGCTGGGTTTCTGGTTCTGCTTAATAAATTCTTTCTTCCCTCTAGAAGTTTTACATATTTGCAGTGGTCATTAGTGCATTTGTGGTTCATATGTTTTTGTGGTATAGAGAAGGAGCTGAGCTTCATTTTCTTCCAGAAAGATGGCAAGTAGCACTAGCACCATTTATTAATCCATCCTCTTCCCAGAAAAGTAAAATGTTCCCTAAACTGAGATCTGCTTCTGGATTTTCTATGCACTCTTTCCACCAGAGTAAATTCTGTGCACTCTGTTTTGGTATCTGAAAAGGAGAGGTAAGCATTGTTGGTTTTTTCAGTACTAATTCCTTCACATGAATTTGAAGGATATTTTTCTTCTAACTTCCAGAAAAGCTCCCACAACCATCTAACCAAACAACACAGAGCACAGTCTGTCTCTCTGTTTCCCCACTGGCCTGTCTCTCTCCCTCCCTCCCTCCTCCTCCTCCACTTTCTTTCCCTCTTTTTCTTTCTCTCTCTGTCTCTTCTCTATAAAAGTCCTGTCTTTTTATTGTTGATTTCCTTCAGGTGTTTTCATTATAATAAAAAAATGTATTGTTTTGCGTAATTCTCTTTTAGCAACCCATTTTATCAAATTTCTTTCTTAATTTGAGTACTTTGTTTACTTAACTATTAGTATCTTCAATATTTTTTACTATGCAGCCACATTTGCAAAATAAAGAAAAAAGGATAGTTTTATCTCTTTTCTAATGTATATGCTGATTTTTTTATTTTCTTATATCATCACTGCCTTTCCTTCCTACAATTGCAAAGCAATGTTGAATAATAATCATGATAGTGAAAATTTCTTAGTTACCAACTTTAAGATAAACAGATGTAGTGTATGTCCATTAGGGCAATATTTGTTGCTGGGTTTGGGCTTCCCTGGTGGCTCAGATGGTGAAGAGACTGCCTACAGTGTGAGAGACCCGGGTTTGATCTCTGGGTTGGGAAGATCCCCCTGGAGGAGGGCATGGCAACTTACTCAAGTATTCTTGCCTGAAAAATCCCGTGGAATGAGCAGCCTGGCAGGCTACAGTCACAAAGAGTCAGACATGACAGAGCAACTACACTTTCTTTTTTTTGGGTAAATACTTTTGTCATATTTAAATAGTATTTGTTTAGTCCTTTTACTAAGAGATTTTCATTATCAATGGTATCTAAATTTTAATAATTGCCTTTTTAGTATCATTGATTTGATTATAACTCTTTCCCTCCTTTATTTTCTGATAGAATTGATTTTGTTGAATTGAGTTTGTAACATCCAGTCAGACTTTCATTGCTGGAACAAATCTCATCTAAATTATTTAAAGTAAAATAAAATAAAATACTTATCTACTTGTTAATTTATTTTTATAGTATCTAATTGTTTATAATTTATATTTCTGTAACTTCTAATGATGAATAAAATTGGACTAGATTCTTCTCTTTTGAGCTTATCTCCATCATATTCAGCATAATAAGTTCATAAGTTCACTTGACTTTACTCTGTCCATCTTGTTTTATTTCTTTTACTTTATTTCCTTCTTACTTTTACCTGTTTACTTTTATGGTGTTATCAGATCACTGTTGACTTCTCTTTCCCCTTGTTCACTTGGGAGTTGCATTTGTTCTTTCCAATTTAATTTTCTTGAAGTATAGTTGACGTACAATGTTATACCAATCTCTGCCATACAGCAAAGTGACTCAGTTATATATGGAATCTAAAATATTATACAAATGAATTTATCTACAAAACAGAAATAGACTCACAGACATAGAGAACAGACTTGTGGTTGCTAATGGATGCTGTATTTGGACATTGTATTTGGTACTTTTAATATTGATAAAAACCCACACTGAATCTCACTTCCCTGTAGCCATATCCAATAGCATTTCCATTAAAAATGTGTAACACGGCAGGGTCCTATGGGACCTTTCTGGGACAGATCCTCTGCCCCATGTCCTCTGCCTGCCTATAAAAAACCTTTAGCCAAAGAATAAATTTAATCAGGGAAATGAGAATATGTATAAATGAAGGAAAACAGTCAAATAAAACAAATTAAAAGTAGTTTCGCCATTAAACAAAGTCAAGGACATTTAGTTCCTCCTCAAGGGCTTCAGATTGTGTTCTGAGCCATATCCTTCAAGATGCTTTACAGATACTAAAACTCTAACTAGGTGCAAGAAGTTAATTATGTGATGACCAACTTGTGGGTATGTCATAAATTGCTACAGTTCTAAGAACTGGCCTCAGAGAAATGGGAACAAATTGACCCTGGAACTGAAGGTGAATTGCACTTAAAACCATCAAGATGACACTGATCAGACCACCGTATGACTAATTTCAATATGATTATCAGAGCTAACTTTGGTATTCTACATTTACACCCCCAACCCCTGCCTGTGCACCCTTGAAATCTCCCTTTAAAAGCTTTTCCTCCTGGTGGACAAAAGGGAGTTGGTTCTTTGGGACACGAGTCCACCTTCTCCCCAGGATTGCTGGCTCCCTCAGTAAAGGTATCTTTCCTTTTACCCAACACTTGTCTCTTGGTATTGGATTCTTGAGCAATGAAAAGCTGAACTTGAGTTCAGTAACAGATGGAGTCAGTGTTCACATCCTCTTCCATCTGAACTGGACTCATGACTTCATTTAACCAAGAGAGTAGGGCAGGTGATGTGCCAATTATAGAGCTGAGGATTTAATAATCTTTGGGGCTTCTGCCCTAGCAATTTTGTCCCTGCTTCTGTGTGTAGAAGCTTCAGCAATGCTCGTTAAGAATGAGACACCCTGTGAGAACCTTCATGTACATGGAAAGGGAGGGATACAGGGATCCCCAGTTCCTATGTAGCCACACCAGTGACCCCAGTCAACCTAAACAAGTCATGAGAAATGATCATTGTTTTAAGCCATTACATTCTGGGGCTGCTTGCAGCAAGAGGTAACCAGTTCCACAGTATTTTTCCATCTGCTATATTCATAATCAAACAAGCATTTCCTTATTGTATGAAAACAAGGTACCAGCTATTTTCTTCCACCAAAATAGTATTACCCCCTCTGATGAGGCAGATGTGAAATTCAAACACATTGATTTCCACCTTCTCCCTCCCCCTCGGATCTGCCAAGAGAGTTCTGTGGCAGTCTGTCAGTATGTTCACTCCAGTCAGCAAGCGTGTCTTTTCTATTTCAGGATTCATATTTGGCAGTTATTTCACTTGCCTTACACATTTCCAGTCACTTTATCATTGTACATTTACATTTAACTCGATGTGTGTGTGTGTGTGTGTGTGTGTGTGTGTGTGTGTGTGTGTGTACTTTCAAGGTATTTTTTGTCAGATTTAGTATTAAAAACCCCAGAGAGTCTCTGAGTCCCAGCATGCTGGAGTTCTCTCTCACCTGTCAGATGAAGGGTTTCAGGTTTCCTTGGGGCAGTCCTTCTTCCTTCATATTTTGTCCATGTTATTCCAGCCTTTAGTTTCCTCAGAAGCAAAAGAAGATCCTGATACTAACTTAATTCCACTGTCTGTCTTCCTCTTTATTTTGTGAGTGTTTAATTGGAGTGCTTCTACTCTAAGTAGGCGGGTAACAAATGCAGGAGCATATAATTTCAAGGGCTTGATTAAATGTAGAAAAGGACATCTCAGACTGTCTTGGGGCTACCCGGGATGGGACTGGCATGGCTGGCTTCTTCAGGCAGATTTCAAAGAATGAGCTGACTATGTTAACCTTGCAGGTCGACTTTGTGATAGAATGAATTATAATATGACTCAGAGGTCATCCTCATGTGACTGAGCCATGCATAAGTACATTTTTGTTGTTCAGTCACTAAGTCGTGTCAAACTCTTTGTGACCCCATGGGCTGCAGCACACCAGACTCCACTGTCCTCCACTGTCTCCCAGAGTTTGCTCAAATTCATTTTCATTGAGTTGGTGATGCTATCTAACCATCCTAGGTAATTTATAATATACAAACAGAAGTGCAAAAATATCATTCTTTTAGAAGATGGTATAGAATATCCTCATGCTTAGAGAGAGCCAAAGCTTCTGTAATTTCTGGAAGGTTTATTGATGTACCTTTGGTATCAAGCTTTTTGATTACCTGGAATTGATTTGGGGATATGGTGTGAAGTGAGAGGGAGTCAGTTCAGTTCAGTCATTCTGTCGTGTCCAACTCCTTCTGACCCTGTGGACTGCAGCATGCCTTGTTTCCCTGTCCATCACCAACTCCCAGAGATTGTTCAACACATGTCCATCAAGTCGATGATGCCATCCCACCCTCTCATCCTCTGTCGTTCCCCTCTCCTCCTGCCCTCAATCTTTCCCAGCTTAAGGGTCTTTTCCAGTGAGTCAGTTATTCGCATCAGGTGGCCAATGTATCACAGCTTCAGTTTGAGCATCAGTCCTTCCAAAGATATTCAGGACTGATTTCCTTTAGGATGGACTGGCTGGGTCTCTGCAGTCCAAGGGATTCTCAAGAGTCTTCTTCAACACCACAGTACAAAAATATCAATTATTTAGTCCTCAGCTTTCTTTATGTTCCAAGTCTCACATCCACACCCGACTATTGGACAAACAACAGCTTTGGCTAGATGGACCTTTGTGGACAAAGTAATGTCTCTGCTTTTTAATACACTGTATAAGCTTGTCATAGATTTTTTTCCAAGAAGCAAGCAACATTTAGTTTCATGGCTGAAGTCACCATCTGCAGTGATTTTGGAGCCCAAGAAAATAAAGTCTCTCACTTTTTCCATTATTTCCCCATCTATTTGCCATGAAGTGATGGGAACAGATGCCATGACCTTAGTTTTTGCATGTTAAGCTTTAAGCCAGCTTTTTTACTCTCCTATTTCACTTTCATCAAGAGGTTGTTAGTTCTTCTTTGCTTTTTGCTGTAAAAGTGGTATCATCAGATATCTGAGGTTATTGATATTTCTAACAGCAATCTAGATTCCAGCTTGTGCTTCATCCAGCCTGGCATTTCGCATGATGTATTCTGCATATAAGTGAAACAAGCAGGGTGAAAATATACAGTCTTGACAGACTCCTTTCCCAATTTGGAACCAGCCTGTTGTTTCATGTCTGGGTCTAACCTTGCACAGGTTAGAAAAAAAAAAAAAAAGTGCAAAAAGCAAAGTGATTGTCTAAGGAGGCCTTACAAATAGCTGAGGGGTGGGGGGGAAGAGGAGAAATGTGAAAGGTAAAGGAGAAGTATACAGCTTCTTGACCTGCATACAGATTTCTCAGGAGGCAGGTGAGATGGTCTGGTATTCCCATCATTTTAAGAATTTTCCACAGTTTGTTGTGATCCACACAGTCAAAAGCCTCAGCGTGATCAATGAAGCAGAAGTAGATGTTTTTCTGGAACTCTCTTGCTTTTTTGATGATCAAACAGATGTTGGCAATTTGATCTCTGGTTCCTCTGCCCTTTCTAAATTCAGCTTGAACATCTGAAAGTTCTCAGCTCATATACTGTTGAAGCTTAGGTTGGAGAATTTTGAGCATTACTTTGCTGGTGTGTGAGATGAGTGCAATAGTCCAATAGTTTGAACATTCATTGGCACTGCCTTTCTTTGGGATTTGAATGAAAACTGACCTTTTCTAGTCCTGTGGCCACGGCTGGGTTTTCCAAATTTGCTGGCACATTCAGTGTAGCACTTTCACTGCATTGTCTTTCAGGGATTTGAAATAGCCCAATTGGAATTCCACCACCTCCCCTAGCTTTGTTCTTAGTGATGCTTCCTAAGACCCACTTGACTTTGCATTCCAGGATGTCTGAATCTAGATGAGTGATCACACCATCATGGCTATCTGGGTCATGAAGACCTTTTTGTATAGTTCTGTGTATTCTTGCCACCTCTTCTTAATATCTTTTGGTTCTGTTAGGTTCATACCATTTCTGTCCTTTACTGAGCCCATCTTTGCATGAAATGTTCCCTTGGTATCTCTAATTTTCTTGAAGAGATCTCTAGTCTTTCCCATTCTATTGTTTTCCTCTATTTCTTTGCGTCGATCACTGAGGAGGGCTTTCTTATCTCTCCTTGCTATTCTTTGGAACTCTGCATTTGGCTGCATGTATCTTTCTTTTTCTCCTTTGCCTTTCACATCTCTTCTCTTCTTTTCTCAGCTATTTGTAAGGCTTCCTTAGACAACCATTTTGCTTTTTGCATTTCTTTTTCTTGGGGATGGTTTTGATCACTGCCTCCATTATTTTCCTTTACACATGGTTATTCAGTCTATCAGTCCAATTGTTTATTTAATTGATCCAGTCCACTAATATATAACCTAATTTTCCCAGTCCATTAATTGAAGGGCTGTGATTCTGGACTCTTTTTTCTGTTCCACTACTGTATACTTGTCCATGAATACTATACAGATTTAATTGCTATAACTGTTAATGAGAATCATTGAGTTTATTCTTCAAGGTAGTTTTGGCTATCATTAGGCCTTTGTGCTTTCATATAAAATTTAGAATCTAATCATCCATTTTCCCTTTCTTCTTGATATGTTTGGGTTTAAATCAGCCATGTTGCTATTTATTTCCTATTTGTCTTATTCTTAGTTTTATTTTCTTTCAGATTATTTGAGTATTTTTGTGTTCTCATTTTATCTCCTCTATGAATTTGTTTTCTATACTTCATTTTACTAATTTTTGTTGTTTTTGTTGTGGGATTTACAATATGCATATTTAAGTCATCATAGTGAATCTTCAAACAATAGTATGCCAAGTCACATACATGGTAAAATCTTTACAAGAATATATTTCTCTTTCTCCTTATAGTTTGTGTTGTTGTTGTATATTTAAATATATGCATATTATAAACACATTTTTTATTATTCTTAAACAACTTTTCTTTACTGATATTTAAAAATGAGGAAAGTGTCTTTTATATTCACTCACATATTTACCATTTCTTGTGCTTTACTGAATTTCTTTGTGTAGAGCTAAATTTCCTTCTGGTATCATTTTGTTTTCTCCAAAGAACTTCCTGTAACATTTCTTGTATAGTGATGAATTCCCTCAGCTTTTGTTTGTCTAAAAATATCTTTATTCCTGCCTAGACATTTGAAAGACACTTTCATTAAGCATAGAATTCTAGATTGACAGACATTTTTTTCTTTTAGTACTTCAAACAAGTGGCCTTGTCTTCTAGCTTGCACAACTTCTGACAGAAATTCGCTTACATACTTATTTTTATTCCTCTTTACCTAATATATTTTATATAACATTACATATTTAGCTCTTTACATAACATTACATATTCCTCTTTATGTAACACCAGCCTTCCCTGGTGGCTCAGCTGGAAAGAAAAAAATCTGCCCTCAATGTGGGAGACCTGGGTTTGATCCCTGGGTTGGGAAGGTCCCCTGGAGAAAGGAAAGGCTACCCACTCCAGTGTTCTGGCCTGGAGAATTCCATGAACTGTATACTCTTTATGGTTACAAAGAGTCAGACATGACTGACTCACTTATGTAACTTATGTGACTTTCACTTATATAACATGTATCTTGACTCCAGCTGCTTTTAAAATTTTCTCTTCATGGCTGGTCTTCAACAATTTGATTATAATGTGCTTTGGTATAATTTTTCTTTGGGGTTCATTGGGACTCAGAATTGTGGAATTTTGGTTTTATCATATTTGGAAACCTTTCAGTATTGTTTTCAGATATCTCCTCTCCTTCATTATCATATGTCTACAATTATATTGGATAATTTGATTGTTTTGTTAATTTTTATATTTTCCCCTTTCCTTTATTTGTGCTAGTTTCTCTTGCTATGTCTCCTATTTGACTGATTTGTTAAATCTAATTTTCTATTTATCCAACCTAGTATTTCTTGCCTGGAGAATCCCAGGGACAGGGAAGCCTGGTGGGCTGCCGTCTATGGGGTCGCACAGAGTTGGACACGACTGAAGTGACTTAGCAGCAGCAGCAGCAGCAGTATATCTTTCATGGAAGTTATTATATTTTTCATCTCTATAGCTTAAATTTAGACTTCTCTAAAAACGTTCATGCTTCCCCTCACTGTAACTCCTTCATTCTTGAGCATCTGTAGCATACTTAAGTAGTCATTTTTAGTCATTTTAATGTCTTTATCTCCTAATTTCAACATCTCTGTCACTTCTGCCTTTGGACTCTGTCAGGGTGTCTAGAACAGAATGCAGTCTTACTTTTTTTTCATTTGTATTCTGAGACAATCATGTCTGAGAACGCTGCCCAGTGCTGTATATATGACAGTGTCTCTTCAGTCTGGTTGGAAGAAACACAAACTATTTCCAGCCTTGTGTATGTTGCAGGAAGGTTTTGACTTATTACTTTTTAGCTTCATTTCCACCCCCCCTCTCTCTCAGCCTTATGGGGTTCCATTCCACACGTATGCCAGTCTGCACTCAGATGCATGTCTCTGGGACCTTCTGCAGATCTCGGGTCTCTCTATCTCTCTCTGCAGCTACCTCCGCTCTGTGTCCTGTCGTACTATTTCTAGCTGTCTCGGCTTCTGTGAACTCCAATTTCTTTATCCTCAGTTCAATGAACTTGTTGTGCTCTATTTGGATTGACCCTTGTATTATAGACTGGAAAATGCCTCAGACTGTGCTGAGGCCGTGCTGACACAGTCCCATAGCTTACTTTTTCCCCATTCTCTCAGGGATCACAGCCATGTGCTTCCTGTGTCCAATATCTAAAAATTGTTCTTTCATTTATTTTGTCTTTTGTGACAAGAAGGAAAATTCTTGTAGTAGTTAATTAATCACTGTCAGCAATGGAAAACCCATCTTATAATTTTCCTGTCTTGTAAAGTTCCTCTATGGTTTTGGCATCAAAGTTATGCAGATTTGATAACCAATTTTGATGGTGTTCTGTTTTCTCTGTAAAAGTTTGCACAATATTGCAGTATTGGAGCTTTTTCTTTCTTAAATATTTGGAAGCATTTACTGTTATAGCCATCTGGTCCTGGAGTTTTCTCTGTGAGAAAGTTTGAATTACTGATTGAATTTTTCTTATCAGTTATATGTCTATTAATATTTTCTTTTTCCTCCTTGTATCAAATATAGTACATTTTGCTTCTAAAGAAATTCTTCCATTTAATCTACATTTTCTTATTTATTGGCATAAAGTTGCTCAAAATATTTTCTTTTTATTTTTATAAGATGATCTTCTTTTCATTCAATCTGATTTGTGCTTTTTCTTCCTCTCAATTAATCTTGTTAGAGATTTATTCATTTTATTAGTCTTTTCCAGTAACTAATTCTTGTCATTGTTGATTTTCTCTCTATATATGTATACATGCATCATGTGCATGTATTTTTATTTTTATAATTTTTTTCTATTTCCTTCCATTTTTCTACTTCTTGATGTTGATACTTAGATTGCTGATTTTCAATACTTATGGTCCATCTAGTCAAGGCTATGGTTTTTCCAGTGGTCATGTATGGATGTGAGAGTTGGACTATAAAGAAAGCTGAGGACTTGATGTTTTTGAACTGTCGTGCTGGAGAGACTCTTGAGAGTCCTTTGGACTGCAAGGAGATCCAACCAGTCCATCCTAAAGAAGATCAGTCCTGGGTGTTCATTAGAAGGACTGATGTTGAAGCTGAAACTCCAATACTTTGGACACCTCATGCAAAGAGCTGACTCATTGGGAAAGACCTTGATGCTGGGAAAGATTGAGGGCAGGAGGAGAAGGGAATGACAGAGGATGAGATGGTTGGATGGCATCACTGACTCAATGGACATGGGTTTGGGTGGACTCCCAGAGTTGGTGATGGACAAGGGAGTCTGGCGTGCTGTGGTTCATGGGGTCTCAAAGAGTCAGACAGGACTGAGCAACTGAACTGACTTAACTGAACTGATGCACTTAAGGCTTAATCTTTCCCTTTAGATACTGGTTAGGCTGATCCCATAGGTGCTCATATATCATATTTTCATAGTAATTCAGTTTTAATGTATTCTAATTTTATTGTAATTTATTATTCAAGCTTGTTTTAATTGAGAAATGTAATGCTTGGCTTCTAAACATTCAAGGAATGCTCTATTTATTATTTCGCTAATTGTCCCAAAACTTCATTGCACTCCATTTAAAGAACTTATCCTGAAAAATATTTTAATACTTTAATATTTGTTGAACATTTGAGCAATGTTTGGTTAAAGTTTTAGATAAATTTGTCAAAGGTGTGCATTTTATATTTGTTGGCTGAGTTTGTATATATTCTTTGTGTTATTTAGGTCAAAATGCTAAATTAATTTTCGGTTATTAAGCACTCTTCTGATTCGTGACTAGGTAATTTTGTCTTTTTGGAATATTCTTCACTTAACTCTTCCATTCTCTCATCTCTCATTTTGGAAACTGCAGAAATGTTAGACCTTCATGCTTTGTTCCCCATGTACTCAGCACTCTTTTAAGTATTAAAAAAAAATTTCTTGATTTTCCTAATTTAATCAGAATATTTTCTCCTGCTTCATCCTTCAGTTCACTTATCCATCCTTCGACTACTCTTGACCTGTGATTTTACCCTTCTATTGATTTCTTAATTTTAATAGTTTTACTTTTTGATCCTAGAATTTTCACCAAATACTTTAAGATAGGTTTTATTTTATAAGTTCTAAATTGCACCATGTTGTCACATATATTGCTCATTCTATAAGACTGTATATGACAATTCCAGTATCATGATTAATGGTAAGACTTTAAACTGTCTGATTTCTCTCTTGGATTTTGGTCTTTGTTTCTGTTCCATGATGTCCCTTCAACTTTGATTTGAATGTATAATATTCAAATGTAGAAAGTGCTACAGCAACCATTTGGTACTTTAAATATCATTTTTCTTGGAAGACATTTAAGAGCCAGGTACCTTAAACTTATGTGTAGTTGAAGCACAAGCTGGAATCAAGATTGCTGGGAGAAATATCAATAACCTCAGATATGCAGATGACAGCACTCTAATGGCAGAAAGTGAAGAAAAACTAAAGAGCTTCTTGATGAAGGTGAGAGAGGAGAGTGAAGAAGTTGGCTTAAAACTCAGCATTCAGAAAATTAAGATCATGGCATCCAGTCCCATTACTTCATGGCAAATAGATGGGGAAATAATGGAAACAGTGAGAGACTTTAATATTTTAGCCTCCAAAATCACTGAGGATGGTGACTGCAGCCATGAAATTAAGACACTTGCTCCTTGGAAGAAAAGCTATGACCAACCTAGACAGCTTATTAAAAAGCAGAGACATTACTTTGCCAACAGAAGTCTATCTAATCAAAGCTATGGTTTTTCCAGTGGTCATGTATGGACGTGAGAGTTGGACTATAAAGAAAGCTGAGTGCCAAAGAATTGATGCTTTTGAACTGTGGTGTTGGAGAAGACTCTTGAGATTCCCTTGGACTGCAGTGAGATCCAACCAGTCAATCCTAAAAGAAATCAGTCCTGAATATTCCTTGGAAAGACTGATACTGAAGCTGAAACTCCAATACTTCGGCCACCTGTTGCAAATAACTGACTCATTTGAAAAGACCCTGATGCTGGGAAAGATTGAAGAAGAGAGGAGAAGGTGACGACAGGATGAGATGGTTGGATGGCATCACTGACTGGATGGACATGAGTTTGAGTAAGCTCTGGGAGCTGGTGATGGACAGGGAAGCCTGGTGTGCTGCAGTCCACGGGGTCGCAAAGAGTCGGACATGACTGAGTGACTGAACTGAACTGAACACCTTAAACCAACTAGTGGTCATGCTTATTCTGAACTGGGGTCAGTTTTATAAATGCTGGCCAATTTCTGTTTTATTCTTAGTTTTATTGACTAGATTTCAGAAGTCCTAGTGAAAACTTGATATGCTTACTACAAACACCCTGTCAAGCCTTGAAATTTACCTTTATCTCCTCACCGACAAGAGAATGTCAAAAGATCTGATCAGTTGCTTTTCCTCTGGCTATTTTCTGTTAGATTCTCATCTTCTGGGCCACTGCTTACAAGTTTGTAAAGATCTCAAGGTGAAAAGTAAAAGCAAATACTCAGCCCCTTCCCACTATGCTTCCCTCTTTGCCATTATTTTTGATCTTCAAGTCCTGGCTCCCTTGGTAGCTCTGCAAGACCTTCCCTAAATATATTTATTAATTTTATTAATTCAGCTTTTGTAGTTCTCTGTGGGAGCTTTGTCTAACTCAAATTTGTGCATTAGAGCCAGAAGGCAAATCTTTTTTTCTTTTTTGTCTATTTTATTTTTCCTCATTGAAAACATGTGATTTTCTTTTTTCTTATCCTTGGAACTAGGAATTTTACAAAGAGTATTTTCTTTTCCATTAATCCTACTTAGAATTCATTAACTTTTAAAATTTGATCTCCTTAAATCTTTCTTTAGCACATTCATTCATTCAATAAACAGATCAAATATGTCCAGCAATCTCATTTCTGGGAATATACCCCAAAGAATTGGAAGTAAGGACTCAGATATTTGTATACCCATGTTCACAGCAGCATTATTTATAATAGCCAAAAGATGGAAATGATGAGATGTTATTCAGCTTTAAAAAGAAAGGAAATTCTGACACATGATAGAACATAGGTTAGCCTTGAAGACATTATGTTAAGTGAAATAAGCGACACACAAAAGAACAGATGTGTGATAATTCCCCCTATATTAGTCCGTATGGTAGTCAAAATTCAGACTGAGAGAAGAATACAGGCTGCCAGGGACTGGGAAGGGGGGATGAGGAGTTCATGTTTAAAGCAGACAGTTTAAGCTTGGGAAGATGAAAAAAGATCTGAAGAGGGATCTTTTTGGTGAAGATTGTACAACACCACGAATGTACCTAATGCTGCTGAACTGTATACTTAAAATGGCTGATATAATCCATCTTACGCTATGGATATTTCACTACAATAAACTATTGTGTATGTCAGGATCTCACCAGTAAACAGATGTCAAACGTGAGCTGGGGGTCAGGGAGATTGAGGGAGCATGTACAAAGGTGAGGCAAGATAACAGATTTTCATGATGGTGAGGAACATGGGTTAGGAAGTATGAAGGTTTTGTGAGCACCGCACAGCTGGAGTGAAAGTGAAAGTGAAGTTGCTCAGTCGTGTCCGGGTGGCAAAGAGTTGGACACGACTGAGCGACTTCACTTTCACTTTCAAGGAACATGGGTTAGGGAGTATGGGGGTTTGGTTGGCACCACACAGCTGGAGAGGTGAGTTACAGGAGCCTAAAAGAGCTGTGCGGAGAAGATGCCCTGGCAGTAGCCACTGTCTCTTGGCCAACTTCCCTCTGACCTGCTGCCGCCCTCCCCACTCCTTGGCAGAAGCCAACAGGAATAAGGAAAGCAAATTTAAAAAGAAAGATAGGAAAGATCTAAGGGTCATGTTTATCCCCACTCCTTGGCAGAATCTGACAGGAATAAGGGAAGCAGAAAAAAAAAAAAAAAGAAAGAAAGGAAGATAGAAAAGATCTAAGGATCATGTATTTGTTTCCTCCAGGTCAGTTTTCTGGAAAAGAGAAAAGGTGAGCAAAGGTGGAGGGCATACTGGGAAAAGAATGAGAAGAAATCTCACAGAATACGTAGTTTCTGGACACCATTGCCTCGGGCACTTAGGTCAGAACTGTGAATAAAGCAAAGATTCCTCCTTATGATAAACACCTTCCACCTGTCACCTAGAAACTGACTTCTATGACTTACGTAAGAATTATTTATCTTTTTTTGCCGATTTTGTTCTTTTTCTGGAACTCTCAAAATTCTTATATTACTGTTTTGGATGGATATTCCACATCTCCTGTTGTTTTTGTTAATATCTCCATTTCTGGCTTTTGTTGGGTCTTGAGAAATTCCTTTCATCTTATAGCCCAAGGGTTGGCAAACTTTCCCGAAAAAGTCAGGTGGTAAATATTCTAAGCTTTGTGGGCCATACAGTCTGCCCCAACCACTCAACTCTTCTGTTGCAATGCAAAGGCAGACACAAACGCACATAAGTTGATGGACATGATGACGTTCCCACAAAACTTTATTTACAAAAACAGATAATGGGCCATATTTGGCCTGTGACCCCTACTATGTGACCTCTCCTTTAGGCCAATAAGTTGGGTTCTAACTTTCATCTACAGAGTCATCTAGTTAAAGAAACATATTATGTTAATTTGTTGTTTTTCAGAAAGTCTGCTTATGGTTTAGTTTAATCTTATTGTTCTTTGTTGTTTTATGCCGCTTGCTTTCCTGTGTCTCAGCTCCCTAGAGACCACCAATCTGGGGTGCTCTATTTCTTCCTCACACTGGCTGCAGATCCTTTGGATGCATTATTATTTTTCTTTAACAGCTCATGGCTGCAGCTGCTGGGCAGCAGGTGGCAAGGCATCAGCTCCCTATCTGGGAACCAAGCACAAAGGCAGGGCTCTTTCATCCCAGCCTTCTCAGGCTCCACCGTTGGAGTTTCTGGGGCTGCAGTCCCTCTGCCCTTTGTTTACTTGTTCCCCAGCCCTTTGTGGATCTGGGTGCCAGCACACCTCAAGGGATGACACACCAGGCTGTAGCTCCTCCTTCCTCTAAGAAAAATGTGCTGATCAGTCCTCATCCCAGGGTCTCTCTGATGGGCTCTTGTCAGCCTAGAAAGCACCATATTCTGCACAACTTATCACAGCCAAGAGCCCCAAGGCATCCACCTTGGTTTCCCACTCCAGGCCCCACACACCTGCCAGTCTGGAGGCTTCAGAAGTGGCCTTCTGCAGCTGGGTATCAGCTGGGATGGAGAAATGGCAGCAGGAGAAATTCCTACATGGCAGGTGTAGAAATTATGTAGATGGCCATCATTTAATGCCAACATTAACACCAAGGTATCAATCCATCTAAACATTGTGAGTTTTCAACTGGCAGAGGCCAAAGTTATTCAGAGCCAGAGGTTTTGGTCATCAGCATGAAGAAACAAGGACACTGAATGAATGTGGTAATGAGACTGACACAGAAGAAGCCAGGTCCAGACAGTGAATGTGTATCCTCCAGACAGCCCGAGGGATGTACAGAGAATGATCCTGGAGAAAGAACATTCCTGAGCAGAGTCTGCATCTCAGATAGGTAGTTTGCCCACCATGCCATTGATGGACATCTGGCCATGTGGCTGTCATGCTCTCTCCATGACATGAGTATGACCCTGGGCAGGGCTATGGTGGTATTAGGGCTAAAAGTGACCATTGAGATCATAAGCCACATCTCTCCCAGTCCTCTGGTACTTTTCTCTTCCATCCTCTTCTCCCTGTACACATATACATCTCTAGAGCGTCTCAATACCATGGGGTGGCCAGTATGTACTCTTAGCTTCTACCCATTTAGAAATAAGTCATGCACACAGGAGCAATGGTGCTGCTGAAATAACAAAGGAAAATGATTTCTGGTTCACATTATCTTTAGAGAGTGACAGATGCCCAGGTTTCTGACGTGGGTGTTTATGCAAGAAGACATTAAAAGACTAAATATGACTTTATTTTCGACAACAGACTCAGTTCCCCATTCAATATCAATATGCTGGCATTATTATTATTTTATGAAAACAATAATTCACAGTTTGCTGAGAGAGAATAACAGTATTGATCTTCTGAACAGTGCATTTTATTTTCCATAAAATTTTTATGGAGCATGACAAGCCGTGTGCTGGCTCTGATCTCTTCTGCATATTAGCGTACAAAGCTTTTGCAGATGTAGAAATTATGAGGGTTGTGTTAATAAAACCAGCTATGATGGTTTAACAACAAAAAGTAAACATTTCCCCACTGGAGTTTTGCTCCAAGCTGATTAGTTTTTGAGGTTTGTGAACTGACCTACAAAGAAAACAGTAATCTCTCCTTAGTGAGCAGAGAGAAAGCAACGTGTTAGCAATCACCAGCAACTCTTTCTCAGAGGCTTCTTAACAGTATTGCAGATAAACACTTCAGAAGCAGTTGAGCATGAGCAAGGATGTGGGGTGATTCAGCCATACCACAGCATGTCTCCCTACTCTGAAATAGTATCTGTATTCATATGAGCATTTGTAACATTGCTCAGAGAGTGGTGTCCTTAGAAATACTTCTCGTAAGATCTTAAAACCACTGCATTTCTCTCATTTCATTAATTTCTGCTTCGAAATGGTTATTCTGACTGGTCCATTGGCCATCAGAGGATGGGGCTTTTGGATTATCTTTCTTAAGTCTCCATGTTCTATACTGTAAACTTCAAGGATTCACTGCTGTCGTTAGACATGATGTGTCTAACTTGATGTGTCTAACATGATGTGATAGCTCTTTTTCTCAAGAACAAATCAACAACAGCAAAAGGGTTACCATGTCAAAGTCTCTGTCTGAATGTATGCAGATATGTGCCCAAACAAAAGCATTTATGACTAACATCTGGAGAAGGACCACGAGTTTAATGGCCTCTTTAGCTGGTCTCCTTCACCCTGTCACAAGTATAAATGGTGTGTGTGTGTTTTCCAAAAACAGTCAATTCTCTGACACCAACTGTGTTTCCAATGATTTGATTCACTTCTGTCACTAAGTACCTGGAATTACTCAGGCCCTGCAGGTTTGTTGTTCAGTTGCTCAGTCGTGTCTGACTCTTTGCGACTCCACGGACTGCAGCACGCCAGGCTTCCCTGTCCTTCACCACCTCCTGGAGCTTACTCAAACTCATGTCCACTGAGTCAGTGATGCCATCCAACCATCTCATCCTGTCATTGCCTTTTCCTCCTACCTTCAGTCTTTTTCAGAATCAGGATCTTTTCCAATGAGATGGCTCGTCACATCAGGTCGACAAAGTATTGCCTTAGGGACAGACCCTACAGGTTAAGGGCTTAATTCCACAAGACCTCCCCTCACTTCAGATGTCAACTGCAAACGGAGTCCTCAGGTGACCTGAACTTCTCCTGAGCAGAATACAAGTTTGGGGATTTACTACAATGCCCTCTCAAACTCAACAACTTGCTAGTACAACTCCAGAACCCAGAAAAGCTGGGTTCTTGCTCCTCCAGTTTTATTATAAGGGATACAACTCAGGAGCAGCCCAATGGGAGAGATATAAGATACAAGAGCAGGTGGCCATGGAGCTTCCATGCCCTCTCTGGGCAAGTCACCAGCACTTTAACGTGTTCATTGATCAGAAGCTCTCTGAACTTCACTTCCGATTATTAAATTGAGGTTTCATTATATAAACATGATTGATTAAGTTATTGGCCATTGGTCACTGAACTCAATCTCTAGCCCCTCTACCCATGGGGTTGGACTGAAAATTGCAACCACTAATCACTTGGCTGATTTTCCTGGTGACCAGTCCTCATCTGGACTGTCTATGGGCTCACCATGAGCCATCTCTTTATCATGAAAAAGATACTCTTATTAATCAAGAGTTTTAAGATCTCTGTATCAGGAACTAGATAAAAGGGGCATATATATATATATATATTTTATACCACAGTCTTCCAACATGTCAGGAGGAGGAACAGGAAAAGGCAGTGTCCATCTCAGCCTCAGAAGCATATTATCTCCCTGAGTATAGTATTATAAAACATACATACACACCCAGGCATTAGCACTCTACTGGACACAGAAACTGTCTTCATGTCATCAGATAAAATCAGGGTAAGAGATATCCTTATAGGTTCTTGAACTGAGCCTACTTCTGTCAAGGAAGCCATCAGTCTTCCAGTATCTTTCATTCTCTCTCCCCTTCAGGAGTTGTAATTAATACAAAATGAACTCTAACCTGGCTCCATTTTTTCCCCACAAAACTCCCAGAATAACAAATTCACTCATCTTTTTCTGATTATTAAATTATGGCATTAAAGAGATTAGCCTCAAGCATCTCTAGAGCAAGTTATACTGGACTGTGTGGGAAAATTCCACAAGTCACTTCCAAAGCTGTAACCCACTCCTAGTGAGACATGGAAAGGCTTTTATGAGATGGACAAAAGGTTCTCACCAGGTTGCTGTTATTGTTCAGTTAGTCATGTCTGACTCTTTGTGACCCCATGGACTATAGCGTGCCAGGCCTCCCTGTCCCTTATTATCCTTGGAGTTCACTCAAGTTCATTTCCATTGAATTTGTGATGCCATACAACCATTTCACCCTCTGTCACCCTCTTCTCCTTCTACCATCAGTCTTTCCCAGTATCAGGGTCTTTTCCAGTGAATTGGCTCTTCACATCAGTGGTCCAATTATTAGAGCTTCAGCGTCAGTCCTTCCAATGAGTATTCAGGGGTTGATTTCCTTTAGGATTGACTGGTTTGATCTCCTTGTTGTCCAAGGGATTCTCAAGAATAGGTATAAAGTGAAAAATCCCATAGCACCTTGAAGTTTTAGTCTCAGTCCTCCAGAGACTTAACACAACCCAAGTTGACCATCAGGATACCTCCCCAGCTGGAAGTCAACTGCTATGCACACTCTAAGATCCACTTCCAAGGACTCTTCCACTGTGAAATTTGTCCTGAATCCCCTGGCTGAAGCTGGATGTCCACCCTCCCCTTTGTCCTTCTCACTGTCTTCCTCTTTATAATGGCCAGATAGGTGTAGGTATAATCTTTACTCACCCTCTCTGGACCATAAGCTGCTTAGGCACAGGACTTACCACATTTGCTCTGCCCCTTGAATGATGGTAGTGAAACTGAGGATCTGGAAGAACAGAGGGACATGTGGAAGCAGGTGAAACCCTGTTCATCACCATCCTTGACCATCTCTTGTGATTGCTGGCACTGATGAGTCTGCTCTACAATACAGATTGACTCATGAAACAGGTCGAGGTTATTAACATTCTGTTGGAAATTTGCAAGTGTGTACAAAATACCGAAAATAATCAGTATGGGGAAAGCATGGGTTTGAAAAACAAAGCTAATCTAAACATCAAAACAATGTTGACTCAGAAGAATGAATTTATTTTAGAAGCCAGCTATTTCAGATTTAATTGTGTTGATTTGTCACTTTTCGCCCCCATTTCCTTTTCCATGTGCTTTGCTAGAAAAAAAAGTCTCAGCAATGCCTAGGTTTTGATTTATCTTGTATGGCAGAAGACCCCCATGCTTCCAAACAACAGACCTCACAGATAACTCTTACTTCAAGTGCAATTAGAAGGACTTGAACATCCCATTTGAAATTTCATCCTCATACTCCAAAGAAATTAGTTTGATGAATGATAGCGATGGAATGAAGCTAATAACAAAAATAATTAATGCTGGAAAATACTTCATAGGCACAGAAATTGCTCATGTGCCTTCTTTATATTGAAAGAAAGTCAGAAAGGGAATAAACCAGGAGGCCAAATTGTACATCCCAACTCCCAGCAGTTTGCCCACAGCAGCATAATTAAGAGATGCTTCCTGACACCTCTCTGCTTGGACCAGCATTTGTAAACAGTGAGGCCATTTAACTAAATTCACATAATTGCTACAGAAAACATGGCCCAGACTTCTAAATATCACTAGCACTCAGAAGGGAATAACAATCACGAATGATGAAAGGTTGGGTGACGTATGTGGGGAGAAAGAGGTTCTTCATCTCCATATCTCATTCTTAAACTTACTCCACCAAACTTGACAAGGTTTTCAAGGGGGATTCCAGATTATGTTGATGAGGAAGATGTGAATTACTTCTGTTCTACCAACTTAAGCTGCATGGCCCCAGAAGAGTGGGGGCAGCTGAGCACATAAGACCTTGCAGCACAAACTCCCACTATGTTCTCAGCACAATCTGAGGGGTAATTTATTCTCATGCCCTAAAGAAGTCTCAGGACCTCTTCTTCAGCCTTCATTACAGGCTCTAGGTATCTCCAATCTCTTGTAAAATGTTCTGGTTTCCTGAATCCCTGATACTTTGTTAAACTGTTCTCCACCTTCAAAGTCCTAGTCACTCACTCTGATTGACCCAAGTCTTCATCTCCTGGCCCACTTCTTGTATTTATCCTTCATTACAAACCCCATCCAATCCACTTACCTCTGTATCCCTTGCCTTCTGTTATGGACTGCTTTGTGTCCCCAGCCCCATCTAACACTTAGGAGGAAGCTGTTACCCTCCCCTCATCCCCTGCAATGTTTCTGTATGTTGAGAGAAGACCTTTAGGGAGGTTAAATGAGGACATAAAGGTAGGGCCCTAATCTGAAAGAATGTGTGAAAGTGTTAGTTACTAAATCTTGTCAAACTTTTATGCCACCATATAGACTGTAGCCTGCCAAGCTCCTCTGTGTATAGAATTCTCCAGGTAAGAACACTGGAGTAGGTAGCCATTTCCTTCTCCAGGGGATCTTCCCTACTCAGGGATCAAACTGAGTCTCCTGCATTGCAGGAAGATTCTTTACCATCTTAGCCACGAGAGAAGATCATCCTGAAAGAATGGATGTTCTTATAAAAGAGAGAGAGAGAGAGAGAGAATACTCGGGTGTTCTCTCTTTCACATTTCATGCACAAAGAAGAGGACACACCAGATAGGTGGCCATCTGCAAGCCAGAAAGAGAGTCTTCACAGGAAACCAGCCCTAACAGCACTTGATCTGGACTCTGATCACCAGAATTGTGAGAAAACAATTAGAATGTGGTTAGAATCCTCATCCAAGATCTTGCCATAACAGCCAAGCTGATCAGGTCTCTTTACTTATATTCGCCAACCATTCTTGGCTTGTACCCAATTTTACCCTTTAGGCATTGTTGTCATTGGATTTATTTGGCACCCAATCACTTCCCAAAACTCTCCCTATGGTCAAAGCCTTTTCCTTCTTCCACCTCCTGTATTTAATGTGCCTCAAGTTCTCAACAGAACCTCTGGTCTACTTACCATTCCCAATTCCTCCCAACTCACTTTCCTCTTCCTTATTACTTTTCTCCCTCTTTGCAGATTCCTCAGCACACTATTTTATTAACAATCTTACCCAATGCTCTGAATTGTCTTGTCGTTGGCCAGATAGCCCCTTCTTTCAATGCCTATATCCTTTTGGAATGAACCATGGGTCTTTGAAATCTTTCTTGCTTTCAAGAACAAGGTGTTCCAGACATGTACAAATGTTTTCTACTTCATACCTGAAAATACTCCTTTCTGTAAGACTATCTCGTTCCTTTTAGGGGGAAACGATAGCTAGCAACCACGGTCTGTATGGCAGAATGTTTCTTACTTTTGGGTCATCATTGCACCAAAGCTTTTTCAGTGGACAAGATCAGAAAATGCATGTTTTTGGAAAGAAGAAAAAAAAAAGAAAGAAAGAAAAAACATACTTTACACTGATCCAGTCAGTTCAGTCGCTCAGTCATGTCCAACACTTTGCGACTCCATGGACTGCAGTACACCAGGCTTCTCTGTCCATCACTAGCTCCCAGAGCTTGCTCAAGCTCATGCCCATCCAGTCAGTGACGCCATTAAACCACCTCATTCTCTGTTGTCCTCTTCTCCTCCTGCCCTCAATCTTTCCCAGAATCAGAGTCGTTTCCAGTGAGTCAATTCTTTGCAAAAAGTGGCCAAAGTATTGGAGTTTTAGCTTCAACATTAGTCCTGCCAATGAATACTCAGGACTGATTTCCTTTAGGACAGACTGGTTGGATCTCCCTGAAGTCCAAGGGACTCTCAAGAGTCTTCTCCAACACCACAATTCAAAAGCATCAGTTCTTCAGTGTTCAGCTTTCTTTATAGTCCAAGTCTCACATCCATACATGACTATGGGAAAAACCATAGCTTTGACTAGATGGACTTTTGTTGGCAAAGTAATGTCTCTGCTTTTTAATATGCTGTCCAGCTTAGTCATAGCTTATCTTCCAAGGAGCAAGTGTCTTTTAATTTCATGGCTGCAGTCACCAACTCTAGTGATTTTGGAGCCCCCCCCAAATAAAGTCTCTCACTGTTTCCAGTGTTTTCCCATCTATTTGCCACGAAGTGATGGGACTGGATGCCATGATCTTCATTTTCTGAATGTTGAGTTTTAAGCCAACTTTTTCACTCTCCTCTTTCACTTTCATCAAGAGGCTCTTTAGTTCTTCTTTGATTTCTGCCATAAGGGTGGTATCATCTGCATATCTGAGGTTATTGATATTTCTCCCGGCAGTCTTGATTCCAGCTTGTGCTTCATCCATCCTGGCATTTGTCATGATGTACTCTGCACATAAGTTAAATAAGCATAGTGACAATATACACCCTTGACGTACTCTGTTTCCTATTTGGAACCAGTCTGTTGTTCCATGTCCATTTCTAACTGTTGCTTTTTTACTTACATACAGATTTCTTAGGAGGCAAGTGAGGTGGTCTGATATTCCCATCTCTTTCAGAATTTTCCAGTTTGTTGTGATACACAGAGTCAAAGTCTTTGGTATAGTCAATAAAGCAGAAATAGATGTTTTTCTGGAACTCTCTTGCTTTTTTGATGATCCATTGAATGTTGGCAATTTCATCTCTGGTTCTTACACCTTTACTAAATCCTTCTTGAACATTAGGAAGTGCACAGTTCACATATTGCTGAAACTTGTCTTGGAGAATTTTGAGCATTACTTTACTAGCGTGTGAGATGAGTGCTATTGTGCAGTAGTTTGAACATTCTTTCACATTACCTTTCTTTGGGACTGGAATAAAAACTGACCTTTTCCAGTCCTGTGGAAACTGCTGAGTTTTCCAAATTTGCTGGCATATTGAGTGCAGCACTTTAACAGCATCATCTTTTAGGATTCTAATAGCTCAACTGGAATTCTATCACCTCCACTAGCTTTGTTCATAGTTATGCTTCTTAAGGCCCACTTGACTTCAGATTCCACTGTGGGTGATCACACCATCATGGTTACTGGGGTCATGATGATCTTTTGTATAGTTCTTCTGTGTATTCTTGCCACGTCTTCTTAATATCTTCTGCTTCTGTTAGGTTCATACCATTTCTGTCCTTTATTGTGCCCATCTTTGCATGAAATGTTTCCTTGGTATCCCTAATTGTCTTGAAGAACTCTCTAGTCTCTTCCATTCTATTCTTTCCCTCTATTTCTTTGTATTGATCACTGAGGAAAGCTTTCTTATTTCTCCTCACTATTCTTTGGAACTCTGCATTCAGATGGGTATATCTTTACTTTTCTCCTTTGCATTTTGCTTCTCTTCTTTTCTCAGCTATTTGTAAGGCCTCCTCAGGCAACCATTTTGCCTTTTGCATTTCTTCTTCTTGGGAATGGTCTTGATCACTGCCTCCTGTACAATGTCATGAACCTCCTCTGTAGATAGATCTATCAGATGTAATCCCTTGAATTTCTTTCTTACTTCCACTGCATAATCAGAAGGGATTTGATTTAGATCATACCTGAATGGTTTAGTGGTTTTTCCTACTTTTTTCAATTTAAGTCTGAATTTTGCAATAAGGAGTTCGTGATATGAGCCACAGTCAGTTGCCAGTCTTGTTTTTGCTGGCTGTATAGAGTTTCTCCATCTTTGGCTGCAAAGAATATAATCAGTCTGATTTCAGAATTGACCATTTGGTGATGTCCATGTGTAAAGTCTTCTACTGTGTTGTTGGAAGTGTGTGTTTGCTATGACCAGTGGCATAACTTGGCAAAACTCTGTTGGCCTTTGTCCTGCTTCATTTTGTACTCCAAGGCCAAACTTACCTGTTACTCCAGGTATCTCTTGACTTCCTACTTTTTCATTCCAGTCCCCTATAATGAAGCAGACGTCTTACTTGGGTGTTAGTTCTAGATGGTCTTATAGGTCTTCATAGAGCTGTTTAACTTCAGCTTCTTCAGCATTAATGGTTGGGGTGTAGACTTGGATTACCATGATATTGAATAGTGCCCTGGAAATGAACAGAGATCATTCTGTCATTTTTGAGATTGCACCCAAACACTGCATTTCAGAATCTTTTGTTGACTTTGAAGGCTACTCCATTTCTTCTAAGGGATCCTTGCCCACAAAAGTAGATATGATGATCATCTAAGTTAAATTCACCTATTCCAGTCCATTTTAATTCACTGATTCCTAAAGTATCATTTTCACTCTTGCCATCTCCCATTTGACCACTTCTAATTTACCTTGATTCATGGACTTAATATTCCACCTTCCTACACAATATTGCTCTTTACAGCATTGGATTTTATTTCCATCATCAGTCAAATCCACCACTGGGCATTGTTTTTGCTTTGGCTCCATCTCTTCACTCTTTCTGGTGTTATTTCTCCATTCCTCTCCAGTAACATATTGGGCACCTACTGACCTGGGAAGTTCATCTTTCAGTGTCATAACTTTGCCTTTTCATACTGTTCACATACAGTGTTTACACTGGTACTTTGTATTCAAATTGAATCCACCTATTTCTAACATGTTAAATGTCACCCCTTCCCATCTCCACCCAGTTTCATTGGTAAACCCTATTTTGTTTCTGCACACCTTCTGAAGTCTGTTTTTACTTACTAAGTCAATTTATTTACACACATGCATATTTACTCCTCCATCCATTTTGATCTAGTTTACCTTCCACCACTCAGAAAGCTAGCTTTTATTATTTTAACCATGCTCCTCAAGCCAATGGACCACTTCTTATTTTCATCTTGTTAGAGTATTTGGTGCTATAGAGCCTCATTTCTTTCTGAAATATCCTCTGTTAATCAGATTTTTCTTTCTTTCTTTTTCTGTCCTTGTAAAATTCTTCTTTGTCTCCTCTAATTTGCCATGAGATGTTGGAAGTACCCAAGATTTGTTATCAATTGCTGTGCTCTCTTTCACCAGTTCCTCTCTCTAGAAGAGCTCAGGTATGCCAACAGCTTGAATGCCTAAAAATTTGTTTCCCAGATCTCTTTTTTTTCACTCCATACACATAGATCTCTCTTCTCATGATGCACAAAGACATTTCAAACCTACCATGTCCAAGAATGGCTTGATTCTCTGCTCTAGCACCAAGACCCAATAGCACTGTTCATTTTCCAAATAAATGGTATCATCTCTCCTGATGCCTAAACTAGTTTCAGCTTGGTGACTTCAAAGGATACTGGTTTTGGATTCATCTTCATGTCTTTGAATCCAAGCTCTATCACTTACTCACTGTGTCTCATGGTTTTTATTTCTAAAATGTGGGTAACAATTGATCTTACCTCATAGGGTTTTTGTGAATATTAAATGATACAACACACTACATGTTACATGCTCACCATAAATCTGGCACATTCTAACCTGTGGCTCCATGGTAAATAATCCACCTGTGATGCAGGAGATGCAGGTTCAGTCCATAGGTGGGGAAGAGACCCTGGAGAAGGAAATGATAATCCACTCCAGTATTCTTTCCTGGAGAATCCCATGGATAGAGAAACCTGGCAGGCTGCAGTCCATGGAGTTGCAAAGAGTCAGACACAACTGAGCAACTAAACAACAATAACAAAATGCTCAATACATAACATATGTCGGTACCTTGGCCACCTCGCTCTCCTTTACCCTTTAGCTACCACATCTAGCTGTCTACAAGAAAAAGTATTTCTTACTTGTTGATGGACTGGGCATCTCATTTGTGTCTGTGCAGGATTCTTTCCAATATCTCCCTCCTTCTCTTGCTCATGGGGTACTTATTACAAGAATCTCCTATACTAAAGACCATGTCACAGATGGGAAGATAACCTAAGAACTCATCAAAGGCTGCTGAGGGAATGCGCTAGAACTATCAGGAAAGAGATGATTTTCATTGGTTTTATTGTGGCTCTGAGTTCAAAAACTGTAAGTCTGATATGGATATCAAGCAGTCAGTGGTCACTGCATGCCATGAAAATGGAAAGATTCCAACAAAGAATAAAGCCAACACTGCAGAAAATGGAAAGAGATAAAAATAGAGAATTGAAAATAAATATTAAATATATTTAATATAAATCAGTTCAGATGCTCAGTTGTGTCCTACTGTTTGTGACCCCATGAATCGCAGCACGCCAGACCTCCCTGTCCATCACCAACTCCCGGAGTTCACTCAAACCCATGTATATAAAGGCGGTGATGCCATCCAGCCATCTCACCCTCTGTCATCCCCTTCTCCTCATGCTCACAATCCCTCCCAGCATTAGGGTCTTTTCCAATGAGCCAACTCTTCGCATGAGATGGCCAAAGTATTGGAGTTTCAGCTTTAGCATCAGTCCTTCCAATGAACACCCAGGGCTGATCTCCTTTAGGATGCACTGGTTGGATCTCCTTGGAGTCCAAGGGACTCTCAAGAGTCTTCTCCAACACCACAGTTCAAAAGCATCGATTCCTTGGTACTTAGCTTTCTTCACAGTCCAACTCTCACATCCATACATGACCACTGGAAAAACCATAGCCTTGCCTAGATGGACCTTTGTTGGCAAAGTAATGTCTCTGCTTTTGAATATGCTATCTAGGTTGGTCATAACTTTCCTTCCAAGGAGTAAGCATTTTTAAATTTTATGGCTGCAATCACCATCTGCAGTGATTTTGGAGCCCCCAAAATAAAATCTGACACTGTTTCCACTGTTTCCCCATTTATTTCCCATGAAGTGATGGGACCAGATGCCATGATCTTCATTTTCTGAATGTTGAGCTTTAAGTCAACTTTTTCCCTCTCCTCCTTCACTTTCATCAAGAGGTTTTTTTAGCTCCTCTTTACTTTCTGCCATAACGGCAGTGTCATCTGCATATCTGAGGTTATTGATATTTCTCCCAGCAATCTTGATTCCAGCTTTTGCTTCTTCCAGTCCAGCATTTCTCATGATGTACTTTGCATATGAGTTAAATAAGCAGGGTGACAATATACAGCCTTGACATACTCCTTTTCCTATTTGGAACCAGTCTGTTGTTCCATGTCCACTTCTCACTGTTGTGTCCTGACCTGCATACAGATTTCTCAAGAGGCAGGTCAGGTGGTCTGGTATTCCCATCTCTTTCAAAATTTTCCACAGTTTATTGTGATCCACACAGTCAAAGGCTTTGGCATAGTCAATAAAGCAGAAATAGACGTTTTTCTAGAACTCTCTTGCTTTTTCCATGATCCAGAGGATGTTGGCAATTTGATTTATAGTTCCTCTGCCTTTTCTAAAACCAGCTTGAACATCTGAAAGTTCACGGTTCACATATTGCTGAAGCCTAGCTTGAAGAATTTTGAGCATTATTTTACTAGCATATGAGATGAGTGCAATTGTGCGGTAGTTTGAGCATTCTTTGGCATTGCCTTTCTTTGGGATTGGAATGAAAACTGACCTTTTCCAGTCCCGTGGCCACTGCTGAGTTTTCCAAATTTACTGGCTTATTGAGTGCAGCACTTTCACAGCACCATATTTCAGGAATTCCATCACCTCCACTAGCTTTGTTCATAGTGATGCTTCCTAAGGCCCACTTGACTACACATTCCAGGATGTCTGACTCTATGTATTCAATAACAACCCATGACAATCCATTTTTTTCTATACCTTTCCAGTTGCAGTGTAATCAACATTTTCATTTTAAAAACATTACATGTAAAATGCTGTTGAGGAATAAAGACTATGTATTATTACCAACATCATTTGGATCACTGAAAAAGCAAGAGAGTTCCAGAAAAACATCTACTTCTACTTTACTGACTATGCCAAATCCTTTGACTCTGTGTATCACAACAAACTGTGGAAAATTTTTAAAGAGATGGGAATACCAGACCACTTGACCTATTTCCTGAGAAATCTGTATTCAGGTCAAGAAACAACAGCTAGAACTGAACATGGAACAACAGACTGGGTCCAAATCAGGAAAGAAGTACATCAAGGCTGTGTATTGTCACCCTGATTATTTAACTTTTATGCAGAGTACATAATGACAAGTGCTGGGCTGGATGAAGTACAAGCTGGAATGAAGATTGTTGGGAGAAATATCAATAACCTCAGGTATCCAGATGACAGCAACCTTGTGCCAGAAAGCAAAGAGGAACTGAATAGCCTGTTGATGAAAATGAAAGAGGAGAGTGAAAAAGCTGACTTTAAAATTCAATGTTCAGAAAACGAAGATATTGGCATCTTGTCCCATCACTTCATGGCAAATAAATGGGGGAAATAATGGAAACAGTGAGACTTTAGTCTGGGGGGCTCCAAAATCACTGCAGATGGTAATTGCAGCCATGAAGTTAAGAGATACTTGGTCCTTGGAAGAAAAGCTACGACCAACCTAGACAGTATATTAAAAAGCAGAGACATTACATTGCCAACAAAGGTCCATCGAATCAAAGCTATGGTTTTCCCAGTAGTCATGTGTATGGATGTGAGAGTTGGATTATAAAGAAGGCTGAGTGCAAAAGAATTGATCCTTTTAAACTCTTGAAAGACTCTTGAAGGTCCCTTGGACTGCAAGGTGATCCAACCAGTCCATCGTAAAGGAAATCAGTCCTGAATATTCATTGAAAGGACTGATGCTGAAACTGAAACTCCAATACTTTGGCCACTTGACACGAACTGACTCATTTGAAAAGACCGTGATGCTGGGAAAGATTGAAGGCAGGAGGAGAAGGGGACAACAGAGGATGAGATGTCTGGATGGCATCCCTGACTCAATGGACAAGAGTTTGAATAAGCTCCGGGAGTTGGTATACACAAGGAAGTCAGGTGTGCTACAGTCCCTGGAGTGACTGAACTGAACTGACTATTGCCTTATAAAAGAGAGAGGAGGAAAGACTGCCCCTCCCAGGATCATCTAATTCCAATCCGTTCAGGGCAAGTTATCAGATAACCAGCTACCACCTCAATAGCCCAGAACCCTTGAGATAATTCAAACTATCCAATTCTAAAATTGCACACCATGCTTCATTCATTTCTTCTTGCAATTAAGAAGATCAAATTGCAATTAAGGCTCTAAACTATGCACTCCCTTCCCCCTCCTGCCTCCTGACCAACCCTGGTGCCCATGTGGCCCTACATGGCATGCTAAGTCCCTTCAGTCATGTCCAACTCTGTGTGACTCCATGGACAGCAGCCCACCAGGCTCCTCCGTCCACAGGATTCTCCAGGCAAGAATACTGGAGTGGGGTGCCTTCCATATATGGCATGGGGTGTGTCAAATACCTACTGGCATTTGCCAAGAGCAATTGCCAGTGACTGATAAACAACAACTAAAGCATTTGCTATCTGCCTCTACTGAGATTGAACCCTGTGACCTTCAACACCCCCTGAAGGGAACTCAGGGTGGAGAGTGAGGCTCTCTGTGCTCCAGGGAAACTGGTGGAACAGGTCTTTAGATAATTAGATATTTTCAGGAACTGATTTCGTGATCCCAATCCTTGAATCTCTTCATATCTAGAAAAACACTGAATCCCTTCACAGTGACATCAGCTCTTTGTGACTAGCAAAGTATCTTTTGTAAAGTAAGTGCTTGATTTCACTGAACTTCCTTTCACTGAAATCTTATATGTTGACCTTCTCCCACTACCTCTTTGAAGCAGTCCATCAGAGCTATCTGAGGTGCTGTCTCTGAGACTGCAGTCCTTATTTCACCCCAAATAAAACTTAACTCACAACTCTCATGTTGTGCATTTTTTTAGTCGACATGTGGCCCCCTCCTCTTGGGAATAGTGAGTAATAAACTCTTCTTTCAAAAACAGCTGTCTCTGTTTGTGTCTGTCATCTCACCATTGATGAAAATAAGTTCTAGAGACTTCCCTAGCAGTCCAGTGGTTAAGATTTCACCTTCCCTAAGATGTATGAGTTTGATCTCTGATTGGGGAGCTAACATCCCACATGCCTCGTGGCTAAAAAGCCAAAACATAAAGCAGAAACATTATTGCAACAAACTCAGTAAAGACGTTAATAAAGGTCCACATTAATAAAATAAAGCTCAAGGGACCATCAAAACAGGCTCATCTTCCTGCCTTTCCTTAAACCCAAAGCTCACTGATACCTGTGTCCTCTGCACCACAGTAAGGCACCAAACATTAACAAGACATCAGTGAATTCACTCTTCTGAGCCTGGGCTTCCTTATTTACAGAGTTGTCAAAAGATCTAAGGGAGAACATGAGAGAATGCCTGGGACAGAGGAGGCCTAGGTTTAGGGGGCCTTGTGGTTGCTGTTCTGTTCAGTCACTAAGTCGCTGTCAAACTCTTTGTGACTCCATGAACTGCAGCACACCAGGCTTCCTGGCCTTCACTGTCTCCTGGAGTCTGCTGAAATTCACGTCCATTGAGTCAGTAATGCCAGCCAATAATCTCATCCTCTGTTGCCCCTTCTCCTCCTGTCCTCAATCTTTCCCAGCATCAGGGTCTTTTTCAGTGAGTCAGTTCTTCATATCAGGTGGCCAAAGTATTGGAGTTTCAGGTTCAGCATCAGTCCTTCCAATGAATATTCAGAGTTGATTTCCTTTAGGATTGACTGGTTTGATCTCCTTGCTGTCTAGGGGACTCACAAGCATCTTCTCCAGCACCACAGTTCAAAAACATCAATTCTCCAGCGCTCAACCTTCTTTATGGTCCAGCTCTCACATCCATACATGAGTACTGTTGGCAAAATGATGTCTTTGATTTTTAATACCCTCCCTAGGTTTGTCATAGCTTTTATCCCCAAGGAGAAAGTGTTTTCTTAATTTTGGGTCTGCAGTCACTATCCACAGTGATTTTGGAGCCCAAGAAAATAAAGTTTGTCACTGTTTCCATTGTTCCTCCATCTATTTCCCATGAAGTGATGGGACTGGGTGCCATGATCTTCATTTTTTGAATCTTGAGATTTAAGCCAGCCTTTTCACTCTCCTCTTTCACTTTCATCAAGAGGCTCTTTGTTTCCTCATCACTTTCTGCCATAAGGATGGTATCATCTGCATATCTGAGGTTGTTGATATTTCTCCTAGCACCAGGGGAAAGGCCTTGTGGTGGAGTCAAATAAAATCATGAACTCCATGTGTAAATCAGTAATTTGATGGGTCTTGAAACTATGAATGAATGAATGAATCTGTTGTTTTCCTGGTTCCTGTGAAAAAGTACCTTCCAGTTAAGTTTTTCTTCTGCTTCAGTTTTTGAATTCCGGTTTCATGCCTTCAATTCAAAGGACTAAGACAATAAGTACACTGCCAATTATTCAGTTCATCCAGCAGCTTATATGGTAATGATTCATTATTTCATTCAGCTGAAAATAAGTGCAAAAGTATAGAAAACTGACCAGCAGGTGAAAGGGTAGAAGGAATTACTAGTAAAGCTTGCCACTTAAGACATACACCACCACCTCTCTCCTTGTCTTTCTTTCCTATGGTGTTACTCTTACATAAGTGGTTATTACCACATGAAACACATTGAGATTATTTCAATTAATTATGTTTGCTACATTGTTTTGAAAGATTATTCTACCATTTGCTAGCAATTAAACAGGCTTTTATGTTAAGTATGCCGCTTGAGCGTATGTTGAATAGGACTGCAGATACAGTAATTGGAATTAAACTTCCACTTGGAAGAAGTCTGTCCTTTGGAAGTCAAGTATCTCTGAGGTGGTGATTTAAAAGAGTTTGAAAAGCATGAATAATAACATGCATTAGTTACTAGGGTGACCAGAGACTTCTAAAGCTTCAAACTCTTCTCCTTCTTAGAATAAAAGAACATTTTCCACCTTGCAAGCATAGTCTTACCAAGCAGAATCGGAGGGGTTAATGATAGGTATTTTCTGCCAACAAAGACTTACGGAGGGCACACACTGGATTGCGGTATTGTGTTGGTTCTATAGAAGATACAAGGTGGTGTCTCCAGTGAGGAGGAGATATTTAGACACTTAGCATGTGTCAAAACAGGGACATGGGCCAATCAGAACACATACACAGGCCTTATCACTGAAGCAGGTTTCTAGAGACCTACCTGTGGGCAAGGATTAAGCTAGGTTAGCTAGATGCTGGGGAGACCCACACATGGCATACCTCCATTATCATTCAATTCAAAATATAATTTTAAGAGTAATTTCCTCTTGACCTATGAATTATTTAGAGATGAGTTGTTTAATTTCTAGGCAGCAGGAGATTTTCTACTGATTCTTAGCTTAACTCCATTGTGGTCAGATAATGTACTCTGAATTATTATTTTTTTTTTCAGCTAAGGCAGCAAAAGAGATGATGTATTGTACACGTTACATTCAGCCACAACTGAGAAGAGAACTAGTCCATAGCTGTCACAGGTCCAAGGCAATGGATCAAAAGGAATGGCTTTGATATGAGCAAGGTAGGTCTCTCAAAAGGTGGTCAAGGCGATCAGAATGGCCATGGATGTTCCAGATCCATTGAGAAGTTCTGGATAGTAGGCGTGCAGTCCACACTTTGTACCAGCGTCCCTGGCCTCTGGCTTCCCTTGTTTCTGCTTCTGTGGCTTCCATAGGTGTACAAGTTTACTTGGACCTCTGCCTCATCTTTCTTCTTTTGCGCTTCGGCCTGCGCATTCGCTTCTTCCTCCACTTCGCTCTCACGGCGCAGAAGTGAAGTCACTCAGTCGTGTCTGACTCTTTGTGACCCCATGGACTGTAGCCTACGGGGCTCCTCCATCCATGTGATTTTCCAGGCAACAGTACTGGAGTGGGTTGCCATTTCCTTCTCCAGAGGATCTTCCCAACCCGGGCTCGAACCCAGGTCTCCCGCAGTGTAGGCAGATGCTTTACCGTCTGAGCCACAAGGGAAGCCCCTCGAGGTTTCTCAAAAGATGGCGCTAAGGCCGAGCTGAATTATTTTAATAATTTTAATCTTAAGAGATTTGCTGAGGTTTCTTTATGGGGCACCGTAAGGTCAGTCTTGGTAAGTAATCCCATCTACTTGAATAAGAAATGTGAATTCTGTTGTTGGTTCAATGTTTTCTACATATCAATTGGATCTTGTATTGGTTGTTCCATATAGACCTATTTTCTTCCCAGGTTTTATCTTCTCATGTTATTCATTACTGAGTTTGTCAAATTGTCCACACTGGTTATGTGTTGATCTTCTTTTTTTCTAGTTCAGGCTATTGTGGATTCATATATTCTGAGACTATTGGGTACCTGCATATTTAGGTTTGTGATAACTTTTAGCTTGATTAATCCCTCTAACATTATTAAATATCTTGATTTTTAGTGGTTCCAGTTGCCTTACAGTTTACTTTGCATAATGTTATGGTTCACTTCAGTTCAGTTCAGTTCAGTCACTCAGTCGTGTCCGACTCTTTGCGACCCCATGAATTGCAGCACGCCAGGCCTCCCTGTTCATCACCATCTCTTGGAGTTCACTCAGACTCATGTCCATCGAGTCTGTGATGCCATCCAGCCATCTCATCCTCGGTCGTCCCCTTCTCCTCCTGCCCCCAATCCTTCCCAGCATCAGAGTCTTTTCCAGTGAGTCAACTCTTCACATGAGGTGGCCAAAGTACTGGAGTTTTAGCTTTAGCATCATTCCTTCCAAAGAAATCCCAGGGTTGATCTCCTTCAGAATGGACTGGTTGGATCTCCTTGCAGTCCAAGGGACTCTCAAGAGTCTTCTCCAACACCACAGTTCAAAAGCATCAATTCTTCAGTGCTCAGCCTTCTTCACAGTCCAACTCTCACATCCATACATGACCACAGGAAAAACCATAGCCTTGACTAGACAGAACTTAGTCGGCAAACTAATGTCTCTGCTTTTGAATATGCTATCTAGATTGGTCATAACTTTTCTTCCAAGGAGTAAGCGTCTTTTAATTTCATGGCTGCAGTCACCATCTGCAGTGATTTTGGAACCCCAAAAACTAAAGTCTGACACTGTTTCTACTGTTTCCCATCTATTTCCCATGAAGTGATGGGACCAGATGCCAAGATCTTCGTTTTCTGAATGTTGAGCTTTAAGCCAACTTTTTCACTCTCCTCTTTCACTTTCATCAAGAGGCCCTTTAGCTCCTCTTCACTTTCTGCCATAAGGGTGGTGTCATCTGCATATCTGAGGTTATTGATATTTCTCCCAGCAATCTTGATTCCAGCGTGTGTTTCTTCCAGCCCAGTGTTTCTCATGATGTACTCTGCATATAAGTTAAATAAGCAGAGTGACAATATACAGCCTTGACGTACTCCTTTTCCTATTTGGAACCAGTCTGTTGTTCCATGTCCAGTTCTAACTGTTGCTTCCTGACCTGCATACAGATTTCTCAAGAGGCAGTATTTCCCTATTATGTTTACCTTCAATCTCTATGAGCCCTCATGTTTTAAAGCATATTTCTCTTCTAAGTAGCATATAAACATTTTTGTAGTTTGATGATCATTACCTTCACCTTGCTTGAGACGTGGAGTCCATTTATATATTGCACAGTGACTAATACAATTGGATTATATCTGCCATCCTACAAGTTACAGTTGGACTTGATTAATATTCCTTGTTTCTGCTTTCTTGTGTTACTCAGGATTAGTCAAATATTTTATTAGTTCCTCCTTCTTTCCCCCTAAAATTTTGTTATCTAATAGATAATGAATGATACAGGAAATAAAGACTCTTGGAATAACACTTAGAGGGATATTTCTGGCCTTAAATACATATACTGGAAGAAAAGAATTGAAATGTCAAAGATCTAAATTTTTGTCTGAAAAGATTTAGAAAAGAAGATTAAATCAAAGCCAAAAGAAAGTAGAAGAAAGGAAGTTTTTAAAAATAAGTGCTGAAATCACTAACCTAAGGTAAAAACAAAGTAGAAAAAAAAATACAATCAAATCAAAAGATGGTTACAAGAGGTCAGAGAAAATGAAAGAGTGATACCATAAGTCCATTAGCCAAAACAAAGGAACAAATGGAAAAAGATGAAAACTCTGGAGAGAACTCAAAAAGTTAGAATCAATTTTTTGGAACTCTAAAAATTACATTAACCATGGTAATGCTTCATAACAAAAAAACAAAACAACCCCCTGAACAAACAAACAAAAAACGACTGAATCTCAGCAAGAGCAAATTTTGTGGTGTTTATTTTACCCTGATGTCATCTCCTGCTCCTATATGCAGTGGTAATTCTGAAGAAAGCAGTTCACAATACTGGTACAGATACCAGTCAGTACCAGAGAGAGTTGAAAAGACCTTATCCTCAAGGAATTGCAATTGTTTGTTTTGATCCCTCCATTAGCTCCCTGGAAAACTGGCTCAAAGGATTTGTCTTTGTTTGGAGCTTCTTCCAGTGCTGAGGTAGAAACTACAGGACTGCTGAGAACTTGTAGAGGCAGATGAATTCGTCACTGATTTCATTGCTAAGGCAATGAAAAGAGGCTACATGGGCACATGTGACAAAGAATACAGACTTCACAAATTTTTTTCATTAAGGTCACTAAACAAACAGATAATTAAAAAGAAGTACTACAAAAAATACCAGGGCAAACCCTGGGGAGGAGACAGAGTCTGAATTAGACACTTGCCATATTATATTATCCAAAACATCTGGTTTTCAACAACAACAAATATGAGGGATCAATAGAAATTAAAAAGAATAGTTCATACATTGGAAACAGCAATTAATAAACAAGTCAAGTGGACCTTAGAAAGCACCACTACGAACAAAGCTAGTGGAGGTGATGGAATTCCAGTTGAGCTATTTCAAATCCTAAAAGATGATGCTGTGAAAGTGCTGCACTCAATATGCCAGCAAATTTGGAAAACTCAGCAGTGGCTATAGGACTGGAAAAGGTCAGTTTTCATTCCAGTCACTAAGAAAGGCAATGCCAAAGAATGCTCAAACTACTGCACAATTGCACTCATCTCACACGCTAGTAAAGTAATGCTCAAAATTGTCCAAGCCAGGCTTCAGCAATGTGTGAACCATGAACTTCTAGGTGTTTAAGCTGGTTTTAGAAAAGGCAGAAGAACCAGAGATCAAATTGCCAACATCCGCTGGATCATGGAAAAAGCAAGAAAGTTCCAGAAAAACATCTATTTCTGCTTTATTGACTATGCCAAAGCCTTTGACTGTGTTCAGTTCAGTTCAGTTCAGTTCAGTCGCTTAGTCATGTCCGACTCTTTGCGACCCGATGAATCGCAGCACGCCAGGCCTCCCTGTCCATCACCAACTCCTGGAGTTCGCTCAGACTCAGGTCCATCGAGTCAGTGACACCATCTAGCCATCTCATCCTCGGTCGTCCCCGTCTCTTCCTGCCCCCAATCCCTCCCAGCATCAGAGTCTTTTCCAATGAGTCAACTCTTCGCATGAGGTGGTCAAAGTACTGGAGTTTCAGCTTTAGCATCATTCTTTCCAAAGAACACCCACCACTGATCTCCTTCAGAATGGAGTGGTTGGATCTCCTTGCAGTCCAAGGGACTCTCAAGAGTCTTCTCCAGCACCACGGTTCAAAAGCATCAATTCTTCGGCGCTCAGCCTTCTTCACAGTCCAACTCTCACATCCATACATGACCACTGGAAAAACCATAGCCTTGACTAGACGGACCTTAGTCGGCAAACTAATGTCTCTGCTTTTGAATATACTATCTAGGTTGTTCATAACTTTTCTTCCAAGGAGTAAACATCTTTTAATTTCATGGCTGCAATCACCATCTGCAGAGATTTTGGAGCCCAAAAGTAAAGTCTGATACTGTTTCCACTGTTTCCCCATCTATTTCCCATGAAGTGATGGGACTGGATGCCATGATCTTCGTTTTCTGAATGTTGAGCTTTAAGCCAACTTTTTCACTCTCCTCCTTTACTTTTATCAAGAGGCTTTTTAGTTCCTCTTCACTTTCTGCCATAAGGGTGGTGTCATCTGCACATCTGAGGTTATTGTTATATCTCCCGGCAATCTTGATTCCAGCTTGTGTTTCCTCCAGTCCAGCATTAGCCTCCAATTAAAATAAATAAATGAAAACATTAAATTAAAAATTTTTTTAAAAAGGAGATGGGAATATCAGACCACCTAAACTACCTCCTGAAAAACCTATATGTGGGTCAAGAAGCAACAGTTAGAACTGGATATGAAACAGCAAACTGGTTCAAAATTGGGAAAGGAGTATATCAAGGCTGTATAATGTCATCCTGCTTATTTAACATATATGCAGAGTATATCGTGAGAAATGCCAGGCTGGATGACTCACAGTCTGGAATCAAGATTGTTGGGAGAAATATCAACAACCTCAGATATGCAGATGATACCTCTCTAAAGGCAGAAAGTGAAGAGGAACTAAAGAGTCTCTTGATGAAGGTGAAAGAGGAGAGTGAAAAGCTGGATTAAAATTCAACATTCAAAACATCAAGATCATGGCATCTGGTCCCATCATTTCATGACAAATAGCTGAGGAAAAAGTAGAAGCAGTGACAGATTTTATTTTCTTGGGCTCCAAAATCACTGTAGATAGTGACTGCAGCCTTGAAATTAAGACACTTGCTCCTTAGAAGAAAAGCTATAACAAACTTAGACAGTGTTAAAAAGAAGCATCACTTTGCCAACAAAGATCCATATAGTCCCAGATATGGTTTTCCAGTAGGCATGTATGGATGTGAAAGTTGGACCGTAAAGAAAGCTGAGCGCCAAAGAATTGATGCCTTTGAACTGTGGTGTTGGAGAAGACTCTTGAAAGTCCCTTGCACTGCAAGGAGATCAAATCAGTCAATCCTAAAGTAAATTAAGCCTGAATATTCATTGGAGGGACTGATCCTAAAGCTGAAGCTCCAAAACTTTGATCACCTGATGCGAAGAGCCGACTCATTGGAAACGACTTTGGTGCTGGTAGAGATTGAAGGCAGGTGCATAAGGGGACAATAGAATGAGATGGTTGGATGACATCACTGACTCAATGGACATGAGTTTGAGCAAGCTCTGGGAGATGGTAAAGTTCAGGGAAGCCAGGTGTGCTGCCGTCCATGGGGTCACAAAGAGTTGGACATAACTGAGCAACTGAACTGAGCAACACAAAAGACAAACATTAGAATCAAATGTATAAATAGGTTAAGAGAAAAAGCATAGAAAATTATATACATGCAAATAGCAACAATAAGAAAACTGGAGTAACTATACTAATGTCAGCCAAAATTGACTTTAAAACATAAAATTTTGCTAGATCTAAAAAGGAACATTTTATAATGATAAAAAGTAATAATAGATATAACAATTATAAATATATATGCACCTAAGAGTTGAGCCACAGTATACAAAAAGAAAACAATGACAATATTGAAAGAAGAAATAGACACACCAACAAAAATAGTTGAATATTGCTCTTCAAATAATGAATTGAGCCAGTAGTAGGTCAACAAGAAAATAGAAGCCTTGAACAAGAACATATGCCCACTAGACCTAATGACACTGTAGAGAACTCCACCTAAAAAAGCAGAATAAACATTCTTCTCAAGAGCACATAGAACATTCTTCAGAGTAGACCCTGTGTTTGGCCATAAAACAAGAATCAATACGTGGAAAAGGACTGAGATCATAGCAAATATGCCTGCCAATCAGAATGGAGTATAATTAGAAATTAATAACAGAAAGAAAATTTGAGATTCACAAATAAGTGAAAATTAAAGAGCACAAGAATAAGAAAGTTTAGTTTAATATCTAAGAATTAATTGTCATAATGTACCATATCAATAGACTAAACAATATAAATCACATGATCTCAGTAGACACAGAAAGATTTAACAAAATTCAGCACTCTTTCATGATAAAAACAAAACAAAATTCTGCACACTAGAAAGAGAAGAGAACCTCCTCAACATGTTAAAAGTTATCTTTAAAAAACTCTACATTAAAAGTATACTTACTGGTGAAAGACTGAATTATTTTCCCTAAGATCAGGAAGAAGACAAATTTTTACTCTTGTCATTTCTAGTCACATTTTTATGGGGTGTTCTAGCTGGGAAAATTAGTCAACAAACAGAAATAAAGGACAATCAGATTGGAAAGGAAAATGCAAAATTATCCCTATTTGCAAATGACATGACCTTGTATATAAAATACTAAGGCATACACTGAAAATTTATTAAAACTAATAAAGGAGTTCAGCAATACTTCAAGATGTAAGAAAATCAATATACAAAAATCAATTGTATTTTATGTGGTATCAATGAAAATATGAAAAAAATTAATTAAGGAAAGAATTTTATTTACAGTAACATCAAAAAGAATAAATCTTTAGAATAAATTTATGAAATAGTGATAGGCTAATACTCTTAAAAGGTCAGTTTTCATTGCAATCCCAAAGAAAGGCAATGCCAAAAAATGCTTAAACTACTGCACAATTGCACTCATCTCATATGCTAGCAAAGTAATGCTCAAGATTCTCCAAGCCAGTCTTCAACAGTACGTGAACCCTGAATTTCCAGACGTTCAAACTGGATTTAGAAAAGGCAGAGGAACCAGAGATCAAATTGCCAACATCCACTGATCATTGAAAAAGCAAGAGAATTTCAGAAAAAAGAAAACCACATCTATTTCTGCTTTATTGACTACACCAAAGACTTTTACTGTGTAGGTCACAACAATCTATGGAAAACTCTTCAAGAGATGGGAATACCAGACCACCTGACCTGCCTCCAGAGAAATCTGCTTGCAGATCAAGAAGCAATGGTTAGAACTGGACGTGGAACAACAGACTGCATCCAAATTGGGAAAGGAGTACATCAAGGCTATATATTGTCACCTTGCTTATTTAACTTATATACAGAGTACATCATGAGAAATGCTGGACTAGATGAAGCACAAACTGGAATCAAGATTGCCGGGAGAAATATCAATAACCTCAGATACGCAGATGACTTCACTCTTATGACAGAAAATGAAGAGTAACTAAAGAGCCTTTTGATGAAAGTGAAAGAGGAGATTAAAAAAGTTAAATTAAAACTCAACATTCAGAAAACTAAGATCATGGCATCCGGTCCCATCACTTTATGGCAAATGGATGGGGAAACAATGGAAACAGTGATGGACTTTATTTTTGGGGATTCCAAAGTAATTGCAGATGGTGACTGCAGCCATGAAATAAAAAGACACTTGCTCCTTGGAAGAAAAGTTATGACCAACTTAGACAGTTTATTAAATAGCAGAGACATTACTTTGCCAACAAAGGTCCATCTAGTCAAAGCTCTGGCTTTTCCAGTGGTCATGTATGGATGTGAAAGTTGGACTATAAAGAAAGCTAAGCACCGGACAATTGATGCTTTTGAACTATGGTGTTAGAGAAGACTCTTGTGTCCCTTGGTCAGCAAAGACATCCAACTAGTCCATCCTAAAGGAAATTAGTCTTGACTATTCATTGGCAGGACTGAAGCTGAAACTCCAATACTTTGGCCAACCGATGTGAAGAACTGACTCATTGGAGAAGACCCTGATGCTGTGAAAGACTGAATGTGGGAGGAGAAGGGGACAACAGAGGATGAGATGGTTGGATGGCATCACTGACTCTATGGACATGAGTTTGAGTAAGCTCTAGGAGTTGGTGAAGGACAGGGAAGCATGGTGTGGTGCAGTCCCAGAGGGTCACAAAAAGTCGGATACAACTGAGCAACTGAACTGAACTGAATACTCTTAAAACTTCAAAACATTGTTGAAAGAAAATAACGATCTAAATAAATGGAAAGACATCCATCATGACTGAAAAGGCTCAATATTGTCTAGATGGCAATATTTTCCTAATATATCTACAAATTTAATGTAATCCTCATCTAAATTCCAGCTGACTTCTTTGCAGAAATTGACAAGTTAATCCTAAAATTCATATAAAAATTCAAGGGCCCCAGAATAGCCAAAACATCCTGAAAAAGTAGAATAGTGTTAGGGGATTCACACTTCCAAATTAAGAATTTACTACAAAACTATAGTAATTAATGCAATGGAGTACTGGCATAGAATGGGCACTTATCAATAATATAGAATTGTGAAAAACAGAAAGAGCCTTCACATTTCCTGACTTTTAACAGGAATGACAAATTAAGCAATGGGGAAATAATAGTCTTTTCAATAAATTGCACAGAGAAAACTGGATATACACATGTAAAAGAATGAACTTTCACCTCTACCTCACATCATATACAATAGTAAATTCAATAAGAGCTGAAACTACAGACTCTAAGAATAAATCTTCGTGTCTGTGAATTGGACAATATTTCTTAGATACATCACCAGAAACACAACCAAGCAAAGAAAAACACAGATAAAATAAACTTCATTAAATTAAGAATCATTTTCTTTTCTTCAAAGAACACCACCAATTAAGTAAAAAGACTACTCATAGGATGGCAAAAATATTCAATTTAGACTTAAGATGAGGGTGAAAAACTTTGAGTTTGCATGAGACCTTTGAATTTTACCTGAGTTCATACAAAAAACAATGGTTAGGAAATCCCCCCACCGTTTTGTATTTCAGGAAATGATTAGCTACAAATAACCACTCTTTTCCATATGACTTAGCTAATACTTGAAGAAAACCTGCTTGTTTATTAATGACAAGGCTAGACACAGCCCCTCAAAATTGTCATTTGTTTTCTTATTAATTGGTGAAACTCTTTGGCCACTGATTAATCTGGGATTAATGCTTGCTAACTTCACGTGATTAAATTTGAATTAGGCTTCTCTCCTCCCTGATGACCCTGGGCCTTAACCCATCCTTGAGCTTAGACAAGCACTAGAACATACACAACTCCTTTATGAGAACTGACTGAGCTTGAAAAACATTTCAAGCTCAACTGTCCAGTCAAACCATCTGCTCATCCCAGTCTCCACAGCTGGCTTTTTCTATCCTTGCCTACTTCTCCCTGTAAAGTAAATCCCTTTCTGCCTGAGATGCTTTAAGATTTATGGTCAGAGAATTTTTCCTATTATAATACCTCATTTGGGCTTCCCTCATAGCTCAGTTGGTAATGAATTTGCCTGCAATGCAGGAGACCCCAATTCGATTCCTGGGTCAGGAAGATCCACTGGAGAAAGGGAAGGCTATCCACTCTAGTACTCTGGCCTGGAGAATTCCATGGACTGTATAGTCCATGGGGTCACAGAGTCTGACATAACTGAGTGACTTTCACTTTCTCCCATTACAAAATTAATAAAGTCATTCTTCTCTGATGTCCAATCTTTTATTTTTTTATTGACAAATGTTTATATTTAGAACTCATACAATTCAATATAAAAAGATAAATAATCTAATCCAGAAAATGGACAAGAAGCCTAATAAATATTTCTCCAAAGAAGGTATACAACTGGCTGGTAAACACATATTGGACTTCCCTGGTTGCCCAGATGGTAAAGAATTCATCTACAATGCTGGAGACCTGGCTTCAATCCTTGGGTTGAGAAGATCTCCTGGAGGAGGGCATGACAACCCACTCAAGTATTCTAGCCTGGAGAATCCCCATGGACAGAGGAAACTGGTGGACTTTAGTCCATGGGGTCACAAAGAGTCAGATATGACAGAGAGACTAAGCATTTATTTACTAAGCACATAAAAAAGATGCATGCCATCATTACTTATATAGGGAATACAAATCAAAATTGTGAAAAAATATCATTTTGTACCCTTGAGATAGCTACAATCAAAAGTTAGTTAATAATAAATGTTAGCGCAATGTGAGGAAATCCAAAACCTTAGACACTGCTAACGGGAGTGTAAAATGATGTAGCCACTTTAGAAAACAGCCTGGTAGTTTCTCCAAAAGTTACACATGAAAATTGCCATATGGCCCAGCATTTGCACTCCTGGCTATTAACCAAGAGAAATAAAAATGAGCATCCACACCATAACACAAGTGTTTATATCAATATTATCTACAATAGCTAAAATGTGGAGCCAACATAATGTTCATCTACTGATGAATGGAGAAAATTAAATATGCGCTGTGCCTATGATGGGATATTATTCAGCAATAAAAGGAAATGAAGTACTGGTACGTTACAGTGCAGATCAACCTTGAAAAATTACATGATGTTAAGTGATGAGATGGCTGGATGGCATCACCGATTCAATGGACATGAGTTTGGGTAAACTCTAGGAGCTGGTGATGGACAGGGAGGCCTGATATGCTTCAATTCATGGGGTTGCAAAGAGTCGGACACAACTGAGTGACTGAACTGAACTGAACTGAACTGAAAGAAGTCAGTCACAAAAGAAAACACATTGTATAATTACATTTATATGAATAGTCCAAAATAGGTAAATCTATAGAGAAAGATTAGTGGTTGCATGGTTGCTTAGGGCTCTGTGGTATAGGGGTGGGGTCTGGATGGAGACAGTGACTGCTGTGTGTACAGGATCTCTTTCCATGATGATGAAAATGTTCTAAGATTGATTATGGTGATGGTGGTACAACTCTGTGAATATAAAATAAATTGAGCTGTATACAGTGAAAGATGGATTTTATAGCAACTGCATTGTCCATCTATAAAGCTTTTATGAAAAGCAGGAAGTAAGGGAGGGAAGGAGGAAGGAATGAAGAAAAATGATCAAAAATGATGTACTATGAAGACAATAATCCAAAGAGAGCTGAAGTGGCTATTTTAATCTCAGACAAAGTAGGCTTCAAAAGAAGAACTAATACTAAATATAAATACAGACATTAAAAATGATTAAAGGGTCAATTGCTAAGAATATTTGACAATCTTAAATATGCATGTACCTAATAAGCTTGAAAACACCTAAAGAAAACTGATAGGACTGAAATGAAAGTTAAGTAAATCTATAATTAATTCAGAGACTTCAATCTTCTTTCCTAGAAACTGTATTAAATTGTTCATTTTTGTCTTATTCCTTCTACAAAGAGAAAGTTTTCACTAATTCACCACTAAGCATAATGTTTGTAGTGAGCAGGAGGGCATGACAACCCACTCAAATATTCTAGCCTGGAGAATCCCCATGGACAGAGGAAACTGGTGGGCTTTAGTCCATGGGGTCACAAAGAGTCAGACATGACAGAGTGACTAAGCATTTATTTACTAAGCACATAAAAAAGATGCATGCCATCATTACTCATATAGGGAATACAAATCAAAATTGTGAAAAATATCATTTTGTGCCCTTGAGATAGCTACAATCAAAAGTTAGATAATAATAAATGTTGGCAGGAAATGTGAGGAAATCCAAAACCTTAGATACTGCTAATTATCAGATAAAGGAAGTTTCATTCTTTTTATCATCTGCTGAGAGCTCTTTATGAATGGGTGAGTATGTCAAGTGCTTTTCTTGTCACTATTGAAGTGAAGGCATAATTTTTCATCCTTTTATGTAAATATAGTAAATTTTATTTATTGATTTTTTTCAATATTGCATTCATATAATAAAATCCAGTAGTTGGTGATGTATTATCCTTTAAATAATGCACTTAGAAAGTCAATCTGGTACTATTTTGTTTAGAGGTTTTTTTTTTTTTCATCTATGGTCATGAGGGATACGCCTGTAATTTTTCTTTCATATCATTCTTGTCAGGTCTGCTGTCAAAGGCATGCTAGTCTTGTAAAAAGAAAGTGAAGTGTTCTGACTTTTCCATTGTTTGGAAGAGTTTGCATGAAATTAGTGTTATTTTTCCCTTAAATATTTGGATGAATTTATCAGTGAAGTCAGTTGTGGCTGAGACATTCTTTGTGGAAAGATACTGAATAATCAACTCAGTTCATTTAATTGACATGGGAATGCAGTAAGAGAAGCATCGTCTTTTCAATAGCTGGGACTCAGTCAAGTTGACATCATGTGGAACAAAATAGGCTTTCAACTCTAACTCACACCATGCTGAAAAATCAATCTCAGATGCATTAGAGTCCTAAATGTTCAAACACATCTCTGTAAACTTGGAATACTCAAAGATATTCTTACTATGAAATATAAACATGTTGAGGAAGTGTGATAACAATATATAATATTAAGATTAAGGACACATGTTCAACAATAGACAGCACTGAAAGAATGAAAAAAGCAAATTACAGAATGAGAGAATATATCCTTAATACATAAGTCTTTCAAGGGCCCTGTGTCTAGAATAGATAACTAACTTCTGAATATCCATTGGATAGACAACCCAATAGAAAAACAGGAAATGCTGTAAACAGGCACTTCCAGAAGAGAATATCCATGTGGCTGAGAAACATGCAAAGATGCTCAACTGTATTTGTTATCAGAAATAAAAATTCATACCACTATGTTAACCACTATACCTATAAGAAGGTCTCTAGGAGGAAATCAGGTAATATATAAAGATATTCAAACTAATATATTTGAGTGAAGAAAATAGCTACACTTAAAAACATGTTGGGGCAGTGCATTCAGGCAGAAGTAAAAGAAAGTGGCAGAGGTTCTGATACAAAGTAAGCATATGTGTTCAAGGAGCCAACACAAGTCCAGTGTGGCTACTGCGGTGAGACACCACCCAGAATGAGAGGGGATGAAGTCAGAGGGACTAGGAGAAACTTGATCACCAAAGGCCTCAATCAGGTTTGGATTTTATTCCAAATGAAATGGGAATTCATTGCAAAGTTTCAGGAAAGAGAGTGACATGGGATTTACATTTTAAAAGAGATCTCTGCTGAGTGAGGAGAATGGATTATAGGGGCATAAGACAATGTGTGAGACCACTTAGGAGGCTATTGCAGTTTATAAAAATTTTTAAAAAGACCAATGAGAATGTGGCACAACCAACTCTCACCTACTAACGGTCATCAGTTCAGTTCAATCACCCAGTCACGTCCAACTCTTTGTGACCCCATGGACTGCAGCATGCCAGACTTCCCTGTCCATCACTATCTCCTGGAACTTGTTCAACTCATGTGCCATCCAACCATCTCATCCTCTGTCATCTCCTTCTCCTCCTGCCTTCAATATTTCCCAGCATCAGGGTCTTTTCTAATGAATTAGTTTTTGTCATCAGGTGGCCAAAGTATTGGAGCTTCAGCTTCAGCATCAGTCCTTCCAATGACTATTCAGTACTGATTTCCTTTAAGATTGACTGGTTTGATATCCTTGCAGATCAAAGGACTCTCAAGAGTCTTCTCCAAAACCACAGTTCAAAAACATCAATTCTTTGTCACTCAGCCTTCTTTATGGTCCAACTTTCACATCCATACATGACTACTAGAAAATTCATAGCTTTGACTATATCGATCTTTGCTGGCAGAGTGATGTCTTTGCTTTTTAATACGCTATCTAGGTTTGTCATAGCTTTTCTTCTAAGGAGCAAGTATCTCTTAATTTCATGGCTGCAGTCACCATCCATTGATTTTGGAGCCAAGAAAATAAAGTCTCTCACTGCTTCCATTGTTTCCCCATTTATTTTGTCATGAAGTGATGAAACAAGATGCCATGACCTTCTTTTTTGAATGTTGAGTTTTAAGTCAGCTTCTTTCTGCCCTAAGAGTGGTGACATCTGAGGTTATTGATATTTCTCCAAGGAATCTTGATTCCAGCTTGTGCTTCAAGTCCAGCATTTTGCATGATGTATTCTCCATATAAGTTAAATAAGCAGGGTAACAATATATAGCCTTGATATACTCTTTTACCACTTTGGAACCAGTCTGTTGTTCCATGTCCAGTTCTAACTGTTGCTACCTGACCTGCATACAGGTTTCTCAGGAGGTGGGCAGGGTACTCTGGTATTCCCATCTCTTTAAGAAATTTCCATAATTTGTTGTGATCCACAGAGTCAAAGGCTTTAGCATAGTCAATGAGGCAGAAGTAAGTGTTTTTTCTGGAATTCTCTTTCATTCTTATGATCCAACAGATGTTGGCAATCTGTTCCCTGGTTTCTCTACCCTTTCTAAATTCAGCTTGAACATTTGGAGTTTCTCGGTCCACATACTGTTGAAGCCTAGCTTGGAGAATTCTGAGCACTACTTTGCTGGAGAGTGAGATGAGTGCAATTGTGCAATAGTTTGAATATTCTTTGGCACTGCCTTTCTTTGAGATTGGAATGAAAGCTGACCTTTTCCAGTCCCGTGGCCACTGCTGAGTTTTCCAAATTTGCTGGCATACTGAGTGCAGCACTTTAACAGCATCATATTTTAGGATTTGAAATAGCTCAGCTGGAATTCCATCACCTCCACTAGCTTTGTTCATAATGTTGATTCCTAAGACCCACTTGACTTCACAATCCAAGATGTCTGAATCTAGGTGAGTGATCACACAGTCATGGTTATCTGGGTCATGAAGATCTTTTTGTATAATTCTTCTGTGTATTTTTGCCACCTCTTCTTAATATCTTCTGCTCATGTTAGATTAATACCATTTTTGTCCTTTATTGTGCCCATCTTTTCTTGAAATATTCCCCTGACATCTCTAATTTTCTTGGAAGAGATTTCTAGTCTTTTCTATTCTATTGTTTTCCTCTATTTCTTTGCATTGATCACTGAGGAAGGCTTTCCTATCTCTCTTTCCTGTCTTTCCTATCTCTCCATTCTTTGGAACTCTGCATTCAGATGGCTATATCTTTCCTTTTCTCCTTTGCCTTTCACATCTCTTCTTTTCTCAGCTATTTGTAAGCCCTCCTCAGACAACCATTTTGCCTTTTGCTTTTCTTTTTCTTGGGTATAGTTTTGATCACCACCATGTGCGATGTTGTGGCTCCCCTGATAGCTCAGTGTGCAAAAGAATCTTCCTGCGATGCAGGAGATCCCAGTTCAATTCCTGGGTTAGGAAGATCCCCTGGAGAAGTGAAAGGCTATCCACTCGAGTATACTGGCTTGGAGATTTCCATAGACTGTATAATACATGGGGTCACAGAGAGTCAGACACGACTGAGTGACCTTCACTTTCACTCACTTTCATGTGCAGAGATATGAATCTCTACCCGCAGTTCTTCAGGGGTGCTGTCTATCAGATCTAATCCCTTGAATTAATTTGTCACCTCCACTGTATACTTATAAGGGATTTGATTTGGGTCATATGTGAATCATCTAGTAGTTTTCTCTACTTTCTTCAATTTAAGTCTAAATTTTGCAATAAGGACCTCAGCATCCGAGCCACAGTCAACTGCTGGTCTTATTTTTTCTCACTGTATAGAGCTTCAACTGCAAAGAATATAAGCAGTTTGATTTTAGTATTGACCATCCGGTGATGTCCATGTGTAAAGTCGTTTCTTGTGTTGTTGGAAGAAGGTGTTTGCTATCTCTATGCAAAACTCTGTTAGCCTTTGCCCTGCTTTATTTTGTACTCCAAGGCCAAACTTACCTATTACTCCAGGTACCTTTTAACTTCCTACATTTGCACTCCAGTCCCTTATAATGAAAAGGACATATTTTTTTTGGTGTTAGTTCTAGGAAGTCTTGTAGGTCATCATAGAACTGTTCAGCTTCAGTTTCTTCAGCATTAATAGTTGGGGGCATAGACTTGGATTACTGTGATATTGAATGGTTTGCCTTGGAAACAAATAGAGATCATTCTGTTGTTTTTGTGAATGCACCCAAGTACTGCATTTCAGACTCTTTTCTTGACTATGATGGCTACTCCATTTCTTCTAAGGGATTCTTGCCCACAGTAGTAGATACAATGGTCATCTGAATTAAATTCTCCCATCCTGGTTCATTTTAGTTCATTGATTCCTAAAATGTTGATGTTTAGTCTTGTCATCTCCTGTTTGACCACTTCCAATTTACCTTGATTCATGGACCTAACATTCCAGGTTCTTATGCAATATTGTTCTTTACAGCATCAGACTTTACTTCCGTCACCAGTCACATCCACAGCTGGACCTTGTTTTCACTTTGGCTCCATCTCTTCATTCTTTATGGAGCTATTTTTCTACTCTTCTCCAGTAGCTTATTGGTCACCTACCAACCTGGGGAGTTCTTTTTCAGTGTAATATCTTTTTGCCTTTTCATACTGTTCATGGATTTCTCAAGGCAAGAATACTGAAGAGGTTTGTCGTTCCTTTCTCCAGTGGACCACATTTTGCCAGAACTCTCCATCATGACCCATTCATCTTGGGTGGACCTACACGGCATGGCTCATAGTTTCATTGAGTTAGACAAGGCTGTCATACTCACCATTTTAAAAATGAAATTTAAAATGACAGTTTCACCTACTCGTTTCTCAAAAATTTAGTTTGTACAACCACTTTGGAAACTCTACTAAAACTGAATATGCAGTTTATTCTTATTATTTGCAGGTTCTGTATTTGCATATTGATTTACTCTCTAAAACTTATCTGTAACCCCAAAATCAGTGCTTATGGCCTTCCGCGGGCATTCATGGACATACACAGAACAACTGAGGTACTTAAGACTTGGTCTGACACCTTGCTTCAGCTGTCATGCAATAAACAACTGTCCTTTAAATGGACTATTTAGTGTCCAGTTTTTTCACATTTTGGTGCCCTTTGTTGGTGTTTTTGCTTTAAAAATGCTCCCAAGCATAGTGTGGAGTCCTTTCTAGTGTTTCTAAGAAGGTTGTGATGTGCCTTATGGAGAAAACAGATGTGTTAGATAAGTTTCATTCAGGCACCAGTTATAGTGCACTGGGCAGTGAGTTCAAGGTTAATGAGTTAGTATAAATTAAATAAGGTGTCTTAAAACAGAAACACGCATAAGACAGAGTTATGCATTTGTCAGGTGATGAAAATATTTTAACATGTGGCTCACAGGAATCTAACCCTATATCTCCCCTAGGAGCAATGTCTCAGTATTTGATAATTCAGTGTTTGTGGTAACTTTGTAGGACAGGTTCTGTGAATAATGAAAATTGACTGTCTGTCCCAACAATTCCACTTTTAGTCTTGTACTCCAAATAGATATAGACATATGTTTTCCCCAAAAGACACACACAAGAATGTTCACAGCAGCATTATTTGCAATAGCCTCAGCCTGAAAATTTCCTCAGAGCTCATAGCAATAACATAGTTTTGTTTCATTCCCAGAGAATGAATAAACTCCAACATTCATAAGAAGGAAAAATCTTATAGAGACAATGTTTAGTGAAACAAATCAGATCAAAAGAGTATATAGCATATGGTTCCATTTACAGAAAGTTCAAGAAATAGGGCAAAGCTAATCTATGATGCTAGAAGTCAGGAGAGTGTTTCCTCATGGGTGGGTGGGTTGATTGTGGGGGTTAGTGACTAAAGAGAGATGAGGAGATTTCACAGACATCAACAAAGTTCTGGTTAATGACTGAATGCTGATTACACAGTATCTCAAATTTGTCAGATCTTTTAATGAGTAAGTCAACAATTGCAATGGGTGTTTTTCTCCTTCCAAAATAAAGAGAATTATGAGCATTGAGCTACTTTCACTGTTTTGCTACCCTAGACTGTTCACAACATTATTCAGCTCAGTCTGTGTGTAGGCGGGCGTTACTATCCATCTCCCCCAAGGAAGGACATTCCTTGACTAGTTCATGCCGAGAACGGAACACTCTTTGGTTTTCCCAGCTCAAGTTGCTCTTAAAAATGATTCAGTCTACACTGTAGATATTAATTACAACCACACACTTCGAGTGTAGATGGATTTATCACTCAGAAACATGAGCTGACAGAGTGGATCAAGTAACATGTTTAATTTTGCATAGTACCTAACAGCTTTCTATGTTTAATTTCTCTTTGCTACTTCCCAGTAAACTTTATGAAATGATGCATTTGGCATCTTATTATAGAGACATCCTTAGTGTGTGATAAATAATATACTAGCAAGTACCCTTGGCCTCTTTGTAGACTGAATATGGAAGAGTGGAGGTAGCTGGGAGGTGGAAATAATTAGCCCCTTCCAAGTATCAGAGAATAAAAATGTTTTCTCAGACAGTTCTAGAAACATCATGGGGTGTCCAGATGCATGAAGACAGATGTCTTTGTCATGTTGACATCAGTTTCTTGTTCTATAGACACTTTCAACACCTATTTATGAATTTAGGCTCTCTTGGGACAGAAACTTTTCCTGTGTTGCTAATCAGTGTATCTCCAGAGCCTTGAACAGAATCTTGAACGTGGTAAAGGACCCATCAACTGTTACTAATTCTATCTAAAGAAGGGAAACAATAAAACAACCACTCTAACCCAAGAGGAATACCAACATACTGCCAGGAAGGCAGGTATGTAGAATGAAAAATAGGCAACCTGGCCAGTTATCCAATTCATTCCTGTTACTCCAGCTTACAAAATTGGATCTGATGAATCACAAAAGGAGAGTCCTCTTGTTCTTCCCAAGAAAGGGTAACTCATGCTCCATCAAAGGTAGAACCATGCATCTCAATGTTTTTGTGACTCCTAAAATTAAAAGATGGTTACTTCTTGGAAGAAAAGTTATGACCAACCTAGATAGCATATTGAAAAGTGGAGACATTACTTTGCCAACAAAGGTCTGTCTGGTCAAGGCTATGGGTTTTCCTGTGGTCATGTATGGATGTGAGAGTTGGACTGTGAAGAAAGCTGATCCCTGAAGAATTGATGCTTTTGAACTGTGGTGTTGGAGAAGACTCTTGAGAGTCCCTTGGACTGCAGGAGATCCAACCAGTCCATTCTGAAGGAGATCAGACATGGGATTTCTTTGGAAGGACTGATGCTAAAGCTGAAACTCCAGTACTTTGGCCACCTCATGCGAAGAGTTGACTCATTGGAAAAGACCCTGATGCTGGGAGGGATTGGGGGCAGGAGGAGAAGATGGCTGGATAGCATCACCAACTCGACAGATGTGAGTTTGAGTAAACTCCGGGAGTTGGTGATGGACATGGAAGCCTGGTGTGCTGCAATTCATGGGGTTGCAAAGAGTCAGACATGACTGAGCAACTGAATTGAACTGAACTGAATGTTTCTTTCTATTTAGGCAGAGCTCACAAGTCCCTGTGAGTCTACCTATATTTAAGAAAGTCTCATGTGCTACCCAAAACAGAACTAGTGAAGATATCTACCCAGATCCAGAAATTTGGAATAGAACTGCTGATGTGGGTCAATGTGCACATCAGTGGGCTTGTTTATTCACCTGTCCTCCCTGAGACCTCTTCACCATCAAAGTTGATATGATATAAATATAATGCTTGCCAGACTGTCCAATCTGTACTTTGATGAAATAATTGCCCCATCAAGTGAATTACCCTTCACCTGGGAAGTGGTGGTTGACAAATACCAGGAAGAACTTTCAAAAACAGGAAAGAAAAAAACACAGCACACTTAAGTGACTCAGAACTGTTCTACACTTTACCATTTATTCTTCTTTTCTTTTTTTTTTTAAATTTCTCCCTGAGAAATCTGCTCTCATCTATTTGCCTACTTTGGCATCACCGACTCGATAGACATGATTTTGAGCAATCTCCAGGAGTTGGTGATGGACGAGGAAGCCTAGCGTGCTGCAGTCCATAGGGCTGCAGAGTCAGATGCGACTGAGTGGCTGAACTGAACTCAACTGAGAAAAAGAGTTAATAGCTACTTAGTTCAGTTCAGTTCGCTCAGTCGTGTCTGACTCTTTATAGGTACTAGGAACATTAATTTCATTTAAAAATAAAAAGCCGCCTTAAACCAAAATAGTTATATATATGAAAGTGATATCAAGAAAAAGTAAAACTTGGAAATTGGTTACAAAGGTGGGGGCAGGTGACCCTTTTGTTAGGGGAAGCACTGACTGAAACTGCCCACCCTGGACAGTGACAGTGACCCCTAGCATGAGTTATCTTTAACCAGAAGTCCTGGTAAGGAATGTGGAAACAACAAGCTACTCCCAACCAGAAGAATGCGGGAAATGTCAAAAGGAGAGAGGAGACTCCAGTCTCACCAGCCTCCCAGAATTCTCCTTACTGGAATTTACCTTGGTTGAGTGAGTGATGCACAGCCAGGAAGCCTGAGTCAGAGTGATTGGCCAGAGACAGTTCAGAAACTGACTTAATTATAAAGCCTGAGACTGGGAGCCAGGTGGCAGAGCAGTTCTCCTGAGTTTTCTTGTCCTGCTGTTCTCTGCCCTGGTGCCCCTTTCCAATAAACTCTCTTGCTTTGTCAGCTCACGTGTCTCCTCAGACACTTCATTTGTTAGACAAGAGCCCACTCACCGGCCTTAGAAGTGAGTCGGGAAATAGATGGGTTCCAGGTCAGACATTTACAACTGGCCTGTTTGCATTTCATGGGGCACAAAGATGTGAGCTTCAGGCTGGATATTTAACAACTGTTAGCATTTCTTTAGACAAAAAATAGGTGGGATCCAGTTAAGGCATTTACAATCAGGCTCGTATTTGGCCTTTGAAATAGAAGTCACAACAGAAACAGAAATAGCTAGTCTTAAAATGGCAACTCACTCCAGTACCCTTGCCTGGAAAATCCCATGGACGGAGAAGAGGGTCTGTCCATGGGGTCACAAAGAGTCGGACACGACTGAGCAACTTCACTCAGTTGTCCCTTGTAAACACCTTAAGGTAAGAGCCATGGCTATAATCAAGGTAATTGTCATGGCAAGGACAAAGATGGGCAAAACCCTGTTAGAGTAAGAGATTAAGAGATCTCCAGTCCCCTCTTTTGGGACAAGAGAGACACTACACATGTGCAGAAAGGCTCCTTGTGGGTCAAAAGTCAGAGGATAAAGCCAGGCGTTAATGAGTCTTGTTCCTCCCAGAAGACTTCACTTTGAGATGCACACACAAGAGAGGCTCCCACAGTAGGTCAGATGTGGAAAAAGAAACCAGATAATTGGCCTGAAGGAAGACAAAGACCCAGAAGAATTGACCTAATAAATGACTTAACTGCCCCCTTACTGTGCTCCTCACAGGGGAATGCCCACATCCTTTCTCTCCTGCAGTGAATCTCTGCCTTGTTTCTATATCATCTAAGGAAACTGTTTCTTTGTGTTCTCTCCCTCTTGTTGTGCTTTTCTGCCTCTGTGATAATTGCATTTTTCACTGAGAGCAAAGATCCATGGAAAATAGCTTCCAGCCTCTAGCCCTTGCTGGTCTGGTGGCTAGGAATACTGGCTTCCCAGTTTCAATTCCTGGGCAGGGAACTAAGCTCTCCCTTTGCACCGCCATTCACTGCTGGCTTGCTAAGATTAGAAGGGGTCCCCTTATCTGCAACACTTGCAGTGTCACTTTGGGGGATTATAGTAGGCTCAATCAAAGATATTTAATTATGATTTGCCCTCCAGTTGTGGAGCTACCAGACACATGTGGCTATTTAAAATTAAACTTTAATCAAATTAACTTATTAATTTCATAATGGATAAAATTCAGAAAATTCAATTTCCAAGTCACACCAGCCATATTTCAAATGCTCCATAAGCTCATGTGACTGTGGCTGGTGTCTTATACACTATATAGGCCATTTCCAGTATCACAGAGGGTTGTATCAGATGGTACTGATTCTAGGGAAATATTTGTGTTTTAACCTTGCTCAGCTTCTGTGAAGTTACATTGTAATCCAGAGATTTGCATTGTGTATTTCAGGCCTCAAAGGTGACAATTTTATTGTTCTATAGGGCATTAACTGCTTTTGTTTTGTAAACAAAGAATGGTGCCTGCACTTTCAGTTCTGTAAGGATCAAGTCATTAGCCCCTGGAGCTGCCCACCCACAGTGCACCCTGAGGAACATTCAAGATGGAAATACACAGGAAGCATCCTGTGCTTTGAATTGTTGTTCAGTCTCAAGTCTTGTCCAACTCTTTGCGACCTCATGGACTGCAGCATGCCAGGCTCCCTTGTCCTTCACTGCTGTCTTATCATTTGCTCAGATTCATGTCCAATGAGTCAGTGTATCTTTCTAACCATCTCATCCTCTGTCACCCCCATCTCCTTTTGCCTTCAATCTTTCCCAGCATTAGGGTTTTTCCATGAATTGGCTATTTGCATCAGGTGGCCAAAGTATTGGAGCTTCAGCATCAGTCCTTCCAGTGAATAGTCAGGACTGATTCCCTTTAGGATTGACTGATTTGATCTCCTTGCTGTCCAAGAGACTCTCAAGAGTCTTCTCCAACACCACAGTTCAAAAACATCAATTCTTCAGCACTTAGCCTTCTTCATAGACCAAGTCTCACATACATATATGACTGCTGGAAAAACCATAGCTTTGACTAGACAGATATTTTTCAGCAAAATGATGTTTTTACTTTTTAAAATGCCGTCTAGGTTTGTCATAGCTTTTCTTCCAAGGAGCAAGCGTCTTTTAATTTCATGGCTGCTGCCACATTCCACAGTGATTTTGGAGCCCAAGAAAAGAAAATCTGTCAGTGTTTCTAGTTGTTTCCCCATCTATTTGCTATGAAGTGATGGGACTAGATGCCACAATCTTAGTTTTTTTAATGCTCAGTTTCAAGTCAACTTTTTCACTCTCCTCTTTCACCCTCATCAAGAGGCTCTTTAGTTCCTCTTCACTTTCTGCCCTTAGAGTGGTATCATCTGCATACCTGAGGTTGCTGCTTTTTCTCCCATCAGTCTTGATTCCAGCCTGTGATTCATCCAACCCAGCATTTCTCATGATGTACTCTGCATATGTGGCTCAACTAATAAAGAATCCACATGCAATGCAGGATTGAACCCAGATCTCTGGTTTGGATCCCTGGGTTGGAAGATCCTCTGGAGAATGGAAAGGCTACTCACTCCAGTATTCTGGCCTAGAGTATTCCATGGACTATATAGTCCATGGGGTCACAAAGAGTTGGAGATGACTGAGTAACTTCCACTTTCACTCTGCATATAAGTTAAAGAAGCACAATTACAATACACAGCCTTGTCATGTTGCTTTTCCAATTTTCAGTCAGTCTGTTCCATGTCTGGTTCTAATTGTTGCTTCTTGACCTACATACCAAGCTTCTCAGGAGACAGGTAAGGTAGTCTGGTATTTTCCATCTCTTTAAGAATTTTCCATAGTTTGTTGTGATTCACACAGTCAAAGGCTTTAGCATAGTCAGTGAAGCAGAAATAGATGTCTTTCTGGATTTCCCTTTCTTTTTCTATGATCCAGCGAATGTTGGCAACTTGATCTCTGGTTTCTCTGCCTTTCCTAAACCCAATTTGTGCATCTAGAAGTTTTTGGTTCATGTACTGCTGAAACCTAGCTTGAAAGATTTTGAGCATAACCTTACTAGAATGTGAAATGAGTGCAATTGTATGGTAGTTTTTGAACATGCTTTTAATACCTGTCCTAGAGAGTTAAGATCCATATCTAAATAATAATTTTAATAAATTCAGATTCTTGCATCTTCCCATACATAGAAAAACACTGAAGTTATTCATGTGAAATGTCTGTTCTTTTTGATTAGCAGTAATCTTTTGATGTTCACTTTACTACATGTCTACCACTCCTGCCCTCTCCAAGGCAAGGGGAAAAACATCTTCATATACATCTTATTTATTTAGAACAGTTCCTTAGAGCTATGTGAAAGGCTGCTATCCCAGGCTGTAGTCCTCAGCAAGGTCCCCCAAATAAAACTTAATTCCTAACTTCAGGTTGTGCACTTCTCTTCAGCAAATAGTTTCTAACTTTTCTTATTGTTTTATAAAATTCATGTGTGTTAAATGTCATATGAATCAGCTTTACCATTGTCTTGACTTCCTCAACAAGAAAAGTGTTAAACAGTGGTCCTTTTCAAATTTTTTATTTATTTTTTAATTCATGGAATCTTGCTTTACAATTTTGTGTTGATTTCTGCATGCAATAATGTGAATCAGTCATAACTAACAGTAGTCTTTAACATGTGTTTATTTTATGTTACTAGAAGGCTCATGTTTTAACATTTTGAAAATTAAATATTGACAGTAGATTAACAACTTCATAGCCCAGAGTGAGTGTCAATGCACAAGTGCACACAGTAATTCTAAGGGAAGGTGTTTCCACATTTTCTGAGTCAAACCCTAGAAGTCAATGCCTTTTGCTCACATTTCCCCAGTGAATGAGGAGAGTGGAAATGCAAGCCTATGTCCTTCCTACCAGGATCCCATTCATAAAGCAGCTCCACTCCCTGGCAATTCCAGTATTCATGGAACATCAATATTCCGGAAGCAATTTGTGCCTTAATTTACAATGACAGGGCATTAACCATACACATTCAAAGCATACGGCCATGTCTCTTTATTTACCAAGATGCCAATTAATTGTGAGCCTTCACCCCAGAGTACTTTGATTTACACTGAAATTCTGTGTGTACAGAAAGGTAATAGGCTTACTGGGGAGTTTATCTGAGACCAGAAAACTCCATCTACTTTTAAGAATTCATAGACTTACAAGTAAACCTTGTGGGAATACTCAGTAAATGTGATTTGTTGCTGTGCTGTTATTATTTCCAGAATCTCGAATTAGAGCTTTTCCACCCAATTCCTACAGAATGGTAAGGATCTTTAGGTTCCCATGGACTTTGAACTGGCCTCAAAGATTGTCATGCTCATCCTGTAGTTTTCAAGAATTAGTTTATTGCCCAGAACAGACTACAGGGTCATCTAAGCAACAGTCTATAACAGGAATCATTTCATTTGCCCGTATACCCTGTCTTTTATCTCCTTATTTTTATTATCTTTAATTCCCATTCTCTGAAGCAAGTCTCAGCATCTTCACTTAACAGAACAAGGGAAGGAGACATTTGTGCAAGGTCACATCAGATGCAGGTCACCCATGCCTTGTGAATAAAAAACAAATGCAGACTTAAGTTAGGGAGACTATTCTAAAAGGATCAGTGTGAGAAGGGGGGAAGGTCTATTTCAGTGTGGGTAATACCCTCACTTTGAGCTCTGCAAGTATCTCACAGGCCAGGCAAGATAGGTTTTCCTTTCATGAGGAGGTGTAAACAGGACAAGAAAGAAAGGGGTGTGGGAGGGTGGGATGAAAGGGTGGCTGGTGGGACAGTGGATAAGAGACTCTTGTACACCGATGCCAGCTTGCTTCTGGGAAAGACTGTGGGCTGCCTCAGGCTGAGTCAGAGGTCAATGTCCAGGGGTTCAGAGGAAGGACACAACTTCAATTAAAGTTTTACTAACAAGGGTTTTATATTTTTTAATCACTGGACACAGATAAGCAAATCATTTGTGAGGCAAAGAATGGGAATTTGGAGGGTCTATGTCAGGCCTCTGGAGAAGGCAATGGCACCCCACTCCAGTACTCTAGCCTGGAAAATCCCATGGATGGAGGAGCCTGGTGGGCTACAGTCCATGGGGTCGCACAGAGTTGGACACAACTGTGTGACTTCACTTTCACTTTTCACTTTCATGTACTGGAGAAGGAAATGGCAGCCCACTCCAGTGTTCTTGCCTGGAGAATCCCAGGGATGGGGGAACCTGGTGGGCTGCCATCTATGGGGTTGCACAGAGTCGGACACGACTGAAGCGACTTAGCAGCAGCAGCCCGTCAGGCCTTATTGTAGGTAAGCAAGGGGGATCATCAAAGTCATGTGGGAAGAGGGTCTTTGCAGTGAGCCACTTCTAACTGCACAGAAGGCTCAGGTTGGGCTTTGAAATAGTGACTGTTTATCAGAAACGCAGTCTGGGGTCAACTCTTAGGCTCTCATAACAGCTACATTTCATTCTGATTCTCTAAGGTGGTTCTTAACCCTCCCATTTACAAGAAGGAAGAGGAGCCTCAGACAGTCATGCAAAGACACACAACTGGCTCATATCTCATCTGGAATTCAGACCCTAAAGTCAGCGCCCTCTGATGTGGTTCTAAGCTCCACATCCAGAGTTTTAGGAATCAGAACAAGGGCAGCAGGAGCAGATGTGAGCAGTGGGGTGGGCCTTTGCTCCTTTCCATGCCCCCACCAGCTTTTTCCATCTCTGTCTCTATTTGTTCTCACCAAACCACCTCGCCCTGCAAAGCCATGATGGCATCTTTGAGCTCTCTGGTGTTTGCTCCACTGCATCCAATTTGCTGTATTCAATTGGGACAAAACATCATTATTCGTAAGCTCCACCAAGGAAGATCCAGGCAATGTTCTCCAGAAATACATCAGTCACAGTCCATTTAATGCCAGGAAATCAAGTTTGAAGACACTATAATTATAATCATTGCTTTTGGATGGTTCTGTGCTACTATATGCAAAATCTATAATTCCCTTGGCAAGACGGTAGAACATGGTACAGAAACCTGAATCTGAACCTATGGCAGAAAAAGCTACCATCCTGGCCTCATGGGAGACACTGCATTGCTCACCTTCCAGACCAGTTCTTTGTGGATGAATGGGAGGAGCCTATAGACACACAAGTCAAACCTGGTGGCCATCCACCGAAGAGCATCCACGATGGATCCTGTTTCCATTTGGTGACTTCATGTAAAGTGTGGTCATCCAGGCTTGAACATTTTCTCCTACAATCTAGAAGAAATTGTTGGTGAGGAAAAATGTTTTTGTCCTCTACCCTTCTAGGCTTGTGGCTGGAGTTTTATAAATGAGACTGGCCAAAGACAGACAAGCAAGAGAAAAATGGAAATTTATTAACAAATGCATTGTGTGTGTACATGAAAGCACCTAGTGGGAACTAGCTCAAAAATGTTAAAATGTGTGAAACCCTATTCTTTCTTGAATGGGACTTGAACCCATGGTCCCTGATTTAGGAGGGGACTCAAATCTACTGTCTTTTAATTGAAACCATTCACTTGATGTCAGGACTTACTAAAGTTCAGACTAAGAAAGATGCACAACATGAGAATTGTGAATTAAATTTTATTTGGGGCAAAATGAAGACTGCAGCCTGGGAGACAGCACCTCAGATAACTCTGAGGAACTGCGCCAAAGAGGCAGTGGGAGAAGGTCAATATATAAGCTTTTGGTGAAGAGGGAGTTCAATGCAAAAAAAAAACCCAAAAAACAAAAAACACCTCTTAATTTACAAAAGATTTTCTGCTAGTCACAAGGAGCTGATGTCACCATGAAGGGATTTAGTGCTTTTTTATAAAAGAAGAGATGCAAGGGTTGGGATCCTGAAATCAGTTACTGAATTTAGGATCTGTCTAAAGACAAATCTGCCTAAAGACCTGTTCAATCAGTTTCCCTGGAGCACAGAGTGCCTCACTCTCCACCCTCAGGGAGTGGTGAAGGTTGGCAGCTGCAGCCAGGTTCAATTGAACAGGATTCAATCTACACAGAGGCAGATGGCAAATGCCCTTGTTGTATTCAGCCACTGGCAAATTTTCCTGGCAAGTGCCAATTTGTAGTGGACACCAGTATTCTTGCCTGGTAAATCCTCTGGACAGCCTATGGACTGCAAAAGAGTCATACACTACTTAGCAACTAAACAACAGTAACCTCTTCCTTTAAGAAGGAGAGGTACACATCTCTACAAATATAAATTTCCTTTACAAATTCAAGGAAAACTTTTTCCCCAGTTTTTTATAGACTTTTCTGCATCTTTCAGTTCTCAATAAACTTCAGCTCAAAATAATCTACACAGATAAACTAAAAAGATATTTTTGGGGATGACACACTTTGGTATCCCCTCAAATTCAAACATTACAGAAATCTAATGCAATCCTGTTATGGGTTGAATTTTATCCTCTGAGAAATTAAAATCCTCAGAATTTCAGAAGGTGAGTTTATTTGGATATTAGGTCTTTACAGATTAAATTAAAATGAGGTCATTAGGGTAGCCCTGACCTGTCCTTAAAAAGAGGACATGTGTACAGAGACAGGCTCACATAGAAAGGGGGATGATGTAAAGAGATACAGGGAAATGATAACCACGGAAAATGAAAGAAGAGATTAGAAACTGTGGAATTCAGATTAGGACTTGAATTCATGGTCTTTTAACTGAGATCACACACCCCCTTTCAGGACTTAATGAAGCTCAGGTTCTTGATGTCTCACTATAGAAGTTATTCAATGAGAAACAAAGTGATAAGTAAGAATGGATTGATTTAGAGAGATACACACTCCACAGACAGACTGTGGGCCATCTCAGAAGCCATGAGTGGCCCTGATATATGGGGTGGTTAGTTTTCGGGACTATAATTTCATAGGCTAATGAGTAGGAGGAGTATTCCAGCTATTTTGGTGAAGTGGTGGGGATTTCCAGGAACTGGGCCACTGCTCACTTATTGACCTTTACAGTCAGTTGTGGAACAGTCATGGCACCTGTGAGTATGTCATTTAGCATGCTGATGTATTAAAATGAGCATATACTGTGGCCCAAGGTCTAGTGAAGGTCAACTTGGCTGCAGTCTTGGAACTATTTGGTTCTCATCACTTTATGTGGTGGCCTAGAGCTATGTCATTCTTTCAAAGATTGTGTCCTGTCCCCTCTCCTCCTGTTTCAATGGGAGTTACCCTGCCATTAGCCAAGAAATGCCAAAGATCACTGGAAAACCACCAGGATCTGGGGGAGAGGCAAGAAGAGATCCCACCCCCTGACCCCCACAGCTACAGAAGGAATCAAACTTGCTTACACCTCTGTCTGGGACTTTCAGCCTCCAGAACTGTGAGAGAATAAATTCCTGTTGTTTAAGCCATCTAGAGTGGTATTTTTTATAGTAGCTGAGAAACTGATGAAAACCACACCACAAAAGGGAGTGTAAAGAAAGAATGTTGGTGAATGTGTACATTATATTTTGATTATTTGAGCATGTGTCTATGTTTGTCCAGAAAAGCCTTTCTCTGACAATAGACATCACTGGTGAGAAAAAGATGTGCTAAAAGCCTGGGTGATGGTGTATCCAGGGGCCTCTGGGGCTCTAGTCACACAGACCAGCTCACACTGGCCAACACAAGTCTTATCAGGATGTGGACGGCATCAATCAAACCCCGTTCTCCAATGTTGCCCGTAATCACAACCACCAAAACAATCTCCTGAGATTCTAATTATCTTTGACCGTGTGTGAATTTTCTAGAATACCCTGTTCTTTAACCTATCTTATAAGCCTTCATTTAAATAACCACTCTGTGCTTCCCCCAACAGAGCACCTTCTGATCCTTAATTACACCCATAATGATGACCCATGGCACAGAAGTGACAATTACTCTAGGGGCTGCTTCAACTGTGTTTCTGTCACAATCCTTTGTCTCTTCTGGATCCTGGGGGCAAAGTCCCTGGAGACACTCCCCAAAGGAGCTTTGAGCTTCCATCTTTGAGGGACAGAGATATGTCTTGAAGATCATCCAGCTTTATATATTCCCTGGGAAGTTGCACTAGAACCTTTGCCCATTGCAATTTAATCAGTAATTTCATGTCCCTTCTTACAGCTTCTCTGGATTATATTAATAACAGCATGCTGTTAGAAATACAGGATTCCCTTGTGGCTCATATGGTAAAGAATCTGCCTGTAATGCAGGAGGTTCAGTCCCTGAGTTTGGAAGATCTCCTGGAGAAGGAAATAGCAACCCACTCCAATATTCTTGCCTGGAGAATCCCATGGACAGAGGACTCTGGTGGGCTACAGTCCATGGGATTGCAAGGGGTTGGACATGACTGAGTGACAAACTTTCACTTTTATTGTAAATACAGGTCCCATCTCGGCAACCTCATACAGGTCCCACAAGCTTTGTCTTTTTACTGACTCATCAGTCTCCTGAAGGCTTTCCTTGTTCAGAGATTGGCACCCCCCAACTGTTCAACTCTTTTTCTCCTGTCTCTCAGAAGTTTGCAACACATCCTGCCAGTGAGCGGTTTTGTAGGTCTTTATGTGCATAGGGTGATGTCTTCCAGATGTTTTTGGAACCTCTCCGTGGCTCATTCTGCACCCACAAGCCCCAGATGGGCTATGTCTATGCAAAGTTCTCAGTCCTGGGGAGACCACTGTGTTCTCATTCAAATAGTCAGAATTTTAAGTGCAGTCTGTGCTTTACAGATTTCTTCTTTATCTGCCTTCCAGTCACCAGAGTATCTTGTGGCTCACCAAGGATGGATGAATACAGGCCAGCAACTAAAAGATTTAGTCCACTGACCAATGAGATGCTCTTCTTATGGTTAATAGGAAATGCTATTAAAAGATTATTGCTAAAATAAGTGGATTTCTCAATGAAAATTCAGAGAGACATGGAGATCTTGAAATTATTCTAAATGAAAGGAAAAAGAAGTCATTATTATCTGGGAGAATGCAAGTGACCTAGAGCTTCCCTGTGACAAGTGCCATGGCACAGAGCAGGGACTTTTCCCTCCCTCTGACCATCCTTTCTGCCTCCCACCCCTATGTTTAGCTTGGAAGCATTGTACATAGCCCATCACAACTTCTATTCACACACTCCCTTCTTGTGCATCGTTCGTCCATCTCACATTCTGCTGTGCTTAATGAATCAGCACTCACTCACCCATGATCCCTCTGTACTATATATGTACTCATCCTGAACATCCAACCTGCTTAAATAGCAAAACCTGGTCAATTTTTCCATATCCGCCCCCCCTTGAGATTTAAATTCTGCTTTCAATAAGGCAAGTGGAAAAAGCAAATGTGCTTTCTGTTCTGATCAATTCTGAAGCTGGTTTGGACTTCACAGACAAATTTCTCATTCCTAGAGGATGAATTTGGTTGTCTCAGAGATTAACAGATACCACTCTAATGGCAGAAAGTGAAGAAGAACTAAAGAACCTTTGATAAAGGGAAAAAGGAGAGTGAAAAGGCTGGCTTAAAGCTCAACATTCAAAAAACTGAAATCATGGCGTCTGGTTCCATCACTTCATGGCAAATAAGTGGGGAAAACCTGGAAGCAGTAACAGATTTATTTTCTAGGGCTTCAAAATCGCTGTGGATGGTGATGGCAGTGATGGAATTAAAAGACACTAGCTCCTTGTAAGAAATGCAGTGACAAAACTAGACAGCATATTAAAAAGCAGAGACATCATTTTGCCGACAAAGGTCTGTATAGTCACGGCTATGGTTTTCCTAGTAGTCATTTACAGATGTGAGAGTTGGACCATAAAGCAGGCTGAGCACCAAAAAAATTGGTACTTTCAAACTGGTGCTGGAGAAGACTCTTGAGAGTCTCTTGGACAACAAAGAGATCAAACCAGTCAGTTCTAAAGGAAATCAACCCTGAATATTCACTGGAAAGATTGATACCGAAGCTGAAGCTCCAATAGATTGGCCACCTGATGCAGAGAAATGATTCACTAGAAAAGACCCTAATGTTGGAAAAGACTGAGGGCAGGAGGAGGAGGGGACAACAGGGAATGAGATGCTTAGATGGAATCACTGACTCAATGGACAAGAGTTTGAGCAAACTCTGGGCAATAGTGAAGGACAGGAAAGCCCAGTGTGCTGCAGTCCATGGGTTTGCAAAGAGTTGGACATGACTTAGCAACTAAACACCACCAGAGATTAAGAGACATATCATCAGGTGTTTTTACTTTTGCTTTCTTTCTTCTTGTCTGCTCCTGTGCACCCCACTCCCAAATTCATCCACCTGCATGCCACTGTAATCAATTTCCCAGGGCCCATATCTGGTCCTGTTTCAACATCTGGAGAATTAGTTACCTGCTGCTCTCAGGATAAGGGCTCAGCTTCCCAGCGTGCACCCAAGACCCTTTAAACTTGTTGTCTTGCTCTTGAACCTCAATTGGGTTACTTCCTCAGTAAAATACTAGAATTATTGGAATGACTGTCACTTTCTGGAGAGTAAAAATCTAACTTTGGTCTTTGTCCAAAGCTACTGTAAGGCATCTGTTATTGTTGTTTAGTCAGTAACTTGTGTCTGACTCTTTGCCACGCTATGGACTGTAGCCCACATGGATTCTCTGTCCATGGGATTTCCCAGGCAAGAATACTGGAGTGGGTTGCCATTTCCTTCTCCAGGGGATCTTCCTGACCCAGGGATTGAGCTCATATCTCCTGCATTGCAGGTGGATTCTTTACTACATATCCGCCAGGGAAGCCCAGAAGGCATCTCTAAGTCCTTGAAATGTCCTCTCTAATGGGAGTGTTTTTGTTCACCTGTGGGCCTTGGCCACTGGACAGTTAGCTGTATAATTTATGATGGGGTTTTGAATCTTGTAGTGTCCTCTCTACTCCCAGAGGACCTGGAGCCTAAATGTCAACCATGTGTGCAGTTGACGACGGGGCCACCGTAAAGACTCTGGATACCTGGACTGAGTGAGCTTTCCAGGCTGGCCATACTCTACATACTCTGTACATGTTGTCATGTGTTGTTCCCATGAGGAGTTTGTGTTCTCCGTGACTCTACAGGGAAAGGATACATTTGGGACTCAGTTGGACTCTGCTTCGTTTGTCTCTTCCTGTTGATTTCTCTGTAAGAAAGGAAATCAAACCAGTCACTCCTAAAGGAAATCAACCCTGACTATTCATTGGAAAGACTGATGCAAAAGCTGAAGCTCCAATAGTTTGGCTACCTGATGCGAAGAACTGACTCATTGGAAAAGACCCTGATGCTGGGGAAGATTGAAGGCAGAAGGAAAAGAGGATGACAGAAGATGAGATGGTTGGGTGGCATCACTAACTGGATGGACATGAGTTAGAGCAAGCTCCAGGAGTTGGTGAGGGACAGAGAAGTCTGGTGTGGTGCAGTCCAGGTGGTCGCAGAGTCAGACATGACTGAACGACTGAACTGAACTTTCTCTGTAATAAACCATAACCATGTGTATTACAACTTTCACTGTGTTATGTGAGTTCTTCCAGGGAACTATTGGGGCTAAAGGTGGTTTTGAGAAATCCCTGAACTTGAAATCGGTATCATAAGTGGTGGTGAACATTGAGGACCCTGAAATCCACTCTATTTTAACATAGCTGTTCCACTGTCCATTTCTGCTTTTGCTCTCTCTCCCTTCCTCTCTCTCTCTCTGTCTCTCTCCTCTTTATTCACTGATGGAATCCTTTTTAAACTTAAAGACATGCTGCACTGGTATAGTTATATACTGCTTTCATCTGGTAATAGGGATAAATGTGGGACAGGTTCAGTCTAACTCATAAATGCTTTATAGCCCTGGTTTTCCTCTTAGTTTAAAAAGAAAGAAAGATTGGACCCAGACAGTGATTCTCAGTGGAAGACCCTGTGTCAGGATTCTGGGTGAGAGGAACAGACAAGAAGTGGGGTGTCAGACTATCTTGTTTGATTCCACTTGGTTCTTTGACGTTTTGGCCGAATTGGAGGTGATGGGGAGTAACTCCTCCCTCATGAGAGCAGAAAAGTTAATAATTTATCAACTTCCATGCACATTCTCATTAACTCCAGATTAATTTAGATTAAAAATATCTGCCTCATAATATGAGATAACTTAACTTCCTACTATTTCCTGCAAGTCATCTCTTTTGCTTTTAAGAAAGTGTTGTTGTTGTTGTTTTCCTGAAATTCTACAAAAATACAAAACTGCCATAAAATTTGTCCGTTTTGCTGCCTCCTTTTGACCAGATAAGACTATCTATTGCTCATCTGGAAAGACCGTGTTAATAAATGCTTTCCAAAGAATGCTCAGAACAAAGCCAACTCTGAATGCTCAGGCAAATCACTGCTGTTTTTATGCAGAAACCCAGTCCATGGAACTAAACACATCAGCCCCTCCTCCCAAGAGGAGAACCCAACTGTCCATATGTTGGCGCCATCAGAAACGCAGATACCACCATATGTCACCAAAGATGGCACTGATACTGCCCTTGGCCACGTTCCTGATGCTTGCTGCTGATGTATTTCCCAAGCACAGGCATTTTCGAATCAACTGCTGAGAAGCTGGATGACAGGCTATGATGCCATCAAAAGATTCCAGCTCCAATCAGGTGTTTGGAGCCAAAACTCAGTCCCTGGTAGCCCATGTGGCTGAGTCCACAAATTGGTTCCATCAGCAATTTAAGCTCTGGGAGAACATCTGAACCTACTTTCCTTTCAAAAACTGGTAGTCCTCTGATGCCTCGGCATACAAACAAGTCAGTGCCAAGGTTGGTAGTGAGTGCCAGTCCCCTTTGACAGGTAAATTAATATTCATTATTCAACAGGGGAGAAAATGCTGAGTTGTTTACCACTGGTTCATTAGTTTTAGCCAAATAAAGGATAAACATAATTACTCTCATAAACTACTATGACAGAGCCTAAAAATTATAAGGGTAAAAATAGATGCCTTCAGGAAAACCTTTAAAAAATGAGTCCCTTGGGTCTTGGCAGGTGTGTAGGAATAATAGTTCTCATCTCTACTGGCATCTGCCAATTGCATCTTGCTTTGTACCCAGACAAAAAAGTTTGCCAAGAAAAGCTCTATTCTTGCATCTTCTATGGCCTTTGTCTTCTCTGATAACGTATTGGAAACTTTATATTACTTGTTAACTTCTGTGTGGTGTGTGTGGAGGAGTTAACCCTGCTGTATGAGCAAGTTCTCTGATTAAGCAGAAGGTGACTCCTGATAGCATCTTCCTTGGAAGACTGCATTCCCACCTTTGTGCTTCTGGTAAAGGTTTTCTCCTCCAATTGTTTTTCTATCATCCCATTCTGTTCTCCTTCCCTGACATCTACAGTTTCACTAACTAAAGACTTGAGGTTCTGCTTTTGAATGAGTCTAAGTTAATCTGTGTTACAGACTCAGTGTGTTCTCCCAAAATTCATATTTGAAGTCCTAAGCTCAAGTATGGCTATAGTTGAAGGGATGCCTCTGAGAAAGTAATTAAGGTTAAATGGGGTTAGAAGGGTTGGGCTCTGATCTACTAGGAATAATAATAACCTTGTAAGAAGAGACACCAGAGAATTTCCCCATGTCTATGAACTGAGAAAAGGTCATGTGAAGACCCTGAGAGAAGGCAGCTGTCCACAAGTCAGGACGAGAGCCCTCACCAGAAACCAAATATGCTAGCCCCTTGATCTGGCACTTCCAGCCTCCAGAATTGTGAGAAAAGACATGTTTACCCAGTCTATGATATTTCATTAATGCAGTCTAAACAGGCTAACAACACACTATAGATCTGGGAATTATAACATACACATACACACATACATGTACACACATGCACATGTGTGTGTACATAGATCCTCTTTTATCATTTTTACCCCATTGCCCTGCCATTGTGTTTTTAGGAAGTAGTTGATAAGGATACTAGTGACGATGATAATGTGAAACAAGAAAATGTATTAAGGTCAAGAGCTTTAAAATACTTACACTATTTATTACCTCATTTAGAGATCCTGGATTCATACAGTCGTGATCTACACGAGAAAGTCAGGTTCTGAAAGATGGACTTCAGTGAGCCAAGTATATATATAATATATAATTCATTCATATTTATATATTTCATTCTTCAATTACCTATTTTCATTCAGTATTCTGTTTAAAAGATTTACCTGTGATTTACATACCAATTTATTTTATTTCATTTTTAATGATGTGAAAAATCTCATTTTTTTCTGTGCTAAGATTTATTTTGTTTAATCCTCAGGGGGTATGAGAGCCTGTCCAGTTTTACTCTTACAGGCAAAGCTACAGTGGACACTTACCCAGCTGTGTTTGTGATCTGAAGTTTTCTCTAGGGGATAGGTGAGATAGCACCCCTTTGTAGTTCTGTATCCCTAGGGCATTGTCCACATACAGTTAATACTCAAGGGTAAAACACCAACGTGCAATTCCCAGAAAGATGCTCCCCAAGTGCCTTGTACCCCATGTTCAAACTGCCAGTTCTTGGGAATCAGTACTTAAACATCAGAAAGCAGGTAGACTGCTGCTGTTAGCAGTGCCAAAGCCAGTGTTTCTATCGAACTGGATTGTTTGTAAACCTGTCTTTTTCAGTCAAGAGTTTTTGCTGTGGGATCTTGTCAAAACAGAGAGATTTAGTGAAATATGTATGCAGATGTGGTAAACGAAATAAAGACCAAATCTTTCAGTCTTCTGTTTTTTAATGTAATCAACATAACAATGGTTATATTAAAAATGAGGAAGTAAGCAAAATAAAAACAAAGAATCGCTTTGTGAGCAGCTGAAGCAGATGTTTAAGCAGAAGAAGTCTGTGTTTTCATCACAGGATGCACCTTCCACCCTCATCAAAACACGTTTACTCCCACTCTCTGTGGTACAAAGCAGACACACAGGGTCTGTGTGTGTGTGCGTGTGCGTGTGTGTGTGTGTGTGTGTGTCCTCTCACTCAATCATGTCTGACTCTTTGCAACCCCATGGACTGTAGCCAGTGAGGTGCCTCTGTTCATGAAATTTTTCAGGCAAGAATACTGGAGTGGGTTGCCATTTCCTTCTCCAGGGGAACTCCCTGACCCAGGGATCGAATCTGCGACTCTTATTTCTCCTGCATTGGTAGGTGAATTCTTTACCACTAGTGACATCTGGGACTAGGTAAGCATGTGTAATTTAGAAATTTAATGATGGACACTCAAAATGAGAGGTGAAAAAAATGAAAATTAGTCATTTAAAAAACATGAATGATAAGTGGTAAGTTTTTTATGAATCCGCTGCTCTCCTCCCCCAGATGTGTGACCTGGTGTGCTACCAGATCTTTTTGTATTTTTATACCTTTTATCTGAAAATCAGCTGTAAAATTAGCACTTGTTGCATTGGCCCTTTGGGGAATGGAATGAGTAGAAGAAAACCCTTCGGATAATTCCCGGTACATATCATGTGCTCAATAGTGAGGATGAATAAGCCACGGCAACCTCTGAAAAATTATCATATGAAAATTGTAATAACTAATGCTGATGATCATGACCTTCTTCCATTGAATAAAACAAATGATATTCAGTATTTTATTTTTTTAATTTTTTTCCACTGATTGATATTCAGTATTTTATCTGCAGATGAATGGTGAATAAAATATAACTCAATAGTTAGAGATGAAAATATAAATATAGATATATATCATTATTAAAATGTGAATAGCAGTATAAAAATAATTCTGACCTTGATTCATTAAGAGAACAATAAATCTTGTTCATAATGCTCAATGGTTTCTCTGAAAACATTGGTAAATGTGATATTGTAAATGTAAAGTGGTAAATGTGATATTTTGGAATCATTTGTATACAAAGATACCATACAAGATGTATACCAATGTGATAGATTAATTATGTTATCATTTCCCAAAACTTTATTCACCAAGTGTCTTAAATTTTGCATGAAAAATTATGTTTGTGTTAAGTACGTTTGATTAATGTTGGCTTCAGTTCAGTTCAGTTCAGTCTCTCAGTTGTGTCCGACTCTTTGCAACCCCATGAATTGCAGCATGCCAGGCCTCCCTGTCCATCACCAACTCCCAGAGTTCACTCAAACTCATGTCCATTGAGTCGATGATGCCATCCAACCATCTCATCCTCTGTCATCCCCTTCTCCTCCTGCCCCCAATCCCTCCCAGCATCAGGGTCTTTTCCAATGAGTCAGCTCTTCACATCAGGTGGCCAAAGTATTGGAGTTCCAGCTTCAGCATCAGTCCTTCCAGTGAACACCCAGGACTGATCTCCTTTAGGATGGATTGGTTGGATTGTCTTACAATCCAAGGGATTCTCAAGAGTCTTCTCCAACACCACAGCTCAAAAGCATCAATTCTTCAGCAATCAGCGTTCTTCACAGTCCAACTTTCACATCCATATATGACCACTGGAAGAACCATAGCCTTGACTAGATGGACCTTTGTTGGCAAAGTAATATCTCTGCTTTTCAATATGCTATCTAGTTTGGTCATAACTTTCCTTCTAAGGAGTAAGTGTCTTTTAATTTCATGGCTGCAATCACCATCTGCAGTGATTTTGGAGTCCCAAAAATAAAGTCTGACACTGTTTCCACTGTTTCCCCATCTATTTCCCATGAAGTGATGGGACCGGATGCCTTGATCTTCGTTTTCTGAATGTTGAGCTTTCAGCCAACTTTTTCACTCTGCTCTTTCACTTTCATCAAGAGGCTTTTAGTTCCTCTTCACTTTCTGCCATAATGGTTAAAGAAAGTTAAATAAGGATTTCCTCTTTGTGTAATTAGTTTGGGAACTAGATCTAATTTTTCTTGCTAAAAACAAATAGAAGTTCTGAGAAAATATGAACAGAAAATTTTAAGCTAACAATGCAGTAAGGAATTATGGAGCTAAAATCTAGGAGAGGAAAGAAACCCATAAAGGTAACCCTGGAGTTTAGAATTCCTTTTTCCCCAGGAGATGGCTACTGGTTTGGAAGAAATAGCTGAGAAGCTAAGAAGCTGTACAACATTGTTAAGAGGCACAAAGAAGTAGAGGGACAAATACTGCAGCTGAGGGTCCAGTGTAGGGAGCCCTGGTAAATCCATGTACTCAGTGTCGAGCTTCTGTAGAGACACAGAAAGAAAGATAGTGCTAAGTCGTGTCCAACTTGCAATCCCATGAACTGTAGCCTGCCAAGCTCCTCTGTCCGTGGAATTCTCCAGCCAAGCATACTGGAGTGGGTTGCCATTTCCTTCTCCAGTAGAGACATATGCTAGCAGTAAAGGAAGGAAGGGTGGTAAATACATTATTTCTCTCAAGGACTAAAGCTTGCTTTCATATTATCTTAAGTCTCTGAAATTGGACTGAGATAGATCCTGATTGCCAGTGTCCTGAAAGGCTTATCAGAAGCAGTGTGCATCTTGTATACTTGAAACTAACACAACATTGTAAATCAGCTATATTCCAATATAAAATAAAAACTAAATTTTTAAAAAGAAGCAATAGACCTCTCTGGAGAAAGTGCAGAAAGGAGATCAAACCAGTCAATCCTAAAGGAAATTAATCCTGAATATTCGTTGGAAGGACTGACGCTAAAGCTGGAGCTCCAATGCTTTGGCCACCTGATGTGAAAAGTAGACTCATTGGAAAAGACTCTGATGCTAGCAAAGACTGAGGGAAGGAGGAAAAGAGGGCAACAGAGAACAAGATGACTGGTTGGCATCACTGACTCAATGGACGTAAGTCTGAGCAAACTCTGGAAGATAGTGAAAGACAGGGAAGCCTAGCATGTTGCAGTCTATGGGATTACAAAGAGTGGGACACGACTTAGCTGCTGAACAACAACAATACATCTCTGTGGGGAAGTTAACATTACTGAAGCCGTAAGTTATGTCTATAATGTTTTTGGACACAACTTCCAACTCTTAGTTAAAAAATAACCAGATAGAGAAGTCCAGACAACACTAAGGAAAACCAAGAGACATACAGATATTTAAAAATAGACCTACAGAGGGACCAGAAAATGGAAACATCAGATGCTAAGTTTTAAAATACCATAATTATTATATTTTAAACATGAAATGACAAAATTGAAAATTTGGCAGTGGAATAAAAATCATGAGAAAGTATAAAATAGAAACTGAAAAATACGATTGATAGTCAAAGCTCAATGGACAGATGGGCAGATATAACAATAGGTTAAAAACACTTGGAAAGAGAACTAGAGCTTTGGATTATTCTTCAGAAGAAAAACATCCTGGATGAAATATAAACAGTGACAATGTGCTTAGTCGCTCAGTCGTGTCCGACTATCTGTGACCCGCCAGGTTCCTCTATCCATGGGGGTTCTCCAGGCAAGAATACTGGAGTAGGTTGCCATGCCCTCCTCCAGGGGATCTTTCCAACCCAGGAATTGAAGCCAGGTTCCCGTGTTGCAGGCAGATTCTTTACCATCTGAGCCACCAGGGAAGCCCAATGCAAAAGAGACACTAAGAAATATAAGAAAAGTCCAGAGAATTTACTTGAAATTGCAGTCCCAGAAAAAGAAAAAAGACAGCATACAGTAGAAAAGACAGTCTAGGAATTTTCTAGGACTAATAAAATACACAAAGCTATATTTCCAAGAGGGCTTCACTGGTGATTCGGTGGTAGAGCCCCCTGCCAATGCAGGAGATGTGGGTTTGGTCCCTGGGTTGGGAAGATTCCTTGCAGAAGGAAATGGCAACCCACTCCAGTATTCTTGCCTGGGAAATCTCATCGACAGAGGAGCTTGGCGGGCTATAGTCCATGGTGTCACAAAAGAGCTGAACGTGACTTAGAGACTAAACAGCAACATTTATCCAAGAAGCCCTATACACCTACAGAAGAATAAATAAAAATGAAACCACATACAGATGCAGCAAGATAAAGACTGCTATCATCTGCAGACAAAGGATAAAATCTCAAAAACAGTCAGAAATAAGAAGCACATTCCATTCAAAAGAGCAAAATTAGACTTACAACTCATATCACAACAGAAACAATCATAAAGAGAAGACAGTGCAATGACATATTCATTCAAAGTGCTGAAAGAAAATAACTGTCAATCTAATTCTATGTGCAGCACGAATATTTTCAAGAATGAAAGTGAACTATTTACAAACAAATAAATATCAGGTAATCCATGTTTAGCAGACTTTAATTAAAGGATAGAATGTAGGCATAAAATTAAAATACACAGAAACAATAATATATAAGTTAGGAAAAGGACAAATGTTCAAGTATTCTAAAATCCTTGCATTGTCCCAGAAGAGATTAAATTGCCAAGTGATATTACACTTTGATAAGTTAATAATGAAAACTGTAACCTCTAAGGTATCTATTAGAAGACTAGTAAAAGAGTTTTTGATAACTAAACAAAAAGGAGAGGTGGAAAGAAATGAGATGAAACTGTTTCATAAGTCCAAAGAAAGACAAAAAGAGAGAACAAGAAACATAGTCAGGACAAATAGAAAGTAATATTAATATGGTTCATTTAAAACCAAATGTCTAAATTACATTAAATGTAAATGGACTATACGCTTTTATAAAAATAGCAACACAATGCCTATAAAAATCATGAAAATAAATAAGAACACAGAACTCTTGAAAGCTTGAAATAAAAACATTTAAGAACATATACCATGCAATATTAACAAAATAAATTTTGTGAAACTATATTAATATCAAGCAAAGTAAACTTTAAGGCAAAACACATTGCAGGAGATACAGAAACATTTCATTAAGAGAAAAACATCAGCTTACAATTGTAGTATAAACACTCATTGATGTATATTTAAATATTTTTAAAGCAAAATGAACAGAATTACAAAGAGAAATTCAAAAGTTTATAATCACCTTGACAGATTTTGAAAACTTTTTTAGTGGCAACCCACTCCAGTACTCTTGCCTGGAAAATCCCATGGATGGAGGAACCTGGTAGGCTGCAGCCCATGGGATCCAGAAGACTCAGACATGACTGAGCGACTTCACTTTCACTTTTCACTTTCTTGCATTGGAGAAGGAAATGGCAACCCACTCCACTGTTCTTGCCTGAAGAATCCCAGGAGAGGGGAACCTGGTGGGCTGCCATCTTTGGGGTCACACAGAGTCAGACATGACTGAAGCGACTTAGCAGTAGCAATAAAGAATAAAAACAAAAATGAAGATAGTCAAGACATTCTTGAAGAGCAAAAAATAGAGAAATTGTTTTACCAACAGTTAAATGACATTACATTTGTATAAATTACATAATTGAAGTATGTACCAAGACTTATTAAGTTACAGTGCTTAAGACAGTGTGGTACTTTGACTCAAGGATGAAAAAATAACCCAGCTAAATAGAGTCCAGAAACAGATTATAAATATATGAATACCTGATTTACAGAAAAGGTGGTGGTGAAGTACAATGGGAGAAAAAAAGTGTTTTCATAAATGATGTTAGGCCAGTTGGATTTATATATGGAGTCATACCACACAAAAAAGTAAATTTCAGATGAATGATGGACCTAAGTATTAAAGGTGAAATAATATAGCTTTGGAAAACTTTGTTAGGATATGTTAATGAATAGGATAGAGAATTATTAATAAAACACAAATTCATTCAATATAAAAAGAATGACTAAAAATGGACTATATCAAAATTAAGCTCTTCTCTTCCTCAAAAGATAATGTTGAGACTGAAATAAGTCACAAAAAATACAAATAATTCTGACAAATCATGCAAAAATAAAGATAAATCACCCAATAAAAAAGATATAAGTGACTTGACTAGATATTCCGTTAAAAAATTCTAAAGATTCTATTTCAACAGTTAGCAGCTAAATGAAAATTAAAACCACAATGTGATATTACTTCTTACCCATCAGAAAAATGAAAAAGTATCTAACAGTATCAACTCAAACTGTCCTACAGTGCTGGTGAGAGTGAAAGCTAGTTTAGACACTTTGGAAAGCTCTTTGGCATTATTAACTTAAACATTTCTGATAATCTGGTCTTCCCAGGTGGCACAGTGGTAAAGAATCCGCCTGCCAATGCAGGAGGCATGGGTTTAATTCCCAGGTTGGGAAGATGCCTGGAGTAGAAAATGACAACCCAGTTCACTATTCTTGCCTGGAAAATCCCACGAAGAGAGGAGTCTGGCAGGCTACAGTCCATAAGTTCACAAAGAGTTGGACATGACTGAGTGACGGAGCACACGAATCTGATAATCTAGCAATTCCTCTCCTAAGTGTGTGAACAACAGAAATACATTCATATGCTTAGGAAGAGACAGCTACAAGAGTGTTCACAATAATATTTGTCACAATAATCCCTAAATGGAAATGACCCAGAAGATTATTGATTTCGGAATGAACAAATAAATCAACAGTAGAATACTATATAGCAGAGAACCTGAATAAACCAGGATCCATCCAACAAATGAATGGATCTCACAGACATGATGCTGAAAAACAGAACCAAAACACAAAGGACTGCCTCATATTTTTTATTCTTATAAAGTTCAAAACTGGGAAAAAATCTCTATGGTGTTAATAGTAATGACAGTAGTCACACTGGGGAAGACTTAAAAGGAATGAGATGGCGATTGAGAGGGAGCGTGAGGAAGCCTCTAGATTGTCTACAACATTCTATTTCTTACAGCTTGTATGATGATAAATTAGATATTCACTCAGAGATCATTTGTAGAAATATAAGTCGAATTTTCTGTACTGTTTGATAAGAGTTATATTTCGTTTTTCAAAAGTTCTATTTAAGGGAGAAAATAGAGTTACATAAGATTTTTCAGTTTGGTACTTCTGCGAGACTTTAACAATACACAGCCTTGATTTACTCCTTTCCCAATCTTGAACCAGTCTGTTGTTCTGTGGCCAGTTTTAACTTTTGCTTCTTGACCTGCATACAGGTTTTCATGAGGCAGGTAGGTGGTCTGTTATTCCCATCTCTTTAAGAACTCTTTTAAAATATAAGTTTATTTATTTTAATTGGAGGTTAATTACTTTACAATATTATATTGGTTTTTGCCATACATCAACATGAATCCACCACAGGTATACACGTGTTCTCCATCCTGAACCCCTCCTCCCTCCTCCCTCCCCCGTACCATCCCTCTGGGTCATCTCAGTGCACCAGCCCCAAGCATCCAGTATCATGCATCGAACCTGGACTGGCGATTCATTTCATACATAATATTATACATGTTTCAATGCCATTCTCCCAAATCATCTCACTCTTGCCCTCTCCCATAGAGTCCAAAAGACTGTTCTATTCATCTGTGTCTCTTTTGCTGTCTCACATACTGGATTATCATTGCCATCTTTCTAAATTCCATATAAATGCATTAGTATACTGTATTGGCTTTGTCTTTCTGACTTGCTTCACTCTGTATAATAGGCTCCAGTTTCTTTAAGAATTTTTAACAGTTTGTTGTGATCCACACAGTCAAAGGCTTTAGTGTAGTCAGTGAAGCAGAAGTAGATTTTTTTTTCTGGAATTTTCTTGATTTTTCTATGATCTAAAGGATGTTGGCAACTTGATCTCTGGTTCCTGTGCCTTTTCTAAATCCAGCTTGAATATCTGGAAGTTCTTGGATCACATACTGTTGTAGCCTGGCTTGGAGGATTTTGAGCATTACTTTGCTAGTATATGAGATAAGTACAATTGTGAAGTAGTTTGAACATTCTTTGTCATTGCCCTTCTTTGGGATTGGAATGAAAACTGACCTTTTCCAGTCCTGTGGCCACTGCTGAGTCTTATATATCCGCTGGTATATTGAGTGCCTCACCTTAATAGCATCATCTTTTAGATTTGAAATAGCACAGCTGGAATTCCATTGCCTCCACTAGCTTTGTTCATAGTGATGCTTCCTAAGGTGCACTTGACTTCACATTTCCAGGATGTCTGGCTCTAGGTGAGTGATCACACCATCATGGTTATTTGGGTCCTTAAGATCTGTTTTGTATAGTTCTTCTGTGTATTTGTGGCACCTCTTCTTAATATCTTCTGCTTCTGTTAGGTCCCTACCATTTCTGTCCTTTACTGTGCCATCATTTCATGAAATGTTCTCTTGATATCTCTAATTTTCTTGAAAAGATTTCTAGTTTTATCCATTCTATTGTTTACCTCTCTTTTCATTGATCACTTAGGAAGACCTTCTTGTCTCTCCTTGCTATTCTTTAGAATTCTGCATTCAGGTGGGTATATCTTTCTTCTTTTCCTTTGCTTTCACTTCTCTTGTTTTTTTTTTTTTTTTTCAGCTCTTTGTAAGGCTGCCTCAGACAACCATTTTGCCTTTTGCATTTCTTTTTCTTGGGGGTGGTTTTGATCACCACCTACTATACAATGTCATGAACTTCTGTCCATAGTTCATCAAGCCCTCTGTCTTCAGATCTAATCCCTTGAATTAATTTGTCACTTCCACTGTATAATTGTAAGGGATTTGACTTAAGTCATACATTAATGGCCTAGTGGCTTTCCCTACTTTCTTCAATTTAAGTCTGAATTTTTCAATTAGGAATTCATGATTTGAAGCACAGTCAGATCCTAGTTTTGGGTTTGCTGACTATATAGAGCTTCTCCATCTTTGACTGCAAAGAACATAATCACTCTGATTTCTGTATTGACCATCTGGCGATGTCCATGTGTAGAGTTATCTCTTGTGTTGTTGGAAAAGGATGTTTGCTACGGCCAATGTGTACTCTTGGCAAAATTCTGTTAGCTTTTTCCCTGCTTCATTTTGTATTCTAAGGCCAAATTTGCCTGTTATTCCAGGTATCTCTTTACTTCCTACTTTTGCATTCCAGTCCCCTGTGATGAAAAGGACATCTTTTTTGTCAATTTCTGTTAGTTCATAATTGCCCATAGCAATCCTTATGCTGTTATGGCTTATTTCTAGGAGTCAACAGGAATAAACAGTATTTGACAAATGTATGGAAACCATGCTAAAATGTTGTTCTTGAGGTTGACAACTATAGCATTTAACAGCCAGAATGCAGCCTTTGTTCTTATAACAAAATGACCCAAAATAAGAGTGGTGTACTTAGACAAGGTAGTTCACAATTCTCAAAGGTTCTAATGGCAGTCCAAAGCTGATATGGTGGTTTCTCTAATCATCAAAAACAAAGGTTTATTCTGTCATATTATCCCACCATCCTTTCTATATGAAGCTTCTTACTCATGGACTATGATGTCTGTTGGAGCTCCTCCCATAACACATCCACCTTCTTGTAGTGTGATGAGGGAAAGGGGAAAAGACAGGAGTGCCTATCCCTCATTTTTAGGGCATAGCCTAAAATTAGCATATATTATTTCCACTTTCTCACCATTAGTTAGAATTCAGTCATAGGGTCACACTTAGCTGCTTGTTGTTCCAGGAAGGCTGGAAGCAGTGTCCCTGACAAATCAATATATAGATTTATTTTACTAAAGGGAGACAGGATAAGTATTAGGGGTAAGGTCCTTGATCCTTTCCTAACTAAATGCCTCTAGAGGGAGTTTTAAGACACTCCCTTTTATTGATAGACCCTATGAACAGTGTCAGTGATGAAGTACAGAGAAATCAGAACATTCTGTTGCTGTTACTCTGTTCCCACATCACGTCTGATTCTTTGTGACCCCACAGACTGTTACATGCCAAGCTTCTCTGTCCTCTGCTATCTCCCAGAATTTGCTCACACTCATGTTCATTGAGTCAGTGATGCTATCTAATCATCTCATCCTCTACCACTCCCTTTTCCTGTTGCCTTCAATATTTCCCAGCATCAGTCTTTTCCAATGAGTCAGCTCTTCACATCAGGTGGCCAACTTATTCAAGCTTCAGCAGCAGCATCAGTCCTTCCAATGAATATTCAAAGCTGACTTCATTTAAGATTGACTGGTTTGATCTACTTGTAGTCCAAGGGACTCTGAAGAGTCTTCTCCAACACCACAATTTGAAAGAAATTCTTCAGTGCTCAGCTTTCTTCATGGACCAAACCTAACATCCTTACATGACTACTGGAAAAGTCATAGCTCTGACAATATGGACTTTTGTTTGCAAAGTGATATCTCTGCTTTTTAATACGCTGCCTCAATTTGTCATAGTCATAGCTTTTCTTCCAAAGAGGAAGCATCTTTTAATTTCATGACTGCAGTCACAGTGTGCAGTGATTTTGAAGCCCAAGAAAAGAAAACGTGTCACAACTTCCAAATTGTTATCTTCTATTTGCCATGAAGTGATGGGACTGGATGCCATTATCTTAATTTTTTAAATGTTAAGTTTTAAGCCAGTTTTTACTGCTCATTAACCCTCATCAAGACATTCTTTAGTTCCCCTTCACATTCATCCATTAGAATGGTATCATCTGCATATCTGAGGTTGTTGATATTTCTCCCGGCAATCTTAATTCCAGTTTTGCATTCATCCAGCTCAGCATTTTACATGATATACTCTGCATATAAGTTAAATAAGCAAGGTGACAGTATGTAGACTTAATGTACTTCTTTCCCAATTTTGAATCAGTCTATTGTCCCATGTCTGGTTCTAACTATTGCTTCTTGACCCTCACACAGGTTTTTCAGGAGATAGGTAAGGTGATCTAGTGTTCCCAACTATTTAAGAATTTTCCATAGGTTGTTTTGAGTCACACAGGCAAAGGCTTTAGCATAGTCAATGGAGCAGAAGTAGATGTTCTTCTGGAACTCCCTTGCTTTCTCTATGATCCAACAAATGTTAGCAATTTGATCTTTGGTTCATCTGCCTCTTCAAAACCCAACTTGTACACCTGGAAGTTCTTGATTCACATACTGCTGAAGCCTAGCTTGAAGGATTTTGATCATAACCTTGCTAGCATGTGAAATGAATGAAATGGAAGCTAGTTTGAACATTCTTTGGCATTGCCTTCTTTGGGATGGGAATGAAAACTTTTTCCAGTCCTGTGGCCACTGCTAAGTTTTCCAAATTTGCTGACATACTGAATGCAGCACTTTAACAGCATCATCTTTTAGGATTCCAGCTCACCTGGAATTCCATCACATCCACTAGCTTTGTTCATAGTAATGCTTCCTAAGTCCCATTTTACTTCACACTCAGGATGTCCAGCTCTGGGTGAGCTAACAGTAACAGTCATGGTTATCTGGGCCATTAAGGTTTGCAGAAATGAATAATGATGGCTAGTTTCAGTGGCATTATATCAATAGGGCTCTAATTATTTCTTATTTTTAGAAGAAGGAGGCAATCTGGAGAATCTGCCACTTTTGACACAACACTTAAGTATCTGATTGACCAGGAAAGGGCTGCAGATAATGTTTTGACCCCATGGCCAATAGGTGTTGAACATCTGTGTGAAGTCATGTAGTATGTTGCAAAAACAGGAACTTTGAGATCAAAAAGACCTGGATCCAAACTTTGCTTTGCCACTGCCCACAACATGACAGGGCATAATCCTCTGAACAAAAGCAAACCAAACTCCACCAATGTCTGAGTTTTCATTTTAGTGACCTTTCATTGATACCAGTTGCCTCTTCCTATGAATCTGATATCAGTGTGTAAATCTTGCTTCTCGGGAAACCCCCATTGCCTGCAAGACACCTAATTAGCAGGTGCACTTTGAAAGACCTCTAACAAAAGCCTGTGTGTGTACCTGAGCACAAGTACTCTCATTAGTGAGGCTGTTGCTGCTGCTAAGTCACTTCAGTCATGTCCGACTTCATGTGACCCCCTAGACAGCAACCCACCAAGCTCCCCCATCCCTGGGATTCTCCAGGCAAGAGTACTGGAGTGGGGTGGATAATTATTTATATCACTCTACAATTTAAAATTCTGAAGGCTAATTACTGTTATCCATCAGTCTTTCAACATGTCAGAACTAAAGATCTTAGCCTTCCTTGCAGCACTGTTCTTTCCTCTCTTCCCATTCTGATCTCCTGAAGGACCCCACTGCTTTCCTTTTGAAAACTCTATAGTAGCTCTCTAGTTCCAGAATATAGTTGTTTCTTTTCATATGTTTCCTTGAGTTCCCAGCTGTCAGAAGGCCTATTTATCATCTCTGAAATGGGAAGGGGAGAGATAACGACTGCTTTATCCAATACCTTGGCTATCCTAATAGATATTTGAAAGATGGAAGACTTGGGTTGCAACTGGTGTGCTTGTGTCCTGACTCATCTCTCAACCTGTTCTTTTCCTTTGCAAGAAGACCTCTTCAGTGCCACCGTCAGGGCCTGTAGGTGTCTCTTGTAAACTCTGCATGTAATTCGTAGTCATTAGTTCCAGCAGTGGATCAAACAGGGAGTAAAACCAAAATATCAGAAGTTCCATTTAATTAAAGTAGCTGCATTGAGAAGACTCATCAGAGTCTCTCTTGCAAGTAATTACCAAACCCTAGATGAAACAACAAAGAAAAAGTTCCATCTGGAAGAGACTTGTTGATTACATCATCATCATCCTCCTCCTCCTCCTCATGCCACCACCATCATTATAATTATCTCAACACATTGGCATTGGAGTCTCAGCACAACACCCCACTCTAGGCATGGGAGTTCATGCTCACATGGAAACCATCCATGCCTGCTTCAAGCACCAGCCATATGCCATTTCACAGAATAGAAGCCTTCTGGAAATTGTTCTGTAGATTGAATCTCAAATGCTCCAAGGAAGGTGACTTTTCCATCCGTTGTGCCTGCAGGGGCTCATGGTTTAAAATGACATCTGGCGAGGAGTTTCTCACTAAAAGACTTCGGATACTGCTAAGAAGGAAGAAAATTAGGCCACTACCAAGAACTGGCTTTGATCATCAAAATTTTTCTAGAATCAGAGAAAAAGTTCTCCACTCTCAAAGCTGAAGACAGTAATTTGGAAACCATTGTCTCTGGATCATCTTCACAGGTTCACTAAAATTTAATAAGCTTGGCCAGAATCACTAGCAACATTTGACTATCTGCATCCTTGCATTGTCAACTACAAAAGTGGACAGCCATCTCTTTAACATGGGGGCACTTTTTGTCAGGAAGAGACATGTCCTACTCTCCCTAGCAGGAGCTGCAGTTCCCCTAAAGTAACAGGACAGAACTGGAGAAGATCGAGTTTGCTCTGTCAGTGACATATACTCTGGCAGGTGTTGACCACAGGTAACAGGCTCAATAGATAATCTCATCTCAGCCTAGCAGAGCTGCTTTACAAGAAAGACACTGAGAATTTGACTATAATCCATATTCATTTTCCTATCTTCCATCTGTACGTTAGAGGATACATTCTAAATTGCACTCAAGTAGAGAGAAAATGGGACCCAAGGCAATATAACATGCTTCTATGCAAATACCAATTCAGTGAACATCTTCTCATCAGGTATGAGCACAGATAGAAAAAAAAAAAAAAGATTTTTACTACAGTTTACAAGTGTTCTGTGCCTCCCCTTGATAGCTTACGGTGAACAGAGTTGGATTTGTGGTCTCCAAAGAAGAAAATCTAGCTTCAAGATCAAGGATCAGGCTTGATCACTCAGGGCTCTTGGGTGGCAGAAGTTTCATTACAGTGAGAAAAGACAGAGAAAGCTTCTGACATAGATATCAGAAGGGATGGAGAGTGCCCCACGTGCTAGTGTTATCAAGGGAGCTATATACTTTTTCAATTGGTTATTACAGTAAATCAAAAGAATGTCTCAAGATTATAAACGTCTTACCAGACCCACACAAGAGAAGACTCTACACATGGACATCAACAGATGGTCCAACTGAAATCAGATTGATTATATTCTTTTCAGCCAAAGATAGTAAAGCTCTATACAGTCAGCAAAAACAAGTCCAGCCCATTTATAGAGAGTGAAATAAGCCAGAAAGAAAAAACACCAATACGTATACTAACACATATATATGGAATTAGGAAAGACGGTACCCTGTATGCGAAAGAGCAAAAGAGACATAGATGTATAGAACAGTCTTTTGAACTCTGTGGGAGAGGGAGAGGGTGGGATGATTTGGGAGAATGGAATTGAAGCATGTATAATATCATAAAAGAAATGAAAAAAATAAATAAAACAGTCATAGAAAAAAACAAAACAAGACCGAGAGCTAACTGTGGCTCAGATCATGAACTCCTTATTACCAAATTCAGACTTAAATTGAGGAAAGTAGGGAAAACCACTAGACCATTCAGGTATGACCTAAATCAAATCCCTTATGATTATACAGTGGAAGTGAGAAATAGATTTAAGGGAATAGATCTGATAGAGTGCCTGATGAACTATGGATGGAGGTTCGTGACATTGTACAGGAGACAAGGATCAAGATCATCCCCATGGAAAAGAAATGCAAAAAAGCAAAATGGCTTTTGGGGAGGCCTTACAAACAGATGTGAAAATAAAAGAAGTGAAAAGCAAAGGAGAAAAGGAAAGATATAAACATTTGAATGCAGAGTTCCAAAGAATAGCAAGGAGAGATAAGAAAGCCTTCTTCAGTGATCAATGCAAAGAAATAGAGGAAAACAACAGAATGGGAAAGACTAGACATCTCAAGAAAATTAGAGATACCAAGGGAATATTTCATGCAAAGATGGGCTCGATAAAGGACAGAAATGGTCTGGACCTAACAGAAGCAGAAGGTAAGTAAGAAGAGGTGGCAAGAATACACAGAAGAACTGTACAAAAAGATCTTCATGACCCGATAATCACAATGGTGTGATTACTCACCTAGAGCCAGACATCCTGGAATGTGAAGTCAAGTGGGCCTTAGAAAGCATCACTACAAACAAAGCTAGTGGAGGTGATGGAATTCCAATTGAGCTGTTTCAAATCCTGAAAGATGATGCTGTGAAAGTGCTGCATTCAATAGGCCAGCAAATTTGGAAAACTCAGCAGTGGCCACAGGACTGGAAAAGGTCAGTGTTTATTCCAATCCCAAAGAAAGGCAATGCCAAAGAATGTTCAAACTACCACACAATTGCACTCATCTCACATGCTAGTAAAGTAATGCTCAAAATTTTCCAAGCCAGGCTTCAGCAATAAGTGAACCGTGAACTCCCTTATGTTCAAGCTGGTTTTAGAAAAGGCAGAGGAACCAGAGATCAAATTGCCAACATCCGCTGGATCACTGAAAAAGCAAAGAGTTCCAGAAAAACATCTATTTCTGCTGTAATGCCTATACCAAAGCCTTTGACTGTGTGGATTATAATAAACTGTGGAAAATTTTGAAAGAGATGGGAATACCAGACCACCTGACCTGCCTCTTGAGAAATCTGTATGCAGGTCAGGAAGCAACAGTTAGAAGTGGACATGAAAAAAACAGACTGGTTCCAAATAGGAAAAGGAGTACATTAAGGCTGTATATTGTCACCCTGCTTATTTAACTTATATGCAGAGTACATCATGAAGAACGCTGGGCTGGAAGAAGCACAAGCTGGAATCAAGATTGCCAAGAGAAATATCAATAACCTCAGATATGCAGATGACACCACCTTTATGGCAGAAAGTGAAGAGGAACTAAAAGCCTGTTGAAAGTGAAAGAGGAGAGTGAAAAAGTTGGCTTAAAGCTCAACATTCAGAAAACTAAGATCATGGCATCTGGCTCCATCATTTCATGGGAAATAGATGGGGAAACAGTGGAAATAGTGTCAGACTTTATTTTGGGGGGTTCCATGGCAACCCACTCCAGTGTTCTTGCCTGGAATATCCCAGGGGCAGGGAGCCTGGTGGGTTGCCATCTATGGGGTCACACAGAGTCAGACATGACTGAAGTGACTTAGCAGCAAAATCACTGCAGATGGTGACTGCAGCCATGAAATTAAAAGACGCTTACTCCTTGGAAGGAAGGTTATGACCAATCTAGATAGCATATTGAAGAGCAGAGACATTACTTTGCCAACAAAGGTCTGTCTAGTCAAGGCTATTGTTTTTCCAGTGGTCATGTATGGATGTGAGAGTTGGACTATGAAGAAAGCTGAGTGCCGAAGAATTGATGCTTTTGACTGTGGTGTTGGAGAACTCTTGAGAGTCCCTTGGACTCCAAGGAGATCCAACCAGTCCATCCTAAAGGAGATCAGTCCTGGGTATTCATTTGAAGGAATGATGTTGAGTAGGTGATAGCATCCAACCACATCATCCTCCGTCATCACCTTATCCTACTGCCTTCCATCTTTCTCAGCTTCAGAGTCTTTTCTAATGAATTGTCTCTTTGCATCAGATAGCCAAAATATTGGAACTTCAGCTACAGCATCAGTCCTTCCAATGAATATTCAGGATTGATTTGAGGATTGACTCGTTTGTTCTCATACTGGTTTGATGTATGTTATAATTCTGCAATAATCACAATAATGTGACTTTCAAAGTATGAGGGTGGATGAGGGTGGATGAAAAGAATGAGAAAACAAATCAATACAAAACATGATTTAAAGAAAGAAACTGAAAAGGAAAACAGGAATTTGAGAAAAATAAGAAGAATAAAATCATATAATGGGAAATTAAAATATATCATCTTTTACAATCCCCATGAAAACTATTGTCATATTTGCTGTTCATATGACATATCTAAAATATAGTAAACTTAAAAGCAAAAGTGTAATTAAAAAAGCATACTTGACAAACACTAACAATCAAAGCTAATATCTTTTTTTTTTTCCCTTGGCCACACTGCTCAGTGTGTGGAACTTCCCCGTTCAGGGATCCAACCCATGCGCCATGCCAAGGAGATTGGAGTCTTAATCACTGGACCATCAGGGAAGTCCCTAGCATCACTGTTTTAATATTAGACAAACTGGACTTGAAGGCAAAAACTAATACCTGAGAATAAGTTACTCATAGTGACATGGGATTTGATTGACCATGAAAGCATGAAGATTCTAAGTAGATACACAGCAAATACACACAGGTCACAATACACAAAGCCAAAAATAGAAAGAAAGAAGTAAGGAAGAAAGAGGAAAAGAGAAACACATGGATACAAAATCTCACTAGGAGACTTTTAACACTTCATTTGGTGATTGATAGAATAATCTGACAAACAAAATATGTGTATAGTAGGTTTGAACTGGCTGATTTTAAACACCTGACCTAATTGTCATATAAAATACTGCATTTAAGAGAATACATAGTCTTATCAAACACACTAAGTAGTAAACCCAATCCCAACAAATAACAAAGAATTGACATCATATGAACCATATATGTAAATAAAAACAGGAATTGATTCTTAAAGATAGCTATGTGAAAGCCTATGTGTCTGGATATTTAAAAACTCCCTTCTAAATAACTATTTAGTTATACACTAAGTCATAATAGAGAGTAGAAAAAATGCTGACTAGGAAAATAAAAATGGTATATATTGAACATACTAGAGCCAATAAGTACATGTAAGATGATAATAAAGACAATAGAAAACTGAAAACTAGAAAATAAAATATGTTGACAGCAGTGTTAACAGCTGGTTCTTTCATGAATCTAATAAAGTTGACAACTTTTGACAAGATTTATCTTAAAAAGGAAAATGCACAGATAAAAGATATTAAAGATGATGTTGCAACATAAAGACTGGTAAGAAGATACTGTAAATAAATTCATGTGCACCACATTAATAGATTAAAAGAGATAATCATAAGATTGTCTCAATAGATGGAGAAGAAAGGTTTTCAATAAGTTTGAACATCAATTCATGGCAAAACTTCATTAGAAACTAAGGAAAGGGAACTTCTTTAATTTGGTAGAAAAACCTTTGACTGTATGGATCACAATAAACTGTGGAAAATTCTGAAAGAGATGGGAATACCAGACCACCTGACCTGCCTCTTGAGAAATCTGTATGCAGGTCAGGAAGCAGCAGTTAGAACTGGACATGGAACAACAGACTGGTTTCACATAGGAAAAGAAGTACGTCAAGGCCATATATTGTCACTATGCATAGTTAACTTATATATGCAGAGTTCATTTTAGTTCAATTCAGTCGCTCAGTCATGTCCGACTCTTTGCAACCCCATGAATCGCAGCACGCCAGGCCTCCCTGCCCATCACCATCTCCCGGAGTTCACTCAAACTCACATCCATCGAGTCGGTGATGCCATCCAGTCATCTCATCCTCTGTGTCCCCTTTTCCTCCTGCCCCCAATCCCTCCCAGTATCAGAGTCTTTTCCAACGAGTCAACTCTTCGCATGAGGTGGCCAAAGTACTGGATTTTCAGCTTTAGCAGTTACATGATGAGAAATGCTGGAATGGATGAAGTGTGAGCTGGAATCAAGACTGCTGAGAGAAATATCAATAACTTCGTATATGCAGATGACACCACTCTTATGGCAGAAATTTAAGAAGAATTAAAGAACCTCTTGATGAAAGTGAAAGCTGCTGCTGCTGTTAAGTCGCTTCAGTCGTGCCCGACTCTGTGCTACCCCATAGACGGCAGCCCACCAGTGTCCCCCATCCCTGGGATTCTCCAAGCAAGAACACTGGAATGGGTTGCCATTTCCTTCTCTGATGCATGAAAGTGAAAAGTGAAAGTGAACTCAGTCATGTCCGACTCTTTGAGACCCCATGGACTGCAGCCCACCAGGCTCCTCCGCCCATGGGATTTTCCAGGCAACAGTACTTGAGTGGGTTTCCATTTCCTTCTCCAAAAGTGAAAGAGGAGAGTGAAAAAGTTGGCTTAAACTCAGCATTCAGAAAACTAAGATCATGGCATCTGGTCCCATCATTTCATGGCAAATAGATGGGGAAACAATGAAAACAGTTAAAGACTATTTTTTTGGACCCCAAAATCACTGCAGATGGTGACTGTAGCCATGAAATTAAAAGGCACTTGCTCCTTGAAAGAAAAGTTATAACCAACTTAGACAGCATATTAAAAAGCAGAGATTGCTTTGCCAATAAAAGTCCATCTAGTAAAAGAATTGGTTTTCCAGTAGTCATGTATGGATATGAGAGTCAGACTATAAAGAAAGCTGAGCACTGCAGATTGATGTGTTTGAACTGTGATGTTGGAGAAGACTTTTGTGAGTCCCTTGGACTGCAATGAGATTCAACCAGTCCATCCTAAAGGAGATCAGTCCTGGGTGTTCATTGGAAGGACTGATGCTGAAGCTGAAACTCCAATACTTTGGCCACCTGATGCAAAGAACTGATTCATTGTAGAAGACCCTAATGCTGGGAAAGATTGAAGGCAGGAGAAGGGGATGACAGAGGATGAGATGGCTGGATGGCATCACCAACTCAATGGACATGAGTTTGAGTAAGCTCCAGGAGTTGGTGATGGACAGGGAGGTCTGGCTTGCTGCAGTCCACAGGGTCTCAAAGTGTCAGGCATGACAGAGTGACTGAACTGAACTGATTGATATTTAGAAACATAGTTCATCAAATTTCATTCTTAATAATGAAACATTAAAAACAGCTTCTTTAAAAGTATACCAGAGGGTTCACTATTCCCCTGTGTTTAACACTGTATAAAAGGTTTTAGCCAGTTCGGTAAGGCAAGAAATACAACATAAAAATTGGAATGAATGAAACAAAGCTTGTTTTCTATTACAGTTGCCCTATAGGAATGGAATAAACTCTGGCCAGCTATAAAACGTCCACTCACCATTCAGCTCTACAAGGGCTGGGTCATTAGCCACTGCAGTCGCTGCCCTTCAACACACCCTGAAGGAAATCTAGGGCAGAGGTCAGGAAGGAGGATCACTGTGTTCTGGAAAAACCAGAAGAATAAGCCTTTACATAGTTAGATATTTTTAGGAGAAAGTTTTATGAATCCAATTTCTTTCATTTTCCCATACTTTGAAAAGCACTAAAATCATTTACTAGAACTGGTCCATAGCTCAGATGATAAAGAATCTTCCCACAATGAAGGAGACCTGGGTGCAATCACTGGGTCAGGAAGATCCCCTGGAAAATATAGTGGCTAACCACTCCAGTATTCTTGCCTGGAGAATCCCATGGACAGAGCAGCCTTATGAGCTAGAGTTCATGGGGACAACACGACTAAATGACTAACACTTTCACTTTCAAGGTATCCTTGGGCTTCCCAGGTGGCACTAGTGGTAAAGAGCCCTCCTGCAGTGCAGGAGACATAATGTGATATGAGTTCCATCTGTGGGTCAGGAATATCCCCTGGAAGAGGACCTGGGAACCCTCTACAATATTATTCTTGCCTGAAGAATCCCATGAATAGAGGCGCCGGGTGGGCTACAGTCTATGGGGTCACAAAGAGTTGTATACGATTGAAGTAACTTAGCAAGCAAGGTATCTGTGCCTTCTGACTAGCATTAATCTCCAGCCAAGATGTGTGCTTGGTTGCTTGTTCAGTTCAGTCGCTCAGTTGTGTCCGACTCTTTGCGAACCCATGAATTGCAGCACACCAGGCCATCCTGTCCATCACCATCTCTCGGAGTTCACTCAGACTCACGTCCAGCGAGTCAGTGATCCCATCCAGCCATCTCATCCTCTGTCATCCCCTTCTCCTCCTACCCCCAATCCTTCCCAGCATCAGAGTCTTTTCCAGTGAGTCAACTCTTTGCATGAGGTGGCCAAAGTACTGGAGTTTCAGCTTTAGCATCATTCCTTCCAAAGAAATCCCAGGGCTGATCTCCTTCAGAATGGACTGGTTGGATCTCCTTGCAGCCCAAGGGACTCTCCAGAGTCTTCTCCAACACCACAGTTCAAAAGCATCAATTCTTCAGCATTTAGCCTTCTTCACAGTCCAACTCTCACATCCATACATGACCACTGGAAAAATCATAGCCTTGACTAGACGGACCATAGTTGGCAAAGTAATGTCTCTGCTTTTGAATATGCTGTCTAGGTTGGTCAGAACTTTTCTTCCAAGGAGTAAGCGTTTTTAATTTCATGGCTGCAGTTACCATCTGCAGTGATTTTGGAACCCCCCAAAAATAAAGTCTGACACTGTTTCCACTGTTCCCCAACTATTTCCCATGAAGTGATGGGACCGGATGCCATGATCTTCGTTTTCTGAATGTTGAGCTTTAAGCAATTTTTTCACTCTCCTCTTTCACTTTCATCAAGAGGCTTTTTAGTTCCTCTTCACTTTCTGCCATAAGGGTGGTGTCATCTGCATATCTGAGGTTATTGATATTTCTCCCAGCAATCTTGATTCAGCTTGTGTTTCTTCCTGTCCAGAGTTTCTCATGATGTACTCTGCATAGAAGTTAAATAAGCAGAGTGACAATACACAGCCTTGACATACTCCTTTTCATGTTTGGAACCAGTCTGTTGTTCCATGTCCAGTTCTAACTGCTGCTTCCTGACCTGCATACAGATTTCTCAAGAGGCAGATCAGGTGGTCTGGTATTCCCATCTCTTTCAGAATTTTCCACAGTTTATTGTGATCCACACAGTCAAAGGCTTTGGCATAGTCAATAAAGCAGAAATGGATGTTTTCCTGGAACTCTCTTGCTTTTTCCATGATCCAGCAGATGTTGGCAATTTGATCTCTGGTTCCTCTGCCTTTTCTAAAACCAGCTTGAACATAAGGGAGTTCACGGTTCATGTATCACTGAAGCCTGGTTGGAGAATTTTGAGCATTACTTTACTAGCATGTGAGATGAGTGCAATTGTGCAGTAGTTTGAGCATTCTTTGGCATTGCCTTTCTTTGGAATTAGAATGAAAACTGACCTTTTCCAGTCCTGTGGCCACTGCTGAGTTTTCCAAATTTGCTGGCCTATCGAATGCAGCACTTTCATAGCATCATCTTTCAGGACTTGAAACAGCTTAATTGGAATTCCATCACCTCCACTAGCTTTGTTCGTAGTGATGCTTTCTAAGGCCCACTTGACTTCACATTCCAAAATGTCTGGCTCTAGATTAGTGATCACATCATCTTGATTATCTGGGTCATGAAGATCTTTTGTACAGTTCTTCTGTGTATTCTTGCCACCTCTTCTTAATATCTTCTGCTTCTGTTAGGTCCAGACCATTTCTGTCCTTTATTGAGCCCATCTTTGCATGAAATATTCCCTTGGTATCTCTAATTTTCTTGAAGAGATCTCTAGTCTTTCCCATTTTGTTCTTTTCCTCTATTTCTTTGCATTGATCCCTGAAGAAGGCTTTCTTATCTCTTCTTGCTATTCTTTGGAACTCTGCATTCAACTGCCCCTTTCCTTTTCTCCTTTGCTTTTCGCCTCTCTTCTTTTCACAGCTATTTGTAAGGCCTCCCCAAAAGCCGTTTTGCTTTTTGCAGTTCTTTTCCATGGGGATGGTCTTGCTCCCTGCCTCCTGTACAATGTCACGAATCTCTTTCCACAGTTCAACAAGCACTCTATCTATCAGATCTAAGCCCTTAAATCTATTTCTCACTTTCACTGTATAATCATAAGGGATTTGATTTAGGTCATACCTGAATGGTCTAGCAATTTTCCCTACTTTCTTCAATTTGAGTCTGAATTTGTTAATAAGGAGTTCATTATCTGAGCCACAGTCAGCTCCTGGTCTTGTTTTTGTTGACTGTATAGAGCTTCTCCATCTTTGGCTGCAAAGAATATAATCAATCTGATTTCAGTGTTGACCATCTGGTGATGTCCATGTGTAGAGTCTTCTCTTGTGTTGTTGGAAGAGGGTGTTTACTATGATCAGTGCATTATCTTGGCAAAACTCTATTAGTCTTTGCCCTGCTTTATTCCACATTCCAAGGCCAAATTTTCTTGTTACTCCAGGTTTTCTTGACCTTCTACTTTTGCATTCCAATCCCCTATAGTGAAAAGGACATCTTTTGGGGGGTGTTAGTTCTAAAAATTCTTGTAGGTCTTCATAAAACCATTCATCTTCAGCATTACTGGTTGGGGCATAGACTTGGATAACTGTGATATTGAATGGTTTGCCTTGGAGACGAATAGAGATCATTCTGTTGTTTTTGAGTTTGCATCCAAGTACTGCATTTTGGACTCTTTTGTTGATCATGATGGCTACTCCATTTTTTCTGAGGGATTCCTGCCCACAGTAGTAGACATAATGGTCATCTGAGTTAAATTCACCCATTCCAGTCCATTTTAGTTCGCTGATTCCTAGAATGTCGTTGTTCACCCTTGCCATCTCTTGTTTGACCACTTCCAATTTGCCTCGATTCATGGACCTGACATTCCAGGTTCCTGTGGACTATTGCTCTTAACAGCATTGGATCTTGCTTCTATCACCGGTCACATCCACAACTGGGTATTGTTTTTGCTTTGGCTCCAGCCCTTTATTCTTTCTGGAGTTTTTTCTCCACTGATCTCCAGTAGCATATTGGGCACCTAATGACCTGGGGAGTTCTGAGATAGTTCCTCTTTTGCCTTTTCATACTGTTCATGGGGTTCTCAAGGCAAGAATACACGTTCTGTCAGACCTCTCCACCATGACCCGCCCGTCTTGGGTTGCCCCACAGTTGTAGTTTAGTTTCATTGAGTTAGACAAGGCTGTGGTCCTAGTGTGATTAGATTGACTAGTTTTTTGTGAGCATGGTTTCAGTGTGTCTGCCTTCTGATGCCCTCTTGCAACACCTACTGTCTTACTGGGGATTCTCTTACCTTGGGCATGGGGTATCTCTTCATGGCTAATCCAGCAAAACACAGCCGCTGCTCCTTACCTTGGACGAGAGGTATCTCCTTACCACAGCCGTTCCTGACCTTCAATGTGGGATAGCTCCTCTAGGCCCTCCTGCTCCTGTGCAGCCACCACTCCTCGGGTTGCTCCTCCCCGCTGCCGGCCCTGGCCTCGGGCGTGGGTGGCTCCTCCCAGCCGCCTCCCTTTGCCTTGGGCTTGGGGTGGCTCCTCAGGGTCACCACCCCTGGCCTCGGGCGCGAGGTGTCTCCCTTCCGGCCGCCCCTGACCTCGGAAGCAGGGTAGCTCCTCTTGGCTGTTCCTGCGCCATCGCAGCCTGGCACTCTAGGCCGCTGCCCCTGACCTTGGACGTGGGGTAGTTCCTCTCGGCCGTACTCAGTGCACCGCCGGCTTGCAGCCGCCTGCACCGGCAAAGTAATGTCTCTGCTTTTAATATGCTATCTAGGTTGGTCATAACTTTTCTTCCAAGGAATAAGCCTCTTTCAATTTCATGGCTGCAGTCACCATCTGCAGTAATACCCCTTCTTAAAAGTCAGATGTATATTGATTTCACTTTTCACCCTCTTCAGAGCAATTTTTCAAAGCTATCTCCGAGGCTATGGTCCTCAGTGTGTGTGTCTGTATGTGTTCAGTTGCTCAGTCATGTCTAATTCTTTGTGACACCATGGACTGTAGCCCACCAGGCTCCTTTGTCCATGGAATTTTCCAGGCAACAATGCTGGAATGTATTGTCATTTCCTACTCCAGGGGATCCTCCTGACCCAGCAACTAAATCAGATTCTCTTGAGTCTCCTGCATTGGCAGGCAGATTCTTTACTACTAGGAAGGCAGATTCTTTACTACTACTGGGAAGCCCATAGTCCTCAGTAAGTCCCTCAATAAAACTGGAACTCACAGCTCTCATGTTGTGGGTTTATATTCAAAATTTGTGTTATGGAGACAGATGATAGCACTCATATGCAAAAAGGGAATGAAAAGGTTTATTATTCACATAACAAGATTTTCTGGTGAGAACAGAAAGGGGTTTTGAAGTTTTCATGGGGTTTAGGTGGTGGGGTCAATCTGAAAGTTTCCATGTGCGTGGCCTTGGGCTTGAATGGTTCAAATGTCATGCTTGACCACACAGGCTTTCTCATTAGCTTACTCAAATGTGGGGCAGGAAAAAAAAAAATGAAAGAGACTTAAGAGCTGACGGCAGTCAAACATCAAAAATAGAGACAGACTATTATGCTATCTAGAGATAATATTACTGAAATGAAATTGAAAACATTGCAAATTAAGTGTCAGAATTATCAATAAAAGAGTAAAATTACTAGGTAGACAATCTATAGACAAATTCAGTTGAATTTCTATAAACTAACAGCAACAAGTAGACCTTTAGCTAAAAGATTTACAACAGTATCAAAAACTACCTAGAGATGAATCTAACAAAGTTATAGAAATTTTCAGAGAGGAATTTGTAGAATATTAATAACACTTATTTTTACAAATTTCAATAACATAAAACTCTCAATTCTGCCCAAAATTAAATAAAATTCTATTCAAAAGAGTGAAAGCCTATTTTGAAACTTCATTTACAAGAGCAGTGACTGTTTCATTCTTTGGCTAGCTGACACATGTTCATTTCATAGAACCATTGGTTTCGGTTGAAATTTGCTGCATGGCTCCACCAAACTGTGAAAGTGAAAGTCACTCAGTTGTCTCCAACTCTTTGCAACCCCATGCACTATACAGTCCATGGAATTCTCCAGGCCAGAATACTGGAATGAGTAGCCTTTCCCTTCTCCAGGAGATATTCCCAACCCAGGGATCACATCCCGGTCTCCCATATTTCAGGTGGACTCTTTACCAGTTGAGCCACAAGGGAAGACCAAGAATACTGGAGTGGGTAGCCTATCCCTTATCCAGGGGATCTTCCAGATACAGGGATTGAACCAGGGGGTGTCCTGCATTGCAGGTAGATTAAACAGACAGAAGTCCTGATAAGCATCATAGTTTCTGCAAAATGTCCAGGAAAACTGAGCATGCACAAATCTTCTGACAAATTAGCTCACAAACTCTTGCACATGTGCAACAGAAGATATTGACCTAAAGGAAAATGCACAATAGTAAAATTGTGACTTTAAGTTTATTTCAGGGTCTAACTGAGGACCAAAGTCTGGGAAACAGCCTTTCAGATAATTCCAAGGAAATGCTCTGAAGATGCAGGGAAGAAAGCAGTATATGTGAAATTCTTGGCTATGAAATATGTGTAGTCAAACATATATCTTGGTAAAAGATTACTGCTAATCAAAAAGAACAGATACTTTGAGTTAATGATTTTAGTGTTTTTCTGTGTAATAGAAGATACACAAATATGCGGTCATTGAAATTTTTCTTGAGATATGCATCTTAATTATCTAGGGACTATTTATCCAAAGTACAGACTACCTCATCATATTTTTCTCACCCTGAGTTCCCTTCAGCATATACTAACAGTAGGCAACTGTTGTAGGCTGCAGTTTTCTTTTTCTAATATTTATTGTATAGTTGCTTTACAATGTTGTAGTAGTGTCTGCTATACAGCAAAGGGAATCAGCTCTACACACATGCACACATATATAAATCCCCCTCTTTTGGATTTCCTTCCAATTTATGTCACCACAGAGGACTGAGTAGAGTTTCCTGTGCCATAAATAGGTTCTCATTAGTTACCCATTTTATAATTAGCTCTTTGTATAACTGATGAGTGACATTCTTTGTTCCTTTTTTTTTCTTTCCACCAAGGCATATCCAAACCAGTCTTTAACACCGTTGTTCATAATAACAAAAAAGTTGAAATGATCCAAAGTCCATCAACTGTAGAACAGACAAATAAATTGTGTATTCTCACAGTGAAATATTCTTGGTGAGCTCTAGAGTTAGCTATGCTGCCTTGCAAGAGATAACTGTACACTTTTCTTCCCCAGATCTGCTTGGAAGAGCTTTACATTACACCACAGAAATGGGAAGATCATATTAAGCAAAGTTTTTGTTCTTTAGAGAGCCTGTTGTTAAACATTCACCAGCACACCGCTGACTGTGCAGCAGTGAGGGTGACGAAGTATGTACCAGCATTGTGAAATCTCTGTATTATGTAGAAAAAAGAATAACGTTATGGGCCAATGATCACAGTACTGTCCTACTTATTAGTTACAAAACTGGCAAAGTAAGTATAAGAATACCAGTAAACTAAGGGGAAAAATATCAAGGAAATGATTCATAGTAAATTTTGAATATGATCATTCAAGGAGGTGGATCCACAGGATTGAGAAGAAAGCACACATAAGGGAGGAAGCTTGGTTCGTGATCTGATCTGTTTCTTGACCTCAGTCATGAGTCAATGAATAGTCATTTTATAATAGATCTTTTAATTGTTCATACACGTTTTCATCTGTTCTTTGGTGGGTAGGTATGGAATATTTATTCACTCACTTATTTCATAAGTTTTATATGAAAGAGTAAACTTAACATCAGCACAGGGCAGGGACTTTCCTGGTGGTTCAATAATGAAGACTCTGAGCTCCCAATGCCAGGGGCACTGATTCAGTCTCTGGTTGAAGAACTAAGATCCTGCATGCCACAAGGTGCTGCCAAAATAAATAAGCAAAAAGGTATGTTAGAAAATGGAAATAAAATAAAATGGTTAACTTAAAAATAAAATTAGCACTGGGGAGAATAAAGGGCAAAAATGACACATGGAAAATCAAGTGAATGAAATGGAGGGAACACTGAATTTAGTCTCCTAGAATGCAGAGAAAGAAGACAGAGTGAAATGGAGAAGAATATGATGATGGACATGCCACTCAGATAACAGGTGTTGTAGTTCTTCCCTGTGGGTGGGGGGGAGAAGTGAGAGAAGACAAGACTCACTGGTGGGAAGAAATATTCAAAATGGAAAATTTCTATGTTAAAAACAAGCCATCTGATCAAGCAGCTCAAAGGACTGTTTCAGACAAAATTAAGGAAAAGTTATTTATATCTAGATGTACCTAGGGAAAAATTATTTTTTTAAGTGGGTCAAGGATAAAAGAAGAGAAAGTCACATTGAGTGCAATCTTTTCTCTGTCCCATTTCTTGGCACTAGTTCCGCAGTGTCCACAGGGTTTTGAAGGTAAACGTTTGTCCCTCTGATTTGTGTCTAATGGAGCTGTCTTACATGCATTAAAGCAATTGAAAGATACCTTGAGATCGATAAATGCTCAGGAAATATATTACTCTCATATAATTTATTCCATCAGACAACCAGGTAATAATCATACTGCAAGACTTAAGAAAGACGAAGCACTAGCTTTAAAGAAATCTGTTTTATTAACACCAAACTCAGAAGGCAAGGTGAGATTATGCTACATTATTCTTCATCTGCTTCTACAATGCATCAAAATATCTAATCTGTAGGATACGCTTTATTCCACAGGACAGATGGATGCTTGTGAAATTTAAAAAGCAAACAAATAAATAAAAACCTTTGTTTTTAATGATACAAATGAACTTGTTCATAAAACGGAAACAGACTCACAGATTTAGGAAACAAATTTATGGTTACCAAAGAGAAAGATGGAAAGGGAGATTAGGAGTTTGGGATTAATAGATAAGCACTACTATAAATAAAACATGGAAACAACAAAAACTTACTGTATAACACAGGGATTTCTATTCAATGTTTTGTAATAACCTATATGGGAAAAAAATCTGAATATATATAACATAACTGTATATGTGTGTGTGTGTGTATGTGTGTGTGAATTACTTTGTTGTATACCTGAAACTAACACATTTTAAGTCAAAACCAATACAGTATTGTAAAGTAAAAAAATAATAAAATAAAATAAAGAGTAAAAAAAGGAAAAAAAAAAACAACTAATTCTCCAGAAAGAAAAAAATAAATAAATAAATCAACTATACTCCAAAAGAAAATAAAAAATTTAAAAACCACCTGTTTTGTTCTGTTCTCATATTTACTAAACACTATATAAATTTATCCCCTTGTTTTTATTTTCCAGCTCTGTTCTGTGGATTACCAGGGTGGCACACAGACACCTCAGAACTGCTACAGATTTAAAACTTGATAAAAGCAAATTGAGCATTCAGATGTATCCTATGCCAAAATTTACCTTAACGGTGACATGCCCAACCATTACCTTGGATAGTGACCTCAGAACAAGCTGAGAATTGATCTGCTCTCCACATCCTCATGCATTTAAACTTCTAAGTGTGTCACTGACCTGGAAGGGAGTACTGTGCAAGCGTCCATATACAATTTGGGAAATTTCATGTTCACTCTCACAACACCATAGAACCTGGCGAACTTCTTTAGCACATGTGTGTTTTGAGTGATGGAAGACTCATCCTTGACTGGGTCTATTTCTGACTCTATGTTACCACCGACCACTTGGGAAATACCAAGTGTAGCTCATTACATCAGAATTATATCATATTAGAGATATTTTATTTTTTTAGCACTTACTGTAAATCTTAGGTGCTCCTCTGTTGCTTTTTATATTCTCTTGAAGGAATATAAGAGATAAGATTTGTGGATTCAGCTCTGAAACAAAAACTGTCTGAGAGCTCCTCTTTTAAACAGCCAACAGATGTGCTGGGAAATACGTGTGAATTTGTTATTTGCGGTGCTCCTTGCCTCTGAGGCAGGTGAGTCTTCAACAGATTTAATGTTTGCTCAGTGTAAATAGTCATGCTCCAGTGGTAGCCTTTAGTATTAGAAGATGAGTGTGGGATGCAAAAGCAGAGAATTAGAGTTTTGACAGTCCTATGGATGGGTTTGGCTCTTGGGGAGATGGTGGAGGTGTCTGCTAGGTGGCAGTGGGGTGGGAAGAGGTGAGAGTAGGGAGGACTTTTTATATTTATAAAGGGCAGAATTATGAATGACTTTTTTTCTTTTTTCTTTTCATGCTTCTCTGGACTTCCCAAAGTTTCTGTAACGAGCATGCACTGCTTTCCTTAATCATCAGATATACTTTACAAGCAGTATGAAAAATTATGTATAGCCTGTGTGACCCTAAGAACATAAAGGATGGCTTCAATCAGCCATGGACAACATTGACTCAGCCAATGGCTGGCATTGGCTAACCCAGCTTTAGCTCTCAGGAAATCAGCTTGAAATTGAATGGGGCCCAGTGGGGCTCCCACGGATGGAGGCCTTTCTGTCCTCCATTTCTTACAGACAGGACTCCAGCCTCCATGACCTTCCTTGAATTCCAAAAGGCAGAACAGTTGCTAATCAAGGGAAGAGCAGCCACAAAACCTCTTGAGTTGAGAAAAAAGTGACCTGAGAAGCTCATCAAGATTGGGAGAACCAGCTGCCTGAAACCTGTTGGTGTTCACTTGCTAAGTTGTGACCGACTCTTTTGTGGCGCTATGGATGGCAGCCAGCTAGGCTCTTCTGTCCATGAGGTTTCTCAGGCAAGAATACTGGAGTGGTATCCATTTCCTTTTCCAGGGGACCATCCTGACCCAGGGATCAAACCTGGGTCTCCTGCATGGCAGACAAATTCTTTACCACTGAGCCACCTGGGAAGCATACCTGATACCCTGCACACACCCTAATCTTGTCAGCAACCCCACCTTTTGAAACTTTGCAGAAGAAAGATGAATGTAAGACGGTTCGTGCCTTGATTCTTATCACATACTCCTGCTGTATTATATAATCTCTCCCAACAACAATAAAGCTTACCACGTTCCCTCTTTGACTGATAAAGATACAAAGCCACTCTTTCTTTACCCTCTGATAGTCTGTTTCCGTACTTCTGTTTGGCATCAGCACACAGAGACCCAAGATTTCGTCATCAAACTCAGAGATTGTGGGCTCCAGAGGTTTGTGAAAGAATTAGCTGTGTCCTCCTAGTCTTCTGAACCATGGATGGACAATGCCATTACCTTCTGAGCAGGGACTGCCTTATTCACCATTGTACAAATCTTCCACTACTTATGATGGGGTTGTGCGTGCGTGTTTAGTTGTGTCTGACTCTTTGCAACCCCGTGGACTGTAGTCCTCCAGGCTCCTCTGTCCTTGGGGTTCTCTAGACAAGAATATTGGAGTGGATAGCCATGCTCTCCTCCAGAAGATCTTCATTTCATCCTAGTAACCCCCTTGTAAGTTGAAAATATCTTAAGTTAAAAAAATGTATTGAATACACCTAATCTATTGAACATCATGGCTTATCTTAGACCACCTTAAATGTTCTCAGAGCATTTACATTAGCCCTATAAGGGCATCCCTGGTGGCTCAGACAGTAAAGAGAGACTGAAGTGTGGAAGACCCAGGTTCAATCCCCGAGTCAGGAAGATTCCGTAGAGAAGAAAATGGCAATCCACTCCAGTACTCTTGCCTGGAGAACCCCACAGATGGAGGAGTCTGGTGGGCTACAGTCCATGGGGTCAAAAAGAGTTGGGCATGACTGAGCGACTAACACTTTCACTTTCATAGTTGAGCAACATCACATAACAAAAAGCCTATTTCATAATAGAATTTCGACTCTCTCCTATAATTGAATACTCTACTGAAATTGAAAAACAGAATGGTTGTCTGGGGATAGAGTGATTGTAAGTATATCAGATTTTTACCCTCAGGATCTCGAGGCTGACTGGGAGATGAGACTGCCTCTGCCCAGCATCACAAAAGAGCATGGTATTGTGTATGGCTAGCCTGGGAAAATATCTACATTCAAAGTTTGAAGTACCGTTTCTACTGAATGTGGATTGCTTTCACCTCATCATAAAGTGAAAAGAAAAAACTAAATCGAACTGTTGTTATGTCAGGAATGGTCTATATTCCTAGGGCCTAGCACAGTTCTTCTTGCGTAGCTGCTCTTCAGTAAACATTTTTTTGTAAGTTAAAAGGTAATTTTCAGAAAGAGAAAATCATGACCCACCTATGGGTATAAAAATGAATGCTTGGTAACAATTCTGCTTTACTCATAATGCAAAACTAGGTGGATGTTATAACCAGTTGAAAGGGAAAGTCAGAACAGCACAAATTTATATCTAACAAGGGAATGTTGAAATGAGTTGTAAAGAGAGACAAAACTATGTTTTTCAAAGAAGGAAGAAATCATTTTAAACCACTATTAGGAAGAATAGCATTTATATACCTATCACTTTCCCACAACTTACAAATGGTTGCCAGATAGTTCAGAGATAATGGGCAGGGCTAGAATCTGATAACCCAGAAGGGCATGATACAGACCATGCAACTTTCCACTGAAACACATTTCCCCCTACAAACGAATGAATCACTGATGTCATCTTGACAAGTAGAAAAGATAGAACATTAATCAGTAGAAGTATCTTTAGGTCAGCTTCCTGAGTACAGATATCAGTGATTACTTGCATGACAAAGCAATGTGTTCCCAAGTTGTGTGTCTGTGCATCTGCTTTCTGACGGCAGAGGCGCTGGGTTCTGCCCTTGTTTGGTGTCCCTGTGCTGTAGGGAGCAGTGGCCGCGCAAACTCTCCCCTGAGGATTTTGATCACATGCTGTGAGCATTTCTGTTTAAAGAGGGCTTAGCTGTAGCAACCTGCTACTCCAGAATTGTACCTTATATTTGTTAAATTCCACGGGCAGCCATGGCTTCTACGCCCGATGTGCTCACTTTATAAGGTAGAACGGGTCCTGATGCTCTTATTCGTAACTGCTGGAGCAGGAACTGGCAGGGAGCCTGACCCTGACTGTGATATTTTCACCGACTGACTGATTACCTGGCATGCTGTTCCCACATTTAGGCTGCAGTTAGTAACTGTGCATTGACTGTGTGGCTGATCCGGAAGTGAGAGGAACTCAGCCCCACTCAGCACGTGTGTTCTGCTGGGAGTGAAGGCTCTTTAGAGGCAAGGAGGGGAGTGGTTCTAAGCAGAGTTTGTTTGGAAATAAATTGACTCACATCCCTCATAATGAGTAGAATTCAGTAGCAACTTTATTTAAAATAATAAAACATTAAAAGCTTCTTTCCACTCATCAAATGGTTAAGAAGTACCAAGCAGTGTGCTAATGGTATCATATATTAATACAATATATGTGATCAGTATAACAAAGCTGGGAGTTTTGTATTCATCCATCCATCCATCCATTCATCTAAATATCCACCTCTTCACCCATCCATCCATGCATCCATCATTTATCAAATGCCATTCTATGGACTAAGAGTTGTACTAGCCACACATCAAGGTGAACAAGACAAACAGATTCTGCCCTCAGGGAATTAACTCAGTCCATCAGCAACTCTGATTAGCTCTATGTTCAAAATATGTTCAAAATCTGACCATTCCTTGCTATCTCATTGCAGCCACCTTCCTCGGATATTCACGATCCTTACCAAGACCTGCAGGATCTCACAATTTTACCCTGCCTTGCTCTCCCTCACTTTGTTTGTTAAAGTCTCTCCTCTTTCCTAGGTCTGCTCCAGGCATGCTGGACTCCTTGTTGAGTTACTTTCAACATATGAGACATGGATTGCCCTACAGATTTTGCATGGACTCCTTGTCCTCTCTTCTTGGACCATCCTTATCCTAGATAACAACACTGCAGACTTGATCACCTCCAAAGGTGTGAATCTTTTCTAAATTGTCCCTTTTCAATACCTTAACAAGGGCAACCTGAGTCCCATCTTCAGCACTCCTAAACCCCCTTACTCAGCTTGACTTTGCCTTTTATCCATTCGAGACACACATTTATTTAAATTGTGCTTCTCTAGGTCTATTGAGATACAAACTCCATGAAGACAGTGACATTTGCTTCTTTTGTTTTTTTGATGTGCCTCAGATGCTTGTAACAATGCAAACATAGGATATAAATTAACAAGTCTTTGCTTAATGGATGGATGGATGAGTTGGTGGATGGATGGATGGATGGATCGATGAACAGATAAACAGGTGGCTGGATAAAGGGTCTAAGCAAGGAGAGTTAAACTAGCACAGTGGTTTTCAACCAGGAGCAAATTTTGCCCGGGGCGGGGGTAGGGGTGGAGATGAAGGATATCAAAATACTCCATCCCAAAATATGCCACTTTGGTATAAAGATTACTTTAAGCTAAATTCATTTGAGATTAAACAAATGAAGAATTCTCCTTGGCCTGTCTTCTTATCTGACTAAAAGCAACTTTGGGGAAATAAGGCTGCTGTAAATTCTTCTTAAGGGTGGATTTACTCCCAGAAGGGAGAACATAAATAAAGCTTACCAAAATCTCTTTTATAGGAGATTTTTATGACCCTGAAGAATCTGGAAAGACCACTCATACTTGTATAGACAAACATTATCTTCATTTTCCTTATCTCTTATTAGTTCTCTTGAAATTCCATTTATTTTCCCCAAAAAAGTATTTTTTTTTCTTGTAAGTGCTATTCACTCCTCCCCTTCAATTAGGATAGTATACAAGCCCCAAGTTCAATAATTCCTTTGAGTTTCTCATCACTAAATTCTCCAGTGTGTGTGTACTTTGCATGCATAAACTTATTCCCCATATATCTATTTTTTGTCAATTTAATTCATATACTTCAGGTAATGAATCTAAAAGAGTAGTGGAAAGGTTTTTCTCTCCCCTAACAGTGATATTTGACAATTTATGGAGACATTTATTGTCTCTTGTGACAACTACAGGTGGAGTGGGAGCTGGATGGTGAAGTTTAGTGGCTTTGAGCAGGGAAGGCTGCTAAATGTCCCACAATGAGGAAGACAGGCTTGCACAAAACAAAAAATGATGCAGAACAAAATGCCAAGAGTGCCAAGGTTGAGGAACCCTGAGCTAGTTGTTATAAAAGATGCTTTAATATTAACTTTATTGTGGTATGATTACATAATGTTAATTGCATCCATTTAAAAACTTTCAGTTTGAAGGGTTTTGACCAATGAGTTGTTGCTCAGTTCCCAAGTCGTGTCCAACTCTTTGCAACCTTATAGACTGTAGCACATCAGACTCCTCTGTCCTTCACCATCTCTTGGAGGTTGCTCAAATTCATGTCCGTTGAGTTGGTCATGCCATCCAACCATCTCATCCTCTGCTGCCCGCTCTTCCTCTTGTCTTCAGTCTTTCCCAGTATTAGGGTCTTTTCCAATGATTTGGCTCTTCCTACCAGGTGGCCAAAGTATTGGCACTTCAGCTTCAGCATCAGCCTTTCCAATGAATATTCAGGACTGATTTCCTTTAGGATTGACTGATTTGATCTCCTTACAGTCCAGGGGACTCTCAAGAGTCTTCTCCAGAACCACAATTTGAAAGCATCAATTATTCAGCCCCAGCCTTCCTTATAACCCAACTATCATATCTGTATATGACTACTGGAAAAATCATAGCTTTGACTATATGGACCTCTGACTCTGCTTTTTAATACACTGTCTAGTTTTTCATAGGTTTCCTCCCAAGGATCAAGTGGCTTTTAATTTCATGGCTACAGAGATTTTGGAGCCCCCCAAAATAAAATGTATCACTATTTGTGCTTTTTCTCCTTCTATTTGCCATGAAGTTATGTGACTGGGTACTGTGATCTTAGTTTTTTTGTTACATTTCAAGCCAGATTTTTCACTCTCCTCTTTCACCCTCATCAAGAAGCTCTTTAGTTCCTCTTCACTTTCTGCCATTAGAGTGGTATCATCTGCATATCTGAGGGTGTTGATAATTCATCCAGCAATCTTGATTCCAGCTTGTGATTCATCCAGCCTGGTATTTTGCATGATGTACTCTGCATATAATTTAAATAAGCAGGATGACAATATACAGGCTTGTCATACTCCTTTCCCAATTTTGAGCCAGTCTGTTTTTCCATACCCAGTTCTAACTGTTGCTTCTTGGTTTCTCAGTAGACAGGTAAGGGTTTCTGATAGTCTCATCTCTTTAAGAATTTTCCAGTTTGGTGTGATCCACACAGTCAAAGCCTTTAGTGTAATCAATGAACAAACACTGTTCTAGTTCAGATTTAGAATATTTCCATTTCCCTAAAATGCAAACTTGCCAATACCTCCCCTCGCCAGGCAACCCTGATCTGATAACTATCATAGCAGAGTTCTCCTACTCTGAAACTTTTTATAAATACAATCATCTCTGACATCTCTTGTTCAAAATAATATATTTGAGATTTGTCAATATAGTGACATGTGTCAGTAGTTTTTTAATATTGCTGAGCAGTATTTCACTGTATGAATATATCATATGAATATATCACATTGCCCCACTCCCTGCTAATGGATTCTGGAATTATTTTCAGTTTTTGGCTATTGAAAATAAAGCCACAATTGTAGAAGTCAGTATTATGGAAATTCATTTTTATTCTCCTCAATCAATACCTGGAAGCAGTAGTTGGGTCATAAGGTAGCTTTAACCACATATGAAACTGCTAAATGGTTTTATAGTGTGGTACTACTACTGTATATTCCCACTAGCAATCCATGAGCATTCTTGGAATTGTGTATTGTGTTAATATCAGTTTTTCATTTGAGTAGGTTGTGGTATTAACAGGAGTTGAATTGGGGCATTTACCAAAGTTTGGGTTACATCAAGTGGATTCAGATCTGTCTCCTCAGCAGAGTTTCATGACCAAATGCTGAGATGCCCTTACAACTCAGAACTACAAGATCTTGGGCCTGCTAGACCTTAAGGCTTCCCTCAGCTCTTCAGTGGTTTTAAAGAAAAGTCTGAAATTGGAAATTTCTTAAAGTCATTTCACTTCCTTCCTTATTTAAATGGAAATGGAATCACCAGTTAGAGGAAACTTTAGCACATTTAATGAGAATAGAGGTGCAGAATGTTCCACACACCCAGAGAAAGACAATTAACCAACTTGGGGGTGGCAGGGGCAGAGAAGTTCCCTCCTTTCTGGAGAAAGATAGGATCAAAATCATTAGTAGAAAGTATTCAAAGAAGGAGAGAGGGAGCAGAGTGCTTCACACCAAGGAATCAAGAGCAGGGGACAGTAAAGAAAAATGGGAACAATTAAAGAATGCAGTCTTTTTAGAGAGTATGCTTTAAAGATGGCAATGGCCAAAAATGATGCTGTTTCTACAATAATGGGTATCTTCAAGTCGTGCATGTGGCTGTCAAGCATTTGAACTGTGACTGGTCCAGAGTGAGATATGCTGTAGGTATATAGACACACTGAATTTCAAAGTATTACTAGAAGATTAAAGGATGCAAAATATCTTATTAATAATTTCTACACTGGTAAATATGTTGCAATGATAATATTTTAGATATATTAGGCTAAACAGAATATATTATTAAAATTAATTTTGCCTCCTTCTATATACTTTTTTTCCTAGCAACTATCAGAATATTTTAAATTGTATTTTTGGTTTATATTCTATTTTTATTACATCCTGTTTGGCTAGAGAGTGATGCAGTGCTAGATTATGATGGGCCCTAAAAGTCATCCTAAGAGGTTTGAATGATGTTCAGCATAAATGGGAATGATATGACCAGACTGATGTGTTGGGATTTCAGAGGATTAATAAATATCTTCTGTTTTCCTGAATTCTGAATCAATTTGAAAGTCAGTGGCAAAAGTCAGACAGAAGGAAATAAATATCTTAGTTTTATTAGTAGTAAATAGCTGGAGTTGAGAATAAAACTTTATAGCACAATGGATTTGCTAACCATACATCAAAGAATTACATTCTCCAGCTGGAGACTGACAGTGGCAGGATCCCTCTACATGCTACAAAAATAGTTGTTTTCTGTGAGTAGAAAGATCCCAAAGAGCAGGGAGAGGGGATCTGGCCTTGTTCAGTTCACTTCAGTTCAGTCACTCAGTCGTGTCCGACTCTTTGGGACCCCAAAAATCAAAGCACGCCAGGCCTCCCCGTCCATCAACATCTCTCGGAGTTCACTCAGACTCACATCCACCGAGTCCGTGATGCCATCCAGCCATCTCATCCTCTGTCGTCCCCTTCTCCTCCTGCCCCCAATCCCTCCAGCATCAGTCTTTTCCAGTGAGTCAACTCTTCACATGAGGTGGCCAAAGTACTGGAGTTTCAGCTTTAGCATCATTTCTTCCAAAGAAATCCCAGGGCTGATCTCATTCAGAATGGACTGGTTGGATCTCCTTGCAGTCCAAGGGACTCTCAAGAGTCTTCTCCAACACCACAGTTCAAAAGCGGCGCTCAGCCTGCTTCACAGTCCAACTCTCACATCCATACATGACCACAGGAAAAACCATAGCCTTGATAAGACGGACCTTAGTCGGCAAACTAATGTCTCTGCTTTTGAATATGCTATCTAGGTTGGTCATAACTTTTCTTCCAAGGAGTAAGCGTCTTCTAATCTCATGGCTGCAGTCACCATCCGCAGTGATTTTGGAGCCCCAAAAATAAAGTCTGACACTGTTTCCATTGTTTCCCCATCTATTTCCCATGAAGTGATGGGACCAGGTGCCATGATCTTCGTTTTCTGAATGTTGAGCTTTAAGCCAACTTTTTCACTCTCCTCTTTCACTTTCATCAAGAGGCTTTTTAGTTCCTCTTCACTTTCTGCCATAAGGGTGGTGTCATCTGCATATCTGAGGTTATTGATATTTCTCCCGGCAATCTTGATTCAGCTTGTGTTTCTTCCTGTCCAGAGTTTCTCATGATGTACTCTGCATAGAAGTTAAATAGGCAGGGTGACAATATACAGCCTTGACATACTCCTTTTCATGTTTGGAACCAGTCTGTTGTTCCATGTCCAGTTCTAACTGCTGCTTCCTGACCTGCATACAGATTTCTCAAGAGGCAGGTCAGGTGGTCTGGTATTCCCATCTCTTTCAGAATTTTCCACAGTTTATTGTGGTCCACACAGTCAAAGGCTTTGGCATAGTCAATAAAGCAGAAATAGATATTTTCCTGGAACTCTCTTGCTTTTTCCATGATCCAGCAGATGTTGGCAATTTGATCTCTGGTTCCTCTGCCTTTTCTAAAACCAGCTTGAACATAAGGGAGTTTATGGTTCATGTATTACTGAAGCCTGGCTTGTAGAATTTTGAGCATTACTTTACTAGCATGTGAGATGAGTGCAATTGTGTCGTAGTTTGAGCATTCTTTGGCATTGCCTTTCTTTGGAATTGGAATGAAAACTGACCTTTTCCAGTCCTGTGGCCACTGCTGAGTTTTCCAAATTTGCTGGCATATTGAGTGCAGCACTTTCACAGCATCATATTTCAGGACTTGAAACAGCTCCACTGGAATGTCATCACCTCCACTAGCTTTTTTTGTAGTGATGCTTTCTAAGGCCCACTTGACTTCAGATTCCAAGATGTCTGGCTCTAGATTAGTGATCACATCATCATGATTATCTGGGTCTTCAAGTTCTTTTTGTACAGTTCTTCTGTGTGTTCTTGCCACCTTTTCTTAATATCTTCTGCTTCTGTTAGGTTCAGACCATTTCTGTCCTTTATCGAGCCCATCTTTGCATGAAATGTTCCCTTGGTATATAATTTTCTTGAAGAGATCTCTAGTCTTGCCCATTCTGTTGTTTTCCTCTATTTCTTTGCATTGATCCCTGAAGAAGGCTTTCTTATCTCTTCTTGCTATTCTTTGGAACTCTGCATTCAACTGCCCCTTTCCTTTCCTTTCTCCTTTGCTTTTCGCCTCTCTTCTTTTCACAGCTAATTGTAAGGCCTTCCCAAAAGCCGTTTTGCTTTTTTGCAGTTCTTTTCCATGGGGCTGGTCTTGCTCCCTGCCTCCCGTACAATGTCACGAACCTCATTCCATAGTTCATCAGGCACTCTATCTATCAGATATAGGCCCTTAAATCTATTTCTCACTTCCACTGTATAATCATAAGGGATTTGATTTAGGTCATACCTGAATGCTCTAGCGATTTTCCCTACTTTCTTCAATTTAAGTCTGAATTTGTTAATAAGGAGTTCATGATCTGAGCCACAGTCAGCTCCTGGTCTTGTTTTTATTGACTGTATAGAGTTTCTCCATTTTTGGCTGCAAAGAATATAATCAATCTGATTTCATTCTTGACCATCTGGTGATGTCCATGTGTAGAGTCTTCTCTTGTGTTGTTGAACTTGCCAGTCAGATAACCCATTCTCAGTCACCTGGGGGTGAGGGAAGAGAGGGACCAGGAGAAGCCTGGGGTTGGGAAGTGCCTGTGCCTGTGTGTGTGTTCTGTTACTTCAGTTGTGTCCGACTCTGTGTGACCCCATGGACTGTAGCCTGCCAATCTCTTCTGTCCATGGAATTCTCCAGTGAAGAATACTGGAGTGGGTTGCCATAATCTTCTCCAGGGGATCTTCCCAACCCAGGGATGGAACCTGTGCCTCTTACATCTCGTTCATTGGCAGGTAGGTTCTTTACCACTAACATCACCTGGGAAGTGCCCAGTGGTCCAATTTTGCTCTAGACCTTGTCCAGTAACATCATATTAGTTGCATACTGCTGCTTTAACAGTTACTCACTCAGTGGCTTAGACTAATACACAGATGTTATCTCATAGCTCTGTAGGCCAGAACCAGACTTGGATAGACTGCTTTCTCTACTTTGAGTTTCAGAAGGCTGAAATCCAGATGACTGAGAAGGATCCATGTCCAAGCTGAGTCAAGCTGTGGGCATAATTCAGTTCCTTGCTGTTGTCAGACTGAGATGCCTGTTTTCTGGATGCTGTCACTGCTACCACCAGCTCTTAGAAGTCTCTCTAGAGTCTTAGCATATGGTCCCTCTGTCTGGCAGCCAGCCTCAGTGCATTAGCCTCTCTCTGCTGAGAATCTCTGTGAAATCCCCTTTTACTGAATTGCCCTTGAATTCCTTTTCTTCTTCCTTTTGTGGTCTTCAATGATTAGCTTGATCCCACTCAAATCATCCAAGGTAATCTCTCCCTCATAAGGTCCATAACCACAATCACATCTGCAAAGTCCATTCTGCCATATCAGTTCAGTTCAGTTCATTTCAGTTGCTCAGTCATGTCTGACTCTTTGTGACCCCACGGACTGCAGCACACCAGGCCTCCCTGTCCATCACCAATTGCAGGAGATTACTCAAACTCATGTCCATTGGGTTGGTGAGGCCATTCAACCATCGTTCTGCCATGTAAAGTGACATATTTAAAAAATTGGGGTATTTGGGGAGGTGTGGATATCTGCTGGTGTGTGTGGGGGTTATTACTCTGCCTGCTGCAGATATTAAATAAAACATAGAGATATCCCACTTTTAAACACACAATTATTCTTATTATTAATTTCCAGAGAAGTAATTATAATTCCATAGAGTTGAGTGGAATTATAATTCCATCAAGTTGCTCTGGCCACCTGATGAGAACTGACTCATTGGAAAAGACCCTGATGCTGGGAAAGATTGAAGGCAGAAGGAAAAGGGGACAACAGAGGATGAGATGGCTGGATGGCATCACCGAATCAATGGACATGAGTTTGAGGTGGTTGGTGATGGACAGGGAAGGCTAGCTTTATACAGCCCATGGGGTTGCAAAGAGTCAGACATGACTGAGAGACTGAACTGAATTATAATTCAAAATTATTTTCCTTGCTTCAATATCCTACTATACAAAATGGGGAAAATACTGAAGTTGTTATAATGTGTGTCTGGTGGTTGCAGTACTGCCAGGCACATGTTAAGTGCTCAATAAATGTAAGCCATTATATTATAAAGAATGGTAAGTTGCCTAGATGACAGGTTACCAATATCTGCGCCAGCAGGTAACGTTAAAATTCTTCATAGTTCAGACTAACACATAAGACCTCAGAGTCTCAATTCAAGTCCCTACAGGAAATGTCAGTCTCCACCTGCTATCTTGATTCCCAAGTGCCTAACACTGCCTAGTTTTCAAGGTTTCCAGGCAATGTGTCATATTCTGTCATCTTTGGGAACCAACTGAATCACACCACTACCATGTTTGGGGAGAGTACCAGTCTCTATATTTGTAGATCAGATCATAGTGAAAAATGAAAGTGAAAGTCATTCAGTGGTGTCTGACACTTTGTGACCCTATGGACTATACAGTCCATGGAATTCTCCAGGCCAGAATACTGGAGTGGGTAGCCTTTCCCTTCTCCAGGGGATTTTTCCAATCCAGGGATCAAATCCAGGTCTCCCACATTGCAGATGGTTTCTTTGCCAGCTGAGCCACAAGGGAATCCCAAGAATACTGGAGTGGATAGCCTATCCCTTCTCCAAGGGATCTTCTTAACACAGGAATTGAATGGGGATCTCCTGCATAGTCGATTGCTAAATAGAGGGATGAGGTTAGAATACTATGTAAAGCAATTTCCTATCACATCAAATTTTTAGCACTATCTAGCAATGAAAGATGAAAATGAAAGTGAAGTTGCTCAGTCATATCTGACTCTTTGTGACCCCATGGACTGTAGCCTGTCAGGCTCCTCCATCCATGGGCTTTTCCAGGCCAGAGTGCTGGAGTGGATTGCTATTTCCTTCTCCAGGGGATCTTCCCAACCCAGGAATTGAACCCGGGTCTCCCGCATTGCAGGCAGATGCTCTACCGTCTAAGCCACCATGGAAGCCCTTTATATCTAGCAATAACAGCAGCTAAATGCACACCTGCCTGCTAAGAAAAGTCTCCATGAGACAATGCTCTATGGAACATGACGTGTATTTACACTGGCCTGTCCTTTGGTCCAGGTTGGCCATGGGACCTGCCCACTTGCAAGCTTTTCTTGCTAGGTGCTCCCTAATGTGTGTAAAGCAGCATGGGACAAGGAAACCCTCTCAAAGACGGGACCTGTTTCTGCACCTGCATCTTCTGAGCCCACGTTCTCAGCAGCTTTGGCCCCATCACCTCCATCTATCAAACTACCTTGATCTTTTCAATAAAGACTGTATTTGCTTGAGCCCTTCTTTACTTAATAGGCATTCACATATCATATCAGCTATGCAAGGGACTTTAAAGGACTTGTATTGCTTTTTGCTGATGCTCTGCTTATAAGATGGCATAGGTTTTGCATAACTTTCCCTGGATCCTAATGTTGCCATTAGTGTGTTCCCACCAACCCCACAAGTTTTTAGAACTTTAGTTCCCAGAAGTATATGTGTGTGTATATATATATACACACATATATATATATACATATATGATATATATGTGGTATTTTGGTAGTTTGAATTCTTTATTAAAAGTACTTGCTGCCCCTCCCTACTTCAGCTGTTGCTTAGGAGGGCATCTCTCTGATGTCCCTTATGGTGAGATGAAGCAAGGATATCCCTATTGCTGCTAGACTTGGTCATGTGACTTATTTTGACCAATAAAATGTGACAGAAAGAGATGTACCCATAAATCAGATCTGGGTAAAAACTTTAAGAACTATTTAGGAGTGGTATTGCCATTCCTCCTTTTATTTTGCTCTAAGCCTGAAAAGTGGAATCTGGACCAGGGAAGTTGCCTGAAAACACACAGATGAACTGAGGCCAACCCACAGAAAGCCATGAAGGTGAGTGGGAAGAACTTTTGTATCCATAACCACTGAGATATGGGTACTGTTTGTTACACAGCAAAACTGATTACAGCTGATGGATGTACATTTCATCAGGAATACCTGGGATTACTTAGTTCCAGAGTAACTAATGGTAGGAATCCCCATGCATGAGATGAGACTTCCACCACCTGGCAGGGAGCAGACATAGGAACATTCTCTTCAAACAATGCTAGGAGCTGAATTGTGTGACCCCCAAATTTTTATGTTGAAACCTTAACCCCCAATGTGACTACATTTGGACATAGGATTTTCAAGAGGTAATTAAAGTTGAGTGACATCATCAAGGCAGTGTTTTTATAAGAAGAAGAAGAAGAAATAGAGGCCTTTTTCTTATCTTACACCCACAGAGGGAAGACTATGTGAGACACAGGCAAAGTCAGCCATCCACAAGCATCACTAGGAATCAGTTCTGTGACACCTTGAACTTGGACTTCCAGCCTCCACAACTGTGAGAAGATAAATGTCTATTTTTTTAAACCCCCCCAACTTTCTAGGCCCTCAGTCTGTTATGCTCTACTGTAGAGCCCAAGCTGACTAATCCAGGCAGATCTCCAAAACACAAGTGAGGAGAAAGATGAGCTGATGGTTCTCACCACCTTACCCCAAATTCACTAATAGGGGAAGCTCCTCACCCCCAACCACTAATACCGAAGAAGCTGAAGTTGAACAGTTCTATGAAGACCAAGACCTTCTAAAACCAAAAAAGATGTTCTTTTTCATCATCAGTTCAGTTAAGTTCAGTAGCTCAGTCGTGTCTGACTCTTTGCGACCCCATGAATCACAGCACACCAGGCCTCCCTGTCCATCACCATCTCCCGGAGTTCACTCAGACTCACGTCCATCGAGTCCGTGATGCCATCCAGCCACCTCATCCTCGGTTGTCCCCTTCTCCTCCTGCCCCGAATCCTTCCCAGCATCAGAGTCTTTTCCAGTGAGTCAACTCTTTGCATGAGGTGGCCAAAGTACTGGAGTTTCAGCTTTAGCATCATTCCTTCCAAAGAAATCCCAGGGCTGATCTCCTTCAGAATGGACTGATTGGATCTCCTTGCAGTCCAAGGGACTCTCAAGAGACTTCTCCAACACCACAGTTCAAAAGCATCAATTATTCAGGGCTCAGCTTTCTTCACAGTCCAACTCTCACATCCATACATGACCACTGGAAATACCATAGCCTTGACTAGATGGACCTTTGTCGGCAAAGTAATGTCTCTGCTTTTGAATATGCTATCTAGGTTGGTCATAACTTTCCTTCCAAGGAGTAAGCGTCTTTTAATTTCATGGCTGCAGTCACCATCTGCAGTGATTTTGGAGCCCCCAAAAATAAAGTCTGACACTGTTTCCACTGTTTCCCCATCTATTTCCCATGAAGTGATGGGACCGGATGCCATGATCTTCGTTTTCTGAATGTTGAGCTTTAAGCCAACTTTTTCACTCTCCTCTTTCACTTTCATCAAGAGGCTTTTTAGTTCCTCTTCACTTTCTGCCATAAGGGTGGTGTCATCTGCATATCTGAGGTTATTGATATTTCTCCCGGCAATCTTGATTCCAGCTTGTGTTTCTTCCAGTCCAGCGTTTCTCATGATGTACTCTGCATATAAGTTAAATAAACAGGGTGACAATATACAGCCTTGATGGACTCCTTTTCCTATTTGGAACCAGTCTGTTGTTCCATGTCCACTTCTAACTGTTGCTTCCTGACCTGCATACAGATTTCTCAAGAGGCAGGTTAGTTGGTCTGGCATTCCCATCTTTTTCAGAATTTTCATCATAGGTGACTGGAATGCAAAAGTCGGAAGTAAAGGTAAGTTTGGCCTTGGAGTACAAAATGAAGCAGGGCAAAGTCTAACAGAGTTTGCCAAGAGAACGCACTGGTCATAGCAAACACTCTTCCAAAAACATAAGCGATGACTCTGCAAATGGATATCACCAGATGGTCAATACCAAAATCAGATTCATTGTATTCCTTGCAGCCAAAGATGGAGAAGCTCTATAGAGTCAGAAAAAATAAGACTGGGAGTTGACTGTGGTTCAGATCATGAACTCCTTATTGCCAAATTCAGACTTAAATTGAAAAAAATAGGGAAACCACTAGGCCATTCAGGTATGACCAAAATCAAATCCCTTATGATTATACAGTGGAAGTGAAAAATAGATTCAAGGGATTAGATCTGATAGACAGAGTGCCTGAAGAACTATGGACAGAGATTTGCAACATTGTACAGGAGGCAGTGATCAAGAAAATCCCCAGGAAAAAGAAATTTAAAAAAGCAAAATGGTTGTCTGAGGAGCCCTTACAAATAGCTGAAAAAGAAGTGAATGGCATAGGAGAAAAGGAAAGATATACCCATCTGAATGCAGAATTCCAAAGAATAGCAAGGAGAGACAAGAAAGGCTTCCTAAGTGAACAGTGTTAAGAAATAGAGAAAAACAATACAATGGGAAAGACTAGAGATCGCTTCAAGAAAATTAGAGATACCAAGGGAATATTCCATGCAACGATGGGCAGAATAAAAGACAGAAATGGTATGGACCTAACAGAAGCAGAACATATTAAGAAGAGGTGGCAAGTATACACAGAAGAACTATACAAAAAAAATTTCAAAATACCATGATGGTGTGTTCACTCATCTAGATCCAGACATTCTGCAATGCAAAGTCAAGTGGGCCTTAGGAGGCATCACTACGAACAATGCTAGTGGAGGTGATGGAGCTCCACTTGAGCTATTTCAAATCCTAAAACATGATGCTGTGAAAGTGCTGCACTCAATATACAGGAAATATAGAAAACTCAGCAGTGGCCATAGGATTAGAAAAGGTCAGTTTTCATTCCAATTCCAAAGAAAGCCAATGGCAAAGAATGTTTCAACTAGCGCACAATTACACTCATCTCACATACCAGTAAAATCATGCTCAAAATTCTCCAAGTTAGACTTTAACACTACCTGAATGGAGAACTTTCAGATGTTCAAGCAGGATTCAGAAAAGGTAGAGGAACCAGAAATCAAATTGCCAGCACCTGCTGGATCATTGAAAAAGCAAGAGAATTCCAGAAAAGAGTCTACTTCTGCTTCATTGATTACACTAAGGCCTTTAACTACATGGATCACAACAAGCTATAGGAAATTATTAAGTAGATGGGAATACCAGACCAGCTTATCGGCCTCCTGTGAATCGTATATGCAGATCAAGAAGCAGCAGGTAGAGATGGAACTGCAACAATAGACTGGTTCAAAATTGGGAAAGGAGTATGTCAAGGCTGTATATTGTCACCCTGCTTATTTAACTTATATGCAGATCACATCATGTAAAATGCCAGGCTGGATGAATCCCAGGCTGGAATCAAGATGGCTGGGAGAAATATCAAAAACCTCAGATATGCAGATAATACCACCCTTATGGCAGGAAGTGAAGAACCTCTTGATGAAGGTGAAAGAAGAGAGTGAAAAAACTGGCTTAAAGCTCAACATTCAGAAAACTAAGATCATGGCATCTGGTCCCATTACTTCATGGCAAATAGATGGGGAAACATGCAAACAGTGTCAGACTTTATTTTCTTGGGCTCCAAAATCACTGCAAATGGTGACTACAGCCATAAAATTAAAAGACGTTTGCTCCTTGGGAGAAAAGTTATGACAAATCACCTAGACAGTGTATTAAAAAGTAGAGACATTACTTTATCAACAAAGGTCCATCTAGTCAAAACTATGGTTTTTCCAGTAATCATTATAGATGTGAGAGCTGGACATAAAGAAGGCTGAGCACTGAAGAATTGATGTTTTTGAACTGTGGTGTTGGAGAATGCTCTTGCAAGTCCCTTGGACTGTAAGGAGATCAAATCAATCAATCCTAAAAGAAATCAGTCCTGAATATTTATTAGAAAGACTGACACTGAAGCTGAAGCTCTAATACTTTGGCCATTTGATGCGAAGAACTGACTCATTAGAAAAGACCCTGATACTGGGAAATATTGAAGGCAGGAAGAGAGGGGACGACAGAGGGTGAGATGGTTGGGTGACAGCACCATCTCAACAGACATGAGTTTGAGCAAGCTCTGGGAAATGGTGAAGCACAGGCAAGCCTGGCGTGCTGTAGTCCATGGGTTCACAAAGAGTCAGACACAACTGAGCAACTTAACAGCAATCTCTCCCATCAGGTGAATGTGTAGACATTGAGGGATCTGGGATGTTAGTTTAAGAAAGTTTCTCTTGAAACCATGAGGAGTGGACAACAGATGGGGCCACACCATCTTCCCACCAGGTAAGGAAGAAGGGATGTGACAGCAAATGATAAACATTCAGCAAACATTTATTAAGTACCTACTATGTGGTAGGCTTTGGATTATACAAAGCAAAGACATTGGCCCTGCCCTTACAAGCTCACAGTCTAGCTGAAGCAGATGAACAATCATAAATATAATGGCAAAGCACCAGGGAGACATTATGGAAGAAAGGACTTTTCTAAGAATCAAAGCACATCTAACTAATCCTTATGTTGATGAATGTCAGTGCAAATGTAGTTCATAGATGGACTGAGAGGCTGAGGGGTGATGCGTCACAATGTGGACAGGTTGGACTGGGAAGAAGCAATACACAGCCCCAGATGGCAGAGAGATGGATGTGATGGACACCACGAGAGAGACACAAAAGGAGGGATGGGCTCTTGGAAAAAGACATCTTATTCTTGGACTCATAACACCCAAACCTGTGGCACTGACCAGTGGCAATGCTCTTAGTTTAGCAGGTTTGGTGACAAAGACAATGCTGTTGTTCTCACCAGCTGATACCACTTCCTGGGCCTCCAGGGAGGAAGTACTCTCATTGCCTTAGTTGTGGGATGCATCCACATGTCTGAGTTCTGGCCGGAAGCTATGAGTTGCCCTAATGGCAGCCTCTGCAGTCAACTGCTTGAGCTGCTGTAACAAAGTAGCATATACTGGGCAGTTTAAACTACAGAAGTCAATTCTCTCTCCTTCCTGGAGGCTGGAAGTCCAAGATCAAGGTGTGGGCAAGATTGGTGCCCTGTGGCCTCTCTCCTTGTCTTGCCAAACTTGCCAATGCCCATCTTTATGTCCTCACATGGTCATGCCTCAGCGTGTGTCTATGTCCTTATCTCCTCTTCTTATTAGAACACCACTGTTTTTGAATCAAGGCCTACTCGTACATCTTCAGGCTTCCCTGGTGGCTCAGAAGGTAAAGAATCTGCCTGAAATGCAGGAGACAAGGGTTTGAACCCTGAGTCAAGAAGATCTCCTGGAAAAGGGAATACCTACCCACTCCAATATTCCTGCCTGGAGAATTTTATGGATAGAGGAGCCTGGTGGGCTACAGTTCATGGGGTCACACAGAGTCAGACGCTACTGAGGGACTAACACATAATGACTTCATCTTAGGTTAATTTCTCTCCCTCTGTCTTTCTACTACGTCTTTGTTGGTTATCTTTTTAAAACACAGCAACCGATACATGTTATTCTCAAATTCCCAGTTTATCCACCCCCTGCCTTTCCCCCTATTAACCATAAGTTCATTCTCTAGGTAAGTTAGACAGAAAAGACAAATACCATGATATCACCTACATTCAGTATCTAAAAAATAATGCAAGTGAACTTATTTACAAAACAGAGTCAAACTAAAAGCCTCTTTAAAAGCCCTACTTCCAAATACAGCCATATTCTGAAATAGTGGGGTTAGGACTTCAGCATATAAAATTTGCCACTTGTGGAAAATACAGTTCAGCACCTAACAACTATTTTCTGGCTTGACTTAAAATATCTTGCTTGATCATCTAGCCCTGTCATCCACTGCTGTGGTGAATTTGAAGAATACTGTTACAAATAGCACATCTATAAGATGAAAAAGTGTACCAGGCATGCACAGTTTCATATATATCAGTCTTTATTGGGTTAACTGACAGTGATGTTTTTGTCTGGTTTTTTTTTGTTTGTTTGTTTGTTTTTAACTGCAGTCTAGCTTAGCCTGCCTGACTTATGGAGATGTACACATCTATAACTCAGAAGCTGTCTGGGTTGAATTACAGATCTGGGTGTCCTCAATAATACAAATGAAAATTAAAGCCATTGGAGTAGATGGAATTAGCCATCCAATGATCATTGCAACAGACGTGAGCAGAGGGTATTTTGAAAGAGAGTGAATGTTCCAGAGTGCCAGGTTCTGCTTGAGCAAGACTGAGAATTGAACTGCAGCTTTCACGAAATTCGTGTTTGGCAAGTGCAGCTTCAGTGAGGAGACAAGAGTGGCAGCCAGATTTCTGACGCTTAAGCTTGGATTGGAAGGTTGAGAGGAAGGCAGAAGAAAGGAAGCAACTCATGGAAAAGAGTGATAGCAGAGAGTAGAAACTTATGGAAATGATAGAGAAAAAAATGTGAGTCCAGGGGATTTTATTTAAGGTTAAATTTCTCAACTCGTGCTGAAACGTTGACGAGAAGAGGCTTGGTTAAAAACATAGAAGGGAGGGACTAATTAGAGATTAAACTCCTTGAGAAAGTGGAAGTAGAGAGAAAATAAAAGCCAGAGGATGAGCGGAGGGATTAATTTTAACCCTGTAAACAGCCACTTCTTTCAGTGAATTAAGAGCAGGAACAAATGGAGAATAGGGTGTGGGTGGGGGAACAGAGCTTGCAGAGGTGGTAATAGGAGAGGGAGCTCCCATCCCCTGCTCTATTCCACATATTGTCATCACGCATCTATTCAGTCCCAGGAACTTGCATAATGACGATGAGGTGAGAGAGACGACGGGGCTGATAAGGGAGGGGGCAGACAGGAACTGCAGGTCAGGTAATGAGTCCCAAGATGCCAAGATTTGCATTTATCTCCCTGATGTAGGATTATCTACACTGGGTCCAGATGAGGAAGTTAAAGAAGTGACACACAAACAAGTCACCAGCTCACACTGGGAGGCAGGAGTATCCTTGTCTTCCAAACTGGGCTCTGTGTCTCTAAAACCTAATGGTATTCCAGACACTCAGAGGCAGACAGAAGCCCGGAGTGTGAGGCCACCCTAGACCGAATGGCTCCTGCTTCTTCAACCATCACTCATCCCAGACTGAGACCCTTCTGCGGTTCCTGTCCCTTTCTCTCCTCGTTGCCACCACCTGGTCTATCCACTAGGATTCTTGCACTTTTAACACTGTTCTAAGAAGGATGAGGGAGGACTCTGTTTGGGGAGATGAAGGAGGAAGGAATGTGATCCAGGTGGACAGGTACTGGCACTGAAGGTAAGAGGCTGTGTGTGCCTATGAACTGCCAAGACTGTCCCCCCAGTCCCTGCTCCCTTTTCATTTTCCTCCCAACCCTTCCAGCTTGACAGAGGTGGTTTCAGTATTTACATGCCACAAATGCACCTAAGAGCAGGTATCTACCTGGCTTTGTTCAAGATGGCTGTTACGGGCTGAAATATTTGTGTCCCGGCAAATTAATATGTTGACGTCCTAACCCCCAAGATAGTGGAATTTGCAGATATAATCTTTAGGAGATGTTGATACAAAACTAATCAGTTGATCTAAGAAAGAATTGGAAAATTTTATTTGAGCCAAATTTAAGGATTATAATCCAGGAAGAGCATCTCAGAAAGCTTTGAGAACCTTTCAGTTCAGTTCAGTCGCTCAGTCGTGTGTGACTCTTTGCGACCCCATGAATCACAGCACGCCAGGCCTCCCTGTCCATCACCAACTCCCAGAGTTCACTCAGACTCACCTCCATCGAGTCAGTGATGCCATCCAGCCATCTCATCCTCTGTCATCCCCTTCTCCTCCTGCCCTCAATCCCTCCCAGCATCAGAGTCTTTTCCAGTGAATTAAGTCTTCGCATGAAGTGGCCAAAGTACTAGAGTTTCAGCTTTAGCATCATTCTTTCAAAGAAATCCCAGGGCTGATCTCCTTCAGAAGTCAGGAAACAGTTATACATATTTTTGAGACAGAGAGCTGAGCATTAAATCACATATTATTGACAGTTTGCACACTCTAGATCTAAAACTCACTGTGGCTCCTTACAAGATCAAGAAGGAATGGTATATTTTAAGGCATTATCCTTTTTAAAACTTTTTATTTTGTATTGTGGCATAACTGATTAACACTGTTGTGATAGTTTCAGATGAAAAGCAGTGGGAGTTTGGGGGAGAATGGATGTGTACATATGTATGACTGAGTCCTTTTGCTATTCACCTAAAAAGTATTATCTTTTTGGTGCTGGGAGAATGTTGCTCTTTATGGAAGAGCAGGTATTTCTGCCAATGTGGGAGGTTGGTCAAATCTAATGCAGATACCTGATGCATAATAGAGAGAAGGAAAAAAGGCTGAAGGGCAGAGGAAATGTTTTAGGTTTAAATTTTTCTTTTTTGCCGTAAAATGTGAATCTTATCTCATAGAAATGATGATGTTTAGATGAGATCATGACTGTGGGGTTCCCATGATGCGAATAGTGCTCTTATTAAAAAAAAAAAAAAAAAAGACATCAGAGATAGGGAGACACAGCTGGAAGGCAGTCATCTGCAAACCCAGGAAGGGAAACATCACCAGGACCAGACCAAGTGGACCCTTGTCATGGCCACCTAGCCTCCAGAACTGTGAGAAATAAAGGTCTGATGTTTGAACCGCCCACTCTATGGTATTTTGTTATTCTGTTGTGGAAGTTTGAGATGACTACTACTACAGTTGAAAATTTTAAAATTACAAATCTAAAGCAAGAGAACTCCAAGTGTTTGATTATGTCTTTATTATCTTTCTTATCAGTGGTGGGATTTCAATGCTTGCAGTATTACTTTTTCTTTCACTATATTCTTTTTTTTTTTTTGGCACCCTGCAAATATCCTATCACAAGCATGCATTTTAAATACAAAAAAATCAATATTTTCATATACTGTTTAATAACTGAGCAAACAGGGAAAGATTTACCTATACTGAGCATTGAGAGGGGTATTGCTTCTGAACTTCAGCACTAATTTTAGAGCTAAATATGTTGGTAGTTAAGCTGAAAATGAAGATTTTTATATATCATAAAATTGATAAAGGGATGCATAAGCATGCTGCTGGAAAGAAACTTGACACTACTTTCCAGAGGAATGGCATAAATCCTGATAAGAGATAAGGGTTAACATAACAAGTGATGTCTGACTATTGCTGTGGGGAAGAAACGAAAATATTTTTCAAATGGACATTGCTTCTATTTCCCTTCAGTGAAAGCTGAGGAGCTAGTGTTATATCAGTACATTTCACACAAATTATAAATGTGTTATAAGCTCCAAGTGAAATGTTTTCTAAAGGTCTAACGTTACCCATGGACGAACCATGAAAAACTAGAAGAATGAACACTTAACAGTGACGATCTCTCTGAAAACATCAAAAGCCCCAGGTGAGTAATTTTTAGAGAGAGCTATATATATTGCAGGAAGAAAATTCTGGAAATTGGCCAAACAGGAAGCAAGCTTCCTCTTCTAGACTCCACATGAATAAAGCCAGACAATCAGAGCACTCAAGTCCTCTCAATTTATTCCCCAAGGTTTGCTGAAAGAATTCCAGGGCAGAAAGCTGTGACTTTGGCTTCATCCTTGTGGGGTACCCACAGGTATACTGGTCAGGGATACAGGTCTCTGTACCCAGGCAGAGCTCTTGGGACCTGCTTCCAGAGCAGTATGTTCTTTGTCCTGTATTGATGAGCTTGCTCAGAAGAGGACCATCCAGAAAGAAGTGAATGCATGTGGCTGACCCAACCCAACTTGTGCCCCCTTTTTGGACTGAAAAAAGACATGCCTCCTGGGCTTGAATAAATGCAGTTTTTCAGAAGGACTTGAATATTTGTGGATCCCTGAGGAGAACCCTCCCTTCTCCCTTGACCAGAGGGAGGAACTCTGTGAAGAAGTACAGCAGGAGCTTTGGGGCTCATCAGAACTGAGTCATTGTTCTAACTCTTCTCTGTTAGCTGTGTGGCTTTGGGCAAGCTTCTTCACTGTTCTTTCCTTTAGCTTTCTCAAAAGTAAAATAGGAGGATGGAACACTCTGAAGCAAAGGAAAAGATGTAAAGTTACCAGCACAGTGCCTGTTCGTAGTGATGCCTCCGAAGGCCCACTTGACTTCTCATTGCAGAATGTCTGGATCTAGGTGAGTGATCACACCATCATGGTATTTGGTTCACTGAGATCTTTTTGTATAGTTCTTCTGTGTATTCTTGCCACCTCTTCTTAATATCTTCAGTTCTGTTAGGTCCATACCATTTTTGTCTTTTATTGTGCACTTCATTGCATGAAATATTCCCTTGGTATCTCTAATTTTCTTGAAGAGATCTCTAGTCTTTCCCATTCTATTGTTTTCCTCTATTTCTTCTTATTGTTCTATTAGGAAGCCTTTCTTGTCTCTCCTTGCTATTCTTTGGAAACCTGGGGCAGTCATGTTCACCAGCTCAAAATGACCCCAGTTAGAGGGTCTCTTGACGATGTCCAGAGAAGTAAAAGAAGCTGGAAAAACATAGGTTCAGAAACGGTTTCTAGAAATCAAGCACTATTTGGTTTATTAGTGAGAGATTTGGACTATGGAATCATGAGGCTATCCTTTGAGTCTGTCTGTGTTGGTTGGGTATTAGGGATCAGTCAAGTAGGGTGATGATGGGATTGAAGAGGTTCCTAAATAATTATCTGGAGTAGTGAGAAAATTTCTTTTCAATTAGGATTCACAGCAAACAGCTCCTCAGAGGCCGGAGACTCGACACCCACCCTCTCAGGTCTGAAGGACACAGGACATGTGGAGACAGATAAAACCCCAGGAAAATCTAGGTTTCCTCTCCAAAACTATAAACCCTGGTTGGAATGGCTGAAGCCAGCGGCTAAACGTTTATTTCTCATTCACTTTTAGCCAAGGAGGTTAGGAGTGGGCAGCAAACTTGAGGAAAATGAAAGGAGAAAGCAAATTCTCTTCTGACAGGATGGAGAAGAAAGATGTGCCCAGGAAAAGATTTATTTGCTCAAGTAAACATAACCCAGAGTATTTTTCTTATAGGTCATAGTCATTTACCAGAGCTGAGAAAACCATTCCCTGTCATTATCCTCACAACATAAGTCACTCTCAGAACTTCTTTATCAAGACCAGATAAGGATCAGAAAAAATGCTGGAAAGAATACAAGATCTTTTGCCTCCAAGTCTGGGACGTTGTCATCTTCATAAGAATGGCTTAAATCGCCTGGCTAATGAGCTTATTCTTAATTTCCTACAACAATGGCAGTTTCCACCAGATTTTATCAACCCAGAGACGGGACTCATAACAAGATTGTGAATGATCTCTAGTCCATTATTTCTATCAGCACCACTGATTTATTTAGTACTCTTGAAGGCATCACTGTTTCTCTAATTTCTCTGGGAGTGGAGAGGGTGACGGCGGGAAGAAATTCCACCAGCGGATTCTATATCCACCGAGATTTCTTACAGGGTGTCTTTTCTTCATTTCAGCTGGTGCCTTCTTAAGCTATAGCAGCAGCACCAGTCTCCCCACTGACACCCACACCCATGATGGCAAAACTCTGAGCCTCTCCTTGAAACATTCTTGATCAAAAAATGATTTTGATCACCTTTCTTGTTTTTTTTTTTTTAAGTATCTTTATTTTTTTCTTTTCTTTTTTGCCACCCTGCATGGCATGTAGGATCTTAGCTCCCCAACCAAAAATCAAGCCCAAACACTCTGCATTGGGAGCATGGAGTCTTAACTAGTGGACCTCCAGGAAGTCCCTTTCCTTGAGTTTTACATTAAAGTTGTCTTATAAAAGGCTTCCCAGGTGGCTCAGTGGTAAAGAATCTGCCTGCCAGTGAAGAAGACTTGGTTCAGTCCCTGGAAAAGGAAATGGCAATCCACTCCAGTATTCTTACCTGGAAAATCCTATGGACAGAGGAGTCTGGCAGGCTACAGTCCATGGGGTTGCAAAGAGTCAGATATGACTGAGCATGGACACACTACTGCTGTCTTATTAAAAATGATGATGATAATAGTAGCTGTAGAGAAATGACACCAGTGGAAATGAACTCTTGAACTTCCTCAAATCTACACACTTTCTCCATCCTTAGTTACAGCCTTGAATCAGCTTGGAAAAGGGGTTTGCTGTTCACCACCCTATGATTTCTTAAAATTCCAAATATCGAGGTGGTAAAAGCTGGCCAAAGTGGCATCTAGTATTAGTTGTACTCAGACATTAAAAGTAAAATTTATGCTTTTCACTCTGGATGAGTTCCTACCTGTACAGCTGCTGTTTTTGTTGTTCAGTCGCTAAGTCGTGTTCGACCCTTTGAGACCCCATGGACTGCAGCACGTCAGGCTCCTCTGTCCTTCACTGTCTCCCAGAGTTTGCTTAAATTCATGTCCACTGAGTCAGTGATGATGCTATCTAACCATTTCATCCTCTGCTGCCTCTTTCTCCTTTCACCTTCAATCTTTCCTAGAATCAGGGTCTTTTCCAGTTAGTCGACTCTTTGCATCAGATAACTGAAGTATTGGAGCTTTAGCATCAGACCTTTCAATGAAAGTTCAGGATTGATTTCCTTTTGCCTGTATACTGAGACCCCTATGACACCTGGAGATTCTTTCTGGGGCTTCTCATTCAAGGATGTGAGGAAAAGGACCTGGTCTAGCTAGATATTTGGATGAAAAAATACACCTTTCGAGTGTACCCTATTTCTTCAGGACTGATCTGACCTCAGCACTCAGGAAGACTCCTTGATTAATCCCACATGGCTTCACCTCTGACCACCCTTGTATACACTCCCACCCCATCCAACATTTAATTTGCTACCCCAGTATGTTACAGGTTGGATACTCCTCAGTATCCAGGCACTTATGAAGTCTGGGTATGGAGTCACCTGAATCCAAGTCTAGGGATTTGGATTGATGTGGGCATGATGTGGTCCAGACATCTGCATCTTTAATACTTTCCATGGGATTCCACCATTGAGCAAGGACAAGATCCTCACAGCTGCATGTGCTGCACACTAGGATCACTACTACCTCCAGAAATTCAGATTCGTGTCATCTGTGTGGAGCTTGCAGGGGGACTTCTATTATCTTCCCAGGTGATTCTATTACAGAGGTTGTTGGAGAGTCCCCAACTTGGACTTAACCAGTTTTGCAATTGGGTGTTCACAGAACATATTATGTCATGAGCAGGCTTGCTTCCTTCTTTCTAGGAAGAGGAAAGGAAGGACTGAAAACTTCAGGGAAGAGAAAACTCTTCCTCACTGCCTTTCTAGGTTCTCCAACTGTAAAACAGACAAACACAAGGCAGAGCAACAAAAGAAAAGCAAGCAGATGTTTAATAGCACACCTATCACCTATACTCACAGGGGCACCCAGTGATGAGTATCCCAAATGGTGCTTAGAACTTGGGATTATCTAAAATCTTAGTAGTAAAAGTGAATTTAGAGAAAAGTGACAAGACAAAGGAAAAGGATTCTGAGCTTCTAAGATGGCAAATTGTGGGAAACTAAATATATGCAGAGTACATCATGAGAAACGCTGGACTGGAAGAAACACAAGCTGGAATCAAGATTTTTGGGAGAAATATCAATAACCTCAGATATGCAGATGACACCACCCTTATGGCAGAAAGTGAAGAGGAACTAAAAAGCCTCTTGATGAAAGTGAAAGAGGAGAGTGAAAAAGTTGGCTTAAAGCTCAACATTGAGAAAATGAAGATTATGGCATCTGGTCCCATCACTTCATGGGAAATAGACAAGGAAACGGTGGAAACAGTGTCAGACTTTATTTTGGGGGCTCTAAAATCACTGCAGATGGTGACTGCAGCCATGAAATTAAAAGACGCTTACTCCTTGGAAGGAAAGTTATGACCAACCTAGATAGCATATTCGAAAGCAGAGACATTACTTTGCCGACAAAGGTCCATCTAGTCAAGGCTATGGTTTTTCCAGTAGTCATGTATGGATGTGAGAGTTGAACTGTGAAGAAGGCTGAATGCTGAAGAATTGATGCTTTTGAACTGTGGTGTTGGAGAAGACTCTTGAGAGTCCCTTGGACTGCAAGGAGATCCAGCCAGTCCATTCTGGAAGGAGATCACCCTGGGATTTCTTTGGAAGGAATGATGTTAAAGCTGAAACTCCAGTACTTTGGCCACCTCATGCAAAGAGTTGACTCACTGGAAAAGACTCTGATGCTGGGAGAGATTGGGGGCAGGAGGAGAAGGGGACGACAGAGGATGAGATGGCTGGATGGCATCATGGACTCGATGGACGTAAGTCTGAGTGAACTCCGGGAGTTGGTGATGGACAGGGAGGCCTGGCGTGCTGTGATTCATGGGGTCGCAAAGAGTCAGACATGACTGATCAACTAAAGTGAACTGAACTGAAATATATGGGGAATTAATGGAAGTCAAGAGCCAGTGAATGAAGTGTGTTGTGTAGGTCCCTCTGGCGCTGTCTCTGGTGCTGAGCGGGGTCAAGAATTGACTCCAATGATTAAAGCCTTGTCCTTTCTTGTAGAGAGAAAACACTTTCACGAATGAAAGACTTGCTTTTAGGCAAATACAAAGAGGACAGAGAGCTTTCCTTATATTTGTTCCCTCTCTATTGGCTCAAAATAATCCTTCTGCCAAATCAGTGCTCACAGAGCTGGCATATTTTGCTTCCCTTCAATGTGTTCAATGGTTCATACTTCTTTTCCCAAGACCCCAACGCAGTGGAACGTCCATACCTAGGCTATTCATCTGATATTCATCTCCCCTAGGCCAGATCCAAGTTTTAGGGGACCTCATGCTTATTCAAATTGAGAATGGGTCCTCTTTAAGAAAGAATCCCACATTATAGATAGAAATATAGATTTAAGGGCTGTCATGCAGCTGTGAGATGCTCTCAGGTTCATGAGAACATCTAGGTAAATGAAGATCTGCTGCCCCCCAGATGGGGTGCTGGTATTTCTAACAGCCTTTGGCTACCTCTGCAAATGAACTTTCTTATTTTGATATGTCTACTGTGTGAGGAACAAGGCTGTTTTCTCCACATTTAGGGGCTGTTCTCAACCCTGGCATTACACGAGGAGATATTTCTTCTCAAGTCATAAGCAGAGGAGAGCTTGCAAGAAAAGGTCATTTGTTCCCCCAGAGCATGAACCCAGCTCAGGGAAAGGCATCAGCCTTAATATATGGAATGCATTTTGCCAAGACCGTGACAGTCATTAGAAATGGGCCTTTGGTGTCATTACCCCAGAGTCATCCTGGTGAAGTATGTGTCCTCCAAGTAGACAGAAAACATTAGAGCACCCTGAGCTGAATTGGTCAGCCGAAAACACTGGAGTGCTTTATCCTTGGAAGGAAATGAAGCCATTTATTGGAGGACAGAAGCCATTTATTGGAGGACAGAAGTTCAGTGTAATAGTTAAAGCAATCTGACATTTCCATAAATTAATAAAATATGTATGGTTGGCATAATTCAATGTGTAGAAGCATAGATCTCTCTCCACTCTGAAGTCCAGAAGGAGAATTCCGGGCAGTGGGAAGAGACAGTACCAAGGTCTGGGTGATGAGCCTGCCTAACTAGGAACCCAACACACGTGCACACATTCACTCACAGTCACTCAAACTCACATAAGCATACATACATTCATTTTCAGGACTCAACTCAGATCTGGGCTATCGTCCTTGCTTAGCTGTGAGCTCCCAAGAACAGGTACATTTATGTGGATCCTTTAATTCCCAGCACTTCCCTGGTGGCTCAGAGGTTAAAGTGTCTGCTTGCAATGCAGGAGACCCAGGTTCAATCCTGGGTCAAGAAGATCCCCTGGAGAAGGAAATGGCAACCCACTCCAGTATTCTTGCCTGGAGAATCCCATGGAGGGAGGAGCCTACTAGGCTACAGTCCATGGAGTCGCAAAGAGTCAGACACGACTGAGCTATTTCACTTCACTTCAGTTAACAAAGAGCCTGGGGACAGAATCAGCACTCCAGGTACCCTATGCATGAGTGATTGGACAATAATGGAACCAACTTTATAAGAGCTACATAAAATTATTTATTTATTTATGCTGTTGTTGTTGAATCACCAAGTCATGTCTGGCTGACTGTCCTTCACCATCCCCTGGAGTTTGTCCTTCACCAGGCTTCCCTGTCTTTCACCATCTCCTGGAGTTTGCCCAAGTTCATGTCCAGAATTGGTGATGCCATCCAACCACCTCATCTTATGTCACCCTCTTCTTCTTCTGCCTTTGATCTTTTTAATATTTGTTAATTTATTTAGGATTTCCCAGGTAGCGCTAGTGGTAAAGAACCTGACTGACAATGCAGGAGACATAAGAGACATGGGTTCAATTCCTGGGTTGGGGAGATCCCCTGGAGAAGGAAATGGCAACCCACCCCAGTGTTCTTGCTGAGAGAATCTCGTGGACAGAGGAGCTGGTTGGGCTACACAAAGAGTCAGATGCAACTGAAGTGACTTGGCACACACTCATTTACTTGGCTGCATCAGGTCCTGGTTGCAGCACAGGGCATTTTGTTGAGGCGTGTAGGATTTTTCATTGCCGTGAGAAGGTTTCTCTAGCTGTGGTGCAGGGGCTTCTCTAGAGCTGTAGCACCGGGGCTCCAGAGCACATGGGTTCAGAAGCTGTGGTGCATGGACTTTGATGCCCTGTAGCATGTGGGATCTTAATTCCCTGACCAGGGATTGAAACCTGCCTCTCCTGCATTGAAAGGTGGATACTTAATCACTGGACTGCCAGGGAAGTTCTGAAATAATTTCCCTAACATACTTGGTGTGGTGCCTGCCCACAATAAGCATTCTATAACAGCCAGTTGTCACTGTTTACCCAATGGTTAGCTCTTATGAAAAAGACGAGGTCAAACTGCCCCACTCATTTAAAACATTTTGCTTTCTCTTCATCCTTGTCCCACATGTTCACAGGCAACATTTTTGCAGTGAAGATAGTTTTGGTTTGGGTCAGCATCATCATACTCTCAACTCCCCTGGAAGAAGTCCAGAGCAACAGGTAAACTTAGGACTCTCCAGGGAGAGGCTGGGATGATGATCAAAGGGAAAATGCTGCATCCAAGCCCAGCCAGAGTAAAATAGATTACAGTGATGTCTTAAACTATCCCACAAGCAAATTATATGCAGATTCTGCTCCATAGTTTAATTAGGGTTAGGCGGCTAGCACAGCCTAGTACAAACAAACCATTTTAATAAGCAATCACAACAAAATTAATGATGCTGACAGGTAGCAAAGTGTCTTCATTTGTTTTTCTCAGGTGTAGGCACAATTAGATGTTGAATTAGGTCAGGGGCCTGAGCTGGCAGGGGCAGAAAGTGCCAGGCCAGTTCTGGACACCAACTAGCCTAGGCTTCTCGTGTTAGTTGCTCAGTTATGTCCAAGTCTTAGCAACCCCTAGCAAGCCTGCCAGGCTCCTCCATCCAGGGAATTTTCCAGGCAAGAGTACTGGAGTGGGTAGCCATTCTGTTCTTCAGGGGTCTTCCCCACCCAGGGATCCAACCTTCATGTCCTGCATGGCAGGCAGGTTCTCTGCCATCTGAGCCACCAGGAAAGCTGCTTTAGAGCCCCAGTGGTGTTGTCAGCTGGATGTCAGGCCAGGTGGGTGGTTAAAACCTCATCCTGGTGTAGGTTTACCCAGGATGAGGCTTCCTTCTATTTCACAACCCCAGAAGTTTTCCTGCTGTCAAGAACACTGGAAAGGGCCTCAAGCATTCTGCAGATGCTGATGCAGGTGACTTCTAAGAGAGGATGACCTATAAGAGTGTGTCTTCCATCATGTGGAGAAACTCATTCTCTTGGTAGTGAAAAGAAAGCTTCCCGGTGAGTTGAGGCTGAATAGGATGGGCCAAATGACCCACTAACAATATTGGCTTAATGGACAGAACATGACTCTTGGTTTTTTTGTAATATTTATGGTGGCTCAGATGGTAAAGAATCCACCTACATTGCAAAGCTACCCCGGTTCAATTCCTGGGTAGGGAAGATCCTCTGGAGAAGGGAATGGCTACCTACTCTAGTATTCTTGCCTTGGAAATCCCAAGGAACCTGGCAGATGACAGAGGAGCCTGGCAGGCTATGGTCCATGGGGTCACAAAGAATCAGATACTTCTGAGCAACTAACACTTTCATTTATTTACTTGGCTGTGCCAGGTCTTAGTTGTGGCACTCAGAATCTTTAGTTGCAGCATGCAAACTCTTTAGTTACAGTGTATGGGATCCAGTTCCCTGACCAAGGATTGAACCTGGGCCCCCGAGTTGGGAGTTCTGAGTCTTAGCCGCTGAACCATCAGGGAAGTCCCAGAAAGTGACTCCTGTTAGCCAGATTGTTCATAGAATGTTAAAAGACCCTGGCTTTTTCCTTTATCTTCTGATCTTTCCCCCAAACCAGCATTTTTCTCCGTTAAAGTTAGAATTTTGATTCCCAAAACACAAGGACAGTGTTTTGGGAACAGGAGGTGGGAGGGCAACCAGTGTATATGAGAGCACAGCAGCGTTTCAGGACGGAATTATCAACTTTTCCCTCAACCCCACATGACCCCAAGTGGGAAGGTCCATCTGATGTTGGTTTGACTCCATCACCTTTGCATCCCACATCCCACCTGAACAGAAAGGCCTGGCCAAATGCTTGGCACCTTCGGAAGACAGTCAGAAGAACTGAAAACACAATACCGTTGCTCTTTTCATTTTGTATTGACTTTCAGAGTTCACGTTGTTTAATTCCACTTAAGCCTGAAATATTACTTGGTGTTCAAAGGAGTTCATTTAGTTGGAGAATGTGACTTGATCTGAACATAACACAAGTGGCCTCATAGCACAAGCAGACTGGGAGTCACAGTCCTGCAGTGGGTTTGGCCCCTGGCTCAGCATGGCTGTGGACAGGGAGAGGGTGAATAGGGCCCAGACCACCCCCTCCCATTTCCTGCACATCAGCTTCTGCTTAAACCTCCTGGGAAGAAAGAGTGTCTGTGCCAGCACAGAGTTTGGATAGCTGTTCTGCTTGTTGCAGGACAGGATGAGCTATCAAGCCTGGGTCCCCACAGGACACTGCTCTCTGCACACGAGGCTGCCCGTCCACTGAGGGAGCCTGGATCTGAGGAGCTTCTCTGGAAGATGAAGGGCTCAGCCCTAATGATGCCTGAAGCCAAGAAGACACCTCCTGAGAGCTGGGTGGCACGGATGTTCCAGGGGGAACAATGTGAAGGTGTGGCACTGGAATCAGAATATCCGGGGCTCATCCTGCCTCTGATGTTCAAGGCCAGTCACCATGTAATCTTGGACTCAGGGACAGTCACCACTTCAGCATAACTTTCATCGTCTGCAAAATAGGATGAAAACTGCTCAACATGCAATCTCACTTAAGGAATAGGAGTTAATGCCAACGGGCATCAGCTCCGTTGGGGAGTCCAATAACAGGAATAGTCATTTCTGCAGTCAGACTGCAGAAGGCATCCATCTCTTTGGTCCTACTCTCCCAGTGGACATCAGTGTCAAGGGCATCCATCGCTGGGCATGATTTCCAACAGGGAGATGAGACCTGTACTCTTACGATGGAACTGAAGCCGAGGCGCAAACGCAGCAGCTCTTTGGAGTCTCATTCTTAGATTCCATTGTAAATCCCTGTCACAGCATTTTCTCTCATTGTGTGCATTAAGCAGTATCTGTGTTCATTAAGCATGTTGTCATCACCTGCCATCTGAAGCTGATTCAGCCATTAGCAGCTTCTCTGCATTTTTATAAATATTTAAACCACAGATACCTGGTAATCACCTTACTGTAAAATTAGGAAAGATCAGAGGACATTGATTCACTCTGGTTATTAAAAAACCAGCTTGATCTTTAGTGCTGAAATGTTTCTTGCTACCAGGAGATGAAATACGAGTAAGCAGATTCGAAAGAGCATGTGAGTTTTTTTCTTTTGTTTTATCTTAAGCCAAATGAATCATTTGAATGCTTGCAACTCTCACATGGATTGTCTTGTGTCTTTCTGGCTGTGCTTGTTGTTGTTGTTCAGTCACTGAGTCATATCTGACTCTTTGAGACCCTTTGGAATACAGCATTCCAGGCCCTTCTGTCCTCCACTATCTCCTGAAGTTTGTTCAAATTCATATCCAGTGAGTTGGTGATACTATCTAACCATTTCATCCTCTGCTGCCCTCGTCTCCTTTTGCCTTCAGGTTTTCCAAGCATTTTCTAATAAATGCTACTCCTGGCCAAACTTGGGGACAATTCCAAGTTGCCTCCTTGGATATATCTCAACTCTCGAACTCAGCTATGAAGCCTCCGAGGAGGGAACACCCCAGTGGATCATGCTGACCGCAGTCTCATATCCTTTGATTTGCTGATTGGGCATTCTGGGAGATAACAGCATTCTTGGAAAAGATAGTGATCTTTTGCCAGGCAGACTAAGTATGTTTCTGGCTAAGCAAAAATGCAGAGGATTTTTTTTTTTAATAAGAATCCATCTGATACCAGTTGGTTGGATGTGGCCAATCACCATCAACATCTTCCCATGAGAAACATCAACAACTGATCCCACCTCTGGTTCTGGGATCAAGAATTAGCCTCATGATCATTCCCAGCACCACATCCCTGGGAGTCACCACCAGGTAACGGGATGCATGATGAAGTCTGTTTGTGATCCTGGATCTTAACTATGCTTCTTTTAATTAGAAAGGGATATCTTTTTCCTATACAGAAATCCTTCTACATCTGATTGGGGGATTCTCATACATTTGTAATCCATGTTTTCATGAACTCAGCAAACGCTTTGCTGCCTTCTGAAATCCCCCTGGTGATCATAGGTGGTATTTGGACTGACATCTCCCTGAGTCTGCTTGCCCATGACCCAGCTTCCACGTGAAGGTGAGGACTCGATCCAGGTCACGGGGATGTAGAGACAAGCTGGGTGAGAACCACACCTTCCATATCTGGACCTGCTGCTCCATCAGCCTCAGGCCCTTCACACATCCATCCTTACTGATCTGAAACAACCCCTTCCAGCTCAGAGAAGATGGTGGGCAAGAGGTGTTTATGAGAATCCCGGATCACCTGTGTATCTCCCCTCTCTGAATTTTACACCCAATGCAGCACCTTGTACCTGGCAGACTGGCTATGAGTCATGAGTGTTTATTGTCTCTGCCCCTACAAAAAGACTTGTCTTTAATCTCATTTCCCCAAAGTAGGATTTACACAAATAGCACTGGTCCTTCTGGTCTGATGCACAAACCATGCAGGCCTTGTGGGGTGGCTCGCTCTGCCTGTGCTGCTTCCTCCTGCTTTCTGACTCTATCAGGGATGGAAGCCTCAGGAGGCATCTGAGATGCACTATAGCCATCTACACCTGGGCTCTGGACACATTGCCAGGCTCTGAGGGGCACAATCCATTCTCGGAGTGAGGGGTGATGATGCTATGGGTGTGGAAGAACATTCCAAGATGCAACCAGCTTATTCAGAAGGATTTGTACACAGAATCCTTCATTGTGGGCTTGTCTTAGTCAGTTCAGGCACATGACACAGATTGGATGGCTTAAATCTCAGACATGTATTTCTCACAGCTGTGGAAGCTGGAAGTCCCAGGTCAAGGGGTTGGCAGGCAGATTTGGTTCCTGGTGAGGACTCTTCCTGCCTTGTTGATGATGCCTTCTCACTGTGCACTTGTAGCCTGGAGACAGAGAGCCAGCTCTGATCCCTTCCTCTTGTAAGGCCACAATCCCACCATGGGAGCCTCATTCTCATGACCTGCTCTAAACCTTGCTCTTGTTGTTTAGTTGCTAAGTCATGTTCACCTATTTTGCAACCCCATGGGCTGTAGCCAGCCAGGCTCCTTCGTACCTGGGATTTCTCAAGCAAGAATACCAGAGTGGGTTACCATTTCCTTCTCCAGGTGATCTTCCCAACCCAGCGATTGAACCTGTATCTCCTGCACCGGGAGGTGGGTTCTTTACCACTGAGCTGCATGGGAAACCCCTGCTCTAAACCCAGTCACCTCTTAAAGGCCCCATTCCAAAGACCATTTTCCTGGGGGTTAGGGCTTCACTATATAGACTTGGGAAGGACCCATTCAGTCTATTAATTGTCCTTCAACACCTTCTAGGAATTACTAGGCTTCATGGGGCAGAGGTGAGAAAGAGTGTTTTCGTTAAATCAATCATTCTGAATTGGGGCAGCTCAGAGGAAATTCTGATTTAATTGAGTGTGGTCCAGGCATGGTCCAGGAGTTAGGAGTTTAAAAACCATTCTGGGTGCTTCCAAAGTGCAGCAAAGGTTGCTAGACTCATGGTGATGCACCTGTCACATACCTGACCCATCACCCCCACTCAGCCCAGGGATGGCTTCCAGGTGTGTCTGAAATTTGGGGGCAGCCTCTGCACAAGGTGTGTCACCCACTACTTCCAAGGGGTGACAATGTCTATCCAGGGATGATGCTGCACAGGAGGCGTCCACATTCCCTATTCTCAAGAGGAAGCGAGCAGGTTGGGGTGCTCCCTCTGACCCCCAGCTTTGCTTCATTCCTGAGGTCATATATTTAGCCCACACCTCACTCTGCTTCTTTCAGGACTTTTGAACAAGTGCAGAATCAGAAACACTTCACCTCGAGCAAAAAGGAGAGGAAAAGAGCTTCCCTGAGGGACCTCAGAAGTTTAGGGGAGATGGTCAGTGCCCTGCTGTTTGGAGACTGGCACTATTCTGGGCGGCCTCCTCTGGGTGGCTCAGTGGTAAGGAATCTGCCTGTCAGTGCAGGACATGTAATTTTCATCCATGGCTCAGGAAGCTCCCCAGAGAAGGAAATGGCAACCCAGTCCAGTATTCTTGCCTGGAAAATCCCATGGACAGAGGAGCCTGGAGGGCTACAGTCCATGGGTCACAAAGGAGCTGGACACCACTGAGAGACCAAAGTGACAGCACATTCTGGGCACTTTCCCCACAGCGTCTGGGGAGCAGTGGCGGGTGAGGGGGTGGTGCTGAGTGCCTCACGTCGCAGTGGCACCAGCTCCCTCCTGGGCCTGCGCTGCGGGTGGGGGCAGTAGGGATGGGTCTGTGTTTCACATCCCAGGGGCTCAGAAGGTGCGACTCTCAGAGACCGTAGACCCACCAACTCCGGCAGTGGCTGTCGGCACCCACCGGCCTGAGAGGGAGTCACTTGGCCTGGGATGCGGAGCCCGGTACGTAGCAGCACCCCCAGCTCTGCGCACCCGTTCTCAGTGAAGCAGAGCCTGCGTCCCGGCAAACCCACGGCCAAGCGGGAGGCAGGGAGTTTCCAGCTCATTTCCTGCATTATCCCGGATCTGTGGATAAACAAAAAACAATAATAGCTCTTGCTCTGTTTTAATTGGCATTGGCTGTGTTTTAATTAGTAAAAGGAAGAGGAGGAGGGGGTCAGAGAGGACTCTTCTCTAACTGCCACCTTCTCCCAAGTGTTTACAAGCCTCTCTGGGAAGAGGTGGCAACTTTCTATTAAACATAATTCCATCACAATCTGTGTCTTGCTGGAACATAAGTCAGGGCGCCAGGTTAACCTCTTGGGTCTAGAAAAGCAACATTTGTTCACTAAATGAACTCCCAGGTTCTGTTGTTTAGCACTGTCTCAGAGTCTAGAGAAAGGTACTTTTCATATTTAAAAGCAGGTTCTTGGGGCAGGCCCAGGGTAGGGGGTGGAAGGGCAGCTTTCCAGAGGGTACAAAGCCTTTGGAATCCCAAACCCACTGCCAAGTGGTTATGGGATCCGGGACAAATAGTCCTCCCTCTGATAAATTTCCTGAGATCATTAGATAGATTCCTGGGAGCATCTCAGGAGTGAGAGTGGGCTCATTCTTGGAATCTGGGGAAACCAGATGTTTATGTTTAACAAACAGTCACAGGGGATTAAAGAAATGCTGAAACCCTGGGTGCTCCCAGCTCTCCGATTCCATGATTTTATTTAACAGAGGAAACGCATTAAGATAAAAACCAAACAGGCATACAACTTGTAATAACATCTGAATCACTGGCAGAATTTTCAAGCTACATCCATTTACCTCAGTGTTTATCAAGCGCCTTCTCCAGGCCAGCCTGATGCCCAGAATCCTAGCCCACAGATGAACAGGCAGGAGTGTGACAAAGCAGACCCATCCCAGCTCTTTTCTCCACTGAAGATGTTATCTCTCCAGCCTGCTATGGACAACCCTCCTGTCCAGCTCCTCCACCTACAATCTCCCTCCCTGTCAACTTTCTCACAGCATACATGCTTTTCTATTTATCCAGCATAGATTGGGCCACCTCACTCCCCACCTGGAACCCTGTGCTGGCCTCAAACAGTTCAGGTTCCTCACCTGGGCACCCCAGAACCTCCCATCTTCCTCACACCACTCAGGACCCCTGGTTCAATTGTCTGGAGTGGGACCCCACTGTAATGCCAAGAGCTACTCTTCCAAGAGTGCAGTGTGCAGGCAGAGGGGCTCCTTCTATCAAGGGGGGAGGAGGTCTGTTGAGTTTGGTTGGAACTGAGGGTGCCTGAGGTTGGGGCTTCCTGTTGGGTTAAAAGTGGACAGCGGGGCTTCCCTAGGGATTCAATGGTAAAGAATCCACCTGCCAATGCAGGAGACACAGTTTTGATCCCTGGTCTGGGAAGATCGCACATGGCATGGAGCAACAAAGCCTGTGCACCACAACTATTGCTCCTGTGCTCTAGAGCCCTCAAGCCTCAACTGCTGAAGTCTGAGCGCCCGAGAGTCAGATTTCACAAGAGAAGCCACCTCAATGAGAAGCCTGCGCGCCACAACTAGAGAGTAGCCCCCAGGCTTTGCAACAAGAGAAAAACCTGTGCAGCAACGAAGACCCTGCACAGCCATAAATAAATAAATGAATAAAATGATACTTTAAAAAAAAGTGGACAACATACAGGGCAGTAGAGCGAGGAAGGGTGACCAGACAGAAAACAGCAGGAACAAAGTGCAGAGGTAGGAGGGGGCTCTGAGTGCGGGCAGAGCAGGGAGTCTCAGCCAGGGGAGTGGACACAGCCCAGGGGGCTGAGGACCCCAGGCCACCGCACCGAGGGCCTGAGCTGCCAGTACCACGTGGACATTAAAGATACTGAAAAGCCATCCAGAGGGAGAAGTGGAGCAACAGTCACACATGCCACTTTTCCATCACAAGTACCTGGAATAAGCCCTACCATATTATGCAAACATTGTGTGTGTAAGGAGGAGGGGAGAGGCAAGGAGGAGATAGAAGGAGAAGACCCTGCACACTTGTGAGGAGACCCTGTGAACCCCCTGGCTCATCTGAGATCAAAACACATCTGCTGGTGACTTGGCCCCACCCCCACCCATCCTTCTCCCCTTCCGAAAGATGGCTTCATTTCTCTTTTGACAATGCTCCGGTTGGTCAAATTTCCTTTAATGTGGCACCTGGAACAGGGCCAACCCTGGGCAGGGCAGTGGTGGCCAAGAACTGTTGCTCTGTCTAGGAGATGGTTTGGCACCTTTGCTCTGTGTGCCAGTAAACTGAGTCTTCAAGTTGTCACCACATGAATCACCATTCAGGAGCTGAGGCAGAATTTAATTGACACCAAATTGTTCATATTTTTTAAATAATTCAATTATAAGAGTGCTCCCTGCCTCCTACCCTCTCTCCCTCTGTCTTTCCCTCCTTTATTCCCTTCTTCTCCTCATTCTCCCTTCCTTCCTTCTGCAGACAGCAGGCAGTGGGGCATTCTTGCAGCCTGGGAGGACAGAACAAGATTTGTTCTCCTTGCTGTCCAAGGGTCTCTCAAGAGTCTTCTCCAGCACCACAGTTCAAAAGCACGAACTCTTCAGCACTCAGTCTTCTTTATGGTCCAACTCTCATATCTGTACATGACTACTGGAAAAACCATAGCTTTGACTATATGAACCTTTGTCAGGAAAACGATGTCTCTGCTTTTTAATATGCTGTCTAGATTTGTTGTAGCTCTTATCTCACCCTCTTTTTCCTTCTCCCACCAGACTAAGAATAAATAGCAGACGCTTCTTAGGAAACCCATTTTCACTAGTGAGAAGGACATGGGAGTGTCTGAGGTACACTGTCCACCTGTTCCCATTAGTTGAGTGACCAGGGACCAATCCCACAGGTCTCCACTCCTCAGTGGCTCACTTGGAAAGTCAGAGAAGGAGTCTTCTTCTTGTAATGGTGGTGAAGGTGGTTCCCTGAAATTCAATGCATGTTTCCTGGAACATCCTTCTGGTGGATGCCCGGCCATGTGATCCAATGATCTCATTAAGTACTACTTGCCTTATAGCCTGTATCCATCTGCTTGGACCATAAAGAAGAATGAGAGCCAAAGAATTTATGCTTTTGAATTGTGGTGCTGGAAAAGACTCTTGAGAGTCCCATGGACATCAAGGAGAACAAATCAGTCAATCCCAAAGCAAACAAACCCTGAGTATTCTTCAGAAGCATTGATGCTGAAGCTGAAACCCCAATACTCTGGCCACTGATGCAAAGAGTTGACTTATTGGAAAAGACCCTGATGCTAGGAAAGATTGAAGGCAAAAGGAGAAGAGGACAGCAGAAGATGAGATGATTAGGCAGCATCATTGACTTGATGGACATGAAACTGAGCAAACTGTGGGAGATAATGAAGGACAGTAGACCTGCGTGCTGCAGTCCATGAGGTCGCAAAGAGTTGGACATGGCTTAGCAACTGAACAGCAACCATAGACCTGCATTTTTATTGATACTTCTCTTACTAGACCATTAGGTACAAGAATGCAAGGTCCTCATGTGTATCCTGATCACCCAAACCAGTATCCAGTGCTTCATGGACACAAAGTAACTGTTGGTGAAGGAATCAACAAATACATGGCTTCTGTTGCATCCAGGAGCCAACCCACCATGGTCAGTCTCACGAGGCTTGGCAGTCATAACACACAATGACTCAAAGACTTGACTGTGTGGCCTGAGCTTTGATACCTTCTTTGAAATGCCTGCAAATAGTTACCTCTAGCAAGTTGGACACATTTTCCACTATTTGAAATAAGTTTCTATATCCTTCCTATGTAACCTTGTGGTTGATTGAAAAGGAAAGATCTTTGAGTTTCTGGAAACCTCCATGATTGCTACCTTGGCCATTTCTATTGCACTATCATCATCCAAAGTCAAAGTGGGCAGTGAAGAAGGCTGGACTTGGACATGAAGGAATAGCGTCATAAGCGGCACAAGTATCACTCTTGTTTTACTTGTAGTATACAAGTGTTACTCTTGCACTCTTGTATGGATGTGAGAGTTGGACTGTGAAGAAAGTTGAGTGCCGAAGAATTGATGCTTTTGAACTGTGGTGTTGGAAAGACTCTTGAGAGTTCCTTGGACCAACCAGTCCATTCTGAAGGAGATCAACCCTGGGGTTTCTTTGGAAGAAATGATGCTAAAGCTGAAACTCCAGTACTTTGGCCACCTCATGAGAAGAGTTGACTCACTGGAAGAGACTTTGATGCTGGGAGGGATTGGGGGCAGGAGGAGAAGGGGACGACAGAGGATGAGCTGGCTGGATGGCATCACTGACTCAATGGAAGTGAGTCTGAGTGAACTCAGGGTTGGCAATGGACAGGGAGGCCTGGCGTGCTGTGATTTATGGGGTCACAAAGAGTCAGACACTAATGAGTGACTGAACTGACTGACTGAACCTAGTTAAATTTAAGATTGACTCAGAGCATATATCTGTGTGCACATCAGACTGTCATAGAAAACTTCCAAAGTACATAGGGAAACTGGTAATGATGGTGGATTCCAGAGAGGGGGACAGGTTAGCTGGTAAACAGGGAGGGTAGGGAGGTTTACCTTGTGTCTGTGTGTGTGCACTCAGTCATGTCCAACTTTTGACATCCCATGGACTGAAGCCCCCAGGATCCTCTGTCCATGGAATTTCCCAGGCAAAAATAATGGAGTGGGTTGCCATTTCCTACTCCAGGGGATCTTCTCAGTCTGGGAATCAAACCTAAGTCCCTGTGTCTCCTGCACTGGCAGGTGGATTCTTTACCACTGCACCTGGGAAGCCCAATGAGGGAGGTTCACTTTATCCTGCATATAATCATCTGAATTATGTACCATGTCCAAATACTATTGAAAATGAAACTTTAAAAATCTAAAAAGAGAAATAAATGCATGGCTTCATTAATGGATGCAGCCCATAGACGGTTTGTGTGTTTTTTTCTGCATAACGTTAGAAAATAAGAATCTGACTCAGAAATGCAAGACATCCGTCAGACTTGGCTCCTGCACAGAGTGGCTCTGCCAGCCTCACAACCCACTGCAAGTGTGAGAGCGACACGTCAGGCTGGGATGAGGCAGCTAGACAGATGCACACTGAGACCGGTGGTGGGACAGCAGCTGAGAAATAACAACGTGCGTGCCACGCAGTGTTAGGATTAAATGCATGTGAAACGCACATCTTGCCTTCCACCTTCAATGAAAATTGGCAACAGTGGCCAGGAACAGGGAAACTTTTTGACTCCAGGAGTGATAAGAAGGCCATGAGTGATGCTTGTGCAGGGAATTTCAAATCAGTGAGCCCGAGCCAGTAATTTTCTGACCCCCCCGCCCCCTGCCCCATGCAAGAAGAGTTCCAAGAAAATGCTTTCTGTCCTCTGAGTGCCTTTCTTATGGGCGACAGAATGCTTGATTTTCTTCTAATAGATTTGTCATTTTACTTCAAGTATCCAGTACTATTGACCCAAGGAACCTCAATTTCAAAGCCATTAAAAGCTAATTTTCCACACCGTGCCCCCAAGAGATTGACTAACTTTCAAAGAATGATTCATTTTCTTTTCAAAAAAAAACCCCTGCATATCTCTATATATATTTTATTTTTATTCTTTAAAATAAGTCAGGGGACACTGCTGTCAGCTTCTCTATTATTACCCTCCGCAGCGTCTTTCTTGCAAAGGAACATAAATGCTCTTCTGACAAAGTAAGATTAGGTCACCGTGGAGGGAAGGTTGTATTTATGTGGGGGAACCACCACTTGCTGATATATTATAAAGGACCCACTGTCATGTTTTCCATCGGGAAAGCAGGACAGAAGCTCAAGGTTATTTGTTTTTGAAAATAACAGATGTGTCAAAAACTAAGCAGAAAAACGCTTCTGAGGAGAGGGTGTCTTCTTGCAAATTTCAGGGAGTCTGAGAACTCTGCATGTGTGCTAAATAGCTTCAGAAGTGTTCAACTCTTTGGCTCCTCTGTCCATGGGATTCTCCAGGTAAGAATACTGGAGTGGGTTGCCATTTTATTCTCCAGGGGATAGTCCCAACCCAGGGACTGAACTCTGGAAACTTATGTCTCCTGCTTTGGCAGGCAGGCTCTTACCACTAGCACCTGGGAAGCCCCAGGTGTTAGGCACTCAGTTTTGTCTGACTCTTTGTGACCCCATGGACTGTGGCCAGCCAGGTTCTTCTGCCCATGAAATTTCCCAGACAAGAATACTAGTGTGGGTTGCCTTTCCCTTCTCCAGGGGATCTTCCTGACCCAAGGATTGAACCTGGGTCTCCAGCATTGTAGGCAGATTCTTTACAATCTGAGCCACCAGGAGTCCCCCAAGAACTCTACAGGCTAACCTTTTTTCCCCAGGGATAAACTAAACACTCAATTTGAAATTCTGAGATGAGAGCACCTAATGAGAGGTCATGGGGGCCGTTGTCCATAGACGCCTATACGGAGGTCTAAGTTGATTGACATGTGAGTGTGTTGGTTATATCGCTTCCCCTAGTGGCTCAGGTGGTAAAGAGTCTGCCTACAATGCAAGAGACCCGGGTTTGATCCCTGGGTTGGGAAGATCCCCTGGAGAAGGGAATGGCAACCCACTCCAGTGGCTTGCCTGGAAAATACCATGGATGGAGGAGCACATTAAATTTGCTCCTTCACACCTAAAGGTAATGTGGGATCTTGGAACCATTAAGCGACATTTAAGGACAAATTGGGACACTTTAAATAAGGCCTGGAACTGAGATGCTGCCATCATCTTGAGGTTAATTTCCTGGTTGGGTAATTAAACCAGGCGGGTGAAGGGTTTTAGCGGATGCTCTGTAATATTGATGCAACTTTTTTTGTAAATAGAAAATCATTTCAAAATAAACATTCAAAAAGATGCACTGTGTGTATTCAGAAAGGTTGGAAAGCAAGAGAGCAAAGTACCATTAAGATTAGTGCAAAATATACATACTACAACTTCTTTATCCTCTCATCTGTTGATGGACACTTAGGTTGCTTCCACATCTTGGCTACTGTGAACAGTGCTGCTATGAACACTGGGGCGCACGTATCTTTTCAAAGTATGGTTTTTCTTGGATATATGCCCAGGAGTGGTATTACTAGATCATATGGTAGCTCTATTTTTAGGTTTTTTTTTTTAAGAATTGAATAATGCCTTTTGCAACAACATGGATGAACCTAGAGATTATTATACTAAAGAAGTAAGTCAGACAGAAAAAGACAAATATCATACGATATCACTTATTTGTGGAATCTAATTAAAAATGATGCAAATGAACATATTTATACAACAGAAACAGATTCACTAATCTCAAAATTAAACATATGGTTACCAAAGTGGAAACGTGGAGGGAAGTGATAGAAGTTTGGGATTAACATTTTATATATACACAGTAGTATACATAAAATAAAAGACCTACTGTGCAGCACAGGGAGCTCTATTTAGTATTCCTTAATAACCTATATGAGTCTGAGAAAGAATGTACATGCTAAACCATTTCAGTCGTGTCCAACTCTGTGACCCTATGGACGATAGCTGACCAGGCTCCTCTGTCCATGGGAGATTCTCCAGGCAAGAATACTGAAGTGGGTTGCATGCCCTCCTCCAGGGAAACTTCTCGATTCAGGGATTGAACTCTTATCTCCTGCACTGGCAGGCAGCTTCTTTACCACTAGCGTCACCTGGGAAGCCATTGAGAAAGAATGAACACATGTATATGTTTAACTGATTCACTTTGATGTACACCTGAAATTAATGCTACATGGTAAATCATTTATATTCCAATAAAAATTAAAAAAAGAATAGTGCAGGATACAAGAGCCGGGGAGCACCTTGTTCTAAGGCTACTTTTGTAGGATATTCTCAAGCCAGTGGGGACAATGCTAGAGTGATGCCAGGAAAACAATGTCACCTGAAGGCATGGTCTCTGTCTCTGACCAGCTGTGGCTCTGGTGTGCACCCTGACTCTGGGGCAAAGTGTGAACCTGCTGTGGAAGTCAGGCAGGAGACTCGTTGTCCATCAGTGGGGCGGGGAGGGGGGGCGTGGAAGTCACAGCAGCACAGGGAGGCACTGATTGCCAGGTTTAGGTGCTTAGCAAGTCCTCATTTGGTGACGCCTGCAGGTCAAGTCGTGGCCAACGAGTCCACTAGCCACATGACTTCCAGAAGCCTAATTCCCAAGGATAAAACTCCAAACTAAGGAAGGGGTTTGGGTTGGTCCTAAAGCACTGATGTCATAGCCAAGGGCAGTTTTCTATGATCACAAAGATGATACGAAGGGAAGCACTGATTCAGAATCTGTCCCTGGGCTCTACAGGGAGGTGAAGTTAGTGGCAAGAAACTGGAGTGGGTTGCCATGCCCTCCTCCAGGAGATCTTCCCCATCCAGGGGTCAAACCCAAGTCTATAGGGAAGTGAAGTTAGCAGCAAGAATTTGAGATAAGAGCCGTAATTTTCAAAGGGCACATTTCACAAAAACCCAGGTGGGTTTGAAACAAGGATGACCATCAACTTCTCCCATCTCCCAAGAGATGAGTGGTTGTTTTTTTTTCCCTGCTCCTAAGCCTGAGATCCCCCTAACTCCAAATGCCAATGCTTTGAGGAGTCCTTAAAGCAGCCCCTGGCTCAGGATAGTAGCCACGAGGGGGCCATGAAGGGGCCACCACACAGGGGAGGTGGCTGCAGAGGGGTCATCCCCATCCTGCTCTGCCCAGTCCTCACTGTGCAGCTGGGCAAGTGACCCCCCACCTCACTCCCAGTGTGTGTCCCCAGGAGTCATCATGGGTCAGAACAACTCTCCTGTGCTGCATGATGAAAGCAAACACCTGTGCACATACCTGGGGTGATGTGGAGGCCTCTGTAGATGTTGGGGTCCTTATTACTATTTGTGATCCTGGTACCACTATAGCAGGGGCACAGGGTTTGCAGCACAGCCAGCTCTGGGTGGGGGGTGATCCCAGAATAGGAGAAAAACAAACAAAAGCCAAGATGACCCACCTGTCTTGCTTTTCTGCACCAACAAGGCACAGAGTAGATGAGGATTCTGTAGGACCAAGGTGCCAAGAGGAACCCAAGAGGCTGGGTTTGGGGAAGCGAAAACTCTGCAGGAAGGGGAAGAACTTATTCCAGCCATAAGCCAGAGATTCAGGAGAGTTCCATTCAGGAGGCCACCTGTCCAGGCCCCCAGCGGGATCCCACTTCTCTTCTGCCCACCCAGATCCTCTCTTCTGCCCCTCTCAGAGCACCCTCAGCATTGATGCTGTAAACACAAGGACAGAGTGTTGTTTGTGATGCGTAAACCTCCTTCTCAAAATGATTTTGGTAGGCTGGAACTAATGCAACATAAAAATAAGCCACCTTGGAACAAAGATGTGGAAAAGTCCTTTGAAATTGCTTATGTTGTTGTTCAGTCACTAAGTTGTGTCTGACTCTTTGTGACCCTGTGGACTGTAGCACGCCAGGCTTCCCTGTCCTCCATTATCTCCTGGAGTTTGCTAAAATTCACGTGCATTGAGTTGGTGATGCTATCTAACCATCTCATCCTCTGCCGCTCCCTTCTCCTGACCTCATTCTTTCCCAGCATCAGGGTCTTTTCCAGTGAGTCAGCTCTTTGCCTCAGGAGGCCAAAGTATTGGAGCTTCAGCTTCAACATCAGTCCTTCCACTAAATAATTGCTTATGAATGCTTCTGAAAAGTCATTCCAGAAAATAATAAATGATGTCACTCTGAAAGCATCATTTTCATTTTGGGTGTGTGAGCACACTTCTTCAAATCATGTTAGTTGGGTGTTTACTGTGTGTCTGGCATGGGACTGGATGCTTTCCATACATCACCCAGTGAGTCCTCATAAGAACTCAAGAGACAGATAAGTGGTCCCATTTCACAGATGTGAGCATGGAGACTCCATGGGGTTCAGTCGCCTGCTCAAGGTCACAAGGCTCAGCAGTGGCAGAAGCAAGTCCAAGACCACGCCCCCAGATTCTGTGCTCTCCTGTGAGTCAAGACAACAGAGTCTTGCTTCTCCAGGGATAGGTCATCCTTCTCACACACAGAAGACTTTCAATAAACACTCTTGGACTCAGGGAAGCCAGTTGGACTCTGAGTCAGAAGGTTCTTATTTTTATAATGATGCCCATATCAATGTCCCTGTTGAGTTCTGCACTGTTTGGGTCTGGTTTGGGGACTCAGGAGGGAGGGGAGAGCTGGGCACTGGGCAGCCTCTTCTCACTCTGAATAATTAGCAATATATGTCACACCCATCCCGTGTCTCTAACAAAGTTAGAAATTTAAATCCTCATTAGGCAGAAGCGTCTGTCTCATACCTACTTCATCTGGGTAAGAAGGTCTGGAGTGAGTGCAATCAGACAGAATTTGCTCAAGTGTCTTTGGAGGTGCATGCCAGGGGACACAGCTGCAGCTGGAAGGTTTCCTGGGTTCAACCCTTTTTTCCCAAGGCCATCTGTTTCTCCATAAAAACATTTCCCCACATTGTGATGTACATACCTTCCCTCTGTCTCACAGATATGCACATACACAGTGACATGGCAACCCACTCCCACATTCTTGCCTGGAGACTCCCATGGACAGAGAAGCCTGGTGGGCTACAGTCCTTGGGGTCACACAGAGTCAGACACGACTGAGGGGCTGAGCATATGGTGACACATGCTCACACACACAAACACGGTGCACATAATCAATGTTGCCATATGGCCAGGTTCATCTGAATATAATCTGAGCTAAAAATCTAAGTTTGGTCCAAAGAAACCCCAGGTCCAGAGTAGTAAGACAATTCAGGTGTGTGAGCACACACATACACATGTCCCCCAACTCTGCCATAGACCCCAGGGTCCTCACTGGATGCACAGAATACCATCTCACATTCAGAGTCATGATAATGTCTTTGTTCTCATTGATCAGGCCAGACAACCCCTTTCTGCCAAAGGAGAAGGAAGAGCTGCCATATCCCCTTCCACTCAAAGGCAAAAATTCAAGTGCACATCCAGTAATCTCAAGAGCAAAAGGGCTTAAACCAAGCCCAAGCCCACCAGCCAGCAGCCCCATCTCCCACACTCTCAGGTCCCTGCACACCCCCTGGAATGCTGAGTGCCCTCGGGGTCCCTCCTCCTGACTCCTGCCCAGCTAAACCTAGAGCCGCATGCCTAGAGTCTCACACATACCCTGTTGTGTCTATTCCTGCCCGTCCACCCTGTGGTTCAGGATCCCAGGGCACGGGCCACCTCTGCACTGCCATCCTGCACCCCGCATCCGGCGTCACCAGTCAACTCATTTTCTTTGACCACCGCTTTGAAACTGTCTCTCACTCAGAACCTTCAACTGCTTCTTACTGCCTCCCCCTATTGCCTGTGGGATGAAGTCACTGCAGCCAGGCGACTCTGCTGCAGGAGACCTTCTCTAACCCTCACAACAGAGAGAGGCACGTGGTCCTTTCCAGTGATGGGAAGCTTTTCCAGTAGAGATACACAGCCCTTTTCCAGTGGTGGGAATCCCCTCACACAGAGGCAGAGTGGATGTTGCTCCAGATCTCTTAAAACCAGAGTTCACGGACTTCCCTGATGGACTAGTGGTTAAGACTTTGGTTTCTAATAAGGACGTGAGAGTTCAATCCCTGTCAGGGAACTAAAATCCCACATGCCTCCTGGCTAAAAAAACAAAACTTAAAACATAAGCAACGCTGTATCAAAAACTTTAAAAACTTTAAAAAAGAGTTCAAATTCAAGGTTCAGTAGATTGCTGCTGCTGCTGCTGTTGTTCGGTTGCTAAGTTGTATCTGACTCTTTACAACCCCATGGACGCAGCACGCCAGGCCTTCTTGACCCTCACTGTCTCCCGGAGTCTGCCCAAATAGACTGACTCTTCTTTAAACATCTCCTGGTTAATGTGAGAGTTTCCAGCAAGCAGTGCCCACCCAAACAGACACCCCTTTAGAGAAGACAGCGATAGAGATCAAAGAAAAGCTTGTTTTCATGCTTGAGTTCTGGAAGTGTTTTAAGGGCAATAAATTATAGTCAAGCATTAGGGACAAATTAGAGGACACATAAAACAAAGATGACCTGCAACGGCCACCCTCTGAGCTCAAACTGTTCACATGGTGCTCACTTCGCCCTCAGCTGACTTACTTGCAAGCTGGGCTTGAACACTGATGAAAGATGAAAATCCCCTTGAAAGAGGCATGTCTATTCACCTTAGCTGCCTAAAGTTTGTCATCCCTACACAGAGGCAGCCAGAGGCCCTGACACCACTGACCAGCAGGTGCCTTCTACAAGACCAGGAAACAGTGTCAATCTTCTGCACTGGGACCCAAACTCTCCCCACTGGCTGAGTCCCCATCATAGGCATTAGCGGTCACAGGATTCCAGAAAGTGCCCGGGAGACACAGGTGCAGGAGTGGCACAGGCACCTGGGGGGCGAGGCAGAGCACCCCCCATCCCCGGTCCATCCCCTCCTCCCATGAGCCACCCTCAAGCCCAGAGGAGATGCCAGCTGCTCCCCCCTCTGCAGTGGTGGGTCATCTGTATTCCAGCCAAATTACCCGGTGACTCTGAGTAGATGAACATTCTGCTTAATATTTTTAGCAACGATAACACTTTGCAGGACAAGTGCTTTCTACAACTCAGAGATGGGGGATCTGGAGTGGCATTTAAAAATGGAGCTGTTAGACAAGATTTCACCGAGGCCCTGCTAAATGTCAAACATCTTATTGACTGGGGAAGCGGCATGCAGGCTTGTTTCCCCAAATCTGATTAAAAACAGAAAGTGCCTTTTGAATATTTGTTTCTGTTTTATATTATGGTAGGCTGGTAGGAGAGAAACAAAGGGAAATGGAGAGGGAGAGAGACGGAGGAAGCCTCCGTGGACTGGAGCATCAATTTAGGTGTGTGTGCACGCAGAAGAGGGGAGGAGGGAGAAACAACCTCGGAGGCCCGGAGGGGACAACAGCTTTTGAACAGAGTAAATACTTCGAAGGACTAAGGCTAGAGAAATCTGCTCTGCTTATCAACCCGAGTCGGGTGTATGCTGCTGATTGGCAGATGGGTTCTCTCTGGAGTAATTAGGGCCTCATGGGGGAAGCATATTTATGTTGGAAGACAAATTCTCTTGCATAGGGAAAGCATGTGGTCTCCAATGGCATCCAGGTGGCTTCTGCTTCAGTCCAGCAGCTGATTCTCACGCTGAGCTGAGTTCTGAACACCCCAGAAACAAATGAGCACAGAGGCCCTGTGGAGCTCCCAGGTAGGGGTCGTGAGAAGGAGGCAGCAGTGGAGGTCCTGAACCTTTGGGTTTCTGGGAGTCCTCAGACAGTGAGCTGGCATGCATCTCCAACAGTGAATGGACCAGAAATCAATCCTGCAATCAGGTGTGTTTGTCACTTGCTTCAGTACACAGAAAATAAAAGAATGTTGGTGTGAGGCCAGAATTAATTGGGCCTTCAGGATTGCAAGTCATGGCAGCCTGGTCAAGCTAGCCTGAACAGCCAGAGCCACAGAAACAGAGGGGTAGGGGTGAATGTTTATTAAAAAGCTGTGGGATGTCTCCCAGAGCCGGTGTGCAAGGAAGCTTCTGGGAGGAGCTTTGGGAAACTGGGCGTGATGTCCCCATGGCTCTGTTCTGCTTCTGAGTACACCCCCTGCTCCTCGCTCTAAAGACATCTGATCCAGCTCAGCACCTACATGGGACAGGTCTCCTGATCTGAAAAACAAAGTTCTAGTTGCCAATTCCAAACCCTCATGGGAGAGGCATCAGTGGCTCTGGGGGAGCCTGGGTCACCCAGAGTCCTCCCATGGTCCCGACAAGGGTGGTCAGAGACAGGATGAGGCACATGAGGGCTATGGACTTATCCTGGGGCAGACAGGTACAGGGAAGTCTCCTTTCTGTGTAGATGGACTAGAAATGAGATCAGCTGCAGCCCATGGCCTCAGGGACCCAGAAATGACCCAGAGAGACCTGACGCTCACCCAGGTCAGGCAGGAGCAGGAGGGCACTCTCCTGGAGATCTTCTGTGGGGTCAGAGTCCCTCTGCTTCTTCTGTGCCCATGGCCCTGTCTTAGACAAGTCACAAGTCTACACCTGGGGAAGCTTGGAAGGACTGAAGTCTCTATGCCACCCCCACCCCCACTTCCTCACCACTCGCCCTGTCCCTCTTGGCTTGTCTTGTCCACCATTGGCCTCACCACCAACAGGGAACTTTGCTGAGCACTTGGACCGGTCTGCTCGAGCCATGGTCACCTAGCACCATAGACAGGGCAATGTAAACAGCTCAGATAGGGCCACTTATCTCTCTCAGTCCTAGAGCCTGGGCTTCCAAGGTCAAAGTGTAAGAAGGGATGTTTCCACACCTCTCAGTTGTGTAGATGGCCGAATTCTCCCCATGTCCTTACGTGTTTCTGTGTCCTGATCTCCTCTTCTGTAAGGACACCAATCATATGGGATTAGGGCCTCACCCCATTACCCTCTTACCTTCACTACCTCTGTAAACACCCGGCTCCAAACATAATCACATTATGAGTCCCTAGAGTGAGGAGGTTGATGTATAACCATGGTTGGGACACAAGTCAGCCCATGGCAGCTTAGTTAAGAGACACTAAGAACTGAAGCCTCCATTTTTGTCTCAGACCTACTTGCCATCAAGCTAAATACAGGCAGTGCAGTAGGAGCTCACACACTCAAAGCCCAGCTATTTACCTGGGGCAGGGGTTTCTGCACCTGCTCCCCAGTCTTCTCTCTGATGTTTCTCTGATGCCCTGATCTGACCCCTAAGGGGTTAAATGATGCCAGGACAGTGGGGTGTGTGGTCAGACCACCCTTCCTTACAATGCCTACTATGTAAATTGTGACACACACCCACATCAAATTCTAAACCCATGTTGACGCCATACACACTTACTACAGACATATTTGAGAATGTATTTGGTGATGACATCATGGTATTTTTGTCAACTGAGATGAACATTATCTGGTCACACAGAAAAGTTACCCCCATAATGGGCCTTCCAGCAGGGACCCTGTGGACTGACAAAAGGCTTGCTTACTCTGGGAGAATTCCTGGTTGTAGATGAAGCTGATGTGTTTCCACCCACAAAGACCTTGCCTTGCGGTGAAATTGTCCTGGGTCTTGCATCAAACCAGTCAATTCTAAAGGAAATCAACCCTGAATATTCTCTGGGAGGACTGATGCTGAAGATGAAGCTCCAAAACTTTGGCCACCTGATGTGAGGAGCCAACTCGTTGGAAAAGATCCTGATGCTGGGAAAGAATGAGGGCAGGAGGAGAAGGGGGCAACAGAGGATGAGATGGTTGGATGGCATCATTGACTCAATGGACATGAATTTGAGAAAATTTCAGGAGATGGTGAGGGACAAGGAAGCCTGGCATGCTGCAGTCCATGGTTTTGCAAAGAGTCGGACACGACTAGGTGACTGAACAACAACTGCACATGAGCTCAGACAACTCCAGTAACACACAGTGCCAGAAAAATAGCAATTGCCAATACAATTCTCTTAACTGGCCACACAGAGGGCAAGGGGACAAGGCAGCCAGACAGGCTTAAGCCATCGGCCCAGAGCCCTGGAGCTCAGCATTGCTGGGTATCCAGAGCTGTTTGTGACACTCTTAATGCACTACTTGAGCGTCCTCCGAGGAAACTGAGTGTCTTTCTGCTCTGCGGTTTCTGATGTGGAAATTGCCCATGTTCTTAATGTCACATTAAGTGATAAAATGACACGCAGGGTTACAATCGGATGTGATCCAGCTGATGTACAGAAGCTAGCGAGAATTCTTTTCAGATTTGAGAACCACAGCTCTGGCTTTACAGCGCCGAGTGGTATTTTTTAAATGGGCTTTTGAACTTCACTTAAAAACACGTCTTCTCACACACAATGTGAATATATTAGGAGAGACTGAACGTGAAGCTGCCACTGTTGTATCGCTTTTCTCCTTGCTTCTTACTCTGAGTCCCTGTGGCAAAGGCATTGGCCGGATTGCTTTTCCCCCCTCTGGCTTTATCAGCCTCTGATTTCTCTTTCAGAGATAATCTGATTTTTTTTTAAGCAATGGCTATTTAAAGAGTTAGCTGAAATATGAATCCTGCTTTTCTTTGACAGCTGTACCAGCCTATCCCAAAGGATGAATGGTGTGATGTTAGTTTCTTCTTATGGTTTGTATATTTATTACCATAATTAATTATTGAGAGTTTAGAAACACTTCCACTTTGTTCAATCACAGAGAAAATAAACTTAGACAATATCAAAACAAGATGACACTTAAGAATGCAGAGCAGTAGGGCCATCCATCTGTAGATAAGAAGAGGAGTTCCCTGCCTCTGGGTAGGGGGACTGATGGAAATCTTGTGGCACTCATTTTTCCTGCCAGGTATCAGAGCTGTTACAAGGGAGGAGGGGGGGCTAGCCACACCCCTGCCCTTGCAGGGGAGGAGGGGGAGCTGAGCCCCAAACCTGCAATGCCCAGAAGTAGAAAATGATGAGCATTCTGAAAGGGGCCTCACAAAGAACCTGGAGTTCAGAAAAGGAGCCCAGAGTCTGAGCCATTACTGATAGGAAAGCTAGAGGACAAAAAGCTACATTTAACATTTTTTGATAATTCCTGATATATAGTTTGGTGTCAAACAGATTTTCCAGGAAGCTAGATGCTTCCTGGCTTCTGAAATGTGTGTGTATGTGTTACCTGCAGCCACACCCACTGGGCAGCTCCATTCTGCATTCTTCTGGGGTAACCTGGTCACCTGTGGTGACCTCTATTTGTAGTGACCCAGTCCTGGGAGACATGCCTCCCTCCTGGGTGATGACCCTTTGGCATGAGGAAGGAGGTAACTTCTGAAACTTGGGCAGCAGTTGGAAGCAGATTTTGGTGAACCAGTTTGGAATAGATAGAAGGTAAATTTCTTTTTTAAACCAGTGACAGGTGTCAGTATCAGTTTCCAAAGGAAACAGATGGCACATTCAAAATGGGTATTCGAGGCGAATTTAGGAAACAGACTTTTCACAAAGGTGTGGGCAGTGTCCTGGGCTAGTAACAGCTAGGCTTTTACTTCAGCCCTTTTGGGCTGAAGGGAGGGGACGCACAATTCCTGGGACCCAGAGAGACAGAGACAGGTCAGGAGAGGCACCTGGTGGAAGGTGTGTCTTCATCCTAGGTCCCCACCAGCACACAGTGACCATGAGTGGGGGCTAGTGGAGTAAATACTACAGCCTCCCCTTCTGCCCCATCTCCTACAACTGTCCCCTGATGGCCAAGCCCATCTGGACAGACAAGGGCATGGGGTTCACACACACAGGGCAGCCTCCCTGGGGAAGAACAGAGGAGGAAGCATCACCAGGGCCAAGGAAAGGATCTGCCTGCGGTGACATTCGGGCATTCCTCCCACTATTTGGATCACTTCCCCCTGTTTCCTTCTTGCAGCCTTTCTCTTCCCTTCCCTCAAGTGCAGTGGTTCTTAGGACCCCAACTCAGCTCTGTTCTCACTCTGCGTATTCTGTCATCCTGTGTTTCTAATTGCCACAAACCCCAGGTGACTCTGCACCTCCAACTTTAGCTCCTCTTCTGAGCCAAAGAGCCACATGCCTGATTGCCAATCAGAACACCACCTGGATGTCCCCAGGCCACCGCATCCACAAGTAGTGTGTCTGAAACCTGCCACATTCAGCTCTCAGCCAGATGAGAAGCTTAAGTCACCTTTGTTCCTTAATTTTGCTATAATTCACATCTAATGAGCTATTTCCTTCTATCTCCATGGCTCATGTACAGTAAGGGACTGGCTCCCCTCCAATCCCACTCCCACAGGCTCGGGTCAGTCTCTGGGCTGATGAACATAGTCATGGGCACACCTTTCAGATAACATTTCTACTTAACATGAAATAGTTTTCACAATATATGATAAATTACCCAACCACCCCCCTCAAAAAAATGACTTGTATGAATGGAAGATAAGAATAAAATTCTGTGAGCCATTCACTCTGTGAAGTTTTTTAGCACAAGGGGACTTTTGGGAAGATGGGCAGGTTGCAACATCTTGATGGTGGTGGTGGATGCTTGGGTAAATACACTTGTCAAAAGTTGAGCACTGTGCCTTTAAAATGTGTTCGTGATATTGCATGCCTCAATACACCTCAATAATGTTAAATATTTTTTAAGTTCATTAGATCAGGTTCAAGATCAGACTTGATTCTAATTTACATTGTTTACTGAGTTCAGGTTCACTCTGCTTGCCAGAAAACAGGCCAATAAATTGGAGATGAGTTACTGAGGGAAAGGATATGACTTTATTTGGAAAGCCAGCTAACTGAGAAGATGGCCGACTAATGTCTCAAAATAATCACCTTGACAGGGTCTTAATGCTAGCTTTTTTTTTTATAGAACAGAGATGGTGGAAGGTGAGGAGGTAAGGTAAAAATGGCACTGATCTTGCAAATAATTCCCAGAATGGCCAGCCTCTAGGAGGGAATGTGTTCATTTCTTCCATCCTGTAGCCATTTACAGATGGACAGGGTCTTGAACAAAGACATTTTGTTTTTTTTTTTTATATATTCAGGTAGAGGAGCAGGATTTCCCAAGACAGGTCATTATGTATGGATGGTATCATTTTAGTGAACAAAAGCAATGGGAAGCAAATGTTAAAGTAAATGAAACAGATTTAACATGGAGTCAGGTTTTGTTCTTCCCTGTAACACAGTCACATTCACTTGCATTCTTAACCTCATGGACTAGTTAGAGGTATTACTGCTTGCTTCCATGACAAAAAGTCCCCAGATGTCAGTCACCTCGCACAAGAGCTTTGCATTTTCCTCATGTCCTTCTTGCTGGGTTCAGATAGCCTTCCAAGTGATAAGTCAGGGAGCCAGACTCCTCTCATCCATCCTGTGGTTCTTTTATCTGCTGAGACCTCAGAATCATCCCTAAGATTCTTTGCATTTGTCCAACAGCAAGGAGAATCCCCAGACATTTTAGAAGGCCACCTTGAAACTGTGGACATTATATCCATCCTCATCTCAGTGGACAACATGAGTCAGAGGGCCCCACCCAGATTTTAGGGGGCTGTAGGTATCCATGTGTCAGCAGGAAAAGATACGTGGTGAACTAGTCCACTGCTCCCACTGCAGTCTTCTGGATGGGAACACAGCAGATGGAGTCAGAAACATGTCTTCTGTCCTGGGAACCTCACAGAAGCTGCAGAATAATGCATCTAAAACACACTCCAAAGCTGTACATGCCCTTCAAATACAGGAGTCTGTGACTGTTTGGAGGGCTGCTACAATGGGGTGCACATGCCCAGGGGCACAGATCATATATGTGAGGAGCATGTGCCACGTGTCACAGAGATGGGCTGAGAGTGTCCAGCTGCAGCTCCAAGCTTCCGGGAGGCCCACTTTCTGCTGAAAATGGGACTAAACAATCTGGATGTCCCAGAAGTAGGGTGGGGAAGCCAAGTGCAGAAGCAGATCAGCTTGGCAAGCAGGGGCTGCTGAGCACCCCCAGAGTCCGTGCTATGGATGTGATAAAAGCATCTCAAGGATACACCCTGAACACTGGCATTTGATACGAGAGGGATAAGACCACCAGTATCCAATGGTACCTTCTTTTTCATCAGGCTCCATCACCCACCATGAATTCAACAACCCCAAAGATAGGAAGTTCTCCTTCAAGGATGACACATGAGGAAGAGGAGTTTCAGGAGGTGGATGTGGGCTCCCTCATTTCCCCTGTCTTAATATCATCAATAGAAGGCTAAGTTAATTCTATTTTTAATTTTCTGTGTCTTATGATGTTTTGACGTCTTAAAAATCTTTTTTGTTATTTTGTAAATAAGTTCATTTATATCACCTTTTAGATTCCACATATAAGGGATATCATGTGATAGTTGTCTCTGTCTTATTCACTCAGTAAGACACTCTCAGGTCCATGCATGTTGCTGCAAATGGTATTATTTCATTCTTTTTATGGCTGAGTAGTATTCCCTTGTATATATGTACCACATCTTCTTTGTCCATTCATCAATCCATGGATATTTAGGCTTCTTCTATGTCTTTACTATTGTTAAGTTTGTTGCTATGAACACTGGTGTGTGTGTGTGTGTTTGTGTGTGTGTGTGTGTGTGTGTGTGTGTGTGTGTGTGCGCGCGCGCGTGTGTGTGTATCTTTTCAAATTATGGTTTCTCTGGACATGTGCCCAGGAATGGAATTGCAGGATCGTATGGTAGCTCTATTTTCAGTTTTTAAGGAACATCCATACTGTTCTCCATAGTAGCTGCACCAGTTTACATTCCCACCAACAGTGTAGGAGGGTTCCCTTTTCTTCACTCTCGCCTGCATTTTTTGTTTGACATCTTTACCATCTTCCTGGCTGGGGAGGGACTCCTCCCAGGACATCCAAACCTTCGAAGATAGCAAAGGGCTTGGAGCACACCTTTCAGATGCAAAGCCACCAAACTCTGATCTACGCTCCCAGTCACCCCCTTTCCCTAACTTTCACCCACAAGCCAGTACTTCCCCTTCCCCAAATCACCCCAGATTAGGTACCAGGCAACTAGAGAACACCCCTCAAGACCAAAGCTCACTGGAATTATTCAAACTGGACAGTTCCAAGCTGTTGACCCTGCCCTGTCTTTCCCGTGGAAACACCAAGAAAGACCATGGCCTAGGTCTCCTCACTCACTCCTGCTTCTGGCTCTGGACCAAAACCTGGTGCATCCCATGTGGCACTACAGGGTGTGATGTTATCTTTTTCAACAACACTGTCCCCTCCATGTGGTGTCACTCAGTCACACTCATAAAGAAAAGTCCTAAAGGTATGGACTTCCCTGGTGGTCCAGTGGCTAAGACTCCATGCTCCCAGTGCAGGGGGCCAGGGTTTGATCACTGGTCAGGGAGCTAGATCTTGCATGCCATAACTAACACCTAGCACATCCAAATAAATAGATGATGCTGTTGTTCAGTCGCTCTGTCATGTCTGACTCTTTGCGACCTCTTGGACTGCAGCATGCAGGGCTTCCCCATCCTTCACTATTTCCCAGAGTTTGCTCAGATTCATTTCCATTGAGATGATGATGCCATCCAACCATCTCATCCTTTTACCCCTTCTCCTTCTGCACTCAATCTTTCATAGCATCAGGATCTTTTCCAGTGAGTTGGCTCTTCACATCAGGTGGCCAAAGTATTCGAGTTTTAGCTTCAGCATCAGTCCTTTCAATGAATATTCAGGGTTGATTTCCTTTAGGATTGATTGCCTCTGCTTCAAGTTTTGTTTTGTTTTTGTTTTTTTGGCCTTGAGGCATGTGGGATCTTAACTTCTCCACCAGGAGCTGAACTCACACCCTCTGCATTGGAAGGTGAAGTCTTAACCACCAGACCCCCAGGGACATCACCACCACCTCTATTACAGGGGAGGGAGTGCTGAGAGCCCTTCTGCCCTCCTTCTAAAGCCTAACTAAGCGTCACATCCCACCTGGGAGACTTACACATACTTGATTCACTCTCATCCTAAAATCCAATTGTCCAGCTCTGTATTTTCTCCCAAACCATGATTAAGCGCAGTGTCAAGGTGGCCTGGCGCCCCACTCCCTGAATGCCTTGCCCATGTGCACATCTTCTGTGGGCTTTGTATACATGAACCACGAACTAGAAAAGTACGTTGTATTATTAATGAATTTGTCAAGCACTGCACATCTGCAGAACTCTCAGTCCTTTCCAGAGCAATTTTGCAGTGTCTCAGTGTTCCTAAGAATACCCCTGAGGGTCCACAGGATAGGCACTGTTATTTCTCTCTGACTTATGGGGCAGTAAGGACCAGCATGTGAATTGCCTGGCCCAGGGACACACAGCTGGTCAGTAACTATGCCAGGAGCACACCTGCATCTCCTTGCCTCTCTCCGGAGTTTGGTGTTTGTTTTTACCCAAATGTACATACACACATCCATGAAGAAGGGTGATAAAAGAGAGCTGAAAAATCACCCTTCACTCTCTTGCTGGAAGAAATGACAGCTTTGTGTCTGATGTGTTCAATTGCAGGGACTCGCCCCTAAGCTTGCCAGGGGACAAGCAGGGTGCTGGCACCAGGACTGAAAACATACAGAGAAGAGTGTGACGGGCACCCACAGGTTTCACCATCTCATGAAGAAGAAAGGTCACAGTGACATAACCATACACACACACACAACCGCAGCTGGGACAGGTGCTGCAAAGAACACTGTGCTGTGTGGTCATGGATGGCCCAGGCCTCACCTGTGCAGATATGGAGGGAGGTGTCCCCAGGAAGTGATATGTCAGCAGAAGCCTAATGGCTGGGGAGTGAGTGGCTAGGAAAAGGGAAGTGAGTAAGGTGGGCCAAAGGAAGGAGTGTCCCAGGCAGGAAGGGAGAGTTCAGAAGCCCTCGTGACAAGAGAAAACGAGAGGCCCCAGAAGCCCTAAGGGCTTCCCTGGTGGCTCAGTAGTAAGAGATCTACCTGCCACTGTAGGACAGACGCAGGACATGCTGGTTCCATCCCTCAGTCAGGAAGGTCCCCTGGAGGAGGAAGTGGCAACCCACTCTAGCATTCTTGCCTGGAGAATCTCATGGACAGAAGAACCTGGTGGGCTGCAGTCCATGAGGCTGGAAAGACTTGAACACGACTGAGCATACATGCACCAGAGACCCTAAAGAATATCCAGCAGGACTGCAACAGAGAACAAGGGAGCAATAGAGGGGCACGTGGCAGGATGGGCTGGGCAGGGCCATCAAGCAGGATGCTGGAGGCAATGTCCAGCAATTTGATCTCCATTTTAAGACAAGTTGGGTGTCCGGGAAGGTTTCAAACAAATATGGTGGTCCGATCATGTGAATTTGGATAGCTTCTTGCTATCTGCTCTGTGGGATAGATGGAGGAGACGTGAGAGAAAAGGCTGATGCCAGCATCTGGGTGCAGATGCTGGAGATGGAGTCTAGAGAGACTAGGGAACGTCGAGAAGAGCACCAAGAACCCTGACTCCAAGCTGGCCGTGCCTTCCCAGGAGCCTCCTCCAAATGTACAGCACCTGCACAAGATTAGCATTCTGGGGTGCAGTCCTTCCAGCTGCACTGCACATCTTTGGGGACCCTCCGGCAGCTCACCCACTCTGGGGGTGATTGATGGCTCTGGGAGGAAGCTGATGTCCCAGATGGAGACGGCCAGTTTAATTTGCAGCTTCTAAATCTGTTCAGATACAGTGTTCTGCCATTAAAGATTCATTTAGACTTATCTTAATAGGAAACAATATAACTCAGCCAGACCCATAAATGACAAATTGCCCTTCATCGGGAGAAATCTTAAGGCAAAAGATGTGACTTTCCATCATTCGATCCTGTGGTTAATTTCCGCGGAGCTGACGGTGCTTTGCTGCGTTCAGAATGATGAGTGCTCTCGTGCTGTCCTTGTGTCCACTGTTCTACAGCCAACAACGTGAGTTTTAGGTTCTCTGCCAAAGAGGCGGACTGTTGGTACCGGCTTTAAGGACTGGTCAGGATGTCCCCGGTGGTTCAGTGGTTAGGACTTCACTTCCCAATGCAGGAAGTGCAGGCTTGATCCCTGATTGGGAAGCAAAGATCCCACAAGCCTTGAGGCCAAAAAACCAAAACATAAAACAGAAGTGATATTGTAATAAATTCAATAAAGGCTATAAAAGTGGTCCACATCCAAAAAAATATTAAAAAAAAAAAAAAAAGAATTGCTCAGACAGCAAGTCATGGAACCAATGGAGCTTACAACTTTGTTGTTCTGTCGCTAAGTAGTGTCTGACTCTTTGTGACCCCATGGACCAGAGCAAGCCAGGTTTCTCTGTCCTTCCCTGAGTCTGAGAGGTTGCTCAGATTCATGAATTACCATCCCTGGATTGTGAGAATGCATAAAGCAACAAAGCGTAAGGAGAAAATGACAGAAATGAGTTTCCCAAGTTGCATAGCTGCAAATATGCCCTAAGGAAATTCCAGCTGTGAAGTAAATGGTGGCTTCCAGGGCCTTGGGCGTCCAGCGCACTGTTTTCTTTGTAAATTCCTGCAAGCAGAGGCAGCATAATTTAGGATAAAGTGGAGTCATACAGCTCTGACTCTGGTTTCTAGCTCTGCCACTTTCTAAAGAGTTAATACATGGAGATGGTCAAGGAATGTGCGTGCACCAGGAGGCCAGCCAGTGTTTGAGCATCAACACCCTCAGGCAAATGACTGGACTTCTAAGCCCCAATTTCACTTTCTCTAAAAAAGCAAGAAAGAAAATCATTGATTCTACCTCCTACGCCTGTTGTTAGATTTAACTGAAATAATGCATATAAAACATCTAGTACAGTGAGCAGCAGCTGAAACCCACAGCAGCACTGATGGGCATTTACTGTTCCCGGCTGTTTGATGGCACATAAATCTTCATCGTATCTCTTAGTCTATCTGAGGCCAAATTTAATGCAAATGTGTGCAGAACGCCTAGTTCAGCACCTGGCACGCTGTGACATCTGCAGCGTGAGTTTTATTCCTCATTCAATGTTTGAAAGCTGGTTGTATATCTGCCTCATCATATAACCAAATAACCCCATGATTGAGACACCTTTTCAACTATGTAGCAAAGGAACATACTTTATTTATCAGCTAAAAACCTAGGATGTTGGCACTCAGACCATGCAGTGTCCTAAACACCTCACCTTCAAGGACAACCCTGAAATTTAGAATTTGGCAACTTGAGCTCTACAAGGATAGAAAGAACTTGGGTGCCACATTCTTTAGATGTCTCTCTTTGCCACCATTCTTGCATTCAGGAGGTCACTCGTATTCCTGACACAGAGAGCTTCACCTAAGTACATAGCTTGAATTCAAACCATCTTGGGCCCCAAGTACGTGTGTGTGAAGGATGGCTGAGGTATTCTCATGAGCCATACTGGAGTACTTTGGTCAAATTGCACAGCAGTGCCTGAGAAGTTTAAAGGGAATCAGGTAAATGAAAGTGCCTAAGAACTGATGCTTTTCAACTGTGGTGCTGGAGAAGACCCTTGAGTGTCCCTTGGCCTGCAAGGAGATCAAACCAGTCAATCCTAAAGGAAATCAACCCTGAATATTCATTGGAAGGACTGCTCCTGAAGCTGCAAAACTTTGGCCATGCAAAGAGCCAACTCACTGGAAAAAACCGCGATGCTGGGAAAGATTGAAAGCAAAAGGAGAAAGGGGACAGCAGAAGATGATATGGTTAAATAGCATCACAGACTCAATGAACATGAATTTGAACAAACTCTGGGAGATAGTGGAGGACAGGCAAGGCTGGCAGGCCATGGGGTCCCAAAGAGTTGGATATGGCTTAGCAACTGAACAACAGCAAAGTGAAAGCACTCAGGAAGAGAAACACTTGTGAAGAGAAGCTATCTTAGTTATCTATCTCTGCATAACAATATTGTAATAAATCCAGTGGCTTTGAACAACACACGTTTATCATCTTGCCATTTCTGAGAGTCAGGAGTCAAGGCATAGCTTAGCTGGTCACTAGCGAGGCTGTGATCAAGCTGTCAGCTGGGGCTGAGTCCTCATTCGAGGCTGGACTGGGGAAGGTCTGCCCCAAGCACTGTGCTCACTGGCACAATTCTGTCCTTTCCAGCTGCCTGACCAAGGGCTTCCATTTCCCACTAGCTGGAGGCAGGAAGCTGCTCTTCCTTCAGAAAAGGAGTGAGTCACCTGGAAAGACAGACCTTACCATCTTATATAACAGGATTACATACAAGGAGTCCCATACGTCCTGTAATAGTGGCTACATTCTTTTTTAAATTACTGCAATATAGTTGCTTAACAATGTTGTGTAAGTTCCTGCTGTACAGCAATGTGAATCATCCATACCTATACATATATCCTCTCCCTTTTCTATTTCCTTCCCATTCAGGTCACCACACTACATTAGCACAGTTCTCTGTGCTACACAGTAAGTTCTCATTAGTTATCTGGTGCAAAGAGCTGACTCATTGGAAAAGACCCTGATGCTGGGAAAGATTGAGGGCAGAAGGAAAAGGGGGTGACAGAGGATGAGATGGTTGGGTGGTATCAGCAACTCAATGGACATGGGTTTGAGCAAACTCTGGGAGATAGTGAAGGACAGGGTAGCCTGGTGTGCTGCAGTCCGCGGAGTCACAAAAGTTAGATGTGACTTAGCGACTGAACAATAAATCAGTAGTGCATATGTGACAACCCCATCTCCTAATTTCACTCCTCCCTTTCTACCTTATTATCCGTATATTTGTTCATGCCTGTGTCTCTATAGTGGTTGGATTCTATTGGCTAAGTTCAAGTCCCTGGTTCCATGCATTGCACTCAGGAGAGACGGTGTGAACACCAGAAGCTGGGGCCTGGGAACCACATCAGAGCCTGTCTACAATGGCCTCACTGTCTGGGTGCAATGGCAGCTCACCTGCAACTGATGCCCTCACCTGGTTTGTGAGCAAGTGAGGGGAGGGGAGGATTCTGCATACATTTATGTTCCATTTGGGAGAAAAGAAGGGAGGACCAGGACAAACATACTGAAGAAGGATAAATCGGGGTCTCTAGCTGGGAAAATAGATGACTCTTTAAAAGAAGGATATATCTCTTCTGAGAACGGATGTCAGGGCTCCTGCAACAATAAATGCCTTTGAGCCTGTCCACTGGGAAGAAGCAGCTCTGGACACCAGGTTGAGTGACTGTCTCTGCCCAGTTAGGGCACTGATAACCTCAGACCCTCAGTGAATCCAGTTCCTTCAAAGGCTGCTGGCTCCAAAATGTTGTGATCCTGTGACTCAGAGTGATGGTCATCTGACCAGCTGCTCTCTGCCTGGGTCATCAGAAAGGAAGAGAAACCTGAGGGGATGACTAGGAAGGCCCTGAGTCTCCCTCACGGGTCTGATAAGCACCAGAGTGAAACTCAAGTTCTTCACTGGACCAACTCCAAGAACCCATAGGCAGATGGCCTAGAGACCCTAAGACACAGCTGAAACAGCAGCCCCAGCATCCTCCAATCTCTCTTCACAGAGGCAGGTGCTCAGGAAGAACTCAGAGATCATCCCAAAGTGTGCTCCTCAATGCACCCATTCCACAAGAGGCTCATGAGCTGTTAGACTAGTGGCTGTACCTAGGGCTTTTGTTATTTATTGATAACAGTTCATTATTTCCCCAAGCCTGTGTGACAGAGAACAGTGGCACATTCTGATACACGACCCCCCCCCGCCCCGATCCATTCATCCACAGCTACCAAGCGCCAGGTACTATGACATGTGCAAGGAACACAATCATGGAAGAGCATCCCTGCTCCACTCCAGTGGTGGAACAACTACAGTGCAGATGGACAAGGAAGATTTGCTGGATGTCAGAGCTAAGTCACCAGAAAGAAAACAAAGCAAAGGGCACAGACAGGGTGAAGGATGTTGAAATTTGAAACAAAACAGCTGGGACAGTCTCACTGAGAAGGACATTTTCATCAATACTTGAAGGAACTGAGAGAGTGCATGTCTGGGGGAAAGAGCACTGCAGGTAACCCACGGAGCAAGTGTAAAAGTCCTGAGGTAGGAGCAGCCTGATGCTCTGGAGATGCTGTGAAGGGAGCAATGGGTTTGAACAGAGGATACAAAGTGATAGAGAGAAAATCCTATGAGGTCTGATAGGCAGCAGAAGGTCAATATTCTGTATGATTGATAAGTACCAAGGGCCAAATTGTGAAGGACATAATGGGTGAGGGGGTGTAACCCCCAGGTCTGATAGGTGGGGCAGGATATCTCAGTTCAGTTTAGTTGCTCAGTCATATCTGACTCATCACAACCCTATGGGCTGCAGCATGCCAGGCTTCCCTGTCCATCACCAACTCCTGGAGCTTACTCAAACTCATGTCTACCAAGTCGGTGATGCCATCCAACCATCTCATCCTCTGTCATCTCCTTCTCCTCCCACCTTCAATCTTTCCCAGCATCAGGCTTTTTTCCAACGAGTCAGTTCTACATATCAGGTGGCCAAAGTGTTGGAGTTTCAGCTTTGGCATCAGTCCTTCCAATGAATATTCAGGGTTGATTTCCTTTAGGATGGACTGGTTGGATCTCCTTGCTGTCTAAAGGACTCTCAAGAGTCTTCTCCAACAACACAGTTCGAAAACATCAATTCTCTGGCACTCAGCTTTCTTTATAGTCCAACTCTCACATCCATACATGACTACAGGAAAAACCATAACTTTGACTAGATGGACCTTTGTTGGCAAAGTAATGTCTCTGCTTTTTAATATGCTTTCCAGGTTGGTCATAGCTTTTCTTCCACGGAGCAAGCATCTTTTAATTTCATGGCTGCAGTCACCATCTGCAGTGGTTTTGGAGCCCAAGAAAATAAAGTCTCTCACTGTTTTCATTGTTTCCCCATCTATTTGCCATGAAGTGATTGGACTGGATGTCATGATCTTAGTTTTCTGAATGTTGAGTTTTAAGCCAGCTTTTTCACTTTCCTCTTTCATTTTTATCAAGAGGCTGTTTGGTTCCTTTTCACTTTCTGCCATAAGGGTGGTGTCATCTGCATATCTGAGGTTATCGATATTTCTCCTGGCAATCTTGATTCCAGCTTGTGTTTCAGCCAGCCTGGCATTTCGCATGATGTACTCTGCATAAAAGTTAAACAAGCAGGGTGACAATATATACCCTTGATGTATTCCTTTCTGAATTTGGAACCAGTCTGTTGTTCCATGTCCAGTTCTAACTGTTGCTTCTTGACCTGCATACAGATTTCTCAGGAGGTAGGTCAGGTGATCTGGTTTCCCATCTCTTTAAGAAATTTTGTTTGTTGTGACCCACAGAGTCAAAGGCTTTGTCATAGTCAATAAGCAGAAATAGGTGTTTTTCTGGAATTCTCTTGCTTTTTCAATGGTCTGACAGATGTTGGTAATTTGATCTCTGTTTCCTCTGCCTTTTCTAAATCCACCTTGAACATCTGGAAGTTCACGGTTCATGTACTGTTGAACCCTGGCTTGGAGAATTTTGAGCATTACTTTGCTAGTATGTGAGATGAGTGCAATTGTGCAGTAATTTGAACATTTTTTGGCAGGATATCTATTAGGGCCTAATAGGCAAGAAAGAAAGGGGGAATATCCAGCCAGGCGGTTGTCCCCAACATTTTTGGCATCTTAGACTGTTTTTGTGGAAGACAATTTTCCCACAGACTGTGGATGGGGGGTTGATTCAAGTGCATTACAGTTACTATGCATTTTATTTTTATTATTGTTACATCAGCTCCACCTCAGATCATCACAGATTCCCAGGTGGTGCTAGTAATAAAGAATCCTCCTACCAATGTAGGAGATACAAGAGATGCAGGTTCAATCCCTGGGTCAGGAAGAACCCCTGGAGAAGGAAAAGGCAACTCACTCCAGTATTCTTCCCTGGAAAATTTCATGGACAGAGGGGCCTGGTGGGCTACAGTCTATGGGGGTCACAAAAGAGTCGGACATATCTGAGCACACACACACACCTCAGATCATCAGGTATTATATCTCTGAGGATGGGGATCCTGGTTGTAAGGTCATATGGTTAAGGCCAGTTAGAGAAAGTCCTCTAGAGTTGCATAGGTAATGGAGGATGTATCCTGCAGGGTCTGAGAGTCCACATTGAGATGTGTGTGCTTAGTCGCTCAGCCGTGTCTGATTCTTTGCAACCCCATGGACTGTAGCCTGCCAGGCACCTCTGTCCATGGGATTTCCCAGGGAAAAATACTGCAGTGGGTGGCCAGTCTCTTCTCCAGGGAATCTTCCCAACCCAGGGATTGAACCCATATCTCCCACTTTGCAGGCCGATTCTTTACTGTCTGAGCCACCAGACTCTGATTGTGAGAAGGGCACTGTTGGCAGACTCTGAGCAAAGAAGCCATTTGGCCATGATTTCACGAAGGGCCCCTCCATACAGGGACTGAGACGGGAATGAGGGAGGGGGCTGGGGGAAGCTGGCAGGCTCATTTCACGGGTCACTGCTGTAATCCGTGAGAGCCGATGGTGACTGCAGCCAGGGTGATAAGAGCACTGTAATGCTGTTACTCACCAGGAAGAATCATCCTCTATTTCTCCTCTAAGCTCCATCCCAGATTGCCTCTCCATAAACCGCAGTCTTTAAATCTCACACTCTGCACAAATCCCAAGCAATCCACAGTTAGACGTTGTTATGTTTTTTCCACCTAATTGAGCGACTGGTTCAGAATTTAAGACATTTTACTGCACTTATTAATCTATTGTCAGTGTTTAATTTTATAGACAGGAACCAGTTAAAAGCCAAGCTGTAAAAGTTCACTGTGGCTTCCAGGCCCTTGGTGTAGATCACAAGACTCAGAGCAGGGGAGAGAGGAGGGCAAGGGAGACAGATGGCATCCTCAAAGGCCTGAGTCTGAGAGGTGTCTGGGGCCCTTCTTTTTTAACTCACACCAATCCACTTGAGAAGAAGGGGGTAACAGAATGAGACGGTTAGGTAGCATTTCTGACTCAATGGACATGAATCTGCGCAAACTCCAGGAGATGGTGAAGGACAGGACAGCCTGGTGTGTTGCAGCCCATGGGGTCACAAAGAACTGAACACAACTTAGTGACTGAACAACAATCAACTCAGTGAACTGGTGAGGAGAGTTTCCTATCAAGCAAACATCTGGACAAGCAACACCCTCAGGATCACCAGAGTGCCTCTGTGGTGGCCATCCAGATGTGCCCTGGATATACACAAGTGACTTTCCCAGAGGACAGCCAGATGAGGTCTTCAGCATCCTAGCCAAGTTGGCAAGGCTTCTTGAACAAGTAAACCTAATCTATTTGGGGAAAGCATTTACAAAACTCTAAGGATGGAGTCAGAGTTAATTCACAGAATATCCTGCGAATATCCCACAAGACAGTGGAGTCTTAGAAAGATTCTTCCATCCTGGAGATGGAAGCTGAGTAACTCCTACCTTGAAAACTCTCAAGACCTGGGTCACCTCATCTAGCCAGTCCAAAGATGCTCCTTGGGAAAGGTCTTGAACTTTGCACACTATCCCAGAAGTGAGCTAGCTGTCCATTACCAAGGACACCAGGCCTGACTTTGGATTTCCATCCCAAATGCCAACTGTGTTTCCTTCACACCCCCAACAATCTAAACAGATTGACTTCTTCTGTCTAAAGATGCTACTTCATTGGCATCAGGAGTTCAGAAATCAGAGGAAAATGAAGCACATGGAGATGAGCCAGGATCACTAGGGATCCCCAAGTGCTGTAGGAGGCAGAGGTGTAGTGGGTTCTGTTTTGCAGGTGCAGAAGCAGGCTTGGGACCAGGTAAGGTTCCCCTGAGGTAGGAACTTGGGACTGGATCTGTAGGATGTGACAACAGGCCAAGGGAAGGACAGATGACCCCACAGCACCCTGCAGATATCCCATTCTGAAGGTATATTCTGTTGTTCAGTAGCTAAATCAAATTCGACTCTTCATGACCCAATGGACTGCAGCATGCCAGGCTTCCCTGTCCTTCACTGTCTCCTGGAGTTTTCTCAAAGTCATGTCCATTGAGTCAGTGATGCCAACCAACCACTTCTCCTATGTTGGTCCCCTTCTCCTCCTGCCTTCAGTCTTTCCTAGCATGAGGGGCTTTTTCAATGAGCTGGCTCTTTGAATCAGGTACATTCTATCCCACATCCATCCAGGCCCCAGCTGACATAATTGAGAACCAATTATGTCATCCCAGGGCTGCTAGTTAAGAGTTCCAGCCTCACCCATGAAAAGGGCAAGCCTCATATGAAGCTACCCACTTCTGCCTCAGTCCTGATTATTCCCCTAAATGACAATGTATAGCTTGCCCTTGATGGGCCTCAAGTTCAGAATAATAAAAATATGGGTCATTGCAGTGTTAAAGTAATGTGTGGTGACCCACAGGACAAATCCCTGTTAGAAGGAGTGCTGGGCTGCTCTGCTTGAGATGCCAAGGCCATGAGCCTCTTCACACACCCGTTTTTCCTTACTGCCAGGACATTCAAAACAAAGCTTCATGCTCTGCCGTCACAGCACGTCCTCTCTTGAGAACTTTTCAAGCTACAATTAACTTTCCTCCTCTTTTTCCTGCCCCCAAATCATTCACACAGATTTCATCACTTCGTTACTGTCCTTTGCTCATTTAATTCACCCTCTAATCTTTTCTAGAAGCGAGTGGGGATTTAGGGAATTAATTCAACTGTGTCTTATCTATGAACTCACGGTGACCACTGCCCCATGGTGGAAAATCACTCTCGGTGCAGACACAGTTCAACTGAGACGTGAAGACTTCCGAGCGTGGAGTCTCTCCAGCCTCCATTGAAAAGCCTGCCTTTGCAGAATATTAAGAGCTTGGGGAAAGGCATGTGCTATGGATTTATTTCTGAATATAAAATAATATATAAGTTTATATACAATGCAATGTGTATGTAAAAATACATACACAGTTTGTAAAAATAAACATGAAGACTATATATACATATAAAAGTGGGAAGACAGTATTGCTGAAAGATTAATATAATTGTATCGGCACATGAGACTAATGATCTTTCAATGCTTCCCTTACACTTTTCAGTTGGGTCCTTATTTTTCTTTTCCATGAGCATCATTTGTTGCTCTTTCTCTGACCGTTGTTTCTACGTTTGCCTGTGCAGGTACATACATATCTGGATGATTCCCATGCCACTGTATGAGCATATGAAAATCTAAGGGCTCCTTGGTGGCTCAGATGGTTTATTAAAATCTATTTATCCATTTTCATATTGGTGTACATTCAGATAGTTTCCAGTCACTTAGAGTTACCACCACTTGGCTGTGACTTCTCAATGCACAGATCCAAATGCCCCCTGAGGATGCCTGCTGAGTGATGAAATTGCTGTATCTTAGGATACATGTATCCTCCAATGTGATCACCAACACACCTAAAAATGGATGCTTCCTTATCAGTTGATGGAATGAGACTGCTTTGTATTTGTTTTTTTTCCAATATGATTGGTGTAAGGTGGCGTCTCAGTACTGTTTGAATAAACAGTTCCTTGATTGCAAATAAAGCTAAATATCTTTTCCTGCATTTTGGCTGTTCAGGTTTCCTCTGATGAATTGTCTGTTATATTCTTTGCCCATCAGCCTACTGAGTGACTTGCATTGTTCATATGTATTTCTAGGAATCATTTCTTTAAAATGATGATTTATTTATAAGGCATTTATCTGTCTTCTCTAGTCATGCTTTTTAAAAACATTTATTTATTTGGCTGTGTTGGGTTTTAGCTATGGCATGTGGGATCTTCATTGCATCATGCAGGATCTTTCACTGTGGTACGCAGACTCTCTAGTTGTGGTTCCTGGGCTTTGTTGCTCTGTGACATGTGGGATCTTAGTTCCCTGACTAAAGACCAAACTCCAGCCCCTGCCTTCCAAGGCAGATTCTTCTAAGAAATTCTTCTAATCATGTTTGATGTGTTAATGAACATGGTTTGCTAACAATAAATTGTTTCATGAGATCTTAAACCTGATAATGTCACAGCTAGACCTTGTCCATTCCAACCTGCATTGAACTAATGGCTGTTTTTCCCAAGCCCCAAGCCCCAACACACACACACACATACACACACACAAACACACACAAACAGGAGAGTCATCAGGGAAGAAAGAATTTTGGAGCAGTGGCTTTGGCATTCAAGTCACAGAGAAGTAAATTCCACAGAAAAGATTGGGCCAGGAACTTGACTCTGGCCCAGACATCAGAAAGACATTCATTACAAGTCATTGTGTTTCTCTTCTCTCTTAAGAGCTCTGATTTGAACCAAATGACTGCTGCCCTTCCCATTGTACTGATGGAGGAAAACATATTCCTTGCATAAAGAGCTTTCTCTCTGACTGTTTCAAGACAGCAACTGCCAAGCTGCTACTGAACCGAAGTCTTTGGAGAGCATACTCACTGAAGGCCGGACCCTTTAATGAGTATTGCATCATCTAGTTCATGGAACGGTTGGCTTCTGGGACGACCCTACAAAGACCAGTCTCCCAACACAACTCACAGTTTGTACTATTGTCAACCAGAAGTGTAGTTTCCTGACCTCTGGAGACAGGATTCCAGATGAAACTTGGGTTTTATTTACTTTCTTTGCTACTCCTACTGTCTGGTAAGCTGTCAGTGAAGATGATGGCTGAATTGAAAAGTCATCATGCTCTGAGACTATCTTGGGGCACATTAGTGAGTATGCAGGATTTCTGTACCATGAAGAACTTCTCATGCCAACGTGCTCTCATTACCATACATCTTGAGCCAAGTTTAGTCAACATTCTTAATTGAGGGTATTCTCTATATCAGACCCTGTGCAAAGCACTGAAAACTAAGCTGTCTTTATAAAGACAGATAATACGTGACCTACCCAAATCTTGAGTTAGGGTAATAAGAATGCAAAGGGAGTCCCAAATGCCCCCAAGTTGTCACCATAAGAGGACTGGGAGGCAGTTTTGCAGGGAGAGGGATTGAAGAGCCCACTGAGTATAGAACCAGGAGAGAGGATGGTGTCATGGAACAGAAGAAAGGAGATGAGAAGGATAGAAGGGAGGATGGTAGGAGGCATTCAGCGAAGGTAAAGCCATGGCTGAGGGCTACAGAGTCTGCTGGCCACAGGAAGGCATTGGATCTTGTTCAACGCATAGTGAAATTGACAGGAAATGGTAAGGCCACCAGAGCAGTGTGAAGAATGCATGGAAAGGGAGGCCCAAGAGAAGTCAGTTGTCTGACACAGCAGTGTAAAGAGAGATGATGGTGGGTGTGGATCACTTCCTTCAACCCAAGAGAACATCTTGACCAGCAGGTATGTCCAGGGCCTGGAGAGCCCCACAAGAGGACCAGGCAAGATCCAGACTCTGCACCAGCTGCAGACAATCCCCTCATGTGGAAAATAAGAAATTACAAAGACCATTTTCTCAAAGAATCAGTAGCTTCCGTTTTAATGAAGGCTGAAGTTTGAATGATGTTATTCTAGCCGGGGACTTTGTTTGTCAGTAGTTTTTAACTAATTACCATAAGTACCATCCATTTAGAATTTCACTGTAATTCCAGTCCTTATTAGTGTGTAAGCAATGCCTTATCTTTGCTGCAAGCTACTGTTTATTCATAGAAGGAGACAGTACATCACAGACATTGTCATATCAAATAGATGTTTTTTGTATTACATTGTGTGTGGTATGAATGAGCCAGAAGTGATTTGCTAAGTAGGAAGTGCATTTTAAAAGAATTTTGAATTTAAAAAGAAATCCACTTGCTATTGCTTGAGTGTTGGGAGTTGTTGTCTCCTGTTCCAACTTCTCTTTCTTCTTTTGAGTTTTTGCCTTAGGGAAGTATGAGCTGGCAGGTGGACTGAGGCACTAGAGAAGGGCTCTCTTACAATGTCCCTGGGCCACCAGAGGGTAATGCTGTCCACTGCAATAATGAGTGAAAGTGGGCATCTCACTGGTTACAAGGACCACACTCCCTCCATTTCTCTAGTTTTCATCAAGGAAGATGTCAGCTATCTGGCATGTCAGTTTGGAGCCATAAGGAAATCAAGCTGGCACATTCTGTAAAGCTTAAATGCTTGATTGTCATTAGGATTCGGAGCTGCACTTCCAGGAGCCACCGAATGGAACCGCGCATCTGCAGGGACCCAGGGAAAGATCACCTCTCTCCATCTATCACAGCACATATGGAGGCAGACAGATGTTCCTGATGGAGATGGCCAGCCTAATTTGCAGCTTCTAAATCTGCAGAGACACCATGTTCTGTCATTAAACATTCATTTAGGACCATCTTAATTGGAAACAATATAACAGAGCAATATACCTAGATGGCAATCGGGTCTTTTTGTGCATGAAATATTAAAGTGACAGCTACTAACTTTTCTCCATCTGACCCTTCTACTAAGTACGTGTTGGGGTAGAAAAGTTCAGTGTTTTCTCAAAGCTCAGTGAGGCAGACACTTGCCGTGTGCTCACTGGTGTTGGACAGTGTGCTGAAGGCAAAGTAGAACAGGCAATGAGGGAGATGCAGAATGGCCACTGGAGAATCTTCGTGGACGGTATTCTGAGCATTTAAGAATAAATGGAATAGAGTCAGGGTACGTCTCAGTGAATTACTGCTCTTCTACTTTGGATTCCCTTTAAAATGAGTTACATTTTTAAAGTTCTCTAGTCTATTTGACATTTCCCTGATGTTATCAGTGCCATTTTGAGAGCTTTCCACGTGCACAACACTTCATAAAACTTCTTTCTTATTCAAAGACATATTTAATTAAAACTCAGTTTTATGGTGCATGCACTAATTATTACTCTTGGCTTGAAGACTCAGTCTGAACCTGCTTTTAATTCTGCAACTCAAATCCTTTGCACTCATTTTGGGAGCCTGGGTGCTTTTAGAATTAGTCAACAGTTCCTATATAAATTGCTCATTGATTCTTTTAATGTAAAAATACAAACAAATAGAATATCCAAAACCTGGCTATAATACAGCTACATGGAGCAAGAATTTTCAGTTTGCTTAAAATGCCATGTGCAGGTGGATGCTGTAAAATGCCATATGCAGACAGATGCTGTGCGTGAATGCCTGCTTAGTCATTCAGTCGTGTCTGACTCTTTGTGACCCCATGGATTGTAGCCAGACAGGCTCCTCAGACCTTGGGATATTTCAGGCAAGAATACTGGAGTAAGTTGCCATTTCCTTCTCCAGGGGATCTTCCCGACCTGCTTATCCATTGGCAGGAAGATTCTTTCCCACTGAGCCACCTGGAAAGTCCCAAAGATATGTCAGAGGGTATGAAATTTCAATGGTAGAAAGTTATACATCTTATCTGGCCAAGTCTTATTACAACTTTTGCTATCTAAAGTGGAGTATACACAAGTATTTGTTTAATTGAATGGTGGCAAAATTCTATTTTGACAAATAACCTGTTTGATTGCCGTGCAAAAAGATCTAGGTGTAAGATACCCGTGGCCACAGAAAGAGAAGTGCAAGCCCAAAGGCAGTTAACAAAGTCCTGACATCAGGGTCAGATCCTCAAGGAGTCCGAACAGCACAGTCCAGCTGAGTCTGCAATGGACAAGGAGGCAAGCTGGCCTAATGCCACGTGGGATGGTTACAACTACTCATAAGAAGCTCCTGGGAGCTTTATAAAACACCACTGCCTAGAATCCCCTGTACCTGTCTGCTACAACCGCTGCAACAGAACACCACAAACTGCTGATTTAAACAACAGAAATGTGTCTGCTTCCACTCCTGGAAATGGAGGTCTGAGATCACGGTGAGGCAGTGCTGGTTGCTCCTGAGGTCTCTCTCCTTGGCATGTGGACAGCAGCCCTCTCACATGGTGCTCCCTCTCAGTGTCATCCCTGGTGTCTCTTCCTCTTCTTTAAGGACACCAGGCACACGAGAGAAGGAACCCTCCCCCACCGCCCCACTGGCCTCATCTAACCTTAATTATCTCTAAGTACGGTCACGCTGGCAACCATGATCTGCTGTCTGTGACTGTTAGTTTGTATTTATAGAATTTTATGCATTAGGAATTTTACGGTCTATGCTATTTTTCTCCCGTCTGGATCCTCTCACTTTTATTATTATTTTGGGACTCACCCATGTTTCCTCAGTAGTTGTGGAGCATGGGCTCAGTTGCTCCAAAGCACGTGGGATCTTCCCAGACCAGGGAGCAAAGGTGTCCCTTGCATTGCAAGGTAGATTCTAAACCACTAGACGACCAGGGTAGCCCCCACTTACTTTTATTATAATTATCAATAAAGCTTAGATCCAAGTCTATCGTCTTCTTTGTTTTCTCTTTGTGCTCTTATTCTCTTTTTCTTCTTTTTCTACTTTATTTTTGATTTCTGTTTCATCTCTTTTGTTGGCTTTTTAGCCATAACTCTTCACTTTTTAATTTCAGTGGTCACTTTTGGGTTTACTATCTACATCTTTAATATATGATAGTATACCTTCAAGTTCTTTATATTATTCATATATGGTATAAGAACTTTAAAAAGGTATACTTACATTTCTCTCCTCCTAGCTTTTGTGCTATTATTGTTTACATTTTTATATGTTTTAAATCCCAAATTCAATTGTTATTATTTCTAAGTGACTTTCTTTTAAAGAGATTTAAATAGTGAAAAAAGAGTACTTATTTATATTTATGCATGTAATTACCAATTATGATGTTATTGATTCTTTATGTAGATCTTTATTTTCATCTGATATCAGTTTCCTTCTGTCCCATTTATAAGTTTTAAAGAGTTTTAAAGACTCTTATTTACATTTTAAAAAGTTCTTTATTGAAGTATAGTTGATTTATAATGTGTTACTTTCAAGTATACAGAAAAGTGATTCAGTTATATGTATAAAATTGAACTATATTCAACATCCTGCAATAAACCATAATGGAAAAGAATATGAAAAAAGATGTATGTATGAAATAAATATGCATATATTGAATATACATATACACAGATTGAATATAGTTCCCTGATATATGGTAGGACATTTTTGTTTATCTACATTTCTTTTAGCATGAGTCTTAATGATAAATTCCTCCAGCTTTTTTTATGTCTCAAAAAGTCTTTTTATGCCTTCATTTTGGAAGCATATTTTCACTGGGAATGTAATTCTAGCTTGACAACTTTTTTCTTCATTGCATTAAGGATGTTTCTCCACTGTTTTTGTGCTTGACAGGGTTCAAGAATAAATGTTCTGTCATCTGTATCTTTGTTCCTCTGAACCTATGCCGTTTTCCTCTACTTTTAAGACTTTTCTCTTTATCACTAATTCTAAACAATTTGATTACAATATGACAATATAATTTTTTAATTAAAGCATGCTTCTTGTATTTTGACTTTCTCTGAGTTTGTAGAGTTTTTGGATATATGTGTTGAGAATTTTCATCAACTCTGGAAGAATTTGGGCCATTATTTCTTTAAATATTTTTACTGCCCCTCCCTCTTCCTCCTCTTCTTCAAGGATTCCAGTTATGCATATATTAGACTAGTTTAAGTTTCCTACAGCTAACAGATGTTTTTTCTTCTTGATCCTCTCTTCTCTGTGTGGTTCACTTTAGGTAGTTAGTATTAATATCTTCAGACACACTAATTTGCTTTATTTTGCAACATCTAGTGGCCATTTATCCCATCCAATATGTTTTTCATCTCAGACACTGTAGTTTTCATCTCTTGGAATTTGATTTCAATCTTTTTAATATGTTCAGTGTCTTTACTCAACTTTTTGAGCATAGAATGGAGTTCCAATAATTGCTTTCATGTCCTCATCTGCTAATTCTGTAATTTCTATCAGTTCTGTATCAATGTCAGTTGACTTTGTTTCCTCCTCATATTTCATGTTCTCTGCTTTTTTGCATGCCTGGTAACTTATGATTGGATTTTAGATATTATAAAATTTACCCTTTAAAGTGATGGACATTTATTCAGAAACAGTTCAGTCCTTTACAGTCTTGCTTGTAAGATTTGTTAGATTAGATCAGAGCAGCATTTAGTCTAGGGCTAATTAACTTCCACTGCTGCAGAAAGACCCTTCTGAATGATTTACCCAGCGTCCTCTGAATAATGTGGTTTTCCAATCTGACCAGTGGCAGGAGGCATTAATGTGAGGGCTGGATACTCTTGTCATTCTTTAGGTGTTCTCTAAGTGTTTCTCAAGCACAGCCAGAGTGGCCTAGTTGGCAGTAAAGGAGATTGTCCATCGAGTGTTCACTTTCGGGGTGGAGAGCATCTTCCCGGGGCTCTCAGTCTCCCATCATGATCTACTCTTTTGGTTCCCAGGAAGCTTGACTGCACTCTGTTAGATCTTGGTTTCCAAAGCTTTGAGAAAGCACTTAAACCAGATGAAAGCAAAGAGGTTGGCTGTTTATTATGTAAGATAATTATTTTTTGATTTGTCTCAATCATATGATACAGAAAAAAAGTTATCTGAATAACATGCAAATTCTTAGGGAAAGACACACACATGTTAACCATCCTGGATAAAACCAGAGCCTCTCTGTGTCCTTCATGGGTTGTTAAGATCAGTAACCTGAGACTTCCAAAGTGGATATGGGGTCACAAAGAGTTGGACGTGACTTAGCAACTGAACACATCCAAAGCAGAGTTGAGATCCTACTTAGAGGGACGTGAAATGAAAGGTAATTGATTGATGGGCACCTGATACATCCAAAATTCCGCTTGACATCTATGGAGTCAGAAGCACCTTTATATTAGAATAACCTTTAGCTACATAAAGCTCTACTCTCTCAAGATGCTCCAGATGATTTCATTTGGTTAATGGAAATACAGAAGCCCTTGTCATTTTATCAACAGAACACTCACTACTTTGAGCCTAATCATAGGGACGATTTCCAAGTCGCCTTCCTGAAGGACATATTCATCAACTTCTCTATCCAGCAAAAATTCATCAAGTTCTGTTAGTGTTTGAATCTTTTGCCAGTCCAAGGTTAAAATTAAAAACACAGTCTTTGCTTTTACAGATAATCTCCTCTTGCTCAGAAGGGCATCCTTCTATTAGGATGAGCTCAAGGGAAATGTTGGGTGCAGGCTGAAAGACTATGTAGGGTCCTTTACTAATTCAGCAAATACTGAAGGTGTGCCTATGGCAGTGACCAGTCTCTGTCTCCAAATACGTGGCGGCTGGTCATTCCTCGACCTTCATTCCCATGACTCTAGTGTATTCTGCCCTTCGCTCAGGAGCTGGCGATCCTTTTCAGTCCTTGGGTTTTTGCCCTCATAATGCACACAATGGAGCTAATGTGACAAGGATTCCTCACTGATATGGACATATAGACATAGCACTGACAGTGAGCACCATGTGTTGGCTACAGCTCAAAACTAAAATAGCAGGACTGAAGTCCTAGTTAGCTCTGTATAAAATATTCTAATCTACCCCATTTACAGTCCCTCACAGGACAGACTGGACCAGAATATTTAATGTCTATCAGTATTGGAAAGATTGCTAGTCAGGTCAGATAATGAATGAAGATAACTGGAAATACTAGACTAGCTGGCTGTTTATCACCAAGAGTAAATTACTGAGCAAGAATGAACTGGTGATATCCACTATTGTGAATGCGGCCCCTATGAAAATTTTGATTTGCGGACATGATGAAAGCTAATTCAATTGATGGATTTTTCTGATTTAATTGACTTCAAAGTTCACTTTACCTAGTTTAAAACAATAAATCATCTACTACATTCACAGGGAGTAGGAGTAACACCCATGCACTGAGTCCATACAGAGCTTGTAACCAAGAGGCTATAAGGTCAACAAGCTGAAATCAACCTGAAAATCATCATTCATTCATACATGAAACAGTGGTTAAATATTTTCATCATTCTGCAAAAGTGAAGTCGCTCAGTCATGTCCGACTCTTAGCGACCCCATGGACCGCAGCCTGCCAGGCTCCCCCGTCCATGGGATTTTCCAGGCAAGAGTACTAGAGTGGGTTGCCATTGCCTTCTCATTCTGCAAAGTGCCATAGAAATTCTGGAACAGTCTATCCAAGTGAAACGCCTGACACATGGAAGGTGCACAATAAATATTTATTATAGGAATGAATAAGCGCATGAACATATTTGGGATCAAAAGAGGCTTTCATTGAGAAAGGATAATTGCTATGAGGAGAGGGTGTTTTCAAGAGAAAAGAAATGGAGTTGGAAAAGCAAAGGCTGGATTTGAGGAAGAGGAAGGTGTTCATTTTACCTGGAGCCTGAGAATGTGCAGGAAGATATGGAAATAGTCTTAGTTAAAAGGCAGGGACCTCTCATAGCAGGCCATGGTCTCTCGCTGGGGAACTTAGGCTCCCTCTTTAAGCAAAGGGAAACCACCAATAGCTTAATGAGTGTGAGCAGCCAAGGAGGCACTATGAGGGCTTTGCTTCTCCTGAACATGCTTCTTGATACCAGAGCCATCAATCCAGGTATTACCCAGGGTTCTCCAGAGAAACAGAACCAATAGGATATATCTGTAGGGAGAGACTTACCATGAGGAATTGGCTTGTTATAGAGGCTGAGAAGTTTCATCATCTGCCCTCTGCAAGCTGGAGACCCAGGGGAGCTGGTGATATAATTTCAGTCCAATTCCAAAAGCTAAGAATCAGAAGTGTCCAGGGAAGAAGACAGAACACCCAGCTCAAGCAATCAGGTGGAAAGAAATGAATTCTTCCTTTCTCTCTTTTTTTCTTCTATGTATGCTCTCAGTAGGTTTAATGAGGCCCACTCATATGGAGGAGGGCAAAGAGCTTTACTGAGTCCACTGACTCAAACACTAATTTCACCTGGAATTTCACCCTCTCAGACACACACAGAAGTAACATTCAGCCAAATATCTGACACCCTGTGATCCAGTTACATTGGCACATAAAATTAGTCATTGCAGTTCACTTAGAGAAAATCAACTAATTTCATAAAGTAGCTCTGCTCTCTGGAAGTGAGGATTTTATCTATGAAAGAAACTGATGTTCCAAAAATAGAGCCACACATCACAGCCTTGATCCCAACTAAGGCACGTGAGGTGGAAACCACTGTTTATTACATCTCACTTAAGGGGAAATCGGCTTAAGGAGCTGTGAGATCTGGTAGTAGAAGACCTGTCTAATAAATCCACTTTCTCTTTAATTCAGGAGGAAACTGTTGGCCCTCGTTCAGCCAAAACTCAATTTTGCAAATAACAGGCTTCTCTCCACAATGCCAACTGCTCATCACTGGCAAGGAAAATCACTTTAACCAAAATAACCTGGTCTAGACCATTCTGATACAGGGTAAAGATAAACAGCCAACACATTGACTTAAATGAGCAAGTGACCAGCCATGCCCACAGGGTTCTGGGCAGTTATGAGGGCATTTATAGTGCCTCCTGTTCCCATTATGAAGTCAATTTTATCTTCTGCCAGTAACTTTCACTATTCTCTCTCCTGTGCCTATTGCCTTTATAGATCATGTTTTTACTGTTATAGATTGATCTTTACAAGGCTACTCCAGCATGGCTGAGGACACCGTATTTTCTGGAATTTTTGCTCTCCGAGACATCAATAATCCTCTAGAGAAAATGTTGGGAAAGCAGAGAACCGTTTATCATTTAGTAATCATGTGGAGGTAAGACTGTTCTCAGGCAGCTGATAAAATCTGCAGCAGCAATAAAGATGATTTGAGATCCTGACTGCTGTGCTGGTTACATTAGATAGAGACCACAGGAACTGGCCACCAGAGCCAAGAGAGTGGAAGAGTCTCAAGTGCTGCTAATATCCCAGGTGTGGGGAGGAACAGTATAACACTGGAGCCTGTAGACTCATCCAATGGAAAAGTCATGGATGGTTGCTGATGAAGGTTAAAGACAGTTTTCTGTGGCCCTGAGGTCCCCAGGTCAATGCGAATGCAGAGGGACTTAGAAGCAGCAATTTCAGTAGGAGTGAAATGAGACTGAGGACTTGTCCTGCAGTTGTATTTGCATGGCAAGCACAGTATTTTCACTCTGACTGCATGCTGGTTTGGGGGTGTCCTCAAGGAGCTGATGAGGATTACAGAAGGACCGAACTTTTAGGCTCTCAAGGCCCCTCTCCAGCCTTAGTCTCTGAATGTCTTGTTCCAGAATTTTCTGCTAAAATAGCCCCTTAATCCTGAGAGGTCTCCAATGAATTGCTCTCATCCTGCCCATTCCAATTTGTATTTCAGGACCATCATAATAAGACCCTTCATAAATGATTTCAACTTCCTAGGTCATCCTCCCTTGATTCTTGGAACTAAGTCCTACCATCTACCCAAGAGGCAAAAATCTTCTGGGGGTTAAAAAATAAAGACTAGCAAATTGGCTTAATATTTTTCACTTTTATTTTGTATTGGGGTATAGCCTATCATCAGTGTTGTGAGAGTTTCAAGTGAATAGCAAAGGGACTCAGCCATACATGTGTATCTGTACCCATTCTCCCCCAGACTGCCTCATAACTTTGAGCAGAGTTTCATGTGCTGACTGCTGCGCTGGTTACATTAGATAGAGACCACAGGAACTGGCCTTGTTAGTTATCCATTTTAAATATAGCTGTGTGTACATGACCATCTCAAACTCCCTAACTGTCCCTCCTACCCAACCCCCAAACCTGGCAACCACAAGTTCATTTTCTAAGTCTATAAGTCTCTATTTTTAAGGTAATCTCATTTGTATTATTTCCTTTTAAATTCTTCATACAAGGGATGTCATATGATATTTCTCCTTCTCTGCCTGACTTATTTCACTTATTATGACATTTTCTAGGTCCATCCCTGACTGGCTTACTTTAAACATGTGATAGAGAACCTTGGCTTGAGCACTGGGTTTGTCCTCAGGCAAGTCCAATTGCTCATGTAGCTCCTGACACAACCATCTCCTCCTCTCGCTTCTCTTCTTCAGCCACATTCTCACTGCTCTGATGACCTCACCTTGCAGAAGCCTCCAGCAATACTTGCATCTTTCTTGGCCAAATTTAAACCCTGCCCACATACCTCCTACTTTCCGCCTCTTACAAAGTAAGAAGTGGCCCTTCACTTTTTAATTGAAGTATAGTTGATTTAACATGTTAGTTTCAAGTGCATGGCAAAGCAATTCAGATATAGATATTTAGGTAGATAGATTCAGTTATTATATATATAAATTTTCAGTTTCTTCTACATTTTAAGTTATTGTAAGATATCGAATATATTTCCCTGTGCTATAGAGCAGGACCTTGTTGTTTATCTATTTTATATATATATATATGCATATATATATATACACACATACATATATATATATATACACATATATATATATACACATACATATATATATATATATATATATATGTATGTATGTATATTTTGGGCTTTTCTCACGGCTCAGATGGTAAAGAATCTGCCTGCAATACAGGAGACGTGGGTTCAATCCCTGTTTTGAAAAGACCCCATGGAGAATAGAATGGCTATCCACTCCAGTATTCTTGCTTGAAGAATTTCATGGACAGAAGAGCCTGGTGGGCTACAGTCCACAGGGTCACAAAGAGTCTAACACAACTGAGCAATTAATCCTTTCATTTTTTTCAGTGTGTATATTTTAATTCCAAATTCTTAATTTATCCCACCCACTTTCCCCTTTGGCAACAATAAATTTGTTTTCGATGTCTGTGAGTCTATTTCTGCTTTGCAAATAAGTTCATTTGTATAATTTTTTAAGATTCCACATGTAAGTGATATTTGTCTTTGTCCGACTTACTTCAATTCATTATGATAAACTCTAGGTCCACCCACTTTGCTGCAAATGGCACTATTCCATTCTTTTTTATGGCTAGTAATATTCTGCCATATATATACAGCCACATCTTCTTTTATCTTCCATTTTTAAGGATTTCACGCCCTAGGGCAGAGGTCCCCAACCTCCAGTATCTAACACCTAATGATCTGAGGTGGGGCTGATGTAATAATAATAGAAATGAAGTGCACAATAAATGTAATGCATGTGAATCATCCCCAAACCATCCCCACACTCACCCCCAGGTCCGTGAAACCGTTGTCTTCCACGGAACTGCTTCCTGGTACCAAAAAGTTGAGGACCTCTGCCTTAGGGCATTCCCTTTGTGCTACATTAGTAATTTCTGTTTTATCATTTATCCATTAGCATAGAATAAGCTCTAGTAAGCTTCTTAAAAAGTAAAGAACGTTTGTCACATTGCCCTCTCAGACGTGGGTATGGATCATCTCTCTCCTACCTCCCACATGCAGTCTCTTTTCAGGACTTTCTCATGGACCTGAGTTTGAACAAACTCACCCGGGAGATAGTGAAGGACAGAGGAGCCTGGCGTGCTGCAGTTCATGGGGTCACAAACAGTCAGACATGACTTAGCGACAGAACAAGAAGAAGAAATGATGTCATCCAACCATCTCATCCTCTGTTGCCCCCTTTACCTCCTGCCCTCAATCTTTCCCAGCTTCAGGGTCTTTTCCAATATCAGCACTTCTTATCAGGTGGGCAAAGTACTGGAGCTTCAGCTTCAGCATCAGTCCTTCCAATGAATATCCAAGCTTGCGTTAAAGTTAAAAAGCACACAGGAAAACTTTCCTGTCCCCTGATGTGCTCTCACAGCAGAGCATAGCCCAAATGCCCCGTCCTTCCTCCTCTGTACTCTGTCTCAGTCTGCAAACACTGCTGTCTTGGTTTTCCACTTACTATCTGGTTTCCTTTCGCTGTCATTCTCAGGGGTTCCTCCTACTCTGACTTCTGAGTGGTGGCCTCTTGCAAGGTCTGTCCTTTTCCTCTTTATCTTTGCATCCCCCCAGTGATCTCATCCTGTGGCCTTAAGTAGCATTCCTACAATAAACCTTTATTTTTATCCCCACTGAAATGCCCTCTCCCCTGAGCCTATCCAGCTGTGCCTCTCAACTTTGCTGTCTCTAGAATTTCACATTCAAAGCTGAGATTTTGATCTTCATTCACCCTCTCACCTGCACTTCCCACACCCTATCATTTACATTTTAATAAGCGACATAATCATATGCCAAGTTCTCAAGTCAGAAGCTCAGAGTCATCCTAAACTGTGCCCTCTTCTTACCAATGCATCCCAACCCAACCCTCTAGCAAGTCTCATCAATGCTGCCTTCCAAATGCTCTAAGTCACATCACCTTACCCACAACCACCACCTTAGTCCAAGCCACCTCCATCTCTCACCCAGACACCTGCAAAATCTTTCTTAGAGTTCTCTCTGCTTCTATACTATGTCCCACCTGAAAGGCCAAGTGAACACTAACACAAAAATTTGAATTTTATTCCTTTGCTTACACCCTGCAGCGACACCTCACTGCACTCCAAACAAAATGCAAACTGCTCCCATGACCAACAAAGTCACGGTTGGCCCATGTGCCCTGCTCAGCTCCATCCTGGGACATACTTCCTCCTGACCACTGAGATTCTGTGACACTGGACTCATCAATCCCATAGATGCACAGGCCTCGTTTCTATCTCATGGGAGCCCCCCTGCCTGGGGTCCTTTCTTCTTACACTTTCTCTGGATGGCCTCTTGCCCTGCCTTTCTGCTCTCAGCTCTCTCCTCAGGGTTGCCAAGTCAAGTGGTTCCCTTCTGATATGTTCTTTTTCAATTTTTTAAAGTATAATTGCTTTACAATGCTATGTTAGTTTCTGCTATACAACAATGTGAATCAGTGATATGCATACATATATCCCCTTCCTCTTGACTTTGCTACCCCATCCCAGCCCACCCTCTAAGTCACCACAGAACTCTCTGCGCTATACAGTAACTTCCCACCATTAGCTATCTATTTCACACAATACATGAACCGTGAACTTCCGGATGTTCAAGCTGGTTTTAGAAAAGGCAGAGGAACCAGAGATCAAATTGCCAATATCCGCTGGATCATGGAAAAAGCAAGAGAGTTCCAGAAAAACATCTATTTCTGCTTTGTTGACTATGCCAAAGCCTTTGACTGTGTGGATCACAATAAACTTTGGAAAATTCTGAAAGAGATGGGAATACCAGACCACCTGACCTGCCTCTTGAGAAATCTGTATGCAGGTCAGGAAGCAGCTGTTAGAACTGGACATGGAACAACAGACTGGTTCCAAATAGGAAAAGGAGTCCATCAAGGCTGTATATTGTCACCCTGTTTATTTAACTTATATGCAGAGTACATCATGAGAAATGCTGGACTGGAAGAAACACAAGCTGGAATCAAGATTGTCAGGAGAAATAGCAATAACCTCAAATATGCAGATGACACCACCCTTATGGGAGAAAGTGAAGAGGAGCTAAAGGGCTTCTTGATGAAGGTGAAAGAGGAGAGTGAAAAAGTTGGCTTAAAGCTCAACATTCAGAAAACAAAGATCATGGCATCAGGTCCCATCACTTCATGGGAAATAGATGGGGAAACAGTGGAAACAGTGTCAGACTTAATTTTGGGGGCTTCAAAATCACTGCGGATGGTGACTGCAGCCATGAAATTAAAAGACGCTTACTCCTTGGAAGAAAAGTTATGACCAACCTAGATAGCATATTCAAAAGCAGAGACATTACTTTGCCGACTAAGGTTCATCTAGTCAAGACTATGGTTTTTCCTGTGGTCATATATGGATGTGAGAGTTGGACTGTGAAGAAGGCTGAGCACCGAAGAATTGATGCTTTTGAACTGTGGTGTTGGAGAAGACTCTTGAGATTCCCTTGGACTGCAAGGAGATCCAACCAGTCCATTCTGAAGGAGATCAGCCCTGGGATTTCTTTGGAAGGAATGATGCTAAAGCTGAAACTCCAGTACTTTGGCCACCTGATGAGAAGAGTTGACTCACTGGAAAAGACTCTGATGCTGGAAGGGATTGGAGACAGGAGGAGAAGGGGACGACAGAGGATGAGGTGGCTGGATGGCATCACAGACTCGATGGACGTGAGTCTGAGTGAACTCTGAGAGATGGTGATGAACAGAGAGGCCTAGAGTGCTGCGATTCATGGGGTCGCAAAGAGTCGGACACAACTGAGCAACGGAACTGAACTGAACTGAGTGTATACATGTGGAGAAGGCAATGGCACCCCACTCCAGTACTCTTGCCTGGAAAATCCCATGGACGGAGGAGCCTGGTAGGCTGCAGTCCATCAGGTCGCCAAGAGTCCGACACCGCTGAGCAACTTCATTTTCACTTTTCACTTTCATGCATTGGAGAAGGAAATGGCAGCCCACTCCACTGTTCTTGCCTGGAGAATCCCAGGGACAGGGGAGCCTAGTGGGCTGCCGTCTGTGGGGTCGAATGGAGTCGGACATGACTGAAGTGACTTAGCAACAGCAGTGTATACATGGGGCTTTCCAGATAGCACTAGTGGTAAAGAAGCTGTCTGCCAATGCAGGAGATGCAAGATACTTGGATTTGACCTGATCCCTGGGTCAGTAAGAGCCCTTGGAGGAGGAAATGGCAGCCCACTCCAGTGTTCTTGCCTGGAGGATCCCATGGACAGAGGAGCCTGGTGAGCTGCAGTCTGTGGGGTCTCAAAGAGTTGGACACGACTGAAGTGACTTAGTACACATGCACAATGTAGTATACAAGTTAATCCCAATCTCTCAATTCACCCCACCCTCCCCTTCCCACTCCCACCCATGTCTATATATTCATTCTCTATCTGTGTCTCTATCCCTGCACTGAAAATAGGTTCATGTGTACATTAAAAAAAAAAAAATTCCACGTATATGTGTTGCTGCTGCCACTGCTGCTAAGTCGCTTCAGTCGTGTCCGACTCTGTGCGACCCCACAGACAGCAGCCCACCAGGCTCCACCGTCCCTGGGATTCTCCAGGCGAGAACACTGGAGTGGGTTGCCATTTCCTTCTCCAATGCATGAAAGTGAAAAGTGAAAGTTAAGTCTCTCAGTCATGTCTGACTCTTAGTGACCCCATGGACTGCAGCCTACCAGGCTCCTCTGTCCATGGGATTTTCCAGGCAAGAGTACTGGAGTGGGGTGCCATTGCCTCCTCCGCGTATATGTGTCAATCTGCATTATTTGTTTTTCTCTGACTTATGTCACTCTGTAAGACAGACTCCTAGTGTTTCTAATTACTGTGCCCTTTTAAAATTTTCATTTAGAGCCCTACACAACTTGTAATTGTGCATTTAATCATGTGTTTTTCATTTATTATCTGACCCTCCAGCTCAACAGAAAGCATCATAATGGAAAAGACTGTATCTGCTCATCAGTCTTTTCATTTCTGATCCTTTCTTCAGGGTCAGCACCAAGTGTGTGGTCTGGGATCCTTGGGCACATGAGTCAGACTCTCTGTTTCCTCCATCTGCCCAAGCTGTGCTAGCATCTAACTGCTTGTGTGCTTTATTTAGTGACCTCTTGACTTTATGCTTTGGATTCCATGGCTCCTCCTGTCCAGAATGCCCTTCTGAACTCCCCCAAATGCTCAAATGACATCCTATTTGAGGCTCAGTTGAAAAGACCTCCTCCAAGAGGTGTTCTTATATTCTCACAGTCACATAACTCAGTTTCTCTGTGTTCTCCTAGGCAAGCATGGGCATCCCTTCTGCTGGGGCCACCTACAGTATAGTGTGAGCTGAGGTAAAGGAGTGGGGGCACACCTCCTTAAGGGACCAAGGCTCCTGCAGGCAGGAACATGGACATGTCTTCTTCCATACCCAGAATTCCCTGGCTCTCTTAATTACTCAAAAGTCTGTCGAAAGAAATTCTTATTCCCTGTTTCTCTTTTCTATTAGTAGAACATGACAGAACAGATACTATTTCAAATGAGATAACCCCCATGGTCTCCCAGATAAACACTCTGTCTTATCTTCTTCAACTTAAATTAATATTGGGTTCTGTGGGTCACAAAGTTGATCTGTATCTTATCTCGCATCGTACGTGTAATTCCCTGTTTACAAAGGTCCCAGGGTAGACAGAGTGGGCACAGGAGCTGCAACCTCTGTACTCTCTTATTGAATGGTAGACTAGCATCTTCCATCAATAAGCCAGGCACTGAACTGAACAAAGATGAACAAGACATGGTCCCTAATCGTGAAGGGCTTAATCCGCCAAAGCACCGAAGTAGGATGCCACAGCTTGCAGGCAGGTGTTATCCCATTTGGAAAAGACTCACTTCTGCTCAGGTGCATCAGTGCCTGTATCTTCAGAGTTGCTGTGAGCAGACAATGTGATGTTAATGCCAGAAACATTTCACCTTCCACCCTCTACTTACTGTTTTAGGTTAAGTGTCATGAATGTGCATCTTTTTAAGCTAAATAATCAGGCTATCCCTCTTCAAAGGACAATCTTTAGAGAACAAAGAGACTACAGAGATATAACATATGCAAAGCACATCATGCGAAATGCCAGGCTGGATGAAGCACAAGCTGGAATCAAGATTGCTGGGAGAAATATCAAAAACCTTAGATATGCAGATGACACCACCATTATGGCAAAAAACAAAGAGGAACTAAAGAGCTTTTTGATAAAAGTGAAAGAGGGGAGTGAAAAAGCTGGCTTAAAACTCAACATTCAAAAACTAAGATCATGGCATCTGGTCCTATCACTTCATGGCAAATAGATGGGGAAACAGTGACAGACTTTATTTTGGGGGGCTCCAAAATCACTGCAGATGGTGACTGCAGCCATGAAATTAAAGGATGCTTGCTCCTTGGAAGAAAAGCTATGACAAACCTAGACAGCATATTAAAAGCAGAGACATTACTTTGCCAACAAAGGTCCATCTAGTCAAAGCTATGGTTTCTCCAGTAGTTATGTATGGATGTGAGAGTTGGACCATAAAAAAGCTGAATCCTGAAGAATTGATGCTTTTGAACTGTGGTGTTGGAGAATACTCTTGAGAGTCCCTTGGACTGCAAGGAGATCCAACCAGTCAATCCTAAAGGAAATCAGTCTTGAATATTCATTGGAAGGACTGATGCTGAAGCTCCAATATTTGGCCACCTGATGTGAAGAACTGACTCACTGATGCTGGGCAAGATTGAAGGCAAGAAGAGAAGGAAATGACAGAGGACGAGACGGTTGGATGGCATCACTGACTCAGTGGACATGAGTTTGAGTTAGCTCCAGGAGCTGGTGATGGACAGGAAAGCCTGGTATGCTGCAGTCCATGGTGTTGCAGAGTCAGACACAACTGAACGACTGAACTGAACTGAAATGAACTGAACTGAATGGACACTGAGTTAAAGATGAACCACTCAGGTATTCTGGGTTCCTATCTCATCATCCCTGGGTAGCCTTGGAGTGAATATTTTATCACTGTCATGACCCAGTTTTGACACCAAAGTAAAATAAGAGGACGATGTCCTGTTAGGACAGGTGAAGGTGAGAGGGTCTGAGCCTCATATTTTCAGAATGACTACAAAGGTCTGTTTGGATTTATTCAAATAACATGTCAACCCATTTCTTATTCTTCTCAACATTGTGCAAACCCATAGTCACATGCTTGGGGGAAAATAGGGTCAAATCTAATTTGGAAAAGAATATGAATGTATGCATAAATGTATATGTATCTATATATCTATAGATTTTATTCTGGAATATACCCCCAGGAAGGTACAAATATTTATTTCCAGATGCAAGTGAAATCCAAAACTCTAAAACTGCAGAAGTCCATTAATCCTCTTTGATTGCTCATAGGATCCAGTCTGAGACTGCCCCGCCAGCCCATGGCTAGCTGTCACTCATTGTCAGTGCAGAAGATGGAAGGTGTATGTTGTTAACTTGACCTTGAATGTAGGCTCACCAGGGCCTCCAAGGGAAGGCTGCAGCCATTCATGACTGGAGTGGTCATTTTGCCATAGTCAGTGAGTTCGTCTGCTTCCAGCTGGGCTGCTTTTGTTTAAGCTTCAAGCCTTTGCTTTCTCCTGTTTGAAAACATTTACCAGGGGGCAAAATGATTCAAAGTGACATCTGGGTCCCTCTTGGCTTGTATGTGGTAACTCCCTCCCTTCCAACCTGTAATTAAGTCAATTAGATTCCTAAGTCTTCTATGAGAGGGTTTCCAGAAATCCTTCTTCTGGATACACAAGTGAAAAAGTGAAAGTTAATTGCTTGGTCATGTCCGACTGCTTGTGACCCCATGGACTGTAGCCCACCAGGCTCCTCTGTCCATGGAACTCTCCAGGCAACAATACTAGAGTGAGTAGCCATTGCCTTCTCCAAAGGATCTTCCCAACACAGGGGGTCAAACCTAGGTCCCCTACATTGCAGGCAGATTCTTTACTGTCTGAGTTGCCGGGGAAGCCCTATTAGAATCAGTTCCCTCAAAGTACCACCTTCTTTTGCCTGCTTTTTCACTCCAGTTCCTCAGCAGAGAGACATAAAATGAAGCACAGCAATCAAAATTTCCTCCAAATATGGGCCGGTCGTATAAGGAAGAGAAACCAAATGCACACTGTCAGGTCCCATCCCTGGACAGGCATCCCTGGCCTGCCTATGGCTGATGGTTCCCCCAGGTCTGGTCGATCTAGGAAGGCTATTCACTGCATGACATTTATTAAGCGAAATACTGACAGAGTTAACATAATGCTTTAGACAGGCGGCTGAGTTTGGGGTTTTAGACCATCCAAATATCAAAGATTTAGAGGGTTTAGTGGATATACTTTTGGCATATATACGTACTGTCTTAATCAGTTCAGCTTGCTATAACAAAAATGCTATAACCTAAGTGGCTTAAACAGCAAACATTTGTTGCTTACAGGTCTGGAGGCTGGGAGTCTAAGATCAAGGCATCTGATGAGACCTGACTTGCTGGTTCATGTTGTTGTTCAGTTGCTAAGTCCTGTCTGATTCTTTGCAACTTCATGGACTGCAGCATGCCAGGCTCCTCTGTACTCCACTATCTCCAAGACTTTGCTCAAATTCATATTCATTGATTTGATGATGCTATCTGACATCTCATCTTCTGCTGCTTCCTTCTCATTTTGCCTTCAAACTTTTCCAGTATCAAGGTCTTTTCTAATGAGTCAGCTCTTCACAACAGGTAGCCAAAGTACTGGAGCTTCAGCACCAGTCCTTCCAATGAATAGTCAGGGTTGATTTCTTTTAGGATTTCTTTTAGGATTGACTAGTTTGATCTCCTTTGCTGCCCAAGGGACTCTCGAGTCTTCTCCAGTACCACAATTTGAAAGCATCAATTCTTCACCACTCAGCCTTCTTTATGATCCAACTCTCACTTTCATACATGAGTACTGGGAAAACCCAGTTCATAGCTAGCTGTTTTTTCCTGCTTCCTTGTGTGGTGGAAGGGTCAAGGGAGCTCTCTGCAGTCTTTTCTAAGAGTGTACTAACCCCATTCATGAGGCTCCACCATCATGACCTAATCACCACCCAAAGGCCCCATCTCCTACCATCATCACATTAGGATTTAGGATTTCAACAAATGGATTTGGCTAGGGGTGGAGGACACACACATTTAGTCCATAACACACTCTACAAGGCAAACAGATAAGTCAGTTTTTCTAGTTTACATTTTCTTGCTGAAAATGGAAATTGCCCCTGTTTCATCCAAAAGGCTCAGCCATGTTTGATAGGCTTCATATCTGATTTGGGAAGTTTCCAAATACATAGAAAACCTGCTTTAATGTTTTAAATTCTATTTCCCTAAGCGCCCATTTTCTGAAATCCTGAAGAGAGTTATTCAAGGAAATGATCCATAGCGTCCTATTAGGGCACACCTGTATCATTTCCAATAAAAGAATCTGTCCCAGCAAATAGCACCAGCAAGACCCATCCATCAGCTGGGACATGCACTTACAGGAGGTGTCCTCAGTATCATTCTCCTCAGCTTATTCCAAAATCCACACTCTTCAACCAAGAAAACCTGGACACACACAAACATTTGCACACACACTATGTTGCTATTTACAGTTACCTAATTCAGATTGATTTATTATCCGCTGATGTAACAAATTCCAAGCCAGACTGCCAATGTGAATGCTCATTCAGGTCCAACTCTTGTCCTGCCAGGCTCCTCTGTCCATGGGGTTTTTCAGGCAAGAATACTAGAGTGGGTTGCCATTTCCTCCTCTAGAGAATCTTCCTGACCTAGGGATTAAACCCACAAATTCCTCTCAAATTTAGGTCACTAGGACAACTGAGTCAAGCATGGTAATAGCATTGAAAATCAGCAAAGAAAACTCTTATTTTTAATATTCAAACCTCTGTTTTGTTTAGTACAAACAAACTCAGATGGGAGAAAGCAAAAATGAGAGCAAACCAAAATTCATTTTCTTTCATCAGAGCACCTTCAACTGGGGATTCTGATGAACATGAGTGGTAGGCAGATTTAGGGATCTCACTGGCTGGTTTGCTTGCAGGATTGAAGTTTCAGTTGGTAATGATATTTGCTGAGATAATAAACACTAACAGTGCCACACTAATTCAGTCCTTTCAGATTCATCCTGAGATCAGTGTTAACTACTTAGACTAATCCAGAACATACAGATAGGACCTAGAAAAAAAATGCTATATGCTTAGTAGGGATTCTGGAGATATCTATTTAACTTAATGAACTACTTCAACAATACTTATGAGACCCAGTATCTGCAATACTATAATAAGCTTCGGATTCATTCATCCATGAATCCATTTGTTTAAACAGTAAAAGCAGAGTACTTACTGTATGTCAGGTACTATTCTAGGTACTTCAGAGGCATCTGTGTATAGCAGATTCAAGGAGTACAACAGGGGACCATTTGCCATTTGACCAAGTTGGGAGCTATAAAGGTATAGAAACAGGATTACAAAGATGACCAGAATGTCAGCATGAGTGCCAACAGAGGCTGGCTTGGAGGAGTGCAGCAATAAAAAACTTTTAACACCAAAGCCAGAATTGGGCAAATCAAGTATCCAGTTTCAAGTATGGATGGAACGCAAGCAACCCAGCCCCCTCCCTACAGGGCAGAGACCTTGCAGCTGAGTCTGTCTAGGCCGGTAGACCCTGTCGGAGGAGCTTGCAGCACCCGTTCTGGCTCCAAATTCACCAGCTACAGAAGTCACCCAAGAATTAAGTGAGGGAGACAGGCCAGTGTGTCAGCCCATCGGGTTTCCCACCACATGTAAATATAAAGACAGACAAAGGAGATTTATTTGCCCTCTGTCTATACCATAAACAAAATAAGCCATGGGTTTGCAGGGGATTCAGGTTCTGTTGGCCAATGGGCACAGACAAGGAACAGCCAGTCAGTTCAGTCGCTCAGTTGTGTCCAACTCTTTATGACCCTATGGACTGCAGCACACCATGCTTCCTTGTCCATCACCAACTTTCGGAGTTTGTTCAAACTCATGTCCATCAAGTTGGTGATGCCTTCCATCCATCTCATCCTCTGTCATCTCCCTCTCCTCCTGCTTTCAATCTTTCCCAGCATCAGGGTCTTTTCTAAGGAGTCAGTTCTTAGCATCAGGTGGCCAAAGTATTGGAGCTGCAGCATCGGTGCTTCCAATGAATATTCAGGATTGATCTCCTTTAGGATTGACTTGTTTGACCTCCTTGCAGTCCAAGGGACTCTCAAGAGTCTTCTCCAATACCACAGTTCAAAATCATCAACTCTTTCTTTATGGCCCAACTCTGATATCCATACATGACTACTAGAAAAATCATAGCTTTGACTATATGGAACTTTGTCAGCAACGTGATGTCTCTGCTTTTAATACACTACCTAGGTTGGTCATAACTTTTCTTCCAAAGAGCAAGTGTCTTTTAATTTCATGGCTGCAGTCACCATTTGTAGTGATGTCAGAGCCCCCCAAAATTAAGTCTGTCACTGTTTCCATTGTTTCCCCATCTATTTGTCATGAAATGATGGGACCAGATGCCATGATCTTAGTTTTCTGAATGTTGAGTTTTAAGCCAGCTTTTTCACTCTATTCCTTCACCTTCATCACAAAGCTCTTTAGTTCTGCTTCACTTTCTGCCATAAGGGTGATATCATCTGCATATCTGAAGATATTGATATTTCTCCCAGCAATCTTGATTCCAGCTTATGCTTCATTCAGCCTGGCATTTCACATGACGTACTCTGCATATAACTTAAATAAGCAGGGTGACAGTATACAGCCTTGATGTACTTCTTTCCCAATTTGCAACCAGTCCATTGTTCCATGTCCAATTCTAACTGTTGCCTCTTGACCTGCATATAGAGGCAAGTTGGGTGGTCTGGTATTCCCATCTCTTTAAGAATTTTCCACAGTTTGTTGTGATCCACATAGTCAAAGACTTTGGCAAATAGACAGTGAGCAAGCAAACAAATAAATAAGCATGGATATTCCAAAAAGGAAAAGGGGCTGGCAGGGAATGAAATAGTTAGATAGCATCACAAACTCAATGGACGTGAATTTGAGCAAACTCTGGGAGACAGTGGAGAACAGAAGAGCCTGGCATGCTACAGTTCATGGGTCACAAAGAGTTGTACATGACTGAAGTGATTGAGCATAGCACACATAGCACATAAAAATACACGGATAATAAATCCCCCCAAAATCCAGTGAACACACACACTCAAAAAGTATCATTTCAAAAAGCAAAATACTGTGAACTTTAAATCAGCACAAATAAATATATTTTAACAGCTGTGCAGTAGTTCTTTGCAGGGACTTAACCTACTATTGGAAAAGACCCTGATGCTGGGAAAGATTGAAGGCAAAAGAAAAAGGCTCTAGCAGAAGAAGAGATGTTCAGATAGCATCGCCGATTCAATGGACATGAATTTGAGCAAGCTCTGGGAGACAATGGAGGACAGAGGAGACTGGGATGCTGTAGTCCACGAGGTGGCAAAGCGTCAGAGATGACTTAGCAACTGAACAACAGCTAAACGGATCCTCCTTCTAATCCAGAGCTGGTAGAGCTAACTGCCTCCTCATAGCTGAGATAGCTGGTTTAATGTATAGTTTCAGCCAAGCCTTTGACACAGTGGGGACAGCGTGAGGTCAGACACAGTCCAGGGACCCGGAGCTCCCAGGACCTTCTCTTCTAGACCCTGGACTTGACTATTTCCTTCAAAAACACAGGTCAGCCAAATGGAACCACCATTTTTTAAAGATGCTTTCTTAAAGAGCTCATAGTCTGTAAACAATGGGAGAAATAGCATGTATACTATCATATAAGAAATGAAGCGCCAGTCTATGTTCAATACAGGATACAGGATGCTTGGGGCTGGTGCACGGGATGATCCAGAGAGACGATATGGGGTGGGAGGTGGGAGGGGGCTTCGGCATTGGGAGATCGTGTACACCTGTGGCTGATTCATGTCAATGTATGGCAAAACCAATACAGTATTGTAACATAGAATAAAGTAAAAATAAAATTTAAAATAAAATAAAATAAAAATTTTAAAAAAGCAATACATTTTGATTTTTGAAACCAATACACATGAAGCTGAAAATGGAGCCATTTCTGCTGGCCCCCATGCCTACTTATACACCCTATAATTCAAAACAAACCATGAATCCCACTATTTTTCCCACACCACCTGAAGCAGTGAGAACATGATAGGATAGAGGGGAGAGGGAGCCATGTGGCAGAGAAGAGGGCTTTAAACCCCGAGGAGCCCAATGAGAGAAACTTTTCTCCCCAGTAGAAGCTCACAAAGAGGCCCAGCCATTGGCAAGAGAACAGAAACAGGGTGTGCTGAATTTTCCAGCTGATATAAGAGCTATTCCCTCAGCAATTCCTCTCTAAACACTGCTGTTTCCTTCAGATATCTTAAGCCCCTGAGCATGAGTTGTTTTTCAATCATGGGCCTGCAGAATGGTTTCTTGCTTCCAAACAATTCTCCTTTCTCTGACTTCTCCAGGAGAGGTTTGGAAAGATCTTTCTCTCTTTTACTGTTGATACTCCAAGGCCACAGAGCATGAGAGAAGGATAATTTTCAGACTCCTCTCTCCAGCAGGAGTAACTGAAGGCCCCAGACTTTGCTGTTTGCAGCTACTGTGTGCCTTCAAATAGCTAGAAAAAAACACTCTCTTGCTTTTAGTTCAGTCCACACATATTTACTTGATGTAAATATTTGCTGCTATAACAAATGATCACAAATTGGGTGGCTCTTATTTATTCTCTTTATTGATATACGTTTATTCTCTTACAGTTCTGGAGTCCATAAGTTAAAAATAAGTCTGCTGTGGCTAAAATCAGAGCTCTTTCTGGAGGCTCTCAGTGACAATCTTCTCCCTTGACGTTTCTGTCAATAGCTTCTGGAAGTCGCCTGCATTGCTTGGCTCATATGGCCCCTTCCTCATATACCTCCAACCTCTTTCTTTGGTGGTTACATCCCCTTCTGCCTCCTTCTTATAAGGAACCTGGTGATTACATTAGGATTTACCCAGATAATCCAGGGCAATTTTCCCATAAATATCTAATTCCATCTACCAAGTTCCTTTGACATACCAAGCAACATAGTCACAGATTCCAGGGTCTAAGATCTAATATTCTTGGGGGCCATCTCTCAGCTAATCACCCTGGATGGGTGGATACTGCACAACTTTTGATCACACAGAATCTGAACCTTCTCTCTGTGCTCATGGAAACATCACCTGGGATGCAGAGCCAGCCTCCCACTAGAAGATCCAGGTTCACCATCTTTGCCCTCCCTCCTCCTCTGATGCCAGGACTCAGGCTCCAGCATCCATATACACACACCCAGGTTTTGATTCAGCAACTGATGGTGCATAAAAGCAGGCATGGTCAGAATGGCCATCATCAAACCGTCTACAACAATACATGCAGGAGAGGACGTGGAGAAAAGGGAACCCTCTTTGCACTGTTGGTGAGAATGTAAATTGACACAGCCACTATGGAGAACAGTACGGGAGATTCCTTCAAAGGCTAGGAATAAGACTACCATATGATCCAAGAATCCAACTACTGGGTATAAACCCTGTGAAAGAAAGGTGAAAGTGAAAGTCACTCAGTCATGTCCAACTCTTTGTGACCCCATGGACTATACATTCCATGGAATTCTCTAGGCCAGAATACTGGAGTGGATGGCTGTTCCCTTCTCCAGGGGATCTTCCAGACCCAGGGATAGAACCCAGGTCTCCAGGTTTGCAGGCAGATTCTTTACCAGGTGAGCGATCAGGGAAGCCCATAAACCCTGAGAAAATCATAATTCATAAAAACACACGTACCCCATTCATTATAGCACTATTTATAATAGTCAGGACATAGAATCAATCTAGATGTCCACTGATAGATGAATGGACAAAGAAGTTGAGAGGCATATATACAATAGATTATTACTAGCCATAAAAAGGAATGAAGTTTAGTCAATTGTAGTGAGGTAGATGAATCTAGAGCCTGCCATGCAGAGTGAAGTAAGTCAGAAAGAGAAAAATAAATATCATATATTAATGAATATATATGGAATCTAGAAAAATAGTACTAATGAACCTATTTGCGGGGCAAAAATAGAGACATAGATGTAGAGAGTGGGTTTCTGGACCCATCACAGGGAGGAGAGGGTGGGACAAACTGAGAGAGTAGCATTGACATATATACACAATATCATGTACAAAATATATAGCCAATGGAAAGCTGCTGTCTTACACCAGGGAGCTCAGCTTGGTGCTCTCTGAAGACCTAGAGTGGTGGATTGGGGTGGGAGGAGTCAAGAGGGAGGGGATGTATGTATACATATGATGGATTTGCATTGTTGTACAGCAGAAATTAACACAACATTGTAAAGAAATTATCCTCCAATTATTATTTTTCTAAAGCAGGGATGTAGGGAATGGATTCCAGCAAGAGGGGAGAAGCAGCGTGTGTGTCACATTTTGAGCAGCTTCAGTGGCAGGGGTTTTAACAACATAGCCATGGAGGAAGAGGGGGTGGGTTGGTGCTGCAGGACCAGGTCTGGGATGTGATTTCAACATGCAGCTCACAGCCTAGTTCTCTGGCCCTCCCAGAGGGCTCAGTAGGCAATGTCCTCGGATAAATTCATTTTCTACTTAAATTGGCAAAAAGTTTCTCCTGTTGCTTGTTAGTGAGAAAGATGGTCAGTACATGCCAAGCGGGACTGCTCCTGTGGTCTCAAAGTTGCTGTTGTGGCCTCAAAGCCAAGTAAAGGAAACTCCAGCACAGTTAAGGAGAACTGGGAAGCTCAGGCACCCCACCTGAGCTTACTCAAACAATACAGCCATTTCCCATCAGCAGTCACACCCACTTGTTGCCTTGAGCATAAATAAAGGAAACAGAGCCAGAGTCATCAAGATGATCAGGCTGGAGTCAAGGAGCAGGAACACGGGGCTTTGGGAAGAGGTCCCTTCCTCCCCTTCCAACAAGGGATGAGAGCTTCACCCTACTATCCCTAAAACCAAAAAGAGAGTGGAGTGCTATAGAAAAATTGCTTATAGATAATAAGTAGGTCAGTAGTGCAACCTGGTTTGCTTGGAACAGATTCAACTATTGTTGCAGGGCTGAGTCGCTTCAGTCGTGTTCAACCCTTTACAATCCTGTGGACTGCAGCCTGCTAGGCTCTTCTGTCCATGGAATTCTCCAGGCAAGAAAACCGGAGGGGGTTGCAATGCCCTGCTCCGGGGGATCTTCCCGACTCAGAGATCGAACCCGCGTCTCTTATGTCTCCTGCATTAGCAGGCTGATTCTTTACCACTAGTGCCACCACAGCATCCCTCTCACTCTCACTAAGTGTCTAGGTTTGCACAGTTGGTTCTGTGGTCACTTATGACTAAACAGCTGCTTATTCCCTGGTGGGGCCTTGTTGAACTGCAAGACCTGCCGTCCCACTTTGGTCCTGGGGGATCGTAAGAGGGTCCTAGTGAGAACACAGCATGAGTCCTCTGAGTTTTGGGGGAGCACATTGTGGCCATTGATTCATGCCCTTAAAAAAATTATTTGAAAGGAGAAAGCCGGATGAGACATCAGCTTCGTCTTGCTCCGGGCAAGATGGAAGGGACGTACAACAATTCTGTGAAGGGAGTAAGAACAGCTCCTCCTTTGTCCTGACCAGCGCCTCCACAGCCTTCAGGGTGCACAGAGAAACCTCCTGGGGTTCTAGTGGCTTTATGTAAAGAACTAGAAGGTTTGAGGGAGATGCAGAAGTTGTGGGGATGCTGAAGCTAGGGAAGGTGGGGCATGGAGACCTGGACACATTTCTGAGCCATCCTCAGTGACGTTGGCTCTTCTAGAAAAGTGAACACAACACCCCAAGGAAACTACACTCAGCCTCTACACAGAATGTGAAAATGAAAGTTGCTCAGTCAAGCCTGACTCTTGGCGAACCCATGGACTGTATAGTCCATGGAATTCTCCAGGCCAGAATACTGGAGTGGGTAGCCTTTCCCTTCTCCAACGGATCTTCCCAACCCAGGGATCGAACCCAGGTCTCCCGCATTGCAGGGAGATTTTTACCTGCTGAGCCATCAGGGAGGCCATCGGCAATTGATGAAATCCAAGGGAAGAATTTCAAGACCAGGGACAGCTCACCCACAACCAATAGCTGCACCCAGCATTAAATGACCACTGTGTCGCTATCTCTTTTCCCTGGATCCTCCACTTCAGATGTGTTAGCACCTAGAAAAGCACAAAGCGGTGGGAGTGAGCTCCCCTACACCCCACCTCCTACATGCATACTCATTTTGTATGCCCCTTATGTGAGGGTCTGGCCCACACAGGATCAGAAAGTGTTTTGAAACATTTACCAAAAGAGAGTTTTAAACAGAACTGGATTGATTTTCATAAACAATAGTGACTAGAAATTAAATCTGTCAATTAAATCTACAAAGACATCATTAAGTAAAGGAAGGAGGGTTTGACAGAGCATGGTTATTGAAGGAGGTTGGAAAGAAAAAAAACACACCACGGAGTTGAGATGGCTCAGTGCACCAGCTCAGTTCATGGCCTAACCTTGTGCCCAGCATTCTCCTTTCCATTGTTTTCCAGCGGGAAGTCTACTTCCCCCATTCTCATTGCATGTGATGGGGAAGGGGTGTCCATGGTTCACTTTCCTCCCACCTCTTCTCCCCGTCCCACCTCCACTTGAGTAGTAGAATATGTGGGCTAGGCTCCACCAGAGTGAACCTCAAAAATCTGCTGCAACTCCGGGAGAAGGAACAGATATTTTTGCTTAGCTGGTGGAGTCATCAGCCTGAAACCACTAAGCCCCATCTTTCCATTACAAGAGAAGAACTTAACTAAGGATGATGCCAGCATGGTGAAAAGAAGAGCCAAGAAACGCAGGCCACCTGGATCCAGCTGTGTCTGAAGCTAGATACAAACCTTGAGCTCTTTGGCTTCATAAGGCTATAATTTGTTTTACTTAATAAGATATTTAAAAATGGTTTATGTTATTATATAGAAAAATACTTGTCTGATACAAGTGCTCAATAGGTGGGAAAGGAATTTGTATCAGTCAGGTCCTAGAAGGAAACAAAAATCAGAGACAGATTACAGCAAAGGAACTAGCTGGGACTAGCAGGAGTAGAAGGCTTTACCAGCCACAGCCTTGTGTCATCAGAGCCCATGAGAGGAGGAACTCAGGAAAAGAGATCAGCTGGAGGAAGCTGTAGTCATTTTCCCAACTGCTATGATGCTAAAGCAGGAGTGAGTGGCAGGAAGCATACTCGATATTTCTCACCTTTGCCCTTCTTAAACCACTGGCCAATCCCAGAGGGAAGGAAGCCTGGGCGATGCAACAGGAGGGATGCATGTGTGAGTGCTTAATTGCTCAATTGTGTCCAACTCTTTTCAACCCATGGGATGTAGCCCACTACGCTCCTCTGTCCATGGGATTATCCAGGCAAGAGTATTGGACTGGGTTTCCATGCCCTCCTCCAAGGGATTTTCCCAACCCAGGGATCAAACCCATGTCTCTTGCATTGCAGGCAGGTTCTTTACCATCTGAGCCACCGGGAAAGCCCTCAGAGGAGTGCAGGATGCTTCTAATCTCCTAGCAATGCCCTTGTTCAGACAAATAGCAGGTTTGGAAGAGGCTCTCTTGTATCCAAGACTTTGAACCTTGATCGATTCCCCCACAGGACAGCACACCAGCAAGCATCATAGAGGATAACACTGGGGCTGCTGATCTTGGATAATTTCACCTTTATTTCAAGGCCGGTCCACTCCATACTTTTACACACATTATCCTCTTGCTGGTGTTTCCTCTCATGCGTCTCAATTCCATCCTTTGTTCAAGACCTGAAACCTCATCTTGCCTGGAAATCTGGTCCATACCCCTCCTCCCAGCCATAGCCTGCAGTACACCTCCCCATCCCTATCATAACTTTACCACCTTTAACTCCATGCACCTGACTGAGCCATGTATTTGGAATCAACCATGGCATGGGCAGGTTAGTGCTGATGCCTCAGGTTCACTCATGTGACTGTCTTTGTCTCATTTCCCTAGCCAGAGCTTGTAGCAAACAACCCCCTCCACCAGAGGGGCTGGGTCTTATACACTCTATATTTGGAGGTCTCACCCTACCCTATCTCCCTCATAAACACACAGCTGCTACTTGGCCCCCTTCAAAGGGGGAAGAAAGCATTATAGAATTATGAAAATTTCCCTAGAAAAAAATGAGAATTAAATAAAACTAATAATAAATGGGAAAAGTTCTGCACAAAACTTAACATAATTTCCATTCCAGTTCATCTGGGGAAGAAAGGATTGATTTCTGATTGATGGAGGGCAATGCTCATTAACAAAGGTGGGACCAAAGCAAGTATGTCATACCAGAGAAAATATTGATGGGGAATTTAAAAACATATCTCAGAGGAGAACCAGAGCTGTCCTGAGTGGACAGAACTGCAGATGAAATCTCTGCAAAAGCCTTAGCCCCATCTGTTTAGCTGAGGGAAGTTCACCAGATTCACTGAGTTGAAAGGCCAAGAAGTTGTTAGGATGATGAAATGAACTTATCTGATGAATCCCCTTTGCATTTGAGTTTGGACCACAGAGAAGAAGAGATCATGGTTGACAGTGCAAGCAAATTTCCAAAAAGTGTTTTCTCTACTTCAGAGTCAGCAAGGGACAGACTTCCTCTGGGCCACATGCACACAGCACTTGGGAAGACATCACCTCCACGCTGGGTTAATTTCTTGAGCTCCATAGGGGCAGTTCATCTGGCTCTAGCCTCCCTGGCTTGTCTTAATTTTGTTTGTTTCTCCCCACAAAAAGAATTTTCCTGTTTATTCACTTCCAAACCAGATATTATCAAGTCTTCCATGGAAAGGTGGTTGGGCAAAATGCTCTTTGATTGCAAAATGTCAGAGCCAGATACATATGCCCCTGAGTCCACTCTAAATGCCGCCCCCCAACTGTGAAAATGCAAAACAAAGAGCAAGGACCCAGTGTTCCAGAATTTGCCAACCCTAAGTCTCTACTCATGTCTGTGCTAATAAACCCAGTGACCCTGAACTGCAGGGGCCTGAGATGAGAGTCAACACTGCTTAGGTCAATAAGAATCACAATGCCCGGGAAAATTCTGTCCTTGCCGTCCCAGACAGGGAACTGCAGATCTAAATGCTCATGCTGAGTAGGGCATCATCAAAACCCAATTACACACTGCAGTTGGAGCCCAGCATAGCATGAGCTAAGGAGCAACTTCAAACAATTTAAAAGTTTTCTTTCAAGCAGCTTCCGCAGTTCACTTCCCCAAACTTAATTCAGTCCATGAAGACTGAATGCCTACTGGGTGATAAGATGAAGTTTGTGACATAAAGGGTGAGGCCAGGGTATCTGTAACCATGCTGCTTGCCATGCGGTCAGTAAGAAATCCCATTACCAAGCTGCAGTTCCACCTACTTTCATCCAACTGTCTTCTCTAAGTTAAAGGAGCCATGAAGCTGAGGCAGACCTGAAGATGGCTAACAAGAAAAACAGAGTCAGACTGGTGCCTGGATAGTGTGTTTATTACACAGCTGATATCCTATGCTTGTAATTCATCCATCCATAGATTCAAGAGCTGATGATCTTAATCCTATGGGATGTGGTGAGCCTCAGATGGGTAAGATCTATAAAGGGTCTAGCCTGCCATCCACATTACTTTTTGACTATTGTATAATAGATCATCATAAATTTGGAGGCTTAAAACAATACTCTTGGGGACTTTCCTGGTGGTGCAGTGGTTAAGACTTTGCCTTCCAAGGCAGGGGAGTGTAGTTTCCATCCCTGGCCAGGAGCTAAGAATCCCACATACCTCTCAGCCAAAAACTGAAAACATAAAACAGAAGCAGTACTGTAACAAGTTCAATAAAGACTTTAAAATTGTCCCCCCCAAAAAAAATTTCTTAAAAAAATCAAGGTATTGATGGGCTGGGTTCTCATTTGGAGGCTCAACCAGGGCAGGACCCACTATTGAGCTCCCTCAGATGGGTGGTAGAATGTATTTCCTGGAGGTTCATGACAAAGCCAGCAAAAGAAAGCATCTTTGTTTCTTGGAGCTTCTGACTTCAAGGAAGGTCCCTGTTTCAAAGAACTCACTTGATTGGGTCAGATTCAACTGGTGACTCAGATGGTAGAGTCTGCCTGAAATTTAGGAGACCTAGTTCCAATCCTTGTCAGGAATATCCTCTGGAGAAGAAAATAGTCTCTCACTCCAGTATTCTTGCCTGGAGAATCCCACGGACTGAGGAGCCTGGCAGATTAGAGTCCATGGTGTCAAAAAGAGTCAGACACAACTGAATGACAACTTTTTTAACCTAGAATAATCTTTTGGCTAACTCAAAGTCAACTGATTAGGGGCCTTAAGTAAATCCTTTTTCCTTTGCAATATAATATTATTTAGAAGTGACATCCTGCTGGAACTCTAGAGGAGGGCCTTGTATAGATTGCAGTTCACACAGGAGGTGAGAATTTGGGGGTGCATTTTAGGATTCTGCCTCTCACAGTACCTGGAACACACAGTTCAGTTCAGTCGCTCAGTCGTGTCTGACTCTTCGCGACCCCATGAAGTGCAGCACACCAGGCCACCCTGTCCATCACCAACTCCCGGAGTTGGTGATGTCCATCAGGTCGGTGATGCCGTCCAGCCATCTTATCCTCTGTAGTCCCCTTCTCCTCCTGCCCCCAATCCCTCCCAGCATCAGGGTCTTTTCCAATGAGTCAACTCTTCACATGAGGTGGCCAAAGTACTGGAGTTTCAGCTTTAGCATCATTCCTTCCAAAGAACACCCAGGGCTGATCTCCTTTAGAATGGACTGGTTGGATCTCCTTGCAGTCCAAGGGACTCTCAAGAGTCTTCTCCAACTCCACAGTTCAAAAGCATCAATTCTTCGGTGCTCCACTTTCTTCATAGTTCAATTCTCACATCCATACATGACCATAGGAAAAACCATAGCCTTGACTAGACAGACCTTTGTTGGCAAAGCGATGTCTCTGCTTTTCAATATGCTATCTAGGTTGGTTATAACTTTCCTTCCAAGGAGTAAAGTGTCTTTTAATTTCATGGCTGCAGTCATCATCTGCAGTGATTTTGGAGCCCCCCTCCCAAAATAAAGTTTGACACTGTTTCCAGTTTCTCCATCTATTTCCCATGAAGTGATGGGACCAAATTCCATGATCTTCATTTTCTGAATGTTGAGCTTTAAGCCAACATTTTCCTTCTCTTCTTTCACTTTCATCAAGAGGCTTTTTAGTTCCTCTTCACTTTCTGCCATAAGGGTGGTGTCATCTGCATATTTGAGGTTATTGATAATTCTCCTGACAATTTTGATTCCAGCTTGTGCTTCTTCCAGCCCAGCATTTCTCATGATGTACTCTGCATAGAAGTTAAATAAGCAGGGTGACAATATATAGCCTTGACGTACTCCTTTTCCTATTTGGAGCCAGTCTGTTGTTCCATGTCCAGTTCTAACTGTTGCTTCCTGATTTGCATATAGGTTTCTCAAGAGGCAGGTCAAGTGGTCCAGTATTCCTATCTCTTTCAGAATTTTTCACAGTTTATTGTGATCCACACAGTCAAAGGCTTTGGCATAGTCAATAAAGTAGAAGTAGATGTTTTTCTGGAACTGTCTTGCCTTTTCCATAATCCAGCAGATATTGGCAGTTTGATCTCTGGTTCCTCTGCCTTTTCTAAAACCAGTTTGAACATCAGGAAGTTCACGGTTCACATATTGCTAAAGCCTGGCTTGGAGAATTTTGAGCATTATTTTACTAGTGTGTGAGATGAGTGCAATTGTGCGGTAGTTTGAGCATTCTTTGGCATTGCCTTTCTTTGTGAATGGAATGAAAGCTGACCTTTTCCAGTCCTGTGGCCAGTGCTGAGTTTTCCTGGAACACACACACAAGCTCTTAACAAGTGGTACCCATGCTTGTTTGCAGCCTCATCAAGGACAACATTATCTCTATTTCATATTGGGAAACTGAGGCCAAGGTGAGTTCAGTAACCAGCTCAAGATCTTAAAGTTAATTGGTAGCAAAGCCAGGATTTGAGGCAGAAACTTCTCATTCCACACTGCATGCTCTCTTTAACACAATAATCTGCTATCATGAGTCCACTTTAAACCAAGTAGAGTTGTCAGCTGTGTTAAGCCTGATTCTCTGCCTTCTTTGAAGTAAGAAGGAGAAAAGATATGAAGTATTAACTTCTCCCCTGGGTCATTCTCTATCTATTTGTTCTATTATAGCTCCAGTGTTTTTAGGTTAGGGTACATATATTTATGTGCTAATGAGACAGGGCTCCTTTCCCCAAGCCTAAATATGCATCATTCTTGCTCTAAGACAATCCTGGGACTCCAGCTACTCTTTGCCAACTGTTTCCATTGATTTAGGAGATCTCTTTGGCATTAATCTTCCCAGATGGCTCAGTGGTAAAGAATCTATCTGCTGATGCAGGAGATGCAGGTTCAATCCCTGGGTCAGGAAGATCCCCTGGAGAAGGAAATGGCAACCCACACCAGTATTCTTGCCTGGGAAATCTCATGGACAGAGGAGCCTGGTGAGCTACAGTCCTCAGGGTCAAAAAGAGATACAGTTTGGCAACTAAACAACAACAACTTTTGAGATTACCAGGAAAGGTCTCCTTCCCAATAAAAGAGAGAGAAATAAGGGGGAATGTTTCTTTATTCCTTTCCTTTCTACCCCCCTTCTCCCTGATGAACCCAGTTTTGTGAGATTGCAACACCTGGAACTTGGCTACCATCTTTTTTTTTTTTTAATTGGAGGATAATTGCTTTACAATGTTGTGTTAGCTTCTGCTGTGCAACACTGTGACTCAACTATAGGTATACATATATACCCTCCTTGAGCCTCCTTCCCACCCTCATTCCATCCCCTGCTCCTACCTCTCTAGGTCATCACAGAGAACCACGTTGAGCTCCTTGTGCTATACAGCAAGTTCCTAATAGCTATCTGTTTCATACATGGTAGTGTATATATGTCAATCTTCAAATCATAAGACAAAGTTCAAAAGTTAACTGAGACCACTGGCTCAGTGTCCTGACATTGCCAAGAGGTGACCTAACCCTGGCACTGACTTATTCCAGGCTTCTTGTGAGCTGGGACAGACAGGCACATGGATTAAGTCTCATATTCAGGCTTACAGCTTCAAGTATTCTCAACTGCGAAAGAATGAGAATGAAGGGATGTGGAAAGACAAGGAAAGAGAGAGGGAGGGAATGATCAGTTTTAAACATGCTGCAGGAAACTCAAATACCTGTCAGAACAGAGGAAACACATCTCCCCACTCACCACGAGGACCACCGGTACACCTGTAGCCCAGGTCGTGGGTTTCAGAGCCAGAGGGAATGGGACAGACAGGCCCGCCTTGGGTCCATTCCCACATTCTGTTAATCTCTCCTACATTTGCATGATGTCTTTAAAGTTTCAAAAAAATATTCTTTGATCAGCTGAGCAAAGCCTTCAGGGATCTGGGAAACATTTTCAGGACTTGCATTTACAACTAACCATTCTGAGATGGCTATATAAGGATCCATAGCTAAAACAAATGATCATGATTCAAGTTAGAGATTCTTTTTTCCATCAGCTGTTGAAACTTGCAGATACTACCAAACCTCTTCCCTGCCCTCTGAAACCTCTACCTCAGCCCATATTCAAAGAACAGACTCCTTCCCTCTCCCCACATCACCTTTTACACCTGCACCATCACTGGGGAACCTTAACCCTAAAAGACTGACAGAAAGAAGGAGTCAGAGAAGCAGGTCTTTCCTGTCTTCTTATGTAACTCAGAAACTCCACCTTTAAGGGAGAAAAGTGAAGAAGGGATTCAGGACTAGCTCAGATAGTGCGTGGTACTCTCTAATGTCCTGGGATAACGGTCCATAAAGTCAAAGCTTCCTCTGTCTGAATGTAAGCCTCAAGAGGAGGGGTGATAAACAAGCCTCCTTTCTTGATCCAAAGGGACAAGTAATTTGGGTCTAAACATGCACTAGGTCTGTTAAATCAGTGCATTAGCATCCAGTTTGGCTCTTCTCTAAATGTAATTTCCTGTGTCCCAGAACAAGTTAACATTCTCATTAGCAAGCATGTGATCATGATCAATATATAGATATACTCTTTGACCTACAACATCCTTATCCTAGGTGGGGTACTGGCTATAGAGTTATGGGCCCTGCTATCAAGAAGCTTACATTGTAATGGGGAAGTAAGATATTTCTGTGAACAATTATATAATAAGAGATTCAAATGTCAGTTCTAGACAATAAGAAAAGAAATAACCTCAGGCAAGATATGATTAATTGCCAAGTGAATTGTTCAGACAGTAATGACAGGAGGTCAGAGTGGAGAATGATTACTTCAGCTGAGGGTAGTCAAGGATGGTTGTATCATCCTACAACTAGAAATGTGGACACAAGGCAGAGACATTGAGTGAATGAGTTTAATATCTATTTCCCAAATGGAGATATTGAAAATAAGCCTGAAAGGGAGATGGGAACCAGAAGTTGATGGACTTCTTGTTTGAGAGGTCAAATTCTGCAATATCGCCCCCCCCACCCCCCACCCCGCCTAAATGGCAGATGATATCTTTGGGAAAGTGAGGAAGGGAAATCTGTGGAGCTGATTTCCAAGACACAACCGACAATCTTATACAATGTCTTAATTTCGTGACCAAGTACCTGTCTGGATAAGACTCATTATTGGGCCATGCTTAGAGAGAGTTTGTCTGTGCTCATTTTAGGAATGTTCTTCTGCTTCTGGCAAGAGCAAGTGGTACTGAACTTTCTCTCCTGCTGTCAACATGTATAAACTCAAACAAATCAAAACATATGAGACAAATGTTTTCAGACACTGGAAAAAAGTGAAGGAACAAAATCACTTGAGAGAAGAAAACATATGAGGTGAATCTGATTTTCAGCCCAGCTCTCTTCCTGGGGACAAGGAAGAGCCCAGTGGTCCCACTGAGCTGAAGACGTAGAGATTGAGTTTGGTGCTGCTGAAGCAGATGGAATTTGTGAGGCAGGACCCTGGAGAGCAAGGAGGTAAAACAGAGGCACAGAAGGGATTCCTCATGAGTAGTTGGCCAGGGTGAGACTCCTCAGATCCCAGCAGAGATTAGTTTCTGTGGGGTTGAGAGAAAAATAATATCAGAAGCCTCACAGTGCTTGAAAGAATTCTCATTAATTCACTGACTTTAGGTTGAGAAACCAACATCCTGCAGGTTTGAAAAGCCAAAGGAAGAATTTGGGCCAATAGAAAAAACTAGAAAAATGATGGAAGAGGTGGTCGTAGAAGAAAGAGAGCCTCAAAGAGGGAGCAAGATATTCTGCATACAAATGCTGCCAAAGTCTCTAGAAGACCCCTGAACTGTGAATGTGCACGGCAGCCAGCCAAGTGCAAGGAGACTGACCTTCTCCCCACCACTCTGAGAAAGAAACTGCGTGATCACTAAAATACACTGTGACAATTTGTGTGATTCTGCAAATGCTGTAATACAAGGAAATATATAGTTTTAAATGTTTATGCTGGAAAGAAACAAAAGTCTAATATCAGTGGTCTATGATTCAATCTAAAAATGCTTGAAAAAAGAGTAATAAAAAGAAAGAAAGAAAAATGTAAAAGCAGAAATCAAAATAGAAAACAAAATGCAGAAAAAAATTATGAAACCAAATGTTTATATTTTGAAAAAATCAAGAAAATAATAAATCTGAAGCTAATTACTTGAGAAATAAGTGAGATATAACAGAAATTAATAGCAAGATCAGAGGTGAGCATATTACTACAAATCCTACAAACATTACATAAATGGCAATAGAATACTAAAAGTTTTTTTGCTGATAAATCAAAAAACTTGAGTGAAACAAACACATTTTTTGAAAAATGGAACTTAACAAAACTCTCATAAGATGAAATAGAAAACTCAAATAGCCAAGTATCTGTTAAGCAAAATGATTCCATTTTTGATAATCTAAAGGGTAAAGCTTAATGCTCAGATGGTTACACATGGCCAATTCCATCCAGCATTCAAGGTAAAAATTACATTAATCCTCCATAAACTCTCTCAGAAACGACAGAAGCAGGAAATACATGCAAATTTGTTTTATGAGGGTAGCATAACTGTGATACTAAAATATGAAAATCTATTACAAAAGGAAAAAAATCCACAAAGTTTTGCAAATCAAAGTCAACAATATATAAAAAGATGATACATTATGTTAGCTTGTACTATGAATTCACTATGTGAAAAATCAATCAACAGAATTTACCATATTAGCACAATTAAAGGTAAAATCAAGTGTTTAATTAAACATCTGATAATATTCAATACCAGTTTATGCTAAAACCCATCAAATGAGGATATAAAGACTTCAGATATAAAGAGCTTCAGATAAAGATCTGAAAAGGGACTTGTAAAAAAATCTACAGCTATCTTCACACAAAATACTATATTATTGACTGCTGCTGCTGCTGCTGCTAAGTCACTTCAGTCGTGTCCGACTGTATGCGACCTCATAGACGGCAGCCCACCAGGCTCCCCCATCCCTGGGATTCTCCAGGCAAGAACACTGGAGTGGGTTGCCATTTCCTTCTCCAGTGCAGGAAAGTGAGAAGTGAAAGTGAAGTCACTCAGTCGTGTCTGACTCTTAGCGACCCAATGGACTGCAGCCTACCAGGCTCCTCGGTCCATGGGATTTTCCAGGCAAGAGTACTGGAGGGGGGTGCCATTGCCTTCTCCATATTACTGACTGCTTTCCTCTTAAAATAAGGACAGAGAGTGCTATTCACTCTCATCATTTGCATTTGGCATTAGTAAGTATTCTATCCATTGTAATGAGTCAAGAAAAACAAAGGCAAAAACATTAGAAAGAACTATCTCTGCTCACAGTGTTATGGCTATCTTAATAAGAAATAATGAGTAATCTATAGGCAACTACCATAGCCAATAATTAAAGATATCAATGTCATAGGAGACAAGCTGTGGAGATACTCACAAATCAATTGTAGTTTTATAAATTAGAAATGGACAATTGAAAATTTAATTAAAAAATGAATGCCATTCATAAAAGCTTTGGAATTATTAAATAGTCCAGTATAAATTTAATAAAAGATGTGCAGGAGCAGTACACTGAAAACTATAAAATATTACTAAAAGTAATGGAAGAGGATCTAAGTAAATAGAGATGTCTGTGGGATAGAACACTTAATATTATTAAGATATTAATTCTGTCAAAATCGATCTATAGATTCAATTTAATCATCATCTAAATTTCAGCAAGTATTGAGGTAAGATATGAAGAGCTGAATCTAAAATTTGTATGAAGATTTAAAGAACCTTTCAAAAGGAATTTGAAAAAAATAGAGAATTTAGAGTACCTAATTCCAAATTAGTGTAGTGTTGACGTATGGATAAACATAAGATTGATTGAATAGAATGCAAAATCTAGACGAGACCCACACATATATGGTCAGCTGATATTCAAGAGTGCCAAGGTAATTAAATGGAGAAATAATATCCTATGTGACCAATGGTTCTGAAACAGATATCCATACTATAAAATACGAATCTTCATCTCTACCTCATACCTTGATAAAGTGAAAATGAAAGTGTTATTTAGTTGCTCAGTCGTGTCTGACTCTTTCTGGACTCCATGGACTGTAGCCCACCAGGCTCCTCTGTCCATGGACTTCTCCAGGCAAGAATACTGGAGTGTGTTGCCATCCCCTCTCCAGGGGATCTCTCCGACCCAGGGATTGAACCTGAGCATTGCAGCCAGATTCTTTACCATCTGAACCACCAGAGAAGCCCACCTCATATTTTACATAAACTTCAAGTTTGAAATAGACTTAAACATAAAACTATAAAGAAAAAAATTGTAGAAGGTAAAAATTATAGGAAAATATTTTGTGAAATGAGGGTAAAGCAACATTTTCTTAAGTAGGACATTGACAGCAATAACCATAAAAGAAAAAAAAAGTTAGATTTCATCAATATTTAAAATTCCTGCTTATAAAAAGTCTCAGTTAATAAAATGAATGGACAAGTAATAAAATAGAAAATGCATTATAGACTATAGAACTCCTATAATTTAAAAGTAAAAGAAGAAAGAAAGTAACCTAATTAAAAAGAAAGAAATATTTGAACAAACACTTCACATATGAAGATATATGTATGGTCAATAAACACATGGAAAAAATTCCCAACATCATTGGTCATCATATCAGTATCAATCAATATCCTATCAATGCAAATTAAAATCACAATGTGCTAGCACACCCATCAGAGTGGCTATTAAGACTAACAACACAATATGTTGGAAAGGAAGGGGAACAACTAGAATGCTCACATATCATTGATGGGAGTGTGTAATGGCACAGCTGCTAAGGAAAATGGTCTGGCATTTTCTCATAAAACTTAAAAAAACCACCAAGCTTCCAATCCTGGGTTTATTGACATGATAAATACAGATATACAACCATAAAATATTGTGTGTGAATGTTCATAATAGTTGAGTCATCATAGTCAAAAACTAGAAATAGCCCCATCACAAGGACAACAGCTAACCAGATTTTACTATACTCACACAGTGGTGGGGAAGGCTTTATATCAGTTGCAGTCCAATAGATGCAAAGTTTCAATTATGCAAGATAAATAAGTTATAGAGATCTACTGTACTGCCTTTGGTTAATCATCTATATGCACTTAAAAACTTGTTAAGAGGACAGGTCCCATGATAAACGTTCTTACCACAATAAAATAAAAAGAAAAGGAAATTCTCCAAAAGAGATATGAGTATAAACATTTAGAAAATTTGTGTGTTCTACTTTAAGTAAGTTTCATCTTGTGTGTGTATTAAGTCATGTCCAACTCTTTGTAACCCTGAGAACTAGAGCCCACTAGCCTCCTCTTTCCATGGAATTCTCCAGGCAAGAATACTGGAGTGGGTTGCATGTCTTCCTCCAGGGGATCTTCCCAACCCAGGGATCAAACCCATATCTCTTATGTCTCTTGCATTGGCAGAAGGGTTCCCAGCACCACCTGGGAATACCCATCTTTAAGTGATTCATAAATAAATATTCAACTCTAGTTAATATCATTAACTATTTTCACTGAAATATTTAGGAGAAAGTACACTGATGTCTGAATTCCCCAGAGTTATAGTGGTAAAGAATTCACCTGCCAGTGCAAGAGACACAAGAGACATGGGTTTGATCCCTGGGTCGAGGAGATCCCCTGGAGGAGGAAATGGCACCCCACTCCAGTATTCTTGCCTGGAAAAATTCCTTGGACAGAGGAGACTGGTGGGCTACAGTCCATAGGGTAACAAAGAGTCAGACATGACTGAGTAAGTCTACAACTTACTTTGAAATTAACAAAAGGTAAGATGGGTTTTAGATAAAGAGATAAATAAATAGATATATTGATGATAAAGCAGAAATAGCAAATCTTTAATTGTAGAATTAAGATGATGAGTACATGGGTGTTCACAGCATGTTCAGTAACTAAATCATGTCCAACTTCTTGCAACCCCTTGAACTGTAGACCGCTAGGCTCCTCTGTCCTTAGGGATTTCCAGGTAAGAATATTGGAGTGGGTTGCCATTTCCTTCTCCAGGGGATCGTCCCAGATCAAGGACTGAACCTCATTCGCTGCACTGGCAGGTAGATTCTTTACCACTTAGCCACCAGGGCAGCCTGTTCACAGGATTTCCATGTTTCAAAATGTTAATCATCAAATATAGGGAAAAATAAATGCACCTAACCAGAAAATCAAAGAGTCTTCAGGGCAGGACTCCACACAAAACTGGGTTTTTTGTCTTGCTGTCACTTGATAAATTTATTCAAATGAAGGAATGAATTCTCACCTTTTTTTTCTTAACCTCTGTACGTCTAACAACACCAACACCTCACCTCCTGGAAAGGCAGCCCTCCTTGTGTTTCTTATCTGGGCTCTGTCCAGCTTCTTCTAGACCTGACTTCTAATTCTTTAGAGCCTACTCTGGATTAAGTCTCTACGGGCCTCTTCTGAGGACTCTCACATTTTTAATCCTCTCAGCTTTGTTCACATGACTTTCAGCTTCATGCTGGCCACACTCTCTAAACCATCTTCACCTCCCAAGCTCTTCTGGCCTCAATCATTTCACTCCCAGGTAGTTGCCTCATCTGATAGACCCTTCCAAGTAGGAGGTTAAGCCACAATCCATTTAATCTTCCTGTCACCAACCGGTTAGAACCACTTTAAGATCACCCCTTTCCCTTCCAACCCCCAACCTGTCTCTAACTCACGGTTTCCCTTCTGTGGAACTTCAGGGGCTCTGGAAACTGACAGGAGAGCCACCAGCTTCAAAGCCAATGCCTTGAAGCTCTTTGTCATCAGGTCTCCCATGGCCTAGCAGGTTCCCAGGTGCTCTCTTGACAGTTGCTGCGCCTGCCTCCTATCTGTGACCTGCCCTGTGCTCCACCAATGCTCTGCCATGAGAAGTTCACCCTCATTCATGGTTCACCTCCAAAGACCACATATTTTCTTTGTCCTTCCAGCTCCTATATCACCCTGAGGTCTGGATTTGGTGTCCCTCTACCTTTAAACACTTCTGTGTGGATGTCTTAGAGGCTTCTCAGTCAGCATCCCCAAAAGAAAGGCATAGAAGTCCCCCTAAAATTGCTTCTTCTCAGTGTCCCCGCACTAAGAAACAGGGTTCCCACCGATTTACTTTGACCAGACACTTTTTCATACACTCTGTCCCCAGACCATCAGGAGCTGAAGTTTACTTTATCTGCCAAATAGATCCTTTCAACTTGCCCCAAGCCACCTTCGCCTCTGCTCTGAGGTTTTGCAGTGGACCTCAAACTAGTTTTCTGCTTCCCTTTCAACTTTCCCTTCTCCCATCACGCACAGCTTTCTTCTCAGACAGACATCAGAGAGAATCTTCTAAAACTTTACCAAGATCATGTCTTCATCATGCTCTTCTGGGCTTCCCAGGCAACTCAGTGGTACCGAATCCATCTGCCAATACAGGAGATTTGGGTTCAATCCCTGAGTCGGGATGATCCCTGGAAGGAGATAGCAACCCACTTCAGTATTCTTGCCTGGAAAATTCCATGGACAGAGGGCCCTGGAGGGCTACAGCCCATGGGATTGCAAAGATTTGGACATGACTCACACACAAACAAAAGCACTTCAGCCTCCAATGGCTGTTTTTTCATTCAGATGGGTATCTAGAATCCTTGCCATGATTGGCCTAAAAGACTTAAGGGTAGGGAACTCCCTGGTGGTTAATCAGTAAGACCCCAAGAACCCAATGCAGGAGACCCAGGTTCTATCCTTGGTCAGGGAACTATATCCTACATGTCATAACTAAGAGCTCATATGCTGCAACTAAAATCCTGTGTACCACAACTACAAGCTGGTGATTAAATAAACAGTAAATCAATAAATAACTTAGTAATGCTTAAAAGTAAAAAGAACAGGTCTGGTCAGTCCCTTCCCTGACCCTCCCTCTGACTCACGATGCTCCAGCCACACTGAGCTTCTCCCTTAGCTACATACACACCAGTGATGACCATCTCTCAGGAGCACTGCCTTGACATCATCTCTTCTAGGGGCTCTCTTGCTTCCAGTATTCAAATGGCCAGTTCCTAGAGCTCCTCACAAGATATTCCTCTCTTCCTCCTTTCCCTGCTTTATTCTACAAAACATCTACCATCTGGGTGCTATCAGAAGTGGAGGTGACTAAGCATGCGGCATTTTATCAGGATAAATGCCAGTGAAAGAAACTGGGAGGGAGCCGGAAAAGGCTGGGAGCACGGCTGGGGCCAGTTCAGGTCTGACCCAGGTGAGGTGAGTGGGAACAGTGGGAAGGCAGATGAGAGCCTAGAACTCTGGGTGGTCTCTGGAGGGGGTTTCAGCAAAGCCACTGGAGAGTCCTTGAGCCCAGCTGTTCAAGAGAGGGGGGGTCCCTCAGCTCTCAGCATCCGGTCTGCATTGGGAGCCTGGCATTCAGATCTGAGGAGCAGCCCACAAGAAGAGTGACCTGGGCACAAATTCAGTGACAGATTCAGAACCCTGAAGCGTGGGTGCTGGGCATCACTTATGATCCCCTTGGTGGAGAGTTTTTCAGGCAACCACATACCTGAACTTCATGCTTCTATTTCCTGCCTATCCTCTTTTGAGAAGGAAATCAACATAAGGGAGCTGATCTGTTTCCTCCTTTAATTCCAGCACCTGGAATAATGCTTGTTGCTGCTGTTGTTCAGTCTCCAAGTCATGCCCAGCTTTCTGTGACTCCATGGACTGCAACTCGCCAGGCTCCTCTGTCCTTCACTATCTCCCATAGATTGCTCAGGCTCATGTCTTTTGATTTGATGATGCCATCCAATCATCTCATTCTCTGTCACCCCCTTTTCTTTTGCCTTCAATCTTTCCCAGCCTCAGGGTCTTTTCCAATGAGTTGGTTCTTCGCATCATGTGGCCAAACTACTGGAGCTTCAGCTTCAGCATCAGTCCTTCTAGTGAATATTCAGGGTTGGTTTTCTTTAGGATTGACTGGTTTGATATCCTTGCTGTCCAAGGGACTCTCAAGAGTCTTCTCCAGCACAATTCAAAAGCCTCAATTCTTCAGCACTCAGCCTTCTTTATGGTCTAGATGCATAGTAGGTGCTCAGTTAAATTTTTTTGCATGAACAAATGAGTAAATGATTGAATGAATGAATCAGAATGCTTGCTTTCTGCCCACTCTGAGTCTGTGGAATCCCTGGTAACCATCCCCCCCTTATCATATAGAGTGTTACAGTATTTTTCCTCTGTTGCCAACATAGGCATGAGTTTCAAGAGCTCAGCTCCTGGCTGTAGGTACTTGGCTCCATCCTGGTACCAAAGACCTTTTGGAAACCAGGGTAATATCTGCTAAATAAATCTCTGCTGGTCCTCATTTGGCCCTTGGGATACTCAAGTGAGAAAGGGCAAGACTAGACGTCCCATTTTGCAAATAGAAGGTGGGCAGAGTTATCGATCACTTTCTAAATGCCGTGGCTTGCACACCTTATGTACTGCAACCGGTAAAGCCTCAAGGTCTTAGTCTCACCCCATCACTCACCTCCGTTTAATAGATGGGTCAGTGACAGAGCCAGTGCTGAAAGCCAGAGACTGTGACCCTTTTCAAGGCCATGGACGGCTTGCACAGAGCCCCAGCACCCTTACTGGGTGGAAAATAATCCAACCAGGAGGCACCTCCTGAGACCCTATATTGGAGATCTCACATTCACCTGTGAGCCGTCTTTCCCCCTCCATGAGGCTCACGCCTGATGTGTGTCACTCTTTAACCTTGGACTTCAAAACTGCAAAAGTATGTGAGTGAACAGATTAATGTTGGGACAGTGCCTTGGAGTTCCTGAGCAAGAGCTACTCCAAAAGCCCTACTATGATTATTCATTATTATTTAATAATAGAGTCAGAAGAAGCAGAGGTGCCCAGTGCCTTGTGGATTGATGGATCACCACATATCTTAGCTATTTGCTAATGCCATTATTTTTACAGCTTAATCTTCCTGCAACCATTTTTCAATAATCAGGGAAGCTAAATTAAATGAAATGCAACTCCTTGCAATTAAGCCCAGCATCTTGCTTACCAAAGGATATCCACTCGGGTGGGCAAGTTCTAAGCTGTCTTTTCAATGGTCTGGTTGTATCTTTTTTTTTTTTTTATGGAGAGCTCACATTTTTTTAATGTTTTTATTTATATTTAAATATGTTTATTTTATATTTATATTCAAATACATATACATATGTATTTAAATAACTGTGCTGTTGGAGAAGACTCTTGAGAGTCCCTTGGACTGCAGGAGATCAAATCTGTCAATCCCAAAGAAAATCAACACTGAATATTCATTGGGGGCACTGATGCTGAGGTTGAAGCTTCAATACTTGGCCACCTGATATGAAGAGCCAACTCATTGGAAAAGACCCTGATTCTGGAAAAGATTGAAGGCAGGAGGAGAAGGGAACAACAGAGGATGAGATGGTTGGATGACATCACTGACTCAATGGACATGAGTTTGAGCAAGCTCCAGGAGATGGTGAAAGACAGGGAACCCGGGTATGCTACAGTTCATGGGATCACAGAGTCTGACATGACTGAGCAACAGAACAACAGGAAATATTTAAATTAACTTTTATTGGAGTATAGGTGTTTTATAATGTTGTATTGGCTTCTGCTATACAGAAGAGTGAGTCAGCTATGTGTACATATATATCCCCTCTTTTTGGATTTCTTCCCCATTCAGATCAACACAGAGCATTAAGTAGAGTTCCCTGTGCTATGCAGTAGGTTCTCATTAGTTACCTATTTTATGTTGTTGTTGTTTAGTTGCTAAATCATGTTCAACTTTTTGCAAACCCATGGACTGTATAGCCCTGCCAGGCTCCTCTGTCCATAGGATTTCCAGACAGGAATACTGGAGTGAATTGTCATTTTCTCCTCCAGGGGGTCTTCCTGACCCAGGGATAGAACCCATATCTCCTGCGCCTCCTGCATTAGCAGGCAGATTCTTTATCACTGAGCCACCAGGGAAGCCCTATCTATTTTATACATAGTATCAATACTGTGTATATGTCAATTTCAATCTCCCAATTCTTCCCACCAAGCCCCACCCCCAGGCTGCAAGTCTTTATGTTGCCACCACCCCGTGTTCCTCCCAATACACAAATTTTGACCACATTGGAGAAAACTCATGGATTCTGAAACTTAGGCACAGCTAATGATGTGAAAAGAAGAGAAGTGAAAAGCAAAGGAGAAAAGGAATAATATAAGCATCTGAATGCAGAGTTCCAAAAAATAACAAGGAGAGATAAAAAAGCCTTCCTCAGCAATCAACGCAAAGAAGTAGATGAAAACAACAGAATGGGAAAGACGAGAGATCTCTTCAAGAAAATTAGAGATCCCAAGGGAACATTTCATGCAAAGACGGGCTCTATAAAGGACAGCAATGGTATGCATCTAACAGAGGCAGAAGATATTAAGAAGAGGTGGCAAGATACATAGAAAAACTGTACAAAAAAGATCTTCATGACCAAGATAATCACAATGGTGTGATCACTCACCTAGAGCCAGACATCCTGGAATGTGAAGTCAAGTGGGCCTCAAACTACCGCACAATTACACTCATCTCACATGCAGTAAAGTAATGCTCAAAATTCTCCAAGCCAGGCTTCAGCAATACATGAACCATGAACTTCCAGATGTTCAAGATGGTTTTAGAAAAGGCAGAGGAACCAGAGATCAAATTGCCAACATCTACTGGATCATCGAAAAAGCAAGAGAGTTCCAGAAAGACATCTATTTCTGCTTTATTGACTATGCCAAAGCTTTTGACTGTGTGGATCGCAATAAACTGTGGAGAATTCTGAAAGAGATGGGAATACCAGACCACCTAACCTGCCTCTTGAGAAACCTATATGCAGGTCAGGAAGCAACAGTTAGAACTGGACATGGAACAACAGACTGGTTCCAAATAGGAAAAGGAATATGTCAAGGCTGTATATTGTCACCCTGCTTATTTAACTTCTGTGCAGAGTACATCATGAGAAATGCTGGACTGGAAGAAGCACAAGCTGGAATCAAGATTTCTGGGAGAAATATCACTAACCTCAAATATGCAGATGACACCACCCTTATGGCAGAAAGTGAAGAGGAGCTAAAGGGCCTCTTGATGAAGGTGAAAGAGGAGAGTGAAAAAGTTGGCTTAAAGCTCAACATTCAGAAAACAAAGATCATGGCATCTGGTCCCATCACTTCATGGGAAATAGACGAGGAAACGGTGGAAACAGTGTCAGACTTTATTTTGGGAGGCTCTAAAATCACTGCAGATGGTGACTGCAGCCATGAAATTAAAAGACGCTTACTCCTTGGAAGAAAAGTTATGACCAACCTAGACAGCATATTTAAAAGCAGAGACATTACTTTGCCAACAAAGGTCCGTCTATTCAAGGCTATGGTTTTTCCAGTGGTCATGAATGGATGTGAGAGTTGGACTACGAAGAAGGCTGAGTGCCGAAGAATTGATGCTTTTGAACTGTGTTGTTGGAGAAGACTCTTGAGAGTCCTTTGGACTGCAAGGAGATCCAACCAGTCCATTCTGAAGGAGATCAGTCCTAGGTGTTCTTTGGAAGGAATGATGCTAAAGCTGAAACTCCAGTACTTTGGCCACCTCATGCAAAGAGTTGACTCATTGGAAAAGACTCTGATGCTGGAAGGGATTAGGGGCAGGAGGAGAAGGGGACGACAGAGGATGAGATGGCTGGATGGCATCACCGACTCGATGGACATGAGTTTGAGTTAACTCCGGGAGTTGGTGATGGACAAGGTGGCTTGGCGTGCTGCAATTCATGGGGTCACAAAGAGTCAGACACGACTGAGCAACTGAACTGAACTGAACTAATACCACTAAGCTCATGCCTCTCGTTGCAATTCTCACCTTCACTCAATGCTCAAAGCCTGGAATGACAAAGGTCTTAAGTCACCACCAACTTTCCACAAAGTTTCAGAATACTCAGAAGTTTTTCCAGATAGAACCATGTTTGTTCCTTTCCAGCACTAGGTGATGTGACATGCCAGCACAACAAAATCTCCACGCAGCTTCTTGAGTGTTTGTTGTGATGGCCATATAACAGAGAGCACATTTTAAATCAAGGAATATTCACACTGGAACTAATTTGGAATTAATTTATATCTGTACAGACCTCCTGGAGCAGGAAACGGAAACCCACTGCAGTATTCTTACCTGGTAAAACCCATGGACAGAGGAGACTGATGGGCTTCAGTTTATGGGGTCGCAAAGATTGGCACATGACCCAGCAACTAAGCACAGCACAGAACAGACCTTCAGTAGGAAAAAAGAGGCGGGGGAAGATGGTCAAAATTCACACACATCTGCGGCTGCCGTAAGGAATGTTTTAAAGATAGCATCATACCAAGAATGTAGAAATAAATTAAGGAGGCTTACGAGCTGTGCACCAGAGACAGTAGCACCATCTGCTTTAAGTAACAATTATTTTCCAGAAAAAAATACACTCTGAGACTGAGTAAATGTCCCCGTAGTCTAAATATTTGCTTTCCACAAGCATCCTGGGAATGATATGCAAATGTCCCAAGAACTCAGAAGGCATTACAAAATATTGAAATGGAAAGGAACAAAGTCATTCTACTATGCGGTGTGTTCAATTGCTATGTAAATGTGGAAACATTATTATTTATTGCTTTTTCAGCTCTGACAGTTGGAAATATTGCAGAATCACGAGACATCTGTTGAGTGGTGCGTGCGAGGATCTGCAAAACCGCGATCAAGACTGAACTGTGTTTTGTCTGGGCTCCTGGGTGCAGGTGTGAAGTCACAGCGAGAAACAAATTGCTCTGAGCTCTTCGCAGCCACTTACTTGGCAAAAGTTAAACACTCCAAGAGTGCATTCTGGGACGTGCCATGCTGACTCTGGCGAACACACGGGTGGTTTCTGTTTCCTGCAATCTGTTACAGAAGGCCTAATGCTGCCCGGGAACTAAGCCATTCCATGAAGTCCTTCAGATGGTAAGCAGCACAGGCTTTGGGAATGAAACTTACCAGGGTCCTGGGCCTTCCCCAATCAATAGAAATTGATCAGATGCCAGTCAAGAAATTCAGACAAGGCTTTCTTTGGGTTCCTGAGGCCACAGGAGGGAATGAGAACAAGTAACAGTTTCCCTTGCTGGCTCCTCAAGGTGAGGGGCAAGCTGGTTCCTTAAATGCAGTGAAGGTAGGTATCTGTCCAGGAGTCGGGCCAGAGCAGCAGCAGCAGCAGCAGCAGCAGCCGCCGGTGGTACTGAGTGCAGGGGGCGTGTACGGTACCCTGCTTTTACTCCTGACACCCTGTTTCTGCTCTGAGCTCTTAAGAAGTGGTAGTTGCCTTTTTGGGGGTGTGGGGATCTTTTTGTATCTTGTCCTGAATTGGTCCCAGCTGTGGATGCACATAGTTATTTTTAGTCGCTTATAGTTTGTATTTTGGGCTTTCCAGGTGGCCCTAGTGGTAAAGAACCTGCCTGCCAATGCAGGTAGACATAAGAGACACAGGTTCGATCCCTGGGTGGGGAAGATCCCCTGCAGGAAGGCATGGTAACCCACTCCAGCATTCTTGCCTGGAGAATTCCATGGACAAAGGAGCCTGGCAGGCTACATAGGGTCACAAAGAGTCAGATACGACTGAAGCAATTTAGCATGACCTCATGCCGTTTGTATTTTGTTGCTTGAAGAGACATATGTCTAGGAGCAGCACTGCAGCAGAGTCCCAGGTCCTAGCCCATCTCAGGGTGGACAGACATGTACTCCAATCCCAGCTCTGCAACTTGCTTGCTGCAGGGCTCTGGACAAGCTGTGGGACTTCACTAGGTCTCAGTTTCTTCATCCATAAAATTGGGATGCCCTAGGGTTGTTATGAGAGCAGAATTACCTAATATATATCAAGGGCTTAGTGTCCTTATTTCCACAACTCCTCTCTGTCCCTCCTCTGCTTCCCCCAGCTAAAGGAGTTTCCATAAAAAATACATCTGAGACATCTTTGCCAGCACTTTGAAAATTTTATTGACACGTGGTGGGGGCATTCAGTCATGAGCTAGGATTCATTAACTTGTTTCTGTGACTTTTGAATTGTCTCCTGCAGGGTCTCTGTTTGATAATCCAGGGCCTTGTTCTAGCCTTTGATATTTCAAATCTGCCAGGAGCAGCTGCACATGGCCCCAAACACTAGATCTTAAATATTCCTAAAAACACCTTCCCTTCCCGCTGTCCTAGGCTCATCCGGAAGACCTGAAAGTGGTACTGGGCGAACTTTAGTGAGCAACCAAAGAGCATCATGATGCCGCACCTGCCATCTTTCCCAGGAAAGCAAGAAAGCTCTCTGCTTGTCAAGGGTTCACTGCAGATGCTCTTTTAACATCTATTAGATTTCTCTCTGATAGACATCTACTGTTCCTCCACACTTAGATAATATTTACCTAGGGGATGCTTGTTTAGGAGAGGCTTACCATGTGTCCAGCATGGGGTTATCATTATTTTGGTTATTCTTATTATTGTTGTGTAAGCTGTGTCCAACTCTTTGCAACCCAAGGACTGCAGCCCATCAGGCTCCTCTGTGCATGGAACTCCCCAGACAAGAATACTGGAATGGATAGACATTCCCTTCTCCAGGGGGTCTTCAGGACCCAGGGTCTCCTTCACTGCAGGCAGATTCTTTACCATCTGAGCCACCAGAGAAGCCCTCTTGTTATTGTTAAACCTGCTCTATCAATGATGTGGTGGTGGTTGAGCTGCTAAGTCATGTCTGGCTCTGCTGAACCCATGGGCTGTAGCTGACTAGACTCCTTTGTCCATGGGATTCTCCAGACAAAAATACTGGAGTGGGTTGCCATTTCCTTCTCCAGGGGATCTTCCCAACCCAGGATTCAAACCTGAGTTTCCTGCAGGCAGATTCTGTGATGTGCCAAGTGCCAAGTGGCTTCAGTTTGTTCGACTCTCTGCAACCCCATGAACTATAGCCCACCAGGCTCCTCTGTCCCTGGGATTCTCTGGGCAAGAATACTGCAGTGGGTTGCTATGCCCTTCTCCAGGGAATCTTCTTGACCCAGGGATCGAACTCATGTCTCTTACATCTCCTGCATTGGCAGGTGGGTTGTTTACCATTAGCACCACAGCCAGATCCCCACCTTATCAATGATACCTGAAAATATTACCAGTTAGCACACTGGTTTTCTAACTGGTAAGTAAAATTCATGGGTTCATAAAGTTCTAGTTCCTAGGAACAGCTTATTTATTCCCCTTGTTTCTTAACTGAAAATAAGAAAAGGATCGCAGAGGGATGAGATGCTTGACACTATGTTCAACTCCTTGAGAAAGCAACACAGGCATTAGAAAAGCACTGTGCTGCATAAACCTGTTCCTGCTTTTGCCCTTCCCCCAAATTAAAGGATGCCCATCATCTATCATTTATAGGCAACCTCCCTGGGTGTCAGGGAGAATGTTAGCATGACATTGGCCAGAGCAGCAAGGACAAGGTTTCATAAAAAGCACATGGAGATGTCCAGAAACTGGGGAGACCCCTACTCCATGCAGTGCATGACCCACCGACTGGTGGAGGGATGCTCTGGAGGGAGTATCCCGGTGTCTCTGGAGCTATAGAGAGACACAAGGCTGACAACAAAGAACATGTAGGGAGATATGCTGTTGCAGAAGGACCCACAACTGGATGCAGAAAAGGAGAGACCTGCCCACAGCTGCACAGAGACAGGTCTAGAGAACAGTAAGTTTTTATGCATGGGGTGAGCCTTGTTCATCCTCACAGGATGAAAAATAACCCACTGGAGTAATGTGAAACATCTCCAGAGAGCAACAAATGATAAAAGAGATGGACTGAAAACAGACCAACAACAACAACAACAACAAAAAAACAGAGCAGAGGGTGAGGATGGGAGCACACAAGACACAGGTGGATTCGGATGAGAAAAGATGATTGACAGGCAGCAGGCAAGCAGAGGGAAGGAGGGGGGGCCCATGAGGCTGCCCAGCTGCGGAGGATGGGTGGGGAGGCCCACACAGAACCCTGACAGGCAGCCAGAGGAAGGCTATCGTTCAGGGGCAGCCCCACAAAGCCCCGCAGAGTATTTACCCATCCTGACACCTGAATCTACTCTCTAAAGATCCACCGTGTATTGAGTCCAGGCTCAAGCATGGACTTGTGCATACTCTATCAAAAGTGATCTCTGCCAACCTCCATGGTTCCTTAAGCAGCAAGTGATGGAAAAGGATTTTTTAGCAGGAACCACTCCCTGTCAGCAAAGACCGACATGCAAACCCTGTTCCCATACAAAAATTCTCACTTTTGCTCCACATGGTGGAGCACCCAAACTTGTATAGACCTTCTATTTCCAGATGCAATGTTACTGCTGTGTCATTTAGGTCTTTTGGGGAATGTGTGATTGCAACGCACATTTTGACACATTATTGGTTAGGCATTCTATTTGTTCTTCTCCCCCAAACCTTATCGATTTCATTTCCTTGAGGACCTGTCATGGGCCAGAATCCTTGCAAAGAGAAATTAAACAATGAGAAAGACGGAGCATTTGATCTGGGCTCTGGAAGTTGGCTATAAGCATATTGTGTATATTTTCAAATTACAGTTTTCTCTGTATATATGCCCAAGGGTGAGATAGCTGGATCATATGGTAGCTCTATTTTTAGTTTTTTAAAGAAACTTCCATACTATTCTCTGTAGTGGCTATGCCAATTTACATTTCCACCAACGGTGTAGGAGGGTTCCCTTTTCTCCACACTCTCTCTAACATTTACTATTTGTATACTTTTTGATGATGGTCATTCTGACTGGGTGAGGTGGATACCTCATTTCAGTTTTGATTTGCATTTTTCTAATAATTAATGATGTTGTGCATATTTTCATGTGCTTATTGACCATCTGTATATATTCTTTGGAGAAATGTCTATTATGTAATGCTTTGCAGTCTCCTAGGCTGACTGGGTGCAATTGGATGAACAGGTTGCTGTAACCTTGGGGAGTGGGTAATGTGGGGACTCCACATGGGGAGGAGTAGGAGCAGTTTGTATCCAGCCCCACACTGTCAATGCTGATCTCTCTTGCAACAATCAAGGAACCTGACACCCCTTCTCTGGGATAGACCAGAGAAAATGGAAGCACAAAGTCCTCCTACCCTTAAACTCTAGGATCTCAGAGAAACTGGTGATGGTGCTGGGCCATTCAGAGAAGGCAGTTTAGCCAAAGTAAAACACACTGTAGAGAGAGATGATGAAGTTTGTACTCAAGCTCTAACTTTAAACAGCTGCAAATCCAGAGATCAAGAATGTTCCATGTGGCATGAAACACCCCAAGGTAAAAATGTGATGCAGAAGGCTGAGGCAGAGAGGACCTAGAGAAGAAATATCCAGGTGGCAACTGCAAATTGGCACTCACTGAGAGCATTTGCCAGTGGCTGAACAGCAGCAAGGGTGTTTGCCATCTGCCTCTGTGGAGACTGGACCCTGTGCTGCTGCAGCTACCACGCTTCTACACCCGCTGAGGGAAATTCAGGGTGGAGAGTGAGGCACTCTGTGCTCCTGGAGGAAAGGTCTTTAGACAGTTAGATATTTTCAGGAACTGATTTCCTCATCCCAACCCTTGCACCCCCTTCATATCTAGAAAAGCACTAAATCCCTTCATGGTGACATTAGCTCCTTGTGACTAGCAGAAAACCTTTTGTAAAGTAAGAGCTGGATTATGTTGAAGTCCCCCTTCACCAAAATCTTACGTATTGGCCTTTCCCCACTGCCTCTTTGGAGCAGTCTCGCAGAGCTATCGGAGGTGCTACTTCCCGGGCTGCAGGCCTCATTTTGCCCAAGTAAAATTTAACGCGCAACTCTCACTTGGTGCATCTGTTTTAGTCGACATGGTCAAGTCCAAAACAAAGACGCTCTCTTGAGCAGCACCTGGCTGAGAGTTCCTCCAGTTTCCGACTGGGAGGAGTCAGACGTCAGCGGCAGAGCTCTTCCACAGAACTGCCTTTATCTGTGTCCTTCCGTCACATAGACTCTGTCTCGGGCTTCACCTGATGGCCTCAGAGCGTGAGTGCCGTGATCCGATCACACCCCGGCTCCACGACTGACCAGCAGTGTGACGCCAAGCAGCTGCCGACCTTGTCTTATCCTAACAAGAACCATCTCACAGGTGGCTTTGACACCCCAAATTGGCATCTGTACACTGGCACCTAACTTAATCTTGGAGACAGAATTTGGAGGAACTAGAAAAGAATAAATTTATTGATTTTCCAGGCAAAGGGGACGACAGCAGGTTAATGTCTTCAAAACTATATGTCCCAACCCAGGGCAGGTGGTGGTGGTGGTGGGTGGGGGCAGTGGGTTTTGATCAGGGTGCCTGCAGGGTCTGCATTCCTTCAATCCAGAGATAATCCAGTATCAGGTGGCCTCCTGATGGGCTTCTGTGGTTCTTGAGGTTATTGAACTGTGACTTTCCTTGGAATGAAAAGTGCTTCATTAACTAGTTAACATTTTCCATTTGGTGGGGGTTTTATTTCTGCTGAACAACTCAAAGATATTGATTGTTCTGAATGGATAAGAAAGCTGTGACACATATACACAATAGAGTATTACTCAGCCATTAAAAAGAATATATTTGAATCAGTTCTAATGAGGTGGATGAAACCGGAGCCAATTATACAGAGTGAAGTAAGTTAGAAAGAAAAACACCAGTACAGCATACTAACGCATATATATGGAATTTAGAAAGATGGTAACGATAACCCTGTATGTGAGACAGCAAAAGAAACACAGATGTATAGAACAGACTTTTGGACCCTGTGGGAGAGGGAGAGGGTGAGATGATTTGGGAGAATGACATTAAAACATGTATAATATCATGTAAGAAACAAATTGCCAGTCTAGGTTCGATGCAGGATACAGGATGCTTGGGGCTGGTGCACTGGGATGACCCAGAGAGATGATATGGGGAGGGAGGTGGGAGGGGGGTTCTGGATTGGGAACTCATGTACACCCATGGAGGATTCATGTTGATGTATGGCAAAACCAATACAGTATTGTAAAGTAAAATAAAGTAAAATTTTAAATAAATAAATAAAACCATTTAAATAAAAAAATAAAACCAAAGATATTATTCTGTGCTTCCCTTGAGGGGGAACCAGGTTCTGCCCCAAGGCTGCACTATTGTTTCTTTTCTGCTCCCCCTGTCTTCACATCCCCTCCCTTCCCTGATGAGCAACTGTTTGAACCTGCGCTTTGAATTCAGGCAAGGTCAAGGAGGGTGAATGAAGCCCTGTGGAAAGGCTTTTGTGTCCAGGAGCCCCACAGGGTCCTAGCTGCTAGGGTTTCAGCTTGAGGATTAAGTGAATTAATATTTACTCTACAACAGGCATGCTGCCAGTTGGCTAAACTGATGGATTTTTACTTCTTTTTCTCTCTCTTCTCATCATCTTTGTTATGTTTGACACAAAGAACCCTTTCTGGAACTGTTAGGTGTCTGGAACAGGTAAACCCTCCTCACAACTTCAGGGGAGGTCCGGTTGCCTAGGATGGGTATGCCAGGGTGGCAGCCTTTGGTTTAGCGATGATGCACATTGAGATCCCAACATAACACTTTCATGCACATTATCTCATGTGAAGAAGCTTCGGGGCCTTTCTCATGCAGCCACACTTGGTCCCACATTCAAAAGGCCCCAGCACTAAGCTTAAGGCTTTGTCATTGTTGTCTTGATACTCTGAGTAATTTTCTTACAAGGGATGCTGCATTTTCATTTTGCAGTGGGCCTCAGAAAAAGATGTGATACCCATGAGGCATCGTACCCTCCAGATGCCAGGGCAGCTAAGAAAGGACCCAATCTCAATGAATAAAACCATGTGCCTTGAACTCAGACTTGCTGGATTTTCCCTAACATTTTAAAAATTATGGTAAAATACACCCAGCATAAATTGACAATTATAACTGTCTTAACATGAGAGATTCAGTGAGTAATTTCATTTGGTAAATTTATCATATGGTGCAACCATCACCACCTCCCAGTTCTTGACCATTTTCCTCACCCCGAAAGAAAACCCTGCTCGCTAAGCTGTCACTCCCCATCCTCCCTCCCTCAGCCCCTGAAAGTGAAAGTGAAAGTCGCTCGATCCTGTCTGGCTCTTTGCCACCTCGTGGACTACACAGTCCATGGAATTCTCCAGGCTAGAATACTGGAGTGGGTAGCCTTTCCCTTCTCCAAGGGATCTTCCCAACCAAAGGATCGAACCCAGGTCTCCTGCATTGCAGGCGAATTCTTTATCAGCTGAGCCACAAGGGAAGCCCAACACTAATCTGCTTTCTGTCTCGATGGATTTACCAATTCTGGAAGTTTCACACAAATGGAATCATACAATATGAAGTCTTCCTTGAACTTTTGGACACACATTTAACTCACTTGTGAAACAGAGATAATATACCTAATCTCAGCATTGAGGTGAATGCTTAATGGCAAACTATCCAGGCACAGAATAAATGGTGGTTATGGTTCTTGTAGGGTTTCCCAGGTGGTGTTAGTGGTATACAGCCCATCTGCCAATGCTGAAAACAGAAAGGAGCAGGGGTTCGATCCCTGAGTCAGGAAGATTCCCTGGAGGAGGGCATGGCAACCCACTCTAGTATTCTTGCCTAGAGAAGTCAATGGACAGAGGAGCCTGGAGGGCTGCTATCCATAGGGTTTCAAAGAGTTGGGCATGACTGAAGCGACTGCACTGAACTGAACTGTGGTCATACAACCCAGCCAATGCTGAGTTTGAATCCTGCCCTTTGATTCTAATCCTAACTTCTCTACTCTGAATCTCCTTGCTGCCTGAGTTGCATTTCCAAAGGGACAAGGATGAGGAGCAGGTTAAGACCATGTAGACAGAGAAAAAAAGATGGGAAAAAGTCTGGAGGAAGAAAGCACAGGCAGAAGGTTGTGGGTGGAGAAGTGAGGTGAGGAGCTGGGCTCCCCAACTGAGGCCACCACCTGGGACCCTCGGTGCCCATCCCGTGAGTCCGGTTTGCCCATCACAATTGCCTTACAGTACCTGAAGGACTCTGGGTAAGTTTTCATCAGATCTAGACTCTGCTCTGTGGGAATTGTGGTTGAAAAGAAGGATTGTGCAGGATAAGAGAAGGCAAGCCAGCCAGTGCTGCATCCTGGGGACATTCTTTCTCTATCACAGAATCAGTGATTTGTTTCGTCTTAAAATAACTACAATGCTGTGCTGGAGCTGAGCTGTGGGAACCTCCTGGCATTCAGAAAAGACAGCTCACGATGCTTCACCATGTGTCTATCTGCCTGTAGTTAAATGGAACAGGCATGCCTTGATACCCGGGATTCTTTCTTTCCTGTTTGAGCAGGGCATTGTTTCCACCTCCCAGTGGGCCCAGAACAGCAGCACAGGAGCACAGGAACAACACCAGCCTCTGGGCACAAGGGGCAGAGGCCTGGACAATGGGCCACACTGTGGCTAAAAGGCCCTAGCAAAGCAAGCAGTAGCTCCAGATATCTTTGGAAACAAAGTTTCTGCTCTCATGCAATCTTCTTTTCTTGTATGAAAGTCCAGTTGGACACCAGTTGGAGCCTTCACTAGCCCTTGAACTTGACAAGAGGACTTTTCTCTCTGAAATAGATGATCATGGAGTGGTCCATCGAGGACCAGGAGAGACTCTGGTTTCAGAACATTGCCAAACAAAAAGGGAGAGATGGATAAGAGGACATGGAAAGGTGATTCTCCCAGGAGCTCTGATACATGCAGTAGAGGACATTTACAGGGTAGAGAACATTTACGAGGTAGAGAACACTTTTTTGGCCTGAACCTGAATTTTTACTCTTTCACAATTATTGAAATCACATCTTCTTTCATTCCCATCATCTTGGTATTTCTGTCTTAATTCTTCCTCCCTCTTGAAATTTGCTTTATTAATTATTATTATTAAATATTATTATTGTGCACATGTGCTTAGTCACTTCAGTCATGTCCGACTCTTTGTGACTCTATGGACTGTAGCCCACCAGGCTCCTCTGTCCCTGGGATTCTCCAGGCAAGAATACTGGAGTGGGTTGCCATGCCCTCCTCCAAGGGGTCTTCCCCAACCAGGGATCAAACCCAGGTCTCCTGCATTGCAGGTAGACTCTACTGCTGAGCCACTAGATAAGCAAAAATATTATTATCATATATTATTTATTATTATTTATTGCTTTATTCTATTATTTATTAACTTTGTTTTATTTCATTCCCCACCCCCAGAGGTTTGGAATATCTGTAACCCTATTTCTGGTAAACTAGTAATTACCTATAAAATTTTTGCCAAATGAACCTATATGTTTTTTTCTTGTAAATTTCTAAAATTAATCAGATTCTATAACTTCTTTATAAGACAGCTTAAATCTTTCTATATTCCATCTCTGTAAACCCGATATTATTCAAAGTTTTGTCAGATTTTAGTTTCAAATGGTTTTCACAGAAAAATTAAACTTTTAAACTCAAACCTTTTAAACTTTTAAAAAATTAACATATTTAGCTTAATGTTTAAAAATTGATTTTAACTTTTTGACTTTTTTTAACCTTGCATAATAATTTTATTCAAAATTAGACATTATTAACACTATTTTGAAAGTTTTGACTAATATTGCATTTTATTTCTCTCTTCATCTCACCTTTTTTCCTTGTAGCTGTACTTTTTCCTGTGCAATATGCCTGCTTCTTCTTGGATCCAACTTTTGTTCTGTTGGTGTAAATGCTGGACAATTTCCTTTTAAGAATATTTTGTAGGTGCTACAATCTGCATGTTTGGGAGAGTTTTGTCCTCTTTGTTTGACTGACTCTGGCTTACTACAGAATTCTCAGTTCAGACCCTTTGCCCTTGGAACTTCAGAGATATAGGCCCACTGTTTCTAGAATTTCGTGCCAAAAAATGATAACCGATGCCATTCTAATTCTTGATATTTGGAAAATAGTCTGCTTCTCTTCTATACATTTTTAGGTTAGTTTTCCTTTTTTTAACTTGAATTTCAAAAAGTTCAGCTGTATTTAGAGCTCTGTACAGTTGTGTGATTTACTTAGCATTCAATGGGTCCTTTTGATTCAAGTCTTTCTTACTATTAGAGGGTTTCTTCTGTTGTTTTATTATTAATTTTTACTCTTTTCTCTTTTGGATCACCCATTATTGGGTGATAAACTGGATGTATTGCTCATGTCTCTTAATTTTTTCTTCCTCATTTCTCTCTTTGCCTCATTTCATCTCCCAACTCAGTGATGGTTCTGAGCCATTTTCACTCTGCTCTCTAGCTGTCTATAGAATATTCCTTTTAGAAACCTTGTTGAGAAGTCTTTGTTACTTCCCACTCTTATTTCTTAATAGCTTCTTTTTAGAGAGAGCAATCTGCCCATGTTCCTAGTAAGAAAATTCAACATCAAAAATACATCAATCCTCCCTAAATTGATGTATGGGTGCAATATATTGCCAATTCAGATTTTAATATGAATTCTATGGAACTTGAAAAATTGACTATAAAATATACCTGGAAGTGTGGAAAACCAAAAATGACAGTAAAAACAATGACAAGAATGTAGGGTTTCACCACATGTCAACACTAACCATTTAAGCAGCCCCAAGTAGGGCAAGGTTGTGTTGCCAAGGAAGGTGATAAATTGGCTGGACATAAAGTATAGAGAGTCTAGAATTAGACCCATGCTTGATAAAAAGTTATGACAGTGCAGACTAATGGGGGAGGGAGGAACTTGCTCTAGTTCCAATGGTTATCCATATTTTTAAAAAGTGAACTAGGTTATCTACCTCAAGTTATACAAAAAATTCAAATAAACTTAAAAATTAAAAGTGAAAATCAAAACTCTAAAATATTAGATTTTCTAAAATTTATTGATTTAAAAATTGATTTTAAAATCAATCAAATTTATTGTTTCTAAAATTAATTAGCATATAGTTGATTTACAGTGTTGTGTTAATTTCTGCTGTACATCAATGTGACTCAGTTATACATGTATACATTCTTGTTCTACATTCTTTTCCATTATGGTTTATCACAGAATATTGAATGCAGCTCCCTGTGTTATATAGTAGAACCTTGTTGTCTGTCCATCCTATGTATAATAGTTTGCTTCTACTAATCCAGTCTCCCAATCCATCCCTCTTCCATCCCTCTCCCCCTTGGTAAACACAAGTCTGCTCTCTATGGCTGTGAATCTGTTTCTGTTTTGTAGATAACTTTATTTGTGTCGTATTTGAGATGCCACATATAGGTGATGTCATATGGTATTTGTCTTTCTCTGTTAACTGGCTCACTTCACTCAGCATGATAATCTCTAGGTTCCATCCATGCAGCTGCAAACCATATTATTTCATCCTTGTTTCATGACCGAGTGCTATATATATATATATATATATATTTGCATCTTTATCCATTCATCTCCTGATGGACATCATTTAGGTGGTTTCCCTGTCTTGGCTGTTGTGAATAGTGCTGCTATAAACATAGAGTTGCATGTATCTTTTGAATTATAGTTTTGTCTGGGTATATGCCCAAGAGTGGGATTGCTGGATCATATAGTAGCTCTATTTTTAGTTTTTTGAGGAATCTCTATACCATTTTCCACAGTGGTTGCACCAACTTACATTCCGACCAACAGGGTAGGAGAGTTCCCTTTTCTCCACACTCTCTTCAGCATTTGTTAATTGGAGATTTTTTAATGATGTAAACTCTTAAGTGTTTATTTTTTTTTCTTGTGGATTTTTATTTTATTTTTTTAATACTTTATTCTACATTACAATACTGTATTTGTTTTGCCATACATTGGCATGAATCAGCCACAGGTGAACACGATCTCCCAATGCCAAAGCCCCCTCCCACCTCCCACTCCATATCATCTCGTGTTTAAAACAAAATACAACATAACATCTTTCTGACCTTGGGAAAGGGGAGGAGCACTTAAATAGAACCAAAAATATTAAATATCTTTAAAAGATGAATACTTCTGCTTAAATTGCAATTTAAAACTTATTAAAACTTACTGTAAAGAAAGTTAAAAGTGGAGAGAAGATATTTTCAACACATATAACTGAAAACAAAAGGTTTTATTATTTAAAGTACATGAGAAAGTCCTTTAAAATAACAAGAAGAAAAGAAACCAGGAGAGAAATGTGTAATGGACTTGAACTGTCATTTCACAGAAGTAGAAACACATATGTCTAATAAAAAAACAATGAGGATAATTCATTAGAAACCAGGCAAAGGCAAATTCAGATACCATGATAGGCCGTTTTATTCCTATGGGTATGGCAGCAGCTAATAAGCTTATGACGGGTTTCCCAGATGGCGCTAGAATTAAAGAACCCATCTACCAGTTCATGAAATGTATGAAGCACAGGTTCAATTCCTGGGTCAGGAAGATTCCTGGGAGAAGGAAATGGCAACCCACTCCAGTATTCTTGCTTGAAGAATCCCATGGACAGAGGGGCCTGGCAGGCCACAGTCCACAGGAGGACTGTGGAGTAGGATTTGACTGAAGCAACTTAGCACGCATACATGCAATAAACTTACAAAACAGTGATCAGTACAAATTTGTTCAGCCACTGTGGAAGCAATTTGGCATGTCTTGTAAAGTTGAGCATACACATATGTGAGGACTTAGTGATATATTTTTCTAGTACCCTAAGAAATTCCTGGGACTTCCCTGGTGGTCCAGACATAAAGAACCCACCTTCCAATGCAGGAGACATAGGTTCAATCCCTGCTTGGGGACCTAAGATCCTACATGCCATAGGGCAACTAAGCCCCTGAGCCACAACTAGAGAAGTCTGCACGGAGCAGCAAAGAGCTAGTGTTTGTAGCATAGACCCAGCTCAGCCAAGGTAAATAAATAAAATTAATGAATTAAAAGAAAAAAGAAATTCTTGCCCAGGTGCACTAGGACCCAGCACAGTTCAGATTAGCAAAACAAAACAAAACAAAACAAAACCTGGGAACAACCCAAAGGTTCATTAATAGGACAGTGGTAAAGAATGTAGTATACTCACACAGTAGGATATTAAACACCATTAAACACGAATGAACTATAGTTAACAGGGCAACATGGGTGATGCTGATAGTATAATATTGTGAGAAAACAAGCCTCTGTGATGTACCATTAAAAAGGAATGAGCTATAGATCCAGACATGGCTTCCTGGGTGGTGCTAATGGTAAAGAACCTGCCTGCCAATTCAGGAGACAAAAGAGGTATGGGTTCCATCCCTGGGTCAGGAAGATCCCTTGGAATAGGAAATGGTAATCCATTCAAGTATTTTGCCTGGAGAATTCCATGGACATAGGAGCCTGGCAGGGTACAGTCCATGGGGCCATAAAGAGCCAGACATGACTGAGCACATACACATACATAGATACATGTACGTGCATGTGTGCAAAGACGCTTCAGTCACTTCAACTCTTTGCAGCCTCATGGACTGTAGTCTGCTAGTCTCCTCTGTCCATGGGATTCTCCAGGCAAGAATACTGGGGTGGATTGCCATGGCCTCCTCCAGGGCATCTTCCCGACCTAGGGATCGAACCTGCCTCTCTTGCATCTCCTGCATTGGCAGGCAGGTTCTTTACCACGAGCCCCACCTGGGAAGCCCGCATAGATACATACAATAAGATAAATCTTAGAAACATAAAGTTGCATGAAAATGCAGATCCCAGAAGACTGCATCCAATAGATTACCATTTCTATGTAAATCAGAAACTTTCAAAGCTCAGCAATATACAGGTTAGAGACTCGCATGTGGAATTAACTTGTTTTCCTTCCAGTCTCTAAAGTCAGTGAAACAGTGAAGCAAAACCAGATAACCTCAGGATGATTTTTGAACATCTTTTTCTGAAGAGCCTCGGTGAGTGGATATTTCTGTATTACTGTGTTACCTAGTAATGATAAATCATTTGGAAAACACAAGAGCTAAAAAGGAAGAAATAGTGTTGCCAATCATCTGACATATTTTTAAAGCCTCTCTGATGGGAGACTGTCTTCTATTTTGAAGACTGAAAAATGTCAGTCTGCATCCCCATGATGTCTTCCAGCTGTTGTGAGGGCAGAGCTAAGGTGAAGGATGTCTACACAGGAACTGCGTTGCAAAAGGACTTTTGTCAGTTTGAGCTGCAAGGTCCATGGCTCCAGAGAGTCAATTTCTTCTTCTCATCAGTGATCTCACACTCCTAGGTCAAATGACCATTCATTTGTGCCCAAGTGACAGACATTGTGCCACTGACATCCAAGTCAGACCAGCTTCGTTGCTCACCATTTGTGTGAAAGGTGTACCATAGTGCAGTCTTTAGAAAACCAGATTTTTGAGAATAGAATTTCCACTTAAAATAAAATTTAACAAGCTCTCTAGAGAAATTAGCTGAGGCCAGAGATCTAAACTTGCCAAATAAACATACTGTCAGATTCTAAGATGGACAAGTTTCTCCCTCCTGCACCCTGCTTTTTCAACATTAAGGATCTGAATAATCCTAGTTTTCCTCTTGCTTCTGATAGAATAAATGTTCATAAATATTCATTTTTTTCCAACTGGAAGCATTAGGCCTTGTTACTTCGAGTGGAACTAACTGAAAATTAATGATGGTTTCAGAAAATGCAAGATTATATACACAGAAGCAATTAAACACAAACCTATTAATTATTTAGCAACTTGTTAATGAGTAGAATTCCAGCATCAGAGGTTTAGCTACTCTAGATTGCCCCTGCCAAGTCACTCATATACCACCCTTTCAAAGTTTGGCTTTGAGAGGGGAAACAATTGTGGGGAATTTCACACAGACCTGCACCTAGCAAAATGGAATCTGGGATGCCAATTACAGAGAGATGGCAAAGAACTGAGCTGGGAATGGAGCAAAGAAATCATTGCAAGATTTTGATCCAAAACTCAAGAGGTGGTGAAGTTTAATTTCAGATTCAGAATATTTGTTGTGAGAAAACAAATGTTAGCGCTATTTCTATTCTGTGCATGTGGATACATATATACTGAGGATTTTAATACAAAATTGACTCATTTGAAAGTAATTGTGTGTTTCTGCATGTTTGTGTTATTTTAAGTAAACTCAACATACAAAATCCAAAATTTACAGAAACACTGAAGTAGGATCTTCATGGATATTACAGAACCTCAAGCTCTAAGTCTAAAATTGGTGCCTAGGGATATGCACTCCGGATTTTCCCCGTGGTCCAGTGGTTAAGAAAACGCCTTGCAATGCAGGGGACACTGGTTCTATGCCTGGATGGCAGCTAAGATTTCGCATGCGTGTGTGCTACATCACTTCAGGCGTGTCCGACTCTTTGTGACCCCATGGACTGTATCCCACCAGGCTCTTCTGTCCATGGGATTCTCCAGGCAAGAATACTGGGGCGGGTCACCATGCCCTCCTCCAGGGGATTTTCCCATCCAGGGATTGAACCCAAGTGTCTTACGTCTTCTGCATTAGCAGGTGGGTTCTTTGCCACTACTGCCGCCTGGGAAGATCCCACAAACCCCAGGGGTGACTACACCCATCTGCCCCACTGCTGAGCCTGAACCCTCTGAAGCCTGTGCACCACAGATGCTGAGGGTGCAAGGAAAGATCCTGTGTGACGCAAGGGAGACCCTGCATGCCACAACTAAGATCTGCCAGTGCCAAATAAATTGTTTGGTTGTATGTCCGACTCTTTTGCGACCCCATGGACTGCAGCCCACCAGGCTTCTCTGTTTATGGGATTTTCCAGGCAAGAATACTGGAGTGGGTTGCCATTTCTTTCTCCAGGGGATCTTCCTGACCCAGGGATGGAACCCATGTCTCCAGCATTGGAAAGCAGATTCTTTACCACTGAGCCACCAGGGAAGCTCAGCTAAGTGAATAAATAAATATTTTCATTTAAAAAATAAAACCCGTGCCTAGTGTGTATTTCACTTGTAAAATTGCCCTTATGCCTCCCATCCCCCTCCCTTAGGCTGGTAACTGTCCATTCCCTGGACCTCCATGCTAAATTCCAGACATGCTGCTCAAGCTTCCTACTAACACACCCATGTGCATATCTAACAGACTCCTCAACCTTAAGCCTATTATTCCAACATCTCAGTCCCTAGAAATGCTAGTTTTCTTCTTTCTTGACCCAATGTCTTGGAGTGATCCTTGATACCCCTTGTCTTTTTTTTCACACCCCACAATCAATCCACTGGAATCCATCTCCTCAGACACAAATTCCACCCTGTTATTACCACCCACACAACTGTCATGTCCTTTGAGCAGCATTAATGACCTAACTGGTCTACAAGCTTCTACTCTTCTTCCTTCTCCTGCCTCCAGACTATTCACAGAGTAGCTTGGATGATCTCTGTAAAATGTAAATAACATCATGGGACTCATCTGCCCAAGGCCATCCAATTGTGCCCCATTTCTCAGAGTAAAAGCCCAAGTTCTTTCATGTCCATCAAGGCTGCACATCACCTGCCTTAAGTACCAATCTGACCACATCTCCAGGAACTTTCCCCTTTGATACTATGCTCCAGCTGCATATGGGCTCCTGTTGTGGCCAGAATATGCCCAGAGCCTTTCTTCAGGACCTCAGTGCCTGGGTCTGCCCTGTGAAGCTGACGTTGAACAGAGTCTCCTGTTCAACGTCAGCTTCACAGGGCAGACCCAGCCCGAGTGCTGCCCTCCAACCAGCACTGCCACACCCTCCAACCACTTACATAGCAGTTTCCTTCAAGTCTGTGCATTTCCTTTGTGTGTTTCCTACATGCTTCTCATGTGCTTCTTATGTATGCACTCACTCATTCTTATATCTAATCATTTACCATTCATCCATTGTCTTTTCCTCCTACAAAAATATAGGGGCGGGTGCCGTCTGTTCTGTTTACTGCTGTATTCTCTGCACTAGACCAACGCCTAACATAAAGTAGGCACTGAATGAATGTTTATCAGATAAAGTAATGAATAATGATTGATTCATTAAAGAAATTATGAATGAAGGAATTATTAATGGATGAATTATCAATAAATGAATAAAGATTGATTGCATTGTGAAGTGAATGGAAGGTGGCCTAAAACCACAGAGAAAACTTATATAATACAAAAAGGTTTTTTTCCAAGTCATATTTAATTGTGAATAAAAAGACTAAATGACCAAATCAGAGATAAAAATTGCTACATGTTGAAAGTCCTCCCTCACCATCTTGCAGACATAACCATGTGACCCAGTCTTCCTGCTGGACCCCATGGAGGCCTCATCAGCCATATGGACATAGGGTTTAGGAACCTTGCTACTCAAAGTGCGGTCCACAGGCATTGACCAGTAGCGTAGTCATCACATATGAGCTCGTTGGAAATGCAGAAACGCAACTCCAGCAGGACCCACTGAGTCAAAGTCTGCATTCCGGCCATATCTTTCAGTGATTCATGTGCAAGAAAAGAACTGCCACTCCCACTTCATCTCTGCTGGTACAGAAACTCAAACCTACTCATCCTCCTCTAGCTAAAGGAGTGTCACAACTTTTCTGCTTGACCCAAATGACATCCATTCCATTTATTCACTCTCATCAGAACACAGGTCCCAGTTCCTGCACCATCCCCTGTAAGAATGGTGAGCATCCATGATGCCCAGGAGATTAGGGGGCTGCTGACCATCTTCAAGCCTTTCGCTAGGCCCCTGGCCGCCAGCACACTGCTCCTGACATGCCTTGCACCCCTGGAGCCCTCTGAGCTCTGTGCCCCAGCCCACACCATCGCCCACCTGGGGAAAGCAGCAGTGCCCTCTCCAGCCTCCTCACAGGGAGACATAGTATCCCCAGGGCAATGCTGCACCTGCACTGAGAGGGGTGCCCACTGGGTGGGCTTCAGGCCTTTGTGTTTCTTCTGCTCCATTTCTATGCTCTACCTGGGAAGCTGAAAACCTTGGGATCACTTTCCAACTAAAGCAGTGTTGTGGCTTAGGACTGAAATATTTGCAGACAAGCCTTGTAGAGCGGGAGAGAACAGAGGGATGGGTGAGCCCAGAGTGCAACCCTGGAGGGTCTCTCTTTCTAACTCCCTTCACCTCCACTGGAAAAAGGAAAAAAAAAAAAAAAAACCAAGCCCACCCTCTGAGCAGAGCTCAAGTGAGGGCAGAAGGTTCCACCCGTCTGTCACATGCACCTATCAGCCAAAGCTGCTGAGAGTTCTAAAGGAAAAGTGGGGAGATGTTTCAGATGCATACATGCTCTTTAATGAAAGACAGCTTGTGCCAGACGAAACAGAATTAACGGATCAGATGGAACAAGAATATAAAAATAAAAATTTTAAAAACGTCCTCAGAGTAGTTACTGAAGATATTAAAAACATGAAGCAGGTTCAAGCATTTCTGAAGACGCATCAGAGAAAGTGTTATCTAAAATGATAATATTTTTTGCCAGTTTATTTATTTTTCTAATTGAAGGATAATTGCTTCACAGAATTTTGTGGCTTTCTGTCATACATCAACAAGAATCAGCCATAGATGCACACATCTACCCTTCCTCCCAAACCTGCCTCCCATCTCCCTCCCCACCCCACCCTTCCAGATTGTCACAGAGCCCCTGGTTGAGTTCCCTGAGTCACAGTGAACTCAGTAGATAGATGGCATACCAGAACACTAGAGGGAACAAGAGGAGGTGGGAGGTCAAGTGAGAAGCTCACCTGGAAGGAGGAGGAGGGTAAAAGGGCTAGAAGACAGCGGATGTGGCAGAAGAAGTTCTAGACATCCACATAATGGAAGCCCCACTGGGAGAGAGAAGGGCAAATGGAAAGAAACTTTTTGAAAAGTAAGAAAAAAATCAAGAATTTCACAGACTTAGGAAAAGATGTTCTCGGCTGAAAAGGGGCTCACAGAGGGCCCAGTTGGATAGATTAAAACTACAGAACAAAATAAAAAGAAGAATACAGACGCATTAGGGTAAAATTTAAGATCATCAAAGAAAAGAGAAGATTCTAAAAAACTTTCAAAGGGGTAAAGCAGATAACCTGCCATGATAAAAGAGTAAGGTTGAAGATATTGCTTATGTGACTCTAATCTGCTGTTGAGAAATGTGAAGTCCAAAGATAGAAGGAAAAGAATTACAACCCTGGGATTCTGTGCATGGACAAGCTATTGTGTAAATGTAGGCAGAATACAAAACTTCAGAACCTTTACCACACAGTAACCATTAAGAATCCAGGCTCAGAATTTCCTGGTGGTCCAGTGGTTTAAAATGTGCTTTGCAATGCAGGGGGCAAGGGTTTTATCCCTGGCCAGGAACCTAAAATCCCATATACTTGCTAAACAACTAATCCAGTATGCCAAAACTAGAGAGTCTGGGCACCACAGTGAAACAACAAAGATGCCGTGTGTTGCAACTAAGAACCAATGCAGCCAAATAACTGGACATGGAACAACAGACTGGCTCCAAATAGGAAAAGGCGTATGTCAAGGCTTTATATTGTCACCCTGCTTATTTAACTTCTATGCAGAGTATATCATGAGGAACACTGGGCTGGAAGAAACATACGCTGGAATCAAGATTGCCAGGAGAAATATCAATAAATATGCAGATGACACCACCCTTATGGCAGAAAGTGAAGAGGAACTAAAAAGCCTCTTGGTGGAAGTGAAAGAGGAGAGGGGAAAAAGTTGGCTTAAAGCTCAACATTCAGAAAACGAAGATCATGGCATCCAGTCCCATCACTTCATGGGAAATGGATGGAGAAACAAGTGGAAACAGTGTCAGACTTTATTTGGGGGGCTCCAGAATCACTGCAGATGGTGACTGCAGCCATGAAATTAAAAGATGCTTACTCCTTGGAAGAAAAGTTTTGACCAACCTAGATAGTATATTCAAAAGCAGAGACATTACTTTGCCAACTAAGGTCCGTCTAGTCAAGGCTATGGTTTTTCCTGTGGTCATGTATGGATGTGAGAGTTGGACTGTGAAGAAGGCTGAGCACCGAAGGATTGATGCTTTTGAACTGTGGTGTTGGAGAAGACTCTTGAGAATCCCTTGGACTGCAAGAAGATCCAACCAGTCCATTCTGAAGGAGATCAGCCCTGGGATTTCTTTGGAAGGAATGATGCTAAAGCTGAAACTCCAGAACTTTGCCCACCTCATGCAAAGAGTTAATTCATTGGAAAAGACTCTGATGCTGGGAGGGATTGGGGGCAGGAGGAGAAGGGGACGACAGGATGAGATGGCTGGATGGCATCAGGGACTCGATGGACGTGAATCTGAGTGAACTCTGGGAGATGGTGATGGACAGGGAGGCCTGGCGTGCTGTGATTCATAGGGTCATAGAGTCAGACACGACTGAGCGACTGAACTGAACTGAACTGAACTGAAAAGAGCTCACATTCAGCAATCAAAGCCACAGACCTTCAGATTTTAATGTATGAATGGTGGTGTGGTGGCTTAGTCACTAAGTCATGTCTGACTCTTGCAACCCCATGGACTGTAGCCCACCAAGCTCCTCTGTGCATGGGATTTCCTAGGCAAGAATACTGGAGTGGGTATTCATTTCCTTCTCCACTGTCATTTAATACCACTATGTTATTCTGTTATAGCAGTCCAAAGGGACTCAGATACAAGGCAAGAAATTCTCTCAGCCTTAGGTGAGAATTGATGACCATGGGCCCATGTGGGTTTGCAGTTTGAATCCACACCCTCTGTAGAGGAAATGCACATCATAGCAAAGTGGTTGAAAGCATAGTCATTAGCACCAAGGTGCCTGAGTTCAAACCCAGCTCTGCCTAGATATTCTATGTGACTTGGCTCAAATTGCATAATCTCTTTTTATCTCCATTTCCCCATCTTTAAAGAGAAGTTGCTCAGTTTTGTCTGACTCTTTGGGACCTCATGTACTGGAGCCTACCAGGATCCTCCATCCGTGGGATTTTCCAGGCAAGAGTACTGGAGTGGGTTGCCATTTCCGACTCCAAGTGAGGATGTAAATAATACAGTGTCTCCCAGGCAGGACGCTCTATACAGAATTTTTGTTGAGGGAAAACACTGAATAAGGTCCTGGATTTTAGTGTTTCCAGGTGCAAGGCAGAAATAAACACAGATCCTCTCTGGAGGAAAGCATCCCAGCCCAGGACCCTAAGGGTTCCTCAATTAAACATAAGCTCACAAATGGAAATTATAAAACACACACAGGAACAAGCCACCAAGCATCAGACTCAGCAGAAACAATATTCAGCATGATTAGACCTATAATGGTTTTGCGTATTAGAATGGCCATGTATAGAACAGTAAGCAAACATGTATAAAATGAAATAAAGTGTTTGAAGACAAGAATAAATAAGAGAAATGATCAAAATGTTTACATAAGATTGAAGAAAGACCAAATAGATGGAAATTCAAATTAAAATACCTGAAATTAAAAATTCAATAGATTGGTTTTAAAATTGTCGCAGCTAAAGACACTCGTTGCTACTGCTTAGTCGTTAAGTTGTGTCCAACTCTTTTACTGTGACTCACCGGGCTCCCTCTGTCCATGGGATTTCCCAGGCAAGAATACTGGAGTGGGTTGCCTTCACCCCACTAGGTGATCTTCTCAACTCATGGATCGAACCTGAGTCTCCTGCATTGGCAGGTAGGTTCTTTACCACTGAGCCACCAGGAAGTAAACTGGAAAATAGACTTGAAGTAATTATTCAGAATACAGTATATAGTGAAAGACACAAAAAATGTGAATGAGAGACTCAGTGATCAAAACAAAGAATGCAGAAAGAAAGGTCTAATAAAAATTCTAATAGGAGTTTCAGAAGGAGAAAAACATTTTTTCAAGTAACGATAGAGATGTTCAAAATGAAAGTAGGTAGAAATTTTGCAGAATAAATTTGAACGTTCAAGTCTCAGTCTCAGAAAGTGCAGTGAATCCCAAACAGTATTAAATGAAACCCACACCTAAACACTGTGTTGAAATCAAAGAACATGAAATCTTAAAATCAGCTAGAGATAGGAGATTATCCAAGAAAATCACATAAATTGTAGGTTTTATAATAGGAGAAAAAAAAAGAGAAGAAGCTAGATAATAACGGAATAAAGTCTTCAAATGATTCTCACCTTGATGTTGTCATTCAAAACTGCAGGATGCTTATATGTGTGTGTGACATAAAGCTATTTTCTGACAAACAATAGGAGATGTTATTGCATGCTCTTATGCTCATGGAAATGACCTAGAAGAGTGGGGGAAATGTGGCCACTATTGGATAATGTCTGGGAGTGGGTGAGAGGATCCAGGAGTTGGCAGAGGGTAAGGAAGAACTGCTCTTCCTAACAGAAGAGGAGGCAGAATCGATGCAGGTAAACCAACAAGCCCTGAAGGTGGGGACCTGTGGAGTTTGCTTCTGTATGTGTCTGGGTTCTCCATGAACTGGCAACAAGGTCATTGCTATCAAGGGAGAATTTCAAAGGAAGGTGTGAAATAATCCTTCCTGGAACCAGGGAATAGATGGACTACATATTTGTGTTACTGAGTCACCACACAACAGGCCCAATAAATCAAGTTGCTGAGGCAAGGAGTAGCAACTTTATTCAGCAAGCCAGCAAACTAAGAAGATGGTGGACTAGTACCCCGAAGAACCATCTTGCCTGAGTTAGAACTCAGGCTTCTTTTATACTAAAAGAGGAGGGGATGTGGCTAGCTGTTGCAGACATCTTAGTGCTTGAGTCCTTTGTTCTTGCAGCTGTCCAAGTAGGTCAGGTCAAGATGTTCCTCCAACACGATAAATTCTTATTTTCTATTCTGCAACTTTTTACCTTTCTATAAATGGGAAAGAGTTATGTTTTTAAAGGTCAAAGCCTCGAGAATGGGCTGTCCTATATATTTCATGCTATAGGCAACATTCTGTAGCTGCCAGGCTCCTCCATCCATGGAATTCTCCAGACAAGAATACTGGAATGGGTTGTCATTCCCTTCTCCAGGGGATCTTCCCAACCCAGGGATCAAATCCAGGTCTCCTGCATTGCAGGTGGATTCTTTACCACCTGAGCCACCAGGGAAGCCGCTTGGGGAACATTGTTAACTTGTAGCAAAAGCAACAGAATACGAAGTTTAAAGTAAAGAAACAGATCCACAGTGGAGTCAGATTTGTTCTTCTGTGTGGCTTCCTGGTGGCTCAGACGGTAAAGAATCTTCCTGTAAGATTCTCTTCCTGTAAGATTGAACCCAGAGGAAGACCTGGGTTCAATCCCTGAGTTGGGAAGATTCCCCCTGGAGGAGGGCATGGCAACCCACCGCAGTATTCTTGCCTGGAGAATCCCCATGGACAGAGGAGCCTGGTGGGCTACAGTCCATGGGGTAGCAAAGAGTCGCACACAACTGAGTAACTAAGCACAGAGTTACATTTATGGTCCCCACCAAGGACCCTTCAGGATGGTGGTTGCCTCTATACAGCCCAACCAGGCATGAGGCTTTGCTTCTCCTCCCTCCTCCGTGTTCTGAGCCCACGTATAGATATGCAGTACTTGGCAATTAGTCAGGTGAGGTTTGGCAAAGTGAGTGCTCAAGGAACACTGTGGTATTTCTGAGGACAGACATGAAATCCATTAAAGTCACTGCCTACAAGGGCGGGTGTGGACCTGAGAGTGAGTGAGAAGAGGAAACATTAAAATAAAATGACATAAAGTAAACCAAGAGAGGTGCCTTGCATGGAACAATAATGGCAGCGTGAGGTGAACTGAAGCATATAATTACCCAACTGTGTGCACCTGAGGTCTAAAATCAGGGAAGGGAAAGGGGGTGGGGGAGAGTGTCCATTTATTTGTCTTTTGAATAAACTGGAAAAGAAAAACCTTACCCTTTTTATTCACCAGTGCATCACTGTTCATAGATACATCAACAAGAAAAGGCAGATAGATCCCCGACATCGGTGATCAAGGATAAAAGTCCAAATGTGGACATTCACGGGCCAACCACTGGCCCTGCCTGGGTGTCCGCAGTCACGTGGGGTCCACTTTGGGTTCAGCCTGACTGCATCTATTTGTGGTTACTCATCTGCTGCACAGCCGTTGATTTTATTTTATTTTTTCCTTGCCTGTGTTAGCAGCTGATTGAGAAATAATCATCTGGAATCTGGATCCACTGCAGAGCTATGCAAACTAGCTGTGAAAATGCCATAAATAACTCAATTGGCCACTTCGCACGAGGGTTATTTCTGTTCTATACAAAAGGCTTATGTAACACCCATACAACTCGCTGTTTTGAGTTGTTAGCGGGTAGAGAAAAGAAGGGAACTCGATACTTCTCTCCGGGAGAGAAAACCCTATATATAGCAGCTCTCTGTGATCTGGAAGCAGTTCCGGCGGACTTCAGTGTCAGATCACAGTTCCTTCCACGTTCTTCCCTCCTGCCTTTGGCCAGCAACTCCTCCACTCAAGTGTGTGCATCAACCCTGGCTGCATAACAACCAGCCCCAAGCAGAGAGGTTTAAGCAGTAACCATGTGTTGCTTCTCATGGTCCTGTTGGCCAACTGGGCATGGCTGGATATCCTTATCCCTCCCCACCACCCATTACCATCGAGGGTGACTCATGTGTCCAGTTTTAATTGGGAGCTCAGTCAGGGTTGGGACTTCCACACTTTGTGTGCACCTGAGGAGGGAGCTCAGAGTAGAGCATGCAGGTGAGAAGGTGACCCTGATGGGAAAGACCAGAGAGTCTTTCGGAGCGCTGGGCAGCCGCGGATGCCCTTCCATCCCATCAGCTCTGCCTGGGGCTCTCTGCTCTCAGCTGTCTCCTCAGCCACCGGAATGTGCTTCCTCCTTCCACTGCCACGCCACCGTCCAAGCCTGAGTGCAAACATCATCCCTCCTGTGGACTGAGAAGCCTCCCAACTTCCTGCATGGGTCACTCATGTGACTGTTCCTGCCTGGGCTCTGAGCTTTGCTGGTCTGTGATGTGAAGAACTGGGAGAATGCCAGGCATCACCCTCTAGAATGTTCTGCCAGGCCATCCAGGAGCTGGCAGCTGTCATTTAGTAGAGCTGACTGCCTTCTCTGCATGGCAACTTTCTAAAAACAGTCCCCTAGGTCAGTGGAGCAGAGAGACCAGGAGATCAAACACGAGCAAACCAGAGTGCACGCATGGTCAGGTACCTAGTAGCCACAGCGATGGAGAGATGCCAAAGGGAACTGGTTCCCTCCTCATGGCAGGAGAGATCCTAGCTGGGCACTGTAAAAGCAGGAATGATCACCCCCAGCTCATTGCTCTTATAATGTGGGGCTCCCTGGTCAGGGCACCATAAGGGATGAATGAATTAAGGACAGAGTAATTAGAACCTGGCTTGGCAGAGAGGAAGTGCTGGCTAAGAATGAGGTGCCAGGACAGAAGCAGCCTCGGGCCATCACCCTGGGTCCTGGCCGTGGCCGTGGCTGACATCCACTGCACCCTGGGCCGACAGAAAGTTCAGGTACATCAAGGAGTTGGTTCCACAAAGGAGAAGGGAAATACAGTGATGCCATCAGTTCCGTGATGCTTCTGTGCAAGGGAGCTTGGGTCTTGATGACACCAGCGGCCTGCCCTGGCCTATGTTTTTGCTGTTCAAGAACCAGGTTATTATTAACCCTCCTACTCATGGTTGGGCCCATGCAAGGCAGTGCTGTTTTCAACCCCTGACTTGCTTGCTTTTCCTACACCAAGTTGTTAATCCTCTTGCTCCAGGTTGGGGCACATGCGGGGCAGCTCTTAGCACTCCCGTCATGATGTTGTTGGATTTCCTTTTAGCTCAGTCGGTAAAGAATCTGCCTGCGGTGCAGGAGACCCAGGTTCAATCCCTAGGTTGGGAAGATACCCTGGAGAAGGAAATGGCAAACCACTCCAGTATTGTTGCCTAGAAAATCCCATGGACAGAGGAGCCCAGCAAGCTACTGTCCACGGAATCCCAAGAGTTAGTGACTAAACCATCATGATGTTGTAATCCCTGACATACTTTCTCTCTTACCCCACCCATTTCTCTTTCCACCCAACTGTGGGCCCAGCAGCTACAGCTCCCAGAGGTACCCTGGACCACCTGCCCTTCCTGTATAATTCTACCCTGCCCATACTGGTGGCCTCTAGACCTTTCCATATGCCAGGATGCAGAGATTCACCTCTCTACCTGGGACGTAATTGTGTGGATTATGCTTTCATACGCCAATTCATCATTCCCAGTTTAAGTACTATTTATACAAAGATTGCCTTTGTCACTCATTCTCCCTTATTTGCCTTTTGGCCTAAAGTTATTACCCCAGTTTCAAAGGGCTGTCACACACCTTCCTTTCAAAGATGGCCTCGTCAGGCCCGAACTGCCATTTTTCATTAGTTTTACAAGACTTGGGGAATGTCTGAATTGAGATAACTCTGAATCGGCGGCCTGTAACCTCATGCTGGCCTTCCAGATGACTGCAAACCCCCTCCCTGTTTCTGTCACATCCCCAGGAGACAAGAAAGGGTACTTTTCTGAGGGTGAAGTACAGCCAAGCTGGAAGCCTGGTGTTCAGGGCAGAGTGGGCTGCCTGAGTGAATCTCTTCTGTAGCAGAGCCTGGGTCCCCCGAGGTCCTTCCCAGTGAGGAAGGCCCAGCCTCAGTGTAGGAGCTGAGAGGAGGGAGCACTTGGGTTCACTAGTGAGAACAGGAGCTGGGCTCAGAATCAGGAGGCTTTTAAGAGCTGGATGTGAATGCATCAAAACATTCATGCCCCAAAGCCCCATCTCACTTCTCTGTCTATAAATAACGTCAGATGCCACTCTTTTTTACACGCTCTGAAAAACCCCACTCCTGCATGGATGGACTCTTGTGCAAAATGAAGTCCTGTTTGGGAGCCCTGAACAAGCTACTCATTTTTCTTTTCCATTGATTTGTTTCTTTCTGAACACAGATGTTTATGGAGCACTCATGGTGTGCTAGGTTCTGGGACAAACCCTAGCTTCAGGACCTTCTATGTGAATGAGCATCTATTTGTCCATCCATTGAGGTGTGGTGTTCACTGGGGACCAACTTTCTGGCTCATTGCCCTGCTGCCCTGTAATCCACATGATACCATAATAGGGAAGAACCTTTTTATTCTATACAAGTTAATCACTAAAGGGATGCTTCAGCTATAAGAAATGGGCCATCTCCCAGATCCCTGCCTCCCAGGAAACAAAACTTAAGCTAAAATACCTTTGTTTGGCTCATGGGAAGTATCTTGACCAGGCCCACCTGTGAATGGTTACAAGAAGGAAAAAATTAATGCATCCCTTTCGGAGGCTAATGGAAACCAGGAAGTGTTTGATTGTTCGTTTGTTTGTTTTGGCAGCTCTGGGTCTTCGTCGCTGTGCTCGGGCTTCTCTCGTTGCGGCTCATGGGCTTCTTACTGTGGGGCTTCTCTTGCTGTGGAGCACAGGCCTGTGGGCTTCAGCAGCTGCGGCTCCCAGGCTCTAGAGCCCAATCTCAGTGGTTGTTCTCAGCTGCTCTGCGGCATGTGGAATCTTCCTGGACCAGGGGTTGAACCTGTGGCTCTTACACTGGCAGGTGGACTCTCAACCACTGGACCACCAGGGGAGCCCAGGAAGTGTCTAACTTTATTCTCTTCTTTTTAGTATAAAAGAAGCCTGAATTATAACTAAGACAAGATGGTTCTTCTCCATCTGTTGGATTTCTGAATAAACTATTTCTTGTCCCAACAGCTCATCTTTTGATTGGTTGGCCTGTTGTGCCATGAGCAGTGCGAGCGTGAACTCTGTAGAAGTACGGCACTGGGAGAAGGGCTGGGGAGTTTGTTAGAATGCAGATTCCATTCTGAGGGCCTGGGGGCCCTGAGGCTCTGCATTTCTGCTGAGCTCCCAGGAGATGCAAGGCTTCCATCTGAGGGCCCCTCTGAGAACTGCACTGTGTGAGACTGTCCCCTTCATGCTGTCAGCCCATCCTGACACTTCTCAGCCTGGCTGCAGCACCCATCGACTCTCCTGCCCCGTCACTGACTCTGGTTTCTGGCCTCTGCCTGCCTTTGTCCCTGCCCATGGCAAGATGTTCCAGATACACCACTCAGTTCCAGAATCATCGCCCTCCACCTCCCACCAACTGCACCTCCTGGACGCCCTCCAAATCTTCCTCAAAGGGCTTCCCTCAGGGTCTGCCCCTCCATGCAAAGCTTTATGCAGCAAGAAATCAACCCTGACTACTCATTGGAAGGACTGATGCTGAAGTTGAAACTCCAATACTTTGGCCACCTGATATAAAGGGTCAACTCATGGGAAAAGACCCTGATGCTGGGAAAGACTGAGAGCAGGAGGAAAAGAGGGCAGCAGAGGATGAGATGGTTGGATGGCATCTCCGATTCAGTGGACATGAATCTGAGTAAACTCTAGGAGTTGGTGATGGACAGGGAAGCCTGACATGCTGCAGTCCATGGGGTCTCAAAGAGTCAGACATGACTGACCAGCTGAACAACAACAAATACAGCAAGAGGACGCGCAGAACAAGTGATGGACATGGAGGTCTGTCATGCTCCCAGATTAAAGGTGATTGTTTCTGCCTGTGAGTATATCAGCAAAGAAGGGAGATGTTTTCTTTCCAGAGGACAGTGAGCCCTGGAATGAGAGCCCAGTAGTTGCCCCCAAAGAGAGTCCTGATGCCTTTGTTCTAGACAGTGTTGAGGTCCAGAGTTGAGCTGTCACTGGGGCACAAGTGCTGCAAAGTGGGAGGTGGCGGTGAGAAGGGAGAGACCCAGCACCTGGCTTCTTAGAGGCAGAGGGGCGGCAGGTGGATGCTTGCTTGGGTCAGCCCAGGGCTGTGGGCTCCTGAGTGGGGGCAATGACCTGGAGGCCTGGGCAAGACCTCTGAACCAAGACAGTGATGGAGGATGGGATCCAAGAGCCCTGGTCTGTCATCTGCTTTTGGGTGAGGCCTAGCAGTTACCATAATTTCATTTCCTTCTGATTCTGGAGGAAGAAACTAAAGCAAGTTTTATGATTTAGAAAATCGTGAACCAAGCTATTCCTTACTCCTCGAGCATCCTAGAATATCCTCAGCCATAAGTTGCTCCATGCACAAAGACTGTTCACTTCGGTTTCCTGCAGCAGTTGTGGATTCTGGGCCCCTGAATGCAGGGTGGGCTGGGGCATGTGTCTGGGGCATCAGGGGTCACCTGGGGTGATGGGTTCTCTCCCAGCTGCAGGTCGGTGAGCAGGAGCCCCTGCCCAGTCAATGCTCCAGTCATTCCTATTCTTCATCAGAGTCTTGGGGCCCAGCCACCCAGAGGAAGTGTGTGGAGCAGGCATCTCAGTCAGTAACAGCTGCTGTAACAAACACCAGGGACAGGGCGACTTAAACAGCAGATGTTTATCTCTCACAGCCCTGGAGGCTGGACTCTGAGATTGGGTTGCCTGCATGGTGGGGTTCTGGCACGGACAGACTTCCTGGCCTGCCGGTATCCGCCTTCTCATTGCATCCTCACGTGTCGAGTGTCTCTTTACCACAGGAGATCAATCCCATCATGGGGCTCTACTCTCACAACCTCATCTAATCTGAATTCTCTCCAAGGCCCCACCTCCTAACTCCACCACATCGGGGGTTAGGGCTTCCATGTACAGATTTGAGGGAACTAAGCACATTCAGATATGCAGATGATGTCACCCTTATGGCAGAAAGTGAAGAAGCACTAAAGAGCCTTTTGATGAAGTGAAAGGGGAAAGCGAAAAGTTGGTTTAAAGCTCAACATTCAGAAAACAAAGATCATGGCATCCAGTTTCCCATCATGGGAAATGGATGGAGAAACAGTGGAAACAGTGTCAGACTTTATTTTGGGGGCTCCAAAATCACTGCAGATGGTGACTGCAGCCATGAAATTAAAAGATGCTTACTCCTTGGAAGGAAAGTTATGACCAACCTAGATAACATATTCAAAAGCAGAGACATTACTTTGCCGACTAAGGTCCATCTAGTCAAGGCTATGGTTTTTCCTGTGGTCATGTATGGATGTGAGAGTTGGACTGTGAAGAAAGCTGAGCACCGAAGAATTGATGCTTTTGAACTGTGGTGTTGGAGAATACTCTTGAGAGTCCCTTGGACTGCAAGGAGATCCAACCAGTCCATTCTAAAGGAGATCAGCCCTGGGTGTTCTTTGGAAGGAATGATGCTGAAGCTGAAACTCCAGTACTTTGGCCACCTCATGAGAAGAGTTGACTCATTGGAAAAGATTCTGATGCTGGGAAGGATTGGGGGCAGGAGGAGAAGGGTACGACAGAGGATGAGCTGGCTGGATGGCATCACGGACTCGATGAACGTGAGTCTGAGTGAACTCCAGGAGATGGTGATGGACAGGGAGGCCTGGCGTGCTGCGATTCATGGGGTCGTGAAGAGTCGGACATGACTGAGCGACTGAAGTGAACTGAACTGAGGCACATTCAGTTCACATCTCCAAATGAGTATGGCAGCTCCCCTGCCCTGCATCTCCTCTTGATGAATGACCAAGGGCACAGGTGAAGAGGCTTCAAAGTGGCAGGAAGCCATGGGCTCCTTGAGTCACTGGCATCCCTCAGCCCCCCAGAGCCCTCAATGGAACACCTTCCATCTCCTATGGAGAAGCCCCTCTGGCCCTCAAACTCCTGGTCTCTGATGTGTTGTCCAAGGGTCTATCCTGTGCTCTACTGGCTGGGATTCCCTCCTGGAATCCCCAGCCCCTCAGCTGTGGTGGGACTGGTACTGGGTGCATGGGTGAAGCTGGGGTGGAAGGCTTCATGTGCATAAGCTGGCAGAGAACAGCCCATCTCTCAGCTCAGCGCATGAACTTCAGGTTCAGTGGTGAAGATTTCAATTGATCTGAGTCATTGATCTCTGTAGAGCACAGATCTGAGCCTCAGTTACTTAATGGCCACAGAAACCCACATGCAACACAAAATCCCTAGAAGTAGGCATAGTGGTTCTGGTGAGAGGTGATGGGTCCTTGGTATTTCTGCAGGTATGGGGGAGTTGGGGCCTCGCTGAGCTTACCTGGCTAGAGGAAGGCCCAGAGGGCCAGGCTTATTCTGTGTTTGAGGCTCTGCTGGTGACCCCATGTCCAAGGGCTCTTCTGATTACTGAGTTAGACCCCGTGGAGTAGCTGCGGGATGCTAGCCAGAGGTCCTCCTAGCACAGGGCCAGCAGGGACACTGGACGGCTGGGTGGTCACATCAGAGCCTCCAGGGCTGTGGCTGCCAGAGCCCCCTGCCTTGTTTGCTCTGCCCTGTCACTGGGAGTATGTCGAGAAGCACGACACAGGATAGGCCTTTGGAAGCAGTGCCTGCTAGTCATCCTTGATGGTTACCCCTTAAGGAGAAGCCGCCCCTGAAATCCCACCCCGCTGCATCCTAGGCTGGCTAATCAGAATCACCGAGACAGAGCCAGAGCCTGTTGGTGTGGCCTCCCAGCAGGGTCGGGAGGGTGGCTCCCAGGAGATGCGAAGTAGAGGAAGGCTTTTCTTTGAGATCTATTTGCTTTTTCCTTTAGATCCTCTGAATTTCTGAATGAATGGTCACTTCTCTGGATTCATGAAGGCAAATGATTACAAGACAGGAAGCTGGTGTTCTCCCAAGAACAGGACCGAGGGTAACTGCTGGAGGGTAGAATGGACCGAGGCCAGAAATGTGCTGGCTCTGATGGGAAAAACTCCCGCTGAGATGAAAGTGCCATGGATGCAGTAAGATGATCAAGAAGCCAGCAGCAGGCTCCCAATGGTGGTCAGTGTGGCATCTACCACTCAGACTGGGAGGGCAGTCCCATGAGCTGACTCCACCTGGATCTGGATCCACAACACACGGTGAGGAGGAAACCAGTGATGCAAACTCACCGTGACTATGAGACTGAAGAGCCGGCACAGAAAATGTTTTGTTCAGTTGATTGAGGTAGAAAACTGGGAACCTTGAGACTCTGAAGATGGGGAGATAGACTTTAGAAGGCAGGAGCCAGAAGGCTGTCCAAGGTAAGAAAAAGGAAGCCTTGAAACTAAGTTTGTTTTTTTTTTTTTCCTGAGTTTGGACAGGGCTGCCCTTGCTAAAGGGATAATTCGCAAGGACTCAAACCTAAGCCAGGAACCTGGGTTTCTCCCTACTCAGGACAGCTGACCGTCTGTGTGCCACACCCCCAACTCCGGGCCAAGCTCCATCCTTCCCCAAGTACAGGATGCTTTCAAGGAGCCTGACAACTGAAGGGAAAGACTCTGACCTTAAGACTCCCTGCTTAGTCTAGGAGGAAAGGTGATGGAGCTGACACATTCAGCTGGTTCCCTGCTTCCCTCCCACCTTTCCTGTCTCTTCTTCCTTTTATCTTGGTGCTTAGTTTATTTTTGTTACTGAGGCAACAATCACATAACTCAAATTAACCAATCTAGTACATCCTCAAGTTTGTGCAAACATCACCTCTATCTAGTTTCAAAACATTTCGCCAACCCAAATAAAAACCCCCATCCGGCATTCGGTCTCTTCATTCTCCTCCCTGTTCAGATCCAATTTCTTTCAGCAACTTTGCACAGTTTTCCATATAGAAACATTCAACCTCCGTGGCTAAATTTATTCCTAGGTATTTTATTCTTTTGGATGTCATCAAAAACACAATTGTTTTCTCAATTTCCTTTCAGTATTGTTCATTGATGGTGGATGGAAATACAACTGATTTGTACTTTGCTCTGATGTCCTGCAACTTCTCTGAGTTTACTAACTCTAGTAGAAGTGTGTGTGTGTGTGTGTGTGTGTGTGTGTGTGTCTGTGTGACTGTGTGTGTCTGAGATTTTCAATATATAGAATCATGTTACCCGTGGATGGAGATAATTTTATTTCTTCTTTTCCAGTTTTTTCCAAAAACACTGGGTGTTGGTTTTCCTTTCTCAGTTTACCTTCTAGCTTCTCGCCCAGGAACCCCCCGACCCCCTTGCCCAGCCTGGCTTAGCTGTCCTTCCCATGTGTCCCATTCTCTGCTTGTCCCTGTTATCACACCCCACTTGTATTGTCATTGCCTATCTGCCTGTCTTCATGTACTGTGCGGGTATGGATGGTACCCGTGGAGACCACGTAGCCAGCATGGGACTGGCATGCAGGTCTGCGTGCAGTTGGGTGACAGTGGCAGTTTTGTGGAGTGGCCCCATCACTGCACCTTGAACACTGCCTACAGTCCCCCACTCCTAGAATATCTCATCATACTACCACCTCCCTTCCTGAAGTTCAGTTCAGTTCAGTACAGTCGCTCAGTCGTGTCCGACTCTTCGCGACCCCATGAATCGCAGCACGCCAGGCCTCCCTGTCCATCACCATCTCCCGGAGTTCACTCAGACTCACATCCATCAAGTCCGTGATGCCATCCAGCATCTCATCCTCTGTCATGCCCTTCTCCTCCTGCCCTCAATCCTTCCCAGCATCAGAGTCTTTTCCAATGAGTCAACTCTTCACATGAGGTGGCCAAAGTACTGGAGTTTCAGCTTCAGCATCATTCCTTCCAAAGAAATCCCAGGGCTGATCTCCTTCAGAATGGACTGGTTGGATCTCCTTGCAGTCCAAGGGACTCTTAAGAGTCTTCTCCAACTCCACAGTTCAAAAGCATCAATTCTTCGGTGCTCAGCTTTCTTCACAGTCCAACTCTCACATCCATACATGACCACTGGAAAAACCATAGCCTTGACTAGATGGACCTTAGTTGGCAAAGTAATGTCTCTGCTTTTGAATATGCTATCTAGGTTGGTCATAACTTTTCTTCCAAGGAGTAAGCGTCTTTTAATTTCATGGCTGCAGTCACCATCTGCAGTGATTTTGGAGCCCCCAAAATAAAATCTGACACTGTTTCCATTGTTTCCCCATTTATTTCCCATGAAGTGATGGGACCAGATGCCATGATCTTTGTTTTCTGAATGTTGAGCTTGAAGCCAACTTTTTCACTCTCCTCTTTCATTTTCATCAAGAGGCTCTTTAGTTCCTCTTCATTTTCTGCCATAAGGGTGGTGTCATCTGCATATCTGAGGTTATTGATATTTCTGCCAGCAATCTTGATTCCAGCTTGTGTTTCTTCCAGTCCAGCATTTCTCATGATGTACTCTGCATAGAAATTAAATAAACAGGGTGACAGTATACAGCCTTGACGTACTCCTTTTCCTATTTGGAACCAGTCTGTTGTTCCATGTCCAGTTCTAACTGTTGCTTCCTGACCTGCATACAGATTTCTCAAGAGGCAGCTCAAGTGGTCTGGTATTCCCATCTCTTTCAGAATTTTCCACAGTTTATTGTGGTCCACACAGTCAAAGGCTTTGGCATAGTCAATAAAGCAGAAGTAGATGTTTTTCTGAAACTCTCTTGTTTTTTCCATGATCCAGCCTTCCTGAAAAGACAGCTCAAATCCACAGAGTGTCGTGGTCCTGCCTTCCAGACCTATACAGAGTGAAGATCACACCTGGGGTCAGGAGGGGATGATGAGGACATCGAAGGTCACCCTGGTCACAATAAGCTAAGCATAAACACTGCTCTGATAAAACAGCAGTGGTGTCTTCCCAATTTGCAGAAGGAAAGCCGTGTTAATGATAAGATTTTCTCAATCTTACTTTCTATCCCAGAATCTTTTTTTAAACCTTGGGTGACAGTGGTCGCTTTCACCCAGACGGGCACTGACACACAGCGATGAATACATGGGAACAAGGAGTACAGGGACCACCTGACAGAAGGTGAAACCTCAGCAGTATGTCTCCTGAGGGTGCTGGACACAGAGGCGATGTAGCCACTGCCAGAGATGCTGCACAAGGCAGAGAGTGTGGGCAGGAAATACCCCACCTTCTCCCCACCTTCCTGCACCCTGATGGACCACGTCCACCTAGAAGCCAAGGACTTAGGAGCCCAGGCAACACAACACATAGGGGCCAAGTCCATGGACAAGCATCACGTGATTCCAAGTGAAATATCACAAGTGACTCAGTCCAGTCATTTGATGAAGTGGAAACTATCGCTATAATCCCATCCCTTTGGTGGCGGTTGTTATTGTTCAGTCATGAAGTCATGTCTGACTCTCTGTGACCCCCTGGACTACAGCATGCCAGGCTCCTCTGTCCTCCACTATCTCCCAGAGTTTGCTTAAATTCATGTCCATTGAGTCGGTGATGCTATCTAACCGTCTCATCCTCTGCTGTTCCATTTTCTCCTTTTGCCTTCAGTCTTTCCAGCATCAGGTAACAGATGAGAAAATTGCCCAAAGAAGAGTGCAGCTCACTGGTTGATGAGCAGCAGGAGCTGGACCATGATCTACATCTTCTCACATCCAGAATGTCCATCTCCTACCACACCGCATCACTTCACACGTTTAAAACAATCCCCTAGAGATGGAACATCTGTAACACGCAAGTCCTGGAATGGGGTGGTGGGGGCAGTTTACCTAGATGCATGAGTCATAGTCTCCCACCTTTAGAAGAACCTGCAGCCCAACTGCCTTGCTTTTTTCTAGGCACATCCCCTCCCAACAGCCCTACATGCTCATCATTATCTTGTAAAAGACAAATATGTTTTATGCAAACTCTCTTGGTATGTTTCTGGCTTGTCTCTTTTGAAATGATTTCCCCTGAAATGTACATCTGGCTATTACCATTTTGCACACAATAGCAAAAACACAAGCCCTCTTGAATTTATTAGAGGATTGTGATTTTAATCATCTTTTATGACCCACCTTAATTGTATATCATTTTTAATGACAGTTGAAAAAAATAAGTTATTCTTGCTGACATTTTTATGACCTATTTAATATCACAGATCAGGAGTTTTATTGGATTGCATTCTGGGTATGACATACAAACTGAGAAACCAGAGGGGGAGAAAAGTGGCCTGGCCGAGTTATAGATTGCAAGGAGGGAAAAATGCTGATCTCTTACAGGAGAATTGTTCCAGATTACACGGGTTACCCTGGGCTTTTATTTCTGTGTCTGTATAATAATTGTAATTTTACTGCAAAAGCTGAGTGTTGGATAAAGACTTCCCTTAAGGGGTAATTTGATTTAATAAAAAGCTCTGCCCAGGGTCAGTATTACAGAAAACCAGGGGATGTTTCAAGAGCCTGCCTCCCATCTCAGACAGCAGCTACTTTCCCACAGGGCTGTTTTGCTGGCTTCTGGTCTAGCAGAGAATTTGATTTCTTAATACAGTTCTGTAGAACAGGGGCAAAAAAGTTAAAGACTTGCTAATTGTTAAATCAATGATGCCTTAACCTCTTTTCAAAGTTTCAAGTGTGGAAAACCCTAAACCAACCCAGGAAAAGGCTCTGTTTGGGGTCCCCACCTAAGGCCTGCTCAGAATTCTATCCCATTAGGGCCAGCTCCTATTAGGGACACCTTGGGCTGTCTTAGGTCTTCTCTCATGGGGAAGGGGTTAAAGTGACTGGCAGTTCTCTCTGTGCATCTCGAAAGGCCAACCCCTGACCTCTGAGCGCTCATGGCCTCTCCCTTCCTGAATCTGGCCTCGCACACCTATGGAGCTGATGTAGCACAGACGGTCAGAATTAACTTAATGCTTCCTTGAAGCCAAGATTCCAAATGCCCTCCATCCACCCAAGATGGCTGCCTAAATTATCTCCTGAAGATTCTTTCATCTTCCCAGATAGAAATATCTAACGGGGACAGGATGCTGGGGATAGGGCTGCAATTGGCCCACCAGGCAAAGAAAGTCCTAATGAGACCTTTAACTGCACGTGAGACTCAGGATAGATAGATGGGCTTGTCTGTGGGAATCTGGATAGATGCAAGGGGGCAGAGCAAGGAGCAGCAGGCTCAGAAGCTTCCAGGAGTGTGAAGCTAAACACAAGCTAGCGAGTGTGACCTAAATGGTCATGTGGACGGCTGTTCATAATTTATTCGGTGGTGTCACATTCTGCTAAGCAGAGATGCACACGTGTGGCCTGTCACTTTACCGGGGGTTTAAGAAGTTGGTGCTGCCAGGAAATCTTTTTCTCCAGGATAAGCACACGTTCCTCCTAGAGAATTCCTTCTTCCACATGTCAGATCTGATGGAATTCATGCGAACCCCCAGTGAACCACAGCCAATTAGACACCAAACAACACCGAGCTGGCTGGCTCCCTCCGACACTGCTCATCAGAAGCTCTGCTTTCCATGGGCACCTCTGTTTAGTGCTATTCCAATTCCAGCCCTGACAACAGAAGAAACGCTGCAGCCAAAATGTTGTCTGTGTTTGTGTTTTTCTCTCTGCGGTTTGCCCACTTTGCACCTGTTAGGATATCTTGAACTGCGCAGGAGGAGCAGGTGGGAGTCTGCCCTAACCTGCAGAAATCCACTTCTGGAGAGGCAGAGGGCATCACCCGCCCACCCCTGGTCTCCACATTTCCTGCCTGGTGTGTGTTCTTGTGCATGCTCAGTTGCTCAGCTGTATCCGACTCTTTTGCACCCCCCATGGACTGTAGCCCATCAGGCTCCTCTGTCTATGGAATTTTCCAGGCCAGAATACTGAAGTGGGTTGCCATTTTCTACTCCAGGGGACCTTTCTGACCCAGGGACAGAACCCATGTCTCTTATATCTCCCACATTGACAAGCGGATTCTTTACTACTAGCGCCACCTGGGGCCCCTTCCAATATTCCAGAGGCAGTCAGTGATGCAAGCCCTGTCACTTCATCTGCTCAGTCTGAGTGTCTGCTTCCAGTTTCCCCTTGTGAGCTAGGACACCCACTGCCCACTGCTGGCCAGTTCTGCAGGACTATCCACTTGGGACCCTCCTCTTTATCTGCAGTGACAGCAAGCACTTCTGAGCAACTGATACACATGCCTTCATTCCTTGAGATGCTACAGATGGCATCTACCAAGTACCAGTTCTATTATAGGTCAAGTACATGGCTGAACCACATGGACCTCCACCCATCCTCTCATGGGGTAAATGAAGGAACAGGTAAGTAAATTATATTAACAAGCAAGATGAAGAAAAAAGCTGTGCAGAGACACAGATGAAGGAGGGAAGTCAGTGGTGGCCAGAGAGAGGGCGGAGCAGGGTGGGGAGGATGGAGCAGATATAGGGGAGACAAGGAAGGATGGAAGGAAGGATGGAGGAGAAGATGGAGGGAAGGAAGCAGGGGAGGGTGAAGGAGAAAATATGGAGGAGAATGGAGGAGAGGGTGAAGAAAGATGGAGGGGACGGTGCAGGGGAAGATGAGGGGAGCTGGAGGGGAAGATACAAAGGAGGATGGAGGGGAGGATGAAGACAGATGGAGGGAAGGGTGCAGAGGAAGCTGGAGGGGAAGCTGGAGGGGGGGATGGAGGGGAGGCTGGAGGGAAGGATGGAAGGGAGGCTGGAGGGGAAGATATAGAGGAGGATGGAAGGGAGGATGGAAGGGAGGATGGAAGGGAGGATGGATGGGAAGATGGAGGGAGGATGAACAAAGACGGAGGGAAGGATGCAGGGGAAGCTGGAGGGGAGGATGGATGGAAAGATGCAGGGGAGGCTGGAGGGGAATATATAGAGGAGGATGGAAGGGAGGATGGATGGGAAGATGGAAGGGAGGATAGAGGGGAGGCTGGAGGGGAAGATATAGAGGAGGATGGAGAGGAGGATGAAGAAAGATGGAGGGAAGGGTGCAGGGGAAGCTGGAGGGGAGGATGGAGGGGAGGATACAGAGAAGGATGGAAGAAATGAGGGAAGGGAGGATGAATGGAGGATGGAACGAAAGATGGAGGAGAGGATGGAGAAGATGGAGGGAAGGATGCAGGGGAAGATGGAGGGCAGGCTGAAGGAGAGGAAGGAAGTATGATTCTAGAGATGAGATGAGGCACGACCTGAGAAGGAGCCAGTGTGATCCTGAGCTTGTCCAGCAAAAGAACAGGAAGCATACCTGTGGGCATGAGGAGGCTTGAGCAGGGGAGGCCGCAGGCTCCCAGTGATCTCATGGAGCAGGGGGGTGGGCAGGAGCAGAGCGTGAAGGGCCCACAGTGACAGCAAAGATGTGGTTCTGATGTGGAGAAGCTGCAGGCTTTGAGAGAGGGGGTGGATAATCTGGTTTGCGGTTTAGGCCCCCAGGGCTGTAGTGAGACTGTAGGGGTCAAGGACAGAGGCAGGAAGAGCAGAGAAGGTCATCAGGATGAGGCAGGTAGGAGGTGATACTGATGGGCCAGGGCAGTGATGGGGGAAGGAGTCCTGGGTTCTGGGTATATCATGACAGTGGAGCCAAAAGAACTTGATGATAACTTGAATGAGGGAAAGGGGAGTCAGGCAGGACCCCTGGGGAAATGGAGATGACCACATAGGGAGCTGTCTAGAAAATCTAAGCTTGAAGCACAAGCAAAGAAGTAGGAGTGTTCAGGCATCCAGTGTTCAGAGGAAAGACTGGGCAGGGAGACGAATTTTTGTTTCATTACCCAATAACTGGGAGTTTAAAAAATCTCCAAAAGGCATGATAGCACCCAACAAAGTGTACAGCATAGATAAAGTGACCAAGAAGCCCAGCCCCAAGCCCAGGTCTCTCCTGCGAGACAAGGGCAGTGGGGAGACCAGTGAGAGGGACTCAGCAATGCTAGAATGCTTCAGGTGATGCTGACAGGTTAGGCAAGATGAGCCCAGGGAATTCAACCACTGGATCCTCCAACCAGGGTTAGATCCTCCAGCTGGGTTACGTCCCTCATAACCTTGACAGGCGTCACTGCAATACAACCAGAGTGGACAGTCTTGAATGGAGAGAGGCTTGCTTCATTTCCAATATATGCTTTTTAAAACTTTATTAGTGTATAATTGGCATAAAATAAAATGTATGTGTTTAAAGTGTACAGTTTGATAAGTTTTGACATATAGCTGTGTCTGTGAGCTTACGTGTACATAGATGTACCTGCATGTATGCTAAGTCACTTCAGTCATGTCTGACTCTTTGAAGCCCTATGAACTGTAAACTGCCAGGCTTCTCTGTCCATGGGATTCTCCAGGCAAGAATGCTAGAGTAGGCTGCCATTTTCTCTTCCAAAGGATCTTCCTGACCCAGGGATTGAACCCACATCTCCTGCACTGGCAGGTGGGTTCTTTTCCACCAGGCCACCTGGGAAGCCCCACACAGATGTGCATATGTATGTATACATGTCTGTAAAACCAATAAAGATCAAGAACACATCTCCGACCCTCAGAAATCCAAGTGATCCTACTTTCTTGCCCCTCCCAGCTGACGATCTGCTTGCAGATGTAGGTCAATAGGTCAAACTGCATTTTCTAGAATCTCAGTCACAAGTTAATGGAATCATACAGTATGTGTTGTTTTTCTGTCTGGCTTTTTTTCTCCTTGACCTGCTCTGAGATTGATCCTATTCCTTGCTGAGTAGTGTTCCATCTTATGGACAAACCAGTTTGTTTATGCATTTGTCTCCTGATGGATATTTGGGTCATTTCTAGTTTTTATTAGATATTTATAATCGGTTCAGTTCAGTCACTCAGTCATATCCAACTCTTTGTGACCCCATGGACTGCAGCACACCTGGCTCCCCTGCCCATCACCAACTCCTAGAGCTTGCTCAAACTCATATCCATCGAGTCAGAGATGCCATCCAATCATCTCATCCTCTGTCATCCCCTTCTCCTTCTGCCTTCAATCTTTCCCAGTGTCAGAGTCAAAGCTATTTATAACAACTGCCACAAATAAAGTTACAATGAACATTTGTGAACAAGCCTTTGTATAAATGGTCAAGTACAGTCACTTTTCTTGAGTAAATGCCTAGGAGGGCATTTCATTGGCTGGATCATATGACAGGTACATGCTTAACCATTTAGGAAACTGTGAAACTGTTTTCCAAAGGGGCCCTACCACTAATCTTTCTCATGAGCACCCTACACAGAGACAGAAAGAGTTCCACAGGTGTCTGCAGCTCCCAGGGTTCAATGCTGTGAAGCTGGCCACACCTGGCCTCCAGCTGTTCATTAACATCCAGCTGACCTCTTCCTGTTTTCTTCCTCCTATCTTCTACCATGGATGTTGTTGTTCAGTCACTCAGTCATGTCTGACTCCTTGTGATCCCACAGACTGCAGCACACCAGGCTTCCTTGTCCTTCACCTTCTCCTGGAGTTTGCTCAAACTCAAGTCCATTGAGTCAGTGGTGCCATCCAACCATCTCATCCTCTGCTGCTTCCTTCTTCTCCTGCCTTCAATTTTTCCTAGCACCAGGGTCTTTTCCAATGAGTCAGCTCTTTACATCAAGTGGTAAAAAGACCGGAGCCTCAGCTTCAGCATCAGCCTTTCGAATGAAAATTTGGGGTTGATTTTCTTTATGATTGACTGGTTTGATATTTTTGTAGTCCAAGGGACTCTCAAGAGTCTTCTTCAGCACCACAGTTTGAAAGCATCAATTCTTTGGTGCTCAGCCTTCTTTATGGTCCAATTCTCACATCAGCACATGACTACTGGAAAAACCATAGCTTTGAGTAGAGGGACCTTCGTCAGCAAAGTGATGTCTCTGCTTTTTAATATGCTGTCTATGTTGGTCATAGCTTTTTTTTCCAAGGAGCAAGCGTCTTTTAATTTTATGACTGAAGTCACCATTTGCAGTGGTTGTGAGCCCAAGAAGATAAAGTCTGTCACTGTTTTCATTTTTTCCCCATCTATTTGCTATGATGAGGTGTGTCCATATGTCCCAGACCTCCTGGGGGACATGCTCGCCCTCAGATTTCAAGCTAGTTGGTTCCCCTGTGACCTCAGCTTTCTGATGGGTTCAAGAAGAGTGGAGTATGGTAGATTTTCTGATTTTGTCTTATTATCATAGGAGTGATATTTTCTGCTTTCTACACCTGATATGGAAACGGAGCTAGTATTCAGTGTGTGTGCATGCGTGCTAAGTTGCTTTAATCATGTCAGACTCTTTGTGACCCTATGGGATGTAGTCTGCCAGGCTCCTTTATCCATAGGATTCTTTTAATTTTCTTCAAGGCACTTCAATTTCTATTATCAACTCAGTTCACAGGTGAAGGAATGAAGGCAGAGTGAGAGTTTGTGTGCCACCCAACTTCAAAAAGCTATGAAACCACACAGCCACTGTGGAAAACGGTAGGTAGGATCCTCAAAAAAATTAAAAAACAGAGCTTCCCTGTGATCCAGCAATGCCACATCTGAGTACAGATCTGGAGGAGATTGTCACTCCCTAGAAAAGATGTCTGCACCCCTATGTCCATGGCAGCATTATTCACAACTGCAAAGGCATGGAAACAACCCAAGTATTCGCTGACTGACACAAGGGCAGAGAAATGTGGTGTATATATGGGATTAAAATGGAATACTCCTCATCATGAGAAAGAAGCAAATCCTGCCATTGGCAAGAACACCAATGAACCTTGTGGACATTACGATAAATGAAATAAGTCAGAGAAAGACAGATATTTATGCTCTCACTTATATATGAAATCTAAAAAAGCTGAACTTCAAAACAAAGTAGGTGGCTGGTTCTCAGGGGCTTGGAGTTGGAAAAAAGAAAAGCATTGGCTAAAGAGTCTAAGCTTCCAGTTATATAGTGGATACCTTGTGGGGATGTAGCATGCACCATGGCGACCGCAGTTAATAATGCTGCCCTATTCACCTAAAAACTGCTGAGAAAGTAGGTTTTAAATCATTAGCACACACACATATACACACTCCTAGATACACATACACACAAGGACAGCCAAGTGAGGTGATGGATATGCTAGCTAATCTTTTCGCAAAAATCATTTCATAATATATAGTATATAAATCATCACATTATAAACCTTACACTTGTCCAATGTTACATGTCATTTATATCTCAATAAAACGGTAAATAAAAAGAGCTAAGTGGCAGGGCCGAGATTTGAACACAGGCAGCTTGGCTCCAGAACGTGCTTTCTTAATCATTAAACCCTACCATCTGCCAAGCCCTGGAGAAGGAAATGGCAACCTACTCCAATATTTTTACCTAGGGAAATCCCATGGACAGAGGACCCTGGCAGGCTACAGTCCATGGGGTCTCAAAGAGTAAGACACTACTGAGCACACACACACACACAAGCTACTAAGCACACAGTAGGACCTTAATTAGTGTCTTTTGAATTGGACAGAAGGAAGGAGAAAGAACGAGTTCTGCTGGCCTTGGCAATGCCACCCTCTCTGAGATGCACATGTCTATGGATGTCCCTGTGTGACAAGCCTTGCCCTCCTCCAACCTGGCTTCCTGCAGGTAAGACCTCGCTCACACCGCACCAACTCTTGGATCTGCAGAGGTCCAGAATAACTCCTTGTGCGAGACCCTTCTGCAGAAGTCTTTGGTGCAGGGCTGTAATTGATTTCTGTATGGGAAGCATTCATATGAACGGCAAGACAATTACATTGTCGGAAATTCCCCAACCGCTTAGATGTGTTCAGATTGTATTTTCAGAGATTCTTACAGCTTTTAAATCATTATCTGCCATCCATTGGAAGGATTTAATGGACTTCTTGTGAGTACCTTCATAAAGTACCCACTAAATAGATCTGAACTACTACAGTCTCCCGTTCTTGCTGACAAAGTAATTTCGTATCATTAGCTTCAGTGCTTCAAGTACAAATCAGAAGGCGGAATGCACACTTGCACCATTAGGGGAACACAATATGATTGCTTTCTAGACATATTGGAGCTACTTGTGGAAATTGGGAAAATCTTGCCATTTTTAATATGCTAATGCCTACTTGAATTCTTTTCCTTGATGCCCTTCAATTCAAACTGAAATGCTATTCATAGAGATTTTGCCTTTTTCAGATGGCAATGTTTAAGGATATGGATTAAAAAAATAAAGTTCTCCTACTTCCTAAGGACTTCACCCCTCCACCTTCCCATTTGGGGATAGATGTTCTTGAAAAAATAATGTATCAATAAAAAGTCAACCCACACTGCTTGAAGGTCAGGAGACTGCACTAACCATCTGGTACTTTCCAGCAGGTCGATTTGCACCTCTGTGTTTAGTTTACCCTTCACAAGCAGACTCTCAAGGTCCTTCATGTATCAGTCATTTGGAGCAGATTCTAACCCCATGTGTGTGCACGTGCATCTGTGTGTGTGCATGCATTCAAGTGTGTGCGTGTGTGACCACAGCTGCACCTAGGATGTTGGTTAGCAAACAGTGAACCCATTCACAGTTTCTCAATAGCACACTGACCTCTGGATTTTGTTTGGACTTGTTTGCATGCCGTTTAGGTAATGGTTTTGTCTTTCTTAATGAATGGACGATAAAACCAAAGTAGAGAGGGCAAAAGAAAAGCCTCTGATGATCTGCAATTTACAGCTTCTATAAATGACTGACACCCCGGATGAGAGCCACTGGGGAAAGGTCCTTATTAGAGTAAATCTCACATAGTCATTGCAGCCTGAGCGCCCTGACGTGTTTTTAAATTTCCCTTTAAACGTTTGCCATCATGGTTATGACTGCTGTTGTTATCATCATCGCCATTATTTTGCCTGGAGAATTATCCCAGGAGGCACCAGATGGTTACTAAGAAATTGTCTTGAGATGCCTTTCTGAGAATGTGGGTCTGCGCCTGCGAGTCCTAAACACTGGGAGGTGTGGGCATGCATGGGAAATAAAAGCAACCCTTGCACAGATCTCCCCAAGGAAACTAAATAGGCAAGCCACTATCCAATCGGACATGAAATGTAGGAGGTTGGAAAACTGTAACCAAGGGTTAAAGGCCAGAAAATACACACCTTAGCTGCGAATCTGCACACCCTCAGAGTGCTTCAATGCAGTTCATGCATATTTAGTCGACCAGCACAGATTTCCACTCGTCTATTGAATATGGCAGATCAAACAGGATGATAGAAAACAAATACCATCTCTCTGGAAATCCCCAGCAAGCACGGGGCAGTAAAGCTGACAGAAAGTTATTACATTTTGTTTGTAAAATACATTCAAAGAAGGACAAGTTGGAGTTGTGCTGAACAACAGAAACAAAACTAGTCTCTGTAGTTTGGTGGTCACTAAACTGAGACATGAGCAAATAAACATGAACTCCTGGGGTCTTTCCCGAGGTTTCATGTATGACCTGGTTACCATTCAAGTTTCCCATGTTGGGTAGCTTGCCCCTGCAACAGAGTTCACAGGCCCGGGTCGGGGGCCACCAGAGCCCTCACTGGATCCCCCTGATCCATGTAGACTTGCTCAGATCAAAGCATCCTCAGGACTCCCCTCTGGACCGGTGGTCAAGACTTCACCTTCCAGTGCGGAGGGTGCAGGTTCAATCCCTGGTTGGGGAGCTAAGATCCTGCATACCTCCCAAAACAGAAAACAGAAGCAATATTGTAACAAATTCAATAAAGACTTTTTAAAGCTGCTGCTAAGTTGCTTCAGTCATGTCCGACTCTGTGCAACCCCCATAGACAGCAGCCCACCAGGCTCCACTGTCCCTGGGATTCTTCAGGCAAGAACACTGGAGTGGGTTGCCATTTCCTTCTCCAATGCATGAGAGTGGAAAGTGAAAGTGAAGTTGCCCAGTAGTGTCTGACTCTTAGCGATCCCATGGACTGCAGCCTTCCAGGCTCCTCCGTCCATGGGATTTTCCAGGCAAGAGTACTGGAGTGGGGTGCCATTGCCTTCTCCAAAAGACTTTTAAATGGTCCTCATTTAAAAAAAAATCAATCACCTTCCACACCTGGGCTACTTCTCCAGGTGTGGTGAAACCCTGCCACAGGAAACCAGGGCACAGAACACCTGCTTGGACTCTTCTTCTTCAAGCAGAGTCACTGGGGGCCTCAGGATGCCTTTCCGCATTCAGACTGATTTGTCAGTCCCACCAGCCACAGTTCCTCTTAAAGCTAGTACTGTCAAGGGAAGAAACAGCCCCAGTGCCAGACTCCAGCTGCTCACCTATGTAGCAACTTAGGCAAGAGCAGTGCAGAATGCAGATTTCATCTATTCTCCTGAGTGAAGTGTGCCCCGGGAGCATGCCGAGGCTCATCAAAGTTTGGTCCCCATCACATCCCAGCAGACTCGACGGTGACATCTCGCTGACAGCCCGTTCACACATTGGGCCCAGCTCCTTGATTGGCATCACTTTACTTGGAAGAAGTTGTTACGGTGAAAGCACTTGAGGCCAGCTCCTTGCCCCACCTTACAGGAAAGACCTAAACTCCCAGCATTCCTTGAGCCCTAATTTGTCTGAGGGGTGATGCCGACAGAGTGGGATTGACAGGGGATCCCAGGAGGGCAGACGCTTCAGCTCTTTTCTGTTCCACTCTTCTCACCATGGTTTCCTTCATCTCTTTAATACACACAACAAACAGGGGATCTGGCAAATGTGAACATTTGTAGCAAGCTCATCCCCTCGTCACTCAGCTGGTAAAGAATCCGCCTGCAATGCTGGAGACCCTAGTTTGATTCCTGGGTTAGGAAGTTCCCCTGGAGAAAGGCTAGGCTACCTCCTCCAGTATTCTTGGCCTTCCCTGGTAGCTCAGACAGTAAAGAATCTGCCTGCATTGCTAGAGACCTGGGTTTGATTCTTGGGTTGGGAGGATCCCCTGGAGAAGGATATGGCAACCTACTCCAGTATTCTTGCCTGGAGAATCCCATGGACAGAGGAGCCTGCAGGCTACAGTCCATGGGGTCACAAAGAGTCAGACATGATGGAGTGACTAAGCACAGCACATATAAACAACCACAGAAATTGCCCCAAGGTCTCAGACAGGCTGGAGACAGACTATGTGGAGAGCTGTTCCTGCAACAAGATGCAGATGAGCCCTTTTTATGAAAACAACCCTCCACTGGGCCCCTGGGATGCAGGGATGAAAGGGACCTCACGAGCTGGAGGGAGATGGGGACCCGTAAGCAGGAAATTGATGCTGTGATGAGGGGCATGATGTAGGTAAGTGGGGACTGAGGTACTTTGGGGGCACTGAGCGTTCCCTTAAATCATACATTGTAGGAGGGGGAGGGGAGAGGCATGAAGACGATGCTCCAGGGAAGTGTCGGCCCCCAGAGACAGAGGAATGACATGCCAAGGAGTCTACTTAAGGAACAAAAGTAAGTCCAGTGGGGAAGTGCTGAGCAGTCACCTTCCAGGCGAGGATGCAGCCCCAGGTGAGGGTGCCTCCGGTTTCCTGCTCGCCTTAAACCCCCAAATTATGTGAAGAGTCCTTTCAGTTCTTGGAAGGAAACCAAACCAACAAATGGATTGGGAGCTCACGGGAGATGTTAAGGTCTGGGGACAGGCAGCTGTCACCTGCCTTCCTGCTCCCAGACCTGTGTCTACAGCAGCACCAAGCACCTGATTTACAGAACCTGGACAGGAAGAAGGACATGCTGGGGATGCCACCAGTGCCCTTCAAGTTAGGATGAGCCCTTGGTGTGATCCCAAGGGGAGGAAGAAGCTGTCTACCAGGATGGGCAAGAGTGTGCACGCCTGACCAGGCAGAGGGCTTCAGAGTTGAGTCCTGGCACCGAGGGTCACTTCATGTCAGCCCTCAGTCATTTCAGGTAGTTTTCAAAGCTTTAACTGTACCTTGTTGCTAAACCGAGTTAGGTGTTGTTTTAAGATTAATTTAATTTTCTCATGGTCTTGTGACTCCAGGCATGTAATCTCCTTGCCAAGTCTCCAGTCTATAAAATGGGAAGACAGCTGTGTCCTTTCTATGCAACTGCCGTGAGCACATGCAGAGGGCACGTGGGCATACACAGAGGGCACATGAACACACACAGAGGACACATGAGCACACACAGAGAGCACATGAGCACACCCAGGGGCATGTGGCCTGGTAAGTGATGGTTGTTACATTTCACCACTTACACTGAATTGTGATTATACTTGTATTTTAACTGTGACTTTTTTCCTTGTCAGCCCTCCTCTGGCTCTTCCCCCTTCTTTGGTCTCTTACATGCCTGTGGTTAAGTTTGGCTGTCCATCCCAGACCCTGAGCTGGGGGAACCCTGCAGGGTGGAGGCCTGGGAAACAGACACACCTCCCATCTTGGAAGATGAAAAAAGATGACCCTGTCCCCCCTGTGACCCCTTAAAGGTGGAGCAAAGGATGAAGACTGCATCCAGCATTGGTTCTGCCGCAGCCTCTGGCTCTCACATGACTGATCCTGAAACCTCGGGGGTGGAGTCAGTGCTGGCTGTGGACAGTCAGGGACACTGTGTCCAGTGTGCTGTCCAGCCAGCTTTCCTTGGCCTCTGCAGTTGCCTGGGCTATCCTGGCAACAGCAAGAAGGTCTTATGAGCTACCCATGAGCCTTCCAGTAAATCCAGTCTGCTTAAGTAGCAGAGGTGGTTTCTGGGATGGTAATTAAGAACTTTGAATTGCAAATAAATAGTTGATCCTTGAAGTGGTAGCTTATCTGCATGAACTGGGGTAGACAGAGACCAAGAGGGGCTCACCCTCACCCTCTGAGACAGAGACCATTTCTCCCTCTGCTCTTCTGTCTGTCTATCCTTCTCTGTCTGTCTCTCTCTACAAGACCCCATGTCCTTGGTTCCATCAAATCCCATTGGGGCCAAAAGCAGCATCAGGAAACCCAGAAGTGACAAGTCCTCAGCTGTGCTTAAAGCCCTTCTGTTCTCCTGGTACCTGAACCCCATTGATCCTGCTGAGCTCTTCTAACTCACTTACAAATTGACATTGGCTTTAACCCTGAGTCCTAACTGTGAGCTTCCCCAATGGCTCAGCAGGTAAAGAATTGGCCTGCAATGCAGGAGACATTGGAGATGCAGGTTAAAACTCTGGGTAGGAAAGATCCCCTGGAGGAGGGCATGGCAATCCACTCCAGTATTCTTGTCTGGAGAATTCCATGGACTGAGTTTGGCAGGCTACAATCCACAGGGTCACAAAGAGTTTGACACAACTGAGCATGTAGAATGCACCTAATATAGAAGGGAAAGCTTTGCCACTGCTAATTGGATTTCTTGTTTCAAGATAGGGAGTGAGCCATCCTGACCTTTTAAAATCAGCCTCCTCTTACACCCAGTCATCCAAGGGTCAGCCTTGGATGGAGAAAGCTGAGTCCTCCCCTGAAGCTCAGCGACCCCAGCCAAATCCTTCCCTCTCCCTGGGCCTCGGTTTCCTGAGCTGTGAAATTAGAGGGTTCTCTCCTTCAGTTACCCAATTAACACTTTTGTGTAGAGCAAATACGATTGCCTCTTGAGTGAGTCAATGAGTGATTCCTGGAACGTGCCAGGACAGGGCTTCAGTAAATATTCTACATCCTCAATGTCGGGTAATGAAAGTCGTTGGCTGTCAAGGGCACAGGATTTTCAGGGAAGTTGACTATCATCACCCTGGAGTCCAGAACCAGCACTACCTACTGCCCTCACTGGGCTGGAGGGAGACATGTATGTCGTGGGTCCAGGCAGGACAGCTGTTCTTCCTTTGAGCTCCTTTGAATGTCAACTAGTCGCAAAGCCCGAATCCACAGGGGCGACAGGAGGACAAGATGGGGAAATGAATTCAACACATTCTCAAACACACATTTGAACAGGAAAATTAGACTTATCCACAGAGAGCTCTTTGATGATGATGTTTGCTTTAAAAACAGGACAGGGGTCCCTGGGCATCTACTCTGTGTTAACTTAGGAAGTCCTGCCCCAGCCCCTGCTCCTCCTGTCACCTGCTGCCTTCCGTCCCAGGCATGAGTGAGGGTAGCCGATGGCAGTGAAAGTAAGGAAAGCACTGACTCAAGGCCGCAACTCTTTGGATTAATCATCAGAACGGCTGCTGTCATTCCCAGGATGGGAGTGGGGAGACTGAGGCTGACTGACCTTGAATGACGCAGTGATGATGGCAGATGATGGGGTGTTCTGACTCCACAGCTACTGCCCATCACGGTGGAAACAGAGGGGCAGTGACAGCCCCGGGGGTTCAGGATGGGAAGCAGATGCCATGGAACACCGAGAAGAGGAAAAACACACACCCCCAGGCATGCGCACATCCTGACCCCAGACTGTGAACTGTCACCTTACAGGACAAACGGATGTTGCAGGTGTAATTAAGTTAAGGACTTTGAGACGGAGATTCAACCTGGCTTATCCAGGTGGCTCAGATTCAACCCCAAGGACCCTTGCAGAAGGGAGGCAGGAGAGTCAGAGTCAGAGAGAGATTAAAAGATGACGTGCTTTTGCAGATGGAAGAAGGGGCCACAAGCCAAGAAATGTGGGCACCTCTAGAGGCTGGAAAATGTAAGAAGTGGGCTCTTTCCACAGAGCAGCCAGAAGCAAACAGCCCTGCCTGTATTCGACTCAGCCAGGGAAACCCATTTCAGACTTCTGGCCTCCAGAGCTGCCACAACATATGTGCTGTGTTGAGCCACTGTTGTCCTTTGTTACAGCAGCAAAGGAAAGTCTTACACCCAGCCTGCAGCCCCCAGAGAGAGGCCGGCAGGCGTGGATCCAGCCTGCTTCTTGCCAGCCCCATGACCAAGGTCAGTTGGGTGAAGCCTCACTGGGAAGCGGAAGTGGTCACAAGTGGCCACAAAGCCCTCAGAGCAGTGCCTGCCTGGCAAAAGCTGGGTACCAACATGATGCGGGACACAAAGGGAGCATCAGTTGCCAAAGTCAGTGAGTGTTTCAGGTGCTGCCTCCAGAGGGTGCTCCATCTTCCAGAACTACATGTGCAGACCCCAGGTGTCAAAGTCAGGGTGGGAGATAGGTGTTTTGTGGCTCTCCTAAAATTCTTATTTATTTATGACCGTGCTGGCTCTTCATTGCTCCATGTAGGCTTTCTCTAGCTGTGATGAGAGGGCTTCTCATTGCAGTGGCTTCTTTCATTGCAGAGCATGGGCTCTAGAGCACACAGGCTTCAGTAGTTGCACCTTCTGGGCTTATTTGCACCATGATATGTGGAATCTTTCAGGACCAGGGATGGAAGTCATGTCCCTTGACTGGAGGTGGATTCTTATCCACTGGACTACTAGGGAAGCATCTCCTGGAATTCTTTATCGCAACTTCAGGCAGGCAGCCATTTTACAGACCACAGCATCATCTACAAGGACGATTTTGTTGGCTTGCTTTCCACCCAGGACCCCACTGGACTGTAAATTCCACAGGGCAACCATTCTCTCTGGTCTGTTCACTGTTAGAAACACAACTCAGAACCCTGGGCGTGGCTCATAGTAGCTACTCAATGGATGTGTGTGGGATCAAAGGACGAAAGAATCAGCAGCAAGGCTGTGGGTTTTTTTCCTTGAGCTCAGCTGAGACATAGATGAGAAACAGCTCTCAAAGAGCTTGAGAGGAACAAGGAAACCATTGTGGGACTGAGCAAGAAGGGACACAGGGAGGTAAGAAGAAGCACAGGGAAATTTTCTTTGAGATGAAGACATAACAAACCCAAACAGACAGGAGAGCCCTGGGATTTCCCATTAACATCTCAGAGTAGAGAGTGGTACTCAGCCATCAGACCTCAACCAGGGAGGGCGAGGACTCCAGAAGAGTGAAGAAGGAAACTGTCCTGCAAAGGTCAAACATTTCCTCTCATTTTGCAAAGCCTGAGATTTCTGATTTCTCAGTGGACAACTAATTCACTTTCCGACAGCCCCTTGCTTGTTGAATTTCTACCAAGAGATGTGAACGGTGATTTCAATTTGTGTTTGAATTCATGCCCCAGCTCAGGACAGATGATAGGTTGGAGACCATCCTAAACAGTAAGAAGCTAGGTCCCTCCACTGAATCAGTGGGCTGGTCTGTCACCTGCCAGGGTAGTCAGGGGAACCTCCCAGAAAAGCCATATCCTGAGATGCACATGACCCAGACTGTGCTTTGGGGAAGAAAATTTCATATCGAATGTTGCAAAAATCCTGGTGCTTCTGGTGAAAAGAGTAGTTGTAGGAGGATGCTTAGTTACCCCCACCAGAATCAAATTCAAGTGAATCTGCTTAGGACATAAATAAGGAGATGAGCTAGAGATAAGAAGTCTGAATGCAGGGTGGAAGTGTTCACAGTTGTTGGGAAGCAGGAGGTGGATAAGTTTAAAACAATTTTGTAAAAAAAAAAATTGTTTAAAAATTTTTGAGCATTACTTGTAGAGTATCTGGGGCTCCCCTGGTGGCTCAGATGGTAAAGAATTTGCCTGCAATGAAGGAGACCCAGGTTTCATCCGTGGGTCAGGAAGATCCCTTGGTGAAGGGAATGGCAACTCACTCCAGTATTCTTATCTGGAGAATCCCATGAACAAAGCAGGCAGGCTACAGTCCACGGGGTCACAAGAGTTTGACACAACTGAGTGACTTTCCACTGTAGAGCCTGCACATCACCACTGGGGTCCCCAGGTGAACTTTAGGAAGGCCACCTGCAGGAAACCTGGAGTGGAAGGTCAGCGAACCCTGCTTCCTCTTGACTGGCATCACCTCTCTTCTATTGCAACGGTCACCAATGGTCACTGGGAGTAACAGAGGTTGACATGAACACCCCAGGCTGCCCCTTGAGTCTTGAGACCAGCTCTCATCTCCAATTAGGAGTACAGTTTAACTGTGGATCCATTACAACCAGGCTATAGCCTGCATTCCTGGAGATTATGCTCCCTTCTGGAATACCAAGGTGGGCATGCTGGCCAGCAACAGAAAACTCAGCACAAAAGGGTTGGAAGCACAGAGATGGGAGGGCCTGTTGCAGTCCTTGGGATGTCTCAAGCATCCTTTTCACTCCCTGAGCCTCACACTCAGGTCTCCTCCTTGCAGACCTGCTCCTTCATTTGAAATCTTGGGAGGGAACTTCTGTAAATACAGAGCCCTCATGAAGCCATCAAGCAGCCTCTCTCATAAATTTTCGGGGACATTTTTCATGCCATAAAGGTTGTGTCATGATCGTTGCCCAGCTTGATTGCCAGCTTGGAGTGTTTGCTGGGTAAGAAAGGAAAAGATAAATCATGGGAAACGCAGCTTCATTATCATGTGACATTTAAGGATAATTTACACCCGACATCACGCCACTTCTGCTGTGGAAGTAGCATTGCCGGGAGTCTCTGTCTTAGCCACTACCACGACTGTGTCAAGAGAATGGAAATAAATTGATCCAACTGAGTTCTCTGTGCATTTTTATTGCCTATTTATCAACGTGAGTGAATAATAATACACATGGCATTACTTACAGGTCCTGGAATGGGGGTAGAGCTACAGCAGGGAGCAGATTCCCTAAGTTTTTGAAGGAATTATCCTTGGAGAAAAAGAATGGTGGTCCTTGATCACATCCATGTGCTGCCAGGGTCTGGAGTCTGTCTCATGTTTGACTTTTTATGTGATAATTTCTACAAATGGTTAGCATGAGATTCCTTCCTCCCAGCACTTGGGGAGACACTATTTTCCCTTCACTCAAGCTGAATGCCCCCTTCACACCTTGCTGACCTGAAATGCAGCCAATAGCTCACTTACTACTTCTGCAGCTGTTATATTTCTGGCGAGACTCTAACACCAACCCTCAGTCTGTGTGCGTATTTTCCATCATGTACATACGTGCACCTTTATAAGTGTACATTCCCCCCACCCCACAGCTAGATAGCATGCTCCTCGAGTCTAGGGTCCCATTTTTATTCTGTTTTGAATCCTCCATGTTAAGTTGGGGCCATGCCTTCTCAGAAAGAGGTTTCTTGTAATTTCACCTTGCTGAAAGCTTGACCCTGGTGAAACCAGAGGTGTGAGCACCAAACAAAGGAACCAGGAAGACAAAAGGAAAAGAGAGAGTAAGAGAAGTGAGGATGCTGAGGAGTGTTCCATGTGGGGGCCCCTCTTCCTAGTAGAGAAAGACACCAACCGACCAACAGCTGGAAGAAAATGATGCCTTTCATTAGGAAGAGTCACCTAATGTGTCCAGATGAGCTGCCTCCAGCACCACAGATAAAGTTAACCCCATCATGGCAAATAGATTTGGGGAAAATGGAAATAGTGACAGACTTTATTTTCTTGGGCACCAAAATCACTACAGACAGTTGACTACAGCCATGAAATTAAAAGACACTTGCTTCTTGGAAGAAAAGCTATGACAAAGCAGAACAGCATCAGAAGCAGAGACATCACTTTGTTGACAAAGGTCTGAATAGTCAAAGCTATGGTTTTTCCAGTAGTCGTGTACAGATGTGAGAGCTGGACCATAAAGAAGGATGAGCACTGAAGCACTGATGTTTTCAAAATGTGGTGCTGGAGAAGACTCTTGTGAGTCCCTTGGACAGCAAGGAGATCAAACCAGTCAATCCTAAAGGAAATCAACCTTGCATGGAAGGACTGATCCTGAAGTTGAAAGTCCAATACTTTGTCCACCTGATGAGAAGAGGCAGCTCATTGGGAAAGACTCTGATGCTGGGAAAGACTGAAGGCAGGAGAAGGGGGTGACAGAGGATGAGATGGATGGATGGCATCACTGACTAGATAGACACGTGTCTGAGCAAATTCCAGGAGATAGTGAAGGACAGGGAAGCCTGGCATGCTGCCGTTTATGGGGTCTCAAAGAGTCAGACATGACTGAGCAACTGAACAGTAACATCACAGCCACAGATCACACACACACACACACACACACCTTCAGATTACAACCCGTCTTCCTCTAGTCACTCTCATGGGCTGTGGGCTTCTGTCCAGTTACACTGCACAGGCAGCTCCTGGGCATTTCTTAGAGGCTGTCCTGGGGTCTCCTTTCCTTGGCCAAGGACTCAGTTTAGGTCAGAGAAGGCCAAGGATTTGGCATATCCAACAAGCCCCCATTATCCCAGGATGGGCAGCTCCTGCTCCAACCTGGGGTCAGTGGTGCTCGATTAGCTAATCCCATTTCTTTTACTGCCTCCCTGAGAGGTCTCAGGAAGGCTGTGTAAGCTCATGGAGCCTGCATTTTCCTCTTCACAGAAGGCATGAGGATTCAAGGAGACATACCTGAGAGAAACACATAGAGCAGCTCCACTGAGGACCTGCTCAGCGCACAGCTTCCTATGGTTCTGCCCCCTGCCCAGGACTTCCACTGACACCCATCCCTGCCCCATAGTCTGAGTCTCAGCCTCACCTTCTGTATCAGATGCTGCTGGACCACTCAGCTTCTAATTGTGTGGATCCATTTCATCTATTATCCTGGCCCCACTGCTCTTCCTCACAAAAAGAACCCCATGGGAGCAAACTTTTGTTGCAACGTGGCTGTGATAGGCATTGCTGTTCTCAGAGAGTAGCATGATTCAGTCACTGTTTGGACTTGTCACTCAGGCAGAAGACCCATTCAGCTCTGAGCAGAGCTGAGGACAGGAGATTCAGGGTCTCCACAGCTGTGAAGCCCGGGCCAGTGATGGAGCTGGTGGGAAAGAGAAGAGGACCACATCCAGGTTCTGGAGAGGGGGTACTGGCAATAGGGCGCATGCATTTCCAGGAACCCGTCACCACCAAACACGGCCAGACCCAGGCATCACAGGCCAAAGGTGGGGCTCTTTCCCACAGATCATTGAGAGAAGCTGGCCAAGCAGCAGCTGGAGCTCCTCCATCCAGAGGTGACACCTGGATAGCTCCAAGAAATATCAGTGACGGAGCAAGGCGCCCCACGGATGCAACAGGCCTCACTTCAGGTCTGTATTTCCAAGGGTGAAATGAGAATGGAAACCCAGCCAAGAGAAATTAATTAAGGCAGCGCACCCTGAACTGTATGTTTCTGTGCAAATGGATGTAAGGCCAGGGAGCCATGAAGTGGTAGATAATTGCCTTGGGGAATGTGAGGAACTTATAATTTAGTGAAGGAAGAGCCAGGGGGAATTGAGGAGGAACACCAGAAGGCAAGACAAAGAAGTCCAGTGACAAGCTCCAGGGGGACTTCCCAGTGTCCAAAAGTGCTAAGGAGCAGGTGGAAAACTGAGCTCCAGCTACCCTGAGAGAACGCAGATGGCGTCAGAGAGCCTCTCACATGTAGGGCAGCAAGTGGAGACAAGGAACATGGTCCCTGAACTATTTTTCCCATATTCTCTCCCTGCCAGCCTGCCTGCAGTCTGTGCCCCATCCTCCAACCTGATGCCTCCTTTCCCAGTTGTTGTGGAATCAAGGACCACGCATGACAATCCATCATCTAGTCTTTAGGTTTGCAGATGGGAAAATGGTGGGAGGAACCCGGATCTCTTAGGGTCAGGCTGTGAGGTCACTGTAGATCTGGGCTGGAGCCCAAGCTCTAGACTCACCCCCACCCAGAGGATACAGCGTTATGGAACACCCTCTGTGCCCCTGTCGCTGTCTAGTGCTAAAGGCAGATGGCTGACCAAGGATGCTGGATACCTCAGGAGTGGGGCATGTGGACTGGGGGCAGATAAACAACCCATGGCTGGAAGTGCAGCTCTGGTTCTGGACATGGCATCTATTGGGGTGTAGGTGTGATGGAGGGCTCTCCAGGAACACCCTCTGCCAAGGGGGAGGGGCGGCTGACCATCACAGGCAGACTTGGCACACAATCCTATTTGAGCTGCTTCCCTGGAGAACTCTGACTAATGTACGATGCACCCCCTAACCCCATGTCCAAGAGCAAGCCTTCTCCAGTACCCAGAGGCCAGAACTCATCAGATATGCAGATTTGCCTGACAGGTGCATTTTGGTTTCACTGAACTTTTGAAATTAAAAGACTCTTGATCCTTGGAAGGAAAGCTATGACAAACCTAGACAGCACACTAAAATACAGAGACATCACTTTGCTGACACAGGTCCATATAGTCAAAGCGATGTTTTGTTTTGGATTTTTTTCAGTAATCATGTACAGATGTGAGAGTTAGACAATAAAAAGACAGAGCGCCAAAGAATTGATGCTTTTGAATGGTGGTGCTGGAGAAGACTCTTGAGAGTCACTTGGACAGCAAAGAGATTAAACCAGTCAATTGCAGAGGAAATCAACCCTGAATATTCATTGGAAGGACTGATGCTGAAACTGAAGCTCCAATCCTTTGACCACGTGATGTGAACAACTGACTCATTGGAAAAGACCCTGATGCTAAGGGCAGGAGGAGAAGGGAATGAGGATGAGATGGTTGGATGGCATCGCCAACCCAATGGACATGAGTTTGAGCAAACTCAGGGAGAGAGTGAAGGACAGGGAAGCCTGGTGTGCTGCAGTCCATAGGGTCGCAAAGACTTGTACACGAGCTAGTGACTGAACAACAAGAGCAAGTCATGCTGGATAGCATGGACCCTAATCAGATATACCTGGCATCCTCACAGAAGGAGAAAATCTGAACTCAGACACTCATGCCGGAAGATAAATGCAGAGGTCTGGGTGACACTTCAACAAAGCCAAGGAATGTCAAAACTTGCCATTAAATTGCCAGAAGTTGGGAGAAACACCTGGAACAGAAGCTCCTTCCCAGCCTCAGATGGTATGTACCTGCCTACACCTTGATCTCAGGATCACAACCTCCAGAGCTGTGAGACGGTAAGCTTCTGTTGTTTAAACCACCTGGTGTGTGTACTTTGCTGCTCCAGGAAATTTACACAGCTCCTTGAGGGAGGGATGTGAGCTGGAAGAGGAATGAGCACAATCCAGCCAAAGTAGGGCAGAGACAGAGGTGCTCTCTGAGAGAACAGCATGTATGGGGGTCTGGGAGGCGGGAAGTGGGGATTCCAGGGGCCTGGAAAGAAGGTCAGTGAGGTCAGTGCATCTGGAGCAGGGGAAACTGGAGACAAGGTGGGAAAGGAGCCTGCCTGTGGGATCTTGTCTTCATAGTAAGACCTCACTCAGGAGCTTTAGGGTGTGTGGATGAGGTCACAGCTGGATTTTGAAGACATCACATTGGCTGCAGGTGGGGAGAGCCAAGGACCGGGATCAAGCATGGGTGTCCGTGCAGGAGCCAGTGTGAGGCATGGAGGCTCAGACCCAGGTGCCCGTAGGATGGAGACGGATGGAGAGATACGGGAGACAAAATGATGGAGACGGATGGGGAGACACTGGACATGACTGGAGGGCAGGATCAGCAGGACATGACCTTTACTCAGAGAGGGGAACAAGAGGGAGATTTCTTGACTCCTAGGAGTCTTTCTGTGGAAGGAAAAGCTGCAAGAAAATGAGAATTTATAGGGAATCAAGAGTTTTCATCTGAGCAGTTAAGGTGACTTGGCAACACACAAGGAGACTGTTCAAGGAAGGGATCGGTTAGAAAGTAAGAAGTTGAGAAGGGAGGCTTGGGATGTCATGTGGGGTAAATGTCTGCTTATGGACAAGACTGTCTGGGGTGAGGAGAGGAGGAGAGGAGCTGTTGAGGCAAGTTCATATTCCTGATGTGCAGTGAGGTCAAACAAACTGAAACATCAGAGTTTGGAGCAGAGAAAGGTTTACTGCAGGGCCCTGCAAGAAAACAGGTCATCCTGCCTTGAAAAGCCTCAAGCTCTGCAAAGGGTTTCATCAAAGCACTTTTAAATCCAGGTGAGGGAGGGGAGTCCCAGGGTCTGTCAACAGTTTTCTGATCGGCTGACAGTAAGGTCACAGAATGGGTTCACAGGGGTTAACTTTATCAGTCCTTATGCTCCAGGAGGCCTGGGGGTTAGGCACTCAGAGTCATCAAGCATTTAACATTTTCCGTTTGTTGGAGCTGTGCTATGCTAAGTCGTTTCATTCACATTCGTCGCTTTGTGACCCTATGGACTACAGGCTCTTCTGTCCATGAGGATTCTCCAAGAACACTGGAGCAAGTTGCCCTGCCCTCCTCCAGAGGATCTTCTCCACCCAGGGACTGAACCTACATCTCGTACATTTCCTTCATTGGCAAATGGGTTCTTTACCACTGGTGCCACCTGGGAAGCCCATTTGTTGGAGAAGGGAGTTTTTACATCTGCAATACAACTGTTTCTTAAACCGTAAGGTCGGAGATGGCAATGGCATCCCACTCCAGTACTCTTGCCTAGAAAACCCCATGGATGGAGGAGCCTGGTAGGCGGCAGTCCATGGGGTCGCCAAGAGTCCAACAAGGCTGAGCGACTTCACTTTCACTTTTCACTTTCATGCATTGGAGAAGGAAATGGCAATCCACTCCAGTGTTCTTGCCTGGAGAATCCCAGGGACGGGGGAGCCTGGTGGGCTGCCGTCTATGGGGTCGCACAGGGTCAGACACGACTGAAGCAACTTAGCAGCAGCAGCAGCCATACAACTCAGGAAATGTGCATCAAGTACTATTATCCAGATACTTCAGAGAGGAGCTGCAGCAGAGGATGTGGGGGAAGGCCTGTCTGGGGAAGTCTCCATAGGGTCCCACTCAGTTACAGAGCCAGCATGAACAGTTAGGGACTCCCTCTGCCTTTAATTTTGGGTAGAGAAAGAGGAGGCCACAAATAAGACAGAAAGTGGTAAAGCAAGGGCTCCATGAAAGACAAGAGAAGAACCTATTCTAGAAAGATGGCGTGTCCTGGACAAGCCCCATGGGCTCCAGAACTCAGAGGGGTAGAGCTGAATAACAGAATGAGGGAATGTCATTATGGGTGGAGGTGGACAGCAGGACTCAGCTCAGGATGTGTCAGGTCACAATAAGGCTGCTGGACATCCAAGTGGACATTATGCATCAGGAATCAAATGGAGAGGTCCAGAGCTCTGGAAAAGTCCAGCTGGAGAGGTGGGTGCTGAAGTCCTCAACATGCAGCCATGCTTTAAAGCAGATGAAACTACCATGAGGGTGAGTATATACAGATAAATGAAGGGAGAGAACTCCTGAGTCTGAGCATTGGTCACTCCAATGATAAGACATCATGTCGATAGGAGGAAACAACACAGGGAGGTCACAGACACAGAGTCAAAGGCAGTGGAGAGTTAGAGGAAGTGGATCCTAAAGGGAAATGGGGGTGGGGTCAGAGAGGGGATAGGTCCTGAAAACCAAGTAAAGAGTTTGTAGAAGAGAAATAGCCAGTGTTAAACTCAGCTCTGCTGATGAATCAGGAGAGACAATGGCTGAAAGCTCAGCACTGGACTCAGGACTACATAAGTCTTGATCAGAAACAGAACCAATAGGAGATAATAGAAAGATAGAAATGTGTTCACCTATGGCTGATTCGTGTCAATGTATGGCAAAACAAATACAGTATTGTAATTTAAAAAATAAATAAATTTAAAAAAAAAAGAAATGTAGGTAGGTAGATAGATAGAAATATAGAAAGATAAATAGAAATATAGAAAGTGAAAGTTGCTCAGTCATGTCTGACTCTTTGAAACCCCATGGACTATACAGTCCATGGAATTCTCCAGGCCAGAATACTGGAGTGGGTAGCCTTTCCCTTCTTCAAGGGATCTTCCCAACCCAGGGATTGAACCCAGGTCTCCCACATTGTAGGCAAATTCTATATCAGCTAACCCACAAGGGAAGCCCAAGAATAGTGGAGTGGATAGCCTATCCCTTCTCCAGCAGATCTTCCTGACCCAGGAATCTAACCAGGGTCTCCTGCATTGCAGGCGGATTCTTTAGCAACTGAGCTATGAGGGAAGCCCATAGGTAGAAATATATACAGATGATAGATAGATAAATAGATAGATAGAAATATAGATAATAGATAGATAGAAATATCTGTGCGTGCATGCTAAGTCACTTTAGTCATGTCTGACTCTTTGAACTGTAGCCCACCAGGCTCTTCTGCCCGTGGGATTCTCCAGACAAGATTACTGAAGTGAGTTCCCATGCCATCCTCCAGGGAATATTCCCAACCCAGGGATCAAACTCACATCTCTTATGTCTCCTGAATTGACAGGCAGATTCTTTACCATGAGCGCCACCTGGGAAGCCCAGATAGCAATACAGATATATGGAAATATAGATAGATGATAGAGTGAAGTCGCTCAGTAGTGTCTGACTCTTTGCAACACCATGGACAGTAGCCTGCCAGGCTCCTCCATCCATAGTATTTTCCAGGCAAGAGTACTGGAGTGGGTTGCCATTTTCCTTTTCCAGGGGATCTTCTTCACCCAGGAATCGAAGCCAGGTCTTCCACATTGCAGGCAGACGCTTTACCATCTGAGCCACCAGGGAAGCCCTAGGTAGATGATAGTTAGATATAAATACAGAGAGATGATAGATAAATAGATAGAAAGAAATGTATTTATTTGAGGTATTGGTCCAGGTGATTATGGAGGCTTAGAAGTGTCATGATCCACAGTTTGGGGACCCAGGAAACCCAGTGGCAAAGTCCTATGAATCAGGGGGGGCTGACTGTATCAGTTTCAGTCCACAGGCAGGACACTGATGTCCCAGCCCCTCCATCAGGCAGAGGGGGTTGAACTCTCTTCTCCTGTCTTTTCTTCTCATCAGAGCCTCATCAGATTGGAGGAGCCCATACTGGGGAGGGAGATCTCTACTGAGCCCACCAACTCCAATGCTGATCTTATCTGAAATAATGTTTAAGCAAGTGTCTGGGCATCCAAGGCCAGTCTAGTTAATTACCACATAAAACTTACCATCCCAAAGCCTTTGCATTCAGCACGGCACCGTTGCCTCTTGTCCATAAGGGAACAATGCTGGGGTGGTGGCGAAGATGAGAGCTGAGTGAGGTGGGATCGGGAGAGAGTTGCAGAGAAACTTTTGAGGACAAGTGCACGCAGCTCCTTTGAAGAATTTCACAGCATGGGGAGGAAGAGACACAGGCAGCAGCGTAAAGGGCATGCTGATCAAGAGATAGTTCTTCTGAAGAGGGGAAAGGTAAGAGCTTGTCTGCATGCTGAGAGAAACAGTCCAAAGCATAGGACAAGACAGTGCCATCTGACAGAGGAGGGAGAATGTGGCAGTGTCCTTGAGCAGATGAGAGTGAGGGGATCCCGGTGCAGAAGAAGTGGAGGTCTGGCTCTGGGGGTGGTGGTTACTGCTTAGAGCACAGCAGTCCAGCAGACCTTCATGGCAACAGAAGTAGAAGCGGATTATGTGCAGGAAGAAGGACCGACATGTACAGACAAGATCAGAGGACATTTTCTCAATGAAACAGGAAGCCATGTGTTCAGTTGAGACTAACTTTAGGGGGAAAGGCTGTGCTATGCTTAGTCTCTCAGTCATGTCTGACTCTTTGCAACCCCATAATCTGTAGCCCACCAGGCTCCCTCTGTCCATGGGGATTCTCCAAGCAAGAATACTGTAGTGGGTTGCCATGCCCTCCTCCAGGGGATTTTCCCAACTCAGGGATCAAACCCAGGTCTCCTGCATTACAGGTGGATTCTTTACCATCTGAGCCACCAGGAAGGGAAGATCCCATGGAGAATGGATAGGTGACCCACTCCAGTATTCTTGGGCTTTCCTGGTGGTTCAGATGGTAAAGAATCTGCCTTCAATGTGGGAGACCTGGGTTTGACCCTGAGTAGGGAAGAGCCCCTGAAGGAGGACACAGCAACTACTCCAGTATTCTTGCCTGGAGGATCCCCATGGACAAGGGAGCATGGAGGGCTATAGTCCATGGTGTCACAACGGCAGAAAGGATGGGGATGTAAAGAAGGAGGGAGTCACAGAAAGACCAGGAAAATGGGGATGTGCGTGGCTCAGGAAATAAGACATGCTTCCTGGGAGCACTCAAGAATCCACTCCAAACCTATGAAAACACCAAAAAATTACAACAGGAGTCATGCTGGAGAGAGGAACAGAAAGCCAGGAGCTGAACATCCTCCTGGAAAGCAGGAGTGTGCTGGGGTGCCCTGCTGGGGAAGGGTCTGTGGTGCAGAGGTCTTCAGGTTGAGTGGTCAGCTGACAGGGGGATTCAGGGGAAGAAGGGGAGAGATGGCTGGCATGGGAGATAAGGAACTAGAGACAGAGCAGTCTTCAGGCCAGAGTGAGGCCCTGGAGGGATGTCAGTGTCAACAGGGACAACCAGGATGTGTTCAAAGGCAAAGGGAAGGTTCCATTCAAGAAAAAGGAAGGACGTGGGATAATTGATCCCTGACTGATCGTGAGCTTCAAAAGCACAGCAGATTGTCTTGGATCTTGGGATGGACAGGAGATGGGATCAGAACAGGTAAGACTGGCCCCAACAGCCTAAAGGCAGACATGGGTAGAGGAGCGGTGGGGAGTCTGGGAGCACACCTGGCCTGGGCAGAGGGCTGGGGATGGAGGCAAGGAGGCCAGCAGAGGCATGGTTTTACTCAGACCATGAGAAGTTCCTGTCCCTCCTGGTGCCAGCTGTGGGCATGAGGAAGGTGGTTGGGGCTCATGTGACTGCGTGTTGGGCACCAGCTCTGCTTCTTCCTCAAAGTCATCAAGTCTATGGTGGGGCTGGAGGGGCTCACTCCAAGAGTGCAGGCCACCTCTCAATATATCAGTCTGTGTAACAAATCACCACAGTTTGAAAGTGAAAGGTTCAAAGTTACTTACTGTCATGTCAGACTCTGTAACGCTATGGACTGTAGCCCACCAGGCCCTTCTGTCCATAAAATTCTCCAGGCACAAATACTGGACTGGGTTGCCATTCCCTTCTCAGGGGAACTTCCTGCCCCAGGGATCGAACCTAGGTCTCCTACAATGCAGGCAGATTCTTTACCATCTGAACCACCAGTTTAGCACTGGGAACAATACCCAGTTCTGTGGGTCTAAAGTTGGGATGTGGTGTGGCTGGGTTCTCTGCTCAGGGTCTCATACACATGACATCTGTGTTTGAGCACAAGTTTCCTCACTTCCTCATTTAGATGGCTGGCAGAATCAAGTGCCTTAGGGATGGGACACTGCAGACACATCCTCTTGCTGTCTGTCACCCAGAGGTTACTTTGTTCCTAGAGGCCATGTGCTGTCCTGGCCATGTGGCCCTCCATCCTCAGAGCCAGCAATGGAGAATCGCTCTCCCATCATTTCCCTCTCACGCTTGATGCTCTCATGCCTGGAAGAGCCACATCCCCTTAAAGGGCTTACCTGATGGTGCTAGGCCCCACCTGGGTAAGCTCCCTCCTTAAGGCCGACTAGGACATCACACATACCCTGGCTGCCCAGTAGAATCTGTCACAGTCATGGTCCTGGGGATTGCACAAGGAACATACACCAGGGGTAGGGAATCTTGGGGACCATCTAATGAAGAGTCCCGCCCACCACACCTGGTCCCTGTTTGATGACAGCCTTGTACCAGGAAGATGAGCTGCTCCAGGTTAATAATCTCATAGGTTTTTGTATCTTTATTTCCTTTTGTGTGTGTGTGTGTGTGTGTGTGTGTGTGTGTGTGTGTGTGTGTGTGTGTGTGTGTGTGTGTGCGTGCTTAGTTGCTCAGTCATGTCCAATTCTTTGCAACCCCATGGACTGTAGCCCACCAGGCTCCTCTGTCCATGGAATGTTCCCAGGCAAGAATACTGGAATGGGTTGCCATTTCATACTCCAGGGTATCTTCCCAACCCAGGGATGGAACCCAGATCTCCTGCACCTCTTGCATTGCAGGTGGATTCTTTACCTGCTGAGCCATGGGGAAAGCCCTTCTCTTTTTGTAAGCAAAGGTAAAGTCTTCTTCTACGGGGTACGGCTGGAGTGGGGCAAGCAGGCTGGGCTCCGGTGTGTGCAGAGCAGGTGGAATGGTTGAGGAAAGCATGGGAGGTTGAGCTGACCCGGGACACAGCGGGACCGCTGGCAGAGGAAGAGTGGCCAGGTCTCCTTGACTCAGAGCAGGACCAGCAGGCCTGCAGGACCAAGTGAAAAATGAAGGAGTGAAGGGCTTTCCTTTCTTTATCCAGCCTGTGTTCATCTACATCCCACAATGCCTCATGCTTGGCACAGAGTGCATCCACAGCGTCCTGAAAATTCTCCCTGCCCCACCCAGACATCAGTCTCATTTGCTAGGAGCCTCAATCATCAGGAGCTCCAGCGCTTCCCTGACTATTCCCGGCTCCCCCATCTGGATGTCAGCCTTCGAGGGCTCTGCCCCCTAGGCCGGTACATCCGGGACTGCGGTTTGCTTTAGCAGCAACACTTTCCTTGGAAGGAGAGGACTCGAAGTCCAGCTACGCCCTCCGGAGCCAGGAATGTGTTTGTGTAGGTTCTGAACTGAATAAACACACAGCATGCGGCTTGCCAAATGTCAGCACCTTCATTTTCCATTAACAAATGCCTGGTTAGAATCAATAACAGTTTCCTGCCGCTGTGCTAGCAGCAGCGCGAAGGCGGCGCGGAGGCGGCCTGGGCTACAGCGAACAGCTGCTGTGCCCCGTCCGAGGCTCCACAGGGGGCGCCGCTGCCACTTAGCCTCACCCCTGACGCTCACTCCAAAAACTTCTGCTCTTCAGCTTCACAGATAAACCGGAAAATCTGCTGGGTCATGTAGGATCCATGTAAACTGTGTTTCAGCTTAGAGAAGGCAAGTGTCCAAGCGGTGGAGAGGGAGGAGGGAGTATGTGCATTATCCAGACTGGAAGACTGGAAGCCTGGAACCTAGTCTTTAACTCAAAGGGGGTTGGGAGGTCAAAATAGCATAGAGCCATTTCTGGAGCTTCCTCTTCCCAGCTGTGTGATCTTGGAAATGTTACTTAACCTCTCTGTGCCTCACATGCTCATCTATAAAGTGAGGGTTATAATAGCGACTGTCTCATAACCATCTCTCAAACATCCATGTGAAGCACTGGGATAGATCAGTAAACCTTAGTATTAGCACTGCTCCATTCACTCTCCCCAAAGTCATCTACTAGATCCAACCATCAGCTAGGAGCTCCTTTAATGCCCCGGTGAGCTACAGGCTCCTTCTGGTGCTTCCCACAGTACCCCCTACATCTCTCAACTCAAGGGGATGCTCCCTGTTTTGGTGTTAGTTGGGCTGCTAAAATGTAACCACTGCAGAGGCAAACCTTTTCAAAAGGTGTCTCAAGTGAGACACTACGGGCTGCTGCCAATCCCAGTGTGACTAAAGGATTGTCTCATCACAGCTCCTTCATGGACAATGTAGTAACTGCCATGGGTACAAAGTCAATTATGTGCCTTCACTTCTTTTCTCTGGGTCCACCTTGAAAAGCACCAACTTTAGGTGGGGTCAGTACCCTTATAGTCATCCTGGCATCTGCCTCTACCTCTCATCAACCATATGTAGATAGCCTATAGGTGAATACCCACAGGATGGCTGGAGAGCCATAGGATGAATGGGTATTCATAGGATGCATGGATTCCTATAGGATAGATGGATAGCTATGAAAGTGAAAGTCACTTAGTCCTGTCTGACTCTTTGTGACCCCATGGACTGTAGCCTGCCAGGCACCCTTTGTCCATGGAATTCTCCAGGCAAGAACACTGGAGTGGGTAACCGTTCCCTTCTCCAGGGTATCTTCCCAACCCAGGGATCAAACCCAGGTCTTCCTCATTGCACGTGGATTCTTTATCATCTGAACCACCAGGAAAGCCCAAGAATACTAGAGTTAGTAGCTTATCCCTTCTCCAGAGGGTCTTCCTGATCCAGAAATTGAACTGGGGTCTCCTGTATTACAGGCAGATTCTTTACCAGCTGAGCTACCAGGGAAACCCCATGGATAGCTATAGGCTGGATGAATTTTCATAGGATGGATAAATAGTTGTACATGAATGGATTCCTATAGGATGGATGGATACCCATAAGATGTATGAATAACTATAGGATGGATGGATAGCCATAGGATGGATGGATTCCTAAAGGATGTCTGGACATCTATAGGACACATGGATACCCACAGGATAGATGGATTTCTATAAGTTGGATGGATAACCATAGGATGGATGAGTAGCACTCATTGTTGGACACTCATGATGGACCTTGTTGCTCCTCTTGCTCACAAGCTTCAGTGGTCCTGGCTAATCCAGCATAGCATGCCACACTCTTCCTTATCTGGCCCTAGTTGTCCTCCTGGCTTGGTATAGGGCCCCTTCCTAGGGACTCCAGCTACACTGTCCACTCTCTGGCTCATCAGGCCACCTGCTTTGATCTGTTCAAATTTCTTAACTTCATCCCTCCTCTGGATAAGTTAACACATATCCTCTAAGGCTTAGCTCTGGAGGTCACCCACAGTTCCTCCAGGAGGAACTTATGTTTCCTTCCTCTGAGAGTTTCTAGCCCTTACCATCATTGGTTTTTGTCAGTCAGGGTTCCCTCTCAATGATGAAGAAATGGAGCATGCTATGTTCATCTCTACATCCCACAGTGCCTAGTGCTTGGCACAGAGTGGGTTCACAGTAAGGGTGGAGGGATGAATGGATGGATGGATGGATGGATGGATGAATGAATGGATGGATGGACTGAGGGATGGCTGGAAGGGTAAATGAATGGATAGGTAAATGAATGGATAGTGAACTAATTTTAGCATCATTAAGAGGAAATAAACAGTATCTAGGGATCCAAGGGCTCCTCCAGTTGATTCTCACAAATCATAGACTTCAGGCTTGTCATTTTCCAGCTCTTTTCCCCTCCCCCCCACCATTTTAGCCCTCTTCCCCGAGTTCTCACTCTTGTGACCATGAACTCTCCTGCCCAACTAGACCTTGACACCATGTCCAGTGACCTCCACAATCATAGCAGGCAGAACCTTAGATCTCAGACACTAAATCACATCCCTGTCTGTCCAGCACATTTTCCAAGGATGAAGAGGCACTGAATGGACATCTTAGTGATGAGGAGAAGGGGGAAGAAAAGAGAAAGCAAGAGGCCACCATTCCCACACATGAGTTCACTGTCAGGGAGACACGGCTGTGTCAGGGTGGAGGAGAAAGGAGCATGTCCTTATAAGATGCTGGAAGGTATTCTTGGGAATCATGTAGGGAAATCCCTGGGGAAGGTCCCATTCACTGAGTTCCAAGAATATGTCTCATGTCTCATGTCTTAAACATCTCCCAGAAGAGAGGGAATATTAACCCCACTTCACAGGTAGGAAATTGAGGCACTCAGAAAGTGATAACATGCAGAATATCCTACAGCCAGTAAGGGGGTCAAGCCAAATTTAAACCCAAGTCTCTGACTCTAAACCCAAGTCCCTGACTCTAAAACTTATTCAAAACCCTAGCTGTGGCCCCAGAATGATTTGGAGGGAAATAAACAGGGAAATGATTTTTTAAAAAGAGAGAGAGAGAAGGGATGCAAAAGGCAGGGCAAACCCCACAGTCCTTTGCCTTGGATGTCCACTTGGTCTCTTGGCTGAAACCACAGGGGAACATGTGAAAAGCAGCTGATGCTGAGCCTGTGGAGCGGGAACATTCCATGGAGTCACGTAGCAGATGCTGGCTTCCCTGCCGCCCTGAGATGATGTTAGCCCAGCATGTGACAGCGATTAATAGCATATTTCTCAAATCAGCCCATTAGAAATAATCATGCGGGCAAACGTGGGCCATTAATCTGCCTTGGAACCCAACCTGCACAGGCTGACAAGAGGACAATCGGATGAGAGTCTCAGAGATGCCCAAGGCAGGGGATTTTTGTGCACAGAGAGAACATTGCTGTGAAGTGAAGTGGGAAGAACCAAAGATGTCTCCAAAGTGCAACCTGGGCAGGATTCATAGGGGACCCAGGACTCGAGTGACTACAAGGGCCCTGAGCTTTCTTCCTAAGAACCAAGGACAGCTCCATTCAAAAGCAGCAGCCTGCAGTACTCTTTCTGTCTTGGGTGACGGTGGGTACGTAAAAGGCACAGGTACCCTGAATGTGATATCCTTGGACCCAGTGCTGTGCAGGGGGCAGGAGGGAGCACCCACCCCAGCAGGGTGGAGACTTTATCATTGACATTGTAAAACATCATCTCTACGTGGTAATAAGGGGGAAATGAACTTAGTTTGCTGCTGCTGCTGCTGCTGCTAAGTTGCTTCAGTCGTGTCCGACTCTATGCGACCCCATAGACAGCAGCTCACCAGGTTCCACCATCCCTGGGATTCTCCAGGCAAGAACACTTAGATTATTGTTCTTCAATTCTCTGTAGAAAATACTCTGCCCTCTTGCCTCCCGGAGCGGGGGGTGGGGGGGGTGGAGAGGCACTCCCACCCACTGCCCCCTCCCCACTTGGTAGGGATCTCCTGCCAACTGGCCTGTACTCTCAAAGGATCTCCCTTGCAGACTGAGAAGTCTTTGCCCCCTTGGGGGCACCAACACCTCCCTGTTCCACCTGGACCCCAGAGCTTCAGCACCTGCAGATTAAGAGTGAAGGAAGGAGCGCAGGGTTCATGCTGAAACTGGCCACAAAGGTGAGGGACAGGTGAGCCATCCCCAGACTCCAGATCCCAGCAGGCTTGGTGAGTCCCTAGAGCCAGCCTTCCCTCCAGGAGTGGAAAGGTGATGGGGGGTTTTCTGGAGGCTTTTCTTGGAGACCTTGGCATCTTGATTTTATGATGAAGGACAGCCCTGCTTCAGCCTAGGTTCCATGAGGGCTGGTGGCTTCTCACTGCACTTCCTGGAGGACATTGGTGCCTCTGCCACGTTGCTTTTGTTTTCTTTTTTAACTTTATGAAAGTATAGTTGGTTTTATGGCTTCCCTGATGGCTCAACAATAAAGAATCTGCCTACAATGCAGGAGATTCAGGAGACATGGGTTTGATCCCTGGAGGAACAACCCACTCCAGTATTCTTACCTTGAGAATCCCATGGACAGAGGACCCTGGGGGCTACAGTTCAGAAGGTAGCAAAGAGTCAGACACGACTGAGTGACTGAACACACACAGTTGGTTTACAATGCTGTCTTAATTTCTGCTATATAGAAAAATGGCTCAGTTATACATACATATATTTCTTTTCATATTCTTTTTCATTATGGTTTATCATAGATATTGAATATAATTCCCTGTGCTATACAATAGTACCTTGCTGTTTATTCATTTTATACATAATAGTATGCATCTGCTAATCCCAAACTCCCAATCTATTCCTCCCAAACCTCTACTGAAAGTGAAAGTGAAGTCATTCAGTAGTGTCCTACTCTTAGCGATCCCATGGACTGCAGCCTACCAAGCTCCTCCATCCATGGGATTTCCCAAGCAATAGTACTGGAGTGTGTTGCCATTTCCTTCTCCATAACCTCTACTACCCCTCTGCAACCACAGGTCTGTTTTCTGTTTGTGAGTCTCTTTCTGTTTCATAGATAAATTCATCTGTGTCATGTTTTAAATTCCACATATAAGTGATATCATGTTATTCTCACTCTTTCTCTTTCTGATTCACTTTACTTAGTATGGTTATCTCTAGGTCTGTCCATGTAGCTGCAAATGGGATTATTTCATTCTTTCTATGGCTGAGTAGCATTCCGTGTGTATATGGACCACCTCTTCTTCATCCATTCCTCTGTCGATGGACATCTAGGTCATTTCCATGTCTCGGCTATTGTTCTTAGCTGCATATCAGCGTTGCTTTGGTGTTTGTTGGTTGGTGCTATTATCCTGTCTTCTGGGATAAAGTCCCCATGTCCTCTTTCAGATGGAGAGAGTGGAACATCTCAGGGACATGTCCCCTGAGAACCAACTTCAGCTCCCTGCCTCTGCTGGACCCCAGGATCTCTGGCCCTACCAGCCCTCTGCTGATCTGTGTCCCCAGCTTCTCACCTGGCTCCTCATGTGGGCACCACCTGATTGGACATATAGGTAGGTCCCAGGCCCCTCCCAGGGTCCACAGCCACCATCTCTCCAGGTTTGGCCAGATACACTGACTCGCTTCTCCTACCTACTATGAAAGTTGGACACCATCATCCTTCCCTTGGTTTTTCAATATAGCCTGAAGCATGCAAGTGTGCCAAAGGGGCGACAGGCCTGGCACAAAGCCATGATAACACAGCAAAGTCTGGATTTGCAGGATGATAAATAAAAGGGGCAATCCCTCCCCCTAGCACAAGGGTTATTTCAAAGAGCACACCTTCCTCAGGCAACCAGGCTTATGTAGAACTTCCCAGAAAAGCAATCCTATAAGCAGCACTTCTAGGTTAGATAGAAACCACCAGCTGATGTCTTGATGTGGCTGAAGTGTAGCCAGGAATGTACTACACACACGAATGTCCCATGAATAGCTCTCCACCTAGACTGTCCTTTACATAACGGATGACTCTCCCCCAGCCTGATGTTCTCATGAGAGGCTCAAAGTGGATCCCCACATTCTTTGCTGTAGTTGATTTTTTTAAATGTCCCATTGTGTGATTCATAGCCATTTGTTTGGGCGACTCAGATATTTTCACCTACATGAGAACATATGGAAAAAGCAGAAGCCAGTCTTCCCATGCACCCACCCCCAGCTGCACAATCCTTACCCCACACAACAAGCAGCCAAGTGTCCTTCACCACCCAGTGCAATTTCCCCTGCTGATTTACCTGATAATGATCTTTGATGAGTGATAAATACCTCACAAAATAGCAGCGCCACGACCTGCCATGGAATTCACTGTGGATTGTAGCCTCTTATTCTTCCACACCTTTCTCCTTTCTCCTGCCACGATTCCTCTGGATTTCCTATTCTCAGGGAGATGCCAGGCTCTTCCTATTTACTGCATTCACCTGTCTGGGAACTTGATAGGAATGGAGTGTGTCCATGAAAACATTGCTGCCACATCAGTAAACCAAGGATGCTACTGCCATCAAGCTATCACGTTACAGCTGCCGTGATGGGGAGCCCTGAGGAAGCTCAGGGTAGAAATAGGATTCCCACCCCAGCAGTGCACCCTGAGCGGACACAGGATGAGAAAGCCCAAGGCACTGGCCCCAGATAGCTGACGTACATATCAAAGGAATGATTTCAGTGGACCCAGACTCTTTCATCTTCCAATACATAGAAGAATGCTAAATTCCTTATCTTGATACAACTGGATTTCTTCAATGAGCAGTAATCTTTTGATGTTCCAAATACCTGGTCTTTGTTGCAGAAACTCCTACACATCTTGGCTCCTCCCTTACCTCTTCAGAGCAGTCCCTCTGAGCTATCTGAAGTGCCATGTCCTAGGCTTAAGTCTTCAGTATGTCCACCAAACTTCTTCAACTGTGGTGCTGGAGAAGACTCTTGAGAGTCCCTTGGACTGCAAGAAGATCAAACCAGTCAATCCTAAAGGAAATCAACACTGTATACTCATTGAAAGGACTGATGTTGAATCTGAAGCTCCAATACTTTGGCCACCCGATGTGATGAGCCGACTCACTGGAAAAGACTCTGATGTTGGGAAAGATTGAGGGCAGGAGGAGAAGGAGGTGACGAGGATGAGATGGTTGGATGGCATCACTGTCTCAACGGGCATGAATTTGAGCAAGCTCTGGGAGATGGTGTAGGACAGGGAAGCCTGGCATGTTGCAGTCTGTGGGGTCACAAAGAGTCAGACATGACTTAGCAACTAAACCAGAACCATGCCCACCAAATGTAACATTAACTCTCAACTTCTAAGTTGTGCATTTTTTCTAGTTGACAGCTACGATCTAGGGAAATAAATATTTCTTTGGGTGATTCTGAAAAAATAATCCAGGGAGAGGATGGGTCTTAGTTGTACCATTCGATTTCCCAAGCAAGAGAGTTTTGGGAAGCATCCTGAGTCATCCCTCTTTGTACAACTGTGATGCCAAAATGCCCTCTCTCCACATCCTGCTGACTCTTCTTCAAGCCCCACTTTTAGCTCATCATAGTTGTGGGGGAAATTTAAGGCAAGGGTGATGGTAGTCTTCACAAAGGAGGGAACTCCATGAGGTGACAATTCTGGGAAGAAAGCTGGAGATCTCTTTGTGTTTCCTTATCAGAGATCAGAACCTGGGAGAAAGTAATGGAGCTAGATTCCAAGAAGCTTCTTATTTTTCCTTCTTAGTTTGTTTCATATCTTTTCTCATTAGAAAGAGTAATGTCTTGTCCTTTTGCATAAAGCCAGGGACAAACATAAAGTTCTTCTGTGATTTTTAAAGCCAGCAAATAGTCCACTGGGGGAAAATACAGCCCCAAATGGAGGCCTCTGTAAGTAATAAATCTGCTACCTATTGTCGTCTGTTTTCCTAAAACAAAAGTGACTGCAGCAAGCGTTTTTTATTATTGCTCATATATTGTTTAAATATTTCAGCTGGGAGCCGCTCTGTGAAGAGAGACAATAGCCCGTCTGACATGAGATTTATTAGAGAAAGTCGGCACAAATATATTTGTCGGGAACAAAATATGTTTGCAGAGATTATTCCAGATTTACGGTGATTAATAACCAATCGGACACTGCAGACCTCAGAGAGCCACCTCCCTGGCAGTTTCCATGCCAGGTCAATTCAGAACCAAGCATGAGCTTCAGCGGTGCCAGGAACCTTTGTGAAAGAAGGTTTTCCGAATAGCATGAAATGAATACCAGAAGCAGACTTTTTTGTTTGGAAAGTGCCAGACTACTTAGTTAAACACCGGCTCTCCAAAAGATATGCAGCCAGGAGGCATTCATGGGCTTGGCACAGGCAGGGGCTCCCTGAGACCTGTAGATGAGATGCCAGATGCCAGAGATGTATCTTTGCTCTGGGGATAGAGTTGACCGCAGAGCAGGGGAAGGTCGAGAGACAGCCCTTGTATGCCTCTCTTCCCATCAGCTGTGTCCAGGACGCTTCTTTTGAGGATGTATACTTGAGACCCCAAGCAGAAGTGGGTTGTCTTGATTTGAAGGTTGAGTTCTGACCCTTTGAGTACTGATCAAGTATCGGTGGCTCACACACCTCTTGGACAAGATGAGAATCTGGCTGCTTATCCACAGAAGTGTGAGGTGCCCCCTTAAGGCCCACAGAGCCTGCTGGTGAGAACTCTTTGCCTGCCTCCCTGCTGACCTGCAGAATCTAAAAATGGGCAGTGGCAGCCCCCAGGGACCCCTCCCACCATAAGGGTTTCCCCTCCTCGCATGCTCTGCAGCTCCCCGAGGATGAAGTGGAGGCCGTGCTTCCTTCCGGGCAGTCAGCCTCTCTGATGCTAGATACTGTCCATCTCTTCCTACGAGCTGGGGCTGGCTGGAAAGAGCAGCCTGATTAATAAAACTAGCGAGTAGCCCCCAAGGTCAATGCTCACAGGCTCTCTCAATAAGCAGTCCATAGATTGAATCTTATCACCCCGGAAGAGTGAGCGCACCTTGTTGAGAGCTGGCAGCCATGCCCATCTGCCCCTCCAATGACAAATGGCTCACGACCCACAAAGCGTGACGGTGAGCTTCGTCTGGAAGGCGTGGAGGTGCTAATGAAGAGTGCCCCCTGTGCGCTGCTGCTCCGGGCAGGTGGGCTCGGGTGGGAGTTTGCTTCCAACTCATGCACGGTGGCCGGTGGGGTTTCCAGCCTCCCCAGCTGTTGCCATGGAGAAGGAGTTGGATGGCTTTAACACAGCTGTGTGGATGTCTCCCCAGAGACGCGCCACGACAAGTTGGACTGGAAGTAGCAAATGAGCAGCCATAATCTTCAACCGTATGAATAAGTGATTGATCGAGTACAGAGGCAGTAAACAGAGCTCTGTGTTCTGGCAGCGTGGGGCCCAGCAAAATGAGATAATCAGTCTGAGAGAGACACACACAACGTAGCCGCCGGGCGCCCCATAACCTTCCACTGTGCAGCATCCCGGTCCCCAGGAGTCTGCCCAGAGCTAATGGCCACCTCCTGGGGACCCTGCAGATGGCAGGCCACTCCAGGTCCCAGCTAGCCCTGAACCCATTTCAGATAAGTCCTGCCACGTGTGGCCACTGGTGCTTTTTAAATGATGGCTTCTGTCTGCTTCTCTCAATCAGCAATCCAGCCAAGTCTGCTTGGTCCTGAAGGGTACTTTGTGGAGGTAGGAATCCATAGAATTGTGAACCCCTGGTGCTGTCTCCCAGGGCTCTTTCCGAAAGAACTGCTCCCTGCCACCTGGGGGCTCCTTATCCCTAGTCAGACTCAGCTGGATCAGGGCATTTTATACCCAGTGCAGAGTGACTGATGACCAGGGGAGGAGAGATGAGCTGTGCCAACCAGCATCGCCTCCTGAGATTTTGCATCGGGACACTGTGAGAAGTGGATGAGGGCAGTGGAGCATCAGGGGACATCCAGAACTAGGACAGCAGGAAGCCAGTGACAACAGAGATTAAAGAGGAGACAGGGAGACAGAGATCAGAGCAAGGAGTCATTAACTTCTGCATCTACCATTGTTTCACCTCCTCAATGCCTAGGTGTGGTTGTATCACCACTTCTTTTGTTTCCTGTATTTCTGATGCTTTGACATCGTGGGACCCTGTTGACCCTGGAGGGATTGCCCCTCCGAGGACCAGACAATCCCTGAGATAGTGTGCTTTCCAATGCAGCACTACCCAATCTGGAGCCCACTCCCTCATCGCCTCCTCCATCAACTCCAGGGTACTATCCACCTGTCCTCATCACCCCAGGGCAGGTACCAGACAACTAGGGACTGCCCCAAGTCCACTGACATCATTCACATTGAAAGTGATAATGAAAACGAAAGTCACTCAGTCCGGTCCGACTCTTTGTGACCCCATGGACTATATATGTCCAAGGAATTCTCCAGGCCAGAATATTGCAGTGGGTAGCCTTTCTCTTCTCCAGGGGATCTTCCCAACCCAGGGTTCAAACCCAGGTCTCCCGCATTACAGGCAGATTTTCTACCAGCTGAGCCACAAGAGAAGCCCAAACATACTGGAGTGGGTAGCCTATCTTTTTTCCAGCAGATCCTTCCAATCCAGGAATCAAACCAGGGTCTCCTGCATTGTAGGTGGATTCTTTACTGAGCTATCAGGGAAGCCATACACACTAGCCAATCCTAAACCCGACTACCCCACCTTATCTGTCACTTTCCACAGAAACCACACTAAAGGCTTTCGCCTGCATCTATTTCTTCTCCCTCTTGACCCCTGACCAACCCTGGTGCTCCCCCGAGAGACGTGTCCACTCCCTTTGGGATATGTGAGGCCAACGAACTATCTTTTCAATGGCAGTTACTCCTTGATCTGGTGGCCTTGCCATACCTAAATAATAATAAAACCTGTGTTTTTAAAAATATGGTGTAGACAGAGTCTATCCTTACCCCCTTTATGCTTTGATGTCCCGCCAGACACATGTTGGGGTTCCACCTTTTCCCTACCTCTCTTGTAATTGGATGGGACCTGTCACTGGTTGGGCCAGTGGGCAGTGGCATCCATGTGCTTTCTGGACAGGGCACTTGACTGCTGGTAGGAAATCCTCTGGCTTTGTCCATCCCCTCTGCCACTACAGTGATGCTTCCATTGCACTGGGTCCCTGAGAAACCACAGGTGACGGACATGGAGAGTCACATGGACTCTCAGAAGGTTATGTGTGAGCAGATACAGACCTTGGATGTGCAGAGCCGCTGGCTTGGAGCTGCTCATTAGTGCACCTTAACCCAGGCTGTCTGAGCGATGCATTGGAAGCTGATACATAGATTTACGATAAAGTCCTTATAATGTCGGTGTTGTTGCTATTTAGTCACTCAGTTGTGTCTGATTCTTTGTGACCCCCATGGACTGTAGCCCACCAGGCTCCTCTGTCCATGGGATTTCCTAGGCAAGAATCCTGGAGTGGGTAGCCATTCTCTTCTCCAGAGGAACTTCCCGACTCAGGAATCAAACCTAGATCTCCTACATTGCGGGCAGATTCTTTACCACTAAGCCACCAGGAAGCCACTGGAACACTCCACTAGGAGAAGAGTGACCACTCCAAGGCGGCCGTGCCACGGGGAAGCCAAGCTTCATGGAAAGGCCAGGGATAGTCTATGCCAGCAGTGCTACTGACTGGCCATCCTGACTAGACACCAGACACGTGAGTAAAGATGCCTCCAGGGGACCCCAGCCCCAAGCCAGTGAGTCACTCCCAGTCTCCAAGTCTTCCAACTGAGTCTCGCACTCCACGGAGCAGTTGCAAGATGTCCCCCTGGGCTCTGTCCTAATGCCTGACTCTTCTGGTGTAACAAATGTGGAGGTGAGTGGTTAACAGCAATAGCAGCTGGAGCCAAGGTGGAGCCAACAGGGTGTGCTGAGGGGATGGATCAGGAGAGTGGCAGCAATGCCCCAAGCTTCACTTACACCCAGAATGAAGACAATGTACATCCAGGTAGATCTTCCTGCTGGGCAGGTGCCTTGAGCAGTTTGCAATTCAGAGCTAGAGTTTTATGACAATGCAAAGGCTCATCATCAGACATCGAGGATGAGAGGAAGTCACTTGGAAATTTGGTGCAACTAGAGAAGAGGTCGGTCTCCTGGTCCCCAGTGTATCTCCGACAGAAACACATTCACTCATTCATCAAAATCCCTCAAGGATGTTCACAGCAGCACTATTCATGATGGACCCAAACCGAAAACAATCCAATTGCCCATCCACAATGAAGTGAGTAAGTAAACTGTAGACTGATTTGACCATGGTAAAAGAAAAGAATTGCTACATAGAGCAACATGGATTAATCTCACAGGATGTTAAGGGGGAAAAGGCCAGACAGAAAAGGGTATAAGCTTTATGATTATATTCAGAGGAAGTCAAAAAAGAAGAAGTAGGCAAAGCAAACTGATCATTGTAGAAATCAGACAGTAATAAGAAGACAGGGGTTGTAACGGCTGGGAGGGGGCCTGGGGAGACTCCTGAGGGCTGAAATGTCCTTCAGCCTGGCCTTTGTCATTCTGGTACAGGTGTGCTCCCTTCACAAACATTCATCAAACTGTGTGGTTTGTACACTTGCCTGCATATGTTATATTTCCCTTTAAAAAGCCGACAAAGATATTCCTTATTCTCCATGCAGGTGGCCCCATGCATCCTGTTAGGATTATCTGTAACAAAGCTGGGATGAAAGGTAGTTGTATACTTTCATTCTCTGAACAATCATTTAACCAGAATTTCCTTTCTCTGGGGCTCAGCTTTCTGTTTAAGAGAGATTTTTCTTTACTAGCCTCAGCTGGATGGGAAGGAGGTCCCAGACCCTATAAATAAAACGCATCTCCCTTCTAGCAAGGTCAGTTATCTTTGCATCCAGATCCTATAATATCACTGCTGATTAAAATTCATTCAACTGAGCATTAAATACATTTGCTGCTGCATCACTGCCTTTTCATAAGACATTTTTCATTTGTATCAATGCCTTAAGATTGATCAAAATGAGACATTCATTAAATAATTCTTAATTAAAGTTTCAAAAAATGTATAATCAATTCACTTTAATTACAACATAACTTTACCCCATCATTTTTATCACATACCTCATTGTGGCATTGCGTGGATGGTTTCTCATCAGTGATAGGGGAACAGCATCCCACTGATCCAAAGGAAGGATCCTAGCCAAGGTCATACCTGAAGAGTGAACTGGCTTAAAAGGAGGGGACAGTACGACCTTGTGTGCAATGACACTCACACTTAAAAATTCAGAGGCTAAGATACAGCCCTGGAATAGGTTTGGTGGGGAAATTGCTACCTAGAGTCCTGATCCAGTCCTGGAAAGGGCAATGTCAGCTCTGCAGGAAGCTGACCCTAGTGACACACCCAAATTCCTCATTCATCTCTGCGGTGTTAACATGAGCCAAGGGTAATAGGGGGTTGGTGGTAACAGCCACAAGGCCTGCAGAAAGCAGGGACCACCCAGAGTTCTCCCCCACCCCCATCTGGACACCTACACAGGTGTTCTCCCTGCTCACCCTGCTGGTCCAGTAAAGAGTCTGGACACTCCTACCAGACCTCAACTCATCTTGTGTCATGTCCTGTGCTCTGCATTCCTTTCCAGTAAACAAAAGAGCTGGAACAGTAAGGGTCTTCAAGAACCTGATGACACTCTTGGCTTAGAGAAACTGAGATGGTGAAAGAAGCAAAGGCGCATTTGCTACAAATGTCCTGGTGAGCTTATGACAGCTGTTGCTGCTGTTCAGTCACTAAGTTGTGTCCAACTCTGCAACTCCACGGACTGTAGCACGCCAAGCTTCCCTGCCCTTCGCTACCTCCCAGAGTTTCCTCAGATTCATGTCCATTGACTTGGTGAAGCTATCCAACCATCTCATCTCACCCTCAGCCACATTATGACCCTGGAGGGATGGATTTCTGTGTCTTTATGGGACACTAGCATCTATGATCCACACAGACCTGGGTGGAAAGAGACCCCTTTGAAATAAGGTTCATTTTTCTTTGTTCTCCCCTGGAGTCCCTTGGACTGCAAGGAGATCAAGCCAGTCAGTCCTAAAGGAAATCAGTCCTGAACATCCGGAAGGACTGATGCTGAAGCTGAAGCTCCAGTACTTTGGCCACCTGATGTCAAGAACTGACTCATTGGAAAAGACTCTGATGCTGGGAAAGATTGAAGGCAGGAGGAGAAGGGGGCAACAGAGGATCAGATGTTTGGATGGCATCAATGACTCAACGGTCCTAAGTTTGAGCAAGCTCTGGGAGATGGTGAAAGGCAGGGAAGCCTGGCGTGCTGTCGTCCATGGAGTCACAAAGAGTCAGACACAACTGAGCGACTGAACTGAACTGGAGCGTTTTGGCCATACATGGTCACAACTTTTCTCAAATCACATTTAAGCTGCATAATAGTTGTCTTTGTTGGTTCACTTGTTTGTTAATATTGTTGTCACTGTTACACAAGTATGCTTGAGGTGCTGTGACTGTCAGAAGAAGGGTTCCTGTACCATAAATTTCCAAAAGAAGACGCAAAGTAAGTGGGCAAGAAAAGAGGGGAAAAAGGAAGGGAGAAGAAGGGAAGGAGGGAGGGAGGACAGAGAAAGGGAGAAGAAAAGAAAACAAATCCACTTATAGATGAAGAAGCTGAGCCCCAAAGAGGTTCCTTGACTTGTCCACAGCACACAGTGCACAGCAAGTCAGAAGCAGAGCTGAGTGCCAACAGTCTAGACCTCCCTCCTTCCCTCCCACAGTCTAGACTGTGTCTGCAGCTGGGATCCTTGGGATCGTACTAGGCTACATGAACTTGAGTTCTTGAAGACTAAGAGTGTCTAGACAGTCATGGCCACTGAGCAGCAGAGGACACCTGGCTGCCTTATGTCAATCTCTCAAGTTCTGGGAAGCCTCAAACTTTCTCTCTCTCCCACCCCTTTCTTTTCCTCTTTCTCTCTCTTCACATTTTCTGAACTTTTTCTCAGCCACAAACTTGTACTCAGAGATACACAAGGAAAGCAACATCTCCTTGACCTTGAGGAACTCAGACTAGACTAGATGAGTCAGAGGGACCTGTGGACCCCCTGAGCTAGAAGGCGATAGATTCTGCCTGAATGAGCTCCAGTCTCTCAGCTTTAACTTGGCCATCATTTAAGGAGGCCATCATTTAAGGAGGCCATCCCCTCCTCCATGCAACCCACCCCAACTCTCACCTACTGCTCCTTCAGCAAGCACTCATCCTGAAGTCTCAGAGGAAAGATCCTTGTTAAGTGCATCTTTTTTGACAGGGACCTCAAACGGTCTGTAGGGAAGTAAGAGCCATCATGACTGGAGACTTTAGGATCGGCTTTTCTTGGAAAACTCAAAACTTTTCATGAACACTTGCAAGCAAGGAAGGGAAGGTAGGAGAAGGTACACAGGACAGGCAAGACACCTTCTGGGCTGGTGATGTAATGATCTTTGTTTTTCTCCTTAAAACACACACACAGATAAAACTTGTCTGACCCAATAGTGCATCTTCCTCTGAATATCCCACGGTTTGTACACTGCTGTGTTCCTTAGCAAGAAAGATTTCTTTCTCTGTTTCAAAGTCACCTGTTCCTTGACCGTTCGGAGCTGCATCTGGTGAACATTGATAAGGTTCGATGTGCCAGCCACCTGGGTGGAGACCGCACTGGTTAAGTACATTGGGAGAGATTATGAGGGTTTTGACAATACTTCTAAGCGGCTTATGTGTCAGTCTCACCTCTAGCCAAACATCTGTTATGAGGATTTAGATAAGATGTCTCCTGAGTGATGATATAAACCTGCACATCACCACTGCCCCCTCCCTCATCCCCCCTGGGAAGAGAGGAACAGTTTCATTGCAGAAGATTCAGACTTGTTCGGGGTGTTAAGATCTCAGTCCCATACAAAAGATTTTGGCCTCATGACTAAAAGTCACCCTACAATGATGCGTGTGTCTTCAACTCAGCTCAGGCCAGCCTAGTCTTGGCCATTGCATACCTGGGCTCCCTACTGTAAGCAGAGCCAAGAGAATCTAACTCAGGCATAAGAGTGGAGTCTATAACTATCCCTAGCAGACTGCAGTCAGATAATTCTATGCCCACTGTGGGCAGGCACCATTCCTGGCCCTGGGCTTGGCCACAAGACATGCTTTAGCCAATGTCATGTTAGTAAATTATTGCAAGCATAGTCTTTCCTTTTATCTTTTTGTTTGTTTGTTTGTTTCTTTAAAAAAAATATATTTCTTTCCAGTATGGTTTGTCACAGGATGTTGAATATAGTTCCCTGTACAGCAAACTGATTCAGTTATACATATACATATATTATTTTTTTAAACTTTTTATTTTGTATTGGAGTATAGCTGATGAACCAGAGAAGGCAATGGCACCCCACTCTAGTTCTCTTGCCTGGAAAATCCCGTGGATGGAGGAGCCTGGTAAGCTGCAGTCCATGGGGTCACTGAGAGTTGGACACGACTCAGTGACTTCATTTTCACTTTTCACTTTCATGCATTGGAGAAGGAAATGGCAACCCACTCCAGTGTTCTTGCCTGGAGAATTCCAGGGATGGTGGAGCCTGGTGGGCTGCCATCTATGCGGTCGCACAGAGTCGGACACGACTGAAGCGACTTAGCAGCAGCAGCATAGCTGATGAACAATGTTGTGATAGCTTCAGTTGAACAGCTTAATTCACTCCTACACCTGAGTTAAATTCTCTTGCCTCTGCTTACAGTAGGGAGCCCACATATGCAGTGGCCAAGGGTGGGCTTGTCTGAACATGATGAGTTGAGGACACAGGCATCATTGTAGGGTGACCTTTAGTCGTGTGGCCAAAATCTTTTGGTGGTGCTAAGGTCTTATCACCTTTCACCCTGTGATAGCTCAGGTGAAACTGACCTGGATGTACGTATGTGTGCACCCATTCTCCCCCAAACTCCTCTCCCATCCAGCTGCCATGTAACATTGAGCAGAGATCCCTGTGCTGTATAACAGGGACTTTCTATTTATGCATTGTAAATATACCAGTGTGTACATGTCATTCTTTTTTAAATATTCTTTTCCATTATGGTTTATCATAGGATACCAAGGATAGTTCTCTGTGCTAAACAGTAGGACCTTGTTGTTTCCTCTAAGTTAGTGTACTTGTCCTTCTGCCAGTCTGTAAACTACTCAATGGCACCCCTAGGACCTTGCACCAGCCCTGGCACACAGCAGGCACTTACACGATCACGGGAGTGACTGGACATCTGTCAGCAGAGGGCAGAATTAAGGCGAGATCTGTGACGGTCTACAAGATAAAGTTGAGAGTCTACTTCAGGACTGGGAATAGGAAGAGACAAATGAGACATGGCAGGAGAGATCACTTTCGGGGGGAAATTGCACCTGCAGGACCCCCAGAACAAGCAGTGCTGTTATCCATAGAGGTGCTCAGGAAGTCCCAGAGAAGCTGTATTCAGAGTTGCCCCTCAAATGTTGTGTAGCAGGAGCTCCGACATGGTTTTTGTTTGTATTGGGGAACCCCTCCATGACTAGTCTACTGCTGTAAGGAGTTTGCACTCCTGAATATCTGATGACAAGTGGGTTAAAAAGGGGACTAAATGCTGGCTGAAAATACAAAGGGAGCCTCTGTGTCACAGCTGCTGCCGTCCTCCAGTAACAGATCTGATGGAGGTGATGGAGAGATGGCATCTCCCGAGTATCTGCCTCCCAAAATGAAAAGGACTTTCCATAATAAACTCAACTTCCCTCTGCTGTAATATTCTTCTTTACCCTTCTACAAAGGACACACACCCAACTGATGAGAGGGGGACCTTATTTAATCTTTAAGCACGCTTTTATGAACACTAGCCAGCTTTATAAGGTGATTTAGTGAGTAAAAATTATACCTGCTCTCAAGAGGAAACAAAGTCTTTGCTTTCTATTTCATGGTACTGAACACCGTGAAGAGTGCCGCTGGCGTTTAATGAAAAGAAAAAGGAGAAGCTCACACATGGACAAAAGAAACTGATGACTTAACAGAGCAGTACACAAACCCACATGGAAAAGTGCGGGCTCCTCCACTGGGTTAAGAGCAGGAGCTGTGCTGTGCTGAGTGGCTCCTTTCCTGATCAGGCCATGTCCTTTATTCCTCATCTAAATCACAGCTGAGAATGAAGTCAACTCGGTGCTCTGGCCTGCCACTAGAGACGACGCCGATGCATACCTGCAGACGGACTGTTCCACCAGGGAGGATGGAGTAGCAGAGGAACATAGTCTCAGCCAAGTGGGTTGTGGCAAAGAAGTGTGAGGTTATCTCTGAAAGGGGGAGCCAGAGAAAAGCGTGGTCCAGTGGCCTGAGATCCAGAGAAAAGCGTAGTCGTGGTCCAGAGATCATCTGCAAGGGCAGAGTGGCCAGCAGCCCATCAGCCCTCTGCAGACAGTGATTCTCTTCCACACTGAAATGCAGGTGTTTGGGACCAACAGATACATGCTGCTATATATAAACTGAATAACCAAAAAGAACCTACTGTATAGCACAGGGAACTATACTCACTATTTTACTTACAAGGGAAAATAATCTGAAAAAGAATAGATATATATGTATGTGTAACTGAATCACTTTGCTGTATACCTGAAACTCACGCAACATTATAAATCAGCTGTTGGGAAGTTCCTCTGGGGAAGGGCATGGCAATCCACTCAGTATTCTTGCTTGGAGAATTGGGGGTTGCAAAGAGTCAGACACGACTGAGCGCCTAACACATATAACACACACGCTGCTGCTGCTGCTGCTGCTGCATCTCTTCAGTCGTGTCCGACTCTGTGTGACCCCATAGACAGCAGCCCACCAGGCTCCCCCGTCCCTGGGATTCTCCAGGCAAGAACACTGGAGTGGGTTGCCATTTCCTTCTCCAATGCATGAAAGTGAAAAGTGAAAGTAAAGTCACTCAGTCGTGTCCGACTCTTAGTGACCCCATGGACTGCCGCCTACCAGGCTCCTCCGTCCATGGGATTTTCCAGGCAAGAGTACTGGAGTGAGGTGCCATTGTCTTCTCTGAACACACACACTACTCCCACAGAAAAAGAAAAGAAGAAATTCAGGTCCCTCTTCTGGCCGCCAGAGCTACAGAGACCCAGGAAACCTAAGTTTGCTTCTTGATTGAAAAGAACTCTAGACCCAACCCAGTTGGTAAAGAATCTGCCTGCCATTGCAGGAGATGCAAGTGATGTAGGTTTGATCCCCTGGATCAGGAAGATCCCCTGGAGGAGGAAATGGCTACCCACTCCAATACTCTTGCTTGGAAAATGCCTGACTCCTGGCAAGAGCCCTCCCAGGAGACAAAGCCTAACATTTGGGATTGGGAGCCTGGAGGTATAGCCCATACATAGTCCATAAGGTTGCAAAGAGCTAGACACAACTGAGGTTACATGTGCAAGTAAGGGAAAATAATCTGAAATATATATATATGTGTGTGTGTGTGTGTGTGTGTGTGTGTGTGTGTGTGTAACTGAGTCACTTTTCTGTGTACCTGAAACTAACACAATATTGCAAATCAACTCTACTTCAATAAAAAATAAAAAGAGAGAGAGAAATTTAAAAATAAAAGAGATAGAGAAGCTTCAGAGACAGAAATGAATAAGATGACTCAGGGGGAACGGAGGCCCGTTATAAGACTTTTCGACAGAAGACCTGAGCATGAACTACAACAGCATCGAGAGAAACCAATTTACAGACTGGAGAAAGCTCTGCAAAGTTCACATTCATTATATTTTATAAAAGATTCTTGTAACTCTAGGTCCTTCCCATCAATCTGTGTTAGGGGGCCAAAATGGTTTCTAAGAGGAGCTGACAAACTGTCGCTTTGGGGAGAATTACTGACAAACTAGGGTCCACAGAGTGTGCAATTTGAAAGACAAATAGGGACATGGATGATCTTGTGGTTTCCACTCAGATGAGAGCAGAGACCCAGCACGCTTTTCTCCACCCCTGCCCTCCCAACCCCCATCCTGCCACCTAGGAAAGTGAAGGATGTTTGACTCCTGGCAGGAGCCCTCCAGGAGAGAAAGTCTAACATTTGGCAAACTAAAGAACGTCAGCTCTGAGCCATCAGGGTGGTGAGACGTCTCTTGCTGGAGAGATGAGCTGGAAACAGAGAATCACTGATGCAGGGAAAGCATTTGGGGAATCTCGTGACTCTGGAAAATGTTAGTTCTCCAAGAGGAAGGAGAGGATGAAGGGAAATTGAACATGATTTAAACGAGTCTCTACAGAGCTGAGAATGATGAAGAGCAAGGCACCACCCCTGGGAAGAAGCCCAGCTGAAGAGAGGCTGCTTTCTGTCCCACTCTGGTTAAGAAATCCAGGGCTGTACTTTGGTCTCTTATTCTAGCCTGTGCTGAGATACGGGCCAATCGGTGCTGGTTAAGGACTTCTTCTGAGAGTATCGATGGTGGATGGCATCACTGACTCAGTTGACATGAATCTGAGCAGACTCCAGGAGATAGTGAGGGACAGGGAAGTCTGGTGTGCTACAGTCCGTGGAGTCACAGAGAGTCGGATGTGACTTAGTGACTGAACAACAGACTCTTAGCTCCAAACATCCCCACCTCTGCTCCATACCATGTCTTCAGGATGGGAATGGAGACACCCCATGCCCTCCCTGTCCATAGCCCCTTGTAGGGGAAGGTTGCCCCCCTCCTCGAGGTCCCCATGGGAAGGGCCAAGCCTGCACCGTCACATCACCCTGGCCCCTGCCTGGCAGGTGGTGGATGCTGGACCATCATCCACACTCGGGTGACCCAGCACCTCTTCCACGTGCTGCTACTCCCACGAGGGATGCGTGCAGCATTCCTTGACCGCCTCCATGGCACTGGCTCTTTCTGACATGTCTGAGTCCTCACGCTTTCCAAAGGCAGATGTGGTGAAGCAAAAGGATGACAGGTCTGCAGGCAGAACCCTGTGCCTGAATCACAGACATGAGGTGGTTGTTACCCTTCACACACCATCTGGGCTCTTGCAAGAGTGATGAGTCCTCACGACACTCCAGAAAGAGGGGGCCATAGTGAAAGTGAAGTCGCTCGGTCGTGTCCAACTCTTTGCGGCCCCGTGAACTGTAGCCTACCAGGCTTCTCCGTCCATGGGATTCTCCAGGCAATAATACTGGAGTGGGTTACCATTTCCTTCTCCAGGAGATCTTCCTGACCCAGGGATTGAACCCAGGTCTCCCGCATTGGAGGCAGACGCTTTAACCTCTGAGCCACCTAATTACTCTCATTTTGGAGATTAGGCACAGAGAGGTTAAGAATCTTGTCCACTGCCATGCAGCTGTGGGTAGACAGAGGATTCCACCAGGGCAGTCTCGCTCGGGCACCAGCATGCCTCCTCGAGCTGGCGGAAGCAGCAGCAACCCCTCTGGATAGACTGTCCCCAGTTGTGAAATGGAGAAAATAAACACCACCCCTATCATGCATTCATTCATTCACTCAAGAAACCTACGCCTGGCACTGACAGCCTCTCTTAGAGGGCCCCAGTGGGCAGGAGGTGTGAGAGCCTGCAGCATTTATGACTGTTCACCTGCATCTCCTCTCCCAGGAATGGTAGGTACATCTGCCCCCTCTCAAGAGCCTCTACTGGCAGGTTTCACAGACACCCAGAACACCAAGTCCCCTGGTGTGTGCGTGTGTGCATGCTCAGCTGTATCTGACTCTTTGAGGTCCCATGGACTGTAGCTCACCAGGCTCCTCTGTCCATGGGATTCTCCAGACACTGGACTCTGCTGCAATCCTAATAGTGTTGAATAAAATCATTTAGGTATGTGCCGCCCCTTCAAATGGCTCCCTATGACCATCATACAACAGAAATAGACTTTTTAGTGGATGACCACATACACATACAGGGATATGATCACAGTCACATGTGTTGGTAAAAGTGACTAGTGTTAAACATACATCTGCTCAGATATAAGGCCAGAACATCCCCAGGGCTTACTCAAGGCTCAGGAGACTTTCCTAGAAGGATCCAGGTTGTAACTCTCTTAGGCTTTGTGAGTCAAGAGGGAAATTTGATAATATGATGCGTGTACTTATTTTTTTTTAATTGCGATATAGTTGATTTACTATGTTATGTTAGTTTTGGTGTACAGCGAAATGACTCAGTTATATATACACGCTCTTTCTCATAATCTTTTCCATTATGGTTTATTACAGGATACTGAAAATAGTTTCCTGTGCTATACAATAGGAACTTTGTTGTTGATATATGTATTTGTATAACAAGAGGAAACAAATTTCCACATGTTTTTGTTGGTGGCTGTTATGACTGAATAACATTCTTGCAATACAAGAATAAAATGTTTGTTTCTTAGATAACAGTTTGCTTAATTGAGGTTAAAGTTGGTGATTCATTTCATTAATTCAACTGCAATATTCATGTGAAAAAAAAAAACATTCTCAGCTCACAGTCGGCAGGGAAACAAGCTGCAGCTGGATTTATTTATTTATTTTATTTTTTAATTTTAATTTTTACTTTATTTTGCTTTACAATACTGTATTGTTTTTGCCATACATTGACATGAATCAGCCATGACTAAAGGACTGTCATATGGGTTTCCCATGACTGCTATAACAAACTGACTCAATCTTAATGTCTTCAAACAATACAGTTTATTATTGTTCTGTTCTGGAGGTCAGAAGACCAACAATGGGTCTCAGTGAACTAAACCAAAGTGTGGACAGAGCTATGTGCTTCTGGAGGCTCCAGGAAGAATCCCTTCCCTTGGTCCCTCCAGTTTCTAGAGGTGCCTACATTCCTCGCTTGGGGCCCTATCCAAGAATCAGCTCACTTCTACTTCTGCTTCCACCATCATATACCCTCTCAGGCTCCTCTCTTTCTCTTCTTAGGATCATGTGCTGACTTTGTCCACCCTCCTGGATAATCCAAGATCATCTCCCATCTCAAATCCCTTCTGCCACAGAAGGTCTCATGTTCACAATTGTGGGGTGTCCAACTTGCTCATCTCTGGGAAGGACCCTATTCTGCCTGCCGCTCTGAAGCCCGCAGATACCTTTCTTGCTCACTGATGCTCATGTAAATAATGTACAAAGGTAAAATGACAGTGGTGGTGCAAATGAGAAATTTGAGCCCCATCCCACCTCCCGTTACTTGTATAAAGTCTCAGAGTTGGTGAAATGGGGACCCTGGATTCAGCCCCGGTTCCCACTTCCCAGCCAGCCCATCACCACCTGAGACATTATTTAGATCCTATGTGGGCAGGGCAGGGTCCATCCCTTGTCTGCAGTGCTTGGTACCACAGCTGCTGATCAGGATGTTTGCAGAATATATTCTCAATGCAGATCATTGTAGTGATCATTTAATATGCCTCGGGACTGAGGAATTAAATAGAAAGTTTAACTGGAGGATCAATTTTCACCCTGACGTTTGAATGTGAGAACATGCAAACTGTATAAGTCACAGTGATTCTGTGGTGGCGTTAACCATGCCAGCAAATCCCACCAGCACCAGGACTGCCCTGACCCACCAGAACCCACCTCACAGCTCCAGGGGTCATGTGACTGAGAACCCCTCAAGATCCATCCAAACTGTGTCGCTCTGCTGCTCTCTTCCATCTTTGACTCAATATTCTTCTTTTTAAACTTTTTGTAGACATCATATATTGTGTGTCCTCCCACAACCAGAGGTGAGCAGGAAGCTGGTCTGTCTGGTTCTCTGTTGTATCTCCAGTTCCTAGACTAGTGCTTGGCATGTAGGAGGTGCTCAATAAATTTTTGTAAAGAAAGAGGAGAGAAGAAAGGCTGGAAGGGAGGAAAGAGGGGGAAAGGAGTGAAGGGAGAAGGAAGACAGAAGAAGAAGGGAGGAAGGAAACAGAAAATACAAGGAAGGCTCTCCTCAATAAATCTCGACAGCAGATACAGAAACTCTCTTCTGAACCTGGTGCAATACAAATGCCCTGGGAGAGATGCTACTTTAAAGAGTTCTTGATCCTACCTGAAGTGCACAAGTTTTAGAACCTTTAGAACCTCCTACTTCCCAGGGTAAGTAGGAGGCCGTAGGAGGTATAGAGAATCACAAGACCAGAGGGGTCCCTGCATGTCGCTGAGGCCTGGCTCTGCTCTTGGATCCACCCTTGGCTCCTGGCACCCTGCGCTAATGTGCTCCTTGGGATTCAGGGCAAAGCCCCCAGGAAGGAAGTTGGGCAGGTGCCATGGTTCCCTCCAGGGGCAGATCATACGATGGACACAGAGCTAGTCAACCTGCACAGCCTCCTTTCCAGATGACTGCTATTAACATCTCCAAGTTTGCACGTAAGTAAACAGAGGTACAGAGGAGATAAGAAAACTTGCCTGGGGTTAAAATATGCTCAGGAAGCTTATTTGTCAGTCACAAAGTTGATCTCAGCTCCCTGCCCAGGACTGTACCTGGTGTGAAGGGGGGGGACCAGAATCCCCTCTCCCTGGCCAGGAAGCTCGTTGCCCATGATGGTGTTTCCCTGGATGTCTGTTTAGCATCTGTATGCTTCCAGTGATCTGCTTATACCATCTGTACTGTCATTCACTTAATATGTTTAATTCACTCATAATTGATTCTTTTAGGAAGAATTTGGGTGCTATGGTGGCTCAGACAGTAAAGAATCTGCCTGCAATACTGGAGACCCAGGTTCAGTCCCTGGGTCAAGAAGACTCCTTGGAGAAGGGAATGGTAACCCACTCCATTATTCTTGCCTGGAGAATCTCATAGACAGAGGATCCTGGTGGACCACAGTCTATGTGGTCACAAAGGGTCAGACACAACCGAGGAACTAATACTTCCACTTTTTCACTTTTCACCTTAGATGGAAAACTGTCAGTATTTGTTATAAATGGAATATAACCAAAAAAATAAGTACAATGAAACACTCAACTTTTTTAAAAAGTATTTTTAATTAAGGTATGTACATTTTCAAGTTTTATTTATTTGTTTCTTGGTTGTACTGGTTCTTCCTTGCTTTTGTGCAGGCTTTCTCTAGCTGCAGAGAGTGGGGATATTCTTTTCTGCTTTGTGTGGTCTTCTCATCGAGGTGGCTTCACTTGTTGTGGACCACAGGCTCTAAGCATATAATTGTGGTAGATGTGGCATGTGGGCTCAACTAGTGGCAGGTGGCCCTAGTTGCTCCCGCAGCACGTGAAATCTTCCTGGACTGAGGATCAAACCCACGTCCCATGCATTGGCAGGTGGACACCCACTGAGCCACCAGGGAAGTCCCGGGCCATGTGCATGCTAAATAACTTCAGTTCAGCTTTCTGTGACCCTATGGTCTGTAGCCCACCAGGCTCCTCTGTTCATGGAATTCTCCAGGTAAGTATACTGGAGTGGGTTGCCTTGCCCTCCTCCAGTGGGGGGTCTTCTCGTCCCAGGGATTGAACCCTCATCTTCCATCTCCTGCACTGGCAGCCTGGTTCATTACCACTAGCACCACATGGGAAGCCCAGAGAAGTCCCTCAGGCTTTTAAAATACACCTTTGTGTGTATGGCCATTTGTGGAAATCACAGATTTATTTGAAAGCAAAATTTTTCACCTGTAAATAACAAGGAAGTCATAATAACAATACAACCAGCTATGAAGTCTACATACAAAAGAAGTAGAAATGTGAAATGTAAAAGTCAAAATCATGCCACACCTCCACTGGGGACAGGCTTAAGACTCCCTTACTTCCCCAAACCCTGGTATTGGGAATAATTTCTTATGTGGGTCCCAGTCTGTAAAGTAAGTTTCCTTCCATTTCTCTGTCAGCAAAGGCATCAATTCCACACTGAAAACAGTTTTGACTATAATCACTTACAACATGTACTTAAGATGCAAAAAGTGCCCGTTTCCCAGATCAATGGCCCATTTCATGCGCTGCTGTGGGCCAAGGGTGTCCTCATGTCAGTCCCTGCAAATGTGCAGATGCACAAAACAGGTCGGTCCACTTCATTTTTTCATGTGTCTGCCATTCTTTAAAAGCCCACAAAATGAAAGAAAAATTTGATTCCCATCCTGGTGAGGACATTAATCCAACATCCTCTTTGATGGGTACTGCTATTTGTCTTCATTTCAAACAAAAAATCTGCAGATCTGGGAAGCCAAGAAGGCCCTTTCCAGTTTATTTATCATGTTCAAGTTTATTTAGGTGAAGTTTATACCTCTCCTAATGATCCTTAGGATCATTTGAAGACAGGGCTCTTAGCAAAGAGAAAACATAAGACTGGAGGGATCAGCTGGATGTATAAAAATCAATATTGTTATTAAATAAAAATCTATCATATAGAAACCCATGCTTGATGATCAAGAATTGTATGCCTAAGACATGCAGAAAACAAGATGCTTTGCACACATACCTTCTGATGCAGAGTCAAAATGTACCAGCTAAGAAAACAAAGTGATTAAGATTCTATAACAGCAAAAGGAACTCTATATCATGTATTGGAATCTATAACATTTGTGACATGTTTTTAAAATCAGTTGTAAAAAGTGAACCTCCATCTGTACACCTATCACCCCCTAAAGTCCCCTCAAATCTTCTAATAGTTGAAATATCCCTGCCACCATTCCTCTGGAATGAGGATGAAATGATCACACCAGATTCAGTGGTCTGATGCCAATTCTAATGCACCAGCTTAATAAGGAAAGTGCTGATATATTTGTTCTCTCATCACATTATCTGCTTGCAGCTCTCTTCAAGGCATCACTGATTCCGTAAAATATTATATCCTGCATTGCCCACAGACAGCTTTCTGCTATTTGGATCAAGGGAGAGATGAATTTCAGCAAATCAGACATAGTATCTGATACAGACAATGTCTGCACACGTCTGGCTACTTGGTGGGGGAGTGGGGGAAGTGAAGGCTTCATCACACTGGATACAATGTGATAGATACACTGCGGATACTCACCTCAATGATGGTGAGTAAACACCTGAACCAGGGATGAAGGTTTTCACTTGAGAAGGAAGCATCTGACACAAGCTCAACAACAAGAATCTCATGAGGGTCAAAATTCACCTATTCACCCAAAACGTTTTGAGTGCCAGTCTGTCACTCATGGGGTCATAACGAGTCAGACAATAGACTACTGAACAAGTGAACAGCAAGTATGTTACTCACTACTAGTGAGGAGCAGAATACAATATCAATATTAGGGTTGGAATGGACTGATGCTAAGGCTAAAGCTCCAATACTTTGGTTACCTAATGTGAACAGCCAACTCATTGGAAAAGACCCTGATGCTAGGAAAGATTGAGGGCAGGGGGAGAAGGGGCAGCAGAGGATGAGACGGCTGGATAGCATCATCGACTCAATGAACACGAGTTTGAGCAAGCTCCAGAGGATAATGAAGGACAGGGAACCTGGTGCACTGCAGCCCATGGGGTCACAGTTGGACATGACTTGGCGACTGAACAGCAACAAACAAGTATTATTATTAGATTAATATAAGGATTTATTGACAGCTACATGCCAGCTGCTTTGCTAAAAGCTTTGCATGTGTCACTGTATCCTCAAAATAACCCCAAACAGCTGTACTGTTATTTTGCTCACTTACTGATGAGAAAACAAAGGCACAGAGAAATTAAGTAACTCACCCAAGACCTTAAACAATGAGTGACAGAATCAAAATGAGGGCCCAGGCAGCCTGACCTCCAGAGCCACATTCAGTGCAGACACGTCCTGATGAGTAAGGCAAGGATTCTGTCTTCAAGCCACTTGCACCATAAATGGGGACTGGTGGGGGGAGACAGATAAAAAGACATTGGCAAAGCCCTCATGGTGAGACCCTCACTTCTGATAGATTAAAAAAAAAAAAAAAAGACAGGATTTAACTCTCTGGTGAAGCTCTTAACACAAATTAGACAACAGATGCAATACACTGCACTTTGGACAATGAGGATTTTGGTCCCAGAGAAACGGGAAATGAGCAAGGTGAGCCCTATGATTGTCTGAGCACTGCATGTGCTCTGGAGCCGGGCAGACTTCTTGGATGAAGAGACAGAGCTGAGAATCCAGGGAGACAAATGCAGCCAGTGGCTGCAAGACAGAGTTCCAGAGAGGAGAGAAATGTACAAGAACCCCAGGGATGTGAAGAAGTACCTAGCATCCAGCTAAGTATTAATGAGTGCACAGGTAAGGGGAAACGGCCCAAGGTCAGGGATTAAAATGACCTAAAATGATTAGAGCAAACTGTGCACCGTGCTCACACATGGCCAGGCATAATGTCTGTTCCCACCATCCAAGAATCTTCCAGACTCAAGGAGAATTGAGTAGACTACTTGAGAAGGATTTGCCCTCATAGTGGGGAATAATTAATCCTAGTATGAGGATTGCTTCTGTCCCTCCAAACAAATCTTAACAGTAAGATCCTAAACCACACTGTTTGAAAATAATTAATTGCAGGGACTTACCTCATGGTTCAGTGGCTAAGAATCTGCCTGCCAGTGCAGGGCACACAGGTTTGATTCCTTGTTTGGGGAAGATCCCACATGCCATGGAATGTGGTACTAAGCCTATAAGCCACAACTACTGAGCCCATGCACAGTAACTACTGAAGCCCACACTCCCTAGAGCTCATGTTCCACACCAAGAAAATGCCACCATAATGAGAAGCCCATGCACCACAGCTAGAGAGTAGGCCCCAGTAGTTGCAATCAGGGAAAGCCATAACACAGCAAAGAAGACCCAGCACAGCCACACACACATACACGTACACACACACACACACACACACACACAATTTAAAAATAATTAACTGCATCTCAGAGCAAAGTTCAATAATGTTTGTAGGAAAATAAAAATATCTCATAACCAAGACTAAAGCCACAATGTCCAGCATTCAAAGTAAACAAAAAGGAAAACACAACCGTGATGAGGATAACATTGATCAATTGATCACACTGAAACTATCACAAATGTTCAAATGTTCAAATTGGCAGATGTGGATGTTATATAAAGCTACTATAACTCTGTAGGAGTGGAGGCAAGGGAGAGTAGAAAAATTATTTAAAGAGATGATGCTTGAAATTTTTCCAAATTCAGGGAAGACTATAGACCCAAAGATCCAAGAAGTTCAACAAACCCCAAGTACATGCTAAAGAAATCTCATCTAGACACACCATAATCAAATTGCTGAAAACCAGAGGTAAAGAGAAAATCTTAAAAACACAGCCAGAGAAAAAGGATACCTTATGGACAGAAAAATAAAGACTGAGATGACCACTGATTACTCATCAGAAACAGTGCAAGTGAGAAGACAGAGAAGCAACATCTCTAAAATACTGAGACCAAAACCCTGACAACCTAGAATTCTATACCCAGCAAAAATGTCTTTCAAAACTAACAAAATAAAGATTTTCTCAGATGTGCAAAATCTGAAAGAATCCACCACCAGCAGAACTGGAAATGTTTAAACTACAGGAAAGGTTTAAGGATCTACTTTAAGAAAAAGGAAAATGATTCCAGATGGAAATCTAGCTCTGAATAAAGGAATTAACAGTCTTGGAAATGGTAACTATATGGGCAAATATACAAGATTAATTTTTTTATTATTCACAGCCCCTTGTAATATATTTGGCTATAACTGTATAAAAAAATCTTCACGAACAAGATAATCATGATGGTGTGATCACTCACCTAGAGACAGACATCTTGCAATGTGAAGTCTGTGGGCCTTAGAAAGCATCACTATGAACAAACGTAGGGGAGATGATGGAATTCCACTTGAGCTGTTTCAAATCCTGAAAGATGATGCTGTGAAAGTGCTGCACTCAATATGCCAGCAAATTTGGACAACTCAGCAGTGGCCACAGGACTGGAAAAGGTCAGTATTCATTCCAATCCCAAAGAAAGGCAATGCCAAAGAATGCTCAAACTACCTCACAATTGCACTCATCTCACATGCTAGTAAAGTAATGCTCAAAATTCTTCAAGCCAGGCTTCAGCAGTGAGTGAACCGTGAACTTCCAGATGTTCAAGCTGGTTGTAGAAAAGGCAGAGGAACAAGAGATCAAATTGCCAACATCTGCTGGATCACGGAAAAAGCAAGAGAGTTCCAGAAAAACATCTATTTCTGCTTTATTGACTATTCCAAAGCCTTTAACTGTGTGGATCACAATAAACTGTTGAAAATTCTGAAAGAGCTAGAAATACCTGACCACCTGACCTGCTCTTGAGAAAGCTATATGCAGGTCAGGAAGGAACAGTTAGAACTGGACATTTAACAACAGACAGGTTCCAAATAGGAAAAAGAGTGTATATGTAGGCAGTATATTGTCACCCTGCCTATTTAACTTATGCGGAGTACATCATGAGAAACGCTGGCCTGGAAGAAGCATAAGCTGAAAACAAGATTGCCAGGAGAGATATCAATAACCTCAGATATGCAGATGACACTACCCTCATGGCAGAAAGTGAAGAGGAACTAAAAAGCCTCTTGATTAAAGTGAAAGAGGAGAGGGAAAAAATTGGCCTAAGCAAAATGGCTGTCTGGGAGGCCTTACAAATAGCTGTGAAAAGAAGAGAGGCAAAAAGCAAATGAGAAAAGGAAAGATATAAGCATCTGAATGCAGAGTTCCAAAGAATAGCAAGAAGACATAACAAAGCCTTCTTCAGCGATCAATGCAAAGAAATAGAGGCAAACAACAGAATGGAAAAGACAAGAGATCTCTTCAAGAAAATTAGAGATACCAAGGGAACATTTCATGCAAAGATGGGCTCGATAAAGGACAGAAATGGTATGGACCTAACAAAAGCAGAAGATATTAAGAAGAGGTAGCAAAAATACACGGAAGAACTGTACAAAAAAGATCTTCATGACCCAGATAATCATGATGATGTGATCACTCATCTAGAGCCAGACATCCTGGAATGTGAAGTCAAGTGGGCCTTGGAAAGCATCACTATGAACAAAGCTAGTGGAGGTGATTGAACTCCAGTTGAGCTGTTTTAAATCCTGAAAGATGGTGCTGTGAAAGTGCTGCACTCAATATGCCAGCAAATTTGGACAACTCAGCAGTGGCCACAGGACTGGAAAAGGTCAGTTTTCATTCTAATTCCAAAGAAAGGTAATGCCAAAGAATGCTCAAACTACCGCACAATTGCTTTCATCTCACATGCTTGTAAAGTAATGCTCAAAATTCTCCAAGCCAAGCTTCAGCAATACATGAACCGTGAATTCCCTGATGTTCAAGCTGGTTTTAGAAAAGGCAGAGGAACCAGAGATCAAAATGCCAAAATCTGCTGGATCATCGAAAAGCAAGAGAGTTCCAGAAAGACATCTATTTCTGCTTTATTGACTATGCCAAAGCCTTTGACTGTGTGGATCACAATAAATTGTGGAAAATTCTGAAAGAGATGGGAATGTCAGACCACCTAACCTGCCTCTTGAGAAATCTGTATGCAGATCAGGAAGCAGCTGTTAGAACTGGACATGGACCAACAGACTGGTTCCAAATAGGAAAAGGAGTATGTCAAGGCTGTATATTGTCACCCTGCTTATTTAACTTCTATGCAGAGTACATCATGAGAAACGCTGGACTGGAAGAAACACAAGCTGGAATCAAGATTGCCAGGAGACATATCAATAACCTCAGATATGCAGATGACACCACCCTTATGGCAGAAAGTGAAGAGGAGCTAAAGGGCTTCTTGATAAAGGTGAAAGAGGAGAGTGAAAAAGTTGGCTTAAAGCTCAACATTCAGAAAACGAAGATCATGGCATCTGGTCCCATCACTTCATGGCAAATAGATGGGGAAACAGTGGAAACAGTGTCAGACTTTATTTTGAGGGGCTCCAAAATCACTGCTGATGGTGACTACAGCTATGAAATTAAAAGACGCTTACTCCTTGGAAGGAAAGTTATGACCAACCTAGAGAGTATATTCAAAAGCAGAGACATTATTTGCTGACTAAGGTCTGTCTAGTCAAGGCTTTGGTTTTTCCAGTGGTCATGTATGGATGTGAGAGTTAGACTGTGAAGAAGGCTGAGCACCGAAGAATTGATGCTTTTGATCTGTGGTGTTGGAGAAAACTCTTGAGAGTCCCTTGGATTGCAAGGAGATCCAACCAGTCCATTCTGAAGGACATCAGCCCTGGGATTTCTTTGGAAGAAATGATGCTAAAGCTAAAACTCCAGTACTTTGGCCACCTCATGCAAAGAGTTGACTCACTGGAAAAGACTCTGATGCTGGGAAGGATTGGGGGCAGGAGGAGAAGGGGACAACAGAGGATGAGATGGCTGGATGACATCACAGATTCAATGGACGTGAGTCTGAGTGAACCCCAAGAGATGGTAATGAACAGGGAGGCCTGGCGTGCTGTGATTCATGGGGTCGCAAAGAGTCAGACATGACTGAGCAACTGAACTGATCTAAACTAAGTAACCCATTGGTAAAGTAAAACATGAAAAAGAGGAATTAGACAGTATTTGGAATGAAAAGAACATGAAAATATTATATGTGAAATTTTAGAGATTCTGCTAAACAGTACTTAAGGGGAATTATAGCACTACACACCTGTATGAGAAGAGAAGTCTCAAATTAATGACTTTAGCTTTCACTGATTCAAGAAATATATTGATTGTAGTGTCTGCAACTGAAATCAAGAACACAGAAAAAGGAGAGAGTTTATGAATGAGATACACTGAGTTACTCACAGAGCATCTATGTGATTATTGGAATGTAATGGTATATGATTCTCAAACTAAGAATAACTGCAGATTGGATGTGTAGATTTGGAATCATTAGGATACAAAAGACAATTGAACCACAAATGTAAGTTAAATTACCCATGGAGAATATGTAATGTGAAAAGAGTAAATAGTGGAGGACTGAGCCCCGGGGGACAATATTTGAGAGGTGGAAGGAAAATCAGAATATGATAAATTTAACAAAGAAGAAATGATCAGAGAGCAGCGAAAACAGAAAGAGGGCATAGAGAGGTTTTCAGGGAAAACTCATAGTGTTAAATACAACAGGAAGATCCACGGAGGAAAAGAGCACAAGATCCACTTCAACTGACTTTAAGAAGCACTTTGCAACTTCATCAAGTGTGCTTCAGTAGAGTACTGAGAACTACGAGGCAGCCAAAGTTGCTAATAGGGAGCCAGGAAGTTGAAATAGTCAATGGAGTGTTCTTTTGAGAAGCCTAGATAAATAAACAGGGGGAGAGAAATTGTTAACTCAAGTGGAAAATGTGAGCAAGAGAAGGTTTCCAAAATGGGAAATGCTTGAGCGTGTCTATAGGGAAAGTAGCAGGAGGCACTCAAGTTACAGAGGCTGAGAATAAGAGAAGGTGAGTGAGAGATGGGTAACATTCCATGAAAAAATATTGTACCTGCTATACAGTGAAGAGCATAGTTGGGTCAGTGGACTTTGGCCAAGAAGAACAATATGTTGATCACTGAGATGGAAAATAGCGATGACTTGGGATTTCAGGCTAGGGAAAATTCTCTACCCTTAATACTAAATTTTGTTGGGTAACAAAACTGTGAAGGGAGGAAACAAAACTAAATTTTAAGGAGTGTGCGATCAAAGGTAATTGAATACAATACCCACACACACACCTTATCTGGAGGGAATACATTCTAAGACCCTGAAATATTGAAGGCAGGAGAAGGGGATGACAGAGGTCAAGATGGTTGGATGGCATCACTGAATGGAAAGACATGAGTTTAAATAAACTCCGGGAGATGATGAAGAACAGGGAAACCTGGTGTGCTGCAGTCCATGGGGTCACAAAGAGTCAGACATGACTGAGTGACTGAACAACAAAAATTCTACAGTGAGAGTTATCTATGTGTGCTATAGAGATTTATAAATTATGCACAACTTGTTTGGTGATAAGTTTTAAGGCAGTAGGTATTAAGAGGCTTTAAAAACAATTCCCCATATAGGTTTCTATCCTAAAGGAGTGATGAAAAATTACTCACCAAAGAAGTCATGTCTGCCATCTTATCTGCTATTTCTTTAGTAATTTTAATTACATTAATATATGTGCTCTGCTGCTGCTGCTAAGTCGCCCCAGTCGTGTCCGACTCTATGCAACCGCATAGACGGCAGCCCACAAAGCTCTGCTGTCCCTGGGATTCACCAGGCAAGATCACTGGGGTAGCTTGCCATTTCCTTCTCCAATGCATGAAAGTGAAAGGTAAAATGAAGTTGCTCAGTCGTGTCTGACTCTTTGCGACCCCATGGACTGTAGCCTACCAGGCTCCTCTATCCATGGGAGTTTCAAGGCAAGATTACTGGAGTGGGTTGACATTTCCTTCTCCAAATATATATACTCAGTTATGTCCAACTCTTTGCAGCCCTGTGGAATCTACCCTACAAGGCTCCTCTGCCCATGTAATTTTCAGGCAAGAATACTGGAGTGGGGGTGTCACTTCTTACTCCAGGGAATCTTCCTGATCCAGGGATCAAACCCACAACTCTTGCATTATTGAAAAGCAGATTCTTTACAACTTGTACCTCCTGATAAGCCCATAACACAGAACCAAGATCAGAATAAATATAGAGTCTAATACATAAACAAAGATTTACATAAAGAGTTGTTTATGGAGGTATTATTAACAAGGGGAACCTGATGAATGGGTTCACAAATTAAGGAAATCTGCATGATGGAATATTATATAACTATTAAATGACTTTTTAAAAATATTTAATAAAAATGGAAATTATTCATAGTACAATGTTAAGTTTTTAAAAAGCAATAACTAGAATGCAGTATTGTACATGCAGTGCCATGCAATTTTTCTAACACATATATATATACATAGATGCAGAAAGAAAGAAAACATCAGCTAGATTTAACTCTGAGTGGCTGGATCAGTTCACTTTAATTCAGTCTCTCAGTCGTGTCCTTCTCTTTGTGAACCCATGAATAGCAGTACGTCAGGCCTCCCTGTCCATCACCAACACCCAGAGTTTACCCAAACTCATGTCCATTGAGTCACTGATGCCATCCAGCCATCTCATCCTCTGTCGTCCCCTTCTCCTCCTGCCCCCAATCCCTCCCAACATCAGAGTCTTTTCTAGTGAGTAAACACTTTGCATAAAGTGGCCAAAGTATTGGAGTTTCAGCTTCAGCATCAGTCCTTCCAATGAAAACCCAGGGCCAATCTCCTTTAGGATGGACTGGTTGGATCTTCTTGCAGTCCAAGGGACTCTCAAGAGTTTTCTCCAACACCACAGTTCAAAAGCATCAATTCTTTGGCACTCAGACTGTGAATACACAGTCAAACCCTCACATTCATACGTGACCACTGAAAAACCATAGCCTTGACTAGAGGGACATTTGTTGGCAAAGTAATGTCTTTGCTTTTGAATATGTTATCTAGGTTGGTCATAACTTTCCTTCCAAGGAGTAAGTGTCTTTTAATTTCATGGCTGCAGTCACCATCTGCAGTGATTTTGGAATCCCAAAATATAAAGTCTGACACTGTTTCCACTGTCTCCCCATCTATTTGCTATAAAGTGATGGGACCAGATGCCATGATCTTCGTTTTCTGAATGTTGAGCTTTAAGCCAACTTTTTGCACTCTCCTCTTTCATTTTCATCAAGAGGCTTTTTAGTTCCTCTTCACTTTCTGCCTTAGGGTGGTGTCATCTGCATATCTGAGGTTATTGATATTTCTCCTGGCAATCTTGATTCCAGCTTGTGCTTCTTCCAGCCCAGCGTTTCTCATGATGTACTCTGCATACAAGTTAAATAAGCAAGGTGACAATATACAGCCTTGACGTACTCCTTTCCTATTTGGAACCAGTCTGTTGGTCCATGTCCAGTTCTAACTGTTGTTTCCTGTCCTACATAAGGTTTCTCAAGAGGCAGGTCAGGTGGTCTGGTATTCCCATCTCTTTCAGAATTTTCCACAGTTTATTGTGATCCACACAGTCAAAGGCTTTGGCATAGTCAATAAAGCAGAAATAGATGTTTTTCTGGAACTCTCTTGATTTTTCCAAGATCCAGCGGCTGTTGGCAATTTGATCTCTGGGTCCCCTGACTTTTCTAAAACAGCTTGAACATCTGGAAGTTCATGGTTCACCCATTGCTGAAGCCTGACAAGGAGAATTTTGAGCATTACAGGAGGTCAGCCCTGTGATTTCTTTGGAAGGAATGATGCTAAAGCTAAAAATCTCCAGTACTTTGGCCACCTGATGTTAAGAGTTGACTCATTGGAAAAGACTCTGATGCTGGGAGGAATTGGGGGCAGGAGGAGAAGGGGACGACAGAGGATGAGATGGCTGGATGGCATCACCAACTCGATGGACGTGAGTCTGAGTGAGCTCCAGGAGATGGTGATGGACAGGGAGGCCTGCCGTGCTGCGATTCTTGTGGTCACAAAGAGTCGGACATGACTGAGCAACTGAACTGAACTGAACTAAACTGAATGTTCTAGTGGTTTCTCTGATTTATTCAATGTAAGTCTGAATTTGGCAATAAGGAGTTCATCACCCAAGCCACAGTCAGCTCCCAGTCTTGTTTTTGCTGACTGTATAGAGCATTTCCATCTTTGGCTGCAAAGAAGATAATCAATCTGATTTTGGTGTTGGCCATTTCGTGATGTCCATGTGTAGAGTCTTCTCTTGTGTTGTTGTAATAGGGTGTTTGCTATGACCATGCGTTCTCTCGCCGAAACTCTATTAGCCTTTGCCCTGCTTCATTCCGTAGTCCAAGGCCAAATTTGCCTGTTACTCCAGGTGTTTCTTGACTTCCTCCTTTTACATTCCAGTCCCCTATAATGAAAAGGACATCTTTTTTGGGTGTTAGTTCTAAAACGTCTTTACGTCTTTATAGAACTGTTCAACTTCAGCTTCTTCAGAGGTACTGGTTGGGGCATAGGCTTGGATCACAGTGATATTGTATGGTTTGCCTTGGAAGTGAACAGAGATCATTCTGTCGTTTTTGAGACTGCATCCAAATACTGCATTTTGGACTCTTTTGTTGACCATGATGGCTACTCCATTTCTTCTAAAGAATTCCTGCTCATGGTAGTAGATATATAATGGTCATCTGAGTTAAATTCACCCATTCCAGTCCATTTTAGTTCACTGATGCCTAGAATGTTGACGTTCACTCTTGTCATCTCCTGTTTGACCACTTTCAATTTGCCTTGATTCATGGACCTGACATTCCAGGTTCCTATGCAATATTGCTCTTTACAGCATCAGATCTTGCTTCTATCACCAGTCACATCCACAACTGGGTATTGTTTTTGCTTTGGTTCCATCCCTTCATTCTTTCTAGAGTTTTTCTCCACTGACCTCCAGTAGCAATTTGGGCACTTACTGACCTTGGGAGTTCCTCTTTCAGTATCCTATCATTTTGCCTTTTCATACTGTTCATGGGGTTCTCAAGGCAAGAATACTAAAGTGGTTTGCCATTCCCTTCTCCAGTGGACCACATTCTGTCAGACCTCTCCACCATGACCCATCCATCTTGGGTGGCCCCACAAGGCATGGCTTAGTTTCATTGAGTTAGACAAGGCTGTGGTCCGTGTGATCAGATTGGCTAGTTTTCTGTGATTATGGTTTCAGTGTGGGCGTGGGGTAAAGTGCAGCAAAGTGCAGCCGCTGCTGGATATAGAGAACTTATTTTGTTCTTTATGTGTGTGTCGTTTCCAGATTTCCTACAATGAGCATATATTATATTTACAATCAGAGGAAAACTTATTTTAAAAAAACATACAATTGGAAACAATTCATTATGGATGTTGAAAACAAATAGTATTCTGAATTTAATAAAAAGATACTTCCAAACTGTGCAACAATAACCCACAAATGACAAGTTTTAAATCCCTTGGGTTTTAAAAAATGAATGCAGATTTCAAGTACATGCGTGGAATATGGTGCAAGGAAACAGCAACCCAAACACACTGTGCAGCAGCATCTCAAAATGTGGAGCCATCAGTTAATATAAAAATGCGTGAGACTGAAGGATTCCTGTTCAAATGGTGGCTCACCCCATTCCCAGGACACACTGAATCTACAGATACACATGGAAGAGTTCCCCCTTTACAAACCTCAAAGCTGGCTGAGAGGTAACTGCACTTGGCAGGAAAAAGGAGAAAATCACATAAAAAGAGAGGCTGGGCCACAATGTTATCATAAACCTCAACCCTTCATGGTGACCTGAAACCAGGAGAAAACTCAAAATCTGGAGCTTCTCTCTAAGGAGCAAAGGGCTCATACCTTCATCGGAAGCTTCAGCTTTTAGGACCTGCAATTAAAAGACATGTTCCCAAACATTCAGGTTAGAAAACCAATAAACTTGCATCCTGAGACTTGTAAGACTGTGGTGATCTGGAGACAACTCATAAAGGTCCATGTCCTGGGACCAACCCCAGGGTCCAGTGCAGAGGCAGTTGATTGCTCTCAGACTTAAAATGAAAGAATCTTAAATTAAAGCATCTTCAGGAGAGGCAGGTATCTAATTTAACACACACACCAGGAGCCTCCTGGACCACTCTCTGGGGACAGTGACTGGTAGGCACCATCTTCACACTTTCACTTCCCAGAAGGCAGATTTATTATGAGTCTGGTGCCCCAATCTACTGCCCATGGGATGATATTTTTTTTAACTATAGCTTATGTACAGTGTATGTTAATTTCTGCTCTACAGCAAAGTAAAGCAGGTATATTTGTATACAGATATGGATTGCTGTTGTTTAGTCACTAAGTCATGTTTGACTCTTTGCAACCCCATGGACTCTAGCCCGCCAGGCTTCTCTGTCCCTGAGATTTCCCAGGCAAGAATACTGGAGTGAGTTGTCATTTCCTTCTCCAGGAGATCTTCCCCACCTATGGATAGAATCTGCGTCTCCTGCATTGGCAGGCAGATTCTTTACCACTGAGCCACCAGGGAAGCTTTATAGATAGGTATATATTCCCCCTTTTCATACTCTTTCCATTATGGTTTAATCACAGGATATTGAATATAGTTCCCTGGGTTGTAGTGCTGTAGCCATGATGACTAGCTGATAGTCCTCCTTCACAGAGAGACCGCATTCCTAGGTCTTTGCCTTTCTGTGCCCTGGGGTTAGAGTGAAGTGTTAGCCAGTCAATCGTTTATTGTTTACCCATCCTATATATGCTAGTTTGCATCTGCTGACCCCAATCTCCTACTCCGTTCCTCTCCCAAAACCCTCCTTCTTGGCAACCACAAGTCTCTTCTTTGCATCTGCTTCTGTTTCGTCAACATGCTCATCTGTCTCATAGTTTACCTGACAAAGATTTAAAAGTAACAGTCATAAAGACATTCAGCAAACTGGGGAAAAGGGTGGATGAACACAGAGAGAACTTCAGCAAAGAGATGAAACATAGCATGGATGGACTGAAGTGAAGTAAGTCAGGCAGAGAAAGACAAATGTTATATGATATCACTTATATGTGGGATCTAAAAATAATTCAAATTCATTTATTAGCAAAATAGAAACACACTCGGAGAAATAAAATAAAAATAAAAAAACAGACTTATGGTTACCAAAGAGGAAAGGAGGGAAAGAGAGTGGATAAGTTCTGAGTACAGGAACCTATATACATATATATATGTATATATATGTGTGTGTATGTGTGTGTGTGTATGTATATATATATGTATATAAAATAAATAAATATAGAAAATATATATAAATACATATAATGCATGTATATATGTATATATGGGCTTCCCACGGTGTTAATGGCAAAGAATCTGCCTGACATAAGAGATGTGGGTTGATCCCTGGGTCAGAAAGATCCCCTGGAGGAAGGCATGGCAACCCACTCCAGTATTTGTGCCTGGAAAATCCCATGGACAGAGGAGCCTGGCAGGCTACAGTTTATAGAGTCCCACAGAATCAAACACCACTGAAATCACTTAGCATGTATGCATCATATATATTTATATACAGGCTTCAGCAATACGTGAACCATGAACTCCCTGATGTTCAAGCTGGTTTTAGAAAAGGCAGAGGAACCAGAGATCAAATTGCCAACATCTGCTGGATCATGGAAAAAGCAAAAGAGTTCCAGAAAAACATCTACTTCTGCTTTATTGACTATGCCAAAAGCCTTTGACTGTGTGGATCACAATAAATTGTGGAAAATTCTGAAAGAGATGGGAATACCAGACCACCTAACCTGCCTCTTGAGAAATCTGTATGCAGGTCAGGAAGCAACAGTTAAAACTGGACATGGACCAACAGACTGGTTCCAAATAGGAAAAGGAGTACGTCAAGGCTGTATATTGTCACCCTGCTTATTTAATTTATATGCAGAGTACATCATGAGAAATGCTGGACTAGAAGAAACACAAGCTGGAATCAAGATTGCTGGGAGAAATATCAATAATCTCAGATATGCAGATGATACCAACTTTATGGCAGAAAGTGAAGAAGAACTAAAGAGCTTCTTGATGAAAGTGAAAAAGTTGGTTTAAAGCTCAACATTCAGAAAACAAAGATCATGGCATCCTGTCCCATCACTTCATGGGAAATAGATGGAGAAACAGTGGAAACAGTGTCAGACTTTATTTTGGGGGCTCCAAAATCACTGCAGATGGTGTCTGCAGCCATGAAATTAGAAGACGCTTACTCCTTGGAAGAAAAGTTATGACCAACCTAGACAGCATATTCAAAAGCAGAGACATTACTTTGCCAACCAGAGTCCGTCTAGTCAAGGCTAGACCAAGGTTTTTCCTGTGGTCATGTATGGATGTGAGAGTTGGACTGTGAAGAAGGCTGAGCACCGAAGAATTGATGCTTTTGAGCTGTGATGTTAGAGAAGACTCTTGAGAATTCCTTGGACTGCAAGGAGATCCAACCAGTCCATTCTGAAGGAGATCAGCCCTGGGATTTCTTTGGAAGGAATGATGCTAAAGCTAAAACTCCAGTACTTTGGCCACCTCATGCGAAGAGTTGACTCATTGGAAAAGACTCTGATGCTGGGAAGGATTGGGGGCAGGAGGAGAAGGATACAACAGAGGATGAGACGGCTGGATGGCATCACTGACTTGATGAACGTGAGTCTGAGTGAACTATGGGAGATGGTGACGGACAGGGAGGCCTGGCATGCTGCAATTCATGGGGTCACAAAGAGTTGGACACGACTGAGCAACTGAACTGAACTGATATATATATATAGATAGATAGATATAGATATATAAAGCATTATAATATATGAGAAACATTATAACTAAAATGTCAAAAGTTAAAGACAAGTAGAGAATATTGATAGCAGCAAGAGAAAAGCAACTTGTTACATACAAAGGAATTCTCATAAGACTGTGAGCGTAATTTCAGCAGAAACTTTGCAGACCAGAAGGGAATGACATGAAATATTCAAAATGCCTAAAGAAAAAACTTCCAACCAAGAATATTCTACCTGGTGAACTTATAATTCAGAATTGAAGGAAGGAGAGATAATTAATTTTCTGGATAAGCAAGAGTTAAAGGATTTCATCACTACTAAACTGATTTGAAAAGAAATGCTAAAGGAACATCTTTAACTTGGAAAAAAAAAGGTGCAAATTAGTAACAAGAAAGCATGTGAAAAAATGAATCTCATTGGATAGGTAAATATAAAGTAAAGGTAATGGATATATCACTTGTAAAGCTGAAATAAAGGCTAAAGACAAGGTAATAACATTTTTACTCAAGGTAAAGCATTGTATTTCCATCCTGCAATTCAGGAGACTCAGGCTTGATCCCTGGGTCATAAAGATCCCCTGGAGAAGAAAATGGCTACTTAAACCAGTATTCTGGATTCCAGTGTTGTCTCCAATGAAGGAATCAGTCCTCAGCTGTGTCAGCCTCAGAAAACTCAGTGCTATTAAATGTTAAGGTTGTCCTGTTTGAAACTGTCTTTAGTTGTTGCTTAGTCACTAACTCTTTGCTACCCCATAGACTGTAGCCCACCAGGCTCCTCTGTCCATGGAATTTCTCAGGCAAGAATATTGGAATGGGTTGCCAATTCCTTTTCCAAACAATAACTTTCTTGCAATAGTAAGTTAAGGGGCACAAAGCATGGAGAAATAGAATATACAGTAAATAAATTATGCTTCTTGTGTTCTGGTATCTTCTGAGATTGCATATCAAAAGGGAAATATACATTTGTATAATCACCTTATACGTGAATCTAAAATCTATTAAAATATGTACCAGGCAATGATAGATTAATACATTGAGGTGTCACCTAAGTTGCTAAATATTGATTTGCTTTTTGAAGTAAACTACTTTTATAAAAACAGGATATTTTTTTACAATTCTCAGCACAAAGGGACAACAGTTCGTATTCTAATTTCATTTTTTCCAATAGAAGTATCTTTTGAATTTAGAACAATTTTCCCTTAAAGAAAGATAATAACAAAAAGACAAACTGCACTTCTGCTATTGCCAATGCTTGTGCCATCAGTATGTGATGAGGATTCTGTGGCCCAGAATACATGGGGGCAGTGGTCCACGGATCTGACCAGCTTGGTCTCAAGTACACATCTGTTCTTCTCTGAACCAAATACTAATTAATTTGTACTGTTCTCACAGCAGTGACAAATTCTATTTTCTTGGGCTCCAAAATGACTATGGACAGTGACTGCTGCCACGAAATTAAAAGACACTTGCTCCTTGGAAGGAGAGCTCTGACAAACCCAGACAGTTTGTTAAAAAGCAGATATATCACATTGTCAACAGAGGTTCGTATAGTCAAAGCTATGGTTTTTCCAGTAGTCATGTACGGATATGAGAGTTGGACCATAAAGAAGGCTGAGCACCAAAGAATTGATACTTTCAAACTGTGGTGCTGGAGAAGACTCTTAAGAGTCTCTTGGTCAGCAAGGAGAGCAAACCAGTCAATCCCAAAGGAAATCAACCCTGAATATTCATTGGAAGGACTGAGGCTAAAGATGAAGCTCCAAAACTTTGGCCACCTGATGAGAAGAGCTGACTCACTGGAAAAGAAACCCGATGCCGGGAAAGATTGAAAGCATAAGGTAACAGGGGTGGCTGAGGATGAGCTGGTTGGATGCATCACTGACTCAATGGACATGAATCTGAGCAAACTCCTGGAGACAGGAGAGAACAGAGGAGCCTTGTAAGCTACAGTCCATGAGTTTGCAGAGAGTTGGACACAACTTAGCAACTGGACAACAGCATAGCTTTGATCAGACTCCTCCTTGTTTTTTCTGAAGACTAGAATCTAAGCTTATGATATTTCCCATGAATTCTACATTCCATTTATTTATCTGACAAGTATATATCCAGTAGATCTAGATTATGGTGTATAAGGTACAAGGTTGGAGCGCCAAGACTAAAATATCATTATTTTTTTTGAAGAAGCCAGGAAACTGGGTAAGATCAGCAAGGGGACAGGTTGCTGAAGTCAAAAGTAGTCCAAGAACTACATTTTGGATCAAAACTAATGCTGAGAGGCTTGGGAGAAAAATAGAAATCAGTAATGGAGATAGAAAAGCAAAGACCAGTGAAGAAAAAACAAAATACGTGAAACAACAAATCATAAAATGCTTAGAATTTACTGAACTGGAAGCTAAGCATTGGATGCATTTCAAGGAGGAGGGGCTGACTTTGTCAAATGTAGCCAACACAGTCAAGATTGCAGGCCACTGTGCAGAGATGGATGGAATTGTTTTAAAGTGGAAACATGATGGTTACGAAACTGCACATTTACGGAAAAATCAAGGAATTGTATATTTAAATGAATGACTTTATGGCAGTAAATTATACCTCAAGAAAACTGTTTCAAAATAAAAAAGAATTGAGCATATATCTACCTAGCATTTCTACCCTCGGGTATTCTCTGCCCAGGGTAAATGAAAATACATGCTTATAAGAAAGACAGGTGAGTTAATATTCACAACATCTTTATTCATAACACCTCACACTTGAACTAACCCAAATGTACATTATTAAGTGAATGGAAAAGTGTTTTGTGATGTGTTCATACAAGGTTAAATTACTCAGCCTTAAAAGAGAAAAACTGCTTATTCAAATAAAAATATGTGATCTCAAAAACATTACTTTGAGAAAAAGAGACAGACATCAAAGTGTACAATGTGATTTATTTCATTTTTATGAAGCTCTGCCACTCTGAAAATCAGAGAAGTGAGATTTTATTCCGAAAAAAATTGCTCCTGTGAATCATTGATTGTACTCTGGACTTCTTGCATGAATTAGGGAGTTTGCAACCGAGTTTTAATTTCTCATGTGCCTGGTGTTTATCCTCCATTATTTTCTCTCTTTAAAACCCATCAGTATAGATGAAGGAATCAGCTTCTATTTTATGTACCTAGATCTATATTATTTTTGTGCATTTATAACTGGCCTCTGGAGTTCGGTCTCCTTAATGATATAGCTGTGCAAGATGCTAGATCAGTTTATTACAAGGAAGATGGGAAACAGACTGTGCATATTAAATGTGAAGATTTTTCTACTGCCTGCTCAACAATCAGGAAGAAGGGTGACTCTTACCTTGAACCAGATGCTGCTCTCAGAAGGGATCTCCACTGGTTGGCATGTGGCTCATTAATTCCCAAACCAGACTGAGTCCTGTAAGATCTTTGGACAGCTTGTGTCTGATAACTGATTCTTACATTTATCTTTTTGAACAATGTGTTTGAATTGGGACTGCCACAGAAGGCTCTACTGAAATACACAAGCACACTCAAGTCTCTCCAAGCTCCAAATAAGCACACTATTCATGGAGTCCTGAAGCTTTGTATTCAGGTGGTGCTCAATCATTCAGTTGTGCCTGACTCTTTTTGGCCCCATAGACTGTAGTCCGGCAGGCTCCTCTGTCCATGGGATTTTCCTGGCAAGAGTACTGGAGTGGGTTGCCATTATCTTCTCTGGAGGATCTTCCTGACCCAGAGATTGAACTCTTGCGTCTTGATTCTCTCCCACTGGCAGGTGGATTCTTTACTAGAGTCCCCTGGGAAGCCCTGAATTCAGGTGCTGTGTGCTGTGCTCAGTCATATCTGACTGTTTAGACCCTGTAGACTGTAGCCCTCCACATTCCTCTGTCCATGGGGATTCAGGCGAGGGCTCCACAAATCATTCCAATGTATTCAAAGCTCCTGTCTATTTAGTCAACAAGGCTCTTAAATTCCAGGAGCCTACTATATGTGTTATTTTTCATAAACTGGGGGTGAAGTGCCAAAGATACTAATTTTCCAGGTCCCCTTTCCCTAGACATTACCCCCTCCCCTGCATGCCTTCCCTCACACTCTGACACACCCACTGAGGTGCTCACTTGGAGAGTACGCACATCAGACTGGCCTGGAAAGAGACCAAGGATGTGGGAGCATCATTTCTCATCCACTTCTTTTGGTGCCTTTGGGAGACCTGTCGATCACAGAGCCCCATTCCTGCCTTCTGCATCACAGAAGTGGGTGGGTAACTCAGGCCAGCCAATGAGAATATTTCATTCCCTCAACCACAGTGATTGGGTCAAGGGTGGTCATGTGATGCCAGCAGGTCCAATTAGAGACTCCTGTGTCACTGAAACTTGAAAGAGAGCTTTTCCCTCCAGTGGTTGGGAGCTAGAGAAACAGGGTTCAGGCAGGCAGGTTGGAGGTTGAGGGCACGGGTGTTGTGGGCAGACCCCCTGGGTTCCGGTGGTGCTTCTGCTAGTCCTTGATTTCCTCACCTGTGAGATAGGGCAGATAACTGCACCCTACCTCAGAGGAGTAACCTGAATAAGAAATACATGATTTAGTGTGTAATGCTTCGTGAGCATTTGCTATGAGCAGGAACTGCCCTAGTCTTTGTTAATAATATTGTCTGGTTATCCTGCCTGCTACCTGCAGAGAGCTACCAGGGAACTCCATTGACCAGAGATAAGCAGAGCTTGAGGGATGAAAGTGATGTAAGTCACACACATCATTGGATTTCCTGGATCCAGTGTGCCTTGAGGTCTGTCTATCCCTATATCTCCCAAGTATGTGAGTTAAAATTCCCCCTTTACTTAAACCAGTTTGAGTTGAGTGATTATTACTTGCAACACATTCTGATTACTATAAAGTCATCCATAACCCAATCTTATGAAAACTAAAAATATCTGTTTCATGTTATAAAATGCCTTTTTCTGCCTCAAAACATGTTCCTTTCTTGAAAAAATTCTGGGAGGAAAACACTAGAGTTTAATTTCCTTTTCAATTCAAGTCCCAAAACTCAACCACACTGAGTCAACAGCAAGTTATGGAGCTGGTCATCTGGTGATTTTTCTCTCTTTCTGGAATATATTGTCCTTTTAACGGCAAGTACTATTTGTATTTGCTGCAAGTAGAATTTTCAATTACTCTTCTGACATCCAGATCAGTCATTGCTTTTTATTATGCTCTGGATTTAGGAAGAAATATTCTCCTGACAGCAACTTCATTTGAATTCTCCTGCTTAGGCTAATAGCAAATAAAGCCCAGGATCACCACCAGGCCCAAACTAGCAGAACTGCTTCTATTCTGAGAAAGGCAACCATTCCAGATGCTCTTCTTTCACCTGTGCTGTGCTTGTAGTCTTCATGGTTGTATGTTATTAGCCTTTCAGAAGCTGCTTGCCTGGGTCATCACCTAAAGTGGACTCTTTGAAAGGACTCCTTTATCCCATTTTAAACTAGAAACTGTTCTTGAAGCAGACACTGAGCTAAGCCCTTCACCTGCATTAGCACCTGGAGATGTGGGTAATGCTTCCCCATTTTAAGCAAACCACCACAACTAAGTCCAGGTGAACAGGAAAGTGGCAGACACGGGATTCAGACCCACACTTGTTTGAACCAGAAGGTACTTCAAGAGCCTCCAGTACCATTAAATTGTTCAGAGACATGAAAGTCCCTGTACAGGTGCATTTTACATGAAAACCTACTAATACACCACCTGCTAGCAGGGGCTATCACACATCAGTTCTCAGCCCCGCTCCTGCATTTTGACTCAACATCACGCACAAAGTAGTGTGGACACAGAAAAGGTGGTTTGGAGAATCACCTGCAGGGCATCTGTAAGCCTGAGGGGTCTTTGTGGGTGAAGGTGAAGTTGAAGGGCTTTACAGCTGATGAAAACCTAAATGTCCAGCATCATGGCTCACTGAGTCTCTGGAGCTGTCACTGACCCCTCCAGGTGCTCAGATATGGCTGCATATAAGATGTTCTTTCTGAATAACAAATTCTCCCTTCTCTCCTCCTCCTTCTTCCACCTCCTCAACCTCCTCCTCATCCTTATCATATGTTTCTCTCTCCCTAGCTGACACAAGATTTTCACCATCTACTATACCCTGTAGAAAGCAGCATGACATATTTAAAGATTTACTGGGTATTTGGTATGCCCTTGGAACAAATCAAGGAAACGGATGGAAATAAAACATACAAGTTAGCCCCTGCTCCCTGTAACCCAGGCCAACTCTCTTTCAGTAAATTTTTGATCCCCTCATCGAGGCTCTAGGAGAAACTCAGCAACAGTCCTCAGAAGTCCATAGATATCATAACTCTTACAGAAGCATGAGAGGTGAGTGTGTCCATCTCTGTTGCTGATGGCTGTATAGCATTCAGTTTGAGTCATTCTTTAAACTCAGCTGTGCTCTGTGTTCTGAGCCATCACCTAACACCCTGAAGGTGGTTGAACCAAGATTTTCCTTAGATCAAAAAGCTGAGCAACTGCAGCAAAGATAATTGCTTTGTATAACTCTTCATGGAAAAATAAAGACCCAGCCACATCCAACACATGCTAAATCAGCCCAAATATCAAACAAGATAGCCAGAGAGGGTGCCAGGCCTCAGATATGGAGAATAGGAAATGGGACTTTGGAAAACACAGAATAGTATCAAAGTTAACCAAGCAGCAGACTTGGGCTCACAATCTTCCACAAGAGGCCCCTACTTTTTGATGCCAACTACACATGCAGAGGGCCTTCAAATTACCTTCAGGTTTGATAATTCTCTAGAAAGGCACAGAATTCAGTGAAAGTAGTTCCACTCATGAGTATTGTTTATTAAAAAAAAAAAAAAGGACTATGAACTAAAATAAGCCAAAGGAAGAAGCATGTAGGGCAGAGCCTACAAGGGTTCAGAGGTGAAGTTTCCACTGTTTTTCCCTCCAGAGTCTGGACATGTGTGTTTCCTGCATCAGTATGACATGTGTGCTGCTGATGCTGCAGCTAAGTTGCTTCAGTAGTGTCTGACCCCACAGACAGCAGCCCACCAGGCTCCAAAAGTAAAGTCACTCAGTCGTGTCCAGCCCTTCACGACCCCATGGACTGTAGCCTACCAGGCTCCTCCGTCCATGGGATTTTCCAGGCAAGAGTACTGGATTGGGTTGCCATTGCCTTCTCTGGACATGTGTGATCTATTGCCAACCAGAGAAACTCTCTCTAGCTTCACTCTCCAGTTTTTACTTGGGTCTCATTGCATAAATGTTGGTTTCTCAGTTGGGTCTGACTCTTTGTGATCCCATGAACTATAGCCCACCAGACTCTTCTATCCATGGGATTTCCCAGGCAAGAGTACTTGAGTGGGTAGCCATTCCCTTCTCCAATGGATCTTCCTGACCCAGGGATAAAACTCAGGTCTCCCACATTTCAGACAGATTCTTTACCATCTGAGTCACCAGGGAAGCATGGTTGAGAGATGGGTTGCCCATGCCACTGGACTCAGTCTCCAATTTGACTGATGCCAATAGCCAGCCTTCACCTCAGGAGGCAGTGTTTAGCCAAGTTAAACAAAGATGCCCCTTTCAGGTATGATTTTAAAAATTACTTCTCAGAACCTGAAGTCAAGGCCAAATCCCTCTTTGGGCAAAGCCCAGATTGTTTTACTTTGCAAGGATCCAGAAAAGAGATTGCTGACTTGGTGTTGGGGTGATGTGAGAAGGCTGTAGTCAGCAAGGTCATAAGTGTATAAGCCCAGGAGTTCCATTCAAGACAAATTATATTTGATTCCAAAAGCATATCAACAAAGGCAGCCACTCAAATTCAAGAACAAGTTTGATGGAAACTCCACAGGAAGTTGTCACAAGGCTGAGGTGTACTGCTACAGTAGAAGAGGACCATGGGGAAGACTTGGAATCTCCGGATGGAGCGGGTCAGCAGGCAGAAATTAGCCATTGTTATCCTAGGACTGTTAACTGCAGCCTCTTTTCCTCTTCTCTACCCTAGGTGAGCTTCCCAGAAGTGAGGTCCACCCCTGCCCATGGTTCCCTCTTCCCTCCCTGCAGTCTGAGCTAATGTGCTGTTATACAAAGCCCTGCAAAGACCAACTAATTATAATGCAGTTGCTTGCCCTTATTTTATACTCTGTATTTTCCTGTTTATTGAATTGAGGATTGTAACCCTATTATTAATTCATTAAGAAACATAATTTCATGTAAAATAATGTGTTTACCCTCTTCTATTAAGTTAAGGTATGTGATTACAAGAGCCCTGTCAGGCAAAGAGGTTCTGCTCCCCAGGGCACAGAAGGAGCTGCCAATTTCTCTTCCACCAGATACAAGGACCCAAGAAGAGTTAAATGTGATTCTGATTTTTCAGCACATCTACTCGGATCTAAGCCAGATAACTGGTAGAAGATATTAAATAGGAGGGAGATGCTTGGGAAAATATTGTTTAATCGTATTTTTATCTGGTTGGTATGAGATGATCTTCATTTGCATCTGGGTTCAGTGCAGCCTGAAAGGTTCATTTATATCTTGTAAGCTCCTGGGGAGCCAGCTCATTGGAAAAAGACCCTGATGCTGGGAAAGATGAGGGCAGGAGGAGAAGGAGATGACAGAGGATGAGATGGTTGGACGGCATAACTGACTTGAAGGACGTGAGTTTGAGCAAACTCTGGGAGATGGTGAAAGACAGGGAAGCCTGGTGTGCTGCAGACCATGGGGTCAAAAAGAGCTGAACACGGCTGAGCAACTGAACAATAACAGCAAAGCTCTTGGGGAAAAGGAGAACCAGCGATATAGTTTTTAATGTGAAAAGCAGGGATTATGTCTCAGCTTTCCTCATAGCTCAGTTGGTAAAGAAACTGCCTGCAATGCAGGAGACCTGGGTTTGATTCCTGGATCGAGAAGATCCCCTGGAGAAGGAAATGGCAACCTACTCCAGTACTCTTGCCTGGAGAATCCCATGGACAGAGGAGCCTGGCAGGCTACAGTCCATGGGGTCATAAGAGTCAGACACAACTTAGCCACTAAACCACCACCACGTGTCTCAGATGAATGAGTAGCTGGGAAGGGACCCAGAGAGGAAACAGGTCCAAGAAGAGACCCTCTTCTGTGAGACCCTGTTCTGTGAGACCCTCAGTTTTCCCAAACAGATGACCATGGATCCTCTCAGCCAAGCGCCTCATTGCCCCCTCACCACTGACATCTTGCTAAGACACCCTCCTACATCCTCCTGGTCCCCAAATGCTTGGAGGCAAATTAAGAACCTCAGGGCCTCCTACACACTAACCCTCTGGCAGCCCTGGCCATGTTGCCATTTCAGGACTTAAATTAAAATCTCGAGGCTGAGGACAGTAGGAGGCAAAATTTCATTTTGCCATTTTTCTTCTCAAAAACTTTCACTAGATCTTTGTGATTCTTGACCCCTGGAGCTGGATGTAAGTTCCCTTAAAGAAAAAGGAAGATTAATGGATGTGGGGAAATAGCAGAAACACTCCTGAAAGCCAAATGGGCAGCAAGAGGAGAATGGCTCTTCCTGTGCGTGAGCATAGACAGTATGAGTAAGGGGGGCGGGGGGAAGTGAGTAGGCAGGGAAGGGGGATGGCGCCTTTACAAACTGTACCAAAATGGAGCACACAGTGCAGGCTGGCAGTTCAGGATATCCAGGGGAATTATTTTCTGTCCTCTATTAATGTTTTCTGTTCTTTCTCCCTCAAATGACTAATCTTGTTTTTCACGAGGATGCTTCTCTCGATTCACTCTGCTTTTGTTTGCTTTCTCTCTGTACGTATCAGTAACTCCTCTGCTTTTCATGGGCTGTTTGTTCCAGGAGGGCCTGGGCTTTCCGGGGAGATACATGGTGTGAATGTAGGTGGCCTGCTAGATCAGCACCAAAGTATCAGCCCCTGGGCTCTGCATTTGGCTTCAAGCAAGCAGCCATGTGACCCTGATGGTTCAGCTGGTAAAGAATCCTCCTGCAATGTGGGAGACCCAGGTTCATTTCCTGGGTTGGGAAGATCCCCTGGAGAAGGAAACAGCTACCCACTCCAGTATTCTGGCCTGGAGAATTCCATGGACTGTATAGTGCATGGAGTCACAAAGAGTTGGACATGATTGAGCGACTTTCACTTTCAAACAGCCATGTGACCCTAGGGCATCTGTGCTCAGTTGTGTCCAACTCTGTAGCCCATGGACTGTAGCCTGCCAGGGTCCTCTGTCCATGGGATTATCCCAGCAAGAATACTGGAGTGGGTTGCATTTCTTTCTCCAGGGATCCTTCCAAGCCAGGGATCAAACCCGAGTCTCCAGCATCTCCTGCATTGGTAGGTGGAGTCTTCACCACTGAGTCACCTGGGAAGCCATGTGACCCTAGGGAGCAGCTCAGTTCACCTCTTTGAGTCTCAGTTTTCTTGGTGTAAAATGAGAGCAAGAAGGGCCCAGGAGCTGACCTATTTTGTAAGCTCATCTGGGAAATCTATTTGAAAAACCAGCTTTGTTACCCAAATGGCAATAGTGTGCTTTTTTTTTTTTCATTTTCCAATTTCAAAATTTACTATAAACCAATTTGTTTTTCCTACCAAGAAGGCAACTTGGTCCTTCTATCTCTGGGGGTTTAGAGACACCTCCTAACCAGTACTTAGGGGTGAGTTTTGTTCTTGGGGGATGCTATCTGGAGTAGACTGTGCTTGATGCCTGGCAGGACCTCTCAGAAGTCCTGGGTTGTTCTTGTTTAGTTGCTTCAGTCGTGTCTGACTCTAAGACTCCATGGACTAGAGTCCACCAGGCTTCTCTGTCCATGGGATCCTCCAAGCAAGAATACTGAAGAGGGTTGCCATGCCCTCCTTCAGGGGATCTTCCCAACCCAGGGATTAAACCTGCATCTCCTGTGTCTCCTGCATTGGCAGGCAGGTTCTTTACCATTAGCGTCTCCCGCATCCAATGTTTGCTTTCTTCTCCCCTTAGACCATGTCTACGTGAAGCCCCAAAGAATGTGTATTCATTCCTAAATTCCCTAAGTTAGTGACCAATAAGAAGAGAATGTCAGTCAAGCTGCCAGTCCTGAGCCACTCAGACCAAACTGTCCATCCATTCATCAGTAAACACACTGGGACCGCCACCTACAAGTCCTGCTCCAGACCAGCTAACTGATGCTGCCAGGAGGCACGAGGGGTGAGGGAAAATAAAGCAGCAGGGCTGTCACTAAGACCCCAAGAGGCCATGGACTGGAATGCCAGGAGTCTTATCATCCCCAAGGCAGAGCCAGGGGCAAAGAGTTTGGGGGCAGGGGGCTGGTTTGTGGGCAGATTCCAGGGGCCAGGCAGAATGAGAGCCTTCAGAGAAGGAGGAAAGCCTGGCTGAAGTGTGCCCTGGTTGTGTGGCTATGGGGGAGCAGTTCTGTTGACCAGGAAGGGCATCTGAAGGCCTGGAAGAGGGTCACCCATTGTCTTTACCACCTGCAGCATGACCTCAGGGCCCTGTAGGTCTTACCAGTGCTCCAGCTGAGAATCCCAGGGCAATATGGAAATACTGGAGGCAGGGCTGGGGCCAGGGGCTCAGGGAGACCCAAGGGCAGCAGAAGAAATCAGCTGGACAGGCTCACAGGGAGAAGCAGGTTGTTTGACGAGGGCAGAGGCCCAGGTGTGTGGTTTGGATGTCCTTCTCGTGGCTCCTGACAGTTCTTGCCCAGGGAGTGCTCAGCAGCCAGGGCTCAGCCCCCCATCTTGCTCCCTACATGCCACCATAAGTGGTGACTGGCCCTCCTGCTCCTGCACATGCGTGTCAATGGGGCTGGCCTCTCTCTGCTGCTCTCTGCTGTAGAGGCCAGAAGTGATCCCTCCCAGGACCACCAGGTTTTCCTGGGAGGAAGGCTAGCACACACCCCTTTAGGCTTAGTCGGCCTTTCTTCATCCTTCCATGCAGTCGTCACAGACTTTAATTATTCTCACCATGGAACTCTTTAGTTAACCCCCTGGGCCTTCTGAAGCTCTGGAATAACTCCCCCCCCCAAGCTCTAGCCCACACCTCTTGATCGCTATTTCATGCAAACACAAATAACTGAAAATGAGCAGAAAGGGAGAGGGTGCTGGTGTGAGTGGGATGCTTCTGAGCCCGGGCAGAGCCGCTGGCGAGACGGTGATGAGCTGGTGGGTGGTGGAGACGCAGGGAACACAGAAACAAGGCCAAAGCAACTCCGAGACAGGAAGGGAGAAAGAGAGATTGTTTCCATAGGGACAAGCAGGGCATCAGCATGAAGCTAGGAGGAGCTAGTCAGTGCGCAGGCCCAGCAGGGAGGCCCAAGGATGGCCAGCTCAGGAGCCAGCCAGGCATCTGCCCCAGAGGTAAGGGACCTTGGACTCGACTCCGCTCTCCCTTCATGTGAGATGCTCCTCTTGCCATTCAGGGTCTGCTACTCGTCTGACTCCCATGGTAAAGAGCAGACAGGAGCCATTGCTATAGAAAACCCCCAAGGCTCGCACATCCCATGGCAGTCATTCTGATGCACAGAGCTCCTCAACCCCAGCAGCCAGTGGGAAAACAGGAAGTCCTGGCCTCAGAGGCCCAAGCCCCTTTTTCATCCTAATTCTGGCTCTGTCCAGCTGTCCAGGGCAACTCACACACCCCTCTCTGGGCTGTGAATCAGCCTACATGAAATCGTATCCTCATGTGTCCCATCTCACAGGACTGTGTCAAGGCTCCGGGACCACAGGAAGGGTTTGGTGACTCTCAGCTACCGTGAGAACATTCTCTTCTTTCCCTCTACAGCTCACACTTGGTGACTTGACCACTGTGTCTCTCCAGGGCACCAGCATGCTTACTGGATTCTGTGTGGCCCTACTTGGAACCCACATTTTGAGAGCATCGGAAAAATTTCTCCATGGAGCCAGTGTTCCTGCCTCCCTGTTTGCTGTCCAGGGATGTCTTGGTCAGACACTGGCTTGTCTTGAACTTGCTCCCAGTCACAGGAGGGACCCCACCAAGGGCAGCCTGAATGAGGAGTCTCGGAGCCAGGCTGAGACCTGATGGCTGGTGACTTGGTGGCCCCTGGAGCTATCCCTCCCTTTATCTGGCCACTCAGACCACAGCTAGCCTCAGAATTCCAACTGCCCTGGACACCCTCCTGCTCTGTAAGGACACCCGAAGCTAAGATGCTCAGGAATGCTTTCAGCTGGACCCTGGCTCATGCCTGTACCCGTCAGCCTGGCCTTAACTCAGCACAATGGCTTCCTCCAGCAAAGGCAGGAGGTCACGATGCATTCTCCTGTGCTCTCTGAGACTACTCAGAGCCGCTTCCTTCACGAAGCAGTCCTTGATTCCCCTATCTGGATGTTATCTCTCTCTGAACACTCGCAGGACATTATATGTTTCTCTTTAACAGCATCAGTAACTTCCTACTGTCTGGCTACTTACTTTGCAGGGCCCAGGACCAAATGAAAGTGTTGGGTCCTTGTTCAAAAGCAGCAAGAAAGTGCTGTTAGTTTTTGTTTGGCTTAGTCACTAAGTTGTGCCTGACTCTTGTAACCTCATGGACTGTAGCCCACCAGGCTCCTCTGTCCATGGAATTCTCCAGGTAAGAATACTGGAGTGGGTGGCCATTTTCTTCTCCAGGGGATCTTCCTGACCCAGGGATCGAACCCACGTCTACTGCATAGCAGGCAAATTCTTTACCACTGAGCCACCAGGGAAGCCCCATATATGACATAGTGCTTATAATTTAATTTATTAATACTTTTCCTGTAAGTAATTATTTAGAAAAATTGGGGAATAGTTTCTCCACAATTCACAATAGCCTGGTATTTTTTGGTCAATAGCTACTCTGAAATGTGAACATTCACTGCTCCATAAAGCTTTATGAGAAGGTCTCTCATGAGTATATCAATTAGAATCATATTGCAGTATATAATCTTATGTTGTTAAATTGCACAAGGAGTTAGAAAATATTTAGTAGTTTTATAAACTACTTTGTCCTTAGAATTCTCCTTCATATGAATATGGTTACTATTACTAACTGTTGAAGCTTCCAACCACTGTCATTAGACTTACTAAAACATAAAGTTTACCCCTTTCTTCCACAATCTCTCTTGACTGTCACTTTTAAAAATTTTTTCCATTTAATGTCTTTTTAAGTAAAGAAACATTAAAGTTTTAAGTTATTAGTTTGCATCCTGAAATAAAAGCAAAGCTAAACTTGTACGTGGATTCACCAGAACTATTGTTGTTCAGTTGCTCAGTCGTGTCCAACTCTGTGCAATCCCATGGACTGCAGCATGCCAGGCTTCCCTGTCCTTCACTGTTTCCTGGAGTTTGCTCAAACTCACGTCCATTGAGTCGGCGATACCATCCAACCATCAGAGCGTCTGTCACCTCCTTCTCCTTCTGCCCTCAACCTTTCCTAGCATCAGGGTCTTTTCCAATGAGTCAGTTGTTCATATCAGGTGGCCAAAGTATTGGAGCTTCAGCTTCAACATCTATCCTTCCAATGAATATTCAGGACTGATTTCTTGTAGGATTGACTGTTGACCTCCTTGCTGTCCAAGGGACTCTCCAGAGTCTTCTAACAGCACCACAGTTTGAAAATATCAATTCTTCGGCACTCATCCTATCCTTCTTTATGGTCCAACTCTCACATCTGTAAATGACTAAAGGAAAAACCATAGTTTTTACTATATGGAGATTTGTCGAGAAAGTAATATCTCTGCTTTTTAATATGCTGCCATTCAGGTTTTGTAGCTCATGTACGCATGTGTCACAGGAAGGGTCAGCTTCGTGGAGGTGGGATCCGTGTGGCCTTGAGAATACTATGTGCAAACAGGCAGCAGGAACTATGGTTGTTACACATTTGGCATGTATTAATACGTGTTTCCTCTGCTCTGCATGTGCTCCTCTGTGCCAGCGACTTCACTTACAAAATGCAAGATCAAAGGGAAAATCATCAATAATTTCAAATATGATGACAGTACAGCATTAAAGCCACCGTGGCTCTTCTGAGCACAAGCCTTGTGTGGCTGAACAGGTCACCTGCCCAAGAAGCTGATTGGCTTCCTGCTTTGTTTTATTGTTGGTTCAAATGAGGCTTCCATCTGGCTCTGAAATAACCCAGAGCTCATTAAAGAAGGAATCTGGGCATGCTCCCATGCCCTGCACTTGGTGAATGAAAGAATGAATGAATGAACAGTCAGTACACGTGTGTAAGGACAGGATTGGCACTTCACACTTGCTCCACATCAAATGCCTGTGTTCCCTCAAATTCGTATGCTAAACCCTGACCCCCAATGGGATGGTTTTAGGAGGGGAGGCCTTTGGAGAGGGATTAGATCATGAGAATGGAGCCCTCAGGAATGGGACTAGTGCCCCAATTAAGAAGACCCCAGAAAGACCCCTCACCCTCTTCCCACCCTGTCCCCACCACGTGAAGACACAGCAGACAGCTGTCTACAAACTAGGAAGTGGACCTTCGTAAAACAACCAGCTGGCCAGCACCTTGACTCTGGACTTCCAGCCCCTAGAACTATGAGAGATAAATGTTGTCTAAGCTACCGGGCTCTGGTGTTTTATGACAGCACCACAAACTGATACAGGCTGACACTCAAGCCCAACTTCAGCCCCCCCTTTTCAACTGCTTTAAAAAAGCATATGATGTCACTGATTCCACTCACATGTGAGCTCTAAAAAAAAATGATACAAATGAAATTATCTATAAATCAGAAACAAACCTACAGACATAGGAAACAAATTTATGGTGATCAAAGGGGGAGGAGGGAGGGATAAATTAGGAGTCTGAGATTAAAATATACACACTATTATATATAAAATAGATAAATAACAAGGTCCTACTGTATAGTACAGGGAATTATATTCAATAACCTACAATGAAAAATAATCTGAAAATGTATATATATTAATACATATATGAATTACTTTGCCTCACACATGAAACTAACCCAACATGGTAAATTAATTATACTTTAAAAACCGTAAAAAGAAAAAAAAAGAAATGCTTAAGTTACAATGGGCCACACTTCTACAGCAAACATGAGGATCTATGCGAAAAGTCTTGATTTTTAGATTTGATACATGAAACGAAAAGATCCCTCATCTCAGCAGAGGTGAGCACTGCTCTCAGAACTGTATTAGGAACAGAAATGAATGATCCAGACACAGCCGACCCAACATATCTGAATGTCTGTAGCTGTGATTCACTCATTTATCCATTTACTCAACAAATAAATATTTATAAAGTGACTACTCTGTGGGATGTATCAGTGAAGAAAACAGGCTCGCTGAAAATTTTTCCAGTGGAGAGAGAAACATTAGACAAAACTCAGAAATAAGATAATCATTGTCGTGAAGAAACCTGAAACAGAGGGGACAGAAGGGCGCAGGCTTGGTGGGACTGTACTTCTAGTCCAATAGGCGTGCTGTTGAACCTCGGCCTCTGTGCCCCTGCGCCAGATGGAAACATGAAGACAGAGTCTGGGGTGAGGTAGAAAAGGGGAGCTTTCTTGCTTTGTCAGGCAAAGGGGGCCACAGCAGGCTAATGCCCTCAAAACTTTGTATCCCCACTGGAGTGGGGCGGTGAGGAGTTTTACTGTGTTCAAGGAGCAAGGCGTGGTCAGCTCATGAACACTCTTCTGATTGGTGGGTGGTGAGGTAATGGGGAGTCAGCATCATTAACATACAGGTTCCAATCCTTCTGGCGTCTATAGGCTTGCGAGCAACATAGAGTTAACTTCTCCCACCTGATGGGGGATTCAGTGTCTGCAAAACAGCTCCAAGGGCATGGCTCCAACTATTATCTACAGTCCTTGAGGAGGAACTAAAGACACTTGACTTTGTTTAATGGCTAAAGTATTACTATTTTTCTCGCTTGACTATTTTCTTTTCTTTCTGTATTTTTCATTTCTCTGATTAAACTTATTCTTTGACTGAAGTTTTTCTACAGACAAAAAGCAGGCAGAGGTCACGGGTGGGGGTCTACTTTGGGAAGGCCTCATAGGGTCCTGCTTGCTTACAGTTGGAGAAGGCCTCTCAGAAGAGGTGACCTTTGAGCAAGGATTTGAACCAGATGGGCTGAGCCATGTGGTAAACTCAAGGCTCATGTGGCATCCGGTGGGAATTACAGACACTCCTCAGAAGGGAGGCCAGATGGGATTCTGCCCACAGAAGCTCTGCCAGCCCCCAGGCTTTCTGCTGCCTCTTGTCTGAACACCATCCATGCCCTCCCTGGCTCCACATGTTATAGGGTGGACATCTTCCACGCACAGAGCTTTAAGACTGCACTGCAGCTATTCTTTGGGATTTCTGGGTGTGACCCTACTTTTGCGTGGCCTCCGTAACAAAGTACCACAAACTGGCATGTTCAGACCAGAGTAATTTATTCTCTCTCTCAGTTCAGAAGCTCAGAAGTCTGAAATCAAGAAGTCAGCAGGGTCGAGCTCTCTCCAAAGCCCCTTAGAGAGGACCTCCCACTCCACAAACACTTGCTTCTTTCACCTTCCAGGCATTCCTTGGTCTGTAGCTACATTACTCCCATTTCTGCCTTCATCTTCACATCATCTTCTCCTTGTATCTCTGATTCTTCTTTCCAAGACACCAGTCATAGTGGATCAGGGTTACCGTAATGACCTCATCCTAACGTGATTCCATCTGCAAGACCCCAATTTCAAATAAGTTCACACTGACTGTACCTGAGATTAGGACCTCAATATATATTTATTGTTGTTCAGACACTGTCGTGTCTGACTCTTTGCATCCCCATAGACTGCAGCATTGGAGAAGGAAATGGCAACCCACTCCAGTGGTCTTGCCAGTGGAGAATCCCAGGGACAGGGGAGCCTGGTGGGCTGCCGTCTATGGGGTCACACAGAGTCAGACACAACTGAAGTGACTTAGCAGCAGCAGCAGCAGACTGCAGCATGCCAGGCTAACTTGTCCTTTACTGTCTCCTGGAGTTTGCTCAAATTCAAGTCCATGGTGTCTGATGCCATTCAACCATCTCATCCTCTTTTAGCCCCTTCAGTATATATTTGGGAGAAACACAACTCAACAAGGCAGTAGTTCAATTTAGTTCAGTTGCTCAGTCATGTCCAACTCTTTGTGACCCCGGGGACTGCAACAAGCCAGGCTTCCCTGTCCATCACCAACTCCCAGAGCTTGATCAAACTTATGTCCATCGAGTCGGTGATGCCATCCAACTATCTCATCCTCTATCATCCCTTTCTCCTCCTGCCATCAATTCTGCCCAGCATCAGGGTCTTTTCCAATAAGTTAGTTCTTCACATCAGGTGGCCAGAATATATTGGAGCTTCATCTTAAGCATCAGTCCTTCTGGTGAATATTCAGGACTGATTTCCTTTAGGAAATTTCCTTGTTGTCCAAGGGACTCTCAAGAGTCTTCTCCAATACCACAGTTCAAAAGCATCAATTCAATGCTCAGCTTTCTTTATGGTCCAACTCTCACATCCATACATGACTACTGGAAAAGCCATAGCTTTGTCTAGATGGAACTTTGTCAACAAATTAATGTTTCTGCTTTCTAATATGCTGTATGTGTTGGTCATAGCTTTTCATCCAAGGAGCAAGTGTGTTTTAATTTCATGGCTGCAATCAACATCTGCAGTGATTTAGGGGCCCAAGAAAATAAAGTCTGTCTCTGTTTTCATTGTTTCCCCATCAATCTGCCATGAAGTGATGGGACTAGCTGCCATGATTTTAGTTTTTTGAATGTTGAGTTTTAAGTCAGCTTTTTTACTCTCCTCTTTCACTTTCATCAAGAGGCTCTTTAGTTCCTCTTCACTTTCTGCCATAAGGGTGATATCATCTGAGTATCTGAGGTTACTGATATTTCTCCTGGCGATCTTGATTCCAGTTTGTGCTTCATCCAGACTGGCATTTCACATGATGTACTCTGCATAGAAGTTAAATAAGCATGGTGACAATATACAGCCTTGACATACTCCTTTACCAGGAGGCAGGAGGTGGGTAAGGTGGTCTGATATTCCATCCCTTTAAGAATGTTCCACAGTTTGTTGTGATCCACACAGTCAAAAGCTTTGGTGTAATCAACAAAGCAGAAGTAGATGTTTTTTCAGGCAATAGAAGGAAGGCAATTATTTCATTGATCCCCACAGAGATTCCATTGGCCCGTGTGGCTCATTCATTTGTCTGACTAAAGACAAGTCACATCTCTATGCCAGTGGAAGGTGACACTTTCAAAGCATCTTTCCACTCAATTCTGGGTTCTGTAGACCTGGGTGTTCAGGTTGGGAGAAATATTGACCATTCATTCCCAGTTGCTATTACTTCTGTGAGGAGATAATCATGTGGTTTTGTTCACTCAAAACCAGGAAGAATGTGCTACTGTCCAAGCTGAGCACCTCCACCATCTCCTGGGTCACCCAGCATGCCTCAGGGATTCTGGTCTCATTTCTGATTTTCTAATGCTTCTGGTCAGCCATTCCTTGTGGTTGGATCCCCCTGGCTGCATCCTTAGTGAAGTCCTTAGATGTTGAATTTAATCCCATTTTGGTATTCATAGGAACATATTCAGAGTCTTGCTTGATTTTGTTTTCCCAAAAGACTAAGAAAATTAACTCGTGTGAACCATGGTCCCACACTCTTTTCTCATTTTGAATCCCTTCTATACCTGTGCCCAGAAGCCTCTAGGTTCTGTGTTTTTGAAACAATAACCAAAGAACAATGACTCATCACTTGGGGTTACCACCTTCGACAGATGGCTCCACAATTTCTCATTATGTAGCAAAAGAACAATAAACATAGGATTTTGTGTGTGTGTGCTACCAAAGCTTGCTGTCTCTATGTTTAATTAACTCTTCTGCTTTTAGTCAGTAAATCAAGCAACAAATTCCCTGGTCATTAAAGCTGAACACAACGACCTGTAGGTAAAACCATATGCTTCAAAGTTTACTAAGCTGTTAAGTGCAGACGTAGGTTTAATGAAAAGAACAAAGACCAGGAGTCAGGAGACCTGAGTTGTCATGCTGACTCTGCCATTTAATCACTGAGTGACCTTGGGGGAGCCCGGTAACCTCTCTGGGCCCTCAGGTCTCGTCTGTAAATGCGAGATCTTGCTACCTGCTCTCTCCTTAATTCACAGGGATGTCAGAAGAAGGCAATGAGGAAATTAATGTAAAGCCACTTTGGAGCAGATAAGGAGCTCTCCCAGAATGAGTGTTTTATTTTAGCCCTATACATCTCCACTGAACTCATTAGCTGTGAGTCAAGGGCACAAATGCCAAACCCAACTAGAAATTATTTGGCGACGACTACGGAATAACATGAAACACATTTCTTTGTGTCTTTGGCATGACCTTCAAAAGTGCTCCCCTTAGCTAAGGGCCATGGCAAGATGGTCTCAAGGCAGTTACTATGTTCTTATTTTATGTATATATATACATATATATACTAAATATATATATATATATATACTAAGTATATATATACTAAATTGCTCATTCATGTTTGACTCTTTTGTGTATGTGTGTTCATACGTCTGATTCTTTGTGACCCCGTGGAGTGTGGCCCACCAGGCTCCTCTGTCCATGGGATTCTCCAGGAAAGAATCCTGGGTGGATTGCCATTCCCTTCTCCAGGATATGTGTGCATGTGTGTATTTGGCAGCGACAGTGTTCGCTGAGGCATCTGGGGTCTTCAGTGTGTGCCACTGGCTTCTGTCTAGTTGTGGCACATGTGCTTAGTTGCCCCATTGCATCTGGGCTCTTACTTCTTTGACCAGGGATTGAACTCAAGTCCCTTGCATTGGAAGCTGAATTCTTATCCAGTGGAGCACCAGGGAAAGTCTCCACCATGCTTTTAAAAGACAATGCCTCCTGGTCAGAATGGAGTCTTCCAAATGTCAAGAATCTCAGGATGGAATGAATGCAAGCAGGGGCTGGGTCAAAGATGCCAGGATGATAGGACATCCTACACCCAGTGCTGTGAAGTAACTTGGATGAAATATACATCTCTGGACTGTGTCTCTTCATCTTTTCGACTGAGAAGCTGACCCACTTGTTCCCCATGGGAGGCACTGCATTTTCAGAAAACACTGGGTTCACCCTGTGCTGTTTTCATCTCATCTGACACGACGCCCCGGGACATTGGGGTGTGGAAGACATGAGAATAATTGTTTTCTCTCATTGGAAGGGGATTGGAATGTTTGCTACCAAGCCCAGCAGCTGGCTGCAGTGTTTACAGATCAGAGCGAGAGCAAGGCATCCCGTCCCAGTATCCTAGGGGTTTGGAGCTGGATGGCACTTGAGGGGGTGTGGAGGGTGGGGTGGGTTGCAGTATCATCCACAGAGCTCAGCTACTCACAACTGTTTGCTTGTCTAGTGGAGCCCTGAGTTTCTGTTGGTACTCTTTTCCCCTCAGATGAACTCATATGCAGAGTCTTATGTGTGAGGTCAAGTTCAGTGGTCCAGGTGGAGGACAGAAGGGCCATCACAGTACCCAACACCACCCCCCTGCCCCATGGCTGGACACATCTCAGAATCTATTCTGCACCCTCACTGTGTGGATGTGAGAGGAAAGGCTTGGAGTGGGACTGATCTTTCTCAGGGTCACACGGCCGGTTAGTAGAAGAGTTGAAACTAGCCCCACCCAGGTACCTGCACTCTGCAGCCAGGGATCTTCGAGTCCCCTACAGTGGGTGTGTGCAATGAGCCTGACACACCCTAGAACCATCACCAACTATGCCTCTGTTTTGAGCTCTGTAAGTGTGTAAATGTGAGTACAGAGCACACAGAAGTGACAAGAAACAGACACCAACTCAAATGTCCTTAAGCAAAAAGGGATAATCTGATGGCTTATGTACCTGATCTGTCCATCCCAGGGTCTCAAACTACAATCTCAGCCTCTCTTTTCCCCCTTCCCTTTTTCTTCACCTCTTTTTTTTTCTTCTTCATCTCCTCCTCTTCCCCCCTTCTCCCTATATCTCTCTCCATCTCTCTTCTCCACTCCCTTCTGTTTTATTTTGCTCCCAGACAGATTCCCACCTCATGGTGACAGTATGGCTGCCAGCAACTCTAGGCTTCCATCTTCATAGCTTCAAAAAAAAGGGTCTACCCTCCCAACAATTCCTATAGAAATCCTAGCCCATGCCTGGGCATACATCAGGCCACTTGCCCATTCCAGAGCCAATCTCCATGGCCAAGGGGACTGGATGTTTTGGCTGGCTTAGCCCATTCACACACCACCCCCAACCCTGGAATGAGTATGACTCCAGCCAGAGCACATGGAGGCCAAGTAGAGGGAGGACAGTCCCTGAGGACTGTGGCTTCACTGTTACAAGGAAATGCAAAGGAAAAGTCAAACAGGCAAACAAAAAGTCCTATATATTACAATCAATCTTCAGTTCCAAATTCTTAGGAAAATGTCAGGATGTTGGAGAGATCATTTATTTAAAGAAAGTGAAAATGCAATATTTAATTTTAAATGTAATCTTTCAAAGAATTAAATAAGAATCAAAAAACCAAATTCCAGAGATGTTCATAATCATGCTATTTAAATAGTGAAACAACTGTTCTGCCACAGCTAGACATTTAGTTAAGTAAATCACGGGGCATCCTCCTAATGCAACATTATGCAGCTTTCAAAGTGATAATTATGAAGGCTGTAGCAACACGGCAAATGCCTCTGAGAGGAAGTAAGTGAAGGCATAAAACAAACTGTGTCTGTGCTGTGTTTATACAACCACCAAAAAATTCAGTGCTTGGGGCAAAGATTGGAGGGGATGGAGAGGAATGAGAGAGTTTTCATTTATTGGCACGGCAAGCTGGTAGGTGATTTTGTGTGTGTTATAAGTAACTGAGAAAAGAAAAAAATCAGGACTATATTGGAATGAGTTCAGTCTCATGGAGCCCTGCCTTGGCTGTGAGCTCCTGGCAGCTCTCTGCCAGGCTCCCTCCAGACTCCACACTCTGCAGCTCGCCTCTCACCACCAGAAAAACGAGTCACGACCCAGCGCCTTTCAGTTTTAACGTGTGAAGGCAGGTGGGATTAGAGGCTAAGAATGAAGTGATGAGATGTTCTTACAGTTGCACGAGACACGACTGTGAGACATGTGGTGGATGAGATGGTGTCCCACCAAAATCCGTTTCTTTCCCAGAACCTCATATCATGACTGTATTTGGGATTAGGGTCATTGCACATGAAACTGGTTAAGAAGAGATCATTTTGGAGTATGATGGACCTTTTGCTATTGTTTAAAAACTTTTTATTTTATATTGGCATATAATTTATTAACAATGCTGTGAGAGTTTCACATGGACAACAAAGGGATTCAGCCATGCATATACATGTATTCATTCTCCCCCAAACTCTCCTCCCATCCAGGCTGTCATATAACACTAAGCAGAGTCCCATGTGCTGTACAGTAGGTTCTTGTTGGTTATATAGCAATGTGTATACATGTCCAGCCCAAACTCTCTAACTATCTCTTCCCACAATTCCTTTCCCCCTGGCAACCAGAAGTTTGTTCTCTAAGTCTGTGAGCCTATTTCTGTTTTGTAATTAAGTTCATTTGTATCATTTCTTTTAGATTGAGCATATAAAGGATGCTATATGATATTTCTCTTTCTCTGACCTACTTCACTTAGTATAACAATCTCTAGGTCAGTCCATCTTCCTGTAAATGACGTTATTTCATACTTTTCAGTAGCAGACTCATTTACTTCTATTCTGCTGCTGCTGCTGCTGCTAAGTCACTTCAGTCGTGTCCAAATCTGTGTGACCCCACAGAATGCAGCCCATTGGGCTCCACCATCCCTGGGATTTTCCAGGCAAGAACACTGGAGTGGGTTGCCATTTCCTTCTCCAATGCATGAAAGTCAAAAGTGAAAGTGAAGTCGCTCAGTCGTGTCTGACTCAGCGACCTCATGGACTGCAGCCCACCAGGCTCCTCCGTCCATGGGAGTTTCCAGGCAAGAGTACTGGAGTGGGATGCCATTGCCTTCTCCGAATCCTATTCTACTGGGTCCTTATGGGAAAAGGAGACAAAGACACATGGGAAAGAAGGTCATGTGACTATAGAGGTAAAGACTGGGATAATGCATTTACCGAGGATGCTAGCAGCCACCGGACGCTAGGAGAGGAGAGGATGGAGTCTTTCCTGGAGCCTTGTTTTAAGACACTCCTCCCCACTTTGTGGTACTTTGTTATGGCAGCTTCAGGAAATTTATCCAGAATGCAATGGCCAAGGAATCCGGACAGGAAGGGCTGGGGAGGGATTCCAGGTTGGACCATGGTAGGAAACTATGGTGGCAGAGCCTGGTTCAGGGGAAGCTAGGCCACCTGGCACCTGACCACATCAACAGCTCAGTGGAGGGTGTGCTTTCAGACCACACTGCTCTAGGTTGGCTCCTCCTGCAGGTCTCAGGCCAAATTCTCACCTTTAGAACTTTTCCTTCAGTAGCACCAGTGGTGTTGCCAATTCAGCCCCTCCTGACCTTTACCAGCCACCAAAAGCCGCCCTCTCAATACATATACTAGTCTCAATGAAAATTGCAAGCTGGTCCTGCAAATGTAGTTCAGGATGAGTTCCAGACCTTTGCTTCAACCAGAAAGCCAACCCAAAGCCTCCATGCCAGAGGACCTGTTTCATCTCACCTCCACACTCCGCATCCTTCACCAGTCTGTCCAGCAAGGTGGCAAGGAGCCTGAAAGTTCAAAGTCGCCATCCCCACACCAGCCGGCCCTCAGTTCAGTCCCCCAAGGAGGAGCCATAGTGAGAGCTGGGAGGGAGGTGAGGAGGAGCAAGGCTCTCTGGGTTTGGGGCTGCAGCAGGAGCAGGAGCTGGTGCAAGAATAGATTAAGGTTTCAGCTCAAGAATCTAAGTCTTCCTAGCAGCCAAATGCATGGCAGAGCAATTTTGTGTGGTTCTGGGAATCACTGCCTCATTTAACTTCTCCAGCCCTAAAGGTAGAAGCACTTCTGAAAGCTAAATGCATGCTAAGTCGCTCAGTCCTGTCCGACTCTGTGCAACCCCATGGACTATAGCTCACCAGGATCCTCTGTCCATGGGATCCTGGGCAAGAATACTGGAGTGGGTTGGCATGCCCTCCTCCAGGGGATCTTCCTGACCAAGGGTCAAACATGAGTCTCTTATGTCTCCTGCACTGGCAGGCAGGTTCTTTACCACTAGTGCCACCTGGGAAGCTAAATACCTGTAACCAATACCTTCCTCCTTTTGCACCATTGGCCCTTCCAACGCCTTTGCAGCCAATTCCTGTATTAAATCCTCTCTGTTCAATAACACACCAGTGATTCGTTTTCCTCTCTGGACACTGGCCAACCCACAGTAATACATAGACATTCCAGAGTCCTAATCATGCAGCCTTCTCACCCTTAGTGTTACTATAGTCATCTTATCTACTTAAGTGCTTATTTATTTTGCATCTTCCCCACTGAAATGTAAAAAACCAAGGACCTCTTTGGCTTGTTCTCAACCATATCCCCAGATTCATGCAGAGACAGCACAAATACTTCTTTGAATGGAAAAGCCCATTCACCAGAAAGAATAAGACCAGTGTTATCACAGGGACCGATCTGAGTCTGCGTGGAGGGCGAGTGGCCTTAAACTGACTTCCCTGGTGGCTCAGATAGTAAAGCATCTGCCTACAATGCAGGAGACTTAGGTTCGATCCCTGTGTTGGGAAGATCCTCTGCAGAAGGAAATGGCAACCCACTCTAGTACTCTTGCCTGGAAAATCCCATGGATGGAGGAGTGTTGTAGGCTACAGTTCATGGGGTCAGAAAGAATCGGACACAACTGAGCAACTTCACTTTCACTTTCACTACTGGAACAGATTCTCCCCCAATGGATGGAGCTGAGGCAGGAGATGTCCTCTCTCTCTTCTTCCCTGGGATGTTCCATCCTCTCCCTCATTCATTCACCCCATCATCTCTGCCTCCAGGCTCCCAGGGGCCTGAGCACCCCTCCTGTGCCCTGTAGCACCTGGCTCCATGCAGACAGGTATAGGTGTGGCCCTCCCAGTGCTGCCTTCCTGTCTACATGCCCAGTTGGCTAGAGAGCTTCTTCATGGCCCGGCTCATGTCTTGTGAGAGCTGGGGTCCTTAAACCTCACAAGGGGCCCAACACAATTACTATCCTTGATGCGTGAAGGAACTGGATGGATTATCAGAGTGAGGAAGGAAAGACTGGGGGCAAGTGCCAAGGCAAGCTTCCATCAACCCTCCCCAAATTAAGGAACCAATTCAATGGATAATAAGCATTTGTCACGTGCCAGGCCATTCTCCTCCCTCCCCTCATTGTCTCCCCAGTGACACCTGGAGGTGGTTCTTGATATTTTCCCATCGGAAAGATGGTGAGGCTGGTTCTTTTTCTGCAGTAAAACCCAGGGATTCCAAATCCAGATGTGATGCCTATAGCACCAGCCTCCAGGGCTCCTCTTGTTCCTCTGCCTCTTGATGCTGGTCACGTGGTCAAGATAGTTGGTCCTTCTCATCCTAGCTTTCACTGATGTGTTCAGCTGAGCCCACAGGTGTAGAATCAGGCTGCCTGGACTCATGCCCTGCCTTGTCCACGCCCAGGACTTGGAGCACTGGACACTTTACTAGGCCTCTCCAAACTCACTTTCTTCATCCATAAGATGGGATTCAAATCTGCTTGTGGAATCGTCGTGAGGATTAAGTAACTCAACATAAGGAAGGTGCCTGCTGTGAGTATGTGATCAGCGTCAGCTCTTACAGCATTAAAGCAACATCACAAAGCACATTGCCCATCATCAGCATCCCCCTACACTCTCCAATATCTGGTTCAAGTGAGGATGGAGAAGCGAGAATAAAGCAGATGCTACAGGCTTCTTTCCTTATGGTCCAGAACCTCCCTGAGTTTGTTCCAAGCACAGTTCTGGAAACCCTGAGCTCTTGCCCCAGCCACTCTGCTGCCCTTGAAGTATAACAGGAACTGCGTGTGTAATTTTATATGTTATAGCAGTCACATTAAAAATTGTCAAAGAAAAGCAGATAAATTTATCTCTATATTATTTTATATTACATTATGCTATTTTACCCAATATATCAAAAATATGATCATTGTAGCACATAATAAATATAAAAATTATTCATGAAACACTTAAATCCTTTTTTGTGTGTACTACGTCTTTGAAACCCAGGAAGTATCTGACACAGTCCATCTCAATGAAGATAAGCCCCATTCCAAATGCTCAGTAGCCACATGTGGCTCACAGCTATCATATTGGGGAACATCACTCTAGAGACATAATCAATATATTTTCAACTGAGCTGGAAAGAACTGGAATTCTGAGGGCTCCTGAGAACTGGCAGGTGGGTATTTCATTGTGTATAACAGGAAAATGGGACAGCACCGTCCATACAAACCCATTCCAGCACTGCACACACAGCCTCCTCTCCTCCAGGGGTGGAGGCTCTGAGAGGCTGACGACCGGCTGTGAATCCTTTCAGACAGGAGGGACAGCCTGCCTGTGATGCCACTTCTTTAAGGTTGCAGGGGGGCCAACTGCTCCATCTTTCACCATAGCTGCAGGCAACTGTGGAAGCGCAAAACTTCCAGAAGCTCAGTTCTGATCTTCTAGTCAAAAATAACTCCATGTCAAATTCTGCTTTGATGAAGAAGACTTTGTCCGAGGCAAGAGTCCCTCAGAAAACTTCACAAATGCCAGAAAAGAAGGCTCTGGAGTCAGACAGGTTTAGGTGGTAGGAGCTACATTCCTGAGAACAAGAGTGCATTATTGCCCCTCAGGGTCCAACCTGCTACACACACACTATAGAACCACTGGTCCCTGGGGACACAGGCCCATGAGACCTTGTGTATGTGTATGTATGTTTGTGTGCTTAGTCGTGTCTGATTCTTTGTGACTCCATGGACTACAGTCTGCCAAGCTTCACTATCCATGGGATTTTTCAGGCAAGATACTGGAGTGGGCTGCCATTTCCTCCTTCAGGGGATCTCCCTTACCCAAAGATCGAACCTATGTCTCCTGGGTCTCCTGCATTGCATGCGGATTCTTTACCGCTTAGCCATGAGACTTTGGCTGGCTGATTCTCTGGGGCCCAGACTGGGCAGCTGAGTGGGAAAGCCACAACAGATCAACATTAGCCCAGACACAGTTCACCTTCTGTGCTGATAGAGGGAGATTTAACACAAAAGAAAAGCTCTTGGTTTACCAGCAAGCTGTATTGGGTTTGAGTCCTGGGCCTCCCACTGGGTGATGAAGCCTGGTGTTAAGAGCACGTACCCTAAGATCAGACTAGGTTCAAATCCACATTGCACCACTTACAGTTGTGACCCTTGGGACAAATCACTTGTCCCCCTAAGTCTCTGTGTCCTTGTCTATGAAGTAGGGATAACAGAGGCATGTTCCTTGAAGAGGATGAGTTACCATTTAGAAAGATGCTCACAACTGCCAGCTGCCCAACAAGGATCCTGTGTCAGATGATGTTGCTGTGTCATTATCACCGAGGTTAGGACATAGATGTCAGTTCATGAGGGCCTGGTCTCCACCTAGACAACAGGTACTAACGTTCAGAGATGTCAAGTGCTGTCACAGCTAGTCCAGATCTGAATCCCACTTTGTGATGCTTGAATTAATACCATCTTCATAGTGGCCCATGAACTCCAAGCTTCCGCGTGCTACTGACAGCATAAGGAGCTGGAACCTCTGCAGCCACAGACCCTGGGGACCATGCAGAGATCCTCAGCACCCCTGGACAGATCCCCCTCCGCTCCTATTAACTCTCCAGTCCTGTAATTAGCCTACACAGAGTTCCCTTTCCCTCCTTGGAAGGATACATTGTGATCATTTTATTGTAAGACTGAGCTAAGCAAGGGCTTCCCAGGTAGCTCAGTGGGTAAAGAATCCATCTGCAATGAAATAGATATAGGAGACATGGGTTTGATTCCTGGGTTGGGAAGATCCCCTGGAGGAGGACATGGCAGTATTCTTGCCTGGAGAATCCCATGGACAGAGGAGTCTGGAAGGCTGCAGTACATGGGGTCACAAAAGAGTCAGACTTGACTGAAACGACTGAGCATGCACAGATAAATTAAGTAAAATTCCATGGAGATGTCAATTTCCTTTCCCTCATCAATGTTCTTCAATTATGCTGGGATGGAGCTTCCTGGCCCAACCCTGAACCATCGCTTGTGTGTAAAAGCCTGATCCCCAGGCTTTTCTAGGCATTTTCAGGCACATGGTAGTCAAGGCCACCCACTAGTATATATTGTGCTTTAATGCAGAATTTTTAAAAGTCCCTTATGGGTAGATGAATTAGACAAAGGGTGTCTCTCCCTCTGAGTGTATGCCATGCCCTTGCTGGAATGCAAAACTTGGCAAATGTAGCTCAGCAAGGGTTTAAACACCTACTGGTCCATTTGGATAGAAACCCTTGTGCAGTGCACAGCTTGTACAACTGTACATGATGACCCTGAGAGCAGTCTCACTCCAGGGAGTAAAATGTTCAGTCCGATTTAACTCAAAACTGTGATTTTTCTCATCCCCTTTGATGCTATTTCTGCCCCTAGTTTTGAACCAGATCATGAATTCAGTGGATCGCAAGGGAGTACCAAGCATGGTCTGTGATTTTTCTCAACAGCTACTGCTCTGGCCCCTCCAGGGCTGGTTGGAGGGGGTTGAAGATAATCTTATAGGATAAAATCCTCTTTGACTGGGGCCTCTACAAGGTGGCCATGATTGGACAGTTTTTGTGAGTGTAGCACAACCAGGGCTGGCCTGACTAATTCTGTCTCCCGATTGAATTCTTAACATCTCCCCTCCCAAGCTCCTCATAGTCACAGCCTTCTGGGGTTGGCGCAGCTAGGTGGGCAGCTCTTTTGAAATGGTTCTTCTTGAGAGATTTCAAGTCTGTGTATTTACCATGAGCCCTAATAAACTCATGGAGTAACTATATAACTTGACTCTTCCCTACACCTTGGAAGAAGTAGAGATGCATCACTGTCATGGGCACTCCAGTTAGTGTCTTCCCCTCTACACTTCAAGGGGAGATTCATCTCCAGTCCCAGGCTCTACAAAGTCCAGGACTCAGGTCAGATCATCCCCTATACATCACTATCTGTGACTGCAGTATGGGCAGCACAGGGTGCCATGCAGCTCTGAGGCATCAGTAATGGGGTTCTTACAGACAGGCATGCAGTCTTCCTGAAGCTTCCCACACTTGGGCTTGGCGGAACTTCACTCTAGCCCTGGCCCAGGGAGGGATGGAGTCTGGAGGACCCTTCTCTCTGATCAATCTCCTTTGGCTTTCTTATCTTCTCTTATGTAGGCTGGAGGCAGGTGACAGGGTCACAGAACCAGCCCCACTGTCTCTTAGAAAGTTCTGCATGTGCAGACTAGCCTACTTGTCCTTTGAAACTGAAGACAGGCATTATCTATTGATCTCAGTTCTGGGGCTCCACTTCGACTCCAAGACGAAGGGGAAAATCCTGCCAGACCAGTGTCCCATGACCTATTACACCACTGCTTCTACTCTCTGTGTTAGAATGTGAACTACTAATATCATGTTCTACACAGGAGGAACCAAGGCTTTTCCCCAATTTAATTTAGCCAGAGAGACAAGAAGTGATGTCACCTCCACTTAACTGATAATCACCGTTATTATGTGTACAACACGAACCTGACAATATTTTCAAGAGTCCTGAGCTTCCAACTTGTTAAAATAAAGGTGCCAGATGGAGCCTGCTGCTTCGATCAAAGCCAAGATCAGGGCCTTGCTGCCTCAGGTCTCAAGGTACTGACATCTATTCTGCTGTGTTTCTCCATCATTTTCTAAACACTCTCATGTATATACTTCTGACTCTTGGTATATCTCCTGTGTTTCCTTCTTTCTTTGATCAGCTTTCCTTCACTGAATTTCAGTGTCTGTGTGTGTGTGTGTGTGTGTGTGTGTGTGTGTGTGTGTGTGTCCTGTATGTTGTATCTATGCCTGGAATTTTTTTTCTTAGAAGGTGAAAAAAAAAATGTTTCTAAAAATAATTAAATATTTTTAAAACTCAACCTAAACCATGAGGAGGTTTGACTAGATAATTGATAATGAATAGGTGATGAAGTGATGATGGTGATAGTGGTGATGATGGTGGTGATGACGGTGGTGATGATGGTGATGGTGGGGGTGACGATGGTGATGGTCATGAAGATGAAGGTGAAATGGTGGTGATGATGGTAATGATCATGGGATGATGGTGATGGTGGTAGAGACAATAAAGGTAGCTAACATCTGTGCAGGGCTTGCTGTTTGTCTTGCTGCTGAACCCTTTCCATGCATCATCTCCTCCACCCCATGATACAGACACCACAACTGGCCCCACTAAACAGCTGAGGCACAGAGTGATTAGAAAACATTCCCAAAGGCCAAGTAGCAATACTGAGAGCTGAAAAGCTGTAAAATGCTTTGGCTTTATGAAAGAAAGTAAGAAAAAGTCCTGAGTGCCCTTTAAGAATTCTTGGGACTTAGATAAGAATACCTGCTTGGGCTGTGTTGGGCAGCATTAGCAGCAAGTTTCTGCTGAGATCACAGGTGGGAAAAGACAAGCAGGGTGACAAGGGGACAGCAAGAGAGATAAGAACCACGAGGCACTGGTGCAGAGGTGGAACAGACGGAGGCCAGCTGCAGGGGGAAGCGGAAGGAGGCTTTGACCTTTTTTCAGACACTGACTGAAAACTCTTCCTGCTCAGGTATCATCCAGCTGGCAGTATGGGCTACGAACAAGCGTGGCAGCCTCACAGAGGGGTCCTCTGAGAAGTCATGTGAGTAGTAATTTCATTCTACACCATTAGCCCCCAGACTTCACTGGATCAAGAGCACCCAGAATAGCCCATAACTTTACACTCTGGCTGGAAATTTTTCATACCTAGAAGTAGTAGACAAAAAGCTGTGGCATGCGCTCTTCAGAGTGGCTTTCCACACCCCTAGTTGGGGGCCCAGTCCCCAGCATCCCTAAGTGGATTTAAGCACTTGACAATAGACTGTTGGCTCATCATTAAAAAATCATACCCTTCACTGTCAGGAGTCACACTGCGATCCAATAAAACCATAGCCTCAAAATCAGCAAGATTGTAATTTGAGAACCGTCCCCTCCCCACATTCAGCCTGTTTCACAGACTTCAAATTGACCTGTCTAATCTCTTATCTGTAGCTATGAAATTGTATTTCCCTCTTAATAGGCCCACAAATGTTATAGATGACTAGTTGAGGAGCCGGCAGAGCAGAAGCAGCAGGCATACTAAAAAGGGCCATCAGGTCCTCAAGCTCACAGCCAGGCCTGCCAGGCCCACTCCGTGCTCAGAATCTCAATCAGCTCTGGCCCCCATCTGGCCAAAGGGCCAGAGACATGCAGTCCACCTACTCCAGAAAGGGAGATATGTGTGTGTGTGTGTGTGTGTGTCTTTGGGGTGGCAAGGGTGATTCAAATAGGGCAAGATAAAGGAGGGAGGGGGACTCTCCCCTGGGCTCCTTCCCATGGGGGCACCCCCACCAGTGGTCAGCTCCCCCCTTTCACTTTCTGCTCTAACACAATTGAGCTCATTTCCCTCTGACTTAAGTCTTCCCTGGCTCCCCACTAATGTAAACACAGCCCCAATTCCTGAATTCTGTGTTCTGTTCAAAGATTCATTATTTTTGTTCTGCTTCCCCCCAACCCACCTCCTTCTGCACCTCAAACTCCTTCACTGTGGTTTCCTGTCTCTGTCCTTCTATCTCCCACTGCTCGGAATAAACATCTCTCTTACTTTCTTTACCTGGATGACTCCTCTTCACCTCCAAGGTTTCCTCCAGGAAGTCTTCCCTAAACTGCAGTCACCTGTGCCTCCTGTATTGGGTTGATGGATATCACCCAAAAATGTACATCTAAGTCCTCATGCCCAGAACCTGTGAATGTGAACTTATAAGGAAAAGGGGATTTTGGAGATGCAATTAAGAATCTTAAAATGAGACCATCTTGAAGAAGGACCATAAATCCAACAACAGCTGTCCTAAGAAAAAGGCAGTAGGAGATTTGAGATACAGGGATACAGGGAATGGGCCATGTGAGGACAAGGCAGAGATTAGAGAGATGAGTCTGCAAGGCAAGGAGTGCCAAGGCTTGTCCTTACCACTGGAAGCCAGAGGAGGCTGATGATCCTCCACCAGAGCATCAGAGGGCGGGTCCTCCTGCCAGTACCTTGGTTTAGACCTTCTGGCCTCCAGGACTATGAGAGAGAATAAATATCTCTTGTTCTAAGCCCCTCCAGATTGTCCTAAATTGTCCCAGCTGCCCCAGGAAAGTCCTGTATCTCCCAGAATGTACATCCACGCATCTTAGACCCAAGTCTCACCTCTTCCATGCATCCATATTGACATCATCCACCTCCATCCCTTGCTCATTGAACTGGGAGCCCCCAGCTGAGGATCCCTTGTCACTTCTGTCTGTCCTAACTCAACCCTTGTGCCTGGGGCTCACTGGGGACACCACACATGCCTACTGTGTCATAGTAGAGCTTCCCGGGCAGCGCAGTGGTAAAGCAAATGCCTGCAATGGAAGCGAAGAGGGTCTGATCCCTCTGTTGAAAAGATCCCCTAGAGGAGGAAATGGCAACCACTCCAGTATTCTTGTCTGGGGAATCCCATGGACAAAGAAGTCTGGTGGGCTTCCATGAAAATCCATGAGGCTGCGAAGAGTGGTCCATGATCCAGAACACGCAACGCTTGCTGTGTGTCATGGAACAAAGCAGAGGAGGCCAGAATCCCCTTCAGATTTTAGACGAAAGGGCACCCTTGCCTCCCTTGACCCCTCCTGTCATGAGTCGGAAGCCCAAGTCTTCCAAGGTCATTGGGAAGGTCAGCCTCCTCTTTGACAAACCGTCAGCATGAAGCTCCCACCCCCAGACCCCCTATTACTGTCAGTGACTTCACATCTTAACTCCCAAACAAGAAGTCTCTGTCCCTGGCAGAATCTTTCCTTCATCATGACTTCCTAGGAGGGGTCCTCTCACTCCCCAGGCCTGCAGGGACAATCCAGGCTCCATTCTGGAAGCTAACAGACTTGCTGGCACAGGTAACAAGTGGAAAGAATAACAAGAGTCCTAAAAATAGACAACAAACACTTATCAAGCTTCTATTAATAGCACATGGGAGGGGAGGTGAACCCCTCCCCCTCCTGGGGAGAGGCAGTGCAGCTTGTTGATGGCCACAGGGCTTACTGGTGACCCTGCTGCATCATTATGGAGGCACCTACTGGCACTGAAGTTGCTGGAGCCCCAGAGTCCTGACTGTCAAGTTGCCTTCATTTACTGGCTGGTCGCCTTTCATTATGCTCTCCTCTGATCTGTCCCCAGTGGGCATCCCTGATGCTGGGAAGATGTGACCTGTCAGCAAAGACAGCAGAGTGCTTCTGAGGTTCCTCCCTCTCCCCAGAGCTTGTAACTCACCCACATGGGTTATGAGCTTCTAAGGTCATCAGCCAGGGCCCAGGGCTACTGCAGGCCCTTGGCATCATTGCCACCCACTGGCTATGTGCCAGGCACTCTACTAGGCCATGGGCAGCCAGCAGAGGCAACTGAGATGCTAGTTATACCCTCAGGAGCTCACAGGCTGGTGGAAGTGAGAAAGACACCAGAGCCCAAACTCCCAAAACCGTGAAGAGAGAAATTGTATCGGAATCTACAAATCTTGAAATCAATTCGTTAGCTGAGAGGAGAGAGGAAGATATAGGTGAGTCCAGCTTTTGTTCCTGAGAGATGGGAGACTGGGGCACCATCAGGAGGAAGGAGAAAATGAGGCAGAGAACAAGGAAATTTATGAATGAGGAGGGGCTTCCAGGGTAGCTCAAACTGTAAAAAATCTGCCTGCAATGTGGGAGACCTGGATTCAGTCCCTGGGTACAGAAGATCCCCTGGAGAAGGGCATGGCAACCCACTTCAATATTCTTGACTGGAGAATCTCATGGACAAAGAAGCCCAGTGGGCTACAGTCCATGGACTTGTAAAGAGTCGAACATGACAGCGACTAACACACACACCCAGGATGAGGAAAGGGGGAAGTTCAGTTTTTGACATGTTGACTTTGAACTTGGCAGGACATTTACTTGGGCATCTTTCCAGAAAACTGTAGTACAACTCAAGAAAGAAGCAGGATTGCAGACCCAGGTTTCAAAGTCACTCTCACGTAGCAGAGATATGGGAAGTTGAGTAATCCTCAGGATTCTTACTTAAAATGTGTGGAACAAAAATTATATATGTCAGGAATACTTTTGGCTGCAAGTAATGGAAAAATCAACCTGAAAATTAGGTGCTATTTTCTTGCATAGAGTGAGAAGTTGTAGGTGGGAGCTGCTGGTGTTGGTTCAACAGCTCAGTGAGGTCAAGCTTGATGGCTGGTGATGCTGTTGGTCTCTCTTTCCTGGTCCCAAGGTGAGCGCCATGGCTGCAGATCTGCATCCAGAACAAGGGACAGATGGCACTGCTTCTCTCTGCTCTATCAGAACAGTTGCCAGAGAATCACTTATGCTCAATGGTCAGCCCTCTGTCGTCTGGCCACTATCTATAGAACTCAGGAAGCCTGGAGAATGAGATAATAGCTTCATTCAGTTCAGTTCAGTTCAGTCGCTCAGTTGTGTCCGACTGCTTCTGACCCCATGAATCGCAACACACCAAGCCTCCCTGTCCATCACCAATTCCTGGAGTTTACCCAAACTCATGTCCATCGAGTCAGTGATGCCATCCAGCCATCTCATCCTCTGTTATCCCCTTCTCCTCCTGCCCTCAATCCTTCCCAGCATCAGGGTCTTTTCCAATGAGTCAACTCTTCGCATGAGGTGGCCAAAGTATTGGAGTTTCAGCTTCAGCATCAGGCCTTCCAATGAACACCCAGGACTGATCTCCTTTAGAATGGACTAGTTGGATCTCCTTGCAGTTCAAGGGACTCTCAAGAGTTTTCTCAAACACCACAGTTCAAAAGCATCAATTCTTCAGTACTCAGCTTTCTTCACAGTCCAACTCTCACATCCATACATGACCACTGGAAAAACCATAGCCTTGACTAGATGACCTTTGTTGGTAAAGTAATGTCTCTGCTTTATAATATGCTATCTAGGTTGGTCATAACTTTCCTTCCAATGAGTAAGCGTCTTTTAATTTCATGGCTGCAATCACCATCTGCAGTGATATTGGAGCCCCCAAAGATAAAGTCTGACACGGTTTCCCCATCTATTTGCCATGAAGTGATGGGACCAGATGCCATGATCTTCGTTTTCTGAATGTTGAGCTTTAAGCCAACTTTCTCAGTCTCCTCTTTCATTTTCATCAAGAGGTTTTTTAGTTCCTCTTCACTTTCTGCCATAAGGGTGGTGTCATCTGCATATCTGAGGTTATTGATATTTCTCCCAGCAATCTTGATTCCAGCTTGTGTTTCTTCCAGTCCAGCGTTTCTCATGATGTACTCTGCATATAAGTTAAATAAGCACAGTGACAATATACAGCCTTGATGTACTCCTTTTCCTATTTGGAACCAGTCTGTTGTTCCATGTCCAGTTCTAACAGCTGCTTCCTGACCTGCATACAGATTTCTCAAGAGGCAGCTCAGGTGGTCTGGTATTCCCATCTCTTTCAGAATTTGCCACAGTTTATTGTGATCTGCACAGTCAAAGGCTTTGGCATAGTCAATAAAGCAGAAATAGATGTTTTTCTGGAAGTTTCTTGCTTTTTCCATGATCCAGCGGATGTTGGCAATTTGATCTCTGGTTCCTCTGCCTTTTCTAAAACCAGCTTGAACATCAGGAAGTTCACAGTTCACGTATTGCTGAAGCCTGGCTTGAAGAATTTTGAGCATTACTTTACTAGCATATGAGATGAGTGCAATTGTGCAGTAGTTTGAGCATTCTTTGGCATTGCCTTTCTTTGGGATTGGAACGAAAACTGACCTTTTCCAGTCCTGTGGCCACTGCTGAGTTTTCCAAATTCGCTGGCATATTGAGTGCAGCACTTTCACAGCATCATCTTCCAGAATTTGAAATAGCTCCACTGGAATTCCATTACCTCCACTAGCTTTGTTTGTAGTGATGCTTTCTAAGGCCCACTTGAGTTCACATTCCAGGATGTCTAGCTCTAGTTGAGTGATCACACCATCATGATTATCTGGGTCGTGAAGATCTTTTTGTACAGTTTTTCTGTATATTCTTCATTACAAGGCCATGAACAAAGGAGCAAGGGAATGGTTAGTGCTGACTTAGCAATAGCCGATGTCTCCTATAAGGAAAGTAAGCAAGAAGGGAGGCTGAAAATACAGTGTTTTGGAAACCAGGGAAGGAAGATGTTTTGAAATAGGCAGAGAGATCAGGTGTACTAATGTCCTCAGATACAAAAAAATTGGTGATTATTTGAAGACACTCCAGTTTTCATGAAGTTCAAGGAGAGAAGAGGACCATAGATGGGGGAGAGGGTGGTGAAGACATTTGGGGAAAACGGACATCCCCTTTTGCCTTCCATCTTTCCTAACATCAGGGTCTTTTCCAATGAGTTGGCTCTTCACATCAGATGGCCAAAGTATTAGAGCTTTAGCTTCAGCCTCAGTCCTTTTAACAAATATTCAGGGTTGATTTCCTTTAGGGTTGACGGTTTAATCTCAAAGCAAAGTTCTCCTGCCAGAAGACCTTTTGTGTTACAACCTGGAGTGGACCATATGTCTGCACACAATTTAAAGAATATCTTTAACTTTAAAAATGTTTGAGTGAGTGAGTCATGCTGCTCAGTTGTGTCCAACTCTTTGCACCCCTATGGACTGTAGCCTGCCAGGCTCCTCCATCCATGGGATTTTCCAGGCAAGGATACTGGTGTGGATTGCCATCTCCTTCTCCAGGGTAGGATTTTGGAAAACTTTAAAAATGTTTGGAAACTATGGGCGTCATCCAACTCTCTTGGCTAATGGATGTGATATTTAGCAAGGTACAGACTAGCATTCAGCACAATGTCAAGGAGTATATCTTTCTGATGATACTCTAACTGAAACTCCAATATTTTGGACACCTGATATGAAGAGCCGACCCATTGGAAAAGACCCTGGTGCTGGGAGAGACTGAGGGCAGGAGGAGAAGGGGATGACAGAGGATGAGATGGTGGGATGGCATCACCAACTCAATGGACATGAGTTTGAGCAAACTTCAGGAGATAGTGAAGGAAAGAGGAGCCTGGTGCGCTGCAGTCCATGGGGTCACAAAGAGTCAGTCATGACTGAGTGACTGAACAACAACACTACCTATATTACCTTTACCACCACCTATATCACCTTTACTCCCATTGCAACCAATGCCACCACAATGACCACCCAACATAAGACTTACTCGTCAGGCACCCACTGTGGGAGAGGTATCTAGCCATTGCTTGTGTGAATTGTCTCATTCTAGTTTCACAACAGGTATTAGACTTTAGGCACCTAACATCTAAATGAGTCACTCAGTCATGTCCAGCTCTTTGCAACCCCCCAAACTGTTGCTCTCCAGGCTCCTCTGTCCATGGGATTCTCTAGGCAAAAACACTAGAATGGGTTGCCGTTCCTTTCTCCAGGGGAACTTCCTGACCAAGGGATTGAACCCAGGTCTCCCACATTGCAGGTAGATACTTCACCATCTGAGCTACCAGAGAAGCCCATTTTATTCATACCCAGTTTTACAGATAAGGAAACAAAGCTTCAGAAGGCTTCCCTGGAGGCTCAGGCAATAAATAGCCTGCTTGCAATGTGTGAGACCTGGGTTCAGTCCATCGATGGGAAGATCCCCTGGAGAAAGGAAAGGCAACCCACTTCAATATTCGTGCCTGGAGAATCCCATGGACAGAGGAGTCTTGTGGGGGTACAGTCCATGAGGTCACAAAAAGTCAGACATGACTGAGAGATTAACACACACACACACATACACAAACCAAGCTTCAGAGGATCTACCAAATATTCTCAAAGAGTGAATGCAAGATCCTTGCACCCAGGCCTATGTAGCCCTTTGGTTTGCACACTTGTTCTCTGTCTTACAATCAGACTTGGTCTCCAATGACACTTTACTGTTCTTCTGCTTGGGCTCCCTGGGATGTTCGAGCTGAGCCACCATCCCTCCTGTCTGGATCTCTGCCTTTGGTCTACTCATCTCTTCAGCTCTTGGTTTTGAAAAAACAATGGAAGCCAAGAGTGACCTCTGATATAAAAATATGGAATATCCACTTTTGGCAGCCATGACATGGTTGCCACACAGTGTGCTCAGGCTCCAAGGGACAGAGACAAGGGTGACCCCAAGTGGAAGCAACTGGCCCTCAGACTCACCTTGGCACACAGGGCTGGCAGGGACCCCTTCCAGAAGCCACAGGGCCATTGTGCAGAACAAGGTGCTCAGGCAGGAACATGGAGATCCATCACTTCCAGGGACAAATCAGAGAAGCCCATTAGCACCCCACCCGTGCTATCTGGATGTGCAAAGCAGGAACACCAGAGAGATTAAAGATGCCAGCATGCCATGATGACGACCAAGGCTGCCTCTATTTGTTTCCCTCTTATCTGCAGTTGGGGGAAAGGAGGAGAAATGTCTCTAGGATTGCTCAGCGATGTGCATTATTTCAAAGACTTGGAGACAAAAGGATATCAGAGACTGGGTGAGTTGAACATGCAGGGACCTGTCAGCCCTTGTCGGAAGCCTAATGAGGTTTGCACTTTATCTATGGTTCAATAGCCCAGTCTGCCAGAAAACATCAGCCCACTTGGGCAGACAGAGGGTGCATTCACTTCTGCCACCCACTCACCCTGTGGCCTCGAGTCAGTCCCTCCCCACGCTCTCTGGACTCTTTCCCTCGTGTGCGCAATGACCCTGTAAACTGCCGGTGACATTGGTAACATCCAAAGGAAAGCCTTGGCTGGGCCAGTGATATGGGGAGGGTCTGCCTCCAGGAAGCCTGGAGGCAAGGTTCCAAACAAGAGGGGAGATGTCTTTAGGGCAGCTCATTTCTCTGTCTCCTGGGCATCTGGTCAAGAGTCTAGTCCAGAGTCATCACTGAGCCAATCTCGGCTGAACCGCAGGTCACATACAACCTCACACCTGACAGAGACCATCCCAGGTGACCAAGCGAACATCATCCATCACTGGTGAGATCCTGTCGCCTCTGGTCAAGGAGACGTGCACCCAATAGGGAACTCAGGTGACTGTTTTCATTTCCATAATCAAATGTTTATGTACCATCTCCTCCTGCCCTTTCTGCTCCCCGTTCCCTTCTTATTTCTGTTTGAGCAAAATGTGTTCAAACATCCCCTTTCACCCCACTGGGGACAAAAAGTGCCTGTCATGTTGATGTAACATTTTGGAGAATGAATGCAACATTTGTGTCTATTTGCTAATCGGAATATCGACTTGTTCTTGAAATGAAATGTCACATCCATGAAATTCACGGATGTAGAGGAGGAAAAAAACTCCAGCCTTGACTCATGCATCTTCAGGAAGCTCTTACAGTGGCTTAGACAGGCTGCCTCGCCTCCCGGTGTGGGGGCCAATCTCAAATATTGGACTCAGGAAAAGATAAATCACCCAGGTGTCCTGTCCCTGCTCTCATCCTCTGCTGGTTGTCCAGGGCCATTTGGATGCCCTAAAAGAAGGTACAACAGGAGTGTTTGTCATGCCTTATTTGGTGAGCCAAGTAGCAATGGCTGTGTGCCACTGTGACTGGATAAATGGTGTAGGCTACAAAACAGGATGTAACAAGACAGATGAAAGGTAAGAGCCCCAGGTCATTTCAGAGATTAAAGCCCTGTTCCTTTCACAGAGAGGAGAATCTGTGACCATGAACTGACAGGTATCAGGTGGTCCATATTCAGATGCCACAGACTGCTTCAGAAAGTGGGCTCCCCAGGTGGCACTAGTGGTAAAGAACCTGCCTGCCAGTGCAGGTAGATGTAAGAGATGCGGGTTTGATCCCTGAGTCAGGAAGATCCCCTGGAGGAGGGCATGGCAACCCACTCCAGTATTCTTGCCTAGAGAATCCCGTGGACAGAGGAATCTGGCAGGCTGCAGTCCATAAAGTTGCACAGAGTCAGACACAACTGAAGCAACTTAGCACACAAGCATGCACACACACTTCAGAAAGAAGCTGAGCTTTGCTTTCTGGGCACAGGTGAGAATGTGGATCAAACACAAATATAGAATGGGTATCTCTTCAAGTCGGCTGCTTCTTAAGCAGTGACCATAATCATATGTTATGTTCCTGGCAGGGAGGACTTGCAAAGATGTGGCAGTAAGGTTTCTCGGCCTTGTTCACCCAGGAATGTGCCCACACAGTAACTAACCCTAACTCTTACCCTAGACAGAACACAGCCCTTCTCATCTGCAATGACCTGAGGATGCCCCACCCCTACTTCTATCTCTCAAAGCAGCTGTGATCTGATGCAGCATTTTGTGTGCTAACTTTGGCAGCCTGTGGATGTCCACATGGAAAAGACTGCTAGGAAAGACCCACTCAGTTTTTCATTCATCAACAGGCATTTTCTGAGCACCTACTGCACTGTAGTTGTTCAGTCGGTAAGTCGTGTCTGATTCTTTGTTACTCCATGGACTGCAGCACACCAGGCTTCCCTGTCCTTCACTATCTTCCCGAGTTTGCTCAAACTCATGTCCATTGAGTCAATGATGTTACCTACGCATCTCGTCCTCTGCTACCCCCTTATCCTTTTGCCTTTAATATTTCCTAGCATCAGGATATTTTCCAATGAATCAGCTCTTTGCATCAGATGGCCAAATTATTAGAGCTTCAGCTTAAGCATCGGTCCTTCCAATGAATATTCGGGTTGATTTCCTTTTCAATTGACTGGTTTGATCTCCTTGCTGTCCAAGGGACTCTCCAGTGTCTTCTCCAGTGTCACAATTCAAAAGCATCAATTATTTGGTGTTCATTCTTCTTTATAGTCCAACTCTCACATCTGTACATGACTACAGGAAAAACCATAACTTTGACTATACGGACCTTTGTAATCAAAGTCATCTATGCATTTTAATATGCTGTCTAGGTTTGTCATGGCTTTTCCCCCAGAAGCAAGTGTCTTTTAATTTCAAGTCTGTACCTATTGCATTTCAGACACTATTCTAACTAAACACAGACAATGCAAGAGTGAACTGAATTGAATAGTTCCTGCCCTCCTGGGGTGGGGGGGTTGTGATGGAAGCCTCACCAAGCAACTAAAAAGACAAGGTTATAAAATAACTGCCAGCTACTTATAGCAATAAGTGTTATTAAGGAAATGAACACAGAGCTGAGATGAGAAAGAAGCCTTGAACCAGAATCCCATTCCAAATAGGAATTAGTGGAAGATTTATGGCCAAAAACTGAGCCCTGGGATATTGGAAAATGAAAGAAAAACTGCAGAAGAAATAAAAGATGAAGGCTAGGATCTGTCAGGCCTGGGCTAAGTCACAGAAGCTGACATCCACCTCCTATCCCTTAGGTTCCTTCTGTTACTAAGTCCAAGTTCACTCTGCTGACAGAGAAGATGGCAGACTAATGTCCCAAAATAACCCTCTTATCAGGGTCTGGATGCAGATTCTTTTACAGAACAGAGACTGGGGGAGGGTGAGGAAGTAGAGTAAAAAGGTCAAAAGTCTTACAAATATCTCTTGAAATGGCCAGCCTTGGAGAGGAGATGTGTTAATTTCTTCTTTCCTGTAGTGATCCACAGGTGGAAAGGATCCTGAACAAAGGCATTTTTGGCTTAACATTCAGGCAGAGGGGCAGGGTTCTCTGAGGCAGGCCTTTATGTATCATTATAATAACCAAAGCAATGAAAAGCAAAGGTTAAAATCAAAGACTTTGTTTTGTTGTTGTTTAGTCACTAAGTCATGTCTAACTCTTTGTAACCCCAGGGACTGTAGCCCATCAGGCTCTCCTGTCCATGAGATTTTCCAGGCAAGAATACTGGAGTGGGTTGCCATTTCCTCCTCCAAATGATCTTCCCCACCCAGGGACTGAAGCCATGTCTCCTGCATTGCAAACACATTCTTTACCACCGAGTCGCCAGGGAAGTCCCCCACAAAAAGAACAAAGAAACATGGAGTCAAAATTGACTCTTTCCTGTAACATTTCAGCCAAGGCCTCTTCTGCAGTGCTCCCACATCCCAACCTAGAGAGGCTCACTGTGGCTTGGCAACCGCCATAGGTTAAGTTCCAGGCTCTTCTTAGCCCTGTTCCTTTCTGCTGATTAGAGATTATGACAAGGGCAAGCCACCTCCTACACTCTGTGGAAACATCCTATACAGGGTATTGTGTGTGTTCTAAATACACGCAATAGGAGGTGGTGCAGAATTATGGGGGTGTTCCTAAGTTACAGGTCTTCCTATGGCCCACCCTGGGAGTTGTGACAATTTACTCCTACTAAGCAATTTCAGGTTTTAAAGATGCTCCCTGAGGGCTTACTTAAAATACCAAAAGCAATAATAATATAATCCTAATAATAATAGTTATTTGTTCTTCAGTCCTCTGTTTTTCTCCTCCCTTGCCCCAGACAACGTCTTGAAAGGCTTTCCATCAATTCCTGCTTGCTGCTTGTTCTGCTGTTTAAGAAAATGCGGGAAGGAAAAAAAGCAGCCCTGGTGGGAAATAGGATTTGTGACTCTACAGAAAACCCTACAGGTCTTTGGAGAGAAGGCAAAAGGAATTTCAAAATCAGCCTCCTCTCTCCCTTTTCAGTGACTGGTATGAGATTTTTCTTGGTCACAAAGACCAGGTGCTAATTCCAACAAGCTCCAGAAAAAATAAGAGCTCCGCTGACCCATGTAACTACAAAGTCAGCAGCAGGGAGGCTCTTGCTTCAGTGGTGGGTGGATCCAGGACTGATACAGTTTCTGGTCTGTTCTCCTCTCTCAGTTCTGCTTGCCTTGTTCTCCAGAAGATCCATCCACAGGACATCCTGTAGGTCACCAGCAGGTTCTCATTCGCTGCCCCAAATTCCAACACTAAACACCCTTGGGGTTTCCTAGCCCAGCACATTGTTTCAGAGGTGAATATTACATTACACTTTGTAATATCTATAGAAGGCTGGTCTCTGTATGCAGAGCATTCATTGGAGGAATAGAGTATACACCTTCAGTTCAGTTCAGTCGCTCAGTCGTGTCCGACTCTTTGTGACCCCATGAATCGCAGCACGCCAGGCTTCCCTGTCCATCACCAACTCCCGGAGTTCACTCAGATTCTCGTCCATCGAGTCCGTGATGCCATCCAGCCATCTCATCCTCTGTCATCCCCTTCTCCTCCTGCCCCCAATCCCTCCCAGCATCAGAGTCTTTTCCAATGAGTCAACTCTTCACATGAGGTGGCCAAAGTACTGGAGTTTTAGCTTTAGCATCATTCCTTCCAAAGAAATCCCAGGGTTGATCTCCTTTAGAATGGACTGGTTGGATCTCCTTGCAGTCCAAGGGACTCTCAAGAGTCTTCTCCAACACCACAGCTCAAAAGCATCAATTCTTTGGTGCTCAGCCTTCTTCACAGTCCAACTCTCACATCCATACATGACCACAGGAAAAACCATAGCCTTGATTAGACGGACCTTAGTCAGCAAACTAATGTCTCTGCTTTTGAATATGCTATCTAGGTTGATCATAACAGGACCCCAAATTTTTCCTCCCATTGGGGCTTATAGAGCTACTGGGGAGAGTCCATTAGGTTTTTTGTACTAAAATTTGGGGAGAAGCTTGATTTGTCAACAGTGCATTTCCAGGCAGATTGCCATTTGGAATGGACTGCTTCCTGAGACCCATCAAAAAGCTTCTGTCTCCAGCATCACAATGGAATGAAGCACAGTCATGTATGAATTTCATTTTATGTTTCAACAGAATGGGATAGAATGGAGCAATTTCTGGCTGCTGCTCTCTGCTTTGGTTTGAATTGGAAAGTCGGTGTGGGCTGCTCTCTTAATGTGGTCCTCTGCCCTAACTGGGGCCTCAGTCTTCCTCTCTGCATGGAGAAGGATGGAGAAGGTGATACAGGTGATTATAAGATGTGCTATAACATCTTTGCCAGTAGGTTCCCACGCAGAGCTCCAGAGCTGCCATTTATCATATTAGAGCCTCAAGGCTGATGAAGCCCTTCCTCTTGGGGGCTCCTGTGTGATGGTAGATTGGGCCCGCTTCCCTTCCTCCAGCCTCAGTCAGACTGTCAATCATCGGCTTTGACAGCTGGGCCCCACACCAGACAACACACTTCCTTGACAGAGGCTCACAGCAAGGTAGGCACTGGTATTCTATGTTAAGATCTGAGATTGCCTTTCCAAGAGATGGTGTAATTATCTTTGAGAGACTGATCAAGTTAATAGGCAATGGCGAGATCATAAAGAAAAAAATAAAACTCTGACCCACACCCTGCAGCAAGCAACCCAGAAAACCAATACAGGTAAGAGAGGAAGAAAATTTTTCTCTGTCCTTCTAGGTTCTTCTGGCTGATCTAAAAATTAACTTGACATGAGGCAGATCAACAGGAGAAAATCAAATTTCATTCCATATCTACAGGGGATTTCCCAAGTGGTGCTAGTGGTAAAGAATCTACCTGCCAATTCAGGAGACATAAGAGACATGGGTTTGATTCCTGGGCTGGGAAGATCCCCTGGAGGAGGGCATGACAACCAACTGAAGTATTCTTGCCTGGAGAATCCCATGGACAGTAGAGCCTGGTGGGCTATAGTCCGTGGGGTAGCAAAGGTCAGACAGTACTGAAGCAACTAAGCACAGCACAGCATAGCATAAAACATGAAGGATTACAAAGGAAATCAATGATATTAAAATATAGTTATCAAGACTGAAGGCAGGAAGAGATGGGGATGACAGAGGACAAGATGGTTGGATGGCATCACCAACTCAATGGACATGTGTTTGAGCAAACTCTGGGAGATGGTGAAGGACAAGGAAGCCTAGCGTGCTGCAGACCTTGGGGTCACAAAAAGTCAGACATGACTGAATCAGCTTAGTATACATACACATAAAGGAATTCACATACATGAAAGAGTCAGAGACCCCACAAGCCTGAGATATTCAGAGATGAAAAGGTAAGATGAGATAAGTATTCCTTCCTGAGAAAAGGAATTGGATGAGCCTGGAGGGTCATTCACAGGACAATAGAAGGAGAGCAGGTGTTTAGTAATTAGATGCTTGCCCTGCCACTTAGATAAAATTTATCTCTAGTAATAAGTGTTTTTCTGGGGGAAAATAAAATCTCCAATTTAAATTCCTCTCAGTGGTTAAGGGAAAGGCAGTTGCTTCTATTGAGCTGCAGCATCTCCACTGCCTTTAGCTCAAAATAATCCAAATGCCAAAGAAACACATGTGGAGGAGGCCTGTTCCAAATCTTTCTACCCTTATCTGGAATAGGCAGCTGGCCAGGGAAACAGGCTGCTGCGAGTCAGACTTGTAGGAAGTCAGATAATTATCTCTGGTAACTGATTCCAGAAGCCAAATGATAACCCTTGTCAGCTGAAAAAAACATGCACAATGTGAGAGATGTGAGTTAAGTTTTATTTGGTGGCAGAATAAGGACTATAGCCTGGGAGACAGTATTCCAGATAGCTCTGAGAAACTGCTCAGAAAAAGCGGTGGTTGTGGGGAGAAGTCAGTGCTTGGCTTCCTAAGTGATGCTAGTGGTAAAGAATGACCTGCCAATGCAGAAGACACGAGAGATGCAGGTTCAATCCCCGGGTTGGGAAGATCCCCTGGAAGAGGGCACAACAGCCCTCTCCAGTATTTTGCCTGGAGAATCCCTTCGATAGAGGAACCTGGCAGGCTACAGTCCATAGCACTGCAGCAAGTCAGACATGACTGTGGTAGCATGCACACATGCAAGGTCAGTGTTATATGTGATCTAGTGAAGGATGGGGGGGTGCAGTCAAGCACACATTTTGGCAGAGGCATGTTGCTAGTCATGAGGAACAGACATCACTGTTAGTGATTTTAATGCTTTTCTAGTTATAAAAAGATGCATGAATTGGGCTCATAAAATCTGAAAATATCTAGCCATTTGTTCCACCAGTTTTTCTCTGAATACAGAGCACACTATTCCTGATCTCCACCCTGAACTCCTTTTGAGGGGTGTTGAAGAGATGGGGAAACCATGGAAACAGTATCAGACTTTATTTTGGGGGGTTCTAAAATCACTGCAGATGGTGATTGCAGCCATGAAATTAAAAGACGCTTACTCCTTGGAAGAAAAGTTATGACCAACCTAGATAGCATATTCAAAAGCAGAGACATTACTTTGCCAACAAAGGTCTGTCTAGTCAAGGCTATGTTTTTCCAGTGGTCGTGTGTAGATGTGAGAGTTGGACTGTGAAGAAAGCTGAACGCCGAAGAACTGATGCTTTTGAACTGTGGTGTTGGAAAAGACTCTTGAGAGTCCCTTGGACTGCAAGGAGATCCAACTAGTCCATTCTAAAGATCAGCCCTGGGATTTCTTTGGAAGGAATGATACTAAAGCTGAAACTCCAATATTTTGGCCACCTCATGCGAAGAGTTGACTCATTGGAAAAGACTCTGATGCTGGCTGGGAAGGATTGGGGGGCAGGAGGAGAAGGGGACAACAGAGGATGAGATGGCTGGATGGCATCACTGACTCGATGGACATGAGTTTGAGGGAGCTCCGGGAGATGGCGATGGACAGGGAGGCCTGACGTGCTGTGATTCATGGGGTCATAAAGAGTTGGACACAAATAAGTGACTGAACTGAACTGAACTGAACTGAACTGATTTTATCCTTACAGAGGCAGATGGCAAGTTTTTGTTGACATCCTTGCAATAATCAATCCCCCAAAGGCCAGGACCTGATTAAGAACTGCCAGCTTCTCTAAGTTTTGTCCCTGTTTCCAATGTAGGACCAATCACAGAAATCCAAATGTGCCCCCCGCCCCACAACTAATCACATGTAGCACCTCGATCTAGTCACCCACCACCTCAGCTTCTCGACCACCAGCCCCTATCAGGGCACACCTGAAACTTCCCCTTTTCTTTTCTGATGCTCCCCTCTCCTCTGTCTGCCTTTGTGTTTCCACCAAAATACAAGTGTGTGGCTGACCCCCTGGGACAGACACTGTGAATGAATGGTCTTTGCTTGCTCCCACTGTCTTTGTACTCCACACCTTTAAACAGGGCTTCACTGCCTGTCACAAATGGGGTAAAATGTGAATGGAACCCACTGCAGGCACAACCACTCCAACATTCCTTCTGTCCTGTCTCCCACGCTTTTTGGCAGCATGTCACTGATTTTTTCCCCATAAGTTTCTTTTTTATTGAAGTATAGTTTATTTACAATATTGTGTTAGTTTCAGGAATACAGCACACTGACTTAGTTACATATGACTGATATATATAGAATTGATATATATAACTGATTCAGTTTTATATATATGTATATATATTCTTATATATATATATATACAGACACACACACATTCTTTTTAGATTTTTTTTTCACTTTCAGGTTATTGCAAAATATTGAGCATAGTTCCTTGTGCTATATAGTAGGTCCTCACTGCTTATCTGTTATGCATATAGTCGTGTGTACATGTTAATCTCAACCTCCTAATTCATCCCTCCCCCTTTCCCCTTCTGTAACCATGAATTTGTCCTTGAGTTCAGCTCTGCAGATACCAGCCACGAAGCCAATCACTCTCTCGCCTCCAAAGGGTGTAACACAAAGAACTGGGCGTGAAATTAGTAAAAACCACAAAGCAGGAGTGAGCAAGGTGGCCAAGGCTTCTCAGCTGGCTTCCTCAAGAGAGAGTGAGTGTCATCATCCCATTTTGAAAACTGCTCCTGTCCTTGCCTTTTTTCTGTTGTCTCTCTAGGTAAGAGACCTGTGTCCCAGGCTGCCTGGAGCATCTGTCTTCTGAGAAAGCTGACAGGATTAGTTTCAGAGGATTGCATCAAAGAATGAGGTGTTACTCGGCTTTGGACATGCAAAGAGAACTACAGGGCCAGAAGAAAGCAATTAGCACAAGAAAAAGGAGCAAATTCCTTTATAGTGGCTGAGCCTGGGACTCCCAGAGGTTTATCTGCCCTGGCCAAAGATGCCCTACAATTATTCCCACCTCAGGGAAGCAAGGAAGGCAGGAGGAGGTGATGTCCAGGAAGTAAGTGAAAGGCAAGCAGGCTATCAACATGCTGGTGGCCCAGGAAAGGCCAAAGGGAGAGGGTGGATAGGATCCAGGTTGTTGGAAATTGTGTCCCGTTCCTCTCCTCATCCAGTCCAGAGAAAGTCAAGTGAACTGTAGGAGCAAGACTAACACCAAGGGTGGTGGGGCTCTGTCTCTGTTCCCCAGGTGAGACCCTGGAAAGAGCCCAAGTCTCGGCCTCCCCTCCAGCACATCTTGGGTAGGGTGAAACCACTGGATGGCCAGGGTGGTCTGGCAATGTCACCCATGTTCTCAAGTGGTAGAGACAAATGGAGAAGGTAGGAGTTTGTTCAGCCCCACAGTGAGCTGGAGGGCTGGGCCCAGGAGGAGAGAGGTGGAGAGGTGGCTGCAGAGTGAGCCAAGGACCAGCCCAGACACCACCGGACCACAGTCTCCCACAGTCGGGTCTGCACTGGCACCTGGAGCCCAGATGAGGCCAAACAGAGATCCCCAGGCAGGCTCGAGCCCCGGGGTCAGCAGAGTGCCCATCAGTCAGGCAGATGGGCACACAAATGGATGCCCTGACCATGCGGAGCATAGCCCCCTCTACCACGGGTCTTTGGAAGCCTCACTCTCCCCTGGACCACACACCATCAGAGAAAGCAAGCAAGATGGGGGTGTGGCAGATGCCCAGTTACTCTAAAGGCTCTAAGCTCATACAGACAGTCCCCACCTCCCTCATGCCCATGCATGCAGGGAGCCAGGGAAACTTCACCCACCAGGCTCTGCAAAGGAGTCACCTGGCCCCTGTACTTCTCAGCTATGAGCTCCATCTCACCACAGTTGCCCTCAGCGCCATCCACTCAAGTAGGGGCTGGGCGTAGGAAAACACAGATGATGGTTGTTCACTCAGCAAGGTTTATGAGAGGCTGTGATACTCCAGCACCGGGAACATGGCAATGACCCTGCTTGCAGAAGGGCTGTGATCTAGAGCAAGGGAGGGGAACAGCAGCTCATGCACGATTCCATAAATACAGCTGACTGTAGAGGACCAGACCCTTCCAAGCTACATGAAAGGACTTCCCCAGGGGCCAGTGGCTAAGACTGCCAGGGTCCCAGGTTTGATCCTTGGTCAGAGAACTAAGATCCTGCACGCCACAACTAGGGATCCCATGTACCCAACAAAGATCAAAGAAGATCCTGTGTGCCACAAGTAAGACCCATTGCAGCCAAATCGATCAATCAACCAATAAATAAAAATATTTTTAAAAGAGCTAAATGAGAAGAGTAGAAAAGCAATCATCAGAGCCTAATATTTATGAAGTTTTCACTACATGATTAGAAATGTCAGCCAATGGAACATCCAGAGATTCATGAATATGAACCACTTCCCTCAAAACCCTCATAGTCTCAAGAGGAACTATGTTACACAAGTGCACCCACACACACATTCAGGCACACTCATATACACACAACGCACACACACACAACATTCACACATGCAATACAATGTACAATGTATGTACACATTTGTATACACATGTATATGCAATGGGCTTCCCTGGTCACTACAGGCTTCCCCAGTGGCTCAGCAGTAAAGAATCCACCTGTAATGCATAAGACCTAGGTTTGATCCCTGGGTCAGGAAGATTCCTTGGAGAAGGGCATTGCAACCCACTACAGTATTCTTGCCTAAAGAATCTCCATGGACAGAGGAGTCTGGCGAGCTACAATCCATAGGGTTGCAAAGAGTTGGACATGGCTGAAGTGACAGCACACACGTACATGCAACTACATATATACTTGAAGGCTATGGCACCACACTCTAGTACTCTTGCCTGGAAAATCCCATGGACGGAGGAGTCTGGTAGGCTGCAGTCCATGGGGTGGGGAAGAGTCGGAAACGCTGAGCAACTTCACTTTCACTTTTCACTTTCATGCATTGGAGAAGGAAATGGCAACCCACTGATGTTCTTGCCTGGAGGATCCCAGGGACGGGGGAGCCTGGTGGGCTGCTGTCTGTGGGGTCACACAGAGTCAAACCCAACTGAAGTGACTCAGCAGTAGCAGCAGCAGCATGTGTACACACATTGTGCACATGCACTTGCATGCATATATAGACACACCCAAGTCCATGTACATTTGCACATGTAAGTATATGCACACACACATGCATATAGACCTACTTTACACACATACAGAAACAGACAGGCACACACAAATTCACTACACACACATGCATATTCACATGCATGCACATGCAGAGCTGCACACATGTACATATATGCACTCATATATACAAGTACACATATACATATATGCACACACATATATCATTTTAATTGCAAATAAAAGTTTGGGAAAATGTGTCTCTGACTCATGAATTGTGACGCTAGTGGTAAAGAATCCACCTGACAATGCAGGAGATGTGGGTTCAGTCCCTGGGATGGGAGGATCCCCTGGAGGAGGGCATGGCAACCCACTCTAGCATTCTTGCCTAGAGAACCCCACGGAAAGAGGGAGCCTGATGGGCTACAGCCCATGGGGTCACAAACAGTCAGACATGACTGAAGCAACTTAGCAAGCACAGCTGATGAACTGTAGCCCATATGCTCCAATATCCCCTGCACCTCCACCCCCTTGGTTTTACCTCCCACCATCGCCAAGCTCCCGTCTGGAAGAACGTCCTCTGGCTTTTCTCTGACGAATTTTCCTGGTGTCTGAGCATCAACTCCAAGCTGACACAGACTGACAGCCGCAGCCAATGGGAGCCGGGCAGGCAGTATGTCTGGACGCCGTGTGGATTCCAAGTCAACCACCGATCAGAACTCATCAGAGAGAGAGAGAGAGAGACAGGTGTGCTACATGGGACAGACTGGCCCTGGCCCCAATTCCAAGTGCACTTTATAAATCCCTGCTTCATAAACTGTCCTCTGACTGATAGCGTTGCACTGAGTAACTCTGTGGAGATATCCTGCCAAAATATTATCCTTGGCTCTGTCCCCCAGGGAGATGGATGCGCTACGTGCTGGCCTGACAGCTGATACAGCGTTTGCTCCAGAGGGGAAGTCGCTTTTCATTTATTAATCTAAAAATTACATCTTGCATCAGGAGATCTCAAAGTAAGTCTGGCCGGTTATAAATGCATGCCATTCATTTGTCTGTTCATCAGCTCCTGAATTTATTCAGTGTTGGTGGTGAGATCGTAAATAGATGTCGACACACTCACAAAAGCACAGAAAGAAGGGCAGAGGTGTGCATGTGAAGTGTATTCAGGGGCTTTGATAACCATCAAGCTAATGTACAGATTGCATCAGGTATGTGATGCTAAAAAGTGGGACATGACTATTGGAAACCCAGGTGGCATGGGGAGCAGCCCCTGAAGGCATATGCCTTCCCATGGGTTCACCTCGCTGGAAGAACCATACAATTAGAACTTCACAGAAGCTTTGTGAAAACTTCAGGGACACCAGGAAAACAAGGTCCTACACAACACATGTACACTGAGGTGCTTTAAAAATTCTATCGAATAAGTGAATGGGAATGCAAGAGAAAGCCCCACCACCACTGAATAGGAGTGAATAAGGAGAGATCTCCCTGGAGGAGGAAATGGCAACCCATTCCAGTATTCTTGACTGGAGAATTCCATGGACAGAGGAACCTGGCAGACTACAGTCCATGGGGTCTCCAAAGAGTCAGACATGACTGAGCACACACACCCACTCGCCTTGCCTTCCCCTCTCAAGGGCCTGCTCACCTCCACCACCAGGGACCCCTCTCCAGGCCCCTCACATCCAATCAGCTCTCTGTATCTGCAGGCTGCTCATCCTCAGATTCAATACACTTCTGCACTTCAACCATCTGCACTTGGTTGACCCTGTGGGTGCAAATCCCTGACTGTAACAGACTTGAACATCCTTAGAGCTTGGTGTCCATGTCGGGGAGGGGCAGTCCTAGGACCAGTTCCCCAGGGTACTGAGGGATGAGTGTCCTTTTGCATCTGCTACCACTTGCTTCCTCTCCAGGACCTCCACTTGCTCCTTTCCTTGCTTTCAGTTCAGTTTCAGTTCAGTCGCTCAATCGTGTCCAGCTCTTTGCGATCCCATGAACCGCAGCACTCCAGGCCTCCCTGTCCATCACCATCTCCCAGAGTTCACCCAAACTCATGTCCATTGAGTCGATGATGCCATCCAACCATCTCATCCTTTGTTGTTCCCCCCTTCTCCTCCTGCTCTCAATCTTTCCCAGCATCAGGATCTTTTCAAATAAGTCAGCTCATCACATGAGGTGGACAAAGTATTGGAGTTTCAGCTTCAGCATCAGTCCTTCCAATAAATATTCAGGACTGATTTCCTTTAGGATAGACTGGTTGGATCTCCTTGTAGTCCAAAGGACTCTCAAGAGTCTTCTCCAATACCACAGTTGAAAAGCATCAATTCTTCAGCACTCAGCTTTCTTTATAGTCCAACTCTCACATCCATACATGACCACTGGAAAAACCATAGCCTTGACTAGACAGACCTTTGTTGACAAATATAGAACACAAATTTATGTCCACAGTAAAGGCTTGGCACATCTATAATATAGCCTGGATTCCTCTCAATTAATCTCTGTGTGTTCTCAATTCTCAAGATAAAGAGTTCTATTCAGATGTTTCAATAACATCTGATGTTTCAGTAAGATCAGTTTCATTCAGAGGAAGGTGAATCAAAGTAAACAACTAAACTTCAATGATAAAGATGACCGTCAGCTTGGAAAGTAGCATGGTGCAATTGTAATCATAATAAGACTACATATTTTGGCAGGTACCAAAAAGCTCTAGGCTTGAGGTTCAAGCTCAGGGCCCTCTCTTCCATGTCCTAGTGAAAGGAGCTGATCTAAAATTCACATTTTCTCAGCATTCAGGACAATGCAGTTTGGGTCATATTTCAGGGACACTCTGGATAATTCACCAATGAATTAGGTTCAGCCAAAGGATAGATGAAGATGGTCTTTATTTCTTATTCTGAGGACTCACCCTGTGTTACTCGGCTTACACACTCTTCTCATTTACCAGTCTTAGCTATGAAAACACTCTAACTTTTGAAAAGAGCAGAGGAGAAAGGTCACCTCCCTTAATTTATTCAAAAACCCTCATCTAGTTGATATCCATTCATTCAGCAAATATTTATTGAGTGAATGGTTCTTCGCTAAGAGGAGTTGCGAAGTGGCCTTAAGTAATGGAGCCCACCAGGCTCCTCTGTCCATGGAATTTCCCAGGCAAGAATGCTTGAGTGGGTTGCCATTTCCTTCTCCAGGGAACCTTCACAGCCCAGGGGTTGAACCCTCATCTCTTGCATTGACAGAGATATTCTAAACCACTGGTGCCACCTCAGAAGCCCGAGTAATGGGACAAATGTCTCATCAACAGGTCATATTGTTTAAAAAAAAAAAAGCAACAAAAAAAAAAACACCTATTTACTTTCATAGCTGCTGAAAAAGCTTGATAAACTCCAACACTCGTTCCAGATAAAACTCTTGGTAAACTAAAAATGGAAGGATATTTGTGCCCTTAAATGATCACAAATACATACCTCAAGCCAACCAGCCTTGTATTTAATGTTCAGTTTTTGAAAGTAATGTGTTTGATTAAATATGCAGAATCATCCAATCTTATGTAAGTGGATCTTACGAATTATACACACATTAAAAATAGGTGGAGAAAACAATATTCACTTGATTTCTGGGTTTGGTGATAATCAGTGATTTTGGTCTTGTTGTTGTTCAGTCGTTCAGTCGTGTTTGACTTTGTGTTGCCACACGGACTGTAGCACGCCAGGCTTCCCTGTCCTTCACCATCTCCCAGAGCTTGCTCAAACTCATGTCCATTGAGTCGGTGATGCCATCCAACCATCTCGTCCTCTGTCATCCCCTTCTCCTCCTGCCTTCAATCTTTCCCAGCAACAGGATCTTTTCCAGTGAATCAGCTCTTTGCATCAGGTGGCCAATGAATTGGAGCTTCATCTTCAGAATCAGCCCCTTCAATGAATATTCAAGACTGATTTCCTTTAGGATTGACTGATTTGATCTCCTTGTAGTCCAAGGGACTCTCAAGAGTCTTTTCCAATACCACAGTTCAAAAGCATCAATTCTTTGGCACTCAACCTTCATTTTTTTATACTTGTGTCTATTTTCTATATTCCCTTCAATTTTTTTTTTTTAACAGGATGGGTTAACATTTTCACCATATGATTGTGGAACTAAGAACAGCCCAGCACTAAGGCCAGCCTGGCCAGGCAGGAGCCAGAAGGCCCACTGCTGCCCCTGGACAGGACGGGGGCCAGTATCACACATGTTGCTAAAATACTGGGTCCTTTCGCACTTCTGAGTGGCCTTGGGACAGCACAGAGCTCTGACCCCAGTGGTTTATTCTACAAGAACCCCTTGAAGGCCAGATCAAAAGCCAGCAAGTGGGACCTCATTGGTGGTCCAGTGGTGAAGACTTTGTGTTCCCAATTCAGGGGGCCCAGGTTCAATCTCCTGGGCAGGGAACTAAGATCCCACTGCCTCCAATGTGGCCAAAAAATTCTCTGTGTTTGACACATATACACTATTGGTATTATATATAAAATAGGTAACTAATTTACTGTATAGCACAGGGAACTCAATTCAATGCTCTGTAGTAACCTAAATGGGAAGGAAATCCTATATATATTAATGTATACAGCTGATTCACTTTGCTGAACAGCAAAAACTGACACAACATTGTAAAGCAACAATATGCCAATAAAAATTAACTTTAAAAAAGCAAAACATTAAAGTTAATGACCAAAATGAACCTTTCCTGTGAAACAAGTATCTTCTTCTGTCTCTGGAATCACAGGGGTGTGAGGAGGTTCTGTGTGTGGGGAGTGACATGCACAAGCCCGAGACGACAGAGTTAATGTAGCTGGATTTTCATCTTCAAGAAGTCTGCTCCCGACAAAGACTCACTCAGACTTCTTTCACCATACATCTCAGCTACCCATCTTGTTACAGTCACATGTCATCTGACTACCAAGGTGAGCAAACCTGCCATGCAACGATGCAGTTCCCTAGGACACTGTATCAGCAAGTCAGATCAGCAGAGAAATGCCAGGGTGAGGTCCACACCTGTTTCTAAACCTGGAGGGCCCCTGCTGAAAACCTGTAGCCCACACACATCCGTGATACCACGGGGTAAGGAGGGACTAGAGTCCAGGGGTTGGCGGTCAGGAGCTACATGATGAAGCTTAAAGTGGGTAATACTTCCTCTCGGCCAGCACCCCAAGTTGTGGTCACAACCAGCACCACATCACACTGTCAGATTTGCCAGAATTCTTCGCTTTCGGTCAGCTCGCCCTCCCCCAGAAGCTCAGAAACAGAAAATGCCCAAAACTACACCATTTTCTCTCTTCCTACATAAGAAGAAAATTTCTCTTGAAGGCTAAATGGGAAACTGAAAATTGAACAAATCCTTCAAGGAGCAGAGAGAGGAGGGAGAAACACCTGGACTTTCTTTTCATTCAGCCCCCTGATCTTCCACCAGGGCCTCCATCAGACCATCGGCATCCGGGTGACAAGGACATCTGGGAAGCAGTGTGCACGAGGCAGGTCCCGGGACACAGAGCAGGTGCAGGAAGGACAGAGAGGACCAGATGAAACACACAAAGCCCAGAAGGAGAACCACTGGATTATAAACAGTGCCTGATGCCAGGTAATGGGCATCCAGAGGAGGACAGACAATGTTCTGCAACATTCTCCTGAAGAAGGACAGGCTGGAAGGTCAAGTCCTGCTGCCAACCAACAAGAAGAAAGAATAGGGAGGGGTATCCCCTGGCATATGTGTGCGTGCTATGTGTTCAGCCATGTTGGACTCTTTGCAAACCCGGGGACTGTAGCCTGCCAGGCCTCTCTGTCCATGGAATTTTCCAGGCAGTAATACTGAAGCGAATTGCCAAGCTCTACACCACAGGATCTTCCCAACCCGGGATTGAACCTGCGTCTCTTGCATCTCCTGCATTGGCAGGCAGATTCTTTACCACAGCACCAACCCCTGTCAAGTGCCCCAAAACTTGTCTATCCACTGCATCCCAGACCTGGCCTGGCAACCTAAGGGCTTTTGGCCACTTTAGTTTTAGAATCACAGGTGCAAATTTTTCCCTTAAAGACTGCACTGCGCCCACTGATTCTGACACGTGTAAAAAGAGGGAAGTAGTAGTGTTATCAGAGTGACTGAATACCTCCCCACAACTCTGGGGGTTTAACTCCTGAGACTCCCCCCATATCCTGAGGGGAGAGCCTCTGAGCAGACAGCCCAGCCCCCGACCGGAGCCTTGCCACCCACTTTGCCCCTAGGACAGGCCTGGGAACCTGGCAGAGAGATGACTTCCCCCAAATACCACTACATAAGCCACCCCCAAATCATGACCTGGGATGGACCCAGAGCACTTACTAACTAGCAGCACAAGCTCAAGGCAGACAGACTGACCTGAAAGAGCCCAGAAGCCTGGACACCCATGTCTCACCTCCCTCCTGGCCCCAACCGGAGCTCAAAAATCCACCAGGTGTGTTGGAAAAGGGCAACAGCTGTTTCCCCAATATTCTGGAAAATTTATGAAATGCAACTATTTTAGAAACCCAAAAGAAATACTGAGAAAAGAGAGAACAGAATGGTCCCCTAGCATCCTCTTGGACACCTCTGGATGACCCAATGGCCATCTTCATTATTATCCACCCGAAGGGACATCTCCCTCTGGCATCACCCATGGCCCTGCTCACTTTATTCAGCTCATCTGACTCAGGAATTTTTCTCCCTGGAGTCTAACCCTGCTCAGATCCAAGAGGGAGATACGCTCAGACATTAGTGTCTGCGTGGAAAACAACTCCCAGTGGGGTTAAAATCCAATTACCGCCTGAATGTAACTCTGGTTCTCCATTCTGGATTAATTACTGAGCACTCCCATTTTGCACCTCTTTCTTTCTTCCCCTCACATTTTTCTCAGAAGATGAAAATTGCTGTACAAATCATCTTAGTTGAGAAAATGCAGTGGGAGAACCTAGTCATTTTCAGGAGAGGGAGGTAAGATTCACAGCCCATTGGAATGGGAGGGAGACGGTGTGATTCCATACAGGACAAGGTGAGGATGGGAGGATGGGACGGCCCTGGAGGTGAACAGGCACAGATTCAGATTTTCAAGTCTGTGTGTCAAGAGACTTGGGAATTTGAGGAAAAGCACAGAGAAGGGAGCAGCAGAGGATGAGATAGTTGGATGGCACCACTGACTCAATGGACATGAATTTGAGCAAACTCTGGGAAACAGTAGAGGGCAGAGGAGCTTGGCATGCTGCGGTCCATGGGGTCTCAAAGAGTCACATACAACTCAGCGACTGGACAATAACGGCAATTGTTGTTCCAGAAAGCAGTGAATTGTTGGTGTGAGGAAGAGAACTGTGGGCTCTGCCTGCCACGTTTTCACTCAGTTTGGGTGCAGCGTTCAGTTGTCCTCCTGCAAACTTACCTCTTAATTATTCTTTGCTCAAACTAAGGTTCTATTCCCTAGCCCACACTAGCTGGCATGTCCACGTGGGCCACCTGGTAGAAGACCGTACCCAAGCTGAAGAGTGTGCCAAGGATAGCTTGTCAAGATCAGGCATCTCTTAGACGCTCAACAAGCCATGGGCCTCAATCGCCCTCTTGCTGGGTAGAGAGGCGAATAGAGTGAGGTCACACAGGGCAAAGAAAGGAGGGGGCCTGGGGCAGGAGAGGAGAGGACACCATCCTGAGACAGCAAGCCTGCACCAGTGAAAACAGACGGTCCTGTTGCGGGGACAGACGCCCTGCCCATCTTCATCATGCTGCCAGGCATTCAGCAAATTCTCCCTTGATACCAGCTGTTTGTCACCTTTCAGCATGGGAGCCACAGAGCACATGTGTGCAGGAGGTGTAGATGGCTTACATTCTGAGCCAGTGTCTGAGCACAGCCTGGAGCTCCCACCCTCTCCCTGAGCCTGCCTGCTGGGAGCTCTTGGCCCACTGATGGGCTCCAGGGCAACTGCCCCAGGGATGTCCAGGCCACCCTTTGTTTTTACTGCTATGTTCTCACCTGCAAACTTCAGACTCGAAGAGAGAAATATCTATTGAGTGCTTACTCTGTGTTCAGGCTTTATACATTCTTTTATTCAATCCTCCTGACAACACTATGGCATAAGTATTATACTCTTTTTAATTATTATTTTCTATTATATTTCTATTTTCACTTTACTTTTGAGGAAACCAACACATAGAGCAATCAAACTAATAAATAATGTGGCAAGCTGTGAAATCCAGGTGTCGCTTATTTAAAATCTATGTCCCTGACCACATGGCCAAAATTAAGTACTATGCAGGTGCCTTGAATATATATTTTAGAAATTATATACACACACACACACACACACACACACACATTTTGTATATATACACATTTACACATTTTGTGTATATATATATATATACATTTTGTATGTGAATCATATAAAAGAAATATATAAATGCATAGAAATAAAATATACACATTGAAAAATATATAATAAACAATTTTATATATACATATAATTTTTCATTTATTTACACACATCTACATTATTTCTATTGACATTCAGTTTAGACTCCAGAATGATATCATGTTGTATAGGCGGTTTGAATAGCTTAACTCAAATTATTTTTATAATGAAGTTATTTAAATAAGCCTAAATAGAAAAACTAGGTAGAAACTGCTCGTTGTTATAGCTCTCATGCAACTATAAAAACAAAATGAATTTACAATTCAAATGCAAACAAAACTAAAAAACCAATAAATTTCAGATTAACCTCACTCAGGTGACTGATGATGCTGTTTGCTGATACTGCATAGCCTGGATTGAGCAAGAAGAATGTATTTGCATGTTCTGGGCTTGATAAATCAACTCAGGTCTTCTGATGGCACATGATGAATCACCGATTAATTCATCATCATCGTCTTTAACTTTCTTTTTTAACAATGAACTCATTTTTAACCAATGATCCATGATTTTATTGGACCAATCCATTTACACAGTAACACAAAATGTATTACTAAAGAACAAGCTGGTAAATACTGTCTAACTTGAAATTCTTCGTGGAACATCGCCTTGCTTGCTGCCTCAGGCAGGGCAGGGCAGAACTGATTTTAGTTTCAGTGTCTTGTCCTGAGTAACGGGGCAGCTCTTTCCAGCATACAGGGCTCTGCAGTGTCTCAGCCTCCCCAGTCATCCTCTCTCTTCCTTGTTCTTTGAGTGACCTCCACTGGACATCATCACCAGAGAAAATGAAGGCAAATGCAGGGCAAATGTCCTTCAGTGCAAGGCAGTCATCCCTATCATGCAGACACTGTTCACCCCTGTTCTAGGTAGTGATTCACAGAAAACATACACTTTATGAAAGAAACTCCAGAGGCCCCTGAGAGCACATCACAGACCACCTCCTGCACCCTGGAGTCTGAGATGCACTGCTCTGTGCTGGGATGCAAAACAAATTATGAATCCCCCAAAAGCTTGCTATAGAACCTCGAACCAGTGCCCCAGGACTGAGAGGTATCTCACTGGAGCATCCGTCACCACTGTTTCGCTTTTCAGCCGCATGGCTTCAGTTAAAAACAGAAGACACACTTCAGCCATGCACAATCCCGATTGGCTATGGTCCTGCCATCTGCAATGGTGTCATGCCAGGACATCAGGTAGAAATCACACAGGTCTGGTGAAGGGTCCCTGGGCTTCATTATCCAGTCCAAGGAAACAGTCAACCTCTGTCACCTCTCCAATCAGTCAGATAGTGGGTGTCCTAGTCAGCTTGGGTTGTTATTACAAGAACCACAGACAGGGAGTTTTTAAACAACAGAAATGTGTCATCTCCCAGTTCTAAAAGCTTGAATCTAAGATCAAGATATCAACAAGGCTGGTTCCTCCTGAGGTTTCTCTCCTTGAACTGCAGATGGCCATCTTCTCCCTATGTCCTTACGTGTTCATCCCCCACCGTGTATATCTATGTTCTATTCTCTTCTTATAAGGACACTGGTCAGACTGACTTACAGCCCACTTTAACGACCTCATTTTACCTTAATTCTCTTTAAAGACTCCACCTCCAGATATACTTGTTACCAAGTTGGGCTCATATTGCTCACTATACAAAAGGCTAATAAATTGAGAGATGAAATGTTGAGGCCAGGAATAGCAACTTGATTCAGAAAGTCAGCAGACCAAGAAGATGTTGGACTAGTGTCCCAAAGACTCGTCTTTTGCAAGTCAGAATTCAGACTTTTTTTATAAATATTAAAAGAAGAGGAAATGGGATTAGCTGCTGCAAACTTCTTAATGTCAGAATCCTTTGTTCTTGCAGCTGAACACTTAGGTCTGGCCAAAATGTTCCGATAAACCTCCAATAAAACAAATGTTATTTGTCCAAGACAAATGCAACTTTTTCAGTTTAGACCTGTTCACTCATTCACTTGTGTCTGATTCCATGCAACCCCAAGGACTGTAGCATTCCAGGCTTCCCTGCCCATCAGCAACTACCAGAGCTTGTTCAAACTCATATCCATTGAGTCGGTGATACCATCCAATCATCTCATCCTTTGTCATCTCTTTCTCCTACTGCCTTCAATCTTTCCCAGCATCAGGGTCTTTTCCAATGAGTCAGATGTTCACATTAGGCAGCCAAAATATTGGAGCTTCAGCTTCAGTATCAGTCCTTCCAATGAATATTCAGGACTGATTTCCTTTATCAGCTTCCTGATAGCTCAGTTGGTAAAGAATTCACCTTTAATGCAGGAGACCCTGGTTCAGTTCCTGGGTCAGGAAGATCCGATGTAGAAGGGATAGGCTACCCACTCCAGTATTCTTGGACTTCCCTGTGGCTCAGCTGGTGATGAATCCACCTGCAATGTGGAAGACCTGGGTTCAATCCCTGGGTTGGAAAGATCCCCTGGAGAAGGAAATAGCTACCTGCTGCAGTATTCTGGCCTGGAGAATTCCATGGACTATATATCCATGGAATATATATGGGGTGGCAGAGTCCAGTTTCCTTTAGGATTGGCTGGTTTGATATCCTTGGACTCTCAAGAGTCTTCTCCAGCACCACAGTTCAAATGCATCAATTCTTTGGCATTCAGCTTTCTTCATGGTCCAACTCTCACATCCATCCATGGCTACTGGAAAAACCATAGCTCTAACTATACAGACATTTGTCAATAATGTAATGTCTCTGCTTTTAATATGCTGTCTAGATTGGCAATAGTTTTTCTTCCAAGGAGCAAGCATCTTTTAATTTTATAGCTGCAATCACCATCTGCAGTGATTTTGGGAACCCAAGAAAATAAAAGTCTCTCACTGCTCACATTGTTTCCCCATCTATTTACCATGCAGGGATGGGACCAGATGCCATGATATTCTTTTTCTAAATGTTGAGTTTTAAGCCATCTTTTTCACTCTCCTCTGTCACCTTTATCAAGAGACTCTTTTGTTCGTCTTCCCTCTCTACGATAAGGGTGGTGTCATCTGCATATCTGAGATTATTGATATTTCTGCTGGCAATCCAGCTTGATTCCAGCTTGTGCTTCATCCAGGCTGGCATTTCACATGATGTACTTTGCATATAAGTTAAATAAGAAGGTGACAATATACAGCCTTGACTATTCCTTTCCTGATTTGGAACCAGTCAGTTGTCCCATGTCCGGTTCTAACTGTTGCTTCCTGATCTGCATACAGATTTCTCAAGAGGCAGGTAAGGTGGTCTGGTATTCCCATCTCTTGAATAATTTTCCACAGTTTGTTGTGATCCACACAGTCAAAGACTTCGGTATAGTCAATGAAGCAGAAGTAGATGTTTTTCTGAAACTCTCTTGGTTTTATTTATTAATTTTTTTAATAATCCAATGGATGTTGACAATTTGATCTCTGGCTCCTCTGTCTTTTCTAAATCCGTCTTGAACATCTGGAAATTCATGGTTCACAAACTGTTGAAGCCTGGCTTGGAGAATTTTGAGCATTACTTTGCTAGCATGTAAGATGAATGCAATTGTGCAGTAGTTTGAACATTCTTTGGCATTGCCTTTCTTAGGGAATGGGATGAAAACTGACCTTTTCTAGTCCTGTGGCCACTGCTGAGTTTTCCAAATTTGCTGGCATATTGAGTGTAGCACTTTCACAGCATCATCTTTCAGGATTTGAAATAGCTCAACTGGAATTCCATCACCTCCACTAGCTTTGTTCATAGTGATGCTTCCTAAGGCCCACTTGAGTTCACATCCAGGATGTATGGCTCTAGATGGGTGATCACACCATCATGGTTCTCTGAGTCATTAAGATCTTTTTTGCATAGTTCTTCTGTGTATCCTTGTCACCTCTTTTTATCCCTATATAAATAAAAACCTGTTATATACCTTTAAGGGTCAGGGCCTTGAGAATGGGCTCTCCTGCATATTTCAGGCTGTAGGCAACATTTTTATAAAAGGTGCTGAACCAGCATGACTCAGCACAGTCAATAGAGTACAGGGTTAGAGCTAAAGGAATGGATTCCACGTGAGGTCATGTTTGTTCTCTGTTACAGTCACATTCTGAGGTCCTGGAGGTTAGGACCAAAACAGCTGAATGTGTGATGGGACACAATGACAGTGGGTGACCAGCCTCATGGCATACGCATGACACCTGCTGGACAGATGCTCCCAAAGACCTGCAACATGGGTTCTCCCCTTGAAGGGGACAGTCGGTCATAGCAAAATGTGAATGAAATGTCTCTGACTTTGAAGAGGAGTTAGGATATGCCTGAGAGAGTCAGAGTCATCAGAGTGACTCAGAACATTTTTGCTGTGGCCATTAGCAGTTTCAGCGTACCAAGAGGAAATCTAAACACATCTCTCATTACTGCAGGTTAATTAGTTCTCCTCGACATTTTAGGAAAGAAGAGTGCCTGGAGGATCATATAAATCAATGAAATCCACTCCCTGTCTGGCACAGACTATGGTAAAAAGGCTGTGGAAGAGTCAGGCATGGCTGGTGTGGCCTGTGTGTCCAGCATGACTGGGGCCTTTGGTCTTCTGCTGCTCACCTAAATGTTATAGGAAGTCCAGACTTTTGCCTGGGCTCAGCTGGTACAGAAGATGTAGGAGGATGCAGCCATGGCACCAAAGGGTAGGGTGCAGTGTCTACACACATTTTCCAAAGCAGATTCCCAAAGCCAAGGTCAGGATTCCCAAGAACTCGGGCACAAACAAGTTTATTGCTGTTTCTGATCACACTTTTTCCCCTGTCACCCCGAAAATGGGGAGCAGGGCAGCTACCCCATCAGATCTGTCTCTATGTTCCTATTCATGAGGCAACACAATCTGATAATACCATCTTCGTCTATGGCTGGTTCCCAACACTGACTTGCATGGGACCTGACTGATTTCCTTGACCTGGAAGAATGTTGGGACTTTTTAGATGCCCTCTCCCTCCAACTTGACAGATACTGGCCTACAGGAAGCAACAGAAACATCCATGGTTTATTAGTCTGGTAGGACAACCATACCAAAGTTCTATACAAAGAGGGGCTTAAATAAGAGAAATGTATTTTCTCCCTGTCCTGAAGGCTTAAGGTCTGAGATCAAGGTGTGGGCAGGGGCGGTTTCTCCTGAGGTCTCTCTCCTCTACATGTAGATGCCATGACCACATGTAGATGACCATCTCCTAACATGTCATCCCTCTGCATGGGTCTGTGTCCTGAATCCTTCTTCGTATAAAGACACTAGTCCTATTGGATTAGGACCCACCTTTAAGATCTCACTTTATTCTGATAAGTCCTGGGGGTTAAGATGTCAACATAGGAATTTGGGCAAGGGGGCCTTAATTCAGCTCATAACACATGGCTTTGGAAATCTTGTTAATCTTTATCCTCTGCTGCAGGGATTCTCAGGGGGCAGCACTTTGATCTTTGGAGCTTGATGATTCTTTTTGTGGGTCTGTCCTGTGCATTGTAGTTTGTTTTCCAGCATCCCTGACCTCCACCCACTGCTTGCCAGCAGTACCTACACCTGAATCTAGACAATCGTGTCTCCAGACACAGTCAAGTGTCCCTAAGGGGAAGGACAGAGTCACCTGGTGAAGAACCACTGCCACTGGGACTTCTCTGATGGTCCAGGGGTTAAAACTTTGCCTTTCAATGCACGGGGTGTGGGTTCAATCCCTGGTTAAGGGGCTAAGATCCCAAATGCTCTTGTGGCCAAAAATCCAGAACATAAATAACAGAAGTAATATTATAACAAATTCAATTAAGGCTTTTTAAAAATGGTCTGCATTTTTAAAAAATGCCTCTGTTCTCCTCAAGTGCTTTCCAAAGGGCAGTGCATGCAACGTTGATTGCAGGGGAATGAATCTGCAGAAGAGACTCAAGGAATACTTGTTCAACCTTCTCTGCCCTGAAAAGTATGGATGTGACAGGTATCGTCACAGACAAAGCCTCTAATTCCAGGCAGCCTCCAGTCTAGACTCTAGACCAAAACAGGCAGACACAATTTAAGAAGTCCCTGTAGCAAAAATTGCCATCACAGAAAAAGCACAGACTCAGATTGTAATATCATTGCAAAGGTAGATAACACCATTTTAATAACAGTTTTGTAAAAATGTAATTCATGCATCTATAGTTCACCCATTTAAACTGTGCAATTCTATGATTTCTAGTACATTCACAGAGCTAGGAAACCATTACCATGATCAATTTTAGAACATTTTCATCACCTCAAAAATCATGCCATACCCATTAGCAATCATTCCTCATTTTCCCCCAACCCACGCTTCAGCTCCAGGCAACTACTAGTCTTCTTTCTGTCTCTATAGATTTGCCTATTCTGAGCATTTTGTGCAAATGGAATCTTAGATGACTTTCTGTGACTGGCTTCTTTCACTTAGCGTGTTTTCTAGATTTGTTCATGTTATAGCATGTATTGACACTTTATTTTTATTGCTAAATAATATTCCATTGTGGGCTTCCCTGATGACTCAGAGAGTAAAGAGTCTGCCTGTAATGTGAGAGACCCTGGTTCTATCCTTGGGTTAGAAAGATCCCCTGGAGAAGGGAATGGCTACCCACTCCAGTATTTTCGCCTAGAGAATCCCATGGACAGAGGAGCTTAGCAAAGATAGACATGACTGAGTGACTCACACACACACAATGTTCCATTATATAGATGTAGCAAGTCTTATATATCCTTTAATCAGTTGATGGGCATTTGGGATGTTTCCACTTTTTGGTTATTTGGCTTATTACTGACATTATAGACATTCATGTTCAAGATTGCTTGTGGACACATGTTTCATTTCCCTTGGTTTTACACAGGAGTAGAATTGCTAGATCACATGGAAACTCTTAAGAATTTGAGGAAACTCCAGCTCTATGCCATTTTAGCTGTTTTTTGCATTCCCACCAGCAATGCAGGAGGGTTATAATTTCTTCACTCCCTCCCTGTTGCCTGACTTTTTGCTTCTATATACCCTAGTGAGTGTGACGAGTTTCTCATTATGGATTTGACTTGCATTTCATTCATGACTAATGATGTTTAGCATCTTCTCATGTGCTTATGGGCCATTTGTGTATCCTCTTTGAAGAAATGTCTATTCAGCTCTTTTACCCACTTTAACTAGGTTGCCTTTTATTACTGAATTATAAGAGTTCTTTATTAGAAACATACTTTACAAAAACTTTCTCCTCCTCTGTTACCTTTTTGCTTTCTGGATGGTGCTTGCAAAGCACAAGTTTTCCATTTTGATGATTTCCAACCTACCTATTTCTTGTTTTGTTGCTAGTGTTAGCCTCTGGTTTTCCAGGTTTGCCTCCCCAGATGTAGATCCTCCATCCTATAAACAAGCTGAGTGTGCATGATCAAGTCCCCAGCATTCTGAGCCACATCTGGAGTAGAGTCTCTGCCTATGAGCGGAGGCTGGTGGAAGAAAAAACTGCAGACCTCTCTGTGTCCCTCGTTAGGAGCTTAGCATCTCAAGATTGAGTTAAAAGGGATAAGGACTGCTGGCAGCCTGCTCCTGCTGGTGAGATGCTTCATCCCGCAACATCAAGGGCAGAGGGAGCCCCATCTTCCTGACTAACCCCCACACAGCAAGGAAGGAAGAGGAGGGAGTGGTCCTGGCCCAAGTGCTGCAGAATCACTGTTCGTACCAATTTTTTTTTTTTTAATATTGAAGTAATTTAAAAATTTATTAAACTGTATTTTTTTTTCTGGAACATATGTAATGAATATAACTTTTCTATCTTTACAGCCTGGCGTACCAATTTTTAACAGAGATTCTTCAATAAAATTTCTTCCTTTGCTGTGTGCCCTTAGGACTATTTACAGAGACCTTAAATAGTTGTTTCCTTTTTAGCTTTATTTGCTTGTTTCATGGAAAAGCAGGTACACGGGACTCTTCACACTGCTGTTCTGGATGCTGAACTCGTAACAGCCACTTTTTAAAAGGGAAGGTCTGTGGGTTCCTCTAACAGCATCACAATCGAGTTGAAGGATGTAAAAAGACATGCAAAGAGTGAGGGTATGACCACCTGCAACTGGACCACAAGGAATAGAATCTGTACAACAAAAGACAGAAAGCCAGTGTGATGATCCCAGCTAAGTGTGATGGATTGAACATAACTATTTCTCTCTGCTTCCTCTCAAAACCCCACCAAAATATCAATAAAGGAACAAAAGAAGCACAGACATGCAAGAACAATGAAATCCAGGGAGGATAAGAGAGAGAAATGAGTTGACAACATTTTTGAAGCAGAGCACCAGATGATCAAATAGCAATGGATTTAGCCAACTAAGAAAGCTGAAATCTAAGCCTTCAGGGGAAGAGGTTGAGGCAATTTGTATCAAAGACCCTCAGAAAAGCTCCAGATTTATGTGTACCAGGTGATTCTGAAGAAGACACAAAAATAGGAAGTAGACTGAAAATAGGGGGATGGGTTTGCACAGAAGCAGTTCACCCCCAAGACTCCCTTAATCCCAGTGCAGTCAAGGGTCAGCCCTTCTTCCAGCCCAGCTGAAACAGACATCAAGGTATGGAGAGTTTTGCACATCTGAGAACAAGGATAAAACACTGACCTAAAAAGTGTACGGGCTGAATAGGAAAAGCCCACACCACCCAACTCTCTTTGCCTGAATGCTGGAGCTCAAGTTTCAATTTCAAACATGAGATACATTAGAGGAACTGCAAGTCTCACCAATATTTTCTATTGATCAGTCCACTGGAACCCCACCAGAAATGGCCCCTCCATGCATGCAGATCTTCTAGGGACCTGAGGCATCCCTTTATTTTTTTATTATTAATATTTTTGCACCTCACTCTGAAATATAAGCATGCAACTGTTTTAGGAAAGCCTAAACCTTAAAAGTCAAGAGACCAAAACAAGCAAACACAAGTGAGGAACTCCAAGGAGTCAGAAATAACGCAAGAAACAAGAGAGAACTTCACATATACAAAAATTCATGCCATTCCAAATATAAAAGAATATATCAAATCCTTGAAAAAAAGCAGAATGTTCCTTTTAAAACAGAACATATTCAGAGAACTAGGAAAAGCTTTCAGAAATTAAAAATATGCTAGTGGAAATTAAAATTTGAATAGAAAGAAGGGAAAATGAAGTTGAGGAAATTTCCTAGAAAGTAGAACAGCAATACAAAGAGACAGAAAGTGGCAGAGAGAAGAAAATTAAGGGATAAATTTGGGAGGCTTAATGTCTTATTGGTAGAAATTCCAGAAAGGGAATATCAAAAATACAGGCAAAGGACATCTTCCAAAAAGGAAGAACTTGGGTTTCTAAGCTAAAGAGGCCTATGGTATAGCCAACAAAATGATGAACAAGACCTGCCCAAGACACATGATTGTAACATTTCAGGACCCTGGGGATTAAGAGATATTACAAAAAGCCTCCAGAAGATAAAAGACCAGGAATCAAAATGGCATTGTATTTTATGCAACAGTTTAGGAAGAACATCTTCCAAGTTCAGGAGGAAAATCTCCAGCCTAGACATTTATAACCAGCTAAACTATGAGTCACATGTGAGGGTGGAATTCAGATATTTCAGATTCAAGAGATCTCAAAAATGTAGCTCTCTTGCCGCACTTTTCATGAAACTGTGAGAAGATAAGATCCATCAGAATTAGGAGTGAATGACGAGAGAGAAGGGGGTAGAGAGGGTACTCATAGGGTGATAGCAGGTCTGAGGGCAGGACATCCATTGTAGAGGAGGAGGAAGGGGGTGCCATGAGTGACATTGCCCAGAAAGGTGAAAGTGGAACTGGCAGACTACCTGGAATTGTGGGTCATCACGTGAACCATCTTATAACTTTGGTTGACTGTATAGGGACACATGTGTGACAGGTGCACACAGATTTGGAAAATGGAAACACTGGTAGTTATTCATTCTAGGGAAAACAGAGAGTCGATCAGGAAAGCAAATGCAATCTTAAAACTACTCTGTGGCTCAGCTGTGAATAATAATTACATAATTATGTAAATGCTGAATATTGATCTAGCCACAAATTATGCTATCGGGAGCACAGGGGCAGGAGCCATGTGTGTGTTTTCTGTTGTTCTTTGGCAGGGTACAGTTTGCTTAGTAAAATCCTTATCCTCTCAGTGGGAAATAGATGGAGAAGCAACTTAAATAAAAAGAAAAAGTCAGATAAGCATTTATTTACTAATATCAAGGTCAGAGTAGAAGCAAGAGTATAAAGAAAGGGGTTGACACTGGGAAGTGGACGGCAGAAAATCTCTTGCTAATTCTGTCCTAGCTTGTGTAGAACTGTTAGGCTTTTAAAGATGGAATATGACAGCTGGGTGGGCAGAGTGTGGTAAGTCACCAGGAGGAGGGAAGATGGGAACAAGAGCCACAGCACACTCTGATGAGACAGTGCATGCAAAGGGCGAGAGGGGAAGCTGGGAGCATGACTGGGAATTTGTTCTTCAGGAGAGTGGTGCTGGGACTTGAACAAGATGCAGTCGAGATGGAGAGTTGGGGCAGCTTCTGCTGTGTTTGGGGAGGGCCTCCAGGCTCTGCTGGCAAGCTGGAGGCTGATGGGAAGGGAGGAATCATGTTGACTCTGAGATTTTGGAGCCTGATCCAACAGTGGTCAGAAGACGGAGACAAGTGAGTGTAGATGTAGAAAAGCGAAAATTCTGCTCTGTTCATTGTACAAGATTCCTCAGGCCACCATAACAAAGTCACCATGATCTGGGTACCTCAAAACTAGGGAAATGTATCCTCTCCCAGTCCAGGAGACTAGGAGTCAGCAGGGCCATACTTCCTCCAGAGGCTCCAGGGGAAAACATTTCCTTCCTTCTTCCAGCTTCGTGGGGTGGCTGTCCATCTTTGATTTGTAGCTTCACCCACTCTCTCCCTCCACTGTTATCTGGGCTTCTCGTCATATTACTTGTTTCAAAAGTTCCCTCTTCCTATAAGGACTCTAGTCATAGTGGATTAGAGCCCACCCTAATGACCTCATCTTAACTTGGTCATATCTGCAAAGACCCTGTTTACAAATAAGATCACATTCACAGATGCCTGGTTTAGGACTTGAACACATACTTGTTGGGTACACCGTTCAACCATAATAAACACAAACCATGATGATATGGGTTTGGTTCTTAAAAACTTACAAATCTCACTGGGCTCTGAGGACCCCTATAGTCATTCTCCACTTTTTTGCTCCAGGGATCCCCAAATGTATCTGATAATTCACTTCTTCTTCCTATAAACTCCTTCCTAACTCCTGGGAGGAAGAGTCATGCCATGGTCTGTGCTTCGCTGTTAAATGGCTTCTGGAATTATGGCACATGAGGAGGAGGAAGTCTCCAGAGGATGCTGGGTGCATGGAAACAGGGGCGGACAAAGAATGTGGAAGTCAGCATGGCTGGAGAGACCACAAAGGATCCACACGGCTCCCTCCTCAACCATGAGCCTTGTACCTTTGTTCTGCAGTCTACTCTTTCTTTTCCAGAGAGGATCTGTGGTTTAATGCAGCAATATACTTGGTCTTCATCCTTGGTTCTTGGCATGAAACTCCTAAAACCTTTGGGATTTCCTGGATTATAAGAGGGTCTGCTCTTTTCATTTGTGCCTTTATTTGTTCACTTTTTAACTGAAATATAGTTGATTTATAATTTTGTGCTAATTTCTGCTGTATAGCAAGGTGATCCAGTTATGTGTGTATATACATTCTTACATTCATTTCCAACATGGTTTATTATAGTTCCCTGTGCTATACAGTAAGACCTTATTGTTTATCCATTCTATTGAGATATTCTATTGACATATATACTAGTTTGCATCTACTAATCCCAAACTTCTAGTCTACTTCTCCCTCCCCTTTGGCAACTACAAGTCTGAACTACAAGTCTGTTCTTTGTACCTCAATTTCTGTTTTGTAAATAAGCTCATTTGTATCATATTTTTGATTCCACATGTAAGCGATATCAGATGGTATTTGTCGTTCTCTTTCTGACTTACATCACTGAGTATGATCATCTCTAGTTCCATCCATGTTGCTGCAAATGGCATGATTTTTTTCTTTTTTATGGCCAAGTAATATTCCATTGTATATGTGTACTGCATCTTTATTGATTCATCTGTGGATGGACATTTAGGTTACTTCCTGTCTTGGCTATTATAGTGTTGTTATAAACATAGGGTTGCTGATATCTTTCTGAGTTATTGTTTTGTCTGGATATATGCTGAATCGTATAGTAGCTGTATTTTTTATTTTTTCAGGAACCTCCACATCATTCTCTATAGGGGCTAATTCTGTTCTAACCTGTGTAGAACTGTTAGGCTTTTAAAGATGGAATATGACAGCTAGGGTGGGCAGAGTGTGGTAAGTTAGCAGGGAGAGGGAAGATGGGAACAAAGAGCCACAGTACACTCCGATGAGAGAGTGTGTGCAGAGGGCAGGAGGGGAAACTGGGAGCAGAGCTCTCCTAAGACACATAGATCACTAGAGGAACCAACACCTCCTAAAAAGGCCTTGACTCTGTGAGATTTACTGGAGGCTCCAGGGAAGAACCATCAGGCCGGGGAACCAGCCATTTAGCTAATGAGATGGCTTCTTAAAGTGAAGGGTCTGGTGCCTCATCCCTGAGTGCATCCCCTCCCATCACTGCAAAAAGGGCATGTTTCATAGGGATGTGACAGGTTTTCAGGCAGACACATCAAGGGGAAGGGAGCAGACTACTCTCTTCTGGTCCTCCATCCGCACAGCCTGCTGGGACCCCTGGTGTCCTGCAGCCACAGAGAGCACAGAGAGAAGGATGCAAAAGGGAGGGTGAGAGAAAGAACAACACACTACACAGTCACTTAAATCACTCTGCAAGCCTCCCAAGGCAATTTTTAAAAATGGTGTAAAATTTCAATGGAGCAACACCCCTCCTGAATATCTGTCTCCGAATCTCTCCCAAGAACTTCCAAGATATAACCCAAGCTGATGTATTTTAGCCTGGAGTCTCTCAGTAGAGCTGTTTCTTCACTACATGCTATTTCAGATATTTTTACATTCTCCCTGCTTTGCTTCAATGACGGGAAATGTTTGTTTTTTTCACCCCTCTTTTCACAATGCAGCTTTCATCTGTGACTCATAGCTTGTGCCCAAAAAGGTGGGTAAATGAACAAACAGTACTTCTTTTCAAAGAAAAGAAAATTAAAATAAGCCGCACACTAGAAGATCAGTGTGTCCCATCCTGAGTGCCCAGCACTACAGGAGGAGGACATGATGGCATTTCCAGCTAGCATGAGCAGGAAACCCTCCCCGTATTCTGACCCCCTGGGGACCGATAACCAAGAAGCTGGAAGAGACAGCTGCCCCCATCCCCACCCCAACACACATACACGTTCACAAAGAGCTCTGCCTCTAACTGCCACCCAGTGGGCACAAATCGCGTTTAACAGTGCCTGAACTTACTGCCAATTGAATAATGACCACTATTTTAGGAAATGTCAGTATTTCTCTTAAAAAATCCATTTATTGTGAGCAGCTCTGATTTCAGGCAATCTGCCCGGCAAGCCGAAGCTGGGGACACATGCACCTTGTTCTGGTGATGGCCAAGTCAGGTTCATGGGACTTCTGAGTGTGGCTGGATGAGATGCTCTGGATGCAGCATAGGTGCCAGACACCCCCTCCCTCTGCCAGTGCTCAATGGGACAACCATAGACATTTTGTAGGACTCTGGGGTTTTTGTGCTACAATTCTGAAAGTGAAACTGTTAGTTGCTCAGTCATGTCCGACTCTGCGACTCCATAGATTATAGCCTGCCAGACTCCTCTGTCCATGGAATTCCCTAGGCAAGAATACTGGAGCGGGTTGCCATTCCCTTCTCCAGGGAATCTTCCCAACCCTGGGATCAGACCTAGGTCTTCTGCATTGCAGGTAGATTCTTTAGTGTCTGAGCTACAATCCTGGGTCTCTCTAATTGATATAGTTACCTAGTCCAACTTCATTCTGCTTGCCACATGACAGGCCAGTAAAATTGGAGACAGGTGTTGAGGCAAGAAATACAACTTTATTTGGAATGACCAACCTAGATAACATATTAAAAGCAGAGACAGTACTTTGCCAACAAAGGTCTGTCTAGTCAAAGCTATGGTTTTTCTAGTAGTTGTGTATGGATGTGAGAGTTGGACTATAAAGAAAGCTGAGCACTGAAGAATTGATGCTTTTGAGCTGTGGTGTTTGAGAAGACTCTTGAGAGTCCCTTGGACTGCAAGCAGATCAAATTAGTCAATCCTAAAGGAAATCACGGAGAAGGCAATGGCACCCCCTCTACAGTACTCTTGCCTGGAAAATCCCATGGATGGAGGAGTCTGGTAGGCTGCAGTCCATGGGGTCACTAAGAGTTGGACACGACTGAGCAAATTCACTGTCAATTTTCACTTTCATGCATTGGAGAAGGAAATGGCAACCCACTCCAGTGTTCTTGCCTGAAGAATCCCAGGGACGGGGGAGCCTGGTGGGCTTCCATTTATGGGGTCGCACAGAGTCGGACACGACTGAACTGAAGTGACTTAGCAGCAGTAGCAGCAAAGGAAATCAACCCTGAATATTCAATGGAAGGAGTGTTGCTGAAGCTGAAACTCCAATATTTCAGCCACCTGATGCGAAGAACTGACTCATTGGAAAAGACCCTGATGCTGGGAAAGATTGAAGACAGGAGAAGAAGGGGACAACAGAGGATGAAATGGTTGGATGGCATCACTGACTTGATGTACATGAGTTTGAGCAAGATCTGGGAGTTGATGATGAACAGGGAAGCCTGGTGTGCTGCAGTCCATGGGGTTGCAAAGAGTCGGACATGACTGAGCAACTGAACTGAACTGACTGAAAAGATGGCAGACTGATGTCTCAACCCTCTGATTGGGATCTGGAAGCCAAGTTCGTTTATACAACAGAGATGGGTGGGGGCTGAGGAAACAAAGTAAAAATGATATTAGTCTTATAAATATCTCCAAGAATGGCCAGCTCAAGGAAGGAGATGTGTTAATTTCTTCATTTCTGCCATATGCAAGTAGACAGGGTTCCAGAAAAAGCACTTTAGTTTAACAGTCAGGCAGTGGAGCAGGGTCTCTGAGGCAGGCCATTATGTTTGATTATAATAACAGAGGCAATGGAAAGCAAGTAAAAGAAACAGTTCCAACATGGAGTCAGAATTGCTCTTCCCTGAAACAACGTGAGTGTGGCCATGGGGGATGGGTGGATGCTTACACTGGTCTCAGGCAAGTAGGGGCTGCCCCAGCTCACTACCCAAGTTTACAAACCCGGACTTCTGTTGGGTGGAACCACTCAGGACTGGAGACCCAGCTGGAATCCTACACTCTGACACCCTTGCAGCCCCTCCATGGGGGTGCAGTGAGGCCTAGTTCCTGCACCCCCAGCTGCTGGGGGAATTCTGTCCCTTATAGACTGACCTCCCAAAATCAAGCCATGCCTCCCTCACAGTGCTCCAATCCCCTTTCCACTGTGAGCAAAGCAAACTCATTCTACTCCCAACTCTGACACCCTTTGGAGATGGTGGGATCAGCTGGACATTACTAAACATGCAGGGAAAGGCAATGGTCTGAAATCAGAAAAGAATCCCAGATTTCAGAAGTGAAAACCTTTGCCAACCAGAACTACTATGTTTTCAGAAGCACGATTTGACCAGTGTTCCGCTGCTGCTTCCCAAGTCCATCAGTGATTTGGGAAGATGGATTTTAGGTACCCAGTAGTAGATCCCCAAGTGTGTGCTGATGCCTGGTGGGTGGTGAGGGAGGCACAGGGGAAGGTGTGTTTAAAGCTGGTCCTGCCCCAGAGAACTCAAGGTCAGCAGTGCCCAAGCTGTGGTGGTCCCCCCACTGCCCAGATGCTCCTCCTGACTGATGTCTGTTCAGGGAGTGCATCCTTCTCATGCCTCATCTGCTTGTACCATGTATCTGCAAGACTTAGACACGAGGGGAGTGGACTAGCTTACCCCAGACCACAGCCTGCCGAGTTGGCTGCCCTGGAGAAGAGAGGCTGAGAGATGGTGAAAGAAAGCTAATTGGCCTCCTCTGGCCATGCGTGATTGCTGGGCTCAGGCTTCTGTATTCATTCAGAAGGAAACATTTCTCTGCCATGGGTAGGAAAGAATCTGGAAGCCTTCTTGCAGGAAACACTGTGGTTATTTGCTGGATCTGGGCTGAAGTGGGACGTGGGAAGAGGTCAGCTGGACTAAGGTCTGGGGCCATTCTCCTCCTTCAAAGCAGACAGATGAACAACTGTAAATCATCCTCCAGTCTGGGAAGGCTCCAATCCAGGGCAGAGGAGTGTTTCAGAGCCAAGACCCTGTAGAGGTGTGAGGGGAGAGGCTGTGCAGGAGGCAGGGTCGGGTTCACAAAGTGCCATTCGTCAGGACACAGGTGAGCTGCACCTGCCTGGCTGCACACAAGAAGGGCTGGGTGGATCAGCCTAGATTGGCTCCAGCCACGATGGCCATGTCCTGCCTCTTAGGAGGAAATACCTTGCTCTGAGCTTTATTTAGCAACAGGCCACCAACATGGGGACAAGGACACAGGTGGACACTTCAGATGGTCGTTTCTCCTTCACTGATCGTAGGGAACCAGCCCCAGTAAGCTGGCGAGTGTCCTGATGGTGACTCCTACAGGGACACCCCTTCCCCTGAGGTCAGTCACAGATGAGGTTCTCATCTGTTCCCTCAACTGGGATGTGGAGGGCGTATCCTCACCAGCACCCCCAACTGGGGAGGAATGGGTGGAGCAAGGGGAAACAGGTCCACTTGGCCTCTGGGTTTGGAGGCAGTCCAGGCACCATTTTGGTGGATGAGTCCTCCTCACCATCAGTGAGAGCTGCGACCAGAACCCCAGGGCTTGGGGGTAGTCAGAGCTTGGGAGATGTGGGCAGGGGGAAGAGATGACCCCTTCATGTCGGCAGAAGGCCAGTTTCATTCTCACCGTGTACACGCTCACTTGTGTGAGAACACATACCTGCATACACATGCACGCACCCACATATGTGTAGAGGCATGTGCATATACACCCATGCAGGCACACACTCCCACATGTGGGCATGCACACACACGGGCACACACCTTGTGGCATTCCTGTGTCTGGGCTCCAGACTCCAGCTCTGAGTTGACCCCTGGTTCTGTCCTGGTGCATCTCTGGCAAGTTCCTGCACTTGCCTGTGCTTCTGTGTCCTCATCTATAAAGTGGCAGGAATTGTCAGAGGTACCTCAAAGCATGGCCCCAAGGTACCTGGAGACCTTAACCAGTGCCTGGCGCAGAGCAGGTGCTCCAGAAATGCCAGGTATCACAGCGTTCCCTCGGATCTGGCATCCTCACCCCAGCACACACTCTCCCATCTTTGTGAAGCTGCCCGGATGTGCACAGCGGCAATGCTGGTCCCTCTGCTGTCTTGCCTTCAGCCTCATGTACTAAACTCTCTGTCCTGTACAGGTGGAGGATGCTCCCCTGAGAGATTGGGAACCGCTGCAGACACCAGGTCTTTCAGAGTCTGGCTTCTCATATTGTCCAAGGGGAAGACCACCCAATTACAAACCAAAGCTCTTGTAAAGTATGTTTTAAGTGAGTCATATCTTAGGTGTTCTTGCTGCACACACACAAAATGGTAATTATGTTTGATTGTGGCAATCATTTCACAATGTATACATATATCAAAACATCATGTTGTGTATCTTGAATGCATACAATTTTCATTTGCCAATTACACCCCAGTAAAGCTGGGAGGAGGGAAGTAAACTGGTAGGTAAATGAAAGCTAGACATATGAGGCATATGTCAACTAGACATATGAGAGACAACCTCCAATTTAAAAAAAAAAAAGTATTATTGGATTGAAAGGAAATGAAATGACTGCCAAATTGCTGTAGAAGTTTCTAGATGCTTCCTTCCTCTTTATTTCTGCACTTTTCTCATCAGAGGCCAGAAGTCATCAACTCAGGGTGGGGATGCTGGGCTCCAGACCTCAGCAGGTGGAGCCCTGCCCCAGGCTTTGTTAGTTTTCATCAGAACCAGACACTTCTCGAACCTGTCACTTCTAGAAGCTGTCACATATAGGACACTGAACTTGGTCAGGGACTGGTAGGGTGAGGGAATTGGAGTTCTGTGGAAGAAACTGCCGCTGTCGTTGTCAAGAGCAGAAGATGTAGGCAAGTCGTTGCTTATTTGTTGAGGGCTGTAGATGATTCACAGCTTAGGCTGTAAAAGAAAGAGAAATTCAAGGCAATGAGGAATAAACTGTTGAAAAAGGACCACTGTAGGGAAGGAAGTATTCTAATCAAGAGGTGTGGCCATTCTCATTGAGGAAGGACTATTCTTATTAAGGGCATAGCCATTCTAATTGGCAGAGGCTGTTCCAATTAGGGGCATGATTATTCTACTAGAGGTGGAGAAGACTCTTGAGAGTCCCTTGGACAGCGAGGAAAACAAACCAATCAGTCCTAAAGAAAATCAACCCTGAATATTCTTTGGAAGGACTGATGCTGAAGTTGAAACTCCCATACTTTGTCCACCTGATACAAAGAACTGACTCATTGGAAAAGACTCCGATACTGGGAAAAGTTGAAGGCAGGAGGAGAAGGGAGGCAACAGAGGATGAGATGGATGGATGACATCATTGATTGAATGGACATGAGTTTGAGTAAACTCTGGGAGATAATGAAGGACAAGGAAGCCTGGCAGTCTGCAGTCCATGGGGTCACAAGGAGTCCAACAAAACAACAACAATTCTAATTAGAAGAGGTCCTATTCTAATTAGGAGTGTAGTAATTCTAATTATGGTGATGTTCTGGATAGGGATGCAGCTATTCTAATTAGGAGAAGGGCTAGTCTAGTCACTTCAGTTGTGTCTGACTCTTTGCAACCATATGGACTGCAGCCCACCAGGCTCCTGTGTCCATGGGCTTCTCCAGGCAAGAATACAGGAGAGGGTTGCTGTGCCCTTCTCCAGGGAATCTTCCTAACCCAGGGATTGAAGCCATATCTCTTATGTCTCCTGCATTGGCAGGGGTTTTCTTTACCACTAGGGCTACCTGGGCTTCCCAGGTGGCTATCAGTTCAGTTCAGTTCAGTCACTCAGTCACATCTGACTCTTTGGACCCTGTGAGTCACAGCACGCCAGGCCTTCCTGTCCATCACCAACTCCTGGAGTTTACTCAAACTCATGTCCTTCGAGTCAGTGATGCCATCCAGCCATCTCATCCTCTGCTGTCACCTTCTCCTACTGCCCCCAACCTCTCCCAACATCAGGGTCGTTTCTAATGAGTCAACTCTTTGCATGAGGTGGCCAAAGTATTGGAGTTTCAACTTCAGCATCAGTCCTTCCAATGAACACCCAGGACTGATCTCCCTTAGGATGGATTGGATGGATCTCCTTGTAGTCCAAGGGACTCTCAAGAGTCTTCTCCAACACCACAGTTCAAAAGCATCAATTCTTCAGCGCTCAGCTTTCTTCATAGTCCAACTCTCACATCCATACATGACCACTGAAAAAGCCATAACCTTGACTAGATGGACCTTTGTTGGCAAAGTAATGTCTTTGCTTAGAAAACATCACTACAAACAACGCTAGTGGAAGTGATGGAATTCCAGTGGAGCTGTTTCAAATCCAGAAAGATGATGCTGTGAAAGTGCTGCACTCAAAATGTCAGAAAATGTGGAAAACTCAGCAGTGGCCGCAGGACTGGAAAAGGTCAGTTTTCATTCCAATATCAAAGAAAGGCAATGCCAAAGAATGCTCAAACTACTGCACAATTGCACTCATCTCACATGCTTGTAAAGTAATGCTCAAAATTCTCCAAGCCAGGCTTCAGTAATGCATGAACCGTGAACTCCCTGATGCTCAAGCTGCTTTTAGAAAAGGCAGAGGACCCAGAGATCAAATTGCCAACATCTGCTGGATCATGGAAAAAGCAAGAGAGTTCCAGAAAAACATCTATTTCTGCTTTATTGACTATGCCAAAGCCTTTGACTGTGTGGATCACAATAAGCTGTGGAAAATTCTGAAAGAGATGGGAATACCAGACCACCTGAGTTGCCTCTTGAGAAATCTATACGCAGGTCAGGAAGCAACAGTTAGAACTGGACATGGAACAACAGACTGGTTCCAAATAGGAAAAGGAGTACATCAAGGCTGTATATTGTCACCCTGTTTATTTAACTTATATGCAGAGTACATCATGAGAAACGCTGGGCTGGAAGAAGCACAAGCTGGAATCAAGATTGCCGGGAGAAACATCAATAACCTCAGATATGCAGATGACACCACCCTTCTGGCAGAAAGTGAAGAAGAACTGAAAAGCCTCTTGATGAAAGTGAAAGAGGAGAGTGAAAAAGTTGGCTTAAACCTCGACATTCAGAAAATGAAGACCATGGCATCCAGTCTCATCACTTCATAGGAAATAGATGGGGAAACAGTGTCAGATTTTATTTGGGGGGCTCCAAAATCATTGCAGATGGTGACTGCAGCCATAAAATTAGAAGACGCTTACTCCTTGGAGGAAAAGTTATGACCAACCTAGATAGTATATTCAAAAGCAGAGGCATTACTTTGCCAACTAAGGACTGTCCAGTCAAGGCTATGGTTTTTCCTGTGGTCATGTATGGATGTGAGAGTTGGACTGTGAAGAAGGCTGAGTGCTGAAGAATTGATGCTTTTGAACTGTGGTGTTGGAAAAGACTCTTGAGAGTCCCTTGGACTGCAAGAAGATCCAACCTGTCCATTCTGAATGAGATCAACCCTGGGATTTCTTTGGAAGGAATGATGCTAAAGCTGAAACTCCAGTACTTTGGCCACCTCATGCGAAGAGTTGACTCATTGGAAAAGACTTTGATGCTGGGAGGGATTGGGGGCAGGAGGAGAAGGGGACGACCGAGGATGAGATGGCTGGATGGCATCATGGACTCGATGGACATGAGTCTGAGTGAACTCCGAGAGATGGTAATGAACAGGGGAGGCCTGGCGTGCTGCAATTCATGGGGTCACAGAGAGTTGGACATGACTGAGCTACTGAACTGACTGACTGACTGATGTGGCTATAATAAGTATCTAATAAGGAATACAACCATGAGGAGGTCCCTGTGACCACAGGATCTCCAAGCATCTCAAGAGTTGGGCACGGCATTTTTCTTTTTCATACTAGAAGCACCAGGTGTGGGGAAGGGTTCTGAAAGGAAGGAGAGATCAGATAATAAATCAGAGAACATTTACCCCAAGGCTGGCCTATTCTCAGGAGGGGTTGCCTACTGGTCCCAGCAGAGGATGGGCCTGGGGTGCAGAGAAGAGGAAGCCAGGGTGGATTAATAAGCACTTTGTCCCCTTGGTGGTGGGAATAAACTGTCAGCTAATTACTGACAAGACAAAGAGTGGGCCTACAGAGGGCTGAGTCTGATCATTTCCCAAGTGAGCAAGAGGGCATGGGGTGTCATCTAAGTCACATAGTTGGGGGAGGGTTGCTGGGAGTGATCCCAGAGCACCAAGGGCCTGACTTCCTGACCTCAGCTGTGTTCTGTGGTCACAGGACTGGATGTTGTCACTCCAGTTTCCTCATAGCTGGGTTCAAATCACAGTACTCCTTCCTAGGGCAACTGATCTGGTCAGGAGTCAGGGCTCTCTAGTCTTGGATTCCAGGTCTGTCTGAAGGCTCTAGGGAGAGTTCCGTCAGATGGAAAATGTAAACCTGAGCTGTTGAGACTCATCCTTAAATACTGACTTTGCTATTGTACCTCCAACCAGACAATCCAAGCAGCTCACGGGAAAACTCTGGAATAAAGCAGAAGGTCTATTTGTGAAAGCAGCATTTATCTCTGTATTTATTTCTCATTTCCATAAGTCTTCCAGGACTTTGGGGCTGTGTTAGGTGCCCCCTAAGATCTCTGCATAAGGGAGGTGAGTAGACCCATGACCTGCAGGTATAGCACAGAAAGAGCACCTCTGAGAACAGGGCAGGGCAATGGCAGGTCATCAGAGAGAGGTTGATCAGCAGAGACTTCGAGAAAGGAGCCTTAGGCATGCTGGGTGCTGACAGTCCAGCATCAACCAAGGGAGGGCACCTTGGCCAGAGGCCCTCAATGCACCATTTCAGAAGACAAAATGGAGGCACAGCTTTCCTCCCCTACAGCCAAAAAGCACCCACATCCTAGAGCTGCCGTTGTACCAATTCCAGTCTCGCATGTGAAGGAGGATGGGGCTCCCTGCAACAGGAAAGTGATCCTGCTTTCCAGGACCCTGGGGGTGAAGATGGGTTGAGCTTTCCAACACTGCACTAGACTGGGGCCCTGTGAATGTTGCAGTTTTAATTGTACAGCTTGGGTTGACCTGAGTTACCTGTCTCTTGGGGCTGATCAATCTTCAGGCCAAGAGAGAGAGAAAGAGAGAGGAAGATAAGGGGAAAGGAGAGGGAGAGAGGGGAGGGGAAAAGGAGGAAGGAAGAGGGAAGGAAGTGTGGATGAGGGGAGGAAGGGAGAGCTGGATGGACTGAAGAAGCAAGGGAGGGAGAAAGGGAAGGATGCAGAGGTGGAGGGAAGAAGGGAGGGAGTCTCTGCCTGAGAACTGCCCGTCCCATCTGCATGCATGTCTGACTCAGTCATGTAGTCATGTCTGACTCTTTTATGACCCTACAGAGTGTAGCCCTGCAGACTCTTCTATCCATGGGATTCTCCAGGTAAGAATACTGGAGTGGGTTGCCACTTCCTCCTCCAGGGGACCTTCCCCACCCAGGGATCGAACTTGTATCTCCTGCATTGGCAGATGGATTCTTTACCACTGAGCCCCCAGGGAAGCCCTCATTCCACCTGAGTGCTCTCCAGAAAATACCCATAACCCCCTGCCTCCTCTCTTGCTGACCATGTTATCATCTATTCTTGCTGTTTATGGCCTTCAGTTAAGAGAAAGTTCCTTGACAATAATGAAGCAACTTTGGTACTAAATAAAGCAGTAAACTTTAAGAAGAGGTGACCATCCAAGACCTGAAACATAATTTCCGATGTTCTACAGTTACCCAGAATGGACTGGGAGTTCCTGGGGGAGGTGGATGCTCTTGTGACCATGATTGTCCTCCAACAGCATCTCATGGAGTAGGAGATGGTCTCCTCCTGCCCCAACTCTGCCGAACACAATCAAAATCACTTAATATGAATTGACATTGAGCCATTCCTTTTTTCATGCTAATTGAAAATTGCATATTGTCCTCGTGCAAATAACTCTTTATGTCAATTACCAAATGTGGTATCCACTATTTTTTAATTAACCCCTCTCTGTAGCTCCCTTTGAAATCTAGTTGACTGGTTCATCTTGTCACAATTATAGCCAATAAAGGCCAAGATCTCTGCAAATAATATTTCACTTTGTATTCAAAGGATTGCAGAAGGGGACCTGTGCTTTTGCTTTTTCACCCAGCAGGAATGCTTCTACACACACACACACACACACACACACACACCCACACACACACACACCCTATGTGAAAATCCTACCTCTTCTTTACTTTTCCTTCAAACTCATCCTAATTCTCTGACTTTCACTTGGGGAGCTACACTTTCTCCCCTAGTGCTCCCCTGGCTTGCACCTCAAATACTGTGATTACAGTTTTCATTCTTATTATACTCAGTTATATACACACTGGGTCCAGCACTAGATTACAGTCTACCAGAGACCAGGACCTGTGTTTCCTGATGAGGTCAGGATTGAGATTTAAGCCTTCAGTGGGCATTCAGCCAAGAGATGTGTGTCAATCAGCTATGCTGCATAATAAATCACCCCAGAGGCTGCCAACTTAAAACAAGCATTTACTGGGTTCAAGGTCTGTAAATTAGCTGGGAAGTTCTGTCAATCTGGATACGGCTCAGTTGAACTCAAAGAGTCTCATGCACACACTGATGGTCAGTTGATGGGTCAACTAGAGATTGGCTGATCAAGAATGGTCCCCCAGGCATGGTTCTTGACTAAGTGGCCTTGCCAATTGCAGCACATGAGCCTAGGCTTGCTCTGCTGGTGGCTGGTCTGCATTTTCTCAGTGCACCTTGCAAGAGTTTGCACTGACCACTTTCAGCTGCTGCGTGGTGCTCTTCACATCCATCCCCATGGAAAGGGCCATAAGGGACAGAACGCAGCCATGCACTGCGTTGGCTTTGTCCTACACACGGAGCCCACATCATCCCAAGCTCTGCTGGCCATGACCCGACTGCCCTCAGGGCTCCAGGCTCTCTGTGGCTTCTGCTTCCCTTTTGGAAGCCTTGGATCACATGCACAACACCTCCTCAGAGAGGAGTGGGAGAGAGAAAGTATACAGTACATGCACATGTATATGTATGGGTGTTCCAGGGCCCACAGTGAGGTAAACACTAATTCCCACATACAGCCACCGTGTAAGTGAAAACAATGGATTTTCTAAATTTATAGGTTGTCTGTTTTAAGTGTACAGATAATTCAAATTATGAAAGGCAGGGGTAGGAAGGGGACTGGGCTACATGTGAAGCTCCTGATATTTAGGACCACCTGTTCTTGCCTGGAGAATCCCAGGGTTGGGGGAGCCTCGTGGGCTGCCGTCTATGGGGTCACACAGAGTCGGACACGACTGAAGTGACTTAGCAGCAGCACCTCCCAAGCACCTTGTGGCTTTTGTTAAGTCCCTCAACTTTTCTGTATCTTGGTTAAGCTTTTTATTTAAGCAGTTCTCAGGATAGTCTGGCAGGGTTGCCATAGTGACCAGAGAAGAACACAAATACAGCTACAAATGAAAAGAACAGTGTTGTATAACTATGGGCCATTGTTATTATCATTAGTCCTGTTGGTGCTGTAAACCAACTGAAAACACTCTTGGTCCAAATTTCCAAGCAGACTCTGATATCCTTCCCTGCCCCGTATAAACGCTTTCCATGTCATCCTAGTGAGTGGGCCAGAGGGTGTATTTCTGTCCATTCACACACCTTCGTTCATTCAGTCATCTTCACTAGGTGCCTGCTGTGTGCCCAGCACCGTTATAGATGCTGAAGAGCCAGGCACTTGCAGAAATGACAAGGTCCTTGTGCATGGGATTTGCCTTCTAGTAGGAAAGACAAAAACGAAGCGGTGGACAGAGACTTCCGATGCTGCTCGGTGCTGTGAGAGAAGCGCACTGGAGGTGGAGGGAGTAGTACCATAGGGAAAAACAGGATGAACCTCCACCCCCGTGCGGATAGGTGTGCCAGAAGCCCTCTCTAAGGAGATGGTATTTATGCTCGGTCCCGAAGGATGAGGAGGGAATTGAAATTAATGAAAGCTCAGAGAGGCAAAGCCACCTGCCCAGGTCACACAGCTGGCTGGTGACAGATATCCATCAGGTTCTGATGTTCCAGATTCCCTCCTCCTACCCCATCGCTGCTCTGCCTTTTTTTTTTTTTTTTTTTCAGATATGAAATTCTTTATTCAACAAAGTTATCTCACTCAGTAACAAAAGAACAAGAGGTAACAATTCCCCTCAAGGTCTGGAGCAGTATCCAGCCCTGGCAGCAGGAAGCATGGCCCGCTGACATTTCAGCTGCTACTCAGAGCCTCAGGTGGCCACTTAGAGGTCACCGTTGGGGTTCTTCTGAAGGATGACAAAACCTTCTAGAACAGAGGTGACAGGAAGAAACTCCTCCGTGGCCCATTCTGCCTGCTCTCAGTGAGCCCACATCTCTGGGGTTGTGTATGCCTGGAATCCTGTGATGGTCTTAGGTTTGCCATCCTGGCCCAAGTGGATATTGGGCAATGGCCAAAGCTCCTCATCAAATGTGACCAGCATTCAGGGCTGCACGGCAGCCACTAGTCCACAGAATAGGTAGTGTGACTTGTCTAGGATGATGTTGCAAACATCTAGGAAAGATGAGCAGCTCAGCCACAGCCCCTTGACTCACTGTGGATAATGGATGTACTCACTCTGACACAGACCAGAAGGATGAAAGCCTCTCCAGTGTCCAATCCCTCCAACCTGGAAATGAAGCTTGACCCACTGGGTTACAGCCTGGAGATTCCAGCCATCACCCCTGTTCCTTGAAAACCAGCATGACATCACTACCAAAGCTGTTTTCCAAACCCACACGCATCTATCCCTCCTGCCTGAGGTGACCACACGGCCAAAGGCCTCTGGGAGGAAGAGAATCAAGGCACCCTCCACACTGCCAAGCTCGAGCCACCCAAGGCTCTCTGGTGTGTGCTCAGTCATTGCTTTATGAACCTTCTTCTCTGGTCAGAGTCAACCCATTCATTGAGTTAGCCATTGTTGTTGTTTGGTTTGAAGTCATGTATGAGTCTTTGTGACCCCATGGACTGCAGCACTCTAGGCTTCCCTGTCCTCCACTATCTTTCAGAGTTTGCTCAGATTCATGTCCATTGAGTCGGTGATTCTACCTAACCATCTCATCCTCTGCTGTCCTCTTCTCTTTTTTGTCTTCAGTCTTTCCGAGCATCAGGATCTTTTCCAATGAATCAGCTCTTCGCATCGGTTAGCCAAAGTACTGTAGCTTCAGCTTCAGTCCTTCCAATGAATATTCAGGATTGATTGTAAGAGCTGAGATGCCCCCTCCTTCTGAGTCCAAGGTTCTGCTTGGTAAGGGCCTGTGAATGGACTGTAGACTCAGAACTCCTTTACACAAAGCCTTATGGCGCTACCCAGGGGGACAGGGGTTTGGTCAAGCTCAGGACAACCTGAAATGAATATAAAATAATTTGTGTCTGATGAGAGTATTAGGAAAAACTTTAGGGTCAATTTAGCTTGATTTAAATGTTTCCCACTCATTAGCAATAATTTAGAATACATTTCTTTTTCTACCCCCAAACTTGAAGTTTTATTTTAATAGCTCTGTGATTTTGGAACAGAGCATTAAAATTAATGATATTCCAAATGTTCCAGTGTGCCTGGTGGAGTCTGATCAGTGTTTTTCCCTTTATAGATCATCAGTAATAGAACACTTTAATGGCCCTAGTATAACGCCATTCTCTCTCTCTCTCTGTCTCTGTTAATGAATAATTACCATAGCCAGATATGGAACCCCCAAAAAAGGAGGAATCATATTTCATTAGGCTTGTCAATGCTGGACCCTAAATAATTCAGCACCCCAGATTAAAATATTCAGTGCTCTCAATGTCCTAATGGGATATAATGAAATGTCCCCAAACGCTGCCGTCTTAAAATTAACATCCTTTGAAATTCCGAAATCAATCAGTGGCAATGACAAGAGCCAAGTCTAATCCTTTATTGATTTGTGCAGCCAAAGAAAGGAAAAGGAGACTGGCTTAGTCCCACCTGTCCAGCTGGCCAACTGCTGGCCAGCAGTGTTATTCATTCAGTCTGTGTCCTGGTGGACTGAAAACACCAGCTGGTCAGCCCCCAGCTTGTATGTAACACACAACGCTGCTGGATCTCCAGACCCAGCCCTAGTTCCCACTTGAGGTGTAGGTTGTGACCAGTCCTGTCCTGTGCACCCATCAGAAGACACCTTTCACTCTTGGGTGGAGCTAGACTGAGTTACCCATGGCTCAGGCTTCAGGTGGCCTGTTTATTGGGAAGACAGGTCACTTATCCCTATAGCCAGTTCTGTACCATCACTCTGTTTTTTCTTCTCAGCAGTTGTCACCCTCCTACATTATCTTGGTTATTTTGGGAGGCTTCTTTGGACTCTGTCCTCTTATAAATTAATCCATCTTAATTAATCTTATACATTAATCCCATCTGTGGATGGATGGATGAGTAAATGGTTGAATAAATGGATGAAGTCATGAATAGGTCATGGATGGATGCAGGCCACCCTCCTTGTATTCTCTGCATAGAAAAACAATGCCTACTACATATTCATTGACTAAATGAATGACCCAGTTCCCTTATCCAACAACGCTGAGAATTTCCCATCCCCATGAGCTCGCTACTACCTCTGCTCTCGCTGAGAGTCTTGCCTCACAGCATACCATTGACCTGCTGGACCATGGTGTTTGCATCTGTATTAGACTAGGAGTGTTCTTTGCCTTACTGACAGTCAACTTCTCCCCTTCAGCTCATCTACATTCGACACACAGTAGGCCCTCACCCCTCCACACCTCTGGTAAGAAGCCACATGAACCTACATAAAGCAAATCACAAAAGAGTACTTTGAATAATTCAACAAACAGCCCCTGGAATCCAGGCACCTTTCACAGGCATTATGCGCCTATTGGCTGAAACTCAAAGGAAACACAGAAAATGGGAAACCACAAGAAGTCTCTATGAAGATTAAAATTGCCTGGTGATAAAGCAGCTTCATGTATCCAGTCAGACTGAAGAGGAAATAAGAAAATCCAGCACGTAAATTGGAATTAGGTCAGAAGGGCTGGGGCAGAATCACAGTGAAAACATCAGTTCAAAAGAAGAAAATTGAAAGATGGCAGGAAGATGGGCAACTGACAACATGCTCCCTGGGAGAGAGGCTGTGGTTATCCCAGCCTTGCCTCTGCTGGAGTCACCCCTGGCGGGCATGGGGCAGGATGCTCCTGGCATGGCTCAGAACCAGGAGAGCTCACTGGAGAGCCCCAGGCAACAAGAAGGCTGCAAGTCCCAGGACACACGTCTGAGTAGCTGTTTGTTAACTCAATCTTCAGAGAGTTGAACCATAAAGAAGACTGAGTGCCAGAGATTTGATGCTTTCAAATTGCGGTGCTGGAAAAGAGTCTTGAGTGTCTTGCACAGCAAGGAGATCAAACCAGTCAATCCTAAAAGAAATCGATCCTGAATATTCATTGAAAGGACTGATGCTGAAGCTGAATACTTTGGCCCCCTGATGTGAAGAACCAACTCATTGGAAAAGACTCTGATGCTGGGAAAGATTGAAATAGGCAAAAGGGGAAGAGGGTGGCAGAGGATGAGATGGCTAGATAGCATCACTGAATCAATGGACATGAATCTGAGCAAACTCTGGGAGACAGTGAAGGACAGGGAAGCATGGCGTGCTGCAGTCCATGGGATCACAAAGAGCTAGACCTGACTTGGAGACTGAACAGCAACAACCTGGCACCTTCCTTCAAGGTTCAGGGAGCCCAGCCACGCATGAGAAAGGACAGTATAACCAGGCATGTGTTTACCTCTGAGTATGCAGAGACCCCTACAGAGCCCCTCCATTTTATCTCCCAGTCATTCTCAGCACTGAGGACTGCAGGGTGGACCCTGGGGCAGTTGGCTTAAATGAGACAGACCTTGGAGCAGAACTGCTTGTAACACACAAGGACATTGTTCTGACACACTCTTTCTTTGCCTAAATGCTGAAGGGCCCCAGACTCAATCTCAATGGCCTTTCCTGGCTTGACCACATTCTTTCCATGGGGTCCTACCTGACGCTGATCCAAATACCACATCTGGGGTCCCTGACACCCCCCTCACACACACACTATTATCGTTGTTTAGTTGCTCAGTCATGTCTGACTCCTTGCAAACTCCTGAACTGTAGCCCACCAGGCTTCTCTGTCCATGGGATTTCCCAGACAAGAATACTAGAGTGGGTTGCCATTTCCTTTTCCAGGGGATCTTCTCTACCCATGGGTCAAACCTGTGTCTCCTGCATTGGCAAGTGGATTCTTTACTACTGAGCCACCTGGGAAGCCCCTACCCTCACTGTTGCTGCTACTGCTAAGTCGCTTCAGTCGTGTCCAACTCTGTGCAACCCCACAGATGGCAGCCCATTGGGCTCCGCCATCCCTGGGATTCTCCAGGCAAGAACCCTGGAGTGGGTTGCCATTTCCTTCTCCAATGCATGAAAGTGAAAAGTGAAAGTGAAGTCGCTCAGTCGTGTCTGACTCAGCGACCCCATGCACTGCAGCCTACCAGGCTCCTCTGTCCATGGGAGTTTCCAGGCAAGAGTACTGGAGTGGGATGCCATTGCCTTCTCCCCACTGTTACACCAGCCTTAATGCCTCTCCTGGGCCTCAGAGGTACGTGGAGCTGCCTCGTTCTAATGCCACTCAGCACCAGTTGTGAAGTTTCAAACCTCCCTGGGGCAAAGTGGAAACCTGGTGTCCCCGTCTGCCCATAGGTCCTGCCCCATCTCTTTCACACACCTCACTGTGCATCCCCTCACACACACCCAGAGGCTCAAGCTGAAACCCAGGGGCCCTCCTGGAGGAATATTTTCCCCTCAGTAGCCCCCACAGCTGACCGGCCAGCAAGGCCTGTAGACAGGTCTTAGAGGCCATCTGGATCCCTCTGATTCCCTCCACACACAAAGATGCTGGCCCCAGTCAGGTCCCTGGCCATGGCTCCCAGCAGAGGCCTCCGGTCCATCCCACAGTGTTGACTGAGCCCTGCCATGGGCTGGGACAAGTCCACACACCAGGGGGCAGCAGCAAACCAAACAGAAGCCCCCATCCTGGACCCTGACCCTGGAGCAGGGAGACCAGCAATAAACACATGCGCTACGCCGGTGACAGCCAGGAGGACGCCGGGGAGACGGCATGATGGAAGTCAGGGTGATGTCCCCGGGGCATGTGGCGAACACAGGTCATGTCTGTCCTGGCAGGATTGTGAGGACTTTGACTTTTCTCTGAATGAGACAGAAGCCCCCAAAGGGTTTCAGATGAGGAGTGAGGGGTGTTATCTGGTGGTTGAGTAAAATCTAGACCTTAGGGAGGTGGGAGGGGGAGCAAAGACTCAGGTAGGAGGCTGGGGAGAGGTCAGGAGAGACTGCTGGAGAGACACCGCAGCCTGGACCAGCTGGTGGCAGGACACAGAGAAGGATGGGCCCGGGGTCCACCTGCACCCTTGGGCCCACCCTGCAGCAGGCCAGCAAGCCTTCAGAAATGTAAGTCAGCACATCCCACCCCTGGGACTGAATCCATCCACAGCTTCCTGCCTTCCTGAACATCTGAAAAGCCAGCCTTCAGGGCCCCCTACCTCCCTCTTGGGCCTGTCTCCTCCCTCACTGCACTGGAGCCAAGCCAGCTTCCCAGCCCCCTCCAGCTCATTCCTGCCCCAGGGCCTTTGCACTAGTGTTCCTTCTTCCTGGAGGGCTCTCCCCGGACCCTCCCCTGGCTGCTAGTTCTTTCTCAGTTCTCGCCTCTTCGGAGAGGCCTCCCTATCTTCCATCACCCCCACCATCACAGCAACCCTGTTATCTTCTTCAAAACAGCTGTCACCACCGGAGGTTTTTCTAGGTGTTTATTTTCTGCACCCCTCTCCCAACCAAAATAGAAGTTAATGGGCACAGATGTTCTGTGGCTGATTTGCCAATGTGTCCTGCATCTGGAGTAGGATCTGGGTATCTAGAGGGCATCATAAATATTTGTTAATTAGGAACACAGGAAACAGAACAAGTGTCCATCCTCCAGAACACACCTCGGGCTGCAGGAAACTGCTCAGGCCCTGTGGACTTTCCTGAGCAGCCAAGAGTCCAGATGGCAGGTGAAGTTACATCAGCAGCATCATCCCGCAGGTGAGCCCTAGGGATCTCAGCTGCTCAGCAGGTGTTTGCAGAACCTCTGGGTTCATGGCTATCTGTGGTCGATGGAGATGCCGAAGTTCAGTTCAGTTCAGTTCAGTCGCTCAGTCGTGTCCGACTCTTTGCGACCCCAAGAATCGCAGCATGCCAGGCCTCCCTGTCCATCACCAGCTCCAGGAGTTCACTCAGATTCACGTCCATCGAGTCAATGATGCCATCCAGCCATCTCTTCCTCGGTCGTCCCCTTCTCCTCCTGCCCCCATTACCTCCCGTCATCAAAGTCTTTTCCAATGAGTCAACTCTTCGCATGAGGTAGCCAAAGTACTAGAGTTTCAGCTTTAGCATTATTCCTTTCAAAGAAATCCCAGGGCTGATCTCTTTCAGAATGGATTGGTTGGATCTCCTTGCAGTCCAAGGGACTCTCAAGAGTCTTCTCCAACACCACAGTTCAAAAGCATCAGTTCTTCGGCGCTCAGCCTTCTTCACAGTCCAACTCTCATATGCATACATGACCACAGGAAAAACCATAGCCTTGACTAGATGGACCTTAATCAGCAAAGTAATATCTCTGCTTTTCAATACACTATCTAGGTTGGTCATAACTTTTCTTCCAAGGAGTAAGCGTCTTTTAATTTCATGGCTGCGGTCACCATCTGCAGTGATTTTGGAGCCCCCAAAATAAAGTCTGACACTGTTTCCACTTTCCCCATCTATTTCCCATGAAGTGACGGGACTGGATGCCATGGTCTTCGTTTTCTGAATGTTGAGCTTTAAGTTAACTTTTTTCACTCTCCTCTTTCACTTTTGTCCTGAGGCTTTTTAGTTCTTCACTTTCTGCCAGAAGGGTGATGTCATCTGCATATCTGAGGTTATTGATATTTCTCCCAGCAATTTTGATTCCAGCTTGTGTTTCTTCCAGTCCAGCATTTCTCATGATGTACTCTGCACAGAAGTTAAATAAGCAGGGTGACAATATACAGCCTTGACATACTCCTTTTCCTATTTGGAACCAGTCTGTTGGTCCATGTCCAGTTCTAACTGTTGCTTCCTGACCTGCATACAGATTTCTCAAGAGGCAACTCAGGTGGTCTGGTATTTCCATCTCTTTCAGAATTTTCCACACTTTACTGTGATCCACACAGTCAAAGGCTTTGGCATAGTCAATAAAGCAGAAATAGATGTTTTCCTGGAACTCTCTTGCTTTTTCCATGATCCAGCAGATTTTGGCAATCTGATCTCTGGTTCCTCTGCCTTTTCTAAAACCAGCTTGGACATCAGGAATTTCACGGTTCATGTATTGCTGAAGCCTGGCTTGGAGAATTTTGAGCATTACTTTACTAGCATATGAGATGAGTGCAATTGTGTGGTAGTTTGAGCATTCTTTGGCATTGCCTTTCTTTGATATTGGAATGAAAACTGACCTTTTCCAGTCCTGTGGCCACTGCTGAGTTTTCCAAATTTGCTGGCATATTGAGTGCAGCACTTTCACAGCATCATCTTTCAGGATTTGAAACAGCTCAACTGGAATCCATCACCTCCACTAGCTTTGTTCATAGTGATGCTTTCTAAGGCCCACTTGACTTCACATTCCAGGATGTCTGGCTCTAGATGAGTGATCACACCATCGTGATTATTTGGGTCGTGAAGATCTTTTTTGTACATTTCTTCTGTGTATTCTTGCCACCTCTTCTTAATATCTTCTGCTTCTGTTAGGTCCATACCATTTCTGTCCTTTATCGAGCCCATCTTTGCATGAAATGTTCCCTTGATATCTCTAATTTTCTTGAAGAGATCTCTAGTCTTTCCCATTCTGTTGTTTTCCTCTATTTCTTTGCATTGATCCCTGAAGAAGGCTTTCTTATCTCTTCTTGCTATTCTTTGGAACTCTGCATTCAGATGCTTATATCTTTCCTTTTCTCCTTTGCTTTTTGCTTCTCTTCTTTTCACAGCTATTTGTAAGACCTCCCCAGACAGCCATTTTGCTTTTTTGCATTTCTTTTCCATGGGGATGGTCTTGATCCCTGTCTCCTGTACAGTGTCACAAACCTCATTCCATAGTTCTTAACGCACTCTCTCATATCTAGGCCCTTAAATCTATTTCTCACTTCCACTGTATAATCATAAGGGATTTGATTTAGGTCATACCTGAATGGTCTAGTGGTTTTCCCTACTTTCTTCAATTTAAGTCTGAATTTGGTACTAAGGAATTCATGATCTGAGCCACAGTCAGCTCCTAGTCTTGTTTTTGTTGACTGTATAGAGCTTCTCCATCTTTGGCTGCAAAGAATATAATCTATTGATTTCAGTGTTGACCATCTGGTGATGTCCATGTGTAGAGTCTTCTCTTGTGTTGTTGGAAGAGGGTGTTTGCTATGACCAGTGCATTTTCTTGGCAAAACTCTATTAGTCTTTGCCCTGCTTCATTCTGCATTCCAAGGCCAAATTTGCCTGTTACTCCAGATGTTTCTTGACTTCCTACTTTTGCATTCCAGTCCCCTATAATGAAAAGGACATCTTTTTAGTTGTTAGTTCTAAAAGGTCTTGTAGGTCTTCATAGAACCATTCAACTTCAGCTTCTTCAGCATAACTGGTTGGGGCATAGACTTGGATTACCGTGATATTGAAAGCATCTCCATAAACTACCAAGGGAGATGCAACCTCGCTGCCTGTGGCCAGCGCACAGTCTGAGGTCCTATCCATCTCCTCCTCCGGGCCTTGCATTCAGGGCCACTCTGCAAAGAGAGCAGAAGTGGCCTCCACCCATCCTGCCTGGCTTACCCCTGTGGGAGGGGCCCAGGCAAGGAGCCGCTGGCTTGTTCTCTATTGAAGCTGCTAGAAGAGCCTGAAAAAAACCAGACAAGTTCCCATGGGCACAAGAGCAGAGAGGAGAGTTCTAAGAGACTGTCACCTCCTCCAACTGGGGTGGGGAAATGAACTCAGGCTGCTTTAACAGGGCCTGAGAGCTTGCAGTGAACAATGTCGGATTCATGATCTCCAAGGAAGAAGATTTAGCTTCAGGGCTAGGGACCAGGCTTGATCACTCAAGAGCTTTTGTGTAGCAGTTTTATTCAAGTATTAAAAGGGACAGAGAAAGCTTCTGACAAGACATCAGAAGGGGGACAGAGAGTGCTTCCACTCACTAGTCTCATCAAGGACTTACATACTTTTACCATAGCCTTGACTAGACAGACCTTTGTTGACAAAGTAATGTCTCTCCTTTTTAAAAGTAGTGTCTCTGCTTTCCTTACTCCTTGAAAGGAAAGTTATCACCAACCTAGACAGAATATTTAAAAGCAGAGACATTACTTTGCCATCTAAGTTCCATCTAGTCAAGACTATGGTTTTTCCAGTAGTTATATATGGTTGTGAGAGTTGGACTATAAAGAGAGCTGGGCACTAAAGAATTGATGCTTCTGAGCTTGGTGTTGGAGAAGACTCTTGAGAGTCCCTTGGACTGCAAGGAGATCCAACCAGTCCATCCTAAGGGAGATCAGTTCTGAGTGTTCGTTGGAGGGACTGATGTTGAAGCTGAAAACTCCAATACCTTGGCCACCTGATGTGAAGAGCTGACTCACTGGAAAAGACCCTGATGCTGGCAAAGATTGAAAGCAGGAGGAGAAAGGGACAACAGAGGATGAGATGGTTGGATGGCTGGGTGAGACTCAATGGAGATGAGTTTGAGTAAACTCCGGAAGTTCCTGATGGACCTGGAGGCCTGGAGTGCTAAGGTCTATGGGGTCACAATAACTCGGACTTGACTGAGCAACTGAACTGAACTGAACTCCCACAAGGTATATCTTAAATTAACAAGATTAGAACTAACAATAGAAAGGTCTTACCAGACCCACTCACTCCCACAATATACAAACCTAACAAGATTAGTCAGAAGGTTCCTGTTAAGGAGAAACATGTCCTCAAGCAAGATACAATTCAGTTCAGATCAGTTGCTCAGTCCTGTCCGACTCTTTGCAAGTCCATGAATCACAGCACACCAGGCCTCCTTGTCTATCACCAACTCCCGGAATTCACTCAAACTCACGTCCATCGAGTCGGTGATGCCATCCAGCCATCTTATCCTCTGTCGTCCCCTTCTCCTCCTGCCCCCAATCCCTCCCTCCCCATCATCCTCCATGGGGTCACAAAGAATCAGACTTAAATGAGCTACTGAACTGAACTGGACTGAAGCAAGATAAATTGTTAAAATGACTAAGACAAAGCAGTGTAGAAAAAAAGTTTGTCCTTTTCTCTTCCTTGACAACTCCAGACCCCTATCTCCTACTCAAGGGCTCTGGGCCCCTATCTCCTCCTCAGGGACCCTGGACTTCTTATCAATCTACCTAGGAATTGACTCTCTCAGGCCTGAGAGGCTTGTGTGTGCGTGTTAGTCACTCAGTCGTGACTCTTTGCAACCCCATGGACTGCAATCCACCAGTTCCTCTGTCCATGAGATTTTCCAGGCAAGGATGCTGGAGTGGGTTGCCATTTCCTTCTCCAGGGGATCTTCCCAACCCAGGGATAGAACCTGGGTCTCCTGCACGGTAGGCAGATTCTTTACCGACTGAGCTACAACACAAACATTTATTGTCTCTCAGTTTCAGAGAATAGGTCTAAGAAATCAGGGCACTGATGGGCTCACTTACTGGGGAGGCCTCTTCCTGGCTTGCAGACTGCCACTTTCTGGCTGTGTCTTCACTTGGTCCCTTCTCTGGCACCTGGAGAGAGAAAGGGAGAGAGAGAGAGCTCCCTGGTGTCTCTTCCCCTTTATCCAGGAACACCAGTCCTGTTGGATTTGGGCCCACCCTTATGACCTATTTAACCCTAGCTACTTCCCTACAGGAGGTCACACTGGGGGCTAGAGCTTCAACCAACAGATCACCACAGTTCAGTTCATAATGAGTGGCTACCTATGTCACGACCCATAGGTTTTCTGATTCCCATTTATTTATCCTCTAACAGTGGGTTGAGACCCTCCCTGGGTATCCAAAAGAAAGCCTGTCCTCATATGAAGAAGTGGGGGCCTCAGAAAAGGAATGATATGAAGGCACAAGTCACACTGATAGAATTTTCTGTGATGATTGGCAGTGCAGGAAAAAGGAAGGGTCCTGGATAGTGATGTAGTTCATGAACTATGGCTATTCTGCGTCAGGAACTGGGTGAGACCCCAAGGCTACAGCAATGACCAGGAGCCCCTCAAGGAGCTCATAGCCCCTGAGGGAGACCAGGTATGTCCATCCCCAGGGCCAGTGTCACAGAGAGGCACAGGGGATGCCCAGTGGGCATGTCCAAGGCCGTTAGAACCTTGTAGGTGTTTGGTTCTCTTCCACATCCGTTCATCCAGGGGAGGGGTCAAGATGCCTCCAGCTCCGGTCTGTCTGATCTGAGCCGTGCTTCTTGGCCCCAAACCATCCTCTTGGGGCCCCTGCTTCCTTGATCCCTGACAGGGTGGGAGGGGATGGAGTTTGGGAAATAGAACATAGCCTCTAACAGAGGAGGCCATGGCCACACTGGGCTTGGAAAGAACACTGGTGGAGAAGCTGAGGGTGACCGTGTTGAGATACATCCTTTCTCGCCCTCTGTCCACCTGGATTTGGCCTGACTTCCATCACACCAGAGCACTGTCCCTTGCATGCTGCCTGAAGCATAGCCCACACACCCTCCTGCAGGAGAGGGGTCTGTCAAGATGAGCTGGGGAGATGGAGGTCAGAGGCCGAGGAACAAGGGCAGGGCAGGGGTGCCCATATGTCAGCACAGGTGAGTCATCCTGTAGCCAATGCAGCTCCCCTTCTCAGCACGGGCCTGTAGCCTCACAGCCCACAGCTGGCCAGGCCTGGGTAGGCAGTGTCCTCTGGTTTCCCTGGATTAGGCTCGGCCCACAGGGCACACCTGCTTCCTGTCCTTGCAGACTCAGGGCTATCAGCTGTCACCACTGCCCATCACATCTCCAGGCACCAGAGCCTCTACTGTGACAGGCGACACCATCCCATTTGCTACAGCAAGCTTTGTCCTGCTGTCCATGAGTTAGTAGAACTGCCTCCACAGCCAGAATACGCTGGGGGCCTTGGCTCCACACTCTCCCCAGAGAGGAGTCACTTCTTCCAGATTTAGCCCCCAGTCTGGTTTGCAAAGTTCTGAGATCCATCTCCATTCCACCCCCCAAGGCTCCTGGGAGGCTTAGAGGGTCCACAGTCACACCTCGATCACTTGCCCAGGGGCTCCCCACCCCCATAACTCCACCACCAGGTCATCCCCCATGGACTCCATCCCACCTCAGTCATACCCCCAGAGACCCCACCACACTTTGGTCACCTCCCCAAGGACCTCCTTCCTCTATTATTGCCCCAAGGACTCCACTCTGCCTCAGTAACTCTCCCTTCAGGGACCCCCACCCCCCTTCAAGCACCTCCTCCAAGGACCTCACCCAGACCTTGAGCTGGGAGGACCCTCTCAGGGATGACAGAGGTCTGCTCTCTGTCCACAACCTCCTCTCTCTTCCCAATTCCTCCATCCCCCTAGTTCTCACCTCTCCCACCTTAATGAGACATCTAGACCCAGCACCCTCCTCTGACACTTGCTGTCCTCTGTCTTCATTTCCACTCAGCCCAACCTGAGTGCATGGATCTTCCACTTCTTGCCACCAAAACTCCATTCCCTTGAGCATCTATCAGACCCCACCTGCAGACCTTGAACCTGAGTTCCACCTTCCGGTCCGCCCTCCCTGACCCCCGCCCACCACAGGTGCAGAGATTTGGTACACGCACCCACGTGACCCCCACCCCAAGAGGCCTCCGTGCCCCACACTCCTGCTCTTCCATGGTTCCCATCTCCTCCAGTCCTTCCTCAAGTCTGAGCTTCCTAGGAACTCGAGAAACAATTTCGAAAAAAACAAAGCATCCTAGAGTTGGCCTGCTCCCAGGAAACAAGAAGTCACTAATGAGATAAAGGAAACTCTTCAAAGCGAAAAGAATTGGAACATAATTGATGTGCAGATGGTGGACCTCCCATAGGAAAACAATGGTGGGGTAATGATGCTGCCCAGGAGGAAGCAACCCCGCTTTTCAGAGCCCTTCCTCTGTCCCAGCCACACGCACACAACTCGCAGGCTAAACAAGAGGACTCAGCAGGAATGTGCACACTCAAGCGATGTCATTTCCGCTGGGAACTGTCTGGGCAAGGAAAGGTGGAGTTCCAGGCTGGAAGGCTTTTAGGGATCAGACTTTTCTTCTGCTTTGGGAGGAAGATGGATAAATATCACTTGGTGTTTACAAGGGCTTCAGAATTTGCCGAGCTGTCTGTCATCTCCAGCAGCTCAGCTGTGCCTCCTAACAAGGAGTGGTACCCAGGGCATTTTCATTCTGACCCAGGAGAGGGGAACCTGCAGGCTTTGTATTGTGATTGTACTGGGTCCCACATCTGGATCGAAGCGGAGGCAAAGTTAGGAAGGAGGCATCCTCTGACCATCTAATGTGCTCCCTCCAGACAACAGCAGTGATGACAGCACCCCCAAGGATACATAACAACCACCCCAGGCTTTCCAAACACAAGCTTCTCCACCTCAGTGCTTACTGGCCTTCAGACCTGATGTCTCTTCATTGCAGGGGACTGTCCTCTGCCCTGGACAATGTTCACCAGCATCCTTGCCTCCACCCTCTAGATCCTGGTACTCCCTCCCACCCCCAGCAGCTGTGACAACCAAAAATGTCTCCAGATATAGGCAGATGTTCCCGGCTGTGGACTCCCCTGGTTGAGAGCTGCTGTTCCACCCCACTATCAAATTTGACCTTCGCCTTTACTTCTCTCTGCGAGAACACTCGCACCCTGAGATAAGAATGAGCTTGCTCAGAGATGCATCCATGATTCCCCTGTGTTGGCTTCCCTGAATTTGACAGCTAACTTAACACGATGGAAAAGGAAGGGAAGGGATGAGCCTAAAACAATGGCTCTGTGGTAGCAATTCAGAAATGGCCACAAGAACGTCCCCACATGCATCCCTGAAAGGTAGACCAGCAGGTAAGGCTGGGTTAAACTCTCAGCATCCCCAGGTCCTGAGGAAAGCAGTCTGGCTTGTGGGTCTTGGCTGAAGGGCTTTAAAGCTGCAAGCAACCTCACGAGGAGCTGTGCTTCCCGCCTCGCCTCAGGAACGTGGGGCCTGTACCGCAGCCTGGGTAGGGTGGAGGCCACGGCCCCTGCAGTGCTCTAGGATGGAAGCCTCTGGTTGGAGGGACCCAGTGAGGTCCCTGAAGCAGAAGCCAGGACATGACCTCACATCATGGCCCCCTCTCAGGAAGCTGGGAAACACCGCAGCAGCCTCCCAGGCGGGGGCAGCTTTGTGGTTCCAAAAATCACTCAGTCTTGCATTCGGCAAATCTGGACAGGCTGTGCTCTGTGCCCTGTGCCCAGAGGCTGGCAATGCAAACACAAACAGGGTGTGGCCCTACTCTCAGTGAGGGAGACACTGCAGAGCCAAAGTCAAGATTCATCTTGCCAGAAGAGGAGGAACCTGGTGCTGGGGGTGCACAGCATACAGCTTCAGTCTGCTACAGCCCTCCAGACCTGTCTGGACTCCGCCTTGGTTCATCCTGCCTTTGCGCAGCTAACAGGCAGGAGGAACTATCTTGCTTCTGTTGCCTGACATTCATACCTGCAGGCATGGCCAATCAGCGTCTAATCCATGTGAACCTCTGGAGAATGAAATGGTCACAGCAGTTCAAATGGATCCCAGGGCTCAGCATCCTTTTCCATCATCACCGCCCTCACCCCACTCCCCCACCGCCGGGCCTTGCTTCTGTCAGTGTGTCTGCAAAGGGTCTCTGCCAGGCCATGAGCATTGAGCCAGGAGAGAGGCACAAGAGGCTCTAGGAACATGAAAGCCATCACAGATCACAAGGGAGGGGTCGTGAGGGTGTTCTGGGCCCACCTACAGCTGGGCACCCACAGTCCTTCACCTGGGCATCAGTCCTTGTACCCACCACGTGTCAGGTTCCAAATGGACAGGAAAGGGGGCTTCCCTGACCTTGCTACTGCTCCAGACAGTCTCCCAGGTTCCAAGATGGTTGATGTACCTCTCCCCTTCAGTATCCCCCCACCGTGCCCCAGCCTGCCTGCCACCCCAACGCCTGTCAGCAGAGGTGGAGTTCAGTCTCTATTAATCCAGTGAATGAATGAATGACATATTGTTCTTTTTCCCACTGAGATATGGTCAGCCTATCAAGTCAAACAGACTTCCAAAATAATTGTTGAAAACCATTGCAACTGAGGCTCTGCAGGGGAAGAGCAGGACACCATGAAAGCTGTAACATGTGACCTGAAAACTGCCCAGGGTCAGGGAGATTTGTCTGACTTCATAGCCTTTCAATGGAGAAGGTGAAGGACCTCCCCAGAAGGAGAAGGAGGCAAGCATGAGGCAGAGAGCAGTCCCCATCAGGAGACCAGAGTTAAGGAATTTGGATTCTAGCCAGGACCACGAGAAAGCTGCTGAGGTTCTGAGTGAGGGAGGGTCCTATAGGTGGACTGTTTATTTGGACCACTTGCCCAGAGGTGCCACCCTCTGCAACACTGCCTCCTTGCAACCCCCTCATCCCTACCCTGTGCTCCCAGGTGTCATTTCAAGCCAGCTGGATGTGAAATGTCCCAAGTGTGGCCTCTATAGCAGTTAGGACGGTAAAACTGCTCTCTGTGTCATGGCCCCCAGACCCCAAGAGGCTCCTCTGCTGACTGGTTCCTGGTCTCCATCCAATCACCCTCACCTGCCTCCCTTCCTTGCAAACACTTTTGAAAGAGAAAGTGTTAGTCACTCAGTCATGTCCAACTCTTTGCAACCTCATGGACTGTGGCCTCGCCAAGCTCCTTTGTCCATGGAATTTTTCAGACAAGAATACTGGAGTAGGTAGCCATTCCCTTCTGCAAGGGATCTTCCCCACCCAAGGATCGAACCCAGGTCTTCCTCATTGCAGGTAGACTCTTTAACCATGTCAAACCTCCACGCCTAACCCATTTCAATATGGTAATGCACAATGCTCTGGGTGTCACTTCCAGGTTTCACAAGGCACCTATATCGTATTTGGCATGTTTCACTTCCAAAGCTACATGAGTCGTCAAAGGATGGATGTGAAAACCAACTCCAGCTGCAGGAAAAAGTAGATCAAGTGAGGACCATGATCAGCTTGTGTCTTCTCACACCTGTGGATTCAACCTACTCTGGCTTCACAGTTATCTGAGAGGAGAGAGAGGTCAGGTTCACTCAGGGCTTAGGATCTCGGCCTGAATAAAACCAGTTTGATGTAGAAAAAAACACACCAGGTCACAGCTCCCTAGTGAAGAAGCTGCCCAATTAATGTCTTCAGGGACCTCTCAAGGGAGGGCAAGGTGGTATCATCAGGTCAGTGGCTTTTGTTGCCTGCTGCTGCTGCTGCTGCTGCTGCTGCTGCTGCTAAGTCGCCTCAGTCGTGTCTGACCCTGTGCGACCCCACAGAGAGCAGCCCACCAGGCTCCCCCATTCCTGGGATTCTCCAGGCAAGAACACTGGAGTGGGTTGCCATTTCCTTCTCCAATGCATGAAAGTGAAAAGTGAAAGTGAAGTGGCTCAGTCGTGTCTGACCCTCAGTGACCACATGGACTGCAGCCCTCCAGGTCCCTCCATCCATGGGATTTTCCAGGCAAGAGTACTGTAGAGGGGTGCCATTGCCTTCTCCGTTTGTTGCCTACACATGAGGGTTAAGCTTGAAGACATAATTTGTGTTATAACTTATGGTACTGGTTGTACTGGGAAAGGTCTCAGAGGGGCTGGAAATAGATCAGGTACCAAGTATTAATAGTACTGTATTAATACTACAAGAATTAATCCTCCCATATGGAGTAGAGGCCAGATGAAACTGAGCAAGTTCTCCTGGGTGTGTGCACAAAAATGGTTACTGATGTAGAATAATAAAAATCACAACTAATTAAACATTTTTAAAACGTTTAAATACTTCCCTGACAGCATTGTAGAGATAACTTTTTAAAAATTAACTTTATGATCAAACCTTTTTTTTAAACCCTGCTAAGAACACAACATGAGATCTACCTGCTCAAAAAATTTTAAGTGTATAGTACAGTGGGCTTCCCAGGTGGCATTAATGATAAAGACCCCACCTGCCAAAGCAGGAGACATAAGAGACGTGGGTTTGATAGATCCCTGTGTCAGGAAGATCCCCTGGAGGAGGGCATGGCAACCCACTCCAGTATTCTCACCTGGAGAATCCCATGGACAGAGGAGCCTGGCGGGCTACACTCCATGAGGTCGCAACGAGATGGACACGACTGAAGCAATCCAGCACACACTCACAGTGTTGCTAAGTGTAGGCATGAGTCGTACAGCTAGTCTCCAAAACTTATTCATCTTGTAAAACTGAAACTATATACCCTTTGGGTTTTTTTTCCATTTTAAATTAATTCTTATTGGAGTATAATTGCTTTACAATGTTATATTATGTTAATCGCTTCAGTCGTGTCGTGTCCGATTCTTTGCGACCCCATGGATTGTAGCCCGCCAGGCTCCTCCATCCATGTAATTCTCCAGGCAAGAATACTGGAGTGGGTTGCCACATTATATTAGTTGCTTGTTATTGTTCACTGGCCAATTCATGTCCAACTCTTTGAGACTCCATGGACTGCAGCATGCCAGGCTTACTGTGCAGCAAAGTGAGTCAGCTTTACGTATGCATATATCCCTTATTTTTGGATTTGCTTCCCATTTAAGTCACCATAGAGCCCTGAGTAAGGTTCCCTGTCCTGTATAGTAGGTTCTCATTCGTTATGTATTTTTACATAATATCAACAGTGTATATACGTCCTCTCAATCTCCCAATTCATCCCACCACCACCCTCTTTCCTCTCTTGGTGTCCATGCCTTTGTTCTCTATGTCTGTGTCTCTATTTCAGTTTTGCAATAAGATCATCCATACCTTTTCTCTAGATTCCACATATATGTGGTAGTTTACCATATTTTTCTCTTTCTGACTTACTTCATTCTATATGACCATCTCTAGGTCCATCTATGTCGCTACAAGTGACCCAGTATCATTCCTCTTTGTGGCTGAGTAATATTCCATTGTATGTATGCACTGCGTCTTCTATACTCATTCCTTTTTGAAAATCAACTCCTCATCTCCCCCTCCCGCAGCCACAGGCAACCACCATTCTCCCTTCCACTGCTGTGACTCTACTTTAGGCTCCACATGTAAGAGGGATCCTGCTGTGTGTGTCCTTCGGTGACCGACTTACTTCACTCAACACAAAGCCCTCCAGGTTCATCCATGTTGCTGCCAATGGCAGGATCCCCTTCCCTTTTCAAGGCTAAATAATATCCTGTTCCATGCTCACCTTCACCTGTTTACCCACTGATGGAAGCAAGTTGTTTCCATCCCTCGGCTGTTGTAAATAATGCTGCAGTGAACACAGGCAAGGAGACCCTTCTCCAAGATTCTGAATTCAATTGGTTTAAAAGGAAATGATGTTCTCATGAGACATCTGTAGGGGGCACCTCTGTGCGCAAACCAAGGAACGTGTGTGTGTGTGACCACATGAGGACGTGCTTCGCAGCTGCAGCCCAGCCCATGATCAGAGGCTCAGGCTTTGAGTCACTGGCCAGAGGCAAAACCACCCATGGGAGGAAGTAGATGTCAACAGCTCAGACACATGACCCGTATTACTTGAGGGAGGATAGACACTCTCATGACCCAGTGCCAGCTCTGGGCTCCCTGGCCTTTCTTTGCTTTGTTCTGCTGCCCCTCTCCATGGTGACCGGCTCTTGAGGGAACAGTGCAGGCCCCCTTTTTGTCCTCTCTCTCCTGTGTTTCTGGCTTACACAGTGAACTTCTCTTCAGCACTGAGGGGGTACCACCAAGATGCCCCAACAAATCTCTCCCTGCAGCACAGACTGGCTTCAAACACCCTCCACCCAACACTCTGTCTTCCCCCAAAGCTGGCAGCCCAGGCACTCTGCAGGTGACCCAGGCTTTGAGGAAAGTTTAGCAGAGTTATGCAGGAGAGATGTGGAGAAGGAAGAAGCTGATGAAGAGGCTGCCTCAATCTGCTACCTCCCATGACCCTGACCTCTCTCCAGGCTATAGTGGGAATTATGGGCCAGCCCTGCCTGTGGACCTAGAACAGAGATGCCCTGGATTCTGGATGCTGAAGGTTCCAGATGCTAAGGCTTGACATGAGCTCAGGAAAATGTGTTTCCAACACCTGGGTCTCCACTGCGGGTGCACAGCAGGCAGCATCTGCCTCTCACACCCTCCTGGCCTTTGCACCTTCCAGGAGAACCCAGGTGTGGCTGTATCACAGGTGGCAGGAAGCCAGCAGGTTGCAAAGATGGGCTGGGATGTGTGGGGAACATCCCTACCTCTGATGGCTGGTGTGGGGGAGAAAGATCATTCTTTTCATCATACACTTTCAGTAAGAACTGAGTCCCTGGTAGGGCTGCCCTTGTCCTAAGGTCGAACCCACATTGCTATGACATCCCAGCTCATTAGTCCATCCCTTTCTGTGTCAAGCAAGATGGAAGGTCGAGGGACAAAACGCTGTTCAAATTCATTCAAAAACAAAGATGAGCACTTTGGAATGGACAACCATGCCTCTGCTCTGCTTTCTAGAACAGCAGCCTCCAGGGTGAGTGGCTTGAGCTCTCTGGGGACTAGGTAAGCACTCATCACTTCCATCTTGTTTCATCTCCACAACGTTCTTTACAGGCAGCTACTGTGTCTTTTCTCCATCTTATCAGAGAAGAAACCGAGGCTCAGAGTGGTCAAATTATTCAATTCAAGTCAAACCACCCCAAGATGTAGACGCTTAGAATAGCTGTCATTTATAAGCTCATGATTCTTGGCTTGGTCAGCCCAGCCGCTGTCAAGTTGCTAAGACCAGTGTTGGGCAGAGCCAGGGATTCAAACTATGAACCCACAGTCCCTACATGCACGCCACCACCACCAATTGCTGCCCATCCTGTTCCACAGAGATGAAGGAGTCCTTCTCTCCAGAGGGGACCAGGGCCCAGACCTGATGATCTGATGCACAGAACGTTTGTGACTAAACCTGGGTGTGAAAGGGCACCTCCTGGCCTGGTATCCTTCCCTTTGGGAGTATTTTACCCTACTGCCCTTTCCTGTTTTTCTGTGACCCCCATCTCTGCAACTGCAGGGAACTCAGCAAACCTCTACAGGGTCCCTTAGAGGCCCTGGTGTGGGGACAGCTGCTCTCCCGACTGTGTGGTCCCCTCCTTGTCACCACATATCACCCCCCGTATCCAAGGATGTGAGTCCTGGAATAGGCGGGATTTCCCAGGAGAAGTGAACAAGACTGGCTGGGAAGGGAGGAGAGAGAAATGGGCCTCGGGCCAGTGCTGGAGAGAGGGCAGAGCTTGAAGGAATGCAAGGACACGCAGCTAAGATTCCGGATGTAATATTTCATGGGCTGCCTGGTGAGAAGCAACCTTTCCTCCTTAGAATTACCCCAAGTGAGCTGCCTGCCAGGAGAGTCCCCCACCACCAAGTTCCTGCGGCCTCACCTCCTCCTGAAAGCCAGGCCCAGGAGGGCTAAGAGGGCCCTCAGCTGCTGCACCCCATCTGTGCAGGTCATGGCCGGGTCACTGATTTGTGGAGCCCATGTCATCAGCCCAGGTCCGCACTATGAGTGAGCCTTCAGCATTCTGCTGACCTGACCTCCATTGTCAGCCCCTGCCTCCATGATGACCAGCTTCCCAGCAAACAGGCTCCCTTTCACTCAACATTTTTACTATTTACACCTGCACTGTGACCCTCTCCTCAGCCGGGAAGGGCCCCTAGGGTGGCATTTCAGCCTCTTCAGAACCCTCCACAGCTCGATGCATCACCCACATATATGCTGTATATGCATCTCTCTCAAGGAACCGCATGTGCCCCAAAGATGGGGTACAGTCAGATCGATGTCTGTCACATCTGCCCACATGTCAAGTTCTCCAAGGTCAGCTTCTGCCTCTGAAGTGGCTGCATCTTCAGAGATTAGTTCTGGAGGACAGTTTGATAAAGCCCACTCTTCATCACATTCATTAAAAAACAAAAACCATCTGTGAAGGGACAAATGCTCTTGGGGAACCCAGCCCCTGGAAGTCTGATCAGTTTTGTCCAGGAAGCAGGAGTGGACTGGAGAAGTTTCCCAGGCTGGTGAAGAGGTGCTGTGACTTCACATGAAAACACAGAGGCTGGGTTCATGCAAAACCTTCTTTCTCCTGCATTTGAGGGGCTTCGACAATCCAAAGCTATCCTCCATCAGTCATACCAGGGGCATCTCTGCTCTAGGTCCATGGGCAGGGCTGGCCCATACTTCCCACTATAGCTTGGAGAGAGGTCAGGGTCTCTTCACCACCTTCCACTCCCTCCAAAACCTGTATCCACAGCTGGTACCCCCAAGGTTGCTTATCACCTGCCACTCCAGCAAGATGGTCTATAGAGTGAACATGTATGTGTACACGCTAAATCACTTCAGTCGTGTCTGACTCTGTACAACCCCACGGACTGTAGCCCGCCAGGCCCTCTGTCCATGGGATTCTCCAGGCAAGAATACTGGAGTGGGTTGCCATGCTCTTTTCCAGGGGATCTTCCCCACCCAGGATTGAACCCATGTCTCTTATGTCTCCTGCCTTGGCAGGCAGGTTGTTTATCACTAGTGCCACCAGGAAAAGTCCTGTAAAGTAAACAGTGAATGGGAAGTGGGACTGATGGCCCCAAAGTGATTCCAGCCACAGGATCAGGAGAAGGGAGGCAGGCCTGCTTGGAATTTATGCCAAGTCCTTAGCCATTTCCATCAATCTACATGGTCTCTGGCATAGACAGATCTGGCTGCCTCTGGGGCCTCGGACAGCAGCTGCTGATTCCTGGAACTTCAGTCCATTCCTACACAAACTGCTGAGGCAGCAACTCACTGAACTCATTCCTGATGGGTTCACAGAGGCCTTCATCTTTGCTGGACATAAGCATCTGGCTGGAGTGGGGCTTCTCTTCAGTCTGGAACTGTATTCCAAAAACATGGAGGTCACATCTCTAAACAAGGGATTGGGCAACTCAAAGAATGGAATGACAAGAAGCAGGGGCTCTGAGAGCCATGAGGCTTGAACACAACATGAAGTAGCAGGGAGTGGGGGGGGCGGTCAGGGGTGGAGGCAGTTATCCCAGCCAGAGGGATGGGCTGGGGTAGCCATGGCCAGAGACTGTCAATCTCCTCTCCAAGAGGGTTGTAGAAAGTCTTGATCAGGAGGGCCAAGTATCACCAGGACGTCCCCACCCCCTGGCTGTTATTCCATCCAATTTAATGTGAAACCAGCTTCCTACATGGGTGGAGCAGGGAGATCAGGAGACATGAATGAGTTTAAACAGGAGAAGCACTAAAGCATGCAAGCGTGTAATGAGTGCTCCTAACATCCACTTATTACAAACCAACATCCTCCTCACCCTGAAAGGCCAGCTTGAGCCCCACACCTTGCAAACCTTCCTAGACACCTGCCTGGAGTATCCTCACTTCCCCCCACACCCCTTACCCCCACCTTTGTTTGTCCTACAATTGCCCCTCCTCTAACAGGATGATGACAATAACAAGGATGCTGCTAAGCTGCTAAGTCACTTCAGTCATGTTCGACTCTGTGCAACCCCCGTAGACCGCAGCCCACCAGGCTCCCCTGTCCCTGGGATTCTCCAGGCAAGAACACTGGAGTGGGTTGCCATTTCCTTCTCCAATGCATGAAAGTGAAAAGTGAAAGTGAAGTCACTCAGTTGTGTCTGACCCTCAGTGATCCCATGGACTGCAGCCTCCCAGGCTCCTCCATCCATGGGGTTTTCCAGGCAAGAGTACTGGAGTGGGTTGCCATTGCCTTCTTTGAATGACAAGGATAATAATATAACAAGGATAATAATAACTATATTCTATTCTTCAAGAAATAGAAGCTGAGGACTTGAGTAGCACAAGGCTTCATTCTAAGCTCCAGGGTGTGACAGTGGACAGAATAGCCTGCTTCCTTCTCTCCCATAGCTGACATTCCAGTAACAGAAGTAATAATAATGGGGGTTGTTGTCATTCAGTCACTCAGTTGTGTCTGACTCTTTTTGATTGCATGGACTGCAGCACACCAGGCTTTCCTGTCCTTCACTATCTCCCAGAGTTTGCTCAAACTCATGTCCATTGAGTCGGTGATACCATCCAACCATCTCACCCTCTTCCATCCCCTTCTCCTCTTGCCTTCGGTCTTTCCCAGCATCAGGGTCTTTTCCAATGACTGGACTGTTCACACCAGGTGGCCAAAGTATTGGAGCTTCATCTTCAGCATCAGTCCTTCCAGTGAATATTCAAGGTTGATTTCCCTCAAGATTGACTGGTTTATATAATGATAATGGCAGCTGACATTCACAGCATCCTTATTGTGTAATAGGTGTTGTATTTATAACTAAGTTGCATGTATTGTCTCAGTGAATTTTCAAAACCACCTTAAGGTGATCAGAGGTGCTATTATCACTCTCATTCTACAAATGAGGGAGTTGATACCCACAAAGTTTAAGTCATTGCCAAAGCCACACACTGGGGACAACTAGGAGGACAAGAAAGGCTGGGACCAGTTGCCACCAACTGAGAATTGTTTAGAGCAGAGATCACATAGCCTTCTCTTGGTGGCCTCACTGGTCACAGAGAGGTCCTCTGGGCATTTTATGGAGTAACCAGAAGTCCTCATCCCTGCTGTGACTTTGGTGTCTGTACCCAGGGCTGGCACAGCCCCTCCCAGATAAGACCCCCAGCAGCCCAGGAGCAGGAGGAATGTTGAGGCCAGGCTGCAGAACCAGAGGTTCATGCTCCATTAACATTTGCACGTTTCCTCTGAGAAGTTTATACAGGCGTTTGGGTTGATAAACCTGAAAAATCTCTAGAAAGCATCTAATTAATGCATTTTCCCAAGTAGAATGTTTTAGTAATTGCTGTTCAAGCAACAGAAAAGTTGAGAAAGCTTTTATTGCAAACGCAGCAGGGACAGATAGCGATCCACACGGCTGCTTCTCCAAGGCACTGGCTCTCTAGTGCTCAACCTATTGACATCCATTAACATTCTTCCAGCTATAAAAAACTGCATCTTATTTGAACACTCTCCATAGGCAGGAAGCCGGGCGTTGAATTACAAAGCCTGAGTAATTGCCCGTAGTCATTGTGATGGAAAATGGCAGAAATCACAATGAGTCATGGGGGTGGTGGAAAGGCAACTGCTTAGTGACGATAATTCTGTAAGGATAATTTCATTAATAGAAGTGGGAGACGGCATCTGTGCCAGTGAATACTGTATACGTATATATAAATATCCGTGGACAACGCCTCCTGTTTAAAACGGCCGCGTGCAAATGGGTAGGCATGTGTCTGCCTTTCTAATAAATGCCCAGGCCCCAAGAGCTGAATGGTAAAGCACCATTCAGAGGTGATTTGTGATAATCACACAGGGAGAAATCCTTTCAGTGAAACAGGAACTAGGATGTTTCAGGTGTGGATGTAAAAATTTCTATTTGATTTGGGGCCACAAAGGATTCAAAAACATCAAGGCATTGACAGATATAATGGCTTTCATCAAAGGAGAACTTCCCTGTTTCAGAATTTAGCAGATGAAATATGAGTTCAAATCCGTGCTCCTGGAAACTTTAGGTTCTGGAGGACAAAGCTGGATGCCGAAACCCTCAGAGAACCCCAGGTGCTGCTCAGGGTTGTATCCTCAGCTTCTGGACAAAAACAGGCTTCTGTTTTGTGAAATGAGCAGGTTCCTGCACTTTGAATGAAGGTGGCTGCTCTGTACTGCCACATACAAAACCATGAGATTAAAAATCTGATTGGATATTTTAGGACTAAACCATGGTCTGCCTAGACAGCCTCTTACTGGCACAACAGCTGCACCCACCTCCCCCAGTATGCCATCCACTCCTCCCAGACAGCTCCTTCCTCCATCCACCAAGAGTGCAACATGATCTCAACCTTTGCAGCCGAGCCTCCAGAATCAGTTTGGGCAGCATCTTTATCTGCATCCCTGGTGGAGGGGTTTTGCCTGTGAGCCAATCACAGAACTGCTCAACTCAGAAGAAGAGACACACTTTTCTCCCTGAATCCTAAGTGCTCATTTATTTTTTAAACAGAGTGGCAACGTTATCCAGTATTCTTGCCTCAAAAATCCCATGGACAAGAGGAGCCTGGCAGGCTATAGTCCATGTGGCCGCAGAGTCAGACACAACTGAATGCACGAACACACACACACACACACACACACACACACACAAAAAGTTCACATAACATAAAATTAACAGTGAATCTCTTTGAAAGGTTCAATTCAGTGGTGTTTAGTGTATTCCCAGTACAGTGCAGCCATCATCTTTATCTCACGCTGAGATCTTGCCTTATCCCAAAAGAAAACACTCATTAAGTGGTCACTCCTCGTCCCTTCTTCCCCCAGCCCCTGGTCACCACCAATCCACTCTCTGTCTCTAGAGCTTACCTATTCTGGATGATTTATATAAATGGAATTATACAGTATGTGGTCTTTTCTGTCCTTGAGCATAATGTTTTCGAGGTTCTTCCATGTGTCAGCTGCATGGATCATTTCTTTTGCAGCCAAATATTATCCTATCCTGTGGGCAAGCTGCCGTTTTCTTCATCCTTTCATCCACCGATACATACTTGGGTTGTTTGCACCTCCCAGTTATTATGGAGGACACTGCTATGAACATTAGTGTACAGGCATCTTGAGTTCCTGTTTCCCATTCTTTGGGGTCCATACCCAGAAATGGAGGTGCTGGGCCATATGTTAACTCTACGTTTAACTTTCTGAGGAATTCTCACAGGTTTTTGATCCCCGCCTCCTGGATTTGCTGGTGGTTTCTCTGTCTCTTTGTCCCATCCTGGGTCTGGCATATTCTGCATGTGCATCCTCAGCTACACTGAATTCAGGGAATAGCCCAGTGACTACATTTGGTCTAGGGCCATGCCATGTGATGTACACATGTCTGCCCAGTTCAGGTTCTCTTGCTGAGATCTCAAGTGACTGCACGTCGAGGCAGGGGATCCACACTGGACCAACCTCTGGGTCTGCTAGGCCCACCTGTCTTCATACATCCCCTTTACCAAGCAAGGACTGAGGGAGACCCAGCTGGAGAGAAACTCCATACCTATTACCTGTATTTTGAGGCCATTGCAAACAGTGATTCTATGACTAAGTCTACCAGGTCATTCTGTCACAGCAGATTCCAGGAGAACTGGCTAGACTATGGCCAAGGTCTGCAGGAGAGTCCTGAGCCCTAATCCCGTGAGTCCTGTGCCTTTCTCAATCCCAATCAGTAGGCCAGGAGCCCTTGGTCCTGTTCTATTCCCAATTCCCTGGCCTCCTGGTGTCCTAAGAACCAGATCTACTCAGTACGTGAGTAGCCTACACTTCCCAACCTTCTGTTGGGAAGGACTTCTTGATCTGGCATGTAGCAAAAAGGGAGCTAAAACCTTTATCCTTTTGAGGTCATCTATCTATAGAGAAGGGGAAGGAAGTGTGGACCTCTCATACTCAGCACACTGGCCCAGGATTCCACCACCTTGATGCCTGCTCTGGGTATGTCAGTGACTGTGACAGTTACTGCCATATTGTGATTTATGAGAAATATGTATCTGGTATTCAGCTGGTCAAAATATTTTTCTCATATATATTTGGTCTTTGGTTATATATATTTGGTTTCACATATATTTGGTTCCAAACTCTTGGAATTTCTTGAACAGTAAGAACAGTGGGTCTTTTGTTACAATACTGGGTCTCTTGTCCTCTGTTTCTGAAATCACTTCAGAGCCACTAAGGTGAAATGGGTGACTTGGTAGAAGTAACAAGCCTCTCTCCACCACACTGGAGAATATGTTAGTGAGGTGACTTTTGAGGAGCATCTAAGGATGCAGAATGGTTGCCAGGGGAACCAACCAGGAATAGAGTTGGTTCTTCCCGTTGGTCTTTCCAGCACTGAAACTTGCAATCCTAGCTCCTGATTTCCAGGGAAAGGAGGAGCTGGAGGTAAATCAATCTCCAATGGCCAATAGTTTTACCAATCACACCTATGCAATGAAGGCTCCATAAAAAAAATGCGGGAGCCAGCACACGAGATCCCACCCATGACAAGGTCATGAGGAGAGACCTGACAGATAAGGCAGATCAGGACTCGAGGGACTCCCTGGACCTGCTCAAGCACCTACCCTGATACCAAAATCTGTCTACTGTTTACTACATTATGCCTTTCACTTACTCTTCTAGCATTAACAGGGGGCTATCCCCGACCACCTTTCTCTGGAGAAAATCAACTTAGGGCTCTAGTTGATAAGTCTCCTGGGCATGAAAGGAATATTTCAATTTAAACCCCTCTGTTAGCATTCTAACTTGAATGGCAGGTTTATCCATACTCTTACAACTAACGCACATGATTGTTCACAACTTCCCAACCATGAAAGGCAGGGGAACTTAAACATTCTAAAGTCCTAATAGGCATACAGCCTTTCAAGGAGTAAAAATTATTAGAATAATGCTAGTGAAGGATTTCATTGTTGAGCCAATGCTTGCCACCAAGTTTCCATATCCCTTACCCATTGTGTGCCTGGGAGTAGATTAGTTAATATAGTTGGTATGTAAGGAAAATAAGTAGTAGCCTTGGTGTTAGCAACATTAGACCTCTGAGTTAATAAATTCTTTCTTTGTTGTAACCTACTGTACCTTTGCCCCATAGGAATTTAACTTTCTGAGAGTGGCACCAGACTTTAGAATAAACACTTTTAGAGAAAATAAGTTTTCTGGTTGACTAACCTTTATCAAAAAAAGGGGTCATAAAATGTTAACAGGCCTCCAGGCCAGAAGATGATGTAAATCACATAAGACTTTTTATATGGAAAGATATGCAGAAAGAAAGCCTGGTTTCAATAAGGGTCAGAACTGCTGACCCTGCATGACTCTGCATCTTCCATTCCCCTCTATGTACAACCCAAGGTAGAAAAGCTCTTTTTAACAAAGTTATAGACCTGCTCCACCTAAGCTTGGTCTCCCTCTCTCTCTCTCTCTCTCTCTCTCTCTCTCTCTCTTCTCTTGCCAACTCCATCCATCCTGAGGGAACCCCTGGATCCTGCTGAGGCTGGACCCTGGCAAAAAAAAAAAGAGAGGGTTCAGAGAGCTTCTAGCCTGGGCATTCAGAATGCTCCTAGGTGCCACCATGCTGGACCCCAACTGCCACAAGGATCAGAACCCCTTTGCTCAAGACCACAAATTCATGTATCTCATCTGACTATTGATCTATACTCTTTAATATCCTCTGTAATAAACCCATAATCCAAGGAGTAAATTGCTTTCCCAAGTGCTGTAATCCACTCTAGCAAATTCATCAAGCCCAGAGTGGGGATGGGGGTGATGGGAACTTCTGGTTTATTGCCAGTCAGGTAGACTGGCAATAAGCACAAGTGACTGCTTGAACTTGTGATTGGCATCTGAAGTGGGGAGCAATCTTGTGGGACTGAGTCCCCACCCTGTGAAATTGGACACTACCTGCAGGTAGACAGTGTCAGCGTTGAGCTGTATTGCAGGACACCCAGCTGGTGTCTGAGAAATGCTTGGTCACAAAGGCAAGCCCTTGGTCAATGCAGGCTAGAATCCAGGACCTGAACCCTCGGCTACTGAGACAGGCTGGGACCTGGGACCCTTGGCAGCAGTGCTTGCATCTGGGCACAAGTTTCTTTGAGCAGCAGAATACAAAGATACTATAAGGGACTAAAAGCAGCTATGTGCATGAGCAGTAGTGGTGAATTACCTACAAGATACAAACAGACGATACAAAGAGACAAAAAGTCCAACTGGTGCTTCTGAAGAGCCAGGAGCAAAAGCAGGGTACCTCAGAGTATACCACCTAGGGGTGGGCAAACCACCTAAGCCTCCCCTTCAGCCAGGCCCTCAGACACACCTCTACCCTCACCCCATGCTACTCGGAAGAAAGCAAGAAATAGCCATGTGTGCTGTAGAGGCGGCCATGGGTAGTGGGTTCTTGGCTTCTTTAATCAATAGAAATTGACCAGGGGTCAGACTAGAAATTCAGGCAAGGCTTTTACTGGGGCCCCTGCTACAGCTTCCTAGGTGGCAGAGTGGTAAAGAATCTGCCTGCCAATGTAGAAGATGCAGGTTCAATCTCTGAGTTGGGAAGATCCCCTGGAAGAGGAAATGTCAACAACTCACTTTAGTATCCCTGCCTGGAGAATCCCAAGGACAGAGGAGCCTGGTGGGCTTGCAGTCCATAGGGTCACAAAGAGTCGGACATGACTGAGCAACTAGGCACGCACACACTGCTGCAGGAGGAAGGGAGAGAGAACAAATAACAGGCTCCCTTGCCTGCTCCCCAGGGCAGAAGCTTGTTCCTTATATGAGAGGAGGGGAGGAGTATGTCAAATGTTGGGCCAGAGGTGTGGCATAGGTGGTTTTGAGTGCAGGGAGCATGCATAGTACCCTGCTTTTGCTCCTAGCTCTTCTAAAGTGGCAGTCGAGTTTTTGGCCTCTTTGTATCTCTTGTCCTGAATTTGCCCTAACTGCACATGCACTTAGCTATTCTTAGTCCCTACAGTTTCTTTGTATTTTGTTGCTGGAGGAGAGGTATGTCCAGGTGCAAGCACTGCAGCCAAGGGTTCCAGGTCCCAGTCTGTCTCAGCACAGCCATTCCCAGAGGCAACAGGAAAAGCAAAACTTAAGGGGAGGGGCTCATGGAAATGAGAGATCATTAAAACAGATTCAGTTCAGTTCAGTTCAGTCACTCAGTCCTGTCCGACTCTTTGTGACCCCATGGACTGCAGCATGCCAGGCCTCCCTGCCCATCACCAACTCCTGGAGCTTGCTCAAACTCATCATGCTCATCGAGTGGGTGAAACAGATTAACAATTTACAAATTATCCTAAAGAAAAATGTCCTATTAAGAAAAACTGATGAGCACATGCTATTGATAAAGATACTGGCTACAGAGAAGAATGGGATCCATCTCACTGAAATGACAGAATGGTCCCCCGCAAACTCATAGGCTGGGATCCTACAATATACAGAAGATATCGTTTATTAAACCCATTATGCTACCAGCCCGCAGTCAGTCACAGCTCAAACATCGCCACATTTATGAAAGACAGTTACAGTCATTTGCAAGATAATTACCATTTTAATCTCAAACCAGCCCGCAGGAGCAAATTGCTTTATAAGTAACCAGGTTTTCAGAATGTCGTAATGGAATGCTGTGCAGAGCTCGCTTGGAAACAACCAGGGGCTTATTTTGTGATTGGCTACAATTGCGGGGAGGTCTGCTCTGCAGTGGGCTGGGGAGAGATGGGGGAGCCCTCCACTCCTGCCCTGTGCCTAAGGGTGGACACAGGGAGCCTCTCATAGCTCTCTGATTAACCCAGAGAGAGGAGGGAGACAGACAGACAGACACGGGAGGAAAGAGGGAAAGAAGGGAAAAGAGAGAGACCCATGAACACAGAAAGGAGAGAGAGGGGAGGGGAGGGAGGGAGAGCAGACAGGGCCCCTAGCTCAGAAGCTGGCCTGAACATGGAGCCAGGTGTGGCGAAGCACTGAGATCCTGGGACTCCAGCAAGAACACTGATAATAAAATAATTTGCCAAGTTGATAACTTCATTTCCCAATGCAGGACCATCTCTGAAAAACAGGACGATCCGACTTCAGTGGATGTAGCCAGGATGCTGCAGTGAGGAATCCATTTAAGAAAGAAAAAAAAAAAAAAAGATCTGAACAAAAAGGAAAAGGTAGGAGTTGGGGAGGGTTAAGGAGGGTGTTGTGCTGATTGAGGGGCTTGTGGGAGCCCAGTGTGACTCTGAGAAGTGAGGAGGAGAGCAGATCGGGCTGGATGGTTTGGAAGCTGCTGGCCATGGGGGCATTTCCAGCAGCGCTTTACCTCGAGAGTCTGAGGCGTGACATTCACTGGCAGGACACCTGTCGCTGCAGGCACAGAAGGGTGTGTACAGAACTGAATCACCACCTGGGGTCCTGGTGGAACATAAAGATGAGACAGGGCATCCCGTCACTGCCTGATCTGGAGACGTTGAAACTGCTGGGAGCCAGCCACCCAACCACTCCTTTAATTTCCTCTAAAACATTCCCATAAAACAGGGTTCCAGCCTTGGTTACCTTCACCTAAAGGCGTCTGACATTATCTGACTGGGGACACAGATCAGATCCTAGGAAGGGAGGGGGAAGACACGGCGAGAGATGAGAGGAGGCATCAGGGAGGCAAAACCAAGAGAATAACTTTCTAGAAAGGGCCAGCAGAAGCCTTGTCCAGGGAGCTGGGGATAGACAAGCAGGCAGTGGGTGTGGCCCCATGGCTGCCAAGGGAGACTCTGACCATCACAATTGCAGAGGAGGGGTGGGCAGAGGTGGGAAGCCAGACCAGCCCATAGAGATTGAGTATAGATGAGAAGGAGGAAACTGGATCCTGTGAACACATTTCCAGAGATCTTTGTGTCACTGGAATCGGGAGGTGGCGGTGGAGAAAAAGGCCAAGAAACAGAAGGGATGTGCTCTGAAAGCATCTTTCCTCCCTGAGATGGCAGTGGCTGGACCAGAGAGTGTCTGCGAGAGAAAGGGGTGCAGTGACTCCGGAGGCAGAGGAGGGGACTGAAGCAAACTTGCAGCTGGGGTAGGGGATAGACTAGCTCCAGGGCAGAAGAGGGGGCTGGCCGGCCTTTGCTGGCAAGAACTTTCCCTGTTTCAGTGTGAGGCTCACCAATGCCCCAACCCTCCCATCTTCTAGAGATGCTGGACCACAGCACAGGTCAGAACCGAATAAAGAAAAGCACAGGTAACTGCATTCCCAAAGCTGCATCCAAATGAGCCTTTGTTCTGGCATCTCCATGGATGTTCCCCTCCAGCCCCTTTCTCCTCCAACCCACGCCTGCTCTGGAGTTTGCTCTTCCTATTCAGGGTACCGGTTCCTCTCCATTCACACGAGCTATATCTCATCCTCACCTTGGGCTCCCACCACCACCACCCTCAGCCCCTTGGAGCCCCCTCCCCCAGCTCCAGATTATTCCATCTCTACTTGGCTTCAGCTCCCAGCACCGACCATATTCAATATCTGTTATCTGTGGCTGATGAACAAATCACCCCCAAAGCTTAGCTTAAACAACAGTCACCCGTGACCTCATGCTCTTCCTGAACCTCCAGAAGCCTAGAGGGGCTGAATTGTGTGCCTCTGGTTTGGGGCCTCGCAGGAGATCTCAACGAGGCTGCAACATGAAGCCCCAACTGAGGCTGGGGTGGGGGAGTCCTGCCTCCAGGAAGGTTTGCTCACAGGGTTGGCTCTGGGGCTTCAGCTGTCCTTCCTGGGCAGGGGGCTCTTGCCCTCCACAGTCTCCTCCACATGGCCTTTCCAAAGGATATCCTAGACCTTTCTGCAAGAAAGAGAGCAAACCAGCAAGCCAGAGGGCACCCAAGACAGAAGCAGTGGTTCTCACAAGCCAGTTTCAGAAGGTTCTGTGTGTGCACTACCACACCAACCTCAGAGCAGCGAGGAGGTGGGTGCACAAGGGCAGGAGTACCGGAGGCAAGGTCCCAGAGGCCCCACTTCCTGGCTCACAGCGTACATTTTGATGAAGTCAGCCTTGATCCTACTGGTCCATGGCTCTGCAGAAGCAGAAGCATCCTCATCTGATACCTCCCAAGGTAACTTGCATGGGGTCAGAGGTCAAGTGGGTGTGCAGCAAACAGACGTTGGGGTACAGAGCTTCAGATCCGTGTCAGCAAGCATCACGGTGGAAGTTCCATGCCCAATGCAGGTGCCAAGGTGATCCCCCAGCGGTGGATGCTGTCATGGGGTTTTACAAGCCCCTCCTTCCTTCCCCAAAGCATGTGCTGTACTCTAACATTACACAGATGCAGTGGAGGGCAGCCAGCAGAGGTCTCTCTCACACACCCAAGGTCACTGACTGGATTCTCACTCGAACATTGTTTCCCAACACAGAGAAAGCAGACACAGAGATAGTGCTGGGATAATTTAGTGTTAATTCTGTGGCATGCCCCTTTTGCAAAATCTCAGTCACCCGCTGGCTGTCTTGTATGAAGGGAAACAAAAGTCTGGGGTCACCGGATGCATCCTCTTCCACTTCTCCATGCACACACTGCCTCTCCATGGCCCACTGCCCCCCTACCCCCACGGTCCCCTACAAGTGAGGTTATTGTTAGCTGTTCAGTTTTAATACAAATATGAAAGAGAATCAATGAAAGTGATCTTAGGAGACAATAGATTTCACATTAGACAATTATAGAATTTTTCATTCCGATTTCTACAATTCAAAATGAAGCTTGGAGATGATTTTTTTTTTTCAGCAGCAAACCGTGAAACTCCAATCTCCCTGTCAGTAATGCAATTCTGAAGGCTGACTTTAGAGGACTCACCAGGGTGGACTTCTTGACATTAATATAGCAATATGTCAAATAAAAGCTCTGTCTAAATGAGTCCTGGCTCCTTTAATATACTGTGATCCCCTCTGAGAGTCAGGAGGGACTGGGAGGGGGAGGGGCACTGCTTCTGCTGGGGATGCCGCATGATTGACAGTCACACATGCCGCTTCCCAGGAGTTCATTAACAAGAACAGGAGGAGAGGCAAGTATTTTGAAAACAGAACAAGAGGTAGCTGTCCGGGAGACACTGATGGAAGCTGCTGATGGACATTCGCCTACATCCTTGAAAATTAATGCAGGTTGTGAACTGCGGACCCCTCAACCTTCCAGGCCACCAGCCCATAGACCCACTGGGCCTAGCATTGCTTCTCCCAAATTGCCTAGGTCATGCCAACGCAAGTTGTCCAGATCCACCAATCATCTACGATCCCAGTCCATTGAGGGAGAACCACAGATGCTGCCAGCCACCCTGCTCCCGCTGATGCCTGAATTTCCAAAATTTGCATCCTTTATTGTTTTACTCCCCCAACTCCTCTCTTTCTGAACTTTGGGCACAGCTCCCTGGTGGCTCAGATGGTAAAGCGTCTGCCTACAATGCGGGAGACCCAGGTTCGATCCCTGGGTTGGGAAGATCCTCTGGAGAAGGAAATGGCAACCACTCCAATACTCTTGCCTGGAAAATCCCATGGATACAGTCCATGGGGTCGCAAAGAGTCAGACATGACTGAGTGACTGCACTTTCACTTTCACTTCCCCAGTCTCAACTAATCTCACAGGGTCCATGATCCCTGGGTGGTGGGGGAGCGTGGGTGGTTGCTTGGAGCCAGGAGCCAGGAAACCACTGATTTTAGATCAAATTCTTCACATGTTTGTCTTTCTGTCTACAAGTAGAGTCTCAGGTTCCCATCAGGTTTTCAAAGGAGCCATGGATTCCAGAAGGTAGAACCAACCATCCATGGAGATCAGCCCAGCTCACTCCCTGGGACCTGCATGCCCTGATCCTGGAGATACGAATCCAGACACTGCCTGCTCGGCCAGTGGACAGATGACCTGGCACAGGACCCAAGGGGCTCAGACTGCACAGATCTGCAGCTTTGCTCTGCGCAAGACCCGCTCCTCTGAAGGGCTGCGCTGCAGCCAGTTAGTCCACACCAGGATCTGAGCTGCATCCTGGCTCCTGCTTGTGGGACAGGCAGGGGGGACAAGCAGGGTCACCACTGGGAAAGCAAGCAACCTGCTTCTTTGGAGGAACCTCTCCTCCATCCTCTTCCTTCCCCAGCAGGGCTCAGTCAGCCATTCCCCTGCTGGTCCAGGCAATGCCCACAGGGGATGGCCAGTATCTGCAGCATCTCAGGACAATAACCAGGTCTCCACAGAACACTCAGATGGAATGTTCATGCAACAGGAGGCAATGGGTCTTCAGACCTGCCGTGTTCATACAGCAAGGGGACCAGTGCTAATCTTCCCATCAAAGGTTCACCTCCAATGCATTCTCTCACACCAAAGAGCAGAAAATAACTGTGAAGGCACCAACAGCCCACCTGCTCCATGCAGGGCCCCTGTTTGGACTGATGTCATAGCAAAAGTGCGGGGGAAAGAGCCAGCAACTGTGACACTCAGGACTGTCCCTCCCCACCCCAGTCAGGAGCAGGGCTGTCAACCACACAGATGAGTGAGCAGATTTCACACTTGGCAGGGGCTTGCTCTGTGTGCTCAGATCATCCTGTTCCCTCCCTGAACCTTCAGGTCAGCTCTGTTATCATCATCCCCCTCTTGAAAAGATGAGGAAACCAAGGCCCAGAAACGTTAAGAAACCTACCCAAGGTCACATGGCATTGGTAGATTTAACAGATTAAAATACAAGAAGCCCAGTTAAATTGAAATTTGAGACATATGCTGAATAATATTTGTTTAAAAAGTATATCCCCAAATATGTCATGGGACATAACTACACTAAAACATTCCCCATCATTTATCTGCAATTCCAGTTTAGCTGGGTGATCTGTCTATTATCTGGTGACCTTACATGGTAACAAGAGACTTGAACACCGGCCTGAATCCAGGTTGCGATGCTCTGAGCTCATGTTCTCTCCAGAAGCATCCAAGAAGCTGCAGGGAAGTGGTGAGTCCATGGGTTAAAAAAAAAAAGTATAGACCCTGATCCTTGGCTCTGACTGTGCAATCCCCTCTCCTCCACCACCTATGATAAAGGGTTAAGAGGGGAGAGAAAGCTTGGTGGAGGGAGGTGGTTGTGCACAGGACTCAGGCTGTAGGAACACATCTCAAGATGAGGCCAGAGAACTGACCTCAGAATCCCCTCTGGGTTCAGGACTAGAGGAATGAATCTGGAGGGGAAGCTAGGCTTTTGTCTGCTTTGTGTTTTATGTTGTTATTTAGTTGTTAAATCATATCCATTCTTTGCCACCCATAGACTGTAGCCCACAGGTTCCTCTGTCCGTGGCATTTCCCAGGCAAGAATACTGGAGTGCCATTTGCTTCTCCAGGGGATTTTCCTGACCCAGGGGTTGAACCTTTGTCTCTTGCATTGGCAGGTGGATTCTTTACCATCCAAGAAGCCCTGGGCTTTTGTCTGCATCACTTAATTTTGTGCCAAGAAAGCATTTGATGTGCATGCATATGTGTGTGTATATAAATGTGTGTCTGCATACATGTGCAGGGAACATTTCTTAAAGTGCTCTGGGTAGGCCACCTCTCAGGTGACAATGTCCTCTAGGACAGGCGACTTGCCAGAGTGAGGCACCTAGAGCTAAGTGTGCCTTGAGCTCCAGTAACTCCAGGTGAAAACAAAGAACTGAGACCAGTCCCTATAGCTAAACAGTAACCACACCAGATCTCATTGGCTCCCAGCCCCATGAACTCATTTGTTTAATCGTCAGTTCACTGCCATGGAAAGTGTTCCACACTCCTCTGTGTTGAAGAAACAGGGCTCTTTATTAGCTGCAGTAATAAAAAATGACTTCCGCCTCCCCAGCTCTCCGGAAATGAAATGAGCCCAACTGCGTTTTCCTTTCCTGTTAAATTCTCAGTCTCCACTATCTGCAGATCAGCAGAGACACGGTGTGGTTAAAAACGTCCAATTAATCAAGGGGCTCTTAAGAGTTGTTAGAAGGTTTGGAAGTTCCAGTTGTCTACAACCAGGTTAATTTTTAAAAAGAAGTTTTAACAAATTGACCACTCTTTGGGAACATTCTGACCCTGAAGTGAGGTTGGGGAGCCTTGGACTAGATATTTAGTGTGGCTGCCAGAAAGAGAACTTCTGGAACAATGTGGTTTCTTTTCATCGCAACTTGGTGTCAGGCACCGCTCCCACAGCCCCAGAGAAGGGTCAGTGCAATCCTGCAATGCTTACTGGGCACTGGCTCAGTTATAAGACATGTTCAGGAGTTAATGAGATAGACAAGGGTCCAAATCTACTGGGCAAAGGGCAATGCCCAGCCTAGTGACTATGCAGTAACCTTCAACTTGAATGAGCAACTTACTTTCTCTTCATCCAAGTTAAAAGTCCGCCTCTTCCAGACTGCTGTCCGCGCTGCTGTAACCATCCCCCGACCATCACTCCCTGATCTCTGAGGGCTCCCTCTGATCTCTGAGTCTTCCCCCTGCTTTATGAGTGCTCCCACTGGTCTATGAGTGCACCCTCCCTGATATCTGAGTGCTCCCCTATTCTATGTGTGCTCCCCCACTCTGAACGTACCCTTGCTCCCTAAGTGCTCCTCCTGCTCTACGGGTACTCCCTCTGCTCTCACAATGCTCCCTTCCCTGATTTGTTGATGCTCCCTGCTCTCTGAGTGCTCCATCGCTGATCTCTGAGCACTCCCTTCCCTAATCTGAGCGTTCCTCCTTGCTCTCTTAGTGCTCCCCTACTCTTAGTGCTCCCTCTGTTCTCAGAGTGCTCCCTTCCCTGATTTCTGGATGAGCTCCTGCTCTATGAGTGCTCCCATGCCCTATGAATGCTACCCTGCTCTATGAGTGCTCCATCCCTGATTTCCGAGTGCTCTCCCTACTCAATGAGTCCTCCCCCCACCCTCACAATGCTTCCTCCCCCATCTCTGAATGTTCTCTCTGATCTCTGAGTGCTCCCCTTCATCTCTGAGTGTTTCTCCCTACTCTCTGAGTGTTCACCCTGAGTGCTCTGAGGCCTATATTGGACTTCTTACCTCCATAACTTTAAGATAATAAATTTTCATTGTTTTAAGGCATGAGTTTGTATAATGTGTTACAGCAGCCAATAGAAACTCATTCAGTGCAGAGCTATGCATCAGACCACCAAGAAGTCACCTGCAAACAGGGGAACCTGTTTCACTTGGATAACACATAACTGTAGGCCCAGGGAACCTGGAGCGAGGCAGCTTTCATTCTTGCTCAGGATCCCCAAAGCAGCCTTTTAGCACATTTGGAGACAGACACACCAGGTTCTATTCCCAGCTCAGCCACTTCCTGGGACTGTGATCCGGGCAGAGATTCTTCACCTCTCTGACAGCTGGGTTCTATAAGCTGAGAACCCTGAAAACCCCAGCAGAGGTACTGGGAGGTGTCTACATAACATGTGTGTCAGCTTGTGTGTCTACTTGACTGGGCCACAGGGTGCCCAGGCACCTGGTCAAGCATAATTCTGAGTCATTTTGAGGGTGTTTCTGGGTGAGATTAACCTTTGAATCACAGACAGAGTAAAACAAAGTGTCTTTTTGCTGGGGGTGGGCCTTGTCTAATCAGTCAAAGGCTGAGTAGCACACATTGGCTTATCCTCCAGTTAAGAGAACTCCCCACACCTTGCCCGGGAATGTTGGCTTTCTCCTGCTTTTGGACTCAACTGAAACCTCAGCTGTCCTGGGTCTAGGCCTTTGAACTTAGATTGGAACTACACTATGTCCCCCTGGTATCCAACTGGCAGAATGGCAGGCCGTGGGACTTCTCAGCCTCTATAATTGTGTGAGAAAACTTCTTATAATAAATCCTCTCTCTCTCTCTCCACACACATATCTCCTATTGTTTCTGTTTCCTGAACATGCTGACTAATAAAACAAGTGATGTTTCTGGCTCCATGCCAAGAGCACAGACTTGCCCAGCGGTGGGGCAGGACATTGGGATCTCGACCCCTCACAAGATTCTGTACTCCACCTACCACTACCCCAGCATGCGTGTCCCACAGGAAAATCCTGAGACAGGTGCCTAGCCAGGACATTCAGTGTCTGCCCAGCATGAAATTCAGCATGCTCCCTCCCCCATCACCACAAGAGGTCCAGCCTCCTGGACACGTGAGCTGAGAAGAGGTGCTCCCATGGCTGCAGCCTCACTGACATGCTAAGCAGAGAATGCCTATTGAGGAGGGAAGCTGGGCAGGCAGGCAGACTCCCTCTGTGTTCGCCAGCCAGCCTCTTTCTGTCTTTGAATGCCTTCCCTGGTGTCCCTTCAACAGTGCTGACCCTTATGCTGGACAAGGGCACAAAAGTTTTGTCCCCAGCATTCCCCTGGCCTGATTCTACATAAACCCCCAGGCTAGACAGAGCATCTTGCCCGCTAGCCCCTGCCCAGGCTGCTCTCTCCTCCAGAAACTTGTTTTTCTCCCATCCTCCTAGGACCTTCTTGAATCTCTGCTTTTGGCAGCATTTCAAAGTTGCCAGGCCAGGGACTAAGGGAGTCCTTAAAAGAAAAAGAAAAAGAAAAAAAAAAGAAAAGCAAAAGAACAGTTGTAGTCACCCTCCATGGCCATGTAAGACTGCAGGGCCATTCCACAGATGTGTATTAACATACTGGGGAAATTGCACCAAGCAAGATCCCCACCAGCACACGCGAAGTGCTCACCTTGAGCCATATTTTTTTCTGCAACCTTCCATGTGTTTTACAGCTTCCCTAGTGGCACAGATAGTAAAGAATCTGCCTGCAATGCAGGAGACCCAGGTTTGATCCTTGAGTTGAGAAGATCCTCTGGACAAGGAAATGGCAACCCACTCCAGTATTCTTGCCGGGAGGATTCCATGGACAGAGGAGCTTGATAGGCTATAGTCCATGGGGTCTCAAAGAGTCAGACATGAGCTCCTCCTTCCATGTAGGAGGGCAAATTGTGAAGAAACATTGGTGGGAGAGCACAGCTTAGAGATGAACATGGTGCAGACTGTCCCTTCAAGGGGGCTGCCAGCCTTTCTCACACTCAGCTGGCAGCTCGCAGGCAGCCTGTGCTTTGGCAATTTTCAAGGCCACCTGCTCCAGAAAGCCTGTTCAACTGCTCTGATGCTCACCAGAGGCAAGATCCACACCTGCTGGCCGCCTGGGGTTGACTGGCACATCCGGACATGTTTTGTTTGGCTTGACACCACAGCCAGACAGCTATTGTGTTTGATTTGGATCCTTCTTGAGTTTTTCTTAATGAATATCCCCATGGCACATTCATCTCAAGCTAGTGAGCTCACCTATAGAAATTCTGTTTTGTTCTGCAGCTTCATCCATCCGAACCTCTTATTGATGTTTGGCTGTGATTTCAACCCTGCAGAAAAGTCACAAGGACGGTACAAGGAACTCCCATGGACCCTTTACCTGGAGTCACCAGCTGCTCACATTTTGCACCATTTCCTTTGTCATTGCTTCTCCATTTTCCTAAGGGAAAGACATTGTGAAACCACAGCCCAATTATCAAAATCAGAAGATTTAATCTTGATGCAATACAGTCATCTAATCCACTGTCCGTTTCATCATAGGCCACCTGTGTCCTTTCGTAGCGTCCTGCTCCCCAGGGCCCACCTCCACACATTGTTTCCCTGTCTCAATTTCAATCTGAAACAGTTCCTTATATTTCTTCCTTCTTCTTGACCTTGACCTTTCTGGGGAGGAAAGGACAGTTACTTTTAGAATGTGTCTCTGTCCCTGTTTATTTGTTCTTTCTTAGGATCAGATCCAGGCTGTGTGTTTTTTCAGTTTGCACGGGGTGATGCTGTGTCCTGACCATCAGGCATGGGGTGGCCCATCTCGGGACAGATCCTTGATCCTCTGGTTAAGGTTATGTTGTCCAGGTCTCTCCCCTGTAAAATTATCCTTTTTCCTTTTATGGTTAATAAATAATTTAATTCTTTGATTCTATAAATAGTCCATCCATTGTCAAGCTTTCACCCACTGGTTTCAACACCCATGGATGACTTTCTAAATCCTTTCTTCTTTGTTAAGTAGAATTCTAATATAAGAACTTGCCCTTCTCCCAAGTTTACTTTTTCTTTTAGTTATTTGTATCAGTATGGGCTCATTTGTTGTTGTTCAGTCGCTATGTTGTGTCCAACTCTTTGTGACCCCATGGACTGCATCACGCCAGGCTTTACCATTCTTAACTGTCTCCCAGAACTTGTTCAAACTCATGTCCATTAAGTTGGTGACGCCATCCAACCATCTCATTCTCTGTCGTCTCCTTCCCCTCCTGCCCTAAGTCTTTCCCATCATCAGGGTCTTTTCCAATGAATCGGCTCTTCGCATCATGTAGCCAAAGTACTGGGGCTTCAGCATCAGTACTTCCAGTGAATATTCAGGATTGATTTCCTTTAGTATTGACTGATTTGATCTCCTTGCTGTCCAGGGGACTCTCAAGAGTTTTCCAGCACTGCAACTCAAAACCATCAGTTTTGGAGATTTAGCCTTCTTTATGGTCCAATTCTCACATCTAAACATGACCATTGGAAAAGCCATAACTTTGATTATACAGACCTTTATATGTCATAATTTGCGTATCCATCCTCCATGACCATTTGGGCTATTTCCAATTTTCATCTATTATAAGTAAAGTATATATGGACATTCTTATATATGTCTTTTGGGGGATACACAGCATCACTTCTCTTGGGTAAAGCCTGGCTGTGTAACTGCTGAGTCATAAATATAAAACTAACTCTGTGAGAAAATGCCAAACTCTTTCCCAAGTGTTGACACGACTTTTCTTCCCTGCCAACATGACGGGTGAGTGCTCTGGTTGCACCAAGTCCTCACCAACACTTGGTATCACCAGCCTTTTTATTTTCATTGTTCTAGCAGGTATATTGCGGGGTCTCTTTTTTAAAATTGCTGGACATTTAGCCTTTCAAAACTATTTAATATTGCAAAGATGAACATCCTGGTTCCTATATTTTGCCTTTCAATTTTACTATTTCCCTGGGGTAAACTCCCAGGAGTAGAATTAATTGGTCAAAGAATATAAACTTTCAGAATTTAAATTGCCATCTTATGCTCCCATGAGGAATGCATCAGGATTGCTGGCCACTCTTTTATCAGCATTCCATATGACCACTAAGAAGAAGTGCAGCCAATTTTTTCACTGCTGTGTTGGAGTATCCTGTGCCCTTAAGAAAGTGTTCCAATCAAAGTGTCTGCTGATGAACTGTCACTGAGTCACCACAACCAGGCCAAGAAATGGAGCAGAGCAACCTCCAGACATACACACAAACCTCCTTGACCCTCTCCCACTAGAGGTGAGGGTGAGACTGTGGCTGGGCCGGCTTTAAGTCTCCTGAGCCCCACGTGACCCTGACTCTCACTTGTATCCTGCTGCCACTGGGGAGGTGTGCATGGACCGTTATCCACAGTGGACACATGGAAACTTGTGTTTTCTGTGCAGACAACTCCCAGGAAAGAGTCCACGAATCCAGATGTGTGCTTCCTATGACATCCAATGCTGCCATCTTGCTGTGCCTTCGAGCCCCCATCATCTGGACAGGTCTGTGACTCCCCTCACAAGTGGGCATGAAGGGGTACATGGAGGCAGACCAAAGGGACGGTCTGGGGTTGCCTGCCCCATCCCTGCTGCATTGGCAACAAAGAGGATTAAAGATAAAACACATATTCTGATTTACAATATTGTGTTAATTTCTGCTGTACAGCAACATGACTCAGTTATACATATATATATATATATTCTTTTTCATATTCTTTCCATTACATTTTATCACAGGATATTGAATACAGTTTCCTATGCTATAAAGTGAGTGAGTGAAGTCACTTAGTCGTATCTGACTTTGTGACCCCATGGACCGTAGCCCGCCAGGCTCCTCCTCCCTCTGTTCATGGGATTTTCCAGGCAAGAATATTGGAGTGGGTTTCCCTTTTCTTCTCCCGATCTAGGGATCGAACTCAGGTCTCCCACATTGTGGTCAGACTCTTTACCCTCTGAGCCACCAGGGAATCCCCCTATGCTATAAAGTAGAACTAAAATTCAAAAGATAAATGTACCCCTATGTTCATACCAGCGCTATTCACAGCAGCCAAGACATGGAAGCAACCTAAATGTCCATCAATAGATGACTGGGTAAAAAATATATGGTCCATATATACAACAGAATATTACTCAGCCACTGAAAAAAAAAAGAATGAAATTATGCCATTTGCAGTAACATGGATGGACCTAGAGATGATCATATTGAGGTAAATAAGAAAGAGAAAGCCATATATCACATGATATCATTTATATCTTCCCAAGTGTCTCAGTGGTAAAGAATCTGCCTGCCAAGCAGAAGACTCAGGTTCAATCCCTGAATCAGAAAGATCCCCTGGAGAAGGAAATGGCAGCCCGTTCCAGTATTCTTTTCTGGGAAATCCCACAGACAGAAGGAGCCTGGAGGGCGACTGTCCATGGGGTCACAAAGAGTCAGACACAACTGAGTGACTAAACAACAATGAAAACAGATCACTTATATGTGGAATCTAAAATACAATACAAAGGAAACTATCTATGAAACAGAGAGAACAGACTTATTGCCAAGAGAGTGGAGTGGTGGGGAAGGGAAGGAGGGGGGAGCTTGAGATTAACAAATGCAAACAAATATATATAGGATTGATTTAAAAGCACATATTCTTTGAGTTTATCCATTTCCCATGTCCTTGCAGATTTCCAGCACAGGCACCCCCATCACCCCCAGGAGCTGCTCTCTCACTCCCCAGGGCCAACATCACTACTTATCTGGAGCTCTTTTTCCCTCAGAATGAAGGACCCAGGGAAGTCTGTCTCACCTGGGAAAGCATCTATCTGACACCCATTGTCTTTTCTTGGTGCAAATCAAACAGGTCTGGAGTCAATGTTAGCTGCCTCTGGCCATCTCCTCTGGGTAAGTTTGGACCAGCGTGGTTAGGGACAGCTTGCTCACCCAGCTGACCACGCCCCAGGAAAGGGAGTGGACAGAGGATGTGGACTACCCTTGCCAGGCCCCTCACCAAGGTCAGCAGGGAGGACTCGCTGCTGTCCTACCCACACCCCAGGCCTCCCAGCTCTGACACCACACCTTGAGACAAGCTGGAAACTGTCAGCCCAGGACAATCTCTATGGACAGAAAGCTCCTTGCAGACACTCAGGGCTTGGTGGGGAGCTTGATAAAGTCGGGGTCCAGTTTTTGCCACCCCCATGGGCTGCAGTGTGAAAAGAGTCTAGATGTCCTAGCATCTCTTATAAACTGGGAGGTAGAGGCCCAGAGGAGCAGACGGTACATTGAGATTCTTGCTTATCACTTTCTTCCTCCTTGAAGGAGAAGGTTTGAATCCAAACATCTCAGCTGGGAGGGGAGGGGGAGAAGCCAGGCGGGCTCCTTCTTTCCTCCTATCCCCTAGTAAACATCAGCTGGCTGAGGGTCTCTGCAAATCCCAGGCCATTCTGAATGGGAAATGATTAGTTACATAATGCAATATTAAGGCTGTAAATCTTCCCACTAGCAGAACCCATAAACCCTGGTTTTTATTATCCACTTACTGCACAGACCCTGACTGTTCCTTCATTGCAGCACAATTATCCTACAATTACTGTTATATTGTTAAGTAAATAGTCTGCCGGAAGCAGCAATTCTGGGGCTCATAAATATATAAGCAAATACGAATCGAGGCCCGGGAGCCAAGGGGATGAGAAAGGACGAGAGCATAGGTGCCCAGAGCCCCCAGGGAAGGAATGTGATACCCCAAGGGTGTGCCTGCCCACCTGCAGAGGGTGGCTGGCACCAGAGTCCTCCTGGCAGGAGGGCCTCCCCCTTAGAGTGGCAGCCAGGCTGTCATTCTGTTGGTAATATCAGTCTCCCTTCATGAGCCAGGGAGCATGTGGGTAGAGCACCAGCGACTGAGGAATGCGTCTGGATTTTCTTTTCTACACAAGCACGCTCATTGAATCTTTATATTGAATGACTCCAAACTGGGAACAGCCCAGGAGTTCATCAGTGGGAAGATGGATAAACAAACTATAGTACATTCATATGATGAGATAAACAGCAGTACGAAGGAATGAACTGTGGATCCAGGCAACAACAGAGAAGAAACCCAGAGCATGGTGGTGGAGGACAGAAGCCACAACAAGAGACCAGACTGTCTGGCTCCAGTGTCCTAAAGTTCTAGACTAGATGAATGGAATCCATGATTTAAAACATTCTGACCACTGCTACCTAGGGAATTGACTAGGAGGGGCTGGAAGGAATCTTCTGGGGTCATGGTAATATGCTATTGGTTGCCCAGGAACATGCATGTGCCAAAACTCATTAATGGCAAGGGATAATTAAGGAATTTGGACATGTACACACTTCTATATTTAAAATGGATAACCAACAAGGACCTATAGGCAACTCTGCTCACTGTCATGTGATGGCCTGGATGGGAGAGGAGTTTGGGAGAGAATAGCTCAAATGGTAAAGAATCTGCCTGCAATGTGGGAGACCTGGGTTTGACGCCATCCCTGGGTGAGGAGAATCCCCTGGAGAAGAAAATGGCAACCCACTTCAGTATTCTTGTCTGGAGAATCGCATGGACAGAAGAGGCTGGTGGGCTACAGCCTATGGGGTTGCAGAAAGGTGGACATGAATGAGCGACCAACACATGTTTGCATGGCTGAGTCCCTTCTCTGTTCACCAGAAACTATCACAACATTGTTAACCAGCTATGTTCCAACACAAAATAAAGAGCTTTAAAAAAAAAAAAAACTCATCTAAGCTTTTCATGGTTAAGTCTAAGATCTCTCTTGGTAAATGTCACATTGCACTTGAAAATACATGGGTTATTTTCAGATCTTTTGATATTGATTTCTAACATAATTCCACAGTGATAAGAGAACAGACTCTGATTTTAACACCTGTAAGACCTTAAAATTTTTGCACCTTGTTTTACATCCCTGGATATGTTCCAGCGTCTCCTAGTTTATAGTCTATGGGAACTTGAATAGACTTTGTATCTTACTGTTGTGTGAAAATTGTATAGATCTTAATCATGCTGAATCGGTTCATAGTACTTTTCAGGTCTCCTGTATCCTTCTACTTTTCTGTATATTCATTCTATTAATTTTTGAGAGTTTGATATTGAAACTTCAAATAAAAATTTCTATTATCTACTTAAATTGTATATCTACTACAGTATATCTACTATAATTGTAATATATAGAACTACAGATTGCTTGTAACTTTATATATATATATATATATACATATACATATATATATATAAAACACCTCATTCTGTATTTTCCAAGTCTCCTGTAAATGTGTTATCATACTTTCATAATTTCAAAAATAAAAAGAGAAAAGATCTCATCCAAGACATCTCCCAGATTTGGATTTCAAAGGCGAAACCACTAGAGTGATGGACAAAGCAGTGGCCTCCTCTGCAGGAAGCACCCACGTGGCCAGCGCCCATTGGTCAAAGGGCTAAAAGCCTGCATCGAGTCTCATCATCCACCCCAGGGCCCAAGTGAGGGAAGGCTAGCTCTTCTCAAAGGGTGACTCCTCTAGCCTCTCCTGTGCCTGCTGTGGGGTGGGACAGGACTGGCAGGTGGAAAGAATCTTCCAGAGCCCTGTGTCCATACTCCTGCTGACCCTGGCCTCTGGGGACAGTGCATGACGTTTATTTGATGCCAGAAGGGAGGGGAGCCTCTCAGTTGGTTGGTTTTACAGCACTGAAGCTTTTTGAAGCTTTGCCACACCCACTTTCTGTTTTGTTTTTCCCCGCATGACCCTGTGCAGCCATCAGGACAAGTGTCCCCATTCTTGTTGAAAGGACAGTACCCTGCACCTCAGAAAGGCCAAGTGGACCACATCCCAGGGTCCAATACCGAATTAGTGGCGTTTCTGTAACAAAACCTCAAGAGTCCCCAGAGGCCGGCACCTTTGTGCCTCTTTTCTTACAAAATAGATAAAACAGATCAACTAAAGCAAGCCAGTTATGTCTTAAGGCAAAATGTGGGAGGCAGAGTAGCAGTCCCCTAAAGATGGTGATGTCATAATCCCCCGGACTCATGACTAGGTCTGTTTTCAGGGCAAAGGGGAATGAGGGAGGCAAGTGGCATTAAGGCTGCTCAGCAGTTGGCCTGGAGCTGAGGACGGTGTCCTGCCTCGTCTGGGTGGACTCGATGTTATCACCAGGATTCTCAGTGAGAAAGGAAGATGCAGAAGCATCAGAACCAGAGGGGAGGGCAGAGTGACAAAGACTCCACCATCCACCCCTGCCTTCAGAGAAGGAGGAAGGATCAAGGAATGGGGAGCCTCTAGAAGCTGGAAATGCAGGTAAACCGACTGTCCCTGGAGCCTCTGGAATGAAGGCAGCCTGGCCAACACCATGATTGTGGACCGGTGAGACCCACGTTGGACTTAAACACAAATAGTGCATGTTGCTTTAAAGGTCTAAGCCTGGGCTATTTGTTACAGCAGCCTTGGAGAACTTCAATACTTGCTCTGAAACCTCAAGGAGAACCCAGGACCTCTCTGCTCCCTCAGCTTCTCCCCCGTGGGATGCTCTGGTTCAGAGATTCTGACACTTCAAACCAGAACCCAGAACCCCCCACCCACTCCCTTCCTAGGACCCTGCTCCCCCACAGGGCTCAGGGAGTGCAGGACGCCTTCGGCCTCTCCTGGGAAGTTTGCTCCTTGGAGCATCTGCTCCTGAAGGGCTATCTTCTCTCTGACACCATGCTCTGAGAGCTGGAAACTGGGCCCAGTCACTCCTGTTTACAATTAATGAGGTGGTTACCAAGCACAGATTTTAGGAAGTGCAATATCACTTCTTAACAATAACACTTTCCAACAAGCTGCTTTACAAGGCATCTGTTAGTCCCCACTCTTTAAACAGAACACATGCTTTTAAAAAATTCTATTGCATTAAGTTATCGAGCAACCATTCCCTGGAACATCATAAAACAAACATTAATTAGGGCTTCAGTTGGTGCCATCTCGACTGCACCGCCAAGCCATTCCACCCTGGGGATGCTCACTTTAAGAACGGCAGGTAAGAGTCAGAGTCAGTATCTCAGTCTTTGGTGGAGAAGGAATGAGATTGCAGGTACAGAGGGGTGGTAGGGAACAGCCAAGACGTACGCCAAGCCCGCCAGTGGCCAAGAGTGCAACCTGCACATGGCTGAGTGACACACAGTCAGCTGTATCCTAGGCACCCCCGCCCAGGGCACCCAGACCTCTGCCCAGTTCCAAGAGCCCTACCCCTTGTCTTGAGTGTCATAGGGCAATGCCTGGTCCCCTGGCCAGGAGGCATTGCAGGAGGCACGGGCGTGGGAGTCAGATGGCTGGGGACATCTCTGACCCCATTTCCTCCACGGTGAGAGTGATCGGGATAAGCCTGGTGTGCTGGAACTTTCCTATTTTAGCCCCAGAGTGCCCCTACTTCCTAGGAATTCCACACTGCAGAGGCCGGTCACCCTTGCTTTCCATGTTTACCCTGTCAGTGCCATGGACACCAAATGCTTAACAGGGTGAGAAAGTGCCTTCTCTGCCATTTGGAGACCTGCATGCCTCTCAAACTCACCTTCCTTCCCACTCACCTCTTACCAGGTGCCAGTCGGTCCCCCTAGACCCTTGAATCCATCGAGGTCTCTCGCCCTGGGTGCCCTCATCTGCTCGTCCTCTCACCATAGTCTACTGGGGTCTCTGAGGCCCCCATTCCTTCCCCAGCCCTTCCCTCCTGCTCTCTGCCCAGTCTCCACACCTGCCCTTGGCCACTTCTCCCAGCAGGTCTCAGGCACAGGTGGGGGCTATGCCTGTAGCATCTGGGGGTCCCTGTTCCAACAGAGCTGCTTAATAACGTGGCTGAGGAACTGAGATAAATACAATGGGGACTGCCTTCAGCCCGGGCTGCAGTGCACAGTTCTCAGCATCTAAGTCAGGGTGACATGGGGTCATGTTTGAAGCGCTGACCTTGCATGCAGATGGGTCTCCTGAAATGCTTATGATGACATTTGGAGGGGTTGGGGAGAAGACGATGCCTGGTCCTTCGTGGCCCCAGAGGTCAGACAGCTGACCTGAGGCAAGGCTTCTGGTTTCCAAAAAAGTGGAACTAGATTCAGCAGCTCCAGTGATCATGCCTTCAGGGGCTGCTGGAGTCCAAGGTCAGAGCCCATCTGGAAATCTCCAGTGAGCTCTTGGTGCTTAAACTCTCAGCTTTGGACAACCCTACTGTAAGCTTCTGCCATGCTTTCTTCATCCTAAATAACATGTGCTATTCCTAGTCACTCAGTTGTGTCCAATTCTTTGTGACCCCATGGACTGTTGCCCTCCAGGCTCTTCTGCCCATGGGATTCTCCAGTATTCTTACATACTGGAGTGGGTTGCCATGCCCTCCTCCAGGGGAGCTTCCCAACCCAAGGATCAAACCCTGGTCTCCCACATTACAAGCAGACTTTACCATCTGAGCCACCAGGGAAACCCAGGAATACTGGAGTGGGTAGTCTATCCCTTCTCCAGGGGATCTTCCCAACCCAGGGATTGAACTAGGGTCTCCTGCATTGCAGTCAGATTCTTTACCAGTTGAGCTACCAGGGAAGCACATCTTGAATAGCATAGTCCTATAAAACCTGAGTTCTTTAAAATTTCTGTTTACATTCTGGGGACTTGGCACTTCCATCTTTGCAGCTCAGATCAGGGAAGGTGCTGGGGATGCTTACCGTGTCAGAGGGGGACCTGCACTTCATCCTCCCTCTCTGTCTCTCAGCAACCAATCCAAGTCTCGGGGACTGAACTTGCCCTACTTTGCCTGAGACTCAGGAGTTCCCTAGGGTGCAAACTTTAAGTTCTAAGGCCTGGATGATCCCCCAAAAAGAGGACAACTAGTCCCTCTCTGAGCTTCTTGAGAGAAACAGACGTAGAGACCAACTTCACACAGAAAACACATCCATGGGACATGGATCCTTTATCAAATATGAGACAAGTAATCTGAGAGCTAGTTTCCTCAATATTTCTGGAAAAAGAATCATTCTAACAATATTTATTGAAACATTCTTGGAAGGACTGATGCTGAAGTTGAAGCTCTGATACTTTGGTCACCTGATGTGAAGAACCTGGAAAAGACCCTGATGCTGGGAAAGACCCAGGGTCTTGGAAAAGACCCTAGTGCTGGGAAAGGTTGAAAGCAGGAGGAGAAGAGGATGACAGAGGATGAGATGGTTGGATGGCATTACCAACTTAATGGACATGAGTTTGAGTAAGCTCCAGGAGTTGGTGATGGATAGGGAAGCATGGTGTGCTGCAGTCCATGGGGTTGCAAAGAGTCGGACACGACCGAGCAACTGAACTGAACTGAACAATATTTACTTACATCACATGCCAACTTAAAGGTCTAATAAAAGGCCAGGCCAGAGTGGCTGAACCCCACCTAAGGGCATCTGGGTGAGTCTGGAGGGGAGGGCAGTCGCAGAACAGGAGAGAAGTTATTCAGTCCCCCCACCTTCTCCAGGAAGGAGCTTAAATCCTATGAAGGAATCTCAGTCTAGCGCAGCTCTTAAGCTTCAGTTAAAGCAAAACAAATCTAAAATAATCTCTTGCTAAATTAAATATTTCATCCTTTAATTCCACATCAACACTGTTCATTTCTCTTAAGTTTACAAAATAATAATAATAACACAATCTTTTTAACCATGCATCCCCCAGTAGCAGGATTTGCAAGCAGCCCACTGTAATGTCACCACCTACTTCTTATCATATCTCCCTCATCAGCTGAGCTATTTTCATTGCACTATGTATATTTTACAAAGAGAAACGCTGTCACCCAGAAGGGTAATTGTCCTTGCACGTAATCCTGTCTGGATGGTGCAGAGCAGCCCTCACTTCATTAAGTACAAAGCCTCCACCTGAGAAAATCAATTGCAGCCTAAATCATAAAGACGAAAATCAATGACCGCTACACACCCCAGGCCTCTTCCACACAAGCCCATTAGAGAGACACTGGGGACCGACTCCATATGGGCTGGCCCTGCCCCCATGACAGCCAAGAGAGTACAGGCTCCAGGCAGAGGGACAGGATGGGAGCTTTTAAAAATCTAATCAGCAAAAGTCGTATAAAGAGAAGGGGATCCATTTGGTACCCTGCAGGTAGAATGTGAAAAGCACAAAACGACATCCATTTATTCAAAAGATCACTGAGGAACTATTGTGAGCCAAACCCTAGAAGAGGCCTCCACATTCAAGATAAACACCCAGTGTCTGTTCTCCAGGGGCTTTCCATGTGGTGAGGAGCACATATGTATATGGGCACTCACCTTGGCCTGAGAGAGCCTTGTGTATAGGGGTGGAGGGATGGGGTCATTTGAGTTGGGTCTTGAAGGATGAATAGGAGGTTGTCAGGAACATTTTTCCTCATAATAGTGTTGGGAGGGATTGAAGGATGCCATCTTCTGACAAGTTTGGATTCCCCTAAGTCAACACTTCAACCAAAATTCAGTCACTATTTCTTAAGTCTTTGAGGTCCCAGTGTGGCCCTGCACTGGAGAAGTGAATGGGTCAAACCAGAAAGAAACATGAAGATCCCTTAACACATCCCTCCTTTAAATGTTGAAACTGAGCTGTTATCTGCTTCCTCTCTTCTGAGGGCTGTTTGGTGAACCCCCAAAGCATTCGGTATTCTGGTTGTGTCCATTTCTTCTTCTCTTTCTTATTAACTCTCCTAGACTTGATTCCTTTACCATTCTTCATTTGGGGAGCATTTCCGAAATGTCAGAAGCTGAGCTTGGTGTAAGGATATGGATGCTCTTGAGAGGCCTGCAGGAGGCCAGATCTGGGCAAGGGTAATATCAGACTACCGATGGACACAGAGGAAGGATTCATGATCCACTCTGGGGGAATCAGGGCAGGCTTCTTGGTGGAGGTAACTTCCAAAGTGACTCCTGAATCTGGAATTGCCTGGGTAAGGATGGGCAGTGGTCAGAGCACTCAAGGTAAATTGTTGCTACATGAAGAGGAGGTATCACCCCTCAGTCGCTTGCTTAGCACATTGTCTTTCTCATCCCCATGGCAACCCTCAGAGATGAGCAGTAACATCTTAAAGATAAAGAAATCTGTTACAAAAGTCAAGGAATTTTCCTGACCTACTCTGCAAGGGAGGGACAGATTCAGAACAAAGGCTGAGCCTCTGAATGCTCCTGACCAGGGGATTTTGTCCTCAGAAACAGTATTCAAGCTGCCAGTCCGCAACATCAAATAGCTACCTGCACATACATCCTGCCAACATTAATTGAGAGTCTATTATGTGTGGCCTCAGGGTCACACAGAGGAAGAAGTACACGACCCTCAACCAGCATGACCTTGCTACTCAAAGTGAGGTCCTTAAAGTAGGGCAGCATCAGCCTGGAGCTTGTCAAAAAATGTAGATTCTCGAGCTCACTTCAGACCCACAGAATCAGAATCTGCATTTTGACAAGATCCCGGATGACTCCCAAGTAAAGTTGGGAAAGCTCTGCTCTAGGGAGGGAAGAGGGTGTGGAGATGACCATCCATGAAGGTCTCCAGTGCTCCCTGTTCTGCAAACCACTCTGTGCACTGAACCTCATTAAGTAACACAGAGCAAAACCTGGCCCTCCCAACATCCTACCGAGACAGGGTTAAGGAGATAATTAGATAGGAGGAGAGAGGGCTGAAGTTGCTGGTGAGGTGGGCCGTGGGCAGAACTCAACAGGCTATACATGCCACGCCTATTTCTGCAGGGCTGCCAGCACCGGGGCCATGCCACCTGGGCAAAGGTGTGGTCAGCATCCCCCGCTGCAGAAGTAGGTCCAGCCTCACTCCCGAAGTCAATAGCTCCCAGGGTCTGGAGGGAGATTTAAATGCCGATCTACGGGTTTCTAAACCTGCACCCTTCACAGCAGCTGTGACACTAATGGGTGTGTTTGATTCTGTGAGCACCTGCTCTCTTTCTGGCCCTGCACACAAGACCATCGTCTCTGTGAAGGCAGGAAAGTGTTTGGCTGATGGTGTGTCTCCACCGCCCATAACAGGCACTCATCAAATATCTGTCAAATAAGTAAATAGACAAAAATAATAGAGGTGACATCATCACTTGAGCAAAGCACATAGCCCATTCACAGGCAGACCAGGGGCCACTGTGGGCACCCCAGGAGCAGGCAGGGGAGGGTGACCAGCAGGGTTACTTGGGGCCACCCAGTTGAACTTGGTTTCTGTGTCCTGCTCCTCTTGCCAATTGGGAAAACAAAATGCACTGTTCACTTGGCAGCAAAAGTACTTATGGTGTGAATTGACTCATGCCATCAAGAGGCATAAATAGGTTAGGATGAATAATGACAGTCAATATCTGGATGCAAAGCTCAGAGCACATTGTCCAGCCGGAGTGACCTTGCAGTAAGGGTCTCCCTGCCTCTCTTCACCAATGCCCAAGGAGCTCTCCGCCCCAAGGCTTCAAGGGGATGGGATTTGAATCCATAGAGAAGGGTAGAACCGAGTGTCAAGCACAGGTCCTCACTGGGTTTCCTCGGCTCTGTGGCCTTGAACCAGTAACCGCACACTCCTGAGCCTCTCTGTGGCCCTCATTTAAACATTAGACCCGTCCTCCCAGGATGGCCAGGAGAAGAGGTGATTCTCCCCATGGCTCATTTTTCTCCATGTGGAGGCACCCGAATAAAGTGTCCTCCCTGATGCTCTTCACCTCCCACATCCCCTCCTCTCAAGGCAAGGGGGAGGGACTTAGCTGATGGAGAGTGATTTAACTGATGAGCAGTGGCTTAACCTGATGGGGAAATGACAGCTAGTGGAGGAGTTTTTGTTTTCTTATTGCTGCTGAAACAAAAGACTACAAATAGTATGGCTTAAAACAGCAAAGATTATTATCTTACAATTCTGGAATTCAGAAGTCAAAAAAATGGATTTGATGGCTGGAGGCTCTAAGGAGAGAATTTCTCTGTTTTTTTCTGGCTTCTGGAAGCTCCACACCTTCCTTGGCCTCATCACTCTCAGTTTCCATCATCACATCACCATCCCTAACTCTGACCCTCCCACCTCTCTCTTTGAAGAAGGAAATGGCAACACACTCCAGTACTCTTGCCTGGAGAATCCCATGGAGGAAGGACCCTGGTAGGCTACAGTCCATGGGGTTGCAAAGAGTCAGACACCACTGAGGGACTTCACTTTCAGTTTCACTCCTCTCTCTTGTGAGGATGCTTGTGGTAACAGGGACCCACCTGTCTACTCTAGGATCATCTCCTGTCTCAAGATTTTTAATTTAATCCTATCTGCAAAATCTCTTTGCATACATGGACATCTAAGGGGGCGTTATTAGCTCAGCACAGGGGAAGGATGTGGACACAGGAGCCCCAGCCCCCGCCCCTGATGAGGTGGTACATCCTACCCCTTGTCACACTGTGATAAACACTCAGGGGGCCAGACCTGGCTGTAGCCAATGTCTGTAGATTCCAGCAAGCACCTTGATCTTCTTCCCCAACAGCCTTGCCAGAAATGAAGATGATTTCCTTTCACTCTTTATGTGCTTGATTCTTGGGCCCTTCTCCAGAGCTGGAAGAGGGAGATAAGGGAGGGTGTGCCCTATGTCCACCCACTCAAATTCTAAACCCTGTTACATTTCCAGGAATGGATGAAAATTTAAGAAAATCAAAGAGTACAGATAGAATGGAGATGGAGGCCTGAGAGCCACCTGAGCAGGTGGCCAGAGCCTCACTTCTATCACCCCTGGGGATCTTGACTTTGTGAAAACATCGAGGTTCCATGTAGCCAGAATTTAAGATATGACTGGTGTTCCTAGTGCAGCCTCAGTGGGCCACACCAGGCCTTAGGCCTAAGGACAGGAGTTCTGCAGGATCTTGACCTTGGTGGGTCACTGCAGCTTACGAGGCTTTAACCACAGGCCACAGGCTTTTTTTTTTTTTTTAAAGCAGGTGTAGAGTTTAGCTGCTGCAGGTTCATACATGCAAAGTTGCTTTAGTCCTGACTCTTCACGACCCTATGACTGTAGCCTTCCAGGCTCCTCTATGGGATTCTCCAGGCAAGAATACTGGAGTGGGTTGCCTCCTGACTGAGGGATGGAACCCATGTCTCGTGCAGCTCCTGCATTGCAGGTAGATTCTTTACCACTGAGCCTCCTGGAAAGCCCCAGATGCTGCAGGCAGGATGAGACATTTTTAGCAAGCCCAGTGCAGCCACAGCTTTGATGATAGAGAATCTTTGGGTATAAGGTCTTTAAGGCATCAGGTGATGAAATGACTTCTTTTTTTGCTGCTTTTATAACCATGTCTCTCAGTCAGGCTGGCGGGCCAGAAAGCCAGGATCTGAAACTGCAGGAGAAGCTGTGTTCTGCCTGCAGAGTGTTAGCTGGTCAATGCCCCTGGAGGAGTGAACCACGTTAGATCATCTGGCCAATTCCCTTCCCCTTGATTCGTTATTTTTTTTCTAATTGATTCAAGGCTAAAAGAGAGATAAAGGGGAACTAACGTTGAGTCTCTGGGGCTTTTACAAGTCATCACTTACAAACACTCTCAAGAGACCTGGATTTATTAGTCATATATGCTCCAGTCATGGCTTTAGATTTCTGAGTCCCTGAATGTCTCCACATCTGCAGATGTAGGAGAACTTTAAGTGGGAAGGTGAGCATCCTTCCTGTGAAGAATGGGATATAAGTTTGCCACAAACCAAGGCTGGAGAAGATAATTAGGCAGAGGCTTACGCCCAGCTGCTGCTTTCTGCCTCTGCACCCAGATTTGCTCCATTCAGGGAGCCAAGGAAGAGTGGAGGATTGAGCATATGCCTCAGAATGACCGTCTCTCTCAAATCAGCAGCTAGGCCAGAAGGGATACATAACAGGGGTAGACATTCAAGTTCAGGTGCAGATATGGCAGGGAATTCCTGGAAGGAAGACAGAGCTCTTAGGACACATGCCAAGCAGATGGGAAGAGGGAATGAGAGTTTTCAGATCTAACTGCTCTTAACAGAGTGAGGAAAGTGAAGAAAGTTAGGCCAGGTTAGGTCAATATTAAAAGAAAAAGTTGTATCCTGGAGGAGCAGCCGTTTAGCGGGTGGAAGATGTTTGGATTCTTATCAGCTGGAAAAATCCAACCTCAGAGGTGAGAAGTGGAGACTCCCCCACAAAGAAGCACCACGCCCTGGACAGGAGTGAAACTGCAGGTGAACATTAAGGCAACTGACCAGGATCCTCCCCTTCTAAGGACAGTGACAGCTACAGGAACAAAACCCTCAACAGCCTACAGGACAGAAAACAGGGAAAACTTCCAAGGAGAACCTCAGTGTCAGGGCTGGTGCAGCCAGTGCCCTGGTAGAGAAATTAAGCAACCAGAGCTCTAGAATGAAGCCCAACAAAGGCAGCACTGTGTCAGGGAGGCTTCAAGCACACCTCTGTCACAGCCTGAGTTCCAATCTTAGCTCTGTCCCCTGCTGCAGTGCACCCGGGATTACGTCACTCAACCTCTCTGTACCTCAGCAGCTCCATCTGTAAAATGGGCTGATGTGATCTCTGCATTGTAAGACTGATTGAGAATTAAGCAGATTAGTGTTTGCAAAGCATGCAGCAGTGCCCAGCACAGATGGGTACCATCCACTGATAGGTGAATGGATAAAGAAGTTGTGGTACATATATACAATGGAATACTACTCAGTCACAAAAAGAACACATTTGAGCCAGTCCTAATGAAGTGGATGAAACTAGAGCCTATTACACAGAATAAAGTAAGTCAGAAAATTAAAAATACATATATTAATTCATATATATGGAATCTGGAAAGACGGTGCTGATGAACCTATTTTCAGGGCATCAGTGGAGATGCAGACAGAGAACAGACTTGCAGATACAGTAGGTGAAGGAGAGAGTTTAAGACTTGCGAGAGTAGCATGGAAACATATGCATTACCATATGTAAAATAAAAAGCCAGTGGGAATTTGCTGTATGATGCAGGGAGCTCAACCCAACACTTGCTGACAACCTAAAAGGGACTTACATATACCTGTAGCTGATTCATGTTGATGTTTGGCAGAAACTAACACAAAATTGTAAAGCAATCATCCTCCAATTAAAAATAAATAAACAGTCATTTATTGGGAGGAGGGGGCAAGGAGGGCGAGAGTCTATTCAAACCACACCTGACAGGATGCTGGCCCAGAGGGATTAGATACTGGAATGCCACCTTCAGGAAGGTGATAAGGAAAAGATTTGTTTAAACCATGGTTTTGGCAGACATAGGACTTATTGATTTCATATTTCTTACAGCAGGAAAGAATCCAGAGAAAAATGTCAGAAAAAACCAAGTGTCTGGCTCAGCAAACAGGGAAACTGGAAGGAGGGAGGCCCTGAGAGGGGGCAGACACAGCCAACCAGCATGTGTCAGGGGGATACAGGCTACACTAAAGAGCAGGTGGCCTGGAGAAATGAACTCCCTAGGTCTCCTCCAGAGTGAGGGGAGAGCAGCAGAGAGACACACATGTGGTGTGCTATCCAGGACCCCTCACTACCTCCATTCCCATGTCCATTAATTGAAATGGGATAAAACATAGGCACACTGGCCACATTTTAAGTCCTGGGCTTCCTGTGTTGGCCATGCAGAAGGAGGACATTTAGATCCTTCCAGTGGATTCTGTGGGAGAGCACTGTTTTCAGATATGCACTGCTCCACACCTCACACTTGCAGAAAAGATGTCGTGGAGAGAAATGTGTTTGACCCTAAAACACATGTCCATGAGGTCAGGGACTGTGTCCTTTTTTTTGTTTGTGGCTGCACACCCTATGCCCAGGAGCATACCTGGTGGACATAATAATGATTCCCTAGGATGTCCACGTCCTCATCACCAGAACACATGGATATGTGCCTTTAACTGGCTAAAAGGACAGGGCAGGTGTGATGATGGACTTTGAGATGCAGTGATTACCTTAGAGTGTCGGGGTGGACACAAGGTCATTGCAAGGGCCCTTATGGGAGGAGGGAACAGTCAGAAATGTGAGGATGGGGTAATGCTAGACCACAAGCCCAGGAATACAAGCGACCTCTAGCAGTTGGAAAAGGCAAAGAAACGGAGTCTGCTCTCTAGTCCCTAGTGCTTCCCTGATGGCTCAGATGGTAAAGAACCTGCCTGCAATGCAGGAGACCCAGGTTCAATCCCTGGGTCAAGACAATCCCCTGGAGAAGGGAATGGCTACCACTCCAGTATTCTTGCCTGGAGAATTCCCTGGACAGAGGAGACTGGTAGACTACAGGCCATGAGGTTGCAAAGAGTTGTACGCAACTGAGCAACTAACACTTTTACTTCACTTCAAGCCCTAGCTTCAGTCAGTAACAAAGAAATGTTTATTTTGCCTTCCTCTCGCCAACATCTCACTCTCTCTCAGTTGGTTCCAAGCTTGACTAGGGACAAGCAGGATGTTACATAATGAGTATCCAAAAACCATAGAGGACGTGGGTCACCTGGACAATGGCAGGTCCTAGGGATCCCCAGGAAGAGAGGGATGCTATTGACTGAAAGTCTGCATACCCCCAAATTTATATTGGTACTTTCCCCCAGTGCCTTGGTATTGGAAGGAGTAACCTTTGTGAGATAATTAAGTTTGAGGTCATGAGAATGGGGCCCTCGTGGCAGGATTAGTGCCTTATAAGAAAAGACACCAGAGAGGCCCTTCTCCCTTTCTCTCTCTCTCTCTCTCTCGATGTCTCTGTCTCCCTATCTCCATTTATCTCTCCACCATATGAAGACACAGCAGGTGGGCTGCAGTCTGCAAGCCCAGAAGTGGGTTTGCAAGCCAAGGAACCACATCTGTTGGCACTTTGATCTTGGATCTCCAGCCTACAGAACTGTGACAAATAAATGGCTGGGGTTTAAGCACCCCCACCAGGCCCACCCCAGCCTGCAGTGTTTTTGTTACAGCAGTTGGAGCAGACCAAGGCAAGAAGTCATCAGTGGATAAGGCAGGAGGTCAAGTCCAACATGCATGTCAATTTAAACATGCTGTGAGGGAGCTATAGACCAGAGATTTACTCATACTGCTGGTGTAGATCACCCCACTTTCCCCAGCTCATACACAAAGATAAGGGCTGTATTGTTGTCCATCCACAATAATCAGCAGAACCCCATGGGTCAGTGACCACTACCATTCTCCCCACCCCTGGTGCTCACAGCTGTGTCTCCAGAGGAGGTCACGGCTTACAAATAAAGGATATGACCCAGCCCCCAGGTGGCTCACTTCCCCCCATCCCCCAGCACCTGGCTGGAGCTCTGGCCTCTCCCCTCGAATGAAGCTGCTCACTAATCATGCAAGGACACCCTCAGTGGCTATTCCTGACATGCCTGCCTCATGAATTACTGAAACTCATCCATTTTCAGCAGCCACTGAGCTGAACCCAGAGACCTTTCATAATTTAACATTTGATTACATTATGGGCCAGTGGAGTTCAATGTTTCAATATTTCAGGCAGAAACACAGGTACCCCCCACCCCATTCCTGTGCAGTAGAACCCCAATCTCATTCATCACAGGGAAGGGAGGAAGGGATGGGTGGGTAAGCGATGGGGTTTCAGCCTTCCTGGGGCAGGTCCCATCCTTTCCCATCAAACACAGTTGAAAGGGGCTGCTAGCCCTCACCCAGGCCATTAGGATGACAGGGAACTAAATTCAAGGCCACTAGTGTCCCCTTTGTAAGCAGTGAGCTCTCCAGACCAAATGTCCATGCCTTTCCTGTGGAGATACACCTGCAACTCTGTCAACTGAAAAAACTACACAACCTTAAAGTTGAGAATTGTATTTTATATGGTGGACAAAACTGAAGACACCTCAGACAGCTCAGAGGGACTTCTCTGAAGAGGTAAGGGGAGAAGCCAGGATATATAAGGGTTTTTGCAACAAAGACCAGGTAATCAGAACACCAAAAAATTGTTGTTAATTAAAGAAAACCAGGCATCTCAAGTCAAAGAATGTAGTGCTTTTCTATGTATTCAAAGATGCAAAATCAAGGCCTGTTGAAATCATTCTTTGATATGCACATCAGATACATAGGGCCAGCATCCTGTGGCCACCTATCTGGGCTAGGTAAGCTGGGATGTTTCTACTCTCCATGAACACAGGAAGCATGGTTGGACCAAGAGATCAGTGGTTCCTTGCAGAGCTGGGCCTGCTCCTCTTCCTCTGGTTCCATTTGCCTCCATCACCTGAGCTCCTCCATCACCCAGGATCAGGGTGATGACTCTGTACCAGTATCAACTACAAATTGTCACTTGCCATGGGCACTTGCCATCTACCTCTATAAGGATTAAATCAGGTACTGCTGCAGCTGTTGATTTTCAACACCTCCTGAAAGGAGCTCAGGGTGGCGAGCAGGAATGAGGCCCTCTGTGCTGATGTTGGGGAGGAAGGGTAGAAACTGGCAGGACAGGTCTTCAGGAGCTGATTGTATGAACCCAGTTCTTGTGTCTCCTTATATCTAGAAAAGCACTCAAATCCTTCATATGGATGGCTGCTTCTTGTGACTAGCAGAAAACTTCTTCAGAAAAATATATGCTGATGCATGCATTCCCCCTTCCCCAAGATCACGTATATACTGACCTTCCCCCTGCCTCTTTGGAGAATTTTCTCAGAGCTATCTGAAATCATGTCTCCCAGGCTGCAGTCCTCATTTGCTCCAAATAAAATTTAACTTGGAACTCTCACATTGGCCATTTTTTAAATCAGCATGAGGCAGCCCTGATTGTCACATCAACCCCTATGTTTAAACATTCCTGTGCTTATCCAGCAACCATTCACCACATGCCCGTTGTAAGGGGGCCTGGTGCTAGGGATGAAGACATGTGAGGCTACAAACAACATGTCTGTCATGGACTGCCTTGAGCACCACCCCCAAAATAATTCATGTTGACGTCCCAACCCCTAATTGGCTTGAAATGTTTCTGTATTTGGAGATGAAGTCTTTGTAATCATGCTAAGCCACTTCAGTCATGTTCAATTCCTTGTGACCCTATGGAAAATAGCTCACTAGGCTCCTCTGTCCATGGGATTCTTCAGGCAAAAGTACTGGAGTAGGTTGCCATGCCTTCCTCCAGGGGAACTTCCCCACCCAGGGATCAAACCTGTGTCTGTTATGTACTGGCAGGTGGATTCTTTGCCACTAGTACCACTGGGAAGCTGGAGGGCTTTACAGGGGTGTTAAGGTTAAAAAGAGATCAGTGAGGGTGAATCCTACCCTCTCTCATGTCCTTACACAAAGAGGGACATCAGGACACGGAGGCAGACAGGTAGAGGAAATGACACAGAAGCAGGCTGGAGAGAGCTTTGTACTGCTATCCCAGTTTCAAAGCTCAAACCCAGAACACTTCTTTTCTGTAGGACCTTCTTTCTCATAAGGCCTTGGGTAATCCCGATAAAACAGAGAAAAAGGATGTGCTGTCTTAAATTGTTACTGTCTGTTGTTGAGTCACTAAATTGTGTCTGACTCTGTGCAAAATGACCTCATCCTTTGAACCAAGCCTTCAGAATCAGTCTTTCTTTGCATCCCTGGGGAATGTTTTAAAAGTTGGCTTAAAGCTCAACATTCAGAAAACGAAGATCATGGCATCTGGTCTCATCACTTCATGGCAAATAGATGGGGAAACAGTGGAAACAGTGTCAGACTTTATTTTGGGGGGCTCCAAAATCACTGCAGATGGTGATTGCAGCCATGAAATTAGAAGATGCTTACTCCTTAGAAGAAAAGTTATGACCAATCTAGATAGCATATTCAAAAGCAGAGACATTACTTTGCCGACTAAGGTTCGTCTAGTCAAGACTATGGTTTTTCCTGTGGTCATGTGTAGATGTGAGAGTTGGACTGTGAAGGAGGCTGAGCACCGAAGAATTGATGCTTTTGAACTGTGGTATTGGAGAAGACTCTTGAGAGTCCCTTGGACTGCAAGGAGATCCAACCAGTCCATTCTGAAGTAGATCAACCCTGGGATTTCTTTGGAAGGAATGATGCTAAAGCTGAAACCAGTACTTTGGCCACCTCATGCAAAGAGTTGACTCATTGGAAAAGACTCTGATGCTGAGAGGGATTGGGGGCAGGAGGAGAAGGGGATGACCGAGGATGAGATGGCTGGATGGCATCACGGACTCGATGGACGTGAGTCTGAGTGAACTCCAAAAGATGGTGATGAACAGGAGGGCCTGGCGTGTTGCGATTCATGGGTTCGCAAAGAGTCGGACACGACTGAGCGACTGAACTGAACTGAACTGAACTGTGAGCCTGTCCCAGAACTGGCTCAATTCAGAAAAAAGAGAGACAACTTTCTCCTTAAATTGCCAGTGCATACTTGTTTATTTTTAAAATAGAGGTAAAATTCACATAACATAAAATTAACAGTGAATTACTTTGAAAGGTCCAATTCAGTGGCTTTTGGTGCATTCCCAGTATAGTGCAGCCATCACCTTTATCTCAGGCCAAGATCTTGCACTGTCCCAAAAGAAAACACTTACTCATTAAGTGATCACTTCCTATCCCTTCTTTCCCCAGCCCCCGGTCACCACCAATCCACTCTCTGTCTCTACAGCTTACCTATTCTGGATGATTGATTGTTGTTAGCCACTAAGTTGTGTCTGATTCTTTTGCAAGTCCACGAACTGTAGCCCATCAGGTTCCACTGTCCAAGGGGTTCTCTAGGCAAGAATGCTGGAGTGGGTTATTATTTCTTTCTCCAGGGGATCTTCCTGACCCAGGAATGGAACCCACACCTCCTGCATTGGCAGGTAAAATCTTTACCACTGTGTTACAAGGCCAGTCCCACTGTCTTAAATAATGCCCCCAAATTCAGGTCCACCTGGTACCTCTGAATGACCTTCTTTAGAAAAAGGGTCTCTGCAGATGTGATCAAGTTAAGATGAAGTCATCCTCAGTTAACGTGGCCCTAAATCTACCATGATTGGTGTCCTATATGAGGAAGATAATTTAGACTCAGAGACACACAGGGAAGAACAGATTGGGGCAGAGACTAAACTGATGCTGTCACAAACCAAGGACTGTGGAGGACAGTGAGGACCTTGAGAGGCTGGGATGAAGGAGGAGCAGATCTGCCCTTGAGCCTTCAGGAGGGAACACCATCAGCTCAACCATTGATGTCAGGGAACCAAAGCAGAGACCTGGCTTGTCTAAGATCTGGAGACTTGGGGAGATGGCTGCCTTCACATGGAGTGGGGAGGCTGGAAGCAATTTGGTTTTGAAGGGACATTATTGCTAAAAACATGCCCCAAGCTGGGCCTACAGAAGCCTGTGTTGGGGCTTCAGGCTTTCAAATCTGGAGAAGCAGCATGCAAAAGCTGTGCATTACCCAGGAAACCACCACCCTACATTTCACAGGACCTTGAAGGATACAGGACAAGGAGGACCTCCCAGGGACAGTTTGGGCCAGGAGGTAGTAAACAAGGGGATGCTCCTGAGTGTGGTAACCAGGGAGCTCACCCTGCTGCCAGGGTGGGAAGACTTCGCAGTGATTACTGCTCTGAGAGGTTTCAGAGTGAACCACTGGACACCTCTGTCTGCTGTGGTATCATCCACCCCTTTCTGAATGGCAGCTGTTCTTGAAGATCTCCTCTGCTGCTTCTCAAGGGGTACGTGTCCAAGAAGATAAGATACTCGTCTTTGAGTTAACAGACCACCAGGTCCCAAGCTGAACCTGAGAGAGGGCAGAGAGCAAAACACAAGGTCATGGACAAGGGCTGGAAGCACGAAGGACCATGGGTGTCCACTGTGGAGAAGCGATGGTGCAGAAACTGCCAGAGTGGGGAGACTGCCCCCATGTTAACACAAATTCATGCCCCTGACACGCAGGAGAGGCCAGACAAACTGAAATGTCCAAATATGGAGCAGAGGAAGGCTTATTGCAGGGCCCTGCAAGGAGACAGGTGGCTCTTGCCCTGAAAAGCCTGCAGCTCTCCAAAGGGTTTCAGCAAAGCACATTTAAAGGCCGGGTGAGGGAGGAGGTCCTCGGGTGTGTGATCAGCTCATGCACAATTCTCTGATCGGCTGATGCTGAGGTAACAGGGTGACATCACAAGGGTTAACTTTATCAATCCTTAGGCTCCTGGGGTCCTGGGCTGAGTATTCAGGGTCATTAAGTAGTTAACATCTTCCATTTGTTGGAGAAGGGGAGGTTTTTATATCTGCAAAACAACTCAGGAAATATGCCTCAAATACTGTTATCTAGGTCCTTCAGAGAGGAACTAAATCAAAAGATATAGGGGGAAAGGCCTGCCCCCACACCCCCTACCCGCCCACCAAGGCCCCAGGGGGCCCTGCTCAGTTACACCCGCAGAGACCAGAACCAAGAAGGGCCTGACAGCAGGCACTGCTAATAACCAGGGCTCATTCTCCCTTTGAACAACCCCCCGCAAATGATTTTCTGCACACAAATCAACTCCCCAGACCACATGTGTCATTTATAGAATGTCTGTGTCCCCCTGCCATTTCACATGTCTGTGTTCTAACCCCCAAAGTGATGATGTGAAGACATGGGGCCTTTGGGAGCTGCTTAGGTTTAGATGAGTCTGTCGGGAACGGGGTCCTGTGATGGGATTAGTGCCTTTATAAGAGGAAGAGACCAGACCTTGCTCTCTCTCCACCATGCGAGAACGCAGGGAGAAGCCATCCCAGAAGCAGGGTTTCAGGCTTCTCTAGGAGCCCTATAATAAAGAATCCACCTGCCAGGCAGGAGACATGGGTTCAGTCCCTGTGTCAGGAAGATCCTGTGGAGAAGGAAATGGCAACCCACTCCAGTATTCTTTCCTCGGAGAATCCTGCGGACAGAGGGAGACTGGTGGGCTATGGCCCATGGTGGGGTCTCAGAGAGTCAGACATGACTTAGTGACTGAACAATAACAAGGCAGGCTCTCACCAGATAGCAAGTTTCCAGGCATCCTCACCTGGGACCTGAAGCCTCTAGAACCATGAAAATAAATGTGGCCAGTGGGCTGTGGGCAGACTTGGTGCCTGCAGCACTGGGGTCATCTGCCCCGAACCCTCTTCTTGCTCTCCCCCTCCCTGATGGCTTGGGAGTGACAACCGTGAAATCAAAGATTTGGGAGAAGCACAGGCTGGCTCATTCCCAGGCAGTGTGTGGAAGAGAAAGGAAAGGAAGTTCTGTTGTCTGGAAGCCACTTGATCAGAGTCCCCTTACTTCAGCAGCTCAGCCTGAACCCCAAGATTGTGGTGACTCTAGGCAAACTGTTAATGCTGAGTTTCCCGGCTGTAAGGCAGAGATAATACTTCACACCTGAGGGATGGAGTAAGGATTAAACTGCATTCTCTACAGAATGCCAAGCACCTTGTGTACACCCAATAAAAGTGTAGCATAGCTCCTCACTGGCTCCCCACACTCAGACACAAAGAAAACGGTGCTTCTTTATTTTCTGGAACTAATCTTGTCTTCCTAATAAACCTCCACCTGCTGGGTGGTGGGGTTGAAGGATGGGGTGAGGCTTAATGGAATTAAACTTACCTGTCCGCAGGGCCTCAAGGAACACTGCCTTCACAGCTTCTTCTCTAAGATGCTCCTTACAGATGCACACAAAGACTTTCAAGCTTAGCGCCTCCCCTGGCTTCTCCCCGAGATGGCATCTGAGGCCGCAGGCAGCTGGCCACGACATTGGTATGGCAGAGAGAGGAGGGGACCTGTGTCCTGGTCCCTGGGGCCTCCTGGCCTCTTTGTCAGTCGTACTCCTGGTCAGACTGACTGATGCCCCTCTTCCCCACTCACAGTCTCAGAATTCAGCCAGATGAGGGATCTAAAAACTGGAGGAATTTTGCAGGTTATTCTGAAACCAGTGACCCTTCAGAAAGACTCTACACCAGCTGGCCCTCCCTAGAGAGGATCCGCTTAGGTCCAGCTGCTAGGGGACCACTGGGAAGCCTTTTTGCAGGTATATCATGTGCCTTCCTTGGGTCTGTCTACTACAAATTGGCACCTGCCTTAGGCACTTGCCAGGCTTCCCTGGTGGCTCAGACAGTAAAGAATCTGCTTGCAGTGCAGGAGACCTGAGTTCGATCCCTGGGTCAGGAAGATCTCCTGGAGAAGGTAATGGCTACCTATTCCAGTATACTTGCCTGAAGAATCCCATGGACAGAGGAGCCTGACGCACTGTAGTCCATGGGGTTGCAAAGAATCAGACACTACTGAGTGACAACACTGTCACTTTTCCATTGGCACTTGCCACCTGCCTCTCCAAGGATTAAATCAGGCGCTGCTGTACCTGCTGACCTTCAACACCCCTTGAAAGGAGCTCAGAGTGAAGAAAAGAAATGAGACACTCTGTGCTCTGGGAAAAACTGGAAGAACAGATCCTCAGATAGATGTTTTCAAAAGCCAATTTTATGAGCCCAATTCTTGTATCTCCTCATATCTAGAAAATCCCTAAAATCTTTCATGGTGATGACTGCTCCTCCTGAGTAGCAGAAACCTGCAAAAAAAATAAAAATGAAAAATCTCTCCTTGATTGTCTGAACTTCTCTTTTGTTAAAATCACACACATACTGACCTTCCTGCCTGCTTCTTTGAAGCAGTTTTCATAGCTCTCTGAACTCCTGTCTTCCAGACTATAGTCCTCATTTAGGCCCAGATAAAACTTGACTCACAATTCTCACATTGTGCATTTTTTTAAGTTGACAGATTCTAACCAGGAGGTGAGATTCAGCATCACCTTCATCGCCTTGTGCACTTTTGGGGAGACTGAGGAAGGCCCCTCCCCTTATCAGGCTTTGCTGTGCCTACCTAGACACAGCCGTTGTGTCCTGTGCTGGCCCAGCTTTGTCTGTGTGTTGGAGGGCTGGGGACACGCAAGATTGTCTCGTCCAGGACTCCAGTGGGAAACACACCTGCTTCTCTGCCCTCCATCCTCCTCCGACCTGTCTTCCATCTCCCTCTGTGCTTCTCCCTCATCCCCACCCCAGCCCCCAGGACTTGGAAGAGGAAGGTGGTCCACTCTCTTTTTGTTCTATGGCCCTGACCTTTCTCTTCAGTTGACAACACTTCACACAGACTTCTCCTGGACTCTAGACCACTGACCTTTCTCTTCTTAGAGCTTTTCCTTTAGAACTTGCAGTTGTAAATCCTTTCTTGAATCCCTTTGAGATGTAAATCCTCAGCTACCCAGAAAACTCTTTCTCAAGGACTTGGGAGTCATTCCTTTGAGATGTAATCAGATCTCCCTCTCTCCAGGAGGGATAGTGGGAGCCTAACTTCCCTAAGAGAAGCCAGGACTCAAGCCAAAATTATTAATAGCAAACTCATGGGGGATAAACCACCTTGATCAGCAGCTCCCTCTAGTGACCAGCACTCTTCCCCCTCATCACCCAGGTTTAAAAATCCTGCAGCCTTTTCTTCCTGCAGACTCAAGTCCACTCTCTCCCCTATTGCAATAGTTTTGAATAAAAATTTTGCTGCCATTTTTAGCAAGTGTTCAGTGCCATTTCCCACTGAGAATTTTTCCTCTTTGTCACAATACCCCCAGCATCATTCTTTCCTGTTTCATAAGGTAGCACTTTCTTGGTTTCATCATGGAAACAGGAGACAGGCCAGGGACCCAGCTCCTTCAGGAAGGTGGTAGTGATGGGAGATTCAACACTTAGGGTCCTTTCTTCAAAATGTCCGTTCTTTTCTTGGTTCTGTTATGCTCAAGTCACGAAATCTCCCAGTGACCACCAGAGAGCCAATATCCGATGCAAAAGCAAGAGGGTTTTTATTACCAAGCTTGAGCTGGGGCTCCCACCAATACCGACGCAGAGGCTATAGGGAGGAGCCTCGGGTTTTGGGTTACATTGCTTATATAGGGAGAATACATGGGGAAAAAAGGGGATTTCTAGGTAGGGAAATGTCAGATTGGTCACTTTCTTTCGAAGGGTTGTGTGTTGGTTCTTGATTGGTCCTTATTGTCTAGGTAGACCACTAGTTCCTGAGCGTTAAGTCAGGAGATTTTGGTCTAGGGTCCGATTGGCTCGTGGGCGGTGGGGTGAGGTCAGGGGATTTCCAAAGGCTCTTTGGAAATGGAGTTTTCCTGTTAACAAAATGGGGTAGCTTAGATTCTTCAGCTCCATTATGAACACCCAGCTTCCCGGACTGGGTCCTGAGGCTGTCCATTCTGTAATCAACAGCGTTAGACATGTAACTTCTAGTACGAGGAACAATGACTGCTCAATGGAGGAGCAGTTCTAGGAGCATCACACACTCCACCCAGTTTCCATGGCCTTTTAATGCCCCTGGCTTCACCTCCACCAGTCTCTTCCTGACCTTGCCAGATTCTTCCACTTCAAGTTCAAGCTGCTCAAACTCGAGGGTCCTCCTGGGATCATGGCATCTCCAGACCTCAGCACAGGGCTGGTTACACTTAGTACTTGATCCCTGGACTGTTCTGCTTTCCCCAGTTTGCTGGACTTTCTTTCCTTCCAGAACCAAGCCTCACTCTTTCTCCTCCTACCATCCTAATTGATGACCAGCGCCCACCACTGCCATGCTGTCCTCATGCACACCCTCAGAGTTTATATATACCCAAAGAGAGGTGCCCTGCAGTCCTCTGAAATCCCGAAATCTGATTAAATGTGGAGAACCACCAGAAAAAGGAAATATTCAATGAGAACGTGTCAGTTTCAAGCTTTAAGCACAGTTCAACTGTTCCCCAAAATTATCTGAGCACCTACCATGTGCCAGGAACTGGAGGCCAGGAAAATGATCCTGTAACAGATTTTCCCAATGTCAAGGATTGCAGATTCTTTCTTCTTTTCTCTCTAGATCCCAGCCCTGGGACAGACTCTGCTGGTTGCCAATTCCAAATCCATTAAGCCCTGCTCTCTTATTAACAGAACCCACTGATGCCCTGAAGAACCTAATCTACTCCAGTATCTTTGCCTGGAGAATTCCATGGACAGAGGAATCTGCAGCCTATTGTTCATGGGGTCACAAAGAGTTGGACACAACTGAACGAACAACACTTTCACTTTTCACACTTTTCACTTCTCATTAAAAAAAGGCACTGAGTCAGCAAAGGAATCAGCATTTCATAGCCTCCTTCATACCTTTTACTCCTTGTGCTTCTTCTCTCTTCTGCCTAAACAACAGACACTGTACCTCAGCACCAGCCCTGCCTGACTGGAAAGGATGTAGATCACTTGATACAGGTGCTGGAGGGACTCGCACCTGCGTGCTCAGTGTCATCTTTGAGTGGCAGCACGCCTGAATCACCTGTATCTAGGTTTCTTGTTATAGATATTTATTATAGTTAATGCAGGCAACACCTCTACGGAAAATGCAAACAGAATGAAATCACAGTATGTTCTCTATGCAGAGATAATTACTGTAATGTTGGTCAAATCCTTCTAATTATAGGCACACATACATGGACACACGTGGACTCATGCAGAGTGGAAGTAAGCACATGCGAACGTAAGTTTTTCATCTGCTTTTCTCTTAATATTAATTATTATTAATTATTCAATCATTAATTATGCTCTTCATTCCACATCATCACATACTCTTTTCAGCACAATTTTTGTAGCTGGGTCACATTCAAGTTTACGGTTAGTAGAAGACTGAGTGCCAAAGAATTGAGGATTTCAAATTGTGGTGCTGGAGAAGACTCTTGAGAATACTCGATGGACATGAATTTGAGAAAACTCTAAGAGATAGTGAAGGACAGGGAAACCTGGTGTGCTGTAGTCTATGAGGCCCTAAAGCGTCAGGCATGACTTAGCTACTAAACAACAACTACCATACTTTATATGTTTATTTGTTTAGAAACCATTTAGATCCACCCACCCACTCGCCCCCTTTATTTTTGGCCAAAGTAAACATTGATGCATTCAGATCTTTGTATACATTAATCTCTCTTTTCTGAGAAGAAATTTCTAGAAGCAAAAGAGACAAGTGAATGGGTTTGTGAATTTTTAAGAATTTGTACCTCTTATTACCTCCCAGAAAAGGATTTCTCAATCCACACCTACAAGCACTATTGGGAAAGGCTCATTTTTCTCTCTGATGGCAGCTAAGGTTTTTCTCTTTGAATTACAGTCACCTCACAGGAAGAGAAATGTGTCTATACGGGATTCGATTTCACTTATCCTGCCCAGAGACTTGCTTTTTCCATCTGTCTCATTCCTCTCATCAGAGAATTTCTGTACAATTCTCAGCCTTTTGCTGCCCCTGCCCAGACACCTGATCTGCTCCTCTTGCTGGGTCCTGAGACCTCTCTGCTCTGGAAGATTCCCTTAAAGTCCCTAACTTTGGTGGGCTATCAACACGTTCATTTTTTCTTGTTTAGTTTTCTCAGGTTTAATTTCTGAGGGTCTGTTTCTCCCTTTTTCAGACACACCTGCTGTAATTTTTCCCCCAATGTCATGTTCTTGCTTTTGAGTGTCTTTTCTTCCCTTCATCTCTTAAAATACCTGGAACACACTTATTTTTACGTTCCTTTGAAGTTGTCCCATTTTCTGTACTTCCCAGCATGTAATGCATCCCTTTCATTACTTCTGCTGTTTCTCACCCAGGGTCTAAGTTCCAGCTGTCCCCACAGCAAGGGCACTAAGCCCGGCCAGACCCTTTCAGCCCAGAGATCCCGGGGCCACTGGGTCCTCACCCCCCACACCAGCTCCAGTCTCCTCTTGGCTTCTGGAACCGTGTGTTCTACTATCCTGCTTTTAGTCTTAGACATCAATGCACATCCTTGCATGTGTGCACGTGTGTGTCCATGCTCTTCTTGTTCTGCACTGGGTGAGGGGACTGCCCTGGGCCAGCTCAGTCTCCTCTCTTAAATGGAAGTCTCTTTACTGTAGATGCTCACCTAATAATTACCTATTGGTCAACTAATAATAATGGTAATGATACAAATGATTTAATATGTGTTTCTGAGCTTCCAGGATCCTCTAAGGCCATTTTAACAATTATTGCTAATTTAGATTTTTTAATTTATTTTTGGCTGTGTTGTGGCAAGTGGAGGCTACTCTCTAGTTCTGGTGTGCAGGCTTCTCCTTTCAGTAACTTCTCTTGTCTTGGAGCATGGGCTCTAGCGCATGAGGGCTTCAGCAGCTGTGGCTCACAAGCTCTAGAGCACAGACTCCAGCAGCCATAGTGCATGGGCCTGATTGCTCTGTGGCATGTGGAATCTTCCTGGACCAGGGATTGCACTCATGTCCCCTGTACGGCAGGCAGATTCTTAACCACTAGACCACCAGGGAAGATCTTATTCTATTTACTTTTATTGACGTCTAGTTGCTTAACAATGTCGTGTTAATTTCTGCTGTGCAGCAAAGTGACTCAATTACACATCTGGACATTCTTTTTACATTCTTTTCCATGTTGGTTTATCACAAAGTACTGAATATAGTTCCCTGTACCATATAATAGGATCTTGCTGTCTGTCCGTTCTATGTGTATTATTAATTAGCCTACATCATCTGATTTGATCTTCTGGAAAACCTTCTCATTATCCTTGTCTTAAAAGACAAGAAAACTGAGGAAGAGATGGGTTCAGTAAATTGATGGTAAGGATTGTGTAGCCAGCAGGTGTCAGGGCAGGTTTTAAAATGAGACCCCCTCTTTGTCTCAAGTGGACAGGTGCTGTGGAGACCTGCTCTCCAGCTTTTACGACCCTGCAGGGCAGATAGCTCAGAGGCTAGGACAGCTGTGCCTTGAACAAATTAGCTCCCATTAGTGAAGGGCAGAGGAAGGTGTGGATCCCAAGGTGCCTGGTTCCACCACCCCACATTGTCCAATGCACAGAGGCCAGATGGACAGGCATGCCCAATGCCTCTGCACGAACCACACACACATGTGAGTGTGTGCATACACACACAGACATGCTGGGGAAACCAAGGAGATCTTCAGCCTCATGAAACTGCTGCTCATGGGCCTTTCTCAGCCAGGACTGCCCAGTTATGGGACATTGATCATCCTCTACCCACTAAAGACTCGCAGGGAGGGGTCATTTGGCAGTATTCTGTACCCTTCTGCCCACCCCACCCCCCTCCAGGAGCTATACTTTATTGTTACGGGTTAAACTGGGTCCCCTCCAAAGATGTGATGATGTCCTAACCCTTGGAATCTATGAAAGTGACTTTTAGAAATACATAGGGTTCTTATAGACATTCTCAAACTGTTTAAGGCCATTCTGGATGCAGTGGACCCCAAATCCAGTATGAATGGTGTCCTTGTAAGAGGAAAGACACAAGCACACACCTCCACAGAGAAGCCCCTGTTGCCATGGAGACAGAGTCTAGGACTCTGCATGTATGAGTCTAGGACACCAAGCATCACCAGCAGAGCCCCAAAAGTTGGGGGAGGCCTGGACCAGATCCTCCCTCAGAAGCTCTGGAAGGAACCATCCTTGCCCACACCCTGATCTCAGATCTATGGCCTCTGGGGATGGGACTGAAAGTAAGTAAATATTAGTTGCTCAATTGTGTCCAGTTCTTTGCAACCCCCATGGACTGTAGCCCTCCAGGCTCTTCTGTCTATGGGATTTCCCAGGCAGGAATACTGGAGTGGGTTGCCATTCCCTTCTCTAGGAGATCTTCCCAACACCGGAGAACCCAAGTCTCTTGCATTGCAGGTAGATATTTTACCATCTGAGCCACCAGGGAAGCCCATAATGATAAAACAGTAACTCATTTAAAGCCACCCAGTGTATGTCATTTTGTTACAGCAGCAGATAGAAACTGATACCATTATCTGAGACCACAGCATTGTCCCCAGGCCTGCTGACACTCAATTCAGTTCAGTTCAGTCACTCAGTCGTGTCCGACTCTTTGCGAACCCATGAATCGCAGTACGCCAGGCCTCCCTGTCCATCACCAACTCCCGGAGTTCACTCAGACTCACGTCCATCGAGTCGGTGATGCCATCCAGCCATCTCATCCTCTGTCGTCCCCTTCTCCTGCTGCCCCCAATCCCTCCCAGCATCAGAGTCCTTTCCAATGAGTCAACTCTTTGCATGAGGTGGCCAAAGTACTGGAGCTTTAGCATCATTCCTTCCAAAGAAATCCCAGGGTTGATCTCCTTCAGAATGGACTGGTTGGATCTCCTTGCAGTCCAAGGGACTTTCAAGAGTCTTCTCCAACACCACAGTTCAAAACCATCAATTATTTGGCGTTCAGCCTTCTTCACAGCCCAACTTTCATATCTGTTATCCTTGTAATCAGGTAGTTCAGTTAAATATTATATAAGACAATCTATAGGAGTGTGAAAGGAGAGCTTCTGCTCTGAAAACTAGCCTTCCCTGGAAAGAATAGATAAAAGTGAGTTCTTCAATATATTGCTGTTGATTTAGGCTGGGCAAGCCAACCATAAGAGATTGGAAAATAAGTCATATGAATCTAGAAGCATTCTAACTTCAGGTTGCTTTATATATGACTTCAACTTTTCCATCCTATAGCAGAAATCAAAGACATAATGTTTGGGTGTGGTTTATGAGAGACAGCAGAGGGATTGGAATTCCCATTGGGGAGCTGAGCTCAAAGAAACAGGCTTTGTCTTATGCAAAATGATCAACAAAACAATATACATGTTAGATATTTTATGCAAAAATGAAAACGTTTATGGCACACACATGGCATTTTCTTGCCTTTCCACTTGCTTTTCCAAATTTCACCTCACTGGATAACCCAGTTATGTCTGTTATTTTGCTCTACATCCAGTCTCTTTCCCAAAGGCTAGTTGAGAAAAATCAAGCCAGTGGAACAGCAAGAAAACAAAGAATGTAGGTTCTCGGTGTCTAAGTACTTGGCCTAGCTTATGATCACCCTGTGAGCAGCCTTCAGATTCTATCCTGAGCTGTTTTTGTATGATTTACTCCTTGATCACCTTGCATTTTGCCAGGCAGGGACATTCTCACCATGGCTGTGGGTCCATGAAACACCCATCACAGGTCTTTTTCACATAAAAGAAAGACTGCTCATGTGCAGTGTTTGTGAGCGTAAGCTTGGAGGCACCTCCTCCAATTCCTTCTCTCTCTTGGCCAGCACCCCACAGCACCCAGAGGTACCACTCTGTTACCAAGCTGGATGAGATGACATAATGCGGGGAGGAGGGTGGGGCCTGACATCACCAATAACCTCTGGGAGGCCAATAACACAACTCAAACACAGGGAAATTAGCCTTCCAATAAGACTTGGGCCCAAGGAGAGACAGACAAATCCCCATTCTTCCTCCCCGTCATAGACAGCACCCAGGTACCGTTTCTCTGCAAGCCTTCCACAGACGCCCCCTCACTACGTGAACATAACTGCCACTTGCTGTGTCTCTTCACCGCTCATCACAGAGCAGCGAAGAGAAGGGTAACGGGTCCCACCACCTTGCTTGCATTTTCTTCTTGCCTTACCTCACTTGCCTTCTCACTATTGCCACACTGAATGTATACCTTCCAAACACAGCATCAGCACCTAACCCTTGCTCCGGGCTCTGCTTTCTAAATGATGCAGGCTTTGATGAAGGAGTCTATAGACATTTTAGAAATAACCCTAGTGCTCACTGGACCCTCAGTCCTGCCTACATGGGGAGCATTCATCCTTTCAGGACACTGCCAATCAAGGGCATCATTAGAGCAAATCTAGGTATCTGTCACTAGATGTGAGATGCTGTCTGGCCTGATGGAGCTACATTTCTGATCACTCTTTAAAAGGTCCCAGAACCCACTGAGTCCCAGAATCTTTATGAAAAGTAGGACTTCACAAGGTCATGTTCTCCAGGTCTCATTTCACAGCAAGATTTCATTCAAGCCATCCCAGGAAGTCCAGTGTTTGTCCTGATCAAAATCACTCCTGGAAACTCAGGCTTCTCTGCTGTAGAGCATCTTTCTTCCTGTTGTAATTTAAGTTCCTTCTGCCTTTTAAGCTCAGTTCAGCCTCTCCTTATGTTTAAAAACTATGATTGGCTCCCCTGACCTCAGACGTTCTTCATGACCCAGGTGTCTTGGTCGGCTCGGCTGCTGCAACACACCAGAGACTGGCAGTGCAAACAGCAGACATTGGCCTCTCTCCTTTCTGGAGGCTGGAGCTTCTAAGATCAAGGTCAGCAGACTCAGCGCCTAGTGCGAGCCCACCTCCTGGCTGACAGATAACCTTCTTCTTGCTGTGCCCTCACACAGCAGGGGTGAGAGGCAGCTCTGGGCCACTAATCCCATCAATCAGGACCACTGTCAGAACTCATCTAAGGCCAGTCACCTCCCAGAGCCCTCCCCCCATCCAAACACAGTCACACTGAGAACTGGGGCTTCAACCTATAAATGTAGGGAGACATAAACATCCAGTGGTGGCTCAGAGGTTAAAGCATCTGCCTGGAATGCAGGAGATCCGGGTTCGATCCCTGGGTTGGGAAGATCCCCTGGAGAAGGAAATGGCAACCCACTCCAGTACTCTTGCCTGGAGAATCCCATGGAGAGAGAAGCCTGGTAGGCTACAGTCCATGGTGTCGCAAAGAGTCGGACATGACTGAGTGACTTCACTTTCACTTTTCAAACATCCAGTCTGCAACACAGGACTTCACCTGGCAGAGCTATTTAGTGAGGCCGCAAGATGGCACAGTGCAGGCTCCCGGGACAATACAGTTCCTTGCCCTGCACAGGGGCCTGGCATGCCTCTTCCTCACTTCGCTGTACCTACCGCTTTGACCTTTACTGGCCTTACTAACCAGAGCCCTTAGCCTGGCAAGTAAGGACCCAGCAAGAAGCAGCCAGCACTCCCTGGCCACATCCAAGCTGCAAGTAAATAAGTCATTTGTTCCTGGCCGATTTTGATCAAAGCTTCTCTGTCTTCCATATTAGGCCTGAGTCATTTATAAAGTGTGCAAGTGTTTGGATTTTAACAGCAAGCATCCATCCATTTTAGGACAGAAGATTAAAAGGCACTAATTGAAGTCCTTTCATGATTGATGCCCAGACCCCAAGAATGATTGGCCTGCCCACTCCTGGCAGCCCCAGTGTTGCCAAAACCCAACCTCTGTTAACTGGTACTGAATAGAAACATGGAGACAGAGTTTGGGGTGGAGTAAAAGGATACCTTTATTGCTTTGCCAGGCAAAGGGGTGCCACAGAGGGCTAATGCCCTCAAGACTGTGTGTTCTACCCTGGAGGAGGGTAGTGAGAAGTCTTATAGTGCTCAAGGAGCAGGGCATGGTCAGCCCATGGATATTTTTCTGATTGGTGGGTGGTGAGGTAATGGGGAGTCAGCATCATCAACCTACTGGTTCCAACCCTTCTGAAGTCTGCATGCTTGCAAGCAGCATAGAGTTAACTTCTCCCACCTGATGGGGGATTTAGTGTCTGCAAAACAGCTCCAAGGACATGTCTCAGAATATTACCTATAGTCCTTGGGGAGGAACTAAAAGTCCTTGACTTTGTTTAACTGCTGAAGTATTATTATTTTGTCTTGCTTGACTGTTCTCTTTTCCTTTCTGCATTTTCTCACTACTCTGATTAAATTTATTCTTTGACTAAAGTTTTTCTACAGGCAAAAGGCAGGTGGAGGACATGGGAGGGGTCTGTTCTGGGTAGGCCTTATAGGGTCCTGCTCAGTTACATCAGTGCATGGACTAAGGGGACAGACTCTGGAGGACAGCCGTTCATGGAGACAGGGGGTGGGCGGTAACAAGAAGGGTGGTGCTCATGTTCATCCCAAATTCCCAACTCAGAGGCATTTTACCTTCAAGGTCATCTCACTTGGTAGGAGGTAGGCACCTGCTCCTCCCCTGCATCTCAGGACCATGGACAGCATTCCATTAAATTGACATGGGATGTGTTTAAATCAAAAGTCAAGGGAATAACTTGATCATTGATGCACAACAGTGTGCTATTGCCCTAAAATGTGCCTAGCCTCAGAGCAAGAGCTAGCCAGACTCTCATGGTCTGGGGGTGAGAGAGGCCCAGTAGTAAGGTGATGAGTACAGAGCCGTGGGCCTCAGCCACAGCCTCTGCCCTTTCACTGACCAGCAGGTGCAAAATCAGGACTTTCCTTCTCCCCCAGCCCTTCCCCCAACCCCCACCCAGCAAACGTCCCCCAGGGAACTGAACCTCTCCCAATGTCAACTCTGACTCACTGATGCCCCTGGCCCTTGAGCATGTTCCCTCCAGGATCCCAACCCCTCAGCCCCTTAGCTGCCTCCAATAGCCTTTCCTAAGTTTCAGGCTGGATTGTCCCACTTTTGTTTGTGGTCTCTGAAGCTCCCTATGGCCTAAAGAAAAGCAAGACCACACTGCAACATTCGTGGGTTGCTCCATCCATAAAAAAACACCGAAAATAACGTTAAAATGCCATTGGCATGCAGATTAATATCTTGATTTATGTACTGAAACATTTTCTTCAACCTAAAAGCTGCTTTTTTCCCCCTCTGATTTTAAAAGCTGTTAAAACATTGCATGGACTCTGAAAGTTCTGTGGGCCAGGAGCACTAAGCCCAGTGTGCCCCATGGAGACACGGCTTGACTTTGCCATCTTCTTCAGCCCGGCTCCCACCAGTCAGTGGCCTCAGCCCCTGCTCTGCCCTCTTGGCATCTGGGTCTCCACTGGAGCTGCTCCTTTTACTCTCAGTGCCTCCCACGCCCTTCCCTGCTCCCTGAGTCCTCCACATGTTTCTCCACCCGGGCAGAATCTGTGCATCCTCACTGCTCTCTGATGGCGACCCCATTGCAAGCCAGTTTTCCTGGCCAGAGGAGGGGTCCCTTCCTTCATCCCACAAACACCCTCTGTGTGCCTGACTCCGGGAGATGCAGGATGTGTGTGTTGCATGTTAAATCGCTAAGCTGTGTTCAACTTTTTGCGACCCCCATGGTCTGTAGCCCACCAGGCTCGTCTGTCCATGAGAGGAAGCAGCTGATCAATGGATGACCTGCTCAAGACAATTGGTCAGCACCAGCTGCTCTGAGCAAGGCAGTGTCAGGGAGGGGAGAGTGAAAGCAGAGAGGGAGGCTGAGGATGGAGGGGACCCTCGAAAGTTTCCAAAACAGGAGCTTCCAGGTGGACACTGAGACCCCTCCCTGTCAGTTTGAATAAAAGTTAGAGCAAATCTGAGCATGAGTGGGTGGCAGTCGGCTCAAAATGGTTGGCAAAGTCAAAAGTCATAACCAGAACCTGGGCCTTTCCTTGTGTTTCTTAGGCCTCTCCAACTCATTGAGAAACCTACTTAGGTGAAACCTACTGCATTTCCCCAATATTTGAACATAAAGACATTCTTGCAATAACAACCATGCAGAATATACTGTGTTTATGACACAAATTCCATAAATAACACTACTACTAAAAAAATAAGTTTATCGAGTACTTACTATGTCCCAGGACTCTCTGAAGCCCTTTCCCCATGTTACCTCAGCCCAGCCCCACAGCCCACAGCACACACTAAAGTCTCGAGAGCATCCAAGGATGGAAGCTCTGCCATCTAGGTGATGGGCCAGGGAGCCTCTGTGGGTGGCCTGGAGCCAGAGATGGCCCTCCGCCCTCCACTCTGTCCCAGATGTCCTCAAAGACAGGAATTATTGTTTCTATTTTAGACACTGGGTTTAGAAAGTGTTCCATCTGTTAGCATCAGAGCCAGATTCAAACAACTGGCTGGCCTCACAGTGGATTTGGCTCCAGCACTGTTTGGTACCCACAACTGCCAAGTAAGCAGACATCATCAGAGGGACAAACACAATCAGGCCTTCCCCGTCTGGCTGTGAGAATGAGTCTGTCCATCTCCAGCGTGACACTAAGGAGACCCTACATCCACGTGACCCCCAGCCTCACAGGGAGGCTCTATTGGGGGCTCAACCTGCAAGGTTGAGAAAACAGTATCTTTCTGACTCTGCTCTGTGCACATGAGGGAAGTGTCACTCTTACTGGTTCTCCCTGTGCTGATGTCCCCCAGATGGCAGGGGACAGGAAGCCAGTGGGGCAGGGGGACAGGGAGATGCCTGTGAAACCTCTCTGGCCACATCTGTTCATTGGTCTAGATTGCTCCCAGCGATTTCAGCCTGATGCTTTGAAATGAAACCATTGGCACGAGATTTACTTAATGGCTTGTCTGAAATTATTAGAGCTAATGTTGATGGAAGAGTTTTCACTGAACGCTGACAACAGGGTGGAGAAAGGGAGACAAAAAAATCCTGGCTAATCTGAGTGGGACTCTGGGGTGAAGGAAGGCAGGAAAACTTCCCATGGGGTGTTCAGGGCATTCCTTGGGCTCCATCTCAGAGAGTGAGTGACAGCCAGTCACCCACAATATCCACAGGGCATCTCTCCAGCACTTGGGTCTCAGTACCTCTCCTGATCAGAAGGTTCAGGGCTTACACAATCTTAAGGATTGAATGAGTGGTGTTCATGGTACACAGATTATGGTGCATGGACCCAAAACATGCCCCCAGAAAGTGATCACTCTGTATATTGTTCTTATTCTAAGTCCCCGTGTAATTTACCCAAGGGGCTTCCCAGGTGGTGCTAGTGGTAAGAACTCACCTGCCAATGCAGGAGAGTTAAGAGATATGTCTTAGATCCCTGGGTGGGGAAGATCCCCTGGAGGAGGTCATGGCAACCCACTCCAGTATTCTTGTCTGGAGAATCCCATGGACAGAGGAGCCTGGTGGGCTATAGTCATGGGGTTGCAAAGAGTCAGACATGACTGAAGTGACTTAGCACAGCACTCTTGAAAGAATCCTTTTGGTATTTACCTTAATGACGAACCACACAGAAGCACGCTGGCTGCAACGGACCACAGAGAAATGTGGCCTAGAGGAGCTACCCCTCGCCCAAGGTCAGGGGTGGCGACCGAGAGGAGCAACCCCACGTCCAAGGAGTGGTGGCTGCCCAGGCACAGGAGGGCCAAGAGGAGTTACTCCACATTCACGGTCAGAAAGGGCGGCCATGGGGGGATACCCCTCACCCAAGGTAAGGAGCAGAGGCTGCACATTGCTGGAGCAGCTGTGAAGAGATACCCCAGGACCAAGGCAAGAGAAACCCAAGTAAGACAGTAGGTGTTGCGAGAGGGCATCAGAGGGCAGACACACTGAAACCATAATCACAGAAAACTAGCCAACCTGATCACATGGACCACAGCCTTGTCTAACTCAGTGAAACTAAGCCATGCTTTGTGGGGCCACCCAAGATGGATGGGTCATGATAGAGAATTCTGACAAAATGTGGTCCACTGGAGAAGGGAATGGCAAACCACTTCAGTATTCTTGCCTTAAGAATCCCATGAGTAGTATGAAAAGGCAAAATGATAGGAGAGTGAAAGAGGAACTCCCCAGGCAGGTGCCCAATATGCTACTGGAGATCAGTGGAGAAATAACTCCAGAAAGAGTGAAGGGATGGAGCCAAAGCAAAAACAATATCTAGTTGTGGATATGACTGGCGAGAGAAGCAAGGTCCAATGCTGTAAAGAGCAATATTGCATAGGAATCTGGAATGTTAGATCCATGAATCAAGTCAAATTGGAAGTGGTCAAACGAGATGGCAAGAGCGAACATCAACATTCTAGGAATCAGCAAACTAAAATGGACTGGAATGAGTGAATTTAACTCAGATGACCATTGTATCTACTACTGTGGCAAGAATCCCTTAGAAGAAATGGAGTAGCCATCATGGTCAACAAGAGTCCAAAATTTAATACTTGGATGCAATCTCAAAACGACAGAATGATCTCTGTTCGTTTCCAAAGCAAACCATTCAATATCGCGGTGATCCGAATCCATGCCCCAACCAGTAACACTGAAGAAGCTGAAGTTGAACAGTTCTATGAAGACCTAAAAGACATTTTAGAACTAACACCCAAAAAGATGTCCTCTTCATCATAGGGGACGAATGCAAAGTAGGAAGTCAAGAAACACCTGGAGTAACAGGCAAATTGGCCTTGCAATACAGAATGAAGCACGGCAAAGGTTAATAGAGTTTTGCCAAGAGAACACACTGGTCATGGCAAACACCCTCTTCCAACAACACAAGAGAAAAACTACACATGGACATCACCAGATGGTCAATGACAAAATCATATTGATTATATTCTTTGCAACCAAAGATGGAGAAGTTCTATACAGTCAGCAAAAACAAGACTGGGAGCTGACTGTGGCTCAGATCATGAACTCCTCATTGGCAAATTCAGACTTAAATTGAAGAAAGTAGGGAAAACAGCTAGACCATTCAGGTATGACCCAAATCAAATTCTTTATGACTATACAAGGGAAGTAAGAAATAGATTTAAGGGACTAGATCTATTAGACAGAGTCCCTGATGAACTACAGACGGCAGTTTGTGAAATGTTACAGGAGACAGGGATCAAGACCATCCCCATGGAAAAGAAATGGAAAAAGCAAAAGGCTGTCTGAGGAGGCCTTACAAATACCTATGAAAAGAAGAGAAGTAAAAGCAAAGGAGAAAAGGAAAGATATAAGCATCTGAATCAGAGTTCCAAAGAATAGCAAGGAGAAATAAGAAAGCCTTCCTCAGCAATCAATGCAAAGAAATAGAGGAAAACAACAGAATGGGAAAGACTAGAGATCTCTTCAAGAAAATTAGGGATTCCAAGGGAACATTTCATGCAAAGATGGGCTCCATAAAGGACAGAAATGGTATGGACCTAACAGAAGCAGAAGATATTAAGAGGTGGTAAGAATACACAGAAGGACTGTACAAAAAAGATCTTCATGACCAAGATAATCGTGATGGTGTGATCACTCACCTAGAGCCAGACATCCTGGAATGTGAAGTCAAGTGGGCCTTAGAAAGCATCACTATGTACACCTGTGGCTGATTCATGTCAATGTATGGCAAAAACAAATACAGTACTGTAATGTAGAATAAAGTATTAAAAAAATAATAAAAATACAATGTTAAAAAAAAAAGAAAGCATCACTATAAACAAAGCTAGTGGAGGTGATAGAATTCCAGTTGAGTTATTTCAAATCCTGAAAGATGATGCTGTGAAAGTGCTGCACTCAAAATGCCAGCAAGTTTGGAAAACTCAGCAGTGGCCACAGGACTGGAAAAGGTCAGTTTTCATTCCAATCTCAAAGAAAGGCAATGCTTAAAGAATGCTCAAACTACCTCACAATTGCACTCATCTCACACGCTAGTAAAGTAATGCTCAAAATTCTCCAAGCCAGGCTTTAGCAATACGTGAACCATGAATTTCCAGATGTTCAAGCTGGTTTTAAAAAAGGCAGAGGAACCAGAGATCAAATTGCCAATATCCATGCTGGATCATTGAAATAGCAAGAGAGTTCCAGAAAAACATCTATTTCTGCTTTATTGACTATGCCAAAGCTTTTGACTGTGTGGATCATAATAAACTGTGGAAAATTCTGAAAGAGATGGGAATACCAGACCATCTGACCTGCCTCTTGAGAAACCTATATGCAGGTCAGGAAACAACAATTAGTACTGGACATGCAACAACAGACTGCTTCCAAATAGGAAAAGGAGTACGTCAAGGCTGTATATTGTCACCCTGCTTATTTAACTTATATGCAAGAGTAAATTATGAGAAATGCTGGGCTGGAAGAAGCACAAGCTGGAATCAAGACTTCCAGGAGAAATATCAATAACCTCAGATATGCAGATGACACCACCCTTATGGCAGAAAGTAAAGAGGAACTGAAGAGCCTCAGGACAAAAGTGAAAGGGGAGGAGTGAACAAGTTGGCCTAAAGCTCAACATTCAGAAAACTAAGATCATGGCATCTGGTCCCATCACTTCATAGGAAATAGATGGGGAAACAGTGGTAACAGTGTCAGACTTTATTTTGGGGGCTCCAAAATCACCGCAGATGGTGACTGCAGCCTGAAATTAAAAGACGCTTACTCCTTGGAAGAAAAGTTATGACCAACCTAGACAGCGTATTCAAAAGCAGAGACATTACTTTGCCAACAAAGGTCCATCTAGTCAAGGCTATGGTTTTTCCAGTGGTCATGTATGGATGTGAGAGTTAGACTGTGAAGAAAGCTGAGCGCCGAAATGCTGGGGGGCCAGCGTGAGGAACTCCGCCCATGGCAAAGGTCATGAGGAAGGAGGCTTGGCATATGCAAAGGAGTGATCAAGCCTCAGGAAATCCCCTGTTCCTGAGCATCTACGCCAAAACCAGAGTACTTTACGGAGGGTTCTCCCCCATAACCATTTCTCCCGGAGAAGGAATTAACTTGCAGCTCCAAGTTAATAAAAATTCCTGGGCATGACAAGAGTGTTTCAACTTACGAACTCTGAAGGTTATCTAGCCTGCCTGTACAGGTTCGTCTGGCCACATGTGATTGTTTACTTCCTCCCAACCATGAGAGGGCATGAGATGTTTTAGACTTACTAAAGGCAAATTCTTTTGGGAAGTTAGAAAATATTAGTGTAGTGGGTTGGTTAGGAATTATATTGGTGAAGGGTTTTTCATTTGTTGTGCCAATAATTGCTGCTAATTCCCTGCCCTGGGTGTGACAAGGGTATCTCAGGTCAAACCTCTCTGCTGGCACATGATTGTTTACTACCTCTCAACCATAAATAGCACAGAGAGTTCTGGAGTATTTTGAGACACTTAACATAAGGCTTTTCTTCTTGTTGAGTCAATGATTGCCGCCTGGTCTCCATATCCTTAGGCACCTGGGAGTATATTAATCAATGTATTTAGAATATAGAAAAAGAAATATAGTATTTTTTGATGTTAGCAATATTAGACTTTTTGAGTTAATTAATTTTCTCTTTTGTTATAGATCACTGTACTTTGTTATAAATCACTGTGTCCTTGCTATATAAAAATGTAAAGTTATCACTATCTTAAGCTAAATAGATCTTAAGGGGAACATTGGTGATGGGTTTTTATTTGTTGGGCTGATGTTTTGCTGCTAAGTCTCCATATTCCCTGCTTTTATAATAAATATAACTAGCATATAGGAGAAATAAGTATTAACATTTAAGATTGATCATGTTAACCTTGGGTTAAATAAATTCCTTTCTTGATTGTAACTCACTACACCCCCTCACCCTATAGGAATGCAACTTTATTTGGAGTGTGGTGCCTGGTTTAAGAAAAACACCCTTGGAAAAAATAAGTTTTTGGTTATGAGAAAGAAAGGGTCATAAAATGTCAGCGGGTCTCCTGGCCAGAAGATGATGTAAAACTCCTAAGAACTTTTTTTATGTAAAGCACCTGATTTTGATAAAGATCAGGACTGCTGACTCCACATGACTCTGTATTCATTGCTATACGTAACAAAAGGTATATAAGAAAACCTGAAAAATAAAGAAATGGGATCAGTTCCTGGAAAGACTGATTCCCCATGTCGTTTCTTTCTTGCTCCTCATTTTTCAGGCTGAATTATTCAGCCTCTTTTTCTCCACTAATATTTCCTACTACACTATCCGTTTCTAATCTCTCTATATATCTGTAATTAAATATGTATTTTTCCAAGGACACCAACTCCGTCTCCACCTTCAAATCACCCTGGATCCACCGAGGCTGGACCTCAGCACTGAAAAATTGATGCTTTTGAACTGTGGTGTTGGAGAAGACTCTTGAGAGTCCCTTGGACTGCAAGGAGATCCAACCAGTCCATCCTAAAGGAGATCAGTCTAGGGTGTTCACTGGAGGGACTGATGCTAAAGTTGAAATTCCAATACTTTGGCCACCTCATGTGGAGAGTTGACTCACTGGAAAAGACCCTGATGCTGGGAGGGATTGGGGGCAGGAGGAGAAGGGGATGACAGAAGATGAGATGGCTGGATGGCATCACCGACTCGATGGACATGAGTTTGAGTAAACTCCGGGAGTTGGTGATGGACAGGGAGGCCTGGCGTACTGCCATTCATGGGGTTGAAAAGAGTCGGACACGACTGAGTGACTGAACTGAACTGAATTGACAAAAGGATTATGTGACTTATACGTGTGAAACAGGGTTTTGTGTCCCCAGAGCCCACCTATGGATGGTGGGTGCTTATCACTGCAGGTGCAGGGGCTGAAAAGGCTCACTGTCCCTGAATCCCACTCTGCACCAGCACTGTTATTCAGGAGTCTGGTGCTGTTATAAACATCCTGATTTTTAGCAGACAGGAAACCAAGGCTCAAGGAATCATATCATTGTCCAGGTCTGCAGCATCAGTAAGGACTGGATCTGGGATTTGAAACTGGACAGTTGGACCCTAGCAAGCCTGCTCCTAACAGCTCTGTTCTACCCCAGGGTTCAGTGTGACCTCACGTTATCTAATGACACCTGCAAAGAACCCCATGCTCACTAAGGTTACATTCTGGAGTTCTCAGTGGGCATGAATTTGGGGGACATCATTCAACCCAATGCAAGGACCAATGGACCCAATATTCTCAAGCAGTTTGCACGCCATTTGCAGCACAAGGCATTATCAGTTATCCGGTCTCCTAATTCTGCCCCAAACCTCGTGACAGAGAAGGTCACAGCTGCCTTGTTAGTCCTGGACCCAGATGCAAGCCTGAGCTGCTCTCTGGGATATCACCATGTCTGGAGAAACAGCCCCTCGAGGGCATGGCTTGTCAAATTTGAGGCTGGAGTTGAAGACGTGGGTGTTGGCAGCCAGCACGGCTGATGTGTGCAGGTTTCTCGACTCTGGATGGACTGAGAACCTCTGCCCTCAGCAGTAGACAGGCCCACAGGTTATTGCCAGATAAACCATCCAAAGATGGGCGAGCACAACCATCCAATGAGACGCAGTGAGCCAGACCCCCAGAGCTCACTCACCAGTGATCTGTTGTTCAGTTGCTCAGTAGTGTCCAGCTCCCTAAGACCCCACGGACTGCAGCATGCCAAGATTTCCCTGTCCCCCACCATCTCCCAGATCTTGCTCAAACTCAACTCCATTGAGTCGGTGACACCATCTAACCATCTCATTCTCTGTCTGATGATCTTTTGCTAAACAAGGGGCTCCCGTACTTGCTCACAGCAGTCGTTCTTATCCCTCTGAGCCTGTCTCCGAGGTGCTCAACGATTCAAGTACACTTTGTTTCTGGAAAGCCCGGGGAGGAAGTAATCATTAAAAACATGTAAATTAAACTACCCCAGGAGCTTAATAGATTAGTCATCGACTTTTTCCCTCCTGTTGGATCTTAACCTTCTGTGGAAATTAATCACCAAATGGCTCAAAGAAGCCACCAAAGGTTGGCATGCTCTAGTCACATAGACTAGAGGGACCCCTCACCCCCTGCCATCTTCACTTCATCTCCCCCTCCCCAGAAGCCTGCCATTAACTCAGACATGACTATCTTGGGGCCAGCCCGAAGACCCTGACCACCTGCCTCCTCCTCCACAGCTGTTACCCAAGGCAGGTCCCACTCCATGGGACAGACATGTCAGCCTCACATGCTCCAAAGAGAAGGGCTTTGGCCTCAACAAGAAAGGGAAGAAAAGTAGGTTTCTGGGCCTTGTGAGTTCATGCAGTCATTAGTCATCATATGAGCATTTATTGAGCATCTATGATATACTGGGGCTTCCCTGGTGGCTCAGTGGTAAAGAATCTGCCTGCAATGCAGGAGACCCGGGTTTGATCCCTGGATCGATCCCTGGGTCGGGAAGATCCCCTGGAGGAGGAAATGGCAACCCACTCCAGTATTCTTGCCTAGAGAATCCCATGGACAGAGGAGCTTAGCAGGCTACAGTTCATAAGGTCACAAAGAGTCAGACCTCAGAGCAGTGACCCCAATCATGGAACCACATGATCCCAACAGTGTGGCCAGAGGGAACCACAGGGACCCTGGGAGCCCAAGAAAGGAAGTGCAAGAGGTTACTGGGAAAGCCAGGGAGGCTTCGTGTAGGGGAGGATGCTCTGAGCTTCATCTTAAGCAGGAGCAGGCATCTGCCATGGGAGAACTTCTCCAGGAAGGAGCAGCCTGAGTCAGGCCTGGAAGCAGCCAGACCCAGGTTCAGAGTGTGACGCAGCCTCTGCCTCCAACAACCAGCTGTGTGATGAAGCTGTCACTGTGTAGTCATTTGCCCTCTCGAGCACCAGTCTTCAGGCCTAGGAAGTCTTACTTGCAGGTAAGAAGCTACACATGTTGTTTGTCGCTCATTCATGCCTAACTCTTTGCAACCCCATGGACTCCAGCCCGCCAGACTCCTATGTCCATGGGATTCTCCAGGCAACAATACTGGAATGGGTAGCCATTCCCTTCTCCGGGGATCTTCCTGACCCAGGGATCGAACTCAGGTCTCCTGCCTTACAGCAGATTATTTGCCATCTGAACCACCAGGGAAGCCCACACATAGAAATGGTTACTGTTATTACTACAGCTGCCGATGCCCCTATTATCACAGGTTCCAAGAGCTGGAGCCCTAGGCCTGCTGGAGCTCAGGCTGTGAGGCTGGAGAAACACAGAAGAAGATAGAAGTCAGTGAATATTGGTAGGCAGAGAGACAAATGAGTGAGTGCATGCATGCGTGAACAAAAAGTGAATAAAAGGATCAAGAATGATTGTGATGCCACATTGAAGGGTTTTGTCCTAGGATTCTGGGAGGACCTGCAAGGGACCCCAAGTGGAGCCACTGGCTCAGACACCACAGACCTGGACAGGTGTGCTGCAGGCGGCACGATCCACAGAATCCTTTCCAGCCCTCCTCCTGGCCAACATCTTTGTCCATCACTCTGGCTTGACTCTTGAGGACCCAGAAGTCCCTCATTCAGTCCCTGCCAGGTCACCCCTCCAAACACCAACATCTTCCCATGGGGACTTCCACCCCTGTGTCATTCTACTCTTTATTCCCATCACAGTTTCCTGCTGTAACAAGTGACCACAATCGTGCTCCACAGAGGACAAGTTGGGGCTACATCCAGGAAGAAAGCATTGATGGCACAATCCCAGGGGGTTCAGCACAGCCTGGAAGGGGTACGGAGCATGTGGCTTCATTTCAGACAATAAAGAAAAGGGCAACTTGGTGAGAGGCAAGTTCCAGTCTCACATCAGTTTGTGAGCATCTCCCAGGACAAGACTAGAGCTGTGCCCCTCTGCCTGCCCATGCCTACCACTCAGCATGTGGTCAGGGTCCAGCTCGCCCCTGCTGACCGCCCCAGATCTCACAGTCCAGAGCAGCAGGTGAAGGAAACAGCACCCCCCTCTCTTGGTCTGTGGACCAAGGGCAGCCAGAAGCCAGCCCCCCACCTGCTTCCCTCAGCCAAGGGTCCTCTGTTGCTGAGATCTACACCCTGACTGCAGGAAATGTGCACCCAGCAGCTGCTTCTGGTGAGCGAGCAGAGTCGGGAGATGCCAATTTGTGGCAGACGTCTGAAGAAGCTATTTCTAAAACAGCAATTACCAGAAAGGAGAACAAATTACTACTTACTTCAGAGACTTTCACACATGGAGAATCAGGGCCCTACAAAGTAATCAGGGCAATGTGTTTGCAAAACTGCATTATTTATATTGAAATATTTCACGGAGAAAGGTCAGGGACCAAAATTGAAGGTTAGCGAGGAATAAAATACCAGGGTCACCGTATCGCTGGGAAGTCTGCACAGGGCCTTGATTACCAACACATTAGGCACTTTTGAAAACTATTAAATAAGTCCAGGCTGGTATCCAACGTTGGATTTCTAGGAAAATATGAGCTCCATTGCCCAAGCCCAATGGCGGAACTACAGAACAGGCAGAGAGGCCTGGCCCATGCCTGCGGCCCAGGGAGGGGACCTGTGCCCAGGGAAACAGCCATTGGACACCCAGCCCATCCATCAGACCTTGATGGGTTGCTAGGCAACCACCCAGCTTCTCTAGGGGCCCACCCAGAGTCACCAGGACATTAATAGCTGGTCCAGGGCTGGGGAGGGAAGGAGAGAGGAGGCTTGGGAAAGGGCGGAGCAGGCTGGCAGGAACTTTGACTTGGGCCCTGCAAGGGGATGGCAGCAGGCAGCTCTCCTGGATTGGGGTCAAGGCCATGGGCCCCCTCTTTACACTGTAGCCCTCATCTTCCACTTCCAACCCTCCCCACGGACTAAATGTGCCCCAGGAGAGGACCACCAGGGACCATCAGTTCAGTAACACATAGGTATATCATGCTTGCACTGCCCGGGTCTAATTTGATTCTGGAAACACCTCCCATGAAGCTGAGAGAGAAGGAACCTGAGTTCTCAGGGTGGCTCTTCTGTTTTCCCAGGAAGCTCTGAGCCGCCATTTGGGATGTCCAGGCTGCTGTAGCTGCAGACAGTTACCTCTGCTTCCTGGGTCAGGCACAGTTCCCAGGTCTCTATTCCAGGGTCCAGCACTGAGCTCACTGAGTGAGGAGCAAAGTTTCCATGGATGGTGATGGTGAGGGGAAAGGCAATACATGGGATGCACTGGTGGACTTAGGTCACACCTGTCTGAATGCCTTCCTGCCCACAGAGAAATGCCTCTGGGCTGGGTCTGCATTTCATTCAGTACCTTGTCCTATTCACCCATTCATCTATACATCCATCCTTTCATCCACCATCTTTCCATCCATCTATCCATACATTATCCATCCATCCCTCCATCCATCTCCTAATCCAGCCAGCCAACCACTAGCCACCATCCATCCATCCATCATCCATCCATTCACCATCCATCCATCCATCCACCCATCTTTACATCTAACCATCTGTACATCTATCCATCCATCCACCCCTCATGTATGCATACATACACATATGCACTGAAAATTATCCAAGTGGCTCTTGGCAGACCCTATCAGAGGAAGGTGGGGCCACAGAAACAGAAATCCTTGGAGGGACCTTTGTTGTCAGTTTCTCAGAAGCTTCCATGTGGCACATGGAGCTTGGCTCAAAGGCTGAGCAAAGGCTCAGCATGTCCTTATTGACTCAGCACATGGAAAAACTGTGTGCTTGTGAGGGGAGGAGCCCAGAAGCAAGAGCCCAGGGAGGCCTGTCAGACTGTCATAGATGACAGTCTGGCAGGAAGGAGGGACCCTCCACAGTCTGTCCTCAGACAGCAAAGAAACACATCCACAAAGGTCAGAGGAAGGGGATCTCCAAGACCCTGGTGGGAACCACTCAACTGAAACCCTAGCTAGAGAACTTTGGATAGGAAGGTCTACCCACAGCCAGTCATGTAATTTTCGAAGCCCGGTGCAAAATGAAAATGTGGCACTCCTTGTTCAAAAGGCAGCAAAGAAAAAGTGCTAAAGGTAACAAACTATAAACCACTTTCTTTTCTTCCACTGTCTCTGTTTTGACTTATCATGGTGATTTATATTTGCTGTACAGTACCATTCTAAGTCAAGAAAAATTTAAATTTCAAATTATTAGCATGGATTTTTACCATTCATCTTTATATTGTGCAATGCCAATTTTAAATGCAAACATAAGAGCATTTAACTCCTATGCAGAATAACTGAAATTGTACAATTCATTTTTGTAGCTCGTATATGAAGATGTATTTCATTCTTCCCAGAGCAGCAGAAAGTCTGCACAAAACCAACACAACTGTCTTTAATTCACTCTCAGATCAGGCATACTTTCCCAGTGCTCTCTGCCTTTGGCACGTGGATTAGGGAAGGTTTCAAAGGGAGAGGGTGCATCATCCTTGATCCCCTTTACTTCTGCATCATTTTTTCCCACAGAAGTGGTTGGTTGCTGACACAGGACAGTGAAAGGAATAAGAAAGGATACAGGGCTCCTTGGTCGTTCACATTTCTTAGGAGGCCAGAGCCTTCTTTCTGCTTTCAGAGCAAGTTCTGGTTCAAATGGGAGGGCTGGCTGCTCGGGATGGTCAGTGCGCCCTTTGCCGTGGACCTGATTCGTTTCCCTGGACCGCACCAAGTCGTGCTGGTTTCACCATGGGTCTCCCACAGTTCTGTGCTTGTGGGGAACCATGAATGCCAAGTGCCAGCGTGATTTTGAAACACAGTGGACACACACCCCATGTGTCTGTTCCACTCACACACACATCTTTACCATAGTAGCTCACACACATCATTGCCGTAGGACTTTGCTCAGAAAACCCACGTTCAAAGTTAAGAAAACATTAAGAATTCAAGATGGAGACAGTACAGAATGAAGCCAAGCATGGACCACGTTGACTGGGGGTTCCATGGACACACAGCTCTTGTGCCCATTGAGTTCCCTCAGGGTAAGGCTGCTGGTGTGAGGACAGTTTCCCCAGGAAGCACCTGCCTCCCCTTCCATGTGGTTCTGCCCTCTTCTGTAGACCTGGACGAGGGTAAAGGAGGGAGTCTCAGAGGATGAGCCCCTTGTTGCCTCAGCTCATGCACATGCACATGGTCTCAGGCTGACCCGAGACCTCGAAGGCCCCTCACCCTCTGTGCCCAGCAAGACAGCAAATGTGGAGACAGCTCAGCTCAACAGGCCCCCACCGAAGACTCCCATTTCTGTGTATGAATCTGCACATGTGACCCAGAGTGCACTCACCTGGTTCAACAGGACCGAATGATGTTCCCAGCATCTGGGGGCTGAAGGCATTAAAATTCAGTGAAACTCCCTCTCCTGTCTTGCTTTCAACCCTTTGAGCTATTTTTAAAATCCTTTTGGGGCCCTGGAAGGGTTTCACCTCTATGACTACAGAAGCAAGTTCTCCCTCACAGCCCATAAATAAGTGTGCAGGGGGATGCCCACCACGCCCACATGTGCAATCCTTCCAACGACACATGAAATATATACTCTGTTCTCAAGATGCACTCACCCTTGCACCACCATGCACAACAACCTACACCATGCGGTCGGGGCCAGGAGTGCCCTCCTTGACTCCTCTTTGGAAAGCATCCTCAGAGCTGGGACGCATTATTCTCAAGATCCTCAAGAGTGAACCGTGTTCATCTGGACACTGAAGCTGGACACTGTTGACAGGGGATGAGATGCTTGGATGGAATCATTGACTTAATGGACATGAGTTTGAGCAAGCTCCAGGAGATAGTGAAGGACAGAGGAGCCTGACATGCTGCAGTCCATGGGGTTTCAAAGAGTTGGATACAACTGAGCAATTGAACAACAACTGTTTTCAGAAACCTCTACAGGTTACCTGGAATGAAGACTGAGGTCTCAGGGGTGTGGATGGGGGACCCACAGCTAAGTGCCTCCAGGGTGATGAGTGGAGCTTACTTTGGTGGTTGCAACCTCTGATTTCAGACTGCCCGTGTTTTAATCCTGACCTCATCAATGTGTTATCTGTGTGACATTGGGCCAGTCATTCCACCTCTCTGTGCTTTGGAATCTCTGTCTGTGGCAGTTGAACGTAAGAGTTCTTACTGCAGAGAATTCTTCTGAGGATTAAATAAGTATGTGATGTACTGAGAACACTCTCTGATGCACAGTAAACGCTTTGTATTAATACACGTAAAATGAAAGAAAATGTTAGTGGCTCAATCGTATCTGACTCTGTGATTCCATGGACTGTAGACTGCCAAGTTCTTCTGTCCATGGGATTCTCCAGACAAGAATAGTGGAATGGGTTGCCATTCCTTTCTTCAGGGGATCTTCCCAACCCAGAGATCGAACCTGGGTCTCCTGCAGGTGGATTTTTACTGTGTGAACCACCTGGAAAGCCTGATACATACTGCCTATTTTTTATCCTCACTATTCAGGAAAGACATTCACAGAGGCACTCAGAGAGCAATGGCTCCTGGGACCAAGGAACTCCCCTTAAGGTCTCTCTAAGCTATCTTCCCAATACCAACATCTCCCTAGACCAGTGCTGTCCAAGAGAACTTTCTGGAATGATTAGAAAGTCCTTTTCACACTGTCCGTCTCAAGATCCACCACCTAAGATGTCATGATTGTGACCAAGGAAGTGAATTTTTAGTTTATGTGCATTTTAATAAATTTAAATTTACAAAGTAACTAGCAGCTATCATGTTCAATAGCTCCAGTCACTTCCAGAATTTCTCATTTTGAAGGAAAAAAATCATTTATTCAAACGTGACTAGGAAATCCTGATTTCCATATGCCCCTTACAGACGGCTCCTGAGTTCTCAGGAGCTGATTAAAGTTCCTGAGAAGTCCTACAGCAATTCTATTTTGTTCACCCTATTGATTGACAAATTTATTTGACCACATTGTCACTTTTCTGTGTGGATGTATACAGCACTCATCAACACAGATGATTCCAGAAGTCTGTGTCCACAAGACAATAAATGTCATTCGGGCTTTGAAAGCTGCCCAAAAGGGGCTTTGTTTTAATGCCTCTTTTCGGTGCTCTTGGTTCCAGAAACTGGGAGTCAATGCTAAGTCACTCATGAAGTCATTCAACAAACATGTGATGTGCCCTCACCATGCCCCCGCTCTGTGCTGCACTGGCAGATACATAACCGTCTCCTTCTTTACAGGCCCTGGGGCTTCCCTGGTAGCTCAGCTGGTAAAGAATCCGCCTGCAATGCAGGAGACCTGGGTTCGATCCCTGGGTCGGGAAGATCCCCTGGAGACAACCCACTCCAGTATTCTTGCCTGGAAAATCCAATGAACAGAGGAGCCTGGCAGGCTACAGTCCATGGGGTCGCCAAGAGTCAGACACAACTTAACACACACACACGCACACATAGTCCTTCTCCCAGAGATGTGAGCATCCTGCCTGGAGGTGAAGGAGAGAACAAGACTAAGGACTCAGGGACCAGCTCTGCTTCTAAGGATGCAGAAACAGGGTGCTGGGCCCCTGATTAACCCCAGCACAAAGCCCTGTAATGAATTTTAGATTAAAAAGCCCAGATACTGGCATATTCTTAAGATGCTTAATAAAACAATTGGCCCGTAAGTCAATCTGGCCCTCCAAGTGAAGCCTCCAGTGTGGAAGCCAACCAGCCTTACCAGGCCTGCTTAATGCAAAATGGGTAATGTCATTTACAAGCCTCGAAGGCAAGCTTATGAATAAAAGAACAATGCCGAAAACAAGCCCTGAAATTTATATGCATTGCAGACAGCTCAGAGCACATCCTTGCTGTGCCCTCAGTCCAGCCATTTCAACCCAGCCCAGGGCTCTCCTGGAAGACGAGTTCCCCAATAGAGCAGGAAAGCCTGATGGAAATGCAGGAAGCCTGATGTTTCAATCGCCGGAGCCCGCTCCTGCCCCACAACTACTGGGGGACCCTGAGGCCAGAAGACACACAGACCAGTGACACAATGCATGTCTAGTGCCCTCTGTCAGGCCTCCTGTGCTGCTGGCCAAGGCTGCTGGAACAATTGCCTCCATTCAAAAATCAGCCCTCTGAAGAAATTATGTCCACAATTTCTGGGGACCCAGCTTTAGGGCAGGGGTTCAGTGTGATAACCCCCACATGCCAAGGAACCTGCAGAGGAACCCCTGTTCCGGGGCAGGACTCCAGCAAAGGTACATTAAAGACAGAACAAAGCAGAGAGAAGGGGAAAACATCTCTCAGGATTCAAAACGAGAAGATGAAATGCCTGGGAAAGAAAGAGGCTTTTCAGAGAAGTTTTCATCCGGTGCCAGCGCAGTTTGAGATACTCAGAAGAGATGGAAATCTGGGCATGTTGCTGGCCAAAATCTTGGCTTTCTCTGTCCACTGAAGTTGGATAAAAAATACGGAGATAGAGTTTGGAGGAAATAGAATGGTGGTTTTAATTCTCAACTGGCGGAGAGGGGAACACAGTAAGCTCATGTCTCGAGACTGTGCCCGTGCTCCAGGAGGAGTCTAGGGGCTTATATAAGATGAGACATCATGGTCAGGAGTCAGTGATGAGGAATAAAGGTGTGGGATTTTGTCAAAAGCAGTCATAGGCTGGTGTCAATTACCCGGTAACTGAGTCTGGCAGTTCAGTCGCTCTGTGACCTTTTTCCTGGGAAGGGTGTTGTAAGGGTAAACACCAGATTGTTGCTGTTGTTCAGTCACTCAGTCACATCCTTTGGACCCCATGGACTGCAGCACACCAGGTTTCCTGTCCTTCACTATCTCCCGGAGCTTGCTCAAACTCACGTACACAGAGTCAATGATGCCATCCAATCATCACATCCTCTGTCATCCCCTTCTCCTCCTACCCTCAATCTTTCCCAGCATTAGGTCTTCTCCAGTGAGTTGGCTCTTCAGGATGTATTTAGCATGGAGTCAGAAGGAAATAGGTGTGAAGTGTAGCTCGTGCAAAGTTAGTGGCAGAAAAGCATACTTAGTTACAGACATGCAGAGTTAGGAGCAGTTAAAGTTAAAAAAAAAAAAAATTAGGATTGTCCAGGCCTGCTCACTGTTCTCTTTGTTCTCAGAAAAGGGAAAGAAAAAACTCATTCCTCTTTTTGTCCTTTTCATTGCAATGGGCAGATGGATTGGATAGCTGTGAAGGCTGCTGGTTTGGTAGATGTCCTGGGAAGAGACAAGCCGGCCGGGACTACATGCTCCACAACCCTGCAGAGCAAGGGCACCAAGGAGGCTCTGAAAGGTCTCCTGCCTCTGTGGATTTCACCCCAGGAACACCTAGGGACACCCGTGCCCACTTACACAGGCTGGGAAGCAGGACAAATGGCCATTCACCTCCCCCTCCTGAGGTCCCAGGTCTTGGTCAGAGTCATGCTGATCTGGCAGGAAGACCCTCTATTTCTTCTCTAAACAGGATCCCCAAGTGGATGAATCAGCAGGTTCTTTTGAGTTTCAGCCCTCCATCAAGAACCTTTCTTATCTGAAACACAGAAACGCTTGTTAACAAATATTTATCATGCCTCTAGCTGAGCAGTTCCCACAAAGGAAAGAATTCATAGATGTTAGATCATTTATTAATTTATGTCATTCTTTCTCTCTCTTTTAATTTTTATTGGAATATAGTTGCTTTATAGTGCTGTATTAGTTTCTGCTGCATGGCAAAGTGAATCAGCTCTACATATACATATATCCCTCTTTTTTCCCCTCCCTTTTAGGTCACCACAGAGCACTGAGTAGAGTTCCCTGAGATATAAAGGGAATATCTAGTTATCTACATAGTAGTGTACATATATGTGGGCTTCCCAGGTGGTGCAGTGGTAAAGAATCTGCCTGCCAATGGAGAAGATCCAGGAAACCTGGGTTCAATCGCTGGGTTGGTAAGATCTCCTGGAGGAGGGCATGGCAATCTGCTCCAATATTCTTTCCTGTAGAATCCCCAAGGACAGAGGACCCTGGTGGGCTACAGTGCATGGGGTTGCAAAGGGTCGGACATGCCTGAGCAACTGAGGGCACACACAGTGTATAAATGTCAATCCCAATCTCCCAATTCATTCCACCCTTGCTTCCCCTCTTGATGCCCACAACTTCGTTCTCGATGTCTGTGTCTCTGTCTCTATTTCTGTTTTGCAGATAAGATCATCTATACCAATTTTTCAGATGTCACATATATATGCATTAATATATGATATTTGTTTTTCTCTTTCTGACTTACTTCACTCTGTTTGATAGTCTCTAGGTCCATCCACATCTCTGCAAATGATCCGATTTCATTCCTCTTTAAAAAAAATACTTTTGCTTATTTACTGATGGCTGTGCTGGGTCTTCCTTGCTGCACAGGCTTTTCTCTAGTTGCAGTGAGTGGGACGTACTCTCCAGCTGCGATATGCAGTCTTCTCCTGTTGCAGAGCATGGACTCCGAGGAATGTGGGCTTCAGTAGTTGGAGCATTTAGGTTCAATTGTTACGGCTCCTGGACTCACAGGCTCAATAGATGTAGCCTGAGGGCTTAGTTGCTCCAAGGCATGTAGAATCTTCCCAGATCAGGGGATCAAACCAGTGTTTCCTGCTTTGGCAAGTGGACTCTTTACCACTGAGCCATCTGGGAAGCCTCTTCATTCTTTCAATAATGCCATGAATTCTGCCGTGATTGGCTCTAAGAGACTACCTGCTTTGTGGGGTCCTACCTCAACCTGCACCCAGTAACATTCTCTGAGGTTCTGTCAAGATGGGGCTCCCAAGGCAGACGTGGTCCACCAGGATCGGCTCTTACTTGTCCAATAAAACAACAAAGTGATGACACTGTACCCCAATATGGAATTACTCCCACTAACACCAGCCTGGTCTTCCTTCCGGAAACTTCACAGTTCTTCTAAGTTCTTTAAATGCTTCTCTGGAGGCCCAAGATATAGGGGAGGAAAAGTTCAAATAAAAGCCAAGAGTAGACTCACTGAAAGGCATGTTGACATCTAATAGCATGAATCTGTCACAGTCCGCCAGAGGGGAAGCAGCATCTGTATTCCAACTGTAATAACTACATATTGAACAGCCAGGACATGATTTATTAACAATGAGATTTTACAAACAAGTCACTATTGATGAATGGCAGCAATTTTAGACACCCTAGATCAATACCCTTTAATCGAGTCAAATCTCAGCAAATTAGATTAAAGCCAGATTCCCAAATAGCCCCAAACTAAACAAACTAATGTGTGTAAAATTCCCCGTGTGATTGCATGACATGGGAGGCACTGTCATGAGCTGACAACCGCACTTTTGTTTATTTACCTGAAAATCAGGTGCTGTGGTTAGAAGACTGTGTCTGTGGTCCTTCAGAGATTTGTGGTTGGACACTTGTGAGGTGAGAGGGATCCAGCACAGAGAACTCTGGGCTACTGTCAAGGAAAGACCACCTTGGGAAAAATACTCGTATTCCTGCTCTCCAGCACCCACCATGTCCTGTCTGGTGAGGTGATGATCAAAGCTTAGCACACAAGTAAACCTCAAGCCCTGCTTTGTCCCAGGCAACCTGGTTGAGTGTGGATAAATCATGTACAACTCTTCATCCACAAGGCATAAATGGCATTCATCATTGCCACCTCCAAAGTTGCTGTGACATTAAACAAAATAACACTTAAGAGACCAGAGGACTTCCTGGTGGCTCAGTGGTGAAGAATCCACTCATCAATTCAGGAGACACCAGTTCAATCCCTGGTCCAGGAAGATCCCACATGCTGTGGAGCAACTAAGCCCCGTGTGCCACAACTACTGAGCCTGTGCCCTAGAGCCCAGGAGCTGCAACTACTGAAACCCATGAGCCCTAGAGCCATGCTCCACAGCAAAGAGAAGGCACCACAATGAGAAGCCTTCATGCCACAACTCGAGAGTAGCCCCTGCTTGCCACAACTAGAGAAAAGCCTGTGCATCATCAAAGACCCAGATCAGCCCAAAATTATTTTTTTAAAAAGCAAGACCAGGTATGGGTCTAGCACAGAGAGGGCACATGGTTATTAATCAAAGGAGGTGACCAGCAGGACAACAGCTAGTGGGGCTGCCTCCATCCCCAAAGCAAGAGAGCTGCCAGGGAAGCACCCACAGCCAGCCAGACCCCAGGGAGTCAGGGTCCCACCAAAGCTGGAGGTTAACCATGTACATCCAATCACAGCCAGCATTGCCCATGATTCTGCAGGAAGCCCCAGGAAAGCCTCTCTCACTGGGCAGATTTCACTTTGGAAATTCTTTTATACCTGGAATTTTCCAGTGTCAGACCAGGAGCCCTTGCTTCCTACATGTAAGTATGGATGCTGGCCCCATGTGTGAAGATTCAAGGGAGACCTCAGGGAAGCCCACTGCTCTTGGTCAGCAGTTCCAGGAGATACAGTGGAGTTACTGCCACTACAACAACTGGAGAGGGATGTGTCAGAGACTTGGAGACAGTCCAGTGCTCTTCCAACCCTGGAGAGACCCAGAATGATGGCCATTTGGACAGAGTCTTTACACACTGTCATTGGGAGACCTGAAGGCAGAAGGTGATCAGGACCCTCCTTTGCTGGTTCCAGGTGGGAACAGGTAGCAACATTTGAGGCAGAGCAAGGAAGTATGTTCCCCTTCTGTTTCCATTTAGATGAAGGTGACAGATGATTCAGATAAGTACTGGCTCAAAATGCTGATGTGGTTTGTGGGCTTTCTTGGCTGACTGCAAAGTCTTCCTAAACATCTGCCCCTCTCATGCTGGTCACTGTGGCTCAAGACCCAACAGAAGGGATGGGCAGCCATTTCCCAGACACCCACTAAGCACTGGGCAAGAGGATGGGGAAGAGCTCTCCCTTCAGCCTGGGCCTCTGTCTCTACCCAGCTGTGTTTGTTCAGAGGCTTCCCAAGTGGCACCTGTAGTAAAGAACCTGCCTGTCAATGCAGGAGACGTAAGAGATTCGGGTTCCATCCTGGGTTAGGAAGATCCTCTGGAGGAGGAAATGGCAACCCCCTTCAGTATTCTTGCCTGGGGAATCCCATGGACAGGGTAGTCTGGTGGGCTACGGTCCATGGGGTCACAAAAGTCGGACTCGACTGAAATGACTTAGCACGCATGCACATCTTGAAACTGACTGCTCACCCCCAACTAGACAAGGGCTCCCTTGGCCCCCAGGCACCAGCAGGTCCACTGTCACCACCGTGGCCCTACTGTGTTATGACTGTACTTGTTTCTTGCAGCTGCTACAACAAATTATCCCTAATTTAGTGGTTTGAATCAGCAGATATATATTATCTCCCAGTTCTGGAGCCCAGAAATCTGAAATCAAGGTGTCAGCCAGGCTGTGCTCCTTCCAGAGACCCCAGAGAAGCATCCACTTCTTTCCTCCCTCAGCCCCTGGGGTCCAGCTGCTCCTCGGCCTGGGGCTGCATCTCTGCCTCCATCTGCACAGGACCCCCTCCTCTTCTCTGTCTGCATCTCATTCTCTTACAAGGACATGTGTCATTAGAATTAGGACCCACCTGGACTATGCGGGCAGCACCAAGGCTTAGTTAGTTAAAGTGCCTGTCTAATAAACAGGAGGTCATGGGCTCAAATCCCAGAAGTACCTCAACTAAGCCTCCTGGCTCTTTTGGAGACCTCCCTGGTGGCTCAGATGGTAAAGAATCTGCCTGCAATGCAGGAGACCCAGGTTCAATCCCTGGGTTGGAATGATCCCCTGGAGAAGCGAATGGCAACCCACTCCAATATTCTTGCCTGGAGAATCCCATGGACAGAGGAGCCTGATGGGCTATAGTCCATGAGGTCACAAAGAGTCAGACACGACTGAGCAATTAAATTTGGGGGGTGGGGAATCTAGGGTGAACCTCAGTAACACCTTTCAAGGCCCTGCTCAGATAAATCCTACTCACCATTTCCAGGGATATGGGCGTATTCTTTTGAGAGGCCACCATTCAGCCCCCCTATCCTTTTTATCCTATCACATGCCCAGCACCAAAACAGATGCCCAATTCCATTGGCAGAATGAATGAATGAACAAGCAGTTGCTACCATGACATCAGTCCACAAGCTAAGGAAGACTGGCTGAGGGGCAACTCCATGCTCCAGCGTGGATGCGGGTGGGTCTAAGGCCTGGATGTCCCAGCCAGGAAGGCACCATCTATCCAGCTCCAGGTTCAGGCTGCAGGGCCCAGCTGTCTCACATTACACGACCACCTCAAACCAGGGCTCCTTCCTGTGGCCCCTGAGCCAACCTCTGTAACACGGATCCTGAGGCCCCCTCCCCCATCCCTGGGGAGGATGTTGCTCAACAAGCGTGGGCACTGCATGCATGTGTAGCTGTGTGTGTCCACATATGTGCAGGCAAATGCATGTGTGCTGTGTGTGTGCAGGTATACGCATGTTTGTCCAGGCATGTGTGTGGTGTGTCTAGGTATGCAGGTGTATGCATGTATGTGCAGGTGTGTGTGCTATGTGTGTGGGTTTGTTTGTATATTTAATTACATGGGCATAATTAGGAAACATCACCAGGAGACCTGTATTCTCTTCAGGCCTGTGATATTCATTCTTGTCAGAATATTAGTGCTAAAAATTATGAGACATAAATGGGGCCGGTTAACATAAAAGCCATAAAATATTTGCTTCTAATGGAGCCTGGATACAAGCAAATCTGTCTTCCAGCTATGGAGGGCCATTGTCTTAAAAAAAGAAAATTGTCTTCTTAACATCAGCAGCAGGGAAAACCCCCTCTGGTTTGGGGGTCATGCCCACACTCCTTCCCCATCCCTGCTGGAGTCTCCAGGCGTCCAGGGCACTTGGGAAGGGATGGAGAGGGAGACTGCAGTTTCTGGGCTTCAGTCAGGAGCCAGACAAGGTGGTCAAGGCATTAAAGTCACACTTATCCCTGCCCCATCCAGAAGATTCCTCCATCCTTGCAGCAGAGGAGAAACAGGAGGCTCAGACAAGCGAGGCACTGGCCCAGAGTCACACAGCTGGCCCCCAAAATGGAAGCCTAGGCCCCACATGCTTTTCAGCACAGGTGTCTATGGGACACACACTTCCCCTCCTGAGACCCCAGGCAGGAGCAGAGCATCCCTCTTCACACAAACTGGCATTCTTCTTCTGCAGGGTAGATCCAGGGCCTCCGGTTGAGTGTCTGAGGGACAAAGGACACTTTTGCAGAATAATCAGCAGACCTCAGTGTGCAGGGAGTCAGGACTCACAGGCACGCTGGTTGGGCTGGTGTGGGTGGGGCTACCCAACCGGGAACTTGTGCCTGACATGCAGTTCTATTCACTCATCTGTTCATTCAGTGTTCACAGCAGTACCATTCAGAGCAGCCAAGATATGGAAGCAGCACAGGTGTCCACTGACAAAGAAATGGACAAAGAAATGTGGCATAGATGCATATGTGGTATATATACACACAAACAGTGGGATATTACTCAGCCATAAAAAGAATGAAATAATACCATTTGCAGCAATATGAATGACCCTAGAGACTATTATACTATGTGAAGTAAATCAGACAAAGACAAATATCATATGATATCACTTCTATGGAGTCTAAAACAAAGTGATACAGGGACTTCCCTGGTGGTCCAGTGCTTAAGAATCCCCCCTTGCAATGCAGGGGGACATGAGTTCGATCCTTGGTTGGGAAACTAAGATTTCACATGCTGTGGTGCAACAAAGCCCATGCACCACAACTACTGAGCCTGCAGGCTCCGGAGCCACAGCTAGAGCGCTCACGAGCTCCAACGAAGAGCTAGGGCCACAGCGAGGACCTGATACAGCCTAAACAGGTAAATAATCATGCCTAGAAAGGTAAAATTAAAAAATAAAAGAATGATACAGATGAATAGCCAAGACAGAAACAGAGTCACAGGAAACAAACTTCTGGCTACCCAAGGGAAAAGGGATGATGGAGGGGTATGGCTGCTGCTGCTAAGTCACTTCAGTCGTGTCCAACTCTGTGCGACCCCATAGACGGCAGCCCACCAGGCTCCTCTGTCCCTGGGATTCTCCAGGCAAGAACACTGGAGTGGGTTGCCATTTCCTTCTCCAATGCAGGAAAGTGAAAAGTGAAAGTGAAGTCACTCAGTCATGTCTGGCTCAGTAGCGACCCCATGGACTGCAGCCTACCAGGCTTCTCTGCCCATGGGGTTTTCCAGGCAAGAGTACTGCAGTGGGGGTGCCATTGCATGAAATAGATAAACAACAAGGACCTACTGTGTAGCACCCAGAACCACACTCAGTACCTTGCAATAACCTATCATGGAGAAGAATCTGAAAAAGAATAGATATATATGTATCAGTCAGTCAGTTCAGTTCCTCAGTCGTGTCCGACTCTTTGCAACCCCATGAATCGTAGCACACCAGGCTTCCCTGTCCATCACCAACTCCCGGAGTTCACACAGACTCACGTCCATCGAGACAGTGATGCCATCCAGCCATCTCATCCTCTGTCGTCCCCTTTTCCTCCTGCCCCCAATCCCTTCCAGCATCAGGATCTTTTCCAATGAGTCAACTCTTCATATGAGGTGGCCAAAGTATTAGAGTTTCAGCTTCAGCATCAGTCCTTCCAATGAACACCTAGGACTGATCTCCTTCAGAATGGACTGGTTGGATCTCCTTGCAGTCCAAAGGACTCTCAAGAGTCTTCTCCAACACCACAGTTCAAAACCATCAATCCTTCGGCACTTAGCCTTCTTCACAGTCCAACCCTCACATCCATACATGAACACTGGAAAAACCATAGCCTTGACTAGACAGACCTTTGTTGGCAAAGTGATGTCTCTGCTTTTGAATATGCTATCTAGATTGGCCTTAAGTTTCCTTCCAAGGAGTAAGTGTCTTTCAATTCCATGGCTGCATCACCATCTGCAGTGATTTTGGGCCTCCCAAAATAAAGATGCATAGCTGGAACATCTTGCTATTCACCTGAAACTAAAACAACAATATCAAAAAAGTAGTAATAAACTAAAGCATTTAGGGAGCACCTCTCTTAGGTGCCACATGGTACTGGGGCTGGGATGCAGTCATGAGCAAAAAGTGACCCTCCCTCCCCACCAAGAGCAGAACCTGTGTGAGCTAACGAGAGAGCAGTGCAGCCAGGGAGGGCCGAGGTGCTGCACAGGCCAGAGCAGGGCTGGGGGCAGTGAGCAGGGGCGTTCAGAAACAGACCATGCGACCACCTGCTGAAGTCACTGTCGAGGTAGCCTTGAGAGAAGAGGTAGGCAGTGAAGACCATTAACTTCTACTCAGAAAAAAAGAGTCCTAGAAAACTGGGCTATGCAGAGAAACTTTGACCCCGGTCCCAGGTGGCAGAAAAGCTTTAGATGGAAAAACTTTTCTCTCTGTTTTGTTTTCTGTGTCTATCTGCCTGCCTATTCATCCATGTATTTATCTATTTGCTAATATCTATTCAGCTATGATTTTTACATCTATATATCTATCTAGGGCTTCCTCGGTGCCGCTACTGGTAAAGAATCCACCTGCCAATGCAGGAGACATAAGAGATGTGGGTTCGATTTCTAGGTCAGGAAGATACCCTGGAGAAGGGCATGGCAACCCACTCCAGTATTCTTGCCTGAAGAATCCCAAGAACAGAGGATCCTGGCAAGTTATAGTCCACATGGTCACAAAGAGTCAGACATGACTGAAATGACTTGACACAGCACATCTAAGTATGTATGTATCTATCCATCCATCCATCATTCATTGATCTCTTACTATCATATGTCTCTCTCTCATCAGTTTATTTATATATGTATCTATGCTTCTATCATCTATCTAGCTAATTATTCATCCATTATTATCTACCCACCTATGCATCTATTCATCCATCCATCCATCTATGCACCCATCTAAACCATAACATACATATACATGCATGCATGAGAGCTCAGTCACTTCAGTGTGTGTCTGATTCTGTGCGACCCTAGATATATGTGTGCATATATATGTATATTAGATAAATGTGGATAGGAGTATAAAATATGGAAACAGAAGCTGTGATTAGGCTCTTGGTCACATTTGGATTTTTGTAGACATTTATCCAGAGCCAAAAATATTTTGCTCAATTTTGTTCTTATGAAATCATAATAAATAAGTAAATAATTGCAGATGACTCCTCCAGAACAAGCATGTTTTCCTCAAAATGACTGTGCCAGGATTATCCTGATTAAATGAATATTCTGGACAAAAAAAAAAAAGAAGTTACTCTGGAAATGATACTATGGATAATTTCAAATTTTTCCAAAAATTGGAACAGCAGCAGTTTAAAATGTTCCTCCATCAGAATGCCATGGACCAGGGTGGTCTTCCTCTGAGGCCCAGCATCTCCAAGGCCCTGCATAGACCCCAGCTATTCTCTTGCAGCTCTCTTCCTGCAAAGAGAGGAGAAATTGGTTTCAACAGTGAGCCTGATCTTGCTTGGGTGGTATTAACTAGGATTTACTGTAAAAGCTGACGCAGAGAGCTGAGAACATGGACAGCTTGAGTCTTAATTCCCCCTTTCCTCAGCAGCATCTTTCATGAAGAATTTACCATGACTTAACTTGTCCTCAGTCCTCTGGCTCGATCTATTCTTAATGGCATTGCTGACAGCACACAGCCCCCTGGCTAACATCCAAGGTTTTCATTTTCATGGTGTGTCAGCTCCCGCCAGCCACACACCGTGCCCCCACCCTCATTCAGGGGCCCTTGATGGTCCCCTTTCCGAGGCTGGGCTCTTAATTCCCAGTTCTTCCAGCAAGCCCAGGCCCTGCCTTAAAAAATGAACCCATCTCCTTCCTGGAAGCCATGCCCACTTTCTAGAGAAGGTTAGCTCATTGAGGGAATTGCTCTGATGCAGACAGGGACGTGGCAGTATGTCAGCCTTGTAGAGACAGTACACACACATCAAGGAACTGAAATCCAGCCTATGTGCCTCAGGTTGACCCTCGAAAGTGCTAGGAGGCATCGAGCATCCACTCTGGCTCCGTCTTGGGCTCTGAAAGTCTCCCTTTTGGTTTTACAAGTTAAATATGTGGCATGAGGGCTAGAACATGTGCTTGGGAGTCCAAAGACAGAAGTTCAAATCCCAAACCCTCAAGCAGGTGACCTTGGACAGTTTACCGTTTCCCCACCTTATGGGCATCAGTGTAAAATGGGAATATTATACCCATGGTGAGGCATTCCAGTGAGGATAAACAGATATCTTCTAGCTGTACCCGCTGGAGAGAGAGTGAACGCACAGCACACGGAGGTCAGGGAAGGTCAAGGGCGTTACAGATGAGAAGAAAAAGAGCAAACCGGTCACATGCACTGCAGAGGCCACGGAAGACTGTGGGATCCACTGAGGCATCTCTGACCAGGTCCATCTCCTCCCATTCGGCCACTGGTGAAATATGAATGTGGCCACTGCCCGCAGGCCCACGTCCACTGTGCTCCTGCCGCAGAGTATTTATGGAGGCATCGCACCAGTCAAGGGAGACTTACGAGCTACATAAATACAAAGGATAATCCAGCAAATTCCAAGTTGTACTAAAGGGCTGCAAATCAGTGCTTGGGCTGGGTCCCAGATACAAAGAGGAAGTGTGATTAAGTGTGACTTTTTAAAAGTTTTGTTTGGATTTATTCCTAAAAGCTCCTTCACCCAGAGACTCAGATTTCTTGTTGGCACAGATGGCTGCCCTGTCATAAATCAGAGGCGGAGAATTTGAGCAGTGTCCAGAGAGAGCCAGGGAATAAAGCACAAAAGCAGGATGACTCGGAACTTTGGTGCAAAATTAAGAGATTTATCAAGACCAATCCCGGGCCTGGGGGTGAAGTGCTGTGAGGCATGAACACCTCGTGGTACTTTCCAGCTTCCTGCACAGTGCCCCTGACTGGGCAGAGGCTTTTGTGGGCATCCCTTAGGGGCTGTGCAGGTTGGCCACGGGCAGCACACCTGGCCACGTAGGGGGTAACTCGGAGATGCTACAAGCCCTCACTGGAATGTGCATAGAATGAACAAAGGGACAAATGACCGAGTGACATCAGAAGACACACAGGCGCACAAGCTTGTACGCTCAGCCAGGACGACACTGGCAGTCAGGGCTGGAGTCCATTCCAGGGAGGAAACTCCCTCGTCTCTGCCCAGTGTCTGGGGAATGTTTATTCCTAGGACAAGTGTTCCACCCACTGCAGCATCCTCCCCTGAAGGCCCAAGGACAGAAATGCTGCAGTAAAGTCTCCCAAATGACAAGAGTCCTTTGCGGGGGGTGCTCCGCAGAAAGAGTAAAGGCAATGGAACTTCCCTCAGCAAAGCCGAGGGGTCCCGAGGAGACGTGAGCCTGCTGTCCGCCAACCCAGCCCCTTGGCGAGCGAGAGACAATCAGACACGACAGGGGTTCCGTCGAAGCAGTTTCACTTTATTGCTGCAAACTTGCAGCTTATATAGGCAAGCAGGGGGTTTTAGGAGGGACTTTCCATAGTTGCACCAATCACGTTAAAGGTCAAATTGTTATGTGCCTTCAGTTGCACCAATCACGTTAAAGGTCAAATAGTCCCATGCCTTCTATGGCGATCACCGTTGTCCACGAGCACGGAAATCAAGCAGCCAATCAAAACCTTTGACAAACAACATAGACCCCACCCCTATCACTTCCTCCAGGTGCCATCTTACTTTCCAACCGTAAAGCTAGCCGCCCTCCCCCCACTTTTTTCCCCAGGTTTCCCATTTAGGGCCCCACAGTCCTTAGCAGAGAATCTTGGCGGAATGCTTCCTGAGCTTACTCACCTGTGAAATGGGAATAACAGCCTTCCTTGCTGGGTGACCATGCAGGTTACATAAGGGGCCAGTCAACAAACTCAGACTCGGAAGCGATTCCTCCTAATAGTAGCAGGTAAAGAGGGTCCAGACCCCAGCTCTGCCATATGGAATATTGTAGTCTCTACATTTATGGAGAGACACAGGACCATGTTTGGGGGACAACCATGTCTTCCTTGAGGAAGGGGTAACTGAGAGGTCCATCTGCCCTGCTCCCTGACAAGCACCGTGGCCTCTCTCCGCCCTGGGCTTGATCCGGTAAGTATTGAGGACAGGTGTTCACCATGCCTTCATTTTCTGAATTTCTGATGCATTGACATCTGGGGCCTCACGGGTCCTGGAGAGGCCACCCCTCGCTGGGCCAGCTGGTTCCTAGAGATGGTAGAGGACCAGGCTGTAAACACGCTTTTCTTACGTAAACCAACCCCCACAGAGCCGCGTGCCTCCTTCCTCTATTGGGCATCACCCTCCAGCCACTATTCCCCTGACCTAAGCAGCCACCCAGCCAGGGACAACCCCAATGCCTTAGAGTCCAGTAGAATTATTCAGACCTCCCAGTCCTGAGACTCAGCCTGCTTCATCCATTCTTTCCTGCAGGAACACAATGCAGGTGCTTGCCCGTGTTTTCCCCTCATTCCTTTCCCTCCTGGCTGACCTGGTGCTTCCCTGTGCAGCCCTATGTGGCGTGGCTTGCCCCCTCCACTTGGGAACCATCAGTCACAAATGACCTTTTCAATACCAATCATCTCCTGACTTATTGACCTCAACATATATGAATAATAATAAGATCTACACTGAGAACAGGAGGAACCAGGTGTGCTTCGTATATCTCCACCTTCTTCCTCCTCTTGTGGATAGGCTGGCCCAGAGTGGTCACTCTCTACCTAAGGAAGACTGTGACAGGCTGCCCAGACAGGCCTGGGGCTGCAGATGTGGGCAGGTTTGGTCAGATGTGGGGGTCAGACAAGCCAGCACACTTGGCCAGCACACCTTAGCCACATCCCCACCTGGCCTCCCTGTGCAGGAAACTGGCACCTTTGTTATACTTCCCAGCATCTCCAGAACTGGGGCAGCAAGAGGCTTCCAAGACTCTCCGTTCAGTGGAGACCACGTGTCCCCTAGGGGAGGGACCCCCCAAGACAGCATGAGACTCCCCCACTTCTCCCTCTCCTCCTCCTCCCAGGAACGTGGGGATGGTTCTCGCCCAGTCTGTGATGTAACGAGTGAATGGTCGAGTGACATTCTTCAGCTTCCAGGCAGAGGCATCGAACTGCTGATGTGAGACTATACGGAACGTTCTTCTCCAGCCAGAGATTCAGGAAGACTCCTTGACAGGGAGGTTCATCTCTGAGCTGTGCCATGGAGCAATGGTCATTCTGGACAGTTCTCGGCCCTGCAGCGCCGCGTGTGAGGGGGAGAAACAGTGCAGCACACAGGGTGGTCCTGCACAGGGGCTATTTGTTACCACATCACAACCCAGGCCATCCTGACTGATGCAGGGCAGGCAGAAGGCCACATGGGACTCCTGGAGGGTGGCCTCCAATAAGGCAGGGCAACAGCAGACCAAACCACTTCCAGCTGAAGATGCAAGAGTGACAGAGATCATTCATGCCACTGCATCAGAGAGAAGCATCTTCTCAGCATCCGTCATGTAAATTGTCATTTACAGCATCTGTCACATAAAACGTTCTCAGAACGTTTATTAAAAAGTTTTCCATAAGCATTCCCCAGCTCTTTCATCACACGGCGTTACTTTTCTTTCTTTCTTTCCCGTAAGATCTTCAGCACATTTACTGCCTTCGCATAAAGGACTTTTGCTTCTAATCATATCGATTTTACTATAATTAATTTTTAATGTATTTTCCAGAGTGTTGTGTATATACAGAGATATTTTATCATATATTAGCATAGCCATTTCCAATTTTAAGGTCGGTTATTAAATGAGCACTAATTTATTATTGTTTTAGAGGATACAGTGTTAACCCAATTATCATTTGCATTTTGTCGTGTACACTCTGGAATGTGATAGGGCATTGGTAATAGATGCAATAGGATTAAATGCACCAAAATGAATCTTTGGGACTCACACTGAATTCTAATAATCGCTTGATGAGCCAGCAGGAAAGACTTCTTAGGGAAGGTAACGACTTGCCCCCTGGCTCCATCTGATGTCAGGAATTAGAGCACTGCAGCCACACCAAATTTGCCTCGGCCTCTTCCCAGCTCTAGCACGTCTGCTCAGATGCCTGGTCCCTCTGAGACTCTGTTTTCTGATCTAGTAAATGATGAGCTTCCCTAGTGACTCAGATGGTGAAGAATCTGTCTGCAATGTAGGAGACCTGGGTTCAATCCCTGGGTCGGGAAGATCCCCTGGAGAAGGAAGTGGCAACCCACTCCAGTATTCTTGCCTGGAGAATCCCATGGACAGAGGAGCCTGGCAGGCTACAGTCCATGGGGTCACAAAGAGTTACACACAACTGAGCGGCTAACACAAATGAGGGGGATAATAACCCTTCCTTCTTTGGGCCATTCACTGTGAAGGAGGACGCGCAGATGGGCTTGCAGGACCCCAGCATTATCACCCTTCATCCCACGGGGGACCCCCTCCAACACAAACCTGTTAAATGAATTAGTTTGAGTGTCTCTACCTCCAACTCAATGCTTGCAGGAAATAACCTTCTTTGCCAAGCATGTATTTTTGCATCTATATGTGAGAGAGGCGTCCCCCAAGTGGAAGTGTTGCATCTTGTGTAGAGTAGTCTAAGGAAGCGGGGCCATCTGTCTGACCTCTGTCCCCCTGTGATTGGCTCCTTGGGGCCCAGGGCCACATCCAGCCTACAGGAAGTCACAGAAGTGACAGAGAGGATGCAGCAGCACTGCTAGCCCCAGAGGCACTGGCCACATGCTCAGACCCAGGCCAAGGCTCTGGAAAGGAGCCCCATGCCCTCCTCTAGGAGCTGAGCCCTTGACCATCCTCACCCCCGTGGGACGCCCACCACTGTCATCAGGGCAGCACTAAGCTGTGCTCTCGCAGGATCTGGGCACGGGGTCAGCTGGGGTCATTGGTGAAGACCAGCCTCCTTTCCAACACCTGGGACCCATAGCAGTATCCATGCCCTGCTCTGCTGGATTCCTATTCAGCCCCCCGTCCTCCTTGCCAAGAAACTAGTAATGACCCATCTTGAGTTAACCCAAAGACACTAATCTACTCACACACCCACCTGTGTTAGTGGAGACTTTTCAAGGGAAATCAGTGTGGTGGAGAGAGCCACAGGAGAGCCTGGACATGAACCCATCTCTTGATCACCAGGCCACAGTGGACCGTGCGTCCTCCACCAGCTAACACAGACTGAAGTCCAAGGCTTGGGGTGAGGTTCCCAGCTGCTGATCCCCAGCAGACTGGAGACTGACCGTCACCCTAAGGTCATCAGCAAGGCTTCACAGAGCCTGCAGCGCTATGCCTGCTCCCACTGGAGGAACAAGAAGGAAGAGGCTTGGTCAGAGAAACTGGACAACAACTGGCCAAGTGAGAGGACCGACCGGCCAGTGGCATTCTTCACCCCCCTGAAGACCTGGCCGGGCACTGCTTACCTCCAGCAGGGGTAGCAGAGAGACCACTCAGGGGACCTGAATTGAGAAAGGCAGGACATTGAGCGGGAGGGGAAAACCCTTCCTGAGGGACACGTCTCCCCTTCCTGAGAGCACAGATGCGGAGAGAGACAGATGGACGGCTGTGATGTCAGGATTCTCCACTCATCCTGAGAGTCTGGTTCCATCCTCCCCTCTTTATGATGCTGCCTTGTCCTGTGGCATCACTAAGAATGCCCGACCTCATCTGAGAGCCCAATGGCAGGGACCAGGAGACAGACAGCAGATGAAAGAGACCCGGCATTGTCAACAACCATCTCATTCATTATTCACACCCCCACCCTATAAAAAAGAATTTGACTTTTCCCCCGACAAGCACAGCACTCCTGACCTCATTTAAGGTGGGAGAGAAACAGTGATGTCACTCTTCGCTTGGTACTCCTCCCAGAGATGTACTCTGGTTGGGGAAAACCCCTCACTGTCACCCCTCTCGCTTCTTTAGACTCACTGCTTCCAATATCAAGGTCAATGAAAAGGTTGCTAGCTTCCTTCGCAAGTCCAGGGTCAGGGAAGAGGAGGCTGGGCAATGAGTGGCTGCAAGAGTCCCCCCAGGAGTGCAGATACGAGGTTAATCCGCCTTGGTTGACAGATGGACCGCTGGAGACACTTATTTATAATATTTACACTTATGCTGAGAGGAACATTCCAGCACTGGGCCACTTATCTCATTCCTTTTGGAAGCCCTTCCTCTTTTTTAACTAATGAGGAGATGGTTCACTAGAGAATTTATAGCCCTGCTTTGCCGACACGCCACATTTCCATGGAGAATATTCGAGTGTGCCAACCAAGGAAGTGGCTAATTGGCTCAGAGCAGGTGGGCAGGAATGGCCTGTGGTCAGGTGCCCAGAGTAGGCGGCTGGTGGTGCCTTGACATCAGGTATAACTGCCCCTGAGACCCCACACAGTTGATACAGGATGTGTGTGATCCCGCGTCCACCCAGTTCCGGTGGGAGAGTGTGTAAGGACTGTAGTAATTCCTGACATCGGGGTAGCACTGTCTCTCCATCACAGAGTCCATGGGGTCCAGCGCTGTCATGGTAACAGTGGGGCATCTGAGGCTCCTGCAGAGGAACTTGGCCAAGGCAGTAGAGGAGGTCAAGGTCAACTTGAGGCCACACAGTTATCCACCCTGGCCCCCAGCATGGGACAGACTCGATCCTGATTCCTTCCCTCCTTCATCCTCGCCAATGCTACCAACCCCAGGCCATCTTGCTCCACAGCTCAGCCCCTGTCTGTGTCCAACAAGCTGCCTGCCCATCCCCCCTCTCCGGGCAGCTCTGATTTCCCACCTGGCATCTAACCAGGGAATGCGGTCTGGAGCTCTGCCTTGTGTGCATTCCTGGGCTGCATCTGGGTGAGGCAGAGGTGGAGGACACAGTGGGACACAGCTTTGCCCTTGAAGCTGCCCCCTCCCTCCACTGACTCCTACTCCTGAGCCTAGCTCCCCAGCCACTTAAGATCCCTGTGCTACCGGGCACAGAGATGTACTCCACCAAAAGCCAGGTGCAGCCACACCAACTGAAGACCGTGACCCAGAAGGACTGACTGGCCCTATGACCCACGGGTAAATCTCTTCCATTCTTGGGGCCTCAGTCTCCCGTGAATAAAGGGGGGGAACTACATCCTTGGTTGTTAACCTTGCTTGCACATTAGACACTCCCAAGGGCCTTTAAACTCTGCAGGGCCTGAGGTCGGCCCTGCCTGATCAAAGGGCAACTCTGGTGGGGAACTCGGGCATCTGCCTTTTTTATAATTGCAGCCAAAGGTGAGAACCACTGGCCTGTATCCGTGGTTCTCAAATTGGGATCCTCGGGACAGCAGCCACAGGGAAATTGCTAGAAATGCATATTCTCAGGCTCCCACCTGAAACCACAAATCAGAAACTCTGGGTCGGTGCCCTCCCTGGATTCCCACACTACCTAGAGTTTGTGGGGCTCCATCATCTAAGTCCTGAGGGTCTCCCCCAGCTCATTCCAGGCCAGGCAGAGTGGCAGGGGATCCATTCCGGGAGTCCTCCAGCCTTGGCTCAGCGCATGCCTGGGTGTGAGGCCTGTGTCAGCAGGGAGACAGCAGCAGCCAAGACTCAGAACCTGCTCTGTTTTGCTTCTGGAGCAGGACGGGGGACTAGGCAGGGCTTTGCACAGGAATCAGGGAGAGGGCAGTTCGCCGGGTCTCGGAGACCTCGGCCCTTGCTCCTGCCCATGCACCAGGGACCTGACTCCTGGGGGGACCCCCAGCCTGGGGGATCTGCCCGGAGGAGGCAGATGGAGAAGGGAGGATCTCCACCCAGCCTGGGCATCCTGGGCAGAAGGACCCTGCCAAACACAGCTCGCTGCTGGTGCATGCATTCATAGAAAGGGACCCATTCCCCATCTACGACGATGCGTGCCCCTAAAAGCACCGTGCCAGGCCGGGTTCCTGCCAGGCGGGGGGCCGCTGGAGTCCTGGACCCCGAGTGGGCCAGGCGCGGGAAACCTGCAGTGCGCAGATCCGGCCACCAGGTGGCAGCACCACCGCCTCGTGGCCCAGCTGTGGCAACTTTTGGAGGTGGAGGTGAGCGGGTGGGAAAGGAGCCCCCACCCCGAGAGCTCGCGGGAGCAGAATGCGCCCGATGAACCAAGTCAGGGCATAACGGGGAATCCCGGCGCCCTAAACCAGACAAGGGTGCTCAGCACCTGAAGGAAATGGCAACGCACTCCAGTATTCTTGCCTGAGAAACCGCATAAACAGAGAAGCCTGGCAGGCGGCAGTCCATGGGGTCACGAAGAGTCAGGAAGCGACTGCGCACACACTCACGTTTTTATTTCAGTGAGTCTAAAATATCCCTTCCAGCTCAAAAGACGAAACTTCTACCAGGGAGAATCATTTTCTTACATTTACTAAGAAGAGGTAAAAGGTAAGAAAATGATTCTCCCTGGTAGAAGTTTCGTCTTTTGAAATGGAAGGGATATTTTAGACTCACTGAAATAAAACCGTGAGTGTGTGCGCAGTCGCTCCCGACTCTTCGTGACCCCATGGACTGCAACCTGCTCACCTCCTAACCTTGGGACCATACCCACTCCCTCTGGCTTCTCAAAAACCCCCATTCATGCCTTCCCCATGTTTCCCCTTTACCTCTCTACAACTGGAACTGGGGTGAGCGGGCTCTCTTATCCTACAGAATTGCTAGTGGAGAGGGTCACAGAACCTAATTTAAGCTAGAGTGTTAGTGACTCCTGTGGCTTCAAAGCGGGGTTGGGGGATGACATTTCTGTGCAGAGCTGATCAGAGATGTTGTCCAGTGACCACAGCCAATGATGACATTTAAGCTGAACTTCCGGAAAATAGAGCAAGCCCACCAGCAAAGGCTGGTCATTCTAGTTCCCAAAGACCTATCCAGAGAGCCGCCCAGCAGGCCACCATAGTGCCAGGAACTTAGAGCATTTGAGAAGCACCCAGACGCAGAGCGGGTAGGGAGAGGGTCCAGAAGGCAGCAGGCTGTGCCCCCAGGCACAACATCTGTCTGTTTGCCCAAGGCTTGTTTTCCGGGCAGGGCTGCTCCTTTGTGCCTCAGGCAGCCTTAAAGGCCCCATAAATCTGCCTGTGTGAGACTGGGACGTAATTGAGTCTCTTAGGCAAACAGGGAGAGCTGAGAGGCAGGAAACACTGAGCTGATGGGCCACCGAAGGGACATTAAGGGAGTGAGTCTACCGAGCTTCAAACAAAAACACATTGCAGAGATCGAGTCAGCATCTCAGCATGAGGCTGCACGGCCCCACAGGGCACCAACCTGACATCACCCTCCTTCACACGTGGCCCAGGCAAGGAGGCGGCAGCCTTGCGTGTGGAGACAGAGCTGAGCCAGGCTCTTAAGAAAGCTTTGAGATATTCCGCAAGAGGCTTACTGGTCTGCACATCCTCAGATCTTGGGATGGAGGCAGAAGGGGAAGAGAATTAAAATCGGCAGCAGGCCAGGGGTGCCTCATTATGGATGGAATTTCTACATGCCTCAGAGCAGACTTTCCAAGATAAATTGAACTTCCAATGCCAGCCTGGCTTAAAAGTTATAGCCTGAAGTCACCAGCACCCTCTGTGCAGGGGGAAGCACTGACGAGGCATCCCGATCGCTATTGGCTGAATGAGCTCGTGCAGATGCTCTTCTCAGGCGTCATGTCCCTTTGTTTCCAAGCTGAGTTCTGAGGGGTGTGGGGTTCTGCCCAGGAGACCCATGGGTTTTGGCAGACAGGGTCTTCCTCCTCTCTTCCATTCCCCATCTTGTCTGTGACCCCACCTTGAACCAAAGCTCTTCTCTCTCTTCCTCTCTTTTTTAAAATCTGCTTTCTACCTCCTGAAGGAGATTTCTTCTGAAAGCACTGAGAATCTGAAGAACCTCTAAAGCATCTTCTGGCTCTGATGTCAGGCAGAAGAGGCTGAAGGCATGTGAAGTCTGTGACAACGCCCCTGGGCGACACAGCAGGTCCTGAACATTTCACCATTCAGCCACAGGGCAATTGGATCCCCACCTTTGTCACTGGTCCCTACCTGCTCCGGCAGGTGCCTGCTCAGCCACGCCCTGGGCACTTCAGCAGGCGTGCCCACCTGCGGAGCACTTCTCCCATCCCCTCCCCCACCACCCTGGAGCTGGCTGAGTGGGACAGGAAGACAGGTTGTCCTTTCCAGTGTGTTGTGAACTCAGAACATAGTAGGTGCTCAGGAAACGTTCACACAATGAATGAATAAAGCTGCCTAGGATTACGCTCTACAGTGATTATGTCCCCCAGAGATGTTCACATCCTCAAAGAAACGGCAAAGTGGGGCTTCCCAGGTGGGGTGAAGAAGCCACCTGCCAAGTCAGGAGACGTGGGTTCCATCCCTGGGTCAGGAAGATCCCCCTGCAGTAGGAAGTGGCGACCCACTCCAGTATTCAAGCCTGGAGAATCCCATGGACAGAGATGCTGGTGGGCTACAGTCCATGGGGTCACAAGGAGTAGGACGTGACAGACACTGAACACTTAGCCCATACTATTCTGCTCCACCCAGATGTCAGAGTCATGCTTTTTCTTTTTTTTTTTTGGGGGGTCTGGAACAATCTCCATCTCCACACGCATTACTTACCAGGTGAATGACATTTCCTTTCTTATTTACATCTCAAGAGCTCTTTTTTTTTTTTTTTTTTGCAAAGCCTATTCATTTTAGAAGGTTTAAGAAAGAAAACTAGGAAAACAAGCCAACTTAAATCTCCGAGTTTGAATACAGGCAAATCTCATTAATTCAGGCTTACTGTAGGAAAATATTCTAGGCTACCAAAGGCTTTCAACACAAGACGACTTCAGAAGTTTCCTTGTAACTAATTGCTTTATCCTTGTCGAGCTGAGGAAACCTGTTTTAATAAACAGATAAGAATCATTAGCAATTAATAGTACATTCGAGTGCAGAGAGCTTTCTCGTGTTCTGGACTAATTATTCCCCTGGCCCAGTTACCCATCCGGCTGCTGCTTCTCCTCTGCATTCCTCCACGTGCTGGTTTTAGCAAGCCTGGCGGGATAAAGTTAACCCTCAGTCCCATCTGCAGTCAAAAGGAAGGTAGACACCTAAACACTCCACTTTGATTTTCTCTCGCTGACACACGGTCTAATCACCTTCCAGAGAGACTCGGAGAGCAAACCGGCTCCAGATAACGCGTCACGTGCAAGTCTGGATTAGAAAACAGATTGTGTGATAATTAATTCATCACATCCCTTTGAGGTAAAATAAAGGGAAGAACAATCAGGCAACAGTAACTCAGAAAAATATTTTCTTCTTTTTAAGTTAATGGGCCCCATGGCTTTTAATGGAGCCGCAGCCTATTCTCCCAGGTTTTTGCTTGCTTTTCAAACGAGGTTATCAACTCCCCGTGCAGCAATTAAATGTGCCAGCAAAGCTCCTACTTAGTGCTACTGAAGCACTTAATTTTCATTAAAAGATGACATTGCAAGCAATTATCAAGGACAATCCACATTCGAGGGGTATTTGTATTCATAAGGACGGAGTGTGACACAGAGATGCATAAATTACCTCCGTTGGCTTCTCTACTTCCTTCTAAGCTTGACTGCAGGCCGGTCAGCTCTAATTACCTGTTTCCAGTTTCTGCATTTCCAGTGGTGTCCAGGCTCTGTTCTCTGAGTGTTCACCCCCTCCCCTTCCACACACACCTGCCAGGCAAATGCCAAGTGTGTTTCATTATAAACTTCTTTCCTCCACGTATAACCCTTTTAAGACGTGCTCTATAATGGAAGACACAATCCGATTCAGCCTTCTGTTACCCTGTCACCCCTCATGGCCCCAGTGCTGGTGAAGTTCAGGGCCACTAGTAACAACAGCCAGGCACCCCACAAAGAGCACTCCCAGCTCTGACCCTCACAACAATCTGGAGCTATCGCCCCCATGGGTGATGGCTAAGCCCAGAGTCAGAGGAGCTAAAATGATATGTTGCAAGGTGTCTCAGCTAGAAAGTGGCGAGTCACCTTTCAAACTGTGGTATTGGAGAAGACTCTGGAGAGGTCCTTGGACAGCAGGGAGATCAAACCAGTCAATCCTATGGGATATTAACCCTGAATACTTATTGAGAGGACTGATGCTGAAGCTGAAACTCCAATACTTTGGCCACCTGATGCAAAGAGCATACTCGTTGGAAAAGACCCTGATGCTGGGAAAGATTGAAGTCAGGAGGAAAAGAGGACAACAGAGGATCAGATGGGTGGATGGCATCACTGACTCGATGGATGTGAATCTGAGCGAACTCTGGGAGACGATGAAGGACTGGGAGGCCTGGCGTGTCGCAGTCCATGGCGTCACAAAGAATCGACAACTGAGCTACTGAACAACATCTCTGTGCAAAGCTCATCCTTCCTCTGCTGTGCCAGATGGGGCTTCCCCCGATCCTGCAAATGTGAACGTGTACACAGTGCAGGCCACGTCCATACAGGGTCCTGAGGATGGGGTGAGCACCCATCTCCCCAGGTTCTGAGTTGGAGAGGTTTGACCCAAAAGGGGGAGCAGGGGAGGTATTGGGATCAGTGCTGCTGAGACAGCCAGCTTCTGAGACAGATCAAGCACTGAGCTCGCACCTTAATAATCTTGGCTCTGAATACAGAGCAATGATGGATAAAATGTAAGATTAAAAAAGAAATAAGATTAGAGTGAGAATAGGAATAAGAATAGAAAGTAAAGAAAGATGTAGTTGGGCTAAAACAAACTATCAAACGGTGAATAAATGAGCACAGGGAGCAGAAAAGCAACTGCTGTGCAGACACGGCACAGCCAAGCCCTAGGGCTGTGGACTCCAGGGACTAGCACTGGTGGAACTCCAGCCCTGGGAGGAAAGGGACTCAGAGCTCCCTGCAGAACACAGGACATGGGAGCCACGCACGGCTCACCCCACAGCATCAACAAGGAGTGAATCAAAGGGTGCAGGAAGCCACAGTCCAGCCTAGCAACCAGGAACTAGGGATCTGCAACGCCTCCCCCAGACACTGGGCAATGGGAGCCCTGGCTCTGCCCAAGACTGAGCGTGTAGCCCCAGCCCCGTGGGGTCAACCAGAGGTCCAATTGACAGGGTGGAAGTGCTCAGGGCATCAGGAGTCAGAGAAAATCAAAGACCTCTGATCTGGAATGGACTTGAAAACCAAAATCTTAACACACATAGACATCAAATGCTAAAAAGCCAACAAACAAAACTGAACATCCAACAATAACACACATTCGCAGTAGATCAAATTAACTTTATGGGACTGTCTGCAAAGGTTTTCAAACAAATTAGCTTAGGAGGGGCAAAGAGAAAAATAAAGGAATGGCTTCCGCTTACAAAGAAGAAATGAAGCTATAAAAATTTAAAGGACTCCTTGGGGACAGGGGTGAAATTATCAGGATCGCTCACAAGCCACTCTGGGTTGTGCTGCTAGGTATTAGGCTGAGGTGAACATGCCCACCCTTGGGGGCTGCGCATTCCAAGGAAGGGACAGTTAGATGGTGACACTGGAGCAAAACTGGGTGGCAGGGGGAATGAGCCATGCAGATTCTAGGAGAAAGTTCCAGCAGAGGGGACAGCATGAGAGAGGCATGGCTGGGGGAGGAGGGGTGTAACCTGGTGGGTCTGAGGAGCTGCCAGGGGGCCATGGGTGGCTGGGGGAGGCAGTAAGACACCAGATCAGGGGATAATGGGGGTCAGATCCAGTAGGGCCTTTTAAGCCCCTGTTATGACTTTGACCTTTACTGGGCACAAAATGAGGCCCTGAAGGTCCCCAATGGAGGAGGTGTGTTAATAGCATCATAAAATTCCAGGCACTGAAACCAAATATTAAAAGCAGGGTGACCCAGGAGGCTCTGAATGCAGGAGGCACCACTGCAGAGATGGTGAGAAGGGCGACGGGAGCTGAAGGACTAAGTGCCTTGTGAGAAGGTGAGGAGCCCAGGGGACCTGGGGGCAACAGCCTGAGGAGCTGGACAGACTGAGTTGCCACTGACTGAATGAGTTCAGTTACATTCATATATGTTAGGAGCTGTGAGGAGCATGTGCTGTTGACCTAATAATTCCACTTAAAGAAATTTATTGTAAGAGAATTATCATAAACTTAGGAAAATATTACAAATATGGCTCATTAAACTGCTACTTACAATAAAGGATTGGAAGCAGCCTACTTATCCAGCAGTAGGAGAAGTCAGATCACAGACCGGAGTATCTGTGGTGAGTCAGCCAGCCTGCAGCTGTTCCCAGACCATTCCTGCCTGCTCACCTCCCACTTCAAAGGCACTCACTTCCCCAGCATCCCTTTAGCTAAGGGTAACCAAGTGACCTGGGCTTCCCAGGTGGTGCTAGTGATAAAGAACCTGCCTGCCAATGCAAGAGACATTAGAGACACAGGTTCAATCCCTGGGTAGGGAAGATCCCCTGGAGGAGGGCATGACAACCCATTCCAGTATTCTTGCCTGGAGAATCTCCACGGACAGAGGACCCTGGAGGGCTACAGTCCATAGGGTCACAGAGTCAGACATGACTGAAATGACTCAGTATGCACCCACAGCCAGGTGACCTGTTCATGACAGAGGAACCATGAGTGAATGCATGGTCTCAAGTTTTGGGGAGCCTATCCTCCCTGTTTTAAGGTCAGACATAAAAGGGGCATTCACTGGTTCTGTTCCTTGGCCATTTTTCCCCCATGGATACCAATGCACTGCCTGGAGCTGTGGCAGCTGTTTTGGGACCATGAGGGAACAAACATAGTGGGCTGGGGGCAGGGGAACAACATTCTAAGGAAACTGAGAAAAGAGCCAGACAGATCCTGGGTCTTTGGCAGAAGCTTTGGGCACTATAATGGATTCCAGCTGTTTCCAGCCTCCAGACTCTTCTTTAGGAGAAAATGAGTCCCTATTGTCAGACCACCATGGATTAGGATCTCTTTCATTTCTGTGTTACCCCCTGTCTTGGGCTGGCTCCCTGCTGGGTCTCTCATGGCCTATGTGAGGGAGAAGATTAACAATCTGGACACTGTAGCCAAGCCTCTCCCATCGGGAGGGAGCTGGCCTGGCCCTGCCCACGCTGCCCAGTGCAGGAGCTTAGGGAAAAGCTGAATGTGTTGCTGCCACAGCCAACTCTCACTGAATCCCCAGAGCGACCAAGGGATGCAGGCATTGCTGCTGTCCCATTTCACAGAGGGGAAGACCAGGGTTAGAGGACTGACTGTCCTGATCAGAGACAACTGTGGAGAAGTGGGGCTGGGGTTGAACCCAGGGGTGTCTGGCCCCAGAGCCATCCCAGACTCCTCTTACTCCCCTAAAACCTGTTTCCCTGCAGAGCACATGGAGCCACGTGTGGTCTTTCTGCACCTTGATGGAGCAAGGCAGGGGGCACCTGGACCCTCTCCATGGATGCCAGAAAGAAGGAGCTGGCAGCAGCTGGCATTGTTCTCAGCAGAGGAAGTGGCTGGGCTCCCTTGGGAGGGCAGGTGGGCAGGTGGGCTGTTACCTGAAGACCATCTTCCAGGAATGCAAGGGGGTCCTGGTGGGGGAGGGGAGCAAACCAAGACAGAACTCACTAGACTGCAGGCTCCACGTTCAAAGCCTGGCGCACAGTAGATGCCAAATAAACACACAGCAGGTGCCCCATGAGGAATGAGAAATGGGTTATTACTATTCAGGTGGCCCCAAGGACTCTCACAGGGAGTTCAAGATGTGAAAATTATATGTAATTTATGGCATGCTTGTAAATTAGAATCTTATCTAGCCATAGAAATATTATTTCAAAGAATATTTCAAAACACAGGAAAATGTTTATCCATTAGGTTAGGTTACAGCACAATTCAGGATGCAAACCCAAGAATCCAATATCATTTCGATTTTGTGATATTTAGAGTTAGTAACCCACTTGCCAGTGCAGCAGAGGCAAGAGACAGGGGTTTGATCCCCGGGTTGGGAAGATCCCCTTGAGGAGTGCATGGCAACCTACTCCAGTATTCTTGCCTGGAGAATCTCATGGACAGGGAGACTGGCAGGCTACAGCCTATAGGGTCGCAGAGTCAGACACAACTGAAATGACTTAGCACACAGCACGCAGAATTAATATTTGTCGAAGGCAATGCAGAAGATAAAAGACAACAGCCCGTCCCTCGAGACCCCTTGGATTGAGGACTAGTTGTGATGCTGTGTTTATACTCCTCTGAAGTTTCAAGTCTCCATAATGGATTCCGAGGGCTTTACAGTTAGAAGGAAGTTATTGCCAATGACTGCCAGGGGCAGCTGGGCAGGCCTGGATGGCCAGTGCTGCCTCTTTCCTGCTCTCCTGTTCTCCATCCTCTGGACAGTCTGTAAAATGACAGCTGATGACATTACAAGCCCGCATCCCGACCCTCAACACTTTGCCAGTTGTATTAATAACTGACACCACTGCCACAAGAAACCCGCTGTCTGGTCAGCGTCTGCTTCCTCCCAGGACAACCAGACAGGCCCTTCCAACACAGGACTGTGAGGGGAGAGGCTTGCATCAAGACCTGGAATTCATAGCCACACCTTGAGACCTGCCGCTTCAAATAACAATTTTAATTGAAATGGTAATGATGAAGTTTCTTGCCCCCAAAGACGACGTGGGCATGGTAAACACCCTGTGCCCTTCCTGGAAGCTGGCCCACTGGATGCTGCAGCACATAAATCCCTGCTAATGAGGGCTGGCCCTGACTGGGACCCTCTGTGCCCACCCTGAGCAGACCCCCAGCCTGCTGGAAGAATGAAGGCCACTTCGCTACAGGGTATGCCACGGTGGCTGCAGGGGTGACAGGAGTGAGATCCCTGAGGTTCTAACACACGTGAGGAATCCCACTCTCCATGGCAACCTGGCACGTGGGCCAGCCTCCCAGACTCTCAGCCATGGGAGGCTTTATGGTGGGAGGGGGAGCCTTTGCATTTGGACGCTCTGGGAAATCTGTGGTCTGCACCACCTCTTGAGATGGGCTAGAGGACAGGGGGCAAGAGGAGCCAGGGAAACCCCAGCCCCACTCTCTGCCTGCTGGGCCATCAAGGCCCAAGGCCAGCAGGAGTCCCTCATAGGAGCCCCCATCCCCAACATGCAGGACAAGAAGCAGAAGGAGAGAGATGCTAAGGCAACAACCGCATTCCCCTGGGGACGTCCCAACAGAGATTAGGAAGCTGCACTTGGAAGCATCTCGCCGCTCTTCCGAGACGTGTGAACCCTCAGTCCCCAGGAGATAGTAGCCCTCGATGGGGCAGGTGGGCACTCTGAGTGGGCACTGTGGGCGGGGGGTGGGGTCGTCTCCTGTGGTCCTGTCCTGACCCCCACCAGCAGGACCACCGGTGAGGGCAGGACTCCCTCCTAGGAGTTCAAGGAGAAACAGAAGCCAGGTGCCCAGACTATGGCTGAGATTTATTCCCTAGGCAAAATCCCTTTTAATTCCTCTATGAAGATGAGTGGGTCTCTGCATCCTGGGCTCTGCTGGTTGGTCCCATCCATCAGCCAAGCAGCACTGGGCAGGTGAAGCTGGCACTAATTCACAGGAGGAGAATGTGAATGGATGGATGCTGAGGCTCCCTCAAGGGCATCCATCACCCGCTGTTGAGTGCCTTACCCGTGGCCTGCCCAGCGATGCCCATGGCCTGCCCTCCATTAGGCTTGGATGCCCAGCGATGAACAGCTCACAGATGCCACTCTCCCACAGCAAGCGAGGAGGCTGGGCACAGAGCTGCACCACCAGGGGCCCTTGGAGCTGGACGTGACACCTGGACCCTGCTTCTCTGGGGTGGCCTGTCTCACCCTGGGCTCTCTAGCTGTCCTTGACACTGAGGCAGTGTCCCTTGGGACAGGGCTGTGGACTCGGGTCCAGCTCACTGAGCATAGGTGGACACACACCAGTACATCCTTGGGGCAGCCAGGAGCAGGCTGGGCTGGAGCTGAGGGTGCAGAGGAGAAAGCCTGATGGAGCGGCAGGGCTAGAGCTGAGGAAGAGACCACAGGGGCCTGTGAGGCTGTGACAAGGACTGGCTTCTGCTCCTAAGGATGTGGGAAGCCACTGGAAGCTTTGAAGGAGTGCCATGATCTGATGTGTGTTTTAAAAGTTCCTCTAAGTGCTCTCAGAACAGACCTTTGGTGGGAGCTATGGAGAAGGCCGAGCACCAAAGAATTGATGCTTTCAAACTGCGGAGTGGGAGAAGACTCTCCCTTGGACAGCAAGGAGATCAAACTGGCCAATCCTAAAGGAAATCAACCCTGAATATTCATTGGAAGGACTAATGCTGAAGCTGAAGCTCCAATACTTTGGCCACCTGATAAGAAGAGCCAACTCATTGGAAAAGACCCTGATGCTGGGAAAGGTTGAAGGCAGGAAGAGAAGGGCACAGCAGAGGATAAGATGGTTGGCTGGCATCACCGACTCAATTGACATGAGTTTGAGCAAACTCCGAGAGATGGTGAAGGACAAAGAAGCCTGGAGTGCTGCCGTCCATGGGGTCACAGAGTCGGACATGATTTAGCGACTGAACAGCAAGAGAGGAGTTGGTGCAGAGTCCTCCTGCAGGGGCAGGTGGGGGACCTAGGAGACAGGACTACCTGTGGGAGGTGGCACTCCCAGATTTGCTGAATGGCCGGCCACAGGCTGTATGGAGGAAGGAGCAGAGGTGAGCTGGTCCCAGATGCAGTCTAATAAGAAAGTAACCATTTGCCACGATGGATAAGCTGTGAGGACAGCAGGTGTGAAAGGAACATCAAGAGTGCTTTTGCAAACACATCAAGTTCAGAAAAACAGTCAGCGGGGAAGCACACGCCCTGTGGTCAGTGAGGAGGCCTTGAGCTCTGACCGTGTCTCAAATGCTGCCACTTGGCAATAATAGCAAGCAGATGGGCTTTTCTCCACATTATTATTATTTTACAATTTCTGCTCATGCAAATGCAAATGAATCCATATTGCCCCCACCCCAGTGGGATTGCTCCCCACCCTCTGACTCCAGAGAGAAGGGCACTGCTTTGAGGCATCCAGTGGATGCCAAGTAGACATGTGGGGCAGGTGGTCAAGGGGCCATGCCCAAGTTCAAGAGCGAGTCTGGGCAGAACCATGCGCTTGAGTGTTATTGCATGTAGGTGTCACTTGGAATGATTAATCTGAATATCTTAGCCAAGAGTTGTCAGAGAAGAGACCAAACAGTGAACCCTGGGCTCCGACATCAGGATTCTGCAAAGGTGAAGGAGACAGAGGAGTCAATACTGTGAGAGGAAGAAAGTCAGGAAAGTGTGGCATCCAAGTGATGTCCATGCTGTGCATAGGTCAGGTAAGATGATCAGAAAGCCTATCCCCCTGCCCTCCCCTCCTTGACCTCTGAGTCAGGGCATCAAGGAATGAGAGTCCTCCACACTCTCAGAAGCCACTTTGGGGTCTGTGAGGAGCCCTCCAGCATCCCTGAGGCGTCAACAGGGAACCACACTCTTGAACAAGCCCGAGGCCATCTCTTACTTTGAGAATCTCACCAAGAGTCTTACTGCTTGGGAAGGTGTTTGTTTCTCTGTATTTACACCTTATCATTTGTGGCAACAGTCAACCAGTCTGTGCTTTCAACATGTTGTCTGGAGTGTCTGGAGCCAGGTCCACCGGTTCATGAGGTATATTTCCTATCTTCAAGGTGTCACTGTTGTCAAACTCTCCCCCAGTCCCTGAAAGCAGCACCTCCTCGTCCTCCAAGTCCCTTGGTCCCAGAGGTGGTGCCACCTGTTTTGATTTTTGTGGCGACCATTCTCCTCTCCCTAGTTCCAACTTTGTTCTACTGTCTACAACTTAGTGGCTTAAAACAGGATTGATTATTAGCTTTCACCTTGCTGTGGGCTGAGTGGACCTGGCTCAGGGGTCTTACTTGGGATCTCTCCTGTGCCAGCTTCAGACAGCCCCAGGATTGGTGTCTCTGGGAGACTCAGGCTTTGCACCCAGAGATGACTCACTTACAGACAGGCAGCTAGGACAGAAGTGGCCTCAGAGTGGAGGCTGGTTCTGAGAAGAAGTAGCCCACCTCCCACTGGTCCGCAAATCCCCAGGGCCAACCCAGATCAAGAGGGGGGGCTCACTTCTTGGTGTGACAAGCAGCATGCCCCACTGGGAGCAAAGGCCTAAGGGACAGTCACCTGTGGGGACCAGGGACATGATCCTTGGAGAAAAGAAACCAAGGGGCTGGAACACTTTGCTCTATGCTCAGAGAGGGACCCTGGTATGGTCTCTACAGGCCAGAGACTTGGCCAAGAAATGGGTGTCAGGGGCATTGCAGGGAGTGGGCTTGGGGACAGATCTGTACAGAATTCTGCTCTGGGAACCTCCTCACCAGATCCCAGGACACTGTCCAAATGGGCTGGGCTTTCTGGGCTCGAGAGCAGAAGGCAGGGATGGGCTGGTTTCTGCTCTGCATCCTAAGCCCCTGCCCTCTGCGAGCCATGTGGCCTAGGATGTGGTAATTTAGCCAAGTCAGGAAGCCGGCTGGGCCTTCAGGGAGTGTCCAAAGGCTCTGAGTGTCCCTGGAGGTTCTGACAAAGCCCCTCAGAGACCCCAGGAGGAGGGGTGTCTTCCTGCAAGTAGGAGAAGGCTCTGTGAGCGTCAGGGAAGTGGGGTGGGGCAGGGAGCGCAGGAAGGGGGCCAGCCCAGCAGGACCCAACCTCCCTCCAGTGATCCTATCAGGAAGATTAGAGGTGTGGAAACTATACTTCAAGAGGCCACTCAGCTGGAGGCGAGGGAGTGAGGGGGAGAGGGGAAATATTCTTCCAGACGTTTCTAGGGCCAGGTGCACCTGAGCCCAGAGAGAGAGGTAAAGACAGGCACACAGGATCAAGTGAGGAGTGTGAGCTTAAAGCCAGCCAGGGGATCTGCAGCAGCCAAGAGCGCGCTCCCCCTCCAGCCCCTCTGCTAACTGGGTGCTCCTTGCAGTCACCCGCACCTGAGACTTTGCACACGAATCAGGTATTACGATGACCTGGAATTGTTCCAGCCCTAACCTCCCAGATATTTGGTTAGGGTTCTCTGACCTGGAAAGCAGGAAATCTTCTGACTCTTTGGCAGGTCAGCACATTCCAGTGTAGAAAAGGAAGCAACCAGCCCCTCTCTTCCTGGGAGACTGTGACCAAGGATTAAACAGACGCTGGAGGCCTCAGCCCCAGTCCAGACCACTTCCTCTCCACCTCCTGCTTTGTCTAAACCAGATCTGAACCCACAATATGTGTGAATCCCCATATCTACCCATCTATATGTCAATTTTAAAAATGCACAATGTGAGTTTCTAGTTAAGGCTTATTGGGGGCAAAATGGAGAATGTAGTCCAGGAGACAGCACCTCAGGTAGCTCTGAGAAACTGCTCCAAAGAGGCAGGGGGAACAGTCAATATATATGTGATTTTGGTGAAGGGAGAGTACATGCAGTCAAGCGCACATTTGTCCCAGAATGCTCCTACTAGTCTTGCGAAGTCTCTGTCAGTCATGCAGAGCAGTCATCACCATGAAGGATTTTAGTGCTTTTCTAGATATGAGGAGATACAAGCATTGGGCTCATAAAATCAACTCCTGAAAATATCTAACTGTCTGAAGACTGTCCTGCCAGTTTTTCTCAGAGCAAAAAGTGACTCATTCCTGAACTCCTTTCAAGGGGTGTTGAAAATCAGCAGCTACAGCAGCACTTGATTTAATCCTTATAGAGATAGATGGCACTTTGTAGTTGGCACATTTCTCTAGTAATTCATTCTCTAGATCTCACCAGATGCTTTCTCCATGCAAGATGGTAAGGCAACCTGGTAGACACAGTGCCACCACTGGCTAAAGGAGGAAAGGGCCACAGTGGGAAAGAAGATCTTTAAAAAGAATATATAGGGCTTTCCTGGTCACTCAAATGATAAAGAAGCTGTCTACAATGCAGGAGACCCAGGTTTGATCCCTGGGTCAGGAAGATTCCTGGACATAGAAATGGCTATCCACTCCAGTATTCTTGCCTGGAGAATCCCATGGACAGAGAAGCCTGGTGGGCTACAGTCCATGAAGTCACAAGGCATGGGACACAACTGAGTGACTAACACTTTTATATATATGTGTGTGTGTGTGTGCGTGTGTGTATGTGTGTATGGATGTATAACTGAGTCACTTTGCTATATAGCAGAAATCAACTATCCTTCAATTTTAAATTTTTTCTTTAATATTTGTTTCTGGCTCAAGAAGCAGCATACTACATTGAACTTTGTCATCCAGCCATGGACTGACTGAAAACAAAATCAGAGCATCTGCCTGTAACCAAACTGAACAAATCTTTAATCTCTGACCCTTTTGAGCCTCCAGGTCTCGGCTACAAATTCAGACTGAGTCCCCTTAGCTCACCTCTCCAGGCCGGGCTCCAGCATCCAGGGTCATGGCAGGCAGCAGCACACACTTGAGGCAGAGACATCTTTTCTCTTATTTTTTAAACTAAGATCAGCAACGATATCCACAGGCTGCTATTTAGGACAGAGGCCTGGCCTTGCCCTCCAGGTGCTCATCATCCAAGAGACAGGGCACAGAGACAGTGATCGGCGGCAGCAGGGTGACCAGCAGGAACACCTCCCCTCTACTCTGAGGGCAGATGGATCCCTGTGAGCAGCAGAAGGCAGGGGGCTTCCTGGGAAGGAACATCAAGCCCCCTGTTGGAGCATGAAGATTAATAAGGAAAACTAGTCAGTGGGCTGGGCTACTGCATTTGTTTTCTATTGTTGATGTGACATAGTTGGTGATTTGAAACAAAACAAGTCTATGACTGACAATTCCAGAGGTCAGAGGTCCAACATGGGTCTTGCTGGGCAGAAACCAAGGTGTGGGCAGGGCTGCCTTCCTGCTGGGGCTCCAGAGGAGAATCTGTTTCCTCATCTTTTCCAGTTTCTACAGGTGTCCACTTTCCTTGGCTCATGGCCCCATCCTCCACCTTCAAAGCCAGTAAAAGGCGAGTTAAGTCCTTGCACAGCATCACTCTGACTTCCTTTCCTGCCCTCTGATGACACAGGACCCACCTGAATCACACAGTCTCCCCATCTCAAGGTCAGGTGATTGGCAATCTTAATCCCACCTGAAACCTTCAGCCCCTTTTGCAAGTAGGATCACATATTCACAGGCTCCAGGGATGAAGTTCCAGACACTTTGTGGGAGGAGGGCATTGTCACAGGTGTGTGACAGGTGTAGAGATGTGTTGGTAAAGAGGACCACACTCAGCAGCAGGAAGATGGAAGAACTTGTGCAAGCTGGTCCTATCTGGTGCCTTGTGAACTCCTTATGAACTGGCCATGTCTTCTGGATCTTAGGAATTTCCACAAGCCAAGAGAATAATATCATGAAAAGCATGAAGATAATAATCTAGCATCCCAGTTCTCAATGACATTCAAAATATATAACTTTACATGTGTATAAGAAAAAGTAAGGACAATAATAACAACAAGAATAAGGGTTCACCCTGCACCAGGCATTGTCCCCAGCACTTCTGCCAGGGAGTCCATCGGTGAAACCCTGAGAGGATATCAGAGGCCAGACTGCAGGGGAGAGGCTCACAGCACCCCCAGGGAGGATGAGTAAATGATGTTTTGCCCTAAAAACAAATTTAGCTGGGGGCCTGAGCCAGAGGGAGGTTGATGAAATGAGACACTTGTGTTCAACTGCAGAAATCCTATTAAATCCATCCTTTCCATGTAGGGGTTAATGGAGTGTCAAACAGCCGTACTTGGGCCCCCATTATTGTGTTTCATCAAAGTTGGCAAGCCATAAGAGGCACTGTGTGTATTGAATTTCAGTCCTATAAACAGATCTAAAACTGACACTTACCTTTGGGGGCATCCAAGATGAAGTGCTTATTGTTGTTGTTCAGTCACTAAGTAGTGTCTGACTCTTTGTGACTCTTTTGTGACTCCATGGCTCTGTAACACTAGCCTCCTCTGTCCTCCAGTATCTCCTGGATTTGCTCAAATTTTGTCCGTTGAGTTGGTGATGCTATCTAACCATCAAATCCTCTGCTGTCCCCTTCTCCATTTTCCCTTTGTTGCTCATTCACTAAGTTGTGTCCGACTCTTTGCAACACCATGGACATAAAGCTTCCTTGTCCTTCACTATCTCCTGGAATCTGCTCAAACTCATGCCCATTAACTCGGTGATGATATCAAACCATCTAATCCTCTGTCATCCCCTTCTCTTCCTTCCCTCAGTCTTTCCCAGCACCAGGGTCTTTTTCAATGAGTTGGCCCTCTGAATCAGGTGGCCAAAGTATTGGAGCTCCAGCTTCAACATCAGCCCTTCAAATGAATATTCAGGGTTTATTGCCTTTAAAATTGACTGGTTTGATTTCTTTGCAGTCCAAGGACTCTCAAGAGTTTTCTCCAGCACTACAGCTCAAAAGCATCAATTCTTCAGCACTCAGCCTTCTTTATTGTCCAACTCATATACACACATGACTGCTGGAAAAACCATAACTTTGACTATACAGACTTTTGGACAAAGTGATATCTCTGCTTTTTAATATGCTGTCTAGGTTTGTCATAGCTTTTCTTTCAAGAAGCAAGCATCTTTTAATTTCATGGCTGCAGTCACTGTCCACAGTGATTTGGAGCCCAAGAAAATAAAATCTGCCACTGTTTCCATTTTTCCCTATCTATTTGCCATGAAGTGATGGGACTGGATGCCATAATCTCAGTTTTTTGAATGTTGAGTTTTAAGCCAGCTCTTTCACTCTCCTCTTTCACCTTCACCAAAAGGTTCTTTAGTTCCTCTTCATTTTCTGCCATTAGGGTGGTATCATCTGCATATCTGAGGTTATTGATCATTCTCCCAGCAATTTTGATTCCAGCTTGTGATTCATCCAGCCCAGCTTTTTGCATGATGTACTTTGCACAGAAGTTAAATAAGCAGGGTGGCAATTTACAATCTTGAGGTGGTACCCCTTCCCCAATTTTGAACCAGTCTATTGTTCTATGTCTGGTTCTAACTGTTCCCTCTTGACCTGAATACAAGTTTCTCAGAAGACGGGTAAAATGGTCTGCCACTCCCATCTTTTGAAGAATTTGCCCTTATGCTTTAATTTTGTTCCCTTGGGACTGCAGACTGTTGCTGCAGTCTGATACAGCTTCTCTTTGAATTCAGAACAATCCATGGGTTCCTTCCTACGCTGAGCTCAGCTGAGCAGGGAGCTCGGACCAGCCTGCCCAGGAATGACAGGGGACACAGCCCACAGATTTCTCCCAGGGCTTGTCCTGCATCCAGGGAGAGGTCTCCTGTGCAGAAAGGTCCATGGATCCATGAAAGGATGTCCAAAGCTGGTCCTCCCATTGCCCAACCCCCGAGTAATAACAGCTGATCTTCACTCAGCATCTACCAGGTGGGCGCTTCTATGTGAGATGGTTTCAGCTAATCCTCCCAGCAACAGAGGATCATAGGACTGTGACTATCACCATCTTCATTTCACCTGTTAACATTCGTGTGCCCTGAAGTTTGTCTGGGGTTAAATGTAAGGATACGATTGTTGGTTGTTAAGATAAGTGCATCTTCAAATGCAGTGAAGGGCAAACTGTATCCCATGGGGCAGGTACCATCTGCATCCTCACCAGCAGTGAATAAAGACCACAATTTTTTTTTCATGGCTTGCCAGTTTCTGGCATTGTTGTATGTCTTGGTCAGAGTCCCAAAAAAAAGCAGATTGTTCCATGAAGAGGTGTTAATGAGCAGACTACTTCAGAAAGAGTGGGCAGGGATAAGTGAAGGAAGGGAAGTGGTGAGGCACCTGGGGACTGGCAGAGCAGGAAGCTGGTACCACCCCTAGGGATGAAGGGGCAAGGCATGGCCAGAGCCCAGCAACATGAGAGCAGAGAGAAAGGCTGGCTATAGGAGCTGGTGTGGAGAGGGGCAGCTACAGCAGGGAGGAGTCAGAGAAATCCCCTGCCGCTCTCTCTCCCACCTCCCAGCCTGGGCCAATCAGAAGCCAGCAGTGATGGAGCCCGCAGGGGCCCATCAGAACAGAGTAGGCAGTCCATCATACCCTTATATTTGTACCTATGTGTTGGGGGTGATACGGTTTCTCGTTTTGATTTCAATTTACTTCCAAGGTTACGAGTAAGAGTGGGCATCTTTTCATAAGTCTTAGAAATTTATAAATATTTTTCTATGAAATGCCTGTTTGTGACATTTGCCTACTTTTCCTATTGATCTGCAGGATTTCTTTGCGTCTTGAAGGTACTAATCCTTTATCAGTGAAGAAGTAGTAAGTATCTTCTCCAGTTGGCTGTGTGCTTTTTGCCCTCTTTCTGGCATCTGTGGATAAAGAGACAGATGTAGAGTTTAATATGGTCGGCTGCACTGCCTTTTTCCCTGATGGTTCATTTACTGGCGTGTGTGTGGTTTTGCGTAATGGGTTTGTATGCATTCTCCCCTACACTCTTCTAAAAGTCTTACCGTTTTTTCACTTTCACGCGCTCAGTCTAGCATGCACTCATTCTTCCTGTGAGTGTCTTGAAGGTGTGAGCATATGAGATCATTTTATTCACAAGAAATAGCCATTGTTGCAGCACTATTCACTGATTGATAGATTAACCCTTCCATTCTCCTCTGATCAACACGCTGCCTCTTCAATATATCCTTTAGTCTATCGCTTTGATAAGACCATAATATTTTGATTTCTATGGCTTTATAACAAATCTTTGTATCAGAATGGGAAGCTTCTCACAGTCTATATTTCTTCTTCAAGGGCATTTTGGCTATTTTTGACTTTTACTCTTTCATATAAATTTTGAAATCACAGGTCAAGTTCCATGAAGCACCTACTGGAATTTTAGTTGAAATTGTATTGCATCTATAGGTCAATTTGGAGAGAATAAACATCTTTATAATATTGTCTTGAATTACTCAAAGCTATGAAATATACTTTAATTTCTTTAAGTAATTTAAGAGTAACTCCAACAAAGTTTTTAAACTTTTAGTATAAAGATCTGACATCATTTCCATCAGTTTTATTCTCAGTTTCCCTTTATTGACATTGCTATTTGTAAATTGTATTTATTTAGTTTAAATGTTTAATTCATTGATGCTGTTGTGTAAAAATATAGTTAACTTGTATATTTATAATATATCCTGTAATCTTAATAAACTATCTAATTAATTCATAAGATTTTTCTCTACATGATTTTGGATTTTTCTAAGACAAGCATATCATTCTGGGCACACGGACAGTTCTAGCTATTCTTTCTGGTCTGTATATTTTTATTCCTTTGTCTTGCTCCGCTGCACTGTTTAGCTCCTCCAATGCTGTACTGAATAGCAGAAAGACAGTGAGCATTTGTGGCTTAAAGAAATGCTTCAAGTATTTTGTTATTGTATACAATGCTTGCTAAAGTTTTCTAGAATATGAATTGGTATCCTGGAGTTTGAGTAAAATGAGCTTCTATCATAAAAGAGCATTGAATTTAAGTAAATGCTTTCTATATATGTATTAAACTGAACATATCCTTTTTCCCTTAAGCCGTTTATGTGGAAGAAATAAATTAATATGTTTGTTATTTTTGCTTCTCGGAATAAAATTAGCTTAGCCACATGGGGTACCTGTGTTATACTATGCTTCTGCATTTGTAGCAGATTTTTAAGACTTTTGCACCCATGTTCATGTTTGAGATTAGCCTATAATTTTTCTTTCTCAAACTATCCTTGTTTTGAAATGAAGATTATATCCTTCTCACATTAATTCTGTAAAACTATTCCATGAAAAATAGTTGTGTAAGAATGACAATATTTATTTCTTAATGTAAAACCCAAATGTAAATGTTTTTATAGGGAGATAAAGAACGAAGTTTATTTTCCTTAGTGGTTATAGAAATATTTAGATTTTTCATTTTTCTTCAGTTTAGGAATTCATATTTTCGAAGGATTTTGTTCATTTTGTATGTTTTCAAATTTACTGGGTTAAAGTTATTCATGAATATCTATCCCAATATATGATATATTAGGGGATAAAGTGGTCAAAAGTCTGTGGAATATATCAAATTACACACCAGAAATATAGGAGTATTTATTGCTGAGTAATTACTCCTGATTTATTAATGATTTGGCTTCTGATTTATTAATGATTTTTGTTTCCTCCTTTATCAATTTTTATATTTTCCGATTTTCCATAATAAACATGTATTGCTTTTACCAGAGAAACAACACACAAATGATTTGTTCCCCCTCAAAATGATAAGATTATTGCAGAAAAGTAAAGCTGGATTATTATTAGACAGCATTTGATCAGCCTTCCTCTCTGTCTGGACTTGACTGTCAACCACAGGCCATACCCCATCCTCTGGCTCTTCCCCTTCCTCCTGTCAACACTCTCCTGTTGGCTGTCCCATTGCTCTGGCCTCCCTCATTGACCAAAGGACACTTTACCTTGAGCAAAGGTACTCCTGCATCCTCCGTCCCCATCATCTCCCCATTGGCCAGACCTGCCTGTGGGGCAAGTGCCTTCCCTGGTCTTGCTTTGAATCTCATGAGAGCTCTAGATCTAGCCTGTTTATTCTCAGATAATAAAAAGGCTTCCAGCCACTTTTGGTCACAAAAACCTGTCACTTTAATAATGAAAATGTCCAATATGATTTAACAGTCAAAACCCCGAGCATCATTTGAGGTGAAAGGCTCACATTTCCAGCCAAGATCCACTTGATGGCCCAGACTCTTCTGTCACACTCCTCTTCCTGAATCCTATCCGTGCCTTCAGACAACTCTCTGCCTGGAGCAGGGAGGCAGGTGGGGGCGGGAAGCCTCTCACTCATCTAGGACCAATGTCATCAGGCACTGGTCTCTCTCAGTCACAGACCACCTCATTTGATCAAAGCAGGGCCCACCACTGGGACTCATGGCAGGTCCTTCCAACGCCCCCAAGCGAACAAGTGCTGATGAAATTCACATACTTTACCTGGTTCAGGAGATGCATTTCTTCCATTTGGCCATTTCTGTTGACTCCCATCCCCCAAAACTCGGATGTCCACACCACCTTGGGCTCTCATTGTGTCTCAGAGAGACATTCTGGACCAGTTTTTAAGTGTCTCTGTAGTGTCTATGTCTGATCTGGGAGAAGCACTGAGGCATCCTTCCCCCTCATTATTGGTGGGCATTCACCTGCCCTATGGTCATGGGGTACATGGCAAGCTCTCTAAGTGACCAACTTGAAGGCCCCTCACTACAATCAAAGTGAAGGTAGTTGAAGGTCCCTCCCCTCCCCTCAGAGGATGGGACTCACTACTGACTCCTCTTGGATATCTTTAAGCATTTAAAACTCAGTATATCCAAAACTGAACTCGTTCTTTCCTGCCAGATTTTGGCTCCATCCATATTTCTCCCCATCCCAGTTGATGGGGACTCCTTCTCCAGTGAAGTTTGGGAGTTGTCCCAAATTCTTCTGTGCCCTCCCAATCTCATGTAATAAGAAATCCAACATTCAAACCATGTCCAGAATCTCACCATGGCTCACCACCCCTGGTCCAGACCACCAGCCTCTCACCTGATCCTCCTGCTTCTGCTTTTTCTACACTGTGTTCATACCTGATGCTTGGAGATCCTTGACAAAAGCCCCCATGGCACTCACCTTTGCAAATCTGACATGGTTCCCTGCTGCCATCAGGGTGAAAACCAATCTTATACTTCCAAGCTCTCCGGTGTGACCTCATCACCTGTCTGACCTCACCTTCCCATCCTCCATCCCCGCCAGACCCACCGGCTCCCTGTTCTCCCAGCTTCACCAAAGCTGCTCCCCACTGGGGGATTAGCATGTGATGTTCCTTGAGCCCAACAGAGGCTGTCGGGCTAATTCTCTCACCTCCTCCTCCTTCTCCTTCAGTTATCACCTTCTCAGTAAAGTCTGCTGCTGTGATCACTGCATTTGACACTGCCTCCTTGTCCCTTCCCCCATACACATACACGCACTCATACCACAGGTGTACCCCACACACACACACAACCATAAGCATGCCTATATACACACACTATGGGCATGCACACACACACACACACAAGTTTGCCTACACACACACACCACACATGTATACACACACACACCACAGGCAGGTACACACAGGTATACACCCCACAGGTATGCCTGTACACAGATACTGTAGGCATGCACACACACACACCCCCCCACAGGCATGCAGGTGCCAGCCCTCCCCACCTCCTCAACCACAGCATCCTTGTTATGGTCACTAGCAATTAGCAACCTCTTCCCTCGTGAGATGTGGGCTCCAAGAGGTAGGACATTGGTCTACTTTGTTCACATGTGAATCCCCAGGGCCCAGAGTGCCTGCCCCATGGCAGACTTTCAATTCCTGTTAGAATCAATGAGGACTTCCATAGTAGCTCAGCTGTAAAGAATCCACCTGCGATGCAGGAGACCCCGGGACAATTCCTGGGTCGGGAAGATCCACTGAAGAAGGGATAGGCTACCCACTCCTGTACTCTTGATCTTCCCTGGTGGATCAGCTGGTAAAGAATCTGCCTGCAATGCAGGAGACCTGGGTTCAATCCTGGGTTGGGAAGATCCCCTCGAGAAGGGAGCAGCTACTCACTCCACTATTCTGGCCTGGAGAATTCCATATGGACAGTATAGTCCATGGGGTCACAAAGAGTCGGACAGGACTGAGTGACTGTCATTTTCACTTTTAGAATCAATGAACTCTCCCCAGAGAAAGCCTTGAACCTCCCAATCAGCTGAGGCTAAAAGCAGTCCTTGAAGCCTCCACCCTACATCCAGAACCTCACTTTGGGATGCAGCCACCACCAAAATTCAACAGGAAAGGCTTTGCAGGCTGCCAGGTGCAGACACAGCTTCTGCAAGGGAACAAAGCCCGGCCCCAGCCGGCTGCTGCGGCTGCGAAATATCAGCCCCCGGGGAGGCAGGTGATAGAGGAAGCCCCTTTGCTGGTTGGCCCTGAAGCCCTTTCCAAAGTGACTGACCCATCTCCCAGCTCTTGCCCACTCACAGCATTGCATCCCACACAGTACCAGGGAGAGTCCCACATTCCAGCTTCCGAATATCCCAGTCAGGAAGTCTTAGACCCTAAGAGAAAGAGGATCATTCAACTTCCCTCTGCCCCAAGCACAGACGTTTCCCACACTGACTGTCAACCCCAGGGCCTTCTCTCAGGCATCTCCTGCCCAGATTGGAAGAAGATGCACTTTTCCCCTCCCTGACCCAACAGTATCAAGAAAATTGTTGATGGAAAGCTGAATTGCCATAGATTCTTTGGGAGCTGTCTGGATAAGCAGCTCTATCATTCTCAACTTCCTGGTGATAAAAAAACTCAGTGATGGGAGCTGCAACATGGATGGATGTAACATCTTGAAAAACATCATTCAGATGTAATCCATCCAAGTCCCCTGAATGGCCAGCCCATTCCTGCCTCCCACCCCAACCCCCTAACTCAAGCAAAGTCATCAGCTCCATCACCCAGTGGAGGTATCAACACCAAGGCTCCATGATGGAGGACAAGTTCTTGGACCCTCCAGGTGTTGCAGATCATTTGTTCTTCAGGAACTGGCCAATCTCTCCAGAGGGTGATCAGAAACCTCATCCTACATTTTTGGAATAATCAGGGGAGACAGTCCCTCCTCAGGCTGCCCCACTATTTTCTGGGACATGCAGGTGGAGCACTCACCCCAAAGGAGGCTGGCTGAGCTGGGAGGTGGGGAAGGGGCTCGCTGTATATCTGGATTATAGCTACTAGAAGGAGAGTGGGGCTGTGAGGAGCAGAGCTGCATCACCCATCTGCCGGGTGACTTCATTCACAATCTTCAGTTTTCTCATCTATCAAATGGGACAATGCAATGTCTAGCTCCTAAGGCTATCATGTGAAATAATTAAGATACTCCATCTGTACCATTTATGGTCGTTTGGATATAAAATATGGAGCCTGACTCTGGACAATTTAAGCATTTATTGAGAGAAAACAGAGATGCTTTTTTTTTTTTTAATGAAAAGGAAAAGTGAAGCACCAGATATTATGAAGGACAGGAACCAGATCACTTCCTGTCACCTAGGCAGCCAGGAGCAGGCTCCCTAGGGTGACTGCAACCATCTTCCATTTTGGTAAGAATCAGAATTCTTGGAGAGAGAGTCTGATTGGCTGAGCCTGGGTCCTGTGCCCACCCTTTGGCCAGGTGAGGGAGGGACTTCTTGATTGACAAGGCTGTGTGCAAGTAGTGTGAGCTTATTCTACAAAGCAGAGTTGAGCATACTGGAAGTTGTAGGAATGGTTGCTGAGTTGATGGTAGGCAGCAGTGTTACTTGCCCTGCACAGGTGAAGGTCTTTCTTTGATGTCCAGAGCTTGGTGACCAATTCTTTTGTACACTCCAAGCTTTCAAACCAGACTTTGGGAAAATGGGATAGATTAGGGGGTGGGGGAGGGCGAGGGGAACAGCCTTGTGTCTAGCCAACTCACTCGCATCACCTGTAAGAGGCTGGACAAGTGTCCTGATTTTATCTTCAGGCTGTGAAGGTTTGAGCATTTTTGCATCTCATTTGCTTTGATTTTTTTATCATGTCTCCTCACCATTGCCCATAAGCCAAGACAGGATAAGAAATTCTATCTTCATATACCAAGATGCCCACCTAAAGCCCTGTGCCTGGCACATAGAAAACTCAGTAAATAGTTCTTGCTTCTGTTCCCCAAACAGTAAGCGACTTGCATCAAGAAACAAAGCAAGACAATGGACTGGGTAACATTAAAATCCATTTTCCAGTGGGAAAAGTAGGGGTCTTGAATCCTGACCTGCTAGAAACTCAGTTCCCTGTTTCTCCAGATTTTACCCCTAGTTTTTCTAGCCAGCCTGGTGAGCTGGTGGGTTGAGAACTGTATTGAGTTGCCACCTGGGGCCATTTGCTGCTTGGAGCTGGTTCTCCCTCCTTCTCTCTCCCCCTTTCCTCTTTTCTCTTCCTCTCTCTCTTCCTCCCTCTCTCATCATCTCTTTCTATCCACTTCCTCTCTCCCCAACTCTCCTCAGCTTATCAACATCTACCTCATGTACCAACCCAAATTTGTACTGGAGTTCAGTGATGAGAAAATCTTTAGAAGAAGCAAAATAAGTTATCCCAAGTAGAACCTGACCCATTTAGGTGGCACTTATATTCCCAGGAGCACAGAATATAACAAAGAGAATATCCCTGGACCTGGGAGGGTGGAGTGTCGGCATCAAGTCGGATTTGCTCTCAAGGGAAAATAAATCCAATGGAGCACCAAGCTGGGGTTAGGTTGCTTTTGGGCAGATCTGAGGCCTCAGAACAAAAGCCCCTGTTCCCATTTCAGGTCCTAGAGGGCTTCTGAAGTATCCCCCAAGGTTTTACCTAAGCAGGAGGGTGAGATGGATGACTCCTGAAAATACATTCATTTCCTCATTTCAGAGGTGGGTAGGATTGGGGCACTGAAGTCACACCACTGGGTTCAGAGCCCAGCCTTTCCAGTTCTGAGAACTTGGGCTGTTTCTGAAACATCCTAAGCCTGGATTTCCTCATCTGTAACTGAACTGAACTGAACTGAAAGTTCAGTTCAGTCACTTAGTCATGTCCGACTCTTTGCAACCCCATGAACCGCAGCACTCCAGGCCTCCCTGTCCATCACCAACTCCCAGAGTCCACCCAAATCCATGTCCATTGAGTCGGTGATGCCATCCAACCGTCTTATCCTCTGTCGTCCCCTTTTTCTCCTGCCCTCAGTCTTTCCCAGCATCAAATGATAATAATGATAATATACCACCCTCGGAGGGTTTAATGCAATGGTGAAGTGTCCACTCTCCCCACCCGGTCCTTGAGCGCTGCTGGAGGTGCTTAGGTGGACATGATGAGGACCACCAAGGCAGCCTCTTCCAGGTCTCCAGTGGCCACACCCACCTCTCCAGCCTCCAGGAAGTGAAGACTTATTACCTGGAGGCAAAGAGGGGAGGCTGAAGTCCTCTCGCTCAGCCTCCTTCCCTTAGAGCTCTAGCTCTGCAGCTCCCCCCTGGGTCCACAGGCTCACTCTGAGCCCACGACTCCCCCCTGACCCCATCAGTTGTCCCGAGTTTCACAGGCTCTTCTGGATCCATGAGTTCTCCCCAGCTCCATGGGTCTTCCCTGATTCCATGGGTCAATGAACTGTAAATGGATCCTACCTCTTGCCAAGGATACCAAGTGTTCTCCCTGGAACTGGGCAATAATCAATAAATGGTCTTAGCATGGGGCCCACAGGAAGGCTAACAGGTCTCACTTGGACTCTCCCTCCGCCATGTGAGAGCCCCTGTCCAACCAATACCCTCTAACCAGTGGACCAAGGCAAGGTGTCAAATCAGAGCCAGTGCCCAGGAGACCAGACCTTGGCCACTTCCCTTACCTTGTGCATAAGCCTGTGAATAGGGAGGGTCCCCTGGGTAAAACTAGGAGGAAGGTCCATGTCACGCACTTGTGACACCATTACAGGTTCTTCCTAAGCCCCCTCTTCTGCCCAAGGACTTTGAGTCATAAACTGACTCAAGTGTGGGAACTCTCAACCACAGAATTCAAGTCATGATTCAGACCTAGACCTTTACTACTCACTTACATATTTATGTCAGTTTACAAGTCAAATAGGCCTCAGTGGACTGCCATCTGATTTTCATTTCAAGAACTCTATGATCAATTAACCACAGCAAAGACCTCTGATGAGGAAACTGACCCTTCTGCCTACTGTGTCCACTTCTCTGCCTCCTCTGACTGCTGCTTGTGGCTTCCGGCTTCCTAATCTCCGGGGACGTTTCCCACTGCCGCTCTGGTTGGCAGTTTTACAAATTAATCACTGTGCTTTCAGTGATAGGGGACATCCCTTTGCATTCTGAGCCCAGGCTAGTGTCAGCCAACAAGAAAAATATTAGATTCCTTCTCAGCTGTTCAGGCTGGTGCGTTACATTACATCTATATTGTGTTAAATGATGTCTTCACAAAAGATGTCTCCTGAGTGCTGATGAATGAAGCTTATTTGGAAATTGAATGCTACAGAGGTAACCAAGTTCAGGTGAGGTCATCCTGGATTGGAGCAGATCCCGATGCAATGACTGTTGTCCTTACAGAAGGGGGTCTTTAAGAGAGAGTTAAGGAGGGAGCAGGGAAACACAGGAAGAAAAGAGGCAAGGATTGGAGGGATGTGTCTACAAGCCAAGGACTGTCTGCAACCACCGAAAGCTAGGAAGAAGCAAGGATGGCTCCTTCTCTAGAATATCCAGAGAGAGCACAGCCCTGCCAGCACCCTCGTTTTGGATATCTAAGCCTCCAGATTTTGAGAGAATATTTCTTTTTCCTAAGTCAACTGGTTTGTGATACTTTTTTACAGCATTTATGAGAAACTAACACCAGGGTTTCCCTGGTGGCTCAAACTGTAAATCTGCCTGCAATGCAGGAGATCTGGGTTCAGTCCCTAGGTTGGGAAGATTCCCTGGAGAAGGGAATGGCAAACCACTCCAGTATTTTTGCCTGAAGAATTCCATGGACAGAGAAGCCTGGAAGGCTACAGTCCATGGAGTCACAAAGAGTCAGACATGACTGAGTGACAACACTTTCATGTTTACCTTCAAACCTCACCATACCTGTATCTACAGTTATCATTTGAACCTGACATTAATCATGTGCTTCCTTCTTGGGTTAGTATCCTAAACATCCATCCCCACAGATGTGCCTCCAGACTTTTATGATAGAAATTAGCAAACTCCTACAGTTCTTTTGCAGTAAAAGCCTTCCACTACTATTTCATTTGCAGTTAATCCCTGGGGCATGCCAAGGTCTAGCAATCTGAGGACAATGCCAAAAATTAAGGGTGATCCCTTTCTTTCCCAGGAAGGTTCTTTCTGTGTAAGGTGGGGTGGTATTCTCCAGTAAGGACAGAAAAACTTCATCAGACAAGGACCAAGGCTGCATCCTCAGGATAGCTCCAAGGAAGGGATGGACTTCACGCTAATCAAAGGATTGCAAATCCTTTCACATATTTGTAGTCTAGTTTCTAGGTTTCCATTCTTTCATATCAGTGTCCTGTGTTTTATAAACAAGACTTAGGAAACTGTATCGTCAAAGTTGTGCTTTTCCAGTAAGTCATGTTTGGATGTGAGAGTTGGACTGTAAAGAAGGTTAAGCACCCAAAGAATTGATGCTTTCAAACTGTGGTGCTGGAGAAGACTCTTGACAGCAAGGAGATCAAACCAGTCAATCCTAAAGGAGATCAACCCTGAATATTCATTAGAAGGACTAATGCTGAAGCTGAAGCTTCAATACTTTGGCCACCTGATGCAAAGAGCTGGCTCATTGGAAAAGACCTGATGCTTGGAAAGATTGAAGGCAAAATGAGAAGGGAGCAGCAAAAGATGAGATGGATAGGTAGCATCACTGACTCAATGGTCATGAATCTGAGCAAACTCAGGAGATGGTGGAGGCCAGAGGAGCCTGGCATGTTGCAGTCTGTGGGGTTGCAGAGTCAGACATGACTTAGTGACTCAAGAACAACAACAAACCCCAACATGTGAATTCAACTGATTGTGTAACTCAGAATTCTGCAGAATAGTCTCAGAATAGTCTCAGAGAGTTTTGTTGTTATTTCTTGTTTGTTCATTTGTTTTGCTATTTCTGCCAGCTGAAAGACAGATTCTGACAGCATAGTCATAGAATGTCCTTGAGCTTTGTACTATGCCTGGGGCTGAATATTTGGAGTTTCAACATTCTTGTGCCTTTAATAATTCCATACAGTAGAAATTGGCCAGGCCACTCCCACAGTCATATAGTTCACACATTACACAGTTTTATGATGATACCCATGTGATCTCTTCATCTCCATATCTCTTCTCTACTGATTATTGGGTTCTGGTTCACCATATAAGCAACAGTTTCATTAGCTTCATACTATGGGCTGCTATGCTGGGAAAAACTGAAGGCAAAAGGAGAAGGGTGCGGCAGAGGTGGAGATGATTAGATAACATCACCAACTCAGTGGACATGAATTTGAGCAAATTCTGGGAGATAGTGGAGGACAGGGGAGCCTGGAGTGCTGCAGTCCATGGGGTCGCATAGAGTCAGACACAACAACAATGGGCAACTGTATTTGCATCCCAGAATATAAATTGCACTTTGCCTGCATCCCATCCTGCAACCTTGATTTCTAATGGCTCCAACTGTTCAACCTCCCTCGTAGCCTTAGAGTGTTCATACTACATGCTAGAAGACCATAGGGCTCACCATCTGGAGATTAGCTTTCCAGTCACCCCTGCAGATGGATGTGGCAAGGTGGTTAAACCCATGAGAGTCAGCAGACTTGATGTGTGCAGCTTCTAGGTCATGTTCTCCAAGAAGAAAGATGATTGCCCTCCGGTTTCTCCTTCCTTCTTTGGCATCACTTGGAAATGATGTCATCTTTAACCAAGAAGCCTCATGTTGGAAATAGCAAAGCCTTCTCAGCACTCACACTGTTACGTGTCTTGTTTCAGCCCCTCTGCCTTGGGATCTCTGGTATAGCATCTCAGGAGCCCATCTTGTAACTGATATAAACCCCAAACTCCATGCCCAGCCTCAAGCATCTGTTGCATCCACTTCACTCTTGGCATCAGTTTATACATCAGAGTTCTTAGCTGCAAGCAAAGAAACAATACCAGATAAAGTTGGTACATGCAAACACATATATAAGAAAGATACCAAGTCCTCTCAAAATCCACAGGAAAATGAAGAATTGGGCTTTAAATAGAGAACAAGCCAAAAGAGTATGGAAGTCCAGGCAGCAAAGTCATGAAGGAAAACTACCTCATCCCCATGCCCACCATTGCCACTGCTGAGAAGACTAACACCTGCATTCTTCCCATGAGTGAGAATCGTTCAATGTAGATTCAACAATCTGTGAGTAAGTATCTGATTGGCTGAGAATAGGTCATGCGTGCACCAGCTGACTGTGTGAGGGCAGGAAGAGCACTGCTTCCAATCAGGTCACATTCAGTATGGGACTCTCTAAAAAAGGAGGTCTGGATCCTACAAGGAAGTCCATATCTACTGTGATACAGTTTAGAGAAGTGCCCATCTCAGCACCCAGGGTCTCACTCCACATCTGAGGACTTTGGGAACCAGGATGCCCTTGCTTTAAGAAAATGTAGTAATCACTGAAACCCCACCAATTTGAACCCCACGCATTAAAAAGTTCAAACCAAGAAAGGCTTGAGGTCCCAGCAAAGCAACCATTCTGATGGGGTTCTCCTGCCAGAAGAAACCCTGCAACTTGTTTCCCAAGAACTTCCCAAGGAAACCATCACTTTAGACAATGTTCCAGAACCATAGTCTCACTCTCAGTCTATAAGCTAAGAAACCAAGAGCATGGCCACCTTGTAAATGTGTATCCTAGTAGAACAAAGCCGATGGGGGTTTGTTTATGACCTAAACACCAGTGTGATAGTTTATGGGATAAACATGCAGATGCAGAGACAGACTACTGATGTCTGCAAGGCAAACCCTTTCTCCCCTAATGGAAGACAAGCCAGGAAAGCCATTCACAATCAGAATGTCCTTTTGCCAGAGTATGGAGTCAGAACAAGGACAAACACACAGCTGGGGACAGACAGGCATCCATCTCATTGTAGAGATGCACTCACCAAGGCCCTAGGACACTCCAAATCCACCATTTGAGACCCTTCCCCGCTGGACAGCACAGAAAACAATTCAGGTGTTTGGAAAATATTTCTTGAGGGCATATCATGTGCTACAGTGGGTCAGTCTTGGGGATAAAATGGCATGTTCAGGGGACAGAAAGGAGTGCTATGGCTGGGACACACTGAGATGGAAGAGAGGGATGGGGGAAGGATAGATAGACAGGAGGAGGCAGCATATGCAAGGCCCTGAGGCCCAAGGGAAGTGGGTTTGAAATTTATTCTAAGGGAAAGGGGGTCCCACTGAACTTGATTTATATTTCAGTAAATTGAAGGGAAAGCCAGCAGTTCCACTGGACACTATTACAACCCAAAAATGCTGGCTCAGCCTGGAGAGGAGGCTGTAGACATGCTTGAGATCCATCTGAGGAAAGAGCTGGCAGGGCTCACTGAGAGATCGGGTGTGGGGTGAGGAGCAGACGGAGAAGGAAGGAAGGAGTTAGGTCTCTGCCTTGAACCACAGGTAGAGGTAATGCTGTTGCTCAAGATGAGAAATGTGGGGCCTCTGGGACGCCCTCCCCAACCTGCATTCTCAACTAACTGAGAAATGAAACCAAGTGGCCGATGGGAGTCCAAATGTCACCTTCCATGGGAGACAATCAGAGAACTGTGCCCCCAGGGGTGGTGGGCATCTGAGAGAAGGAGGATGGAGTGCCACTCCTGAGCTCCTGAGTGGGCACCACCCTGAGCTCCACCCCTGATAAGGGAGCCTCCTCCTGCCACCCATAGGGTGGCTCCAGAAGTGGGGAAGAAGTGCCCACCCCACCCACTCCCAACGAGGAAGACTGAGTGAAACCTCTAGAACCATAAGATAATCTGTATTTTCTCTGAAGCAGACTCACACACAGAACATGGCACAGAGCCTGGTACACACCGTACACACCCTAGCAGCCAGCACAAAGTCCTTCTGTAGATTTTGGGGCTACCTGAGCACAAAGCAGGTGAGTGGATCCCGGAGCAGCGAGCACCACAACCGCCTGGGACAGCTGGACAGAACGGCCAATGGGGAGGAACTGAACTTTCCAGAAGATGAATGAAACCTAGTTGGTATGCAGCAGAAGGCTTGTGCCCACTAAACAGTCTCCAAACCCTCCGCATGGGTCACCTGAGAACAGATCTCATCTGTGCAGCTGTGGCAACAAGTTCAGTTCAGTTCCAGGGTCTGGGTCATCAGCCATGAGCACTGCATGGGTCATGGTTTCCACCCATTTGGGAGGTGGGAGGATTTCCTATTAGCAGCTCAGAGGTCCAGTTTACTGCATTAGCGCCCCCTCGGATTTCAGTCTGTACACAGGGAATTCTCTGTCTCTGTCTCTCTCGGCCTCTGTCCATCCCCACAGCCAATTCTTTTCCTCACCTCCCACCTTACCCTGCTGCAAAGACCCTGGCCCATGGGCCATGAGCCTCCTCCGTCAGTCTCGGTGCTCATCTGCTCATAAACAAGAGCATCACATGCATGTAAGCATTTATTTCTAAACTTTAGCTGGTCTCACTAACATGAGATCACATTTGTACATTCTCTGTGTGGGATGGGGGGAGACAGACAAGCCAGGGCTGTTATGTGAGGGACAGGGACTGTCACTCTGGTTCTGTGGAGAAAGAAGAGCAGGCTGGTGACTGGCCCCTTAGAGCGGCCATGACAGTATGGTGGAGACTCCTGGGACGCGAATGACACTCCCAAAGAGGCAGTGTCAGGGGCACAGTTAGAAGATCTTTGCTTGGTGTAGGAAGGAGGAAGAACAAGGTGGAGGGAGGGAGGAAAATAGAAACTGAGCCAAAATTGCCCATCACTGTGATGAATCAGTGCTGTTTGCAGTGGCACAGATAGAAATGTCCATGGCTCCTGAAGGGGAACCGGGAGAGGAAGAAAGAGTCACATATTTTACTCCAATAAGACAGACCCCAGTAGTCATTTATGAATGTGAGGGTTGGACCACATTTGGCTGAGCACCAAAGAATTGATGTTTTCAAACTGCAGTGCTGGAGAAGACTCTTGAGAGTCTCTTGGACAGCAAGGCGATCAAACCAGTCCATCCTAAGGGAAATCAACCCTGAATATTCATTGAAAGACTGATGCTGAAGCTGAAGCTACAATGATGCAAACAGCCAACTCACTGGAAAAGACTCGATGCTGGGAAAGATTGAGGACAAGAGGAGAAGGGGGCGACAGAGGATGAAAAGGTTGGATGGCATCACAGATTCAGTGGACATGAGTTTGAGCAAACTCCAGTAGATAGTGAAGAACAGGGAAGCCTGGTGTGCTGCAGTTCAAGGGGTTACAGAGAACTGGAGAAAACTTAGCAACTGAACAACAACAAGACAGATTCAACCCACAAAGCCCAGCCCAGAGCCCTTTGAAATTGCCATCAGCGAGTTGCATGCCTGGAAAGGACATTTTCACTGACACTTCTTCATGCTCCATTCACACCTTCACTTTGTAAGCACAACTTTCACACAGAGAAAGACAAACATCACATGACATCGCTTTTACGTAAAATTGAAAAAATGATATGCGTGAATTCATTTACAAAACAGAATTAGACTCACAAACATAGAAGACAATTGTAATTACTGAAAGGGAAAGGGGTAGGGGGAAGCAGGGATAATTCAGGAATTTAGGATAAACAGATACATACTACTATATATAAAATAAACAAAGACCTACTGTATAGCAAAGGGAACTATAGTCAAAATCTTGAATAAACCATAATGAAAAAAGAATGTGAAAAATATATATACATGTATATATGCATGCATGCTAAGTTGCTTCAGCCATGTCCAACTCTTTGTGACTATCAACTATAGCCTGCCAGTCTCCTCTGATTTTAAGATTCTCCAGGCAAGAATACTGGGGTGGGTTACCATACCCTCCTCCAGGGGGATCTCCCAACCCGGGGATTGAACCTGCATCTCTTATGTCTCACACATTGGCAGGCAAGTTCTTTACAATTAATGCCACCTGAGAAGCTGGCACGTATATATACATACAGGTGGTTCTAATGGTAAAGGACCCACCTAGGTTGTAAGAGAGGTGGGTTCAATCCCTGGGTCAGAAAGATCCCCTGGAGAAGGGAATGGTTACCCACTCCCTGGAGAATGGGGGATTCCATAGATAGAGGAGCATGGTGGGCTATAGTCCATGAGGTCACAAAGAGTCAGACATGACTGAGCAAGTAACACTTTCAGTTTCACTTTCTCATATGTGTGTGTGTGTGTATGTATATAAAATGCATGTATATTATATATGTGTGTGTATATATATGTATATAAAATGCATGTATATTATATATGTGTGTGTATATATATATCTAAATCACTTTGCTATACAGTTGAAATTAACATAATTCTGTAAATCAACTACTTGTTGTGGTTGTTATTCAGTCCCTAAGTGGGGTCTGACTCTGTGACCCCATGGACTGCAGCACCCCAGGCTCCACTGTCTTCCACTATCTCCCAGAGCTTGCTCAAATTCATGTCCATTGGATCAGTTATGCCATCCAACCATCTCATCCTCGGCCGCCCCCTTTTCCTCTTGCCTTCCTTCTTTCCCAGCATTCATTTTTTATTCATTTGGCTGTGTCAGGTTTTAGTTGGCAGCACATGAGCTTAATTCCCCCACGGCATGTGGGATCTTAGTTCCCCCGACCAGGGATGGAACCTGCATCCCCATATGGCAAGCAGGATTCTTAACCACTTAACCACCAGTGAAGTCCCTACATTCAATTTAAAAACAGAAAAGAAAAGAAAGGACATGCACAGGAGGGGAGAATGTCAAGTTGGGGGATAATCAATTGCTGTTACTCCGTAAACTTAGTTCTTTCTTTTTCCAGCAAATTCCACTTGCAGAACTTTGAACCTGTTTATTTTATCCCTTAAAAACTAGTAGAGACGCATTTCCTGGCTTGGCATTCCCTGTTAGTTAAGAAAACAGAAGAGTTTGCTCGGGCTGAGCCCGGCCAGTCCAGGAGCTGGTCTCCAAAACCGGTGCCCAGGGGTGATCCAAACGGGATCTTCTTTCGATTAATTACAAATTTCTCACTTGAGGCCAGTTGGTGGATAACCAGCGTTTGTAGAACAGGAAATTGCAGACGGCAGCTCTCTGGGATCATGGCTCTCCAGTGGAGTCCCATTAGTGGAGATAAACTAGCAGTCGCCCCATAGACCCTGAACTCAGTGTTACATCTGGGCTGGCTGCCGGAGGCTTTGGCAGGGCTGCTGCGTGACATCCCCCCAGAGCAGGTGGGATGGAGGAAGGGCAGCCCCAGTGGATGCCAGCTGCCAACGCAGCAGACTCTGTCCAGACCCAGAGAATCTGTTCTGGGGGTACCCCTCGGCACCCTGCTGAGCCTGAGTGCCTGCGTTCATCTGCTCTGACCCCCGAAACCAAGCACCATGGACCACGGGTCTAAAACAGCAGAAATCTCCTTTTTCTAGCTCTGGAGGCTGCAAGTCCAAGATGAGGGAGTTAGCAGGGTTGGTATTCTCAGGGGGCTCCCCCTTTGGCTTGCAGTCAACACTCTTCTCACTGTGACCTCACATGACCTTTCACTGTTCCAGTGTCAGTGGTGTCCCTCTTATAAGGACACCAGTCAGACTGGATTGGGGCCCATGGGCTTCATTTTAACTTAATCACCTCTTTAAAGACCCACACCTCCAATTCAGGCATAAGAGATGCATGTTTGATTCCTGGGTCAGGAAGATTCCCTGGAGAAGGGAATGCAACCCACTCCAATATCCTTGCCTGGAGAATTTTGTAGACAGAGGAGCCTGGCAGACTTCAGTTCAGTTCAGTTCAGTCGCTCAGTTGTGTCCGACTCTTCGCAACCCCATGAATTGCAGCACACCAGGCCTCCCTGTCCATCACCATCTCCTGGAGTTCACTCAGATTCACGTTCATCGAGTCAGTGATGCCATCCAGCCATCTCATCCTCTGTCATCCCCTTCTCCTCCTGCCCCCAATACTTCCCAGCATCAGAGTCTTTTCCAAAGAGTCAACTCTTCTCATGAGGTGGCCAAAGTACTGAAGTTTTAGCTTTAGCATCATTTCTTCCAAAGAAATCCCAGGGCTGATCTCCTTTAGAATGGACTGGTTGGATCTCCTTGCAGATCAAGGGACTCTCAAGAGTCTTCTCCAACACCACAGTTCAAAAGCATCAATTCTTTGGCGTTCAGCCTTCTTCACAGTCCAACTCTCACATCCATACATGACCACAGAAAAACCATAGCCTTGACTAGATGGACCTTCGTCAGCAAAGTAATATCTCTGCTTTTGAATATACTGTCTAGGTTGGTCATAACTTTTCTTCCAAGGATTAAGCATCTTTAATTTCATGGCTGCAGTCACCATCTGCAGTGATTTTGGGAGCCCCAAAAATAAAGTCTGGCACTGTTCCCACTGTTTCCCCATCTATTTCCCATGAAGTGATGGGACCGGATGCCATGATCTTTGTTTTCTGAATGTTGAGCTTTAAACCAACTGTTTCGCTTTCCTCTTTCACTTTCATCAAGAGGCTCTTTAGTCCTTCTTCACTTTCTGCCATAAGGGTGGTATCATCTGCATATCTGAGGTTATTGATATTTCTCCCAGCAATCTTGATTCCAGCTTGTGTTTATTCTAGTCCAGCATTTCTCATGATGTACTCTGCATATAAGTTAAATAAACAGGGTGACAGTATACAGCCTTGATGTACTCCTTTTCCTATTTGGAACCAGTCTGTTTTTCCATGTCTAGTTCTAACTGTTGCTTCCTGATCTGCATACAGATTTCTCAAGAAGCAGGTTAGGTGGTCTGGTATTCCCATCTCTTTCAGAATTTTCCACATTTTATTGTGATCCACATAGTCAATGGCTTTGGCATAGTCAATAAAGCAGAAGTAGATGTTTTTCTGAAACTCTCTTGCTTTTCCATGATCCAGCGGATGTTGGCAATTTGATCTCTGGGTCCTCTGCCTTTTCTAAAACCAGCTTGAACATCAGGGAGTTCACGGTTCTCGTATTTCTGAAGCCTGGCTTGGAGAATTTTGAGCATTACTTTACTAGCATGTGAGATGAGTGCAACTGTGCGGTAGTTTGAGCATTCTTTGGCATTGCCTTTCTTTGGAATTGGAATGAAAACTGACCTTTTCCAGTCCTGTGGCCACTGCTGAGTTTTCCAAATTTGCTGGCATATTGAGTGTAGCACTTTCACAGCATCATCTTTCAGGATTTGAAACAGCTCCACTGGAATTCCATCACCTCCACTAGCTTTGTTTATAGTGATGCTTTCTAAGGCCCACTTGACTTCACATTCCAAGATGTCTGGCTCTAGATTAGTGATCACATCATCATGATTATCTGGGTCGTGAAGATCTTTTTGTACAGTTCTTCCGTGTATTCTTGCCATCTCTTCTTAATATCTTCTGCTTCTGTTAGGTCCAGACCATTTCTGTCCTTTATCGAGGCCATCTTTGCATGAAATGTTCCCTTGGTATCTCTAATTTTCTTGAAGAGATCTATGGGATCACAAAAAGTCTGACGTGACTGACCACGCACATCTCCAAGTGTAGTCACATTCCAAAGCCCTCGGGCTTGAGACTTCAACATACACGCTTAGGGGGCAGAATTCAGGCCACAGTAGACCTCACCAGGATGGCCCAGCTTTGCACCCCGCATGGGATCCCATCAGCTTTCTTCCCTAACCTCCTACCAGTAGCTATTGCTTGACATGCTTTCTCTCCCCTTTGTCATCATTCTGAAGAAAGAGGAAGAAAAGGGAACAGATAGGAAAATCTAGCAAATCTTCCATCACCTGTCAGCAGCATTGTTGAGTTACCCAGGGTGGTTTACCCCATCCTGCTTTGGAGAAGACAGACTGTGTGGGAGAAGAAAAGCTGACTCCAGCCACAGGGCTTGTTTGAAAGTGAAAAGTTCAGAGGGTGTGTCCTCAGTGGCAGAAAAGAAAGAGCCCACATCCTCAAGACCTTCCACAGGACCCCTCAAGAAGGAGACACTGCTTCCAGAATGGGGACCTGACCACCTCGGCCACCCCAGTCTCTATCAATATCCTACCTTCCTCCCAAGGCAAGGAGGGGAAAGCACAACTCAGTGATTTTTCACCACGAAACTGCCTTGAGGAGGTATGCCTGTCCCCCAGTGAATACCAAGGTGACCAGAAAATTAATGAGGCAGAATCCCCAGTTCCCTGGAATTCCAGGGTCCAGAGGCCAAACTCTCCACAATGAGGAATAGTCAGAGGCCCAGGGATTAGCTGTGTATTGATTCATCTCCCCAGAGAACCTTTGATTTTCACATACATTCTCTTCCTGACTCGGGCCCTAGCCTTTGTCTCACTCTCTGTGTCTCTCCCAGAGCGAAGCCAAGGATTAGCTAATATTTGCCAGTGGAAAGGGCTCCCTCCAGAATAAACATGAACATCATTATGCCTGGGTCTTCGGCCAGCCTGAGATCTGATTGCAAAGTCTCCTCGCCCTCATGGACAGACGTGGAATAAGGAGGAGGAGGTACTGCATAGGGACTCAGGCTCCAACTCCAGAGCTTCCTCTGCCTGGAACGACCCCGTGGATAAGGGACACCGCAGCCTCATAAACTGGCTTCAGAGCTCCACCTGGCAGAGGTGAGACCACTGGGGAAAATGTTACCGTGAGCATGATCCTGCCAGGATGGGGACCCTGGTGGGCAGCCCAGACAGGAGGTGGAGACTCTGGGCTTGGGCCAGGCAGGCTCCTGCCTGGTGCACTCATGCCCTGATGCCTAGACTTGTGTTGCCAGCTCCGAGCCACAGAGCCCAAGGAAAAGCAGAAAATGTGCTGCATGCAAATGGATCTCATTATTTCGTTCACTCCACAAATATTAAGCCTGTGCCTTACATCAGCAAGCCCAGGGCAAGAGAGCCAAGAAGGCCATACAGAAATCAGGCTAGTCAGTGTGAAGGGAGCAAGCTCTGGCCTCCTGCCTTGACGTCCCGTTGACCACAAGGCCAGGCTCTGATTGAGAACCCCACTTCTTGGGGTTAGGCATTAGAGCACATACAGCAACACAGAAGAGCTGGTCCTACCCTGGCTCACGGCTTTAGATTCAGAAATTCTGGGGCCATGGGTACCAGAGGGTGAGCTAAATTGGAGAGGGGATGAGGAGGACCCACAGATACCTCACTTGGCCGGAGAAGGTCAAGTCCCCAGGCTGGACACACCTCTGGACCCAGCAGGCACATGGGCGCCCCTGGGCCACCTCAGCTGATGTCCTCTTAGCCAACACATGGCTGAGGGATGTGAAAGCTGCCATCTCAACTCCGAGCAGCAAACCCTCTGGGTACAGAGTGAGATGTAAACAGATTAATAATGAGAACAGTGAGAATAACATCATCACGTTTCTTTCATTCTAAGACACATTTCCCCCTTCTTATTATCACGTCTGGAATCGACAGAGATTTTATAGTCAGAATGAATGATGATTCTAATGGGGTTGCATGCCCTCTTCGGGATACTGTTAGCTCAGGGGGCGCCCCTACAGTCAGAGGTGACTTAGAATCAGGGCTTTCAGGGATCCTGATGGAGCTGTTTCAGGGTCCAGGTTCTGTAGGGTGGAGACCCTCCCTGGGAATGTGGGGGCCAGAGGTGTCAGGTGGGGGGCCACTCTGGGGCTGCAAAGGACCTGAGGAACTAGGGGTAAAAGGGATGGGCTGGAAGGTCAGGCTAGGGTCCCTCTTGTCACTTGGTTCCAGAAGATGTCTTACCTGAAGCAGCAGCACCTCTAAGAGATGGAGAACCTGGAAACCTGGGTTTCCATGACAACCTTGCCTTCCCTGGGTGTGCAATGGAGCCACTCAGGTCCCCAAGTCTTCGAGTTTAGTTCTGCTTCACCTACATCAATACACTGGAGGGAGAGGGGGCCCAGGCTCAGCTCACTCTGCGTTTCTTCTTCCCCTATAACTGACTAGCTTTCTCACTCTAGAAAGCCATTTCTGCTTTGCTGTCACCAGTAAATATTCCAGAAAGAAGAGTTCATTTCCTCAGAACCAGGCAGGAGCCACGACTCACTCTTCCAAATCAATAACTGATTATCTTGCTTGCAAATTCAGTTCTCTGCCTGAAAGCAGCCTTCCCTGATGGGTCCTGACAAGTCCGACCATCTTGGCAGAACCTGTCAGAAGGAAAGGCCTCCCAGAGCTGGTGGATGCCAGGCAGACCAGCCGTGGGCTACGAATAGGGAAGAGCAGCCACCTGCTCCATGCCCTTCCTGGACCCACCAACATGAGCCCCTGACCTGGGGACTCCCATCTCAAAGAAGCAGTGGAGCCTCAAATTCCTTCCCTGGTGGCTCAGACAGTAAAGAATCTGCCCACAATGCAGAAGACCTGGCTTTGATCCCTGAGTCAGGAAGGTCCCCTGGAGAAGGAAATAGCAGCCCACTCTAGTATTCTTGCCTGGAGAATCCCATGGACAGAGGAGCCTGGTGGACTGCAGTTCACGGGGTTGCAAAGAGTCGGACATGACTGGGTGACACACTTGCGCTAACACTTTCAAGATCTGCTCAACGGCCTGAACTACAGGTGGAAGCATCACTGGGGGCCTGGCATGTGAGGGGGTGGGCCGGGGAACTTACGACTCAGGTTGGCTCCTCCTGGTGGGCAGTGAAACCTGAAGTCTGGACTGAGGTATGGACATGATGGGTCACTGTGGCAAGTCTTCTAAAGCCAAGGACCAGATGACGTGGATACCAGGGATGCATGTTGTGAGGGTGCCACTGGGCAAGGACTCTACCCATTCATAAATTCATTCCCTGATTTACAACCATCTCCCAGGCGGTATGCCAGGTTACCTGGACACCAGAAGAATGAACATTCCTTATCCGTGAGACGGGGGCAAAGGGGTGGCGTGTCACACATTAACTCATTTATTTATTTCCCAGGTATTTATTGAGCCTGCAACAATAGCCTTAGAACTTAGTTCACCTCTAGTTTAGGACTAGGAATCAGCCCCCACCTCTTGAAAAATTCCCAACTCAAGCCCACAGTACAAGGCAGAGTGAGAGACAGTCCCAGAAAGGATATAAAAGGTGGGTTTTCAAACTATGTATTCCAGGACCCCTCAGAATTTGCTCAAGGATTCGAAAAATGATTACACAAAATTTCACTGTAATTATACTTGAACTATTTTTAGATGTAATAAAAAATCAGCACATTCAACAAGGTGTTAAATGGAAAGTTTTGTACTTCAGGGACCAGCAACCCATTTCCGGGCTGACAGGTCATCTCCTTCCTGGGGAGGGCTTGGAACAAAGTCTCAACCGCCCTCCCTGTGGCTGTGTCACTCATTAGGGAGGCTGCAGGTGCACCGTACGTGGGTGATTAGTCCATGCTGGCAGCATCCGCCTGCAGGGCTGTTAATCTGGGGCAGAGGTCAGGCTCAGAGTGCCAGGCTCATTCTCTGTAACCAGGTAGCGTGGGATGAAGGGGACTCTGCCTCTGTGGGGATGGTCAAATGCTTCCAAAAACCTGAAGGCTTCCTCTGCAATTTTGTTCTTGAAAACAATCATGCAAATCTGTCTTTCAAGACTTCAGTGCCAGTTTAATCAAAGAGAATCTTGAGATTGTAAGGTGGACTTCTAAAAAGTGTTATTGTTTATGACTCTATTTCCACTTTTTGTATTAAAAAGCAGAGGCATCACTTTTCAGTCAAAGGTCCATATAGTCAAAGCTATGCTTTTCCAAAATCATGTACAGATGTGAAAGTTGGACCATAAAGAAGGCTGAGCACTGAAGAAGTGATGATTTTGAAGTGTGGTGCTTGAGAAGACTCTTCTCAAGACTCTTCAGAGCTCTTTGGACTCCAAGATCAAACCAGTCAATCCTAAAGGAAATCAACCCTGACTATTCATTGGAAGGACTGATGCTGAAGCTGAACCTCCAATACTTCGGCCACCTGATGCAAAGTCAGCTCATTGAAAAAGACCTTGATGCTGGGAAAGATTGAGGACCAGGAAGAGAAGGGGGTGACAGAGGATGAGGAGGTTAAATAACATCACCAACTCAATGGGCATGAATCTTAGCAAACGAGAGGAGGCAGTGAAGGACAGGGTAGCCTGATGTGCTGCAGTCCATGGGGTTGCAAAAATTGGACACAACTTAGCGAGTGAACAACAACAACATTCCTGGGAAGTGCAACTAATAAGCCTCTGAAATAAGGTGGATTCTGGACTATCTCCCATAACTGCCAATTTCAAATGTCACAGGCAGCAATATATAATAGCTTTATTGTTCTGATTTGATAAGTAAACGTGATAAATTTGAACTATTAAGATCAATGGATGCTAATAATAAACTAACCTCATCTTTTATTTACTTTTTCTTATTTTTGTGATGAAAACATTCAAACGTGCAAGCAAAGTACAGAGAAGACTGATGGATGCTCACATATCCACACACCTGTATTTAACCCCTGGGGTATTTCATCAGCATGACAGCAGGAACTCTGTGTGATCTGTGCGCTGGTGGATCCCCGGGGGTTTAAGTGCACAATGAGTTTGTTGAATGAGTGAATAATTGTAACCACTATAACTGTTTCATGAAGGAAAACAATGTCATGTTTACAACCACAGCTGCTAGCACCACAAATTCACACCCTACCTCTGCCATGCATGTGCTGTGTGACAAGTCCCCAGCACTTCTGGCCCCATCATTGCCCATGTTTGCCTGAATGGATTATCCCACTAGGGACTGAATAATGGTCCTCTTCCAATTCCGACAATCCTTCCACATTTATTAGCTAAGATTCTTAAGAGCTGTCACCAACCAGAGTTAAATAATTCTTACAGGGAAGGAAGGACACATGTTTATTTCCTTTTAATTGCCAGTTTTCAGAATAAGAATTTTATGCTTCCAATGGCTTCCCTGGTGACTCAGACGGTAGAGAGTATGCCTGCAATTCAGGAGACAAAGGTTTGATCCCTGGGTCAGGAAGATCTTTTGGAGAAGAAGATGTCAATCCACTCCAGTATTCTTGCCTGGAGAATCCCATGGACAGAAGAGCCTGGTTGGCTACAGTCCATGGAGTCACAAAGAGCTGGACACAACTGAGCAATTAACACTACTACTGCACTAACGGCTGCCCATGAATTGTCATTTCCTCTCTCTTTCTGTCTCTACCTCTATCTCCCCTCTATCTCTATCTCTTCCTCTGACATTCTTATTTTGTTTGGTTTTGCTTTCTCTTCTTGAAGCAGCATTATAAATTGATGGATTTTTTTGCAGACACATTCCATGTGCTATGGGCAGTATCTTATGCTCAGATTGCCCTGTCTTTGAACACTGGGAGTCCTGTCCTGCTAGCCCTTCTGTTCTTTGACAGAACTCATCAGTCTTTAATTGGTCGTTGCCTTTGGGCCACAAGCAGCTGTTCTAGGGCAAGCTCATTTGTGTATTTCTTGCCCCACATCTGGAATCAGAAACTTTTCTCCAGAGCCCTGGTTCTTATTTATGGGGAATGGAGTACAGAGACCATGATCTGGGTGCTGAGGATGCTTTTTACCTCTGAGCTTTTATAGTGGACAGCAACTGCCCTTGCATTTTAAAAAACAAAAGATACCATAAGGTAATACTGATATTTCCGATTCAGACTTATCATTATATGGATTTTATTTAATCTCTTAGTATCTCTCTTCTTCTACATTGAAAAATCTTGGACCTTAACAATATAAATATAACATATTAACTTGCTTTATTTTCCTACATAGTACTTTTAAAATGCCAATATTATTAAAAATAGTAAGACTTGCAAAAGGTATTTTAATATTTTGTGTAGCCCTACTCTGCCTTGAGTATATCAGTATAGCAACTAAGGGTGTACAATCACAAGACTATATTCTAAAGCAACACAAAATAACTTTTTCACTATGTACTTTTTCCCCAGCTTCATACTGAGATAAAATTGACAACACAACACTGTCATGTTATGTGTCATGTTAAACTTAAGCATAAGTTTAAGGTGTGCACGTTGATTTGATACATCTTTATGTTGTAAAATGACTACCACCATAGCATTAGCTCACACCTCCATCACATCACACAACTACCATTTCTTTTTGGTAAGAACATTTAAGATCTACTCACTTAGCAACTTTCAACTGAATAATTTTTTGTTGTTCAGTTACTAAGTTGTGTCTGACCCTTTGCGATCCCATGGACTGTGGTACACCAGGCTCTTCTGTCCTCCACTGTCTCCCAGAGTTTGCTCAAATTCATGTCCATTGAAGCGGTGATGCTACCTGATCATCGCATCCTCTATCGCCCCCTTCTCTTTTTGTCTTCAGTCTTTCCCAGCCTCAAGGTCTTTTCCAATGAGCTGGCTGTTCTCATCAGGCAGCCAAAGTATTGGAGCTTCAGCGTCAGTCCTTCTAATGAATATTCAGGGTTAATTTCCTTTAGGATTAACTGGTTTGACCTCCTTGCACGCCAAAGGACTCTCAAGAGTCTCCTCCAGCACCACAGGTCCAAGGCCTCACTTCTTGGGTGCTCAGGCTTCTTTCAGGTCCAACTCCTACATCCGTACCTGACTAATAGAAAAACCAGAGCTTTGACTATACGCACCTTTCTTGGTAAAGTGATGTCTCTGCTTTTTATACTGTTGGAGAAGGCAATGGCACCCCACTCCAGTACTCTTGCCTGGAAAATCCCATGGACAGAGGAGCCTGGCAGGCCGCAGTCTATGGGGTCGCTAAGAGTCGCACATGACTGGGCAACTTCACTTTCACTTTTCACTTTCATGCATTGGAGAAGGAAATGGCAACCCACTCTAGGGTTCTTGCCTGGAGAATCCCAGGGACAGGGGAGCCTGGTGGGCTGCCGTCTACGGGGTCACACAGAGTCAGACACGGCTGAAGTGACCTAGCAGCAGCAGGTTTGTCATAGCTTTCCTTCCAAGGAACAAGAGTCTTTTAATTTCATGGCTGCAGTCACCATCCACAGTGATTTTGTAGCCCAAGAAAATAAAGTCTGTCACTGCTTTCACTGTTTCCACTGTTTCCCCTTCTATTTGACATGAAGTGATAGGACCAGATGCCATGATCTTAGTTTTTTTAATGTTGACTTTCAAGACAGTTTTTCACTCTCCTCTTTCATCCTCAAGAGGCTCTTTAGTTCTTCTTCACTTTCTTCCATTAGCGTGATAGTTATTGTTAATTATTGATAGTTAATTATACTGCATCAAGTATACAAGCATATTACATACAAATATTTAATATAGTATAATTAACTATCTGTTAATAATTACTAACTAATAATATATGCTGTGCTATATAGCTCTTTTACTTTTTTAAATTTTTATTTCTCTTGGGATTTTAAACTTTCTTTATAAATTTAATTTTATAAATGATATCAAAGTAGAAACCTAAGCCAAGATAAATTTAGAAAAGCATCACTTCCATCCTGTCACTTCTTCTATCTTCCATCTCTCCTTTTTGAGGTAACTATTTATATTAGGTTTATTTTAAAAGTATCAAAGTGAAAAAAAATTATTAAACTATGTACACAGATTTACACCTTGATTTTTTTCCATTTATCCTGGATATAATTTCATATCTGCAAATAGATATCTCTCTCATTTACTTTAATTGAGAAAAAAGTAAATTTAGTATTTTGCACAGATCTTAATCATTAAGGTCAATGAATTCTGACAAATATATATGCCAATGTCATCATCTCAATCAAGTTATACATTGTATAAAATATATCAATCAAGATTCATATTTACATAGATCATTTCAGGAAGTTCTCTTATGCCTCCTTCAAGTCAGTCCGTATCATCACCCCAGCATACAAACACAGGTGAACTTTCTATTACCAGGTTATTTTATCCAGCTTTAAGTTTCACACAAAAAATACAATCAGCATGGGGTCTTGATCAGTGTAATATTTTGAGATTCACACATGCTATTGTATGTATCTGTGGTTTTTTAATTGCTTAAATGTATTTCAGTGTATGGATACATCACAGTTTAGTCCATTTACCTCCTGATGGATAATTGAGCTATTTCTAATTTGAAGCTAGTGTGAGTGAAACTGGTACTGACATTCTTATCTGCCTCTTTTGTGACCATATGTTTTCATTTCTCTTGGGGCATATGGCCAGATTATATTTAACTGTATGATAAACTACCAAAATACTCCCAGTCTGTGGCTTAGCTTTTCTTTCTCTTGAAAGTCTTTCTTGGAGCAGAAATTTTTAATTTTGAAGAAGCCCAAGTTACTCCTTTTTCATGTATTGATCATATTTTGTGTCATATTTGAGAAAACTTTGCTGAATTCAGTGTCACAAAACTTTCTCCTGTGTTTTTTTCTCAAACTTCATTGTCTAATATGAGTATGATAGCAAGAAACTCCATGTGACTGTGTTGTTGTTCAGTCACTAAGTCGTGTCATGCAGATCAAGAAGCAGCAGTTAGAACTGGACATGGAACAACAGACTGGTTCCAAATCAGGAAAGGAGTGTATCAAGGCTGTATATTGTCACCCTGCTTATTTAACTTATACACAGGGTACATCATGTGAAATGCCAGGCTGGATGAAGCACAAGCTGGAATCAAGATTGCAGGGAAAATATCAATCACCTCAGATATGCAGATGACACCATCCTTATGTCAGAAAGTGAAGAAGAACTAAAGAGCCTCTTGATGAAAGTGAAAGAGGATAGTGAAAAAGTTGGCTTAAAACTCAACATTCAGAAAACTAAGATCATGGCATTCAGTACCATCACTTCATGGGAAATAGATGGAGAAACAATGGAAACAGTGAGAGACTTTATTTTGCTTGGCTCCAAAATCACTGCAGATGGTGAGTGCAGCCATGAAATTAAAAGACACTTGCTCCTTGGAAGAAAAGCTGTGACCAACCTAGATAGCATATTAAAAAGCAGAGACATTACTTTGCCAACAAAGGTCCATCTAGTACTCTTGCCTGAAAAATCCCATGGACAGAGGAGCCTGGTAAGCTGCAGTCCATGAGGTCACTAAGAGTCGCACATGACTGGGCAACTTCACTTTCACTTTTCACTTTCGTGCATTGGAGAAAGAAATGGCAACCCACCCGGTGTTCTTGCCTGGAGAATCCCAGGGACAGGGGAGCCTGGTGGGCTGCTGTCTATGGGGCTGCAGAGAGTCGGACATGACTGAAGCGACTTAGCAGCAGCAGCAGCAGTCAAAGCTATGGTTTTTCCAGTAGTTGTGTATGGATGTGAGAGTTGGACTATAAAGAAAGCTGAGATCCAAAGAATTGATGCTTTTGAACTGTGGTGTCTGAGAAGACTCTTGAGAGTCCCTTGGACTGCAAGGAGGTCAAACCATTCAGGAAAAGACCCTGATGCTGAGAAAAATTGAAGGCAGTAGAAGGGAACGACGGAGGATCAGATGATTGGATGGCATCACTGACTCGATGGACATGAGTTTGAGCAAGCTCCGGGAGTGATGGACAGGGAAGCCTGGCTTGCTGCAGTCCATGGGGTCACAAAGAACTGGACACGACTGAGTGACTGAACTCAACTGAGTTCAATTTATCCATGAGTTCAAGTAATCAAAAAGTCGTGTAAGACTTTTTTCAGCACCATGAACTGCAGCATAACAAGCTTCTCTGTGCTTCACTGTCTCCCAGAGTTTGCTCAAATGCATGTCCATTGTGTCAGTAATTCCATCCAACCATCTTATCCTCTGTCACCCCATTCTTCCCTTACCCTCAGTATTTCCCATCATCAGGATCTTTTCTAATGAGTCAGCTCTTCTCATCAGGTGGCCAAAGTCTTGGCGCTTCAGCTTCAGCATCAGTCCTTCCAGTGAATATTCAGGGTTGATTTCCTTTAGGATTAACCAGCTTGATCTCCTTGCACGATTTGAAGGCAACAATTTTTCGGCACTCAGCCTTCTTTATGGTCCAACTTTCACATCTGTATATGACTACTGAAAAACATGTAGCTTTGACTATATGGATCTTTGTCACCAAAGTGATGTCTCTGCTTTTATTATGCTATCTCAGTTTGTCAAAGCACTTCTTCCAAGGAGCAAGCCACTTTTAATTTAGCGACTGCAGTCACCATCCACAGTGATCTTAGAGCCCAAGAAAATAAAATCTGTCACTGTTTCTACTTTTCCCCATCTGTTTGCCATCCATGTGGTTACTTAAATTTAAATTAACTAGAATTAAATTAACTAGAATTAAATAAAATTTAAAATTCTTTGGAAAGCACAGATGGATACCTATTGTAAATAGTGTCTTTTATTGAATAGCATTATTCTATAAATTTTAAAATTTTAGGTTTTACATTTAGGGATCTTTAGGTGAAAAGTGTGTTTTCAGATGGGTTTTGTTTATTTGTTTTGTTTGTTTATTGAATGTAGATAACCAATTGTTCCAGCATCATTTACTGAAAAGACTATTTTTTTTTTTGCATTGAATTGTCTTTGCACCTTTGTTGAAATCAATTGGCCATGCATATGTGGCTTCTGTTTGTACTTGAAAGTCTATACTATCCTCTAGCACCACACCCTTTGGACTATTGTAGGTTTATGATGTCTAGAAACCAAATAATATGAGTTTAAGTTGAGAAATGCTGTCTCCTCCTCTATTTTCTGAAAGAGTTTATATAGAGTTAGAATTAATTTTTGTTTAAATATATGGTAGAATTCACTTATCTAGTTGATCAAGCCTGAAGTATTATAGCAAGACTTTAAACTACAAATTCAGCTTCTTTAACAGGCACACAACTATTAGCTCTTTCTTTCTGAGTGGGCTAAAGCAGTGCATGGCCTTCAGGAATTTCCATGTTTATCCAAACTGTCGAATTTACAGGCACAAAGTTGTCCTTAACATTTCCTTATTATCTTTCAACATTTGGGTATGTGTAATAATTCCTCTTTCACATTCAGAATAAGGGAAATTTGTGTCTTTTTATTCTTTCTTAGTTTGACTTTTAATTTTATCAGTTTTCTTGATCCTTTAAGTAAAAACACCTTTTGGGATTTTTACTTCTATTACTTTCTCTACTTCTAGTTTTGTCATTTTACGTCTATATTGTTTTCTTTCACCTATTGTTTTCTATTTAGTTCTGCTCTTTTTTTTTTGTATCTTTTTAAGTTATGGATGTGAGGTCTTTCAGTTTTTAACATAATTAATTAAATGGTTAATTAATTAATAAACACTTAATATTTAATTAAAATTTTAATGCTTGAAATTTCCTCTAAACTGCTTTAGCCACATCCTACAAAATCTTATTATGTTATGTTCTTATTTTTACTCAATTTAAATTTTTTTCTGATTTCCCTTGGTTTCTCTTTGCCCCCAAAGTTTTAAAATGTGGTATTTAATTTCTGTTATTGGTTTCTAGCTTAAATCTTTTATGATCTGAGAATGTTTCAGTTCTTTGAAACTTCTGAAAACTTTTGAAACTTAAAAAATTTTTTTCATAAAATACGGTTTATCTTGATGAATGTCCCAGATGCACTTAAGAAGAATGTGAATTCTGCTGTTTTTGAGTAGAATGATCTATAAATGTCAATTAGGTCACCTTGGTTGAAAAATGTTGCTAGGTCTTTTATATCCTTAATGATTTTCTGTCTGTTTGTTATATTGATTACTGAGAGATGAGCATTGAAATTCCCAAGCATGATCGTGGACTTGTTTATTCTCCATCAGTTCTATTTCTGTTTCATGTATTGTGAAGCTTTATTGTGATGTGAATAGTCATTCAAGATTATTAGATCTACTCGGTGAACACACCCCCCTTATGATCTTATAATTATGCACTGCCTCTCTTTATTCCTGGAAGGAGTCCCTGTTTTGAAGTTTGTTTTGTCAAATCTTAGTGTAGCCATGACAAGCTTTCTTTTTATTGGTTTCTACATGAAATATATGTTTCCATCCTTGTTTTTTAATCTATTTATATCATTATATTCAAAGGGGATTTATTGTGCATAATATATACTTGGGTATTATATTTTTAGCTGATCTGACAATCTCTGCCTTTCACTTGGAATACTTAACATTTACATTTAATGTGATTATTACTATGGCTAAATTTAGGTCAATGATGGTATTATTTGGTTTTTGTTTGTCTCCTCTATTTCTTATTCACTTCTCATTTCTTGTCTTCTTTTGGACTATTTTAGACTTTGTAGTATCTCATTTTAGCTTCTCTACCAGATTTTTGGCTCTATCTCTTTGTATTATTTTTTAACATTTGATCTGTGAATTATAATATATAAGTTACTACCTAACTTATCATTGTCTACTTAGACTTGATGTTTTTGTGTCAGAGTTACTCCTCGTTCTTGCTGAACCTTGGTATGGAGAGTATTTTTTATTTTAGCCAGTGTGGTAGGTGTGTAATGACATTTCTTTGTAGTTTCATTTTCATTTTCTGTCTAATGATGTTGAGCATCTTCTCATGTACTTATTGTCTCATGTACTCATTGTACTCATTGTCATTGTTATGTCAACTTTGGTAAAGTATCAGTTCAAATCTTATGGCCATTTTTACTATTGAGTTGTATAGGTTCATTATCTATTTGGGATATAAGAGCTTTAGCAGATATGTATTCATAATACCTTATTAACTATATAATATTTGTAACATCTGCAAAGTTTTTCCCTTTCTTTTTCTCTTTCCTCATATTGGTAATTTATTTACTCTCTTTTGTTCTTGGTCAGTTTTACTAGAAGCTCACAGGTTTCATTTATCTTCTAAGATAACCTATTTGGTCAAATACCCAAATTTTTTCAATCCTTTTAAAATTGTTAAGACTGGCTGTATGAGCTACTGTATGGTCAGTTTTGGCAAACGTCTCATGTTCATTTATTCAAATATAAAGAAAGCACATTCTGTCTTTCTTGACTGCCATGTTTTGTAAATGTCAGTTCAGTTCAGTTCAGTCACTGAGTCCTGTCCCATTCTTTGCGACCCCATGAATCGCAGCACACCAGGCATCCCTGTCTATCATCAACTCCCAGAGTTCACTCAGACTCGCGTCCATCAAGTCAGTGATGCTATCCAGCCATCTCATCTGCTGTCATACCCTTCTTCTCCTGCCCCCAATCCCTCCCAGCATCAAAGTCTTTTCCAGTGAGTCAACTCTTCGCATGAGGTGGCCAAAGTACTGGAGTTTCAGCTTTAGCATCATTCCTTCCAAAGAAATCCCAGGGCTGATCTCCTTCTTCTGAAGGAGACTGGACTGGTTGGATCTCCTTGCAGTCCAAGGGACTCTCAAGAGTCTTCTCCAACACCACAGTTCAAAAGCATCAATTCTTCGGTGCTCAGCCTTCTTCATAGTCCAACTCTCACAACTCTATATGACTACTGGAAAAACCATAGCCTTGACTATACAGAACTTAGTCTGCAAAGTAATGTCTCTGCTTTTCAATATGCTATCTAGGTTGGTCATAACTTTTCTTCCAAGGAGTAAGCATCTTTTAATTTCATGGCTGCAATCACCATCTTCAGTGATTTTGGAGCCTAAAAAATAAAGTCTGACACTGTTTCCACTGTTTCTCCATCTATTTTCCATGGAGTGATGGGACCGGATGCCATGATCTTCATTTTCTGAATGTTGATCTCTAAGCCAACTTTTTCACCCTTCTCTTTTACTTTCATCAAGAGGTTTTTTAGTTCCTCTTCACTTTCTGCCATAAGGGTCATAAATGTCAGTTAGGTTAGTTTAATTGTGTGATTCAGATCTTCTTTCTTAACAGATTATTTTGTCTGCTTGTCCTATGAACTCCTGAGAAATAAATCTTAATATCCCTCAATAAGATGAACATGTCTTTGTAACTTTTCCATTTTTATATTTTTCTCAGCTTTGAGTCTGCCCTTGAAGTATAAATTTACAGAAGCCTCCTGGCCAGAAGTCCACTCTAATCTGCTTTATATACTGGAGTTTGTGAATTTTCCTTTGGAAAAAAAAAGCCTCACAGCTGATTTTTCAAAGTGTTTGAAAATTGGCAGAGAGGGTTTCTAGAGAGGAAACATTTATAATGGAACTTCTCCAGTTGAATAACCAAGAATAATGTAAAGCACTCAGTGTAAAGCACTTGGTGTCCTAACTACCTCTGCACTGCTGCCTAAAATCCCATCTCTGGGGAAACATTCCTAGAACTTTGAGCTAGAACACTTCCCATAGCTTCTGGAACTGGGAATTAAAATGCAAATAAGTCACACACAAAGTCAGTCTTCTCTCTTTGTCAATTGAAATCCAGGGAGATCAGTTTGCTCTCTGGAAAGAAATAAAAGGTTCCAGGGACTCAGACAGGGAAGAAAAAGCTGACAGAGCCAAAGGAACATGATAAAGTTACTCCCTGACCATGGGCTTTCAAAGAACTGGTCATGAAGGGTGGGGGCTATGTATGGGGTTCTCCTGCATTTGGAATGAGCTCCCTGGGCCAGCCCAGACCCCAGGATATTGGTTTCTGGTTCTTCATATAGCTAGGATCTCTTTCCAAAAGTGAAAGACTTCTCTGAGCAACAGTGACCCTGACTCAGTGACTAGGGGCAGGTGACACCATGGCTCAGTGACTCATAATAAGCAGGCCAGTTGAATGCTCTTTTGCATAGATCTGGTCCCCGGGGACAGGAATGGAAGCCAGGTTTGTCTGTCTTCACTCTGATGGTAAGTATAATTATCAGTGATGTGCAGAACACCAATTATATGCCCAGCTCTCAGCCAGGCACCCAGGGTCTACTAGGAAGGGGTCCCATAGCCCTTGCTCTGAAGGAACATGCAACCCAGTTGGGAAGGCAATGGACTCATGAACAATCAGAGAATAAGACAAACAGATCTGTGGAGACTCAAGAGTCAAAGGATGTCCTGTAGATATACAGAGAGGAGGGGCTTCCAGAAGACCGAAGTCATCAGAAAAGTCTTCACAGAGGGGCAGCTTAACCGGACCCTTGGAAGATGGTCAGGACAAAGAAAGGACAAGAAGACACCATCCTAAGAAATGGAGACAATGTGATCAGAGTAGCAAGGAAGGCTGAAACAGGCTTTGACCTGTTTTTGACCAGTGTGGTCACTGGTCAAAGCAGCAAGTAGGGAAATCTGCCAGATAGAAGTCTACAAAAAATAACTTCTATTCTTGGATGTTCAAGGATCTCTTTAAAACTTTATTGAGTTACAATTCATACATGATACAATTCATTCGTCTAAATGGTACAACTCAATGGTTTTTAGTTCACTGAGTTGTGTGACCATCATCACAATTTATTTTAGAACATTTTCATCACCCTCAAAAGAAACACTATACCCATATCAGGAGTCACTCCCCATTTCCCACCAACCTCTTCAGTTCCACATTAGCACTAATCTGCTTTCTGTCTCTGTGGATTTGCATATTCTGAACATTCCTTATAAATGGAATCTCTTACGGGATGAATGGTGCCCCACTTCCAAATCCATATGCTAAAGTCCTAACCCCCAAATGTGATCTTATTTGGAAATAGGGCCACTGCACATGTAATTACCTAAAACAAAGCCACTACACAGGTAACAAGTTAATACATTGCACTAATCAGTTAAGACCCCACCCTTTTAGGTAAGGTGCCTGATCCAATATGACTCCCATCCTTATGAAAAGGGAACATTTAGACAGAGGAACAGACATGCACAGGGGGAAGATAATGTGAAAACACAGGGAGGACGCCAACCACAAGTCAAACCCCCCAGAAGATAGAGGAGAAACACGGACCAGAAGGAACCAGCCCTGCTGATGTGTTGATTTTGGACTTCTGATCTCCAGAACTGTAAGAGATTAAATTTCTGTTGTTTAAGACATCTACTTTGTGGTGCTTTCCTGTGGCAACCCTAGAAAACTAATTTAATGCATGAACTTTTGTGGCTTTCTTCTTTCATTAAGCATAATATTTCCAAGGTTCATCTATGTAGTAGCAGGTGTCAGCACTTCATTCCTTTTTATGGCTGAGTAATATTCCATCATATGGATAGACCATGTTTTCCTTATCTATTCATCTTGGGATGGACATTTGAGTTGTTTCTACTTTGGGGCCACAGTAATAATGCTTCATATATGAGTGTTTGTATGGACAACTGCTTTTAATTCCTCTTGAGCTGTTGTTGTTGTTGTTGTTGTTGTTGTTGTTCAGTTGCTAAGTCATGTCCAGCTCTTTGGGACTCCATGGACTGCAGCATGCCAAGCTTCCTGGTCCTTCACTATCTCCCTGAGTTTGCTCAAATTCATGGCCATTGAGGTGGTGATGCTGTCTAACCTTTTCATCCTCTGTTGTCCCCTTCTCCACCTGCCTTCATTCTTTCCCAGCATCAGGGTCTTTTCAAATGAGTTTCTCTTGGCATCAGGTGGCCAAAGCATTGGAACTTCAGCATCAGTCCTTCCAAAAATATTCAGGGTTGATTTCATATGGTAGTGACTAGTTTGATCTCTTTGCTTTTATTTGATCTCCTTGCTTTTATTCTTGTTGGTTGCATATGTAGAAACAGAATTCCTGGATCATACAGTGGTTTGTGTTGAACTTTTTGAGAAACTGCCAAATAGTTTTCCAAAGAGCCTGCACCATTTAACATCCCCACCAGCAAAGAATGTGTGTTCTAATACCTCCACATCCTCACCAACACTTGCTATTATCTGTCTTTTATATTGTGGTCATTCTCCTGGATGTGAAATGCTTTTTAGAAATTTGTCCTTTGCTTTTTTTCACAGCCAGACTGCACACAGACCACCATAATTTTGAGAGGTATTGTGCTATGGACAGTCATAAGACCAATGTCTTTTCTGACCAAATGCTACTTTTACCAAATTTAACTAAGGGGACACAGCACCAAGTGACCTTGTCAGCCCCACAGTCCCCAGGTCTGCCACTTGCAATTACAGGGTGGGGGCAGGGAATGGCACAGACACCGCCAGCTGTGCCTCACATCCTCGCTCGCAGTTGCTATAGAAACCGTCGTAGCCACAAGCTCTCCCTTCTAGATGTTAATAAACAGCCTCATTATTTTGCAGAAAGCACTTTGGAAAATCAGCAGCCCCACAGTTTCATCCTGGTCCAAATTAATGAGGAAAGATTGTGGGGCTTTTTTTCTTTATCGACCATGAAAAGGGGAAAGAGTTATGGTCCATTTGTGGACTTTTGCTATATTTATGTTTTATGTATTAGAAAGTGATTTCCCACCTCCATTACACATCGCTAATGTCCTCGTTACATTAAAGGTATGGACCAGGAATATTTTTTGCCCATCAAATCACCAAATAAATTGTGGTGAAAGATATGAGGAAGGATGATGCTTAATGGTCAGCTGGGCTGTGCTGCCCAGGGAAAGAGAGAGCTCTTTCTTGGCCAGATGTCACTGAGAAGAGGAGAGCTAGTTGTTTCTTTGTAAGGAATGGGTTGGTCAGTGGTGGGAAACCTCACAGGTAGAGTTTTCAGTCTGGGATTCCCCACCAGAGAGCTGGGAATCATGGTAGAAGTGAATCAGCCCTAAATATGAGTGAGTCCCTCTATACGCCAGGGCAAAACAGATGAAGGAGAGAGGGGAGACTCTGCTCTGGGGGTTTGCATCCTGCTGCCCCTCAACAGTGTCGCCGTGGGGACTGAATAGCACACACGGAAAGCTCCCAGTGCATCATGGGTGCCAAGCAAGCAGTCAGGGCCTTCCAGCAACCAGGATGTCACAAGCCCAGAGAGTGGCTCCAGAGAGAACAGTTACAGGCAGAAGCTGGCCAGTTCTTACCTCTCTCCACAAGAGGTGGAGGAAGAAGAAAGGATGGGGAGAGTTGAGGGCTGGCACAGCGTGAAACACAGCATTGCCAAGGTCAGAGGTGCAAGCTCTGGGACCTGGACTCTGGTTCTAATCACGGCTCTACCACAGGCTGCCTCTGTCCCCTAACCTGGCTTCATCTTTGTGTCAGCATCTAAAAAGTGAAGGTTGTCGTGAGAACTAAAGGGGAAAGTGTAAGTGGAGGGCTGGCTCACAATAAAGGCTTAGATGTTTAATAAATGTTAAGTGACAGTGTTGGCAGTAAGAGCAGCAGCAGTGGGACAAAGGTGGCTTTCAAGGCCAGAGAAAAATGGGCCAGAAACCAGGAGCCCTCTGCAGCTTCTGGAAGGAAGCTGTGAAAATGCGACTGTGGGCTCTTCTGCAGCCCTGGGGACCCTGGGTTGTGGTGGCAGGCTCTGCTCCCTCTTTGGGGATTGGTTCCAGAGATGAAGGTATCCTGTGTGAGAAAGCCTTCCCTTCACTTTATCTCCAGTTTACCTGTCACAAGCTCTCATGTTCCTAAGCCTGGGCCCTAAGATTTGGAGGACAAATTACTTACCTGCGCTGCCAGCCCAGTGTGTGCCTTCCCTGAAAATTCTCCTGTGTTTTATGGGACTTTAACCAGGTGGACATTTCCTCCTGGAGTCTCACAGAAATGGATGGGTCTGCACACGTAGACAGAGTCTGGGAGGCCAGTCCAAAGGTATTGGATACAATCTGGGTAAAATGATGACCACATGGAATCAAAGGAAGTAGGGGTTGACGTAAGGAGGAGGCTGATTCCAGGGGAAACAAAGGCTAAAAGAGCCAAGGCTTGGGAAATTGTTGGACATGCATGTGGGCATGCTAAGTCACTTCAGTCATGTCCAACTCTGTGCAACCCTATGGACTGTAGCCCACCAGGCTCCTCTGTCCATGGGAAAGAAGCAAAAGAGAAGATTCCAGAAAGATCCCAAGTTCCAGCCCAGGATCCATTCACCAAGACAGAGGGAGAGGAGAAGGGCTCTGAGCCGACACAAATGGAGGAGTTGGTGGGAAAATGCAGGAGTGAAGACAACTGGGTGGATTCTGTAGAGTCAGCTCTCTGGACAAGCCATGAGGATGATCTGGGGTGGACTCTTGGAGGGTGTGGCTGGCCCTATGTGCTTAAGGCAGGGAGTCTATGGAGGAGACAGGCCATTGAGAGAGAGCTGGTGTCACAGGCGGGGAGAGTTGAACTTTGTAGGTGGCGGGGATCCCAGAACATCCAGTTTGATGGGAGGGAGCATTTTTCCACTGAATTTTGCAACACAAGGGTAATTTGTGTCTCCACCTTAGAGTGAGCAGTGAGGACGTGACCAGTTTGACCACGCAGGGAAGGAGAGGAAGGGGTGGGGAATGTGTGTGCTGGATGATGTAGCCAGAAGTCCAGGGCAGGTGGCCACAACTTGACCTACAGAATAGATAGATATTAGAGCCTTGGGGCAGCAGTGGGCGGGGGTGGGGGGGTGCGGTTCTTGAAGATGCTGCAGGGAGAGCTGTGAAGTGTGGGGAGGCTCAACCAAGACCCTTGCCTGGCTCCAACCAGCTTTAGATCTCCAAGAAGGGGCCCTCAGAGAATGATTGAGGGCATAATCGAAGTTCCAGGGATCCATGGTCCATGTCCACAGGGGTGCTGGGAGCCTGTCCACATGTGGCCTGACTCAGGTCAGGGCAAGGTCAGTAGGGTGGGGACTGAGGCTGTGCACATGGGCCCACAGCTCCGACTCCCAAGACATCCTCCTGCAGAAACAACGGGGCCATAGCTCCGACCGCACCATTGCAGACTGAGTAACACAAGAGAGGGAACAAATGATCACAGGACACAGCCAGAGGCTCCGGCCCCTCCTTGTAGCCACACTGGCGAGCCATGAAACAACGAAGATTCCAGGGGAAGAGGGCCAGCAGTCTGGTGACCATAGGCCCATAGGCTAGAAACCCACCTCAAAGCTGTGGCCTCTCCTTCTACAAGAATCTAAAAATCAAGACTTCCCTGGTGGTCCAGTGGCCAAGACTCTGCACTCCCAATGCAGAGGGCCTGGGTTCAGTCCCTGTCAGAGAACCAGATCCCACTGGCCACAACCAAGACTCTGGCCAAAGAAAAAGAATCTAAAAACCGGCAAGCCTATTTTTTCCCCCATTTTTTTTTTTTTTCTTTTCTGGACCTTTCCTTAACCCAGAGGTCACCGCTCCAAGGGCAGGGCTTCTGGGCACTGGTGTGAGGCTGGTCTGGCCCGTGCAGTGGGCGGAGGGGGCATGAAGAGGCCCCAGGAGGAGCACAGGCTGCAAACCTGCTCGTTCAGGAAACGGCTACCTACACATTCTGTTGTAAACATCCACGGTGCCCGCTGCCCTGGTGCCATAGAAGCAGAGAGTGAGGCTGAGAAGGGAGAGGTATTAAAATGGGCAAACCATGACCCGTAACAGAACAAACCTCAAGCCTCAGGGAAATAGTCAACAACCCTCTTTCTGCTGGGGTCAAGGGTCCCATCTTTTCATCCGTTTGTCTTGTGTGTATAGATGCTGTATACTGCGTGCTAAATTGCTTCAGTCATGTCCAACTCTTTGCAACCCTATGGACTGTATCCCACCAGGTTCCTCTGTCCAGGGCATTCTCCAGGCAAGAATACTGGAGAGGGTTGCTGTGCCCTCCTCCAGGGGATCTTCTCAACTCAGGGATTGAACCTACATCTCTTATGTCTTCTGTTCTTTACCACTAGCACCACCTGGGAAGCCCTATATAGATGTTAATATAATGCATTTCATAATCTCACTCTATACACAGACTATGCATATACAAAATGTAGACAACAGGCAGCATTACTACTGCTCCCAAAATGCTTATATCATCGCTGCTTTGGGAGGCTGCCCATCCGCCTCCAGGTAGGAACTGTTGTGACCTCAGCAGGTGGGGGGGCAGAGCTGGACTCAGATTGAACATGGGGTTGACGCTGCTTTCAGGGCCTTGCATGGGCTTGGGAGTTCATGGAGCCAGCAATCCTCAGCATTCCTGGTCTGACCCATGCACGTCTTTCCAGACTCTGCTTCCTCTTCATATGGTGTTCCTCCTTTGTGACTCCCCTTGTCCTCTCCTCTTAAGGACCAGTCACTGGACTTAAAGGGTCATCCTAATCCAGGATGATTGCACCTCGACCCTGAACTAATGACATCTGTGAAGACCCTACTTCCAAATAAGACCACATTCTGAGGTGGCAGGTAGACGTGAAGGTTTGGACACTATTCAACCCACTACAGGAAACCCCTGGAGGGTTTTGGGAAGAGGCATGACATGACCTGACTTCAGTTTTTTAAGATAATTACTCTTCTAGCATTTTCTTAAAATTGATTGATTGATTTTGGCTGCACTGGGTCTTTGTTGCTCTGCATGGGCTTTCTCTAGTTGCAACAAGTGGGAACTATACTCTAGTAGCTTCTCTCTAGCTTCTTATTGTGGTCGCTTCTCTTGTAGAGCACAGGCTCCTGGGCACGTGGACTCAGTAGTTGTGGTTCAAGGGCTCCAGAGAACAGGCTCAGTAGTTGTGATGCATCGGACCAGGAATCAAACTAACTGGTGTCCTCCGCATTGCAAGGCGGATTCTTAACCACTGGACCACCAGGGAGATCCCTGCCTTAGGTTTTTAAGAGTCCTTTTGGCTGTGTGAGAATAGGCTGAAGTAGCAGAGTTGGAAACAGGGAGGCAAGTTAAGAAGTTGCTGCAATGATCTACAGAGGCTATGTCGTGGTTTGCATGGCAGTCACTGTGGAACTGAGGAAAGGAGCTAGATTCTAGTTCAGTCTTGAAGGCAGAACCGAGGGCTGCTGATAGATTGGATTCCTTCACCTGCTAGCCCAGGCTCCCCACAAACTAATTTCTGCGCTGTGGACTCAGGTCATTCCCTCCTGCTACTCAGCACTCCTTGAGGCTGCCTATCGCATGCCATTAGCTCTCCATCCATCAGCAGGCTGCGGCAGTGGCTCACTGTACCCCAGGGGTCATTTCCCATCCATCATGGCCTTCAGCTCACATGGCTCAGTCCCTTCACCCTCTCTGGGCTGGAAGCCAGCAACCTGGATCACTCTGGTCAAGGTGAGATGGCAAATGTGCCTTCGGTCCTGGACTGGGTCCTGGAGGCCAGTCCACCTGTTGCCTTATGTGGTGATGAAATAGTAACCCCCCAGTGGGGGGACAGTGGTCCTTTAGCCTCCCCATGGCCCCCACGGTTGCTGAAGTCCTGATACCCAGCGTCAACTGGAGAGTCATGCTTCATGGGGTGAGAAAAAATGTATTAAAACAACTGCTTACTCTCAATACTGTAAAAGCAAGCAAACAAAAAGCAGTTGCCATGCAGCCCCTTTGAATACCTGGCACGTAACTCTAGTGTATCCAGGGGCTCCACAGAAGACATGTTCACCAGGGACCATGCTGCACTGGAAGGGGTTCTTCCCATCCAGGTGTGGAGGCTTCTGTAAGAGGTTGCATCCAGTAGGGACTCGATGCTGTCTTAAGAACACTGTACTTCTTTCAAGGGAAAGAAACTGCTCAGGACTTTGCTGGTGGCACAGTGGGCAAGAATCCACCCCGCCAGCACAGGGGACATGGGGTCCATCCCTGGTCTGGGAAGAGCCCACATGCCGCAGAGAAACTAAGCCTGAGCACCGCAACTGCAAAAACCCACGCGCTAGAGCCCATGCCCCACAGCAAGAGAAGCCAGCGCAATGAGGAGCCTGTGCACTGCAACGACGAGCAGCCCCAAGCTGATGCCCGCACGGAGCAGCAAAGACTGAATGCAGCCAGTAAATAAATAAATAAAATCAATTTAAAGAAAGAAAGAAAGAAAAAGAAGTTGTTAGATGCTGTGCTGCTCAGAGGCGAGTATAGAGAGGGAAACATGAGAGAGCAGAGCCCATGAGAAAGGTGATGTTCTAAATAGGTAACCCCAAGTGAAGCTGAGGTCCCAGGAGAGCCTGTTTCATTCTTTCCCATGTGCAAACCTCTTCGGAAGCCGATCAGGGGCTGGTGGTCAGCTCCAAACCGTATTAATTACATCCGAGCCATGAGGAGCTGTACTCTCTGCCAAGCCACGAGGGAATTCAGTAAGGGCCCTCCCACCCCCAAATCACCCCAAAGCAAACACTCCTGGGTGATCTCAACACTCTCAATTAGGACTGGATTTTCCACTCCTGGCTGGAGAGCTGAGTTCCTCCAAATATCGAAAAAGTAGGTGTTTGGACTTCCCTGGTGGTCCAGTGGCTAATTGGCCTGCCACTGCAGGGGACACAGGTTCAATCCCTGGTCCAGGAAGATCACACATGTCACAGAGCAACCAAGCCCCTGTACCACAAGTACTGAAGCCCACATGCCCGAGAGCCTGTTCTCCGCAACAAGAGAAGTTCCCACAATGAGAAGACCACACACTGAAACTGAAGAGTAGCCTCTGCTTACAGCTAGAGAAAGCCTGCTCACAGCAAGGAAGACCTAGTGCAGCCAGAAATAAATAATTTTTAAAAGTCTTAAAAACACATTTGATAAAAATTAAATAAAAGTAGGTTTTCAAGCATCGTCACCCACAGGCACAGCAGGTGGCAGCTCCAGTGACCCAGGTAGCAGGGTGAGGACCCCACCACCTGCAGCACGAAGGGAAGCAGGGCCATGCCTGCCCCCAGTTAGGTCAACCAAGAAGCCAATGCCAGAGCCTAACCACGAGGCTTCAGGTGTGTTCAGCCTCCTCTCCACTGGAGCATCCGTGGGCATCACCGGGCAGGGTGAGGATGAAAGATAGACTCTCAGAGACCTCATGTGGGCACAGAGCCTGCTCACCGCAGGGGCCCAGAGCTGAAAGGCTTTGTTTTGTCTTCCAGGCAGACAATGGGTTTCCAAACCTGTCTGCTATACAGACCCCTCAAGGAGGGACAGGACCCCCAAAGCATCTCAGTCCTGTGGAAACACGGATCTCGCCACAAAGAATGATGTTCTTTTCCCAGATTCCACTCGGTAGGGAAGGGAACAAACCATTTTCTGAACTAATATTTTTCCAGACGTGTGTAACTACAGAAATATTTGCATGGTTCGCCTTAAATTCTTTTGGAGACAACTTCAGGTTTAAATAAATAACAAAATAATAACATATCCATGTAGTAAGAATCATAGGTTGCCTGTGTTTTAATCCAACCTTTTCAATTCAATGTAAGGCATCAGGGTTTCACCTTTATTATTATGAATTCATAAGCCTAATTTTTAATCACCGTTATGTTTCTTCAAGCACTATCATTTACCCGAGTCCTTTTCTGTAGTTGGACATTTGTTTCCAGGGCTCTTGTGTTGTAAATGTTTCAGTGAACATATGGAACAAATTATTAATTATCAAGGCATCCATGTTTCTTCTTTGCTAGGTCTCATGCCACAGGACTCCAGGAACGAGGAACTGGCATGATCGCTATCCTCTAAGAGTCTGCAATTTATTGAGGGCAATGGAGGGGGAATATATACCCAGCAATGATGGAAGAGTACAAAAGCACATATAAATAGGAGAAAGATGGTGGTGTGAAAAACAAAAAGACATGAATAAAAATATTTAAAAGATAGTGCCAACCATAAATAAAAATGTGGAGCGGGGAGTGTGTGCACCACACAGTAATTCCAGAGAAATCTAATTCCTGAGACAGACAGACAGAGATATTGGCCTGGTGCAAACATCCATCACAGATGTCCCCAGTGGTGCAGTAGGTAAGAATCCACCTGCCAGAGCAGGAGACACAGGTTCAATCCCTGGTGCAGGAAAATCTCACATGCTGCGGAGCAACTAAGCTCATGTGCCACAACTATTGAGTCTGTGTTCTAAAGCCCAGGAACCACAACTACTGAGCCCATGTGCCACAGTTACTGAAGCCTGGTGCCCTGGAGCCCAAGCTCCGCAACAAGAGAGGTTACAGCAATGAGAAGCCTGAACACCACAGCACAGAGTAGTTCCTGCTCACTGCAACTAGTGAAAGCCCTCATAACACAACAAAGACACAGGGCAGTCAAAAATAATGAATTAATTAATTTAATTTTTTTTTTTTAAGTACATTCGTCACAACAGAGCCACTGCAAAGACTCTTTGGCCATACTTCGTGTGTTGCAAGAGAATGGAGTCCAGTCTGCGGCTGGTACTGAGATTCTTAGAAGCCAGGGGGGCCTGGAAGGAATGGAGGAAGATCAGGCTGTGGGTCCCAAGGGGCCTGAATGCCAGGTGGACCAAGGCTCTCGCAGCACCTGCGTCTGATCTCTATGAAGTCACCCTGCCCAGGGAGGAGGCTGGAAGTGGTTACTGACTCACTCCCCATGTGGCCCCTATGCTGTAGGATCGAGGCCACACCTGGCAGCTTGTGCTCCCCTGGTGCTGAGTGTGTTAATGTTCACTGTGCTGGGCAGGTTGCCCTCCTGGCTGTTAAAATTCACAGCTGTATATGGAACACAACAGACTGTGAAATGTAATAAATCTGGAGTTGCCTCTCAATTTCACCAATAATAATTAGCAAATTAAAATGGAAATGTCACCACAAACCCATAAAAATTCTTAAGTGCAGGATGGAAAGCCCTCTCAGGAACAGAAATGGCTTTTGTCCGTGCAATACTCAGGGCAGACATACCAACAAATGTTACTCGGGACAGTCATTGTGTCCAGAGAGCCAGCTTGGAGCTGATTAATCCAAGGGTCGGCTATCTTTACGTGTCAGAGAGTTAACATAACTGTGTAATCAAGCCTGCTTTATGGAGCTTGTAATGTGTGGATGGGGGGCTGAAGCCGTTGCTCCAGCAAGGAAGAGGGAATCAGAAAGTGTGCCAGCCACACCTCAGCTTCTCCGTGGCCAGCACCCTGGCCGCCATGCATCCATTTGGTCAAACAAGGGAGGACTGGGAAATTATGAGCAAATTGTGTACCATCTGGGTTGCCTTTTGAGAGCTGGAGCCAGAGATTGTGCACCATGCAGAGCAGAGTTCCACCATGGAAGTCCTCTCCACCCGGTGCTGACCCTGACCAAGTACCAGCCATGTGCCCTCATGGTGGCCATGATTTCTCATGAGGAAACACAACTGGAAACAGGCCCAAACTTTCCCCAAATTAACAAAAGATGGAGAAACTATCTCCATCACACAACGTCATTCTTCGGGTCAAAAATCACAATATTTAGCACTCTTGACCAAAATAGAGTAAACAAAGACCATACTTACCCTCCTGCCTGAAACAAATAAAAATCTGTGTGAGTCAGCATTCTCCAGATAAATAGGACAAGTGGGATGTTTATATAAATATGCGTTGTTGTTTTTGTTGTTGTTGTTGTTGTTTAGTCACTAAGTCATGTACAGCTCTTTTGCAACCCCATAGACTGTCCATGGGATTTTCCAGGCAATAGTACTGGAGCAGATTGCTTTTTCCTTCTTCAGGGGATCTTCCCAACCCAGAGATCAAACCTCCGTCTCCTGCATTGCAGTGAGACTCTTTACCGCTGAGCCACTGGGGAAGTCCATATAAATATGCATGTATATAGAAAAAGAGTTATTATAAGGAACTGACTCGTGTGATTAGATAAGCTGACCAGTAACAAAATCCAGAGGCTACATCAGCAGATTGAGACCCAGGAGAGTCAATGTGTAGTTCAAATTTTAAAATGACCAAGAATATGCACGACTTTGGATATGAGCAATGATGCCATGCTGAGTGCTGGTCAGCACATGTGTGTGAGGAAATTAATCAAGTCCATAGAAAGACTCACCAAGGATTAGAGGGTACAGAATTCTGTGCTCACATAAGGCAGGGCTGCTGCTAATGACCCCAACTTGACCAAAAACCTTATAATTCACAGGGCCTTGGGCAGAATACACAGAATACACACAAGGGTCTTGCTTCGGTCATGGGGAATTATTATCCCTAGACTGAGCACAAATCAATGACCTCAACTCCTACTTCAAGAAACTAGAAAAAGAAGAGTAAATTAAACCCAAAGTAAGTATAATAAAGGAAATAGTAACAATTAAGACAAAAGCCAGTGATAGATTGGCCAAAAAGTTTGTATGAGATTTTCTATAACATCTTATGGAAAAAACCCAAATGAATTCTTTGACCAATCCAATAGAAGAAAAGTGAAGAACATCAATGAAAGAAAAAGTTGGTCTTTGAGAAAGTGAAAGTGTTAGTCATTCAGTCAAGTTTGATTCTTTGTGACCCTATGGACTGCAGCCCAGCCAGCTCTACTGTCCATGGGATTCTCTGGGCAAGAATACTGGAGTGGGTTGACATTTTCTTCACCAGGGGATCTTCCAGACCCAGCAATCGAACCCAGGTCTTCTGCATTGCAGGCAGATTCTTTACTGTTTCAACCACCAGGGAAGTCCTATTAGTTCATTTCACTTCAGTTGTTCAGTTGTGTCCAACTCTTTGCAACCCCATGAATCGCAGCACACCAGGCCTCCCTGTCCATCACCAACTCCTAGAGTTCACTCAGACTCACGTCCATCAAGTCCGTGATGCCATCCAGCCATCTCATCCTTGGTCATCCCCTCCTCCTCCTGCCTCCAATCCCTCCAAGCATCAAAGTCTTTTCCAATGAGTCAGCTCTTTGCATGAGGTGGCCAAAGAACTGGAGCTTCAGCTTTAGCATCACTCCTTCCAAAGAAATCCCATGGTTGATCTCCTTCAGAATGGGCTGGTTGGATCTCCTTGCAGTCCAAGGGACTCTCAAGAGTCTTCTCCAACACCACAGTTCAAAAGCATCAACTCTTCAGTGCTCAGCTTTCTTCACAGTCCAACGCTCACATCCATACATGACCACAAGAAAAACCATAGCCTTGACTAGATGAACCTTTGTTGGCAAAGTAATGTCTCTGCTTTTGAATATGCTACCTAGGCTGCTCATAACTTTCCTTCTAAGGAGTAAGCATCTTTTAATTTCATGGCTGCAGTCACCATCTGCAGTGATTTTGGAGCCCCAAAAAATAAAGTCTGAGAAAATAAAGTCTGACACTGTTTCCACTGTTTGCCCATCTATTTCCCATGAAGTGATGGGACCGGATGCCATGATCTTCATTTTCTGAATGCTGAGCTTTAAGCCAACTTTTTCACTCTCCTTTACTTTCATCAAGAGGCTTTTTAGTTCCTCTTCACTTTCTGCCATAAGGATGGTGTCATCTACATATCTGAGGTTATTGATATTTCTCCCAGCAATCTTGACTCCAGCTTGTGTTTCTTCCAGTCCAGCATTTCTCATGATGTACTCTGCACAGAAGTTAAATAAGCAGGGTGACAATATACAGCCTTGATGTACTGCTTTTCCTATTTGGAACCGACCTGTTGTTCCATGTCCAGTTCTAACTATTGCTTCCTGGCCTGCATACAGATTTCTCAAGAGGCAAGTCAGGTGCTCTGGTATTCCCATCTCTTTCAGAATTTTCCACAGTTTATTGTGATCCACACAGTCAAAGGCTTTAGCATAGTCAATAAAGCAGAAATTGATGTTTTTCTAGAACTCTCTTGGTTTTTCCATGATCCAGCAGATGTTGGCAATTTGATCTCTGGTTCCTCTGCCTTTTCTAAAAACCAATAAAATTGGTCAGCCTGATCAATAAACAAGAGGGAAGACACAAGTTACCAATATCAGGAATGACAGAGGTGACATAACCACAGGTCCTACACAGGAATAAGTGAGTTTAGCAAGGCTGCAAGACCCAAAATCAGCATATGAAAGTTAATTGCACTTCTCTATATTCACAGTAAACAATCAGAAATTGAAATTTAAAGAATATTAGCTTAATATCAAAATGAAATAGGAATAAATCTGATAAAAATGTGAAAAATATGTACCCTGAAAACTAACACACTGCTGTGAGAAATTAAAGAAGATCTAAACAAATGGAAAAATATGTGATGCAGGATCATAATACTTATTATAGTTAAGCTGACAGTTTTTCCAATTGAATCTATAGGTTTAACGTGACCTCATTATTAAAAAAAAACAAGTTTTTGTTACAAGTTGATGAACTGGTTTTAAAATTCATATAGAAAAAGTATACAAAGGCCCTCAGTTCAGTTGCTGAGTCTTATACAACTCTGTGCAACTTCATGGACTGCAGCACACCAGACTTCCCTGTCCATCACTCTCTCCTGGAGTTTGCTCAAACTCATGTCCATTGAGTCAATGATGCTATCCAACCAACTCCTTCATTGTCACCCTCTTCTCCTCCCACCCTCAACATTGGGGTCTTTCCCAGTGAGTCAGCTCTTTGCATCAGGTGGCCAAGTATTGGAGCTTCAGCTTCAGCGTCAGTCCTTCCAATGAATATTCAGGCTTGGTTTCCTTTAGGATTGACTTATTTGATCTCCTTGCTGTCCAAAGGATTCTCAAGAGGCTTCTCCAGCACCATAATTTGAAAGCATTAATTCTTTGGTGCTCAGTCTTCTTTATGGTCCAACTCTCACATTGTACATGACTACTGGAAGAACCAGAGCTTTAACTGTACATATCTGCTGGCAAAGTGACATCCTTGTTTCTTAACATGCTGCCTAGGTTTGTCACAGCTTTTCTTCCAAGGAGAAAGAGCCTTTTAATTTTGTGGCTGTGGCCACAGTTCACAGTGATTTTGGAGCTCAAGAAAATAAAGTCTGTCACTGTTTCTACTTTTTCCCCATCTATTTGCCATGAAGTGATGGGACAGGATGTTATATTCTTAGTTTTTGAATGTTGAGCTTTAAGCCAGCTTTTTCACTGTCTTCTTTTACCTTCATCAAGAAGCTCTTAAGTTCCTCTTCACTACTGCCATTAGGGTGGTACCATCTGCATCTGAGGTTGTTGATATTTCTCTCAAAAAGTTTTGCTTCCAGTTTGTGCTTCATCCAGCCCAGCATTTCACATGATGTACTCTGCATATAAGTTAAATAAACAGGGTGACAATATACAGCCTCGATGTACTCCTTTCTCTGTTTGGAACCAGTCTGTTGTTCCATGTCTGGTTCTAACTGTTACTTCTCAACCAGCATATAGGTTTCTCTGGAGGCAGGTTAGGTGGTCTGGTATTCCCACCTCTTGAGGAATTTTTCACAATTTGTTGTGATCCATGCAGCCAAAGGCTTTAGCGTAGTCATTGAAACAGAAATAGATTTGGCGGGGGCGGGGGGGATTCCTTTGCTTTTTCTAAGATCCAGTGGATGTTGGCAATTTGATCTCTGGCTCCTCTGTCTTTTCTAAATCCAGCTTGAATATCTGGAAGTTCTCAGCTCACATACTGTTGAAGCCTAGCTTGAAGGATTTTGAGCATTACCTTGTAAATGTGTGAAATGAGCAGAATTGTGCAGATTTGAACATTCTTTGGCATTTCCCTTCTTTGAGATTGAAATAAAAACTGACCTTTTCAAGTCCTGTGGCCATTGCTGAGTTTCCCAAAGTTGCTGTTGTATTGAGTACAGCACTTTACCAGCATCATCTTTTAGAATTTGAAATAGCTCAATTGGAATTCCATCACACCCACTAGCTTTGTTCATAGTAAGGCTTTCTAAGGCCCACTTCTCACCCCAGAATGTCTGGCTCTAGATGAGTGCCCACACCATCACGGTTATTTAGGTCATTAAGACATTTTTCATATAGTTCTTCTGTGTATTCTTGCCACCTCTTCTTAATCTCTTCTGTTTCTGTTAGCTCCTTACCATTTCTGTCCTTTATTGTGCCCATCTTTGCATGCAATATTCCCTTGGTATCCCTAATTTTCTTGAAAAGATCTCTAGTCTTCCCCTGTTGTTTTCTTCTATTTCTTTGCATTGTTCTCTTTAAAAGGTTTTCTTATCCTCCCTTGCTATCCTCTGGAACTCTGTGGTCAGTTGGGTATAACTCTCCCTTTTCCCTTTCCCTTTTACTTCTCTTCTTTTCTCAGCTATTTGTAGAAGGCAATGGTAAACCACACCAGCATTCTTGCCTTGAGAACGCTATGAACAGTACAAAAAGACAGTGTAGTTTTGGCATCAATATCAACAAAAGACCAATGGAACAAAACAGAGAGCCCATAAATAAACCCCATATATGTGGATAACTGATATTTTTACAAAGATGCAAAAGCATTTCAATGGAGAGAGGAAAATCTTTTCAATAAATGTTGCTTTAACAATTCAGTTCAGTTCAGTTCAGTCACTCAGTCATGTCCAACCCTTTGCGACCCCATGGACTGCAGCATGCCAGGCTTTCTTGTCCATCACCAGTTCCCAGAGCCTACTCAAACTCATGTCCATCACATCAGTGATGCCATCCAACCATCTCATCCTCTGTTATCCCCTTCTCCTGCCTTCAATCTTTCCCAGCATCAGGGTCTTTTCCAATAAGTCAGTTCTTTGCATCAGGTGGCCAGAGTATCGGAGTTCCAGCTTCACCATCAGTCCTTCCAATGAATATTCAGAGTCGATTGCCTTTAGGATCTCCTTGCAGTCCAAGGCACTCTCAAGAGTCTTCTCCAACACCACATTTCAAAAGCATCAATTCTTTGGCACTCAGCTTTCTTTATAGTACAACTCTCACATCCATACATGACTACTGGAAAAACCATAGCTTTTACTAGATGGATCTTTGTTGGTAAAGTATTGTCTCTGCTTTTTAATATACTGTCTAGGTTGATCATAGCTTTTTTCCAAGGAACAAGTGTCTTTTAATTTCATGGCTTCAATCCCATGGTGATTTCAGAGCCTAAAAAGTCTCTCACTGTTTCCATTGTTTCTCCATCTATTTGCCATCAAGTGATGGGACCAGGTGCCATGATCTTAGTTTTCTGAATGTTGAGTTTTAAGCCAACCTTTTCACTCTCCTCCTTTACTTTCATCAAGAGGCTTTTTAGTTCCTCTTCCTTTCTGCCATAAGGGTGGTATCATCTGCGTATATGAGGTTATTGATATTTCTCCCTGCAATCTTGATTCCAGCTTGTGCTTCATCCAGCCTGGCATTTTGCATATAAGTTAAACAATGAGGGTGACAACATACAGCCTTGATGTACTCCTTTCCTGATTTGGAACCAGTCTGTTGTTCCATGTCCAGTTCTGTTGCTTCTTTACCTGCTTACAGATTTCTCAGGAGGCAGGTCAGGTGGTCTGGTATTCCCATCACTTTAAGAACTTTCTACAGTTTTTTGTGATCCACACAGTCAAAGGCTTTGGCATAGTCAATAAAGCAAAGGTAGACATTTATCTGGGACTCTCTTGCTTTTTGATACAGAGTACCTGAAGAACTATGGATGGAAGTTCATGACATTGCACACGAGGCAGTGATTAAGACCATCCCCAAGAAAAAGAAATGCAAAAGGCAAAATGATTGTCTGAGGAGGCCTTACAAATAGCTGAGAAACGAAGATAAGCCAAAGGCAAAGGAGAAAAGGAAAGATTTACCCATTTGAATGCAGAGCTCCAAAAAATAGCAAGGAGACATAAGAAAGCCTTCCTCGCAGATCAATGCAAAGAAATAGAGGAAACCAAAAGAATGGGAAAGACTAGAGATCTCTTCAAGAAAATTAGAGATACCAAGAGAACATTTCATGCAACGATGAGCACAATAAGGAACAGAAATGGTATGGACCTAACAGAAGCAGAAGATATTAAGAAGAGGTGTCAAGAATACACAGAAGAACTATACAAAAAAGATTTTCATGACCCAGATAATCACAGTGGTGTGATCACTCACCTAGAGCCAGACATCCTGGAATGTGAAGTCAAGTGGGCCTTAGGAAGCATCACTATTAACAAAGCTAGTGGAGGTGATGGAATTCCAGTTGAGCTATTTCAAATCCTAAAAGATGTTATGAAAGTGCTGTACTCAATATGCTATGACAGTTACTTTTATGCAAAAAAAAGCAACTGATTCAAACCTGCATGATATGTAAAGATTGATTCAAAATGAATCAGCATTCTAACCATAGCACCTAAAAGTATAAAACTACAAAACTTCTAGCATAAAACTTTTGTGACCATGGGGTGGACAAGTATTTTAATATGAAACCAAAGTCATGATCTCACTCAATAATAAACTAATAGGAGCTCATCAAAATGTACAACTTCTGCTCTTTGAAAGACACTATTAATGAAATGAAGAGACAGCTACAGATTGAGAAAACAGTAACTGCAAAGTATATCTGATAAAGACCTTGTATCCAGAATATATAGAGAATGTAGTTTTTAAATGACCCAATTTTTAAAATGGCAAAATATTTTAATAGATACTTCATTGAAGATGATGTCCAGATGGCAAATGATTATGTAAAGATGCTCAATATCACAAGCCATTAGGGAAATGCAGATAAAATCACAATAAGATCCCACTACACATCTATCAGAATGTTTAAAATTAAAAAGGCTTACCACAGCAAGTACTCATGAGTATGTGGAGGTACTGGGATCTCTCATGCACTGCTAATGGGAATGTAAAATGGTACAATTATTTTGGTAGGGAATTTCTTTTAAAAATTAAGGCTTCCCTTGTGGTTCAGCTGGTAAAGACTCCACCTGCAATGTGGGATACCTGGGTTCGATCCCTGGTTTGGGAAGATCCCCTGAAGAAGGGAAAGGCTACCCATTCCAGTAACCTGGCCTGAAGAATTCCATGGACTGTATAGTCCACAGGGCTGCAAAGAGATGGACATGACTGAGTGACTTTCACTTTCACTTTTCGGGCTCCCCTGATAGCTCAGTTGGTAAAGAATTAATCTGCAAGGCAGGAGACCCTGGTTTGATTCCTGGGTCAGGTAGATCCGCTGGAAAAGGGATAGGCTGCCCAGTCCAGTATTGTTGGGCTTCCCTTGTGGTTCAGCTGGTAAAGAATCTGCCCGCAATACAAGAGACCTGGGTTCGATTCCTGGGTTGGGAAGATCTCCGGCAGAAGGGAAAAGCTACCTACTCCAGTATCCTGGCCCGAAGAATTCCATGCGAGTAGCACAGAGTCAGACACGACTGAGTGACTTTCACTTCACTTAAAAAAGTTAAGCCATGTGATTTAGACATTCCACATCTAGGGATTTTCATTTACCTAACACGAAAGAACACGTATGGGCATATGTTCATACAAAGATTTGTATACAAATATTCCTAGGAGTTTTATTTATGTTAGTCAAAAAACTGGAAACAACCCAACAGTCCACCAACAGGTGAATGGATAAATGTTTCGTGGAATACTACTTAGTAATTTAAAAAAGGAGTAATGACACTTAGATTGCTTCCATGTCCTGGATATTGTAAATAGTGCTGATGAATATTGGGGTACATGTGTCTTTTTGAATTATGATTTTTCTCAAGGCGTATGCCCAGTGGTGGAATTGTTGGGCCACATGGTAGCCCTAATTTTAGTTTTTTAAGGAATCTCCATAGTTTCCTCCGTATTGTATCAATTTACATTCCTATCAATAGTACAAGAAGGTTCCTTTTTCTCCACACTTTCTTCATAAAATAAATGCTGGTGGGAATCTGCAGGATAGCACAAGAGCTCAGCTTGGTGCTCTGTGATGAGCTAGATGGGTGGGATGGAGAAGTGAGAGGGAGGCCCAAGAGGGAGGGGATATGTGCATACATAGAGTTGATTCACTTCGTTGTACAGCAGAAACTAACACAACGTTGTAAAGCAATTATCCTCCAATAAAGGACTGAACTATTGCTACATGTGACAACATGAATGAATCTCAAAATAATTATACTGAATAAAAGAATCTAGACCACCACTGGCCCTGAAAAAGAGAGTGGGTACACTATGATTCCACTTCTATAAAATGCAAACTGATCTATAGTAACAGAAAATAGACCAGTGGTGACTAGGAAAAGTTAAGGGAGGGGGACATGGGGGGGCAACAGGAAAGGATTTTAAATCACAACAAGGAAATGTTTAGGGTCATAGGCATGTTCATTATCTTTATTGTTTTGATGGTATATTAGTTTGCTCAGGTCACTGTAACAAAGTACCAAGACTGAGTGGCTTAAAAAAATTACTATTTTCTATAGGGGCTGGAGGGGCTTCCCAGGTGGCTCAGAACTAAAGAATCTGCCTGCCAAGCAGAAGATGCAGTTTTGATCCCTGTGTCAGGAAGATCCCCTGGAGAAGGAAATGGCAACCCATTCCAGTATTCTAGCCTGGGAAATCCAATGGACAGATGAGCTATAGTCCGTGGTGTCACAGAGAGTCAGACATGACTTAGCGACTAAACCAACCAACCAACCAATAGGGGCTGGAAGTCTGAGGTCAAGGTGTCAGGAGGGTTGGTTTCTCCTAGACATCCTCCTTGCTTTATAGATGGCATCTTCTCTCTGTGTATGGGTCTTTCCCTCTTTGTGTGGGGGTCCTAATCTCTTCTTCTTATGAAGATGCTGGTTATATTGAATTAGAACCCACCCTAATGACCTCATTTAACTGAAATGCCTCTTAAAGACATTTTCAGTCACAATCTTTGGTTCTGGGGAGTCAGGACTGAGCACGTGAATTTGGGGAAAACATGATTCAGTTCATAAGAAGTGGTCTTACGGGTGCACGCTAACGTCAGATTTGTTCACCTTAAAGATGTGTGATTTCTTATACATTAATTATACCTCAATAAAGCTGGTTTTTAAAAATATATACATTAGTTTCAGACTTTGTGTTTGGTTGGTGAAGAACTCTTCTATTGCATAGGATTTGGTTCATCCAAGTATGGTTGAGCACAATTGTTAGGAATGAAGTCTTCCCAGGTGGTGCTAGTGGTAAAGAACCCTCCTGCCAATGCAGGAGACATAAGAGACTTGGGTTAGATCCCTGAGTTGGGAAAATCCCCTGGAGGAGGTCATGGCAACTCACTCCAGTATTCTTACGTAGAGGATCCCATAGGCAGAGGAGCCTGTTGGGCTTCAGTCCATAGGGTAGAAATGAGTCAGACATGACTGAGGTGACTTGGCATCCACGCATGAAATAGCCTCATATGATAAGACCTGCCTGTGTGTTTCTTTTCCCCTTTTCTTGTAACTTTCCATGCTTCACTGCATTAGCTTCACCCTGGAGACAGACGACCCTGTAGTCCACACAGAGGACAAGCAGGGGTTGCGGTCCTGAACAGTTGAGGGAAAGAAGCCCTTTCCTTTCCAGTTGAAAGGAGCCTTTTCCAGGCTCAGCTTGGACTGGCAGGGCCTTTTTATTAATTTGTCACCTCCATTTATCAGAGGCTCTGATGGCTAAACAATCTCTCTGCGAGTCTTCCTGGACACAAATTAAGTGTATATTGCTTCCATGTAAGCAATTGACAATTTCTGGAGAGAAGAGATAAGTTTGCCATCCTCCTCAATCTGTCCACAAATGTTCACACATGTATGACATTTCAGTCATCTTCAAGGAAAAAAATGATGCTTTACAGATGTCTCTTCTTCTATCCATCCTCTCCAGAAGAGGTCTCTGGCCCCCTAATTTGCTTCAGAGCAATCTCTGCCCAGGACTTGCTGGACAGAAGCTCCTTGGGGGCCTTTTTCAGGCAGTCCTTGGGCTTGCTTTAGTTCAAATGACATCATGGCTTAGAAAAACAAGCAAGCCTGGAAGAGAAGGGCCACAACCAATTCAGGCACAGGGAACAGGCCTTCCCATGGAGAACAGGGCTTCCTAAAGCAGCCTCCTCTCTGTTCTCTATCTCATTAATCTGTTTATTTCCTGCACAGCATTTAACACAATATGCCAGTGTCACTCACTGGGATCCAAGCCCTATAAAGTATGGGTCTTGTTTTTCTCATCCATTGCAGTATCCCAAATACCTAACAAAACCTGACATATGGTGGGTGCTCAATAAATGTTTGCTAAATGAACAAATTGGGCTATAAAATCTTATGGGAAGTCCTGAGCCAATGAAGGCTCCTGCCTGGAGCAAATTCCATGCACAGCTTCTCCTGTATTTATAGCAATAGGCTAATATTTTGCTATGTGCCAAGTTGCCAAAAGTATTGGAGCTTCAGTTTCAGCAACAGACCTTCCAATGAGCATTCAGGGTTGAATATTCCAAGAGTTGACTAATTGGAAAAGACCCCAGTGCTGGGAAAGATTGAAGGCAAAAGGAGAATGGGTCAGCAGAAGATGAGATGGTTAGATAATATCACCGATTCAATGGATATGAGTTTAAGCAAACTCCGGGAGAGAGTGAAGGACAGGGGAGCCTGGCATGCTGCATTCTATGGGGTCGAAAAGAGTAGGACATGACTTAGTGACTGAGGTGAGGTGAGGTGAAGTCGCTCAGTCGTGTCCGACTCTGCGACCCCGTGGACTGTAACCTACTAGGCTTCTCTGTCCATGGGATTCTCCAGGCAAGAATATTGGAGTGGATTGCCATTTCCTTCTCCAGGGGGATCTTCCCGACCCAGGGATCGAACCTGGGTCTCCCTCATCAAAGGCAGACACTTTAACCTCTGAGCCACCAGAAGCTGCCTTGGATGTCTGCCAGGGTTGGGGAGGGGTACCTATATCTGTCCCCTATCTAAATCAGAACAATTCATTTTTGCCAGCTTTGCATATTGTAATTCCATGAAAATTTTTGTTTAGAAATTAAAGAATATAATTATTTTTCAGTTCAGTTCAGTTCAGTCGCTCAGTCGTATCCGACTCTGCAACCCCATGAATCGCAGCACTCCAGGCCTCCCTGTCCATCACCAACTCCTGGATTGGTTGGATCTCCTTGCAGTCCAAGGGACTCTCAAGAGTCTTCTCCAACACCACAGTTCAAAAGCATCAATTCTTCGGTGCTCTGCCTTCTTCACAGTCCAACTCTCCATACATGACCACAGGAAAAACCATAGCCTTGACTAGACGGACCTTAGTCGGCAAAGTAATGTCTCTGCTTTTGAATATACTATCTAGGTTGGTCATAACTTTTCTTCCAAGGAGTAAGCGTCTTTTAATTTCATGGCTGCATCACCATCTGCAGTGATTTTGGAGCCCAAAAAAATAAAGTCTGACTGTTTCTACTGTTTCCCCATCTATTTCCCATGAAGTGATAGGACCAGATGCCCATGATCTTCATTTTCTGAATAATTATTTTTAAGTGTCTACAAATCACTGATCTAGACTTATACTGAGAAAGAAATCATGCCATTTTAATTAGATGTTTTTGCAAAGCCAAAGCAATGACACCTTTCAAGAGGATATTCCCTTCAAGATATCACAAGCAGAGTTCTGCAAACATTCTCAACATCACTGCATGTTAAGAAAGCTTTACAAACCAACACATTTGTTGATTTCAAAGTCAGCTTGGACCAGAGAATGTCTATCTTGTGTAATTGGCGCCTCTCTCTCCTCCTCTGCTTTCATCAAAGGCTGTGCAAGACAGGAAAAATGCTGCCCAGATAGAAAGCAAAAGAAAGAAAAGGAACAAAAGAGGTGGCAGAGGCAGCTGAGAGGAAATTTGGCTGCCTGCAGGATGGGTTAGAAGGTGGCAGTGATGACAAAGTAGGTTCAGGATACCAGGAAGCCAGGAATCAGGCTCTGATGCTGAGAACGGAGAGAAGAGAACTGGATTCTTCCTCAAAACAAGAATGCTCCTGGTCTCCCACCATCTCACTGTCCACCATGAGCAGTCTGAACCTTTGTAGAGGGATCATTCCAGCCTGCAACAGCTCAGGTCAGCTCCACTTTCTGAACGATGACGGGGACGGCTAGAATGGGATGTGGCATCTTGCACAAGTTGCTGCTGTTGTTGTTTAGTTGTTCAGTTGGGTCTGACTCTTCGTGACCCCATGGGTTGCAGCATGCCAGACTTCCTGGTCTTGCACAGGGCACACTACCAACTCACCATCTGGATGGTGATGGGTGATTCTTGACCACACCTCTTCCTCTCTCATCCTGTCCTCCTAGTGGACAGTGGCACTTACCTGTGGGACACATGCCCCAAGCACAAGACACAGGAAAGACTCTGAGATTGACTCCTGGGTTTGCTAAAAATTACAAAGTGGGGTTTCCCTCGTGTCTCAGTGGTAAAGAATCTGCCTGGCAATGCAGGAGACACAGGTTCAACCTCTGAGCCAGGAAGATCCCACATGCTGCAAAGAAGCCAAGACAGTGGGCTGCAACTATTGAGCCTGTGCTCTAGAGCCTGAGGGCCACAGCGACTGAAGTCCGTGCACCCTAAAGCCCATGCTCCTCAATAAAAGAAGCCCCCACAATGAGAAGCTTGCACTCCACAACTAGAAAGTAGCTCCCGCTCACCACAATTAGAGAAAAGCCCATGTAGCAGTGAAGACCCAGCACAGTCAAAAATAAAAAAATAAATATTATTTTTTAAGATTACAAAGTGGTGAACTCAGTGTTGAAAACAGTGTAGGAGCAGCCTTGCTGAGATGGCCTTCCCACCACACATAAGAAGGCAGACTGGCGTCCAGATGGGGGCTTGTTTCTGCAAAGATCAGAACCTAGACTTCTGATGGAGAGTATCTGGCTAAATGCTGAGTTTTATCACCACATGAACATCATCCTTTGAAGCCCCAATAAAATGAAACAAGACAGTAATGACCATCAGCAGAGAAGCACATACCAGAGTCACACGCTGGATTCCTATTGGGAAGATGCTAAAAGCCTGCCCTTTAAACTCTCAAAAGAGAATTTCCTGTGCAGATACTCTCTGAGACTTCAGAAATTTCTGTGTAACCTGTGTACCATTTAATCCATTCCCCACAACCCCATGAAACATCCATCTGCATGAGTCTTACCCACGTCAAGCCAGCCTCTACTGGGACAGCCCCAGGGGCAAGGCTGTTCATTGCCTGGCTAGATGGTCTGTTCCAACTTTAAACAGCTCAGACTTTGAGAAGCTTCTTTTTTTCATCAGATGAAAACCTATTTCTCTGAAACCTCAGTTCTGTCCTCTGAGGTCACAGGAAGAAATGAGTTATTTCCCATCTACAGAAATATCCATCCAACATTCAAAGGCAGCCACCATGCCAAACACCCAGCCTTTCTATTCCAGGATAAACATTGCTAGTTGCCTCAACCCCTTCAGAATTGTTTAGACTTATAAATACTATCCAACACTAAAGGCTTCACAGGTATGTCTAGCCAATACAGATGCTTTCTGGCCTGTAGAGTTTCTAGACTCTGCCACTCTCCTCATATTGAAATTGGAACATTTTCTTTCCTCTAATTTTCTGGAAGCTATTCCGTTCTCTATGATTGCCAATTGCTGTCTATAATTAAACCTGCAGCCTCCGTGCTAGGATGGAATTGAATAAAAGCTGGAGACATGAATGTGCCCCAGCAAAGCTCTAGACAGTTCTTTTCCCTGCTTAATTCAAAACGTCACGCATAAGTTCATCTTTCTTCCAGATCACTCCCCACAGTGACAAATGCTCTCACCCATTTTACTGACAATAAAAGCAAGGCACAAAGTCATAAGTGACTCCCAAGGACCCAAGGACAGTCGGTGGTAAATTCTTCATTCTGTCTCAAACCTTCAAGATCCCAGCTCTGAGCCTCATTCTTAGGAAGAGCAATTCTGGAAAGCCCCGCCCACAGGGGCAGCTACAGAGCCTCCAAAGGCTGTTTGTTGTCAGTCATTGTCTCCATCTTTGACCGAGGACAGTAAAAGACGTGGAATCACCAAGGGAACTTGTGGAGGTTGCAGATAAGGACTGAGCCTGAGGGCTAAGGACTGGCTTCGGCTTTCCAAATTCTTCCATGCCTCACTGCCCCTGTACCACTCACAAGAGCCAGGAAATTTCACTCCTCATGATACAGGGAAAATATTTGCTTCCTCTTGGTAATAGAACCCTAAAGCCTGTCCCAGCCTGTCCCACTCCATGTTGGCACAGAGGCAGGATGTCTGATGACAAGTGCGTCCCACGTGGAGTCTGAATGGGGCCCGAAGGTGGCAGAAATGGAGACTTTCCAGTGACTTTTGTGCCCCCATCAGAATGGCTGTAAAGAACACAAGACATAAAGTACCACCCTGTATAATTTGCTGGTTTATAGGTGGTTTCACCACTTTTTAATGGTTATCCAAAGTGATCTTTATGTTTCCCTTATAGCTGGGACTGAATGCTCTGAAAAAGCCAAGAGAGCTGAGGAAATAGGGAGACCCTGGAAGAGGGTGCCCCTCCCTTCCCAGTCCGTGGCCAGGAGGCTGTGGGTGGCAGGGAGGGACAGGGGGTGATGCTCAGGACACACAGCTCTGCCTGCTCAGAAATTTCCTGCAGGAACATCCACGGGCAGAGGCTTGATGGTGCTTCTACCCCCAACCTCCTAAAGGGAGGTCAGGGGCTTCCCTTGGACTTGAATTTAGAGCTAAAAGGACTATACACACACATGAGGACAGGATACAAATAAGGTGAAGGTGGCACTGGTATTATCCTGTATCACCTTGACCACATGCTAGTAAAACAGCATCCTTTCTTTCTTCTGTCCTAGAACCTGTGAGCTGCTTCTTAGCACTTATGGGAAGTTGCTGTCATTTTGTTGATTTTGTGTTTCCCTGGTTATTTCTTGCGTGTGTAGGGATGGAAATCATCTTAAAAACTGCCAGTACATGATTTAAATATCTAAACCACCTACAAGCATTTGCTTATTGCTATTTGTATTAATTTATTATTATATAAAATTTAATTTATTTTTCATATCAATTATATTGAATTAAGACACACTAAATGTTCAGAAATGTATTAAATGTTAAATTGTTAAATTATATTTATACTTGACATAATTATAGGCTCAAAGAAGTTGCAAAAACAGCACAGAGAGTCCCCCAGTGTACTCTGGCCTCAGGAGAACATCTTACACAATTGGAGTAGAAAAAACCACGCAGGAAACAAACACTGTGCATTCTACAGGCAGGCGTGCTGATGTCTGTGTGTGAGTGTGTATGGATGTGCATGTGTGCATGTCTGTGTGCATGTGCTGGGTATCTAGCAGTAAGTGCCTGCCTGGGTCTGTGTGTGTGTGTGTAGTTTTACACAATTTCATCACATGTGTCAACTCCCATAATGACCACAGTGCAAATACAGAATAGTCCTGTCCCCCAAAGACCCCCCACCCGCAGCACCTGGTTACATTTTGTGTATCCGTGTACTCCACACTCCCCCTCCCATCCAGCATGCATGGCCATCTTGCAGGGCACCCACCATGTTCTGAAGTCCCCATCAGGACTTCCTCTCCAGCTGTGGGCATGGAGGACTCTAAAGGTAACCCGGGGATAGAGAATCTGGTTCTCAGTGTTAGATGCAGTGAGGGTGATGGAGACTGCAGGCAGCCTTCTGGAGCTGACAGTGGACTCCTCTGACCCCAGAGTGGTCCCCAGAGCCCATACACTCCACCCGCTCCCCCTCCCCAACCTGCTCCTCCCCCACCCTCTCACCTGCCCCTCCAGTGATACAGGACCACTGGAGGGATGATTGGGGGATGCTTTCCAGGGCCAACTTTCAGGTACAGGAGATTATGAAAGCCACCTAGTGACCCAGCCCCACAGGGGCCTCCAGGCTTTTGAAGAGGGATTGAGAAGAAGGAAGGCAGAGACTGAGGAAGCAGCAACACTGCCCATAGCTAGTACTGCTTTTCCATGAGCCCCCGCTGCCAATGTCAAGTGATTGAGGGCCCTCCCCCGCTCCCACTTTGCCATTAGGCAGCCCTGGGGGCCCCTCCCCCTCTCCTCCTTTCGGAGGATCTCTGGGAGTTCACACCAAAGCATCACCACTTGCACTACAGAGTGGAAGATCCCTTTCGTCTCTATGGGGCACGACAGGACCAGAGCCTGTTCTCCATGGGTCTGGGCCAGAACCCAGGGTCCTCCTGCAAGTCTAGAATGGTCTGGATGCCTCGGTTCCTCTTGCCCCTTCTGGAACCTGCCAGGACCCAAGCTCACATTCACCCTCTCCTGGGCTTCCCAGGGCAACTGCGAGCCAGGAGGCCACAGCTTCTCTCCGGGGCTCGGATGCAAAGTGATGGCTCTCAGTTCCCCGTAACCATCCATGTCCATGGCAACAGCAGCCCCCAGCCCTCCCTACCTCTGTGGTCCATTCTCATCCCAGTTTCCAAAAGGAACAAGGCCCACTGGGCTCCCCTGAGACTACAGCTGAGTAAAGGAAGCAGAGGCCTCCAGCAGAGCAGCGAGCAAGGCTCAGAAGGCTGCTGGCAGGATATCAGGTCTCAAAGGCACACAGACGGTGCCAGAAAAGAGTCTGGTCTCCCAGGTGGGAGCAGGGGAAGGGATATGTGCATTTTTAAATGGTTAAAGTAACACAGAAGAGGTTCCATCCGTGGGTGGAGACGGCCATTTGAGACCTCACCATCCCCAACCAGGCAGAACAGATCTGGGCTCTGATGGCCATTAATACATGAACCTTTCACTCCATCTGCAGAGCCTAAACAGGGCAAGACCCACAGTACCTAAAGCCTCACTGGATGGGAGAAGGGTACTGTACCACTGATGTTGATCTCATGCTTGAGAGCTACTGTTTCCCTGAGAGTTATGGAAGCTAGGCCTCTAGACAAGGTCACAGTCAGAGGTACCCTCATCTGCAGCCCCCAGCTCCCTATCCCCCTTGCCAGTCATGGCACCTACAATTCCAGAAGCTTCTTGAGAGCCCAGACCACGTTTCATTTTGCTCACCACTGATCTTCATCACCAAGCCCCATGTTTGATAGAACAGAAAGCTGTAATCAACAATACTGTATTGGGTGATTTAAAATATGCTAACAATGTAGATCTCATGATGTGTTCTTACCCCCAACACACACAAACGTAAGGACACTTTTGGAGGTGATAGATAAGGTTAGTACCTTGATGGTTTCATGAGTATTTTGCACATGCCCAAACGCATCAAAATATATACACTAAGGGAACTATAGTCAATCCTTTGTAATAATCTATAAAAGAAAAGAGGGCTTCCCTGGTGGTTCAGAGGTTAAAGCATCTGCCTGCAATGTGGGAGACCAGGGTTCGATCCCTGGGTCGGGAAGATCCCCTGGAGAAGGAAATGGCAACCCACTCCAGCACTCTTGCCTGGAGAATCCCATGGAAAAGAGTTTTGAAAGTATATATTATATATATATATCATTTTTCTGTACATCTGAAACTAACACAACTTTGTGAATGAATCATGCTGTTGTGTTAGTCACTCAGTTAGTTGTGTCTGACTCTTTTCAACCCCATGGACTCTTTTCAACCCCATGGACCCACCAGGCTCCTCTGTCCATGGAATTCTCAGGCAAGAATACTGGAGTGGGTAGCCATTCCCTTCTCCAGGGGATCTTCCCAACCCAGGAATCAAACCTGCATCTCCTACATTGCCAGGGGGATTCTTTATCACTAAACCAGTACTATACTTCAATTTTTTAAAATAAAATGTATACACTAAAAATGTGCAATATTTTTGTATATTAATGGTATTTCAGTAAAGCTAAAAAATGTTCTGAAAATGTGCTTGTTGAATGAATGAAAGAATTAGTGAGTCAACCAGTTAGGGGACTCATTTGCTGAATATCCATAAGCACCCGTGGATGTTTAGTGGATGTTCAGCTGAGTGTTTGCATCCCCCACACACCGAGTAACCTTCAGAATAACATCCAGGAACTGGCCTCTGTCAGGTGGGACTCTCCAGCCTCTGCAGGGGCAGGCACCGAGCTTCCAGAACACCCGTGGTGTTTGGAGACGCTGATCATTATAAAATTAAGCTGTCCTTTATGTCAAGCCACATCCAATACGTTGAGACTCAAAGCCGCTAAAGTTCACGGGAGACATAACTGTGTCATTTGATTTGTTCACCAAAGAGTAGGTCAGACAGAAAGGCTACTGTCCTCTTAAAAATATTCCAGCAACATTTTTTTTTAATTTTAATGTTACCATTTTGCCTTTTTGGAGAAAAGGTTTCTGTTTATCAGCGATGAGTAAATGCTCCCCAAATCAGGGATTATGGATTCTGACCTTCTCCTTATCAGCAGGTAATAAAACGAATGGGCAGATGACAGCAACATGATTTGGCGATTACAAAATTTATGAGGAGGCAGCACGCTGAGGAGGAAAGTGATGACGACATGAGTGAGAGAGGGAGAAGCAGGTAGGGGACGGGAAACCCAGCAGAAATGCTTTCCCCTGGACTCTCGGCTCCAGAAATGAAGATGTTTGCTCCACAACCTCTCCCCTGCCTGGCACAGGGGAAGAAACTCTAAACGTATTTTGAATCAGGACATCAGAAGGTGAACGGCTCCACTGTGGGGCCATCGTGGGAATTAAATGAGACGATCCTCAGAAAATGTTTAGTTCAGAGCCTGACACAGGGCATCACTCAGCGAAGATCACCTTCATCATCACTGTCAGCCTCCTCACCTAATGACACTCTGTATGAGAGCAGAAAGCCCTTATCAGCCTTGACCTCACTCACCATTAACTCCTTGCTTTCAAAGTACAGGAACCCATGGACACCCATGGCTGACTCATGTCAATGTATGGCAAAACCACTACAATACTGTAAAGTAATTAGCCTCCAATTAAAGTAAATAAATTAAAAAAAAAAAAAAAAAATCCAGTTGAGCTTTAAAAAAAAAAAAAAGTACAGCAGAGGCCTGGTTGCAAAGTGAGGCTTCTGTCTCATTGTCATGTTTGTGCCCATCAGTGTTGTGGGTTGAATTGTGTCCCCAGAAAGACCTGTTTGAGTACTAACCCCTGGGATCTATACACATGACTTTACTTAGACGAGGGTCTTTGCAGATGTAATTGAGTTAAGAGGAAGTCATACTAGCTCTTGCTGAGCCCCAATGCTGTGATTTTTCTCCTTATAAGAAGAAGGAAATTTGGACACACACATAGAGACGCATACAGAGGGAGGTGCCAAGTGAAGACGGAGCAGAGACTAGAGTGGTGCCTCTACAAGCCAAGGAACATCACGGATGCCAACAGACAACAGAAGCTGGGAGAGGAAAGTAAGGGCCCTCCCCCAGGGAGCACAGCCTGCCGGCACCTTGATCTCAGACTTCTGGCCTCCACATTAGTGAGAGAATGCATTTTTGTTGCTGTAAGCACCCAGTTCATAGTTCCTTGTTATGACAGGCATAGAAAATGAACACAATAGGTGCCTTCAGCTAATCTTTTGGCATCTACTGTGCACCTGCAGGGCATCACGATGGAGCAGGAGAGAAAACACGATAGTCCCTTCCCCCACACCTGTGCGCTGTGTGCCATGGGCTCTGGGTACCACAAACAAGAACCAGGTCTCAGCAATCGTGGACCACACAGTGGGAACAGAAAACAAAAGCATTAATTTATTCATGTAACTTGAGATCAGTCTTCTGAGACAAACATGGGTGAGGGAGGTGCTAGGGGAAGGAAAGCCATTTTCTGATTGGATGGGACAGCTGTCACTCACTGTGTACTAGGCTCCTTTGAGCTGGGCTGTGGTCCTCAGGGCTCCTTTGGGGATGCAGCTGTCCCTGGTTTCTCTAACAACAAAGGACAGCAGTCACCACGGCGCCTTGCTGGGTTGCAGGGGTCTCAGGTAGGCTCATGCTTTGTTACATTGAAAGCCTGCCCCCATACAAGTCAAACCTCTTTCCTTAGTAGATGATCTTTCTCAAAGTTCTTTAAACTCAGGATCCTTTTGGAAAACACAAACATCTCATGGACTAGATGAGGCAGAAGCTGGAATCAAGATTTCAGGGAGAAATATCAATAACCTCAGATATGCAGATGGCACCACCCTTATGGCAGAAAGTGATGAGGAACTAAAGAGCCTCTTGATGAAGGTGAAAGAGGAGAGTGAAAAAGCCGGCTTAAAACTCAACATTCAGAAAACTAAGAACAAGGCATCCAGTCCCATCACTTCATGGGAAATAGATGGGGAAACAATGGAAAGAGTGACAGACTTTGTTTTCTTAGGCTCCAAAATCACTGCAGATGGTGACTGCAGCCATGAAATTAAAAGACACTTGCTCCTTGGAAGAAAAGCTATGACCAAACTAGATAGTATATTAAAAAGCAGAGACATTACTTTGCCAACAAAGGTCCGTCTAGTCAAAGATATGGTTTTTCCAGTAGTCATGTATGGATATGAAAGTTGGACCATAAAGAAAGCTAGGACCAAAGAATTGATGCTTTTGAACTGTGGTGTTGGTGAAGACTCTTGAGAGTCCCTTGGACTGCAAGGATATCAAACTAGTCAATCCTAAAGGAAATCAGTCCTGAATATTCATTAGAAGGACAGATGCTGAATCTGAAGCTTCAATATTTTGGCCACCTGGTGCAAAGAGCTGACTCACTGGAAAACACCCTGATGCTGGGAAAGACTGAGGGCAAGAGCAGAAGGGGACAACAGAGGATGAGATGGCTGGCTGGCATCACTGACTCAATTGACATGAGTTTGAACAAGCTCTGGGAGTTGGTGATGGATGGGGAAGCCAGGCGTGCTGCAGTTCATGGGGTTGCAAAGAGTCAGACATGGCTAAGTGACTGAGCTGAACTGAAACATCTCATGGTGTGTCCCACAGCCCCCTTTGGGTCAGGCCCCTGGCAGGGCCCAACCCCTTCTCTCCCCTCTCCCTCCCCCCTCCCTCCCCCTCCCCCCTTCCTTCCTTCCCCCTTCCTCCCCTGCCCCCTACCCCCAAGCTTCTGTGTTACTTTGCAGCTAAGAGGACTTTGTGGAGTAATTTTCACAGGCTTGGTCACTTTGCCTGTGCAGCTCCTCCAGAACTGAAACACACACGTGCTTCAGCAGGGCGGCCCCAGTCCCACAGGCTCTGCACCGCCCAACCCCATCTGCTGCTGGAGCAGCTTCCTGTGTCACTGTTGTAACAGGATTAAAAAAGCAAATAGCTCAAAGGTTTCCAATATGAAATACAATTCCTCAAGGCTCATTTTAATATTTCAAATCAAAAGAGGGAAAAGGCTGCTGGCTTTCAACTCCCAAATCTTCATTAAAATGTAGACAAGGACTTCCCTGGGAGTCCAGTGGCTAGGACTCTGAGTTCCCAATGCAGGGGCCTGGGTTCGATTCCTTGTCAGTGAACTAGATCCCACATGCTGCAACTAAGAGGTCACATGTGCAACTAAAGATCCCACATGCTGTAACTAAGACCCGATACAGCCAAATGAATAAATGAAATAAAAGCAAAAATAAACAAATGGGATCTAATTAAAATTCAAAGCTTCTGCACAACAAAGGAAACTATAAGCAAGGTGAAAAGACAGCCTTCTGAATGGGAGAAAACAATAGCAAATGAAGCAACGGACAAACAACTAATCTCAAAAATATACAAGCAACTTATGCAGCTCAATTCCAGAAAAATAAATGACCCAATCAAAAATGGGCCAAAGAACTAAATAGACATTTCTCCAAAGAAGACATACAGATGGCTAACAAACACATGAAAAGATGCTCAACATCACTCATTATCAGAGAAATGCAAATCAAGACCACAATGAGGTACCATTTCACACCAGTCAGAATGGCTGCGATCCAAAAGTCTGCAAGCAATAAATGCTGGAGAGGGTGTGTAGAAAAGAGAACCCTCTTACACTGTTGGTGGGAATGCAAACTAGTACAGCCACTATGGAGAACAGTGTGGAGATTTCTTTAAAAATTGCAAATAGAACTGCCTTATGACCCAGCAATCCCATTGCTGGGCATACACACCGAGGAAACCAGAATTGAAAGAGACACATGTACCCTAATGTTCATTGCCGCACTGTTTATAATAGCCAGGACATGGAAACAACCTAGACATCCATCAGCAGATGAATGGATAAGAAAGCTGTGGTACGTATACACAACGGAGTATTGCTCAGCCATTAAAAATAATACATTTGAATCAGTTCTAATGAGATGGATGAAACTGGAGCCAATTACTCAGAGTGAAGTAAGCCAGAAAGAAAAACACCAAAACAGTATACTAACACATATATATGGAATTAGGGATGGTAATGATAACCCTGTATGCGGGACAGCAGGGGAGACACAGATGTATAGAATGGACTTTTGGACTCTGGGGGAGAGGGAGAGGGTGGGATGATGTGGGGGAATGGCATTGAAACATGTATACTATCATGTAAGAAACAAATCACCAGTATGTTCGATGCAGGATACAGGATGCTTGGGGCTGGTGCACTGGGATGATCCAGAGAGATGGTGTGGGGTGGGAGGTGGGAAGGGGGTTCAGGATTGGGAACTCATGTACATTCGTGGTGGATTCATGCCAATGTATGGCAAAACCAATACAGTATTGTAAAGCAAAATAAAGTAAAAATTAAAAATAAATAAATAAATGAATACTTAAAAAAACAAAAGTAAGAAGACCATGTTGTTGTTGTTTAGTCACTAAGTCATATCCAACTCTTTGTGACCCCATGGATTGCAGCATGCCAGGCTTCTCTGTCCTTCACTATCTCTGGGAGCTTGCTTAAACTCATGTCCATTAGCCAGTGATGCTATCCAACCATCTCATTCTCTGTCACTCCCTTCTCCTCCTGCCTTCAGTCTTTCCCAGCATCAGAACCATGTGCTTCTATGGCTATCATCTCTATTTTCATTGAAATTTCCCTTATTCTCAACCAGGACCTCAGCTGACGTCTCATCAGTTCAGTTGGTTCCATTCCAAAGGCCCAGACAAGGTCTCAGATCACGGAGGGACATGTTCCACCTTCAACAGGGTGAGACACACTGCGGGTGGAGTACCTGATGGAGTCAAAAATATTCACTGAGCACCATGCTTCTGGGGCTGCAGGTACAGTGGTTAGCCAAGCAAATGACAGTCCTGTCCTCATGAAGCTTACACTGGAACATGGGTATCCCTGGGGAGGGAAGGACAGAGCCCCATGCTACATATGAAAGCCCTTTAAAATAAAATGTAAAGGAAAGAAATCCAGTTATTTGCATATTGCAAACCACAGGGGAAAACTTTATGTGACAGCTTCCTAGCTCCTGAGACTAATGAGGAAGAGTGATCTTCCTCCTGGAAGGCATTGCAGAGTATCTGGGGTGCAGGAGTGGTAATTAGATCTCTCTGTTTGTCACAAAGAAGCATGGATGGGTTAGCTAGCTCTGTTATCAATTTCGAACAGATGACACACGCACAAGAGAAAGCGTTCTGACAGAACCAAAGGGTAAACGCGAGAAGGAAGTTTCCCGTGTATTGTTCTAGACAAGCTGTGCATCCATAAGCAGGTCTGCAGGCACACGTATCCCTCTGCAACACGTGAGCATGCCATGGTGTCTGTGTGTTACCATCTTAGGGCTGTCTCCTGAAGACTGTCCTGGACCCAGATGTTTAGCTCTGCTTCTTTCTTTGAAGGGTGAGGGTTAGGGTTCAAATGGTTCCATTATAAGGATACTCCACAGTTCATGGATCCAGTCCTTTCTTGGTAGATGTATGTATCTTTCCTTTTTCCTCCAATGTTCATTCTTGTGCGTACATCTTTATGCACCTGTACAAACATACCTGTAAGATCAAATCCTACATGAACTTGCTGAAATGAAGGGCATCTGTATCTTGCCTCTTGATACTGGACCTCTTTGCATTCAGTTGTGTCCAACTCTGCAACCCCAGGGACTGTAGCCCGCCAGACTCCTCTGTCCATGGGATCTCCCAGGCAAGAATACTGGAGCATGTTGCCATTTCCTCCTCCAAGGAATCTTCCCAATCCCGAGATCGAAACTGTGTCTCTTGCATCTCCTGCTTTGCAGGTGGATTTCTTTTACCACTGAGCCACCTGGGAAACCCTACATCTTGATGGATGTCAGCAAATTGCCCACCCCTCAAAGAAAGGTCATTCCTATTGACATTCTCACCATAATAACAACTGTTTCCTTATCCTTGTTGTCAATCAGATAGATTTAAAAACACCATTTCAGGGAAGTTTCAACACTAAGAGTGAAGTTTCTCATCTTTCATACATCTAAGAGCCATTCTCTTTGTGAAATGTGTCCTTGAATGATGGCTTGAGGAATTGAGAGCCCTGATCCATCTACCTTGCCTCTGCCACAACCACACGTCTCACTGCAGTCCCAGGTGAGTTACCACCTCCTTTCCTGCATCCAGAAAATGCAGGGCACATTTTGAAAGTATTAATAAATCCTAACCAACTCAGTTGTGATGGTTTTGTGCCCTCCTCAAGACGGCTGAGAGCCTGCTGGCATCTTTCAAGATGAGGATTTGAGCCAAAAGGTCTGGGGATGTCATAGGAGCCAGCTGGCAGAGGAGGGCTGAGAGCAGAGGGTGAGGAGAGGGCACTGAAACTGTGCCCCCAGACGGCTGCTCACCCAGATCTTGGCGGGTTCCTGGGCCACGTCCTGGGACCCAGAGCTGCGCCCTGCTGGCAGAGCACCTGGTCCTCTGCCACTCAGGCAGAGTAGCTGCATGCTGATGCCTACAGCTGCCGTGAGTCCCTGCAGAGTCCACACCACTGAGGCCACTTCCTGGGCGGATGCTGTGCCCACCCGGTGCTGACAGCTCTGAACCCTGCTTCTGGGTGGACATGGAGAAGCATTTCTGGGTACCTGGCCAGGCTCTGCCTCCCTCAACCCAGCACCCCCAGCAGCCCACGGTGCTGAGTTTGCGGGGTGTCTTGCTCCCGGGATGAGGACAAAATGAAGACTTGGTAAACCACAACAGGAAGACTAAACCATTGGTTGTAAAAATGCATCAGTATGGTTCCTCAGTTGTAACAAACTTCCACGCCAGAACCAGATGTTACTCACAGAAAGAACTGTGGTGGAGGAGTGGGCGGAGACATGGGAACTCCTCACATTCTCTGTATAATTTCTCTATCAACCTAAGACTGCCCCCAAAAAAATAAAGTCTAAAAGAAAGGAATCAGAAACGGTTTTGAGCCAAGACATGCTGTGCTTTCCTCTGTTCTCTGGCGTTCATGGCATCTTCCTGGGGTACTTGTCCCCACTTGAGGCAATTAGCAGGTGTCACGGGGGGGTGGGGCTGAGGCTGGGATATTTAACACCTAAATTCCTTTTTTAAGGGCTTCCCAGGTGGTGCTAGTGGTAAAGAACCTGCCTGCCAATGCAGGAAACAAGAGACACGGATTCCAACCCTGAGTCAGAGAGATCCCCTGGAGAAGAGAATAGTAACCAGTTCCAGCATTCTTGCCTGGAGAATCCCACGGACAGAGGAGCCTTGTGAGCTACAGTCCATGGGGTCACAAACAGTCGAGCACAATTGAAGCGACTTAGTATGCATGCACATTGAGGGTGGGGCTAAGGTTGGGATATGTATCACCTAAACTGTTTTTTAACATATTTATTTGTTTGTTTTAGCTATGTCGGGTCTTAGTTGCAGCGCTCAGGATCTTTGTTGCCTCATGGGGGTCTTTCATTGCAGCCCAAGGACTACCTAGTTGCAGTTCTCAGGCTTAGTTGCCCCACTTAATTCCTCGACTAGGGATCGAATCCGTGTCCCCTGCATTGCAATATGAATTCTTAACTGCTGAACCATAAGGCAAGTTCCTTAACACCTAACACCTAAATGCTAAGGTGTTAGAATAGCAAGAAGGAGCAGAATGAAGGGTGGGAGGTATAAATAAAACAAAAGGCAGAAATGAGACGGTGAGAACAGAAGGCAGATGAGATGAGACTGATCTCAGAAGTGACTCAGGTGATGTAGGCAGAGATGTGCTCTAAATGGTGGGGAGCTCTGGGAAGTAATACCCGGGCTCCTGGATCCCCCCTTCCCTGCATCTGATCAGTCACCCCCAGAAGGGACAAAGGCCAGCTCCCTTCCAGTGTCTGCCTCCCATCCTCCCCATTCCATCACCCCACCCTGCCCATGCCCAGAGTCTGGGCCTCGGTGTACACATGGAAGGAAGGGGCTGTGGCAGCAGGGGCTGCTACATTGCCAGGCGCTCACCCTCCACCCCTGCCCTTTTCTTTGGCCATGAGCAACAATTTCCAGGTGCCTAGGATGTGCCCAGCCCAAGGCTGAGTCCCCACCCCTGTGGCTCTCAGAGTCTGTGGTTTTGAGTGACAGATCTGTTAACCCAACTCAATCTGATGATGAAGGTAGGTGGGAAGGGAGCCTCCTGGGGATTTGAACAGGACAGACTAAAAGCCAATCCAGAGTCCTGGCTCCAGGAGGCCTTAAGACCCTGCCATCAGAGAGCCTGCAAGGTGGGCAGGAAAGGAGCTGTTGGGACCTAAGCCAGAGACAAGGGAAGCAACCTCATGACCTTGCCCAAGGACACGTAGTCAGGGATGCAGGGGGACCTGGGAGAAAGGCCTTTGCACCCAAGTGGCGTTTGCTAGCACCCTGTTGGAACTAGGGTTTCTTTAGGCCTAAAGGAAGGGAGCAGGGCCAACTCTTTACTCAAGAACATCACAATCCAGCTTTCTAGTTTCTGAGGAAAAATGCCCCTTTTCCAAACCCACACATTCCCCACTCTGCCTGGCCCCAAATTTGGGAGGAACAAGCAGCAAGATCAGTGATCAAAACCGAGAGATACACAGATAAGCCTCCCGGGCAGCCACCCTTTCCAGGAGCACTCACTGAGCCCCGTCCATCTGCTCTGTGTGAGGGAACACAGGTGACAGGCTGTGATGGGACCGGTGATATGCACCAAACAGGACACAGCACAGCCCGGGGGAGCCCTCCAAGTCACTCGCTGTCAGCCACAGGGCACTGTCTTCTGCTGCCTCCTCGACTGGTCCACTTCAGGACTCCTTCCCCTGAGAATCAAGTGCCTGTTCCTCCGGCTAACTCATCCGGCACCCCATGAGCCCCATGCTCTGCCAGGAGCTCCTCCAGCCCCCCAAAACTACAGTGAGCTCCCTACCTTCCTGGAGCTCACCGCCCCACAGAGGACTCACCACGCATGTGCAGCTGGGGTCACCTACAAATGCAAGATGACCTGCAGAGCCTGATGGGAGTGTCTAAGGAGGAGGAGGAAGGGGCAGTGGCAGAAGGTCAGGATAGGCATCCGGGAACAATGGTGGACACAGTCCAAGGAGGCCAGAGAAGGCCCCTGCAGCTTGTGAGGAGGGCCCACTGTGGAATAGTGTGACCCGAGGGTGTATAGGATGGACGTGGAGGGAGAAGATGCTTGTGAGTAAGCAGGCTGACACAACACCCCACAGGAGGAGATGAAGGCTCTGCAAAGGCAAGAGAACCCAAGAGATGGGCTGGACAAAGAGGCTGATGAAGACGGAGTGAACAAGTTTGGGGGTGGACAGCAGGAGGAGATGGCCACTCAAGAGACAAAAGAGCCGATGTCAGGGCCAGTGAAGCAACATTTCCAGAAAGAGCCAGAGAGGAAATATGGGAGACTCTGCAGGGCACATGGTCTCTGTTGCAATTCATGGGCTCTGCCTGGACAGCATGGACGCTGCCGGGGGGACACGGATGCGAGTAGGCGTGGCTGCCTGCCAACCAACCTGTGTCTCTACAAAAGCAGGCCAGCTCAGATCTGGCCAAGCACACCCCTGTGTAAGGTTCTGAAGTGCATGAGAACCCTGGCCGGGACTCCCCGAGTTGATCCAGCACTTTTATACAGTGCTCCTTCCCAGATCCTCTTCACTGGCTGCAATTCTCTGGATACACAGGTGTTTATCTCTGACATTTATCTCCTTTCTTTGGATTGTTCCATAAACTCGACCTTAAACCATGTTGACCTTGGTTAGTGTCCCCCAGCACCCCGTGCATTCACTCCCGGGCTCTGTGTAGCCCATGGCACTCAGAATCCATAGCATCTCCGTCTTGTAAGCACGCCGTGCACTCAGGGACCCAGGCGCAAGACCTTGCATTTTCCCTGGTAAGTTTCATTCTGTTAGAATTGATCCTATTACCGAGACTGTCAGAGTTGTTTAAAGTCCTGGTTCTGTCACCGGAAATTCTACCCCTGTTTACAGCTTTCACAGGAGACCACACGGGAGGCAGTGAGAAATGTGGAGTTGGGCCAGACCACCTGAGTAGAAATCCCGATGTGTGCGCTGGGAGATCTATGGCCCTGAGCTTGTGGCCCTGTGGTTTTTGTGCCTCAGTTTCCCAGGCTGTGATGGGAGCTGGTAACCCTCCCTCCCAGGGCTGTGTGAGCCCTGGAGGAAAAAAACATGGATGGCTCATTAGACACAGAGGGTTGAAACTAGGCCTGGCTTTGAGAAAGAACTGAGTGTGAGCACTAGTACTGGCAATAAAAAATAAAAAATAAAAATAAAAAAAACCTGCAACCAAGTCAGCAAAGAAAACTGTTCTCAGTACTGGGCTGAAGTTAGAGCCCTATGGCACCTCACTAGTGATCTCTCTCCAAACAGCCTGCACTCCCCAGGCACCATCAGTCATCCAGTACTGATTATATCCTACTAGGCACTAGCAGAGAAAGCAAGGAGGATAAGGGACAGAGGAGAGAACTTATGTGAGACTCCTCGAGGAAGAACTCCTTCTAAAACTGTGACCTTGGCAATGCCCTGAGTCCTGGTTTCCGAGGATAAAGCCTGGCCTCTCCTCCTAGCCTCTTCATTTTTCTTCAGACTTTAAACTTTTTATTTTGTATTCGAGCATAGCCAATTAGCAATGTTGTGCTAGTTTCAGGTGAACAGCAAAGGGACTCAGCCATACATATACATGTATCCATTCCCCCAACACCCCCTCCCATCCAATCAGGCACATAACATTGAGCAGAATTCCATGTGCTCTACAGCAGGTCCTTGCTGCTTATCCATTTTGAATATAGCAGCATGGACATGAGTCTCCCAAACATCCTAACTATCCCTTCCACCATCCTCCCTGGCAATCATAAGTTCATTTTCTAAGTCTGTGAGTCTCTTCGTATTTTCTAAGTGAGTTCTTTTGTATCATTTCTTTTATATTCCACAAATAATGGATGTCATGTGACATTTCTCCTTCTCTGTCTGACTTATTTCAGTCAGTGTGACACTCTACAGTGTTGCTGCAAATGGCATTATTTCATTCTTTTTAATGGTTGAGTAGTATTCCATTGTATATATGCCACATCTTCTTTATCCATTCTTCTCTTGATAGACATTCAGGTTGCTTCAATGTCTTGGCTTCTGTAAATAGTGCTGAATGAACACTGGGGTGCCTGTATCTTGATCTCTTGAAAATGTAGACATACAGTAAGCCTGGAGGATCTTAAGTGGACCAGCAGTAGCTCACATTCACTGTGCACTCACTACATGCCAGGCACAGGCCAACACTGGGGTCTTGCAAACTCACTTAATTCATCATCACCCAGAAGGTGATGTATTGACGTCACCCTTCTGAGCTCAGGAGCCTCTCAGAACCTCCGTTTCTTCATCTGTAAAGTAGGAATGATGGTACTCCCTGCTGCATGCGGGGCTTATAAAGATTAAATAAACACATATATGGTACCAGAGGAGCCCACAGCATATGTGTCACTAGTCACCCCCCATCACACCTCCCCAGAAGGTGAGGGCAATTTCCAGGCTCCCTCCACTGGCGAAGGCAGAGCTGGAATTTGACCTGGGAGCCCAGCCCCCAGCTCGTGCCTGTCTCCTGCCTCTCGTGCCCTGGAGAATGCCTCAGAAGATCCCCTTCCTGGATACTCTGCTGCTGCTGCTAAGTCACTTCAGTCGTGTCCAACTCTGTGCGACCCCATAGATGGCAGCCCACCAGGCTCCCCCATCCCTGGGATTCTCCAGGCGAGAACACTGGAGTGGGTTGCCATTTCCTTCTCCAATGCATGAAAGTGAAAAGTGAAAAGGAAGTCGCTCAGTCATGTCCGACTCTTAGCGACCCCATGGACTGCAGCCTACCAGGCTTCTCCATCCATGGGATTTTCCAAGCAAGAGTACTGGAGTGGGGTGTCATCGCCTTCTCTGCCTGGACGCTCTAAGGTCACCCTATTTCTGGTGGCTGCAGGGCTGGGATGAGAAGGAGCACCTAGAGCCCGAACTTTGCCTCTGCCTTTTCACTGTGTCCCAGGCTGGAGCATCTTCCTTCCAAACGAATCAGATAATCAATACACTCTCCAGAGCATCCAGGCAGTGAAAAATAGAAAAACATCTTCAGGCCCAGCGAATTCAGTAATTAACCGGAGCATGGAAGCCAGGGTTTGTCTGGCCGGATGTAATGGGTTTTTGGATTGAGGGGTGGGAGTGCTGATGAACGACCCCAAACTCCCAGCACCGGCCAGGGAGGCCCTTGCAGAGGATGTCAAGATCAGGGGCCCCACTCTGCCGGAGCAGAGGATCTGGTCTCCCAGAGCCAGGAGAGGGAAATTTGTCTCTGACAGAGGCAGGAACTGGCTGAGCTGGCTGACTGATGGCCATCTCCTGCTCTGCACACACACCATTAATCTCACAGCCAGTTCGGGCCTGTGGGAAGATGGGACAGCTCAGGACAGCCTGGGGTCACCTTTCCCATCACAGAATCCTCAGCCAGCCTGAGGCAGCTGCTGCACTTGCCCAGCCACCTCCTGCTGAAGGTCAAAGGAAGCATAGCAACCAGGATGGCTGGGGAGGCTCCAAGGGTGACAACTGGGAACAGGTGGGTGTAGGAGGGAGAAGAGAAGGGGGTGAAGTGAAAGACATGGACCTTCTCACTCTGCACACCACCCCAGCCCGCCTGGAGACCAGGTCTCAGTGGAGGACACCATGCTGGGCCACCTTCCTGGCCCCCAGGGAACTCTCAGGGGATGCAAAGCGGGATGGGTGAGTTCAGGCTAACCAGACAAGCCCCTGGTATAGCTTCACTGTCATGACTTAAGCATCCCGACAGACAGGAGTGAGAATTCAAGCTTGGATACTCGCTGCCAGACAGCTGGTCTCTGACCTCCAGTTTTCTCTAAGCTAGAGTAGGGCGAGGAGACATTCTGGTTGACTACATATCAGGGCAGGACTGTGAAAATACAGTAGTGCCTGAAACGCACACGGCACAGCCCCTTGGTGGCGCCCTGCCGTGTCCAGGCTGTCGGGAAGGAGGAGGAGTTGGAGGACCACAGGACTCAGCAGTGAAGGTTTCCAGGCAGAGTGAGGCACGAGCTGGGCCATATGGGGAAATGTGGGATTCATGTGGGCCGGAGGGTGGTCCCAGCTGGACACATAGCCTGAGAGGGGCAGCGGTATGAGCGGCTGACCTGGCACAGAAACAGTCAAGGCTAACCCAGGGCCCTGCCCGCTGGACAGCTGAGGAGCCAGAGCTAGAGGAATCAGCTGGCCTAAAAGCCAGGATGACCCCACGGCACGAGACTCAGTTTCCACAATGGTCCCCCAAAGAAAGGCTTTAGGCGTCAGTCCCATCCGAGGGGCCAACTCCAGATGCTGTGGAGTGTCGGAGGGAATCAGGACTGATTCAGATGTGGGAGATCTGGTGTGAGCCCCAACATGGGAGCCATCTTTGCAGAAGAGAATCCTTCCAACTGGGACTGAGACACAAATGCTGCCCTTTTCTGAGCGCTCACCGTGTGTCAGGCCCTGGGCTGAGCTTGACACTTCCTATCTTGACAACAACCCAGCTAGCAGGTGTCATCACCCTCACTTAGCATGTGAGGAAATAAGTTCAAAGAAGTGAGGTACCAGCCCAGGTCACTCAGTGAGTAAGTGGTGGGGCAGAGTCTGAACCCAGGTCATTCTGGCTGCAAGTCTCACAGACTGTTTGCAGACATGTGTATTCTTCTCTTCCCAAGAAGTCCTCTGCTAAGGCACTAAAGCTAAGGAAGTTACAGTATCACAAACCTAGACACCAGATTAAAAGCAGAGACATCACATTGGCAACAAAGGTCCATCTAGTCAAAGCTATTTTTCCAGTAGTCATGTACAGATATGAGAATTGGACAGTCTAGTCAAAGCTATTTTTCCAGTAGTCATGTAGAGATGTGAGAGCTGGACCCTAAAAAAGGCTGAGCAATGAAGAATTGATACTTTCAAGCTGTGGTGCTGGGGAAGACTCTTGAGAGTCCCTTGGACTGAAAGGAGATCAAACTAGTCAATCCTAAAGGAAATTAATCCCGAATAGTCATTGGAAGGACTGATGCTGAAGCTGAAGCTGTAATACTTTGGCTACCTGATGCAAAGAGCCAATTCATTGAAAAAGGCCCTGATGCTGGGAAAGATTAAGGGTAGGAAGAAAAGGGTGACAAAGGATGAGATGGTTGGATGGCATCATCGATTCAGTGGACATAAATTTGAGCAAATCCAGGAGACAATTAAGGACAGGGAAGCCTGGCATGCTGCAGTCCATGGGGTTGCAAGGAGTCGGATACAACTGAGCAACTGAACAACAACAATGATGTCAGTATCACCTTATACTTTGGACCACTGAGAACAGCAGTTAATCATTAATATAAACAGGGGTTACTGAGTACAGGGGACCAACCTAAGCACCTCCCCTTTAGTGCATCACAGAATCCTCGTAACAACCTTCAGAGGCAGGTACTGTAGGCATCCCCATTTTGCAGTGAGGAAACTGAGGCCAAGCAGTCAGGTCTGTGGCCAAGGACACCAACCTCATCAGTGGTCAAGGCCTGACCACATGTCTCTGCCCTGAGTGGAGGCCACTGGAGCACAGGGATGGCTGAGGACCACTCCCAGGCATCCATACCTCCAAATCCTGCCTTCGAAAAAGCATGAACCAGAATGAGCTGACACATCAGTGGGGCCCTGAGAAAATGATTAATGTGACCCAGGCTGGAGAGATAAGGGGAATAATGCACTGTCTGAACGTACTGTTCCCTGCTGACTGTGGGGTGCAGTCAATTCAGGTGCTTCCAGGCCATAGGATACAGGAGGTGCACACCCACTCTGCCCATCCCTGCAGCTCCTCCAGCTGGTCTGAGATCCAGACTACCCTTGCTCCCCTTCTACCAGGATAATCACAGGTGGAAGCTGCTCCAGGAATGCCACCTGAGCTCACTGTGCAAGGAGGTTGCTGAGAAGCATTGCTAGGAGACAGGAGAGGTGGCTGAGAGCATCAGGACCAGGGGCTCCACAGACCATCAGCAGGCACTGTGTCCAGGTCCAAGGAGCAGGAGCATATGTAATGGACTCAAGCCTCGGGATTTTGATGGGCTGGATCCTACCTGACATTGATGAGGGCTCACAGGACAAATTAAAATCTAATTGCTGGGTGCTTTGGTTTAACATTAGAGCTGCTCCACTTGGTAAATATCAAGGAGTTGGACGCCTTTTCTGAGCCTCTGGACAAAGTTTAGTGGTGCTGCCTTGGCAGTGAACAAAGGACGTGCCAAAGCCAGAGAAAGACAGAGGGAGGAAGGGTGGGAGAAGGGGCAAGGGGAGAGACAGCATCCCAGGAATTGGGGGTGGTAAAGAAATCCTCCAGGCCAAACCCCCCTAAAATCGTCTCCTCACAAAGCCACACTCTATGCTCTGTACAGGAAATGAACATTCCAAGGATGTGGCTTCATAGTGGATCTCTGCATCTGCCCTGCTCCCAGCACAGCCCAGTCCTGCATCTGAGTGCTCACCCTCCCTGATGGATGTGCTAATTCTTGGGCAAGAGGAGTGTGAGGGAGCCAGACTCTAGGGAGCAGGGGTGGGAGTTAGCTCTAAGCCCTGGCCAGGGTGAAGGCAAGGAGGGGATTAGTACAAAATGTCCCTGGTAGAAAATAGCTCTATCAGATTTACATCTTAGATAGATCACCCAGAAGCCATCTGAAATAAAGAAATAAAAAAATTGGATCCTTACCTTATATCACAGGAAATAACAGATGGGCCAAAGAGTTAGGGGGCTTCCCTGGTGGCTCGCCAGTAAAAAGTCTATCTGCAGTGCAGGAGATCCAAGTTAGATCCCTGGATCAGGAAGACCACCTGGAGAAGAAAATAGCAACCCACTCTAGTATTCTTGGCTAGGAAACCCCACGGACAGAGAAGCCTGGCAGGCTACAATCCATGGGGTTGTAAGAGTCAGATACAATTTAGCAACTAAACCTACCTAAAGAGTTAGGGAAGGGATGGAGAGAGAGGTAGGAAGGGAAGAAAGAAGGAAGAAAGAGAGAGAGAAAGATTGTTAAAGTATTTGCAGAAACCATGGGTCTGTTGTTGTTGTTTTTTAAAGGTAAAACCCTTCTAGCAAAGACACAAAATCTAGGTGTCCCAAAAAGATAAATGTTAAAACAATCACATAAAGATGAAACTTTTCTGATAGATAAAAGCACCATAAAGAGAGTTTTGTTTTGTCTTGTTCCCTAAGGATAAACTCCAAAAAGTTTCAAGTCCTATAAACACAGACTTAATTTTTTTATCACATAAAGAGTTCCTATAAAAATAAATGAGAAAAAAGTCCAGTAGCCCAATAGAAAATGATAGCTCACAGGAAAGGGACTATAAATGCCTCTTAAATATATGAATGTATGACCCACCTCACTCAGAATAAGATAAAACCCAGTAAAACCATATCAAGATAACATTATTCACTCATCCACTTGGCAAAGATCGAGAGTTTGATAAGCCATTGTTGAAGCAGTTGGTGGGAGGATACAGGGGTGCTCATTTATTGCCGCTGGGACTATAAACTAGAACGTATTTTATCCATTGTGATTGAACGATAGCTACCAAAGTTCCAAATGGATGTACTTTCTGGTTCCGAAATTTCACTTCCAGAAATTTCCCCTGCAGATACATTCCTGATATCTGAAATTATATATGAATAAGACTAAATATCACACTATTGTTTTAAAGAACAAAACCTGGAAATCACCTGGTTTATTCAATAGAAGATTGGTTATTTAAATAATGATCATTCATAGTAGCATCCAATGCAGCTAGTTTAAAAAAAAAAATGAATAAAAAAAGACATTCATAAACAATGTCCAAGGGACTTATCGTGGCCCAGCAGCTAAGACTCCATGCTCCCAATGCAGGGGACCTAGGTTCAATCCCTGGCCAGGGAACTAGATCCCATATGCTGCAACTAAAAGTTCAAATGCCTCATTAGGGCTTCCCCCACAGCTCAAGAGGTAAAGAATCTGCATGCAATGCAAGAGATGCAGGAGACCCAGATTTCATCCCTGGGTCAGGAAGATCCCCTGGAGGAAGAGATGGCACTCCACTCCAGTACTCTTGCCTGGAAAATCCCACGGACAGAGGAGCCTCATGGGCTACAGTCCATAGGGTTGAAAAGAGCTGGACACGACTGAGCACCCAGGCGCACACACACATGCCTCAGCAAAGATCCCGCATTTGGCAACTAAGACTCAGCACAGCCAAACAAAAAGATTTTAATGTCCAAGATATTAGTAATTTCAGTGGCTCACTCATGTCCAACTCTTTGAGACACCATGGACTATAGAATGCCAGGCTTCCCTGTCCACCAGCAACTCCCAGAGCTTGCTCAAACTCATGTCCATTGAGTCAGTGATGCCACCTAACCATCTCATCCTCTGTTGTCCCCTTCTCCTCCTGCCTTCTATCTTTCTTGCATCAGCGTCTTTTCTGATGAGAATGTTCTTTATATCAGGTAGCCAAAGTACTGGAGCTTCAGGTTCAGCATCAGTCCTTCTAATGTATATTCAGGACTGGTTTCCTTTAGGATTGACCAGTTGGATCTCCTTGCAGTTCAAGGAACTCATAAGAGTCTTCTCCAACACCACAGTTCAAAAATATCAATTCTTTGGCACTCAGATTTCTTTATAGTCCAACTCTCACATCCATACATGACTACTGGAAAAACCATAGCCTTGACTAGACAGACCTTTGTTGGCAAAGTAACGTCTCTGCTTTTTAACATGCTGTCTAGGTTTAAAAATGCTACATGGGGAACTCTGGGTAGAACATGCCCATTTCTGTAAGATAGTAGCTCAGTCATGTCTGACTCTTTGCAACCTCATGGACTATAGCCTGCCAGGCTCCTCTGTCCATGGGATTCTCCAGGCAAGAATATTGGAGTGGGTAGCCATTCCCTTCTCCAGGGAATCTTCCCAACCCAGGGATCAAACCTGGGTCTCCTGCCTTTCAGGCAGATTCTTTACTGTCTGAACCACCTAAGATAGGGGTGTATGTAAATACGTGGAGGATCTCCACCAACTGATAATTCTTAACAAATTAAAATTCAATACAAGCAGGGCCTCTTATTTCTTTTGTAATTTCTATTGAGTTAAATTTATATACCACAAAATCCAACTGCTTTACTTGTACAATTCAATGATTTTCAGTATTTTTAAAGAGCATAAAGGGGTTTTGTTTTGTTTCTATTTTGGCCACAGGTGGGATCTCAGTTCCCCAAACTTGGAGCAAGTGATCCCCTGCATTGCAAACACGGAGTCTAACAGTTGAACCTCCATGGAAGCCCAAGTGCCTCTATTTATTTTTAAAAATCCACAACATTCAAGGATATTCCAAGACATATGCCAATCCACCATTGAGTTTACAGATTCTTGGAGACATAGTTCATGAAAAGGTAAGTGTTCATAGTCTGAACTACCACTGTTTGGCATATGATTAGAATGACCTATTCTTTTAAAATTTATGAAACTGCTCCATACACCCATCTGGGCTCAGTGCTTCTTTTGTAGAAAACTGTTTACTCTTCACCTTATTTTCTTAATAGTACAAGACCCCCTCTGGACTGCTATGTTTTCTGGATTCTTGAGTCAATGTGGGAACCACTTATAACCACTCAGGATATCTTGGATCAAGGCAAAGTTAGAGAGATGACAGGCCATGGGCTTCTTGTCCACTGCTTTCCAGGGCCTCAGTGATCCTGCCTTGTGACTTTCTTCTTCCTTCCATGAGTCACATTGTCCAGTGTTCACATCTCAGAACACTCAGGGACTTACGTGTGGCCTGTCATTCAAAATGCCCATCCAAGAATGGACCATGGCTTTAGCCTCTGGAACACAAGCCTCAGCCAGTGTCAAGGCTATTCCCTCCCAAATCAATCCCCATCACATGGAGAGAGCTGGTCCCTGCTGCCAAGTTCACTCACTTGGGGGCCTCAGTTTCTAATGACACCCCTGTGGGGGTCAGCCTCCATATCCCCACTCTACCATGGGTCTCAGAGGATGATCCAAGGCTGAAATACCACCTCAGTGTTTTGCATTTGGCCTCATTATCCATGTCCCCATAGGCGCCCACTGTATTACACAGGTTAATTCACTCATTTATGTCACTGGTGGCTTAGACAGTAAAGAATCTGCCTGCAATGCAGGAGACCCAGTTCAATCCCTAAGCTGGGAAGATCCTCTGGAAAAGGGAATGGCTACCCACTCCGGTATTCTTGCCAGGAGAATCCCACTGACAGGTGAGCCTGGAGAGCTGCAAACCATGGAGTCATAAAGAGTAGGACATGACTAAGTAACTAATACTTTCATTTTCACTGGCCCCTGGAAGGATATGCACTTGAGATTCTGGACAAAATACAAGGTTTGTATTGTCAAAGCTCATCAGGTGAGAGAGAAAAACTGAGAGACCTTCCATGGCCACAGAGCCTTGGAGAGGCTGGGTGGTGCTTAGAACCTAGAAGTTTGGTGCCATAGGATGGGGCATGGCACACACAGAGCCCCCTCATGAAGGATAAAGGTTATCACTCTTTCTAGTGACAGAGTCCTTCCTCCCCTGCTTCCTGGGGAATCTCCTTCTCTCTGAACTCCAGGGCCCTCTTAACCTGCCCCCTCCCTACAAGACTGATGCCCACAGGACTGACTATCAACTTGAGGGCTGCAGAGGCTCCCTCAGCCCTGCAGACCCAGCCCAGGCCTGTGCACATGCTGCTTCTTCTGCCTAAAATGTTCTTCCTGTGGTTCTTCTCATGGCTGACCATCCTGGCCAGTCCAGGCTCAGCCCCAGGGTCACCCAGCTGGAACTTCCCTCTTCTGACTTCACAAATTCCAGGACTCAGCTTGTATTCCCCCGAGCACATGTCGCTTGCTGAAACTGTCTTGACTTTTCCATGATCTGCCTCTCCCTTAAGAGTGGAAGCTTCCAAGGCAGGGATCTCGTCTGTCTTAATCACCAGTGTATACTCAGCACTCTGGACAGTTCCTGACATACAGCAGGTTCTCAGTGAAGGTTGACTAAATAGATGAAGCAACAATCAGATGTGTTCACAGCTCAGAGGCCACATTCACCCAATCTGTCATCCCTACACAGGGGCCAGAAGATCCACTCACCTGGGGAATAGGTCTGCAGCCCTGTCTAAGAATTTAGTCAAAACTCTTTTATTTTTTTAATTTTTATTGGAGTGTAGCTGATTTGTAATGTGGTGTTAGTTTCAGGTGGGCAGCAAAGTGGTTCAGTTATCCACATACACATATTCATTCTTTATCAGTTTATTTTCCAATATAGGTTATCACAGACCATTGAGTAGATTTCCTTGTGCTATACAGTATGTCCTCTTTGGTTATCTATTTTATATACAGTACTTACTGTTGTTACTGTTCAGTCACCAACTCATGTCCAACTCTGCAATCCCATGGACTGCAGCATGCCAGGCCTCTCTGTCCTCACCATCTCCTGGAGTTTGCCCAGGAGTTCATGTCCATTACATCAGTATTATCATCCAACCATCTCATCCTCTGCCACCCTCTTCTCTGTGTGCCTTTAATCTTTCCCAGCAATATATAGTACTATGTGTATGTTAATCCCAAGCTCCTGATTCATCCCTCCCCCAACATATTTCCTCAACCAAGAAATGGGTAAAAGATCTAAATAGACGTTTCTCCAAAGGAGACATATAGATGGCCAAGAGGTACATGAAAAGATGCTCAACCTCACTGTTAGAGAAACACTAATCAAAACTACAAAGAGGTATCACCTCACACCAGTCAGAACAGCCATCAATGAAAGATTTACATACAATGCTGGAGAGGGTGTGGCGACAAGGAGACCCTCCCACGCTGTTGATGGGGACATAAATTAGTAACAGCCACTGTGGAGAATAATAAGGAGGTTTATTTAAAAACTAAAAATAATAGAAACTCTTGTCATGGACAGGAGAAGCAAGAGGTCTGCTTCCCGGGAGATGACCAAGGCTCCACTCAGGCCAGGCAATTACCCAAGGAGATAGCATTGATTAACACATTAATAAATAACTTTGCTATTAAAAAACAGTCTCCATCCCTGGGGGATAATTGCCTTGGGCAGCGATGGCCTCTGCCAGCCTCCTTCCTCCTGCCTCCAGTCCTGTAACTCTCCCCAAATGTTCTCCATCTGTCCCTGGCTGCCCGGGGGAGGCAGGAGGCCTAAGCTGGGCCTGGAACAGGACAGAGGACCAAGGCGGTTGGAATGTGGACAGTCCCCTGGCATCCTGATAGCAAGCCTCAAGAGGAGGGGCCTGGCCTTTCCTTATTCTGCTCTCACCCAGCCCTGCCTCGGTAATGAAGCCAAACAGAGTGACTTAAAACCACAGGTGTGCACTGTCTCACAGGCTGGAGGCCAGAAGTCCAAGATCAAGGTGTCAAAGGGCTGTTTCTTTCCAGAGGCTCAAGGGAGACTCTGTCCCAGGCCCCTCCTCAGCTTCCCGAGGTGGACTGGCCATCCTTGAAGTCCCTTGGCTGGTAGACACAGCACCCAGGTCCCAATTTCACGTTCACACTGCATCCTTCATGTGTGTCTCTGTCCAGACTTCTCCTTTTACAAGGACATCAGTCACGTTGGATATGGGCCACCCAACTTCAGTATGACCTCATCTTAATCAATTACATCTACAGTGACCTTATTTCTAAACAGTATCACGTCCTAGGTGCTGGGAGTTGGGACTTAAATGTGTGGTTTTGGCATGCATGTGTGCTAAGTCCCTTCAGTCGTATCTGACTCTGCAACCCTATGGACTACAACCTGTCAGCCTCCTCTGTCCCGGGATTCTCCAGGAAAGAATACTGAAGTGGGTTACCATGCCCTCCTCCAGGGGATCTTCCTGACCTAGGGATCAAGCCCTCATCTTTTACTTCTTCTGCACTGGCAGACAGGTTCTTTTCCACTAGCATCACCTGGAAAGCCCATGTGAATTTGGGGAAGGCATAATTCAACCTAGAGCAATCAGTAACTCAAGCCTTGGCCCCAAACTCACCTGGAGGCTAGAACTGCTGGCCCTTGGCCCCTCAGCCCCGCTCTGCCTGTCCCGCCCCTACAAGTCCTCTGGCACCTGACCCTTGGCTCTGCAGTTTGGACCATCTTATCTCAGGTGGTATCTTGTTATCTGCTGTCCCTGGGGAGGCGGGTGACATGGTGTGAGACGCTCAGAGAGACATGGGTTCAAACCTCACCTCCTCCACTTGGTAGGGTGTGACTTTGGGTGAAACATCCCACATCCCCAAGCCCCAGGCTCCTTGTCTTGACACCCTAGGTCCTGCTGCTTAGGCCCTTCTGGCCTGGACAGTCTCTGACCACCCCTCCAACACACACAGGTCAGGTCAATGTATCCCCCATAATGGGGCAAACACACAAATCAGTGCGTCCCTCAAGGAAAATTCTGGTCTCCTGCTGTGAGCCTGGCAGAACCTAGAGCCAACTCTCTCCTGCTCCTGGCCATGTCTATACCAGCGCTCAGAGCCTCATGGCATTGGGGGACCTGGGGATCTTTCCCAAGAGTCTGCTATGCATGGACGTGGGGAGTGGGAGCCCACACAAGCTTTCTCTCTCTCTCTCATAAGTTTGCCTCCTCTACCTCCAGGGAAACTTGCCCAGCTCCCCACTCCATGCCACCATTTGTATAACAGCCTTGTTCCTGCCAGAAGCCACCTCCTATTGGGTGCCCAGCACTTCCAACCATCCTGTGACTTTTACAGACACACACACACTCATTAAGTGCAAATGAGCCTGCCTGATTATTGTTATCACCATAATTACTAAGGAAGTTAGTGACCACAAGCTGCCTGACACCCCACAGTGGGGGCCCCGCATGCAGCCTGGCCTCAGCTCCCCTGGATCCCCTTTCCACTGGGACACAAGAGCCAGGCCCCTGGGCTCCAGTCCCACACTCCACCCTCTTCCTCTAATCCTGATTTGCAGCAAAATCAGTCAGGGGGATGACCAAGGAAGCAAACCTGTGTGACAAGCGGGGGAGAACCACCATCCTGTCTACAGAGGGGACCACCCCATCTGGGAGGGTTGGCAGCTTACTCTCGGCGGGACCCAGAGACTTGTCACTCAGGACCCTCACCTGCTCTGCTGTCAGGACGGCCCTTTGGGGCAGACTATCTCGCCACATCTGAGAGCCCTCGAGCTGGAGACTGTGGCCAAGGCCCTCAGTAATGAACTGGCCCAGAGCAAATGGTTCCAGAAGCCAAGGGTAGGACCTGGGGCCTCACTCCAAAGCCTGGTCCTTTCCACCCTCGTGTTCCTGAGACAATAAAATGCCCCTCTGGGTCCTGTTCCTGGCCACCCTCACCTCCCCACCAGGAGAGTCCTCCCTAACATCTCATAAGGGCTCCTTGGCAGGTCCCATTCACTTTGCATTCATGGTCCAGCCTCCCCAGGCAGGCCTCAATGAATTCAATTACAAATGCCTCCTGGATGCTTATGTTAGGAGCCCTTTATTACATATTAGGAGCACTTCATTCCTGCCAAGCCCCTCTGTGTGTAATAGTCGCTCAGTCATGTCTGACTCTGTGAGCCCATGGACTATAGCCCACCAACCGCCCCATCCATAAATTTCTCCAGGCAAGAACACTGGAGTGGGTTGCCATTCCCTTCTCCAGGGGATCTTACCAACCAGGGATGGAACCCAGATCTCCTGTATTGCAGGTAGATTCTTTACCACTAAGCCACCAGGGAAACCCATCCACCCCTGATGTGACGTCAAAGCTCCTCTCCAGTGGCCGTTGACAAGGCCCACTTCCTGGCACCAACATGGGCTTTGGGCTGGAGTACAGCTGTTTAAGCTCCAGGAGGGGGAGGTCCAGGTGTGGAGTTGTAATCACTTTCTCGCATTATCCACAGGCCTGCCTGGCAACCTTACCCTAGCTAAGGACTGTGGGGTCCATCCAGACTGCCTCTCAGCCCCTCTCGGGTCTCCCTGAGCCAGCCTGACAATAGGACCTCAGAGCAGGGCAGAGAAGCACTTGGAGCCCCCGCTGAGGCCGGAAAGGTGGACTGGCAGACCCCAGGCCTCACCCACCTGGGACCCACTGGTTTGGACCCTCCCAGGGGCCCAGCTGTGTGTCACGTTCGGTTTGTTTCACTCGTTTGTTTTCAGAATCTTTGGCTCCTGCTCGAGGAGGCCATGCTCAGGGATTTTAACCTGCTCAGCAGCACCTGCCTCTCCTGCAGTTTGCAGGGCTGTGATCTCCACCCCCTGGAGCTCTGTGGTCAAATGGGCTGTGGGCAGACAGTCTCCATATGGGGAGGGGAGGTGCGTCCTGCCTGCCCTGCCCTGCCCCCCAAACACACACATACCTCAGGTCACCCTCCCCCAGGGGAGAAGGAGCAGAACCTGGACCACTGGGAAAACACCCTGCCCAGTCCCTTCCTCCCACTCTCCCGCCTACAAGGGAATAAGTTGGGGGCAGGGGACAGCTCTGCATAGAGGGGCTGCAATCCTCCCATCGGTCTGTCCAGGAGACCCTGATTATCCCCATTTTACAGGTGGGCAAACTGCTCACAAAGGTTGAGTCTCTCCCCTAGGGTCACACAGCCAGAGTGGGACAGAGCCTGCATCCCAGATCTGTGCCTCACCTAGAAACCCAGCCTCCAGGACACTGAGGGATCGCCAGATACTCGTTGAACATTTCCTAAAACAGGTCTCCTCTATGTATGTGTCTATTTATGCTTTCCAAGTGACTTCACCTGTACGGTTTTTCTAGATTCCATGTTAACCTGATCTTTGTTTTTCTCTTTCTGACTTACTTCACTCCCATACCAGGGTGGGAAGAGGACAGGATATATACCCTGCTATGTGTAAGAAGGAGAAGGTGATGGCACCCCACTCCAGTACTCTTGCCTGGAAAATCCCATGGATAGAGGAGCCTGGTGGGCTGCGGTCCATGGGGTCGCTAAGAGTCGGACACAACTGAGCGACTTCACTTTCACTTTTCACTTTCATGCGTTGGAGAAGGAAACAGCAACCCACTCCAGGGTTCTTAGCCTGGAGAATTCCAGGGACGGGGGAGCCTGGTGGGCTGCCGTCTATAGGGCTCCACAGAGTCGGACATGACTGAAGCGACTTAGCAGCAGCAGCATGTGTAAAATAGATAGGGCTTCCCTGGTGGCTCAGAGGGTAGAGAATCTGCCTGCAATGCAGGACACCCAAGTTTAAACCCTGAGTCAAGAAGATCCCCTGTAGAAGGGATGTGGGGGATTCCCTCTTCAGAGCCTTGCTAGCTGCAGCCATGGGGTCACAAAGAGTCAGACACAACTGAGTGACTGTCACTCACTCACTCACATAAAATAGATAACTAAAGAGGATCTACTGTAGAGCACAGGAAACTCTACTCAGTGCTGTGTGATGACCTAAATGGGAAGGAAATCCAAAAGGTTGGGGGTGGAATACATGTACAAGTATAGCTGATTCACCTTGCTGTACAGCAGAAACTAACACAGCAGTGTAAAGCAACTACACCCCAATAAAAATTAATTTTAAAAAGTGGGTCTCCTCCCCTGAGAGCATGTACTGAGGGTGCACCTGCCTCCTCCCACCCAAGCCCAAGCACTCCTACCAGAACCTCTGTTGAGTATACCGATGGGCATGCCCAGGCAGGGGCTGAGGGCCTCCACCTGGGCAGCGGATGTCCTGATGTCCCTGCTCCGGACAAGATGCTGCTCTGAGGACCCCACTTCCAGACTGAGAGTGAAATAGCCAGGGGGCACTCCGCTCACCAGTGGATCCAAATCAGTAGCGTGCATGCATGCTAAGTCGCTTCCATTTGTGTCCGACTCTTTGCAATCCCATGGACTGAAGCTCACCAGGCTGAATGGGATTCTCTGGGCAAGAATACTGGAGTGGGTTGCCATGCCCTCCTACAGGGGATCTTCCTGACCCAGGGATCGAACCCACAAATTATGTCTTATGTCTCCTGCCTCGGCAGGAGGGTTTTTACTGCTAGAGCCACCTGGGAAGCCCCCCATATCAGCAGGAATCAGCCTGAGTGCACAAACCTCACAGAAGCCAGCTGGACTCAGTGACCCTCAAGACTCCCTCTGGCCTCACAACCTGGGATTTGACAGCTGGATTAAAACTGCCCAGGAGAATAAACACTCGCCTATGAAATATGAATGAAAGGTTCAATAAAACCTGTGGTTGAGCAAAGTGGGTTTGTCCGCAGCACAGTGCTGGAAACAGAAATTGGGACTGACACATATACATAGGAAGCAGAAGCATCAGAGCCCAGTGGAAAAAAAATACCTGCAAGGACCAGCTCCCCAGTTGCCTGCCATGAGCCAGGAGCAGGGCTGTGCATCTGTGTGTGCATGTGTCAGGGAAACAAATGTTAACACGTGCACATGTTGTTTCTATGCATGTGTGCTTGTGTGTGCATGTTGCACATGCATGCGTGTGCATGCATCTCAGCTCACTCATGGTGGCAGGTAGGCCAGTGTGTCATGTGCTTCTGATGCAGGAGGAAGATGGGCCTCCCAAGTTAAAGCAATTTGGAGATTCATTCTCTACTGGCCAAAACTCCAAGATGAGAATAACAGGGCAATTAAAGGAAGAGGCTGGACCCTGCAAAGACCACATATTTCTCGTTCCCAAAGTCAGAAGTCCTCCCTGACCACATACACGTGGAAAAGGCCTCTTGGAGGCCAAAGAGGAGTCATGTCAAGGGATGTTCAACTGAGACAACTTTTCAGTAGGATACATCTTGGCTAACAGACGTGTGCATACACAGGGAAGGAACCTGAGATATACCAAATATGGACTGTGAACCAGGCAAATCAGAATGATTGGACAAAGGAAACCTGGAAGAAATACCCCATAAAAGCAATTCAAAGTACCATGAGGGCGTGGCTCAGCAACCCAGGGACTCGCCCTCTGGTCCTGCACGTGTGTCTATCCACAGGTACTGTACACTTTTTCCTCTTGGTAGATACTTTACTTGCTTCATTCCTTCCAACTTTGTGGAAATCCTTTTCTGCAAAACCAAAGGGCTAGGCCGTTGTCACTGACCACTGGTCTAGTGGCTGGGATCTGGTGCTTTCACCGCCAGCACCCAGCCTAATCTCTGGTTGGGAACTAAGCCCCACTCCAAGCCATTGCAGGCTGAGTCCATCTGAGATAACTTCCTTCTTTGTTCTCCCAGGGAGCTGCTTAGCTCCCAGCCAGGGCAGCAGCACTGAACCCCAGCTCCCTAACTGGCTGCTCAAGCAGGAGTACGTCCCAGAATCACTAGTGACAATGCCAGGTTCGCTTTTCAAGAGCCTTCTCCCACATCATCACATTCAAAACTTCTGATCACTTTTAGAAAAGGAATAACTTGGCATGTGGGTTTATGATTCTCTCCTATGTCTGAACCTCTGAACCAGCCCATCCAGTGAGTCATGCATGGGTTCCTGAGAAGCCAGAGAGCTGCAGCAATTGCATATGAGAATCCTGCCTGAATATTCCTGATTAAACGGACCTGGATCCAGCCCTGGTTGTCAGAGCCTGGGACAGCTGCTGACCTCCCCGAGATTCATTTTCTTCATTTGTGAAATAAGGGCAAGTCCATTTTTCCCACAGGCTATGCTGAAGGCCAATGGGATCTCGCGTCAGTCAGACTCAGCAGTTTATGCTACAGTAACAAAACAACAAAAGCATCTCAGCAACTCAACCATCAATACTGACTCCATTCTGGTCTCGTGTCCGTTACAGGTGGAGAAGGAGAGACAGGTGGGGCTCAGTGGCATCACTCAGGGGCTCAGAGAAATGGACACCCACCTCAAAGATGCTTCCTCAGCTCCAGAGGCAGAGGAAAGAAAATGTGACAAACCACGTGTCGCTGCTTAAACCTGCCCCAAAGAGGTACCATCACTTCTGCTCACAGGATGTTGCCCAAAACCAACAGGCTGACTGGCCATACCCCACTGAAGAGACTCCAGATGAATCATCATCCTATTAGAAGGAAAGGAAACAGAGATGCAGATCGTTTACAACAAATACCCAGTGTTTCCTACTGGCTTCTGCCCAGCCCCCACTCACTCCTTGGAGTAAAATTTTCCTATGTTCATTACCAGTTTAGTGCCTCCCATGCCCAGATGCACCTTCCCGTGTGAGCATTGTGCTCAACAAGCAGACTTCTCTCAGTACTTCTTCCAAGTGAGCACAATCTGGGGCTTTCTTAGTAGAGGAGGCTGGAGAGACTTGGTTGAGAAAAGAGGCATGGGGATGGGAGAACCCAGCCACAGACGTGATCCTTCTGCAGTCTCGTGGTTTCTGCCTGATGATCACTGTTCTGCACTGTCTTGACACAAACCCCAGGCCCATGTGATCTGAAGGTCCCTGCAAGGGCCACCCAGACTCTGTCTGCATGCCCCGTGAAGCCATCAACATCCACATGTATCCTGAGGGTCCACACTGAGCCAGTCCTTCTGCAGGACCCCACATGGCTCCTGTGTCCTGCAGCCTCCTGTCCTCCAGCAACTCCATCAAACTCCAGAGTGTGGTCAAGAGCTCCAGGCCAGCTCCATCCTAGCAAAACCTACAAACTTCTGTTATCCAGGATCTGAACTGCACCTTCACCAACAATGTCTGGACCCCTTTCAAGTTTGTGCTTCCCTGGAGTTGGAGGCTTTTTTAGGGCATGAGCCATCCATCTCCTTGCAAGGCCTTGCAATAAGCCTTTCTCTGCTCAAAAAGAAAGGAAAAAAAAAAAAAAAACTTGTGCTTCCTTAATGCCCTCCCACAACCCTAGAGGACCAAATAGGGTTTCCTTTTACCTTATAGCCATTTTTTTTTTTCATCACTAATAATCCTTTACATTAAACTTTCCCATTTAACCTACTATGTGGTTCTATCTCCTGCTTGGACCCAGACTTCTACCCATCTGAACTCTTGAACACCTGCACTGCAGGTTTTCCCCATCAGTGATCCAAGATCCTACTTCCCCATTCCTCTCTGTCCCCTGACTTCCTTCTCTTAAATGAAAGTCCATAAATGTCTGTGCCTGATGTCACCCTCTTTCTTGCCCAGGCATGAAAGCCTTAAGCTGTGAGAGACAGAGAACTGGGTGGGGGAGTTGCAGGAGCTGCAAGTGCAATGTGAGAGTTGGACCATAAAGAAGGCTGAGTGCCTAAGAATTGATGCTTTCAACCCGTGGTGTTGAAGAAGACTCTTGAGAGTCTCTTGGACTACAAGGAGATCAAACCAGTCAACACTAAAGGAAATCAACCCCGAATACTAATTGGATGGACTGATGTTGAAGCTGAAGCTCCAATACTTTGGCCACCTGATGCAAACAGCCAGCTCATTGGAAAAGACCCTGATGCTGGAGAAATATTGCAGGCAAAAGGAGAAGAGGGTGACAGAGGATGAGATGGCTGGATGGCACCACCGATTCAGAGGACATGAACTTGGGCAAACTCCAAGAGAGAGTGAAGGACAGGGAAGCCTGATGTGCTGCAGTCCATGGGGTCACAAAGAGTGTGACACAACTTACCAAATGAACAACAGGAGAGCTGATTCACTGCCTTTACTTATACACAGAAGTTAGTGTTTCTAGATTGCTTGAAGAATATATATTTGAAGCATAAGGATGTTTGGTGATTGGGCCAAGTTCCCACGGAAACATGATGGCAGAATTGGAACAAAAGTTAAAGTCTCCCAAGTGTCTGTCCAGTTCTGATGCCTCTAGAATACAGTCTCCTGGGAGAGAAGACGGGTGGGGCAGGTGGGGGGGACCTGCTCTTGTTAACTATGCAGTGGGACATAGGGTTAAGGTAGGGCTGTGCCTGGGTGCATCATATCAAAATAAAGCCAGACATTTTTAAAAAATAAATAAAAAGATACCTTTACATAAAAGACTTCCCTAATAGCTCAAAGGCAAGAATCTGCTCCCACTTTGAGAGACTTGGGTTCAACCTCTGCATCAGGAAGATCCCCTGGAGAAGGAAATGGCTACCCACTCCAGTATTCTGGCCTAGAGAATCCCATGGACAGAGGAGCCTGCTGGGCTACAGTCTATGGGGTTGCAAAGAATTGAGCGACTTACAGCTAAACAACGATGCACAGCCCTCACATAATGGATGTGACCAAAAGGAATGAAGTCAGAAGAGTAAGAAGTTGATGCCTGGGGAGGGAAGAAGGGGAGGAGTTGGACAAAACCCCGGCCCTAGATGAGGACAAGGGACATGACCTTGGTGGTCACATGATGGAAGAGTAGGATCAGTCCACTGGAGAGCCTGCGATCTCAAGGTCTCCCCTCCTTCCACACGAGAATAAAGCTGCCCTTTGGGTCAGGGAATCCAGGGAAATGTGTCTTCTGAGATTTGAGGAGGAGGGGAAAAAATTAGCCTCAAGGAGTTGAGTGCCCACCACACACTGAAGGTGGCCACAGCACAGGGCCACTGGGCCCACCCTTGAAACCCCTCCCTGCTCCGTGAGGTCTGGTGCAGCCACGTGGCCTGCCCTGGCCAGTGGAGTGTGTTCTGAGCAAGTCCCAATGCCCAGAAATTAAGAGAGACCTCTGTGCCTCCTTTTGTTCCCACCAACACCCACTTCTGCCTTTGCCAGAAGAAGAATGTGCCCAGGCTAGCCCTGCCCCCAGGAGGGGAGTGAGAGATGCTTGTGATATTGACCCAGGCTCTTGGCCTCCTTGTGTGTGCTCTGTTGCTAAGTCACATCTGACTCTTTGCAACCCCATGGACTGTAGCCCACCAGGCTCCTCTGTCCATGGGATTTTCCAGGCAAGAATACTGGAATGGGTTGCTATTTCCTCCACCAGGGATCTTCTCTATCCAGGGATCAAACACATGTCTCCTGCGTTGGCAGGCAGAGCCATCAGAGGCCAGAGAAGAAATTCAGGCAAGGCTTTATTGGAGCTCCTGCTATAGCAGGGGTAGCAAAAACAAACAGGTTCCCTTGTTAGCTCCCTGAGTGGGGCAAGGTGGGGAAGGAGGACAAGCTGATTCCTTATATGGAGCAAGGGTAGCAATGGTCCATGGGTCAGGTCAGAGGGGCGGCTTAGGTGGTTTGCCCACCCCTTTGGCAGTGTTGTATGCAGGGGACATGAGCAGTACCCTGTTTTTGCTCCCAGTTCTTCAGAAATGGCAGTTGGGTGGCTGTTGGGTTGGTTTGGGGGTTGGTTTGTTTTGTTTTGTTTTGTTTTGTATTTTTGTTTCTTGTTGTCCCTAGTTTATCCCAATTGTGCACACATACTGCTATTTTTAGCCCCTTATAGTTTCTTTGTATTTTGTTGCCGAAGGAGATGTTTGTCCAGGAGCAAGCGCTACAGCAAAGGGTCCCAGGTTCCATCTCACTTGGAGCAGAGAACGCTGGCTGCTGCTGCCTGAACCACCCGCCTACCCCACCAGCCCACAGACTCGGAAGTGAGAAACGCTTCCCTATGACATAGGTCTCTAAGATTTGGAGTTGTTTGTTATGCAGCATGATTTAAGAAATACAGATACCTATTCCATGTTTCCTATAGAACAAACAGCTAAAGGGTTTAAAAAATACAATAGGAAAAACAAATTTTCAATTTTTGAAGAAAATTGGGCACAACATTTTATGACAACAGGGTGGAGAGGCTGTTTTACAATGAGACACAGAAAAGCCAGCACCGTGGAGAAAAATACTGACAAATGTAGCTACATTACAAGTGGAAAATAGGATCTGACAAAAGAGGCTATGAATAGAGTTAAAAGACAAAGATAATGCACAGCTAGAAAAAACATGTTTTTCAGATATTTGGCCACAAAAACACTGTTCAGATCACACACACACACACACACACACACACACACAGCACATAGAAGTTAGCAGGAGAATCCAAAGATCCAGAGATGAAAACGCAATGCGTCAGTGAAGAGACTCAAAGGACCAAGGAATACAAGGCGGGACAGTATCAGGAAATCTCACATTACAACAAGGAAATGTTATTTCACACACTCACACACAAGAGATTGTCAGGATGTTAGAATATGAAGATGAGCAAACAGGAAATTGCACGCTGCTGATGAAGGTGCAAGGGGAAGCTTCTGTCTTGAAGATCAGTTGGCTGTGTTTCATCAGCAGAACTGAAGATGGAAGATCCCAAGACTCCAAACCACACTGTGAAGGTGGCAGAGGGGAGGACCAGAGCATCAGCATCACCTGAGGGAGGCAAGAGCACCACTTACTTGTCAGATGTGCAGAATTCTAGACTTATCCAGAAAATGTTGGTGAAGGGAAAAGCAAACTACAGAAGAAGCTGTATGGAAAACTTGTATAAAATTTCACACACGAAAAAGACTCTCTTTTCTTTATGGACAGGCATACTCAGTATTAAAATGTGGATGGGAGGAATACACACTGACTTCAAAATAGTTGGGGAACGTGGTGGGAAGCTGGCAGACTAGATAAGGGGCGTAAAACTCATGCTTCAATTGATTCCGTCATGTTTTATTCCCTAAAAATAAACTCTGAAGCAAATGTGTCATAAAGCTGCCAGGCATTAAGTCTAACTGGTAGGTACATGAAAGCTGGATATCATTATTCTGCACCCTGTTTGGTGTGTTTGTAAGATTGTGTAATAGTTTTAAAGAGATGATATGCATGAAAGGAAGCATCCCTGAATGATGACAATGGTTATCGTCAGGTGGTAGGCTTATAGGTAGCTTCTTTTTCTTTTTCTCTGCTTTTATACTATCTTTTTTCCTTTCATGAGAATATATTACTATTATGATAGAAAAGCGTGTATTTTGACCCACTGTGTCATGAGCACAGCATGCCCTGGGTTGGAAGGATGCTGAGGCAGGAACACAGTCATTCACCTGTCCGGTCCCTGGGGCAGCTCTGCAGAGAAAGATATGGACACTCATCCCCCATAGCCAGAGTTAAGAAGGCTCGATGCAAAATGATTCATTCCAGGAGAACTAAATCTCTGCCTTATCTAATTTTGTATCCTGAGGCTGATTAATTTAAACTCCAGAATAAAATAAACATCGGCCTTAAGTAAGGATTAAATACTCAGCAGGGTCCTTAGTCAAACAAACTGACATTGTACATTTTATGGTATGGACTGAGGGGGCTTGGGGTGGCAACAGGGGAGCAGAGGGAATGCCCTGAGCCTAGGAGAGAAAACAGCAATGTTTTGGGATTCTGGAGTATATTCACCTTTGATCTCTTGTCTGGAAACCAACAGAAAATGCAAAAGGCACAGAATGTGCCTTCACCAAGGAAGAAGCCTCATGCTCTGTGTCTCCATGTCCTGTCCTCAAGGGGATAGTGTAATCAAGGAGTGAGGTCTGGAGAATGGAAGAATTGCCTGTGTTCTTAGAAAACAACAGAAAAGAGAATTCTCCCACCTAGGCATTACCACCAAACAGCTGCTAAGTGCATAAACTAACACCAAACATCCCCGGTTCTCTCATTACAATGGGCAACCAAGGACAGTGAGATAGGTAAAGGATGAGGCAGCCTGAGTTGGGGAAGGGGGAAGCAACTGTTGGATGCTTCCAGGCCTTCAGCACAAAGCTGGACCATTATCCCAAGGATGAGCTCCATCTGCAGAGGGATCCCACATCCCCACTCCCACAGTGGCAGTAGCACAGGCACAGCAGCTATGAGAGGCCTGTGCAGCATCAACATAGTTCCAGAGCAGAGCCCAGAAGGCCTGGACTCAGGTCTGGCTGAGCCTCAACCAACTATGCAGCCTGAGCATCTCATCAGCCACGGGTCCCCCACAGGCACAGCAATGATGAAATCCCTCTGCAGGTGTGTACTGAGCAAAGGCTTCATGCGCTATTGGCTGGGGCATAAAGCAAGCCGTAGTCCCTCCAGAGTAGGCATTTCCATAGCTGAACAGAAGTCAAGTTACTGCAGCCACCCTGGAAGGGGGCAGGTGTTGGGTAAAGAGGCAAGAAGCCTGGCCCCAAGTCTGCCTCAGGGCATCAGGAACATTTATGGATGGTCCACAAATGGCATCTTCTCTTCTCCCTCCTGAAATGCATAGTCATCCCTGTGATGTCTCCCCAGGGATGCAGTGCATCTGAGAAACACTCCATTAGAAAAGAGAGGGCACAAGTGCACCTTCTTGGTATCACCAACCTCAGACTTCCTGCAGGAAAGCAAGCAACCCTCCTGGGTCCACAGGTGATAGCTAAATGAACAGTAAGATGTTTGTGAAATCTTCAGTTCATGGACTTGGAACACATGCAGAGTGAGAGGCCGTGACTCTTCCCCAGTGAGACAGCTTGAGTGTGGAAGTATTAAACGGGATCCAAGTAGGAGGGATGGGGAGTCAGGACAATGAGAAGAAATCTGTCAACGTGACTGATAAATACTCCCTCTGCCAATAGCAGCAATCATGAGTAGTAATGAGTGCTTTCTCAGGTGTAGATATCATATGTATTGGCAAGCCTGTGTGCAGAAACTGTTTTTGTTTGGGCACAAATCTGTTAAATAATTGAGCACAATTGGTGGAACATCAGAGAGTTGGGTTCAAACTTGTCTTCTCATCATTTGGTTTCTGTTTACCCTATCTGATATTTATCCCCTTTTTCATCTTTTCCTGTCTCCTTTCGGGTTGAGTATTTTTATTCCATTTTATCTTCTTGGGTGGCTTATTAGGTGTAACTATCTCATTTGGCTTGGCTTTGATTTTTAGTGGTTGCTTTGCAGTTGATAGTGCACATTTTAACTTATCATAGGCTACTGTCAAATGACATTATGCTGCTTCACATGTCAGTTTTTGTTGCTTAGTCACTAATCATGTCCAACTCTTTGCAACTCCGTGGACTGTAGCCCACCAGTCTCCTCTGTCCATAGGATTTCCAGGCAAGAATACTGGAGTGCATTGCTATTTCTTTCTCCAGGGGATCTTCCTGACTGAGGGACTGAACCCAAGTCTCCTGCTTTAACAGGCAGATTTTTTACCACTGAGCTACCTAGGAAGCCCTCACATATAGAATAAGAACCCTAAATTAATACTTTCATCTCCCCTCTTTGGCTCTTGTATTATTGTTTTCATGCATTTTGCTGCTGCATACACTATAAACCCTATACCCCACTGTTATTTTTTTTTAAACAGTCAACTATGTTTTTTTTTCTTATAATTAAATTTATTTATTTTTTTAATTACAATACTGTATTTGTTTTGCCATACATTGACACGAATCAGCCATACATTTTTGATGCTTTCACTTTTACCTATGTATTTACCATTTGGGGTGTGCTTTATTTCTCTGTATAAATCCAAATTTCCATATATATAATTTTCCTACTGACTGAAAGATTTTATTTATCATTTCTCATAGAGATAATCAACTAGTAATGAATTCTTTAAGCTTTTGAAGTCTGAAAGTCTTTAATTTACTGCTATATTTGAAAGACCATTTTGCTGGGTACAGGATTCTAGGTTGACAATTGTTTCATCATTATAATTTATAGACATTGTCCCACTGTCCCCTGGGTAGTGCTGTTACTACTGGAAATCTGCCAACACTTTCATGTTTGTCCTTCTCTAAGTCACATATTTTTTTCCTCTGGCTTCTTCTATGATATTTTCCTTTTCATTGGTTTTGAGAAATTTGATTATTATGTGCCTTGATGTTGTTTTCTTTCTGTTTCATATGCTTGGGGTTCATTGGGATTCTTAGATATCTGGGTTTACACTTGTCTTCAATTTTGAATTTTTTATAAGTTCTTCAAATATTTTTTCTTCTCTCATTCTCGCTTCTTTTGGAAAATCTAATTATACATATATTGTATCTGTTGGGGCTGATTCTCTGTTCATTTTTTCCAGTATTTTCTCCCAGGTTTAATTTTTGATAGTTTCTATTGCTTATGTCTTCAAGTTTACAAATCTTTTCTTCTACAGTGTTTAATCTGTTGTTAATCATCCCATCCAATCTTTTTTTTAATCTGAAACATTATACATTTCTTCTCTAGAAGCCCAGTGTTGGTCTTCCATGTCTCCACTTAACTTGCTTAAGTTTCCTTTACCTTCTTGATGTGGAAAATCTAGTGATATTAAGAGTTTTAATGTAATTTTCTATTCATTTTATGTGCTGTTTCTGTGTCTGTATCTTACTGACTTTTCTTCTCATTACTGATTGTAGTTTCCTATTTCTTTGCATGCCTGGTAGTTTTTATTAGATGACAGACAATGAAAATTTTTACCTTACCATGTACTGGATATTATTGTGTTTCTATAAATATTCTTGAGTTTTGTTCTGGGATGCAGCTAAGTGAAAAGATGTTGGTCCTTCGAAGACTTTCTTTTAATCTTTTAAAAGTGGGACTAGAGCAACTTTGTCTTGGCATTAATTTTCCACAAAACTGGGACTTTTTTTTTTTTTTTTGCATACTCTCTCCAATGTCCTGGAAAGTTAAGGTTTCTTCACCATTGCTAGTGAGAATATGAACTGTGCCTAGTTCTGTGTGAGTTCAAGCACTGCTCCTTCTCTTTCTTCCAGGTGATTCCTTTCCCCCTAGACTTGAGTGATTTATTCACATACATGCACTGATCAGTATCATGCTGAGACTGGAGACTTCCCTTTGCAGTGTTCTCCTCTCCAGTATCTGGGTACTCACTCTGCATAATCTATCTGCCTTGGTCTCCCCAGAATCTCAGCTCCAGCTCCCTTTCCACAACTTAGCTATAATACCAGACTCAGCCCAGAGTCTCCATCCCTGGGCCACGTCCTAGGAATTAAGCAGTATGTTGGGACAACCATGTGGCTCCATTCAATATTTATGCTCTCTCGGGGACCATTGTCCTACACTGCCTGATGTCTCTGATAACCTGTTGTAGAGTTAGGATTTGAGCCTAAACTGTCTGACACTGGAGAGCTTCCCAGGTGGCTAAGTGATGAAATATCTGCCTGCCGCTGCAGGACGCACAAGAGATGTAGGTCAGTCTCTGGGCTGGGAAGATACCCTGGAAAAGGAAACAGCAAGCCACTCCTATATTCTTGCCTGAGGAATCCCATGGACAGAGGAGCCTGGCAAGCTGCGTTTCAAGTGGTCACAGGGTCAGACACAACTGAGTGACTGAGCAGGCAGCAAACGTACATGTCTGACGCCAGAGGCCACGCTCTCAACCCCTGGGCCACACCTGCCCCTCAGTCTCACCCTGAGGGCTTCACTAGCTTCCTAGAGAGAAGTGATTGGGAGTTGCCGTCAGCACTATTCTATGTGTTACTAGTTGATAGCTGGCATAAGATATCCTCATGTTACTGCTTAATAAGCCGCTCAGCACTCACTCCATAGTATGCAGCCTATCATGATTAACTAGTCTTAGCTCCTCATATCACCATTCCAAAGGTGCTGAGCTAGATCCACCTGGGGTCATTACCAGCCAAGATCTGGATGTTCAACAATTATAGTTAAGAGCCAGGGCTCCGAGTCAGCACATCAGGATGGCAGCCCTGTGAGAGAGGAGTCTCATGGAGACCACTCTCAGCAAGCGCTCCACATGCTGCGAGTCTAGTCTCGGGGGTCTCATAGTACTGAATTAGGGAATTGAACATGATGGTTTCTCAGACTTTCTCCCTTAACAGCTAGGAATTTATAATTATCCAGGTCCCCTCAGGGAAATGAAAACCATGATCCCTGAGTCACCAGTGAATTTAGGAAAAGGAGATAGTGAAGAGTGGATCAGACCTATTCCTGGAATACGCTAGACAGCTTCTGGAGATTAAAATAATGACCGCTAATGGATATACATGTTTAATGTTTCAGTTACTGGTAAAATTAATACCCTGTTTAATATTAATAGAAGCAGTGGATGTCTCTGGGGTTGTTAATCTGCTACCTTTCCACTATGTCAAGTATAAAAATAGCTTCCTGTGATTAGCCAGGTGGGCACAGATGGGCGGAGGGTGGGGAGGAAGGAGGGGGGAATTGAAGAGTAATAATGGGATGGTGACAACAGCATGCATTTTAAATGCATTATGGCTCATCAGGATTCTGAGAGAGAACATTTTCTTCCAAGTACAGTTACTTTTTCAAACTTCATTCATGGGTTTTTTCCTGTTCAATAAATATTTATTGGATGCTCTCCAGATGCCAGACACTGTGCTAAGCTCTTTCAGCTCAAGGATCAGCACTGTGCTAATCCTTGCAGCAACCTTTTGATGGGGATGCACCTATTCCCATTTTAGGGATGATAATACTGAGGCTCAATGTTCCACAGGAAGGAAGGTACAGAGACTGAACTGGAGCCAATGTCTCTCTGAATCCAGAGCCAAAACTTCTAACTCCAAGCTTTCAAGGATTTATTTTTTTTCTAAATCATCTTTAAATCCAGGTTCATACATTGCAGGAAATAAATAGGATAGTGGGACAGAAGATGACATAGCTGAGGTCCAGAGGGTCAGCACTCAGGCCCTGATGCCACAACTGAGAAGAAGGCTTGGAAAATTTACTTTCTTAATCACAATTTCAAAATTTCATCATAATTAAGTATATATGTGTTGAGTACCTACTCTGTGCCTGGCTCTGTGCCAGACACAGAAATCAATGTTCAAGATAGACACAGCCCCTCCCTTCAGGAAGCTCAGAGTTTATATTCTACTGGGAGAGACAACAAACGTATGCAAAGACATTACCAATAGAAACCAAACAAGTGCATAAATATAAATAAACTGTGTAGATTGCTATTAAGCAAACAAGGAGGAAACTGAGGCAGGGTGGAGAGAGACAGACTTAAAGAGAGTCATCACAGAGATTTCCCAGTGGTTCAGCAGTTAAGACTCCACACTTCCACCACAGGGGGCGTGGGTTCAATCCCTAGTCAGGGAACTAAGGTCCTGCATGCTGTGTGGCATGGCCAAAATATTTTTAAAAGAAAGGAAGTAATCAAGTCTTCTCTGAAGAGGTCTGTATGTTAGGAGCCTTTGGATAAGCAAGAAAGACCACCTCTGTGTCCATCAGGGTAAAAGGGTATGAGGTAGGGGCCAGAGTTCAGAGGAGGTCAGCAGTGGGGTTCTCCAAGGGTCTGGCAGAATAAACCACCCTTGACAAAGCTACTGGAAAGTACACCTGCCAACAATATATTCACCTCCCTCCTTTCTTCTCTCTACTCAAGACCAAAAACCCTGGGAATTATGGTGAAGAAGGGAGAATCCAGTTGGTCTCACTTGTGTTATGCCCCTGCCCCTTGGATGGATAACAAAAAGACATCTTCATGTTTGCTGCCCCATCAAGGTTATTCCTAAGAGGGGAGAAAAGATTATTTTTAAAAAATCAGGTGCTATCAGGCATGGAGAACAAATGCAGCAGCCCCAGAAAAGTCAACCACAGGAGGAGACACTGCCTAGAACTGAGACTGAAGAATAAAGAACAAACATTTGAAAGTGGAAGGAAATGCAGTCTAGGGAACAGCATGTTCAACAGCTCTGAGGTGAGTGTGTATGTCAGGTAATAAGAGGTGAATTCCATTGTCCAAAGGAAAGACAGTTGACCTGTACATAAAGATATACAAACAGGGTAAATATATGTGTGTGGATAGATGATGATGACAAAGCGTAAGAAGAAGGAAGAAAACGAGAGGAAGGAAGAGGGAGAAAGAGAAGAAAGAATGAAAGATAATTAAAGGATTCATGAAAATATAAGCTTGCAAAAGCAGATAGGTAGATGGGTGGATCAATGTGTGGAAGGATAGGTGGATGGATGGATGTGTGAATGAATGGATGATGTGTGGATGAATGCATGGATGTGTGTGGATGGATAGTAGGTTGAACAGATGGGTGGATGTTGGATGAATAGATGGATGGATAGATCTTCCTGAGCTGGTCTGTCTACAAGTTTTCAATCCTTCAGCATCACTTTCCATGGTCCTAATCATGACTGAATGTCAGGTCTGATATCAGGCAAGTGCTCTCAAGTAAACATCTCTTGAACTTGATGCCCTAGGAATCTTACTCATCTAACCCTAATCCTGATCCCATTTAGCATTTCCCATACATTTATACTTCTTCTGTAAAGGAAGTTGACATTCCATCAGAGACAGATGTCTGTCAGTGTGATGTGATGCAAAGGCTCAGGATGTTCCAATGGTCTGTCCTACCTCCTGGCTTTTGATCCTCCACTGAGAACAACCATCTGCATGGTTCTAGATCTAGAACCCTCAGCCTATTTCACCTCTCTGGGCTTCAGTCTTCTTCTGTGTAAAACAAGGGAGGTTGGACTCACCTCAAGTTCAAAATAAGGGTGGAAAAGAAAGGCAGACCACTCCAAAAACCTTTAGGGCAACCTTTCCTCAGATGGCCTGCATAGCCTCTTACCCACCTTCCCAGTATGAGTTTACATATATTCTTTCTGCATGTCCAGCACTGGACTAGACACTGGAGCACACAGACACTATCCCTGCCCTCCTGAAGTTAGGATCTGGATGTCAAGTGAGAGAGTAAGTCAAGAAGGTTGAAAACCACAGTTGTAATAGTTGCTCTGAGAGTCCAGTGGACATCAGGACCCTGGACAGGGAGCCTATCCCAGACTGCAGTCAGAGAGGCTATCTGGAGGAGGTGATTATCACAGATGAACAGGAAAACATTAGGCAGATGATGGGAAAGAGATGACAAGCACCCTAGGGTCTCTCTCTGAAGTCTGGGGAAGTGGAACACACTGTAACTCTGTGGACACCTTATCAGGCCCCAGGGTATTTGTTCAAATGTGAGAGCATACTGCCTCTAACTTAGAGCATATGATCTCAGAGTCCTTACAACCCCTTCCCTCTGCCTCATGAGGCTGAATCTTGCTGAGCACATGGAGGGGCTTTTCAGCTGTGATTTGTTGGAGCAGAAGAAGCAGAGGGTGTCATTCTTAACACACATGCCCTGTGGCAACCTGGTATGAGATCTTAGAAAGATGATTAGGGTGTTTGTTCAAAGGACAAGATTGCTACATTTTCTCTTCCACTTTTGATGTTTATGACTCCTTTTCCATCTTCTGGATGCTCGTACACCGGGCAGAGCTCGCTCTTCAAACCTCATCTCATTATCCATTTTCCCCTCGATTGCATATTTTAGAGGCTGGTAATAGGGCTGCCTACAGAGCTATGTATTACAGCTGAAGGATCTGCAGGACTCCAACACCCCCACACTCCCCTGCCAAGCAAAAGAGACAAAATATTTTCATTTCTAAGCCTCTAAGCCTAGAGGGAAAGAGTTATGCAACTCTGTGACTGCTATGACTTCTTAAGAGCCTTTGGTGGCTGGAGAAGGAATCTAGTCTTAGCTGGCTTTTCTTAAGTAACAAGTGTCTGGGCCACCCAACACTGCCAAAGGACTGAGGTGTCCTAAGCATGTCTGCCATCATGCCCACCTGCCTGTGCAGAGGCACCCAGCCCTTGCTCAAAATAGCTGACTTCTGGGACGAAGATGGGGATGGGGCCATGCTAATTAAGCCCCTGCTCTGCACAGTTGCTGTGCCTGCCAGTGTTTCATTTGCATTCGTTTGCATGTGTATCAGTTATCAATGCTGTGTAATAAATTATCACCAGCTCAGCAGGCTTATTACAACACCTATCTATTTTTTTTAATGTTTATTGGAATATGTTGTTGCTCAGTTTCTAAGTGATGTCTGACTCTTTGAGACCCCATGGACGGCAGCACTCCAGGCTTCCCTGTCCTTCACTATCTCCCAGAGTTTGTTCAAACTCATGTCTATTGGAATATAGTTGATTTTTTAAAAATGTTGTGTTAGTTTCAGATGTATAGCAAAGTGAATCTGTTATACAAACACATAAATCTACTCTTTTTAGAGTCTTTTCCCATTTAGGCCAGGCCATTATAGAGTAATGAGTAGAGTTCCCTGTGCTATACAGTAGGTCCTTATTAGTTATCTATTTTACATATTGTAGTATGTATGTCAATCCCAATCTTTCAATTTATCCCTCTCCCCCTTTACCCCTGGTAACTATAAGTTTGTTTTCTATATCTGTGACTCTATTTCTGTTTTGCAAATAAGTTTCTTTGTACAATTTTTTACATACCACATATAAGCAAAACACCCATTTATTATTTCATAGCTTCCAGGGTCAGGAGTCTAGGTTCAGTTCAGACGAGTCCCTACACAGGGTTTCAAGAGGCTGAAATCAAGGTGACAGGGAGCTTCTCATGAGAGAGGCTTGGGATTCTCTCCCAAACTCACTGGTTGTGGGATGAATTCAGTTTCCTGTGGTTGTAGGACTAGGACCCTCGGCTCCTCAGCCTCTCACTGTTCCCTTCCATGGGGCCCCCTTCACAGCATGGATATTTGCTTCTTCAAGGTCAATAGAAGGGTGTCTGCAGCTTCAGCTTTGACTTTTTCAATCTTTGGTTTCTGGGCTCTTTTGTTAAAAGGCTCCCTGATTAGGTCAGGTCAGGCTCACCCAGGACAATCCCCTTCTTCATGAACTTAAAGTCAACTGATTAGGAATGTTTATCATATCTTTGGCCACCTGATGTGAAGACTTGACTCACTGGAAAAGCCCCTGGTGCTGGGAAAGATTGAGGGCAGGAGGGGAAGGGGATGACAGAGGATGAGATGGTTGAATGACATCACTGACTCAATGGACATGAGTTTGAGCAAACTCTGGGAGATAGTGAAAGACAGGGAAGCCTGGAGTCTTGTAGTCCATGGGGTCCCAAAGAATCAGACACAACTTAGCAACTGAACAACAACAATCATCTCTGCACTCTCCGTGCCATATAAAGTAACCTAATTAGACAAATGACTTCCCATTGCATTCACAGTCCCTCCACACTCAAAGGGAGGGATTATCCATGGGTGTGTCCCAAAAGGCCACCTTAAAAATATATCCACCACAGCTTACAACACTTCTGTACTTGGGCTGTCTGACTTCTGTGGCATTGCAGCTCAGGCTGCTTGATTTGAATCTCTGCTCTGACTCGTAATACCTGTGTGACCTTGAGCAAGCCACCTAACTTCTCTGTGCCTCCTCTTTCTCATCTGTAAATTGGGTTCAATAATAGTTCCCACCTGCTAGGTCATTTTGAAGGTTAAAGGACACAAGCATGTGGCCGAGGGTCCAAGGAGAACTCACTAAGCGCCTAACTTTGCCTGCTCCCATCCGTCTTCCCAGGGCCGTGTCAGCACCGAGACACACTTTCCCCAGAGCACCACCCTCCCCTCTCCACACCTCCAGCATCCCCCTCCATCCCAGGAGCATGCGAAGATGGAGCAATTAGCCTTCAGTAATAAAAGTACACAGAGCCATCAGCTGGGCTGCCATAGGGATTGATGAACCTCTCCATTACAAGAGAGGTTGTCAGGGGGCCACTTCCGAGGTAAGAACAAAAAACACCTCACCCATCACTGCCAGGCCCTCCCCATGGCAAGACATCAAAGGGTTCCTATCCCTTTCCACATTTTCCAAACCTTCTACAGCGAAACTGCATTATTTTTATAATCAAACCAAAAAAAAAAAAAACCCACAGTAAACCTGATTTTTCATAGAAAAGCTTTGTGGTCAGAGGCACCAGCTCCTGCCAGGTTGTGTCTGCAGGTGGAGCACTGCCAGGATGCCTGAGAGCTTGCGTTTTGTTCTTTTCTTTTTTTTAAACGAAGATCCATTATGCAAATCGATTGTAAAAATTTTAAAGCATCTTGTCCTGTCTCAGTTAATTACAGCCTTTGTGGGCCCAGCTTCAGCAGCAGAGAAATTCTCGTGGTTCAGGGATTCTGCCCCAAGAGACAAAGCACTGGTCTGGTCTTGCCCCAGGTACTCTCTTGTCCCTTCAGCCCAAGCCTGCCTGTGTTCCTGACCACATCAACCTACTCATCACACGAGCCAGCTGGCCACCACGCCCCACCACCAGCTCACACACACATGCAAGCACACACATGCATGCACAACCCTTGGCAGCTGCTGTTCCTCCATCCTCCAGGAGGGTCCTTCTCCAACTGGACTGAGACTAATGGTCTGTAATTTATGGCTCGGCCCCTGTGCTGCTGGCTAAGTGAAAGCAGCCACTTGGTTTAGTTCCACCCAGAGTGGAGAAGAGAACCAAGGCTGCAGAAACAGTAGTAATGGTCACTTCTGTCCTCAAGCCTGCCCTCTGTCCCCTCCCCAAAAAGGAGCACAGTCCCACTCCCCACAAGCCCTTTCTCCATGCTGAGAGCCATGCAGAGCTGCTGAGCCCAGCCCTGGCACTCCCAAGTCTGGTGGCCGAGGCTTCTCTGACATCCAGTCTCTCTTTCCTGAACATGCCCATTCACTCACCCACCTACCCACCCAATCTGCATCCTGCCTTCTGCCTGCCAAAACCACTTCTGCCTTATTCTACAGAACCTCGTTCTTAAATTGGGATTCTCGAAACTCATTCTCACTGTGGTCTAGGTGGCCAATAACCACTGAAAATATTGGCTGTGGATTCTCAATCCATTCTATTCACATTTGAAGAGGAAAGGCAACAGAGGATGAGGTGATTGGGTGGCATCACTGACTCAAGGGACGTGAGTTTGAGCAAACTCGGAGATAGTGGACGACAGGGAACCCTGGCATACTGCAGTCCCTGAGATCACAAAGAGTTAGATACAACTTAGCTACTGAACAACAACAACAGGATGAATTCTTTGTACTAGTTTAATAGAATATTTGACATGTCAGGGCATAAAAGTGAAGTGTTTTACTTCCCTCCCAATAGCTGTTCCCTCTGTTCGTCTCCGCTCTTCCTGCTGAGTACCAGGGCCCTTGTTGACTTCATGGAAGGGATCGCAACTTTCCCGCTTCACTGATCAGAGCAGCCTTTTGTTCAAGGGCATGTGTTTGGACCAGCGCAGCAGTACAGCTGCTCTTTCAAAGCATTCCAGACATAGAGGCTCAGACCAGAAGAGGAGATACTCCAACTGGGATGAGAAGGAGAGCCCAAGGCTTCCAGAAGACCTGTCAGCCACCCACTCTCACCTCACCCTCTGGCCCAGCAAGTCCATCCAAGAGCAACTCCAGCCTTGAAAACCCACCCACTCCCCACTCGTAAGCTCCAGGACCATAGCTCCAAGGAGTGAAACCTTGGACATGTTTGATCAGTTGCTCAGTGATGTCTGACTCTTTGTGGCCCAATGGACTATACCCTACCAGAGTCCTCTGTCCATGGAATTTTCCAGGTGAGAATACTGGAGTGGGTTGCCATTTCCTACTTTGGGGGATCTTCCTGACCCAGGAATTGAACCCACATTTTTGCATCTCCTGTGTTGGCAGGCAGGTTCTTTACCACTGTGCCACCTGGGAAGCCCTTCTCACCCATCTTTCTTTCCTTTCCTCATCCTGCCCAGTCTTCAGTGAATGAAGTCAACATCAATTTTATGACATCCTCTTCACCCTGTAACACCTGTTGTTTGTTCACCTGGCTGAAGTCCCAGTCCTAACTAACTTGTCTGCATTGCCCATGTCATCGTGTAACTGTCACACTGTGTTTGCAATTAGTTTCATGAAAAGCTTTGGAACTGAGAACCTCGTGTTGAGTCAAAACCAACGAAAGCAGTCATATTGATTCAGGAGTCACGGAACAGCCCCCAGGCTTCGGGCTGCCTGCCTCACCCTCCCCGCAGCCTCACTGAATCACAGACACCACCAGCGTGTAGGGAACTCTGCACATGCTACATGCTGCCGAGTGCTCTTCCCACCATGTCCCCAGTTCACCTTCGTGGCCACCTCATTTTACATCCCTATTTTGCAAAGCTGCACACTGAGGATCAGCCTAACTAGGGAACTGGCCCCAAGGTACAGAGCTTGTAAGCTGTGCAGCCAGGATTTGAACCACTTGGGTTCTGGAGCCTGGGACCTTAAGCAGATGGCTTCCTGTTTCCTGGTACAAAAGGACAAACAGCCTTTGAGAGGATGCACCAGCAACTAGGAGAAAAGGATCAAGGAAAGAGGAAGAGCAGCTGAGAGCTGCCTCTGCCGAAACTTTTCCAGCCCCCACTCTGTACCCAGTGTTGAAAAGCCTGCATTTTCAAAGCTTAGAGTCTGAGCTTTTGAGCTCAAGGTTTGGAGCAAACCATGTCTAACACTCCAGCTCAGGACAGCAGTGCTCACTGGAGAATCTGTCCTGACAGAGAAGCTCCTTTGCAAAGATGCCACGGAGAGAGAAAGAATGACCCTGCTCCTAGCAGAAGGATCCACGTGGGAACAGAACATTGGGAAGTTGAGCTCCAGGCCCTGGTGGAAATGGTAACAGTTGTCCACGGCTCAGCACCCCAGGCTTCACTCAGATATCAGCCAACAGACAGAAGGTACCCAGTTCTGCAGACGGTTACAAAGTGGGTGGCTCTGAGGACAAAAAAGGCATGGCCTGTCCCTTCCCTCTGGATATCCTGAGCTCCCAGCCCAGCCCTAATCAGCCCACCACCAACAGACATAACCGAGAGTTCTAGAATCCCACACCAGTAGGACATGGCCAGTGCTTCATGAGCTGCTCTGTGAAAAGCTAGAGGGTGTGGTTATCACTGTGCACCCATCTGGCTTTTAACCTGGATCTGTTGGTCAGGCTTGTGGAGGCTGGGAGGACACGTCACCGTGAAGCTTCCACTCACTCCACAGCAGAAGGCTCACAAGTCCTGCAGGAGAGTCAGTCCCCTCTGACAGCAATCCCAGGAAGGACCTCCTGTGGCCAGAAGACTTTCAGGCCACAACAGCTCAGCGTCAGCCAACTCACCCAGTGCAAATCACCCCCCACATCCCCCTGGTCGTCTTTAGGTGGACCCCCAGTAGGAAGCCAAGTGCTGGGGACCACTCTGTCCACAGGGAGCAGGGGCCACTCTGTGCAGGAGGAACAGCTGTTTTCTCATGCATGAAGCAGCAGCAGGCGTGTTACATGCCTGGATACAGGAATCACAGCCTGGATGTGACACTTTCACAACCGTCTTAGATGGATGACATTGCCTCTCCTCACTTTGACTGGAACCCAAGCCAGGACCTGCTGAAGGCCTTTGCAGGATGGAGATGAAGCAAGAAGCAGAAACTGGTGGTGAGATGTTACTTTAGGCCCAAAGAATGGAGGCCCCAGCACACACTGCCTCACCAGGACAACTCCTGCCTGCTCAGGCCTTTTGGCAGCACACCTCCCACAGTGTCCAACCTGGGCAACTAGACATGGCAACCTTGCCCACTACTGTGGGGCTCCAATGCCAGCAAGTGAGCAAAGAAGTTCTCAGTGCATAGATGAAGAAGTTAAATTCCCAAGCATGAATGGAGTCAGTTCTACATCTCAGGCACAGAGATACCAAGTTAAGTGAATAAGACCTGGGAGAGCCCAGAAAAGGCAGGTGGATCCAGGCACCCTCAGTGTCAGAAAGACACGGTAACCCACCCCAGTTTCATATGTGCTGAAAGGGGAAAGAAAATACAAGTAATGGGATGAGGGGTCAGATAGACACCTGAAGAGAACATTCCAGAAACCCAAAGAAGAACCCAGCTCTCCTCAGTCATATAACACCCTGAAGATGGGACTCTGCTTCTGTTTCCCTATCCCAGTCCATACTCTGCTATACACATCAGGACCCTCAATGCTCTAGATCCCTCTCTCTGTCACACTCCCAGCTTTCCACCTCTCTCCATCTTTGTGGTCCTCTTCCAACAGCGTCGGTCTCTGCTGGGAGCTTGCTGGGAATGCAGAGTCTCCGGCCTCACCCCAGCACTGCTGAGGCAGAACCTGCCCTTTACCAGATGCCCAGGGATTGATGGAGAGGCACTGGAGAAGCCACAATACGGCCTGCACACAGACCTGGGTCTCACCCAGACCAATCTCTCCTGGATTCCAGAGCCTTTCAGCTCATGTGTGACATCTTCCTCGCCCTCTTGGATGAAGAACAGCTAATATCTTCTTCCTCTGCGTGGCACCAGGCCCTACACAGAACCTGCCCACCTGCCCCTGCACAGAGCCTCACACACCTGCCCATCTCTCCCTGCCAGCAGACCACATGCCCCTGGAAGGCAGAGATCAGGTTTATGCCTCTACACATCTCCAGAGTTAGCCCACTGCCAGGCACATGTGATGTGGGCTGTTCAGCTGAAATACAGGTTTGTGAATGGAGGAATAAACTGTGCCTGAGCTGTTTTATCACATCACACACTCTCAGGACACTGGTCAGAGGAGATGTGAGGATACCAGGCATAACTATCTTAAAGTCATGTGATTTGTTCACTGCCTTTTAAAATGTTGGAAGAGAAGGCTGTGACCTTTTGGAGAGAACTGATTGATGATGGGGTCTGGGGCAGGCTGTGAAGGCTAAGGCTGGGAGGGAGCCCGGTAAAGTGGCCCTGCAGACTGAGCTCAGTTGGACGAGGGATTCCATTTGTCACTTTGTCCTTTTGTCCAGGTTTTTAAAGGTTCCTCTGAAACGGCTCTTTTGTGTGGGTTGGGGCAATGGGAGAAGGGACAATTTGTCAGGCAGCACCGCCACCCTGGTTCTTCCTGGCAAGACAGCAACCATCTGAAAAGGAAGTGTCACTCTGCTTTTCAAAGAAATAAATTCCCAAAGTAGGAAGTGAGCCAATGCTTCAGCTCAGGCCCAGAAATACAAAGATCTCAAAGGCTCAGAGATATCTTCTTGCAGAGTTTGGTTGGAGCATTCTGTGCCTACACCTCCTTCAAGTTTCGGGAGCTAAGCTGAGGGAACCTGGGCTGTAGGGAAGAGTCCAGTGGGTCTGGGAAACAGAGCATGAGTCGAACTTTGCACCAGAGAGGGAAGACATACCACAAGGGGGTGGTGGGGTGTGGGGGTGGGCTGTAGTTACTAATTCATTTGGATGAAACCTCTAAACTATAATTAAAGAAGAATCTCTCCAACTCTGGAGCACACCGAACAATAAACAGCTGCCTACTTTGATTAATAGCCAGACCATCGCTGAATCCAGTGCCTGAAAACCAGAGCCTGCTTCAGTGTGCTAACTCAGGAAGGCTTTCGCCACTGGGAAAGGCCAGCCTCTGGTCCTGGGACAGCAGTCTTTCCAGGCTGCCCTGCCCTGGATAGGGGAAAGAGAGGGCTGTCTCATCGAATAGGTTGGGAACACACCAAACTGAACAAAACTACAAAATCCAAGTGCAAGAAATATCTTAACTACGGATCTTCTCAGAGCCCCAGCCCACATTGCCCATTTTGACTGTGACACCACAAAGAGAGGAAGAGAAGGGGCACTGATTCATCCCAGAGCCCCTCCTGGGTGGGGAGGCGGGAGTTTGAAGTAAACTCTAGGAAAGCGACCTGAAAGAAAGTGCCCTCTCCTTTGGGGACACAGTGCTCCCAGCCCCTCCCTTGTCTGCACTGGCCATTCTGACACTTGAACCATTACGTGGACACAAAACACACCCAGCCTTGTTCTCTACTCTTCCCAGAGCACCGACTCTCAGCTCTGGAGTTTGTGTTAAATGTGGATAATAGCTTGCAAGCAGAAGAGAGAGAAACTGAGGGACCCAGAGAAGGCTTCTGGAAAGAAGCTGAGTCTGGAATATTATCAGAAACAGTTGAAGGAACTGAGTCTTTATTTGGCAGGATGCTGCTGCTGCTGCTAAGTTGCTTCAGTCGTGTCTGACTCTGTGTGACCGCAAAGACGGCAGCCAACCAGGCTCCATCATCCCTGGGATTCTCCAGGCAAGAACACTGGAGTGGGTTGCCATTTCCTTCTCCAATGCATGAAAGTGAAAAGTGGAAGTGAAGTTGCTCAGTCATATCCGACTCTTAGCAACCCCATGGACTGCAGCCTACCAGGCTCCTCCCTCCATGGGACTCTCCGGGCAAGAGTACTGGAGTGGGGTGCCATTGCCTACTCCATATTTGGCAGGCATGCAGATCAAAGGTAACCCATTACTATTGTTTAAAACTTTTGTCCTTTAGAGAGTCTCCCAACATCCAAGTTTTTTCCTTCTGAGCAAGGCTCTGTCCTTCCTACCTTTTCTGGAGTTAAGTATGTTCATGTTGACTTTCTCTGGCCAGTAGAATGGGAGCACAAGTTAGGTGTGGTCATGTGACTTGCTCTGGCCAATGGAATGGGAGACCAAGTGAAGCACGATTATGGACTTTCTTTGTCCAGTGAAGTGGGAGCAGAAGCTAGGCATCGTCAGGAGACTTGCTTAAGTTAGGTTTGGTCATGTGACACACTTTGACAATGGCTGCTGCTAAGTTGCTTCAGTCGTGTCTGATTCTGTGCAACCCCATAGACAGCAGCCTGCCAGGCTCCCCTGTCCCTGGGATTCTCCAGGCAAGAACACTGGAGTGGGTTGCCATTTCCTTCTCCAATGCAGGAAAGTGAAAAGTGAAAGTGAAGTCACTCAGTCATGTCCGACTCTTCACGACCCCATGGACTGCAGCCCACCAGGCTCCTCCGTCCATGGGGTTTTCCAGGCAAGAGTACTGGAGTGGGGCGCCATTGACAATGGCAGGGGAGCAGAATCCTATCGGCCACCATGCTGCCTTCACCAGTCCACTGGTACGCAGGAACACTGCAGATGGTGAAACTTCTGCACCCCTGACTCCCAGAGGGAGGACAGCATGCATCAGAGCCCACAGCCAGATCAGCATGGACAGGGAGCATGAGAATATGTTCAGGCCACTGAAGCCTGGGGGCTGGTTGCTGCCTCATCAAAATCAAGCCCGTTTTAACCAGTACAGAGGTTGATCCCAGAAGTAAGATGCTGTTGCAACAAAAATCCACAATGTGTGACTTGGGCTTCATGATCAGGCAACAAGTTTAGAAAACTCAAGGCTGGAAAGATGGTAGCTGCTGTTAGGTGGTGGTGGACACTTGACAACACGATCATCTGTGGTGGCCTGAGGAGTAAATCGTGTACCGAGCACAGCTACTGCCCTGGGGGAGGAGCTGGAGGAAACTGAAGAGCCTGTGCTGGCTGCTGTCAGAATTTAGCAAAGTGTTGCAAGAGAGAGATGAGGTCAGAAAGGGAGAACAGGGAATTCCCAAATTCAGGGACTCATGGGTATGGAAGAGTCAAGCTCTTCCCAACCACAAGTGGTAAAAGTAAACATTTTGAGAAAAGACTGCAACTGAGCCAGGCGGTGAAGAGAAAACAGCGTCCCATCCAGAGATAAATGAATGAATTTGGAGGCTCAGGATAACAGCTCCAATCAAGGGTGTGGCCCCCAGTTCATCCTTCCAGTTGGACAGAGTCGCCCATCGAAAAAGAGTCTGTCCATGTGGCACTCCCAACCAAGCCTGATTTCATAGAAAAGTGTGACTAATTCTGAGGGGAGATCCTGTCCCTGTTCTGCCCTCCTGTTGGTGGAGGGGAGCAGGCAATTGGTCTTTGTAGCTCTTAGACACCTCAGCCAGAAGAGCAATGGGCAGGCCTGGGGTAGAGGCCCTCTGCCTTTCCCAAAATCCTGGCCAAGCTCTGTTGGCAAGACTGAGGTTCCAGGGCTCCCCTTCTGAGTGAGCTGATAGCTGGCGAGGCCCCTTTATATTTATATTTGGAAATACAGCATTTGCTGATTAAAAATAGAATTAATGATATCTCTGTTCAACAGAAGAAGACAATTGTTTGGAGGAATTATAGTTTCCCTCCCCTTCAAATTTTCTGCAATCTATGGCATTTCCAAGCATACTGAATTTTTTCAGACTATTTCTAAGAATAGCTTCTCCCAGGATCCACAGAGAGGGCATGAAATTTACCCTTTTCAGTAGAAGGAGAACTGTTCCCAAACCCTTGAAAGAGTCTCCCTGTGTTTGAAGCCACATGAAGTCACCAGAACAATAGTTCCTGGAAAACGTCTTTTAGCTCACAGAATTGAAAGATTGCCCTTTTGTGTGCAAACCCACCAAGGAGCCATGATGCCCACTGCTCTGGCCCCCACCATCCTTACCACCCCCCTTTTCCCCACAGATGCTCACTCCCAACCCAGGCCAGCCATGGTTGGGACCCTCCAGCTCCAGCATCCAAGACCCACCCCCACCACGTGTATAAATGGAGTCCCATGCACGTGTATAAATCAGCACGTTCTTCCAAAAACAATTTGCAGTCACCAGTAATAGAAACACATCTAGAAGGAGGCAGTGAAGAATAAAGAGGGAAGGAGAGAGTTGTACAATGAAAGCACACAAAACTAGAACAAAAAAGAAAAACAACAGGCCGGGGAAATAACAGCATTGAACATGATAGAGTCGATATCCCAGTGAGGCAAAGAGCTTATACAGCCCGGTATCTGTGTGGCGATAGTCATAAATGTGTAGACAGGCAAAGCAAACCATAAGCCTGAGAGTGGGGGTGTGTGTGCATAAATGTACAAGTATATGAGTACATGTATTAATTGTAGGTCCATATAACTGTGTGAGAATACAATGTGTGAGAATGTATGTTCATGTATGGAGTGTGTGTGTGTGTATGATCCAAGGTGACTGGCAGTCCTGAAGTAAGGACATGAAGCCAATGTGGTCCCCAAAGTTCACCCTGACAGGGAGCTCAGACCTCAGCTCCGACGCTGTTCACTAACAGGCCTTCAGTGCAATTACTTAGCATCTCTAGTTTTGCTTCCTCGAGTGGAAATAATCACTCAGCAGGGCAGATGAAGGTGATGATGCATTGACTGGGCACGCTAACATTTCCCTCCATGTTGGGGAATCTCCTTGCTGCAGTCAGATGTCCAGGCTGACCAGGTTTCCCTCTGCAGACCTTGGGCTGCTCATCTTCCCTGGTGGCAGAGACACACGGGTTCCAGCTTGGGTTATAACAAGAGAAAGGAATCAGGTTAGGCCTCGGCCTGAGTAGGGGGACCTCCACGAGCAGCGAGAGCCTCAGAAACAGAAGGTGCCCAAGGAGTCAACTTCCCCCTCCTCTCGTGTGGACCCAGCCCTGCCGCATGCAGCCAGGAGGGCACAAGGGCATGGATCTGGGGCTCAGGGTCTGACTATGAGGTTCAGGCCCTACCTCAGCCAGCTCCCCAGCAAGATGGGGGGCAAGTCGCTGGAGTTCTTTCCCTGGCACAGAGGACCAAGTGAGATGCATCATGGGTCTGATGCCCACCCTACACCCCCTCTACACTGTTCCTATCCTCATGTGAAGCAGAGACAGCTGGGCAGAGCGTGTGCTTGGAGCCACACTGGGTTGGGGTGGGCGAACTCTCAAGGCTGGGTTTAGTTGGCATCTACATTCTCTTTCTGGAAGAATTCCTTCCTGTTTCACAATGAACTCCCACGGGGCTATGAGAACATCCTCAAGACTCAGTAAAGAAAGGACAAAGGCAGGCTGGCACCATTCAGGCAGGATGAGAGCAAAATATAAGAGATATGACCCTCCTTGTTTAAAGAAATGCAAAGTGCCATACTGATGAAGTGCCGCTCTCAAAGTGCAGACAAACACTTTTATGATAATGAGGTTGGGGGGGCGGGGTGCTGACATTTTAATATACAGTGAAAGTTTTTACAATAATTCAAACATCCAACCTGGGGAGAGCATTTAAATAACCATGCGAAGGAATTCCAAGTTGCCATTTAAATGACTACGGGTGGTTTTTGTCTTATAATTTATGCTTTTCCGGACTTTCTGAATCATCTATGTCCCAAGATGAGTATGCATGACTTTATCAAAAGCAAATAAATTAATTTTTTTAAATTTATGGCCAGGGCTAAGAGTTAGGCATTTGAAAACAGTTGTATAAAGTTATGAAGACTCAGCATGAAGTTGGCCTTTTGTCAAATTTCCCCTAACACTGCAAGGCTGTACTCTTAACAACAGAGAGAAATGAAGGTAAAACCTACTGGAGATGGTTTCTCAAGATTCTAAAGCAGACCCCATGGGGTCCAATTAATCCAGTTCCTGCCACCAGGCTCCTCCCAGGCCATCTGCCCACCCCCTCTGCTGCCACCACCTCCTGTCCCAACCACCTCCCCTCACACCTGATCATGACAACATAACTCATCTCCGTGCCTCTCACATCTCCTCCTCCCAAGAAGACATAATAAGGTGCTCACCCCCAGGACCTCAGATCATAACCTTATTTGGAGAGGTGATCAAGTTAAAGCCAGGTCATCATGGCGAGCCCTCATTCAGTATGACGGTGTCCTTATTAAAAGGGGAAAGTTGGGCCCGGAAAGAGATGCACGCTGAGAGAAAATGCTGCAAAGACATAGGGAGAAGGCCACCATCTGCAAGCCAAGGGGAGAGGCCTCAGAAGGACCCTGCCCTGCCCACACCTGGATCTCAGACGTCTGACCTCCAAACTGAAAGAGAATGGATTTGCAGTCTAAGGCTCCCAGTCTGAGGTCATTTGTGACAGCAGCCACAGGAAACAAAAATAAGGCTGTCTCTAAAAGGCAGTTGGGGAAATTTTAAAAACCCGAGCATGTCATAACAATGACACACAAAAAACACATCACCCTGCACTCAGCAGAGGCTGGAATCTCAGCAGAGATCACAGGCCCTGCTGATGGGGCTTCCCATCTACTTTGACCCCAGGACCTGCAAGGGCACTGGCTTCTCCCAGCCCCCTTTGCAAGGACCTTCCTGCTTGCCTCCCAGCTTTGTCACACATGTTCTCTGCACATGACACTCTTCTCATATCCTCCCTCCCTTCCCAACACACAAATATGTGCACACACACATACAAACACAGGCACACACTCCCCCTGCTAATTTCCCCTACTCCTTAGAGTGTCAGTTTAACCAGACACCTCGGCAGTTCCTGCCTGAACCCCATCTTCCTCCCAAGAGCTCTATCATCACAGGGGCTGGATCAGCCTCCGGGAACTGCAGGGCGCTTAGCTGCATGCAGGCATTCGCTGACAGCTGCCTGTTGAATCCCTCCTTGCTCACAGTATGATAAGCAGAAATGATCCAGAGTTAGCCAGGCATCCCCTGGGACAGAACTCCCCGTGACCAAGGGCCACTGCTTTGCAAACCTTGAACTCCACAAAGGCACAGGGGGCATCTGCCTTCCTTCCCGCCCTATCCATCACCGGGTGCAGTTCCTGGCACCCAAGCTGGCTATGTGCTCCCAACCAAAGGGCTGGAGGATAAGGAATCAGCCAGGGCAGGGCAGTCTCTGGTGGCTCAGCGGTAGCCTGACCTCACTGATGCTTCTGGTGTTGGAATGACCCCTGCAGGACCCGCAAGCAGCCTGGGCCATGCCCATGTGAAACCCCCCATGGGGTTGTCTCTTGGTTCCTAGGTCTCTCCATCCACCAGGACTTTGTATACACGTGCTCTCCATCAAGGTGAAAGTTACATAAATAAAAACAAAGTGACAGAAATGTAAATACCATCAGACCCCTCCCAGGCAGAGAGAGAATATGCTGGCACTCTGATGGCTGTATTAACAATTTAATGGAGCCCCTAGTGCCCGGGAACAGGCAAGTCTTGCCAGCAGGAGCAGCAGTGTTCTGCCGACATCAGTTCCCACACATGGGGGACGGGCCAGGCCAGGACTCCTGGGTGCTCAGGAATGGCTCCACCAGGTGGTCTGGGAGCCTGACATTTTGGCATCCTTCACACCTGGAGAGAGGAGTCCCTGATGCTGACAAATCCTGAACTCTGCCCATTCACCCCACTGTGGCCTCAGCCCTTGGGAGATGGGCTGGAAGCAGGGCCCATTCCTAGAGTCCAGGGTTTCTCATCTCAGCACCATCCACATTGACTAAGCAAAAGTCCAAGGGCCCTGACACACACACCACACGCAGCCTCTTTCTCTTTTTAAGCCTTTTTCCAGTGGCTTCCCTGGTAGCTCAGCAGTAAAGAATTCGCCTGCAATTCAGGAGACTCAGGAGATGCGGGTTCAATCCCTGGGTTGGGAAGATCCTCTGCAGGAGGGAATAGCAACCCACTCCAGTATTCTTGCCTGAGAAATCCTATATACAGAGGAGCCTGGCAGGCTACAGTCCATGGGGGCCACAGAAGAGTCAGACACGACTTAGTAACTGAACACCCATGCCAGTACAAACCTGGCAATCAGTCAGTGACAATAAATGTTTGTTTAAATCGAAAGTGTTAGTTGCTCAGTCGTGTCCGACTCTTGGCGACCCGTAGACTGTAACCCACTAGGCTTCTGTGTCCGTGGGATTTTCCGGGCAAGAATACTAGAGTGGGTTGCTAGTCCCTTCTCCAGGGGATCTTTCCAATCCAGGGATCAAACCTGAGTCTCCTGCATTACAGACAGATTCTTCACCACTTGAGCCATGTGGGAAGCCCCAAATGAGTGGTGGACAATAAAAGGGGCAGGAAAGAGTTCATATGCCTGTGGTCAGAAAAGGCAGGTGATGGCTTCAGGTAGGACATTCAGAGGTAGCCCTCCACTTCCCCCTCTGATGCTCCTTTCCCTCTAACCAGCTCAGAAAGACTGAATACAAAGGGTGGGACTCAGGAGGATCTTTGAAAGCTGATGCAAACTTGGGAACATGGACAGGCCCTCTGGAGGACTGGAAGAAGGCCAAAGGGAGACAGTGGGGTCAACCAGGATGTTCTGAGATAGCAGATGGGTCTCCACGGCACCCAGACCACTCTCCCCCAGCAAGGTCTGGAAGATCAGTACCTTTGCCCCATTGATTGGCAGCGCTTAGAGGGGCCTGTCCCACAGAAAGCAGTCAACAAACATTGTTTGAATGAATGGATGGATACCGCCATGGGGGAAGTCCCCAGGCCCTCCCATGAGGAAGTTACTAATGCATATTTCTACAATGTAGGTTCAATCCCTGGGTCAGGAAGATCCCCTAGAGGAGGAAATGGCAACCCTCTCCAGTATTTTTGTCTGGAGAATCCCATGGAGAGGAACCTGGAAGGCTACAGTCCATAGAGTCACAGAGTCAGACATCACTGAGCAACTGAGCACACACTTTGTCCTGGAAACACCTCACACTGTTTGGATCACTTAGAGCCAAGGAGAGGGGCCGAGTCTGAGAACCCAGCTGCCACTTCCCAGCTTCATGATCTTGGCAAGCCGGGACCTCACTGGGCCTCGCTCCTGCCAAGGAGTTCCAGGGCCTTCCTCGTTGTCATCCCTACTGTGTGAGCTCCAGGTTCCCAGCAGACAGTTTCAACAAGCAGAGCATCCCCTGCAAAGAGGGAGGGGCTGAGCTGCAGCACACCCCCAGCAGGGTCTTCCAGGAACTCTTATGTCCCCCCAGGGTCCTTGGCAACCAGTCCAGCTGCCTCCCCTGTCCCTGCTGGAGCTCATTTCCTGGGCACAAAGACTTGTTTTGAATGGCAAGTTGTTTTCTTTATCCGTCTCATCTCACAGCGACGTGTCTTTGAATGAAGCCCTGGTTACTTTTCCGTAAATATTCAAGTCTGGGCTCAACATGTTCCAAAATCTTTTCAAAAGTTATCAAAAAATGTGCACACACACATACACACATCCAGGGTGTTTGTATCATTTTAATAGGATTCAGTTTTTCTGCTCTGCTGAGAAATACTGCAAGAAAAGTTGAAGGTCTCATATCTCAAAAATCAAATCAACAGGCACTTTTGAAAAACTGACACAAACAAATAGAAAAAGGGAAAAGAAGCAGAAAGAAAAGACTTCATTCAGATGCCTCTCCCAGAGTCCACTGTGTTTCCGCTCAACTTCCTTTAAGTCAGAGGTTATCCTTATTCTGCTGCTTCCACCTGCTAGGCAGAAACCACACTTTTAACATTAAGGGAGAAAGTCCACATGTACTTTAGTGGTGATTATTCATCAACCATTCCTGAAAACAGATGCCTGTGGCAGTGAAGGCCAGCTGATTTATCAGGACAGAAAGATCTATATTTCCTGCACTAGGGTGATGTCACCAGGTTGGATAATTGCTGCATAAACATGAAGCTACCCATTGATGAACTGTGCTTCTAGGTTTTCTGAGTGCTTTTCATGCAGACAGTTGTGTGGACTCAAACAGTGAATTGAAATAGTCAAAGTCCAAGGGACCCATCCCCAACAGGAGAGAACAAGGCCACTGACAGGATTGCAGAACCTTCCATCTGTTCCACAAAGGTACCCATGACAATGAGGAACTGAACTCATGAATCCCCTCCATCTGTAAAGGGTGAAGTTAAAACCACACTTCCATGAGATACGAAGGCACATCGGCTAGAGTGGCTAGAATCCAGGACACTGATGACACCAAACACTGGAGATGAGGAGCAGCAAAAACACTCATCCACTGCCAGTGGGAATGCAGCCTGGTACAGCCATTTGGGAGGAGAGGTGGGCAATTTCTTACAAAGATGAACTTATCTTACCATACACTCCAATGATCATGCTCCCTGGTATTTATCCAAATATGCTGTGAAGACTTGTCCACACAAAAACCTGCATGAGAATCTTCACAGAAGCTTTATCAGCAATTGTAAAAACTAAAAGCGACCAAGATGTCCTTCAGTAGGTGAAGAGGTAAACAAACTGTGATAGGTCCAGACAATGGAGCATTATTCAGTGCTAAAAAGAAATGAGCTGTCAAGTCACAAAATAAGACGTGGAGGAACCTTAAATGCATAGTACTAAGTGAAATAAGCCAGTTTTAAAAGACTGCATACTTCATGATTTCAATTAGATGACATTCAGAAAAAGGCAAATCTATGGAGACAGAAAACAGTTCAGTGGTTGTCAGAGATTTAGGGATGGGAGAGGTTGAAATGGTGGAGCACAGAATATTTTAGAACAGTGCACTAATCCTGAATGATATCAGTAGATACATGACACCAGGCACTTGTCCAGACACACAGAATTTTACAGCACAAAGAGTAAACCTTGGGACTTCCCTGGTGGTTCCCCCCCTTGCAGTGCTGGGAACACACATTCTATCTCTGATCGGGGAACTAAGATCTCACATGCTATGGAGTAACAAAGCCCATGTGCCACAACTAGAAAGTCTGTGTGCTGCAATGAAAGATCCCATGTGACCCAACAAACATTCTGCATTTACAACTAAGATACAATACCATCAAATAAATAAATATTTTTTTAAAGAGTAAACCTTAATGCATATAAAGTTTTTTAAAAATCAATGAGAAGATCAGGGGATTCCAGGATGGCATAGAGACTGTGACAAAAGAATTTAGCTGTAATATAAGTACATGACATAACCTCACTGAAGGGATTGTAGGGGGATGTTAACCTAAGGTACATTTGAAATTGAGTAGCATCTGTTGGACTAGAGATAAAAGATATTGCACATAGGCATTGTACTCCAAAATCATTGCAGACAATGACTATAGCCAAGAAATGAAAAGACACTTGTTCCTCGAAAGAAAGCTAGACAAACCTAGATAGCATATTAAAAAAGCAGAGACATCACTTTGTCAATAAAGGTCCATGTAGTTAAAGCTATGGTTTTTCCAGTAGTCATGTACAGATGTGCAGATTGGACCATAAAGAAGGCCAAGTGCCGAAGAATTGATGCTTTCAGACTGTGGTGCTGGAGAAGTCTCTTGAGAGTCCCTTGGACTGCAAGGAGATCCAACCAGTCAATCCTAAAGGAAATCAACCCTGAATATTCATTTGAAGGACCAATGCTGAATCTGAAGCTCCAGTACTTTGGCCACCTGATGTGAAGGGCCAACTCATTGGAAAAGACCCTGATGCTGGGAAAGATTGAAGGCAGGAAGAAAAGGGGGGCAGTAGAGGATGAGATGTTTGGATGGCATCACCAACTCAATAGACATGAGTCTGAGCAAACTCCAGGAGATAGTAAAGGACAGGGAAGCCTGGTGTGCCGCAGTCTGTGGGGGTCGCTAGAAGTCAGACACGACTGAGCGACTAAAAACAATTCATTTATACACAGGTTAGTGTGATATTGTGATCAAAAGAAACACACATTTGGTCTTTGTCTCCATCTCTGGCACAGAGCTCCTAAAACCTTTGGAATTTCTTAGTGATGAGAGCAGCAAAGGTATCTCTTATGTTAATGAGGTGCCTTTGGCTGCACACTATCCGAACCTATCTATATGTCAATCTCAGTTCAGTTCTGTCGCTCAGTTGTGTCTGACTCTTTGCAACCCCATGGACCGTGTCAATCTAGAAACAGAAAAATTATAAGGACAGAAATCAGAGCTGGGTCTTGGGGGAAAGGGTAGATGGTATAAGTACCGAAGGAAACTTTGGAGGGTGATGGAAATTTTCTGTATCTTGAGTATGACGATTACACTTACTGTATATGTTTATAAAAGCTCATCAAACTGTACATTGAAAAGAGTAATTTTGCATATGTAAATTATCTTAATAAATCTTAATATTGTAAACAAATTTTAAAAATCAGATTACTTTGGCACCACACCTAAGGATGGAACTGGTGGCCAAGAGAACCCACCATGTGATTAGAATCTGCCAGGCCTCACCTCCTCCAGGCAGATGACATGACCTTTGTTATAAGATGGTATATACATAGGCTAGAATAGACACCCATGACTAATAAGGAGATAAAAACCAAGCTGGTTTTGGAAAAGACACATGGTTAGCCTGGGCAGAGCAGGGGGTCCAAGACCCTCCAGGGATCCAGCCACAGTGAAGGAGACTGAATCTGAGAGGGCAGATGGAGGAGGCAGCAGGAGCTGGGTGGGAGGGAGGCCGATGGGGAGTCTGGGGGCTGTCAGCAGTTTGCAGGATACTCCTGCAGCCATGTTCATCTCACTGCTGTTTTTGATGCCATGTCCATTCTATGAAGGGCTCTGTAATCCTAAGAGTGAGTCTGTGATTGTCAGCTAAGGAGAGGTTAAATACTGTTTGAAAAACCTTTTTCGTCTAATTTATGCTGTGCCTTTGAAGATGAAGAAGGGAGAGGAGAGACCATAACATCTTAGACCGGCAGAGGATGGGGGAGGGCTATAGAATATCAATTCCAACCAATTCTATTCCAGCCCATAAAGGAGCCAGTACTCACGAAGAAAATCAGCCTTTCATAAAATTTCTTGGAAATCTGGTCAAGAAAGCGTGCATGTCTCCCCGCAGATAACACTGCTGTATTATAGGCATTTGACTCGATCAGTGGGCTATGGAAAAATAAAACACCCTTTTTTAACACAGTGTCTGGAAATACTGCCTAGCCATGGAAAGCCTGGGGGCTGGGAGACTTTGGAACAGTCAGGTGGGTGGCTAGCATGTGCTGCATCCTTCAGAACATCCCCAAAGTCCTTGAAGGACCCAGCATTGGCTCAGCTGGGGTGCCACTCAAGCATACGGGTTCCTTGGCCCCACTTCAGCCCTGCTGAGCCAGATCCTGGGACTTCCCTAGTGGCTAGCTACAGCTTCCTGGTGGCGCAGACGGTAAAGAATCTGCCTGCAGTTTAGGAGACCCAGGTTCAATCTCTGGGTGGGAAGATCCCCTGGAGAAAGGAATGGCTACCTACCCCAGTAGTCTTGCCTAAAGAATCCCATGGACAGAGAAGCCTGGCAGGCTATAGTTCATTGGGTTGCAAAGAGTCAGACACAACTGAATAACTAACACTTCAACACAGTCCCCAGGAATCCTCCTTTGTAACACTTCCTCAGACAATCCTCTGTGCTGGACAGGATGCCACAATGGGTCTTTCTGACTTCGTTTCTGCTGAGGGCCAAAATCAAGAAACAGCACGGTTACCTCTACCGTCCACAGCAGAGAGTCCCAGCAACTGTGTGTGACTGGCAAACTGGTCCCAGGTCCTCAGCCCAAGCCACCTGGAGGGCATCAGAGCTGAAGAGAAGGAGGCTGAAATCAGAAAGTCCAGTTCTTGGGAAAGAGGTCAGTCTGCTGTGAGCCTCTCTGGGCAATAGGTGGGAGTGTCCCTACTCTCCCCTGGAGGAGCAGGAGGAGCTTCTAGGAGATTCTGGGAGAATATGATATGGTTCCCCAAGAAAGTGTGGAGTGGAGACAGAAGTCAGCTGAGTCCTTAAGAAGAATCCAGAGCTGAGGCTGTGAGCAGCACCTCCTCCAGGAGGCCGAAGGCAGAGAGGGCTGTAGGGGTCATAGGCCACCCAGTACAGGGGCAAGTTGTGGGACTCCTGAGGACGAATGACAGTCCTGGGTCCAGTTCAGAAAGATTCTTCCCAGTAAGCTGCCTGGAAGGGGTGACAGGTTGGGAGCATCTTGGAGAGTGGGTGGCAGGTGCCCTGGGCTGTTGGGAAAGTATGGGAGAATGAGGATGACTAGGCTAACATGGGGGAGCCAGAGAGTGACGCCTTCCAAGAAGCCCCAGAGCCTCAGCACCAAATGCTCTCTCTGTCCCACCATCTTCTCTCCCACTCCAACCTCAGAAGGACCACAGGCCTTGGGACTGAGTGGGCAGTGGGGCTCGGGTTGGCCAGAGCAAGGAAGGCCACAAGCCCCCCAGCCAGGCCACCGGCCAGGCCTACCCCTGGGCGCAGACACTGATGTGGGATGGAGATCAGGTTTCAAGTGTTTTACTGGACTAAACACCCTGCTTTAAAGAAAAGTCAGATAGCTGTTGAAACTAACACAGACAACAAGACTGTATTTTCTTCATGTCTGTGTCTCCTTCACTGCCCTGAACGTAGGATCATTGGTACTATCTTTCTAGATCCCATAGACATAAAGAACAGACTTTTGTACACAGTGGGAGAAGGAGAGGGTGGGATGATTTGAGAGAAGAGCAGTGAAATATAAACACTACCATATGTAAAACAGATAGCCAGTGGGAGTTTGATATATGATGCAGGGAACCCAAAGCCGGTGCTCTGTGACAACCTGGGGGCATGAGGTGGGGAGGGAGGGGGCCACATGTGTGCCTGTGACAGATTCATGTTGATGTATGGCAGAGGCCATCACAATACTGTAATTATCCTCCAATTTAAATAAATAAATTGATTTTTTTTAAAAAACTTTATGTTCTGAGAGGGACCAGGACATCACAGGGTCTGGATGAGTCGTACATGTCAAGTGCTCAGCATACTTCACGGATCTTCTTCACCCCAAGAAAGGCTTCTGCAGCCTGCAAAAGAACCAGAGGCCGCCTAAGAACTCAAGGGCATAAGCAGCTCTCTTGGGCCCTGGACACCCGTTGGAAGCCGAGCTGACCACTTGAGAACTACTATGGCCCACCTCAAGGAGAGTGGGGTGGGACTCCCTGCTGTTGTCTCATGTCCACCCCCTCCCACACACACCAAACCTGGCATCTTTGCACACACCACCAGGCTCCTCTGTCCATGGGATTTCCCAGGCAAGAAAACTGGAGGGGGTTGCTATTTCCTTCTCCAAGGGATCTTCCACACACAGGGATCAAACCCACATCTCCTGCATCTCTTTCACCTCAGGCAGATTCTCTACCCACTGAGCTACTGGATAAGCTCCTCACATACACACTGTGTACCCCAAATCTACTCAGGTCCCCACTGCTGAGAGGCAGCCAGACAAGTCCTTGGACAGAAGGGACAGAGGCTCCTAATTCCCTGCCCAATACCCAATCTCATCATCTTCTTTAGAAACATAAGTCAGTTTCTAGCTGGGTGAAGATAACCCAACTAAAAGACTACATACCCCAGCCTCCCTTGCACTAAATGTGGTCATGTGATCCAGCACTGGCCAATGAGATGTGAGCCTAGTACAGTACTTCCAGAAAGTCTCCCTAAGGGCCATCAATGAAATGGCAGGAGTTCCAGCACCCACATTGCACCATGAGGATGAAGGCATGCTGGAGTGTTGATCTTAAACAATTTCCTACAGACGCCCACCTCCAAACCACTGTTACACAAAGAGTGATATAAAACATTTATCTTGTTTCAGATACTGCTGCTGGGAAGCTTTTGATTAAATGCTGTAGAACTTAACCAAATCCAGGTTGATGGATATACACAATCAAGGACCCCTCATGTATATCATCTCACCAAGCACACTCCCAGCCTGGCATGCAATCAGTGGATACCCAGGGCATGGTTAGCTTGGCCTCTTGTTTGCCTCAAATAGGAAAAGCATGGTATGGGGTTTCACTCTCTATGCTAAGCCAAGATGATTCACTGAGCTTACTGAAATCAGTGCCTAATGGAATTCAGAGGCAGGTGACAATGTGGCATTTGCTGGCTGACTCCATTAAGATCCCATGCCAGGAGAGAAGGTCTGAGCTGTGATTGGACCTGGATCTCCAAGCCCCAGTTTGGCCTAGGACGGCTCTTTGGGAAGAAAAATATTCATTGAAAGGACTGTTGCTGTAGCTGAAGCTCCAACCTTTGCCACCTGATGCAAAGAACTGACTCGTCAGAAAAGACCCTGATGCTGGGAAAGATTGAAGGCAAAAGAAGGAGAAGTCACCAGCTCAATGGACATGAATTTGAACAAACTCCAGGAGATAGTGAAGGACAGAGGAGCCTGGCATGTTGCAGTCCATGAGGTCACAAAGAGTCAGACACAACTTAGCAACTGACCAGCAGCAGTACAGCAGGCATCATGAGTTGTATCACTCCAAAAAACTTAGATGCAATTAGTTAAGAGGCAGTAAATAGGATGAGCCCTAACTCCATATGAATAATGTCCTAAATAAAATAAAATTTAAAAAAGAGGAAACTTGGACACAGACAACACAGAGAAAGAACTCTGTACAGAGACTAGGGGTGATGTCAACACAAGCCAAGGCCACCAGAAGCCAGGAGAGAAGCCTGGAATATCCTTCCCCCAGAGCCTCCAGAGGAAATACAGCCCCATCAACACCTCGATCTCAACTTGTAACCTCTGCAACTGTGAGATAACAAATTCTGTTAAGTCACTCAGTGAGCTTGAACAGACTCACTTGGCAGGTTACACCCACACCATCCTTGTCCTGCAGTTTACCTTCTAAGCATCACAGCTCACTGGCTGTCTGGTACTCAAAGTTTCTTGGGTAGGAGGACAGATGGGAGGATGGATGGATGGTTGAATGGATGGATAAGTGGATATAATGGCATGGGTGCGTGGATGGGTATGTGGGTGGGGAGATGAACACATGAATAAGCGAGTGAATGAACACACAGGGGAGCCACCAGAAGCTGCAAGGAGTCTGCCAGATGCATGGCATGCCTATAAGTGCTCACAAATCAGTGCAGAGTATGCTGCTGGGAGCATGCATGTATCACACCCCTAGATTCCATGGAGATCAAGGCAGCCTCAACACCAGGAAAACAATAGGTCATCACTTTCTACATGACTGTCACAAACCACCCCGATCAATGATGACATCCATCTGGTTTTACTTTCCACATCGCCTATTTTCCCCCAAAAAAACAAAGGGCCCCCAAGGAGGAAGCCACAAGAGGGTTTGCTGTAACGTGACTGGTGCCTGTCCCCAGGGAGGTGATGGGGCAGGTCCTTTCTTGAAGGAGGATGTCCTGCAGCTCTTTGTGAGACAGCTGAGCTGAGCAAGGGGCAGGAAGAAGGAAATGCCAGCTCCCAAGTGTGCCATCTTTGGGAGGCATCTCAATGGTACATGCTGGCCAACAACAAGAGAGGATCCAATTGCTGACTAAGATTAGATGGGACCAAGACCCTGGGGACAGAGCCACCTGTCACGGTACAAATCCAGGCATTAGAGAATGAGAAACCAGTCTCTCCCACTATGAGCACTTGGAGGATGAACCTCACTGAAGCCTCAGCTTGGGACACTGTCCATCCTGTTGACTTTGACTTGAGTCCAGAGGAACGGATTCCCAGCCACTCCAGAAGAAGGAGAAAGACTAAGGGACGTTTAGGAGGAAAAGCAGCCCCAGAGGTGAACCTGCACTCCGATGCCAGAATAAGGCTCCTGCACCTCGCTAACCCTTCTGGGCCCTGGGCACACCCTGGCTGAGCAGCCAACTTAAATAAACCAGTATGGTTGGTGTCAGGCTGCCCCATGGGGCTCCAAACACTTAGTCTTATGGGTCCCTAGTGCATAGGCCACCGGGTCTCTCTCCTCCAAAAAGAATAACTATTGGGAAAAACCCTATGAAGGATGAGAAATTTCTGGAAGCTGCTGCCAGAAGAAGCAGATCTGCTACGAAGCTGTGGACTCATTTGGCTGGGCTTCTGGGGCATTCGCTGCCAGCACAGCCTCAGTTAATAAGTAATTAGAAGATAATTAACATTTGTAACATACAATGGGAAACATCTGGACCTACCAACTTATTAAAACCAAAGAACCTGATTAATCAATTGTGCAGTGAGATGGAAAATAGACTCAGGTTCAGGATTGGCTCCCCCTGGGCTCGGCCCTCCCCATCCACCCCCAGGAAGGGTGTGCACCCCAGCCTAGCCCACCCCATTCTCAAGTCTCAATGTCAGAATTCTCCAAGGTGAACTCTGTCCATCCAAGACATCCCTCTCCCAGCCTCCTCAAGCTTCCCACTCATGCACGTGTCTCCAAGGATTAGAGGAAAGAAGAGACCTAGCTCTCCCTCACTGGCTACAGTTCTCCCGGGATGGAAAGAAAGGCCAAGAGATGGGGAGTCACCTGTGTCCCTCTCCCCCAACTCCCCCACCCCCTTCTCCTCCTTCCCCAGACAGTCACCTGGGAGTCCTAGGTGTGGCCACTTACAAAATGCATCATGGAAGAATCAAAAATGCCTTTGACTCTCAGCCCTCACATCACCCCTGTGCACAGAGGAGGCAAAAATAACCAATGCAAAGCATCCCAGCAGCCAAAACTGTGTCTGTGAAGATGAGTTGGTCCCCCTGCCCCCCCATTCCTCCTGCTTCTTCCTTCATCTTCTCAGCAGTGGGGCGGGGGGCAGAAAGGGTGTGATGTGTGGGAACACATGTACCTGATGAGCCCGAACGCTCTCCCCAAGTGCCTTGGTTTTCAGCCAAAACATTAGGATGTTGCTCTACCAACTAATCATCCTCCCTCAGACAGGAGGGAGCTAAAATGAAAAACCTGGTGCTCCTGGGAACATGGGGGAAGGCCAATTACAGCTGCGACAATTCCCTCCTGTGAAGTTGGGCAGAGTGGAAATCCTGAGGCTGTTCTCTGAATGTCACAGAAGCCGAGGCTTAGAGTGTATTCTTTGAGAAATCTGGTTTGAGCTGCCTCCATTTCTTCTCCTCAGGAGAAAGCAGCATGAAGAGAAACTCCAGGGGATGCAAAATAAGGTTCCTGGATGCTAGGATCCCTCTAGGGCCTGTGGCTAGGGGCCACATTTATGTCTCCTCTTTCCTGCTCTGCTAGGGTCCAATCACTTGATTGGTGGGGGAGCTGTCCATCATACATTTTAACCCTGAGGCCAAACTGATTGGTCAAGGGATGGGAATGCAGTGTGAGCTGAACCAATGAGATACATGTCCTAGGATTTTTCTCCTCCAGATAGGAGAAGGGAGTGTCTTGTCCAATGCTGGAAGATGGCAAAGGAGGTCATTTGTAGCCTTGGCTCTGGTAGTGGAAAGGCAACATGTCTGAAGAAACAAAACCCCATGCAGAACTGAGGCAGGGTGTGGCTGAGAGCACTCACGCCCCATTCCCTTGGACCAGGGCCATCCACTTCCCTGGTTGGATGTGGTGAGCTGAAGACAGTGTGGGCTATGTTCCTGCTATTAATATTTCCAACCACAACTGACAAATGCAAATACCCCTACTTTGGTTCTGATCATTCCTGGGAAAGGTGTAGTCACTCAGCTGGAGGGATGGATTCAGAAAAAGACAAAATAATTTTTAAAAGAAGATATGAGGGGAAAAAAGATAAAAGAAAGTGATATTTAGCAAGTTACTATGACAAATTAGCAAGGAAAAAGGTTTAGTCTACTTAGAAAAACAAACCATGTTAAATATTTTTAAAACCTCATTTGCCTACAGCTCATGAATGTTTTAAGCAGAAATCATCTTACTTGGTTGTTTACAGGCAACCTGTCTCTACCTAACTTCTATATGGTCTTGGGTTTGCAGCAGATTCTCTTTTTTTTTAATAGCTATTTTTCTTGCTTCCCAGGGGAGCAAATGAAATAGGTGCTTCTTTAGGGAGATGAGAGACCCCATGGGGGACACAAACAGCCCATGGAAGAGAATGAAGAACTTGAACAACTGGCAGATCCAGTGCCAAGATGCAGGGATCAAGGGAAACTCTTCTGCTTTGGGCGGGGAGTCAACATGCCCCCAGGCCAGACCTAGAATCCTGCGATGTGGACAGGTGCCTGAGACCACCCTGGGCAAGACAGCCACCCAGGCACAAGCACCAGCTTTGTCCCAAGCCCTCCATTTTGCCTGGAACCCCTTGTAGTTTCACAAATGCCCCAGAAACCAAGGTACCCCTGGCCCCCATCACAGACGGGAAACCTGAAGCTCATTGCTGAGAAGGAGCAAACAGGATTCAGACTCAGATTCAAATCCAAGATCTGGCTCTCAAACTTGTGTTCCTTCTGCCACGTGCCCCGGGTCATTGCTGGGTCATGACCTCCAGCCTCCTGTTCCCTCATTAGGGTCCTACCCCTTCGTGGTCAATCAAGACATAGAATGTAGCAGCAGGGCACCCCCTAACCCATGGAGGCAAGTCAGGCTGGCAAGGGCGATCATAAGAGGCAAAGTGGGCCCTCAGCCAACTCCAGAAGGGAAACTGGCCAAGAGAAAAACTGCAGTCACTTAGGGCCACGAACTTACTAGTAACCAATTTGCAGAGAGCCTGTGCCACTGGCAAGGTCTGGGCTGGCAATTGGGGTTCATCGGTTTTTAAATTATAGACGGCGGTATCACCCTGTCAGGCCTGCTGCAGAACTGAGATGGAACGGCTGGGCGATGAGCGATAGCTCCAGTAAACGCATTCCTGCCAGGAAAACAGCATCACCATGTGGAGGTGCTTTGGAAAGTATTGAACTTCAGGAAGAAATAAAATAAAAATAAACTGGCTCTGGCACTCCCGGGCGCTCCGCCATTATTGCCAGACGCAGTGGGGAGGAAAAAGAGCCCTACCATCAGATAAATCTCTCACTGTCCTTGGTGGAAAGGCACTGCATCACGGCTCATGAGCAGCTGGCCAAAAGCTGGCATCTGGCACACACAGGAACTTTTACCCAGCAAGGAAAGTCCCCTACCCCACTCCCTCCCACCGGGGTCATTTAGGGCAGCTGCCTCCATCACAGGCAGGGAAACTGAGGCCAAAGTCACAGAGCAGTCAGGTCAGTGGACCAGAGGTGTTTGAATGGGAAAGCACCAGGCAGGCTCCCCAGTACGCTCTGAACTGGAGGTGATCAAGGGCCTGCCCCCAGACTCAGGGACCTGCACAGTAGCTGTGCAGCCTGTATGGGATGCTGTCTGTGACCTTGAGCCATGATGAAGGGCAGGTTAAAACCAGAGCAGCCCCAGACAACCCCCAGCCTGTGTTCGGGAAGCCCCCAGTGATGGGCTGAATACTAATCCTAAAGCCCAGCATCCATCCAACTGGTCTACCTGCTCCTCTGTTCCCTGACTTCCAATCCCTGTGTCCTTTTCTTTCCTGGCAAGTGAGATCCATCCAAGGCCCTCCTCCAGCTCCTTCTCTCTGTACCAGGGTTTTGGAAAGAGCATAGGGTAAGTTCAGCAAGAGCTGACTGGCTGTCACTCAACTGCACCCCCAGCCCTAAGGCAGCACCTGGCACGCAGCAGATGCTCAGCAAACTTGTGAACAGAGATTCAGTAGACTTTGACACCAAGAAGAGACTGGTCCCTAAACCTTTATTTCCATGGCACTCTTACCTCCCCGCCTTGTCACCATCAGCACAGAAGATTGACGATCGGGTGGCCAGACCTCCATGTGACTGCCAGGTCAGCACCTGGGGCCTGAGACTCTTCCACCTCCCACACTGCAGTTGTCTTACCCAACTCCCAGAGGAGGTGTGACTCTCTGGGTACCCCTGAAGTATGCACCTCTCATGCTTTGAAAATCAAGGAGGAACCAAAGAAGGGGTAAGGTACAAGAAGGCTGAGATGGACCCAAGCATGTTCCTAAAGTCACAGCCAGTGTAACTTTCCTCCCTGAGTCCACTTTCTTCACCCACAAAGTGGAGGTAATGGCTTGACCTTGAAGACTCTAGTCAGGGAGAAAGCAGAAAATGCACACCTACGGGCTCTTGTCATCACTAAGGACTTGAATTAATCCCTGGTTCTCTGACACCCCATCCAGCCACCAGGCGTCTCTGCAAAGAGTTCCGATTCTGAAAAAGCAAGCCTTGTGTCTGGCCTCTTGTTACCTCCCTGGGTTTGTCTCCTCACTCTTAGCTTGTGCTGTTGTTCTTGGTGATGTTTTTACAGCTGCCTTTTTGAGCTAAACAACTGGAAGTGATATTTGGGGCCTGGGGACTATGTACCCTCATCAAGGCAACAGGGAATTTCTAAGATGGGTCATAGTCTTCCTGGTGGGGAAAGCCTCTGAAGATGTTTTCACCTAATTTTCCTGGACTCAGGGTTGGATACCATTCACACCTACCCAACCCTGGCAGCAAAATCCCAGCTCAGTGCCACAGGAAGGTCCTATTGACAGGAGGAAGGGTCTTGTTGACCTGTCTCAGAGGGGAGGGTAGCTGGCCTGAAGAGGTAGCCTTGTGAGCAGGAGTCTTCACTGTGGTTTCTGTAGAAGGGATCAGCAGTGGGGCAAAGAAAGCAGGCTTAGGATCAGCTGGTTTGGTTTGGATCATTTCAGTGGGTTCTGGGGCACCAACAGTCCTTCGTTGGCTAGCACCTGGCCTAGGGTAACTGAAGCAGATGGATAGTAGCCAAGAGTCTCAGGGTCTGATAAAGAGGGTATGTGTGGGATGAGCTCTGAACTTGAAAGGCACCGTCCCCCTGGGTCTGTCTCTGGGAACTGGTTGGTCCTGGGAAGGGGAACCCCCAGGCTCAGCAAGGCCCCAGCTGTCAAAGCATCAGAATACAGCAACTAAAAGACATGCCTAATACATATCCCCTCTGGAATCAGCCCAGAGAGGGTCCCAGGGCCACCCACACAGAGGCTTTTGTGCAAAGGAGAATGTTCTCCATCCTCCAGGGGACACGGTAGTGAGCCAGGCACAAGGTTTGGTAAGCAGCTGCAGGCTGGACGTCAGCACCAGCTCACCAGCTAGGCCAGAGGCTCTTGAGCAGTACACAACCAGCACAACCATTCAGGGCACCTGGGAGGCCTTGCTCTCCCTACCCAGGGCCTGGTCCAAGCAAGCCAGGGCCAGCCAACTGCACACCATGGAGACATCTGAAAGCACCCCCAGGCACAGCCCACCCTTGACCGACTTGAGTCCTGTGGCTTGTGCTCTGCACATGAATCTAAAATTTCCAAGTAAGCAAAGCTATGTTTCAAAAGCCTTGGGAATAGACATCTTACTCATAAAATATCAGGGTTTCCCTGGTAGTCCTAACAGTAAAGAGTCTGCCTGCCAATGCAAGAGGTATAAGAGATGAGGGTTTAATCCCTGGGTCAGAAAGATCCCTTGGAGAAGACAACCTACTCACTACTCTTGTCTGGGAAATCTCATGGACAGAAAAGCCTGATAAGCTACAGTCCATGAGATCACAAAGAGTTGGACATGACTGAAGAAACTTAGTCATGATGGAGTGACTGACCCATAAAATATCAATGAGGGATGGGGAACCATCAGAGAGGGAGCAAATGCTCCCTCAAAAGCAATGTTATATTACAGTTGCCAGGGAGGCAGGATGGGAGGATGGAGCAGTTAGGGAGTTTGGGATAGATGTGTACACACTGCTATATTTAAAATGGATAACTAACAAGGACCTACTGTATAGAACATGGAACTCTGCTTGATGTTATGGGCAGCCTGAATGGGAGGGGAGTTTGGAGGAGAATGGATTCGTGTATATGTATGGCTGAATCTCAGCCTCACTTGAGCTACCCCACGTCCGAGGTCAGGGGCAGTGGCCTAGAGTGCCAGGCAGCGACGGCGCAGGAACGGCCGAGAGGAGCTACCCTGCGTCTGAGGTCAGTGGCGACTGGGAGGAGCTACGGCTCCACGTCCGAGGTCAGGGGCGGCCGGGAGAAGCCACCTCTCCCCGAGGCCAGGGGGAGGTGACCCTGAGGAGCCACCCTGAGCCCCAGGCCAGGGGAGGCAGCTGGGAGGAGCCACTCACACCCAAGGGCTGGGCCAGAGGCCGGGAAGAGCAACCCTAGGAGCTATGGCTGGCAGGCACAGGAGGGCCTAGAGGAGCTATCCAACGTTGAATGTCAGGAACAGCCGTGGTAAGGAGATACCCCTCGTCCAAGGTAAGGAGCAGCAGCTTTGCTTTGCTGGAGCAGCCATGAAGAGATACCCCACGCCCAAGGTAAGAGAAACCCAAGTAAGATGGTAGGTGTTGCAAGAGGGCATCAGAGGGCAGACACACCGAAACTGTACTCACAGAAAACTAGTCAGTCTAATCACATGGACCACAGCCTTGTCTAACTCAGTGAAACCAAGCAATGCCTGCGGGGCAACCCAAGACAGGGGGTCATGGTGGAAAGGTCTGACAAAATGTGGTCCACTGGAGAAGGGAATGGCAAGCCACTTCAGTATTCTTGCCTTGAGAACCCCATTAACAGTATAAAAAGGCAAAATGATAGGATACTGAAAGAGGAACTCCCCAGGTCAGTAGGTCCCTAATATGCTACTGGAGATCAGTGGAGAAATAACTCCAGAAAGAATGAAGGGATGGAGCCAAAGCAAAAACAATACCCAGCTGTGACTGTGACTGGTGATAGAAGCACAATCCAATGCTGTAAAGAGCAATATTGCATAGGAACCTGGAACGTCAGGTCCATGAATCAAGGCAAATTGGAAGTGGTCAAACAAGAGATGGCAAGGGTGAATGTCGACATTCTAGGAATCAGCGAACTAAAGTGGACTGGAATGGGTGAATTTAACTCAGATGACCATTATATCTACTACTGTGGGCAGGAATCCCTCAGAAGAAATGGAGTAGCCATCATGGTCAACAAAAGAGTCTGAAATGCAGTACTTGGATGCAATCTCAAAAACGACAGAATGATCTCTGTTCATCTCCAAGGCAAACCATTCAATATCACAGTTATCCAAGTCTATGCCCCAACCAGAAACGCTGAAGAAGATGAAGTTGAATGGTTCTATGAAGACCTATAAGACCTTTTAGAACTAACATCCAAAAAGATGTCCTTTTCATTATAGGGGACTAGAATGCAAAAGTAGGAAGTCAAGAAACACCTGGAGTAACAGGTAAATTTGGCCTTAGAATGTGGAATGAAGCAGGGCAAAGACTAATAGAGTTTTGCCAAGAAAATGCACCGGTCATAGCAAACACCCATCCAACAACACAAGAGAAGACTCTACACATGGACATCACCAGATGGTCAACACCGAAATCAGACTGATTATATTCTTGCAGCCAAAGATGGAGAATCTCTATACAGTCAATAAAAACAAGACTGGGAGCTGACTGTGGCTCAGATCATGAACTCCTTATTACCAAATTCAGACTCAAACTGAAGAACGTAGGGAAAACTGCTAGACCATTCAAGTATGACCTAAATCAAATCCCTTATGATTATACAGTGGAAGTGAGAAATAGATTTAAGGGCCTAGATCTGATAGATAGAGTGCCTGATGAACTATGGAATGAGGTTCATGACATTGTACAGGAGACAGGGATCAAGACCATCCCCATGGAAAAGAAATGCAAAAAGCAAAATGGCTGTCTGGAGAGGCCTTACAAATAGCTGTGAAAAGAAGAGAGGCAAAAAGCAAAGGAAAAAAGGAAAGATATAAGTATCTGAATGCAGAGTTCCAAAGAACAGCAAGAAGAGATAAGAAAGCCTTCTTCAGGGATCAATGCAAAGAAATAGAGGAAAAGAACAGAATGGGGAAGACTAGAGATCTCTTCAAGAAAATTAGAGATACCAAGGGAACATTTCATGCAAAGATGGTCTCAATAAAGGATAAAAATAGTATAGACCTAACAGAAGCAGAAGATATTAAGAAGAGGTGGCAAGAATACACAGAAAACCTGTACAGAAAAGATCTTCACGACACAGATAATCATGATGATGTGATCACTAATCTAGAGCCAGACATCTTGGAATGTGAAGTCAAGTGGGCCTTAGAAAGCATCACTACAAACAAGGCTAGTGGAGGTGATGGAATTCCAGTTGAGCTGTTTCAAATCCTGAAAGATGGTGCTGTGAAAGTGCTGCACTCTATATGCCAGCAAATTTGAAAAACTCAGCAGTGGCCACAGGACTGGAAAAGGTCAGTTTTCATTCCAATTCCAAAGAAAGGCAATGCCAAAGAATGCTCAAACTACCGCACAATTGCACTCATCTCACACGCTAGTAAAGTAATGCTCAAAATTCTCCAAGTCAGGCTTCAGCAATATGTGAACCGTGAACACCCTGATGTTCAAGCTGGTTTTAGAAAAGGCAGAGGACCCAGAGATCAAATTGCCAACATCCGCTGGATCATGGAAAAAGCAAGAGAGTTCCAGAAAAACATCTACTTCTGCTTTATTGACTATGCCAAAGCCTTTGACTGTGTGGATCACAATGAACTGTGGAAAATTCTGAAAGAGATGGGAATACCAGACCACCTTGAGCTGCCTCTTGAGGAAATCTGTATGCAGGTCAGGAAGCAACAGTTAGAACTGGACATGGAACAACAGACTGGTTCCAAATAGGAAAAGGAATACGTCAGGCTGTATACTGTCACCCTGTTTATTTAACTTATATGCAGAGCACATCATGAGAAACACTGGACTGGAAGAAATACAAGCTGGAATCAAAATTGCTGGTAGAAATATCAATAACCTCAGATATGCAGATGATACCACCCTTATGGCAGAAAGTGAAGAAGAACTAAAGAGCCTCTTGATGAAAATGAAAGACCAAAGCGAAAAAGTTGGCTTAAAGCTCAACATTCAGAAAACAAAACTCATGGCATCCGGTCCCATCACTTCATGGGAAATAGATGGGGAAACAGTGGAAACAGTGTCAGACTTTATTTTTTGAGCTCCAAAATCACTGCAGATGGTCACTGCAGCCATGAAATTAAAAGACGCTTACTCCTTAGAAGGAAAGTTATGACCAACCTAGATAGTATATTCAAAAACAGAGACATTACTTTGCCAACTAAGGTCCGTCTAGTCAAGGCTATGGTTTTTCCAGTGGTCATGTATGGATGTGAGAGTTGGACTGTGAAGAAGGCTGAGCACCGAAGAATTGATGCTTTTGAACTGTGGTGTTGGAGAAGACTCTTGAGAGTCCCTTGGACTGCAAGGAGATCCAACCAGTCCATTCTGAAGGAGATCAACCCTGGGATTTCTTTGGAAGGAATGATGCTAAACCTGGAACTCCAGTACTTTGGCCACCTCATGCGAAGAGTTGACTCATTGGAAAAGACTCTGATGCTGGGAGGGATTGGGGGCAGGATGAAAAGGGGACAACCGAGGATGAGATGGCTGGATGGCATCACTGACTCGATAAACGTGAGTCTGAGTGAACTCCGGGAGATGGTGATGGACAGGGAGGCCTGGCATGCTGCAATTCATGGGGTCGCGAAGAGCTGGACATGAGTGAGCAACTGAACTGAACTGAACTGATGACTGAATCCCTTCACTGTTTGCCTGGAACTGTCACAACATCTGTTAATTGATTATGGCCTGGACTTAGTTACTCAGTTATGTCCAACTCTTTGCGACCCCGTGGACTGGAGCCTACCAGGTTCCTCTGTCTATGGGGAGTCTCCAGGCAAGAATTCTGCAGTGGGTTGCCATGCCCTCCTCTAGGGATCTTCCCAACCCAGAGATCGAACCCAGGCTTCCCACATTGCATGCAAATTCTTTACCATCTAAGCCACAAGGGAAGCCCTAATCGACTATATCCAAATACAAAATTTAAAAAAAAATTTTTTTAAGAGAGAGGTGCTGTGTTCTGGGGACTGCCGCCCCCCCAGCATTCCCAGGCCAGACTGGACCCCTTTCTGGGGTCCTGCAGGTGAACCCCACCTCTCAGCCTTCTTTCGCCAAACTAGGAGGAGATCTTGGAGAAAACAGCAGCCTCCATTAAAAACCAGAGAATAAAGCATCCCCTTCAGTCTCCTCTGCGAGGACCAGGGGGATCCTCCAGAGTACAGCAATGCATGGTGTGGCTGAATTGCCAGTGTTGTGAGTTCTGGTTTTGCAGAGTTTTGTCCCCCCCCCCCCCCGCAGCGAGAGAATGAAATGAAGGGACATCCTAACCTCAGGCTGTAACATGTTCAGTGAGAGGCAATTTTAAAGCAGAAAGGTCAGCCAAAAAGAGAACGTGATTTATAAAACTAGATCCTGCAGAAAAGCAATCACCAAGATGCAGCCTGGGCACCACTCTCTGGATGCTAGGGAGGCCAAAGCAGGGTCTGGTTCATCCAGGGTGTGTAAATGGAGCCCCCTCCCAATCTAGTTCAGTTCTGATCTTTTAAAGACAGATGTTTCTGGAAGTGATATTTGACTGTGGACACCGCACAAAGGCCAGATCAGAGGAGCCCCATCCACTCACCAAGCTCAGCCAGAGAAGACTCAGACCCCAGTGATCTTTTCTCCAACACCTCTTTCTCCTACAGCCACGTTGCTCCTGAGACCCTGGCCCCAGATGCTGTGGTCGGAGCCTACATCTGAAAATAGAGTCATGGCTGGTAGAGACAATAAGCTCAGCCCCACAAGGACCCAGCCCCCTCTCCCCTTCAGGCAGTCTTTCTTTCAGGAGAGCCAGTAGCCCCACAGGATGTGGGGATGTCCTGGTCAAAATCCAGTGTAGAACTTCATAAGAGAATAGTCTTCAAACTGAAGCCCATCAGTCTCTGTAATAAAACATGTCTCCAAACATGAAACTTTCAAGTGTAAGGGGGCGAGCTTGATGGAGAAACTTAGAACAAAACAGGACCCTAGAAGTCACCCTAGAAGTCTGTGATGGGGGATAGGCCCAGACAGCTGTGTCGCCATGGCAACAGAGATGCAGGGCTGGGGCCTCCACCAGGCCCCTGCCCCCTGTCCCATTGTGCGACTTCCACAGGCAGCTGCCATCACTGTGTGAAGACGACTCACCCTTCTCCTAAACCACCCTGGATCCAGCCTTTGAAATCCTGCATTTTAAATTGTCAAGAATCGCCTTAGTGACACATACTGTCCTAGCCTCCTTGGCTGAGAGCTAGTCTGTGATGGTTGATATAGACTCCGTGCATCTGACCAGTTGCTAGAGTAAAAGGAAAGTTACAGAGTCAAAGGTCTGACTTGCCGCAGGGATTGGAAGTGGCTGAGAGTGTCCAGAAGTCACGTATGTCATTGGAAATAGACATACAGAGCAGTCAGGCCACTGGGAGGGTAAAGGAGCCCCCGGAGCCCCCACTGGCATGGTCACTGCCCCCACTACTCACTGCTTCCTCGCCTCTGGAGCTTTCCACCGGGTGCCATGGTGGCTCTCACAACAATGCCACTGCCACTGAAGCACAAAACCTATCCAAAGAGACGTGGGGGTACCTAGAGACTGTCACAGAGAGTGAAGTAAGCCAGAGGAAAGCAGATGCTGGACAGCAGTGTTTACGTGTGAGATCTAGAAAAACGGTAAGGATGATCTTACTTGCAAAACAGAACTGGGCTTCCCTGGTGGCTCAGCTGGTAAGGAACCCACCTGCAATGCAGGAGACCTGGGTTCAATCCCTGGGTGGGGAAGATCCCCTGGAGGAGAGAACAGCTACCCACTCCAGTTTTCTGGCCTAGAGAAGTCAATGGACTGTATACTCCTTGGGGTTGCAAACAGCAAGACACAACTGAGCAACTTTCACTTCAGACACAGAAAACAAACTTATGTATACCAAGTAGGGGATAGGATTAACATATATACACTACTATATGTAAGATAGATAACTAACGAGGACCTACTGCATAGCACAGGGAAGTCTACTCAGTGCTCTGCGGTGACCTAAATGGGAAGGAAATCCAAAGGAGAGGGGATATAGGTATACATACAGCTGATTCACTTTGTACAGCAGAAACTAACACAACATTGTAAAACAGCTATTCTCCAATAAAAATTAGTTAAAAAATAAAGTTAATCCAATACAGGTTCAAAAAGGACCACATATAAACATGTCAGCCTAGGAGCCCCCAGCTCTGAAAAAGTCTGGGCACCATTGGAGGGCACCTGAGGACCCCATGGCCCTCTTCTGTGGGGAGGGGGCTCTGGCTGGCCTCGAGCTGGGCCTGTAGCAGCCCATGGGGCCCAGAGAGCCCCATGGCCAGGACCCCATGGATACTGGCCGGCACCACATAAGCTTTGAGCTGAAAGGAATAGCCACGTGCCTAGAAACCCAGCTCTTCCATTTGGGGGTATTAAAAACCCCATTGGGAAATGCTCCTACACTGGCGGTGGAACTGTAAGTTGGTGCAGCCAAGATGGAGAACAGTATGGAGTTTCCTCAGAAAACTAAAAATAGAGTTACTAAAAAGGATTCAGCAATCCCTCTCCTGGGAATATACCTGAACAAAACTCTAATTCAAAAGGATACATTCACCCCTACATTCATAGCAGCACTATTCACAATAGCCAAGACATGGAAACAATCTAAATGTCCGTTGACAGATGAACGAGTAAAGATGTGGTCCATATACATGATGAAATACTACCGCTGCTGCTGCTAAGTCACTTCAGTCGTGTCCAACTCCGTGCGACCCCATCGACAGCAGCCTACCAGACTCCCCCGTCCCTGGGATTCTCCAGGCAAGAACACTGGAGTGGGTTGCCATTTCCTTCTCCAATGCATGAAAGTAAAAGTGAAAGGGAAGTCGCTCAGTCGTGTCCGACTCTTAGCAACCCCATGGACTGCAGCCTACCAGGCTCCTCTGTCCATGGGAGTTTCCAGGCAAGAGTACTGGAGTGGGGGTGCCATTGCCTTCTCTGATGAAATACTACTCAGCCATAAAAGCAATTAAATAATGCCATTTGCAGCAACATGGATGCAACTAGAGAATGTCATACTAAGTGAAGCAAGTCAGAAAGAGAAAGACAAATGTCATATAATATCACCTATATGTGGAATCTAAAGTATATCACGAATAAAGCTACCTATGAAACAGAAACAGACTCACAAGGGATGGGGGAAGGAGAGAAATGGACTGGGAATTGGAGGTTGGTAGACGAAAACTATTACATTTAGAATGGATAAATAAGATCTTACTGTATAGCACAGGGAACTATATCCAATCTCCTGGGATAAATCATAATGGAAAAGAATATTTTAAAAAAGAATGTGTGTATGTATCAGATTGGTCAAAAAGTTTGTTTGGGTTTTACATTACGTCTTATGGAAAATGTTGAAGCTGAAACTCCAATACTTTGGCCACCTGAAGCGAAGAGCTGACTCATTTGAAAAGACCCTGATGCTGGGAGGTATCAGCGGCAGGAGGAGAAGGGGACGACAGAGGATGAGATGGTTGGATGGCATCACCGACTCGATTACATGGATTTGGGTAGACTCCGGGAGTTGGTAACGGACAGGGAGGCCTGGTGTGCTGTGGATCATGGGGTCGCAAAGAGTTGGACACGACTGGGCGACTGAACTGAACTGAACTTATGGAAAAACTCAAATGAACATTTGACCAACCCAATATAAAACTGAGTCACTTTTCTGTACAACAGAGATTCACACAACATTGTAAATAAACTATGAAAAGTGAAAAAGTGAAAGTGTTAGTCACTCAGTAATGTCCAGCTCTTCGCTACCCCATGAGCTGTAACCCATCAGTCTCCTCTGTCCATGGGATTCTCCAGGCAAGATTACTGGAGTAGGTTGCCATTCCTTTCTCCAGGGGATCTTTCCAACCCAGGGGTGCCCTGCACTGCAGGCAGATTCTTTACCATCTGAGCCACTATGGAGTACTTCAGTTTAAAAAAAAAAAAAAAAGAATAATTTTTTAAAAACCCTTTGGTTGGTGGAGCAGAAAGCAGTACCTTCACCCTCTTGGAGAGAGGCCACAACTTGAGTGCCCTCCTGTGATAATTTATTAGAACCCTCAGCTCCAATCAAACTACAGCCTAAAGAGCTACAACCACCCTCCCCAATGGAGGCAAGGGAAAGGTGACTTCTCGGGACAAGACAAACATTCAGGGCATCACCTCCAGGAAGCCTTCCTTGACTTCCTTCTGCTGCAAGACAGGGGCTTTCCCAGTTCTCCTGGAGAACCTGGGCACATCGCCTGCCATCCTTGCTCTCAGCACGCTTTGGTGGTGGTTTAGTCATTATGTCTGACTCTTGCGATCCCATGGACTGTAGCCTGCCAGGCTCCTCTGTCCATGGGATTCTCCAGGCAAGAATACTGGATTGGATTGCCATTTCCTTCTCCAGAGGATCTTCCCCACCCAGGAATCAAACTCCCATCTCCTGCATTACAGATAGATTCTTTACCGACTGAGCTATGAGGAAAGCCCCCAGCACACCTTATGGCTACCTTAATCCCATTTGGAGCAAGATGGGTATAAAAGCTAACATCATACTGAATTGTAATCATTGGTTCACTTATCTACCCCACAGGCAAAGATTGTGTTTGCCATGGCATGCACAGAACTTGGCAAGGTGCCTGCCTATCATTAGGGCTGACATAATAAATGCCGCAGGTCTAATAATAACAATAATAATGGCCGACATGGACTGTGGGCTCTGGGCCAATGCAAGCAGACTCTTTACCTGCCTGAGCCCAAAGTTGCTGCTGCTCTGTGCCCTGGGTGGCTGTGATGGACCATTTAGATGGGTTAAATCCCCAGCCAGAGTAGGCTCACTGCCTACAGACAGAGGCTGTGGGTCCATGCACCCTCCATCCAACACTGCCGTGAGCTCACCCCAGGAAGGAGGGGTGAGGGGAGGGAGTTTCGTCCATGCATCATTGCAGGACATAGGCATAAGGGCCTGGGTCAGGAGGCCTGATACCCAGCCCAGTGTGTCCTGGAGAGGCCACAGCCCCACCCCACTCCAGCTGTCCTTTAAATGGTATAATACTAGTGAACGTGACATGAATTCTAGGCTCTCTCAGGGACCTGTGGAAAACCCCTGAGCCTGGAAAGTGGCAACAGTGGTCAGAAAGTGAACACAGTGAAGACAGGAACCCAGAGATGGGGGACGTGGGGGGCAATGTCATGAGACATTGCCCAGTGAGGCTCCTGGAGGGAAGAACAAGCCAGTGCTCCATCTGCTCCCAGGGCCCCGTCTGCACCCGTGCCCTGCACTGGGAGGCATCTGGAAGCATCTGGCCATGGTGTGAGCAAATTGTTCCAGGCCTGTGTATGTTTGGACAGACTGATTAAGTTTCATTAAGTGTCTTTAAACAATTAATGCCTTCAAGACCACTGGAAATCATGATTAAGTCTGAACTAAATTCCAGGGACTTCCATGGTGGTCCAGTGTTTAAGACTTCACCTTCCAATGCTGGAGGTACAGGTTCAATCCCTGATTGGGGAGCTAAGATCCCTCGCAGCCAAAAAACCAACACACACACACACACACGCACAGTAATATTGTTACAAATTCAATAAAGACGTTTTCAAAAATGTCCCACATCAAAAATATCTTATAAATAAATAAATGCCATTTTGAAATTTCACTTTCAGATCTGGATTAGTTACTGACAATTCTATTTGACTGGACTGAACTAAATGTAAAACTGAGCAGAGACCGAGACACCCAGAGGTATGGACAATGATTGTCTCAGAGTCTGAGCACCAAGTGTCCAGTAGGTTTGGTTTTTCTCAGTTTCTGCAGGACTGCACGTTTTGCTGTTGTGCTCTGTCTGGCCAGTTTCCTCTTCCTCCCACCCATCCATCCCTGCTCACTGAGTTTCAACTGCATGGTTGTTTCCTGGTTGCAGATGTGAAGATGTGACTCAGACCTAACCAATCAGAGAACTCCATTTCTCTGGCCATAGTGATTGGTCCAGAGATGGGCATGTAATCCCAACTGAGCCAACAGATGCCATGGAATTTCTGCAGTGCCTGCTGGGAAGGAGATCTAGAGGATGGTGAGATCAGAGCAGCAGCAGCCATCTTGCCATCATGAGGATACAACCAGTGGCAAAGTGGAAAAGGAGCAGAACCAAAGCAAGAAAGGGAGAGAGTGGACCTGGGAAGTCTAACTGAACCCCTGGATGACAGCCTCCTTTCCAGCTGGGTGGTTGAGTTTTCTGTTACTGGTGGCGGTTTAGTTGCTAAGTCGTGTCTGACTCTTGAGACCCCATGGGCTGTAGCCCGCCAGGCTCCTCTGTCCATAGGATTTTCCAGGCAAGAATACCAGAGTGGGTTGCCATTTCCTTCTCTAAAGGATCTTCCCAACCCAGGGATCAAACCGGGTCTCCAGATTCTTTACCCACTGAGCCACCAGGGAATTCCCTTGTAGCTCAGCTGGTAAAGAATCTACCTGCAATGTGGGAGACCTAGGTTCCATCCCTGGGTTGGGAAGATCCCCTGAGAAGGGAAGGCTACCTAGTCCAATATTCTGGCCTGGAGAATTCCATGAACTGTATAGTCCATGGGGTCGCAAAGAGTCAGACACGACTGAGTGACTTTCTGTCACTAACAACTGACAAAGAAGTCCCAACCTGGACTCCACTGATCCCCTGGCAGTAAAGACCAGAGATGCATCTCTCTAACTTTTAAGGGAACTTTTCAGCAATTTGCTCTGAGGCTTATTTTGTTGTGTTTACACTCTTCTTGAGATGCACACAGACCCAGCACTGGACCCCTGCCCCAAGCATTGCTCTGTGGGAGGGAATTGGAAGGGCACGGGGCTGGCGGGTCCCCCAGCTTCCTTCTTTCCTTCACGTTCGTGGACAGGGCCAGGCAAGTAAGGTATTTGCATGACCCTGAGAGTGAACCTGTCCTTGAATTTCACTTACCTGCTGAGTCCTATTCCGGTGTGGACAGCAGATGACCCACCAGAGCCAAGTCGGGCTGCCGGCCACTAGGGGCACTGAAACTTGATCTCAAGTCCAATCCCAAGTTGCCCACCACGACTGACCCTAACAGGCCCCTCAGGGCTTTGCTTTCCCCATTCACTTGGTGATAGAGGTGGCAGGGTCCTCCTGGTATAGTTCTTCTGAGACTGTTGTCAGCAAGCCGGTTCCAAAGCCGCCCGACTCGCCTGTCTCTGGTCAGTCTGAACCTTCGAGGGGCACAGCTGGCAACTGCCTGCTATTTGCTCACTGGGGACCTCAGCGAAACCCAACGTGGGTTTTGCTCTGTGGCTCCTGGCAATGTCTGCCCTGGGAAGAGCCGTTCAAAGAGGGGACTCGTTTCTGCATATCCTCTACTGAGGCTCCCAAGATACAGCTGCCTCCAGGTCTGTCCAGGCTAGCAAGTCAGGGCCATGATGCCCCCATTCCCCAACCTCCGGATCACAGAGCTGTCCTCCTCTGCCTGGGACCTGAGTACCACACTTGGCACTGCTTGGAGCACGTCTCACACCCTAAGTGCTGGATGGCCTGCAGCTAACTAAACTCCGAGCAACATGTCAGACACTCTACAGACCCCGGGGGAAAAGAGAGACAACTTGAAACTCGGCGTGTGATCTGTGGTCAGCCTGCAGGGCACAGGGCAGTGCAGCTCGGGGAACAGCTCAGGCCCTTGCTGGCAAGGGAAGCAGCCCATCTCCTCAAGACAAAGGGACCCACACACCCAAGGCTCCCTCCTTCCTGTGCCTCCAGCTCCATAGCCCAAGAGCAGGTCCTGATGTGGGGAGACGAGAAAGAAGAGGAGGCGCTGATGGAGAAATCCAAGTTTTCCCAGGTCTCTCTCATCACTGCTACCTGCCCAGGGCGTTGATGGGTACCCACCCAGCTCCATCCTCATCAGCATCACCCCTCACACCATGAGGCCTTAACCAAGTGCTGCCGTGTGCCCACAGCTATCCTGGGGGACACAGGGGGCCAGTCCTCGCTGGCCACCCCCTCCCCGATCCACAGCCCAGCCCTACCGTGAAAGCACTTACTTCTCCACCCCCAGCCTCTGCCTCCTCCCGCAGTGACAATAGGACCATTCGTTCATTAGACTGTTGTGATCACACATGGCCAGCACTTAGTGGGGAGCTGGCACCAGCTCAGCAGACTCAAGGAGCTGTGTATTAGAGTCTCGGCGAGGGTCACGGACTTCACTAGCACTTAGCCCAGGAGTGATTCCAGGGAGAATCGTCCAAAGGCTGAACATAGCACTGTGCTCTGTGGTGTCACAGAACAGGATGGAAGAGGGGGGTGGGCAGCCTGGCAGTGGGGTGGGGGGTGGATTTCTGGGAGGGGGCATAGCCTAGGGGTAGACAGGAAACCCAAAGGCAGGGTGGCGATGCCTGCCTGTTGGGCAGGGGTGGTAGCCAGAGCAGCCAGAGGGAGGGTAGGGAGGCCCCCAGTTCCTGCTCTGAAAGGCCATAGGATCCCCCAGAGCTGGGAAGGGCAAGGCCTTAGCTGAGGGTCCAGGGGGCGAGAAGTCTATCAGCACTGAGACTGTAGGGCAGTTAGAAGGACTGGCTGCAGGAGCCACAGGAAGGTAAATTCTGGGGGTCCCGAGCCCATCCATCACCATGTACCAAGCTCCCCACCAGAGACAAGGTTTCAGGTGAGAAGAACACAGAGGGCAGGCTTCAGGGTTATAAGGGTCAGCCTCCCATCACCAGGTTCCAGCCCAAAGTCTTTCATGCCCAGGGTACTGGGGGTGCAACTATTGACGTTTAGGGAGATAAACCTCTGTTGTGGGGGATCTCTTGTGCATTGTGGGATGTCTAAGAGTATCTCTCCCCTCTACCCCACCCCCCCACACCTCCTCTCCATTGTGACAACCAAAATGTCCCCAGCCAAGTGTCCCTAAGGAGGCAAAATAGCCCCTGGTGGAGAACCACTGGATTAGTGAGAGGACAAGTTAAGGTCTTCTTTTCAAAGGAGAGAAAAATAATAAATGTTCTTCCATTTCTTCCACAAATATTTATTAGGCAGTTACTCTGTGCAGGGCACAGGCAACATGTAGAGTTCACAGTGTGACAACGTTCATCTACAGTGGAGGAGGCACTCGGATGTGCCTAGATGTTTAGTTCTTTAAATCTTGCTCCACATCTAGCATCCTCTTAGCTAGAAATGCAGTCTTCAGGAAGCAGTGTGCCATCTCCTGGAAATCGTCCCCAAGCCCAGAGTTGGGGGCTCAGGGCCCCCTCCCCACTCCTCTGGGTACCTCCAGCACTGAGTCAGTTGAGCCTTCCCTACAGAACCTGAGTCTTTTTATCTTTATTGGAGTATAGTTGATTTAACACTTCGTGTTAGTTTCTGCCTGCACAGCAAAGTGAATCAGCTATGCACATACATGGCTATATGTATGTGTATAACTCTTATTCAATTTATCCTGTTTTATTTTTGGCTGCGCTTGAACAACAACAGCATGTAGGAGCTCAGTTCCCCTAACCAAGCATCCCTGACCAAACTCTGCATGTCCTGGGGCCCTTTCAGTGGAAGCCCAGAGTCCTAACCACTGGACCACAAGGGAGGGAATCCCTTTATCCACTCTTTCTAAGATTCTTTTCCCATATATCGTTACAGAGGACTGAGTTGAGTTCTCTGTGCTAATACCATAGGTCCTTATTAGTTATCTATTTTATATGTTGTTTGTTGTTGTTGTTTTTCAAGTGCTAAGTTGTGTCCAACTCTTTGCAACCCCGTGAACTGCAACACACCAAGCTTCCCTGTCCTTCATTATCTCCTGGAGTTGCCCAAACTCATGCCTGTTGAATCTGTGATGCTATCCAATCATCTCATCCTCCTTCATCCCCTTCAATCATCTCATCCTCTTTCATCCCCTTCACTTCCTGCCTTCAATCTTTCCCAGCATCAGTGTCTTTTCCAATGATTCAGCTCTTCACATCAGGTAGACAAAGTATTGGAGCTTCAGCTTCAGCATCAGTCCTTCCAATGAATATTCAGGATTAATTTCCGTTAGGATTGACTGGTTGGATCTTGTTTTCCAAGGGACTCTCAAGAGTCTTCTCCAGCACCACAGTTCAAAAGCACCAGTTCTTTGGCTCTCAGCCTTCTTTATGGTCCACCTCTCACATCCATACATGACTCCTGGGAAAACCATAGCTTTGACCAGATGGACCTTTGTGTGCAAAGTGATGTCTCTACCTTTTAATATGCTGTCTAGGTTTATCATAGCTTTCCTCCCAAGGAGCAAGGGTCTTTCAGTTTCATGTCTGCAGTCACCATCTGCAGTGATTTTGGAGCCCAAGAAAATAAAATCTATCGCTGCTTCCACTTTTATCCCTTCTATTTGCCAAAAAGTGATAGGACAAGATGTCATAATCTTAGTTTTTGAATGTCAAGTTTTAAGCCAGCTTTTTCACTCTCCTCTTTCACAGTTATCAAGAGCCCCTTCAGTTCTTTACTTTCTGCCGTTAGAGTGGTATTATCTGTGTTTCTGAGGTTGTTGATATATATAGTAGGGTGTACATGTCTATCTCAATCTCCCAGTTTATCCCTCCCCACCTCTTTCTCCCCTGGTAACCTTAAGTTTGTTTTCTATGTCTGTGACCCCATTTCTATTTTGCCAAGTAAGTTCACTCTTATCATTTTTTAGATTCCACACATAAGCAATATTGTAGGATATTTGTCTTTCTCTGCCTTCCCTTGCTCAGAATGACAGTCTCGAAGGACCCTGAATCCTTACTCCCCCCTACACACACCGTCTGTGTCCTCTTTCAGGCTAAACAAATCTCCCCTGATCTCTCTTTCACTTTGATGTTTTGTATAAACTGTTGGCATTAAATGGAAATTAACTAAAGACTCGGCTATACATCTTGGGGTTTTGTATGTGTGTTCAGTCACTCAATCATATCTGACTCTTCGCAGGCCCATGGACTGTAGCCCACCAGGCTCCTATCCATGGAATTTTTCAGGCAAGAATACTGGAGTAGGGTGCCATTTGGATCTTCCCCGACCCAGAAATCGAACCCACCTGTCTTGCATCTCCTGCATTGGCAGGCAGGTTATTTACCACTCGTACCACCTGGGAAGCCCTCGGGGTTTCATGGAAGAGAATAAAGAACCATCACTTTATGAGCTTGTCTCACAGCCCCAACTCTGTCCAAACTAGACCTTGGTCCTATTCATTCAGGACAGAGAGAGCTAGAACACAGAAAAACAGAAGAGGAGACCTTGGGTTCTGAACCCCCATGGACTCAAGTCCAGGGATTGAGTGGTAGTGATTTTTAGTACTTGCCCTTTTTTTCAACCTGAGTCAACATTAGACGAACCCCCGTCTTGCCACAAGGAGCCCTGGAGTCTATCCGCAGATCCCAGGTGGGCAGCGCAGAACCCAGCACTTGGTGTGTGCTCAGCAAAGGTTTGCAAGCTGAAATGAACCGAAGCCAGTACTATTACTTTGTGATTTGTATTACGCTTTCTAATTTCAGAGAGAAAGCTGCGGTGCTACAATCGACATGAAGCAGTTCTCAGCTTAAGGAAGCTCATTGTTGATTCCATGACCCCAACTCAGGGGTCTCCTGAACTTCAGGGACTTCTGAACTTCAGGGGACCCATCAGAGGGCCGATAAATGCCCCTCACATCACCAGCCTGCAACCCCAGCTCCAGGAACAAGGACTCAGGTGACCCTCTGACAATCCACTATCTCCAAGAAAAGCGCCTCCCTCGCTCTCTCCCTGGAAGCAACACCAGCAAAGCAAAGCCCAGGTCACCCTCCAGAGGAGGATGGCCAGCCCATAAGCCCTGTTGAGTGGGGACCTCAGGACCTGCCTCATAGAAACGTGGTCCAAGAACTTCCCCAAGATGGGCAGAAGGAGGGACTGATTCCATATGAGGCCAACATGCCAAGTGCTCTATGCTATTAATTAAAACTTTAAAATGAAGCTCTGGAATTTAATTAACTATCCAAGTACAAAGAATAGAGGTTTTGAGGGGTTTTTTTTTTTTTTCCTAACACATCTAGAATCCTTCATTAACGGCTGGAAATGTAGATTGCTTCACATAAGCGATGAACAATCAAGCAGAAAGGCACTTCTCATCTCTGAGAGTCGCAGTCTCACCAGCCGTCAGTTACCAATCACCCCTCACTGGAGAAGGGCGTGCCAGCCAGGGCGCCTCAGGTGGCCAGAGTGCAGCGCCTGGGCAGGGGTCCCAGCAGATTGAAGCTGCTGGGAGATGCCAACTGCAAACCAGCAGGAGAGCTCACAAAACGGCCAGAAGTTGATGGGACCACCCACATCTGTAAAGCTTCTCCTCTGGCTCCCCTACCCTCACCACAGGCAAGGTGAGAGTGGAGGGGGTGAGGATTGTGAAGAGGGGCAGCCAGTATCAACATCTGGCTTGGAGGAACCCTTGGCTCTGGGAGGTTCCACTACTGTCCCTTCTCTAGATGAGGGGACAGGCTCATGAGTTAGGATGAGCTCCTAACTTGAGGCACACTTCTCCCTGGTCTCAGGTTTCTGTACATCTCAGAGAGAGGTACCCACAGCTTTGGTTGCTTTTCTGTACATCTCAGAGAGGTACCCACAGCTTTGGTTGCAGACTATCTTTCCAAGGGTGTTTAAATAACAAACAGCATCGTAGGGACAAGGAAACCGTCTCTCTCCATGGCAGAGGCAGGTTTGTCTGCATAAGTATCATAAATATAATGTCTCTCTCCAGGCCAAAAGGAGGCAGGTTTGCCTGTAGCTCATTCAAAATATGGCCCTAGGTGTCCATCAACAGATGAAAGGGTACAGAAATTCTGGTACATAGATACAATGGAATGTTACTCAGCTTTAAAAAGAACATATTTGAATCAGTCTCAATGAGATGGATGAACCCTAGAATCCATTGTACAGAGTGAAGTAAGTTAGCAAGAGAAAAACATTGTATGTTAATACAAGTGTATGGAATCTAGAAAGATGGTACTGACGAACCTATTTGCAGGGCAGCAACCTAGATAGCATATTGAAAAGCAGAGACATTACTATGCCAACAAAGGTCCGTCTAGTCAAGGCTGTGGTTTTTCCTGTGGTCATGTATGGATGTGAGAGTTGGACTGTGAAGAAGGCTGAGCGCCGAAGAATTGATGCTTTTGAACTGTGGTGTTAGAGTCCCTTGGACTGCAAGGAGATCCAACCAGTCCATTCTGAAGGAGATCAGCCCTGGGATTTCTTTGGAGGGAATGATGCTAAAGCTGAAACTCCAGTACTCTGGCCACCTCATGCGAAGAGTTGACTCATTGGAAAAGACTCTGATGCTGGGAGGATTGGGGGCAGGAGGAGAAGGGGATGACAGAGGATGAGATGGCTGGATGGCATCACTGACGCGATGGACGTGAATCTGAGTGAACTCCAGGAGTTGATGATGGACAGGGAGGCCTGGCATGCTGTGACTCATGGGGTCACAAAGAGTCAGACACGACTGAGCAACTGAACTGAACTGAACAGAACTGAATGGAGACCCTGACATAGAAAACAGACTCGTGGACACAGTGTGGGATGCAGAGGACAGGATGAACTGAAAGAGCAGCGTGGAAACATATACATCACGGTATGTAAAATAGATAACCAGTGAGAATCTGCTGTGTAATATAGGGACATTGACCCAGTGCTCTGTGACCACCTAGAGGGCTGGGATAGGGAGGGCGGTGGGAGGGAGGTTCAAGAGAAACGGGACATATGTATACCTGTGGCTGATTCATGTTGATGTATGGCAGAAATCAACACAAAATTGTAAAGCAAGTATCTTTCAATTAAAAAAAAATTTTTTTTAAGCCTGAAGTCAAGATCCTGCACGCACAGCACCTAGGTCATGCGGTGTCACACTGGGGGACCGGGGGACAAAAGGAAACAAGGAGACCAGGGAAGCTGGTGCTGCCTGCTGTGCAAAGAGTTATAATAGCTTTGTCTCTGTGCCAGGGAGATCTTCTCTCATGTCTTCTGCCAGCATCCATGAAAGGGTGGTTGGGAAAAACATTAGGCCATTTACAGTCATTAGTGAGAGACACACATCCAGGGTCACAGTCAAGAAATATGCTGTAGGCTGCCCTCCTGCACTGTTGGTGGGAGGGTAAGTTGGTGCAGCCACTATGAAGAATAGTATGGAGGATCCTCAGAAAACTAAAAGTGCAGTTGCCATGTGACCGAGCAATCCAACTCCTGGGAATATATCTGGACAAAACTATAATTCAAAAAGATATATGTGCCTCTATGCTCACAGCAGCACTAATCACAATAGCCAAAACAAGGAAGCAACCTGAATGTCCAGTGATGGACGAATGGATAAAGAAGGTGTGGTGCATATATACAGTGGAATATTACCCAGCCATAAAAAGAATGAGATAATGCCATTTGAAGCAACGTGGACACAACTAGAGACTGTCATACTAACAGAAGTCAAAAAGAAAGACAAATATCATATGATATCACTTATATGTGGATTCTAAAATATGACACAAATGAATCTATATACGAAACAGAAACAGACTCACAGACATAGAGATCAGACCTATGGCTGCCAAGGGGAAGGTGCGGTGGGAGGGGGGTAGAATGGGAGTTTGGGGTTAGCAGATGCAAGCTATTACACCGAAAACAGATAAACAACAAGGTCCTCTGTGTAGCACACGGAGCTATATTCAATATCCTGAGAAAAACCATAACAGAAAAGAATATTTTTTTAATGTACATATATATATAACTGAGTCACTTTGCTATACAGTAGAAATTAAACTACTGCACAAGTGCACTCATTTCACACTCTAGCAAAGTGATGCTCAAAATTCCCCAAGCTAGGCTTCAACAGCACGTGAACCGAGAACTTCCAGATGTTCAAGCTGGATTTAGAAAAGGCAAAGGAACTAGGGATCAAATTGTCAACATTTGTTGGATCATAGAAAAAGCAAGAGAATTCCAGAAAAACATCTACTTCTGCTTCATTGACTACGCTAAAGCCTTTGACCGTGTGGATCGTAACAAACTGTGGAAGATTCTTAAAGAGATGGGAATACTCGACCACCTAATCTGCCCCTCAGAAACCTGTATGCAGGTCAAGAAGCAACAGTTAGAACCAGACATGGCACAACAGACTGGTTCCAAATTGGGAAAGGAGTACATCAAGGCTGTATATTGTCACCCTGCTTATTTAACTTATATGCAGAGTACATCATGAGAAATGCTGGGCTGGAAGAAGCGCAAGCTGGACTCAAGATTGCTGGGAGAAATGTCAATAACCTCAGATATGCAGATGGCACCACCGTTATGGTAGAAAGCAAAGAGGAACTAAAGGACCTTGAGATGAAGGTGAAAGAGGTGAGTGAAAAAGCTGGCTTAACAACCTAGAAGTCCATCGGCAAATGAATTGATAAGAAAGTTGTGCAACATATACACAAAGGAATATTACTCGGCTATTAAACACGTTTGAATCAGCTGTAATGAGGTGGATGAAACTGGAGCCTATTATACAGAGTGAAGTAAGTCAGAATGAAAAACACCAATACAGTATATTAGTGCATATATATGGAATTTAGAGAGATGGTAATGATAACCCTATATGTGAGACAGCAAAGAGATACAGATATAAAGAACAGACTTTTGGACTCTGTGGGACAAAGCTAGGGTGGGATGATTTGAGAGAATAGCATTAAAACATGTATATTACCATATGTGAAATAGATCACCAGTCCAAGTTCAACGCATGAAACAGGGCACTCAAAGCCGATGCACTGGGATAACCCAGAGGGATGGGGTGGGGAGGGAGGTGGGAAGGGGGTTCACGATGGGGGACACATGTACAGCTGTGGCTGATTCAGGGCAATGTATGGCAAAAAAACCCACAATATTGTAAAGTAATTAGCCTCCAATTTAAATTAATTATTATTTTTTAAGTTGGCTTAACTCAACATTCAAAAAACAAAGATCATGACATCTGGTCCTATCACTTCATAGCAAATAGATGGGAGAACAATATAAACAGTGACAGACTTTATTTTGGGGGCTCCAAAATCACTACAGATGGTGACTGCAGCCATAAAATTGAAAGATGCTTGCTCCTTGGAAGAAAAGCTATGACAAACCTAGACAGCATATTAAAAAGCAGAGACATTACTTTGCCAACAAAGGTCCACCTAGTCAAAGCTATGGTTTTTCCAGTAGCCATGTATGGATGTTAGAGTTGGACCATAAAGAAGGCTCAGCACTGAAAAATTAATGCTTTTGAACTGTGGTATTGAGTCCCTTGGAATGCAAGATCAAGCCAATCAATCCTAAAGGAAATTAACCCTGAATATTCATTGCAAATACTAATGCTGAAGCTGAAGCTCCAATACTCTGGCCACCTGATGTGAAGAACCGACGAACTGGAAAAGACCCTAATCCTGGGAAAGATGGAGGGCATGAGGAGAAGGGGACAGAGGATGAGATGGTTGGATGGCATCATCGACTTGGTGGACATGGATTTGAGCAAGCTCCAGGAGATGGTGAAGAACAGGGAAGCTGCTGTCCATGGGACTGCAAAGAGTCAGACACAACTGAGTGACTGAAGGACAACAACAAAGAAATTAACACAACATTGTAAATCAATTAAGGTTTCCCTCATAGCTCAGTTCGTAAAGAATCCACCTGCAATGCAGGAGACCCTGGTTCGATTCCTGGGTTGGGAAGATACCCTGGAGAAGGGATAGGCTACCCTCTCCAGTATTCTTGGATTTCCCTTGTGGCTCAGCTGTTAAAGAATTGCCTGCAATGCAGGAGACCTGGGTTCTATCCCTGGGATGGAAAGACCCCCTGGAGAAGGGAAAGGCTACCCACTCCAGTATTCTGGCCTGGAGAATTCCATGGACAGAGGAGCCTGGCAGGCTACAGTCCATGGGGGTCGCAAAGAGTCAGATACAATTGAGTGACAAAGCAGAGCACAGCACAGCACTGAGCTTCTCCATCTTATGCTGCAAAGAATACAATTAATCTGCTTTCAGTATTGACCATCTGGTGATGCCCATTTATAGAGTCGTCTCTTCTCCTCAGCTCAGCAGATTCCCCCAGTCTGAAAGCCTCCCCTCCTTCCCACAGTTCTTTGGGCTCTTGGGTGCACAAGCCATGGACATGTGGACTTACGGGGTCCTGCCCAGCCCTGCAGCAGGAAATGGAGCTCTGACCTCTACTGTGAGAGCCAGAACCTGGAGACTCCCAGAGGCTTACTACCCGGCTTCAGGCCCCTCCTGGTAGCAAACATTGTGGGGACTTTGTTCTGTTTTCTGCTGAATCCCCAGTATCCAGAAGAATACCTGGCACCCAAGAGATGCTCAAAAACTGGAAAATTGGAAAGGGAAGAGAGATGAAGGCAGGAAAGAGAGAGGAGGGCCGAGAGTCAAGGGCAGGAACGCTTGGAAACAAAGATGGGCTTTTCAGCCAAATCTCAGGACCAGGAAAGCTCAGGGTGGGGAACATGCCACGTGCAGCCTGCTCAGCCTCTGCTGTGCCCACCTGCCAGGCCCCCTCACGATGCCCACGCCCTCAGTGCCCGGCCTCAGGCTCCCCAAGGCAGCACCCAGGAACACTGTGCTGAGTGAGCCCATGAGTAAAGGAAGGACTAGCCAGTACGGCCTCGCTGAAAGCCTACAGGTGTGGAGCCCGGATGACGCACTCCTGGGCTAGAGGCAGCCACAGATCCCAGAACTGTGTCTCTGTTCAGAGGGGACACAGGTATAAAGAGTGTCCCGCACACCTAGGCTCTTAATGAACATCTGACAAGGAAGTTGGCTCAGAGAACAGAGATTCCTTGCCCAGGAGCCAGCTTCTAGAAAGTTGGGGAGGCGGGACACAGCTACCAGCCCTCCTGTTCCCCTCAGGACGCATCCCATCCCAGGGTGGGGCTCTGCCCCCTGGGTAGAACAGGCTCTGGGTTGGTGGCCTGCGAGCAGCAGAAAAATGGATCCTCCAGCAGCCCCTCCAGCAGCCGTCTCTTGATGGGCTATTAAGCTGCAGAGGCCACGTCCTGCCGAGGCGTCTTGGGCCCTAACGTCACCTTATTAAGCTTTTCTGCTGGCATAAAAGGTTATTCACATCCGGTCTCTGCTCACAGGGCCCGCACCCCACGCGGTGCAAGTGCTGAATAATTAAAGTCAAAACAGTTCCCCAGCAGAACCGTGTGACCTTCTCCAGGAAGACACAGCCCCCGGGGTGCAAGCTTCTGACCATGGGTATAAATGACCCCACAGCTGGACTGCTCCTCCTCACCCAGCCCCCAGTTCAGAGCAGCCGGGGGCAGCAGACAGGGGACGTGGACCATGCCCCCCTCTGTGTCCCCCAGATGATTCTTGATTTATTGAAAACACAGTTTGTCTGGGGATTGTGTTTTCATTGCAATGCTGATGGGTTTGGTTGGGGATTTCAGAGAGATAAAGATTTTTTTTTTTTTAATCAAACAGTCAGGCTTCCTGCCTGCCTCACCCTTGCAGGGAAGTGGGGACCTGGCCAGCTCTCTGTCCCCTGACCTGACCTCTGGCCCTGGGGAGGGAGTGTCCTTGGCTTTTGTCTGATCTGGCAGGCCAGCTGGCTGTCTTTGACACAAACCCAAGGGCTCGTCTAGCAGTGTGTGTGTGTGTGTGTGTGTGTGTGTGTGTGTATGTGCGTGTGTGTGTGTGTGTGTGTGTGTGTGATGCACGTGAGAGCTCTGATCTGGGGCCAGGAGATACAGGCAGGGGAGTCCCCTCCTAACACGCACACATGCTATTGTCTGCAGCCTCTGGGGTCCACAGGTAAATCAAGTGAGGCCTTGGGAATCACTGAACTCACTGATCACCCAGGAGCCGGCCACAAGCACTGGTCCTTTGGGTTTGGGCCCTGATGAACCCCAGTGCTTCTCTCATGTCTGTAGTGTGTCCATGTCCTGTGCCCTCCTAAGATTTCTGCAAGTCCCTGAGGTTTCCATCTTCAGACTTCCATCGGCTCGAGTCCTGGCCTTCTCCAAGCTCTCCTGCTCACTGTCTCTCCCACTCTTTCCTCTTGTCTCCAGGATGGAGCTTCCCTGACTCTGTGCCCCCAGGCACCAGACATCTCAACGCATCAGTCCTTTATTCTGAAGGCTTTTTCAGGGGAAAAGTGGAGGGCACAAGTGGAACCAGCCCTAGTGGAGAAGCAGACATCCCTTGGCCATCCAGCTACTTCTCAAAGGCAGGGGTTCCTGGAGGATTCTCCAGGGTTGTGAAACAATCAAAAGCACCCGTGAGTCCTGATCTTCACGGCAGGCCCAGTTGCCTCTGCTCAATCAAGCTCATGGCTGATGTCCCCTGCATGATCTGGCTCTTCCCATAGGCCAGAGCAATTTACCTGAATCATTTATCATGGCATAAAGTGAGGAGAAACGTGGAATCCTGGGTGGCCTTTCCCAACCACTGCCTCTTAACAGTTTCCCTGGGAGCCACCAACTCTTAGCTGGACTGGGAGTTCTGGGAGGATCCTGTCCCTAGAGGCCACACCCCTCCAACTCCCCACAGGTCTTCAGTAGACTTCATCCTAAAGTAAATTTAATGTTGGAAATTAATTCAAATGAACCGTTGAAGCCGTTATGTAAGCAGCTTACTTCTAAAGACCTGGGCCAGAGAGGGCACCTCAGGAGGCATTTACAGAAGCTCAGAGATAATGACCTGCTGCGATGAGCAGCCCCACATCTGCACCAGGCCTTCCAGTGCAGCTGTGGAAGGCAGAGTGGGGCATTCAGCACAGGGCAAGCCAGAGTGGGGCCACATGGGACCCAAGGGGCTCCGATCACCCACCTGTAGACCCTGCAGACGTGGGGGGACCAAAAACAGAAGCAAAACAGGGGATGTTTATAAACCAGACTTAGCACATGCCTGCCAGCCCCTCTACAGGTGCTCCAGGCTTGAGAACCAAGCTTCTCTGCTCCCTCCCTGCCCTCACAGGCCCAGCGCTTCTGCTGTCCATAAACCTGCTCTGCCCTCAGCAGGGAATTTCCTGCAGGACATTTTCACAAGCGAATTTCCTTCCTGTCCTTTGCATGCCTATAATTCAAGCTTACTTCTGATTTCTTCTGGGTCGCAGAGAACAGAACTTCTCAGAAATGTTTCCAGCACTCAGTAGGCACAAAGAAAAATGGTTACTGAAAAAAGAGACGCAAGTAACCAGTACATGTATGTTCAACTTCCCTACTAAGCCCAGAAATGAAGATTAAAATGTGATTCCTTTTCACCTTTCAAATTGATCCAAAAATTTTAATAAATTAGAAAGAGACGATTCCAGGCAGATAGAAATAGAGTGAAACAGACACTCAGAGACACTCAGAATGGGAAAGTAAATTGGCATAACCATCTGGAAAACAATCTGTCACTTTGTATCTATCAGCCAGGACAGGCCAGGGTGTGCTACAGAAAAAAACAGCCAAACATGGCAATGGCTGGTAAGAAAGTTTTGATCCATTCTTAAATCACATGTCTGAAGGAGTATGGTTGCTATGCAGGGGGAGAGGGTAGTTTGCAGGTCATAGTGGTCCTCACTCAAGGGCCCACATCCACAAAGCAGGAAATAGCTAGAATGTGGCAACCTCTGTGCAGAGGAAAAGAAATGTGGCAGAGCAAGAACTGCCTCCAAACGTCTGCCCAGTAATAACGTGAATCACTCACTTCTGCTCATATTTCATTGGCCAAAGCAAATCATGTGCTTTGATTTCTAACACAGATATAGGATGACTGGCTGGAGAGATGGAAGGATGGATAAGTAGGTAGATAGATGGATGGATGGATAGATACTTAGATAGATACACAGATGTATAGGTGGGTGAGTGGATAGATAGATGCACAGGGAGATAGACATAGATACATAGACAGGTAGATGGATGGGTAGATGGTTACACAGATGCATGGGTGGGTGGATAGATGGATAGACAGATACATACTGGGGTGGATGGATGTGTGGATAGAGAGAGAGAGATAATTGGATACATATATGTATGCTCTATAAGAGCGTGGATTTTGGTCTTTTTTTTTTCATGGCAATAGTTTTTATGTTTGAACATCGTTTGGTGTATAGTATACTTTTTGAGGCTTCCCAGGAGGCACAGTGGTAAAGGATCTGCCTGCCAATGCAGAAGACACAAGAGATGCAGATTTGATCCCTGAGTTGGGAAGATACCCTGGAGAAGGAAATGGCAACCCACTCCAGTATTCTTGCCTGAAAAATTCCATGTACAGAGGAGCCTTGTGGCCTACAGTCCAGGGGATCACAAAGAGTCGGACACGAATGAGTAACTGAGCACACACACACACTTTTTTAAAGGAAAAGATAGATGGATGGAGGAGAGGTGAAAGAAAAAGCAATAACAAAATCAAAGGTGAAGGCAGAACTAAGAGAAAACCTGTCAATGGGAGAATGGTCCAGAGGAAAGGTATGTAATCTCTTAAGGGCTGGATGGTGTAGGGAAGAGAAGACTACGGCCAGGCCAGGACCACTAGCCCAGGCACCGTAAGTGACCAGAGTTGGACACAACCCAGCAAGATCCATCCATGAGAGCTGCTTCCTCAACGTGGCCAGAAGAAATGTCTTCTCCCTGGGGAATGAGACTCCTCTCCATTCTAGGGGAGGCTCCCCTGGGACCAGGTGGGGCTAAGACCTGGAGGTCAGAGCTCAGATCCAGTTGTACAGGCAGCTGGCCAAGCCTGGATTCCAATTACCTGGGCCATATGGTGTGTATCCGTGTGTGTGTGTGTGTGTGTGTGTGAGTCTGTATGTGTCTGCCTGTCTGCATGTGAGCATATATGAGTTTGTATGTTTTCATGTGTGCACACACACATTCTTTCTTTCCTTTATGCTTGTTTATTTATTTGATTTTGCACAAGCTGCTTTGATGCTTTCAACTGAAAAAATCCCAGCCAACCCACACATGAGACAGCAAGCCTACCTTCCAGGAACATCCCGTGCTTAAGACGAGGACTGGTGCTGAAAGCGTCTGGAATTCTGAGAATCCAGAAGTCACAGTCAGCCTCTACTGCTTCTGCCTAGGCCCTTCCCTGAACCTCAGTCAATCTCCAGCCAGAGCTGAGAATCTGAGCTCAGAAGTCTGACCTTCATCTCCAATAGCCAAATCGAGACACATACACACAGGCACACACACACACAGTCATCCTCACACAGACAAGATACAGACACACACATCTGTGAGGGGCTTCCCTGAGGCTCAGATGGTAAAGAAACTGCCTGCAGTGTGGGAGACTTGGGTTCAATCCCTGAGTTGGGAAGATCCCCTGGAGGAGGGCATGGCAACCCACTCCAGAATGCTTGCCTGGAGAGGAGCCTGGCGGGCTACAGTCCATGACGTTGCAAAGAGTCAAACACAACTGAGCAACTAAGCACGCCGCACACAGAGGCCCGGCCAAGGCTGTGGAGCACCTGGGCACCACCCCACCTCCCTGACTCAGCAGAGGCCTTGAGAGTGCCTGAAAGGCCAAGTTTGCATGAGAATATCCACATTTTCCTCCCAACACGGGCCTAGCACTCGGGCAAAGCCTTCTTCAGGCGGACATCGGCCTCCACACAAAAGGAGGCCTCAGCATCACACCCACACCCCATCTTCCTCCCTCTCTCCAGCCACCTGCCAGCTCTGGCTCCACAGGAGTGACTCTGGTAACAACCAGACTCACGGGCAGAACCCCACACTACGACTCTCACACACACGTGTGTACATTCCAGGGAAGAACTGAAATCCCTGCTCCCGTTGCCACAGCAACCCAGCTCTGCGCTGTGGCGAGCGCTTTCATTGGAAGCGCTTATTTGGCTGAAGCCCCAGGAATCATCAACAGGAGATCAGGAACATTAAAACCCAGCAGGGGCCGCAGAGCATCTTGGAGGAGATGGTGACAGAAAGGACAGTCCCTCCAAAAATGCTGTCAACGGGAGCAAGAGCCGTCTTCGCCGTCTGCTGAGTGATGGCAGCGCAGCAGGCCCGAGCTGAGTGCCCCACTGAATCCTTCCCTGGCTCATTTCTCCCCTTTTACAGATGGGGAAGCTGAGGCTTGCAGAGGTTAAAGAGGTGGCCCAAATCCACACAGGATCTAAAGCCATCTCAGAATGACTCCAGAGTCCACCATGCCCCTAAGCCACGTGACGGCCTCATGGCTCCTGAAAGTCACCAGCACCAAGACCCCAGGACCCCAGGTGTCTGCAGCTCTAGAACAGCAACTCATCTCCCAGGACACCCCAGCCCACAGCTCAGCTGGCCAGAGGGCCTGGGCTGGGCTGACCTTCGACATCAATCAAATCTTCATCCAGGTTTCCACTGGTTTCCTCCCCTGGGCTCTCTGCCCCTGTCCCTAAGGCTGCTTCCAGCCACCCAGTGTCCACCCTCCGACCTGCTGTGAGCCTAGTGACCCCTGGTGGCAGCTAGGGGGCACTGCACCGAGATGCGGGCCTCCTCCCGGACCCCACACAAGGAAGGCACCAGTCCCAGGGGCTCCCTGCAGGGAAGGAAGGGAAATTTAGCTGGCACCCAGCATGTTTTAAGGTGATCAAGAGTGAATAGAAAAGCCAGTAAGCACCCCCAGCATCTGCTGGAAACTGAAATGCTGTCTCATTTCAGTAAGTGAGCTGAGGCCCGTGGTCCTTCCCAATGGCACCAAGTGATTCTTCAGGCATAGGATCCCATGCTGGATCCCAGGCAGGGTCTTAGATGGAGGAAGGCCCTGCATGCCACCACAGGAAGGGACCCCCAGACCCCAAGGGTTGATGCTGATGCCGGCTAACAGCAGGCTCTCCAGGAGCCACTCTCGATTCAAGCCCCCAAAACCCCGCTTGCTCTGCAGCAGGATTTCTGGGCACAGATGGTGCTGGGCTGTGGTGCTGGGCGCAAACACTGAGCAGCACCCAGCAGACGGCACAGACTGAGCCAGCACAGCGCCAGCCACGAGAAGGGGCCTTTCACCCAAATGTTTATCCACCCGTCACTCTAAAGTTCTTTCTTCAAAGCCCCTGGCATTTACTCAGTTGGCATCTGATTAAATTTTCCCTGCTTGAACTATTCAGATGTGCAAGTCCATGTTATTCCAAATAAGAGGACTTATAATTCAAACAGTGAGGGAGCAGTGCACAGAGTGACCGCCATCCCTAGGGGGTGTCAGACCCAGAAGGCTGCTGGCCTGTCTCGGCCCATCCTGCAGAGCTGTCCATGGGGAGCCTTGTGGTGCCAATGGCTCCTCTATGTCCCGGTCTGCAGGGACGTGAGCCAGTAAGGCCTCTCAGGGCTGGGGGGGCCCACACCCTGGTCCCAGGACCCAGGTCTCTGCTGCTAGAATTGTGGGCTCTGGCATCCTAGGGTCCCAGGACCACAGCAGCTCCACACGGGACCCTGCAGAGACCAGAGATATCCGCAGGTTCCCACGCCTTTACCAAACATGGGAACCAGGCTATCTCTACCCCCTCGGCTTACCATGCCTTCAGTGGCAGCACTTGGTGACCCAGACTGTTGGGTGGGAGCCACAGGCTGCCCCTTTACACTTCCCTCATGGAGAATTCAGGGCAGGCTGGCCTGGGTAAGTAGGTGGCATCCCCCGCCCCAGGCTGTGGGTCACCCAGACGAGAGGGGCGCCCTGGAGAGAGAAGACCAAGTGGCTCTGAGGCTCAGACCTTCACACAACCCCCAAGGTCCAGGGAAGAGGCTCCTCTCTGGGAAAGACAGGCCCCCAGAAGACACTTGAGTAGGTTGATGGGAGAAGGGAGGAGAGAACGACATGGATCCAGGGGTCAGAGCACAGTCTGCTACTATTGTGACCTCGGGCAGGTTCCCTCCATCTGATCCTCCTGTTTCCCCATCTCTTCAATGGAATCAAAGTGGCTCCTCCTCACAGGTTGTTTGAGGACCAGATGTACAGCTCACTGTGAGCCCCACGCGAGAGCCGCTCAGTGAGGTTCATGTGTGGCCCTCCTCCAGATTCTTCTGGAGGCCCCTCTCCCCCTCAAGGCTGCCTTGGTGGTCAGCCGGGGGACAGCCGCCCTCCCTCCCCACCCAAGGCTCGGCCTGGCCCCAGTCCCACCCAGCACACTTGCTCCACATCTGCTTCCGGCCTCATGAGGCAGACCTCCCCGACCCCTGCTGCCCCTCCCCCCTTTTTTTTTCCTACCAGCTCCTTCCTCCAGACTCAGGGACACACTTCTGCTCATCTTGGGGAAACTTGAGACTTTGGGGAGGCGGTGAATGAAAGAGAACAGTCTCGCAGGGCCCGGCGGAAACAGGCAGAGAGCATGGGTGGGTGGAAGGGCCCTTGTAAAGGCCCCCGTGTGGTTCCAGGGCTGGACCAGTGAGTCACTTTGAAGGCTATTGCAACCATTCACAGGCTTCCCTGGTGCCTCAGACAGTAAAGAATCCACCTGCAAGGTGGGAGGTCTGGGTTAGATCCCTGGGTTGGAAAGATCCCCTGGAGGAGGGCACAGCAACCCCACTCCAATATTCTTGCCTGAAGAATCCCCATGGACAAAGGAGCCTGGGGTCCATGGGGTGGCAAAGAGTCGGACACGACTGAGGGGCTAAGCACAACACAACAACCATTCTAACCAGCACAGTCCTCGGGAAATAGGAGGGGAGAAGGGCACTGGCCAATCAGACCACACTCCCTCTGGGAGTCCCGGGTGGGCAGCCTCAGAATGCCATGCAGCCCACCTGGGCTGCCAATTGGCAACCTCTTTGTCTGACCCCCGGGAACCTAGAGAGGTGAATGGCATCAGCAGGCCCCCAGACAATGCTGGAGAGAACCTGGGAGAGAGGCTGGAAGAGGCTGGGGCCCCGGCCAGAGAGAACACTCCTGCTGGAAAACGGGGTGAAAGGCAGTGAGCAGGCTCCCAGCACACCACAGCAAAGTCTCCCCAAGTCAGCAAGGCTTGCAAACGTGACTAAGTTTCCCGGAGATGCCAGAAACTTTGCCATGGCGACAAGGAGCTGACAGAGGCTGGATTCAGAGAGTGATTTAACCCCAGGGTGGGAGCTCGACTCCGTCTATGATGGGGCCACATGGGGGCTCCGGGCCGTCTGCTCCCAAGCATTGGGCTGATCTTCCCCAGCTCTCAAGGTCTGCCTGGAGTCAGCAAAGTCTCTGAGATTCACGTTCATCAGCGCTTGACACTGGCTCCAACCACACCCCTCAAACCTAAGAAGAGCCACAGTCACAGTGTTAAGAGGGATAATTGCCATTTATGAGTGTCTGTGACAAGCCAGGGACTTGGCATCAGGTCACTAAATACTGCACTAAACCCATATGAGCTGGGTGCTACTCTGAGTTCATTCTCACTATTACTAGTGACCCAACTTAGAAATGAGAAAACCAAAGCCACAGAAAATTTGAATAACTTTCCCTGGAAGCAGCTGGACCAAAATGCAGACTCAGACTCGCCTCTGAGCTTTGCCTGGGAGAACGTCCCAGGTGCAACCCCACCTGCAGGCTGGGCCTGTGATCCTGATCAACTGCCCAGGATGGAAGTTGGGGGTCACCATGAAGCCCTCCTTGGCACAGGACCCAGGCCCAGAACCACAGTCCTACCTGGTAGTGGCTGGTCCCTTCTGCCCCTGGATCCCCTCCAGGAGCCTTGGATTTCTGCGAGGCCCAGGGCAAACTCCCAAGAGAAACACACACTGGAACCCACTGATGTGCCAGCCAGCCCACCAAGACATCTCACCCTCACCTGGGTGCTGGGCCAGCCAAAGCCAGCGAGACCCTCTTGGGCACAGCTGGAGGTGCAGCAGCCAAGCACTCACAGAGCTCCTGGGGGCTTTACTGAGCACCTGCTGTATGTCAGCACATGGGTCAGAGGCTCTGTGTACAACCCCTGCTCTCCTGGGGCTCTCAACTCAGCAGACAGCAGAGGATGGGAGTGAACAGACAATTCTACAAGGGGATTAGAGCTGCTATTCCGGACATGAGAGAAAGGGAGGGACAGAGAAAAGAGGCACAGGGGTGAAGGTTACACTGCAGGGGAGCAAAATGTGTGTCCCACCGGAGAAGAAGGGGACCAGGGCCAGTCCCACCCCAGGACACCCCGGGACACTGTGCATACCTCCCCCTCAATTTCCAGGGTAAAATTTCCTCTAGTTACAGGGCATAGGTTCTAGACTCCTTCTCGGGCCCTGACTTGGCATCTGGAACATCCCCCTCTGCAGTGCCTTCCCTCGCAGCCCCTCCAGCCAGCCCAGCAGAGACCACTCGGCCCTGTAACCAGTCCTGGCCTGCCTGGGATACCACACCCTCTGTCTATCTGTTTGTCTGTCTGCACCCAGCCTCTTCCTGGCCTCCCCACCCTAATCTCCAGGAGCACCCATCCCCAAGCAGCCCCATCAGTCAGCCCTGACCAGTCACCAGTCTAGACTCTTCCAAATTGTTCCTGAGAGCACATCTGTATGTCTAAGGCCATGCTTCACTTCTTTCTGATGGAAGAAGGGGCTGCAGTGTGTTGGGGTTCAGACCCCAGAATGGGCATGGTGGCTCATGGCTCATGGTGGCCTCACCTGTTCAGGTGAAGGCAGGAGTGAGAAGGACTCTCTGACCATCCCCTGAAGCAGGTCCAAAAGCCCTCCTGTGATGGGGACCCCCCCATGCCTGGAGGACAGAAACATCCACATCCCCAAGACAAGGGGATCCCAGATCACAGGAGTGATCTGAACAAACAGCCCCACCTTGGTTCACCACCCTGAGTCCACACACTTGTCCCGTTACATTTCCCCGTAACTTTTCACTCTTCATTCAACCTAACATAAAAACACTCAGGCTTCATTTTTTCTTTGAGTCTTCATTTTCTTATAAAGGTTCCCACATCACATAAAACTTATATTGAATAAACCTGTATGCATTTCTTTTGTTTGCTATGGAGTCCCAGCAGACACCCTAGAAGAGTGGAAATAAAGCTGTTTTCTTCCCCTACAGGTGAGATCCCACTCGGGGACACAGGGAGAGGAGCAGGCAGGCAGCGGGTCCACACCTGCCTCACCTCAGCCCCTCCGAAATGAGTTTGTGGTGCAGGTGCTTTTATTGCCCTTGTTTCACAGATTGGGGAAGGGGCTCTGAGACTTTAAATAACTGTTCCAAGGTCACACAGCAAGTATCAGCAGAGCTGGGGTTTGAACTCAGTGTTGGTTCACACACTGGCTCCATCCCATGGAGGGCGAGCAGAGACAGAAGCTAGAAGCTGGCACTCCAAGTCAGCAGCGCAGGCATAGGGAGAGGGAACTGACTCACACAGCTTATCTTGGGGCCAAAAGACCAAAGAATCCCCAGATCCACCCTCCAGAGTCTTGAAAGTTCACAGAGGCCTTGATGGGGCTCAGATGGTCTTAACAATACATATCTCTGGGCTGCGTGCTTAAAAATGACTGTGACTGCAAGCATGGTGTCCAAGCAGACATCCAAGGACAGGGAGGGGTACAGATCCTCTGATGACCAAAGTCCAGCTCGAGGGTCATCCTGGTGTCATGTCCTCACAGTGACCAAATCCAAGGGCCCCTCTCTCCTCTGTGCCTCTGCCACAGTGCCCAGTTCACCTCATCCAGAGTCTCTCACACACACACACACACACACACACACACACACACACAAAACACAACATCAGCATTTCCTGGGCTACTGTCTCTGCTTCTCAAAGGCAGAGGCTGCTCTGGTCCCCAGGCCCAGGGACGCAGGAGGCTGTGCCAGGCTAGGAATAAAAGTCCTTCAAACTGCAAATCCCTACTAAGGCTCACATCTCTTTCACATTCTTAGGGCTTGGGTGGGCTACCCAGGTGGCGCCAGTGGTAAAGAATCTGTCTGCCAAAGCAAGAGACATGAGAGACTTGGGTTCAGTCCCTGGGGTGGGAAGATCCCCTGGAGAAGGGAATGGTACCCCACTTAGCATTCTTGCCTGGAAAATACCAGGGACAGAGAAGCCTGGTGGACTGTAATCCATGGGGCCGCAAAGAGTCAGACAAAACTGTGCAACTGAGCACACAAAAAAGGCTTGTACCTTATCAGTCACAGCCTCTGGAACAACTCCTGAAAACCTTGGTTTTCTGAGCCTTGCTTTTCTGTGAGTCCACTGCCCATCCTCTTCCTCACAGATGGTCCAGCCAAGCCTGCAGAGCATCCTCAGCGGAGGCCTGTCTTCGTGTGCTAACACTGTATCATCCATGAAAGGGCTCTTCTTACTGATGTGGGGAGGGAGAGTGGGGACAGACCCTGGGCTGCCATCCCATGGCATGTAGGGGGTGCTGTGCATGTACCCTCGGGGATGCACTTGAAACGAGGTCCCTATTCTCCCTCCCATAGGAAGGCAAATTGATTTTAGTTATCATAAACCTGATAAAAGGTTGTCTGTCTTTTCCATGAATCTCTTTGAAGATGAAGACTTGTATCAGGAACACATTTCCAAAAACATGAGAGTAAAACAAAAATTGCCCTTAAATGACAAAAAAAAACCTTCTTTTATTTTTAATTAGAGGATAATTACAATATTGTGTTGGCCTTTGCCATATACCAACATGAGTCAGCCACAGGTATTCATACATCCCTTCCCTCTTAAACCTGCCTTCCACTTCCCTCCCCATCCCAACCCTCTAGGTTGTCACGTTAAAATAGTCATGGACGTGTACACCCATGGCAGATTCATGTTGATGTGTGGCAAGACCAATACAATATTGTAAAGTAAAAATAATAATAATAATAAATAAAACAGAAAGAAAAATCTGATAGACTTCATTATAATGAAATTGACAAGGAAATTGGATTGTTTCTGTGACATACACTTCAAAATTATAACTGATAACATTATATCAGGACATATCAGATTTTTAGAAATTTCATACAAATATACCCTAAAGAAAGTCGAGTATCACTCCTCATTTGAAAATGCTTCCTGTGTAATTTAACATATGAAATAAGCCTAATTAGTTTACTATCTCTCTTTTATAAGGGGGAGAACAACACATCTTTTGAGATGTTCCAAGGACCTTCTGGAAAATCCCAAAGTTCAACATCAACAAAACTTTTGTTTAGAATTTTATCTTGGGGAGACTGAACGTTGCTCAGCAGTGTCCAATTCTTTGTGACCCCATGGACTATACAGTCTGTGGAATTCTCCAGGCCAGAATACTGGAGTGGGTAGCTGTTCTCCTTTCCCAACCCTGGGATCGAACCCAGGTCTCCCACGTTGTAGGCGGATTCTTTGCCAGCTGAGCCACCAGGGAAGACTCTTACTTGGGGGAAGCTTATCAAAAATATCAAAAGGCTTAAAACACTTGATTAAATTGGATTATAGGTCATTGTGATACAAAACTTAGTTATCCATTTAACCAAAGTGACAACTAAAGACTTCTCAGGCAAATATAGAAAGTTACATAGTTATTAAAAAATAATAACAATAACTGGCTCTTTTAATAGAGATTTGTTTTTCTTAAGTAATCAAACACAAGATGAAGCACAGGAAATTATGCTGATAAAACACAGAATCTTTGTTTTTAGGCATACAGACACAACCTCATAGCTTTCATTCCAAAACTGTTAACTGGGAATTAGGTATCCACTTACATGGCTAACTGCTAATATTTGTAGAGAAGAGTTTTAAAATTTGTATTGTCCTTGACAAGTCATCCTATGGAGGCTGTAGACTAGATTTGGGGCAAGGGAGCTTGTATAGTAGTCTGTATTTATAAAAAGCTTCCTTCCCCTTTTTTTCAATTTTAAGCAAGCATGAGCAGTGTTTTAGTCATTTCTCAGGGTGCTTACACCTCAAATGTGATAAGAGTTACAACTTCAAGGGACAGAGAAAGGATGCAAGTCTCCGCCTAGAAGTTTTGGGATACATTTCTCTATCACCATAAGTCTAGGGTAATTACTATTTAGAATTTTCTTTGTGTTGAAGGTTACATGGTAGGGGGCACTCTGCCTCTTTGTCAATCAACACAGCATCCTCATGTTCATTCACCTCACTTTCCCAGAGAATCTACCTCTTAATGTCCTGATCACATTTGTCATAAGCGCTCGGACTTCCCTAGCTTTGCAAAAGAGCACACTGGCTGCGGTTCATGGGGTCACAAAGAGTCGGATACGACTGAGCGACTGAACTGAACTGAAGGTCTCCTACTTATCCTCCTGCTCCCTACCTCATCTGCCACCCCAAACGGAGCAGAGAAGCGGACATGCACATATCCTCCTCTAATCTCAGCTCTCCTTCCCACTTTCTGACTCAAGCTTCAGCCTCTGTTTGGCCATCAGGGTCTAGCTGACCCACCTATGGTGGAGGCCAGTCCTTTGCACAGCCATTCATTATTCTCTGTCGTAGAGTGTTCTGCCTGGCTTTTCAAACTAGTGCATTAAAGCAACCAGTGTTTTCAGCATCTCCATACTTAATGCAACATCCACAAGCATCTTACATACAGGCTCTCCTCCTCACATAGAAGGTAATGGCAGGCCAAGAACTTCTCCTGAGGACACTCTTGTCCAAGTCCCCTGCTTCATGCTGGGCTCACCAATGTTGATTCACCAAGTGGGCCCTGAATATGGAGGGTGAGGAGAAACTAGGAGAGGCTGACCACCCAGATTGGCAAGGGGCTGGCCAATGCCCAGAGAACTTACTCACAAGGCTTGTCTTGGGCACCTGCCCACTGAATCTTAAAGGTGCATCAGTTCAATTCAGTTCAGTCACTCAGTTGTGTCCGACTCTGCAACCCATGGACTGCAGCACCCCAGGCTTCCCTGTCCACCGCCAACTCCTATGTCCCTCAAGTCAGTAATGACATCCAACCATCTCATCCTCTGTTGCACCCTTCTCCTTCTGCCTTCAATCTTTCCAAGCATCAGGGTTTTTCATGCTGCTGCTGCTAAGTCACTTCAGTCGTGTCCAACTCTGTGTGACTCCATAGATGGCACCCCGCCAGGCTCCCCCATCCCTGGGATTCTCCAGGCAAGAACGCTGGAGTGGGTTGCCATTTCCTTCTCCAATGCATGAAAGTGAAAAGTGAAAGTGAAGTCGCTCAGTCATGTCCAACTCTCAGTGATCCCATGGACTGCAGCCTGCCAGACTCCTCTGTCCATGGGATTTTCCACGCGAGAGTACTGGAGTGGGCAGCCATTGCCTTCTCCAGGGTCTTTCATAGAGAGGCCTTAAAGGGGCTCAGATGGTCTTAACACCTTGCTTTCTCAAGGCTGTGTCCTTGGAAACAGCTCCCACTGTGTAAATGGTAGACTTTCAAGGACAAGGAGAGGCGAGGAAACTTTGAAGCCTAAGGCCAGCTCGAGAGACCTGGCAGTCAGGTCCTCTAGGTGACCTCCTCCAACAGGCCCTCTGATGCCACAGTCTGAGTTCCTTTTGCTATTTCTGAAAATCTGATCTTTTTTCCTCTTTGGTTTCTGGTTCTCAACCCTCTTTATTCTGAGAACACTCTCTTCTGTTTTTAGGACAGACAGAGCAGTCAGTAAGGAAGTCTTGTGTGACAGAACCCCCAGCAGGAGCATCATGTGGAAAGCAGGTTCACCCTAGAAATCCTTTCCATCTTTTCCCTGACAATGACCAAAAACCCCTTCCAGGAAGAGAACGTTACAGGGTAAATTTTATCCCTTCCAAAAGGTGTTATGGGCTTCCCAGGTGGCACAGTGGTAAAGAATCTGCCCTCAGTGCAGGAGACATGGGTTTCATCCCTGGGTCAGGAAGATCCCCTGGAGAAGGGAATGGCAACCCATTCCAGTATTCTTGCCTGGAGAATTCCATGCACAGAGGAGCCTGTGGGCTACAGTCCATGGGGTTGCAGAGTCAGACACGACTGAGCAACTAACACTTTCACATTTTCAAAAGGCTTTGAAGTCCTAACCCCAACTCCCTGTGTGTGGGGTTTATCTGAAAGCAGTCTTTGCAGATAATCAAGTTAACATGATATCATTAGAGTAGATCCTAGTCCAAAATGACTGTGTGCTTATTAAAAGGGGAAATTAAGGACAGAGATACACACAGAAGAGGAGCATGGACTGAATTCTTCCTCACAGCCAGAAGGAACCAACCTGCTAACCCTCAGATTCCTCTGGAACTGCGAGAGAGCAGACCTCTGTTGTCCCCTGTCTCTGGTACATTGCTTCAGCAGCCCTTGTTGTTTGCTGTTCAGTCACTCAGTCATGTCTGACTCTTTGTGATCCCATGAACTGCAGCACACCATGTTTCCCTGTTCTTCACTATCTTCAGGAGATTGTGCAAATTCATGTCCATTGAATCAGTGATGCCATCCAGTCACCTCATCCTCTGTCATCCCCTTCTCCTCCTGCCTTCAATCTTTCCCGGCATCAGGGTTTTCTCCAGTGAGTCAGCTCTTCATATCATGTGGCCAGACTGTTGAAACTTCAGCTTCAGCATCAGTTCTTCTAGTGAATATTCAGGGTTGAGTTCTTTAAGATTGACTGGTTTGATCTCCTGTAGTCCAAGGGACTCTCAAGAGTCTACTCCAGCACCACAGTTCGAAAGCATCAATTTTTTGGTGTTCAGCCTTCTTTATGGTCCAACTCTCACATAAATGACTACTGGGAAAATCATAGTTTTGATATGGACCTTGGTTGGCAAAGTGATGTCTCTACTTCTAGCAGATTAATATAAATGACCAGACCAGGGTTTCTAGAGCCCTCAGAATCCAGTAGAAACTCTGATAAGTAGAATAATGAGCTACCAACCCAAATGTTCTCTAGAACAAGGGCCCAATCTCTGGGCCACAGACTGGTACCTCTTATCAAGATTGGTAGCAGCATTAGATTAGAAATAAAGTGCAACCTGAAGTGAAGTAAAGTCACTCAGTCGTGTCCTACTCTTTGAAACCCCATGCACTAACCTAGATAACATATTAAAAAGCAGAGATACTTTGCGAACAAAGGTCCATCTGGTCAAGGCTATGGTTTTTCCAATGGTCATGTATGGATGTGAGAGTTGGACTGTGAAGAAAGCTGAATGCCGAAGAATTGAAGCTTTTGAACTGTGGTGCTGGAGAAGACTCTTGTGAGTTCCTTGGACTTCAAGGAGATCCAACCAGTCCATCCTAAAGGAGACCAGTCCTGGGTGTTCATTGGAAGGACTGATGCTGAAGCTGAAACTCCAATACTTTGGCTACCTCATGCGAAGAGTTGACTCATTGGAAAAGACCCTGATGCTTGGAGGGATTAGGGGCAGGAGAAGGGGACGACAGAGGATGAGATGGCTGGATGGCATCACCGACTCAATGGACATGAGTTTGGGTGAACTCCGGGAGTTGGTGATGGACAGGGACGCCTGATGTGTTGCTATTCATGGGGTCGCAAAGAGTTGGACACGACTGAATGGACTGAACTGAACTGAAAGTGCACTATAAATGTAAGACACTTGAATCATCCTGAAACCATCCCCCCCCCTCCCTCCTAGGTCCATGGAAAAATTGTCTTCCATGAAACTGGTGTCTGGTGCCAAAAATGTTGGGGACTGCTGCTCAAGAAATACCACTGCCCTCAGCCTCATTATGAATAGGAGCAGCCCAGTCAGTTGGGTTGAACATGAAGAATCCTGAAAGGTTATATCTCAGCCCTGCGTCCATGGCACTCACCACTTCGGGCAGGAATGTTGTCTAACTCCTCCTCAGAGGGAGCCCTGGAAGGGCAGAGGCTGAGGACAGGGATGGTGAGAAGCAGCTGTTCCCTGGAGCATCTGCAGCAGCCCAAGCAGGAAACTAATTTTCCAAAACCAGAAAGAGATTGAGATGCTTCAAGCACAGCCACTAACCAGGGTCACAGAACTGTTTATCTGGAATTGTTCTAAATAAAGCCTCCCGTCTGCCACTCGGATCCAGCGTGTGCTGCTCCTACAATAGCAACAAGTTTCCGTTGTTAAGAGAGACAGCTCTCAGACCTGAAGGAGCAGGAATATTTGCAAATCCCATGCAAATTCTTCCGCACAAACTAGCTACTTAAATAGCCTTTGGGGAGAATAAGTATCCTGATTAGACACTTGTTCACCCTCTTCATCCCAGGGACAAGAGCTCCCCCATTGTCACCTGCTGGCCACATGCACAAAAGCACCTGCAGGCCTGAGCTGCAGCTGTGCCCTGAGCCAGATGCCCCAGTGTCAATTCAAGGCCATGATTCAGGTGGAGCACAGGGACCCCCTCATTCCCTCAGGCCCTGAATGCCCTCCTTGTGGGAGAGGAGGTGAGAGTGAGTACAAAGGTAAGAAGGCTCTAATCCTATTGGCCACGGTTGTAGGTAGACCAGATGGCTCAGTGACGTCAATGAACTGGAGAGAAAGCAGAGATCTCAGGAACTCCAGAAAGCAGAGGCACCAGGCCCTGGGGCCAGAGGGAGCAGACAGAGGTATCAGGAGCTGTGGATGGAAACCAAGTCACCAGATTTCATAAGAAGTTGAGTTGGGGAGGGGATGCTGGAGATTATGACCTGCTTCCTAGAGATCAAGTGATTCACAATGGACATTGCCATCTCACCCCAGAGCCCAGCATTGTGGGCACTCAATAAATGGACAGCCTGAGCCCTTTCTGCCTCAGGTCCTCTGGGTCTGAGTCGGGCATGCAAAGTAACATCTACTTATGGCACTAAAGCAGCCACTGTGAGTACAATTTGCCGTGCCCTTGGTACCCAGAGCTGATGCTTCATGCCCAAGGTCCTGAAAGATACCCAGTCATGATGAAGAGAAACCAGGAAGGGTTGGAACAAAAGCTAAAAATCATACTGATACAAAGAATAGCTGAAGTTATCCATGAGATAGTGAAGGACAGGGAAGCCTAGCGTGCTGCAGTTCATGGGGTCACAAAGAGTCGGACATGACTTAGCACCCGAACAACAACAAAGATATTGAAAGTTTCTACTAAGATTAAATATGGCACTTAAGCACGCAACAACCCTGGAAGTAGAAATTATCACTATTCCTATTTTCCAATACAAGAAACTAAGGCACAAGAAATTGCATCATCTTCCGAAGTTTATCACAGCCCAGCCAGGAGACAAACTCAGTCCCTGTGGCTCAGAGTCCTCCCCACATTGTCCTAACCTACTGTCCTGGCCCTGAGTCTGCCCTTACCCATCACTGGAGACCCTACCCAGCACCCCCACACTGGAAAGTTGTTGGGTAAAGCTATGAGATGGGGAATACTTAGAACTAAACCAGACCGAGAGAGCTTAAGGTCCGTTTCATGGGAGAACAAGCTGAGGCCCAGAGAGGAGAAAGGATTTCACACATCAGATTCTGACTCCTGGAATGGTCTTCATCCTTGCATTACTGAACAGGACTAAACAGATGAGCCAGTAAGAAATCCAGCTTCTGACTTGAATCTTGAGGGTGAGTGAGCCTGCGTGGTCAGGGTCTTGGAGTGATATGTTGGTGGGGTACTGGCCCTTGGGGATGAGAAAAGGATGGAGGCAGACCAAGCCTGTGAGGGGACTGAGCTCTGTCCCAGGACAGAACATTACCCCCAGTACCTGCTGACCCAACACGGAGCTGAGGCCACAAACAGCCTCCAGTTCTCAGCTCCTTAACCTGCCCCTGGAGCTGGGGGGCTGGGCAGCTGTCCAGAGGTTGACTGTCAGCAACTGGCCCTGCCCACCCTCAAAGGAAGATATGAGCCTGGTGTAGAGATGATTTCCCAAAACCATACACATAGCCCTGGTAGGGATTCTAGTCCTTAAGCTGCAGACTTTCAAGGCACTTTCCTCCGCTCATCTATAAACTCTCTCTTCTTGTGGACACTTGAGTCCAATGTGTGAACGGCCCCCTGGAAGGTGATGGACCAGGATAAGGAGGTGGCCAGGAGCCAGCAGGCAAGTGAGAAAAACATGGCTGAAGACATCCCACCCCCACCAAGAACCTCACACTTACAATGGACTGTCATGTCCAATACCAGGCTTCCAATGCCTGTAGAGAAACTCCAGAAACAACAAAGGGTGTGACCTAAGGTTTTCAGGGACCCCTGCCCAAGGCAGCCACTGAAAACCCAACCATCTGTAGTTTCCTGTTTGAGCTTTGCATTCCACTCTCCATTGTATACATATACCTTTGAACCAGAAACTGATGCTCTGCCTCTAAATCTTGGAGAGAAACAAAGGCTGGAGCTGCCTCTTATTCACATAGGTGTAACTGCAGAGCAAGACGCTGGGCCCCTCCCCACCCTGGCGTGTGTCCCTGGTCCATATGTACAGGGAACTCTGCTGGGGCCAGAGTCCCACTGCCTGAGCACAAATCTTGGCTCTGCTACCTTCTTAGTTGAGTGACTTTGAGGAAATTGAGGCACCTGTCTGTGCCTCAGTTTTCCCATCTGTAAAATAGGGGCAATAATAGTGCCTCTTACACTGAGAATCCAGGTTTCTGTGGTGGCTCAAACAGTAAAGAATCTGCTGGCACTGTGGGGGACCCAGGTTTGATCCCTGAGTCAGGAAGACTCCCTGGAGAAGAGAATGGCTACTCACTCTAGTATTCTTTCCTGGAGAATTCCATGGACAGAGGAGCCTAGCCAGCTACAGTCCAAGGGGTCACAAAGAGTTGGACACAACTGAGCAACTAACACTTTCACACACTGAGAATCCAAAGGCTAAATTATGCAATTCATAAAATAGGTGTAGAGCCCTGCTAGACCCGATGGTCATTGTCAGAGTGGGCGACTTGCAATGCTAAGGGAAGTCAGGATGACTGGAGAGGAGGCCTCCAGGGGCTTCTCTGCAAAGCTCAGGAGCTGTCCAGGTCCTAGAAGACAGACTAAAAGATGGGCATAGCAGGCAAGACCCCCAGCCCTGCTGACCCAGTCCCTGGAAGCCAGAGCAGGTGTGGTGGCCCAAGGTAGGAGGCTTTGATGCCTATGCTTGTCCTCCATGCCTGGAGAAGGATTTCCCTCCCCTGTCTGTTCCCCAATGGCACTTCTGAAGATGAGATTTCACTCCATAAGAGGAGCTTTTAATGAGAGTGACTGCAAACCTCTTCCCATTCTGGCAAGAGAGCAGGCACTCATCAGAGTTACTCGGGAGGCTTCACAGACTGATCTTGAGGAGGTTTTGAGATCTTCCTCAGCTCTGAGTGGAGGGGGGTGGGCAGGCTTTCCTGCTACAAAGGTGGCATTGGGAGGCAGGAGGACAGGGGAAAGTTCTGGAAATAAGATCCAGTTGGAGGCACCAGGCGGGCAGTACTTTGACATCAGGAGGCTGAAGATGCTCACCTCTCCAAAACATCAAACCCACCCACCAAAATCACACCCAAGAGCTGGCAAGAGGGGCCCACACCTTACACAGGTGAGGTGGGCCCATGACTGGAACTCATTCCACTCACAGGCTGCAGGAGGAGATGCTGGGAGCCTGAGACTTTGCCCATCTTCCAGCCCTTTCTTGAGTGAGAAAAGCTGAGAGCACCTGCACTAACTTTCTGTCACTGCCATACAGACTGCAAACTCAGAGACAACACAAATCCGTTATCTCATAGTTGAATAGTTCAAAAGGATGACACGGGCCTTGCAGGGCTTTTCCAGCTCCCAGAGGCCACCTGGCACTCCTTGGCTCTTGGCCCCCTCCTCCATCTCCAAAGGCAAAGATGCTCTCTGACCCTGCTTCTGCCATCATCACATCTCTGCCTCGGACTCTGCCTCCTTTCACTTATAAGGACCCAGTGGCCACTTTGGATCAAGCTGGGTAATTCAGGACACACACTCCCTGGGTCAAGGTCAGCTCGTGAGCACACCTGATTCCATTGCAACCTTAATCCACACTCTGCCAAGTAAAGTAACACATTTACAGGTTGTGTGATTTAGATGCAGACATCTCTGAGGCTGTTACTCTGTATACTAATGTACCCATTGCAAGACAACAATAGCAATAACACTTATTTACTTATTGTATTATTTATGTATTTATTGTATTTATATGTATTTATTGTCTTCCTGGGCTTTAGATGCATCATGAGTTGCTTATTCTTCTAATTGGGCCGCTTTCTTCAATGAGGGACCAGAGGTTCTGGGAGGCTACGGGATTTGCCTAAGGTCACAGCCATCACTGTTGAGCCCAGGGATCGAGCTCAGGAGTCCAGTGTCAAAACAGCTTTCAGCCAGGCCCTGAGAAACCAGGACCACACCGAACACCCAGGGTGTGCAGAGCTGGAGTCAGAGCCCCAAGAACACACCAGCCTCACCCCAAAAGCCCACATGAGTCTATGCACTGGGGGCTGGGGTAGTGGGAGGGGTTCTGTGACAAGTCCTCAACCCACTGAGGGGCCTGTGAAACCTACGCACCCCAGGAAGATGGACTTTTCAACACTTGGGCAGCACGAAGGTGGGAGCCAAGATGCCTTCGAGGAAGGAAGCCCGTGATTATCTCAGCAACGGCTCCACCACACCCCCCGCGGTCTCCGGGCAGAGGAAAGAGCACAGCACATTCTGGTGGCAACTTCATCTAAACACTGTCACAGCTCTAGGCCAACTGTTAAAATAACTTTTTGGTTGTTATTACTAAGTAATAGGTGTTTATTGTAGAAATTTTAGAAAAAGCAGACAAGCCAGATGAAGGGAATAAAAATTAGCCCAAGTTCCAAACTGCGAATGTACCACTTGACATGTTTTTGTACATCCTTCCAGTGATTTTCCTAAGCATTCATTTCTGTTTTTCTAAAATGAGCTCTCTAAAAATGGGCTCACACTTTCTTCCTATCTGGCAAAATGCCTGCTCTCCTGAATATATCACGAATATGTAAGGGGGAAACGTCTCCTTCTTCTCACCTCCACTCCACCTCAGTCCCTCCCCAAGACAAGGAAACTGATGCAGCCAGAATCTGGATCCCAAGAGGGCTACACTTCCTAATGAGCAAGGTGGCCTGGTGTTAAGAGATCACACACACACATACAAGCATGTATACATATACACAGACACAGACACACACTTATGTAAACATCTGCATACATGTATGCACACACACATGCACATATGTACATATTTGCATACATAAATATATGCATGTGTGTATGTACACCTGTTGTACATACATAGGAGTACAAACACATAAGCACACATGTACACACATGTGTGTGCATATGTGTGCTGCTACTGCTAAGTCACTTCAGTCGTGTCCGACTCTGTGTGACCCCATAGATGGCAGCCCACCAGGCATACGTGTACACACATATAAATATATGTGTGCATGAGCACATGGATAATGCCTATATTCACATGCATATATATACATATATAAACATATTCGTATATAGACATATATGCACAGACACAAATAAATGTGCACATATGTATGTGTGTACACATAATGCATATATGTATGCACACATATACAAACGCACGTGTGCACATGCATAAACATATGTGTACACATGCACAGGGTACCCATATGTTAGTGCATATATACATGTACACATGTGTGTGCATATATACATATGCACATATGATTGCATATGCATAGTGCGTGTGTGTGTGCACAAATGTGTGTGTGCATGTACACATGCAGCCATGTGTATATACATGCACAAACACATACAGTCCTCTGTATTCATGCACATGCATGTATATACACACACATGTGCTCACACATAGGCAATTCTCTCTCCTCTCCCTGCCTGGGGCTGCTCTCTGGGCTTTCCCTAACCATTTTGCTCTGCTCTTGTGTCCACCAGGGCCCCCAGTGCCCTCGTCATGGTCTCTGCAGTCTGGCATTTAGCAGACTTGGCCTTCAAAGGCAAGTGAGCCCTACCTCAGCCTTGAGCCCAAGCTCTGCCTTCCAGGCTGCAGGGCAGGTCACAGACCTGGGCCAGCCAACAGGAGATACTGTGTGCAGACACCTGTCTGCTCTAGCTCCCCTGGGCACACCTCTGCCCCAGGCTTCTGGGTCCCGGCCACATGCCACATAAGATTCCTAGTGACTGTCTGGCCATGGAGTCCTTTTCGCCCAAAGATCGCAGTGGGAAACTTCAGGGCCTGCACAGTGTAGATTACATAGCCGTGCCCACTGAGGGACAAACAGACAGTTCCCACGTCCCAAGTCAGTAGCCACAACATCATGATCACCACCACACTCCTGGTGGTTTCCTGAGGATGAGGTGGTGAAACTATATTGGGGGCAGGGCCTGCCCAAAGATTTCAAGAAGGCATGATAAAGGGGGGGTCATTACAAGGAAAGTTTAGGGGAGCCCAACAGATGGGGGCAGGGTGATGTAGGCCTAAAGGTCTAGACACGAAGGCACTGCTAAAATCTTAGTGTGAGAAAGTCACTGAAAGATTTTGAAAGCATGGCTCTGGCTGTTGTGGGGAGAGTTTCAGGGACTTCCTGGCACAACTTGTCCCTCCAGTCACTCCTCATCTTATCACTGATGTGGAGCCCCATGCAACACTGGCCTTGCCAGAGTAGAGTCAGAAACTGTTTATTAGTTCTTCCCCAAGTATTATATCTGCTAGAAGGATGCAGGCTCCCTTTGGGCAAGGCCATACCTCTTGCATCCAGCCTATGCCCACACAAAGAAGCACCTCACAGGGAATCCTGGCAGTACCCAGGCCAAAGCCTTGCCTCTTCATCCTTCCCAGGGTAGGCTGCCACTCACCTCTGCTGAGCACTTCCCAACTTGGACAGGAGGATGAACAGCAGAGCAGCTGAGAGCTAATGGGTCCCAGCACCCCATGGATGCTGAGGGACAGTCGCACTGACTACTATCTGATCTTGACGGACAGTGAGGTGCCTACTAAGAGCTTTCTGATGAGGCAACACATCCTCATTGGCAGTGTATACTATGTATAAACTATAGACATACAAACTAATGCTGGACATGAATGGCTTAACAAGTAAAGAATCCATCTGCAAAGCTGCAGACGTGGGTTCAATCCCTGGATCGGGAAAATTCCATGAGGAAAGGAAATGACAACTCACTCCAGTATTCTTGCCTGAGAAATCCCATGGACAGAGGAGCTGGTGGGCTACAGGCCATGGGGTTGCAGTCAGACATGACTGAGCACACTGACATACACACTATATACATGCTATATACATACAGATTAATGCTGAACATGAACTAGTACTTAAACTTCCTTCACAATGTCTGTTTAATTAACTTTTTAAAGATAACTGGAGATTCAGACAAAACTCTTGTTCAAAAAGATATATGCACTCCAATTTTAATAGCAACATTATTCAAAACAGCCAAAACATGGAAACAATCTAAATGCCCATCAATAGATAAATGGATAAAAAAGATGTGGTCCGTATATACAATGGAATACTACTCAGCCATAAAAAGAACAAAATAATACCATTTGCATCAACATGAATGGACCTAGAAATTGTCATACTAAGTGAAGTAAATCAGAAAGAAAAATATCATGCGAAAATATGATATTTCAAGACAAATACCATCTGATATCACTTACATGTGGGATCTAAAATATGACACAAATGAACTTATCTATGAAACAGAAAGAGACTCACAAACAGAGAGAACAGACTTGTGGTTGCCACAGGGAAGGGGGTTGGGGGAGGGGTGGAGTGGGAGTGTGATTTAGCAGAGGCAAACTATTATATATAGAATGAAGAAACAGCAGGGCCCTACTCTATAGCACAGGGAGCTGTATTCATTAACCTGCAATAAATCATAATGGAAAAGAATGTGAAAAAGAATGTATATGTGTGTATATGTTTGTATAACAATCACTTTGCAGTACAGCAGAAATTAACACATTGTAAATCACCTATACTTCAATAAAATATTTTTTTAAAAGAAGACCTAGGCATTGATATAATCAAGATATAGAACCTTACCATCAGGACAGAATTCCACATGGTGCCAGTTTATAGCCATGCCCACCTGTAAGCCACATCCTAGAGCTCCTGGAACCATTTCCCTAAGTCTCCATTCTTACAGTTTTGTCATTTCAAACATGTTATATAAATGTAATCATACAGAAAATAACCTTTACAGATTGGCTCTTTTCACTCACTGATATTCTCTGGGGAATCATCCAGTTATCAGTTCAGTTAAGTTCAGTTCAGTTGCTCAGTCGTGTCCAACTTTTGCAACCCCATGAATAGCAGCACACCAGGCCTCCCTGTTCATCACCAACTCCCGGAGTTCACTCAGACTCACGTGCATTGAGTCAGTGATGCCATCCAGCCATCTCATTCTCTGTTGACCCCTTCTCCTCCTGCCCCCAGTCCCTCTCAGCATCAGGGTCTTTTCCAATGAGTCAACTCTTTGCATGAGGTGGCCAAAGTGTTGGAGTTTCAGCTTCAGCATCAGTCCTTCCAATGAAGACCTAGGACTGATCTCCTTTAGGATGGACTGGTTGGATCTCCTTGCAGTCCAAGGAACTCACAAGAGTCTTCTCCAACACCACAGTTCAAAAGCATCAATTCTTCAGTGCTCAGCTTTCTTCACACTCCAACTCTCACATCCATACATGACCACTGGAAAAGCCATAGCCTTGACTAGATGGACCTTTGTTGGCAAAGTAATATCTCTGCTTTTTAATATGCTATCTAGGTTGGTCATAACTTTCCTTCCAAGGAGTAGTAAATATCAATAGTTGTGTGGCCATATACTATCACATGATAGGGAGAGACCACAGTTCACTTAACCACAGACTGTGAATGGACATCTGGGTTGTTGGAGCTTTTGATGATTACAAATCAAGTTGCTATAAACATTTTTATGTGGTTTTTGTGTGTGAATATAAGTCTTCACTTTTCTGGGATAAATGCCTACAGATTTCATCACTAGGATGTTTGGTAGTTTCAAGATTAGTTTCTTTGGAAACTAACAGCCTGTTTTCCAGAAAGTCTGCACCATGTTACGTTCCCAGCAATCAGGTTCTCCACATTCTTACCGGCATTTGGTATGGTCACTTTTTAAAATTTTAGCCAATCTGAACAAACACATGAAAAGATGCTCAACATCACTCATTATCAGAGAAATGCAAATCAAGACCACAATGAGGTACCATTTCACACCAGTCAGAATGGCTGCAATCCAAAAATCTACCAGCAGTAAATGCTGGAGAGGGTGTGGAGAAAAGGGAACCCTCTTACACTGTTGGTGGGAATGCAAACTAGTACAGTCACTGCAGATGGTGACTGCAGCCATGAAATTAAAAGACGCTTACTCCTTGGAAGAAAATTTATGACCAACCTAGATAGCATATTGAAAAGCAGAGACATTACTTTGCCAACAAAGGTCCGTCTAGTCAAGGCTATGGTTTTCCAGTAGTCATGTATGGATGTGAGAGCTGGACTATGAAGAAGGCTGAGCACCAAAGAATTGATGCTTTTGAACTGTGGTGTTGGAGAAGACTCTTGAGAGTCTTTTGGACTGCAAGGAGATCCAATCAGTCCATTCTGAGGGAGATCAGCCCTGGGATTTCTTTGGAAGGAATGATGCTAAAGCTGAAACTCCAGTACTTTGGCCACCTCATGCGAAGAGCTGACTCATTGGAAAAGACTCTGATGCTGGGAGGGGTTGGGGGCAGGAGAAGAAGGGGACAACTGAGGATGAGATGGCTGGATGGCATCACTGACTCAATGGACGCGAGTCTGAGTGAACTCCAGGAGTTGATGATGGACAGGGAGGCCTGGCGTGCTGTGATTCATGGGGTCGCAAAGAGTCGGACACGACTGAGCGACTGAACTGAACTGAACTGACAGCCACTATGGAGAACAGTGTGGAGATTCCTTTAAAAACTGAAAATAGAACTGGGCCTTATGACCCAGCAATCCCATTGCTGGGCATACACACCGAGGAAACCAGAATTGAAAGAAACACATGTACCCACAATGTTCATCGCAGCACTGTTTATAATAGCCAGGACATGGAAGCAACCTAGATGTCCATCAGCAGATGAATGGATAAGAAAGCTGTAGTACATATACACAATGGAGTATTACTCAGCCATTAAAAAGAATACATTTGAATCTGTTCTAATGAGGTGGATGAAACTGGAGCCAATTATACAGAGTGAAGTAAGCCAGAAAGAAAAACACCAACACAGTATACTAACACATATATATGGAATTTAGAAAGATGGTAATGATAACCCTGTATGTGAGACAGCAAAAGAGACACAGATGTATAGAACAGACTTTTGAACTCTGTGGGAGAGGGAGAGAGTGGGATGATTTGGGAGAATGGCATTGAAACATGTACACTATCATGTAAGAAACGAATTGCCAGTCTAAGTTCGATACAGGATGCTTGGGGCTGGTGCACTGGGATGACCCAGAGAGATGATATGGGGAGGGTGGTGCGGAGGCAGGTTCAGGATCGGGAACTCATGTACCCCCGTGGTGGATTCATGCCAATGTATGGCAAAACCAATACAGTATTGTAAAGTAAAAAAATAAATAAAAATAAAGAGCAAAAAAATAAAATTTTAGCCAATCTGAAAGCTGTGTAGGAATACCTCATGAGTGTTCTTTCCTAGAGAATCCCAGGGACAGGGGAGCCTGGTGGGCTGCCGTCTATGGGGTCGCACAGAGTCGGACACGGCTGAAGTGTCTTAACAGTAGCAGTAGCAGTAGCAATGGGTAGTCAAGCTAAGCATCTTCTCATGTGCTGACTTGCCATCTGCAGGTCTTCTCCAGTGAAAAGCCTGCTCATGACTTTTGCCCATGTTCTAATTGAATAGTTCTTATTGTTGAGTTGTGAGAGGTCTTTATATATTTGAGATACTACTCCTTTGTCAGATAAGTGGCTTACAAATATTTGTCCCCACTCTACAATTTGTCTTTTTATCCTTGTGGCAAGGTCTTTCACAAAGCAAAAGTTTTACTTTTGATGAAGCCAAATTTGTTCATTTTTTTCTTTAATAGATTATGATTTTGCTGTCAGATGTAAGAATTCTTTTCCTGGACTATTTCCCCAAAGATATTCTCATATTTTTCTACATGTATATTTTACATTTAAGTTCATCATTAACTTTTAACTCATTTTTCTGTATGGTGTGAGACTTAGTTCATGCTTCAATTTTTGGCCTCTATGTCCAGTTACTCCAACAGCATTTGGAACAATGCATTTTTCTCCCATTGAGTTGCTTTTGTCAAAAATCAGTTGGGCGGGACTTCCTTGATGGTCCAGTGGTGAAGAAACTACCTGCGAATGCAGGGGACACAGAGTCAGCCCCTGGTCTGGGAAGATGCCACATGCCGCGGGGCAACTAATCCAGTGCACCTGTGTTCTGGAGCCCATGGGCCACAGCTACCGAGCCCAGATGCTGCAACTAGTGAGGCCTGCCTACTGCAGCTACTGAAGCTCAAGTGCTGCAGTGTCTGAAGCCCACAAGCCCTAGAGCTCATGCTCTGAAACGAGAGGAGCCACTGCAAGGAGAACCCCACACACTACAACTGGAGACTAGCCCATGCTCCCCACAAGAGAAAGCCCACACACAGCAGTGAAGACCCAGAAAGCCAAAAATAAATAAATAAACAAATTTTTAATGAGTTGGGCATATTTGTATGGATCTACTTCTGAGTTCTTCACCCTTTTCCATTGAGCTAAGTGACTTCCCTTTGCCCCGGTGACCCAATCTTGATAATAGCAGCTATACATTTAGTCTTGACTCATAGCCTGATTCTTTCATTGTATTCTTTTTCAAACTTGCTTTAACTTTTCTAGTCCCTTTGTCTTTCCAAATAGATTTTTAGAATAATCTTGCCATATCTATAAAAGCAGTCCTGCTGAGATGTCTGTAGGAATTGTGTTAAACTAGTATATCAATTTAGGAAGAAATTATATGTTTACTATTTTTAGTCTTTGAAACCATGAATAAGACATACTGCTCCATTTATTTAGATCCTCTTTTATTTCTTTCATCAGAATTGCGTGGAACAAACATACAAGTCCTACACGTGTTTTATTAGATTTACACCTAAATATTTCATTTTTAAGCAGTTCTAATAATAGTGTAGACTCATTGGAAAAACTCTGATGCTGGGAGGGATTGGGGGCAGGAGGAAAAGGGGATGACAGAGGATGAGATGGCTGGATGGCATCACCAACTCGATGGACGTGAGTTTGAGTGAACTCTGGGAGATGGTGATGGATAGGGAGGCCTGGAGTGCTGCAGTTCATGGGGTTGCAAAGAGTCGGACACGACTGAGTGACTGAACTGAAGTGAACTGAATAATATTGTAGTTTTAATTTTGATGTTCACTTGTTTGTTGCTAGTATATAGGCATGTAATTGATTTTTGTATGTTTATTTGTATTCTGCAACCTTACTGAATTCATTTACTAGTTCAGGAAGGTATTTTTGGTAGATTCGTTGGAATAATTTGCATAACAAGATTATGAATAAACAGGGATGGTTTTAGTTCTTTCTTTTCAATCTGTATGTCTTTTAATTCCTTTTCTTGCCTTATAGCTCTGGCTAGAACTTCCAACACTCAGCTGAATAAAAATGGTGAAAATGGACATCTTTACTTTGTTCCTGATCTTATGTGAAAAGTATCCAATCATTAAGCGCTAAACACAAGCTTAGCTTTTATTGATGCTCTTTATCAAGTTGTGAAAATTCCCTCCATCCCTATTTTTCTGTGAGATTTTATCAATGGGTATAGAATTCTGTCAAACGCTTTTTTTCCTGCATCAATTGATTACATATAATTTTTCTTCATTAGTCTGTAAATGTGGTGGGTTGTACTGATTGATTTTCAAATACTGAACCAAATTTGCATTCCTGGAATTCCTTGGTTACGAAGTATAACTATTTTTACATATTGTTAAATTTTATTTGCTAGTGCTTTGTGAAGATTTTTAAGTCTGTATTCATGAGAAAATTTGGCTTTTGGTTTTCTTTTTTGTACTGTCTTTGGTTTAGGTAACAGGGTATAACTGGTTTCAAAAATGAATTGCTAAGTTTTATTTCCATTTCTAGCTTTCTGAAAGAGATTGTGAGAACTGATATTTAAATATTTCAGAGAATTCTCCAGTGAAAACTTCTTAGCCTGAAGATATCTTTTTGTGTATTTTTAAATTTCAAATTTAATTTCCTTAATACTTACAGAACTACTCAATTAATCTATTTCAAATTGTGTGAGTTGCAGTAATTTGTGGATGTGGTTCATTTTTGAGGATGTGGTCCAATTTGTCTAACTTATCAAATTTACTTGTACACAGTTTTCTGTAGTTATTCCTTTATTGTCCTGTTGATGACTGGGGAGTCTGTAATGATTTCCCCTATTTCATTCCTTATTCTGAGTCCATTCACCAAGCGTTTTATTTCCATTATTGTGTTTACCAGTTCTAAAACGTCCATTTGGTTCCTCTTTATATCTTCTATTCTTTTGCTTAGCCTTTTTAACTGTGTATTTGCTTCAAAAGTATTCACAGTTGTTCATGAAGCATTTTTACCATGACTGCTTTAAAATCTTTGTCAGATAATTCTGACATCTTTGCCATAACAGTGTTGATATTCCCTGATTGTAATTTTTCAGTCAGTTTGAGCTCTTACTGGTTCTTGCTATGATGAGCAAATTTTGGTTGAAACCTGGGAATTGCTGTATTCTGTTGAGACTCTGATCTTACTGAAACCTTCTGTTTCAGATGGTTTTCTCTGGCGCTGCTCCGGCAGTGGAGGTGGGAGAGGAGTACTGCTTCGTTCCTGCCAGGTGAAGTTTCCTCAGTCTGCCTCTGTGGACACCTGACTAGAGGAGAGGAGGCTTTATTACTGCTGGGAAGAGATGGGAGTTCCCATCCGCACGTGGTCTCCACTGCCATCACACTTGGGGTGGCCTCAGTGGAGCGGGGGTGATGGTGAAGATCCAGACCTTTCACTGTGTGCATGCATGCTGTGCTTCAGTTGTGTCCAACCCCGCGAGATGCCATGGACTGTGGCCCGCCAGGCTCCTCTGTCAGTGGGATTCTCCAGGCAAGAACACTGGAGTGGGTTGCCATACCCTCTCCAGGGGAATCTTCCCAACCCAAGGATCAGATCCACATCTCTTATGTCTCCCGCATTGGCAGGCACTTTACCACTCACACCACTTGGGAAGCCCAGCCCCTTCCTTAGACCCCTCTACTAGCACTATAGAGAGGAGAGGGGGCACCTCAACACATCCAGGTGGTGGCAGAAGTCAGGGCTCCCCTGCTGATGCCACAGGAAAGGGGGACCTCACAGCGATCTGGCAAGGATGACAGTCCCTGTTCACCTGGCCTCCTCCCACATGGCTCCAGTGGTGTTCGATGTGCATAACCTGGGCTTTTAGAGCATTGTTCTCCGAAACAAGCAAGCCTCTCCAACTGATGTTTAATGTGGTGTTATTGTGTTTTCCTGGGTCTGTCTTGAGCTTTGCCCAAGGACAGAAGGACATTGCCTGTGTAGATTGGGCCCTTACACACCCCTTCCTGCTGATGTCAGTGCCTGAAAAGTTGTGGGGGCAGGGTTCAACACAAAGACGATCTCATCCTAAGGATACAGTGATTATGGCCTAAAGATTCAGGAGAAAACACAGTAGGAAGAGGACCTGTCCTATGTCTGGGCTTGTTATTGTTCAGTCACTCAGTCGTGTCCAACTCTTTGCGACCCTGTGGACTGCAGCACGCCAGGCTTCCCTTTTCTTCACCATCTCCTGGAGTTTGCTCAGACTCATATCTATTGAGTCAATGATGCCATCCAACCATCTTATCCTCTGTTTCCCCCTTCTCCTGCCCTCAATCTTTCCCAGCATCAAGGTCTTTTCCAATGAGTTGGCTCAATCTCTATGCTATGTCAATGAAATATATCCATTTCAATGTCTGTGTCAATGAAATTACAAGCACTAATTTTAACATGAGAACCAGAGAGCAGATTTTTGTTCCCATCTTCCTACAGCTCTGAGTAAGACTAGCATGCATGGTCTTCATCAATGAAGCGCAGAGTCCTTTGAGACAAAGAGTTGCTGGAAGCCAGGGTTCACAACCTTTACAGTGGATAATGCAGCATCATGAGTGATGATGCAGCCAGCATTGACTATATGGAATCAGGAGGTACAGGTTTGAGGTCAGGCTCCAAAGTGCCAGCGCTGAGTCATCACAGTATTGCCACCTCTTGTTCACAGCTAGAGAGATGAGATTAACCAAGAATGATGCATTTAACAGTAAAGACCAGGTGGAGAAGTTTTCTGAACTTCAACGGGAAGAGACAGTCCCTGGACACTGTGAAGAATCTTCATGCGTATAACACAAATGGACAAAAAGATATTCTCCCCCTCTGTTATTCTAAAGCTCCGTCAGTAAATCCCTACACCTCACAGAGGCCCATACCTCATTCAGGCTTCTGCGAAGGTTAAACGTAGACCCACCCAGACAAGAGGGGATGGAGGCAGGAAGGCCACCACTCCTGGACCAGACGAGGATGAAAATACAAAACAGCAGGGGAGCCGGATGAGAGGAGGAGACTCAGACCAGGACCTCCCTCCTCCCCACCCCCCCAATCTCGTCCCCACCCCCTTGAGGCCCCTTGCAGGAGGGTCAGGCCCACCCTGAGATGGAGCCTTGAGGCCAGCCGTGACCACAGGGCAAAGTCAGCCGTGTCCAGGTTCTCATGGTGGTGCTCTGGCCTGGGTACATCATACGTGGCACTTGCATAGAAGAGGCTCAGAATGGGGGCTGAAGAACAGAGGCCCCCTCCCCAACTGGGCAGAGGGTCTGTGGATAGTGCCCTGTGCCCTGACCAGAGCCACCTGCGGAACCCGGCTTGGTTCCCTGAGAGTCAGGTTCTGTCCTTGTTTGCTTTTGTTGAATGTGTCTGTGTGCAGGGGACAGGGAAGCAATTGTTTTTTATTAACTCTCTTTCTTAGCATTATGAATGCGCATTTGACAAAAATCAGCAAACACAGAAAAGGAGGGGAAAAAAACACTGATAGTTTTATCACCCTAATAAAAACATGAAGTAATATAAGCTACATAATAGAAAGCTTAGAACACAAAAGAAAGCAGAAAAGTCAGAGGGAGAATTGGACTGAAAGCAAAGGAATTCATCTTTCCAGCTCTCAGCACCCTCCCTCACCCCACCTCCCGGGCCCCCTGACTCCTCACACCACCCCCCAACTCCTGGCAACCACTGGTCTACTTTCTGTCTCCATGGATTTGCCTGTTCTAGACAATTCACGTAAATGGAATCAGACAGTATGTGGTCTTTCATGACTCAGTTTCATCATTTCTGCACCCAGTACAGGTAGGTGGCGTGTTCTGTTTACAATATGAGTGTTCACTCCCTTTTTATTCTTTGTTTTGAAGTCTACCATCCGTGAGTGAACCTAATATTTGGCCACATTCAGAATTCAGAGATGAATAAATCTGAAGCCAACTGCACACTTCGAGGGGGTCTGGCCATTCAAAGTCAAGGCCTGTTTCCCCACAACAATGTGGGGACTCTTGACCTTAGGGGTGACCACTCTGCAGTGGGCCGTCCACCTCACTGTGGGATGTTTTGCAATATTCCTGTCCTCCCCAGGGCTTCCCTCATGGCTCAGCTGGTAAAGAATCCACCTGCAATGTAGGAGACCTGGGTTCGATCCCTGAGTTGGGAAGATCCCCTGGAGAAACGAAAGGCTACCCACTCCAGCATTCTGGCCTAGAGGATTCCATCTACTATACAGTCCATGGGGTCTCAAAGAGCTGGACACTACTGAGCGACTTTCACTGTCTGACTGTCCTCCTCCAGGGGATGCAGTACCGGAGCTCCCTGTAGGGGGCAGCAGGGCGCAGCGTGAGGAGGCTCAGCCCACCTGGGCCGGAATCCCCTTTGCCCCTTAGCTGCCTAAGTCACCTGGGCACATGGCTCAGCCTCAGTTTCCCCATCTGTAAATGGGAACCCACCACCCAGGGGTGTTGTGAGACTCAGATGTGAAAGTGAATATAAAGCGCTCGGTGACGAATCCAGCAGGTGCGCGGGACTCCCAGAGTTCAGCTCATCCTCATTATCGTATTCATCTGAGAGGCCCACCTTTGTTACCAGGCACCAGCCTAGAAGTGAAGGAAAGCAGGCCCACTGCAGCCTCAGTTGCTTAGCAAGGTCCCTGCCAGCCAAAGCTCCCAGCCCCTCCGCCTATCACCCTCCCCAGGAACAGCCGCTTGCAGGCTGGATTCACACTTTTGCTGCTGCTGCTGCTGCTGCTGCTGCTGCTGCTAAGTCGCTTCAGTCGTGTCCGACTCTGTGCAACCCCATAGACGGCAGCCCACCAGGCTCCCCAGTCCCTGGGATTCTCCAGGCAAGAATACTGGAGTGGGTTGCCATTTCCTTCTCCAGTGCATGAAAGTGAAGTCGCTCAGTCGTGTCTGACTCTTTAGCGACCCCATGGACTGCAGCCCATCAGGCTCCTCCGTCCATGGGATTTTCCAGGCAAGAGCACTGGAGTGGGCTGCCATTGCCTCCTCCGCACTCTTGCTAGGCACCTCCAAACACCAGCCCCATCCTCTGATGGGGGCCTGGCCCTTTCAGCACAAGTAATCAATCAGTGGAAGGAGCTCCAGGGCGGAGGCACAGCTACTGACATTTAACACACCACACCCTCCTGGCAGCCAGCCTCTAGGACCAGCTCCAGCCAAAAGTGCTTTTGCTTTGTTTTTTCAAAAGACAAATAAATGGGTCAGAAGCTGACCAGGAGAACTGGAAGCTGTCTCTAAAGGATAAGTTCCAAAGGATAAAGTTTGACTCGATTAAAGGAGATTTAATGAGTTAGAAAGAGATCAGAAACAGGACAGACCCAGGGCGTAAATCAAATATTAATCATCATAAAGGCAAGGCTTACTAAGGCATGAATCAACAGCACTGGGCTGACTTGCAAACATCTGCCTCTCTGAAGAGCTTCCAGAAATCCGGGGCTGAGACGGCAGGGGAAATGGGAGGCTGGAGGGGCCACAGTCTCCATCAGCCAGAAGAACGGCATCCCTGAGAAACAAGGGGACTGTGTTGGCTGGCCCACTGCTCCTTGGAGCTTACCTTCCCCCGAAGGTGCTGGGCTAGACCCTGGAAAGGAGGAACCCCACTCAGTCTCCCTGCTCCGCTGACCCTCCTTTGTGCCCGGCCGTCCTAGATGATGACATGCATCATCTCTAGCCCACAATCCTCCCGTTGTTGCACTCTTGTGCCGCCAAGGAAGCTGAGGCTCAGAGATGTGAGTTAGCAGTGGAGTCAGGCTTCCTATCTGGGCCCTTTCGTTTAAATGCCTCCCTCCTCCCAGGACTCTACACTGTTCCCATCTCTCCCCAAGAGCCTCTCCATCCGCCTTAAAGGGGAGGGTGACACATTCCTGTAGGTTGGAAGAGGGGAGTCTTCCTCTCACCCTCATCAGCCTGCCCCATCGCTCTTCTCAGCTCTGCCCATCAGCCTGTGCCTGCCCAAAGCACCAGCCCCTCACCCTCCAGGAAAGGACCTGGTCACCTCTAAGCAGGATGGGAGCAGGGCCTACCCACTTCCCTTGGCCTGGACCACTTCTAGGCAGAAATCCCACATCTGCTGATGGTCAGTTCCCAGGTCCTGCTGGAGGTGCTGAGGGGCTGAGGCCCCAGATGGCTCCCTCACCTTGTAGCTACTGTATGACCCTCCCAGGGTGGCCTGACAGTGCCACAAACTGGAGGCTTTAGAGCAGCAGCAGTTTATCCTCTCACAGTCTGGAGCCGGAAAGTCTGAGATCAAGGTGTGGGCAAGACTGCGGCCCCCTGGAGTCTCCAAGGGAGAGTCTTTCCTGTCTTTTCCAGCATCTGGTGGCTCCACTCATTCCTTGGCTCATGGCAGCATCATTCCATTCTCAGCCTCCATTTTCACGTGATCATCTTCCCTCCTACCTCCATGTCTGTTCTCTTCTTTTAGGGACACCAGCCACTGGATTAGGGTCCACCCAAACACAGTAAAGGAAATCAACCCTGAATACTCAGTGGAAGGACTGATGCTGAAGCTGAAGCTCCAACACTCTGGCCACCTGATGAGAAGAGCCGAGTCATTGGAAAAGACCCTGATGCTGGGAGGGATTGATGGCAGGAGGAGGAGATGACAGAGGATGAGATGGCTGAATGGCATCACTGACTCAAGGGACATGAGTTTGAGCAAATTCTGGGAAATAGTGAAGGGCAGAAGCTTGGTGTGCTGCAGTCCACAGGGTCGCAAGGAGTCAGACACGACTCAGCAACTGAACAACAGATCCAGTATGCCTTGGTCTTCCCTTGATTATGTTGTATTTGCAAAAACCTTTCCAGAACAGTCACATTCACAGGTGCAGGGTAAGGCTTCAGCATGTCTGCTGGGGACACAAGTCAAGCCCTGACAGCTGGGAGGTGCGTCCTGGGCCGTGTGGACTGTGCACTGGCAGCTTCAGTTTCATCGGGAGTTTGTCCGAGACGCAGGATTCAAGTTGCCCCAGACCTGCTGGGCCAGGATCTGCACCTCACAAGCCCCAGGGCCCCCCAGGATGCCCTTCTGCACACTGTGCAGAGGTCCCCAGGGAGACTGGGCCAATGGCCACAACCCCACCACCTTCTCAGCCCCATTATATCCCCTTCCCCAGAGTCCAGCTCCCCACCAACAGCTCACAATCACATTCTTCTCTCAACATCTGCTTCAGGAGACCCCACCTAAGACAGGGGTTGAGGGCCCAGGGCTATCTGCCCTAGAGACCCTGATCCTTTCTAGAAATCACTGCCCACAGCTGCCGGCTCATCTGGAACACAAATGCTTAGGGGTTAACTCACCTCACCCTGGCCAGCGACAGATGGAAGAGAGAGGCCAGTGGGGCCGGTGTCCACTGCTGGGAAGCCCGTTTCAACCTCCAGCATGAAGCGAGCCTGTCGTGAAGGAGAAGCTGGTGTTGAGCAAGGCTCTTGCCCTCTTCCCAGCATCACCCCCACCACAACCCTTTCCACTGTCTCCCTGGCCCTCCCTGAACCTCACAGGAGTCAGAGGGGGAGTGGGCTGTGTGGTTGCATGGAAGCAGGCCCTCAGCCCCCAGCTGGCCCCAGCTGGCCAGTTTCTCTGGATTTTCTCAGGGACTTGTCTGGAAATGAGATCACCTGTACCAACCGCGGCTTTGAGCTCTCAGACCAAGGAAGACATGCAACGCTTCTGATCTTCCTTAAATTGCTCCGAGTTTACCACATGGGGCCAAGAAGCCCGATTCACTCGCTTTCTTCAGAACACACCTCCGGCCTCTTTTAAAAATCTCCCAAAGAACAGGCTGACAAAATTGTCTCTGTTCCCATCAAACAAGGAAGTCGCTTCTTAATGGGAACAAGGCATCTGCAGGCTCAGTGCAACAGTTTCTGCCTGAGCTGACTTTAAGGGGACTCAGCCCGTCTCACTCTAATGGCTCACAGACTTGTTCTGAGAATGTATCTCAATGCCTGTATATGTGGTGTTGCTGAAGTGTCCATGGCCTGGCTGTGGGATGTCAAGTCTCACTGCATGAGGACCTTAGCTGAGGGGCTCAACCTCCATGAGAACCCAGGAGCCAGAGGCAAAGGGTTTGGGCATGTCCAGAGCAGACACACAGATTCCAAAGAAGGAAGAGGAGTTGGACTCGATTCCCAACAGCCAGGATGAGTTTAATTCAACAAACATTGATTTGATGCCTCTGATGGGCAGCTGGGGTTGGGGAGGTTCACGTGTGTCCCCAGCATGGGCTCTGGAGTGAGAGCACTGGGCTTGGATCCCAGCTCTGAGCCTGTGAGCCAGAGCTCAGCGGGTGGTGTCACCTCTCAGCCTCGGCCTTTCTCTTCTGAAAGCAGGAATAATAAGAATACCTACCCCTGAGGGTCACAGTGAGAATCAGAATTCATGACACACATGTGGCTCAGCTGGTAAAGAATCACCTGCAATGCGGGAGACCTGGGTTCGATCCCTGGATTGGGAAGATCCCCTGGAAAAGGGAAAGGCTACCCATTCCAGTATTCTTGCCTGGAGAATTCCATGGACAGTATAATCCATGGGGTCGCAAAGAGTCGGATATGACTAAGCGACTTTCACTTTGATTTTCATGACATGCTAAGCAGAGCAAATGGAGAAAAATAACTCAAACTGCACAAGGACAGGCTGGACCAGAGAGGGAGTGCATTGGCCTCCATAACTGGGACGTCTGAGGCTGGAGCCAAGCTTGAGGGCTCTTTTTAAGATGTCACTGGGTGCATGTGTGTCCACCCTTCCTCACACGCTCTATCTCCCCACCTCTCTTAGCTCCCCATTCCTCTGCATTGCTTCATTTTCAGATAAGTTCTCCCAGCGTGGCAGCAACATGGCCCCCAGAAGACCAGGAGGTCCTGGCTTTTACTGTGTTATGGCAGGTGAGGAAAGAGAGAGAATGAGAAAGAGAAAAAAGGTGTCTTTCCTCATTACTCCAGCAAAAATCCCAGAGGTGAATCTGATTGGTCCCACTTAAGCCTTGGCTAAATATAGATAGAGCTGGTCTCAGCTAACACAAAAATGCAATACAGTTTATCTTTCATGCTCCCTTTCTTTCTGCTTTTCAGCCATTTCTGCTATTCCAATCACCCTGGCTGAGGGATAGAGTTCTGCAGTTGGCCGGCTGGGAGCACGTGGTGCAGGCTAAGCAGATGAAGTGATCAGTCTGCACCACAGTGTCACAGAGTAAACGCTTAGTAAACAGTACTTGCTCTTTTGTTGCTACACAGAGCGGGTGTGCAGGCACCCATCCAGGTGCTCCCCCACCATGACAGCACCCAGGGCTGAGCACCACAGAAGTCCTGGACAGCACCTGGCCTGTTCACCTGGCCTGAGGGTGCTCCCCTCCCAACCTCCCCCACCATCTCTATCTCCCTCCCATCCCGCCCTCTTCTCTCCTCCCCCTCCTCTCCCTTCCACTCCTCTGAGACTGTACACTATCAGCTGGGGCTCCCTGGCCCACACAGCCCTCTGTCTTCTCTGTTGCCTAGCTGGTGAACATCTTCACCCACCCAACCCTGGCCTTGCCCAAGAACAGCAGCCCCTATTGTCTGCTGTACATCATAATTGTCTTCTGGGAGGTCAGGTGCTGGTTGGTGTGTCGAGGGCCCTTAAGTCTGTGCTAAGACTTCAAGTCAGAGGGACAGGACAGGACCTGGGCTCTCACTGCCTGCAGAAATGAGTCTTTGAGGGCACTTTCTATAGAGAGCATAGCCCTGGCTGCCCACCACCCTCACCCAGAAACATCATCAGAGCCCAGACACAGAGGAGCCAGGGAACTCCTGGAGAACCTGGTCTAAAGCCAAGGGTCCTGCCTGGAGGGTTGAGCAGTGGCTAGGGAGGAGGACCAGCCCTGCACTAAGCCCAGCAGGGATATCAGAGAAGGAACACAGATGTCACAGCTAACAGCTACTAGGAGAGGCTCCACCAGTGCTGGGGGACCACAGCCCCATGGTTCCCTCGGTACAGAGGTCAGGGCCCTGATGCACAAACACTGCACAGACTCTGACACATGGCTTCAGCCTCCATCAAAGGAGGTGACGACGAGATCACTAGCATTCATTGAGCCTTTAGATGCACAAATGCACTTAACCTTAATCCAATGACCTTTATTCCCATTTCTTTGCACCAAGAGGTTAAACAAGGCACCCACAGCCCCACAGCCAGCAGACCAAGGCTGCCCAGACCAAGGCCATTCAGCCCAAGCCTCAGACTCCAGAGCCTCTCCTCTGCCCACTGCCCACCACCCACCACCCACTGCCCAGGACAGCCCAAGAAGACAGCCAGCAGGGCTGGGGGACAGGCAGCTCTGTCCATGCAGAGGTAAGAGGGGTCGGCATTCCAGGAGAAGGAAGCCTGCCAGGTGGAACCCTGCCAGGGCCACAGGGACCCTGAGGCCCTGCCAACCTCTAAGCTTGATGCCTTTGACTGGGGGACATCTGACACTCTCTTAACCTGCTCACCTCTCCGTGTGGTCAGCGGGACTACAGTCTCCACTTGGCAGATAAGAAAACTGAGGACCATCAGCTTTTACACGATGAGCAGGATCCTGTCTGGCTCAGTTCCTCCCCTGATGACTGCCTGAGCACTGGACACTCTGCCCTGGGCACTCAGCTCCTTGGCCAAGACTCCTTCTTCCACGTCAGCCCCAGCGGAGTGATGAGAGTATGTTGGGCTGTCCCCTGCAAGGGTTTGGGAGGAAGAGGTCCGGCTGGGAGGTGAAGGGCAACCTCTCCCTTTCATGTCAGTCTCTTTTCTGCACATCAGTCAGGGGAAAGGAGAAGAGCTCACAGTGAGCATGAATCTGGCCAGTGAAGTGCCGGAGACACTGCCTCATTTGCCCCCTCTGTTCCCTGGCGCTTCAGCTCTGCCAGGCGACAAGCCACTGAAAGCGACATTAGACTCACGCTTCACTTGCAGTCTGTACCCTCAGGTTTCAAAAGGGCTGTCTGGCGTCAGATCTGTGAATTGTTTAACAGGATTAATCCAGCAGGCAAGTGCTCTACTGCTGCCTTGTTCCTGACAAGATGAGTTCTGATTCGAAGGAGTGAGAAGCACGGGAAATCCAGGGATCCCCGTCCCACGAATCCCCTGGAAGCTCCCGCCAACCTGAGCTTCAGCCTGTTGTGTGTATTGCTGAGATGCTCTCAGGGGCTGGGGGCTGCTGAGACAGAGGCAAGACAGCCCTGGTGAGGGCAGCAGAGACCAAGAGCCCTGGCTCCCACTAGCAGTTCCCATTCACCCTGGCTTGCCGCCCTGCCCAGCCGCCATCCCCCACCCATTCCGGTTTGTCCAAAAGCCCAAGATCCAAGATCTGCTGGAGCTGCAAGACCCCAGGACAGCTTCAAGCCTCAGATGCTACAGTAAATGTCAGACGTGCAGGACTTGGATCCCAGGAGTAGAGGGGACAAGCTGGTGTTTACACTGAAAACAGTAGCGGGAGCCAGATGGCTTAGGTTCAAACCCCAGCTCTGCCTCTTTCTATTGGAAAACAGTTGAGCATCTTAACCTCTCTGGGCCTCTGTTTCATCATCTGTAAAATGAGGGCCTGATGCTGAAAATGGCATCTGCATCCCAGGGGCTATTGTGAGAATTAGATGTCCAGGTCCAGACATTCAAGACAAGCATTCAAGCACACAGGATATGCTAGATATTGTTGTTATTATTATATTACAGCTCATAGATTATATAATTATTATATGCTATGTTCTATTCAGTTCAGTTGCTCAGTCATGTCCAACTCTTTGAAACCCCATGGACTGCAGCACACCAGGCTACCCTATCCATCACCAACTCCCAGAGCTTGTTCAAACTCATGTCCTTCAAATCGGTGATGCCATCTAACCATCTCATCCTTCTGCCATTCCCTTCTCCTCCTGCCTTCAATCTTTCCTGGCATCAGGGTCTTTTCCAATAAGTCAGTTCTTCGCATCAGGTGGCCAAAGTATTGGAGTTTCAGCTTCAGCATCAGTCCTTCCAATGAATATTCAGAACTATTTTCCTTTAGGGTTGAAAGGCTGGATCTCCTTGCAGCCCAGTTCAGTTCAGTTCATTTCAGTTCAGTCACTCAGTCGTGTCTGATTCTTTGTGACCCCATGAATCGCAGCATGCCAGGCCTCCCTGTCCATCACCAACTCCTGGAGTTCACTCAGACTCACATCCATCGAGTCAGTGATGCCACCCAGCCATCTCATCTTCTGTGGTCCCCTTCTCCTCCAGCCCCCAATCCCTCCCAGCATCAGAGTCTTTTCGAGTGAGTCAACTCTTTGCATGAGGTGGCCAAAGTACTGGAGTTTCAGCTTCAGCATCATTCCTTCCAAAGAAATCCCAGGGCTGATCTCCTTCAGAATGGACTGGTTGGATCTCCTTGCAGTCCAAGGGACTCTCAAGAGTCTTCTCCAACAACACAGTTCAAAAGCATCAATTCTTCGGTGCTCAGCCTTCTTCACAGTCCAACTCTCACATCCATACATGACCACAGGAAAAACCATAGCCTTGACTAGACGGACCTTCATCGGCAAAGTAATGTCTCTGCTTTTCAATATACTGTCTAGGTTGGTCATAACTTTCCTTCCAAGGAGTAAGCATCTTTTAATTTCATGGCTGCAGTCACCATCTGCAGTGATTTTGGAGCCCCCAAAAATAAAATCTGACACTGTTTCCACTGTTTCCCCATCTATTTCTCAGGAAGTGATGGGACCAGATGCCATGAGTTTTGTTTTCTGAATGTTGAGCTTTAAGCCAACTTTTTCACTCTCCTCTTTCACTTTCATCAAGAGGCTCTTTAGTTCCTCTTCACTTTCTGCCATAAGGGTGGTGTCATCTGCATATCTGAGGTTATTGATATTTCTCCCGGCAATCTTGCTTCCAGCTTGTTTCTTCCAGCCCAGCGTTTCTCATGATGTACTCTGCATATAAGTTAAATAAGCAGGATGACAATATACAGCCTTGACATACTCCTTTTCCTATTTGGAACCAGTCTGTTGTTCCATGTCCAGTTCTAACTGTTGCAACCCAAGGGACTCTCAAAAGTCTTCTCCAGCACCATAGTTCAGAAGCATCAATTCTTCAGCACTCAGTTTTCTTTATGGTCCAACTCTCACATCCATACATGACCACTGGAAAAACCATAGCTTTGAATAGATGGACCTTTGTTGGCAAAGTAATGTCTCTGCTTTTTAATATGCTGTCTAGGTTGGTCATAGCTTTTCTTCCAAGGAGCAAGCGTCTTTTAATTTCACAGCTGCAGTCACCATCTGCAGTGATTCTGGAGCCCAAAAAGTGATGAGACCGGATGCCATGATCTTAGTTTTTTGAATGTTGAGTTTTAAGCCAACTTTTTCACTCTCCTCTTTCACTTTCATCAAGAGGCTCTTTAGTTCTTTCCTTTCTTCCATAAGGGTGGTGTCATCTGCATATCTGAGGTTATTGCTATCTCTCCCAGCTATCTTGATTCCAGCTTGTGCTTCTTCCAGTCCAGCGTTTCTCATGATGTGCTCTGCATGTAAGTTAAATAAGCAGGGTGACAATATACAGCCTTGACGTACTCCTTTCCCAATTTGGAACCAGTCTGTTGTTCCATGTCCAGTTCTAACTGTTGACTCTTAACCTGCATACAGATTTCTCAGGAGGCAGGTCAGGTGGTCTGGTATTCCCATCTCTTGAAGAATTTTCCACAGTTTGCTGTGATTCACACAGTCAAAGGCTTTGTCGTAGTCAATAAAGCAGAAGTAGATATTTTTCTGGAACTCTCTTGCTTTTTCTATGATCCAGTGGATGTTTGATCTCTGGTTCCTCTGCCTTTTCTAAATTCAGCTTTTATCACATAAATTGATTGCTGTTGTTCAGTCACTAAGTTGAGTCCAACTCTGCAACCCCATGGACTGCAATACATCAGGCTCCTTTGTCCTCCACTATCTCCTAGAGTTTGCTCAAATATATTTTCAAGGAGTCAGTGATGCTATCTAACCAACTCATCCTCATGCCCCATTTATGACATTGTTGGACTGCAAAGAAGTCAAACCAGCCAATCTTAAAGGAAATCAACCCTGAAAATTCTTTGGAAGGACTGATGCTGAAGCTGAAGCTCCAATACTTTGTCCACCTGATGTGAAGAGCCAACTCATTGGAAAAGACCCTGATGCTGGGAAAGACTGAAGGCAATAGAAGAAGAGGATGGCAGAGGATGAGATAGTTAGGTATCATCACTGACTCAACGGACATGAGTTTGAGCAAACTTTGGGAGATAGTGGAGGACAACGGAGCCTGGCATGCTATAGTCCATGGGGTCACAAAGAATCAGACATGATTTAGCAATTGAACAACAACAAAAACAAGTTATTATTATTATTGCCAAGTGATAGGCAGTAGACTGAACTTTTACCATGAATCACCATCTCCTTTAGTCCTCCCAACCACTCTCTAAGGCTGAAAGCATTTATCCAGTGCACAGATGAAGACCAGAGACTAAAGGTCAGGTGATTTGGCCATGATTCCACAGTCAGCAGTCAGCCAACTAGACTCCAAACATAGGCCACTGGACTCAAGGGTGACTTGACTTAATCCCAATCCTACTGTCAAGGGTCGAAAGCTCAAATCCCAGAGTACACCATGTGAAAGACTGACCAAAAATTAGATGGCAGACAGACATGTGGGCTGAGCATTGCAGATGCTATAGGGAGTGGTTGTGACTGTGGCAAACCACGGGGTATGTCCAGGTGAAGGGGCAGCTGCTTCCCAAGTCCAGATCAGGACCGTCAGGGAATAGAGGCTAAGTGTGGCCAGACCGTCGTGTTTTTCAAAAGAAATATAGACTTCGGTTTGATTTTTAAATGTTGGCAAATTATTTAATATTTTTTAAACACAGGATGACCCAAAACGTATATATTGTTTAAAACTCTCTAAGGGCCAGATTTTACATGCAGTCTCCAGGCCTGGGGTTCCTGCATCTGTAGGGCCCTCATCTCTCCACAGGCTCACACAAGGGGCACTCAGTTCCAGTCCCCTGACCTCCCCTAGCACCCCGTCCTTTCAGCCAGCCCAGTTT